>CM035836.1:423105067-427905067 GCA_020510985.1 Pholidichthys leucotaenia | reverse complement strand
CACTGATCGTTTGTGAAGCTGTGCTGACAGTTGACAGGCTCACTCAGCCTGTCACTCAGTTGACAGGCTGTACATGAACGCCAGACTGACCGTTTGAAGTGGTAATTTTCCCACAACAGAGCCATCTGAAACACACACAGCGTACATATTTTAGTACCTAAACAGTGATAACTTGCAGAGATTACAGTGTAGTACGACGTACTTATAGCAAAATAGCATTAGCAACATCAGCTTACCGTCACATATGACCTAGTTTGTATCCTCACGTCTTCGGCTCTCTCCAGAAGCTGCAGAACTATTCCAGAGTGTTTCGTCTCACTGCCTGTACCCTTGTCTGGCGGTCCTTTTTGGCATTTATGGTGAAAAAAGCCACAGACCGAGGAGTCGCCTTGTAAAGCTGCCATGTTGTGTTTGGCTTGGGTCGCGTGTTTTACGTCACGGGAGTGTGGCGCCGCCTTGCTGTAAAAAAAATCCCGCCCACCCCAGCTATACACGGCTTTACACGGTTGTAATGGAGGCACAACCACGGCAGAAACGAGTAGTAACGAAACGAAACGAGGCGAATCGAACTGGGCTAGTGGAAATGAGGCAATAGAAAACTATGCTGAGTATGTGACTGGGTACATTAGTACTTGTGTTGATACCATCGTACTCACCATACAAGTCAGGAGGTTCCCCAACCAGAAGCCCTGGATAAACAGTCAGGTACGTCAGATGCTGCGTGCTCGCTCTCTTGCATTTAAATCAGGCAATGAGGCCAAGTACAAAGCTGCAAAGTATGGACTGAGGAAGGCTATAACAACAGCCAAAAGGCAGTACAGGGAAAAGCTGGACAGCCTCTACTCCACTCCTGACTCTGGCGCATGTGGCAAGGCCTGCATCACATCACAGACTGCAAGAGAACCACCAGTAACACCACTAGCTCCACAGACAGCCTGCTGGATGATCTCAACATCTTTTACACCCGCTTTGAGACCTCCAGCTACAGTGCAGAGAGGAGACACACACTCACGCACCCCCCTCCCCACTAAAGTCTCATCAGGCCAGGTAAACGAAGCACTGAGGAATATCAACCCCCACAAGGCAGCAGGACCAGACAACATCCTGGGTGGGCTCTCAGAGCATGTGCTGCCGAGCTGACTGATATTCTCACATCTATCTTTCTCCTCTCCCTCAACCAGAACGTAGTCCCCTCCTGCTTCAAAACCACAACCATCATCCCCCTCCCCAAAAGGAACCCGCTGACCTGCCTGAATGATTACAGCAGGGATGGCAACAGGAAATTCTGATTTCAGCTGAAATCTAATTTGGTCGATTGACTTATGGGGGGACCAGGGGGGCACAGCCCCCCTGAAGCTGAGAGGTTTTCAGTAAAACAGAAGTAATTTAGACTGAAAAAAAATGAAATACTAGACTTAGATAAATCATTAAATTTAATGAAAAGTTAACTTACTTTTTCTTCAATGTTGTCTCACTGTCTTTAGTCCAACATATTTAACAGTTCTATAAGAGTACACTATTTACACTGGTCACCAAGTCACTTCTAAGGTAGTCGGCATGTTTCTTCACTTTTGATGCATGGTCTGACAGCGCCACACATCCACGCGATCCATAGTTAATCAAGTCTTTACAATACACACAAAAAGCTTTTCCGGCCACGTCTGGTTTCTTCAGAAATTGTCCGAGTGTTTCTGTTACCTCGTCAAACTTTTAGCCAATTTTCACCTTTACCGTCACTTTTCTCTTAAGCCAATTCCATCGGAACTTATTTTTGACACTTTTGTCTATTTCTAGCACTGATGACTCCTGATCCTTCGATAAAAATCTCATAATTCCGCTGAAAACGATACCGAAAGCTCAGAACTCCAACGTGAACACGCTGCCGTGAATTTTTGACAAAGCATACAACGAGCCATTTGATTGGTCCAATTGTTTGCAACTATCCAATCGCAGGGCCATTTACAATACAGCAGTAGCTTGAGTACATAACATCCGGGTTATCGCGGGAGACTTGACCCGGGGAAGCGCCGAGCGCTAATGTAATTGTGTTGATTTTCGCTAAAATCGGTAACAATAAGGTACCTTACCCCCCATAAAATTTTCTCAACGGATTTAGACGATTCACAGAAATGATCAATTTGAAAATAAATTGGCGGAAATCCGCAGATCGGCGGAAAATTGCCATCTCTGTTACAGGCCGGCAGCACTCACTCCAATCATCATGAAGTGCTTCGAGAGAGTGGTGCTGGCCCTCATTCAGGACAGCATACCGGATACCCTGGACCCCCTGCAGTACACCTACCGGCCCAACAGGTCCACCTCAGATGCCATTGCTCCTGCACTCCATTATTCTCTCTCCCACATGTAAGATAAAGACTCCTACATCAGGATGCTCTTTGTCGACGGCAGCTCCACCCTCAACACGGTCATCCCCCACAAACACCGACAAACTGTCTTCACTTGGCCTACACCCCATCCTCTGTGACTGGCTACTGGACTTTCTGACTAGCAGGCCTCAGTCTGTCAGGATGGGTAACAGGACCCCAGCCAGCATCATCACGAACACAGGTGTCCCACAAGGTTATGTTCTCAGCCCCATCCTCTACAGCCTCTTCACCCATGACTGTGTCACCTCCCACAAGGAGGTGACACAGTCACTTGCTCAAGACAAAACTTAAGGCAGACAGACCCACAAACAAGCAACAACTGAAGACAGCTGCAGTAAAGGCCTGGCAAAGCATCACAAAGGAGGAAACAGCGTTTGGTGATGTCCATGGGTTCCAGACTTCAGGCAGTCATTGCCTGCAAAGGATTCTCAACAAAATATTGAAAAGTAACATTTTACTTAGGGTTATGTTTATTTGTCCAATTACTTTTGAGCCCCTGAAATGAGGAGTGTTTGTATAAAAAATGGCTACAATTTCTACATGTTTAATCATATATTTTTGTTCAACCCCTTGAATTAAACCTTAAAGTCTGCACTTCAATTCCGTTGTAGTTGTTTCATTTCAAATCCAATGTGGTGGCATGCAGAGCCCAAATCATGAAGATTGTGTCACTGTCCAAATATTTCTGGGCCTAACTGTATGTGATTAGGTGGTGGTCAAAGGCGGAGACCTTGGCGGACTGATCCCAAGCTTTCTAAACTGGCTTTTGGTGAGACTGTGTATAATGTGCAGATCACCAGTGTGCAAATTTAGCATCCGGTGTGTGAATTCCTATTTGCAAAGCTGTGTTCGGAGTTTTGTTATTTATTCAGGAGTCTGATGACAGTGGGAAAGAAGGAGTTGTTTTAGTCTGGTTGTCCTGCATTTCATACTTCTGTACCTCTGGCCTGAGGGTAGAAGTGTGAACATTCTGTGCTGGGGGTGGGTGGGGTCCTGGAGGATGGAGGCAGCTCTCCTTTGGACTCTGCGATGATATGTGATCTGCAGAGAGGGGAGTGGAGTTCTGATGATCTTCTCCACTGTCTTCACCACTCTCTGCAGGCGTTTGCGGTCCAAAGCAGTAGTGTTGCCGTACCACGCAGTGATGCAGTTGGTCAAGATGCTCTGTGATGCAGCAGCCGATGAGGTCTCCTCCCCTTCCTCATGTCCACTATCATCTCCCTCATCTTGTCCGTGTTGAGGGTGAGGTTGTTGTCCTCACACCATGACACCAGGCTGGCCACCTCCCTCCTGTTGGATGCTTCATCACCACCAGTGATGCGTCCTATCACTGCTGTGTCACCCGCAAATTCCTAAACCCTTGCTCCAATTTGGATGTGAATACTCTCAAATTACAGCTGAGAGTCTGCACTTTAAGCCCATATTGATTATATAATTGTATCCTGAATATGTTTTCGTAAACAGCTAAAATAACAAAACTTGTGTCACTGGCTAAATATTTTTGGGCCTAACTGTAGCACCGGACCCCCATGATCCCTCCTGCAGGTGGTGAGCCCACTGGAGGGTGGACCCATGTAACTCCTTCGGGCTGAACCCGGCCGGGTCCCATGGGTGAAAACCCAGCCACCAGACGCTAGCCATCGAGCCCCTCCCCCAGGCCTGGCTCCAGGGTGGGGCCCCGGTAACCCCATACTGGGCGGAGTACACTGAATCCTTGATATAGAATTTATCATGAGAGTCTGTTGGATCGTTCTTAGTCTGGCCCTTCACCCAGGACCAGTTTGTCTTGGGTGACCCTATCAGAGGCAAACTGCCCCGGACAACATAGCTCCTGGGATCACTGGGGCAGGCAAACCCCCCCACCACGATAAGGTGACGATCCATGAGGGGAACGTCTAGCTGAGACCCCTGTCTGGGAGGTCTTCAACTCCCACCTCCGGAAGAACTTCAACCACATTCTGAGGGAGTCTGGAGACATGGAGTCTGAATGGGCCATGTTCTCCACCTCTGTTGTTGAAGTGGTGGCCCAGAGCTGCGGCCGCAAGGTGGTCGGTGCATCTCGTGGTGGCAACCCCCGAAGCAAGTGGTGGACACCAGTGGTGAGGGGGGCCATTAAGCTGAAGAAGGAGTCCTATCAAGCTTGGTTGGCTTGTGGGACTCCCGAAGCAGCTGAGGTGTACCGGCAGGCCAAGCAGAGCGCAGCTCGGGTGGTTGCTGAAGCAAAAACCTGGGTATGGGAGGAGTTCGGTGAGGCCATGGAACAAGACTTTCGGTCGGCCTCGAAGAGATTCTGGCAAACTGTCCGGCGGCTCAGGAGGGGAAAGCAGCTCCCTGTCCACACTGTGTATGGTGTGGATGGGGCACTGTTGACTTTGACTGGGGATATCTTCGGGCGGTGGAAGGAATACTTCGAGGATCTCCTCAATCCCACTGATACGCCTTCCACAGAGGAAGCAGGGCTTGTGGACAAGGGGGACAACTCGCCTATCACAGGGGCTGAGGTCGCCAAGGTGGTTAAAAATCTCCTTGGTGGCCGGGCCCCGGGGGTGGACGAGATTCGCCCCGAGTACTTCAAGGCCCTGGATGTTGTTGGGCTGTCATGGTTTACACGCCTCTGCAACATTGCGTGGAGGTCGGGGGCAGTGCCTTTGGCATGGTAAACCGGGGTGGTGGTTCCTCTCTTCAAAAAAGGGGACCGGAGGGTGTGCTCCAACTTTAGAGGGATCACATTCCTCAGCCTCCCTGGGAAGGTCTATGCCAAGGTACTGGAGAGGAGAGTCCGGCCGTTGGTCGAACCTTGGATTAAGGAGGAGCAATGTGGTTTTCGTCCTGGCTGTGGCACATCGGACCAGCTCTGTACCCTCTCGAGAATTCTCGAGGGTTTGTGGGAGTTTACCCAACCAGTTTACATGTGTTTTGTGGACTTGGAGAAGGCATTTGACCGTGTCCCTTGTGGTTTTATGAGTAGGGGTGGGTTCAAAAGATCAATATATCGATATGGATCGATACATGTTTGACTGAGCCGATATCGATCCACAAAATCCGCGGATCGATCTTTTAATATTAATATGTTTTAATATAATATTTTTACGTTTGTGAACGTCTGCTGAGTATAATCGAGTTGAAACCGGGTCAGTGAGCCAGTAACAATGGCCGAGAAGCATAAACAACCAACGCGCTAACGGAGCTAGCAAGCTAACGGATATGCTAGTTCTTCTTCTGTGGTGTTAAAATGGTTCTCATCCAGCAAGAGTTTCCTGCCGCGCGTGCTCTTTCGTGTTTACACGAGCGGAGATAATAACGTGCGTCTCTTAATTTAGCAACAAAAGTCACCGTAAAGACTGTCCTCAACAGCTTCTGAATATTTTTCATAAATAAAACTTCTGTGTTCCCTGCGGCGCGTGCACACGTCTTTTGTGTTTACATGACGCGGAGTTAATAATGTGCGTCTCTTAATTTAGCAGCAAAAGTCACCGTAAAGACTGTCCTCAACAGCTTCTGAATATTTTTCATAAAGCGGGGATAAACGGACTTTTACTCCGTGCAGCGCTGTGTTGGAACATAAAGTTGACGACTGATAAAGGGAAAATGCGCGGAGACTGAAACCCGTGAAGCAGAGACTTGGAGCTGCTGAGACTGTAAGTATAATATTTGTTTGTTTTAACGTTTGTGTCGTCAATTAATAATTTATCCGGCATGATGATGGTTTCTTTTACAAACTATGGACACAGAGAGAACTGTTGGTTAAGCGCTGTGAATAAATGCAGAATTAAGGTATATTTTATGAGATTATGGACTTCTGCCACTTAAGCGATGTGAAGAGAATAAATCACAATAAAATTAATAAAGGCTGCAGTACAACAAGCTATTTTTACTCAGTAGAACTAAATTGAAATGAACAAACCTTCTCAGGAAATGAACTGAAACCCTTTTCCAACATTGAAAGTTAATTTGTAGTTAAAATATAAAAAAAACCCACCTAAATTATTAAACCCTACTGTGGTGTGGCGATCTAAAAATATGAATGTTAATTTTACTGTGAAATCTATTCTTTTTCTCTGCCTTCAGATGTGTGAAGACTGGAAGCTTCATCCTCACTGAGACCTTCTGAAGGTCAGAGGTCGTCAGTGGAGGAACCATCCCTGCTTCATGTGGATTTCAGCACAGAAGAAGACCTTCAAATTCAAGATTCAAGGAGGTGCTGCCATCACTTTCTCCACACTAACATGCATTCAATGCAATTTAGTTGTTGTAATGACAAATTCTTTTATTTCTTTTTTAAAGTTCTCAGCAAGAACACAATATTGGTCTTTTTTTTTTTTTTACAATTTTACTGAGCATTTAATTCTAAATAAATCACTGTTTAACAAGAAATTTTTGGCAATCCTGTACTTTTCTTGTGGTGTTACATAGAATAGCATCACTGTAAACTATGGAAAAAGCAGCTGCTTTAAAATTTGTACTTCCTCACACAACTTTGAGTGCAAAAAAACTCTAAAAGTGCCATAACTTTTTGGAAAAGCTCCCACAAATCCAGGCTTTTTGGGCCACAACAATCACAAAAACAGCTGACAAAATCCTGGAGGGACTGAAATACAGTGAGATTATGTCTGCATGGTTCATGCATTGAATTTGTTTACTTACTCTGGGTGGTGAACTTGACACGACACACCCTTTGCACTAAAGAAAGCACCTGTGAGCACTTTATGAAATGATAAGTTAAATAATAAAAAGTGCATTATTGTAACTGATTTTGGGTCAGTTCTATATGTGATAATTTATGTATTAACAAAGTTAGAAGATTCTTGGTACAATTTGCAGCATTAGGTCTCGAAGATTTTTGTTTCATGGGAAGTAAAATGGCTATTAAAATGGTAATTCCCCAGATCGAATCGGGATTGAATCGGAATCGGAATCGAATCGATTCAGAATCTCAAGAATCGGAATCGAATCGATTCTGGAAATTAGGGATCGTTCCCAGCCCTATTTATGAGGGGGTGCTTCAGGAGTATGGGGTATCGGGCTTGTTGTTACAAGCTATCCGGTCTCTGTACGACCGTTGTGAGAGTTTGGTTTGTATTGCCAACACTCGGTCAGACTCATTCCCAGTGAGAGTTGGACTCCGCCAGGGCTGCCCTTTGTCACCAATCCTGTTCATAATTTCTATGGACAGGATTTCTAGGAGCAGCCAGGGAATGGAGGGTGTCATGCTTGGTGACCACAGGATCTCATCTCTGTTGTTTGCAGATGATGTTGTCCTGTTGGCTTAATCCAGCAATGACCTACAGCTCTTGCTGGGATGGTTTGCCTCTGAGTGTGAAGCGGCTGGGATGAGAATCTGCACCTCCAAGTCCGAGTCCGTGGTCCTCAGCCGGAAAAAGGTGGATTGTCCTCTCTGGGTTGGGGACAGGCTCCTGCCCCAAGTGGAGGAGTTTAAGTATCTTGGGGTCTTATTCACGAGTGAGGCGAAAATGGAGCGAGAGATTGACAGACGGATTGGAGCAGCATCTGCAGTGATGCGGACGTTGTACCAGTCTGTTGTGGTGAAGAGGGAGCTGAGTTCTAAGGCAAAGCTGTTGATTTACCAGTCAATCTACGTTCCTACTCTCACCTATGGTCACGAGCTTTGGGTAATGACCAAAAGAACGAGATTGCGGATACAAGCGGCTGAAATGAGCTTTCTCCGTAGGATTACTGGACTCACCCTCAGAGATAGGGTGAGGAGCTCAGTCATCCAGGAGAGGCTCAGAGTAGAACCGCTGCTCCTCCACATTGAAAGGAGTAAGTTGAGGTGATATGGGCATCTGATTAGGATGCCTCCCACTTGAGGTGTTTCGGGCACGTCCCACTGGGCGGAGACCCCGGGGCAGACCCAGGACTCGGTGGAGAGACTATGTCTCCCAGCTGGTCTGGGAACACCTTGGTATCCTCTCTGAAGAGCTGGAGCAGGTGGCTGGGGAGAGGGAAGTCTGGGCTTCTCTGCTTGAACTGCTACCTCCGTGACCTGGACCTCCGGAAAAGCGGTAGAAGATGGATGGATGGACACAGTCTCACCCCTTCTCATGTCCATATCATCTCTGCTGCTAAATTATCATTGTACAGTCTACTGGGTATTATCAGGGCACACGGCTTTACACAGAGGAATTCTCACACTGGGTGCTAATTTGTACATTGCTCATTTGCTCACTGTACATAGTCTCATGCCATCTCAGGTTCATATCACCTCTGATATTAAAATTACCATTGTACAGTCTATTGGGTATTATCAGAGGTGTCATACTCATTCAGTGAATTTTTACTTACTCAGGGTCATGTTATAGTCATCCAGTGAATTTTCATTCTTCGTTTCCTCTAGTTTTAACTGCTTTAACTGTCCTAATTGCTTTTGTGTATTTATTAGTATTAGTATTAAAGTATGTTTATTACCTTTATTAGTATTGATGTGTATTTATTACCTTGGCATTTGTTCGGAGAGCAGAGTAAGAATTTCATTGCTCAGGAAATGTTGTATTCCTTAACTGTGCACATGATAATAAAGCCTTTGAATCTTGAATCTTGTTGTTTAATTTCCAATACCCACTTATCATAAATTACTTTTCTGCTGATTAGTTTCAAAAATGCACAAATGTTTACAAGTCAGAAGAATTTGAAGACATTGTATTCTTCATATATACATGTACATGTGAGCAGGACAGAAGACACACACACACACACACACACACACACAAACAGTACTTTCTCCAGCATTAGTCTACAGCCCGTTCATGAGCTCGAGGTGCCTTTATTTCAAAAAGTTTGACTAAATACACGCACAGCGGCAGGTCATTGAGCATTTATGAGCTTTTCTCCAACATTAGGCTACAGACCGTTTATGAGTTTGAGGCTCCTTTGTTGCAAAAATGCATATAAATGTTTACGGTAGCGTGAAATGATGGAACTTATAATGGAACTTTACAAGATAATTTTACTTACTGTACAGGAACTCCATCAGTGAACAGTGATATAAACTAAAATAATTATAATGGTGACTGAACAACTCCCATTCCCCAAATTGCAAGATACACTATTATGAATATAAGTCATAAAAGATCACACAAAGAAGTGATCTGACAAACAAATAAACTAGGGATCCGAAACAGTCTCTAATATTGGATGTCCCATTAATTTTCAATAATTAGGTATTCTGTAATTAATATTCCCACAATCAAATAAATCTTAGTGGCGTTCAGTCCCTTTCATATTTGTCAAAGTCTTACGTGTGATTGCCTACATATAGGTTACAACTCTCTGTATTCCACTTTCAAACACAGCCTACATTTGGGCCTGTACCTTCAGACAGGAATACTTGCATTCTACGGCCAATGCACTAGTTTTTTATAGATACAACAAAGGTATTAATTTCAAAAGGCTACACCATTTCTTTTTCTAGTTATCAAGTAGGTGTTGATGATGATGACGCCAATGCTCTCCATCTGCCCGGCAGGGTGACGATACCCCTCAAGCCTTTCAGACGCTGAGGGGAAAAAATGCTTCAACAAAATATTATTTTAAGGGTGTGCAAACATATGGAACTGGCTTATTATAGTTTTTAAAAACACTATATTACCCCTCCCCCCCCAAAAAAAAGATTTGTTTGCTTTTCAATTGAATTATACAGGTTATAGATCACAATGAAGGTGGGAAATATTTGGAAAAGCTTTATCTTGGCCTCATTCTTTTTAAACACCAGAAAATCCTGGCATTTTTACAGGGGTGTGGACACTTTTTATATCCACTGTTTGTACTGTGATTCTCTAAAATCAAGAGATGAAGGCAATGCCAATATTTGTTAAATTCAAACAGATGCAGGAGCGAATAAAAACATTGTCCCATACAATAGAATTGGCTTAGTCTTACTGACTTACATATTGATCTACTGCAAGAAACTCAAAACTAAAGAAATTACTCTCATTAAAATAAAACTTTTATACTAAACTTAATAAATGTTAGCATCCCAATATTTTTTTTTTTTTACCCATGCTATTTTTAATACTTGACTGAAACAACTATGAAAATACATGCACAAAATACATTAAAACAACATTCCACACTTTGTGTAATTCACACAGTTGTAGTTGCATTTATCTGATGTTTTTATTATGATCATTTTCAGGTGCCCTGCTTCGTTGGTGTGGTGCCACGTTATGGATTTGCTTGTTCAGATTAATCTGATGGATTTGTAGCTCCTTGCTGCTCATGCAAATCATCAGTGATTTACTCACTCACGTTACTTTGTCCAGGATCTGGTCAAGTGGACCCCTGATCATGTGTGCACCCCCAAGTGGACCCCGGTATCCAATCTATACATGTCCAAGTACATTTTCAATCCAATGATTTACGAACTGATTCATAATTTTCTAAAGCCTCATTCAGAACATTACAGATCCAGCAGACTGTGGATTTTCATCTGGGGCAGCCAGCCCTGACGAGCAGCAGCAGTGGAGAAGACAAGTCTTTTGAAAGCAGAAACGGAGTCAAAACCGTCTCTGGGTCAGCTTACATATATACAGTATACTGTATATATATATAAATAAAACACTTCTTGGTGACCGGGAAAAGTCTTTCCAACAACTTTACACAAATTCTTGTTGTTCTCCTTCTTCACGTTTACAAATCACCGGATTGAAAATGTAATTGTACATGTACAGATTGGATTCCGGGGTCCACTTGGGGTGCTCACTTGGTCTGGTGTCCACGTGACCTGTATCCCTTTGTCCACACTCAGGTTTATATTTAGAAGAATTCACACCAAATTACAACACCACTGGTGTTTTACTGCAGTAGTATTTCACTATATTCTCCATCTGTGAAGCATCTGGCTCAGTGTTCTGTTAAGTGATGCAGAATTTCCTCCAAACAACAAAAAACTAAAAATTATAAAAACAAAAAACAAAACAACAACTCTGCTGCACTTTGACCATAAACATCACAGCAGTGTGATGCTAATGCTAGCTCCAGATCACCAACACGGAACAGTTTTCCCAAAAATGAAAGGGTCACATGGGACAGATTTGTCTATAATGAGCTAAAGAAGAACGAAAACATATGCTCCACATAGTACGCTGTGTATAAAGAAGAAAATAATAACGTATTTAAATAGACAAACCTGTTCTGGAGCTGTTGCTAACTGTCTGCGGTACCGGAAGTAGTAATTTACTATAATCTCGCGGGATTTCCGAACCACTCATATAGACTGGTGGAGTACTTTGTCTGTTTCAACTTCCTTGGTCTAATAAACGAAAGAAAACTTGATAATTGCAATCAGAAGGTAAACATCAAGGTGAAACTAGCACATGGCGTCGATGTTAAGGTGTTGAACGTTGTCTTAAAAAGTTGTTTTGTGTTTGTTTGCAGGAGGTGTGAGTTCTCTGCTGTGATGAGTGCTCTGTTTTCCTGTGAGGACCCAGACTCATGGAGGGGAGTCTTTAATAAATACTGGCATGTAGTGGAGGCCAGGTCCAAAGGAAAGAAATCCGGGAAGCTGTTGGACCTTGACAAGTGGTAAACCAGTTTTGTGCCATCCATCCATCTTCTTCCGTTTAATCATTTTCGGGTTGCGGGGGTGGGGGGCGCCTGGCGCCTATGCCAGCGTCTTTTGGGCGAGAGGCAGGGTACATCCTGGACAGATCGCCAGTACCAGTTTTGTGCCCTCAGAAGAAAATTTACAGCATACCTGTCAAGGCATACCTCATGCCTCCCTTATTGGGGGGGCTTTCACACCTGTACTGAGTACTGTACTTAAAAACTGTATTTATCGGCAGATGAAAAAAAAAACCTGAAGCAAAATACCCAAACAAACAAACAAACAAACAACAACAATTGCAACATGAACTATTTCAAACATATTTATTCAAATGTACACTTATATGGAGACAATCTTGAGCCATAACTTTTTGGTAATGTGAAAATAATAAGCCAAGTAGCACAAAAAAATAAAAAATAAATAAATTAAAAAAATAAATGATAATATGAATAATAAATAAATAAAAAACAATATTTTTCAAATTTACATTAGCACAAGGTACATTGCTTAATTTGAAAGTACACAATAAGAATAGTTCTGAATATAGTTCTTAATTGTCAGCTAGATATATACACTTGGAATTAAAGAGTTTTTAATTGTCAGCTTTGTTAGACTAATGCACTTGGATGAACTTGAAACAAGAAAATGTTCACTGATGCTGCTTGTTATAGTTCCAAGTAGCAGCCTTTGCTGACTCTAGCATTTCTTTTGAAGGCTTGACCTTGAAGCATGGAGTGTCACAATTCATTTTCACTTGCATGAAAGAAGTCAGTTTCTGGGAGCATACTTTTTCTGAAGTCGGTGTGAATTTTCCTGACCATGCTGAAAGCCCTCTCACTGTCAGCATTGCTGTGAGGAAGGCAAAGCAGTGCTGAGTACACTTTGAGGAGCTGGGGGAAGCGGGGCCACAATTACCGGGACTTACTACAGTTCACTGCTGCAGAAATTGCAGAAGGTTATCAAAAGCAATCATCATGTTGACCAAAGGTGTCCGCTTCCTGCAAGATAATGCCGGGTTCACAACTTACACGTTGCCCAGAGGGAAGCACAGTCCTGCAGCTATTTAATCCTTCCTCACCCCACTTCCCCTCCCTACCTTACACCATTGACTTCCACCTTTTTTCAACAATGAAGTCATTTTTGAAGGGCAAGCCCTTCCAAGACAATGAAATGCTGATTTCCATGGTCAAGTTGTGGCTTCTGGCACAGCCTGCAGACTTCTACAGGTGAGGTCTCCCCAGCTGCATAAAGCGATAGGAGAAATGTGTAACCCTTGATGGTAACTATGCAGAGAAAGACTAATAAATGTGCCAAGGCTGAATCTTCTCAGTCCATGGAAGATGACTCAGGGGAAATCTCTTATGAACAGCCCTCATAAATGTGTAACATTTCTATATTTTAGCTAAATTATATAAAATTGAAAAGCCTGTTTTTTAGTGCCATAGCTATCATGGAGCAGCATATGCCCTGCTGAATCTGAACAGCGCTGTCAGTCAAAGATGGTGTTTCCCTATTCTCACCTACTGTAAATCATCACCTTCATTGGGTTTGATCTACTGAAAGCTGAAGTTTGATACTTTATATCCAGTGTGTCTAGGAAGCATGAAGGACTAAAAAAGCGCAGACCTGCAGTGTGGGTCTGGCTGTCAGGTACGATCTGATGCAGATGAGCGTATGCGTATGCTCGTCCGCCGCTACAAAGGCGGGTTTGAGTCTGTCTATGCCAATTTCTCGAAGCTCGGACTCTTCCATTCTTTTCGGTGACGTCCAGTCCCTCGACTTCCCTTTTCTTCAAGCTTTGTTTTCTTCGCCGGCGGCACGCTGCGTGAAGCCATTTTGAAAATCACAAAAAGTCTGCTTTGGTGCACTCAATTTCGCCAGGCATCGAATTACTGTTCAGTTGATTTTAGGTTCTCTTAATAATTTTTTTTTTCGCTGTATTTTTTTTTTTTTTTTGGCGTACAGAAATGGCAATACGCCCGTATTTGCTAAAATTGCATTTTCCCCGTATTAAAATACGGCGAAACCGTATCACTTGACAGGTATGTTACAGTATCGCACATGAAATGTCCAGGAGTAACATTTAACTTTATGCTGATATTAATCTGCTTAAATGGCCTTATTACCTCTGCCAAGGGTGGAGGTAATGTTTTCAGTGGCGTTGGTTGGTTTGATGGTTGGTTTGTCTGTTAACAGCATAACTCAAAAAATTATGAACGGATTTTGATGAAATTTTCAGGAAAGGTGTGTAATGGCATGGGAAACAGCTGATTAGATTTTGGTGATGATCCAAGAGTGCATACCTCCACCAAGGGTTTTGTATGTATTTGTGCAGCAGGATTACACAAAAACTACTGGATGGATTTGGATGAAATTTTCACCTGAGGTGGTTCTTGGGCTAGAGAGGAACCCATTACATTTTGGTGAGGATCCGAGACTGCATACCTCCGCCAAGGCTCTTATCTTCTCACAGTGTGTTAGCAACAATACTCCAAAACTAATGGACAAACTTTGATGCAATTTTCGCCACAAGTGGCTCTAGGCCTACACACAAACCCATTACATTTTGGAGGTGATCCATGCGAGACGGAAGGAGCCTTGGCAGAGGTATGCGCTCTCTGAGTGCTTTTCAAGTTTAAACTGCTGTGAGTTAGCTCAACTTTAAGTGAATTATATTTATTATATTATTTTGTAGGCTCAGACACCTAATTTTACTTAAGTACATATACATATACTGCTCAAAAAAATAAAAGGAACACTTTGAAAACACATCAGATTTTAATGGGAAAAAATAAGCTGGATATCTACACTGATATGGACTGGATAATGTGTTAAGAATGAAAAGATGCCACATCTTTTGATGGAAATGAAAATTATCAACCTACAGACGGCTGAATTCAAAACACTCCAAAACTTACTCAGATTAAAAAGTGTTCCTTTTATTTTTTTGAGCAGTATATTTGGGCTATGGGACTAAACCTACTTGGGCTTAGGTACATGAAGAACATGCAGTCTCCACTTCCACCCACACAGTAAGGGTTTGACATTAACCTGTTGCACTCTGGGATACCACGAGCGGTCACGTCTCTGCGTCCTAGTGCGTCTCAGTGCGCACTGAAAAAAAAAAAAAAGTTGCATTTCCGTTCTTCCAGTACAGACACAGCCGCGAACAGAAAGCCAAAGGAGTGTTTTGATTGGTTTAGATTTGATTGACCTCTCATTCGACTAATAAGAGCCTTGAATTGGGTTTCTGAAACCTTGAAGAACCAATGACTGAAAACCTAGCAAGAAGGACCTGCCTACCAACGACCATGAATACAACGAGCCAATTGAAGCAGAGAAGTTCAACGATTGAAACGCGTGCATCCCGTGCGTAAAATCTGTTTTGTCTAAGCCGCTGGGTGACACACATTGAGATCTGTGTGTAACGGTAGCGTTTGCTAGTCTTTTTTTATTACTACTGTTCTTATTTGTCAACGACACTGCTGTTGTGGACAGGTAAGTGTTATAAGCTAAATTATTCTTTATCAATGAAAATAGTAATAAAAATGACTTTTGACCGATCGGTAATTACATGACGGACCGTTTTTTGTGCGCTGAGCTCCTCTGTAGCGGGGGGGGGGGGGGGAGTTGTTATCCTCTACATTGCAGATATTTTAGTATAATTTTTATTGCACTGTAGGTTATTTTTTCTTGTAAAAAAAAAAAAAAGGCCACACATTTTTTACGTGGCATGCTTCTTTGTGTGTGGGGGCTTGTTTGTTCATTCATTCATTCATGAATGAATAAACAACCCCCCCACACACACACAGCCCTGAGTGTCACCTTTCATTAGAGCCCAAGATGAAGCTTCTATGTTGAAGCATTCAAAAGTTATAGACGTTTTTCCAAACTGTGCCATTTGGCACAATTTGGCACAGTTCAAAAACGCCTGGGAACAACCTGAGAAAAAAAGCTGTGTAATAATATATATATTCATTTTTGTGGTATTGTTACAAAATTTTGACCTCAGCTTGATAACACTTGGTTCTACATTTCTGTTGCATTTTCCAGCCAGTATCTGACAGCTGTGTGTTATTTGCAAGCATTTGTATCTAAAAAAACACCCAGGCGAACTTTATTTTCTTCAAGTTCACTATGTTTAGATGACTGTTACTCAGTGGCAGGAGCACTTAGAGCGATTATGACTGTTTTGCCAAAAGATTCAAAGTGTTTTCTTTTAAATGAGACCAACCCCATGAAGATGCTGCAAAGGGTTGAAGAACAGCTTGATTTACTTTGGGTATGTTATTTTTAGGGAAATTGACCAGAGTGCAAGGGGTTAAAGCAACACTATGTAAGATGTTCACTTTAAACTAATGTTTCCAGAATCATTTTTATGATACATCGACCTTGGACTGAGTGAATGACACTTCCGTTATTGCCTGAGTGAATTTGCATTACCTACAACAACTCAGTTACTTTGCTGTTCAGGTAGGAAAAGACTACAAGTGGTACAGTTTATGGCCAATTAGCCAATCACAAGGTATGACTTTAGCTACCAAATAACAAAGCATCCTGTGATTGGCTAAAATACTAATAGGCAGTGCTGCTTTAATATTTATGCTCCCAGGCCAACTCTGGCTACTCGTTTTTCCAAGTTATCAGCTACTATTGCTGCAACAATTAGTCAACTAATCATCATCTTCTTTTTCATGTTCTTTTGGTTGCTTCCTTTAGGGGGTCACCACAGTGGATCATCTGCCTCCATGTCACCCTGTCCTTTGAATCTTCCTCTGTAACACCAACCGTGTCCACGTCCTCCTTCACTACATCCATGAATCTTCTCTGTGGTCTTCTTCTCTTCCTCTTGTCTGGCAGCTCCATCTTCAACATCCTTTGTCCAATATATCCACTATCTCTCCTCTGCAAATGTCCATACTATCTCAGCCTTGCCTCTCTTACTTTGTTTCCAAACCGCTCACACTGAGCTGTCCCTCTGATATAGTCATTTCTATTCCTGACCCTCCTAGTCACTCCCAATCTTAGCATCTTCAACCCTGCCACCTCCAGTGCCTCCTGTCTTTATGTCATTGTCAACGTCTCACTACCATCTTGTACATCTTCCCGTTCACCCTAGCTGTTATCTTTCTGTTGCAAATCACCCCTGACACTCGTCTCCACCTACTCCACCCTGCCTGTACTCTCTTCTTCACCTATCCTGTGCATTTTCCATTGCATTGGATGGTTGACTCCAGGTATTTAAACTCATCTACCTTTGCTACCTCTACTCCTTGCAGCTTCACCGGTACACCTGCCTCCCTCTCATTCATACTCATGTGTTCTGTCTTGCTTCTACTGACTTTCATTCTGCTTCTCTCCACTGCATACTTACCTCTCCAGGTTCTCTTCCACCTGCTCCCTACTCTTGCTACAGATCACAATGTCGTCCGCAAACATCATGGTCCACAGAGAATCCTGCTTGACCTCAACTATCAGCCTGTCCATCACCGTGGCAACAAGAAGGAGCTTAGAGCTGATCCCTGATGTAATCTCACCACCACCTTGAATCCATCTGTCTCTCCTACAGCACACCTCACCACTCACTGTCCTCATATATGTCCTGCACCTCCCTCACATACTTCTCTGCCACTCCTAATTTTCTCATACAGTACCACACTTCCTCTCTTGGCACTCGATCATATGTTTTTTCTAGATCCACAGAGACATAGTGCAACTCCTTCTGACCTTCTCTGTACTTCTCCATCAACACTCTTAAAGCAAACATTGCATCTGCAGTAGTCTTTCCTGACATGAAACCGTACTGCTGCTTGCTGATTGTCACCTCTTCTCCTCTCTTCAACAACTTTTCCCCATATCTTAATAGATTAGTTGACTAATCGATCAACAGAAAATTAATTGACAACTAATTTGATGGTGGACTAATTACTTTTTTCCAGGAAAAATTCTAACAAGTATGATTGTTTCAGGGCGGCGCGGTGGCGGTGTGGTTAGCACTGCGGCAGCACAGCAACTCACCCTTGGCCAGGGGATCCTGGGTTCGATCCCAGCCCCCAACCAACAGTGATCTGTGTGGAGTTTGCATGTTCTCCCCGTGTCTGTGTGGGTTTACGCCGGGATTTCTCCAGTTTCCTCCCGCATGCCAAAAACATGCAAGTTAGGTTAATTAAGATAAGATAACATGAGCCTTTATTAGTCCCACAATGGGGAAATTCCAGGATTGCAACAGCATAGGGATAGCAACACTCAGAGCAATAATTAAAAAGATACAAAAAATATAAATAAGAGCAGTGGATATACATACGTACACATAAATATATAAATATATATACAAAGTGCGGAGCATTGTAGCAAGATGGAATAAACAGCATAACCGTCTACTTAGTTATCCTACATAGTATGAATATGTACCCATACATATTGTCACCCTCCGTAGCGACTGATATTGTCCTAGTTGTATACTGGAGGGGACCATTTGTGTAAGTTTGTTGCGTCTTTTTGCATTCAACACTACTAGGTCGTCATGTTTTTTGCTATCTCTGCGAGCAGCCCTGCTTAGGTTATACAGTCTGACAGCCATAGGTAGGAAGGACCTGCGAAACCTCTCGGTTGCGCACCTAGGATGATGTAGTCTACTGCTAAATGAGCTCCTCAGTGCGTTCAATATGTCCTGCATAGGGTGGGACTTGGACTCCAGCAGAGATGACAGTTTAGCCACCATCCTTCTCTCTCCTATCTCCTCCACTGGGTCAAGGCGTTGCCCCAGGACAGAGCTAGCTTTCTTGATCAGTTTGTTCAGTCTCTTCCTATCAGCTGCTGTAATGCCGTTGCCCCAGCAGACCACTCCAAAAGTGATGGCTGATGCCACCACCGTGTGGTAGAATGTCTTCAGCAGCGCCCCTTGTACACCAAAAGACCTGAGCCTCCTCAGTAGGAACAGCCTGCGCTGTCCCTTCTTGTAGAGTGCATCGGTATTGTGTGACCAGTCTAGTTTATTGTTCAGATGAACACCAAGGTACTTGTAGGATGTCACCATCTCAATGTCTGTTCCCTGTATGTTTACTGGTGCATCAAACTGGGGATTCTAAATTGTCCTTAGGTATGACTGTGAGAGTGAATGGTTGTCTGTCTCTCTGTGTTGGCCCTGCGATGGACTGGCGATCTGTCCAGGGTGTACCCTGCCTCTCACCCAAAGATGCTGGGATAGGCTCCAGCCCCCCTGCGACCCGAAAAGGATTAAGCGGAAGAAGATGAATGAATGAATGATTGTTTCAGCTTCTCAAATATTAAAATTTGAATAGAATAGAATAGAATAGACCTTTATTGTCATTGTTACAGGAACAACAAAAATTGGCTTAGCAGCTGTTCTGTTTAGCAGCAGATTCTTAAAGTGCAGAATAAAAACTATATACAAACACTACTACATATAAAACAACTATCACACAGTATAAGAATACACGAAGATTAAAGGTGCATGAGTCAATGAATATTGCATTGCCAGTTAGACTGAGGGTGGATGGTTGTTCAGTCTTAATTATCAAAATTGCATTTGGCATATGAGCCACTGCGGTTGCTGAGGTCCTCCGGCACTGGCCTTTTAACTATTCCTACTGTCAGAACACACACCCATGGCAAGGTGGCTTATAGTTACTACGGCCCACATCAGTGGAACAGCCTACCGGAGAACATCAGGGCTGCCGAGAATGTTCATGTTTTTAACGGCGCATTCAGATGGCCAGTGTTTGGTCCGGACCAAACAGTGGCTTCCGTGGATAGTTCAATTCATTTGGTGCAGTCTGAATGCGTGTTGGAACTCTGGTTTGCACCAAACAAGCGAAGTCTGGACCCCCTGAAAACGGGGATCTCGGTTCTCTTGCAAACAAAGTCTGGTGTGCTCCGCTTGCAGTGTGAATCCAAACGGAGTATCCAGCGGACCAAAGGGCGGAAGTGCCCCTCGGCGTTTGTGTAACCATAGCAACACGTAGTCTGAGAAGAGGAAGTGGCTTTTACCATAGTACATTTTAGGTAGAAAATAATGAGAAAGGCAACTGCGCGAATCCGAGAAATCCTTTTACTGGAGAAAGCCGAGGAGAAAAGTAAAAAAAAAAATGTCTCGTTTGTGGTGGACAAACAACCCGGCTGAAGGAAACAGATTTTTGTTTTCGGTCCTGGCCAATCGATGAGCCTGATTTTTCTTCTTTGCCAAGATTTTTTCTTTCTGATCAGTGCTGGTTTCGGCTACAGCACCACAAACAAGCAGTTGTTGTAACTGCGTGTCGTTGTCCAGGCAGTTTGGTCTGCTGCAGTGTGAATGCAAACCAAACTAAACAAAGTTGTGAAAATTCTCGGCATTCCCCACCCAGTCGAACCGAGACCCCTGGACTATCCTGGTCTGAATGCAGCCTAAAAGCAGGCTCAAGACCTACTATTTTAATCTTGCTTTTGTTTAGTTTCCTATTTTAATTCTTTAAGTTTCTGATTTTAAATTTATGTCAATCACTTATCTTACTGTGAATTATTAATACTTGTGAATATATGTCTGTTTGACTGTGTTTAGGTGCTGTTTTGTTTTTCTGGTCATCTTGGCTGCCTAGTCTTTCTATCAGCAGGCTGTCTTATTATTTATCAGTGACTTTTTGCCCTGTCCGGGCTCTGGTGTTTCCTCAGGGGGGGCCCTCCCGTGGTCATGATTTATGTAAAGGATGGTTTCAGTGTACACAACTTGACATTGCTGAAAATGCGCTGGAATGTGTGGGAGTTAAAGTTGTACTATCACCTGAAAAGTATTTTGCTTTGATTGTGATCTATTAACCACCATCCTCGAAGGACACATTCCTTAATTGTCTATCAAATGTGCTGAAACAGTTTGGCAGCAAAATGTTATCTTCATGGGTGATTTCAACTTAAATTGGCTTTGTAAAATGTGCAGACAGAAATTAAAGGACATCACAAAAAGTTTCATATAAATCAGATGATCAATAACCCAACTAGAATGACTCGTTGATCTCAAACTCTCCTTGATTTGATTTTTTACAAACAAACCTGACCGCATAACAAACAAAAAAATCTAATTACTAGCATGTCTGACCATACTGTAATCTCACTTTAGTAGTACGCAAATTGTCAAAATCACAATACAAAAAGCCTATCCATATCAATGGCATAGCTGTTGAACGTGTCCCCAGCTTCAAATTCCTGGGGACCCACATCTCGGAGGACCTGTCCTGGTCAGTTAACACCACCAGCCTGATCAAGAAGGCCCATCAGCGCCTCTTCTTCTTGAGGACACTGAAGAAGAATCATCTGTCAACTGACATCCTGGGCAACTTCTACCACTGCGTGATAGAGAGCACCCTGACCAACTGTGTCACAGTCTGGTATAGGAGCTGCTCTGTCGCTGACCGTAAGGCGCTGCAGCGGGTAGTGAAAACCGCCCAACGCATCACAGGGACTCCACTTCCAGTTATAGAGGACGTCTACAGGAAAAGATGTCTGCGCCGGGCACGCAGCATTCTTAGGGACTCCAACCATCCTGCTCATGGACTGTTCCAGCTTCTCCCCTCCAGAAGGCGTTTCAGAAGCCTTTGGACTAGAACCAGCAGGTTTAGGAACAGTTTCTTTCCAACAGCTGTCACGTTATTGAACTTAGTTCCCCACTGACTCTCTTACCATCATCTCTTACCATCCTCACCTGTACATAACTGCCCATCTAACTTATTGTACATTATTTGCACATAACAGTACTCTTAACTTTCTGCACTGCTGCATATATTTGCTTAAATTGCACATACTGTCAATTACTGCATATACTGCACTGCTGTCCTTTGCACATCTGATTGGATGCTAAACTGTGTTTCGTTACCTTGTATTCATACATGTGTAATGACAATAAAGTTGAATCTAATCTACTGATGGTGGAAAATATATCTCATACATACTAAAGAAAAACATAGAATCATTTGAAAATGAGTTACAGCACGTGAAGTCAAATAAAATAAATTGTGATAGAAATTGTGAACAGACATGTGAAAATATGATATCAACAATCAAAGAAATTATCTCTAAACATAAAATAACAACACTATCTAAACACATGAGAAAACAGGACCTACCATGGCTAAATGAAAAATAATGGAATCTCATGAAGAAAAGGGATTCATCTCTTAAAAATGGCTAAAAACTGACTAAAGTACTGATAGACTGATTTTTAAAAGCCTAAGGCAAGTTTATTTGTATAGCACATTTCTTGTACAAGACAATTCAAAGTGCTTTACATAAAAACATTAAGGCATTCCAGGAAGTTGCAAAAGGAATACATAAGAATTTAAAAGCAAACTAAAAAGGAAATTAAAGAGAAACAAAAACAAGTTAAAATGGAATAAGACAGAAAATGTTCAAGAAATAAAAGTTTCAGTACATTGTAGGAGATTAACCATTGTTCTAGATAGACAGATAGATAGATAGATAGATGTATTTTGGAATCGGAATCGGGCGCATGCGCACGCAGCGACCAGCAGCTTGGTGATATAGTGCGTGTGTGCGTGTGTGTGTTTTTTGTACTTTTTTACGTTTTTAGAAAATCCTCTGTGTCGTTTCTGCCCTGGAGCGTTGGTGGAATATATGGCGAACAGCTCCCTGGTATCTGCAACATGGATTTCCTGTCATATCTCGCACTGCTGCTTTCTGTGCTGTGGCTCTTTGTCTCTGAGGTAAACGCGTTCGGCTCCATGGCGAGCAGAATAGCGGGCAGAATACAATATTCCAGGGACGTGTTGCTGCGCTTTAACACAGCTGGTGCAGAGTCTCTGATTGCGCCCAGATTTCAGCTGCCGGACTTTATTTTGAGAGACGGACACAGCGGTGAAAAAAGAAGCGGCAGGAGGAAGCGTGGAAGACGTGGAGGTGTGAAATTGCGCCTTAGGAGACGTCAGTTTGGTAACATTCCTCTTCCTTCGATCATTTTTGGGAATGCAGAGTCTGTGAGAAACAAGGTGGAGGAAATTCAAGGCAACGTACGTTACCAGAAGAATTTTAAGAACTGCTGCGTCATGGCTTTCACTGAATCTTGGCTTACTGCGCATGATCGAGACGCAGACCTGTGGATTGACGACTTTGGAGCTCCGCTGCGCTCGGATCGGCAGGAAGAGGTAACGGGGAAACGTCAGGGGGGCGGAGTATGTTTATACATTAATAAGCAGTACTGCACATCTGTCACGGTCAGAGAGCGCATCTGTACACCCCATGTGGAGCTGCTGTCTGTGTCGCTTCGCCCCTTTTATTTGCCTCGAGAGTTTCCCCAACTTTTCATCACAACTGTGTACATTCACCCGAGGGCAGACGCTGACTCCGCCTCCAGCACCATCTCTGATGTGATCCAGCGGCTGCAGTCAATTTCTCCAGAGGCGCCAAACTTCATTCTTGGGGATTTTAACCATGTTTCTTTAAAGAAGACACTTAAAAACTTTCATCAGTATGTCTCCTGCCCAACCAGGCGAAAAAAGACATTGGACCTGTGCTATGGATCCATAGAGAGGGCCTATAAATCACTCCCCCTTCCTCCTTTAGGATCATCAGATCACAACTGTGTTCATTTGCTGCCCACATATAAAACTGCTCTCAGAAGAGGCAAGGTGGAGATGAGAGACATTGATGTGTGGACAGAAGATTCAGAGCACAGCCTCCAGGAATGCTTTGACTGTACAGACTGGAAGATGTTCATAATGGCCTGCGGGGATGATTTGGACTCTCTGGCTGAGCTCACATGCTCATACATGGCTCACTGTCAAAATAAGTTTGTTCCACGTAAACGTGTCAAAATATATCCCAACAACAAACCATGGGTTACTAAATCAGTTAAATCCTGTTTACAGAGGAAAGCACTTGCCTTTAAACAGGGGTCTGTTTCTGCGCTACAGGTTGCCACTAAGGAGCTAAAGGCCGAAATTTTAAGAGCAAAACAGAATTATAAATCAGAATTGGAAAGCAAGATGGCAGCAAATAAACTTGGTTCGGCCTGGACCAGTATGAAAAAAAATTGCAGGCCTTCAGAGCACAGAGCGCAGTAATCGTGTGTTTTTAGATGGTTTTAGTTCAGACACAGAGCTGGCTAATGCTCTTAATTGTTTTTATGGTCGTTTTGACTCCTTTGATTTTAGCACAGAAATCCAAGATTTGAAACAGAAACTCAAAGACAATCAGCACTTTAATATTGAGATGCAGGATGTTGAAAGGGAGTTCCGCGCTGTAAAAGTGAACAAAAGTCAGGGCCCTGATAATATATGTGGACGCCTGGTAAAGTCCTGTGCACATGAACTGAGTCCTATATTTCACTACATTTTCAATAAGTCCTTACAGACACAACATGTGCCTAAGATCTGGAAAGATGCCGTGGTTGTTCCCGTTCCAAAATCCAGCTGTCCTAAAATGGTAAATGACTTTAGACCAGTTGCTTTGACTTCAATTTTAATGAAAATTTTTGAAAAACTGGTCAGATGTGAGGTCCTAAAGCAGACTGAACATGCATTGGATCCTCTGCAGTTTGCCTATAGGCCTCACAGAGGAGTGGAGGATGCCACTGTCACTCTGTTTAACATGCTTTTTAAACATCTGGATTTTAATGGGACACACGCCAGGCTTTTATTTGTGGACTTTTCTTCTGCCTTTAATACAATCCAACCTCATATTTTAGTTGAAAGGCTCCTGCAACAATTTGATTTAAGCAATAATCTGGTGGGTTGGATTCTGGATTTCTTAACCAACAGGACGCAGAGAGTAAGGGTCAATGGCACATTGTCTGACCTAAAGTGCTCTTCTACTGGCTCTCCTCAGGGGTGTGTGTTGTCACCACTACTCTTCATCCTGTACACAAACATGTGTCGGAGCAGACATGACAACAGACACATTATAAAGTATGCTGATGACTCAGTCATTGTCAGTCTCCTCCAGGATGGTGAGAGTGGCCACGGCCCAGTAGTTGATGACTTTGTTCACTGGTGTGAGGATTCCTACCTGCAGCTGAATACAACAAAAACGAAAGATATGATTATTGACTTTAGGAGGAAAACTCCCAGGCACAAAGTCACCATACTAAAAGGCCAGACCACCGAATGTGTACAATCGTACAAATATCTTGGGACGATTATTGATAGTGGATTGAACTTTGAGGTGAACTGTGAAAGGGTGTGCAAAAAGGGTCAGCAAAATTTGCATTGTTTGCGGAAACTTGCACGCTTCCAAATTGACCGAACCATAATGACTATGTTCTATTGGGCTTTTATTGAATCTGTTTTATCCTTTTCTTTAATGTCATGGTTTGGTCAGATAAAACTGAAACAGAGGAAATCCTTGGATCAGGTAGTCAGATGGTCCAGTCGTTTGCTTGGTGAGTCACAGCTGAGCCTGACATCCCTGTACACCAGACAAGTACAGAGGATGGCCGACTCGATTTTAAATGATGACTCCCACCCTTTGCACTGCAACTTTCAGCTTCTTCCCTCCAGACGGAGGTTTGCTGTCCCAAAAAGTAGAACCCAGCGCTACAAAAACAGCTTTGTCCCTGCTGCTGTCAAAGAGTTGAACAAGCTATAAAAATTATATTGTACATATTTTATATTTACCTATTTTGTAAGATGTGTGCCTGTGTTTGTGTCTATGTTGAATGTAATTGTGGCTTGTAAATATGGATGTCACCAACTGCAAAACAAATCTACCTACGGGTACAAATAAAGTAACCTGAACCTGAACCTGAACCTTTTATTGATCCCAAACTGGGAAATTACAGTGTAACAGCAGCATGACAGTACACGACTAAAACAACAGAAACACACACAGCATAATAGACAAAGGGATTACCCATGGAAAGTAAAATGGCTAAATAACTTACAGTATATACATCATATAATTTATATACATCATACCTCGATGAATAGATGGTGACCTGTATAGGTACATGAATCATACCCGCTGTACAATGCAGGGCTATCAGGTGCAGGGTGCAATGTGAGGCACCAATTAGACTGTAAGGTGCAGTATGGTAGCATAATTATGACCAGAATACAACATTAGAGTGAGTTGTTGTTCATAGAAATGGCATGTGTCAGAAAAGATTTCCTGTACCTAACTGTTCGGCAGCGACGTTGTAGCAGTCTACTGGAGAAAGTGCTCCGCTGTCTGTCCAGTGTGTGGTGGAGGGGGTGATCAGGATTGTCCATGATGGATCGCAGTTTTAGTGTCCTCTCCACCATAGCCTCAAAAGTCTCCAGCCTGAGACCAATTACAGAGCCAGCCCTCTTGATAATCTTGTCAAGTCTGTTGGTGTCGCTGGCTCTGATACTGCTACCCCAACAGCCTTTCTACTGAAAGGCCGCGGCAAATAGGAAAGTTTTTAACCTGGGTTTAAAGCAGCTGAGAGTTTCAGCAGCTGTGATACTTTCTGGGAGTTTGTTCCATATGTAAGGAGCATAAAAACTGAATGCTGCCTCACCATGTTTGGTTCTAAGTCTGGGCACAGATAGTAGGCCTTACTCTGATGACCTCAGGACTCTGGGTGGTTCCTAACGGACTAGCAGATCTGAAATGTGTTTTGGCCCTAAACCATTCAGAGCTTTGTAAACCAACAGCAGTATTTTGAAATCTATTCTTTGACAGACAGGAAGCCAGTGTAAAGATCTGAGGACTGGAATTATATGATCTACTTTCTTGGTCTTAGCGAGGGCTCTAGCTGCAGCATTCTGAACTGACTGCAGCTGTCTGATCGACTTTTTAGGGAGACCTTTGAGGACAGCCTTACAGTAGTCCAGTTTACTGAAAATAAATACATGGACAAGTTTTTCTATATCCTGCTGAGACGTCAGACCTTTTATCCTGACTATGTTCTTTAAGTGATAATAGGCTGACTTCACCACTGTCTTTTAATGTGGCTGTTAAAATTCAGGTCTGAGTCCAGAACCACACTCAGATTTCTGGCTTGGCTGCTGGTTTTTAGCATCATTGAAGCTGAGTACTACCTTTGAGTCTTTCTTCTTTGTCTCCGAAAACTATTATTCCGGTTTTGTCTTTGTTTAACTGAAGAAAATTATGGCACATCCATTTTTTTAATTTGACCAGTGCATTTGATCAGGGTTTTAATTGGACCACAATCTCCTGGTGAAATGGTTATGTAGATTTGTTTATCATCTGCATAATTATGGTAATATATTTTGCTGTTTTTTATGATTTGAGCTAGTGGGAGCATATAGATTTTGAAAAGCAAAGGTCCTAAAATGGAACCTTGGGGAACTCCACAGGTTATTTTTGTTCGTTCAGATTTGTAGTTACCTATAGACACAAAATAGTCCCTGTCTTTTAAGTAGGACCCAAACTAGCTAAGTGCTGTACCAGAAAGTCCCACCCAGTTCTTCAGCCGGTCTAGTAACATGTTTTGGTTGACTGTGTCAAATGCAACGCTGAGGTCCAATAAAACCAAGACTGAAATGTTGCCATTATCTGTATTGGAGCGGTTGTCATTAAGGATCTTAACTAGAGCTGTCTCAGTGCTGTGGTGTGGCTGAAAACCTGACTGGAAGACATCAAAACAGTTATTTAATGTCAGGAAGTTGTACAATTGTTGAAAGACAGCTTTTTTTATTATTTTAGTCAGAAAGGGGATGTTTGATATGGGCCTATAGCTGTTCACGAGTGAGGTGTCTAGGTTGCTCTTTTTTTAGAAGTGGCTTGATAACAGCTGTTTTTAAGCACTGAGGGAAGACATCTGAATGCAGAGACATATTTATGATATGTAGTAGATATGAGGCCATAAAATATGAAATGTTTTTAAAAAACCATGTTGGGAGAGTGTCAAGGCAGCAGGTAGTGGATTTTAGGTGGAATATGATGTCATCCAAGTTTTTATGATTTATTGGAAAAAATTTTACCATGGTGTTTACATCTTCTCTACGTGGACACAGAGGAAGAACATGTCCTGCACCTGGCATAGGAGCACTGACTGTCTAATTTTCTGAATTTTGTCAATAAAGAAAAAGGCAAAATCATTGCAGGCACGGTTGGATAGAAGTTCAGGAGCTACTGGCACAGGAGAATTTGTTAGCCTGTCAACAGTAATGAACAAGGTGCGTACATTATTGTTGTTTTTAGCAATGATAAATATGCTTGCCTTGCATTTCTCAGCTCCAAATTATAAATGCTCAATCTCTCATTATAGATTTCATAATGAACCTGTAATTTAGTTTTTCGCCACCTGTGTTCAGCTTTTTGACACTCCTTTTTTTAATTTTTTTTTAGCTCTTACTAGTTTGGCATTTCTCAGAAATGAAGTCACCATGCAGATCCGTAAAGCAAAAGCAAATTTCTTCTTGACATAATCAAAAATGAAAAGGGGAACAACAAAAAAACACTGGAAATGTATTGATAAACTCACAGGAAAAAAATGCCGAAAAAAGTGAAGTCATACAACTCAATTTGAATAGAAAACTTCATTCAGATAGTTTAGTTATAGCAAACAATTTTAATGAGTATTTTATCAAATTGGTATAAGAACTGGGTCTGAATTTTACCCAAAGATACCTGCACCAAATTAAAACTAGAAAAGCACTCGGAGAGCACAGACCTCCGCCAAGCGCCACAGTTCCCCCCATACAGTGTTTGTGTGTACGTTTTCAGATTCCTTGACCATGAAAACATATGACTAGCAATTGGATTGACAATGATAGGATTAGTGGTTGAGTAGTTATTCACGAAAATGACATTTTCCGTAATGGCGACCACAGTTCCCCCCATACAGTGTTTGCGTGTATGTTTTCAGATTCCTTGACCACGAAAACATATGACTAGCAATTGGATTGACAATGATAGGATTAGTGGTTCAGTAGTTATTCACGAAAGTGGCATTTTCCGTAATGGCGGCCACAGTTCCCCCCATACAGTGTTTGTGTGTACGTTTTCAGATTCCTTGACCATGAAAACATATGACTAGCAATTGGATTGACAATGATAGGATTAGTGGTTGAGTAGTTATTCACGAAAGTGGCATTTTCCGTAAAGGCGGCCACAGTTCCCCCCATACAGTGTTTGTGTGTACGTTTTCAGATTCCTTGACCATGAAAACATATGACTAGCAATTGGATTGACAATGATAGGATTAGTGGTTGAGTAGTTATTCACGAAAATGGCATTTTCCGTAATGGCGGTTTTCTTTTGGACGGTGATCCAGATCACCACCAAAATTTAATCAGTTCTTCCTTGTACCATTTCCAACAACGCCTGAAAGTTTCATCGAAATCCGTCCAAAACTTTTTGAGTTATCTTGCTAACCGACAGACAGACAGACAGACAGACAGACAGACAGACCCCGGCAAAAACATTACCTCCTTGGCGGAGGTAATAAATCATGAAACTGATCTAAACCTTAAACCTACAAATGAGGTAAAGCTTAACAAAATGTTATCTCTATCAAGTTCCAGAGCTAAGGATATTCATGGACTAGACACTGTATTCTTGAAAAAAACCCATAAAGATACTTTAATAATCCCAATTACAGAACTAATAAATCAATCAATATATGAAAATATCTTTCCTGATGCATTGAAACCTGCCATTGTAACCCCCATACACAAAGCTGGAGACAAACAGGAAATAAGTAATTATAGGCCGATAAGTATACTTCTTGTTTTGTCAAAAGCCATTGAAAAGTGGTTAGCACTTTGGCAGCACAGTTTTACCCTCGGCCGGGGGATCGCGGAGATCGTGGGTTCGATTCCTGCCCCCGGCCAATAGTGATCTGTGTGGAGTTTGCATGTTCTCCCCGTGTTTGCGTGGGTTTACTCCGGGATTTCTCCGGTTTCCTCCCACATGCCAAAAACATGCAGGTTAGGGAGTTAAGGGGCGCTTGCGCACGCAGCGACCGGCAGCTGGTGGTTTGTCACCAGACTGCAAAACAAATCTACCTACGGGTACAAATAAGTAACAAAAAAAAAAAAAAAGGTGGTAGTAGACCAACTGGTAGAACATCTCGAATCTGCCCAGCTGCTGCATCCCGTGCAGTTTGGTTTCAGGCCGAACCACTCAGTGGAGACTATGTTGTTACTTTACTGAAACGATTAAAGAAAATCTGGGGGGGGTCATTTTTTTAGACTTGCATAAAGCCTTTGATACAGTCAATTACTCAGTCCTTCTTTCTAAACTATCAGGATATACTGTAAACTGTCCATGAATACCCTTAGCTGGGCAAAATCATATATATCTGGTCACTCCCAGTGTGTACGCATAAACAATGCTGTATCCCAATCAAAGGCATGCACCATGGGAGGACCACAATGTTCAATTTTAGGCCCACTGCTTTTTACTTTGTATATTATAATGGTTTGCCATCAGTATGTGAAAATGACATAAAAATTCAGATGTATGCAGATAACACAGTCATCTGCACACATGGGAAGGATGTCAAGCAAGTGGCTAAGTTAATGATAGCAATGGAGAAAGTGTCAAAATGGCTTAGTCAGCCATGCCTCACTCTGAACGTCGGGAAAACAGCTACCATGTATTTTACCAACAAACAAAGTCATGCACACTATCCGAGTATAACTAAAAGGAGCAAATATAGAAAATGTAACAGAGTTTAAGTATTTGGGTGTCACATTAGATCCCACGCTCAGCTTTAAAAAGCACATAAAACTGATGAGCCGCACTGTGAAATATAACCTTGCAAACTTTTGATGCATCAGAAACTCACTCTAAAAAGATCAATAACTTTTCTGAATGCTATAATTTTTTTTTTTTTTTTTTTTTTGTCCTGTCAGGCAGCTAGGCAAACAGAACAGGGATCTGTCACCCTACTGTGCCAAAACAGATTTACTTTGCCAAGAGGAGCCTATACAGTGCCTAACTTTGCACTGTATATTGTTGTAACTCCTCCTGTAATAACTTTTAATACTTTATTTTAATTGTTTTACCCATGGAAGACCCAACAGGATGGGGAAGAGGGAAAGGAAGTGTGTGAAGGGGGGAAAGAAAAGGGAGGGGAACAGACAAAAAAAAGACAACTAAAACAAACAAAAGACAAACTGCTTCTTCCACCGGAGATGTCTCAACACGAGTCTGGTTTCTGCACCTGTTAAAGGAGAGACACTTGTACATGTATGTCTGTGTGCCTATATATGAGAACGCGCGCAAAATAAGTGTGTGCATGTGAGTAGTTTGTCAGGAAACATATGAGCGGAGGGCCGGTCGCAGCAGCCCTCCCCCCAAGGACCCCGAGCAGGCAAGGCAGCGCCACCAACCCCCAGCCCCGAGGTCAGCAAGCCCCAGGAAAGCCAAGCATCCACCCCCGGAGAGACGATCAAGGGAGGGCAGGCTGCCCGGCGGCCGGCGCGGTGAGCCCACACCCCTGGACCTGCCCGACCCCCACCCCCGGGCCCCAGGCACCAGGAGGCCAGCGACCCCACCCCCCAGGACAGAGACCAGCCAGCGCCCCCCGGCGCGAGCCCCCCCAGGTACCCCCACAGCAGTCCCGCCCCAGCGCCTCGGCCACACACCCCGGGGACCCCCACGTCCAAAGAAGTCCCCTCGCCTAGGTGAGCCCACATTGCCGAGAGGCACTACCCCCCTAATCCAGCCCCTCCCGACTCGCAGGCACACCCCTCCCCATACCTTCACACCCACATGTTCCCATGCACACCCCTCTCACTCAGCCAGACCGACCCATTCTCTCTCACTCCAGTACCCACTTAAATTCACCTCCTCATTCACCTTTATTATATATAATTTATTATTATATGAATGCTATAATTTTGACACATTTCTCCTATTGCATCTCATGCTGGTCACAAGCCAACAGTACGACTGACTCTGAAACCTTTGGAATCTCTGTACAAACAATCCATCAAAATTCTGGATAAGAAGACACGACAGTATCACTATTGTGGTATAGTTGCCAAACACAAGATGTTAAGCTTTGAAAATGTGATCATGTATGCAAATAAATGGTTGGTTTTTAAAATTATCTATGGTTCGGCACCCCCACCTCTTAAGACTTTTGTGTACCTGACTTCTGAACAAAATACCAGAGTAACAAGGACTTCCTCTAGGTGGCATTGTTGCATCCCCCTACGTAAAACTGCTTTTGGACAATCAGCCTCCTCATACAAAGCTATAGCAGAATGGGAACAAGTTCCCCACTGCTTTGAAGACAAGAACAAATTACAGAGGCTTTTCCACAGAGAAAAAAATGGATTTTAAGTAATCAAGCCTGCCAGTATTGACTCACTCCCTTAAATGGGATTTGAAATTGTACTCTTGAATTGTTTTCATGTGTGCTGTTCTCTTATCTTTTTACCTTTTAAACTTACTCCCTGCTTGTTTCAGGCACAACAGATTGTGAAATCTGACCTGAATTGCTTTCTATATGTGCTGTTTTTATTTTAAAATCTTGTTGCCTGCTTCAGAGACTACAGATGGAAATGAGTGAGAATGCTATAATCTGGTAGAGCATTTTTACCCTGTGTTTAATGGTTTTTTCTGTACGTGGTCCCTGACAAATAAACCGATAAACTAAACTGATGTCACTTTGAGCTCTGTGATGTCGTGATGGGCATCATTAACTGTGTTTTTAAATGTTTTATTAACCAAATGATAAGCCGACTAATTGAAAAAAATAGTAGGAAGACTAGTTGGTAACAAAAATAATTGTTAGTTGCAGCCCTACTAGACACTAAATATTTTTTACTAGTCAAGGTTTCAGCAACTTCTACAAAAGAAAGAGCCATATTTAGCCATTTACATTTAAAGGAAGGTACACCACTTATTAACTGCATTGTGGTCTTTTTTTTTTCTTGTAGATTTGTAAGTTTTTACTCTCAAATTTGTAAAGATTGGTGTAAATTTGTGACTTTTCTTTCTTTCAAATTTGTTTTTGTCCCCCATAAATGTGCAAATTTTTGTCATCCCCTCCATGGATCGCCATCTCATCATGGTGGAGGGGTTTGCCTGTCCTAATGATCCCAGGAGCTATGTTGTCGGGGGCAACTTGCCCCTGGTAGGATCTTCCAAGACTAATTGGTCCTGGGTGAAGAGTGGTCCATTAGTTCCCCAGAGTTCCCCAAAGGAGCCACATGGGTCCACCCTCCAGTGAGTTTACCACCGGCAGAAGAAATCATGGGGATTATGGTGCTATGTGAATCGTGCGGCAGTCTGGGCTTCTCTGCTTGGACTGCTGCCCCTGCAACTTGGACCCCCAGATAAGCGGTAGAAGATGGATGGATGGTCATAACATTGCAACTTGAATTTACCACTTTTCCTATAGATTTACTTTCTTTTCACAAATTTGCAATTGTTTTCTCAGAAATATTTGACTTTATCATGTAAATTTGTTGCTTTACCCCTTGTTAAAGTTTGTGTCTTGCCTATGGTAAACTGACTGATTTGGTAACTTCATCATAGACTTACTTAATTATGACAAGTAGATTACACAAGAGATTTGAACCCAAAACCTATTAGACATGAGGCACTCCACCTCACACCTGCACTCCACCACCATACCACTGATTGAAGCTAACTGATCCCAGTGTTTGTGAATCTGTGGTCAGGTATCAAGAGGAGCTGCCCACACTGATTTCAAGTCGAGCTGAGAAACACGTTAGTCTGTCAGAGCTGGTGAAACTGATGGAGTGGAAGCTCACTGTAAGTTACGCCTAAGGGCTCGAGGTGAATGAAACATTTCTTAGCATGTTTCTAATATTTTTCTGCGTCTTTTGAAAGAGAATTTTATTAAAGATCTTTTCCACAATTGTGTGGCTTATGTCGAGCAAAATGATGAAGTGTGAGGAGTTTTGGAGCCTACGGTGCATCAGCTGTGTCCCTGAGCTGCCCTGTGGGTTTTTCTGCAGAGAGGGAAGTTCAGGCCAAGGCTGCAGCAGCTGGTGGCATCCAACAGTGAGGACACGGTGGAGAAATGTTCCAGAAAGGCCTTCAGCCTCCTGCCAGATGTGCAGGCTGCGATTGCAGAGCTCAGCACCCTGAAAGGAGTCGGTCCAGCCACTGCTTCAGGTGTCTCTTTTTTTTTGTTGTCTGTTTTTAGCTCATCTGGGGTGAGACCCATTGATGAGCATATGCAGCGGCGTTATTGCTGGTGTTTTGGTGAATGTTAAGGTCCAGGTTAAAGATTTGCTTTGCTAGCATTTCCATTTTCAGCAAATGGATAAAAGGTCAGTAGTTCACAATGATAAACTCTTTCAGATCATCTTTAGTGATTAGCTCACAAAATAGCACTCATAAGCCCCTTTCAAACTACCCTAGTAATCCAGGCAAACCCAGTAAGATCAAGGTTGTCTCTGTTGTCTGAAGAGGGTTATCTGGGTTACTTGACCTGGGTTAATTGATCCTGCAAGCATCATGGGTTGTTTCCCACCTCACCTCAGCTGACATTTGAATAGTACAACACGGATAAACGTGCAGTGAAGTAGGTGTCACCATCAACATGTCACAGATGTCACATCACAGAGTATGGAAAGGAATCCGAAGGCTGTCCGTCATTCTGACAAATTACATTAATTCTGAAGCTGCAGCAGACAACTGTGTGCCACAGTTACAAATATAACAGTGACTGAGTGAACAGTTTCTTTTAAGAGCATCGGTTTCATTCAGACCCCATGGAGTCTGCAGCGGCTCTGACCGTCTCTGGCTGGCATGCCAATAGAACCCGTCACTGTGGCTTGCTAATTGTAGTTTGAAAGCGGCTATAGTGATGAAGATGGGACTCACTGCTCTGTATTGGTACACACTTCACTTCTCCATTTAGCGTGGCTTGAGGCTGACTGTCCATTTTGTTCCAGCTGTGTTGGCAGCAGGAGCTCCAGAACAGGCTGCGTTCATGTCCGATGAGGCCATGGAGAGCATACCAGGATTAAAGCCCATCCAGTACACCGCTAAACACTATGCACTGTACCTGGACAAGATGGTAGAGAGAACTAAACAACTAAACGAGGGTAATGTATGACATAAGGTTGGCCATAATTTTGTCTCTCTGATTCAGAGGTATCACTCAGATTTGATTATATACAGTATTCCTTATTAAAAGAGCTGTTTCCATTCATCACTATTACAAAAGTGTGGTTCTTTGAGAATCTGTCACAATGAATGCAAGAAATAAAACATTAACATTATAGTGTAAGGTGCTGCAAAAGTAAAAATCCAATCCATTTTCTGTTGTCCACAGTGGATCCGCTGCAGGACTGGACGCCTCACAGACTGGAGCTGTGTTTGTGGGTGATGACCTCCGCCACTCAGCAGCAGCAGCTCCAGCTTCTACAGGATATCAACGTGAAGTGCTCAGACTCTGACCAGAGACCAACAAAGAAGTTGAAAACTGTCTAAAAAAAGGACTTTTCTATTAAAGTTTGAATTTTAGTACTAAAATGTTTTCACAACATAATAAACTCCTTTTATAAGTGAGAATGTATTTAAAATTTGATTTATTTTGTCTGTTTGTGGCATTAACCCCAAAATTAAAAGTAAATGCTGCGGCGGCATGAAATAATGCGGCGTTGTTGGAGGTTTTAAGTAGCGTTTTATTATCATACCGCCGTCACGAGCTCCGCTCCCGGCGCCATGCATGAGCGCCGAGAGCGAGCCCACGGCTCTCAGAGAAGGAGAGGAGGCGGACACAAAGTCTGTGTCCTGCAGCAAAGTTGAAGTCAGATTGAGAGTGAGAGGAAGTGTTACAGAACCTGTGCAGTATTTATACCCGACCCAAACAATACATCAAAGCAGATTCACAACGGTTGGTCTGATCAAAGGGACTGCAGGACAGGCATGAGATATTTGCATTTGTGAGACATACATCACAATAGGCAGATTTGCTAGACTCTGCTCTAGCTGCAGAACAAAGAGGTTAACAGGCACATCTACATATTGATCTGAGTCTCTAGGTCACAATAAGGACAGGATGCATGAACACAATGCATGAAAGGCAACGATTAACATCACAGAGGTGAGCCAGACGAAACGCGTCTGCCTGTAGACATTAATACACATTTCACTGTTCTGTTATTTGCTCTAGCCGAGCGCTGTGTTTGACCAGTCTTTTTGTGGAGATTTACCTCAAAGCACATCTACATATGTAAGATGCTCAGAAGAAGCACAGTAAGGACAAAATGCATGAACACTTTAACTTCACGGCTGTAAACGCAGCATGCAGCGTAAAAACCCAGGAGTGCGAGCTGACTGTCTCTGTGTTCTGTCTGTGTGTTGTGGGGGTTTAATCAAACCGCTACACTGCTCCCCCCCCAGAGGGAACGGTAGGGGACCGTTACCTCGATGTTGCAGTCTGGGCAGCGAGCAGGGAAAAGCTCTGTGCGGGAGGAGGGGGGGGGGGGTAGTACATGCTGACCGGGTGCGGGAAAATCGTTCGAGTCGCGCCCAAAGTGTTTGCTGCTCCGCGATGTCCCGTCTGAACATGCAGAGATCAGAAGAAGAAAAATTGGTCTCTGGCTCCTCTCGTGGCCATGAAGAAAAGCAGGAGCGGCTGTAAGAAAAAAATAAACAAAAGCAGAGGGACTGGCGTGTTGGCTTTAGGTGCAGAAGCAACCCCAAAGCCCCCGGGAACAGCTGACGGCTGAAATCCCTTTGTGCCGTGGCTAAGACCATTAAAAAATCCAGTGGCGAGCTGCGTGCTTGCTTCAGGTGAACGAGCAGCCCTGAAGGTTCTGTGAGCAGCGGCGGAGGACGATGGCGGTCTCTGGAGCCGTTACTTGTCCCGTGCGTGATGCGCCGTCCTCGTAACTCCCCGGTGCGTGCGCGGGGGTTCCGTGCGTGGGTGGGCCGCTGGAGAGGAGAACCAGGATGCAGAAACTTGGTGGAGATCGGCGCAGACGGCGCCGATAAAAATCCAGGTTGAGCTGTGGCTGTAGATTGGCTATGGTGCGTTGGAGCGGTGAGAGGAAATAGACGATCTTTTGCCCCTCAGGCTCGTGCAGATGCGTTGGAGCGGTGGGAGGGAATAGACTATCTTGGGCACCGCTCGGCCGTGGTGCGTTCAGGCCCGCGTGTTGCGTTCTCCACCGGCCCTGGAGGTTGCCGTCGTGGGGAAGGGACGCGGTGCCTGCGCTCTTGTGTGGAGGAGTTGCGAGCGCGGCCGGTCCAGCGTGGATGAGCAGATCTCAGACGTGCAGATCTCATCCCGAAGAACGGGTCACCAGTGCAGCTGTCCAGCTCAGAAGGTTGCTTCGCACAAAGCGTGTGCGTGTCCGGGTGCTGCGTTCGCTGGCCGCTCGTTTTTTTCAGCGTCGGTTCACCAGTGTGGCCGTCCAAATCAGAAGGCTGCGTCGCACAAAGCGTGTGCGTCTTCAAGGGGTCACCAGTGCGGCGGCATGAAATAAAGCGGCGTTGTTGGAGGTTTTAAGTAGAGTTTTATTATCATCCCGCCGTCACGAGCTCCGCTCCCGGTGCCATGCATGAGCGCCGAGAGCGAGCCCACGGCTCTCAGAGAAGGAGAGGAGGCGGACACAAAGTCTGTGTCCTGCAGCAAAGTTGAAGTCAGATTGAGAGTGAGAGGAAGTGTTACAGAACCTGTGCAGTATTTATACCCGACCCAAACAATACATCAAAGCAGATTCACAACGGTTGGTCTGATCAAAGGGACTGCAGGACAGGCATGAGATATTTGCATTTGTGAGACATACATCACAATAGGCAGATTTGCTAGACTCTGCTCTAGCTGCAGAACAAAGAGGTTAACAGGCACATCTACATATTGATCTGAGTCTCTAGGTCACAGTAAGGACAGGACGCATGAACACAATGCATGAAAGGCAACGATTAACATCACAGAGGTGAGCCAGACGAAACGCGTCTGCCTGTAGACATTAATACACATTACACTGTTCTGTTATTTGCTCTAGCCGAGCGCTGTGTTTGACCAGTCTTTTTGTGGAGATTTACCTCAAAGCACATCTACATATGTAAGATGCTCAGAAGAAGCACAGTAAGGACAAAATGCATGAACACTTTAACTTCACAGCTGTAAACGCAGCATGCAGCGTAAAAACCCAGGAGTGCGAGCTGACTGTCTCTGTGTTCTGTCTGTGTGTTGTGGGGGTTTAATCAAACCGCTACAATGCCATATTTTCACATTGTTCACTTATTTTTTTTTTGTGGAAGGCTTACCCAAACAAATATACAATATGAACATAAAATGAACAAATAATAATTAAAAAAATATAGCCGTAAGCTACGCATTAGTTTTTAAACCGGCACTATGTAACTGCCTTGTTCCTTGTAGGAACACTGAAAAGACCACAACTATGGCGACCGTGACCCCAGTCCCAACAGCCAACCACAGGGTTTTTTGTTGTTGGTGGCTAAAGTCGTGCCCTGCAATTCGCTGCTGTCGCCGAGGCCACAGACTGAAGCCACATTTATTTTTTTTTTTTTTTATTTCAACTTTATTTAACCAGGCAAAAATCCCACTGAGATTAAAAACCTCTTTTCCAAGGGAGACCTGGCCAAGAATGGCAGCATCACATAAAAACACAAGGTTACACGATTAAAACAAACAAAAAAATTAATAAAAACCATGACAAGGTATAATAATTACAAAGTGCAAGTGGTTTACTAAAAACATGTACAAATATAATACAGTGCAAACACTGACCCTTTTTACATGGTCAACTGATTACTGGAGTAAACCAATAAAGGTAATAAACGGCTTATGGTGTTCACATGCACTGAGTAAACGGTTTATTAGGTAAATAAACTAGGTGTGTTAATCCGTTTAACTGATAAAGGTAATTGGATTACTCTGTTTACATGACAGTTTGAATAATCCAGTAACTCCAGAAAGCTGATTATAATTGGTTTACTCATGACCGTGTAAATGGGGTCATTGTCTTGAGGTGAAAATCTAACATAGTGCTGCATTAAAATGTACATAAGAGCCATGCTGTACTTCTGTTGTTTAGAAGAACAAGAGGCCTCCCTGGCAAGATTTGAACCTGTGACTGCCTGCTTTCCACACACTCACCATAACCACAACACACAACTGCTTTTGCTTGCACTCTTTCTCAAATGATAAATGCTCAGTTGAAAGAATGATGATGTGGTGGCACTGTGTGGGGGGGTTCTCCACCCAGAGTCAGAAGCCGGGGGGAAAAGGGAACAAAGGACTGAAGGAGGAAGTAGCACCCGGGGGTCTCAGACGTAACAGAAAGGACTATCCGCCCCCCCGGGGAGTTCAGGAGACACCAGAGCCGCTGGAGGAAGAGAGGGTGTGAGAAGCGGGACTGGTGTTATATGATGTTAATGTGCCACGCATGTCTTTGTCCACTGAGTGTATTGTTTTTGGCTCCCTGGGTCTCATGCGACGGAAATAAAAGTTATGAAAAGGAGGCGCCCAGAGACCCAGATAGAGTATTTTCTGTACATGATGTTGGAAGGTGAGTAAAGTTCCTTTGTCATCAAGCTCACTGCCTTGTCTGCTTTCATCTTCCATAATGAAAGAGTTTTTAGTCTAGACCCAGCTGTTCTCAAAGATATTTGCAAAAACGTAAGATTGTTAATTAGCGCCACCAATGCACGCAGTGCCTTGATTTTTTTTTGTCTCTGAGTAGTGGGATGAGTTTCTGATCAGACTGTAAAATTTCAGGTTTCCACATATTATCATATTACCAAGACGAATCAGAACAAAAACAATAGGTTTCCTGCAGCACAGCTGCTCGGAACCCTAATAACCAAGAAAAGTGTGAAAAATCTGTGATTTCTTTGCATCTCTAATCACATACATCAATAAAAAAAATCTTTATCTTCTAGTTTAGTATTAATCTGCAGTCAGTACCCCATAATGACAAAGTGAAAACAGAATTTTAAGATTTTTTTGTAAATTTCTTATGTCACGTGCATAAGCATTCAGACACTTTGCAAAAACATTTGAAATTTAGCTCAGGTGCCTCCTGTTTCTCTTGATTTTTGCTGAGATATTTCTACACATTGTTTGGCAAACACCTGTGGTAAACTAAATTGACTGGACATGATCTGGAAAGACACACATCTTTCTATAGAAGGCCTCACAGCTGACAATGCATATCAGAGCAAAGCCCAACCATGAGGTCAAAAGAACTGCCTACAGAGGTCAGGGACAGGGTTGTTGCAATGCACAGATCTGAAGAAGGCTACAAACATTTTCTGCTGCACTGAAAGTTCCCAAGAGCACAGTGGCCTCCATAACACTCAAATGGAAAAGCTTAGCGCAACCTTCAGGCGCTTTTTTGCAAACTCCAAGCAGGCTTTTGTGTTTTGCACTGAGGAGAGGCTTCCGTCTAGCCACTCTTCCATAAAGCACAGATCTGTGGAGGGCTGTAGTGATGGTTGTCCTTCTGCAACTTAGTCCCATGTCCACACAGGATCTCTGGAGCTCCATGAGAGTGACCACTGGGTTATCGGTCACCTCTCTTACTAAGGCCTTTCTCCCTCACTTGCTCAGTTTGGCAGGTCAGCCAGCTCTTGGAAGGGTCCTGGTTGTGCCAAACTTCTTATTGAATATTATGAAGGCCACTGTGCTCTTGGGAACCTTCACTGCAGCAGAAATGTTGTTGTAGCCCTCTCCAGATCTGTGCATCATAAACAACCCTGTCTCTGAGCTCTGTGGAAAGTTCCCTTGACCTCATGGCTTGGTCTTTGCTCTGATATGCATTGTCAGCTGTGAGGCTTTCCAAATCATGTCCAATCAGTTTAGTTTCCCACAGGTGGACTCCAAGCAATGAGCAGAAACATCTCAGCGATGATCAAGAGAAATGGGAGACACCTGAGCTAAATGTCAACTGTTCCTGCAAGGTGTATAAATATTTATGTACATGTGATGAATCAGTTTTTCCTTTTTAATAAATTTACAAAAAAAAATTCCCAAAATTATGTTTTTAATTTGTAATTATGGGGTACTGAGAGTAGATTGAGAAGAAAAAAATAATTTAAACGATGGTAGCATTAGGCTACAACATAATAACATAGAAAAAAATGGTGAGGGGGATGAATACTTTTGCAAGCCACTGTAAACCTGCAATAGGTGCAATTGATGCCATATAAGTTCAGCGATAAAGTTAATATTTGGTATGCCTATTCATTTCTTATTTCTTTATTTAAAATTCAACAAATTGCTTAAGATGAGTCCAGTCAAGCTATCTTCAGAATGTCTTATTTTACCAATCTGTGATCTGTTATTATAATGTTTAAATAATAAACAGTCTGATGTTGCCACAGTATTCTTTATTTATATAGTTTCTAAATTAAAGCAAAGTACAATGAACAGTACAAAATAAAACAAAATATATTCATATATATATATATACAATATAAAATGGTTCAGTTCAGAACATTTAAAAAGTACAATAGATTGTGAAATAATAATGAGGATTTTGATATAAATTATCCATAGGTATTTTAGTCATCCTTTAGGTACCTCTTGACCGAGAGAAAAATAGCTTCTTCTGCTTCTTCTTTTTTGTAAACGCTGTGTTGGTTCAACCTCTTGTCTGGTGTGAGAGATTGAACCTTGTAAGCTTGGCACCATTTTAATCGATACGAGGAAGCAGCTTGTGGGAAAAGGAAAAAAAACCCCAAAACAGTTCAGCAGCACAGATACGACTTGTTATTCTCATTTTAAAAAACCATCTGGGATGTTTTGCATGATCTAGAGTGGCTCAGCATTTGTGATCATGGAAATGATCTGTATCTAAGATTTTAAACTGGGAAACCAGCAGAAAGTGTTTGCTTGTCTCCTCCTTTTCCATCTGTGCTCTACCCTTATAGGCTTCACATACAGTGTAAATGTTTGATTTTAATATTTTAACATCAATTCAGAATCAGACTTTGAATTTGCAGCTTAAGGTATGAAAGTCTTAAAGAATTTTTTAAATGTCTTTGGGGCCCAGTTCAGGTTTAAGCACGTAGATCGACTGGTGAGAATCTCCTGACTCTTGTTCATAGATACATTAAGGAGCTACATCAACCTTCAGCTGCACAGTTCACATAAGTATAGCCCAACATGAGGAAAAAGGCAACATGGCCAGCTTGATGGCACGCACTCATGTTTGCATTGCATCTTCTGTCTCTTCTGCAATCTGTGCAGATGACATATGGCAAAGCAAAGCAGCCTTTGTGCCCGCAGCTTAGTCTTGGACTTCATACGTAACAAGGCATTGGGGTAACAGTAGAATGGATTGGCAGGGCGGTTAACACAAAGACGAAACACACTGAAGAATGATTATGCTGCAGAGAATATGGCACACATCATGTCAGGCAAGAAGCACAAAAAGGGCCACTTACTACAAAAGAGAGAGAGAGAGTTAACTGATCAACCAGATCTTTTAGAATCTTGATCTGCATGCTGATCAAGTTCAGGTGAGCATGTGTCTTCATGTGTTACTGACGGCTGCAAAGGCTTCAAAAGTATGTCACCTAATAACAGCTGCATCTTCTTTTGGGGGTCACCACAGTGGATCATCATCTGATATTGTGATGATCCGCATAGTTGATTTGGCAAGGATTTTATGCCAGGTGCTCTTCTTGACACAACCCTCTCCATTTACCTGGGCTTGGGACCAGCACAAGGAGTCCACTTGCTCATGCTTCCCCCCGTGGCTGGGGAACCAACGTTCCTTACCCCATTCTACAGTGCTGTGAAGAAGTATTTGCCCCCTTCCTGAGCACTTATATTTTTGCATATTTATCATATTTGGGGTGGCTGCGGCGCAGGTGTAGTGTGGCCAACTACTGATCGGAGGGCCAGGGGTTCAATTCCCTCTCTGTCCGCAGTCTGCATGTCGAAGTGTCCTTGAGCAAGACACTGGACCCCCAGTTGCTCCTGGTGGGTCAGGCCAGTGCCTGTGTATGGAAGCTCCACCGCCATCTGTGTGTGAATGGGTGGACAGCAGGATCTGTAAAGTGCTTTGGTCATCTAGAGATGAGGAAAAAAGCGCTATGTAAGTGAACGCCACTTACACTTAAATGTTTCAGATCATCAAACAGATTTTAGTAGCAGACAAAGTTAACCCGAGTAAATACAAAATGCCATTTTCAGATGATGATTTCATTCATTAAGGGAAAAAAGCTATTTAAACCTACACTACTGTTCAAAAGTTTGGGGTCACTTAGAAATTTCCTTATTTTTGAAAGAAAAGCACTTTTTTTCAATGAAGATAACTTTAAACTAATCAGAAATACACTCTATACATTGCTAATGTGGTAAATGACTATTCTAGCTGCAAATGTCTGGTTTTTGGTGCAATATCTACATAGGTGTATAGAGGCCCATTTCCAGCAACTATCACTCCAGTGTTCTAATGGTACAATGTGTTTGCTCATTGTGTCAGAAGGCTAATGGATGATTAGAAAACCCTTGTGCAATCATGTTAGGTCTGCAATGCTGTAATTGCTGCAAATGGAGGATTCTTTGATGAAAGCAAAGTCTGAAAGAAAAAATTATTATTTCAAATACAAATCATTATTTCTAACCTTGTCAATGTCTTGACTATACTGTATTTTCTATTCATTTTACAACTCATGGTGGTAAATAAGTGTGACTTTTCATGGAAAACACAAAATAATTGTCTGGGTGACCCCAAACTTTTGAACAGTAGTGTACCTGGCCCTATGTGAAAAAGTAATGGCCCCTAAACCAAATAACTGGTTGTGCCACCCTTGGTAGCAACAACTGCAGTCAAGCATTTGTGATAACTGACAATTAGTCTTTTATAATAATGATAATGGATTAGATTTATATGGCGCTTTACATGTCAAGTGACATCTCAGCGCTTACAGTGAGTCCATTATTCATTCACTCCAGACAGACACTGATAGTGGTAAGCTACCTCTGTAGCCACATCTGCACTGGGGTAGACTGATGGAAACGTGGCTGCCAATCCGTTCCAACAGCCTTTCTAACTACTACCGAACATTTATACACATTCATACCCAGTGACATGGACACTGGAGGCAAGGTGGGCAAAGTGTCTTGCCCAGGAACACAACTGCAGGATGGCTGGGGAAAGCAGGATTCGACACGCTCTACCTCCTGAGCCACTGCCGCCCCACATCACTGTTGAGAAATTTTGGCCCACTCTTCTTTGCAGAATTGTTTTAATTCAGCCACATTGGAGGGCTTGAGCTTGGGGACATGAACTGATGGCCGGACATTCTCCTTCAAGATTTTCTGGTAGAGAGCAGAATTCATGTGTCCATTAATTATGGCAAGTCATCCAGGTCCCAAAGCTGGAAAGCAGTCCCAGACCATCACACTACCACCACCATGTTTAACTGTTGGTATGATATTCTTTTTTTTAGAAATGCTGTGGTAGTTTTACGCCGGATGTAATGGGATGCATGCCTTCCAAAAAGTTCAACTTTTGTCAGTACACAGAATATTTTCCCAAAAGTCTTGGGGATCATCAGGATGTTTTTTGGCAAATGTGAGATGAGCCTTTGTGTTCTTTTTGGTCAGCAGTGGTTTTTGCCTTGGAACATGCCCATGGATGCCATTTTTACCCAGTCTCTTTCTTACTGTTGAATCATGGACCAGTGTCCAAGCAGAGGCAAGTGAGGCCTGCAGTTCTTTAGATGTTGTTCTGGATTTATCTTTGTCTTCTGTTCTTGAATTTCTTTAGATCACAGCATGATGTGTTGCTTTTTGAGATATTTTAGCCTACTTCACTTTGTTAGACAGTTTCTATTTAAATGATTTCTTGATTCAACAGATCTGACAGTAATCAGCCCTGGGTGTGTCTAGTGAAATTTAATTCAGCTTTCCAAAAAATGTGGTTAATCACAGTTAATTCATGATGTAACAAAGGGGGCAATTACTTTTCACATAGAGCCAAGTAGGTTTGGATAGCCTTTTCCCTTAATAAATTACATCATCATGTAAAAACAGCTTTTTGTATTTACTCAGGTTATCTTTGTCTAATATTTAAATTTGTTTGATGATCTGAAACATTTAGATGCGACAAATATGCAAAAATACAAGAAATCAGGAAGGGCACAAATACTTTTTCACAGCACTATATATTATGCTGAGCAATACGCTAGAAGGTAGGAGGTATCATTTTATCTGGTCTTTGGTATGACCTGGCAGGGGTGTGAACCCACAACCTCCCAGCTGTGGGGCGGAGCTCTACCATAAGCTACCACACCGATTATATCATATGATAATGGCAATTAAAATAAAATCCACTGCTTGTCAAACCCACTGAATAACGGGAGCTCTCCAACTTTGGGCTCTGGCACAGCCCACACCCTCACAGCAACCATGCATCACTCTGACAATGGGGGAAGGACCGGGAAGTACGAATGCCACCAGAGTTTTATGAAAAGTCCTGGCACTTTTGTTTGGGGTGTCACAAACCAAAACCTGTTGTGTGCTGTCAGCCAGGGTATGAGGGTATCCTCTGCTGTAAGATGAGCTAGAGGGTGTACAGGGGAGGAGGTGGTTGGCTCAGGACCAGGGCCAGACGACATGGCGTACGGAAAAGTAGTAAACTACTCACAAAAAATGCTCCCCCACCTGGCTGCTCACAAGTTCCTCTAAAAAAAATAAATTAAACATTGGACATTATCACCTCATATAAGCCTTCATTTAAATCCTGGGTGGACTTCCAGGATGGGATATATTCACAGTTGCTGTGCTCTACAAAAACATAGCCATTTACTAGCCCTTTATAAAACCCCTTTGGGTTTCTGTGAATCTTAAATTAAAGAGGCACATTAACCTCCTCTCAGGCATCCTCTTCATCTTCATTATAGGCTAATAGGGTATCTATGCAATATTCATTGACGTATATTTGCTGTCCCAAGCAATTTTTCTTAGTATACATAGGCGTTTCCATCAAGGACACATCATCAACACATACTGGCCGACCTTGTCTTGTTTAAATGTATCTGAAAATGGCTTATTATGGCTATTTCATACTCGCTCTCTCATTTAATGTGGAGTCTTCTGTCACCACTGACAGTTTCATGTGGAAGTAAATGCTGAGGACTGCCAACTGTCAAGAGTGGCAAATGCAAAATAATATTTTTCCCCCAGGCAGCCACTGGACATTCAAATGAATTATTGATTGAAAGATGTATTGAGGAAATGTAATTGCAATCCTCGCCTCAGCTTTCCAAAAGCTTGAATCGCTCCAAAGATAAAATACAGGACAGCGGCCCTGTCAGTAATTTGTTATTTGCTGGAGGACTGCAGCGAGGCGTCCGCGCACTGCGGGGGGGGGGGGGGGGGGGGGGTTGTCAGAAGAGGTGGGCACTTGTAAAATTAAGTCGCATTGACTGCAAACAAGTTGGCAGAAATGAGTCTAGCTACAAGAAAACATCTCAAACAGTCAGGAGTTCACAGATATGTGCTCTCACAGCTCATTTTCTTTTCAATTCACCTGCTGAATATTCACAGAGAAAAAAAATCATTTTGATCACACACAGAGAAAAAAAAAACAATTTAAGCTACTAGTCAGCAGGTTTCTCTTTTGCCCTCTCTTTTTAGTTCTTTCTATGGCTTATTTTGTAAAGCACTGAAGATTTATAAAACCAAGTGAGCTTGGCTTGTTGGCTGCAGGCTAACAAACCAGGGGATTCTACCTCTCTCTCTTTTTTTTTTTTTAGGATCAAAGCCATACAGGAGTCATCAGGAGGACAACAATCATAGCATTAAGTCTGCACCATTTTCTTTTTCCCGTTTAAAGAGGGAACAAAAATACAAATAAATATACTCTTGGTTATGAACATACAATATACACATCCACTAGTAAATAAAAAATGGGGACAACTTAATAACATCTTTTTTTTCTTTTTTTTTACAGGTACATTCCTTTACAAATGTGTACAGTCCCTAAGAATGAGAAACTGAGGTATTGACCGGGCCTGACGTAGAGACCCCAATGCCCTCTGGGACGCCAAGGTCAGAGGTCGGGTGATGACACAGCCGCGCCCTCCCCCAGTTCGGTCTGTCAGAGCGGAAACAGGCAGAGGCCAGTGTGTGTGTGTGTGTGTGTGTGTTCTTCTCGGTTTGTCCATATTGACCTACATAATCAGGCCACGGCTACTCTAAAGACACGGAGAAGCGTGTGTGCATGTGTGTTCATGTCACATAGAGCCACAGAGCATGACATGGCATATATTACATGTTGTGGCTACCAAGTTTGTTGCTAACGTCTGTGATGGCAGGAGGAGGAGGAGGAGGAGGAAGAGGAGCAGGAGCAAACTCTCTGAAGTGATGAGGACCATCCAGGAAATGGCTTCTTTTTCTTTCCTCTCACATGGTCACTTTATCCTCTTCCCCACCATCGTCTGTTTTTTTTTTAATTGTTGTTGTCTTTGTATCCACAGTGTAGTTATAATGTCGAGGAAATGATACAGAAACGCGATGCATTTTTATTTTTGTGACTGCATAAATGTTTCTAATCTTCAAAGTGCGACAGAATCTAAGAAATCCACACAAAATTTAAACGTTTGTTTTTCCTCTTCTCTGGGATGCACTTGGAGTACCACATTATGATTGACAGCTCCCATTATATGTAACACTTTTTCCACTTAAGTGTGCCAGCAGTTTTTAGTAAAAAAAAAAAAAAAAAAAATGCCCCAGTGACCCCTGTAAGTTACAGCAGGGTCGGGGGTAAAAAGAAAAAAGAAAAAAATCCTATCAACGATTAGATTTCATTGGTGCTTTTACATTTACTTCTTATTGCTGCCTTCAGGAATAAACATGTACTTCTCCAACTCACACAGACTCATATTCAGGCATCTCCTCAGCTTAATTGCCTTTAAGCAACACGCTGTTCATTTAAGGAGCGCTGCTGCAGCTGAACCCAATCATTCACCTTTTATCCCTTTTAACTCATTTTCCTTTTCACCAGAGGCATACGTCATGAGCTCAGATTAATTTAATTTGGTTTTTGCATGAATAAAGATATACATCCAAAGAAATAAGTGATGAAAAGCGCTCCTCAAGAAAAAAAAGCCTCTGAATAAAAGAGCACAATATCATTGAAAGGTTAGGGCTGGTAATGTTGATGAGCTTTTAACAAATATAAAAGATGTAATGTTCCTCAAAGTGGATCTGAGGAACAATCACCTGTACTTGTTGCTACTGTAATCCCTCTTTAATAAAAGAGATATCTCTTTGATTTGCAAAGTATCTGTAAAAAAAGGATTCTTGGTCAATTTTTCACTGTGAATGATTTCATTTGGGTCAGACTTGAGAGGAAATGCAGAGTTAGCTATGGTCAAAGGAGCAACCTCTAACGTCAGTGTGTACATGGAGGAGGCCTGCAGGGGGGGCCGATCATCCGGGGGGAAGTGGTATCTGTACCCCCAGGAGGTCATATGCAAAGATATTCCAGAAGATGGCGAAAAGGAGGAAGGTGATGAAGGAGAAGACGATGACCCACCAAGAGCACTGTTTCTGCAGACTCTCCTCGTAGCTGCGCAGGATCAGCAGCCCCATGCTGATGCCCACCACGGCCCCCGACAGGTGTGCCATAAAGCTGGGCTGGGGCCCCGAGGAGGGCAATGGCGGCGAGAAACGGAGCCAGACTGCACGACCCACCTCTGAACTCACTAGTGGGGAAGAGGAGAGAAGAAAGAATCGTTACTGTCTGTGATGGCTCTTTCACAAATGACAGTTAGCCATTTAGTCGTTCAGGATTGTTTCTGTTTTATTACACCCCAGGGATTGGTCATATCCACCATCCACTCAAGCCACACATCCCTGTCCCTGATGATACTTACTTGTTATTCTACATTCCCATATTCAGTCAGTTTTATGTTACTTAGCTCCAGCGTTGGGAGTAACGCATTACTTTGTAACACGTTACTGTAACGCCACTACTTTTGCAGTAACGTGCTGTGTAACAAAATTACTGTTTAAAAATTTAGTAATGTGCTACAGTTACTGAAATTTGATCAGATGCATTACTCGTGTTACTCGTTTTAATAATATGGATAGATATTTTAGCACAAATAGACGGTCATACAACTTGCAGTTGCTAGACACCCTCCTCATTAACTGCTAACTGGGGATGAATACACAGTTTTGGTGGCTATGGGCGGGACTGCCATCCCCAGCGCCACCACCGGCCTCAAGCCACTGGAGGCTGTCATGCCAAAGGCAAAGGCAAGCAAATAAATATAAACTGACCCTACCGTAACTGACGCAGCTGTCACACAGTCTCCTCCATGGGTCCATTTCCTGTCCTGCCCCAGTTCACATCACAACCCGGTGAAGAAATGCCGTTGCGGTGGCGACTTCTCATATCGAGCCCTGATCATCCGTTGTTCAAGCGGTAAGAAGCCCTACAAGCTCCTACCTCTGTGGTTAAACATGAGTCTTTTTTGAGCAAGACGGTTGCATTTAATGTCCGCATTAAATGCATTTTAAATTTTCTTATGCACAGAGAAAAAGTGACTCGGTTTGTTGCAGTAAAGAACAGCTTCTTGTAAGCGGTGAACTTTCATTTATCTGTGCTTTCTATTTTATTTTATCTCATTTATTTGCATGCTGTTGTGATATGCAACTATTTCATGAAAAGTAAATCCTCTAAATATGCATTTTTAATGGACTGGTCCAGGGGTGTCAAACATATGGCTCGTGGGCCAAAAACGGCCCACCGGGGGGTCCAAAATTTTCTCTGTGAATTCACAGCTTTATTTCTAGTAAACTTCTGACTTTCTACTGATTACAATAGTTTGTGTAAATCTGAGACATTTTTTTTTTCTCTGTAAGATGAGACTTTCTTCTCATCAATTTTCTTTTTCTTCTTTTTTCTGATGAGAACAAGGAGCCCTTGATCTTGCTGTGTGTGCAAGATGATTTAAGTAAGCATGTAAAAGTAACGTGAAAGTTACTTTTCCAAGTAACTAGTTACTTTACTCTCCTCTCCAGTACCTTGGCATAGACCTTCCCAGGGAGGCTGAGGAGTGTGATCCCTCTAAAGTTGGAGCACACCCTCCGGTCCCCTTTTTTGAAGAGAGGAAGACCTCTCGGCATAGACCTCCCTGGGAAGGTCTATGCCAAGGTACTGGAGAGGAGAGTCTGGCCGTTGGTCGAACCTCGGATTCAGGAGGAGCAATGTGGTTTTCGTCCTGGCCGTGGCACATCGGACCAGCTCTTTACCCTCTCGAGAATTCTTGAGGGTTCGTGGGAGTTTGCCCAACCAGTTTACATGTGTTTTGTGGACTTGGAGAAGGCATTTGACCGCGTCCCTTGTGGATTTTTGTGGGGGGTGCTTCAGGAGTATGGGGTATCGGGCTTGTTGTTACGAGCTATTTGGTCTCTGTACGACCGTTGTGAGAGTTTGGTTCGTATTGCCAACACTCGGTCGGAGTCATTCCCAGTGAGAGTTGGACTCCGCCAGGGCTGCCCTTTGTCACCGATCCTGTTCATAATTTTTATGGACAGGATTTTTAGGCGCAGCCAGGGAATGGAGGGTGTCATGCTTGGTGACCACAGGATCTCATCTCTGTTGTTTGCAGATGATGTTGTCCTGTTGGCTTCATCCAGCAATGACCTACAGCTCTTGCTGGGACGGTTTGCCGCTGAGTGTGAAGCGGCTGGGATGAGAATCAGCACCTCCAAGTCTGAGTCCATGGTCCTCAGCCGGAAAAAAGGTGGATTGTCCTCTCCGGGTTGGGGACAGGCTCCTGCCCCAAGTGGAGGAGTTTAAGTATCTTGGGGTCTTGTTCACGAGTGAGGGGAAAATGGAGCGAGAGATCGACAGACGGATTGGAGCAGCATCTGCAGTGATGCGGACGTTGTACCGGTCTGTTGTGGTGAAGAGGGAGCTTAGTTCTAAGGCAAAGCTGTGGATTTACCAGTCAATCTACGTTCCTACTCTCACCTATGGTCACGAGCTTTGGTCACTGCAGCACAGTGGTGCAGTGGTTAGCACTGTTGCCTTACAGCTAGAAGGTTCCTGGTTCAAATCCCCAGGCTGGCAGGGGTTGGAACCTTTCTGTATGGAGTTTGCATGTTCTCCCTGTGCTGCGTGGGTTTACTCCGGGGGCTCCGGTTTCCTCCCACAATCCAAAGACATGCATGTTATGTTATTTGGTTGTTCTAAATTGTCCCTAGATATGTTTCCTATAGGCCCTTAGAATAGAGGGTTAGTATTAGTGAAAGCGCTTTGAGTGGTCTTTGTGACTAGAAAAGCGCTATATAAGTGCAGGTTAGTTAGTTAGTTAGTTAGTTAGTAATGACCGAAAGAACGAGATCGCGGATACAAGCGGCTGAAATGAGCTTTCTCCGTAGGATTGCTGGACTCACCCTCAGAGATAAGGTGAGGAGCTCAGTCATCCGAGAGAGGCTCAGAGTAGAACCGCTGCTCCTTCACATTGAAAGGAGTCAGTTGAGGTGGTATGGGCATCTGATTAGGATGCCTCCTGGACGCCTCCCACTTGAGGTGTTTCAGGTACGTCCCACTGGGAGGAGACCCCGGGGCAGACCCAGGACTCGGTGGAGAGACTATGTCTCCCAGCTGGTCTGGGAACGCCTTGGTATCCCCTCTGAAGAGCTGGAGCAGGTGGCTGGGGAGAGGGAAGTCTGGGCTTCTCTGCTTGAACTGCTGCCTCCGCGACCCGGACCTCCGGAAAAGCGGTAGAAGATGGATGGATGGATGGATAGTTACTTTAATCATGCAGTAACTCAAAAGTAACTCAGTTACTTTTGAAAAGAAGTAACTAGTAACTGTAACTAGCTACTATTTTTAGTAACTTGCCCAACACTGCTTAGCTAAGATATCATTCCAGTATGGCTGTCCAATAAATGCTAACAGTAGCCAAGGGCTCTGGCCTCAATCAGACATCTCAGAACTGATGAGAGGGAGAATGGGGTGAACTGGGACTAGTATTTAAAGAAACATGCTGAAATGGGTCATTTTAGAGAAGGATGTTTAGCCTGGGTGGAAAATGGTGATGCATTATTGAAATCCTGAGATATTTTGACCAAAGTAGTAGTAGTAGATTAGTTTATTTGACAGGGACAGTGCAATAAACATAGACAATTAATCAAAGACAATCAATCTGATGTGTTGCACATAGAGTGTATAGCTATTAGCTAATTTGCAACTCTTGTCCCTGTATGTTACAAAGATTTCATCAACACCTCAAGGAGCTGCGTAAAAATGTGGAAAATGCAAAATATGTTCTCTTTAACTAAAGAGTTCAAGGGCCCTATTTTGACAGTCATCAGTGGACTTTTTCACCAGACTTCCCACCGTACGCCAGTGTTTTTGTTAGTTTCTGACAGTGCATTGTCTGTTTTTTACGCTTTGCATCACGTCATCTAATTACCAGTAGACAGCGCACCCGCTTTGTGCTGGGAAGAGGAGAGAGTCATTTGAAAGAGGTGCAGTGGTGCACAATCTCATGCACACCAGTATTATGGTGCATGTTATGACAATGCACTCTTGATCAGGAAAAAGGAGGTCTGTCGTCAGAAGCGCTTTGTTTAATACCATTTCAGCAGCGTGTTTTGAAATCACGCAGTTCCGGAGCTCATGAGGAAACAGCATACACTGAGATTTTCCATTATATTAATGGAGAGAGTTGTAACAGTCATAATATAATTGCCCGTTATTTTATTTATATGATGATACACTAAATAGTTTTTTTTTTTAAAATTTCATCCACATTCTCATTTTAATTGTGGACTTACCGTTGAAGCCTATAAATTAGGCATTAATGTATAATTTTTTTAGGAGAATTAATGAATGAATGAACAGGGAGTGTGTGTGCATTCTGGTGTGGATGCGATGCATGAGGGGAGGTGTGTCAGTCTGAAGATTTTTATTCCATCTACATTTTTGTTTTCATCACAGACTTATGAGGCATTAATGTGTTCATTTTTAGGGGAATGAATGAATGAACAGGGTTTTAATGCTCACTGTAACTCCCCAGAGAGACAGGAGATGCATCCACATATGCCTGCAGCCACACACACCCCGGTTTCCAGCCAGACCGAGGCCACCCACACCACGCTCCTATGGTTGGGGTTTTTGAGCTGCGGGCGCCCTGACTGGCACCCGTCAGCCCCCAGAAGGGACTGCTGAGAGTGGGCTTGCTTCGTGGGTCAGCGGCGGATGGGACGCCGCACCGGATTTCCTCCTTCCCTCCCGCCCAGGAGGGACTGAGACAGAGAGCCACAAACCTCAGCAGACCCCTGCATGAGACGAGGGAGACCCTCGGTTGGCAAAAGCAACAGGAGAGGGAGCCTTCCATATGTCCACAGGCTGGGAGCAACTTCCATGCCACTATTAATGATCCTTCCGTTTTATGAAAGTTTGCATAGGCATCATCCTCTTTTCCTGAATTTTCAAACCCACTCATGTCTGTGTGTTGCATCCGTGTGTACTGCATTAAACCATTCAGGGGTGGTTTGTTTGTCTGTTAGCGGGATTATGCAGAAACTACTGGACAGACTTTGATGAAATTTTCACCAAAGGTGGCAACTGGGTGACAGACAAACCCCTTAAATTTTGGGGGTGATCCAAGAATGCATACCTCTGCCAAGGCCCTATCTTGCAATGTTAAAGAAAGTGACAAAGTGATTCAGAATCCACATCCTGGCCTGAATCACCTCCAAAATCTAATAGGTTCTTCCATAGCCCATAGCCCTCTGGTGAAAATTTCATCAAAATCTGTCCAGTAGTTTTTGCATAATCCTGCTCACAGACAGACAGACAGACAGACAGACCTTGAGGAGGTATGTGCTCTCTTAGTGCCCTCTAGTTTTAGATTTAGAATTCCTTTATTGTTATTGTATGTACACTACCGTTCAAAAGTTTGGGGTCACTTAGAAATTTCCTTATTTTTGAAAGAAAAGCACTGTTTTTTTTCAATGAAGATAACTTTAAACTAATCAGAAATACACTCTATACATTGCTAATGTGGTAAATGACTATTCTAGCTGCAAATGTCTGTTTTTTGGTGCAATATCTACATAGGTGTATAGAGGCCCATTTCCAGCAACTATCACTCCAGTGTTCTAATGGTACAATGTGTTTGCTCATTGCGTCAGAATTCTCCAGATTACCTCAACAAATTAACAGCTAGAATGCCAAAGGTCTGCAATGCTGTAATTGCTGCAAATGGAGGATTCTTTGACGAAAGCAAAGTTTGAAGGAAAAAAATATTATTTCAAATACAAATCATTATTTCTAACCTTGTCAATGTCTTGACTATATTTTCTATTCATTTTACAACTCATGGTGGTAAATAAAAGTGTGACTTTTCATGGAAAACACAAAATTGTCTGGGTGACCCCAAACTTTTGAACGGTAGTGTAGCATATAACAAAATTTGCCAACTTTGTAAAAGGACTGCACCATTCATCCATTCAAAACACATTCAGTCAGTAGTTTGAGTAGGTTCATTCTGTCTTCTTTTTCAATTATTAGTTTTTTGTTTTTCCTATATCAGACAAGGATGAAAAGGAGATGTTAACTTTACCTTGACATGTTTCGACTGGCATCTGCAGTCTTCCTCAGAAGCGTCAGCTGATCGCTGTGATATGTTGTATATCATTTGCTTTTCCTAGGCGTGGCCAGCCCAGCAGAACTGTCAGATCCACATGGCTGGCCACGCCCCTGCCATCTGATGGTCTCTGGAGAATGTAGTCCCAGGTATGAGAAAGCATAAATGCCCCCTCATCCCGATTCATGCCGTCTTCGCCCCGCTTCCTAATTTCTATAGCCTCCAAGATCCAACGTTTGTGTCTGTTACTCTCCGATCCAATGATTTTTACGTTGTCCCTGTCCATGATGTGATCATTTCTTTTGCCGTGATCTGATATTGCTGATTTTAGTGTCACCTGTTCTGTGTTTTCTTTTTGTGATCTTGTGAGTCATCCTTGTGTTTCCTTCTCACATTCCTTCTGGTGTTCTTTTTTTCTTGTGGTGAACGATCTTCCTGTTTCTCTGACGTAAGTCTTGTGACATGATCGGCGAGTAACAGACACAAACATTGGCTCAAGGAAGCCATAGAAATCAGGAAGTGGGGCACAGACAGCATGAATCAGGATGAGGGGGCATTTATGCTTTCTCACACCTGAGACTACGCCCTCCAGAGACCATTGGACGGCAGGGGCGTGGCCAGCCCAGTGGATCTAACAGTTCCGCTGGGCTGGCCATGCCTAGGAAGAACAGCTGATAAATTACACATCACAGTGATCAGCTGACGCTTCTGAGGAAGACTACAGATGCCAGTTGAAACATGTCAAGGTAAAATTAACAAATCCTTTTCATCTTTGTCTGATATAAGAAAAACAAAAACACATTCAATCAGATTATCAAAATAAAATACAAATAAAACATAAGACTAAGAATAAGTAACTAAAAGACCCAAATAAAAGACCCAGTATTGCATATTCCTCAGTATATCCGTCTTCATAAATTAATTGTGGGAGGTTATGCATGGTGTGATGTGTTTGGGGGAGGAGGGAGGGGGGCTTCAGTTATAATTTAGTTCATGCATGGTTGTGTGGTTGTGTGGGTTTTTCTCAGTCTGGTGGTGCAGCATTTCAAGGCCCTCCTTTCAAGCACCTCCCATGAAGGCAGCAGGACAAACAGGTGATTGAACGGGTGGCTGCTGTCCCCAGTGATCCTGCAGGCTCTGCTGTAACCCTCCCTATTTTCCAGGGAGGGCAGGGAAGCACCAATGATCTTTTGTGCAGTGTTAACTACCCTCTGGAGGGCTGCTTTGTCTGCCACTGAGTAGTTTCCATACCAGGCTGTGATCTAACATGTTAAGGTGCTTTTGATAGAGCATTGATAGAAGAATTCAGACAGTCTCTTGGAGAGGTTGACCTTCCTTAGGGCTCTGATGAAGTACAGTCTCTGTTGGGCCTTTTTCACCACAGACGTGGAATGAACAGTCCATTTCAGGTCCTCACTGATATGAGTACCTAGAAATCTGAAGATGGAGACCCCCCTCACCCTCCTCCCCTCCAACTGTAAGTGGCAGGTGAACTCCCTGTTTCTGTCTGAAATCCATCAGCAGCTTTTTTGTCTTTTTTTTTTTTTGCTCCAAGTCTTTTTATTAGCATTTAGTATACATGGTACATAAAAAAAATCACACACAGGTAGAGAAAAAAAAGAACAGAACATATCCCCCCGTGCTCAAACAGATCCCCATCCCTCTAACAGTACTGTATTATTCAGTCACTTAACAATGATCGTGTGAGCAACCATATATTACCATCCACATAGAAAGAAAAATAAAAAGTAAATAAGATACTACAAAATAGTTAATTATACCAATTGGACAGTGGTGATACAAGAATGGGGAAAAATAAATAAAATAAAAAATAAAGCTCAATACTGTGTTTTTATGGGTCTCCAATACTAACATCCAATTTCTCCATATATTTTAAGAAAGGCTTCAAAGTAGTGTGAAATTTTTGAGCACAACCTCTCGTAGAGTAACAAATTTTTTCCAGTGTCAAATGATGCAGAAGGCTATCAACCCACATTTTAAAAGTTGGGGGGAGCTTCTCCTTCCACTTGGGGAGTATCAGTCGTCCGGCTGTAAAAGTACCAAAGGCTATTGCATTCTTTGTCTGATGGTGAAAAAGGGCATCTTGTTGGGTTATTCCAAATGTTGCAGTGATGGCAGATGGTTGCAGAGTTGTTTGCAAAACATCTGAAAATTTTTTAAATATCAATAGCCAAAAGTTATCTAGTTTTGGGCAGAACCAAAACATATGTGAGAGGGTGGCTGGTGATTGTCTACATCGGTCACTCTTGGGGTCGACATTGGGCGTGAACTTTGCAAGTCTCTCTTTAGACTAGTGGAGGCGATGTACAACCTTAAATTGGATAACCATGTGATGCAGACAAATTGAAGAAGAGTAAATTCCTTTAATTGCTTTATCCCAAATTTCCTCAGGGATTTTCAGCCCCAGATCCTCCTCCCACTGATTCTTTAGTGACATCAAGGGTTCCAAGTTGTATGTGTTTAGTAACGAATAGGCCCTCCCAATAGTCCCTTTGGAGCTTAGTTTAAGTTTCAAAATGAAGTCTAAGAGAGAACTGGGTGGCTGGGATGGGAAGTGAGTGAATGATGCTGATATAAAACTACGGAGCTGCAAAAATCTAAAGAAATGGGAGCGAGGAATATTAGATTTAACCATTAATTGATCAAAGGATACAAATATATTGTCAATACAAAAAACTTCTATTGTGACAACTCCCCTCCCAGCCCAATCATTAAAAGGCTTTGTCTGTAGTTTAGGGTGTAAACTGATGATTTCTTACAACAGGAGCACAAATTGGCATATTTCTAAGAGAGAAGGCTCGTCTGAACTGTGTCCAGATCCTAAAAGAGTGTTTCACGATTGGATTTGAGGTCAGTTTAGATACAGAGTCCAGAAGAGGAAATTTTGAGCAAAGCAGTGAATACAAGGAGATATGAAGACAGGAGGACCTTTTCATCCGCAACCATTTAGGGATAGTATCTTTAGGTGGGGATTCCTTCCAGTGTAACATGGATCTTATATTGGCAGCCCAATAGTAATACTGAAAGTTAGGGAGAGATAATCCTCCATGTTGACAATGTTATTGTAGGATACTTCTCCTTATTCGAGGGTTTTTCTTATTCCATATAAACCTTGAGATCAGTTTGTTTACAGACATAAAGAAGGATTTAGATAAAAATAAAGAGATGCACTGAAACAGGTATAGAAATTTCGGCAGTACATTCATTTTGATTGTGTTAATTCTTCCTCCTAGTGACAGGGGTAGTAAACACTAACGCTCCAGGTCTCATTTGAGATTAGTCAATAGTGGCACAAAGTTAGTTTTGAAAATATCTTTGAAGTTTTATGTTATCCAGATTCCTAAGTATTTAAATTTTTGTGGGCTCATTTTAAGGGGGAATAGGTCAAAGTTGTTTTGTTCTGCTGTCATATTTATTAGCATAATTTCACTTTTTTGTAGGTTAATTTAATATCCTGATATTTTGCCGAACTCTTCTAATAGGTTCAGTATGACTGGTAAACTAGTTAGAGGGTGGGATAAGTACAAAAGCATGTCATCAGCATATAGGGATGCCTTATTCTCTAAGTCATATCTCTGAATTCCTTTTATACTGGCTTCACCGCGTATTGCTAATGCTAGTGGTTCAATTGTGAGACTTAGACTTAGACTTAGACTTAACTTTATTAATCCCTTTGGGATGACTCCCTCTGGGAAATTTAAAATTTCCAGCAGCACATAAAAGGAGCGTACAGATTAGAAAAGCAAAAAAGCAAAAATAAACACTTAATATACACAATATAAATGCAAGGCTAAATATGGCTTGTACAAGTGTGGTTAAGTTAAGGTTATTGCACTATGAATGCCCTACAGTCCTCTGTACTCTATGCCCCCCCCCCCCCCCCCCCGCAAGTGAGGAATTATAGAGTGTGATGGCATGGTGGACAAAAGAGTTCTTGAGCCTGTTGGGAAGGAGCAGTCTTTCACTGAACAGGCTCCTCTGGTCACTGATGACGGTGTGCAGAGGGTGGCTGACGTTGTCCATTATATCCAGAGTCCTCATCTCTGCCACCGTCACCAGGGTGTCCAGCTTCGCGCCGACCACAGAGCCGGCCCGCCTGATCAGTTTATCCAGTCTGGACGCATCCTTCTTGGATATACTGCCCCCCCCAGCACACCACGGAGTAAAAGAGGACACTGGCAACCACAGACTGGTAAAACATCCGCAGAAGTTTGCTGCAGATGTTGAAGGACCGCAATCTCCTTAGGAAGTACATCCTACTTTGTGTCTTCCCATACAAGTGGCTAATGTATGTTGTCCAATCCAATTTATTATCCAACCACAACCCGAGATATTTGTATGAATCCACAACCTCCCCCTCAGCTCCATCTAACAGGACTGGTTGAGGTCTTGGTCTAGACGTCCCAAAATCAATAACCAGCTCCTTCGTCTTAGAGGTGTTGAGCTGTAGGTGGTTAGTGTGGCACCATGCAGAAAAGTCGCCTACCAGTCTCCGATACTCCTCCTCTCTGTCATCCCCGATACACCCAACAATGGCTGTGTCATCGGCATACTTCTGAATATGACACAGCTCCGAGTTGTAGCAGAAGTCCGAGGTGTACAGGGTGAAGAGAAGAGGGGCCAATACTGTGCCCTGGGGAGCTCCAGTGCTGCAGACAATGGTGTCAGACGTAATATCCTTCAGCCCGACATATTGTGGTCTGCCAGTGAGGTAGTCGGAGATCCAGTCCGCCAGGTGGGAGTCCACTCCCATCTTGCTTAATTTATCCCGAAGCAAGGGGGGCTGAATGGTATTGAAGGCACTGGAGAAATCCAAAAAGAGGATCCTCACTGTGCCACTTCCCTTATCCAGATGGGAGTGGGCTCGATGAAGCAGGTAGAGGATGGCATCCTCCACACCGACACCTGGTTGGTATGCAAACTGCAGGCGGTCCTGGGAGTATTGCACCTGGGGTCTGAGGAGGCTGAGGAAGAGCCGCTCCAACGTCTTCATCAGATGTGAGGTGAGTGCCACTGGTCGGTAGTCATTCAGCTCGCTGGGCCGGTTCTTTTTCGGAACTGGAACGATGCAGGATGTCTTCCAAAGAGTGGACACTCTCCCAATCTGCAGGCTGAGGTTGAAGATCCGTTGTAGTGGTTCCCCCAGTTCTGCAGCGCAGGTCTTCAATACTCTTGGACACACTTTGTCCAGGCCTGCAGCTTTCCTGAGTCGGAGCTTCCTCAGCTGCCCTCTGACCTGTTCTGTGGTAATAAATGGCAAGGGTCGTACTGATGTAGAGGAGGAGGGGGGGTTGCAATATTTGGGGGGAGGTGTGTGGAGGGGAGGGGGGCATGGCTGTAATGAGGGCGGAGGTGGGAGGGGCAAGGGCAAAGGCTGGTTGAACCTGCTGAAAAAATCATTCAGTTCATTTGCCCTCTCTATTGTCCCCTCAACAACTCTGGTCTTTGTGTTGAGACCTGTGATGGTCCTCACACCTTCCCAGACCTCCCTCATGTTGTTTTCCCTCAGCTTCTGCTCCACCTTTCTCCTATAGCTGTCCTTGGCTTCCTTCACACAGTATTTCACCTCCTGCTGTGCTGCCTTCATGGCCTCCCTGTCTCTGCTCCTAAAAGCAGCCTTCTTCTTGTTGGCTTGTTATTAGGGTAGCAATGGACAGTCTTGACAGGGAAGACCACGTCTGTACAGAAGTTCAGGTAATCCGTCAAACAGTGTGTCAGCCCCTCTATGTCCTCACCATGCGGGTCCATCAGCACATCCCATGCTGTGGTGTTAAAACAGTCTCTCAAGGCACTTTCCTTCTCAGGGGACCATCTCCTGACTGATCGAGTTGTCACAGGTTGCTTTTGAACCAGGGGAATATACAGTGGCTGTAGATAAACCAGGTTGTGATCAGACTTCCCTAGTGGGGGAAGGGGGGTCGCTCTGTATGCTCTGGGCTGCACGGTGGCACAGTGGTTAGCACTGCGGCAGCACAGTTTACCCTTGGCTGGGGGATCGTGGGGATCGTGGGATCGATCCCAGCCCCCAACCAACAGTGATCTGTGTGGAGTTTGCATGTTCTCCCCGTGTATGCGTGGGTTTATCCCGGGATTTCTCCGGTTTCCTCCCACATGCCAAAAACATGCAGGTTAGGTTAATTGAAGACTCTAAAGCGGCCCTAGGTGTGAATGTGTTTGTGAATGGTTAAGGGATAGTGCCGTATCGTGGCTGCTTCATCCATCCAGGTGGTGGATGACCCTCAATTTCCCCTCTGGGGATCAATAAAGTATACTAAATCTAAAAAAAAAATCCCGTACATTAACATACAGCAGATCAATTGTCCTGTTGTTTCTAGTTGGACAGTCTACAACTTGATTAAAAACAGCCAAAGTAGCATCCAAAGTTATATGGTTAAAGTCCCCAGAGATGATCATGAGTGCCTCAGGGTGCTGTGTCTGCAGCCTTGCTGTGACTGAATGGATTTTTTCACAGGCAGTGGCTGCGTCCGCTCTCGGAGGGATGTAAACACAGACGGTGATCACGTGACTGAACTCTCTCGGCAAGTAATATGGCCGCAGGCTAACAGCTAGCAGCCTGAGATCCCGGCAACATGAGACTGTCTTTACAGAGATATGACCTGGGTTACACCAGCGATTGTTAACATACATGATGAGTCCCCCACCCTTTCTTTTCCCGCTAGCCTTAGTGTCTCTGTCGGCTCTCACAGCAGTGAATCCTAGCAGGTCCACGTTAGCATCCAGTACTAGGTGGTTCAGCCATGTCTCCGTAAAAATGAACAAGCTGCTCTCCCGGTAAATCCGCTGGTTGTTCAATGCGGACAACTCATCGATCTTGTTCAGCAATGAGTTCACATTGCCCATGATGACGGAGGGAATTGACGGTTTGAAGCACCTCCGTTTTTTCGCTAGCTCAGCCTTTAGCTTAGCCCCGGCTTTGCAGCCCCATGGTCTCCTCCTCAGCTCCGCCGGGATAGGATGTCGTATCCCGGCTTGTCCCTTTATTCGCAGAGCCAGCAGTTCCTCCCGTGAATAAGTGAAGAAACTGGCTCTGGGTTGCATTTAAAAAAAAAGTGGGAAAACGAGGTTAAAAGAGGTTAAAAAGGAGCTAAATACCAAGCTACTGGAAAGGCAGCCGTCTACACAGCGCCCCTCAATTAATCTGGGCAAATAAAAGTGGCGACAGGGGGCAGCCTTATCGGGTGCCACGACGAAGAGGAAAGATTATTTTTTATTCTGACAGCTATTAAAGGTGAAGAGTACAAAACTTTTATCCAGAAGATGAATCCCTTGCCAAAGCCAAACTGCTGAAGGGTATAAAAAAGATAGTCCCACTCTACCCGATAGAAAGCTGTCTCAGCATCAAGTGATGCTTAGGGGATTATCCAGGACTTTGTGGACTGGTGCCATCGGAACTGCCTCCAGATCAACGCAAGGAAAACTAAGGAGCTGGTGGTGGACTGCCGCAGGCAAGGACAACCCCTCACGGCACCAGTAAATATACAGGGAACAGACATTGAGATGGTGACATCCTACAAGTACCTGGGTGTTCATCTGAACAATAAACTAGACTGGTCACACAATACTGACGCACTCTACAAGAAGAGACAGCGCAGGCTGTTCCTACTGAGGAGACTCAGGTCTTTTGGTATACAAGGGGAGCTGCTGAAGTCATTCTATGACACGGTGGTGGCATCAGCCATCACTTTTGGAGTGGTCTGCTGGGGCAGTGGCATTACAGCAGCCGATAGGAAGAGACTGAACAAACTGATCAAGAAAGCTAGCTCTGTCCTGGGGCAGCGCCTTGACCCAGTGGAGGAGATGGGAGAGAGAAGGATGGTGGCTAAACTGTCATCTCTGCTGGAGTCCGGGTTCCACCCTATGCAGGACATACTGAATGCACTGAGGAGCTCATTTAGCAGCAGACTACATCATCCTAGGTGCACAACCGAGAGGTTTCGCAGGTCCTTCCTACCTACGGCTGTCAGACTGTACAATCTAAGCAGGGCTGCTCGCAGAGATAGCAAAAAGACGTGACAACCTAATAGTATTGAATGCAAAAGACGCAATAGACTTACACAATGGTCCCCTCCGGTATACAACTAGGAAAATACCGGTCGCTACGGAGGGTGACAATATGTATGGGTACATAATCATACCATGTAGGATAACTAAAAAAAACTTTTTTTTTTAAATTTTGTTTTTTAGGATAACTAAAAAAAAAAAAGGATAACTAAGTAGACGGTTATGCTGTTTCATTCCATCTAGCTACAATGCTCCGCACTGTGTGTGTTTATATATTTACATATTTATTCCATCTAGCTACAATGTTCCGCACTGTGTGTGTTTATATATCTAAATATTTATTCCATCTAGCTACAATGCTCCGCACTGTGTGCGTTTATATATTTACGTATTTATTCCATCTAGCTACAATGTTCCGCACTGTGTGTGTTTATATATTTATATATTTATTCCATCTAGCTACAATGCTCTGCACTGTGTGTCTATATATTTATATTTATATGTACATATGTATACTCGCTGCTCTTGTTTTTTTTTTTCTTGCCTTCTGATTGTTGCTCTGAGTGTTGCTATCCTTGTGCTGTTGCAATCCTGGAATTTCCCCATTGTGGGACTAATAAAGGCTTATCTTATCTTATCTTATTAGTATTTCTGGAGTTTCGGGTGAAGTGGGACCATAAAGGACACTGAGTAGGCACCTGATGTTAAAGAATGAGTGATGGCTTTTAATGAAGTCTGTCTGATCATCAGCCACTATTGAGGGCAGGACTGATTCTAAGCGGCAGGCTAGCATTTTTGAAAGGATTTTACTGTCCACATTTAAGAGTGAAATAGGACGAAATGAATTACATTCTAAAAGATTTTTATCTTTTTTAGGGATGAGAGAGAAAACCGCTTGTCGCATAGTTGGTGGAAGAGAGCCAGTAATGAGTGATTCTTCAAATACAGAAAGGAGAACAGGAGATAGTTGGTCAGCAAATTTCTTGAAGAATTCACTAGGGAACCCATCAGGCTCAGGGGTTTTTCCAATTTGCATAGATTTATTTGCATTTGTAAGTTCCATTATAGTAAATGGTTTATCTAAATCAGATGAAATTTCATTGTCAATTCTGGGGACATTTATTTTCCTGAAGAATGATTCAAATAAAGCATGAATTAATTTTGGAGTGATCTGTATGTTTGGTACCAAATTCATCGTTTATCTCAGCTATAGTTCTATTCATAGTTTTCTGATGGATTGGTCTTTTCGCCACATTCATATATTTTACTTTGGGACTTATTTATTAAGTTTTAGATACGTCTGGTTGATAAGAGATTGAATTCTATTTGGAGAGTTCGTCGTAGTTTAAATAAGTTGTCAGATGGCGTGACAGAAAGTGTCACGTCTAATTTAAGAATATCATTTGTTAACTGCTCAAGTTTCATATTGTGTTTTTTTCTTTGCTGTGCACTATATGATATTATTTGTCCTCTGAGATACGCCTTCATTGATTCCCACACTGTTGAGGGGAATATTCCAGGAGACTGATTATGTTCAAGGAAAAAGGATATTTCGGCTAAAATGAACTTAAAGTTTTCATCAGAGAGTAATAAGGTATTAAGACGCCAGGGTTGATAATTACTGTGGGAGATTGGTATGTGCAGTGTCATCAGTAAAGGAGCATGATCTGAAATAACAATACCATGATAGTCACACTTACTCACCAGTGGGAGGAGTCGTTTATCCAGGAAGAAATAACCTATACGGGAGTACGTTCCATGGACTGGTGAAGAGAAAGAATAGCTTCTAGATGTAGGATTTCTAAAGCGCCACACATCGATCACATTATGTGTGTTAAGAAACAGCTGCAGTTGATGAGCTATATTAGATGTGGACACAGTTCTAGATAAGCTATGGTCCAGGGTAGGTGATAACGCACAATTCATATCTCCTCCAAGGATTAAATGGTGTGTATCCATATTTGGGAAAAAAAATTTAAGAAAAAAGTATTGTCATCCCAATGTGGTGTGTATACATTAGCTAGAATAACAGGTGTGTTATACAGCCTGCCTATTACAATTAAGTAACACCCTGAGAGGCCTGTCTCGACCTTCGACATGGCAAACGGGATATTTTTATTAATAAGGATGGCAACACCTCTAGATCTGGAGTGGAAATTTGAGTGGAATGACTGTCCGATCCATCCTTCCCTGAGTCGAGAATGATCAGAAATTTGGAGGTGTGTCTCCTGAAGATAAGCAATTCCCACATTTAATTTACCCAGGTGATTTAAAATTTTACTTTGTTTGATGTGGCTATTTAGGGATTTTACATTCCAGCTTATAAAGGTTACATCGCATCCAACTGACTTGTTTGAAATTTCTGTGTTAGTTGTGGTCATATTTAAGACAGTGATATCAGTGGTGTATAGATTTTGTATACATTTCTATTTTTTGAGAGTTTTGAGAGAGCCCTTGAAAAAAAGAAAAATAATAACAGTAGATATTTTTTTTAAAAAAAGGCTGTTATTAAAGTCTGATACAGTTAACTCCCAACCCTCACCTATCAGAACAAGGTGATTCCCCAACCCCTCACAAAAACGTCTACACATTCAAGTGCTTACTTGAGGAAACACTAACTCTAAGACAACATAACTCTGCTGTATATGGTACGTGACTTTGTGTGAGGTACTTTACACAATAACAGTATAGTAAAAGTATTTCTAAAACAAAAGTGTGAGAACAAACATTTCTTCCAACGTCTACACACTGAACACAGTCATAAGACAAAATAATAACTGTGATAGCAATGTGCTGCAAATTCTTGTCCAGTTGGTTTGGTATGTCTCATCAGTTGAAAGTAGGACAAATAAGTGAGAGGGGGAAAAAAGTATTTGAGTTTGTTAGGTGCCTTCAATTTAACTGTCAGGATCAAATATTTTAAATAACAGAATGGACAGCACCAACCGTATTTAGATGTGGAGTATGGTTATTCTCCCTAATTTCTGTTGTCAGTCTCTTGCTGTGTCTGGCAGGATTTTAGTTTTCACATAAACCATGGCTTCATCCGGGCTTTGAAACCATTTTTCAGCTCCATTATGTGTGATTCGGAGTTGTGCTGGATACAGGAGTCCGTACTTGACGCCATCCCGTCCACGGAGTAGTCACCTCACTTCGTTGAAGGCGGATCTGGCCTGCACAACACTCAGAGGATAATCTGGGAATATGAGGATCTCAGTCCCATTGAAACGGAGCGGTCCAGATCCCCTGGCACGGCGGAGAATGTCAGCACAGTCCTGGTAGAAGTGAACTTTTGCCACGATGACTCGGGGTTTGCTGTCTCGGTTTCGTGTCTACCCCTATGAGATCTGTCGATCAGGAAGTCTTGATCCATTTTTAGTGCTTCTCTTAGTAGTTTGGAGACTGATGCCAGTGTGCTAGAGCCTGGAGTCTTGGGAACGTTGAGTATTTGGATATTGGAGCGCCTCATCCTTCCTTCCATATTCAGGCATTTTTCCTGGAAGTTTTTAACTTCTTTCTCGAGATGTCCCAATTGGGTTTGCAGCAAGGCTACATTGTCTGAGTATGATGAGAGCACATGTTCCATGTTTGACATTGTTGTTTTCATCATCTCCACTTTGGAGCGGGTAGCCGTGATGTTGCTAGCTAGTTCCATTTTGACTGCCTTTAGCTCAGACTTGAGGGTTTCAAACTCTTTTGCCAGGGCGGTTTTAAGTTCAGACCTGAACAGTGCTGCAATATCCATTTTCAGTGATGCAAGGATTTCAGCTTTCAAGTCCGCAGTGTCCATATGGTCATTAGGCGGAGGGGTGCTACTTTGCGATGGTGAGCTCGAGGCTTTGGGCCCAGCTGTAGAAGCGCCATCGGTGTATTTGTATTTTCACAGATTATTCGCCACTGGCACAACTAACTCACACCCCACGTAAGAGGTAACAACAACAATAAAGTCTTAACTTTGTTTCGTAACTTTTTGTTGTAAAGTGCCTGAAAAAGATTTTAAACTTAAATTTCAGTAGAGCACATTGTCGAAGCTGCCTACTCCATCACCTGCTCGCTAGCGCCCCCATCTCTTTTGTCTTTTTAATGTTTAAAGACAAATTGTTCTCTGCACACCACTCCATCAGTCTGTAGACCTCCTCTCTCGAGGCAGACTCATCCCCAATGGCGATAAGTCCCACCACTGTTCAAGATTCAACGATTTTATTTGTCAATACTACTACAGTGATCCCTCACTTATCGCGTTTAATGGGGACCAGAACCGACCGCGAAAAGTGAAAAACCGCGAAGTAGCGTCACCTCCCCCCCCCAAGGGCGTCACAAGCACTATTTTGCACAAAAAGGCACAAGAGAACAGCGAAAAGTGCCACTAAGCAACACGAGCGATAAAGAACAATGAATGCGGTCTTCCTTCGCTGGGTATGGGCGCTCGGCAGGGAGAGAAGCTGGGTAAAACGTCTCGGCCAATCAGCTTGCGAGATTCCCGAGCGGTGAAGAGGTGGGCGGAGAGGAGTGGAGCGGTGGTCAGAGAGGTGGATTTTGAGTTGTGCGGGCTCTCCGTGTTGATACCTGATGTTCTAATGTAGTCTCCCTGCCTTCTGCTAGCGCCCGGGCAACTTTCGTGCCATTTTTTCTCAATTTTGAATTTTTGATGAATATTTCTGAAAAATCCGCGATGCACTGAGGGCGCGAAAGGTGAAATGCGAAGTAGCGAGGGATCACTGTATACGTACAGGACATACAGGAGAATTGAAATACAGTTTCTCTCTCTCTTCACTGATGTGTGCAATATAAAAAAAAAAAAGGAATAAGGCTGCAAAAACAACAACAGTCTATGCACAGTAATGCTACCCATAGTGCAAATAGCGACAAAGATAAAACCCAGACATCCCATAGTGCAAATAAAGATAAACGATAAAACCCAGCAATCCTATATACAGAAGAAGTAAAGCAGTAATACTCATAGTTACGAGTTCAATGTGGTAGTGTAGGTGCAGACAGTGACAGATTGATGTTGATGATTAACATTGCAATAACAGACAGCAGCAGGTATGGCATTTGTGCAAATGGTTGCACTAAGGTGCAGAGACATACAGCAGCAGATGTATTATTAGTGGTGTGCCAGTCTTTCTGTGCCAACAACTGAGGTAGTTATTGTGCGGGTGAGTGTGTTACGGTCCAGGGAAGGGGGTGGTGGACAGAATTCAGGGTCCTGATGGCCTGGTGAACAAAGCTGCTTAGCAGTCTTGTGGAGTGGGCCCGGAGGCTCCAGTACCTCTTCCCTGAGGGTAGGGGCCTGAAGAGGGAGTGTGAGGGGTGGGAAGTGTCACCTGCAATGTTGATGGCTTTGCGGGTGACGCGGGTGTGGTAGATGTCCAAGGGGGGAGCAGAGGTGCACCGATGATCTTGCTGACAGCTTTCACTGTGCTTTGTAGTGCCTTTCAGCAGGAGGTGGTGCAGCTTCTATACGACACCGTGATGCAGCTGGTGAAGATGCTCTCAGTGGTGACGGGGGGTGGGACTCGTGCTCTACTCAGTTTGCGAAGGAAATACAGGCGAGTTTGAGCCTCCTAGGCCAGTGATGTGGTGTTGCTGGACCAGGAGAGGTCCTCAGACATGTGCACCCCCAGGAACTTGGTGCTGCTCACCCTCTCCACAGCTGCTCCATCGATGATCAGAGGGGGATGCTGTGTGTGTCTCCTCCTTAAGTTGATCACAGTCTCCTTGGTTTTTCCCACGTTTAGGAAGAGATTATTGTCTTTACACCACTGGACCAGTTGGCTCACCTCATTTCTGTAGTTGGCCTCCTCATTGTTGGTGATGAGGCCTACCACCATTGTGTCGTCCGCAAACTTGATGATGTGGTCAGTGCTGCAGGCTGGTACACAGTCATGGGTCAGCAGGGTGAAGAACAGCGGGCTGAGCACACACCCTTGTGAGGCCCCTGTGCTCAGCGTGATGGTCTTGGAGGTGTTGCTGCCAACCCGCACGTTCTGTGGCCTCCCTGTGAGAAAGTCCAGCACCCAGTTACAGAGAGAGGTTTTGAGTCCCAAGTGTCTGAGTTTTTGTGTTAGGTGCTGGGCAATGATTGTGTTGAATGCTGAAGTTCAAGAACAGCATTCGCATGTAGAAGTTCTATGAGTCCAGGTGGGTGAGGGCTGGATGGAGAGCAGCAGAGATGGCATTTTCTGTGGATCTGTTTTACCTGTAAGCAAACTGAGATGGGTTGTGGGAGGGAGGGAGGATGAACTTGATGTTCTGCATGATCAGCCACTCGAAGCACTTCATTATGACTGGGGGTCAGTGCTATGGGCCGATAATCTTTGTAGCTGGATGGGATGGGCTTCTTTGGGACTGGTATTATGGTAGCAGTTTTGAAACACATGGGGGCAACAGCTTCAGAATCAGAATCAGAATCAGAATCAGCTTTATTGGCCAAGTATGCACAACACATACAAGGAATTTGACTTTGGCTAAAAACTTGCTCTCGTTGTTCAGGTGAAGGATTTAAATAAGGATTCAATGACAACCACAGTATGTACAGTAAATTACAGTCTGTCCACGTTTCTATAAAAGGATGCAAATATATACAGGAATATATGCAGTTATTTACTCGGACTAACCACACTTTGCAGAAATATATGAAAAAATATACAATCACACAGTATTTCAATGTGGACTCAGATTCAGTGATATAATGTGAATGAAGTAAAAAGCAGTGTGAGAGTTATGTGCAATGTAATAATGGATGAAAAGTCATGAGTACAGCAACAGGTAGGACTAGGTGAATGTTAGGAGTTCATCAGAGTGATGGCTTGAGGAAAGAAACTGTTCCTGTGACGGGTGGTTTTGACCTTCAGTGATCTGTAACGACGACCAGAAGATAGAAGTTCAAACAGTTTGTGGCCGGGGTGTGATGGGTCAGCACAGATGTTTCCCGCCCGTTTCCTGGTTATGGACCGATATAAGTTCTCAATGGAGGGTAGGTCGGTACCAATGATCCTCTCCGCAGACTTAATGATCCGCTGCAGTCTGGTCTTGTCCTGTTTAGTGGCAGATCCAAACCAGACAGTGATGGAAAAGCAGAGGACAGATTGGATGATGGCGGTGTAGAAGACAACCAGCAGCTCCTGAGGCAAATCAAACTTCTTGAGCTGATGCAGAAAAAACAACCTCTGCTGGGCCTTTTTCCGGACAGTGTCTATATGGGAGGACCACTTCAGGTTCCGGGAGATTGTGGTACCCAGAAACTTGAAGGAGTCCACAGTGGACACTGTGCTGTTGAGGATGGTGAGTGGGGGGAATGAAGGGGGGTGTCGCCTGAAATCCACAGTCATCTCCACCGTTTTGGCTGGGTTAAGTTCAAGATGGTTCTGGCTGCACCAGAGGATCAGCTGCTCCACCTCCCGCCTGTATGCAGACTCATCATCATCCCGGATCAAACCGATGACTGTGGTGTCGTCCGCAAACTTCAGGAGCTTCACCGAAGGGTCCTCTGAGGTGCAGTCGTTGGAGTAGAGGGAGAAGAGCAGTGGGGAAAGGACACATCCTTGGGGGGCGCCAGTACTAATTTTTCGGGAGCTGGATGTAAATCTCCCTAGCTTCACCTGTTGCCACCTGTCAGTCAGAAAGCTGGAGATCCACTGGCAGGTGGAGGGGGGCACCTTGAGCTGGAGGAGTTTCTGATGAAGAATGCCTGGGATGATGGTGTTGAACGCTGAGCTGAAGTCGACAAACAGGATCCTGGCGTACGTCCCTGGGGAGTCGAGGTGTTGCAATGTTGAAGATGTCAGCCAGGACATTCTTGAGCTCCTCCGCACAGTCCTTCAAATCGCGACCCGGTATGTTGTCTGGTCCAGCTGCCTTGCGTGGTTTGATCCTGGAGAGGGTCCTCTTCACGCTGGCTGGATCCAGACTTATGGCCTGCTTATCTGGGGGATGAGTGGTCTTCTGTGTTGATCAGGTTCAGGTTCAGGTTACTTTATTTGTACCCGTAGGTAGATTTGTTTTGCAGTCTGGTGACATCCAGATTTACAAGCCACTAATTACATTCAACATAGACACAAACACAGGCACACATGAAGCTGACTATAAACATGATAAAAATACTCAAGGCTCCATCAAACAGGGTATAAAAAGACAAAGAGATGAGGGAGAAATCAGAGGTAAGAGAGAAGGGTCATATTAAAGTTAAAAGTTAAAAACTAGTCAGAGGTTAAAAAACTCAAAAACCCAATAAAATATTTAGAACCCAAGTGACATCATACAAAATAAGTAAATATAAAATATGTACAATATATTTTTATAGCTTGTTCAACTCTTTGACAGCAGCAGGGACAAAGCTGTTTTTGTAGCGCTGGGTTTTACTTTTTGGGACAGCAAACCTCCGTCTGGAGGGAAGAAGCTGAAAGTTGCAGTGCAAAGGGTGGGAGTCATCATTTAAAATGGAGGTAGCCATCCTCTGTACTTGTCTGGTGTACAGGGATGTCAGGCTCAGCTGTGGCTCACCAAGCAAACGACTGGACCATCTAACTACCTGATCCAAGGATTTCCTCTGTTTCAGTTTTATCTGACCAAACCATGACACTAAAGAAAAGGATAAAACAGATTCAATAAAAGCCCGATAAAACATTGTCATTATGGTTCGGTCAATTTGGAAACGTGCAAGTTTCCTCAAACAATGCAAATTTTGCTGACCCTTTTTGCACACCCTTTCACAGTTCACTTCAAAGTTTAAATTACTATCAATAATCGTCCCAAGATATTTGTACGATTGTACACATTCGGTGGTCTGGCCTTTTAGTATGGTGACTTTGTGCCTGGGAGTTTTCCTCCTAAAGTCAATAATCATATCTTTCATTTTTGTTGTATTCAGCTGCAGGTAGGAATCCTCACACCAGTGAACAAAATCATCAACTACTGGGCCATGGCCACTCTCACCATCCTGGAGGAGACTGACAATGACTGAGTCATCAGCATACTTCATAATGTGTCTGTTGTCATGTCTGCTCCGACACATGTTTGTGTACAGGATGAAGAGTAGTGGTGACAACACACACCCCTGAGGAGAGCCAGTAGAAGAGCACTTTAGGTCAGACAATGTACCATTGACCCTTACTCTCTGCGTCCTGTTGGTTAAGAAATCCAGAATCCAACCCACCAGATTATTGCTCAAATCAAATTGTTGCAGGAGCCTTTCAACTAAAATATGAGGTTGGATTGTATTAAAGGCGGAAGAAAAGTCCACAAATAAAAGCCTGGCATGTGTCCCATTAAAATCCAGATGTTTAAAAAGCATGTTAAACATAGTGACAGTGGCATCCTCCACTCCTCTGTGAGGCCTATAGGCAAACTGCAGAGGATCCAATGCATGTTCAGTCTGCCTTAGGACCTCACATCTGACCAGTTTTTCAAAAATTTTCATTAAAATTGAAGTCAAAGCAACTGGTCTAAAGTCGTTTACCGTTTTAGGACAGCTGGATTTTGGAACGGGAACAACCACGGCTTCTTTCCAGATCTTAGGCACATGTTGTGTCTGTAAGGACTTATTGAAAATGTAATGAAATATAGGACTCAGTTCATGTGCACAGGACTTTACCAAGCGCCCACATATATTATCCGGGCCCTGACTTTTGTTCACTTTTACAGCGCAGAACTCCCTATAAACATCCTGCACCTCAATATTAAAGTGCTGATTGTCTTTGAGTTTCTGTTTCAAATCTTGGATTACAGTGCTGAAGTCAAAGGAGTCAAAACGACCATAAAAACTATTAAGAGCATTAGCCAGCTCTGTGTCTGAATTAAAACCATCTAAAAACACACGATTACTGCGCTCTGTGCTCTGAAGGCCTGCAATAGTTTTCATACTGGCCCAGGCTGAACCAAGTTTCTTTGCTGCCATCTTGCTTTCCAACTCTGATTTATAATTCTGTTTTGCTCTTAAAATTTCCGACTTCAGCTCCTTTGTGGCAACCTGTAGCTCAGAAACAGACCCCTGTTTAAAGGCAAGTGCTTTCCTCTGTAAGCAGGATTTAACTGATTTAGTAACCCATGGTTTGTTGTTGGGATATATTTTGACACGTTTACGTGGAACAATCTTATTTTGACAGAAAGCCATGTATGAGCATGTGAGCTCAGCCAGAGAGTCCAAATCATCCCCGCAGGCCAGTTTGAACATCTCCCAGTCTGTACAGTCAAAGCATTCCTGGAGGCTGTGCTATGAATCTTCTGATGTGCTGTTTTGTGCTTCAAAGCAGCCGAAGAAGTCATTTAGGTTGTTAAGCAGTGTGATGTCACTCGCAAAGATCTGAGGTGGAGGTTTGTAGCTGGTGAGGGTCCGTTTGCCATGCCAGAGGGAACGTGCATCTCTGGTATTGCTTAAGTGTCCGTATATTTTCTTCCTGTATTGCTGTTTTGCCTCCTTGATACCGTGGGACAGGTTGGCCCTAGCTGTTGTTAGTCCTGTAGTGTTGTCGGCCCTGAAAGCTGCATCCCGAGCTCTCAGGAGCCTGTGAACCTCTGCTGTCATCCATGGATTTTGGTTAGCAAGAACAGTGATGGCTTTGCAGTGAGTGACATCACCAATGCATTTAGTTATGTATGCTACAACAACCTCAGTGTACTCCTCTATGTTTGTGTGACCATTGTGAGTGGCTGCATGCTTGAAAGTGTCCCAGTCTGTCGTGCTGAAGCAGTCTTTCAGACACATGTACTTGCTTTTTTGTTGATTTGATTGTTTTCGCTCTGGGTCTGTATGCAGGCCTTAGCAAGATGGTGATGTGATCAGAGGGACCCAGGTGGGGAAGGGGGGAGGCTCTGTACGCTCTCTTGTGAGTTGTGTACACCAGGTCCAGCAAATTGTCTCCTCTTGTTGGGAAGTCCACACGATGGTGTAGTTTTGATAGGAGGGCTTTTAAATCTGTATGGTTGAAGTCTCCTGCTGTGATGAGGAATCCATCTGGATGCACTGTTTGTGTCTCACTGATGGCCTCATAGAGTTCATTTAGTGCTTTACTCCTCTCGCTGATGGCGGTGGGCAGGACATACGTACATAGCAGCTAGCAGGACAGATGAAAATTCTCTCTGTATGTAAAAGGGATGGCACTTGATGATCATAAACTCCATCAACAGAGAACAGTGTTTATGCACAACAGTTGCATCTCAGCACCAAGCATCACTGATGTAAACACAGACGCATCCACCTCAGGTTTTCCCTCCTTCCATGAGCACTCTATTTGCACGATAGCATGTTAGCCTGCTAACTGAATGGCAGAGTCCAGGATATTGTCATTTAATCAGATTTCCGTAAAGATAAAAACACAGCAGTTTCACGGATCATGTTGCATAGTTCTCAGGAGCTGTATGTGGTCTATTTTGTTGTCTAGTGAGCATACGTTGGCCAGAACGAGGGAAGGAATCAGGAGTCTGTGTGGACTACCATTCCGTGACAATAATAACTTTTCAACAGTCTTTGGGATTAAGGTGAGTTTTTTTAGATTATTTCACCAGCTTTGGAGAATACTCACTCACAGGGTACAGAGGATGCAGGTGTACACAGGAAGGCTGCTGCAAATTTGTACAGTATAGGGTAGACACGTTTCAGTCTTTCCCAGTACATTCACCTCTGTTGTCCTTATTCTCATGCAGGGCACAATAGTGCCTCAACAAAGATGATGTGTTGTTGTTGTATCCAAGCTCTTTGAAACACAACAGACACTTCACTTTAAAAATAAAAATAAATTACAAGAATGGCATGACCCAGCTGGGACTTGAACCCCAGACTCCCAGTTGTGGGGCAGACACTCTACCTCCAGACCACCACTGAAGTTACAAGAAATATCAACTATTTGTCAAAAACGCTCCAACTTAATAACTGTAAATACCTTATTGGAAGAAATGAGATCAAAATGTTCCCAAACAGGAGAAGTCCATCTTTGTAGTGCTGGCTCTATTTGAAAATGAAGATTGGCTGTGACAAATCCCATACACAGTGTCATGAGCTGAGCAGGAGGGAACCACCATGCTCAGCTCCTTGTCTTTTTCCACATTTGTACATTGTTGTATTTCTGTTTCTGGTTATTTGATAGTCTATGGTATTTGGGGTTCTTTGTGTCCTGTTATGATTATCTCTGGTTGTGTTCCTTATATTGTGTAGTGTAATTTATTTTCCTGTTTATTGCCATCTTTAGAATTGGCATTTATATATTTCCTTTCTGCCTTGCCTTCCAGTTTTTTTCCCAGGTCTATTTTGTCTTTATGTTCTCATTTAGTAATTGTGCTTTTGACCTCTGTGCTCCTCCTCTCTCTTTCTCTCTCCGGGGCTGCAGCTGTCAGTGGCACTTCCGGGTTTTGCTCTGGTAGTGGGCGGTGCTCCTGTCAAGCTGTCACTCCCGTCTCCTCTCCTCTCATGACTCATAGCTGATTCAAATTGTGTAATCACTCTTACCTACTGCGGTATTTAAGGCCACAGCGCTGATCATTCAGCGCTGCGGTCTTCTTACTTATCAGACATGTGTTCCAGGTCTGCCCTTTAAAACTGTAAGTACCATTCCTCCCTGACAGGACTCCCCTGTCAGTTTATTTTTTCCCTGGTGGTTTGCGTTGCCCTGAAGGGCATTCCCCATCTTCTGGCATCCCCGCATGCCTTAGCTTCCGCTATTCTGGGCAACGCACCTCCACTCCAGCCAATATTTTCCCTGAGCCCTCTTCTAAAATTGAATTATTTGGACACGAGAACAGAGGACGTGTTTGGTGTAGACCAAATGCAGAATTCCAAGAAAAGAACCTCATACCAGCTATCAAACATGGAGGTGGAACTGTCATGGTTTGGGGATGCTTTGCTGCCGCAGGACCTGGCCAGCTCACCATCATAGAATTCACCATGAATTCTACGGTGTATCAGAGGGTGCTTGAGGGCCACATGAGACCATCTATAAAACATTGACGCTGAAGCAGAACTGGACCCTGCAACATGACAATGACCCAAAACATACCAGTAAATCCACCAGGGACTGGCTAAAAACTAAGAAATGGAGAGTCCTGGAATGGCCAAGTCAAAGCCCAGATCTTACTCCCATTGAGATGCTGTGGAGTGACTTGAAATGGGCTGTACATGCAAGAAGCCTCTCAAACATCTCGCAGCTGAAAGAATTCTGCATTGAGGAGTGGGGCAAACTTTCCTCAGACCAATGTCAGAGACTGGTAGATGGCTTCAAGACGCGTCTCACTGAAGTTATTTCAGCCAAAGGGGGTAACACTAGCTATTAGGTGGTAGGGTGTCCTAACTTTTTCCTCAGTTAGAATATGCATGTTGTTGATATCTTTTGTTTAATGAGTAAAACAAGGTTAATTTTTGTGATTTACCTGCAATTAAATCACCTTCTTTTCCAGAGATAAATAAAAACAAGATTAGACATCACTATGTGAACATTTCTTAATAAAGAACTGAATATTTAATGAGGTGTCCTAATTTTTTTCATATGACTATATATAGATATATATAAAAGAACGGGCCTTGGAAAGAATTCATTTTGCCTAAAGATATACACACACAGAATATGTTACATATTGTATCATCAGATGTTGCTTCTGCAGGCAAAGAATGGTCTCAGGGGATTTAATGGATATTTATTCTGAAACTGCTTTCAAATACTATTTGTTGACACTCTTCCAAAGTCTCTTTAGCTGGATAAACACTCAACACTGGTTCTATAAACCCAGTGCAAATTATAATTCACTCTTTACAGCTGTGCACACAAATAACGTGCCACATTTTATTTTGAAATATCTATCCTCCTGTTTGTAAAACACTAAGGAGAAATATAAAATTCCAGCAGAGACTCACTGCTTTCCCAGTTTGGGGGCGGCAGGCTTTGGACAGATGGAGGGAACATATTGCTCACTAATGAAAGTCACAGTGTATCAACCCTCGTGTGGAAAAAAAGGACAAGTAGTATGACTCAGGCGTTTTGAAAACAAAGCAGTATGTCCAATCAGGGAGCCTCTCACTCACAGCTATTAAGGATGATGGCTTAAGTAGCTCGTCTGCTTATCAGCTTTAAGAATTTAGAAACCCCATTCAGAATGATAAACGTTATTATTGTGAGCTGTTGAACAGGTGTGCATACAGTAAGTATGTTGAGAAAGAAAAACACACAATCATGAGCTATGCGCTTAACAAAAACAGAAACACAGACTGAACAGTAACTTACTGCACACTAGCGCCAGGATCATGCGGAGTAGCTTGTATGGACATCGCATCCCAGCCCAGTTCTGCAACACAAAGTGTCTCATCAGCTCAACCACATACTGTACATCTGACAGGAAACATTTTAGTTTTCATCCTTGGGACATATTTAGATCACAAATACATACACAAGACAGAGACACGATTACACACCTGGCTGCTCTCATGTTAATTAAACCTAAGATCATTTAAGGAAATGGGAGAATGGGCCACCGAATAGCCCTGGTGGTGCTCAGGGATGCAAGAAAGAACAATGCAATGTGACCAGAGAATAACATTTATGCTCCAGGATGAATAATTGCACCAGTTCCACTCCATCTGAAAGACTCAGCACCAGCATTTCTCTACTTCCTTCACAGCACAGAAGGAACTAGAGAGTGCCATGTAAAATTCAAGAGAAGAGTATAAATAAAACCTGAGGTGACCACAGGTTGTAAAATGAGGGTAGGTAATACCACAATATTTTTTTTAAACAAATTATTAATACCATGCACGGGAGAGGGGGAAGAGGAGGAATGAACCGGGAGTGGTGGGAGGGTTTTTTCTACTCTGATGGGAGACAATTTGTAATGGTCAGAAACATTTTATCTTTTTCGAATGTGGTAACAGACAAGACTTTAAAATGAAATAAGACTGTCAATGATGGAGAAGGCCATTCCAGCCTCATGAAACCACGGTAGAGCACTGGTCTCCATATATGAGTTTATGTAGCCTTGGCCTTCTGAAAGTTGAAATGACACATATTCATAGCTCTTGACCTTGACCGTGGCTTTGAGTACAGCCTGGGTGCAGACATACCTAAGGATCATTGTGCCTGAGTGTTGGGGCAATTGCCTAGGAGGAGTAGCGATTCCTGTGAAATGTGGATGTACGGACAGAGAGACAACAGACGCAGCAGAACAGCCAGAATAAGCTAATAAAAAAAAGATAAAGATATGATAAAGTCCTGTAACTGGTGCACAATGAAAGAACCTCAGTGAACAAGCTCACATACCTCATGCATCCCCATATCAGAGTTCTCGCTGAACAATTTAATGCATGCCCTCAATCAGATGTGAATATAAACTGATATGTTGGCATTGGAATTAGTGTCTTTTTCAGTAGGAAAAAGTTCAAATTCAAGTCCTTTTAGTTGTTGGTTAACCTTGTACGTTATCCCCTCGTTAGGTGCACAGTTAGGTCCATAGAGTATTTGGAAACTGACACAAGTTTTGTTATTTTCGCTGTTTACCAAAATGTTCAAGATATAGTTATATAACAAACATGGGCTTAAAGTGCAGAATCTCAGCCTTAATTTGACTCCAAATTGGAGTTACGGTTTAGGAATTACAACAATTTAAAAAAATCTCCATTTCAGGGGCTCAAAAGTAATTTGACAACTGACTCAAAAGCTACTTCCCTGAACTGCATGGGCTACTCCCTCGTTAATCCATCATCATCAATCAAGCAGATCCAGGTGTGACATTTGCATTTGGAAGGTGTTGCTGTGAACCCACAACATGTGGTCAAAAGAGCCCTCAATGGAAGTGAAACAGACCATCCTTAGGCTGAAAAAAGAAGAAATCCATCAGAGAGATGGCAGAAATGTTAGGAGGGGCCAAATCAACAGTTAATTACATTCTGAGAAAAAAAGAGCACACTGGTGAGCTCGGGAACTCAAAAAAAGCCTGGACATCCACAGAAGACAACAGTGGTGGAGGATCGTAGAATCCTTTCCATGGTGAAGAAAACCCCCTTCACAACATCCACTCAAGTAAAGAACACTCTCCAGGAAGTAGGTGTATCAGGATCTAAGTCTACCATAAAAAGAAAAATCCATGAGAGCAAATACAGAGGGTCCACCACAAGGTGCAAACCAGTAATCAACCTCAAAAATAGTGTGACGTTGCAAGGGTTCACACAATAAGAAGAGATGACCGTGACAAAACAGGCTTTATTCTACACACTCTCATGACACAGAGAACAGAGGGGAGGTCATTTGCACAGCCCCTTATCTCACTCATGGTGACACAGATACATGATTTGTCACATATAGGGAAAACAACGCTATCACAACTGGTCTTATTACACAGTTATAATGGCACAGCAGAACACACGGATACCACTTAGAACACATGGATAACAGTGTTTGGATCCTATGCGGTGCAAAACATGCCGGAAGAATCCCTGCCCCCTTATCACACCTCCGACATTACACTGTCCCCCCCGGACTGGTTTCTATGATGACTCGCTCTGGGCCATTATCATCCACAGCTGTGCGCACACCGGCTCCTCATCAGGCCAGGACTATATAACCTCACTCTGCCTGCAGGCCTGCACGGAGCCGTCTGTCTCCCTGGCTTCATGAAGCGCTTCCTATGACTTCCTAGCCAAACCTCACCACGATTGTCCACCTCGCCACTTCGGCATCAGCGCTCGGAGGAGATCCTCTCCAAACCAAGTAAGCTTCACCTTTACTCACCTGTTCTTCGTTACTCCCCTGTGCACAGGCGGAATCTCCCGGCGGAGGTCTCCGCTCTCTCCTCTCCGCTCTCTGCACGGCTACAACGACACTGGGACAGTGGGCGCTGTCTACCTGGCCAACGGGTGCTCACCATCTGCCTGGAACAGTAAGCCACAATTACACCTGAGTGATTGTCCATTTTGCACCTCGCTAATTGTGTGCCTTTGCCCCGTCCATAGGGTTGCCAGGCTGCATGGCACTCTGCTCACTCCCAGCTGCTCAGAGTCTCCAGCCCGCACTCACATACACAACACAACACATTCACGCATTCACACACAAGCACTGGTTCAATAAAGATAATTGTAACCATTTCTGGGTCCGTGTCTGTTCCCTGGGTCAGCCATTATGTTAGTACGGCTCTGTCAGAACGACCCAGTGAACAGCGCATTAGCGCAACAACTTAACAACTTAGGGGCTCGAGTGGATCAGATTACTTACCAACAACAGGTTATCTTGAATCAGTTGACTCAAATTAACAGCTGGTTGGATTGCCTGGCAGGGCAGCAGACGTTTCCACCAGCGTCAAGCAGTGTTACAGCTCCCACTAGCTCTTCTGCTAGCCAGGCTAGTCAAGCTACCCCGGCCCGACTCACTCCTGTTCCCACACCCTCCTGCTTTAGCGGAAAACTAGGGGAGGCTCGTGGGTTCCTCCTCCAGTGTGAGATAATCTTCCAGCAGGTTCCGGGGGATTATCCAACTGACCATAGCCGCATAGGGTATATTATAAACCTATTGGAAGGGCGAGCGCTAGCTTGGGCGTACGCTGTGATGGCTAGGGCAAGCTATGCTAACTTAACCTACAGCCAGTTTGTTAGCGAGTTCAACGAGATATTCAACCACTCCGACCGGGACAATGTGCTCACCACCCGGCTGTTAAATCTTCGACAGGGGGGCAGGTCCGTGGCGGACTATGCTGTTGATTTCCGGGTGGTAGCGGCGGAGGTGGGGTGGGAGGATGTCTCGTTGTGTAGTATTTTCATCAGGAGCTTGAGCCCTAGCCTGCGGGATGAGTTAGCCGGCTTGGAGAAGCCAGCGAAGTTAACGGCGCTTATTTCTCTTGCCATTAATTTAGATAATAGGCTGAGGGAGCGGGCATCCGAGCGGAGAGCTTCCGGTCGCTCGGGTGCCCAGGCCTTGCGTTCCCCCCAGACCCCATTAATGGCCTTGCCTTCCTTAGAATCAGCTGACACACAGGAGCCTATGGTCATGGGGCGAACTAAGCTTTCCCAAGCTGAGAGACAGCGTCGTAGGGAGCTAGGCTTGTGCATGTACTGTGGTAGTGAGGAGCACGAGTTAGAAGCCTGCCCCGTTCAGACAAAAGAGGGGGTCCGTGCATCGCAGTAGAGGGACTCACGGACCAACCTCGGCCGAATCCCCTCTCCAAATGTACAATATCCATCAGATTCATTCATAATAAGACTGAACATCGCTCATAATCAGATCATCCCGGACCCTGACAAGGTGAAGGCCATTGTGGACTGGCCTCCCGCCTCCTCTAGGAAGCAGCTGCAACAATTCCTGGGTTTCGCCAACTTTTACCGGCGCTTTATTAATAACTACAGTGTCATTGCTCTTCCCCTCACCCACCTCACCTCCCCGAAGACGACTTTCCAGTGGACGGAGGAGGCTACAGCCGTGTTCGCCGAGCTCAAGACCCGGTTTTCGTCCTCCCCCATCTTGACTCAGGTGGAGCCCGCACTACAGTGCCTAGTGGAAGTGGATGCCTCGGACTCTGAGGTGGGGGCCGTGTTGTCCCAGTGTTCTCCAGTGGATGGGGAGGTCCGGCCGTGTGTGTTTTTCTCCCGCCGACTGTCCCCAGCGGAGAGGAATTATGACATCGGTGATAGGGAGCTCCTGGCGGTTAAGCTCGTGCTGGAGGAGTGGCATCACTGGTTGGAGGGGGCCGCCCAACCCTTCGTTGTTTGGACAGATCATAAGAACCTGGAGTATCTAAGGACGGCCAAGCGTCTGAATGCCCGCCAGGCCCGCTGGTCCTTGTTCTTCGGCCGTTTCAACTTTATCATCACCTACCGTCCCGGGTCAAAGAACACTAAGCGTGATGCGCTCTCCAGGCAGTTCTCCCCTGACACAGCGGAGGCACCTGTTCTCCCAATCCTCCCGTCTTCATGCATCATAGGCGCCCTCTCGTGGGAGATCAAGGAGAGGGTCCTGAAGGCGCAGGAGGCGGAACTGGACCCAGGTGGCAGGCCAGCAGGCAAGTTGTTCGTCCCATCCACAGTTTGGGGCAAGGTGATCCACTGGCCCACTCCTCCAGACTGGCATGCCATCTGGGGGGTTCTCGCACGGTCAGGATTCTCCAGAGGTCATTTTGGTGGCCATCGCTCCGCGCCTGCCCTCAGTGCGCCACCGGCAAGACGCCTTCCTCTCCTCCGGCGGAGCTGCTTCATCCCCTTCCTGTTCCTGGCAGACCTTGGTCACACAACGCCTTGGACTTCGTTACTGGCCTCCCTCCGTCCGATCAGGCCGTCCACTTCATCCCACTACTGGGACTGCCCACGGCGAAGGAGACGGCAGATCTGCTGGTGCAGCATGTTGTCAGCCTTCATGGCATACCTGTGGATATCGTCTCTGATTGGGGGCCGCAATTCGTGTCACAGGTATGGAAGTTGTTCTGTAATGCTCTGGGGGCTACGGTGAGCCTGTCCATCGGCTACCACCCCCAGAGTAATGGCCAATGTGAGAGAGCTAACCAGGAGCTGGAGGCTGTGCTGTGGTGTGTGGTCTCGTCTAATCCGTCCTCATGGAGTGGCCAGCTTCCATGGGTCGAATATGCCCATAACTCCACGGTGTCTTCTGCCATCGGCACGTCCCCTTTCAAGGCCTCCGTGGGCTACAACCCCCCGCTCTTTCCCGAAGAGGAAGGGGACATCGCCGTGTCATCTGTCCAGGCCCATCTGAGATGCTGTCGGCAGATATGGAGGACGGTCCAAACAGCGCTTCAACGCATGGCAGAGTGTAACTCCAGAGTCGCTAATCGCCGCAGGAGGCTGGCTCCAACCTACCAGGTGCGTCAGCAGGTTTGGCTCTCGACACAACATATTAACCTGAAGGGTGAGAGAAGGAAATTGTCGCAACGATTCATTGGTCCATTCCCCATCGCTCGGATTATTAATCCTGTAGCTGTGCGCCTGTTTCTCCCCCCCTCCCTCCGCATCTGTCCCACATTCCACGTGTCCCAGATCAAGCCCTTCTTTTCCAGTCCTCTCTGTCCTCCTCCCAGGTCTCCACCTCCACCGGTCATGATCGACGGTGACCCAGCGTGGAAAGTCACCTCCATCCTGGATGTCCGCCGCTGGGGTCGTGGCGTGCAGTACCTGGTGGACTGGGTGGGGTATGGCCCTGAGTGGCGCTCCTGGGTGCATCCATCTTTTGTGTTGGATAAACAACTCATCAGGGACTTCCACCGGACGCACCCAGGAAGGCTGGATCGGATGCCAGGAGGCACCCCTCGGGGGGAGGGGGTACTGTGATGACTTGCTCTGGGCCGTTATCATTCACAGCTGCGTGCACACTGGCTCCTCATCAGGCCAGGACTATATAACCTCACTCCGCCTGCAGGCCTGCATGGAGCCGTCTGTCTCCCTGGCTTCATGAAGCACTTCCTATGACTTCCTAGCCAAACCTCACCACGACTGTCCACCTCGCCATCAACACTCGGAGGAGATCCTCTCCAAACCAAGTAAGCCTCACCTTTACTCACCTGTGCTTCGTTACTCCCCTGTGCACAGGCGGAATCTCCCGGCAGCGGTCTCCGCTCTCTCCTCTCCGCCCTCTGCACGGCTACAACGACGCAGGGACGGCGGGCGCTGTCTACCTGGCCAACAGGTGCTCGCCATCTGCCTGGAAAAGTAAGCCAAAATTACACCTGAGTGATTGTCCATCTTGCACCTTGCTGAATGTATGCCTTTGCCCTGTCCATAGGGTTGCCAGGCTGCACGGCGCTCTGCTCACTCCCAGCTGCTCGAAGTCTCCAGCCCGCACTCACATACACAACACAACACATTCACGCATTCGCACACAAGCACTGGTTCAATAATGATAATTGTATCAATTTCTGAGTCCGTGTCTGTTCCCTAGGTCAGCCATTATGTCAGTTTCTGTCCCCAGAATAACAAAGTCCAACTCAAAAGTCCAATACAAATCTGTCCAGGCGTCGGGGCGGCCACTGTTGTTGGCGACCAGCACCCACAAGCCCGTTAGTGTCCATTTGCGCCTCAACCGGGGTATCCGGTCGGGATGAAGCCTCTGGCTCGGCCACCCGGGGAGCAGATGGCTGGTATGGGGCGAGGCGGTCATAGTGCAGCACCACGACCCGGTTTCTCTTCTGCAGCCTCATCCTGTACACCAGTAGTCCCCAACCTTTTTTGCGCCACGGACCGGTTTAATGTCAGACAATATTTTCAGGGACAGGCCTTTAAGGTGTGGTGGATAAATACAACAAAAGAGCATGATACGACCGGCATAAAAACTGTGGTATTTTCTAAATATAATAATAAACATGAAAATCCTCTTAACATTGCGACAACAACAACATAACATGAGTAACATCCTCTCTGCCCGCAACACTCTCTGGTCACTATGGTAACATTTTAAGGCCAAATGTCACGTAACAGGGTACTTTAAATATCTTGAAACTAGATATAAAAGGGAACCGATCCGTTTGGGTCTTGGTGCATATGCTTCAGTAACAACGGAATATTCGTTAATTTAAAACTGCCGCGCTTGGCCTGACACGGCCCCTGGAATTGCCTGGGGAAGAAGGCGGAAGTGACGAAATCGATTGTACCCTAGTTTGATGCTTGGGGTATTTCAATTGATTGTTTATATGGAGACTGGAAGGTTGAAGTGAGCAACAAGAAAGAAAAAATTGGATATTTCACCCATACCTTAAAACGGGACTATCAGGGACAGCTGGGTAATAAGGGACACTTCTCTGGGAAATGTTTTCATACCTGTCAAGTGAGACGTTTTCGCCGTACTTCAACACTGTAAAAAGCGGCTATAAGGAACGGCGGAGCAACAAGGGACACCTCTCTGGGAAATGCCCCAAATGCAACTCGTGTTGTTATTGTCAAATATTTTAAGGATTCATGGATATTTGACAATAACAACACAACTCAGCGTCCGGCGCTAAATAAAAAAAAAAAGCAGAATTCTGTATTTGTCAGGCGATCTCTATCTGTTCCGCAACCGCTGCACAGCTCAACGTGTTAAACCATTGTCCTAATGACTTTTCATTGTAGTGAGAATAGCTCAAGCTGAGCGATCAGCCCGCCCGACAATTAGACTAATGAGTGACTCCACACTTCTCATGGTAGTGCGAATAGCTCACGCTGAGCGATCAGCCCGCCCAGACAACCAAACTGATTTACTCCACACTTCTCATTGAAGTGATAATAGCTCAGGCTGAGCGATCTGACAGCACCAGCTGTGGGTGATCACACACAGGACGGGCTCCTCAACACACTCAGTTTTTTTTCCAGTATATTTTTCTTTTGGGCGTACAGAAATGGCAATACGCCCGTTTTTGCTAAAATTGCATTTTCCCTGTATTTTCCTTAAAATATTTGACAATAACAACACGAACTACATTTAAAACATTTCCCAGAAAAGTGTCCCAAACCACTCCGCCGTCTCCCACAGCCGCACTTGGCACCAAAATACGGCGAAAACGTCTCACTTGACAGGTATGCGCCTCCATTTTCATATTGATCTGGTCAATTTCTTGACAGCAGCGGCTCTCCTCCACTGTAATAATAATGGCTTCCGAAAAATCAATATTTATGGGGCGCCCTCGATAGACCCCCTTCGGCTTCGCAATTCTGGAGGCGATTAATGTCCAGTTCAATGACATTTTCCACTGGTTCTGCTCTCTGGTCATCGTTGGAACTGTTGTCATCAGACAAAGCATCTGATTCCGTCTCGGACGGCTCGAACCTGTAAGGTTCTATGCCTCTGTCACTGTCTGAACCACTGACAAAAAAAAAGACAAAAAAAAAAAGACAAAACTAAACTAATTTGTTCACAATCGCTGTCACTTTCCGTCATGATTGTCCAATGTTGATAAGTGTGAATGTGGATAGGCAGGGCAGCCAGGGTACAACTGGTGATGTCAAAAACCTGGGCGTGGTCTGGACTGGCTGTCACAAGCCAGCAAGCAAGGTGGGGCCTTCACCTGGTGTATTTTGTGCAATTATGTAAATACAGGTGGGTGATATGGTCTCCGGTATGAATATTTGGTTTAAGCTATGTGTATTTTATCTAAATTCGTTGTCATTTAGAAAAAAAAATTACGTGACATTTGGCCTTTAAACATGCCTTCAAAATAAGATACACCACAAACACAAATATAAAGTGCATGAAAAATACAACTCACCACAACGCTGAATCAGTGGGAGCCCTGAGCTTGTTTCTCTGCAACGAGACTGTCCCATCTAGGGGTAATGGGAGGCAATGACACCCGAAGTGTGCTGCTTATGTCCAGTCTACTTCGCAATTTTGTTTTGGTTGCTGTCACTGCAGAAAACCCCGCTTCACACAGATATGACGTCGGAAATGGCAACAGCGTTTTCAGTGCTGTTGTGGCGATGTCAGGGTATTCAGCCATGACTTTAATCCAGAACACCCGCAGAACTGTTGTCTCGAACATACTTTTAAGGCCGCCATCATTTGCGATCTCCAGCAGTTGATCTTCTTCTTGCACAGACATGTTGGATTCACCTGGTTTGTTGAGAAATGGGTCGCACATCCATTCTTTGGCAGTTCGTGGATCTTTCGTGGTTGGAAAGTAGCGCTCAAACTCTTTTAAAAGCAAAGACAGGTGATCATGCACCAGCTGGGAGAATGACGGCTCGAGCTCAGTCGCTTTCAAAATCCCCGCTAATGTTTGAAACATGTCAAATATACCTCTATTCACGCGCTGTCCCCACAAATCTAATTTGGCTTTAAATGCAGCTACTTTATCTGCCAACTTGAAGACAGTTGTCATTTTCCCCTGAAGTGACAGATTGAGTTCACTGAGCAGGCTGAATATGTCGCACAAGTAAGTGAGTTTTGCGACTCATTCCTCGTCACTGAAATGTGCTGCCAGCGGTGACTTTTGTCTGAGGGAAATCTCTGCATCGGCTCTCACAATTCAAACACTCTGGCCAGCGACCTCCCTTGGGATAACTATCTTATTTCTGTGTATAAGAGAAGGTGTCTGTGCTCCACCTCCATCTCCTCACAAAGCTGCTCGAACAGGCGTGAGTTAAGGACATGTGCTTTGATGTGGTTAATAACTTTAATTACATCATTCAATACGCTGTTAAGTTCCGGTGGCGTTTTTCGGGTAGCCAGCATTTCCCTGTGAATGACACAATGCATAGACTGACACTCAGGTGCAACCTGCTTAATCCGAGCAGTTAAACCAGACAGCCTTCCGGTCATGGCACTCCTGCACGTGGGTTTTTGATTCACTAATTCCCGGTCTTGAATGTTAGCTGTAACGTATCACGTCACCGAGACAAGTGTCTTGACGTGCGTCAAGAGTGAGCCATAGACGGATGTAATGAAAAGAATCCTGTAATTTTTCAAAATAAAACATTCAGACTCAGATAATAAATAAAACGGAAGTAACGTAAGTTTTTCATTCTTTCTGTGCAGCCTGGTACCAAATGACCCACGGACCGGTACCGGTCCGCGGCCCGGGGATTGGGGACCTCTGCTGTACACTACATCCGACAGTCTCTGTAGCAGGAAGGCAAACGGCCAAATTCCCCGAGGATGCATAGCGGCTGTGAAAAAAAACTGAAGCTGTGTGAGGGACTTGGCGGTTTGGCTTTAGGTGTGGTAGCAGCCCTAAAGACATCGGGGAAAGCAATCGGCTAAATTCCCGTTGTGCGCCGTGGCTGAGAAACCCATACAAAGTCCCGTGTGCGGGCTGCATGTCTGCTTTAGATGCGTGAGCAGCCCTAAAGGTTCCAAGGATGGCAATCAGCCGTGTTTCTTGGGCATGTGCAGCGGCGGAGGATGATGTATAAGTCTGTGGAGCTGGTTTGTCCCAGGTGCACGGCATGCGCCTGGCGCAGTGACCACATAGCTAGAAGTTGCACTGTCCTCGTAATCCTGCGGTGTGCGCGCGGGGCTTCTGTGCGCAGAATGTCCACTGTCGGGAGGTGAGTCAGGATCAAGGAGCTTGATGGAAATCAACGCAGACGGCGCCGATGATCTTCCCCGTTCAGGCCGTTTCCTTCGGTTCGCTCGTGTCGCCGTTCATGGTGCGTGTCGGTCCCAGCGCTGCCCGCTCTGGAGAGCACGCTCCAGTGTGGATGAAGAGGATGCAGGCATTCTCTGGTACTCTGGAATCCACAGCACGGTGAAAGGGAGCAGACAGTCATCCCACGTCAGGTCACCATGTGGTGTACGGCGTAAGGGAGAGACAGTTCATCTCCGTCAGGTCACCAATGTGGAGAAAATGGCATAGTCGAGAGGCACACATGCACATCCAGGGTCACCAATGTGGAGGTAATAGAACAGGCGAGATGCGATGAGCTGGAAGGGTGGAAGGTTTTATTTCCTCCAACATAATGAAACACGCTTTGTAGCTCGGTGAGCTACTGCGCTGCTTAGGCATGTGTAACAAGCTCTTTTATACGTTATACAGACAGAGAGAATGCATAGCACATTAGCATAGTGATTGTCATTTAATACCCATCATTAGCATGACATCAGCTGGCGCCCGGCCCGGACATCCTCTCCGAGGACGCATACATAACAGTCCCAACTGATTGCCCCCTGGGGCTCTCTGTCCATATGTCAATTGTCCTCCACTTCCTCCAGCCCTGATGAGTGTGAGATAGTGTCCGTCCGCAGTGTGCTGGGTCCCCACAATACAGTATAAACTTGAAAAAGAAGACAACTTTCCTTAAAAAGCTAAGATAAAAAGAAATGATTTAAATAAACTGTAGCATGAGATCTGCCCTACATAGTTCCAAGATCTAAAAATATTGTTGACATCTATTAAGTCAGTGAACCTGAAAATGTCTTGATTGGCAGATGGCATGGAATTTACCATTCTGAGACTAGGCTGAGGTTTCGGGATTTTGTTTCAAATAACTAGATAAGAATTTACCAGACAAGAAGAAGAAGAAGCCATCTCTATTGTCATTCAGTCCATACAGCCAATCATGTACAACAGAACGAAATTATGTTTCTCCTATCTACAATGTTAATCACATGTAGAATCAGAGGGGTCGCTGCCATGCAAGGCGCCGCCACAAACAACTTCTTCCTCCATTCTATTATGCTGAGCACCAAGCTTGAAGGTGGGAAGTACCATTTTTATATGGTCTTTGATATGACCCGGCCAGGACTTGAACCCCCAACCTCCCGGTCAACTAGGCCACCACTCCGGTAGCAAACCTAAGAGACAGATTTCCCAATAGCAAAGACATCAAACGCAACAAACTAAACAAACTGTAGGCTGTTATACAGCTGCAGTTACAGAATCTTTGCTTTGGGCCCATTGATGCACTTTGTTTTCTGTTTCTGCAGCATCTTCACTGCCCACGGTGAGCAACATTAGTTAAAAATGATACATCAGATGTGTCACCACCTTGAGAGATCAAGAGAATGCAGTAGGCATCTCACAAGCGACAGAAACACAAGCTGTTAAAAAGTCTCTTGAAGCAGCATCAACAGAATTCGCTTCCTGTTACTTCAGTGGACACAAATAAATGCAAACAGTTCTTAAAATGCTACACCACTGATACAAATGACAAAGAAGGACATATTGTTCAGAGCACACTGGTAATTAACAAAAGCTTAATTTTGCTAATGAAAAGAGGAAAGACAACAGCATGTTCTCTAGAATATCCTGTGGCGTCAAAAAACGACACTGCAGTGAAAAAGATTCACTGCATCAATGTGATCCTACTGTGAGGAAATGAAACCCAAACAGCACGGTTTGTCGGTGGATATTTCTGACATTTTGCTTTTTTTCTGAAAACCAGATACAACACTGGAGCTGATGGTGATGATGATTGCAGTTACCATGACGACATTGGCCAGATGCGCTGAGCACAGAGCGTAGACCCCCCCGGAGCCCCCCACCACTGGAGCACGCATGTCGGTGATGGACACCGTCAGTGAGCCTGCAGAGACAGAAGCACAGTGAGAGGAACATTAGGAGTGCAGACGTGTGAGAGGAAGTGTTTGAGAGCACATGCGCGTTTTTCAGGAAGCAAAGGACGGCATGTCAGAGCGGAGAGGATAAACAAAGCGGGAGTCAGATTACTCATCACGATGCAGTGCGAGTCACCTTCCTCGCAGCATTTTTCTAAATAATCTGAGTTAAATCACAGCAATCACAAGGGCTGTGCTACATTAGCCAACCTTCACATACCCTTTTACGTTACGCCCAGAATGCACAGGAGTCACACAATCACATACACTTTCACATCTGTACGAAGTATTACACAGGCTTTTAAGCTGTCTGCTGAAACTGCAGCACACTAATTATATTAAAATGCTGCAGAGCTGAAAAGTCATATTTCCTAATTGGACTTTCATTTGGGACGCTGTTAAAAGGATCTCTGATCAAAGGGAGGCCAGATGAACTTGGGGGGAACTTTGCTGCAGAGATTCACTTTCACTTTGCGTGCTGCACAGATGCTCTGTGTTATTCATGAGCAGCATGGTGGAACAGCCGTTAGCACTGTCGCTAGAAGGCTCCTGGTTTGGACTCATTTTAATTCATTTTGCCTTTATTTATACAGCACCAAATCACAACCCAAGTCATCTCAAAGTACTTCAAACTTATAAGGCTGGTCCACAACAGTCTTTGTGTAGCCCCCAGTCCCCCAGTACACTATATGGACAAAAGCTTTCTGACAAGATTTTGGTACCTCTGTGGGAATTTTTGTCCATTCACCCAGTAGAGAATTTGTGATTTCAGATACTGATGTTGGATAGTCTCAATAGTTCATCTCAAAGGTGATGGATAGTGTTGAGGTCAGGGTTCTGGGTGATCCAGACAGGTTCTTCCCCACCAAACTCATCCAAGCACGCTCAAGTGTCAATCTGGCCAATCCTTGTTCATCCACCAACACTTGACCTGATACGCCATTGTCAGACATTATTTAACTTAGTACCGAGACCAAAAGTGACTAGCAGAAGCTAGCAGTTAGCCACTCATTCACAAATGTTTCTGTGCTTACTGTATTCCAGGTACCTGTCATATCCCATCGACCACTGAAACCATACACCCCTTTCCACCAATGATGCATTATTTTATTCATTCTTTGAAAAAGTTTACATTAGCTGGCTCAGGCTGGCTACCTGAACTAAGAGCCAGCCAGCAGTGACGAAAGTGGGTGGATAAAGTTAAACCGGATTCTTAGGAATTTAAAGAGACACTAAAGCTGTTCTGAGAGAGGTTGCAAAAGATGATTAATAATGATGCTATAATAATTAAATATTCAAAGGCAATTTGACAAAAATATGTCACAAACATTTCATGAAGACCTGTGGGAGCTGTCAATGTGGGAAAAGTGCAGTGAATGGAACCTTCTCAACATATCACAGCTGTAACAGGTACAAATAATAAAATTGATGATGGTTTAATTACAGCTGTGCAATCCATAGGCCAGATCACTGTCACACTTCTACGGCTCAGAGGAATGCTTAATAAATTGACATTAATGTAATTAGTTACACCTGCACTTTTCCTGCTGTGTCAAGGCAAAATGTCTGCTGGGAAGAGGCTCATTCACCAACAAGCAGGGCTGTTTGAAAAAAAAAAAAGTGAAGTAGCAGGTATTTAGTTCCTTGTAATTTACTCTTATGATTTGCCCAATTAGCCCCCACACAGGTGCACTGCCATGGTGACTGATGTAACCTCTGGACAAATCTGGTAAAAATGTGTTTCAAACCATATGTCATGACACTGTATGAACTGAAGAAGTTATAATGATGTACTTTTGCAGCCTGGCAGGAACAGCCAAAGGAGCTGTCAATCAGCCACCATCTGCACATGTTCCTACGGCGTCAGGAGCGATGCGATGAGACAACATGCATCTAAATGTGTGTAAGAGCTTTCACCGTCACCTTGTCACATTCATCTATATTTAAGTGTTGTTCTGAAGTCAAAATAAAAGAGAATCAGAAATAATAAAGCTCATCTGGGACAGCCTCCAACCACGAGTAGCGAGTTAGAATCAAATTAGGCATTGTACCACATGTGTATGTTACATTGATATAAAGTCACAAATATCAAGAGAGAAAAAACACTGAAATGGAAAAGACCAGCAGAAAATTTTGTCTTTAAAGCTAAAAAAAATTGAAAGGTGTCCAAAACATGACAAAGCTGGAAGGTACTCAGTACAGATGCAGACCCACACAAACCCCAACAGCACACATACATCACATTGACATCGGCAAGTTGACATCAGGAAGAAATCTTACAGAGGTCTACTGTAGGAAAGCTCAGACAAGTCAACTGGACTCAAATAGTTTTTACTCTGAAAAGTTTCACCATTCACCCAAACGACTGTCAGTCAGGAAATGATCTTTTATCTTCTATATATACACACATTGCATACACTACTCACAAAAAGTTAGGGATATTTGGCTTTTGGGTGAAATTTATGGAAAATGTTAAAAGTTCACACTACAGTGATACAATATCATGAAAGTAGGGCATTTAAGTAGAAGCATGCAATGGTGATTTCCTCATATCAAGCAATTTATTGAAACAAAAACCAACAACAGTAGTGGGTATACCACAACAAAAAATGTCAATGTCCCAATAACTGGTCATGTGCCCTTGAGCATCAATTACAGCTTGACAACAACGTCTCATGCTGTTCACAAGTCAGCTTATTGTCTGCTGAGGCATGGCGTTCCACTCTTCAATTCAGTTCAACTTGATTTATATAGCACCATTTCACAACAGTCATCTCATAACACTTTCAACTGTAGGGAAACCCCCCACAATTGCAGAAAGACCCCAGCAATCAGGGGATCCCCTGTGAGCAAGCACTTGGCGACAGTGGAGAGGAAAAACTCCCTTTTAGCAGGAAGAAACCTCCAGCAGAACCAGGCTCAAGGAGGGGCAGTCATCTGCTGCGACTGGCTGGGGGGTGAGTGGATAGAGGAAAAAAAGAAAAGAACAGACATGTAGAGAGCAAACAGCATGACGGGGACTCAATCTATGGGAGAGAACAAACAGATGTTATTGACCAGCAAAAATATTTCACTGAGAGTGAAGAAAGGCGTGAAGCCCAGTGCATTGTTGGAGGTCCCCTGGCTGTCTAAACCTATTAGCAGCATAACTAAGGGAGGGTTCAGGGGCACCTGATCCCACCCTAATTATAAGCTATATCAAAAAGGAAGGTTTTAACCCTATTCTTAAAAACAGAGATAGAGACTGACTCCCAAATCCAGATTGGCAGCTGGTTCCAAAGGAGAGGAGCTTGATAACTGAAGGCTCTACCTGTCATGTGTCTGAGCTCAGGGTTTCTCTGATCTCAGACCCTCTCTTTATTTTTAGTACTGTATGTCTATTTTGATCACCCATGTCTAATCTTTGTGTTTTGTTGTTTTTTTGACACGAGCCTCCCTCTCCTGCTCCCAGACACACCCACCTCTCACAGCCTGTTTCCCAAGTCCATCTCAGCTGTGAGTGATTTTGGAATTAGGTCACTGCCCGCTCCTAGCCGCACCTGCTGCTTGTTGTTCCTCATTTCACCCCTGTGTATTTAAGCTCTGCATTTTCACTGTGTTGTTGCTGCATGATTCGTTGTCTGCAGTGATTGTCTACTTGTATTTCATCTGTGGTTATCTCCAGATCTCCTCCTGCGTCCGCTGGGCGATGTCGGCCCAGGGGCACCATTTGTAAGTTTTCTCATTATTTATATTTTGTATTTTGCACAGTTTTTGGACTTTGTTCTTTCTTTTAATAAATGTCACGAGTGTATTCAGTGCCTGAGTCTATCCCTCTGCCCTGTAGGGGCTAGTATATGACAGAATCGTGCAGCCAGAATAAGGACTCGGCTGTACACTCGTGCATTTTTCCTTTTTGTGTTTTTCACCCACCTGTTTTTCTGGAGCGCATCCTGTCCCTGGCTCGCCGACCTCTACGAAACAAAGGAGGGTTGGCAGCAGGGATTCCTACGCTGGAGGAGGAATGGGCAGCAGATTTCATCTGAGATTTTGTGGATGAGGCTCTCGAGTCCCAAGGCCCTAAAAAGAAGTGGGAGTGTTTGGATGGAGCTGTGGGTATTCCGGAGGCGCATCCCGGCCTCTGGAAGTGCCCGCAATACGCAGTGCTGCTCTCCACGGTCTGCGCACTCCAGCGGGCATTCCCCCACTTCTCGACGAGGGCATTCCCTGCCGAACCGAAGTGGAGGCGCTCTCCATGACAGCCGTCCTCCTCTTCTCCCGGTCTGCCTGCTTTACCAGCACCAGCCTGTGCGTCTCCAGCTCCCCGAAAACAGCGTCATCCTGCATTGGATCACCAGAGGAAGCCCTCCTCCTCGTCGGCAGCCATCTTCCCTATGCTGAGCCCGACAATTCCCGCGGCAGAGCCTCTTCCCCCTTGCTCTTCTCAGGCTGTTCCCCCAGCCCATCTTCTCTCCCCTGCTGCCGCAACTCCGGTCACCTCGTCGTTCCTTCCTGCTGCCGAGAGGTCCTCCAGGGTTTCCCCAGTTATGCCCACTTCCGTGTCATCTGAGTTGACTCCTCCACAATCCATTAAGGGGGTCAGGATTACTGCTGACACGGGGACGGATGACTGCCCATCTCCTGCAGCTGTTAACATCAAAATCTAGGATGACAGGCAAGTGCTTTTTCATTCTATTCCATTTTGTAATGATAGGCCTTGTCACGCCGCGCCGCTCATCAGCGGCGCCACCTGCACGCACACCTGCACATCATCAGCGGCGAGGGATATAAGCCGCCTCGCCCTGAGCTTCGGCCTGAAGCCGTCAGACTTCCCCATGCATCGCTGTGAGTTCCTTCACCCTCAGCGGATCACTCTGGTAAGAAGACCTTACCTCCTTTTCCTTCCTAGTCTGCTCCCCTGTGCACAGGTGGATTCCCCGGCGGCGGACAACGCCTCTCCATCGCCTGTTCCTCGCTGCTGCACCGGGCTCTCCAGGTGGCTGTCTACCGGACCTCATCCCTTGTTGTGCCAGTCATCTGTCCTCTCCAAGTAAGCTCCTCTCTCGCTCTTATATCTCCTGTGTTGGTGTGTGCCCGTCACCCTTCTCCTTGTGCTTTTCCCATAGGGTTGTCCGGCTGTACGGTCTCCTGCCTCTGTGCCCGAAGCAGACGCCGCCACCAACACATTTACATCCCGCAGACACACATTCATACACTCCTGTTGTTAATAAACTATTTGAACTACTCTGAGCCTGTGTGTGTGCGTCTCCTGAGCCGTGCATTATGTCAGTACGGCTTCAGCAGAGCGGCTCGGCAGACGGCGGGCTCGCACACCGGTCTTCCACTCTCGAGGCTCGAGTGGATCAGATAGCTTATCAGCAACAGGTGATTTTTAATCAATTGATAAATATAACTAACCGATTGGGCCGCTTGGACCCCCAACAGCCGTTCCCCCCGGCTCGTCAGGGTGGCACGGCTCCTGCTGCTCCAGTGGCCGTCCAGCAGGCTCCGGGTGCACCGGTTCGGCTCACGCCCATTCCAACCCCCGCCCGCTTTAGCGGTAAGCTCGGCGGAGCACGGGGGTTTATAATGCAGTGTGAGTCCGTTTTCCACCGTGTGCCCGGGGACTTTCCCTCAGATCATAGCTGAATTGGTTATATCGGGAATCTCCTGGAGGGGGCGAGCATTAACCTGGACCTACGCCGTAATGGCGAGGCCCAGTTATGCCACTCTCACATATGACCAATTCGTGAGACGCTTCCTGGAGGTCTTTGACCATTCTCTTACCGAGACGGTCCAGGTCGATCGGCTTCTCACCCTCCAGCAGGGAAGCCGGTTGGCAGCGGACTACGCGGTCGACTTCCGGGTAGCGGCGGAGGAATTAGGCTGGGAGGAACGCTCCCTCTGTGGCCTTTTCCTCCGCAGTCTCAACGATGATCTGAGGGATGAACTGGCTGGGCGGGATATCCCTGAGATGCTAGCGGAGCTAACATCCCTAGCGATCAGTTTGGACAACAGGTTGCGCGAGCGCTCCTCGGGCCGGAAGTCGTCTTCTTCTCGCCCTTGTGGAGTCTCGCCGCGCCTGTTCCAAGCTCGCCCCCTGGCGACGCCGCCACCATCGTGCCCCGAGGAGTCGGAGCCAATGGTGACGGGCTGGACAAAGCTTTCCCCTGCAGAGAGACAACGCCGCCGTGAGTTGGATCTCTGCATGTATTGCGGAGATGACCAACACACGGTGAAGCTTTGCCCACGGAAAGCCAGTCGGCGGGGTCCGCGAGTCACTGTAGGGGGCCTCACGGACGTCAATCGGTTAAGTTCTCTCACTCAATTGAAGCTGCCCATCCGTTTCTGTCATAACTCCACTGGGCATCTCACCCACGCACTGGTGGATTTGGGCGCGGAAGGCAGCTTTATTTCTCAAGGCCTGGCAACCCGATTGGGCATCCGCTGTCAGGCACTCAGAAACCCTATCTCCCTGGTCAACCTCTCTCGTGCCTCCCTTGGGAGAGTTACACACCAGACCATCCCCATCCCGGTTATTATCTCTGGAAACCACCGGGAGGAGATAACCTTTTACGTCCTGCCCAACTCTGTGTCGCCCGTCATCCTGGGGTATCCCTGGCTACGCCTCCACAACCCCGTTCTGGATTGGAAGTCCGCCGGGGTGTCGGCATGGAGTACGTTCTGCATGGGCACCTGTCTTCAGTCCGCTGCCTGCTCTCCGTCCGCTTCTCCCCTTCCTACGGACACTGCACCCCTGGACCTGTCCCTGGTGCCACTGGAATTTCACGACCTGGGTATGGTATTCAGCAAATCCAAGGCGATGTCTCTCCCTCCTCATCGGCCCTATGACTGCGCAATCAATCTCCGCCAGGGGGCACCCTTGCCTTCTGGACGACTCTACAGTCTATCGGCGCCGGAGAAGGAGACAATGAACTCATACCTCAAGGAGTCGCTGAGTGCTGGGATTATCCGCCCATCGTCATCACCTGTGGGGGCAGGATTCTTCCTCGTTGGTAAGAAGGATGGATCCCTCCGTCCTTGCATTGACTATCGTGCCCTTAATGACATAACGGAGAAGGATCATTACACCCTGCCCCTCATGGACACCACTTTCCACTCCCTCCAGGGGGTGACTTGGTTCACCAAGCTGGATCTACGCAGCGCATACCACCTCATCCGGATCCGGGAGGGAGACGAGTGGAAAACAGCCTTCCGTACCCCGAACGGCCACTTCGAGTACCTGGTGATGCCGTTCGGGTTGACCAACGCTCCAGCCGTCTTTCAGCGCCTCATCAACGACGTCCTCCGGGATTTCATCGGCCTTTTTGTGTTCGTCTACCTGGATGACATACTCATCTTCTCCAAGTCCAGGGACGAGCACCAGGTCCACGTGAGGCGGGTCCTCCAAAGACTGCTGGAGAACCGGTTATACGTGAAGGCCGAGAAGTGTGAATTTTACGCAAAGACAACATCCTTCCTTGGGTTCATCATCTCACACGACCAGGTGCTTCCTGACCCAGAGAAGGTGAAGGCGGTGGTGGAATGGCCTACACCTGCATCAAGGAAGCAGGTGCAACAGTTCGTTGGGTTTGCGAACTTCTACCACCGCTTCGTCCCAAATTTTGGCACCATCGTCGGTCCGCTGACCCGCCTCACGTCCCCTAAGGTCCCGTTCCGGTGGACCGAAGAGGCCGCAGCTGCTTTTCAGGCGCTGAAGGCGGAGTTCTCCTCCTCCCGGGTCCTTAGCCAAGTCAACCCTGTGCTGCAGTGCATCGTGGAAGTGGACGCTTCGGACACAGGAGTGGGGGCGGTGCTATCCCAGCGGTCGCCAGACGACGGTATCAAACGGCCCTGCGCCTTCTTCTCCCGGCGCTTGTCCCCGGCGGAGAGAAATTACGACGTGGGTGACAGAGAGCTCCTCGCCATTAAGCTCGTGCTACAGGAGTGGCGTCACTGGCTAGAGGGGGCGGACCTGCCGTTCGTGGTCCTGACGGACCACAAGAACTTGGAGTACCTTAGATCTGCCAGGCGCCTGAACGCCCGCCAGGCGCGCTGGTCCTTGTTCTTCGCCAGGTTTCAATTTACCATCACCTTCAGGCCTGGCTCCAAGAACGGCCTGCCTGACGCCCTCTCTAGGCAATTCGCCCCTGAGGAGTCGGAGGACACGGTCCACACCATCCTACCCAGGTCGTGCGTCGTGGGAGCCGTCACCTGGGACATCGAGAGCAAGATCCGGAAGGCGCAGGAAGTGGAACCTGACCCTGGCGGCGGACCGGAGGGGAGGCTGTTCGTGCCATCCACGGTTCGAGGGGAGGTCATCCACTGGTTGCACACATCCAAGCTCACCTGTCACCCTGGCTCCTCCCGGATGATTGACCTCCTCCAGCGGTCCTTTTGGTGGCCGGGCCTGCGGAGGGACGCTGCCCGCTACGCCCGGGCCTGTCCAGTTTGTGCCACCAACAAATCGGGTAATGCCCCTCCAGCGGGTTTGCTCCAGCCTCTGCCCGTCCCTGGCAGGCCCTGGTCGCATATCGCCCTGGATTTCGTCACCGGACTCCCAGTCTCGAACACCTACGACACCATCCTGACCATCGTGGACCGCTTCTCCAAGGCGGTACACTTCGTCCCCCTACGAGGTCTCCCAACTGCCCTGGAGACGGCGGACCTCCTCATCCAACACGTGGTCAGGCTGCATGGGATTCCGGTGGACGTGGTCTCGGACCGGGGACCCCAATTTTCTTCAGAGGTTTGGAGGTCGTTCTGCAACGCCTTAGGAGCCAAGGTGAGCCTCTCCTCCGGCCATCACCCCCAATCCAACGGGCAGTGTGAGCGGACCAACCAGGAGCTGGAGGCTGCGCTCCGCCGTGTAACGGCGTCCAAACCTACATCCTGGAGTAACCACCTCGCCTGGGTTGAATACGCCCATAACATCGCTCGCTCTTCTGCTACAGGGATGTCCCCCTTTAAGGCGTCCCTGGGTTATGACCCCCCGCTGTTCCCAGCGCAGGAGAGTGAGGTAACTGTCCCCTCAGTACGGGCGCATCTCAGGCAGTTCCGCTCCATCTGGGCGTCAGCGCGCAATGCGTTTTTACGCACGGCGGAGCGCAACAGAGCCGTGGCGGACCGGCACAGAAGACCTGCCCCGGCGTACAGAGTTGGTCAGCAAGTCTACGTGTCGACCCAGGACGTGACTTTAAAGGGCGAGAGGAGGAAGCTGGCACAGCGCTTTATGGGTCCTTACCCCATCACCGGGATCGTCAACCCGGTGGCTGTGCGTGTAGCTATTCCCCCCTCCCTCCGCATCCATCCCACCTTCCACGTGTCCAAGGTGAAGCTGGCAGTCTCCGATCCCCTTTGCCCTCCTCCTGCTGCGCAACCCGCGCCCCGGATGATTGGTGGCCATCCGGCCTGGTCTGTCGCCTCCATCCTGGACTCCCGGCGCCGGGGTCGTGGGTTGCAGTACTTGGTGGACTGGGAGGGCTATGGGCCTGAACATCGACAGTGGGTACCCTCGTCGTTTGTGTTGGACCCGTCGCTCATCGCTGATTTCCACCGAGCGCACCCAGAGAAGCCATCGCCAGGAGGCGCTGCTAGAGGGGGGAGTACTGTCACGCCGCGCCGCTCATCAGCGGCGCCACCTGCACGCACACCTGCACATCATCAGCGGCGAGGGATATAAGCCGCCTCGCCCTGAGCTTCGGCCTGAAGCCGTCAGACTTCCCCATGCATCGCTGTGAGTTCCTTCACCCTCAGCGGATCACTCTGGTAAGAAGACCTTACCTCCTTTTCCTTCCTAGTCTGCTCCCCTGTGCACAGGTGGATTCCCCGGCGGCGGACAACGCCTCTCCATCGCCTGTTCCTCGCTGCTGCACCGGGCTCTCCAGGTGGCTGTCTACCGGACCTCATCCCTTGTTGTGCCAGTCATCTGTCCTCTCCAAGTAAGCTCCTCTCTCGCTCTTATATCTCCTGTGTTGGTGTGTGCCCGTCACCCTTCTCCTTGTGCTTTTCCCATGGGGTGTCCGGCTGTACGGTCTCCTGCCTCTGTGCCCGAAGCAGACGCCGCCACCAACACATTTACATCCCGCAGACACACATTCATACACTCCTGTTGTTAATAAACTATTTGAACTACTCTGAGCCTGTGTGTGTGCGTCTCCTGAGCCGTGCGTTATGTCAGGCCTTGTCTGTCTCCCGGGAGAGAGGCTCAGGTTAAGCAGTCCTCTGAGCTCTCCCTTCCTGCTGCAACTGTTAAACTTTCTCCTATCCTCTCCGTGTCTCCTCCATCTTTCCCTAAGTGTCCGTCGGTCTCAGAACAGTGCCGTCGGACAGTGGAGGAGCCGATGGTCCTAGAGGACCGTACTCCTGAGTGAACACGGAGCCTGCTTCCAGCTTCCACGCCGGAGCAGTCACCAGCGTGGGTCACGGCAGCTGGGGCAACAAGGACTGCTAGCACCATCATGCCTGCTACAGAGGCCACCGCAGCAGAATGGGGGCCCAAGCTGGACCTCCTGAGGGCCAAGCCCAAAGAGCCATTGTTGCCTGGATTGTCAGAGTCCTGGACAGTGGTGGAGCTTGAACTCAGGCAAGTGTTTGCTTTTGTTTTTCTCCTCTCTGTCCTTGAGCAATCTTGCCTGGCTCTTGGTGAGGAGAGCCAGGTGCAGCTGTCCGCTGCACCAGAGCTTCCCTCACCATGCTCTGCCGCTGCCGGTGACCCTGACCCCTCTTCTCTATCTGTTTCTTCTGAGCTTATTCCCAGGGTTACCGGAGACGTACCAGTCACTCCTGAGGTCTTTGCGGGTCCAGGCTCTCCGCCCGAGACAGCCGGGGGTCCACCTTTCACAGAAGAGGTTGTGGGTGTTCCATCCCAGCCCGGGACCTCTGTGGGTGCAGCTCCGACCCAGGTCGGGTCCTCTGTGGGTGCAGTGCCTCCTTTGCCCGAGGCTATCGTCTGGGTCCCACCTCGGTCCGACTCACTATGGGTACTGCATCCCAGGTGAGGATCCTAGTGGGTGCTGTGCCCCAGCATTAACCCGACGTGGGTGCTGTGCTCCAATTTGGGCCCACCTTGGGGGCTACCCCCCAGCCCGGGGTCCAACGAGGGTGCAGCGTTGGCCCAGCTGGGGTCCACCGAGGGTGCAGCATTGGCCCAGCTGAGACCCACCAGGGGTGCTGCAGTGCTCCAGCCCGAAGCCACTGGGGGTGCTGCAGTGCTCCAGCCTGGAGCCACCGAGGGTGCTGCAGTGCTCCAGCCGGGAGCCACCGCGGGTGCAACTGAGCTCCAGCCCAGAGCCACCGTGGACACTGCAGATCCTCCTCCTCCTCCACCACCTGATGCCGGGGTGGTCCCCCTCCTCCGGTCCTGTTTCCTGTCACTGGACCTTCCGGTTGGAGAACCACCTCCTGGGTCACCCCTTCGGCTCTGGTGGCTTAAGGACTTAGGCCGGCCGCCCGAAGAACTGAGCTGTTGGATCGGGTGGTCCGTATTCTCCGGCAGGACACCCGACTCCTTTCACCTGGCCATCCGTCTGGCCTGGGACTTTGGTCGGCCACCCGAACTGTCTGGGGGATCCAGGTTCAGGTTCAGGTTCAGGTTACTTCATTTGTACCCGTAGGTAGATTTGTTTTGCAGTCTGGTGACATCCATATTTACAAGCCACTAATTACATTCAACATAGACACAAACACAGGCACACATGAAGCTGACTATAAACATGATAAAAAAAACTCAAGGCTCCATCAATAAGGGTATAAAAAGACAAAGAGATGAGGGAAAAACCAGAGGTAAGAAAGAAGGGTCATATTAAAAGTTAAAAACTAGTCAAAGAGGTTAAAAACTCAAAGGTCTAAAACCCAATAAAATATTTAGAACCCAAGTGACATCCTACAAAAATAAGTAAATATAAAATGAAGTTAATAAATAGGTACCTAAATTATGTGCAATATATTTTTACAGCTTGTTCAACTCTTTGACAGCAGCAGGAACAAAGCTGTTTTTGTAGCGCTGGGTTCTACTTTTTGGGACAGCAAACCTCCGTCTTGAGGGAAGAAGCTGAAAGTGGCAGTGCAAAGGGTGGGAGTCGTCATTTAAAATGGAGGTAGCCATCCTCTGTACTTGTCTGGTGTACAGGGATGTCAGGCTCAGCTGTGGCTCACCAAGCAAACAACTGGACCATCTAACTACCTGATCCAAGGATTTCCTCTGTTTCAGTTTTATCTGACCAAACCATGACACTAAAGAAAAGCATAAAACAGATTCAATAAAAGCCCGATAAAACATTGTCATTATGGTTCGGTCAACTTGGAAGCGTGCAAGTTTTCTCAAGCAATGCAAATGTTGCTGACCCTTTTTGCACACCCTTTCACAGTTCTCTTCAAAGTTTAAATTACTATCAATAATCGTCCCAAGATATTTGTAGGATTGTACACATTCGGTGGTCTGGCCTTTTAGTATGGTGACTTTGTGCCTGGGATTTTTCCTCCTAAAGTCAATAATCATGTCTTTAGTTTTTGTCGTATTCAGCTGCAGGTAGGAATCCTCACACCAGTGAACAAAATCATCAACTACTGGGCCGTGGCCACTCTCACCATCCTGGAGGAGACTGACAATAACTGAGTCATCAGCATACTTTATAATGTGTCTGTTGTCATGTCTGCTCCGACACATGTTTGTGTACAGGATGAAGAGTAGTGGTGACAACACACACCCCTGAGGAGAGCCAGTAGAAGAGCACTTTAGGTCAGACAATGTACCATTGACCCTTACTCTCGGCGTCCTGTTGGTTAAGAAATCCAGAATCCAACCCACCAGATTATTGCTCAAATCAAATTGTTGCAGGAGCCTTTCAACTAAGATATGAGGTTGGATTGTATTAAAGGCGGAAGAAAAGTCCACAAATAAAAGCCTGGCATGTGTCCCATTAAAATCCAGATGTTTAAAAAGCATGTTAAACAGAGTGACAGTGGCATCCTCCACTCCTTTGTGTGGCCTATAGGCAAACTGCAGAGGATCCAATGCCTGCTCAGTCTGCCTTAGGACTTCACATCTGATCAGTTTTTCAAAAATTTTCATTAAAATTGAAGTCAAAGCAACTGGTCTAAAGTCGTTTACCGTTTTAGGACAGCTGGATTTTGGAACGGGAACAACCACGGCATCTTTCCAGATCTTCGGCACATGTTGTGTCTGTAAGGATTTATTGAAAATGTAATGAAATATAGGACTCAGTTCATGCGCACAGGACCTTACCAAGCGCCCACATATATTATCAGGGCCCTGACTTTTGTTCACTTTTACAGCGCAGAACTCCCTTTTAACATCCTGCACCTCAATATTAAAGTGCTGATTGTCTTTGAGTTTCTGTTTCAAATCTTGGATTTCTGTGCTAAAATCAAAGGAGTCAAAACGACCATAAAAACAATTAAGAGCATTAGCCAGCTCTGTGTCTGAATTAAAACCATCTAAAAACACACGATTACTGTGCTCTGTGCTCTGAAGGCCTGCAATAGTTTTCATACTGGCCCAGGCTGAACCAAGTTTCTTTGTTGCCACCTTGCTTTCCAACTCTGATTTATAATTCTGTTTTGCTCTTAAAATTTCGGCCTTCAGCTCCTTTGTGGCAACCTGTAGCTCAGAAACAGACCCCTGTTTAAAGGCAAGTGCTTTCCTCTTTAAGCAGGATTTAACTGATTTTGTAACCCATGGTTTGTTGTTGGGATATATTTTGACACGTTTACGTGGAACAATCTTATTTTTACAGAAAGACATGTATGAGCATGTGACGTCAACCAAAGAGTCCAAATCTTCCCCGCAGGCCAGTGTGAACATTTCCCAGTCTGTACAGTCAAAGCATTCCTGGAGGCTGTGCACTGAACCTTCTGTCCACACATCAATGTCTCTCGTCTCCACCTTGCCTCTTCTGAGAGCAGTTTTATATGTGGGCAGCAAATGTACATAGTTGTGATCTGAGGATCCTACAGGAGGAAGGGGGAGTAATTTATAGGCCCTCTCTATGGATCCATAGCACAGGTCCAATGTCTTTTTTTGCCTGGTTGGGCAGGAGACATACTGATAAAAGTTTTTAAGTGTCTTCTTTAAAGAAACATGGTTAAAATCCCCAAGAATGAAGTTTGGCGCCTCTGGAGAAATTGATTGCAGCTGCTGGATCACATCAAAGATGGTTCTGGAGGCGGAGTCAGTGTCTGCCCTCGGGTGAATGTACACAATTGTGATGAAAAGTTGGGGAAACTCGCGAGGCAAATAAAAGGGGCGTAGTGACACAGACAGCAGCTCCACATCGGGTGTACAAATGCGCTCTCTGACCATGACAGATGTGCAGTACTGCTTATTAATATATAAACATACACCGCCCCCCTGACGTTTCCCCGTTACCTCTTCCTGCCGATCCGAGCGCAGCGGGGCTCCAAAGCCGTCAATCCACAGGTCTGCATCTCGGTCATGTGCAGTAAGCCAAGATTCGGTGAAAGCCATGACACAGCAGTTCTTAAAGTCCTTCTGGTAGCGTACATTCCCTTGAATTTCATCCACCTTGTTTCTCAGAGACTGTACGTTCCCAAAAATTATTGAAGGAAGAGGAATGTTACCAAACTGCCGTCTCCTAAGGCGCAATTTCACACCTCCACGCCTTCCGCGCTTCCTTCTGTCATCTCTCCCGTCTCTCTTTTCACCGCTATGTTCGTCTCTCAAAATAAAGTCCGGCAGTTGCGGCTTAGGCTCAATCACAGCCGCTGCATCAACCGTGTTTAAATGCAGCAACATGTCCCTGGAAAATGTATTCTGCCCGCCATGGAGCCGAACGCGTTTACTTCAGAGACAAAGAGCCAGAGGACAGATAGCAGCACTGCAAGAAAGGGGAGGAAATCCATGTTGTAGATACCAGGGAGCTCTTCGCTATATAGTCCACAGACACTCCAGGGCAGAAACGACACAAAGGATTTTGTAAAAACATATAAAAGTACATAAAAACATACACACAGACGACGCACTATTTCACCAGCTGCCTGTCGCTGCGTGCGCATGCGCCCAATGTCCACGGCCCTGATGTAGCGTGGTGAGGGTCATGAGCGGGTTTGTTTTTCCCTCCTAGCCTGTTTCCCCCACCTCCATCCCAGGCTGGTTTTGTGAGGTACCTCTTTTTCTCGGGGGGAGGGGGGGTCCTTGTGGGTGTTACCTGGGGGTGTCTGGAATCCACCCCTTAAAGAGGGGGCTCGGTCATGTGTCTGAGCTCAGGGTTTCTCTGCGCTCAGACCCTCTCTTTATTTTTAGTATTGGATGTCTATTTTGATCACCTATGTCTAGTCTTTGTGTTTTGTTTGGTTTTTTGACACGAGCCTCCCTCTTCTGCTCCCAGACACACCCACCTCTGACAGCCTGTTTCCCAAGTCCATCTCAGCTGTGAGTGATTTTGGAATTAGGTCACTGCCCGCTCCTGGCCGCACCTGCTGCTTGTTATTCCTCCTTTCACCCCCGTGTATTTAAGCTCTGCATTTTCACTGTGTTGTTGCTGCATGATTCGTTGTCTACCGTGATTGTCTACTTGTATTTCATCTGTGATTATGTCCAGATCTCCTCCTGCGTCTGCTGGGCGATGTCGGCCCAGGGGCGCCATTTGTAAGTTTTCTCATTATTTATATTTTGTATTTTGCACAGTTTTTGGACTTTGTTCTTTCTTTTAATAAATGTCACGAGTGTATCCAGCACCTGAGTCTGTCCCTCTGCCCCATAGGGGCGAGTATATGACACTACCTCCCATTGTATTTTTGGAGATTCTAGGTATTACAAGTAATCCTGCATTTTGGGAGCGTAGTGCTCTGTTAGGATAATAGGGTAGTATCAGATCTTTTAAATAAAAAAGGGCCTGATTATTTAGAGCTTTGTAAGTAAGAAGAAGGATTTTAAACTTAATTCTAATTTCTATGGGAAGCCAACGACGGGAGGCCAGAACCGGAGAGATGTGATCTCTCTTTCTAGTACCTGTTAATACTCTTGCTCCAGCATTATGGATCAGCTGAAGACTTTTTAAATATGTTTTAGGACAGCCTGATAATAAAGAGTTACAATAATCTAATCTAGAGCTAACAAAAGCATAGACTAGTTTCTCAGCATCACTCTGAGACAAGATGCTCGTAATCTTGGCAATATTACGTAAATGATAGAAGGCAGTCTTAGAAACAAGTTTAATATGTGAATTAAAAAACAGATCTTGATCAAAAATAACTCCAAGGTTCCTCACAGAACTATTAAGAGAAAGAGTAACCACATCTAAACTAAGAGTTTGATTTGGAAAGACATTTCTAAGGTTTTTTTGGACCAACTAGAATGACTTCAGTCTTATCTGAATTTAATAGCAAGAAATTACAAGTCATCCAAGCTTTGAATTCCTTAAGACAGGCCTCTAACTTGGCTAACTGATTACTATCATCTGGCTTCACTGACAAGTACAATTGTGTGTCATCAATGAAAATGTATACAGTGCTTTCTAATAATGTTGCCTAGTGGAAGCATATATAAACTAAAAAGAACAGGGCCTAGCACAGATCTCTGTGGAACTCCGTGACTGAGCTTTGAGTTGGAAGAAAACTCATTACTGACATGAACAAACTGGAACCTATCAGATAAATAAGATCTAAACCACTGCAATGAAGTTCCATTAAGGAACAGGATTAAGGAATAGGGTCTAAAAGACAAGTTGAAGGCTTGGACGAGGAAATTATTTTATCTAACTCTTAAAAGTCAATTGGAGTAAATTCATCTAAACAGATATCAGTTGAAGGAGTTGTAGTAGTTACCGTATTAAAGTTAACGGTGGGAAGAATCTGACTGATTTTATCTCTGATAGATGAAATTTTATTATTGAAGTTCATAAAGTCCTGACTAGTTGCTAGGTTGCTAGGTTTGACAGAGTCCTGACTCTTTGTCAGCCTGGCTACAGTGCTGAAAAGAAACCTGGGATTATTCTTGTTCTCTTCTATTAATGCGGAATAATAACTTGTTCTAGCTCTCCTAAGAGATTTTTTTAATTAGAAGTTGACTTCTCCAAGCTAAATAGATTTCATCTAATTAAGTGGAGTGCCAATTTTTTTTTTTCTAATTGACGAGTCTTCTGTTTTAAGCTGCAAGTTTCTGTGTTGAACCAAGGAGTTAGAAATCTTTGATTAGACTTTTCTTTTTTAAAGGGGCCACCATGTCTAGGGTCTGATGCAGAGAAGCTGTCACACTATCTACCATGCTATCAGTTACAAAAGGAGCAAGCTCTCCATAGTTTATCTCCATTGTGTTGACACATGGCACTGAGGAAACAATCTACTTAAATTTGGTAATAGCATCATCTGAGAGACAACTACTGTAGTAATATTTTTCTTTCTGTAGTAGAATTCTATAGTAATTTCTTCTTGAATGGTGGCCGTCAGGTCACTGAGGTTGTTGGGTGCAGGGTTACGAGTCTCTACATGGTGACTCAGCTGATCCAATAGGTTTTCTATGGGATTCGGGTCTGGAGAAAGTGCAGGCCACTCCATTTGAGGTACCTCAGCCTCCAGCAGCCATTCCCTGATGATGTGACCTCAATGAGTTGGAGCATTGTTGTCCATGAAGATGAAATTAGGCCTGTGTTGTTCATGCAGGAGCAAAATGACTGGATTAATGATGTTGTTTGGGTAATATCGGCTTGTCACTGTATCATTCACAAGGTGTAGGGCAGTTCTGTATTGACTAGACAAACCTGCCCAGACTGTAACACCACCACCACCAAAGGCTCATCTGGTGACAGCAGTGGCTGATGCATAGTGCTCTCCTTGACATCTCCAACATCGTTGGTGGCCATCATTTCAGAACAGCATTGAGGCCCACTGGTCTCTTGCCCAACGTAAATGCTCCCTGGCCCATGCAAGACAATGACACTTGTGCCTAGTGGTGTGGTCAGGTACCCTTGCAGGTTGTCTAGGACACAGACCATGCTGAAAAAAACAGTTTCGAATGGTCTGATGTGACATTTGGGTGCCTCTCACCTCCCTTAAATGTGCCTGGATTTGACTGGCATTCATCATCCGATTCCACAGGGCACTGTTCACAATGAAGTGCTCATCAGCGCGGGATGTGGCCAAAGGACGTCCACTTCTATGCCTTTCTGTGACCCTTCCAGTCTCTCTGTTGCAACCTGCTGATGACACTTTGTGACACTATAAGCTCAGCGGCCACTGCCCTCTGAGAACATCCTGTTTGAAGCCTTGCAATGGCGTGGTACTGCTGATCAATTGTTCAGTGTCATCTTGGTCTCATGATGTCAAAATGTGAACAGCATGATGAAGAGGACTGTTTAAATACTAATTCTAATTGAACTCAGAAAATTTATTGGGCGATTCATAGATCAAACACCTGTTGTGAATTTTGCCATTAAGCAACTTGTTAGAGAACAGCAAGTTATGCAAAAAGTAGTGAAATTGAACAGTTGAACATGTGCATTCAAAAGGTTAGAGAAGGTCAAATTAAGTTCACCTGTAAAGGTTATAGTGCATTTTAGGTGCATCCTGAAATTTCACCCGAAAGCCGAATATCCCTAACTTTTTGTGAGTAGTGTATATGAAATACGTTATTTAATAATTAATTAATATATAATAATATATATACTTTAATATACATCAATATAATTAATGTAATATGTAACTGGCATCAACTGGGGATTCTAAACTGTCCTTAGGCATATATGTGAGAGTAAATGGTTGTCTGTGTCTCTGTGTTGGCCCTGCGATGGACTGGCAATCTGTCCAGGTTGTACCCTGCCTCTCGCCCAAATATGCTGGGATAGGCTCCAGCCCCCCCGTGGGCTGGAGCCTATCCCAGCCCACGGGGGGGCTGGAGCCTATCCCATCCCACGGAGCCCCGTGGATTAAGCAGAAGAAGATGGATGGATGTATATATTATATATACATACTGTATATATATATAGTATATATACATCTTATACAGGTCATTTGCACATTGGCAAGACATCGCCATTAGGTCGGAGATTACCATCAACCGATGTATCACAAAGCTGCAGCCACAGGTTAATTATCTTCTTGTTCTTCCAGCTGCTGCCTTTTGGGGTCACCACAGCGTATCATCATCTGAATATCTTGATGATCTGCATAGTAGATTTAGCAACGATTTCAAGCCAGATGCCCTTCCGGACCGGGTCGCGAACCTACAGCCTTCCGAGTGTGAGGCCAATGCTCTACCACTAGGCCATGACTCCAGTATTCTGGAGTTAAATGTTAATGGCGACCTTTATTTATTTAGGTTGGATCTTTAAGACTGCAACTATTTTTTTATTGAAGGTGAGAAACATTAGTACTAAATTATGATTAGTGGTTCCAGAAGGTTGTGGATTCATGACTGGTTCACACCAAAAACCATATAAAATCTTTGTCAAATCAAATATGAGGATCATCACAATATGAGATGATGATGCGCTGTGGCAACCCCAAAAGGCAGCAGTCGAAAGATTAAAATTTTAGGTCGTTGATGTCTTGCCAATGTACAAACAACCCCTATAAGATGTATTCCCGGTGTAAACTTGGTATGCCAGGTCAACGTCGGTGTGAAGTATGTGTGCTGTTGAGCTACCTGTGATCCTGACCTTTAAATGAATGCATGTCTAGAACTTGGCATGGACTCCTCCTGTCCCAAGTTTCATGCTAATACCTGCAGCTGTTCTTGTTCACTGGTCAGCTACAAAATATTTAACCCAAACTTTAACATTTTCTCACATCCCTGACGCTGGGACAAATGCATTCCAGGCCCGCAAAAACAGACGAGTTAAAAACTAATTAAAAAAAGCTAAAACACCTGCCCTGTGCTCAAAATAACAAATACCTGAAATTGGTATAAACTGTGCATCATACATAAAACATATGTTCTAACACGATCTTTTGCCACGTGTTTATGCTTAAACTACACGAAGCAGACTGGAACTGCAAATGACATGATTAAAATTTAGTACAATGTGAGAAAAAAAAATAGAGAGAGTTCCAGCTTTTGAGTCGAACAGTAGACGCTACATTCAGACTTTGAGTTTTTTGGGGGCTGTCGAAAGACTTATCAGATGTATCCTATCCTCCAAACTCTGGTGTCTTGTATTTTGAAGAAGTGAGGCATGTCAGTGACTGAATTTTGTGAAAACACATAAATAATTCACTCGTGAGACCTACTAAACACCCACTGAAATAATGATCACAAAGGATGAAACAAATAAAGTGCAGTTTTAAAATCTGTTTTTGTTCTGTTCTGCAGGGTGTTGATACTTTATGCTAAATGAATGGAAAACAATTTACTTTGTCACTCATTTTGAGATAAAAAAGTTATCACAATCATTTCACAATAATAAGCTAACAAATGCAATGAGCATGTTAAACTGTTACAAAAGAAATATACCTAAAATACACTGTGGACACTGTTTCATTGCATCTGATAGAAAGATAAAAGGATTTTCAAAAGGATTCAGACTGATATGAGTTGTTTTTATTAAATGAAACTCCACTGCATTCAAAGTTATTTCTAGTTGGTTTTGTACCCAGAAAATACATAATAATAATAATAATAATAATAAAATTATACAATGGTACTATTTTTGGGAAAAGGAGACACAAATATGAAGAACTGATGACCAGATTAAATAGCATTAGCATTCTATTTACTTACAATAAAGAAGATAAAAGACAAGCAATATTTAGTAAAATGGTCAGAAATATCAGGGGACTTTGTTCTGAATTTTCAGAGGGTTGACAAAGAACAACTGATGTAAACTATGCAGTATTCAGCATTTCTAATCTTTTAAACTGGCAATTGTTGGATATTTTAACATAATATGTATTCTGTTATTATTGTATAATAAGCATTATGTTGTCATAATGAAAATTAGTATTTAGTTTTTTTAAATTTTTTATCAATTTTGCATTTTATTAAGAGAAACATTATTTAACAGGGCAGCATGCTATAGTGACTGACAGCTCACTGTAAGAAGGCGCTGGGTTTGAATCCGCTAGTTGGAGTCTTTCTGTGTACGTACTCTCAGTGAGGATTCTCTGACTCAAAATGATGACGCTGTTAAGAATATATCATTTAATATTATAATTTCATTCTATTCTGTGCCAATCCAATCGTACAACTGCAACACATTTCCAAATTTATTTTTGCAAGACGCTGACTACTTTAAAAAAATATATTTGAGGTTGTTGCAGTCTCCAACTTGACTGTTAGATGTTAGTAATTGTGACACAATGTACCTTTAAAGCAGTGCACCCCAGAGTGTAGAAACAACTTAGACCTCATTTACACAGGGGTGGAGATCATTGAGTAGTGAAAAAAATGGCCAGATCTCTCAACAATCTTTCAAAGATCTTAAGTGATCTCCACAGTCACTACGGTCTTGACTCGGTCCAAAACAATCTCTCAACTATCACCAAAGAGAAGTGTTCTCTCAACAAACTTTCAAGTAGCACTTAAGGAGTCCTCAACAATCTTCTCAACTGACCTCTATCTGATTATTCTGTTTACATGACTATTAGAATAATCAGGTAACTCCAGAAATCCAGTTATAATCGGGTTATTAGTGTGCAGGTAAACATAGCCAATGTTCCCTCAGTGATGCCTCAATGATCTCTCATGGTCTTTCAATGATCTCTCCTGGCCTCTCAATGATCTCTCCTGGTTTTTCAATAATCTCTACTGGTCTCTCAATGATTTCTACTGGTCTTTCAATGATCTCTACTTGTCTCTCACTGATCTCTACTTGTCTCTCACTGATCTCTCAACAATCTTTCAAATATATCTATAGTTCACCATGAAAGTTGCAGAAAATTGAATTTTTGATCACACAACTATCTCCCAAACATTAACACAGAAACAGGATAATTTTTCATCTCTCAGTGGTCACCAACCGATCTTCGTGCTCTGCATAGGTAAACACTATGAAATGCACCTAGTTTGGAAATAATAAATTATGGGGCAGCGTCAAACTAATGATAAAAACAAATTCTTTTTCTTTTATCTGATTAGAGAACTAGAAGATATTCCAGTTTAATTTAGAACAGACAAAAAGCGTTCCTCTTGTCATGCTACTTCACCAGTTGCAGTTTCCAGTTGTCAGGTGCATTTATTATGAGTCTCTCCACATTCAGTCAGTCAGTTCATTTTGATGAAAATCTTTTAGGGATAAAGTTGATGATGTTAAATTTTATAATAATTAGAATATTGAGTTACTGGGAAAAATTCATTTGGTGGGGTCACTGTGACCCTGAATACCAAATTTTATTCAGCATTCCAGACATCTGGTTCAATAGAATGTGACAAATGATGCAAAAACATAAATTCCTGAAAGTGCTGCCTAAATGTGCCACACCTCTACGATTTCATTTTAAAATCACATTACTGGCATAACTAAACCCCAGATGATAGCTCTCATCTCATCATATCACCAAATGCATGGATGTAATTAACTACAAAATATGAAAGGCTCCAGAAAAGCCTTAAAAAGACCTTGATGCAGCTGAAGTTGCACCTTTTCATTTTTTCCTCTTCTTGGATGAGATCTGAGAACACCACATACTGTATGTTACGCTGTGTAATTGCAATTTGGTAGAACTACAAAAACAGGGCACCGTGAATCTCCTCAAATCCATTTTTTTTTCTAACGCAAAAGAAGCAATCCTCATTTGCCCCATAAATCCATATGAAATAGCCCATAGGTGTCAAAGCGAGGAGAGATGAATGAGTCAGGAACACACGTTGATTACCATCTGTCTTTCCACGATCATCACCAACACCGCGGGCTGACAAGGCGTTCTTTAACACCATGTTTACTTTGTGCCGTCTCACACCCACGCACACACACAGAATACGAATGTTACAACATGCATTATAGATCTGAGATCACAATTCCAGCAAACTCCAACTGTGATTAAAAAGAGGCCGTGTTGTTTTATCAGCCCTCTCCGCTTCCCTTATCAGCTCATTTGCATAATTAACAGAGGCTAGTGGCGTCCTCGCAAGAAACCGCCAAAATGATTTCTCCGGCTTGGAATTCGGTCCTACCTCACGTGTCACAGCAGCTCTTTTTGCTTGGTGAACAACAGGTGTACGTCCAATATTCATTTGTAAAATGTTACAGCTTTTTATTTTTAATTTACGTTTGAGAACCACCATTTTGCTGCAACATTCTCGTGATTTTGTTTAAAGCATGCACGAGCAACACACCAGCTCACACCAGATCAGGCAATCAATTCAATACAAACACCAAGCTGTTTGTGTTTGACTTCACTCGGACACAATACTGCATAAATTCCTTCAGGCAGGGGATCGGACGGGAACCTCTTTAGTGAGACCTACCACCTCAGGTGACAGTGTGCGGTTTGAATGGGCTCTCAGTATCAAGTAGCAAACTGAACTGCCAAAAGACAGGCAACTTGACTGAATTTTTTTAAACTGGCCAAACAGTTGGACTCTAAGAGGGGCAAATCTTTTGGATATAGACAGCCCCGTGGAGACAGGAGGACAGTTAGCAGTGCCAAGGTAGAAATGATGTTAGCCTAGCTGGACCTGCTGCTACCAGACAGACTTTCGATGCCTTGTCGGACTCCTGGCTCCATTCCAGTCACGGATTATAAAACCTACTGAAGACCATAGACTGTATGCCGGAGGCCCGAAGATGGTCAAATAAAGAAACCAGATAAAATAAGGGCTCTGTGGATAATTTATGGGCTGCTATGGAAGCATTAAGGTAAGAGGAAATTTTACTTTTTTCTCTGTTGTCTTTGCTGCTATTTTGAGGTCAGCTATAATTAATGCTACATACGCTGTTGAGTTGTATGTGTGTGAGTACATACTGTATTTTAGTGTACAATTACAGTAAACAATACAAACTTGTGGGGGTGTTTGTAGTGGGTGTGGGGAGTTGGTCAGCATTGCTGAAACTGGATGGAGGAATCATTTAGCCTGCTTGTTTTTGCTCAACATAATACCCTTATTGATGCATTACTCTGGTTTTTAAAACAGTGTTGTTTAGGTTTATTTAGTTGGAAAATTTAGCACTTGAGCAACCCAATGTATTTTTTTCTTTTGTGTTTTTCTTAGTGTTTAATCATTTTTGTATAAGTATTCTGTTAATTTTTTTTTGTTGTTGTTGGGGGGGGGGGGGGTCGTCGCGTTCCAGTGTCTTTAACTCCCCTACTGATGTCTGACTTCATAAATTAAGCACTGTGCTAAACTAACTACATAAGTCCATATTTAATAGGAAGATTTGGTAGATTATGGCAGGAGCAAATCAGTGATCCCTAATATACATTTTCTGTATCTATTAAAAAAATAGAAAATTAATTGGTAGTAAAACTATTTAAAAATATGTACTAATAAATGCTCCCTTAACAAAAAACAAAACATAAAATGATCCTTCTAGTCAGGGTGGCTGGCTTCATCATGTGAAGGTGCGAGTAAATGTACCACTGCCATGCCCCATTAGCTTAGCAACAATCCTACATCCTTCATTCAGAACGCATGCTAACACATGGCACTGGGACACATTTCTGGTCTCCTTACAGATGCAGCTGAAGCTAAAACTAGTGTTTTACTTTCCAAAAACACCCTGTGGAAAATATTACTTTTTATCTTCAAAATGCCCTACAATGTTCAGCAGCTATTTGTTTACCACAGTTAATCGTTTTTGGCTGGTGCTTGGTGCCAGGCGAGTATTACACAGTGCTTTTATGATGCAGCCAAAGGCTAAGCTATGGGTCTGACTGAATTCAAATAAAGTCAAACTGAATCTAATCAAAATATTTGCCAGGACGGCTGTACAAGCACTAAGTTTGGCTGACTGGTTACTAACATTACATGCATCCAGACAGCTCATTGTAAGTGTGAGACACGTTTCAGAGGTGTGACACCAACATCTGTAGGTGAAAAAGAAGAGACAGCCTGAGACCTCCGGTAAAAAGGAAGAGCCGGGCTCTACAGGGAGAAGTGCTCCTTCTGTTCATTCTGCTTTGGTAAGAATCTCCCAAATACGAATACTCAACAAGCCTGTCACGTGGGCTCTCCCGCTTGTGGGGATTTAAGATTTAGGATTCTCAAACTCAGCAGGAGCTGTGACATGAGGTGTGCGATTACTTCAGTGGTGAGCTGACACATCCCATCTCATGCACAAGATATTTATTGCCATCCCGAAGTCATAATCAGCATCCTCACATCTTTTAATGAGCTTGCAAAATGCACAAGTGCACTGCAGTGCAGAGAGCAAAAATGATGGGTCAACTACACACTTACACCTACGCTCCATCTACCGCAGAACTTCACTGATGGAGCAAACCTGCTTCACTATTAGTAACTGAAGGATGCCCTAAAGCTGTGGGTCAGCTTTGCATTTTCAGCCTCCTCCAGTCAAGGTGCAGACGAGGGATGGTAAATGGATTCAAGTCCAAAGTCTGACAGCGCCCGAGGCTGCAGCTCTCTAGTATCAGCTATGCCAGACAGTACAGTCAATCTCGCCATGTGTCTGCTCTTAGGGAATCAGGTTTTATTACTCTGGGTATTCACTGTAAGGTTAAGTGACTTAATGGGTGTATTTTGTTGGCTACATCCATAGTTCATAACTGTTTTCATCTGATGTTCCCCTAAATTCTGCTGAATGAGCTTAGAGAGAGTCTCTTTTAATACATCTGATTTTTTTTTTCATACTGGATCTGGACTTTTTCCCCCATTCAAAACTTAACTAACTCCTCCAATAATTTACCCAAAATTCTAGTTGCATCTTTAGTACCCAAAGTTTAACTGATAAAATATTACCTAGACCAGTGTTTTTCAACCGGGGTGCCCTGGTACTGTTGCTACTGTAGAACAAATTGCCCCTTGGGGATAATAAAGTTTATTTTTGACCTTGACCTTGGTACATTCAGGTTTTTGTGAGAAATTTTCTAATTTCCCTTCTTATTTGGTCCAGAAAATTGCAAATAATTTGCCACTATTGTGCATTGGTTCTGTGGGCACCCATGCACTCATGCACAACAACAGGAAAATTATTTGCAATTTTCTGGACCAATTAAGAAGTGAAGTTAAATAATTTCCCACAAAATCCTGAATGTACCAGGGCGCCCTAGTTGAAAAACTAGGGCGTCCTAGTTGAAAAACACTTTTTCAGCCATTTCTCATTTCTCCTTTTGACTTAAACTTTTAATGCATCATGTTAAGCAGATAATTAATAATTTTGGCTAAGATTTGGAACTTTTAAACACACTATTAACATTTGATTTTAACCATAAATTCACATTTTAAAGATTAGTAAGATATTTTAACAACTTACGTTTTAAGCTGTTTTTTAATGTAGCCATCATTTCTGCACAACTGCACTGCTTTCTAGTTGAGTGATTTAGTTACATTTTTCCAGAGTTTTTCAGTTTAGTGTTCTGTCTTGTCTGTACATGTGCAATCAGTAGGAGGAAAAAAAATCACCAAAAATCAAGATATAATGAGGGCAGTCAGACAGCGCATACCTTCACCAAGAGTCAGTCCATCCGTCCAGTAGTTCTTGCATAATCCTACTGACAGACAGATGGATGTTCACATTACATTGCTAGATAGGGCCTTGGTGGAGGTATACGCTCATGGATCACATCCAATATCTCAATGATTCATCCGTAGTCTAAAGGTCACCTCTGGTGAAAATTCCATCAAAATCCATCCAAAGTTTTTACACAATTCTGCTAACACACTGCAAGAAGATAGTACCTTAGTGGAGGAACGCACTCATGAATCACAATCAAAATCTAATGGATTCATCCGTAGTCCAAGGGCCACCTCTGGTGAAAATTTCATCAAAATCTGTCCTGTAGTTTTTGCGTAACTCTGGTAACAAACACACACATAAACCAACAAACAGCCAACGGACGTAATTAAACTGAATTTTAAAGAGAAAGGGTGTAGAGTGAAGCAAAGCAACTCTTTTATACTTTAAACATGTGTTTGATAACCTCACAGTAAGTAAAGTTCATTCAAACTTATTAACTTAAAGTAGCATTACATAATCCTGAAAACTAGCATTTTAAAATGGCACTAGAGTACAAATTCAAAAAAGCTGACATGGTTATCCATCATCCTCTCCTGACTGGAGTCATGCAGGTTGCCAAGATGAGGACAGGACACACAGGAGTGATAGCACACACTGGGCAATGATGATGACTCCTACACAAGTTCTTCTTTTTAAGACAGGTAGAAATACTCTTTGGTCCTGTTCTCTTGTTTCTCTCTCTGACTACAGCAGACTGGGTCTTCTCCCACAGATAGTTTGGCCTGTCTCTAATCTAGCATCACAGGGGGTCAAAACATGATTGGCTCTGGTTTCATCTGGTTTCCTGGAAGCAGTGCTGTTGGAGAAGCCAGTTTATCAGCTTAAATGTTTAATCTCTGGTAAAACGTCATGGTTATTTTTATGGTTTATTACATAAATTAATTTGTGGATATCTCCTTTAATTTCATTATTACAGCAAAACTAAACATCATGATTATATTCTTCATTTAGTTTTGTCAAATTTCAAAACCTAATAATTATTATTAGTGATAAGAGTCATTTTTTCTCTTTGTAAATAATCAGCCTGATTTTTGGGTCTTTTGATTTTTTTAAAAAATATTTTAAAGCATTCAGTGGGATTAACATTGAATTGGTTGGCTCATGATGACTTGTTTCTGTCTCCTGCTGGTGTACCCAATGGGGTACACTAATACTTCAGGATGAAAATCACTAGTTACAGATGCTTGAGTTGGGGGGAAAAAAAGAAAAAGCACCACCTTCCTTTTAACCGATGGTTTCTGGCACAAGCTGAACATTTAGGTCACTGGATTTGTCTGTGAAATGCGCCTCTTATACTGTTGAAGGATTTGAATGTTAAACCTACAACCACTTAAGATTTGAACAAGCTTATGGAGAAATACTACAAGCTCATAAAGCCACTATTACATTTCTAAAGTTGACCATTCATTCACTGCTCCATAAGTGAGTGTCAGTCTTCAGAAGCCCAGTGATTTTCCAGTATCTCTGTTTGAGTTTCATCAGCTCTTGAGGGAAACATCTGGCCTCTTAGCTGCTATAACCTTCAATGGATTCATCACTGCATCCTCGTTAAATAGTGAGTTGTGGACTTTTACATTTTTCCTTCAAAAACAGTTGCCTGTTCACTCTAAAAACTAAAAAGACTGAAACAGGACGGTAAAGGTGGTCATAAAACCTAAAACTAAACTCAAACACAACAAAACAGACACCACACCTACTAATTACTCGAGTGTGTTTGTGTGACAGCTTTGACTAACAACCTCCACAATGAAGACAGTAATTTTTAGACACACACTGACACAAAATTATAGATTACTGAAACTTACAAAAATAGAAAGTCCACTGAATAATCAGTGCATCATTGTATTTTACGGGAGTCTGAATGTTGACTACAAAACATTAAATAGGACATAATATGAAAATTTTCCTTTTCATTGCTTTTGTGCATGAATTTTGGTAATTGGGAGTGGCTACATATTAATGCAAAAACTCAGAAAAAATACAAAAATGTTACATTTTTGGGTCTGCCTCAGTGTCATCAAGTTTCATTCAGTAAGCCGTTCTGATTTGCCTCTGCATCTCACAAATGATACCGGCTCCCCAATTTTATCTCCAGCCATTTTAATGGTAATGGAAGTAGACATGTCCCAGTTCATTTTGAAACTACAAACCAGCAGTGCAGCTAGCCTAATTCAGACTTGATCATATACACTACTCACAAAAAGTTAGGGATATTTGGCTTTCGGGTGAAATTTCAGGATGCACCTAAAAGGCACTATAACCTTTACCAGTGAACTTGATTTGACCTTCTCTAACCTTTTGAATGCACATATCCAACTGTTCAATGTTTCAGTACTTTTTGAACAAATTGCTGTTCTCTAACAAGGTGCTTAATGGCAAAATTCACAACAGGTGTTTGATCCATGAATTGGCCAACAAATTTTCTGGTTCAATTAGAATTAGTATTTAAACAGTCCTCTTCATCATGCTGTTCACATTTTGACATCATGAGACCAAGACGACACCTAACAATTGATCAACAGTACCTCCCCATTGCAAGGCTTCAAACAGGATGTTCTCAGAGGGAAGTGGCCATTTATTATTTAGCGAATGCAAAGTCCTTAAGCCAAGCAGTTGCCTCCTGGTTTGCTGTACGGAGGGTGTGTAATCCTCCTTCCAGTCTTTGGAGCGGGCAAGCCTCTATGATGTGTTCCATTGTTTGCACCTCTCCACATGCGCACAGTGGGCTGGGGATACTGTCCCATCTGTGAAGGCTGGCCAAGCAGGGGCCATGTCCAGTCCTGAAGCGATTAAGTGTAGACCACTGTCTCCTTGGGAGGTTGGTGCCCGGGACCTGTTGGTTGGGGTTTGTCACCAGGTGTTTGTTTGGGACCTCCTTGGTCTCCCATTCCACCTGCCAAGCTGTATGGATGGTAAAGTCAGCTGGGGGAGGGTTTTTCCAAATCGGCCATCTGGATGAAAGTCGGGCAGTGGGTGGGGTATAGATATCTGCATGGATTGGTAAGTGAGGAGAATCTTTAACTTTTTGGAGCATCCTTTGAGTTAATGCTGCTCGCCGAATGTGTGGAGGGGCTATGTTTGACAGTACAGGGAGCCAGAGGAGTGGTGTTGAGCGGATTGTTCCAGTTATAGTTCTCATGGTTGTGTTGAGCTGGGTGTCTACGTGGTGTGTGTAAGATGACCTGGACCAGACAGGGGCACAATATTCTGCTACAGAGTATGAAAGGGCCAATGCTGAGGTGCGCAGGGTGGAGGCTGCCGCTCCCCATTTTGCACCAGCGAGCTTGCAGAGCAGGTTGTTTCGTACCTTCACCTTAGCAGCCGTCCCCTTTAGATGTTCCTTGAAGGATAGGGTCCTATCAAGGGTCACTCCAAGGTAGGTTGGATTCGGGGCATGCTTAAGCTTGAGTCCACTCAGGTGGATGTTTAGTTCTCTGGCAGCTTTTACATTGTGGAGATGGAACACTGGAGATGTTTTTTGCTGGGCTTGGTTTTAGGCGCCAGATTTTGCAGAACTGGTCCAGTTTGGCAAGATCTTCCGTGAGCACCCGTTCCAGTGGCTCAAAGTCTGGTGCTTGGAGTGCCAAACAGATGTCGTCTGCATAGATGAATTTGCGGGATTTTGTAGTGGGCAGGTCGTTTATGTAGAGGTTGAACAGAGTTGGAGCTAGAACTGAGCCTTGTGGGAGTCCGTTTTTCTGCATTTCCATGCACTTGAGTTCTGACCGAGGTGGACTCTGAACCTTCGGTTGGTCAGCAAGGTTTTAATAATTGCTGTTGCCCAAGCAGGGATCACCTTTATAAGTTTCAGGAGGAGGCCTTTGTGCCAGACCGTACCATAGGCGGCTGTAAGATCGAGAAACACAGCCCCTGTCTTCAGTCTGCTCTCGAAGCCATTTTTGATGAAGGTGGTTAGGGCCAGTACTTGTTCTCCTGTACTGCGGTCCTTGCGGAAACCTGCTTGATCCACACATAGAATTTCCTCTATTCCTGGGGAAATACGTTGCAGTATTAGGCGCTCCATGATTTTGTATGGAACGCTGAGTAGGGAGATTGGGCGGTAGCTTGCTGGTAGTTTGTGGTCTTTGCCAGGTTTTGGAATGGCAATGACCTTTGCTGTCCGCCATTTCTTTGGGATCGAGTTTGTTTGTGTGATCCTTGTGTAGAATTGTGTCAACCAGGTTAGGGCTCGGGGGCCAAGATTTTTCATGAATTCTGAGAAGATGTTATCGTATCCTGCTGCCTTTCCACATTTCAGGCCCTGTAGGACTTTCTCCAGTTCAGCAGCCTCGAAGGGTTCAGGGTTCGTTTCCTCTGCAGGCATTTTTTGGTGTTTTTTTAGCTCAGTTGTAACTGCTTAGCTGTAGCTGCTTGGCCACTGAGCTTAAAGTGTCACAGGGTGTCATCAGCAGGTTGAAACAGAAACACAGAGAGACTGGAAGAGTCACAGAATGGTATAGAAGTGGACGTCCTTTGGCCACGTCCCACGCTTCTGACCAATTCATTGTGGACAGTGTCCTGTGGAACCAGATGATGAATGCCACTCAGCTCCAGGCATATTTAAGGGAGGTCAGAGACACCCAAGTGTCATGTCAGACCATTCGAAACCATTTATATCAGTGTGGTCTGCGTGCTAGACGACCTGCAAGGGTACCTGACTACACCATCAGGCACAAGCATCATCGTCTTACATGGGCCAGGGAGCATTTACGCTGGACAAGGGACCAGTGGGCCTCAGTGCTGTTCTCTGTTGAAAGTCAATTCACACTGAGCAGAAATGATGGCCGCCGACAATGTTGGAGAAGTCGAGGAGAGTGCTATGCATCAGCCACTGTTGTCACCAGATGAGCCTTTGGTGGTGGTTACAGTCTGGGCAGGTGTGTCTAGTCAATACAGAACTGCCCTACACCTTGTGAATGGTACAGTGACAGGCCGACGTTACCTGAATAACATCATTAATCCAGTCATTGTGCCCCTACATGAACAACACAGGCCTAATTTCATCTTCATGGACGACAATGCTCCAGCTCATCGAGGTTGCATCATTAGGGAACAGCTGCTGGAGGGGTACCTCAAATGGAGTGGCCTGCACTTTCTTCAGACTTGAATCCCATAGAAAACCTATGGGATCAGCTGAGTTGCCATGTAAAGGCTCATAACCCTGCACCCTACAACTTCAATGACCTGAGGGTTGCCCTTCAAGAAGATCATTCTTCTTCAAGAAGAATGCCATGTCTCAGTAGACAATAAAGCCCCTTTTCCACTAGTACCTACTCAGCCCGACTCGCCTCAACTCTACTCAACTCTACTCGGCTCGACATGGTGCGACTGGTTTTCCATTTCATCTGAGTACCACCTCAAGTGGGTGGGGTTGGGTTCATTACAGGAAGGCGGCCCGTTATCCCGTTATGTTGTTGACATGCTGACATTTTCACTGATAAATAACATAAAAGATGCTTAAAATCACAAAACACTCACCATCTTCCAAGTGAGCAGCCATCAGCTTGGAGAGCTCCTGGTATATTTTTTTCATTTTGGCTCGCTCCGCTGCAGCAGAGCCGACGGGGCTGAAAAGTTCATAGCTGTCAAATTTGACCAAATGTAGTTTATTTTTCAAGCGCAGGGATCCAAGGGCTGCAACACCGATGGAAGAACTGTGTGCACCAACGGGGAGACTGTTGAAAAATAACCACATTTGGTCAGATTTGACCACTATATGAACTTTTCAGCCCCAGCGCTGCATTCCGAGGTGAAATACCAGGAGGTCTCCGAGCTGATGGCTGCTCACGGGGAAGATGGTGAGTATTTTGTGATGGTGTTGATTTATGTGTAGCCATTTATTTCATCGATTATCACAGAAATAATAAAAACTCACAGCTGAATTTTCAAATGGTGGTTTTCTTGTGAAGACGTCACTCTCATCCACTGATGTTATGCCCTGGCCAATCAGTGGCCTGCAATCTGTTGACATTACATTTTCAGCTCGACTCAACACAGTTGGAACCTAAAAGAAGTAGGTCCCAAAAAAGTACCTAGTACCAAGTCCTAATGGAAACCCCTACAAACCGAGTAGAGTCGAGGCGGGTTGGGCTGAGTAGGTACTAGTGGAAAAGGGGCTTTTGTCAACTTGTGAACAGCATGAGACGTTGTTGTCAAGCTGTAGTTGATGCTCATGGGCACATGACAAATTACTGAGATACTGACATTTTTTGTTGTGGTATTCCCACCACTGTTGTTGGCTTTGGTTTCAATAAATTGTTTGAGATGAGGAAATCACCATTGCATGCTTCTACTTAAATGCCCTACTTTCATGATATAATAATATCACTGTAGCGTGAACTTTTTACATTTTCCATAAATTTCACCCGAAAGCAAAATAATCCTCACTTTTTTGAGTAGTGTATGTCATCTCCAGTCATTATTTTGGTTTATTTTGGCCAGGACAGCCATGTAATAATGTCACTAGCAGAGTTAGCTTAGCTACCACAGTTTTTAAGGCTAATCTCTAAATATTCCCTACTAGACATCTGTGATCCCAGCTGGTTCATTAATTACATCTCCATCATATATCTTACTTCTAGGTTATATTCTGGCTTATTTTATATTATATTTTAGTGAGGATGGCCCTATAGTGCTAACAATGCATTGCTAACAAGGTTAGGTTAACTTAGCTACCACGGCTACAGTCACACTGCAGGTTTTAATGCTCAATTCTGATTTTTTTTTGCACAAATGTGACCCATATCTGATTTTTTAAGGACAGTCTTAACAACACATATCTGATTTTTTCACACCAGACCCAGGCTACTTTCATATGTGGTCCTAATTTGGATACGTATCTGATATTTTCCAAAGCGACCTCAGTCTGAACAGCCAAGTCACATTTCATCCGACTTTTTCCTCATTGAAGTGAGACAGACGTGACAGTTCTGTGGTGGAGGATGTAGCAAGCACGACAGACACAGCTGATTTGTGCTCTCTTTTTAATCAGTCTTCTTCCCTTTATCACTGGATCATAATTTTCTTGGCTCCAACTGCACAATAACTTCAAAATTGGGAGGGGGGGGGGTCGGGGCTGAAACAGTCAGACATTACAGGCGCACAGTAAAGGCACATTTACTGGACGCTGCAAATTCCTTTTTCCTTGATAAGAGCTCACCATGAGTCCTGGCTGCTGTAATATCTAAAATGTAAACTTAATATTGACACGACTGTGGAGCGGAATGGCCAGATAGGGGGACACAGGAGTCTCTGGCGGCTTCTCCTTCCTGTGCAGGACCAGTGTTACACCGCTGGTACGAGCTGTGCAGTTTATTAGGGCAAGAGCCACTGACAATGTCAGTGAGCGAAAGCCCTATTGTAATCGCTAGGATTATTTATTATTAACCTTATTTATACAGGTAATCCCATTGAGACACGGGGTCTCATTTTAAAGAGGGCTGTTTAAATGATCAGTTCTGTTAAAGCAGAGCTGATCACAGTGGTCATCTGGCCTGTAGAGGAATGAAGCTGGTGTCATATTTATGATTTTAACATTTTATTTTACTGCCCTGCATCAGGGTGAAGAAGTTCTGCCCCCCCCAAAAAAAAAAATCGTTCTGGGCTCATATTTACTTCCGTAAACACAACGCTGTGTCTGACGTTACGTTTTCTTCTGCGCATGCAGGTCACTTCATAGCTGTAGACCGTTCACACTGGAGTCTGATGGGGGTTGCATTTAAGTGCGACGAGGGTCGCAAAAAAAAAAAAAAAAATCCAAGATGGCGCCGCGGATGGCAGCCACTGGCTTCTGCTCTCTGATGTTTTTGATAATTTTGTGTGTTTTTTTGGACTTCTGCTCTTCTGTCCGAGTCACCTATTCAAGGGAGGAACTACTTCACTCAGACTTCACAACTACACTCAGACTACCTCCCAATGCAACTTCTCCGCCAGTTTCTGCTGCTGATCTGAAGTTTTTTCAGTCGATCTTAGCTGTGGGAGCAGCGGCTATTGGCGCTGGCCGGAAACGAAGGCGGCGTGGTAAACGTGCCGGTGCGCTAGTCAGGCTGAAGAAACGAGGATTTCCCACGCCGCTCCCATCGATCCATCTGGCAAATATCCGCTCTTTGGCGAACAAAATGGATGAACTGCTGCTCCTGACTCACAAAAACCGGGATTTTAGCAGATCTGGCGCCCTTTGTTTCACGGAGTCCTGGCTGAGTGAACACATCCCGGACAGCGCGGTGCGCCTGGATGGATTCCAACTGTTTCGCGCTGATCGCAGCCGAGAATTCTCTGGAAAGACTAAAGGTGGTGGAATCTGTGGTGGTGAAAACCGGATCACCCCAGGGCTGTGTACTTTCCCCCCTACTCTTCTCCCTTTATACCAACTCCTGCACCTCCAGCCACCAGTCTGTCAAGTTGATCAAGTTTGCGGACGACACCACCCTCATCGGGCTCATCTCCAACGGCGACGAGTCCGCCTACAGGAGAGAGGTGGCCCAGCTGGCGTCCTGGTGCAACAACAACAACCTGCAGCTGAACGCTCTGAAGACAGTGGAGATGATTGTGGACTTCAGGAAAGTCACAACCCCTCTGCCCCCCCTCACCCTCACAGGCTCTCCCATCACCACTGCTGATTCCTTCCGCTTCCTAGGCACCACCATCACCAGGGACCTCAAGTGGGAGCCGACCATCAGCTCCCTCATCAAAAAGGCCCAGCAGAGGATGTTCTTCCTGCGGCAGCTGAGGAAGCTCAAGCTACCCACCAAGATGTTAGTGCAGTTCTACACAGCCATCATCGAGTCCATCCTCACCACCTCCATAACCGTGTGGTACGCAGGAGCCACTGCCAGGGACAGACTAAGGCTGCAGCGCGTCGTGCGCACTGCTGAGAAGGTGATCGGCTGCAAGCTCCCATCTCTCCAGGATCTGTACATCTCCAGGACCCGGAGGCGTGCTGGCCGGATCATAGCCGATCCCTCACACCCTGGTCACGTACTGTTTGCCCCCCTCCCCTCAGGTAGAAGACTACGGTCCATCCAGACTAAAACCTCCCGTCACATGAACAGCTTCTTCCCCTCTGCCATCAGACTGCTGAACTGAACACTAAGTGACTTATTGACTCTCGTGCACTATGTACAGCAGCTCAACCAGACTCATGTCAATCATCACTGTTTTCTTCCTGCATTACCGACTGCACTATATGGTTCTCCACATTATCTGCTGCTCGCTAATATATTTAACTGCTGACCAGTATTACTCACTCTTATTCTACACTTTATTGCATGTATAGTTTATTTCTTTTATTTTATCATGTTTAATGTTGCAGCATTGCACCGAGACAAATTCCTAGTTTGTGTACTACATGAACAATGGCAATAAATCTGATTCTGATTCTGAATCTGCTTCTACATAAACCAAGGTTGGTGTACTGATGTCACAGTGTTGAAGAAGTTTTGTAGCCCTAACCTAGAGTCACTGTTCATAAACTGTAAACCCTTTTATTCACCGCGAGAGTTCTCCTCGTTTATTCTGGCCGGAATTTATATCCCGCCTGCTGCTTGTACAACGGAGGCACTGCAGCACCTCGCTGACCAGATAGCAGACGTGGAGGAAAAACATCCAGACTGTCTGCTTATCATTCTGGGTGATTTCAATAGAGCTAATCTCACAAATGAGCTTCCAAAATACAGACAGCATATTAAATGTCCCACCAGGGACACAAATACACTTGACCACTGTTACACAGTTTTAAGAAACGCCTATCATGCCGTCCCCCGTGCAGCTCTGGGTTTTTCTGACCACTGTCTGCTCCATCTTATTCCAACATACAGACAGAAACTAAAAACTTCCAAGTCTGTTGTAAGGACTGTGAAGAAATGGACTGAGGAATCAAAGCTGGAGTTACAAGCCTGCTTTGACTGTACAGATTGGAGTGTTTTTGAAGCTGCAGCCATTAACCTAAATGAACTCACTGACACTGTGACGTCATACATCTGTTTCTGCGAGGACATGTGTGTGCAGACCAAGACCTTCTGCACATACAACAACAATAAACCCTGGTTCATTCCTAAACTGAAGCAGCTACGTCAGACCAAGGAGGAGGCCTACAGGACTGGTGACTGGACTCTGTACAAGCGGGCCAGAAACATGCTGACGAAGGAGATCAGGCTTGCTAAGAGGAGCTACAGTGTGAAGTTACAAAAAAACTTCTCAGCCAACAACTCTGCTTCTGTCTGGAGAGGCCTGCTGAATATCACCAACTACAGGAGACCATCCCCCCACCCTGTGGAAAACCTCCAGCTGGCTAACGACCTAAACAGCTTTTACTGCAGGTTTGAAAAGAACCTACAGTTCTCACCTCCCCCACACACAAAAGGATTATCTGCAGCCCCAGGAACTCCATCCCTCCTCCACTCTGACCTCCCACCAGCACTAACGATCTGTGAAGAGGAGGTGCGCCGGATCTTTCAGAGACAAAAGATCAAGAAGGCTGCAGGACCTGATGGTGTGTCTCCGTCCTGCCTGAGAGTCTGCTCCAACGAGTTGGTCCCCATCTTCACCCGGATCTTTAACAGATCACTGGAGCTGCGTGAAGTGCCTTCCTGCTTCAAACGCTCCATCATCATTCCAGTTCCCAAGAAACCCTCTGTTACAGGATTAAACGACTACAGACCTGTTGCCCTGACCTCTGTGGTCATGAAATCCTTGGAGAGATTGGTGCTGAACCACCTGAAGGTCATCACAGGCCCCCTGATGGACCCACTGCAGTTTGCCTACCGGTCAAACAGGTCAGTGGATGATGCAGTGAATATGGGACTACACTACATCCTGCAACACCTCGACTCCCCAGGGACGTACGCCAGGATCCTGTTTGTCGACTTCAGCTCAGCGTTCAACACCATCATCCCAGGCATTCTTCATCAGAAACTCCTCCAGCTCAAGGTGCCCCCCTCCACCTGCCAGTGGATCTCCAGCTTTCTGACTGACAGGTGGCAACAGGTGAAGCTAGGGAGATTTACATCCAGCTCACGAAAAATTAGTACTGGCGCCCCCCAAGGATGTGTCCTTTCCCCACTGCTCTTCTCCCTCTACTCCAACAACTGCACCTCAGAGGACCCTTCGGTGAAGCTCCTGAAGTTTGCGGACGACACCACAGTCATCGGTTTGATCCGGGATGATGATGAGTCTGCATACAGGCGGGAGGTGGAGCAGCTGATCCTCTGGTGCAGCCAGAACCATCTTGAACTTAACCCAGCCAAAACGGTGGAGATGACTGTGGATTTCAGGCGACACCCCCCTTCATTCCCCCCACTCACCATCCTCAACAGCACAGTGTCCACTGTGGACTCCTTCAAGTTTCTGGGTACCACAATCTCCCGGAACCTGAAGTGGTCCTCCCATATAGACACTGTCCGGAAAAAGGCCCAGCAGAGGTTGTTTTTTCTGCGTCAGCTCAAGAAGTTTGATTTGCCTCAGGAGCTGCTGGTTGTCTTCTACACCGCCATCATCCAATCTGTCCTCTGCTTTTCCATCACTGTCTGGTTTGGATCTGCCACTAAACAGGACAAGACCAGACTGCAGCGGATCATTAAGTCTGCGGAGAGGATCATTGGTACCGACCTACCCTCCATTGAGAACTTATATCGGTCCATAACCAGGAAACGGGCGGGAAACATCTGTGCTGACCCATCACACCCCGGCCACAAACTGTTTGAACTTCTATCTTCTGGTTGTCATTACAGATCACTGAAGGTCAAAACCACCCGTCACAGGAACAGTTTCTTTCCTCAAGCCATCACTCTGATGAACTCCTAACATTCACCTAGTCCTACCTGTTGCTGTACTCATGACTTTTCATCCATTATTACATTGCACATAACTCTCACACTGCTTTTTACTTCATTCACATTATATCACTGAATCTGAGTTCACATTGAAATACTGTGTGACTGTATATTTTTTCATATATTTCTGCAAAGTGTGGTTAGTCTGAGTAAATAACTGCATATATTCCTGTATATATTTGCATCCTTTTATAGAAACGTGGACAGACTGTAATTTACTGTACATACTCTGTTGTCATTGAATCCTTATTTAAATCCTCCACCTGAACAACGAGAGCAAGTTTTTAGCCAAAGTCAAATTCCTTGTATGTGTTGTGCATACTTGGCCAATAAAGCTGATTCTGATTCTGATTCTGATTCTGATTTGCTCATACCAGATTTTCAGCTTGTCAAATTCTGGCTTGTAATTTTTTTCAAAGATGTCCTGGAAGATGTGAACGCCCACACAAAAAAAATTGGATCTCAGCAAAAGATCGGAATTGAACATCAAGACCTGCAGTGTGACCGTAGCCCACTTGTGGCTCCCCTTTGACATAAGTCACCCACAACATTCCAACACTGATGATCCCAGCCTAATCTTGTACCGAAAGTTGAGAATATATCTCATTCTAAATAGATTTTTAAGCTTATTTTTACAAAAGTTTATTATACATTAGCAAGGACAGCTCCATACTTGTTTAGCTAATGTAAAGGCCTGTACATACTCCGCAAGAACAGAGAAATTTGTTCTTTTTCTAGAGGAGGCAAGAACAAGAACAAAGTTCTTTCTGACCAGGACATTTCATACTTCACAAGAAACTCAAGTACAGAACTCCTGGAAAATTCAAATTTATGACCAATCACACACTAGTTCTTGGACACCACTCAAGAAAAAAAGTTCTGCCAGGATTACATGTCAAGAACCAGCTACAAGAACTCCTAAACCAGGGCTGCAAGAAAAAAAGTGATGTAATTTTTTTCTTGCAGCCCTGGGACAGAGAATAAATTCCTCTGTTCTTGTGGAGTATGTAAAGAAAAAGAAAACCCAAAAACTTCCCAGGTTGAGATGAATAAAGTACATCTATCTATCTATCTATCTATCTATCTATCTATCTATAGGCCTTTAGTCGCAGCTAGCAGAACCAGCGGTTTACTCATTCAGACTCATCTGTGCTTATTATGCCTCGGTGAAAACGGAGGCATACAGTAATCAGTCAATGTGTCTGTGTGTGTGTATCTGTCTGTAACCAGCTTTTCAGCTTGCCCAGTCAGAATTAAGTGCAACTAAAGACTTGTATCATTGTATTGCCATATTTTCTCAACTTTTAATTTGCCAGAATTCCAAGATAAGGCTTTGTTTTCAAAATAAACACAAATTTAACTCACTTTTAATGTCAATGGAGCCGGAGGAAAAGGTATTGTAATAACTATACTGGGCCACTAGAGGTCGCAGTGTGACTTTTTTACAGCACAACACAGCACGTTTTTTACAGCATATGGAGCTGAACTGTTATAAAATAGCGGTTATTGGGAAAAAAAAACACGTATTCAGCAACTACACAATTTATTCATCGCATTGATTGTTTTCACATTGGTTTTGCTGTTTAGTTTTGCAGAGGAAGGATGAGGTAAAACTTGTTAAAAACTCAAAAAAAAAAACCCTACAAGTCCCAACATTCACTGAACAGCGCATGCACCCGGAAACTCCCGCCAGAGGGAAGTACTCAGCAATCCGCCAATACTGAGAGAACAAATGTCCATCTTTTTGCCCATCTGTTTTCTTCCTCTGCCACTAAACAGCAAAAGCTCCTGTTTGTCTTGATTGTCATTGTATTCATGTACCTCCATCACTTCTGCCATTTGAAATGTCTGCCACCGTGCTCTTCTTTTGTGTTTGGATTGCAGCTGTTCAAATCAGTTTGGGGGCTCTTGGCTGCCGCCGACAGTACGGCCATGTGAACTGCAGATTATTTTCACTGCGCATGCGTGTACTCCAAAACTACTGGATAAATTTGGTGGACATTTTGGTGATGATCCGAGAATGCATACCTCCATCAAGGCTCCTATCTTCTCACAGAGTGTTAGCAAGAATACTCCAAAACTACTGGATAGAGTTGGATGAAATTTTTACCAGAGGCGGCCCTTGGGCTAGAGAGGAACCCATAACATTTTGGTGATGATCTGAGAACGCATACCTCCACCAAGGCTCTGGCACCGAGGCATCAGCACCCTGGTGCTTTCATTACAGCCGAGTGACTGGACCTCTTCTATCAACCACTCAAACCACACATCCTTGTCCAAGATGATGCTTTATTTTGGCTTTTATGTTCAACTCTCACATATAATCAGTTTTATGTTAGTTCAGGCTATATCTCACAATCAGAGCTAGGCAGCTAGCATTAACCTCAACCACAGATCTCAGAAGTGAGGAAGGAATGAGCGCTGGGTGAACTGGGGGTCATTAGCAATTTAACAAAAGACACTGAAACAGGTTGTTGTGAAGGTGAGGTGAGGGTGTTCAATCTGGATGAAAAATAAAACTGCATTGTTTAAACCCTGAGGTACTTTGAAAAAAGTATGTCAGAAAATTTTTTATTAAGACCTCTGGGAACTGTGTCAAGATGTGCAAAAAGGATATAATACATCCACTCTAGTATGTACAGAGTTGCATTTCTAAATTGGTCAGCCAACAAAGTTTTGTGCATTTAAACTACAAGGAAAACCACCATGGCCATGTGTTTAATGAGTTTCATCATAAGATGTGAAGGAATTTATTAAATATTTTGTTTTGTTTCTCATATTTTAATGCAGAATGTGTTCTCTGCTCCAGCTCACGGCTTGAAGTATAAAAACATCACCCGTTAAGACGGGAGCTTTTTACGTACGTTGGGGTTTGCTCTACTCTCCTCAGACATCCTGTATGCATTAAATCTGTGGCCTTGCACGGAGATGGTGCTGTAGTCAGCACTTCTGTAGGCACACGGCAGCCTCTGTCGGCTAATAAACTGAGGAAATGCCAGATAGGATTTATTTACAAAGCTCAAATATAAGAAAAGAAGAAAGACTGATAGACACAGTGAGAGAGTAAGTGCATGAACAATGGTGACACAGAGAGGCTGCAATCATGCAATCAAATCAGCAATTTTTGTCTCTATGCGATTGTGTATTTTAAAATCCCGTGTCACCCAATTACATTCTTTTGATAATTTAGCTAATCACAGTGAGCCGTTACCTGCTGCTTTAGTTATTTTAGTATTCAAGCTGGATTTACATTAGAAATTACTAAAAATAACTAGAGCAGTTTTCAGTTCATTGGTTTAGCATTGTCTCTTTAGATTTAGAGCAAATGGAATATTGAGGATTTGCAGCAACGTCACAAAATCACAACATTCTGTCTACGACCCTTGATGGTAGGCAAGAAACATCCATCCATCTTCTACCGCTTTTCCGGAGGTCCGGGTCGCGGAGGCAGCAGTTCAAGCAGAGAAGCCCAGACTTCCCTCTCCCCAGACACCTGCTCCAGCTCTTCAGAGAGGATACCAAGACGTTCCCAGACCAGCTGGGAGACATAGTCTCTCCACCAAGTCCTGGGTCTGCCCTCCCAGTGGGACGTGCCTGAAACACGTCAAGTGGGAGGCATTCTAATCAGATGCCCATACCACCTCAACTGACTCCTTTCAATGTGGAGGAGCAGCGAGCAACAGCTTCTACTCTGAGCCTCTCCCGGATGACTGAGCTCCTCACCCTATCTCTGAGGGTGAGTCCAGCAATCCTACGGAGAAAGCTCATTTCAGCCGCTTGTATCCGCGATCTTGTTCTTTCGGTCATTACCCAAAGCTCGTGACCATAGGTGAGAGTAGGAACGTAGACTGACTGGTAAATCGATAGCTTTGCCTTAGAACTAAGCTCCCTCTTCACCACAATAGATCGGTACAACGTCCGCATCACTGCAGATGCTGCTCCAATCCGTCTGTCAATCTCTCGCTCCATTTTACCCTCACTCGTGAACAAGACCCCAAGATACTTAAACTCCTCCACTTGGGGCAGGAGCCTGTCCCCAACCCAGAGAGGACAATCCACCCTTTTCCGGCTGAGGACCATGGACTCGGACTTGGAGGTGCTGATTCTCATCCCAGCCGCTTCACACTCAGCGGCAAACCGTCCCAGCAAGAGCTGTAGGTCATTGCTGGATGAAGCCAACAGGACAACATCATCTGCAAACAACAGAGATGAGATCCTGTGGTCACCAAGCATGACACCCTCCATTCCCTGAAATCCCCCTAGAAATCCTGTCCATAAAAATTATGAACAGGATCGGTGACAAAGGGCAGCCCTGGCGGAGTCCAACTCTCACTGGGAATGACTCCGACCGAGTGTTGGCAATATGAACCAAACTCTCACAACGGTCATACAGAGACCGAATAGCTTGTAACAACAAGCCCGATATCCCATACTCCCGAAGCATCCCCCACAAAAAACCACGAGGGACGCGATCAAATGCCTTCTCCAAGTCCACAAAACACATGTAAACTGGTTGGGCAAACTCCCACGAACCCTCAAGAATTCTCGAGAGGGTAAAGAGCTGGTCCGATGTGCCACAGCCAGGACGAAAACCACATTGCTCCTCCTGAATCCGAGGTTCGACCAACGGCCGGACTTTCCTCTCCAGTACCTTGGCATAGACCTTCCCAGGGAGGCTGAGGAGTGTGATCCCTCTAAAGTTGGAGCACACCCTCCGGCCCCCTTTTTTGAAGAAAGGAACCACCACCCCAGTTTGCCATGCCAATGGCACTGCCCCCGACCTCCACGCAATGTTGCAGAGGCGTGTCAACCATGACAGCCCAACAACATCCAGGGCCTTGAGGTACTCAGGGCGAATCTCGTCCACCCCCGGGGCCTGGCCACCAAGGAGATTTTTAACCACCTTGGCGACCTCAGCCCCTGTGATAGGCGAGTCATCCCCCTCGTCCCCAAACCCTGCTTCCTCTGTGGAAGGCGTATCAGTGGGATTGAGGAGATCCTCAAAGTATTCCTTCCACCGCCCGACGATATCCCCAGTCGAAGTCAACAGTGTCCCATCCGCACCATAAACAGTGTGGACAGGGAGTTGCTTTCCCCTCCTGAGCCGCCGGACAGTTTGCCAGAATCTCTTCGAGGCCGAGCGAAAGTCTTGTTCCATGGCCTCACCGAACTCCTCCCATACCCGGGTTTTTTCTTCAGCAACCACCTGAGCTGCACTCCGCTTGGCCTGCCGGTACACCTCAGCTGCTTCGGGAGTCCCACAAGCCAACCAAGCTTGATAGGACTCTTTCTTCAGCTTAATGGCCCCCCTCACCACTGGTGTCCACAACTTGGTTCCGGGGTTGCCACCACGAGATGCACCGACCACCTTGCGGCTGCAGCTCTGCCCCCCCCCCCCCATGGATCGTCACCTCATCGTGGTGGGGGGATTTGCGTGCCCCAGTGATCCCAGGAGCTATGTTGTCCGGGGCAACTTGCCTCTGATAGGGTCACCCAAGACAAACTGGTCCTGGGTGAAGGTCCAGACTAAGAATGATCCAACAGACTCTCATGATAAATTCTATATCAAGGATTCAGTGTACCCCACCCGGTATGGGGTTACCGGGGCCCCACCCTGGAGCCAGGCCTGGGGGAGGGGCTCGAAGGCTAGCGTCTGGTGGCCGGGTTTCCACCCATGGGACCCGGCCGGGCTCAGCCCGAAGGAGTTACATGGGTCTGCCCAGTGGAGAGACAAGTGTTCAGACAGACAAAGGGTTGACAGCAAGTTGCAACATGGGTCGGATCTGCAGCGATCATTTTTAGGGCAAGTAAATGTACGAAAGATAACCCAGGGATCGCAATGGCGGTTCTCAGATTTATATTTGGTGTTTCATTATGCAGCAAAATCCAGCATCTCCTGACTATACACTCCCTCGTTGTTTAAACAGATTCCCCTCAAAAAAAGACAAGCAAGCCTGCCCTGGATATTTTTCATATAGGCACATCAGCAAATGCAGGAGATGAGGCAGGTTATTTTATTGTTTTGGAACTGTGGTAGGGGGTAATAGTTTAGGTCAGAGGGGAGAAATATTTCCCCCTCCAGACTGGGTTGCTTATATTTACAGTATATGCATGTATTTTAATTAAATTATTAACAAAAAAGTTCACAGGGCTTTTTTTTTGACTGCTCTCTGCCTCCCGCTGGCTGAGGCTGCTTGTGTCTGTTCATCAAATTTAGGATATTTTCTTATTGTGAATAGATGAAACAGGGCTCTGTTACTGGGAAATTGGGCAAATAAGTGATTTAGTACCCGGCATAAAATCACCAGTTTGAAAGCTGGCATTCCGAGAGATCGGTCTCATCACTGCTGACTGTGTCGGTAAGGCTGGTGTTGATATGATCCATGACTGTCTCCATTCACTTGAAAAAAAATATTGTAGCAATGCAATTTAAATACAATATAAACTTGAGAAGGTGAAAAAATAAAATGGTGAACAGCACCAGGAGGCTGGATAGCCTGGAACTGCCTGGAACCCTGTCATTATAGAGTATGACTTAATCAGTTTCAACTTTTCAGTGTAAAATAACCTAAATTTAATTTACAAACTATCTGTTTTTACACATATTTTGTTGCCATTCTTGACCTATTAATTCATTTTTATTAAAATGCATGTAGCCTGCTCAGCTGAATGACAGCTTCCACCTCGCTTCAAGCCTCTGTGGAACAAGGCAGTGAGAGCTGTCCTTAATCACGTGTTCTTCCTCTAACACTGCAGATGATTTTTAGTGAGAGACTTTGCATATTCCGATAAAATAATGTTGTCACATGCCATGATAAACCATTTCTGTCATTGTTCCTTTCACAATGCTTTCCTGCCACTGTGGCAATCCATGTGACCAGTGATATCGCTTGCAAATCCTCAACAGTGGATTAATTACATAATTTACTGTTATCTGATTTGTCTTGATGAATAAAACAATTTAAAAAACATAACAGCGGCAATCCTGACTCTGTAATCATGATGTTCCACCTCTATGCACTATACACACATGGTTATTGTATTGCTCGGTGTGAGGGTGAAATTAACAATTACTTTTCAATCATGTTGGAATGAATTGATCGACTGCTCTATTATCAGAGACAAAATAATTATATCAACCGCCATACTAAAACAGTACATATGAAACAAGGTGTTATTGACTGCATATCGGTAAAATATGATTAAATACACACAGGCAGACATGCATTATTACTATATAGTTTTAATATATCAATTCATGTATATTTAAAGACTAAGATATGATCAACACATCCATGGCAATATGACATTTAAAGACAACCACAAATGCATATAACAATAGGACGCAATATCACCCCAAAAAATTAAAAATGTTCATTGCTCCAGGAACAAAAGACCTCTTCTGTCATGAATCTGGGTTTGGAGGCCAAACCCAATTCTGACTTATTGTTATGCTTTGGCCTAGTTTTCCTCCTGACAGCTCTGGCACGCCCCCTCCTTCCGTCAAGTGCCGCCAGCTGCACTGTCACCGGTGTTCACACACATACACACACCACACGCACACGCTTCATTCATTCCCATTCACATGCTCTTACGTGCTCTCTCACACACCTGGTGTCAATCAGTTGTGCCCACGCATTCTCACACCGGCAATCTCTTTCCTCGTTAGCTTCAGGAGTATATGTTTGCCGCTTCTGAGGAGGGAGACGGTAGGGGCATTTGCCTCTATACGCGGCAGCTAGTTCTCCCCGTATATGATCCATTACCTTCGTTGTTCTCCAGCCCGTCACTGCAAACCTGTTTGTTCCGTTGGTGTTTTGGCTGGCCCTGCATCTCACCCCATCCTCCAGACTGCACGGTTCGCCCCGGATTAGCTCCAGCCCTGTAAGTGTTTTTTCGCCTTTCTTTCCCGTGCTGTTTGTAGCCCTGCAGCACTAGGCTGATCGCCTTTCCTGTTTTGTGCGTAATGCAGCCCTGCAGCACTAGGCTCTGTATACATCAGGCTGTAGAGCATTCGGCAGGCGCCTTGTATGTCTGGTGGCCTTTATTTCATCATTTCATCATTCTGTACCTGGTGGCTGAACTGAACTGTATTTTTGTGGTGAACTCAAATCAACATGGCACTCTCTACTTCTGCGATTGGGTTTTTCATTCTCTCCCTTGTGCGCTGTGTTATGTTATGGTGCATGGGGGTCTGTGACATCCTCAGTCTTTCAGTGGAGCACTGAGGCATCAACAGGCAAAACTGACTGAAAAAATCATGAAAATTGTGGCTTTCAAGTTGTAACACAGTCTTTAATTTGGCTTGATACTGGAATGTCTGGCTTTGAATATTGTATTTGTTATGTTTGTTTTGAATGTACAGATACATCTCAAAAAATTAGAATAGCATGAAAAAGTTCATTATTTTTTGTCACTCATTTCAGAAAGTGAAACCCACATATTATATAGATTCATTACACAGAGAGTGATATATTTCAAGTGTTAATTTAATTTTGATGATTAAGGCTCACAGCCCATGAAAACCTCAAATTCAGTTTCTCAAACAATTAGAATATTACATAAAATTAATTTAAAAAATATTTTTTTAATAGAAATGTTGGCCAGCTGAAAAGTATGTCCATGTACACACTCAATACTTGGTCGGGGCTCCTTTTGGATTAATTACTGTATCAATGTGGCGTGGCATGGAGGCGATCAGCCTGTGGCACTGCTGAGGTGTTATGAAGGTCCAAGTTGCTTTGATAGTGACCTTCAGCTCGTCGGCATTGTTGGGTCTGGTGTCTCTCATCTTCCTCTTGACAATGCTCCACAGATTCTCTATGGGGTTTAGGTCAGGAGAGTTTGCTGGCCAATCAAATACAGTGATGCCATGGTCATTGAACCAGGTTTTGATAATTGTGCGACACCACCTGTGCGACAGTTTTCCTCTTTTTTTAAATCAAGAATTGATTAATTAGTGATATTTAACTTTAAAATGGTTCTATAATAAAAACTTAGTCTCAGTTTTATATTTTGATTCATCTCCTTTACTTAGAAATCCACCAGGGCAGAAAGTTTCTGTACCAAGCAAGAACCCCGGCTACACCTGTAGTCAGCAGCGTACAGAGTTTTTTTTTTTTAAAAAAAGGACATAACACTCTTCCCTGTGGAGCTCATGTCTTCGTTAAAATAGTGCCAGACACTCTACTGCCAACCGTGAAAAACTGAGGTTGTGTTAAGAGATTACACTGTCACACTGACTAAAGCTGCCCTATCAAGTCTTGCTGTATTAAACAGCTGGACATTAATTCATTGGTAGAGGTGAAACTGATTAATTATATCTATTATTTTTATGCAGAAGCTAAAGGCCATGGTATAAGAGCAGACTCAGTCTGACGGTGACTGGACTAAAAATAAACAGATGTCAGGGTGACTCAGCTGGTCGGACCACACACACCACACAATCTTTTTCTTCTACTTTGCAGTTTGAAAAGCTCATGGCTTCAAATGCCATTGACCATACTTGTGTCTATTTCAAAGCCTCATTTCAACAATAATGGCACTGTCAAAGTGGGGGAGCTCCATTAAAGATATTTTCCACCTGGGAAGGAGACGGACACTATTCTGTCATCCACACAGAATGAGATAAAGGAAATATCACCAGCGCTGACAACACTTTACTCAAACTGAGGCAGCATAGCTGGCAATCAGTCCTTATTCAATCGAACATCTTCATCCATCTCTGTGTGACTTTCTGGAGCATGGGCGTGAAGGGATGAAAGCCCAAAAATGATGTGAAAGGGGGAAAAAATGGCGTCTGCAAGTTTTACTAATCTGTGATGTCAAGCAGTGGCTGTGGCAGAGCTGCTATGCTGTCACTTTCCTCAAAGTGACAAAGCGGTACACACCTGAAGCTCCCGCACAGCAGTCGAGACAGATCTTTAGTGAAACGACTTCAAAACAGAGACACAGATCTGCAGTCAAAACATAACATAAATCGAGTCTGACAACATGTACACACACAGAGAAAGGGAAATGATTCCGGCAGTGTCAATGTCACTAGCTGGTATGAAGAATTCATCATCTTCATACTGAGCTAACACGGTTGCTGTAAACACACCTGAGAGATTTTACAGTTTTCTTGTGAAAAAAAAAAAAATCCTCATGGGGGGGGGGGGGGTATGATAATATTTTTGCTTCTTTAAAGCCCAGAGGAGAAGTGGAAAAATCAATAATTCTCCAAAAGAACATCCTCAGAGATGCTGGGAAGAGACTGTTCAACAAAGCAGAGCACTGACGCAAAATTACAGGATATCTGATCTGAATGTGTGTGTATATAGATGATAAAATTAAAAAAATTAAAAAAAGTTGAGGGACAATATTTGGAAAAAAAAATATGTGAGAAAACTACTGTCGTTCAGGTACAATGTATGCACACTGGAAAGAAAATACATTTCAGCTAGCTTTCACGTGCATGAATATGAGTGTCTGCTGTCATACAAGGATGTCTTTGAAGTGTGGGTGGAAACCAGAGCAAACCCACACAAGCACAGGAAAACATGAAAACTCCACGCAGAAGAGTCCTACTCTGGTTCAAACCTGCATCCTTTTACTGTGAGGGGGACAGTGCTAACCGCTAATCAACCCTGCTGAGTATACAAACTATAGGCTGCCACGCACGCACACACACACACACAATTATCAGGATGAAAGCAATTATCCCTCACAAGTACTTTTCAAATAACGAGCACAATAGCTGACCTTGGTGGAAAACTACCGAAATTCTTCAAAGATTTCAGTTTCTTAAAAAAATGCATGAAATCACTTCCAAGGCTCAAGGTTATTACGACCCAGTGATAGCTACAGGGAGCATGATGTGCTTCTTCATCAGAAAACCTTGAAACTAACAACAGAAGTAAATGGAATATAAAGTGAGCTTTGAAATAGCCTCTTCTTCAACTCCAGCAGAGTGCCTGACAAATATCGCTGTCCCGGATCGGCTTCACACAGTAGGCGCAGACAGCTATAAACACAAGAGGCCCAACTATACAAGTGGGCCACCGTAAATGAGGCACCAATACGGTAAAAATATGCATCACCCCTGGTGCTGTTATCAGTGGGGCTGCAGGGAATGGCGGTGGAGGAAGTAGGCTTGGTGTCACCTAGGAAGGGTTGACTGCGAAGTGGGATGGGGGGTTGGGAATTACCATAATCAGGCTGGCAGGCTCAGCAACGCACCAAGGTCACCCTGCTTCCTCAGTCTCCATTCAGCCCAGCACCAGGGAGTACATCAGAAACACATGGCCGCACACTTCACATGCAACACCCAGGATCGTAGAAGCATAGCGGTCCGCATCTCTCCAAAGGCTAGCGATACAGGCAGAAATCTGACCTTGCACACACAACAACAACAACGTTGCACCGTCACAGTCTCACACTCAACCAAGAGGGCTTCAACGGAAACATGAGCAGTATACAATTGGTATTCAGGCAACAATAGCGGCACAAAAGTGACTCCACAACTTTTAGAATCTTAAAAAAAAAAATCCCTTGGTGTCTGCAAACACCCCCAGATTTATCTCAAGCCAATCAAATCGATGAAATCAGTGTAATGTTGAAAAAGTCTGGGTCAGTGCTTTAAATGAGTCAGAGTTGGGCACTGAGTCACATTCCTTAGGTCCCATGGGTTATGAATTCAGTCCTCGTTTCTCCAATGCTTCCTCTTTCCCGTTCTGCCCTCTTTTGTCTCTTTATCTCCATCTCCTCCTGATTAACAGTGTTCAGCTGCTGATGCTGCTGATCCAGTGTGAAGATGTTTGTTTCCACCTAAATTTACTGCAAGAAATGTACCAGTTTTCCTCTTTATTTCTCCAGTCTGCTGTCAGGCAGAAAAAAATATTAATTTTCTTTAAAAAATGTGTTTTCCTAAATATATTGGAGCATTTAAATCCCTAATTCGCACAAGGATATGGTTTTAGTGTAGAAAGCATTTGCATTGCATTTGAGCTTCTTCTAAAGCTGCACTGGAGAATTACACTATTGTTTTAGGACGATTTGCATTTCAACCAAAGACTAAGATTCTTTTCATTCAGTTTTAATGACAGTATGTTTTAAAGCAGACTTTTTTTCCCCCTCAAATGAAATTCTAAATGATACTTCTTTATGGCTCATTCACTCACATAGACCTGTATGTGTGAACACCTGTGAATAATGCAATTCACGTGGGATGCAGATGGGTGAAGGAAGTCATGCATAGATGCAAGTCTAGCAAAGTATAGCACACACAGACCCAAGTGGTACGTAAGTGTGAGCAGTTTTAGAAATCCCACTTATGTCCCAGGTGGATATTCACATGTATTCACATACACAGGTGGGTCTTAACGCAGAGAAGTTAAAGTGGACCTACAAGTTTATTTTTCAGCTTCATAATGATATTATAATTGAATTCACTACAACAGCTTTGTCTTTATCCTATATTGGGCTTTGGTGCAGCCCAACAACCAAAGGTTTATCAGATGCCTCTCCGCTGTGTTTGTGCTACCCTGATGCATGTGTGGCCGCATATGATAAACAACAGATCCGGCCATTCCTTTCCACAATAATGGCAGTATTGGCTTTTTTTTTTTTTTTTTTTTAGATATTTTACTGTAAGGTGCGCACGCATGCACGCACACACACACACACAGAGGAGAGGTGGCCTAGAGGTATAGAGCAATCACCCCACAACCAGGAGGTCGTGGGTTCAAGCCCTGGCTGGATCATACCAAAGACCATATAAAAGTGGTACTTCCCGCCTTCTAGCTTGGTGCTCAGCATAATGGAATGGCAGAAAGAAACTTGGTTACCCAGCAACAGGGGGAGCGCAAGCCAGTGTACGCCAAAGCCCAGATAAATGGACAGGCTTGTGTCAGGAAGGGCATCTGGCGTAAAAATCCTTGCCAAATCGACATGCGAATCATCTCAATATCAGACAATGTTACGCTGTGGTGACCCTAAAATGGAGGGGGGGGGGTAATAATAAGGTGTATGCACACTGGGAAAACCTCAGATGGGGACTGGTATCCTATTGGCTGGCTGTGTGGGTTCACATCCCGTCAAAGGACAGTGGTTGTGGCCGGTGTCATGCGTCGTGTCGGTCCACTGTAATGCTCATGTCCTCCACATATACTGGATTGTCATTTACATCCTCTGCAATCTGGGCAGCATTATATTATAACTTTTAAAGCATTGGATCTTCCCTATTACTTTTTGGTGGAATTTGGTGCTTTTAGGCTGCATTCAGACCAGGACAGTAAAGGGATCTCAGTTTGATTGGGCGGGGAATGCCGAGGATTTTCACACCTTCGTTTGGTTTGGTTTGCATTCACACTGCAGCCAACCAAACTGCCTGGACAACGTCACGCAGTTACAACAACTGCTCATTTGGGGCGCTGTAGCCAAAACCACCACTGACCAGGAAGAAAAAAATCTCGGTGAAGAAGAAAAGTCCGGCTCATCGATTGGCCAGGACCAAAAACGGAAATCCATTCCCTTCAGCTGGGTTGCTTGTCTGCCACAAACAAGACAGTTCATAACTTTTCTTCTTGGCTTTCTCCGGTAAAAGGATTTCCCGGATTTGCGCGGTTGTCTTTATTGTTATTTTCTACCCAAAATGCACTATGGTAAACGCCACTTCCTCTTCTCAGACTACGTGTTGTAATGGTTACACAAACGCCCCTTTGGTCCGCTGGATACTCCATTTGCACTCACACTGCAAACGAAGTGGTCCCGGTTCAATTGCAAGTGAATCGGGCCCCCCGTTTTCAAGCAGACCAGTGTTCGTTTGTTTGGTGCGCACCAGAGATCGAATGCGTGTTCAGATGGCACCAAACAAACCGAACTATCCGCGGAAGTGGAGCAGAGCTCCTCTGACCCAGACCAAACAGTGGCCGTGTGAATGTGCCCTTAATTTCCTTGTGAATTGTTTAGCACTCTGGTCGAGATGCCGAGTTTTATCCAATCAGCATGAGTCATCCTAAAGCCCACCCAGTAATTTTCAGGGCCGCTCTGAAGTACCGTTTTGGTGACACAGGTAGGTGCCTTGTGGTGATACAGGTAGTGCTGGACTATGGTATGGGGAGTTGCGAGTATGAGCCCCATTTAGAACACCCCTAGTTGCGCTTCACCGCCTGTCCCCTTGGCCATACCAAGACTATAAATCAAACCTTAAAGCTAAATGACATTTTAAAGCAGTGGTCACCAACTGGTGGACTCCGATCCGGATCAGGACCTCGAGAGTCCTCCGTCTGGACTCTGAAGCTTTTTAGTATAATTTGGTGAAAAATTATACTGTTTTGTTTTAACCAAACGAAAAAGCGGAACTCAAGTGCTGTATTGGCGGTGGCCACCCAGACATTTTATGGTGTGGGACCTCGGACGTTCTCGGTGGAATACAGTGGGTGGACAGCCACACCTCGTTCCCGGTGTAACCCGTGGAATGAAATGCTGCTGTGAAGCTGTGTCCACTGCCACTCTGGCTGCCTGCGATGGTACGGATCCATCCGGGAGTTTGTTTATGGAAGGTCCCCGCAGCTCCTCTACACCTTCCTGGGACACCATCCTCGTTGAGCCAGCACAACGTTGTTTATGGAGGTAATTTCCGCGACCCTCTGATATCATGTCAAAACAATAATTTGCCCTGTGTGTTACTGAACATGAAAAGTTCTACACACATCCACCTCCTCTCTCTCTGTGACAGAGAGTTACCCAAACAGACACAGACGAGGCTAAAAAGATAAAAACATTGACATAAAAAAAATCTCCAAAGGAATTCTGTACTGTGGAATTAATTACATTTTCTGTCCCTTTTTTAGGCTTACATTTTGAAATGTTTTGTTTTTAAATACTGAAAATACAGTATAGAGGTGGACTTTTTTGAGATTTTGTTTTGTAAATATTAATCTTTTTTAAATGTATGCAATTCAGTTTGTGTTCTCCTGTAAAATTTTGCAAGCTGTAGATTTTAGAATTTTAGAGCTATTTATTTGGAGTCAAAAACACATTTAGTGTTCCCCTGTATTATTATGATGAAATTATTACGTTTTATTTAAAATTGAGCAAAGACTTTATTTTATTTTTTTGTTTAAAATATACAGAACTAAAAGCAGCTAAAACATCTGCTTAATAAAATAATGTGTAAAAACAAATGATATTGGCCTGCTGGAGACAGCTGTGGTCTTCTTAAAGAATGTCCTTGAAAAGATGACACTTCTTAAAAGCACATTTTCAGATAAATTTGTCCATGTGACTTGTCACATTTCTCTTCCATTTCTTTTATTGAAAGATGTTTGAAGTAAATTCATGGGTCACTGCAAACACTTGGCTTTAAAACTACCAAGCTGTCTCACAGTGACAGGAAAAAACTCCTGAAAAAAAAAAAATGCATCGAGAATCATTTTAAAATCAAATCGGAGACCCTGAATCATAATATCGTGAGGTGCCTAAAGATCCCCAGCCCTAATTCGGACCTCAGCTGGGGAGGAGGACTGACTTATCGGACCTCTTGCACTTTTAGTTGGTGACCCCTGTTTTAAAGGTTCCATATTGCACAAAATTTGGTTTTGTATACTGTTAAAATTTTAAAACACTCACTTCACAAAGAAATACACACTGCCTTCATTTAATTAAACTCTTGAAGAAACAAGTGGACTGCACTTGCTGGCTTTTATGAAGTCAAAGCAACAAGCCTCACCTTCACTAAAAGCGCTATATAAGTGCAGGTTAGTTAGTTAGTTAGTTAGTTCTCCAAATTAGCAAAAAAAAAAAAAGAACCCTGTCAGCATGACTGCTCGTGATTGGCCCACTCAAAGAACTTTTACCCAATCATATTGGAGGCTCATCAATAATAATGCATAGGCTGAAAACCAACTGGATCAGACAGAACATTACATAGAGCTTTTTCAGGCAGCTATAAAATGCAAGATTTTATTTTATTTTATTTTTTTTTGTCTTTAGTACTACATGCAGTATATACATATGTCCTTGAAGATGTTAAAACTTAAAATGAATCCCTGAAAAATATGGGACCTCTAAAGGAAAACTAAGTCCAAGCCAGAACTAATTTTGTCTTTTTGAGTGAGTTCCACTGAATAGCCTAACTTGGAGGTGGTGCCCCTCAACTATGAATCAAACATCAGCAAAAAGTATGATGGACAAAGCCTCTCTTGGCCATGCACCAAGGTCTTCTATTCACTGACAGCAGACATAATCAACTTACCCTGCCTAAATATAGTGAGTGTGGGCTTATATAAATGTGAATGTGAATGTGAATACAGCGGAGTAACAGGCAAACAAGTCTGAAGACCATCAGTCATTTAGAGACTGAATAGGCTTTTATTACTTTAAGTGCACACAGAAACAATCATCAGGCTAACTCAGGGCCGACAACAGAGATTCTCTAGGCCACAGCAGAAATCTGAAACTGCTGTAGTCCTGCCTGATTCTACAACAACAGCAATTAAAGGCTCAAGGATTAACCATGACATGTAACCTGGCCAGAAGCTTTTACATAATGATGGCATTAGCTAGTTTAAAAGAAATTAAGTTAAACAAACCTACAGTCATTTATCACATTTCTGTCTTCTAATAAGTGAGGTGAGCACTTCCTGGCCACTAGATTAGATTTAACAGAAAATACTTTTAACAGGCTCCAGGACACAAGGAGGAGAAAACCAGACTATCCATCCATCCATCCATCTTCTTCCGCTTAGTCCTTTTCGGGTCGTGGGGGGGCTGGAGCCTATCCCAGCATCTTTGGGCGGGAGGCAGGGTCCACCCTGGACAGATCGCCAGTCCAGAATCCATAAATGGGAGACCAAACAAGAGGAGAGACACTAAGGCCCTATTTCAGTGATCCACTCGACAGTCTATTGTCTAAGGCAGAACGTGTTTATGGGTGTGTCCAAGTCCATTTCACTATTACGGAAGGGCAAAAACGAATTTTGTTCCGGGTGCAAAGTGCAAAGAGGCTGTCCAAATGCTCTTAATTATTCAGAGGTGTGTTTTGGCCGCAACATGAAATAAACCAATAGCTGTCTTTGCTCTCATTCTCTTTAATAAAAAGATGTGCAAGGTCAAACGTTCAGTACTAATGTGACAGTACTTAAATGCCAGAACAAATCCATTTGCACTCGGGACAATGCAGGCTTGCTAACAAAGTGAAAATGTGTTTAAGGGCAAGGAGCTTTTTAACCTTCTTGTCCACAGCCCTGTTCGCGCTGGGGAGACTTGATCATAATTACGTAAGGATGAGAGCTGTACAATTGAGAGATTATGTCAGTCTTTCTCTTTGTCCATGATTTTGACATGAGTTGTAAAAATTCCTTCAGTTAAGGAGTCCTTCTCTTTTAAATTGAGAAAGCGTGAGCCGTTCATCTCACCCTGAGGTCCGTTAATTCCCTCCTCTGCTGAATGCAAAATTGTTGTGTTTTAACTCAAAACATTGGGATATTTTCATTTTGAATCTTTAAAAGAATGACAGTGAATGAGGTAAAAAAAAAAAAAAACTATCATAAATTAGATAAGGATGGATGTTGGCTTTGCGCACACCTGCTGGCTCTCCACCAGCTGCGGTAACAGCTGTTTCCTGGTAGCAAAGACTGGACTGGTAGTTAAATTAAAAAATAAAAACAATGACACACATTTTGCTCACTAAAGGTGAGGACAGATAAATAAGTGAATACTTAATGCTTGTACTTGTCTGTTAAGTTTACAAGTCATTCATTCATCTTTGAATGGTACCTTACGGTGTGTGTGGTGGGGTGGGCAGGGGGGGCTGGAGCCTGTCCCAGCATCTTTGGGCGAGAGACAGGACATACCCTGGACAGATCGCCAATTTATAGTTGTAAAACAGAACTTAAATGCCAGTGTGATTGTAGCGGAATCAATATAAGCGCCCACTTGGCTTGCCAAGGGGGTTGACCCTGTTGGCGACACGGGTGGAGTGCGGGACTCTGAAGCCGGAGGTCATGAGTTCAAACCTCCTGGTGGGATGCGGCTGGCCAAGTACAGTTAAAAAGTGTGTGTACTCGAGATGATACACATACATGTGTGTGACATTTGGGGGCTCGTCCGGGATGTACTGGCAACGTAACAGTTCCCAAGCTGTAATGCAGCGTTGACATCAGGGGACGATGTCAAAAATCAGAGGGGAGTGTGTAGCGGAATCAATATAAGCGCCCGCTTGGCTTGCCAAGGGGGTTGACCCTGTTGGCGACACAGGTGGAGTGCGGGACTCTGAAGCCGGAGGTCATGAGTTCAAACCTCCCGGTGGGATGCGGCTGGCCAAGTACAGTTAAAAAGTGTGTGTACTCGGGATGATACACATACATGTGTGTGACATGATTAACCAAGACTGAGCCAACTCCATTTTGTTTGACAGTTACTATAAATCAGCAATAAAACCTAACAGTGGTTGAAATACCCTGTTACCCCACACCCCAAATAGAGAGCAGCGAAAAGTGTGTGTGTGTGTGAGTCTGTCAAAATAAGGGACACAGAAATTCTTGCCTTAGTGTAGGAACAGGCATAGTGCATGTTCATGCCATCTAGATGTGCTGCTGAAACAGCGGTTGATAATGTGCTATTGATTTTAGACCTGCTTTCTGATAATCAAAAGCGCACTGACAGAGAATACACCTTAATATCAAAGCTCTGAACTTTGCGCCAAGCCTCAACCACTTTAAATCAGTCCCATACTACAAGTGCAAGGCACGCGGACAGTCATTTCCTAATTAGGTGGCGAAGGCACAGACAATGCACTGACAGAAACTAATGAATGCACAGGCACAAGGCACAAAGTGTGCCACAAAAGCACATTTTAGACCACTGAAATAGGCCCTTGGTGTTCACAGTGAGAAATGTTATTCTTCATCTATCCAAGGACAACTATGGAGGAAATATATATATAATTTGATTACATGATTGAGCTGAATGTATTTTCAATGGGCAAAACAAGATATGTGAGGAGTCCCTCTTGCTGTTTTGAGAGTCTGCTGGATTGTCTCAGATTTAAGGTGTTACAGGCAATAGACACCCTGAGGCTAACACTGGTCTACAAGAGAAAACAGAAAACAAAAACAAGGAGTTCTGGCATCCGCTAATGTCTTGAAGCTGGTAGAGTCTGTGAAACCCCTTCTTGCTGTTGTTTAATGTAGAACTCGGCTGAAAAGTTGGCACAATTCAATATTTTACATTTAACTTGTCTACATAGTCTGACTGATAAAAATAAAATTATGACCACGACTGCTAAATCTCCAACACAAGATTCAAGTGGAGCTCTTCATTCAGCAGAGCCAGAAAAGGTTTTTGCACAAGGACAAGGACCAAGGTTTCCACGGCACCATCAAAAATAATTACAAAATTGTTCCTTTTGTCAGCACACACTGAAGGACAAAGTGTACAGTGTCACATTTTCCTTTCAAGGGTGAACTACAGTATAGGGCATTGGTGTCTAAATCAGGCCAAATTAAAGACTTTTTACATGTCTGAACACATTTAACAACAAACAACGTTGCCCTTTCACAGCATTTGAGGCATACTTTTTTAAAATAAGGGTTTGAAGGAAAACCCTGCAGTGCTGAATTTTTTTAAAATTGTACATGAAGGCACAACACCTGCAGCACATTGCTCTATAAATGCAACCAATGGGTTCAGCTTTAACCTAAAACCTCCATTGCCTTACAAACACAACATGCAACACGAGTGAAGTCAGGAGCTAAAATAAGTCAGCATGAATATAAACATGAGACAGCCATAGGCAACAAATGAAGACGTCAAAGACACAAAAGACCCCAACTTTATGAAGATTTAGTAAAAACATGGCAAAATGCAGCGTGTAATTCAGGGAAACAGAATGACAAACTAAAGTTTGCACAAAAGTAGACAAAAACCAGCTGTATATATCAGAGTAAACATGTAAAATACACTTATTATTCCATTTATATATACAGTATTATACTGTATACTGTATGTCTACAGATGGTAGAATTTTTATGTTCTACTCATCTTTCTATTACTGTATACATATTTCCCATTTTTGCTGCAGTTTGTCTGTCTGTCTTTTAGCAGGATTACGCAAAAACTACTGGATGGATTTTAATGAAATTTTCCCCAAGGGGGTCCTTGAGTTATGGATGAACCCAATAGATTTCAAAAGTCATGCAAGAGTGCATACCTCCGCCTGGATCCTATCATCTCACAAAGTTTTAGTAGAATTACTTCAAAAACTACAGGATAAATTTTGATGAAATTTTCTTTTTTTTCCCCCTTGTCCTGTCAGGCAGCTAGGCAAGCAGAACAAGGATCTGTCACCCTTATTGTGCCAAAACACATTTACTTTGCCAATAGGAGCTTATGCAGTACCTAACTGTGTATTGTATATTGTTGTAAACTCCTCCTGTAATAACTTTTAATACTTTATTTCAATTATTCTACCCATGGAAGACCCAACAGGATGGGGAAGAGGGATAGGAAGTGTGTGGAGGGGGAAAGAAAAGGGAGGGGAACAGACAAAAAAACAAACAAAAGACAAACTGCTTCTTCCACCAAAGACGTCTCAACACAAGTCTGGTTTCCGGACTTGTTAAAGGAGAGACACTTGTGCGTGTACATCTGCGTCCATATATATGAGAGCGCGTGCAAAATAAGTGTGTGCATGTGAGTGGTTTGTCAGGAAACATACGAAGCGGGGGCCCGGTCACAGCAGCTCTCCCCCCAGGAACCACGAGCAGGCAAGGCAGCGCCACCAACCCCCACAAGGCACAAACGTCCGAGGTCAGCAAGCCCCAGGAAAGCCAGGCATCCGCCCCCGGAGGGACGATCGAGGGAGGCCAGGTCGCTCGGCGGCCAGCGCAGCGAGCACCAAGCACACCAAGCTTCATTGTGATCCAGCCGGAGATCACCTCTTTTTGCTGGAACAAATTTGGTCCGGACCACCACCTTATCTTGGTAGAAGGGTTTGCGTACCCTAATGATCCTAGGAGGTATGTTGCCAGGGGCAACTTGCCCCTGGTAGGGTCTCCCAAGGCAAACAGATCCTGGGTGAAGGGCAAGACAAGAGCAGTCCAGTGGATCCCCATGAAAAAGTTACAGCAAGGATCCAGTGTACCCAAAGGAGCCACATGGGTCCAGTGGGCTCACCAGCTGCAGGAGGGATCATAGGGATCATGGTGCTATGTGAACTGGATGGCAGTCCTTGCTTCTCTGCTTAGATTGCTGCTTAGATTGCTGCCCCTGAAACCTGGACCCCCAGATAAGCGGGAGAAAATGGATGGTTTCATGGTTCTGGGCAGGTTTCACACCTAAAATTTTGATCTGAACCAATTGGGTTAAGTGTGAAAGCAACCTAAAACACAATAACCCTTATCACCGCAACCATTTAATACTGATCGCATTAATTAAGGCAACTAGACAAAACATAACCTTCATTAACAACAATTAGATACTATATACTTTCCCAATGGCTGCTGTCAAAGACGTCACTGAGTCATATTAAAAAAAAATCATGCTTGTTATATTCCATTTCTGCTGATAGCTGCTAGACACTGGATCTTCAAAGCTAATACTAGAGTACAAGCTGCTTCAGTTTCAAGCTGTCGTTAAAAATCCATTTTGATCACAGCATAAAACAAGAAGTTCAAAGTAAAGCCATTCTGACTCCAGGCTCTCTGGGTACAAATGTCACCAAGGTCTCCGTGTTGCTTTATCCTCCTATTTGATTCAAGCTGCAGCTTAAATCTCCAAACAGCATTTCAAACTACACTTAGGCTAATTCTCCAGAGAGAAGCCCTGCATTACTCGCGCATATTTCCTGCTCTAAGTCCCATGCTCGCTAGTTCGCTCGCTCTCTCATCACTGCTAAAATAAATCAAAGCTACAATAATTCATAAGTTTTAGGAGCGTGTGTGTGTCTGTGAGTAGTACGAAGAGGAGTGGGTATAAGGATTTTTGAGAGGTTTTGACTCCTGCTACACACAGAGAGAAGATGGGGAAAAAAAGAAACCACCAGCCAGAACACATAAGCATATTTGTAATTTGAACATATAAAAATGTGACTAATTGGTGCAGGTTGGTTCTAAAGGTTGTGATGTGTGAACGCTCTACAGTTTGAAGGACATACATTTTGATTTTATCACTGAAGCAGAACATTGTTCTTCAAAATATGATAAACCGGAGCCCTAGACACAGAATGAAAAGCATAAAATCGGGCTTACAAAAATAAATGAATAGGTCAGCATGCATTAGACGCTCCCTGCCATCAATAATCAAATAAGCAAGATTTATGAGATTCAAGACAAAAACTGCTCCAGTGAAGATGGGAGAAAAACGAAAGTTGATACAACTCCTCCAAGTGCAGTGTTATTAATGCAAATACATCAACAGGAGACAAAATCTATGTCTGACAATCAGACTGGATTTAAAACTTTCCAATCTCCAAACAGATTCAGACGAGGATGAAAGTTAATGAGGTTTCTTGTCAACAAAGATTTGAGAGCTGCAGCCAAAGCTCTGGGCAATGTGAGCTACTCTGCTGCATTTGGTTTGGTTAATTTGTATTTACACTGTGTACGTGATGCTCTGCTTTATCAACATTATCAAAGAGGGCAGACGCAGATTCTAATAAAGTCGGTCGGACTCTCTGGTGGTGGATATGCCACTAAAAATAGTTGTTATTGCATGTGGAAAACCCAACACGAGCGATGGCACCTTTAACATGATAAATGTTACACAACCAACAAAACAAACCATTTCTGTATCACAGATTGTATAAACAACAATAAAGGAAAAAACAAAGTAGGTCAGTAGAGATAGGCTGCAGACTGACAAAAAAACTCAAGCACACACAAACTGAGAAGAACAAAGAATTAACAGCAGTTTGTGTTTATCTCACAGTTTTAAGGAAAGCACATTTCATACAGCACCGCAAATGAGCTAAAACCGCCTCAGCATCCGTTTTATAAAATATCTCAACTATGTGATACAGCTAAAGAAACACCCTGGGAATCTTTTATAAGGATATTAACTCTCATCCTACCAGCTGTTTCATCCACAGACCTAAAACAAAGTCTCTACCAGAGGAATCTTCTGGCTTAACTAGTAAAAAACAATGCAAATGTCACTGAAAACTAGAGGTCCTTGCATGGGTAAAATCAGTCTAAGATATTGTGAAATATGCAGCTATTCTACTGAAAGAGACAGACACACATGACCTGAGGATAGCATGAGTCAAATTGTGTACCAATACTTTATCTGCAAACTGAACAAACATGATTTCATCCAGAAGAATTAATTTAAATGAAAACCTCAAGTACAATCAGGGCCATGGATGAATTAACAGCATCTCATGCATGCTCTATTTTAATAATACGGTGTGGGAAGCCACTCAGTAGATTTCCCTCAGACTGAAGGGCATGACAGATCAAAGGTGCTGGGAGACAAGGGGAATTGTCATGGGGGGTTGATATGTAAATACAGCACCTCAGGTAGCGGAGGAGTGTTAATATTAAAGAGAGTGCCTGCAACCTGTGTTTTTACTGTTTTGGATTCTGGTGGATGTGAGAGGAAGAGAATAAAGTTTCATCTGCTCTGAACGCTCGGCCTGATTATTCATCTCTCCACACTGGTGACCCTTGACGCACAATGGAACGCGGGGCGAACACCCCGGAGACGACCCGGATGGGAGGTGCCAGCAACGCGTGTGCCATTTCGGTCAAACTCTCAGACTTTTGGCTACACGACCCAAAGTCTTGGTTCCTTCACACCGAGGCCCAGTTCGCGCTCCGGGGAAAAACGGCAGATGACACCAGATACTACTACGTGGTCCCTATATGACCACTGCAAGAGTTTGGTTTGTATTGCCAACACCCAGTCAAATTCTTTTCTAGTGAGAGTTGGACTCCGCCAGGGCAGCCCTTTCTCACCGACTGTGTTCATAATTTTCATGGACAGGATATCTAGGCGCAGCCAAGGAACGGAGGGTGTCATGATTGGTGACCACAGGATCTCATCTCTGCTGTTGCGGATGATGTTATCCTGTTGGCTTCATCGAGCAATGACCTACAGGTCTTACTCGGACGGTTTACTCAGTGTGAAGCAGATGGGATGAGAATCAGCACCTCCAAGTCCAAGTCCATGGTCCTCAGCCGGAAAAGGGTGGATTGTCCTCTCTGGGTTGGGGACAAGCTCCTGCCCCAAGTGGAGGAGTTTAAGTATTTTGGGGTCTCATTCACGAGTGAGGGGAGAATGGAGCGAGAGACTGACAGACGGATCAGAGTAGCATCTGCAGTGATGCAGACGTTGTACCGGTCTGTTGTGGTGAAGAGGGAGCTGAGCTCTAAAGCAAAGCTGTTGATTTACCGGTCAATCTACATTCCCATCCTCACCTATGGTCATGAGCTTTGGATAATGACCGAAAAATTAAGATCGCGGATACAAGCGGCTGAAATGAGCTTTCTCCGTAGGACTGCTGGACTCACCTTTAGAGATAGGGTGAGTTCAGTCATCCGGGTAAGGCTCAGAGTAGAACTGCTGCTCTGTCACATCGAAAGGAGCCAATTGAGGTGGTTTGGGCATCTGATCAGGATGCCTCCTGGACGCCTCCCACTTCAAGTGTTTCAGGCACGTCCCACTGGGAGGAGACACCGGGGCAGACCCGGGACACGCTGGAGAGACTACATCTCCCAGCTGGCCTGGGAACGTCTTGATATCCTCTATGAAGAGCTGGAGCAGGTGGCCGGGGAGAGAGAAGCCTGGGCTTCTCTGCTTGAGCTGCTGCCTCCTCGACTCGGACCTCTGGAAAAGCGGTAGAAAATGGATGGATGGATGGATTTTTGCAGTCTGTGCTTTTTTAAATTTTGATGTTGTCTTCCTCCTAATATTACACTATATATCCTGATCTGGGAGAGACAAGAGAAAAGAAGGAGAAGAATTACCATTTTATTTACCAGGTAGCAACAAATAAATATGGATAGAGGAAAAACTCCGAACAGACGCTGAGCCTGAACCTCCACAAAAAAAAGCTCACTGTGCGCCGACACATCTGTTAGTCGGCCTATGTCCACTCTAGGTAGGAAGCACTACTACACAGACATTATCTTGTGAATACAAATTTATTTAGTATACATGTAAACAAATGAAATTACCCGTGAGCAAAGAATAGTCTCAACAGAACAACCACCAGACACCGGCTGCTGTCCTTCAGCACCACACCTCGGCCTGAAACATCTGCAGGTAGAATTGTAAAGGATCTAGACTTGTAATTCCAAACATGAACATAAAGTTAGCAAAGCTGAAAATAATATTAATCCAATAAATCAAAAGAGAGTTGAGTTATAAAAAAATATAGTGTAACTTATATTTAGCTTAAGTGTATGTGGTTTATCTTTGCGTTTTGCAGTGTGGAGGTCATGTATACAGTACGTTCTGTGTAGCTTATAAGGGCATCTGTCTTCCACGGTGGTCAGGAGAAATAAAATGCTGGGGAGGGTTTGTGCACTGTGTTTTATCCGGTTGGATCCAAGATTCACCTGACATTTGCCTGGTATTTTACCGGGAGTTATCAGAAGGTCTCAAACATTCTCAAACAGTGGCAAAAGAGTTGTAAACAGTTGCTAATCATTGCAAATGCTGCTGCTAACATCTGTTAACAGCTGTTAATGTTCAACAGCTGCTTTCACAAACACTCTTGCAAACACTTGTGTGAATGTTGCAAATAGTTGTTAAAGGTCACTAAACATTGTTAATTGCTGCTAATGAGAGGGGTGAACCCTGATGTTTGTACACATTCCTCAGAAAAGTTGGCAAATTCAAAAATCGTCACGTTTGTCTACATTCGCTGTTCCATGAAATACTACCCTTAAGTATCAAAGCGCCAAAGATAAGATAAGCCTTTATTAGTCCCACAATGGGGAAATTCCAGATCTCTATTGTTTGCCATGAAAGTTGCCGAAACATGTCCCAAACATTTAGACAGAAATGACTTTTTCAAGGCTTTAGGAGATCGTTGAGAGATCGAGCCAATTTTTGATCTTTCACTAGTCACCCAATTATCACCGTCTGTGTAAGGAGGCTTTTACACATGCTGCATTTATGCCTAACAAAGCACAGCTTTGCAGTAGCTTCTGTGTACAGGATCTGTAGGCTTTCAGATAAAGAGGTGACCTGGCACATCAAACCAAAATAAAATTAGATCAACTTTACTAAAACAGCAATAGTAAATTTCTTTGCCAGTACATGATGAGCATTAATTTAATATTAAAATGGCAAACATTATTTTAGAGAGATCAGGATCTTATTTTTAAGGGAGATCTGACCAAGGGAGCAGCCACATTTTAACAGAAAAAGTCCACCACCTAATACGTACATGTACTGACTGCCATTATAAGTTCCTGCCATCACAACACACAGTCACTCACTCACTCACTCACTCACACACACACACACACACACACACACACACACACACACACACACAAAAGGGACATGTATTTCAAAAGTGATGAAACCCACAAAAAGAGAAACACTGATGCAGAATAGCACTAATAGGCCTCCACTCAGGTGGTGGGGGTTCAAGTCCTGCTGCAAACATTTGCTTTATTCCCAAGTTGCCAATTTACTTTTTTCGCTCATTAATATATTTTTACACGTTTAATATTAAAATTATCGGTAGGAATTGTCACTGAAAACATTTAAAAGAGACAAAAAAAGTTGACAGATAAACCTCTCATACATTAAACTTTCCACTGTCTAGTTATTTCACAACCACTAGAGGTCACTTTTTTACAAACGCAACTTTAAGATGTAATTCCTGTTGGTACAAACATTTTCTGTGGTCATTTTCTGTTGGAAGACAGTTTAGTTAAACAATATTGTAATGATAATTTATTTCAAAAGGAATTTTAAAGCATTTTATATTAAAAAAGTTCCATATTAGCAATACTACATGGTTTATTGTTGGGCTGTATTTCTTTATTTGTGGTGCATCTAAAGGCAATATCCTTTTAATTTTGACAGATATTGAGTCTCTTAGATAATAACATTGATTCTGACACTCACCGGCCAGCACTCCTGCCATGTAAAGAAGACTAATTCGTAAGATTCCGTGGACCATCTCCAAAGGAACGCCGATCATCAGCTGCAGTAAAGCGTTGAATCCCAGCTGCTCTAAACTAAAAAGACAGCCCATTAAAAAAGCTAGATTAGTGTTTTATTTCTTTTGTTTCGCCTGTAACAACCACTCGTATCTAAAATAAACCAGTTGCACAGAAATTAAAGAGCGGTAAGATGAGGTTCATGACCGTACCCGACGTGCATGAACATGTAGCTGAAGAAGCGCCACACTTGAGCACGGTGACCGGGGTGGTAGACCAGGGGGCTCTTCATGAAGTCAGGCTGATAGGTCTGCAGGACCCACTTGTTTAGCATGATGCCATAGCACATGAACACAATAATCTGCAACAGAGACACGGAGATGACACCAAACTGTCACTTCTTGCTGAGGTGCTGATTACGCTCTCTCTCTGTGGGCTGCTGGTGTAAAAGGTGGTGACTGCCCCCAAAAAACAGAAGCTACTGTTCTTTAGGAATGACACAGGATGCTTTCCTTTTTTTTTTTTTTTTTACCCTTAGCTGATGCTTATTAAACTTCTGGAGACAATTAATGCTCGCAGGGAAAAAAAAAAACAGCACATCTGGTTCAATCCCATTAATTTCTTTCTGTAGGATAATTACTCATTGTCTCTGTGAATTAAAATGAACGTGAACTGTTATTATCATATTCTCATTGTCATTACAGACCATTGGGAGACATAAGAATACTTGGCTCTCTTTTCCTCGGAATTATGAGGATTTCAGGGGAGATGATGAAGTTTTGTTATAAAGCTGTAAGTTATTTTTACTGCTTAATCTCCAACCATTCAGCTGTGGTCTGTGAGGGCAAATGAACATAATAGGTCAATTACTGCCACTGTGGTGGCCAGGGTGCTTACTGACCTGGATTTCAAGTTTCAAAATTACATTCCGGAAAAAAAAAAAAAAAAAAAAATCCTTGCATGCAGGCTAACTGAGGGTTTCAGCTTGCAGGAGAGGTATTAAATGCACCCTCAAAGCCTCTGACTCCCAAATGGGTTACCAGCTCATATCGAGCTCAGAATAAAAGCGTGTGATCAAAGGCAGAAAATCTTTTTAGAGGGTGTAAGGAGAACGACTGAGCCAACAGAACAGTCTAAAGTCACTTTTCGAGGTTGGAGCATCAACACTGTGGATCTCAACAGAAATGTCGGCGTCTACACGTGTGTCAGGGCTTCCTACTGTAAATCACCACGGCTAAGACGAGTGCACTAACATCCAAGACATGCAAAGAGTCCCATCCACTGACCTGGACAATGGTGACAATGGCGATGAAGACAGGCGGGGGACACAGACGGTTTTGGTGGAAGTACCAGCGTCTGTCCGTCTCACAGGGTAGGATCTCATAGGCCACATAACGGACAAAACGTTTGTACAAACCCAGGCCCGTCTCATCCAGCAGGATCTCCCTCTGCAGCGTGCGGCGGCCATTGGCGATGGCCCGTCGGAAACTGCTGGACCGTTTGCTGCTCATCTGAGGAAAGCAGGGAAAACGCATGAAGTCAGTAAAAACTGACTAAAGGCTGGATTTTAAACTTTCAGTTGTTCACATTTTTCAAACAGTGGGAGCTCAATAATCGATTCATTTTGTGGAGTTTGCCTGTTTATGCACACGTTTCGTTTAATTCAGTGCAACACTCAAGCTTTACAAAGGATGACACACTACTTCCCATCGTAGGAAGCCAGGACCAGAAATGTTTACAGCCTGAAACTGTACTCAAATAACAGAAGTGCGACCTTATGAAATCAATTATTTAATGTAAGAGTAGTCAACAAAGAAATGACTTGAGTAAGAATCAGTCACTTGACTAGTGAGCAACAACTTTACTCTCACCAATCTGTGAGGCTTTTCTATTAAATTAAGACTCATAACATTGCATTTAACCCCTCATAAATCTAGGACTTTATTTCTTATGAATCTGAGATTTTCTCACCAATGTATGTTTTTTTCCTCCAGAAATCTGTGACAATTTCCATGTAAATTTATGACTTTTTTACTTATACTGTAAATATGCAATTTTGGACTGGCGATCTGTCCAGGGTGTACCCTGCCTCTCTCCCAAAGATGCTGGGATAGGCTCCAGCCCCCCCGCGACCCGAAAAAGGATTAAGTGGAAGAAGATGGATGGATGGATGGATGAAATCTGTCAGGTTTTTTTTCCTCACAAATTTACAACTTTTACATCAGAAATTTGCAACAGTTTTCTTTTATGTTTGCAAATTTACTCTCACTAATTTGTGAGATTTTTTTATAGGTGTCAGAAAAAAATCTAATATAAATTTTCCACATGTTTACAAATATAATCCATATCATTTAAAGAAAGAAACTAATATATAACATTTGCTGAGCTGGATGAGAAGTAATGACTTCAAATCTGATTAGGAAAAAACAGATGAGAGAAAAACTTGACTGGCATTCAGTTCAAATCAGTGAAACTGAAAGTAGCTCAATGAATACGACCAAAAACACGTAAAAAGATTTAAAAAAAAAAAAAGCGCTACAAAATGGCAAAAAGTCACCTATGATAAAACTACTCAGAAGTATGATTTTATATATAATTTACTTGAGTACCGTTCTGTGTATCGCCACTTATCATGGTGGATGGGTTTGTGTGTCCTAATGATCCCAGGAGGTGTGGTATCAGGGGCAACTTGCTCCTGCTAGGGTCTCCCAAGGCAAATTGGTCCTGGGTGAAGGGCCAGACTAAGACAGGTCCAGTGGATCCCCATCAAGAAATTACAACAAGGATCCAGTGTACCACACCTATTATGGAGTTACCGGGGCTCGAGGGCAAGCACCTGACAACCGGATTTCTGTCCATAGGGCCAGTCCAGGCTCAGCTTTAGAGAGCGACATGGGTCAGACCTCCAGTGGGCTCACCACCTGCAGGAGGGGTTATGGGGATCATGGTGCTATGTGAACTGGGTGGTAGTCTGGGCTTCTCTGTTTGCACTGCTGCCTAGTGCTCTGGACCCAGGATAAGTGGTAGAAGATGGATGGATGAATGGATGTTATTTGAGTAAAAGTAACTAGTACTATGCACCTCTGGTTAAATGACACAATCCAAACATCGCCTCTCAACCAAACTTACCTGCTTTAAACTGTAATTTAATTATGTGTTGTGAAAATGTTCATTATCTCTGGACAAAGGTGGGCAAATCGTTTTCAGCCACTTTGGAAAGCTTAGTAAGCTAAGTGGACTGATAAATTCTAACATGAAGCATCAGTCTTTCAGGAACAAAGCTACTGTACACCAAACTTCCAAAAAGTATTCCTTTTGAAACAAAAGATTCAGCTTCATTTGCTGTGTTTTGCAAAAAAAAGATCATTCCTGTCAGCAGCTGGAGGAGCGACGTCGCTCCAGGATAAACAGCTCTCATCATCTTCTGCTGCAGAATTTCTCATCTCAGCAATTACAGTAAAGCCACAGCTCTCTATACACTAAGTGGATCAAACATCAGCAAAGGACGACAGTTCGTTCTCATATAAAGTGAAGGAAGCTCATCAGAGGCACTAATCATCTTGGATCAGAACGAGCCAACATTTATATAGTACTGATTTCACAAGGGATAGCAGACGTGAGAGTAATGACGCGCGTATCTTTTATGAGAATATTTTCAGTTGCTCTGCTAAGAGTCGGAAGCTGAACTATAACAACCCACTATCTCTACTCTTGCTATACAGTTTAAACTACCTGCAATTTAGTTGGGACTTTCTGCACTTCCTTTGCACTTAAAATCAATTCGATTTACATTTTTTATACATATAGAGTCCTTTAATGTGAAGCTAAATTACTTATGCAGACCAAAATACAGCTTAAAGTACCTGAGAACACTGTCACACAAAATGATTAATGAGCATCTTCAGTTTAAATTTCTTTAAACACTGGGATACCTTCCGCAGTTCTAGCTGTGTGGAAGGGAAATAAAATGAGACAAATGCTGATGACAAACACAGAAGTGCACAACAGTAACTACTATAGACCTTCAAGTCTGAGTTCATGATCCCCAGCCAGAAAAGGGTGGCCTGCCCTCTCCGGGTTGGGGTGGAACTCCTGCCTCATGTGGAGGAGTTCAAGTGTCTCGGCGTCTTATTCACAAGAATCGTCGTCCTCCGTCGGTCTATGATGACCATGGAAGAGAATCCTAAACGTCCACTCTGCTGGAACAGCACCACCTGTGGCTGAACAGGCCGATGCGCACCGGTGTTCTACCTTCCAGCGTTGGGCGTTGGTAGGATTCAAGCCTGGGCAGGAAGATATGGAGGACAAGATGTTACCCATGCAGCATGTCCCCCCTCTCCACGTCACTGATGAATCCAAAGGAACAGCAGGGCTGCTATAGTTTGGCACCAGCGCCGTCGCATTCACGAGAATGGAGCGAGGGATTTAAAGACGGGCAGCATCTGCAGTGATGCAGATGTTGTACTGGTCTGTCGTAGCTGTCCATATACCGGTAAATCTATGTTCCTACCCTCACTTGTGGTCAGGAACTTTGGATAGTGACCGAAAGAATGAGATTACAGATACAAGCGAATGAAATGAACATTCTTGATGGGATGGCTGGACTCATCCTTAGAGAAGGGGAGGAGCTCAGTTATCCAGGGAGAGTCTCACAGTAGAACTGATGCTCCTCTAATCAAAAGGATCAGAATGCCTCCTAGACGCCTCCCACTTGTGGCGTGTCTAGCATGTCCCACTGGGAGAAGACCCTGGAGCAGACCCAGGACATGCTGGAGAGACTATGGGTCATATTACAGCGGCACAATCCACAATCAATCGTCTGAAGCATGGGGCGCATTTATGGGCATTCCCAAGTTTATTTCGCTATCACAGCAGCACAAAAAGTAATTTTGAACTGTGCGCAAAGTGCAAAGACGCTGTTTCTAATGCTCTTAATTATTCAAAGATGTGTTTGGAGTGTAACGTGAAACATACCAATCACTGTATTTGCACTCATTCCCTTTAACAAACAGGGGCGCAAGATCAAAGGTTTAATACTAATATGACACCAGTTAAATGGGAGGACAAATCCTTTTTGGACTGAAGACAACGCAGGGTCATTCACAAAGTGAAAATGCGTTTAATGGAAAGGAGCTTTTAAGGAGCTTTTTAACCTCCTTCTCCACAGATCAGCTTGCACAGGGGAGACTTGATCATAATTACGCTTCTGTCAGTAGGAGCTGTACAATTTCAAAACACACCACTGAGCAGCTCTGTGGCGCAGTGGTTAGCACTATGGCAGCACAGTAAAAAGGTCACAGGATCAATTCCACCCCTGACCATCAGTGACCTTTCTGTGTGAAGTTTGCATGTTCTCCCTGTGTCTACGTGGGTTTCCTCCGGTTTCCTCCCACAGGCCAAACACATGCAAGTTCAGTTAATTGGAGACTCTAAAGTGGCCCTAGGTGTGAATGTGTGTGTGTGTGTGTGAATGGTGAAGAAATTGGCGCCACACTCTGGCTGCCTCATCCATTTAGGTGGATTCCCTGTAATTTCCCCATTGTGGGACTAATAAAGGATTGTAAAATAGCATTAACAATGCACTTCTGATGACGGACCTCATTTTTCTGATCAAAAGCGCACTATTATAAAATGCACCAAAATACTGATGCACATGAGATTGCGCACTACCACACCTCTTTAAATGAGCCCACTCCTCCAAGTGCAAAGCCAGCACACTGTCTAGTGGTAATTAGATGGTCTGACTAAAGCATAGAAAAACACAATACGCTGACAAAAACTAAGGACGCATTCAGACGGCCACTGTTTGGTCCAGACCAAAGGACCAAACACTGGCTTCCACGGATAATTCAGTTTGTTTGATGCCATCTGAATGCGCATTGAACCTCTGGTGCGCACCAAACAAGCATAGTCTGGACCCCCTGAAAACGGGGGTCTCGGTTCTCTTGCAAACGAAGTCTGGTGTGCTCCGCTTGCAGTGTGAGTCCAAATGGAGTATCCAGCAGACCAAAGGGCAAAAGTGCCCCTCGGTGTTTGTGTAACCATAGCAACATGTAGTCTGAGAAGAGGAAGTGATGTTTACCGTAGTACACGTTTGGTAGAAAATAACAAAGACAACCACGCAAATTCGAGAAATCCTTTTACCAGCGAAAGCTGAGTAGAAAAGTTAAAAAAAAAAAATGTCTTGTTTGTTGCGGGCAAACAACCCGGCTGAAGGGAATGGATTTCAATTTTCTGTCCTGGCCAATCGATGAACTGGATTTTTCTTCTTCACCGAGATTTTTTCTTCCTGGTCAGTGGTGGTTTTGGCTACAGCACCCCAAACGAGCAGCTGCTGTAACTGCGTGATGTTGTCCAGGCAGTTTGGTCCGCTGCAGTGTGAATGCAAACCAAACCAAACGAAGGTGTCAAAATTCTCGGCATTCTCCACCCAGTCGAACCGAGACCCCCAGACTACCCTGGTCTGAATGCAGCCTAACAAAAGCACTGGCGCAAGGCAGGAAGCATAGAAGCAAAAACCTGCTGTTGACCATCATAATAGGGTCCCATGTCTCCCAGCTGGCTTGGCAATGCCTTGGTATCCTTCGTGAATAGCTGGAGGAGGTTTCTAGGGAGAGGGTAGTCTAAGATTGTCTGCTTAGACTGTTGCCTCAGTGACCCAAACCCTCAGATAAGCGGTAGAAGATGGATGGATGGATGGATGGATGGATGATTAATACAGAGGACTAATAACTATGATTACAAAAAACAATATGGCTTATTGCTAATAGCATTTTTTAATTTTTCTATATCAGTTTCCTTATTTCTTTAACCATGAAAACTCTGTCTTTCATCTTGTCATCACACTATTTTGAGCATTAAACCAACCTGGCAAAACTGATATGATTCAGAAACCATCTTCCACAAACATCAATAGCCGTCGTGAATACAGCTGAACAGTGTAAATGTTGATGCCAGTGGAGGTAAATATTACCAGTAAGCCACTGTTTATTGTTCAATTATGATTTCTCTTTTTGTTGTGTGACCTTTAGAAAACAAATAGATGATAAAACTGCAGCTAAATATGGAGAAATCATGAAAAGAATCCTTCAGTATGCAGAGGGGGGATTTTATTTGGACACAATATAAACAAGAATGCCTGCTGGATTGATTGCTGCTCAGCTGTCACAACAAATGAGTTTCTAAAATGAGTGTAGAATTGAAAAGAAAATCTTTGTTAACAACAACGATTCCAGTAGAAAGTGTGTGTACGTGTAAGTGTGTCCATGCTATCAGACTCCTGGTCTGCCTAGTGAGCAGGCACTGCGGAAGCCTGCAGGCCGACGGGCCCGACTCTTTGACAAGTTCTTTAATAGAAGCTTAGGAAGAAAATCACCCTAATGCCACTCTCTCGACAGCCGAGGCAGAGAAGTGTCAGGATAATAATGCGGAGAGCTCTTTACTTTCAGAGCACTACTGACCATCCATCCTCAGCAGGGATTCTTTAGATTCGGTTTCTGCAAACTTGATGCACGAGTCATAGAAAAAAGGTGAAATGCTGTAGCTAAACATGGGGCCGCCTCGCTGACAAAGCAACTTTCTTTACTTCTAATAATCTCATCAATGAAACTTGGAAAAAACAAGGAGGAAAAAAGAATATGGTAGCCTCTACTACGGTGTGACGACAGCTCTGCAGGGGCTCTGTCAGAAGAACAAACCACAATTAAAACACATCATCAGTAATTCATTAGCCAGGTCCTGTTGCTTGTAGACCCATTATATGTAGACACAGCAGGGGGCACAGTGGAAGAAATTGTGGGTTAACGCTGTATCTATAAAACCTAATGAGTCAAACATTCTGGAGGACAGAGGCTGTAAACAGATGAGCAAATGAGAAGGGAGCACAAACTGAAGCAGCTTCCTTTTTTTTCTTGATTTGAAGAAAAAAACGGGGAAAGGAGTACTAATTCCTTTTGGAAGCTAGCGGAGTTACACATGGTAACTAACCTAGAGGTGGGTAATTATGACACTGGTGGTTGTACAGTGTGGGTGTGAGAGCCTGTTGCACAATGATAACCAGAACGCCGTTGAGCTGGGCTGCTGGATCTCCCACAGACAGAGGGTAGCACATTTAGTATGAAAATCAGGCCTGGAAAATGCAATTATAGAATACTTGAGGCGGGGAGAGAAAGCAGAAGAAGAGCAGAGGGACATTAGGAGAGGCAGAAAGGAGGAACATAAGAAGGGAAGATTAGATATCTGCTTGGGTGAGCTTAACTCACACATGCTGTAGGCCACCAGCGGACAGTGAAGGTGAAACAATCAAAAAAAAAAAAAGCAAATATGCATTCTTTCTTTCGTCATTTTTCTTCTCTTTTTTTGGTTAATCAAACCTTTGTGGAATCTCTTTCAGCTCAGTGTCAACACCTGCTGCCTCTCTCTGCATTGCTGCTGTATTCTCCCCCATGCATACTGCCTTTGTGAGAATTTGTTCCCCGGAGGCACGGCTAAGCATCGCTGTCACTCCGCTTCACCTTCTCTGACACCCAGGACTGCCGCCTTTAAAGCGAGCATTAGCAGCCTTTTGAAGTGACGACAGGAGAGCGACGGCGAACAGACAATGAGGCACACATGAGCAGCCAAAACCTGAGATAAAGAGCTCAGCAGCGACAAAAGCTATTGCACCAAAAAAAAAAAAAAAAAAAAAAAGGTTTGGGGGTGAAAATGTTGGCGGGTGAAAATTTCTGGCAGATGCATCAGTAACAGTCAAAGTTCCTCCATGAGGCAAAGTCTGAGAAATAATTGAGAGTGAGGCAAAAGAGCACAAAGTTAAAGGCAGCGTTCCACTCTAGGGACGGTTGAATCCCATCAATTGACATCTGCGTGTGTGTGTGCGCGCGCGCGTGTGTGTGTAAAATGTGTCCATCCTCCTCCTCTCACTGGCTGCAATGTTGCCTACTGTACAAGCTGCTCTCAACCCAGTCAGTCGCCCTTGATAGATTAATTAGTCACACCACATGGCCAATAGCTGATAGCGCCGTACTAATTAGAAAAAAAAGCAACGTAAAACGATTGTTCAAGGGTGTCAAACGTATGGCCCGCGGGCCAAAACGGGCCCGCCAGAGGGTCCAAACAGGCCTGCGGGATGAATTTGCAAAGTGTGAAAATTACATGAGCTATCATTTTTCAATAAAGCAACTATTCCCTTAATAAAACAGTGCGACCCCTGAGAGTGGCAGACACAACACTGAGACCCAGAACCAAATGCAGATGGCAGCAATGCATCTTCAGTTCAAAAGAGGTTAGTTTGTTGGAGCGCTACTGCACACAACGTTAATGGGGCGGTAGTGGCTCAGGAGGTAGAGCGGGTCATCCAATAATCGTAAGGACGGCAATTCGAATCCTTCTCACACTGTCCAGTGTCCATGACGTTGGTGTATGAATGCAAATAAATGCTTGGTGGTGGTTGGCATGGATTGGCAACAACATTTCCATCAGTCTGCCCCAGGGCAGGTGTGGCTGCAGGGATAGCTTACCACTACCAGTGTCTGTCTGTGGAGTGAATAAATAATGGACTCGTTGTAAAGTGCTTCGGGTGTCATGAAAATGCAATACATTATTATGTATTTTTTAGTCAGGGGGATAATTTAACTTTCTTCCTTAATAGCTCCCACTTTATTTTGCATTAGCATTGATGCCTGTTGAATATCGTATGCAAGTGTTTAATGGTCGTGGTACTACAATAGCAAAACCAGTCAAGTTCTGTCCACATACATACAGACATACACCAGTGACACATGCATGTCAAATGTTATCTTATCTTCTACTAGTTATCTTAACTGCATAGTCTTTTTTACCAACAAATTATCTTATTGTCATCGTTTTATTTTTTTATCACCGTGTCCAAGCTCTAGCATTTCCTCATGGGGAGGCCCCCCCCCCCCCCCCCCCCGCCCAGGGGATTGTGCCTGTTTTCTGGCTGCAGGGTGCTGGCCTGTGATTGCCCTGGTTTACCCGGCTGAGGGGATTGTATACTATGGTACCACACCTGCAGTGCTGACCTCTCGAATTGGACTTGGGCGGTCTCAGGGGTGGTGTCCCTGCTATGGACTCGGCACTTTCCCTGCTGCTGATGGCTCCCTAATGATGGTGCTTCCACACCTGGATCCTCGGTGCTCAGCCATAAGTCTCACACAGACGAAAGTTTCTTTGTGTGCGTGTGCACGTGACCGTGTGTGTGTGTGATTTGTGTTTTATTTCAATGTATGAAGCACTTTGTGTTACAAATTTTTGTATGAAAAGTGCTATATCATTACCATCTTAATCAGTTACGCTGCAAAACAGTCTATGAAATCTTTTTTTCTGTGGTTGGAGCAGTAATTTTATAATATTGTGTTCTGAGTTTTGGACGTTATGGAAAGGTCAAGTTAAAAAAACTAAAACTGGGAAATGTGGCATTTATAAATTATCGTACAACCCATCATAATAACAGTAGGTCAAAATGACCTAAAACAGCAATAAAAATGACAGTATGTTAGTATATATGCATGATATTCTCTTTCAGATATAGATAGAAGATGGTGTAGTGAGTCAGTTCAGGTGGTTAGGATTGATTAAGATCTGATTCCACATGTGACTGACAACAGATGATGAAATGTATGTAAATTTAAAATAATTTATAGATAATGACATGGTGTTCTTTATCTATCTATCTATCTATCTATCTATATATATATATATATATATATATATATATATATATATATATATATAAAAGGGATTCTGTGGTATGTATGTATGTGTGTATGTATGTGGCAGAAACTTTGTCCCCCTGCCAACTCAGAGGCCACTTGACCGTGGGCTCTCACCTTTTGCATGGCGATGCCACAATACATGAAGAGTACACCTGACATGGTTTCACTGACCGCTTGACCATAAAAGGGGTCAAAGATGATCTTTTTTAACTGATCTTTACCAGTGGAGGTGTACGCTGGGGAGGAATCGAGCACACCTGACACGGTTGGCGGAGTTTAGGATCCACGGGTCTCTTTCCACAACACAGGCATTGTGAACTGACAATGATGGTACTGATGATGGTACAAGATACCGCTGGGTGCTGGAGCACTGAAACTATATTTCATTTACCTATATTCACATTTCTTTACTTTAATCTGCTCATATAACCCCCTAGAAGTGTACGGTGGGGGATGAATCAAGCACACCCCGGATCCAATCTTGTGCACCCTGCTGCTCACTCTCTGTGGCTCTCTCTCCACACCTGTGGTGGAATGTTGTCCAACAGGGAAACAAAGACGGACTACAATCGTGGTGGAGTGTTGTTGGATGGGGAAATGGAGGTGTATGACACTGGAGGAATCGTGCGCACCCCGACCGGACAGCGGCTGGGTGGACTGCAGGTAAAGCCTGATTTATGCCTGTTATGGATGGCTCTCATGAGCCATCAATGAGACGCTGCAGGCAGCCGTGAGTTCATACATTTATTCAATAAAGACACAATGACAAAATAACAAGCCTCGTGGGGCAAAACACAAATAAAGATAAGGCACTTACATATAAACAGCGAGGGCGGAACCTGGACGCTGGAAGAACTGGCTTCGGGGTTAGGGAAGCCAGACTGGAAAGCAGGCGTGGTTGCAGCCCTGAGCAAACAGAGCTGCTCCCTTAAATAGGGCTGAATAGATTAATCAGCTGATGAAGGGTCACCAGCTGATTGGAATCAGTCTGTTCAGCGGGGCTCCACTGACAGCCGGAAGCCCCACCAAGATGCATGTCAAAATAAACGTCTAGAAGCGCACCAGAGGAGAGAACGGAGAGCTACCACACAGCCCGAGTGCCGACAGAGTCAGCACACGAACCATGATAGTTGCCCCTGTTCCCGACGCGGATTCTAGATGCGGTGTAACATCGGGCTCCCCCCAAATGGGAGGCCAACAAGACCACCCCAGGGAGGGAGGAGGGGGAAAAAAGGCCGAGGAGGGCTAGATCCTGGCGACAAGGGTGAAGACAGAAAATACCATCAGGAGACACTACAGAGCATGGAAAACATAAAAAAAACACTCCATAATGCACAAATAGACAGAATACTAGGCACAACTAAGGGAGAGAAAAAAACACACTAGATAACGTTGAAACCCTGCAGTTTAAATCCATACAAATAAACCGTTACAGGCAACGAATGGACATCTCCCAGCCTACGGAAAGAATAATCACAACAGAGGGGGGAGAAAAAAAACACACGCTAGGGAGCGGTGAGATACACAGTTTCATTAATAGGACACCAGCACATCCCAAAAGGTTACAGAAGCAAAGAAAAAACCCCAGGGATGACGGCAGGCTGAGCACCACGGCATGAAAGCCAATAGTTCAGGGGGCCGCCCTGCATCTAGCGTCCACATCGCTGGCAGGGGGAGAAGGAACAGTTCAGGGGGCCTACCCCAGTCCCAGGCCAGGAAACTCAGTACTTCTGGCAGCCGGGCCAGATTGTCGAACGGACGGGAAAGTTTGTCGGGTGGCCGACCCAGAACGCCAAACGGGCGAGGCAGTCCTCCAGGCGGCTGACCTGCATCACTCAGCCACCAGGACCGCAGGGGAGAAAATGAAGACGGCCTCCGTGGAGAGGGGGAAGACGAGGGAGAGCCGGGCCGAATATTGAGAACCCCAACGGCCCCCGGTGGAGATGAGTTGGGGGAAGGTTGATGGGCCAGTCCAGTGTCAGGCGGCAGAGGATCTGCAGCTCCCTCACCGACCTCGAACCGAACCAGTGCTGCGCCCCTGCTGGACCCCGATCGGGTCAGCACGGCACCCACGACGGACCCCGATTGGGCCGGAGCAGCACCCGCGATGGACCCCAACTGGGTCTCAGCTGCACCCACGTCGGACCCCGATTGGGTCAATGCCACACCCGCGATGGACCCCGACTGGGTCGGCACAGCACCAGGAACGACCAACAAACCCGAACCCGGAACCTCCAACACAGCGACCTGGATTGACTCTGCACCGGTGACCCTGGGAGAAGGCTCAGGAGAAGAAGAAGAACCGGGATCAGGATCACCGGTAGCGACAGAGCCCAGTGAGACGAGCTCGGATGCAGCGGATGGCTGCACCTGGCTCGTCTCCCTGAGAGACAGGCAAAAATGCTCTAGAATAGATAGAAGGAAGACAAAATAGAACACTTGCCTGCACTCGAGTTCTGTCGCCGTCCAGGACTTCGACAATCCGGGTTCCGAAAGCAGAAGGACATCCTCTGGCTCCCACTCGGCTACGGCGGGCCCCGCAGCCGGCATGATGATGTCCACAGCCTGAGGACTCTCCAACTCTGATGACCACGCTGACGACCCGCATGGCGTGGCGGCAGGAGATCCTCGACCTGCTGCGTCGGACCGCTCTTCCGTGGAGACCCGGGGACGCTTCATCGTCGGTGCAGGCTCCAAACTGCAGTCCGCTTTCCTCCTCTGCCCATGACGTGGCTGCGGGGCTGGAACCAGGCTATCCAGGGCCGCAGGCTCCCTCCTCATCCGGCGGCGTAGGCCTGGCGCCGCGGAACCCTCAGGGGAAGGAGACACAAAGGTAGCAGGTCCATTATTAATTACTGCAGCAGGTGGAAGGAGTTCAGGGGACTATGAACCCCGAACTCCGCCCCGAGGAATCAAGCAAGGCAATTCATCCAATGTGGAAACAGAATGAAACGTTACTTGCCTGATCCGTAGAGGCCCGATGGAACCCGCTGCAGTGGACTTCGTTCCTCCCTTTCCCCGCTGAATGGTGATGGAGGGCCCCCTGGAAGGACGAGGAGGAGCCGCTTGCGATGGACCCACGACGGGTGTCGCCGAAGCAGGACTCCTAGTACTCACAGCAGCCAAGGAAGACGTCGAGGAGGAGGGGATGACAGCCGAGGCGATCTGGGCACGAGTTGCTGACGGAACAGCAGGAAGAGATGACCCAGGGGGAGAGGCTGCAGGAATTCCCTCCAGACGAGACGTAGAAGAGGCAGCTGTCTGAGAGGTAGAGTCTTTCCGACGACCCGGAACAGGATCTGGACGGGGTTCTTGCTGAGGCTTACTGTTAGCAGTGTGACGACGGTTACTGGCAGAGGGCGAGGCGAAGGAGAGGTTCAGGAAACGCCGCACCTGCGCGGAAACAGAAGCGAGGTCATCGTACTCTGGATAGCCACTTAACGCCGGATTCCTCTCCACCAGCCTGACTGCCGCCGTCACATGCTTTATAATCTGCAAAGGGTGAACGGCGGAGTGAGCAGCAGCCACTCGGTCCCAGAAGGAAACAGCTGTCAGTTGTAGCTTCTCCGGGGGAATCTCGACTGATGTTTCACTCCTTCGGGGATCACCCCTGGGCGGTGTGAACTCCTGGCCTGGAACGGGGACAGGAATGGGATCCCGAAGCGAGGAGTGAGGATGCCTCCTCTTCGGCTTCCTGCCGGAGCTCTCTCAAGCCCACGGAGTCTCTCCTGGTGCGCAGCGATGTCTGCCTTCCTCGCCGTGACTTCCGGGTGGTTGGAGTAGCGGGGAAAGCGATTAATGATGTCCTCAGCGAGGTCCAGGTGCCGGCGTACATCGCTGGGAGTGTCATAGAGGCCAGCAGTGAAGATAATTCCATCAATGTAGTCCAGGGTCTCCACCAGCTCGTAGCCCAGGCTCCGAGCGCGGCCCCTGCGTGACGACATACTCTCCCAGCACACCGGTACCCAGACAGGGGAAACAACAAGTCCAATTAAACAAACTCACGCCCACCGGCGTCTCTTTGGGCTGCGACCTACTGTTATGGATGGCTCTCACGAGCCATCAATGAGACGCTGCAGGCAGCCGTGATTTCGTACATTTATTCAATAAAGACACAATGACAAAATAACAAGCCTCGTGGGGCAAAACACAAATAACAACAAGACACTTACATATAAACAGCGAGGGCGGAACCTGGATGCTGGGAGAACTGGCTTCGGGGTTAGGGAAGCCAGACTGGAAAGCAGGCATGGTCGCAGCCCTGAGCAAACAGAGCTGCTCCCTTAAATAGGGCTGAATAGATTAATCAGCTGATGAAGGGTCATCAGCAAATTGGAATCAGGCTGTTCAGCGGGGCTCCACTGACAGCCGGAAGCCCCGCCGAGACGCTGTCATGATAAACGTCTAGAAGCGCGCCAGAGGAGAGAACGGAGAGCTACTGCACAGCCCGAGTGCCGACAGAGTCAGCACACAAACCATGACAATGCCTCTCTGTGGAGCTTATGCTTTGTTTGTTCAAATAAAATAAGCAAACTGCTTTTCCAACACAGCTGTGAAAGGGAATATCATGCATATATATTAACATACTGTTAATTTTTTTATTGCTGTTTTAGGTAATTTTCCCTTTGTTTTGACCTCCTGTTATGATGGGTTATACCATAATTTATAAATGGCACATTTCCCAGTTTTAGTTTTTTTTACTTGACCTTTCCATTATGTTGGTGTCCAAAACTCAGAACACAATATTATAAAATTACTGATCCAACCATAGAAAAATGATTTCATACGATTGCATGGACGATTCTGCAGGGTAACTGATTTAAGATGGGAATGACTTAAGTGAAGCACTGTGGTGCAATGGTTAGCACTGTGTCAGCACAGCAAGAAGGTCGCAGGTTCGTGTCTTGTGGGTCTCCTCTTCAGCTGCATGTCAGCAGCTGAAGAGGAGACCCACAAGGAATGAGTTGTGTGGGGAAATCAGCATGGAGGAACTCAAGAAAGCTCTGAAGTCAACGGCAAATGGCAAAGCACTGGGACTGGATGGTATTTCCTCAGATATCCTGAAAAATGGTGGCGAAAAGTTGTGCGAAGCTCTACTAGACCTTTTCAACAGATGTCTACTCTCTGGTACTGTGCCCCAAGACTTTCAAGATGCTTTAATTGTCACCATCTACAAGAGAAAGGGCAACCGTGCAGAGTGTGGAAACCATCGGTGAACATCACTATTGGCCGTAGCTGGCAAAGTTCTTGCCAAAATTATCTTGAATAGACTGAAAATCATTTCGGAAGAAGTTCTCCCAGAATGTCAGTGTGGATTTTGGGGTGGCCGTTCCACTGTTGACATGATATTCACTCTACGGCAGCTCCAAGAGAAGGCAGCAGAGCAGCACCAGCAGCTATATGTTATCTTTGTTGACTTCACAAAAGCATTTGACACCGTGGACCGCACAACCCTCTGGAAGGTCCTCGAAATTTATGGATGCCCTGACAAGCTTGTTAACATCATCAAGCAGTTCCACTATGGAATGAAGGCATAGGTCTCAGTCGGTGGTGAACCCAGTGATGCTTTTGTGGTCAACCACGGTGTGAAGCAGGGGTGTGTGCTGGCATCAACTCTTTTCTCCCTCTACCTCACAGCTGTGCTGGACACTATGAATGAAGGGCTCAACAAAGACGTGTTTCTTCGCACAAGGACAGACGGCAAATTGTTCAACCTTGCCCGGCTTCGTGCCCATACAAAAACACAGGAGATGTGCATCAGAGAACTGCTTTATGCTGATGACTCCGCCCTTGTGGCCAGTAACATGGCAGCGGCCCTCTGATTCTGATTCTGCACTTGGGGTGTGTTTGATTTACACTGTAGATAGGTAAAGCACAATCTCGTTCTGCTGTACATGATTGGTTGTACGGTTGAATGACAATAAGGGTGATTTAATTTAATTTAATTTAATTTTAATTTAACGCAGCTGATATGCAGCAGACTGTGGATCGTTTCTCCTTTGCTGCTGATATGTTTGGCCCAAACATCAACATATCTAAGAGCGAGCTGCTCTACCAGCCTCCTCCAATGTCCACTGAACTGCCAGAAATGATTACAGTCCACGATGAACTACTGAAGACAACCAAGTCTTTCACTTACTTGGGCAGTACCATCACAAACACCAACTCTGTAGATTTGGAGGTGGAAAGAAGGAAAGAAGGATCCAGTCCGCCACAAAGGTTTATGGTGCGCTATACAAGAGACTTTGGAGTTGTCATGATATCAGTACGAAAACCAAAGTGAAGGTTTATGCAGCTGCAGTTCTTCCTTGCCTGCTCTATTCCATCGAGTGCGCCACTCTTTACCGCAGACACATCAGGGCTCTGACAAGATTCCAGCTTCGCCACGTATGCTCCATCCTCAACATCAAGTGGCAAGACCGTATATCAGATGCTGAGATACTGCGTCGTGTACACACAGTCAGTGCTGAAGGCCTAATAACAGTGTCACAGCTTGGCTGGGCAGGGCATGTACGTCGGATGGCCAACAGTAGACTGCCAAAAGCTGCGTTCTACTCGGAACTGAGCCAAGGAAAAAGGAGCCATGGAGGACAAAAATTGCGTTTCAAAGATGTCCTAAAGCGGCATATGAAGAGAACTGGCATCCCCTATGATACCTGGGAGGAAGAGGCACTCCGGAAAGTCAGTTGGCGAGGACTGTTGAGGAAAGCAACATCAGCCGTAGAAGAGCAACGCCAGCAAGAATATCAGCGTGCACATGACCGACGACATTCAGCAACTACTTCAAGCATTTTCCCGTGCAACAACTGTCAGGGTTTCTGCAGATCCTGAGCGGGTCTGACTGCCCACACAAGAGCCTGCTTGAGATAGACCTCAACTCAAACACAAGACAAGACAGTCATCTTCGGCAACGAAGGACAGCCAACATGGTGCAATGGTTAGCACTGTGTCAGCACAGCAAGAAGGTCACGGGTTCGATCCCAGCTCCTGACCATCAGTGACCCTTCTGTGTGGAGTTTGCATGTTCTCCCCGTGTCTGCGTGGGTTTACTCCGGTTTCCTCCCACAGGCCAAAGACATGCAGGTTAGGTTAATTGGCATCAGTACCTCCACCTGCAACTGGATCATGGATTTTCTGACCAACAGACCCCAGCATGTTAGGTCAGGCCCCAACCGTTCTTCCGTCATCACACTCAACACTGGTGTACCACAGGGCTGTGTGCTCAGCCCATTCCTCTACTCCCTCTACACCCATGACTGCAGGCCTATGTATGGATCCACTTCCATCATAAAGTTCGCAGATGACACCACAGTGATTGGACTCATCAGGGACAACGACGAGTCAGATTACAGGGCAGAGGTTGAGCACTTGGCTACTTGGTGCGCTGACAATAACCTGCTCCTTAACACCAGCAAAACCAAGGAGCTCATAGTGGACTACAGGAAGGAGAGGGAACAGACACATGACCCCATCCATATCAATGGCATAGCTGTTGAACGTGTCCCCAGCTTCAAATTCCTGGGGACCCACATCTCGGAGGACCTGTCCTGGTCAGTTAACACCACCAGCCTGATCAAGAAGGCCCATCAGCGCCTCTTCTTCTTGAGGACACTGAAGAAGAACCATCTGTCAACTGACATCCTGGGCAACTTCTACCGCTGCGTGATAGACAGCACCCTGACCAACTGTATCACAGTCTGGTATGGGAGCTGCTCTGTCGCTGACCGCAAGGCGCTGCAGCGGGTGGTGAAAACCGCCCAACGCATCACAGGGACTCCACTTCCAGTTATAGAGGACGTCTACAGGAAAAGATGTCTGCGCCGGGCACGCAGCATTCTTAGGGACTCCAACCATCCTGCTCATGGACTGTTCCAGTTTCTCCCCTCCAGAAGACGTTTCAGAAGCCTTCGGACTAGAACCAGCAGGTTTAGGAATAGTTTCTTTCCAACAGCTGTCACGTTATTGAACTTAGTTCCCCGCTGACTCTCTTACCATCATCTCTTACCATCCTCACCTGTACATAACTGCATAACTACATAACTACATCTAACTTATTGCACATTATTTGCACATAACAGTACTCTTAACTTTCTGCACTGCTGCATATATTTGCATATATTTGCTTAAATTGCACATACTGTTAATTACCGTATATACTGCACTGCTGTCCTTTGCACTTCTGATTGGATGCTAAACTGTGTTTCGTTACCTTGTATTCATACATGTGTAATGACAATAAAGTTCAATCTAATCTAATCTAATCTAATCAACTGGGGATTCTAAATTGTCCTGAGGTATGAATGTGAGAGTGAATGGTTGTCTGTCTCTCTGTGTTGGCTATGTGATGGACTGGCGATCTGTCCAGGGTGTACCCTGCCTCTTGCCCAAAGATGCTGGGATAGGCTCCAGCACCCCCACCCCCACCCCCGTGACCCAAAAAAGGATTAAGCAGTAGAAGATGGATGGATGACTTAAGTGAGTGAGTACAAATTAGCCACTTAACATCTCAGCAGATGTCTAAAATGTTCATTGGTGCAGCAAGTTTCTGTATGATAACCTTGCTATTGCTCTTTCTGTATCATCACACTTAATGCATGTCAAATGCATTGTGTCACTGGTGTATGTCTGTATGTGGACAAAACTTGCTTACTATTGCTGTTGAGGTACCACCACCATTAAACATGGCATGCCATATTCAATGGGCATCAATGCTAGTCATAAAGGAAAATACTCTATTTTTGAGTTACAGAAACCTGTGACTTAATGTTTTGTGCCTTTGTAGATCCACTGATGTGAAAGTTGTAAGGCACATATGTAAATGATTAACTGAGGCATAATATTGTTGAAATTGCACTTGTTTTTCTTTTAAAAATTCAGGTTGGTCATAATATGGTTTGTAAAAACAGGATTCATTAAATGTAAACATTTCACAATGTACTTGTACTTCTTTGCACTAAAACAAAGAAACAAATTTGGACTTGTAATTGTTTAGGGTATTATGCTATTATTTTACTGGTCCAGCCCACTTGAGATTAAATTGGACTGGATGTGGGCTCCAAACTAAAATAAATGTGGCACCCCTGCTTTACTAATTCAGATGGCATAATTATATTGATTTTGCTCTAAATTTTGGCTAGTCACCATTTATGAAACCACTTCCTTGACTCAAAAAATAAATCCATTTTGTTGGTAGAACTATGAAAGACCAATTCTGTCATTGCAGGCTTACAGTGTCAACATCCTCATTTACCATCTAATTTGTGAGTCATCCAGAGGACCAAAAGTCATCTCTCCTTTACCCACTCTCCCTCCCCAGTGCACTCTCACAGCAGAATCTAAATCACTGCGGATCTGAGGCTCACTGATTCTACCCTGACCCAGATACTCGCGTACTTTCTTGCCCAAATCCTTTTAAAATGAGAGCCCACCTTTTTTTTTGATCTGCAGTTTGTGGTCACATCCTTCCTCCATGGTTTAATAGTTGCATTGCCTAAATTTGAAAAAAAGAAAAAACAAAACACCTTGCTCTAGGACACAGTGCAAAATGCATTACTTTAAAATCAGCAGTCCTTAAAAAACAGAAATCCTTGACTGGAGTTTGGTGTGTAATGTGACGCTGATTGTAGCATCTGTGTCTCTGGAGAGAGATGCACCGTGAGCACTGTCAATCTGACTTGGTGTGGAGAAAGGGATAGGCGAGGCAACGAGCTGAACGACACAAGGCTTTGTTCTTTCTCCAACAACATAACAGAAAATAGCGAAACAGTGCTCCTGGGTTTCTGTGCATTCCCCTTTTATATCTTTAATCCCATGCATCAAGACCCAGAGCTTCCGACCATTATACATTGTTGTTTAACAAAGGAACTCTGATTATATTGGCATGTTGGCTCTATATGCTTTATTTTTATGTTACTAACATAACTATAATATAATTTTTTTGAAAATAATTCCCAGTTTTATATATTTTTAAAAAACTTTATTACGATTTTTGTTTACGTCGCAATGCATTCTGGGTAGTGACGTAGAATGGTTGCAGCCGTTTTTTCTGTCTTATACAAGCCAAGAAGCGAAGCTCCTAACTACTGCCATTTGTCAGTGAAAATGCCACATTGCATGGCTTTTGGATGTAATTTCCAATCAAAGGGAAATAAAGAGAGCGGGGTGAGCCTCCATAGCTTTCCTAAAGAGGGAAAGTGGAGGAAAAAGCGGGGCAGCAGCGGCTCAGCAGGTAGTCTAATAACCCGGTGGTTGGCGGTTCGCATCACGCTCTCCCCAGATATCCTGCCGTTGTGTCCCTGGGCAAGACACTTCACCCGCATTGCCTCCAGTGCCCATAACACTGGGTATGAATGTGTAAAAATGTTTAAATGCTCGGTGGTGGCCGGAGAGGCTGTTGGCGCAGATTGGCAGCCACATTTCCCTCACTCTGAGTGTCTGTGATCACGCGCTGTAGCGCATGCCTGATAAAACTGACATATGTATTAATCACGCTGTGATAATAGCACAATATCGCTCAAAGCGCGCGCATGAGACATGTCTGTGATCGCACGCTTGTGTTGACCGTTCCTGCCTTTCCTCTCCTAACCGTGGTTTTGGGACGCAGGGGAGATGCATCTTCCTCCGCGGTCAATTCCCGAGTAAATCTCACTCTTGTGGTACACAGAAGCACAGGCCGTTTTGCTGAAGCGTTGGGGCTTTATTTATATACCGCACTGTTGTCAGCAACAAATTCTACCTGCTCTGGTCGCCTCGCTCTTTCTACTTATCCGCACCAAATCACACACCGTTCGCCACACACACCGGGGAGGGGGGAGGGGGCGCGCCTCGGCTGCGCAAACGCCATCACTCACTCACGTCCACGCACCGAGCTGCTGCCCCATCCAAACAAACGCACCAGACACATTCCACAACCCTTGATAGAGCTGACATGTATTAATCACGCTATGATAAAGCACAATATCCCGCAATTTGCGCACCAGTGTGGCGGATGAAATAAGGGAACCCAGTGTTGAGGCACGGAATAAGTGCAGGCAGGACACTGCGAACTGAAGTTTAAAAGGGTGTTTATTTCATCCTCCAGCACGAAGCTCACTCCAGCGCTGTGGAGCGAGCCCTTTTTTTTTTATTACTTATTTTGTACCCATAGGCAGATTTGTTTTGCAGTCTGGTGACAAGCCACCAGCTGCCAGTCGCTGCGTGCGCAAGCACCCCTTAACTCCCTAACCTGCATGTTTTTGACATGTGGGAGGAAACTGGAGAAATCCCGGAGTAAACCCACGCAAACACAGGGAGAACATGCAAACTCCACACAGATCACTGTTGGCCGGGGGCAGGGATTGAACCCACGATCTCTGCGATCCCCCGGCCGAGGGTAAACTGTGCTGCCCACTGCGCACTGTGGTTAGTACAAAATAAGTAATAAAAAAAAGGGCTCGCTCCACAGCGCTGGAGTATGAAATAAACACCCTTTTAAACTTCAGTTCACGTGTCCTGCCTGCAATTATTCCGTGCCTCCACACTGGGTTCCCTTATTTCATCCGCCACACTGGTGCGCAAAGCGCACGCTCGTGCACTTTGAGCGATATTGTGCCATTATCACAGCATGATTAATACATATGTCAGCTTTATCAGGCATGCGCTACAGCGCGTGATCACAGACACTCAGAGTGAGGGAAATGTGGCTGCCAATCCACACCAACAGCCTCTCTGGCCACCACCGAGCATTTAAACATTTTTACACATTCATACCCAGTGTTATGGGCACTGGAGGCAATGCGGGTGAAGTGCCCGGCCTTGGATGCGCTCTGCAGAGCGTGCCCAAATGCCAAGTCACGTTTCGTTACCTTGTATTCATACATGTGTAATGACAATAAAGTTGAATCGCATCATCTCATCTCATCTCATTAGACGACCTGCTCTACCTGCTGAGCCGCTGCCGCCCCACTTTTTCCTCCACTTTCCCTCTTTAGGAAAGCTATGGAGGCTCACCCCGCTCTCTTTATTTCCCTTTGATTGGAAATTACATCCAAAAGCCGCGCAATGTGGCACTTTCACTGACAAATGGCAGTAGTTAGGAGCTTCGCTTCTTGGCTTGTATAAGACAGAAAAAACGGCTGCAACCATTCTACGTCACTACCCAGAATGCATTGCGACGTAAACAATAATGGCGATTTACATCGTAATAAAGTTTTTTAAAAATATATAAAACTGGGAATTATTTTCAAAAAAAATTATATTATAGTTATGTTAGTAACATAAAAATAAAGCATATAGAGCTAACATGCCAATATAATCAGAGTTCCTTTTAACAAAGGAATGTGTGGCACATTAACATAACGTACACTGCCGCCGCTTTCACACCTTTCTTCAAACCATGGCTCTGGTCATTCTTAATCTCCCCGGTGGGCGCATAGAACCAACAGTCCCGTCTGATGCCCCCCGGTGACACCTCATCTTTCGGTCCATTGTCCTCCTCTTTCCCCCTGCCTCTCTGGGTGGAGGAAACTCCCACACCGTGCCCCCACATTGGAAACATTAAAATACCACATATCAGCTACTTCCAGAAGTATAATCAAAATATTCTTTTGTTCATTTATGACAAAAAATACTCAAAGTTAAAGAAAACATTTAATATATACCATATAACATGAGAATGTCTCTAAATAAAACTCATTCTTGAACCTCCATCCATCCATCCATCTTGTACTGCCTATCCGGGGGTCTGGGTCACGGGGGCAGCAGTTCCAACAGACCAACCCAGGCTACCGTCCGGTTCATATAACACCATGATTCCTCCTGCAGGTGGTGAGCCCAATGGAGGGCGGACCCATGTGGCTCCTTTGGGTACACTGGATCCTTGACGTAACCTTTTTCCAAGGGATATACTGTACCGCTCTTCGTTCGGCCCTTCACCCAGGACCAGCTTGTCTTGGGAGACTGTAACAGGGAAAGTTGCCCCCGACAACATACAGTGGTGTGAAAAAGTGTTTGTCCCCTTCCTGATTTGTCATTTTTTGTATGTTTGTCACACTGAAATGTTTCAGATCATCATACACATTTAAATATTAGACAAAGATAACACAAGTAAACACAAAATGCAGTTTTTAAATGAAGGTGCTTATTATTAAGGGTAAAAAAAAATCCAAATCTACATGGCCCTGTGTGAAAAAGTGAATGCCCCCCCCCCACTTAAAACATAAATTAACTGTGATTTTATCACATCTTTGGAAAGCTGAGTTCAATTTATCTAGCCCCACCCAGGCCTGATTACTGCCACACCTGTTCTAAATCAAGAAATCACTTTAATAGGACCTGTCTGACAAAGTGAAGTAGACCAGAAGATCCTCAAAAGCTAGACATCATGCTGCGATCCAAAGAAATTCAGGAACAAATGAGAAAAAGTAATTGAGATCTATCAGTCTGGAAAAGGTTATAAAGCCATTTCTAAAGCTTTGGGACTCTAGCAAACCACAGTGAAAGCCTTTATCCACAAATGGCGAAACCTTCCCAAGAGTGGGCCGACCAAAATTACCCCAAGAGCACAGTGACGACTCATCCAAGAGGTCACAAAAGACCCCACAACAACATCCAAAGAACTACAGGCCTCACTTGCCTCTGCTAAGGTCAGTGTTCATGACTCCACCATAAGAAAGAGACTGGGTAAAAATGGCCTGTATGGCAGAGTTCCAAGACGAAAACCACAGCTAAGCAAAAAGAACATAAAGGCTCATCTCAGTTTTGCCAGAAAACATCTTGATGATCCCCGAGACTTTTGGGAAAATACTCTGTGGACTGGTGAGACAACAGTAAAATATGGTGGTGGTAGTGTGATGGTCTGGGACTGTTTTGCTGCTTCAGGACCTGAAAGACTTGCTGTGGTAAATGGAACCATGAATTCTGCTGTCTACCAAAAAATCCTGAAGGAGAATATCCGGCCACCTGTTCGTGACCTCAAGCTGAAGTGCACTTGGGTTCTGCAGCAGGACAATGATCCAAAACACACCAGCAAGTCCACCTCTGAATGGCTTAAGAAAAACAAAATGAAGACTTTGGAGTGGCCTAGTCAAAGTCCTGACCTGAATCCGATTGAGATGCTGTGGAATGACCTTAAAAAGGCGGTTCATGCTCCAAAACCCTCCAATGTGGCTGAATTACAATAACTCTGTAAAGATGAGTGGACCAAAATTCCTCCACAAAGCTGTAAAAGACTCATTGCCAGTTATCGCAAATGCTTGATTGCAGTTGCTGCTGCTAAGGGTGGCCCAACCAGTTATTAGGTTTAGGGGCAATCACTTTTTCACACAGGGCTATGTAAGTTTGGATTTTTTTTTTCCTTCATTTAAAAACTGCATTTTGTGTTTACTTGTGTTATCTTTGTCTAATATTTAAATTTGTTTGATGATCTGAAACATTTAAGTGTGACAAACATACAAAAAAATGAGAAATCAGGAAGGGGGCAAACACTTTCACACCACTGTAGCTCCTGGGATCATTAGGGCACACAAACCCCTCCACCACAATAAGATGGTGCTCCACGGTGGGGCATTCTTGAATCTGACCCACTTTAATAAGTACTCCTGTTCAACGGCTTGTTAATCCAAATATCTAATCAGCCAATCACATGGCAGCAACTCAATGCATATATACTGTATATCTCAAAGAAAACATGTGAATCCTTTGCAAAAACCTGGTTTTCTGAATTAATTGATCATGAAATGTGATCACATCTAAACCTCTCAAGAGAGTTGTTCACATCAGACATCCTAAGAATATGGCTGAGCTGAAGCAGTTCTGTAAGGAAGAATGGCCCAAAATTCCTCCTTGAACATTGTGCAGGTCTGACCAGTAGCTACCTTAAGGTTGTTGGACATTATTGCTGCCAAAGGATGTTTGAACATTTATTAAATCCAGTGGTTCCCTTACTTTTTCCACCAGCACTCTGAATGTTTAATGGATGTGTCCGATAAAGACATGAAATATTATTACTGTGTGTGGTATTAGGTTAAGCCCATTGTGTCTGTCTATACTTGGGACTTGGACATTGATCAGATCACATTTTATGACCAATTGATTCAGAAGACACTCCAAAGGGTACACATACTTTTTCTTGCAAATGTAATCATGCAGACATGGTCAAGACAAGCTGCAGAAGTTCAAGCCGAGCATCAGACTGGGGAAGAAAGAGGATTTAAGTGACTTTGAACATAATGTAGTCGGTGGTGCATAACGGGCTGGTCCGAGAATATTTTCACACACAACCATCTCTAGGGTTTACAGAGAGGTTTTAAAAAGAGAAAATATCCAGTGAGCAGCAGTTCTTTGGGCCCACACGACTTCTTGATGTCAGGGCTCAGAGGAGAATTGTCAGACTGGCTGAAGCTGACAGAATAGCAACGGTAACCCATATAACCATTTATTACAGCCGAGGTATACAGGAGAACATATCTGAAGACACAACACTGACCCTTGAAGCAAATGGGCTACAGCAGCAGAAGACCTCAACTGGTGTCATTCCCATCAGTTAAGAAAAGGAAACTGTGGCTACAATTCACACAGTATCAAACATACTGTACGTTGTCTGGTCTGAGTCTCAATTTTAGCTTAACATTCGGAGGATAGGGTCAGTTTGGCATAAACATCACAAAAAATGGATGCATGCATGGAGCATCGTGGGCGTGCAGCTAATAAATCTGCAGCAACTGTGTGATGCTAGCATATCAATACGGACCAATATCTCAGAAGAATGTTACCAGCACCTTGTTGAATGCTATAAAGAATTAAGGCAGTTCTGAAGGTAACAGGGGTCCAACCCAGCACAAGATGTACAGTACCTAATAATGTGACTGGTTGTATATACACTTATATCTTGTGACCTTTGCCCTTGGGCACAAACTGGATGCAGACCCCCATGAAGATCACTGTGTGAGAGTTTGGTGAGCATCGGGGCAATAACCTAGGTCAGAGGTCGGCAACCCCTGCTACACAAAGAGCCACTTTAAGAGACTTTTGACCAGCAAAATCCGCATGGAGCCAAAAGAATATCTGAGCCTGAAAACGAAGGTAAAACAGCAACATCACCAGTACAAACTGGTCTGACACCATCAATATTAAGAGGATTTTAATATTACAATTTTTTCCAAGATTTGTGAGATAGATTTTTGGGATAAATTTTCTGGTTTTCTAATAAATTTATCATATTTTTCCTTAAAAAGGTTTTTATTTTTTTTTTCAGATAAACTTGCAGTCTTTTCCACATGAATTTGTGACTTTTTTCCTCATAAAAATGCAGTGTTTCCAGTAAGTTTGTTATTTTTCCCCCAGAAATGTTGTGATTTTTATAGCAAATTTGCAAGTGTTTCTCTCATAAGATTGCAACTTTTTTCAATAAATTTGTCCTACAGTTTTTCTGGCATAAATCTTCTGCTTTTCTAATAAATATGCTCTATTCTCCCTTGTAAATTTGTTACCTTTTTCAGGTAAATTTGCAGCATTTTTCATATAAATTTGTAACATTATTCCCAAAAAAAGGCAACTTTTCCAGTATTTTTTTTTTTTCAGAAATGTTGTGACTATTTCTTGCAAATTTGTTGTGGCATTTTCTTCATATAATTGCAACCTTTTCCCTAATTTGTGAGAATTTTTGGCATACATTTTCAGCTTTTCTTACAAATTTGCTATTTTTCTAGTAAATATTTTTCTCACAAATCTGTGTCCTTTTTACTGAAAGTTCTTAATTTTTTCTCAAATCCTCAAGGAGCCACTGGCTGTGGGCAAAAGAGCCACACGTGGCTCCAGAGCCACAGGCTTGAGACCCCCAGCCTAACAGAAGTTGCAATTCCCATGAATCGTGGATGGACAACCAGACAGACAGATGCAGCGCCATGGTATGAGCTCATATCACCTTCACAGGAATGAGCTAAAACATTTTGCGTGTATATCAGAGTTCTCAGTTACCTGCTTTTATCGCCCCCTCGAAAAGCTCTAACATAGTAAGAACTTTAACACAGTCCATTTCTCAGCCTCCCAATTTCACAAAATGAACATGTATGGAAAATTTAGGTTGGTGGACTTGCAGCATGAGACATATGGAGAGGAGTGCTCTGTTGATCAGCATTTAGATACAGACCAATAGTCTTTAGGAGAGTGTATGAGTGTGCGTGTGTTTGTGTGTATGCACAGATCCCCAAGAGAGGCTTTAGCAGAGCGTTACTTATTCACCCCTCTGGCTGAACTGATGGAGTTCTCTGGCTTGGATCGCCTGCGTGAAAGATGGGCCGAACGTGAACGATATGAGGCAGACACACACACGCGCGTGCACGCTGAGGCAGACACCAGAGAAGCTGTTGCCTAACGGTGCAATTCAAACACATTTACACCCACTGAGGTCGAGCGAAGCAGTGTGAATCCACTGAGTGAATGTAGAACAACAAATCAGAAAAAAAAAAAAAAAAAAGTTGAGCACAGCCGTTAGGAGACAACACGGAGAAATCTCACCAGCTTGAGATCTGAAAGGACTGAAAACTCACACACAAACACACACACAGATACAGAGCGTCTTGGCATGTCCATTTTAATAAAGTGGAGCGGGTGTTACATCTTCCACTGGGGCCAGACCACAAATCTATACAGACACCAGACTTCAGGCAGTGGTTATAATGTAAGAGCCGCACTGAACCTTCCAACTCAAAACAGGACTGCCATCTGTTATACACTGTGGAGCGGTACTTACAGATCTGTCTGGAGATGTGAATGGAGGTAAGGAGCAAATGGAACACAGGGACACTGAACCGTACGTGTCGAAGGGTGAGACACGTTCAATGAAGGAGATTCTGCAGACTTGAGAAAACGATAAAAAAATACGCAGGGACATGCACAGGTATGGGCTATTGTTGCCTGGGCAACAGCCCATTTGCCATCATTATCTGAGCTACCCCCTCCAAAGGAAAATAAATAAACTGTTGTAACTGTTTCATAAACATGTCACTTTATACTAGTAAATTTACAGGTTTTTTTTTTCTTGCTGCTTGTAATTTTTTGTTCATGAAACTTTGAGACCTTTGTCTTATATTTGCACTGTATTATAGTAAATTCTGAACTTTTAATTACTAAATTTGTGCCCTTTTCCTCTGAAATGTGCATGTTTTGTGATAAATTTAAGGTTTTTTTCATGTAAATTTGGAATTTTGTATATATAATAATATAATTAAACCCTTTTCCACAAAATTTTAAGACTTCATGAAAATTTGAGGCTTTTTTCACAGATGAATTTCCATTTTCCCTTGAATTTGTGAATTAAATTCATATCATTAATTAATATCTTTTTCCTTGTTGTCAAAATTTCCCCCCTTATGTGTTTCATTTGATATTTTTTACTAATTTTTTTTTTTCTTGTACGAGAGCTGCTCATGAAAAATTTCCCGATTCATTTACCATGGACTGAGAGGACCTAAACTTCACACAGTTATTAGTCTTTCTCTACATAGGTACCACCAAGGGTCACACACTTCTCCCATCACTTTATGCAGACCTCACCTGTAGAAGTCTACAGGTTGCATCACAAGCCACGACTTGACATCGGAAATCAGCTTTTCATTCTCTTGGAAGTGCTTGCCCTTCAAAAATGATTTCATGGTTTGAAAGAGGTGAAAGTCAGATGCTGGGAGGTAAGGAGAGTTGGGGGCCGGGGGGTCATAGCCTCAGGACAGTACTTCCATCTGAGCAACATGCAAGTTGTGAACTGGGGCATTGTCTTCCCAGAGGCGGACACCTTTGGTCAGCATGCAGCATCTCTCGGTTTTGATGGCCTTCCACAATTTCTGCAGCAGTGAAGGATAGTAAGTCCTGGTAATTGTGGTACCCTTTGCCAAAAAAATCCATCATCAATACTCCATGTTGGTCCCAAAAGACTGTCAGCATGACCTTGCCTGCTGAGGACTGGACACATGCCTTCTTCGGAGGTGGTGAGTCATAATGCTTCCATTGCTTCGACTGGGCTTTAGCCTCTGGGTCATAGTGATGGACCCATGTTTTGCCCTGCATGATTAGCCTGTTGAAGAAGTCCTCCTGGTTTTCTTGGCACATGGCCAAAAGAGCCTTGTAGCCTTGACTCGTTCAGTTTCTGAAAAAGTGTGAGCAACTGGAGAATCCCTCATGCAGACAACTTCCACATGAGCAAATGGTCATGGATGATTTTTTTTTTCCACAGACCCCACACTGATCTTGTCCTTTTGGGCTAGATGGTAAGCAGTTAGGTGGCGATCCTCCAAAATGGTGACCTCCACTCGCTGAATGGTGTCTTCATCAATGGCTAACTGTGGCTGCCCAGGAATAATTTCCGTTTCCACCAATGTCTGACCACACTTGAACTGTTGATGCCAGTGCTTGACTACGTCATATGATGAGACATCCTCCCCATAAGTATCTTTCATCTCACTGAACATCTTCCGTGACGTGTGGCCTCTCAAGTACAGGAACCTGATGACTGCTCTACATTCAACTGGCTCCATTATTACAACTTATGCAACCTTAACACCTGTAAAAGAGAAACTCTTAGGAGTTCAGAGCTGCAAATTATCACATGACCTATTAGAGATATGCATTATTGTACATGCACATTTTCAGGCTCCTGCAATAGCTGGAAGTGGGTCCGGGGAAATATTTAATGAGCAGCCCTTCTAACCGTGTTACTTTTCTCTTGTAACATTCTCTCAAAAATGTATAACTTTTTTCTGACGAGTTTAGTGCATCTTTTTAATACATTTCTTGTTTTTGTACAGTGACATGCACAGACATTTCAGAAGGCAGGTGCTTAACCAAAAAAAGGGCACTCCCAAATACTGAAAAAAGTAAAGTTACCTACAGTAGTGCCAATTTTACTGTGCTTACTTGATATATCAATTTTATCTTAATACCTATATACTTATGGAGATATTTAATACCCCATAGATTTTTACAAAACTGTCAACTCAGAAAACGACCATCGTCTTCATTAATTATGTATTCACAGGACAAAAGGTCAATGACAAAAAATGGACAACAAATAAATATCTGTTTAAAATAAATAAATCTTTGCAAAAATCTGAAAAAGGTTTTCTTTCAATAAATAAAATATTAAATCTCCATTCAAATAATTAAATTTTTGCAAAAAATTAGCCACTTCCCCTTGTCAGTAAAATGACATGATGAAAATCGTCATCTCTTGTTAACCTGCCACCCTCCATCCCCATAAAGACTGTAAGGATAGTTTCTACAGGAGAACTATGTCAGTGAGAGGATAGTGGCAAATGCACAAGGAAATCATGAAAATGTGAGAAAAAGTTGTAAATTTTCTAGAAAAAGTTGCAAATTTACAAGTATATTGTTGTAAATTTGTGTGGGAGAAAAAGGTAACAATTTTATTATGAAACATGGCAAATTTATAGGGAAACTAGAAAAGCACTCGGAGAGCGCAGACCTCCACCATGCGCCACAGTTCCCCCCATACAGTGTTTGTGTGCACGTTTTCAGATTCCTTGACCATGAAAACATCTGACTAGCAATTGGATTGACAATGATAGGATTAGTGGTTCAGTAGTTATTCACGAAAATCGCATTTTCCGTAATGGCGGTTTTCTTCTGGACGGTGATCCGGATCACCACCAAAATCTAATCATCTGTAGGATACCCCATTTCTGACAATCTGTGAAAATTTCATGAAAATCCGTTCATAACTTTTTGAGTTATGTTGCTAACAAACAGACAGACAGACAGACAAACCAACGCCGATGAAAACATAACCTCCTTGGCGGAGGTAAAAAGTAATACATGTACTACAAAAGTAATAAACTTGCCAGGAAAAAGTTGAAGATTTATATATATATAAAAAGTTATAACTTTCCAAGAAAAATTCTAAACTTTACAAGAAAACCCTCAATAATTGGTGAGAAAATTGGACATTTATGAGAAAAAAAAGTCAAAATGCATATAAAAATGTTGTGGAAAATTAGCAAAATTTTCTTGTAAATTTATGGCTTTATCTTGGAAATGTGTGGGGGTGGGTGGGTGGGGGGGTGAGTGTCTATCGATATGGAAGCTGTATCCCTGCACGAAATGTCTACTGGTTCAGAAGAGTTAACAATCCGACAAAACCTTTTCAGATGAACTTCAAGCCTGCCGCAGCTGTGGCTTCAGTAAATAGTACGGTGGACCTCTGATTGGAGGGGTGCTGGTTCATGTCCTGCTCTTGCTGCTATGCCCACATCATTTTACTGAGATGGAATTTAGAATCTCCATCTAGTGGGTCTTCTTGTTCTTCTTCTTCTTCGTTCAGACCACTGGTTGACAGATAGGTGCGCTGTAATTCCAGTTCATGGATAGGATCATGCAAATAGATCTGAGCAAAAAGTGGCTTTCGACCCTGTTCAGGAAGACCCGTGCATGCCCGTCGAAACCCAGAAACCGGAGCACCCGGAGAAAATCAACACTTTGCTTGGCATTTTACACATTTGTAGGGTAGACTGCCATTCTTCATGGGTACTGCTTCGAATGGGTGTGGTTTAAAGAAACCTTTTCAGATGAACTTCAAGCCTGCCGCAGCTGTGGCTTCGGTAAATAGTACAGCGGATCTCTGATTGGAGGGTTGCTGGTTCATGTCCTGCTCTTGCTGCTATGCCCACATCATTTTACTGAGATGGAATTTAGAATTAAAGTTACTAGTACATACCCGTGCATACCCGTCCATGCCCGTTGAAACCAAGTATAAGCAAGTATTTCTGCATGCCTGTTGCTGAAGGGTCTCTTCCTGTCTGAGACGGCTGTGTTGTTCACAGTCATGCCTGCGGCGTACTGCTCGAACCTGAGGTGTTTCATCTTCACGGCATCTTTTCTGACGTGCAGCAGTTCTCCTCACTGTATTGCTCTCCATTTGGTGGGTCTTCTTCTTCTTCTTCTTCTTCGTTCAGACCACTGGTTGAGGGATAGGTGCGTTGTAATTCCAGTTCATGGACAAGATCAGGCAAATAGATCTGACCAAAAAGTGGCTTTCGACCCTGTTCAGGAAGACCCATGCATGGCCGTTGAAACTCAGAAACCGGAGCACCTGGAGAACATCAACACTTCGCTTGGCATTTTACACATTTGTAGGGTAGACTGCCATTCTTCATGGGTACTGCTTCGAATGGGTGTGGTTTAAAGTAGGGTGTCCTATTCTTAATCGGGTGACAGACTGACACACTGACAGAGATTTCTTGAATTTATAGAGTGCCTTCTGCCTTACTGAGTGAGAGTTCCAGATTTACTGCTTGGAATGGGTGTGGTTTAAAGTAGTGTGTCCTATTCAGTCTCAGCTTCTCTGTGCCTTGCCTGGCGTGCAGCGCTGGCAGCCACCCGACTATTCTGCATTTCCTGGGTCTCAGCTTGTCTGTGCCTTGCCTGGCGTGCAGCATTGCTCGCTTTGTGGGCATTTCAAGCTTCAAGTGACTCAGCACGTGCATGGCGCACTGCCACATGTTTCCTGTCTGTCTGTGCATCCCTTGTCTGTCGTACCCTATGCTGGTGAAGGGTCTCCTCCTGTGGCCGGCATCATAGGACACTCCATCATAGGTAGGCAGGCATCGTGAGTGATGGTCTATATGTCATCATAAAGACATCAAGGCCGGCATCATAGGACACTACATCATAGGTAGCCAGTCCTATTGTCTATATGACGGCATCGCCTATATGACGGCATTGCGAGTCCTATGTAGCCTGAGATCATAGGCTCATCATAGGACATCAGACAGACATCATAGGCCGTCCTATGATGTCCTATGATCGTGACAGACAGACACACAGAGATTTCTTAAATTTATAGAGTGATGATGATGGAGTGATGTGTCCTATGATGCCTAGGCAGAGATCAGAAGACACAGACACATGGTCTATGTGACATCAAAAGCCATATGGTCTATGTGACATCATAAAGACACATTTGTGTCCTATGATGCCTGAGATCATAGGACGTCCTATGATGTTCAGGCAGAGATCATAGGCTGTCCTATGATGTCCTATGAAGCGTGACACACACACACACAGACAGACACATAGAGATTTCTTGCTTTTATAGAGTGATAGAGTGAAGTGAAGAGGTTATATAGCCTTAGGATTTAGCAGCGGGCAAGGTCAAAAATGTTAAAATTTAAAGCCTTGCTCATGCTACACCTTCACTCTGGTGCGCTGACATGCATGTCTGCTTTGGACAAGGCCGGCGCGCATGTGGTATACTTCATTTTCGTCTACTAGGCCAAGCGTTTGATGCATGTGCATAATCGTCATTTGTAGTTTCGCCCCAGCCCTATGGGTAGCGGAAATGTGCTAACATGCGAGTTTGTTTGCTGGCTATATACACTACCGTTCAAAAGTTTGGGGTCACCCAGACAATTATTTTGTGTTTTCCATGAAAAGTCACACTTATTTACCACCATGAGTTGTAAAATGAATAGAAAATATAGTCAAGACATTGACAAGGTTAGAAATAATGATTTGTATTTGAAATAATAATTTTTTCCTTCAAACTTTGCTTTCGTCAAAGAATCCTCCATTTGCAGCAATTACAGCATTGCAGACCTAACATGATTGCACAAGGGTTTTCTAGTCATCCATTAGCCTTCTGACGCAATGAGCAAACACGTTGTACCATTAGAACACTGGAGTGATAGTTGCTGGAAATGGGCCTCTATACACCTATGTAGATATTGCACCAAAAACCAGACATTTGCAGCTAGAATAGCCATTTACCACATTAGCAATGTATAGAGTGTATTTCTGATTAGTTTAAAGTTATCTTCATTGAAAAAAAGTGCTTTTCTTTCAAAAATAAGGAAATTTCTAAGTGACCCCAAACTTTTGAACGGTAGTGTAAAAGTGAAGAAACGCGAGAGCAACACACATTTTTTGTAGCAACAACAACGACGTTGTTTCAAGGAAGAGTAAGAATTACTGTTTTTCAATGCTCATCTCTGCTTAAGCTGCTGCTGCTTCAAAATGATTCATGTATGTTTATTCTCATCTTCCTCTTCCTTGTCTACTTTGACTTTGTATGCTGTGTCGGTAGTGCCACCTCTTGAATGGAAGGTTCAGTCTTATGCATGCGTAGTCAACGTGCCCAGGCAACATGTTCACAAAATTTGGGCTGTACGCGATCAGGTGCGGAGGGGCCCTGCGAAGCCTAGCGGACTGGAGACAATGACGTAATTTTCGTCAAACAAACCTCGCAGTCGAGCGGACATGGACAGTGGAGGTGAAGCATGAACCCAGCTTAAGAGGTTAGCCTAAGGATTTGGAAGTGGGTCAGGTTAAAAAGGTAGCCAATAGATATTAATTAAAAAACTGAAAAAAATAAAATGCCTTAGATTGACTTCCGGTTATGGCTGCCACGTAGGACGGACGTGTCTCGCTCTGCTCTGCTCCTGGAGAAAAAAATCGGCAAATAACTCTCTCATTTGGGACAGAACGTATCCCAGCATTTGGGCGAGGATATGTCGGCGAAGCCTAAGGCTGGAAAACCAGGAAAAGGAAAAAGCGAGCCGCCGAAACAGTCCAAATTAACGGACTTTCAGGTCTGTGACGCAGCAAACAAAACTCCATATATGGCGGAGGAGGCTGGCAACGGTGCGATTTCTGCGGGGAATGGCGCAGATGCGCTGATGGCTGCCATGAGTTCAATGAGAGCGGACTTTTCCTCTAGATTTGATGGGATTATGACAGCGTTGGAAGGAATAAGAAAGGAATTGGGTGACTGTGTAGAACGAACGGCGCAGATGGAGCTCCGTCTCGCTAGTGCTGAAGATGACGTCACCCGTCTTCAATTAAAGGTGCGCACTTTGGAAAAAAAAAATAAATCTCTGGAAGATAATATTTTGGATTTGGAATCTCGGTCGAGACAGAATAATTTGAGGCTGGTGGGTCTTCCAGAGGAATCAGAAGGTCGGGACGTATGTTCCTTTCTGGAAAAGTGGATTCCGGAGGTGCTGGGCAGCGAGGAGTTGCAATCAGCAGTGGTTCTGGAAAAAGCACATCGTATTGGCCCACGGAGAGATAAGGGACCGCCGAGGACCTTAATTATGAAGTTTCTTAGCAACAGAGACAGGATGAAGATCTTCAACGCTGCACGTGCTAAAGGAGAGATTAAACACCAGGACCAGCAGGTGCGGTTCTACCCAGATTTGGCCACAGGAATCCAGCAATTGAGGAAGCAGTTTGATCCCGTACGTAAGGAGCTGCGCAACCTTGGGATTCGTCATGGTGTAATCTATCCTGCGAGACTGCTGACCACGTATGAGGGCAGAACCCACATCTTCAAGACCCCAGAGGAGGCGCAGGAGTTCATCAAGAAGATCAAAGAAGAAGAAGAAACTGGTGGGAGCTAAGCATGAACAAAATATAAGGTAGAATAATTAAGCATTTGCACAGGCATCTGACTGACTTGAAGTAAATAGTAAGTTTACAAAATATAGATTGTATTATATATTAAAAAAACAAAACAAAAACAAAACAAAACAAAAAAAACAAAACTATGATGTACGAAGTTGTTAAAAATTTTGGAGTTAAGTTGGAAAACTACAGAGGAGAGTTAATGTTACGTCATTAAAAGCAGTAGAGTTAGGGTGATTGGGAGGATGAAGAAGGAGTGGCTTAGGCTGTTCCCCGTGGGTGTGGAACGGTCGATGGCTATATCGGGAGACAGAATTTTTCTTTTGATTTTGGGGGGTTTGCCACAAGTGTGGGAAGGGGAAATTTGTTTGTGTGTAGTTTGTAGGATGAATGTTCAACCACTCATGTTTTTGCTTCTCTGTATGAGCATGTTTACACTGCAAGGTAATCCCAAACTCTCTATTGATCATGGACCAAAGTGTTAATCTTAATTTAACTTCATGGAATTGCAGAGGTCTACAAAATTTAAAAAAACTTAAACAAGTTATGAATAAAATAAAGGACATGGGTTCAAGAATTGTGTTTTTACAAGAAACTCATCTGATAGAGGAGGATGTTAAAAGAATTAGGAGTAGATGGCAGGGAAGTGTATTCACCTCTTCATTTTCATCCCGAGCCAGGGGAGTTATGACTCTCATACATAAATCAGTTCCTTTTCAAGTGAAAAATGTAATTGGAGACAAATTTGGAAGATATGTAATCATTCAAGGTTCTTTGCTATTAGAAAATATAAATCTTGTGAACTTATATGGTCCCAATATAGATGATCAGAAGTTCTTTGCTAATTTATTTCTCATCTTATCATCACTTACAGGGCAACATATAATAGCAGGGGATTTTAATTGTACATTGAATCCAGGTGTGGATAGATCAACAGGACTGGATTGTACGCACATTGGATGTAGGATGACTATTAATCATTTTATGAAAGAATTGAGATTGTTAGATATATGGAGAGAAATGAAACCACAAGTTAAAGCCTATTCTTGTTATTCCAGTACCTACAAGACATTCTCACGTATTGATTATTTTTTGATTTCCACAGAATTAAGGTCCAAGATTCAAAACTGCTTTTATGATAACATCGTGATCTCTGATCATGCACCCTGTTGTCTAATATATGTAGATAAAAAATTGACAAAGGAATCAGGTAGATGGCAATTTCAGCATAAATGGCTTCAGGATGAGGAATTTGTCAAGTATATAGAAAAACAGATAGACGAGTTCTTTGACATCAATACTACACAAACATCAGCATGTGTAAAGTGGGAGGCTTTCAAAGCTTTTATTAGGGGACATATTATTAGTTATACAGGATCAAAATCTAAGAAGACTCGAGAGGAGAGAGCTAAATTGGAACATAAAATAAAAAATCTTCAGGAAAAAGTGTATGCAGGAAGTGACCCAAGGTTGGAGAATGAATTACTGATTTTGAGAGCTGAATACGACAAAAAATCAGCGAATAGAGCTGCCTCGAGTCTTCTAAGATTGAAACAATCTTTTTATGAACAAGGTGAAAAATCAGGAAAATTATTAGCATGGCAGATTAAACAATTGGAAATTAAAACACCAATTACCAGTATTATAAGTAAGGGACAGGTAGTTATAGATCCTTTAGAAATTAATAGAGCCTTTAGAGATTACTATGAAAAATTATATGATACCAAAAATGAACCTGATTTAACAAAACTAAATGGGTTTTTGAACGAACTATCTATACCGTGTATTCCAAATGAAAACAGGGAGATATTGGAGTCTAAAATTAGTCAAGAAGAAGTTGGGCTAGCCATTGATAATATGAAATCAGGAAAAAGTGCAGGACCAGATGGTCTTCCAGTTGACCTTTATAAAAAATTTAAGAATAAATTAATAAAACCTTTTTTGGAAATGGTTTTAGAAGCATTTCAAAATAATAATTTACCATCATACATAAATAATGCCTTAATTATACTGCTGCCAAAACCAGGTAAGCCCTCTAATAAATGTGAAAATATGAGACCAATAAGCCTATTAAACGCCGACCTTAAGATAATCTGTAAAATTTTAGCAAGACGAATACAAGAAATTTTACCAAATATTATTAATCGAGATCAGAATGGCTTTATAAAGGGTAGACAAGGCTTCCATAATGTAAGAAGACTATTTAATATTATTTATTTTAATAAAGAAACACCGGATACAGCTCTCCTATCATTGGACGTCGAAAAGGCCTTTGATAGAGTTGAATGGCCCTTTCTTTTTGAAGTCCTACAAAGGTTTGGACTTGGAAATAATTTCATAAAATGGGTTCAAATAATATACAATAATGCTACAGCAGAAATCCTAACAAATAACAATATTTCAAAACCAATAAAAATCAATAGAGGATGTCGACAAGGCTGTCCACTTTCACCTTTACTGTTTACTATGGCAATTGAACCTTTAGCGATAGCGATACGTTTACATTCACAAATATATGGAATTAAAGTTGGACCAACAGAACATAAAATCTCCCTGTACGCCGATGATATAATTTTGTTTATGTCGAATCTAAAAAAATCAATTCCAACCTTGTTGAATTTAATAAAGAATTTTGGGGAAATATCAGGATATAAAATAAATAAAACTAAATCTTCAATATTAATGCTAAATGAGACCCAGAGAAATTACCCAGCCCCTGAGGTAAATCAATTCAATGTTGTAAATCAGTTTAAATATTTAGGAATCCAAATTATGCCTAAGCTAGAATCAGTCGCCAGTGTCAACTATGAAGCCTTAATGTCAGATATCAGTGAGTTAACTCAGAGATGGATGTCACTACCAATGTCGATGATCGGGAGAATCAATATACTTAAAAGTAATATTTTACCTAAAATACTTTATTTATTTCAATACATTCCCTTATCACCACCTTTAGATCTATTCTCAAGAATAAAAAAAAAGTTAGTGGAATTTATATGGAACAACAGGAGGGCTAGATTACGTTTGTCTTTATTATATTTACCATTTGATCGTGGAGGTCTGAAATGTCCAAATTTTATGTTGTATTATTGGTCGGCACAACTGAGGTCTATGACATATTATTTTTCATCAAATGATCTCCCTCACTGGACTGAAATGGAATCATACAATTTACCTTTACCTCTTCCCATATTCATATACTCAGATTCGGCAAAAAAATTACAAAAACAAGTTAAAAATCCATTTGTAAAGCATATGATCAAAATATGGTGTGAAGCTAAAAACTATTTAAAAGAACCACAGTTATTGTCACAATTTAGTCCAATATGGGGTAATCAATATTTTAAACCAGGGAGAGCGGACGCTGTATTTAAAGTATGGAATTTAAAAGGGATACAAAAGATTCAGGATTTATATTTGCCATGTGCAGACAACATAATGTCTTTTGAAGAGCTGAGGATCAAATTTAATCTCAATAGAACACATTTTTTTAAATATCTTCAACTTAGAAACTTTATTCGATCAAATCAAAATAAAGCTCTCACTCGACCTATTTATTCATCCTTGGAAAAAATGATGATGAAAGATAGTAAAAGAAAGGGTATTATTTCAGAGTTTTATAACTCATTGACACTATCTTCAAGTGAAAATTCACTGAAAAGATTAAACTACTGGAAAGAAGATCTGCAAATTGAAATTTCAGAGGAACAATGGGAATTGGCTTGTACAGAAGCTCAAACCAAATCAATAAATGCACGCCTTAAATTGATACATTTCAAATGGTTAATGCGGATGTATGTTACACCGGAGGAGTTAAATAGATATAACAAAAATATACCAGATACATGCACAAAATGCATGGAAAGTAAAGGAACCCTATTTCATTGTTTATGGGAATGTAGATTAATAAGAATGTTTTGGGAAGAGGTGAGGGTAACAATTGAAAAAATAATCTCAAAACAAATCATATTGAATCCTAAACTGTTTTTGTTGGGTCTGTACCCAGAAAAGCATAATTTTAATAAAAGTGAAAGAACATTCATAGACCTCAGTTTGCTTAATGCCAAAAAATGTATTGCACTATTATGGAAAAAGACTCATAGACCAGATGTGACTCAGTGGTTAAGACAGATGTTAACAAACCTTCCATTAGAAAGAATAACATATATACTAAAATCAAAGGAAATTGTGTTTGAGAATATATGGAGACCTTTTATTGATTATGTAAAAAATTTAAACATAACTCTTGAAGAAGAAGGTGAATGATGTATGTGGACCTTGTAAATTCCAAACTGGTGAACATAATATGTATACTTATGTATTGGATTGTCTAGACTAAACAGAGGAGCATTGTTGAAGACTTGATTTTGTTGGTGGTTGTTGGTGTTTTTAGTGCATTTTTTTTTTTTTTGTAGTACTTTAGTGTTAGTGTTTGATTGTTTGTATCATGTTTGTTAAAAAAAAAAAAAAGGTTCAATAAAGATATTGTGGAAAAAAAAAATGCCTTAGATTTCTGTACCTGTAGCCTGCTGCCTTTAAGATACGGCATTAATAGAACCAGTCAGATTCAACCCAGATCCATAGCCACTGCCTTTTTATTTTGGCATTTGGAAGTTGTTGTTTTTTTCATGAAAATGTCACTTTTTTCTTTTAAATTTGGGACTTACAGTAAATTTGTGACTTTTTAAATTGTAAATTAGTATCCTTTATCATATTTTTGCACCTTTATTCTTGCAAATTTGTCCTGAAATTACATTTACACAAAATGCCCAAGCTTAGGACAATTAACACACGGAAGCTTTTACAGATAGAGAGTAGGCCTACATGTAGCCACTGCCTTAAAACACTAACTCAAAAGCCTGCTTGAAGGAGATCCGGAACAACTTTCGGTTGCTGTAGTGAGGTCTGTGCACAACAGAGTGGGGGGTAGGGGCATCCGGGGCTCAGACAGCAGGTCACACAGAATTATTTGTCAAAATATAGTTGTGAGACATTGAAACACATTTGATTGGCAATTGGTGGCTCCGTGGGGGGAAATTAAAAATCTATAATACCTTTAAAAAAAAAAAAAAAGCTTTCCAAAAGGGCACTTTAGGGGGGCAAAGGGGAAAGGGGTGATCTTAGGACTTCAGTGTGTGTTTTCTTATATATTTCTTTCTAATACATTTCAGTGATTGTTATTATACATATGGGGCTCTTTTCATTATAAATTTGCAACTCCTGAATTTGTGACCTTTGTCTTACTTCACATTTTTTTCTTGTAATTTTGCCCTCGTTTCAGGTTGAAAGCAGCAGCCCCTCAAAATGTCTGCACACATCCTTGAAAGGAAATGAGTGGAGGTGAGAAAACAAAGACTGAAGGTATGTGCTGATGAGCTGGTTGAAAATGTCGCCCGACACGCCACACTTTTCCCCGTGGCAGCAGTGCACAGACCTGCAGCAGAGCTAACACTTCACATGCGGCACGACGGGAGGCCAGATTCACATCAACATTCAAATATCCTCGAAATTACTCAGCAAATCTGAACTGACGGGGCTCATGTGTATGAATGAGAGTCTGTCTGCGCTTATGACAGCGTGTGCACATCAGAAAGAGTGAGACAGACAACAGGCAAGTGGATGGCTGCATTAATTAATAATAAACTCTTTGAAAGCATTTTCATTTATGCAAATAGTATGCATGCATGCATGTATGCAGACAACAGTATGTTTTGTATGCATTTACAAGTCTATCAGACAAATCTTTAAAAACAGAGCATGGGGGGGGGGGGGGGGTCGATATTTGTGTGAGGCTGGGGATTCTCAAATTACCTCCGATTACTGCCGACTACTACCAATGCTGGGCTAATCGAAGGCAATTTGCATTTGGTTGATGGGCAATTTTAAAAGTGTCTCCCTGATGCTGTTGGAGGCGAGGCAGGCTTTTCCTTTTTTTTCACAGAACATATGTTCACAAGAAAAACAGAAGCCAGGGGAATGAAAGAGAAGGAAATGAGATCTGAGGGTTCAAGGAGGCAGGTTCAAAGTGACGGGAGCTAATATTGCATGGCTTTAGAAGGACTAGAGCATACTCAAGTGAAATGGATTAAAAAAAAGACACATGAAGAATGACGGAGTAAGAGAACTGGAGACACCTAAGAAGGAGGGCTGATGTAAGGAGAGGCTGAGCTGTAGGAGAAGAACCTCTACTCTTTCTTTGGACCAGCTCCAAATGGAGAGGCCTCGTGTGGCCTTCAGTATAACCAATGGGTGGCATTACACACAAGAAGGAGAGATAAAAGGAAAAATAGAGAAATAAATAGAAAGAGAGAGCAGAAGTCAGGGAAATGAGCTTAAGGAAGAGGAAAATATGCCAGGAATTGCACTGTGCTGAATTAATCACGATGCTTACAACCTGTGGTGCTTGGAGCCAAAGGCAGGTGCTCATCGACTGAATGTGTTTGGACAGAATCAGCCTTTCACATGTAAAGCTCTAAAGGAATTTCTAAAAAGGAAACATGAACAAACACGGATGAAAACGCAGGGAAGAAATCTATTCTCGGATTCAAACCTCAAAACGAGACGTATGTGGCTGCAGATTCTGCTTCGATCAAACCAAAAAAAAAGGTTCTCGTGCAATATCAATCTTTGGTTAATTAACTAATAAAAGATATATATGTACGCAATATGTGCTGGTTTAAAGTTGAACTGTAGGGTGTGTTTGATAAATTAGAAAAAACAATGCAAAGCATCCCCAAATTAATTCCCATATCTCTTCTGCAAGGTACAATTACATTTGAATATATGACTTACAATAAACACAATGTATTGCTTTAATATTGTGCTCTGTCAGCATGGTGTGGGAGTTTTTAGTACTTGTGTGCGCTGTGTGAGGTTAAGTGTCTAGATTTACCGACGCATTAACTGGAAAGATTGATCCTTCTTTTGGAGGACAACGACCTAAATGGTCAAGTCAATTTTTGCCACTGCAGAGCTTGCTGACTGTCTGAATCAATTCTGTAACCTTTCTGAAATTCAACAGAAGCGCGTGTCGTTTGGTCTTTGCTGTGGGACATGAAATACCTCAGGCAGCTGGTCCTGCATCACTGACCATGGTTACATGTGCAGCAATATTCTGATATTAGCCCAAACAAGATGATACTCTGAGTAAAATAATGCCATGGAAAAACAGCAGCTTCTCGACTTCTTCATCATTACTGTATAAAGTCACTTTGGAGTAAGCAATAGCAGGATTAACACATGGAATATTCTGATCTAAGGTTATTTAGATATGGAAACACTCGGATTAAATATTCCTCTCTGTATACTTGCAGCATTTTTCCACACTTGTCAGCTTTAGTTGCAGCTATACTTATTTTATTTTTACTTTTATTTGTTGCTGTCACATGCTTTGTTGTTTGCCGATTACCATGTCTTCTCCTTGTTCTAGCTGCTCTCTTTAGGGGTCACCACAGCGGCTCGTCTGCCTCCATATCACCCTATCCCTTGCATCTTCTGCTCTCACACCAACCCTCTCCATGTCCTCCTTGACGACATCCATGAATCTTCTCTGTGGTCTTTCTTTCTTCTTCCTGCCTAGCAGCTTATCTTGACATCTTCAACTCTGCCACCTCCAGTGCTGCCTCCTGCCTTTTTGTCAGTGCCACCACCTCCAAATCATACATCATAGCAGGTCTCACTACCATCTTGTAAATCTTCTCTTTCACTTTAGTTGCTATCCTTCTGTAACAAATCAACCCTGACACTCACCTCAACCTCCTCCACCCTGTCTGCACTCTCTTCTTCATCTCTCTTGTGCACTGTCCTTTGCTTTGGATGGTTGACCCCAGGTACAGTGGGGAAAAAAAGTATTTAGTCAGCCACCAATTGTGCAAGTTCTCCCACTTAAAAGATGAGAGAGGTCTCCAATTTTCATCATAGGTATACCTCAACTATGAGAGACAAAATGAGAAAAAAAAATCAAGAAAATCACATTGAAGGATTTTTAATGAATTAATTGGTAAATTCCTTGGTAAAATAAGTATTTGGTCACCTACAAACAAGCAAGATTTCTGGCTCTCACAGACCTGTAACTTCCTCTTTAAGAGGCTCCTCTGTCCTCCACTCGTTACCTGTATTAATGGCACCTGTTTGAACTCTTTATCAGTACAAAAGACACCTGTCCACAACCTCAAACAGTCAGACTCCAAACTCCACTATGGCCAAGACCAAAGAGCTGTCAAAGGACACCAGAAACAAAATTGTAGAACTGCACCAGGTTGGGAAGACTGAATCTGCAATAGGTAAGCAGCTTGGTGTGAAGAAATCAACTGTGGGAGCAATTATTAGAAAATGGAAGACATACAAGACCACTGATAATCTCCCACGGTCTGGCGCTCCACGCAAGATCTCACCCCGTGGGGTCAAAATGATCACGAGAACGGTGAGCAAAAATCCCAGAACCACACAGGGGGACCTAGTGAATGACCTGCAGAGAGCTGGGACCAAAGTAACAAAGGCTACCATCAGTCCCCGTTGTGGGACTAATAAAGGCTTATCTTATCTTAACACACTACGCCGTTAGGGACTCAAATCCTGCAGTGCCAGACGTGTCCCCCTGCTTAAGCCTGTACATGTCCAGGCCCGTCTGAAGTTTGCTAGAGAGCATTTGGATGATCCAGAAGAGGATTGGGAGAATGTCATATGGTCAGATGAAACCAAAATAGAACTTTTTGGTAAAAACTCAACTTGTCGTGTTTGGAGGAGAAAGAACACCATACCTACTGTGAATCATGGTGGTGGAAACATCATGCTTTGGGGCTGTTTTTCTGCAAAGGGACCAGGACGACTGATCCGTGTAAAGGAAAGAATGAATGGGGCCATGTATGGTGAGATTTTGAGTGAAAACCTCCTTCCATCAGCAAGGGCATTGAACATGAAACGTGGCTGGGTCTTTCAGCATGACAATGATCCCAAACACACCGCCCGGGCAACGAAGGAGTGGCTTCGTAAGAAGCATTTCAAGGTCCTGGAGTGGCCTAGCCAGTCTCCAGATCTCAACCCCATAGAAAATCTTTGGAGGGAGTTGAAAGTCTGTGTTGCCCAGCGACAGCCCCAAAACATCACTGCTCTAGAGGAGATCTGCATGGAGGAATGGGCCAAAATACCAGCAACAGTGTGTGAAAACCTTGTGAAGACTTACAGAAAACGTTTGACCGCTGTCATTGCCAACAAAGGGTATATAACAAAGTATTGAGATGAACTTTTGTTATTGACCAAATACTTATTTTACCGAGGAATTTACCAATTAATTCATTAAAAATCCTTCAATGTGATTTTCTGGATTTTTTTTTCCTCATTTTGTCTCTCATAGTTGAGGTATACCTATGATAATTGGAGACCTCTCTCATCTTTTAAGTGGGAGAACTTGGACAATTGGTGGCTGACTAAATACTTTTTTGCCCCACTGTATTTAAACTCATCTACCCTCACTACCTCTACACCTTGAATCTTCACCGTTCAACCTGCCTCCCTCTCATTTACACACATGCATTCTGTCTTGCTTCTACTGATTTTCATTCCTCTTTTCTCTAGTGCATACCTCCACCTCTCCTAGTTCTCTTCCATCTGCTCCCCACTCTCAGTACAGCTCAATGTCATCTGTGAACATGGAGGTCCACGGAAAATCTTACCCGACCTTGTCTGTCAGCCTGCCCATCACTGCAGCAAACAGAGAAGGAACTCAGAGCCGATCCCTGATGTAATCCCACCCCCAACCTTGAATCCATCTGCCACTCCTACAGCACACCTCACCACCTGCCGATTACCATGTAAATGGCAATATTCTCATAGCTGCTGTGCATGTGAACACCTTATTTGGAAGATTACCTTAACCAGAATATGGGGTGCATGTAAACACAGTCGTTTTCTGTATTTGTGTGGGTGTCTGTTTTTCCCTCACCAGCTCGATGAGCTCCTGGTAGCACACCTGTCCCTCTTCATTGCTCTGGACGAGGGCTAACAGCATGTCCAGTTTGGATGGGTCCAGCTGCAGTTCATGGTGCTCCACCAGACTGGTGAAGTTCTCCACTGCGATGAAACCGGTGTTCTCTGGGTCCAGCTGGGATTAAAAAAAAAAAAAAAAGCTGACTTTCAGACCTCTGGGATATGAACTGCATGACAACATTTATATTCTGTGTTGATCTTTAATAAGCAGCACTGCAGAGATGAAGGGTTTGTCCTGAGGGAGAATGCATCAGTAATAGACATAATGACAAATGGGAGCTACAGGGCTTATGCTATAAGCTCAGACAGTGACACCAGTATTAATTAAACTGTGATGCCTCCATGATTACTTTGAAAGAAAACTGCTCCATTCAACCTCATAAAGACAGTGAGCCAAACAAAGCAGCAGAATGATGGTTGTGTATGTAGGGAGCAGCAACAGAAGACACCCTGTTAACATCATTCTAGTTTTCCTGAATATATAAGAAAAAAAAAAACAGCACTGAATGTGGCTTTGTTTCACTGAATGAGTCTGTCCTTGGTCACATTTGCAGCTCACAGTCGCTGTGGTTTTTATGATCACCACTCTCAGAGACCCACAGCCCCATGGGTTATTACTGCTGATTTCTGTGCTTCGTCTTGTAATTGATTTAAGCATGAGAATGTCATAAAATCGTCTGAGTGCGGCTGTCTAAAATAGCACCAGGTTAAAAATGACTTGTAAAGTATAGGGTGTGTATCCACTCTTGGTTTATATTGTGTGGGTGTTTTGGGCAGCAGCAGCACATGCTTACAGTATTACTAAATTTTCTTGCCCACTTTCCTCTCTAAAATGTAACTCAATTGCACTCCAGCGGAGTGTTAATTTCTCATGCCAGCTCTCCTTAGTGCATCCGTTTTTGTGAAACTACGCCTGAGGACAAACTGAAAGAGTACAAAAGGACCACATGGGATGAGACCTTGCTGCTTCTCATTTTGCTGTTTCCTGAATGCTAACATGGGCTCATTAGGTTTCGGATAGTAAACCTGAAAGCCTCTTGTTGCCTGGGGGATGCAGGGTGAGCTTTTGGATGTTGCATCACTGTGTAGTCAGTCGTCCTGGATCATCGATGCCCATGTCATGAGTGCACGAGAAGAATCTCACAGAGGCACCCTTAGCGTGGACGCGGTCGAATAGAGATGTTACACCGGCTGCATGAGGAGGGTGGCATTAACACTGCTGCACTGTGTCGCTGCTTTAAGCTCTGGGTCTCCTGCACTGCAGGAGTCTCAAAGCTCAAAGATTTTCCTGCTCAACGGAGGAGCAAAGAGGATGAATCAGGATGGTGGAAGTGTGTGCTTCTCTGAACCCAGTGTTAATTGTATATCCACATTTCCCTTCAATCTATTGGTTTGTTTAAACAGTTGCTTATCCATGTGTTTTACCATCTGTAAAACACAGTTACAAAACTTCCTAAATGTAGGAAGATCTGTTTTCTACTATTTCCTAAAGTGTCGTATTTATTAAAGAGCCAACAGAGAGCTAATACTTAAAGTGACACTCCGCCAAAAATCAAGTTTTTTTTTCTTGTTAACATGTCTGTAACATGATTTTTATGACTTACAAGACATATCAATCGACCAGTTGCCCTCACATCTCATGTGATGAAGGTCATGGAGAGACTGGTCTTAGCCCATCTGAGGCCGCGGGTGAAGATGTGGCTGGACCTTCTGCAGTTTGCATATCAGCCCCATTTAGGAGTTGAAAGTGTGGTCATCTACCTGCTGCAACGAACCCATCTGCACCTGGATGGCGGAGGAGACACTGTGACAATCACATTCTTTGATTTCTCCAGTGCCTTTAATACCATCCAGCCACTGCTGTTGGGTGAGAAACTGTGGGGGATGGGAGTCAACAGCTCTGTGATCTCCTGGATTACCGACTACCTGACAGGCAGGCCACACACAGTTCATCCGGCTGGACAGTGTCTTGTCTGATGTGGTGGTTAGTGATACAGGAGCTCCACAGGGGACTGTGCTGTCTCCTTTTCTCTTCACCTTATACACACCGACTTTCAGTAAAAGTCTGAGTCATGCCACCTGCAGAAATTCTCTGATGACTCAGCTGTTGTTGAGTGTATAACAGGGGCAGAGGAGGGGGAGTACAGGGCACTGGCAGACAGCTTTGTGGAGTGGACCGAGCAGAATCCCCTGAGGCTGAACATCAGCAAGACCAGAGAGATGGTGCGTGACTTCAGGAAGAAGAGGATGCTTTCACAGCCATTGCAGATTAGGGAAGAGGATGTGGAGGTAGTGGAGGACTACAAATACCTGTGTGTCATGATCAGCAAAGGACTGGAAATCTAACACCGATGCTGTGTACAAGAAGGGGATGAGTAGGCTCTACTTCCTGAGGAAGCTGAGCTTCTTCAACATGTGCAACAAGATGCTGGAGCTTTTCTACCAGGCCGTTGTTGCCAGCACCACCTTCTTTGCTGCTGTCTGTTGGGGTAGCAATATCAGAGCCAGCGACACCAACAGACTTAACAAGATTATCAAGAAGGCTGGCTCTGTAATTAGTCTAAGGCTGGAGACCTTTGAGAATGTGATGGAGGGGAGGACACTGAATAAACTGTTATCCATCATAGACAACCCTGATCACCCCCCTCCACCACACACTGGACAGACAGTGGAGCACTTTCTCCAGCAGACTGCTACAGCTCCGCTGCCAAACGGTCAGGTACAGGAAATTTTTCCTGCCACATGCCATTTCACTGTTTTTTGCTTCAAAGTTTCATTTAAGCCCTGCCCCCTGAAAAAAGGCGAGTTTAGACAGAGCGTTTTTGGTGACATAGCTATATATTGCCACTGGCAGGTCTGTAGTGTTGAGCCAATCAGGACTCTCTGGCCTAACCGAAGTTAGCCTCTGGCCAGTTAGCATTTTTAGGCAGCTGTTTTGAAAACTTGACCCAAATTAAGGGTTTCACCATTAAACTGCTTTGAAGCACCAATGCAGTTTCAGTCATTATCCTGATCCACCGTGCATACAGCTGGGCATATCCTTCAACTGGTAAGTCTTTTTATCACAGGATTTATGCTGTTTAATGTAGCACTAGCCACTATTAGCCTTATGGTATATGGGTTGGGTCTAGTCACCGATTCTGGTATTTGATGGTGGGGGGGGTGAAAAGATTTTGCACGAAACAGCAAGCCAATGAAAGGTTTTGCTTGTAAAAAAACAAAAAAGGGCATAAACTAACATTTTAGACAATGTAGATTTGTTTTTATAGGGGATATATAGCCACCAGAGTGCATCTTTAAATAAATGACTCATTGTTATTTGTTGCATTTTTATTTTTGCCATTTCCATAATCTACAAAGTTTTGATCATGATATTTATTATAATACAAAATTCACCAAATGCAATTTTATTTATTTTGTCCTTAGAGTTGAGGAGCTCCTAGAGTCTATAATTTGTGTGTTTTTTTCCTAATCTGGCCAAACTGCAACCAAGGACTTGTAAGGTTTATTCCATGTCATCATCTTCACTCACTTGAGAATGCACATAGTGGCATAAAATAATGAGTTACTTGGATTGTTACAGAATGAGAGCTGTCATGAATAATATACCAGAATTTCAATGATAATATCTGGGAGAACACTCAATCCTCAATACAATTTCTGGTATAACGGTGAAAGTAAATGAAGTTTTCTGCACCATATTTTCAAAAATTTGCAAGAGAAGTGAAAATGGCCTTTACAATTTGCATATAGAAAATTTTTTGATTTTGTATACTTTATTGATCCCCAGAGGGGAAATTCAGGGCATCCACCTGGATGGATGAAGCAGCCACAGTATAGCGCTATCCCTTTGCCATTCACACACACACATTCACACCTAGGGCCACTTTAGAGTCTCCAATTAACCTAACCTGCATGTTTTTGGCCTGTGGGAGGAAACTGGAGAAATCCTGGAGTAAACCCAAGCAGACACGGGGAGAACATGCAAACTCCACACAGATCACTATTAGTCAGGGGCCGGGATCGAACCCGGGATCCCATGGCCAAGGGTGAGTTGCTGTGCTGCCACAGTGCTAACCACTGCGCCACCGCACTGCAGTGCTGTCTCCTTTATTTTTTACACTGTACATTGCTGATTATAGGTGTAGCCAAGAGTCCCTTTTGGTGCAGAAATTTTCTGACGATACTGCTGTTATGTCCACAAACCTGGTGATGAATAAGGCCGACAGAGACGTAGCACTGAATGTGGCTTTATTGAGAGATTGGAACACAGTACACAGAATGCACCTTAGTGGAGTCATCCGGAACAAGAAGATGCCCTCATGGCGGCTGCCCCCTAATATAGGGCAGTGTGATGACAACAGGAAGGTGGCGTCATCACACCGCACTTCCAACATAAAATCCCTATTTTACACCCCCCCCCTTTAATTTGGAGACACAATCACACAAAACACACCAACCTAAAAGCAAAATAAAAACAAGGCATAAAACACTTTCAAAAAAACTAAAATAAGACCAGTGAGTGGACTACCACACGGCCCACACAGTGCAATGGGTTATTCTACCACTGTTACTGCTTTTCGCTTTACTAAACAACTAAAAACAGCCGTGCTCCTAAACTAAACACCAAATGGAACTATGAAGATTATAGAGTCTGTTAGGGCAGTCATTCAAGTGGATGGTGGGTCAGGCAGAGGGGAAAACAGTTCAGCCTGAGGGCTTTTGAAGCAGCCTCGTTGTGGCCTCCCCCCTGGAGCAGGCTTGTGGGCCCCCCCCCGGGGCTTTAAAACGGGTTTATGGCGGCTGCCCCCCCCCCCCCACCCGGAGCTGTTGGCCCCCCGGAGTCAGTCTTCATGATATCGGGCCCCGGGTCCTACACTGCGGCAGCCGACTCCCGTGGAGACCCGCTGTAGTCTGTTCGCATCCCAAACCAAATCGTCCGTCAGCCAAAAGCACGCTATTCCCAGCTTCACCACAATCCTCAGCGGCGCCCGCTGTCCCACCAACTGCAGCCTGGTCAGTTGCCATCCCGGTTTCCCACCGATGCGAACCCGAAACCAGTCCATTACTTGGAGCGGCGCCTTACTTGGTTTGATGAGCCACTGTGCTTTTGGCAGCTCCATGCTCTCCTTCGGTCTGGTGCCGTCGTGGGCACGGAAAGTGTCCAGAGCCTCTCCGGTGTTGCTCGTTGAAGCGGACTCTCCACCCATCGGCTCGGTCGTAACCTCCGTAACCTGCCGAGCGAGGGAACGGGAGCAGTCCGGCTCTTGCCCTTCGCCGTCTGAAGTGTACTGCTGTGCCTCGGAGCTCTTCACATGCTCGGGCCCTCCCTTTCCTGCTGTGTTCACCGTGCCAGCTAATGCCATCTGTCCGGGTAGGGAGTTTGGCACCCATTTAGCCCCATGGCTAATTTCTCCGTTGCTACTAGCTGGGACGTTAGCTCACCCATGCTAGCTAGCTTTGTGTCTTTTGGCGCCAGTAGCATTTCAACCCACAGCTTTGTGCTACGTGTGTGTTTGGCAAAGTAGCTAGCAAGAAGCTCGACAGCATGCTCATATGACTTCGTTGGTTTTAACGTGTGGAGAATTCGCTGACCTTCTACGCCAAGTTTGTGAACAAAGAAGTGCTCGTGTCCTTACTGTGTTGAGTTTGCCCAGGCCCAACGCTGCAAAGTGCGTCTCGAACGCGTCGAGCCACCACGGCCACAGTATTGCTGGTTCTTCTGGGTAATCCAGAAACAGCCATGTAGGTGCCCTGCACGACCCCATGATTTAATCCTCAGTTGCCAAATGTTACGTCCACAAACCTGGTGAGGAATGAGGCCAACAGAGACGTAGCACTGAACATGGCTTTACTGACAGTTAGGAACACAGTACACAGAATGCACCTTAGCGGAGTCATCCGGAACAAGAGGACGCCCTCATGGCGGCTGCCCCCTAATATAAGGCGGTGTGATGATGCAACAGGAAGGTGGCGTCATCACACCGCACTTCAACATAAAATCCCAATAACAACTGCCTTGGTGGGTTTCCTAAATAAAGGTGACGACTCTAAATATAAAAGCGAGATTGAGGGTTTCGTTAGCTGGTGTGACAGAAATGTTTTAAAATTAAATATTACAAAAACTAAAGAGCTTGTAATTGATTTTAGGAAAATAAGAAAAGAAATCTCTCCAGTAATCATTAAGGGACAAATGATTGAAATTGTCCAGTCTTATAAATATCTTGGTGTTCATTTGGACAATAGACTAAACTGAAAAAAAACAAAACAAAACAAAACAATGAAGCTGTTTTAAAAAAAGGCACAGACTAGACGTTTTTCCATGAAAAAGTTAAGCTAATTTAATATTAGTAAGAAGCTTCTCAATGTCTTCTATCAGGGAATTATGGCTAGTGTTTTGTTTTATGCTGTGCTCTGTTGGGGGGAGCATTGGGGTGGAGGATAAAAATAGGATCAACAAGTTGATAAAGAAGGCCAGCTCTATGATTGGCCTTGCTCTGGACTCTCTTGAGGTTATAATGGAGAAAAGAATGAGGTCCAAATTGAAGACTGTGTTGCAACTTGAAAGTCATCCTTTTCATCATGTTTTTTAATGAATGTCGCAGTTCTTGTGGTGAGAGACTGCTGATGCCTCGGTGCTCCACAGAAAGACTGAGAAGGTCCTTTGTTCCTGGCACAATTATATTTTATTATGAGTATTTGTAAGGGGGGTGTTATTGCATCTCATTGTTATATTATTTCATGTATTTGTTTGTCTTTAAGTGTTATGTTGTTATGAGTGTGTTGTGAATGTTTGTTTTTGGACTGGTGGCAAGTGAATTTCCCCCTGTGGGATTAATAAAGTTAGCTTATCTAAGGCCATTCACTCAAATTGCTTGAAATTACACAGAGATCATCGACAGATATTGATGACATAACGTTCGGCTCAGGAGACGCACACACACAGGCTCAGAGTAGTTCAAACTGTTTATTAACAACAGGGATGTTTGGGTGCGTCTGCGGAATGTTAATGTGTTGGTGGTGGCGTCTGCTTCGGACCCAGAGGCAGGAGACCGTTCAGCCGGCAACCCTATGGGAGAAATCAGACACAGGGAGATGAGCACACACCAACACAGGAGGAGAATAGGCGAGGGAGAGAAGCTTACTTGTTGGGACAGATGACTGGCGCTTCAAGGATGGAAGCCCGGGAGACAGCCACCTGCAGGGCTCGGTGCAGCAGCGAGGAGAGACGAGGGACGGGATTGTCCGCCGCCGAGGAATCCACCTGTGCACAGGGGAGCAGACTGGAGAGATGAGGTAAGCGATTTTCTTACCGGTGACGAGGATGCTGAAGAGAATGTGGTAGAAGCCCATGGAAGGGAAATGAAGTCTACGGCTTCAGGCCGAAGCTCAGGGCGAGGCGGCTTTTATCCTTCGCCGCTGACGAGTAGCAGGTGCGTGAGCAGGTGGCGCCGCTGATGAATGGCGCGGCGTGACAGTACTCCCCCCTCTAGCAGCGCCTCCTGGCGATGGCTTATCCGGGTGCGCTCGGTGGAAGTCCGCGATGAGCGATGGGTCCAACACAAACGACGGGGGCACCCACTGTCGATGCTCGGGCCCATAGCCCTCCCAGTCCACCAAGTATTGCAACCCACGACCCCGGCGCCGGGAGTCCAGGATGGAGGAGGTGGACCAGGCCGGATGGCCACCAATCATCCGGGGCGCGGGTTGCGCTGCAGGAGGAGGGCAAAGGGGGTCAGTAACTGCCAGTTTCACCTTCGACACGTGGAAAGTAGGATGAATGCGGAGGGAGGGGGGAATAGCCACGCGCACAGCCACCGGGTTGATGATCCGGGTGATGGGGTAGGGACCCATGAAGCGCTGTGCCAGCTTTCTCCTCTCGCCTTTTAGAGTGACGTCCTGGGTGGAAATGTAAACAAGCTGCCCAACTCTGTACGCCGGGGCAGGTCTTCTACGCCGGTCCGCCACTGTCCTGTTGCGCTCCGCTGTGCGTAATAGCGCATGCCGCGCGGCAGCCCAGGTGGAGCGGAACTGCCTGAGATGGGCCCTAACTGACGGGACAGTTACTTCACTCTCCTGCTCCGGAAACAGCGGGGGGTCGTAACCCAGGGACGCTTTGAAGGGGGACATCCCTGTAACAGAAGAGCGAGCGGTGTTGTGGGCATATTCAACCCAGGCAAGATGGTTGCTCCAGGACGTGGGTTTGGATCTGGACACATAGCGGAGCGCAGCCTCCAGCTCCTGGTTGGTCCTCTCACACTGCCCGTTGGATTGGGGGTGATGGCCGGAGGAGAGGCTCACCTTGGCTCCGATGGCGTTGCAGAAAGACCTCCAAACCTCAGATGAAAACTGGGGGCCCCGGTCCGAGACCACGTCCACCGGAATCCCATGCAGCCTGACCACGTGTTGGACGAGGAGGTCCGCCGTCTCCAGGGCAGTAGGGAGGCCTCGCAGGGGGACGAAGTGCACGGCCTTGGAGAAGCGGTCCACGATGGTCAGGATGGTGTCATAGATGTTGGAGACAGGGAGTCCGGTGACGAAATCCAGCGCGATGTGTGACCAGGGCCTGCCAGGGACGGGCAGGGGCTGGAGCAGACCCGCTGGAGGGGCATTTCCCGACTTGCAGGTGGCACAGATTGGGCAAGCCCGGGCATAGCGGGCTGCATCCCTCCGCAGGCCTGGCCACCAAAAGGACCGTTGGAGGAGATCTATCATCCGGGAGGTGCCAGGGTGACAGGTGAGCTTGGAGGTGTGGAGCCAGTGGATGACCTCTCCTCGGACCGCGGATGGCACGAACAGCCTCCCCTCCGGTCCGCCGCCAGGGTCAGGTTCCACCTCCTGTGCCTTCCGGATCTTGCTCTCGATGTCCCACGAGATGGCTCCCACGACGCACGACCTGGGCAGGATGGAGTGGGGCGCCTCCTCCGACTCCACGGGGGCGAACTGCCTGGAGAGGGCGTCAGGCAGGACGTTCCTAGAGCCAGGCCTGAAGGTGATGGAAAATTGGAACCTGGCGAAGAACAGGGACCAGCGCGCCTGGCGGGCGTTCAGGCGCTTGGCAGATCGTAAGTATTCCAAGTTCTTGTGGTCCGTGAGGACCACAAACGGCAGGTTCGCCCCCTCTAACCAGTGGCGCCACTCCTGCAGGGCGAGCTTGATGGCCAAGAGCTCTCTGTCCCCCACATCGTAGTTTCTCTCCGCCGGGGACAAGCGCCGGGAGAAGAAGGCGCACGGTCGCTTGGCGCCATCGTCCGGTGACCGCTGGGACAGCACTGCTCCCACTCCCGTGTCCGAAGCGTCTACCTCTACAATGCACTGCAGCGCGGGGTCGACCTGGCGAAGGACCCGGGAGGAGGAGAATTCCGCCTTCAGCGCCTCGAAGGCGGCAGCGACCTCTTCGGTCCACCGGAACGGGACCTTCGGGGACGTGAGGCGGGTCAGTGGTCCAACGATGGCACTGAAGTTGGGGACAAAGCGGCGGTAGAAATTGGCGAAGCCAACAAATTGCTGCACCTGTTTCCGGGATGCAGGTGTGGGCCATTCCACCATCGCCTTTACCTTCTCTGGGTCGGGGAGCACCTTATCGTGGGCGATGATGAACCCCAGGAAGGACGTACTCCTGGCGTAAAATTCACACTTTTCTGCCTTAACGTACAGACGATTCTCCAGCAGCCTTTGGAGGACCCGCCTCACGTGGACCTGGTGCTCATCCCTGGACTTGGAGAAGATGAGAATATCGTCCAGGTAGACGAACACGAAAAGGCCAATGAAGTCCCGGAGGACGTCATTAATGAGGCGCTGGAAGACTGCAGGAGCGTTGGTCAACCCGAACGGCATCACCAGGTATTCAAAGTGGCCGTTCGGGGTACGGAAGGCCGTTTTCCACTCATCTCCCTCCCGGATCCGGACGAGGTGGTAAGCGCTGCGTAGGTCCAGCTTGGTGAACCAGGTCGCCCCCTGGAGGGAGTGGAAAGCAGTGTCCATGAGAGGCAGGGTGTAACGGTCCTTCTCCGTGATATTATTGAGGGCCCGGTAGTCGATACAAGGGCGGAGGGACCCATCCTTCTTTCCCACGAAGAAGAACCCTGCCCCCACGGGTGACGATGATGGGCGGATAATCCCAGCACTTAATGACTCCTTCAGGTAGGCGTTCATCGTCTCCTTCTCCGGCGCAGACAGGCTGTAAAGGCGACCAGAAGGTAAGGGAGCCCCCTGGCGGAGGTTGATGGCGCAGTCATAGGGCCGATGAGGGGGGAGAGACATAGCTTTCGCTTTGCTGAACACCATACCCAGGTCGTGAAATTCTGGGGGCACCAGAGACAGGTCCGGGGGTGCAGCGTCCGTCGCAGGGGGAGGAGCAGACGGAGAGCAGGCAGCGGACTGAAGGCAGGTGCCCATACAGAACGTACTCCATGCCGATATCCCAGCTGATTTCCAATCCAGGACCGGATTGTGAAGGCGGAGCCAGGGATACCCCAGGATGACGGGCGACACAGAGTTGGGAAGGACGTAAAAGGTCATCTCCTCCCGGTGGTTTCCCGAGATGATGACCGGTAGGGGGACAGTCTGATGTGTCACTCTCCCAAGGGTGGCACGGGAGAGGTGGACTAGGGAGATGGGAGTGTTGAGTGCCTGGCAGCGGATGCCCAATCGGGTTGCCAGGCTTTGTGAAATGAAGCTGCCTTCTGCGCCCGAATCCACCAGTGCGTGGGTGAGGTGCCCAGTGGGGTTATGGCAGAAACGGATGGGCAGCTTCAATTGAGTGAGTGATCCTAACCGATTGACGTCCGCGAGGCTTCCAACAGTGACTCGCGGACCCCACCGACTGGCTTTCCGTGGACAACGCACCACGGTGTGTTGGTCGCCTCCGCAACACATGCAGAGGCCCAACTCACGGCGGCGTTGTTTCTCCACAGGGGAAAGTTTAGTCCAGCCCGTCACCATCGGCTCCGACTCCTCGGGGCGCGATGCTGGCGGCGCCGCCAGGGGGCGAGCTTGGAACAAGTGCGGCGAGGCTCCACGAGGGCGAGAAGAAGAAGACCTCCGCCCCGAGGAGCGCTCGCGCAGCCTGTTATCCAAACTTACCGCTAAGGACGTCAGCTCCGCTAGCGTCCCAGGGATATCCCGACCAGCCAGTTCATCCCTCAGATCACTATTGAGGCTGCGGAGGAACAGGCCACAGAGGGAGCGTTCCTCCCAGCCCAATTCCTCCGCCGCTACCCGGAAGTCGACCGAGTGGTCCGCTGCCGACCGGCTTCCCTGCTGGAGAGCGAGGAGCCGATCGACCTGGACCGTTTCGGTTTGAGAATGGTCAAAGACCTCCAGAAAGCGCCTCACGAATTGGTCATAGGTGAGGGTGGCATAACTGGGCCTCGCCATTACGGCGTAGGTCCAAGTTAACGCACGCCCCTCCAGAAGATTCCCTATGTAACCAATTCGACTGTGATCCAAGGGAAAATCTCCGGGCACACGGTGGAACACGGACTCACACTGCATAATGAACCCCCGCGTTCCGCCGAGCTTACCGCTAAAGCGGGCGGGGGTCGGAATCGGTGTGAGCCGAACCGGTGCCACTGGAGCCGGCTGGACGGCCGCTGGAACAGCAGGAGCCGCGCCACCCTGGCGAGTCGGGAGGAACGGCTGTTGGGGGTCCAAGCGGTTCAATCGGTTAGTTAATTCTAATAATTGATTAAGAACCACCTGTTGCTGATAAACAATCTGATCCACCCGAGCCTCGAGGATGGTAAACCGGTGTGCGAGCCCGCCGTCTGCCGAGCCGCTCTGCTGAAGCCGTACTGACATAACGTTCGGCTCAGGAGACGCACACACACAGGCTCAGAGTAGTTCAAACTGTTTATTAACAACAGGGATGTTTGGGTGCGTGTCTGCGGAATGTTAATGTGTTGGTGGTGGCGTCTGCTTCGGACCCAGAGGCAGGAGACCGTTCAGCCGGCAACCCTATGGGAGAAATCAGACACAGGGAGATGAGCACACACCAACACAGGAGGAGAATAGGCGAGGGAGAGAAGCTTACTTGTTGGGACAGATGACTGGCGCTTCAAGGATGGAAGCCCGGGAGACAGCCACCTGCAGGGCTCGGTGCAGCAGCGAGGAGAGACGAGGGACGGGATTGTCCGCCGCCGAGGAATCCACCTGTGCACAGGGGAGCAGACTGGAGAGATGAGGTAAGCGATTTCCTTACCGGTGACGAGGATGCTGAAGAGAATGTGGTAGAAGCCCATGGAAGGGAAATGAAGTCTACGGCTTCAGGCCGAAGCTCAGGGCGAGGCGCCTTTTATCCTTCGCCGCTGACGAGTAGCAGGTGCGTGAGCAGGTGGCGCCGCTGATGAATGGCGCGGCGTGACAATTGATGATAATGAAAAGTTGTTAAAATTATCAAAAAATGTCAATCTGTTTTGATTTTATCGGCAAAACAAGTTGTATACTGTAGGTTCTCTTTGGCATGTATTTTCTGACTAATCTTTAGCCTTCATGTCTTGTCAAGGGAATATTTGTTAGTGTGTGAGAAAGTTAGTGTGTGACAAAAACAATCGTGAGGCATAGTGGTTAAGACGATCATCTGTCATGCTGGAGATCCAGGTTCAAAGCCTCCCAGCAAAGTGTCATTCTTCTGAAGTGCAACATGCCTTTCCTGTGCATTTGAAACAGTGAAGCACACCTTAAGTTTTAAATGTTCTACTGCTGCTTGGAATCCCTTTTAATGGAACATTTAGCATCTGAGAAAGTTAGGGGGTGAGCTGAAGCAGTTGTGTGGTAGTGATTAAGGTTATAGCTTGGTATGTTGAAGGTCCCAGGTTTGAATCTTCCCAGAGAAATCTTATTCTTCTGAACAACTGAAGTACAGGATGCTTTCCTGTGAATTTTAAAGCAACACTATGTAAGACTTTCACCTTAAAATAATGTTTACAAAATGATTTTGACGGTACACCAACCTTCGACTGAATATCTCTTACCCCATAGTCTGAGTGGGCCCACATTTCCTGCAACAACTCTTTTTTTGGTGGGATCACTGGGGGGACGGCAGCTGTAGCGGCTGTGGTCTTGGTCCCAGCAGCATATCACAGGGCGTAACTTTAGCCAGTAACAACAAAGTGCCCTGTGATTGGCTGTTGGGACTAAGGTCATAGTTGCCATAGTTGTAGTCTTTTCCAGGAACAAGAAAGTTACATAGTGCTGCTGTAAAAAACTAATGCGTAGCACACCTTAGGTTTTAAATGCTAAAGCCTACATCTGCTCTGAACTCGATCGCCGCTTGCAGCTAGATTTTATCTCAAGATTCTTTTAGGCAAACTGCAGGAGGCAAACAAGGCACAACACTACTATTGCAAATGAGTGTGCAATATGATACTAATATTTAGTACTGATTGGTAACTGAGTATTGACATTTTTGACAAGTCTAATACAGAATGAAGGTCCTCACTGCTTGCAAATGTACAGAGGGATTTTTTTTTTTTTTAGCTGCAATACTTTTACAAAGTTCTGTGAATACCAGCACAACACTGACCAGCAGACTAATCCTCCACCGAATATGAACTACTGTATATTCTTTCCTCAGTGTTTATTAGAGGACTGTTTACACACCACAGGCTAAATCCATAGAATATATCCTCTATGGTCAATATTCCCAACCAACAGCAACGCAGTCCCAACACCTAGTTCACAGTTGGCCGAGCTTGATAGCCAGCAATATCAATTGCAACTCAACTTCATGTAAAAATAAAATTTGTGGAAAAATGAGCCAAAATGGGGGAAGGAATCATGGCCGTGTCTATTTTTAGGAAATCCCTTCAACTCTGTGATCCAAGGATGTTTGTTAAAGCACGGCCCCATTCTTCCCAGATTCCTCCAGCGTTTGTGATGTGTGGGGAGGCATGTGGGGACTAAAGTGGGTGCAAAATAACAAAAGAAGAAGATAGTGGAGAGGCAATAGGTGGAAAATGGCAGAGGGAGGTAGGTGGCTGGTGTGTAGATGAAATGAAAGAAATGAAAAATGATGAAATAAAAAAGTAGAGGGAGGAGAAGGTATGATAAAAGAGGATAGAACAACAGGGACAGCCACGGAGGAGACAGAAATGAAACTAAGATGCACAAAGAATAAAAATAAAAAGTCTGTCTTCTGTCTGTTTTACATGCGTCTTGCTAAACCAGTGGTCTGGCAGTGAGTGTTCTTCTTCTGGTTCCTCTAAGAGAGCTGTGACACACTTTAGTGCTCTGCATCTCCTTGCCACAGAGGAGAAATAGATCAGATTCTAATGTGCTCCTGGCTAAGCCCAGGCTGACAGGGGGAACAGAGAGCCACACAAGGGACGTCTGATTACTGTCAACCTCCATATGTCAGCACATCACTACACTACACATACAGCAGCAGCAGCCGAGGCACACTATATATGACTGTGCACATTTACACAAACCAAGTGTTGACACTAAGCTGTCACACTGCGCAGATACAGTTCCCTTATTCAGACAGTCTCCCCCCTTACACTGGGGAGACCATCCGCTGAGGATACACGAAGGTGGAGGATTGGTTCTTGTAGCCAATTAGGGTTATCAATTACTGAGATGAGGCACACTGAAATGAATGAGGGTTGGCATGAGGAGCCCTTTTTTCCCTTTCCCTGGACATGGTGGGTGACGTGCACGAACAGGGGAGCGGGGCAGAGAAACAGAGAGAAGGAAAAAGGGGGGAAAGCACTGAGAGGAAAGCAGTGATTGAAGCGATCCAACACTGTTGAGGGCGACACTTTGACAAGCTGCATGCGTTGCCATGGTTACCAATCGCCTGCATGGCATCCCTTTCTTGAACTCTCCCCCAAACATACTGGCATTCGAAAGGCGAAAGAAATGCGCATAAGGAAGGAACGAGAGGGGCGATTAAAGGCGTCAGAGGATAGAAATGCCCAAGATGGAAAGAAGAAAAGCAATGAGAAAAAGAATGGGGCGGTGATACAGTAAGTCGAGGCTTTGGCACGCCAAATGGAGGTGGAGTGGGAGATTATGATGGAAGGTGGAGGTGTCGGGGAGAGCAACCAAACTTGGCTGGCTCAAGAGCAAGTGGGAGGAGACAGACAAGACATGGGATGAAAATGTAGTACAAGGAGGAGGGAGAGGGTGAGAAGAGGAGTGGAATGTTGACTGCAGGGGAATGATCACAGCGTTAACCCATGAGACCTCTATTACCTCCAGGACAGCGACTCAGTCTGTTCAGTGGGGGCTCTATAGCAAAATCCCTCAGCTCAGAAAATCCTATCCAAAATATAATTTAAAAAAAAAAAAAAATTCTGACATGATAGAAATCCAGCCAGCAAACTGAAAAACCAACATCTCTATAATCTGATGCAGGAGACATGACAAAGATAATAATGACAGTGTGTTAGGCAAGATTGTGGGATTGTGGCTAATAATGCAGTACAGAGAAAAAATGCTTACTGTGTAGCTACAACTGGCATTCGTCCTCTTAAAATGTTGAAAAACTAAATATGGAAGAGTGTTGTTTCCTTATTGGCCTTTACCTTATTAGAGCTATGGTTAACACTTTATAACACATCAAATGAAACATTATGAAAATACTGCATACATTCAGTGTAACTACTGTGTAAGTACAGGGAAACAACTCTGTTTTTACTGTAAAAGTGAACTACCACTCCCCATGTTTGCGCCATCACAGTGTACAGTATGGGAGTGACCTCTCCAGAGTGCTATCCTGGGTAGTGCTTATGGAGGACAGGTTGTTGCCCAAGCAACATGTCCCCCCCCCCAAAAAAAAAAAAAAAAAAAAATCTCCAGCAAAGTCCAAGAGAGGTGGAGCCAGTATGCTTGGTGTTGAAGAGGACGTGGAAGTTGCCAGGAATGGGTTGTATACACATCTTGTTACAATTTAAGTACCATATACCTATCATACAAGCACCCTATATTTACCAGTAGGTAACTTGTAGTTACCATTTAAGAACCCTGTAGTTCCCATGCTTCAGACAGGTGAATTGTTCAAGGGTGAGTACCCCAAAATCGCCCAGTGCTTACTGGGTTCTTTTAGCCTTGGTACCAATTTCATTATTACACCAAAATTATTGAGTTCTGAGTTGTACTTCTAAGCTACATTTCTTGGTCGTTATTATTCTGAACATACCTGGATCTGGTACTTGCTGCAGAAGGTCAGAAGGAGTTGCACTGTGTCTTTGTGGATCTAGAGAAAGCATACGATAGGGTGCCAAGTGAGGAAGCGGTACAATATGAGAAAGACAGGAGTGGCAGAGAGGTATGTGAGGGTGGTGCAGGACATGTATGAGGACAGTGAGACAATGGTGAGATGTGTTGTAGGAGTGACAGATGGATTTGTGGTGGGGGTGGAACTACATCAGGGATCGGCTCTTAGCCCTTTTCTTGTTTGCCATGGTGATAGACAGGCTGACAGACGAGGTCAGGCAGGATTCTCCGTGGACTACAGACATGATTTGTAGTGACAGTATGGAGCACGTGGAAGAGAACCTGAGAGGTGGAGGTAACCACTGGAGAGAAGAGGAATGAAAGTCAGTGGAAGCAAGGCAGAATACATGTGTGTGAATGAGAGGGAGGCAATTGTAACGGGGAAGATGCAAGGGGTAGAGGTAGTTAAGGCAGATGACTTTAAATACCTGGGGTCAACCATCCAAAGCAATGGACAGTGTACAAGAGAGGTGAAGAAGAGAGTGTAGACATGGTGGAGATGAGTGTCAAGGGTGATTTGTGACAGAAGGATAGTAGCTAGAGTGAAAGGGAAGATTTACAAGACAGTAGTGAAACTTTTTATGATGTCTGGTTTGGAGACGATGGCACTGACAAAAAAACAGGAGGCAGAGCTGGAGGATGCGGAGTTCAAGATGCTAAGATTCACACTGCGAGTGACTAAAAGGGATACGATTAGAAATAAGTATATCAGAGGGAGAGCTCAGGTTGAACAGTGTGGAGACAAAGTAAGAGAGGCAAGACTGAGATAGTTTGGGCATGTGCTGAGGAGGGACAGTGGATGTTGAAGATGGAGCTGCCAGGCAGGAGGAAAGCGGAAGACCACAGAGAAGATTCATGGATGTAGTGAAGGAGAACAAGAAGAGGGTTGATGTGAGAGAAGAGGATGCAAGGGATAGGCTGAGATGGAGGCAGATGATCTGCTGTGGGGACCTCTACAGGGAGCAGCTGAAGAAGAGGAAAGAAAATACCTGGTACTTGGTCTCATAAAAATCCTAAATTAATTTGAAATTTGGGGGAAATTAAAAATTAGCCAAATAAACAAAGAATACAGCCTGGAATCCAGTACGTACCAGATAACTGCAGTTCATTTACACATAAGATAACTTGAACAATTAAACTTGTCTGAAGCCTGGAAACTACAGGGTGTTTATATGGTAACTACAGGGTATCTATATAGTAAGTACAGGGTACTTACATAAGTCTGGTACTTAAATGGTAACAAGAAAGTGATTTTATGATAAAGTGGCTGTTACCTTGAACTTACATTGTACTTACACCAAAATACACAGTAAGTACTTTATAAAGTGTTATCAAACTGTTGATTGTTGATTGATTGATACTGTTTATTTCAAACAAAATAAAAACAAGAAAAAAATAACAATTTCATTTCAGTCCAAAAGGGAACAGGATTGAAGCAAAGCTTATCTTGTCCTATTCCAGCCTTAACTAATTAACATACCTATACCTTCATGCACATATACACATACATACATACAGCGGGGAAAATAAGTATTGAACACGTCAACATTTTTCTCATTAAACATATTTCTGATGGAGTCATTGACCTGAGATTTTCACCAGATATCAGTAACCCAAGTATTCCATATATACAAAGAAATCAAGGCAACTGCGTTCATAAAACAAGTTATATTTAATAAAACAGAATGACACAGGGAATAAGTATTGAACACACTTGGTGAAATTCATTTAATATTTGGTAGAAAAGACTTTGTTGGTAGTAACAGCTTCCAGATGCCTCCTGTATGGAGAAACTAGGCACAGACATTGCTCAGAAGTGATTTTAGCCCATTCTTCGACACAGTCTTCAAATCTTGCAGGTTATGTGGGTGTTTTCTATGAACTCTGATCTTCGGTTCGTTCCATATATTTTCAACTGGATTCAGGTCAGCTGACTGACTGGGTCAATCTAACAGCTTTATTTTCCTTCTCTGGAGCCAGTTGAGTTTACTTGGTTGTGTGTTTGGGATCATTGTCTTGTTGACATGTCCACCCTCATTTCATCTTCAGCATCTTGGCAGATGGCAACAGGTTCTTATCAAGGATGTCTCTATGCATTTTTCCATTCATCATTCCCTCAATTATATGAAGTCTGCCTGTACCGTGTGTTGAAAAACACCCCCACACCATGATGCTCCCACCTCCAAACTTCACTGTTGGTATGATGTTTTTGGGCTGATGTGCAGTGCCATTTCTCCTTCAAACATGCTGTGTGTTGTGGTATCCAAAAAGTTCAATTTTGGTCTCATCTGACCAGACTATATTCTCCCAGTATTTTACTGGCTTGCACAAATGTTGTGCAGCAAACTTTAAATGAGCTTCAACATGCTTTTTCTTCAACAGTGGAGTCTTGCGAGGTGACCGGGCATAGAGCCCATGTTGGCTGAGTGCATTACTTATTGTTTTGTTTGAAACCAGCAGTACCTGCTAACTCTAGGTCTTTCTGGAGCTCTCCATGAGTGGGCTTTGGCTCTTGGATAACTCTTCTGATAATTCTTTTGACTCCTCTGTCAGAAATCTTGTGAGAAGCTCCCGGTCGTGGCCAGTTTATGGTTCTTTCCCCTTCCGAATGATGGCTCCAACAGTGCTCACTGGAACACTCAGAAGTTTAGAAATGCACATGTAACCAATGCCATCATTATGTTTTGCAACAATAAGGTTGCAAAGGTCTAGAGAGAGCTCTATGCTTCTCCCTATCATGAGTTCTTTGTGGTGTGACAATCTGATATCCACAGACCATTTTAAAGGCTGTCAGGACTAAACCAGCTGAAATTAATTTGCACTAATGGAGGATGGATGGCTTCCTAAATTCTGATGGATTTCAACTGGTTTCTTGGCCTTCTATGCCTTTTTGCACCTCTTTTTTCTTTGTGTTCAATACTGATTCCCTGTGTCATTGCCCTTTAGTAAATATAACTTATTTTGTCAACACAGTTGCCTTGATTTCTTTGTATGTATGGATTACTTGGGTTGTTACTGATATTTGGTGAAAATCTCAGGTCAGTGGCTCCATCAGAAATATGTTTAATGAGAAAAATGTTGACGTGTTCAATACATATTTTCCCGGCTGTACATACATAATACATATACTGTATACATGCAGTGCCACAACAGCAATAGAAACACAGTGAGTAAATGAATAAATCTCAACACTCATTTCAAAATCTAATTACTTATTAAAAAATAATAGAAATTCAAAGTAAAAATACAACGAGCAAACAAATTCCCACTGATGATATAATCTATTCCCAACCAACCCTAGTGATGAACAAAACCATCTTCCTCCCTGTATTTATCTAATTTCTCCTTTTGTACTTTTTTAAACTCAAAATGTGTGGACACTGTTTTAACTCTGTATTTTATCTATTTTTTCCATTGACAGAAAATAATACTACATCACTTATTTTTGACAGCATGAAAAAATTATTGAATTCTGATTTAGATAATTGATCTGATAAAACTCAAAGATTTCCTCTGGAACACCATGAAGCTGATATTATATACATATAGAACATAAGTTTGTGTATACCATATAGTCCTTAACCCATAAGATGTGTGTGTCCCTGAAAACGTTCTGACTACAGTTGGTTCATGTTTGGCCACAAATCGATGTTGGTTTTAAGCATTTTTGGATAAATTGTATATTTAAAAAAAGCAAAGCTATACTGTACATTCATCACAGACGAGTACCAGCAGGTTAACCTTCATTCACCAGCCTCTTTCTCACCATAGTTAAGGCTAACAGTGATTGCTTTCCAAAGATGGTATCAGTAGTCACTCCACAGCTGGCTGTTTCCCCAGCATCAGTATGGCTACTGGGCTCAGTCTCTGTGATGGAGTGCTTGCCCTGTGGCACAAAGCCATTACTACAGACCACTTTGGTGTCTGTGAACAAGACTGTCAAGCTTGATCATTGCTGTGTCTCTACAGAGGGCACTGGCATTTACAGAGCAGCGCATATTTGCATTGCAACAGATAAAATCCTTTTGAATTGTCTCCACTGCCCTCAGGACGCATTGGTGTTCACCAACAACCAGGCCAGTGACTCTGTAATTATCACGATGCTTTTACTGCTACACTGTTACTATCAGCACATTCATGTTTTAGCACTGTGGCACTGTGATGTGATGCTTTCCCCAGATCCAAGCCAGTTTCTATCAGGAGAGACATCCTAGGTGACAAAAACCATCATCTACTACACCTTATGGAGTTTAAGTACAACACAGGCAACCAGATGCACTTCTAAACACAGCTCAGTGCAAATAAGGATTAGAAAATGATCAAATGGGAGGCATATAGTAAGAGCATTATTGTCTCTACTTGACATAAATATGTCGGCGCAGTATTCAGAACCCCAAGTCCTTATGGGCATGATATAAAAAGATAAGAACTAAATGACAAGCAGAGATATTCACTAACTAATGACAACACACTTTGGAGGGCTGCCATGCACCAAGTATCCTTATCTGTGACACTACAACATAAAAAGCTGGCGAGGAAGTGTTTTTTTTTTTGTGCATGTACGTAAATGTATGCTCTGATGATGGGCAAGCATCTACGTGTGAGCCAGAAATAGCCTGAGCTGAGCATTGCAACCTCCTGCAGACAGAGACTAATAAACTCACTTATGTTGTTTCTGTTGTGTTCTCTTTCTCTCGCCCTGCAGCATTTTCACGGGGTTCACAATGACAAGCTCGCAATATCCTCTCTCCTTTAGACCCGCAGTGCTCACTCACACACACACACACACACACACACACACACACACACACACACACACACACACACACACACACACAAGGGATGTCTAGTTCCATCACATGCCAATTTTGAAAAACTACACTAAATCCTAAAGCTTTTATGTTTACCCCGATAAAGTATCTGGTCAGGGGTGCATCAGAATGGAATGCGCAGTGCATAACTCAACGGCAACATCCCAGGTTTGAGTCCAGCTGGTCTGGTTCTTGATTTGCCAATTCAGTAAAAGCATAATCCAAAAAAATGAACGCAACATTGCATGCTCAGGGTATGACAAGAGTAAGCAGTGATTGAGTGATCTTTCTCTCCCTGCACTTAATAAAAGGGTGGCTCATTAAAGACTCCTGACCCACTTCCGGCTATTGTAGGAGGCTGAAATTGCACATGTATAACAATCTGTATCTCTGTAGGTCACGTGGTAATTTGCAGCTCTGAACTCCTAAGAGTTTCTCTTTTACAGGTACTAAGGTGGAGTAAGGTGTGATAATGGAGCCAGTTGAATGCAGAGCGGTCATCAGGTCACTCGAGAGACCGCACACCATGGGAGACATTTGATGAGATGAAAGAGACTTATGGGCAGGATACCCCATCATATGACGTAGTCGACCACTGGCATTGACAGCTCAAGTGTGGTCAGACATTGGCGAAAACAGCACCCATTCATGGGCGACCACAGTGTGCCACTGATGAAGACACCATCCGGTAAGTGGAGGCCACCATTATGGAAGATCAACACATAACCGTTGGGAAGCTAGCCCAAGATATCAAGATCAGTGTCAGATTTGTGGAAAAAAAAAATCAACCATGACCATTTGCACATATGGACGTTGTGTGCATAATAGATTCCCCAATTGCTCATGCCTTTCCAGAAGCAGGAATGAGTCACGTGCTCCCAGGCGCTTTTGGCCATGTACCAAGAAAACCAGGAGGACTTCTTCAACAGACTAACCATGCAAGACGAAACATGGGTGCATTACTATAACCTGGAGATTAAAGCCCAGTTGAAGCAATGGAAGCATTATGACTCATCACTTCCAAAGAAGGCATGTGTCCAACCCTAGGTGGGTAAGGTCATGCTCACAGTTTTTTGGGACCAGCATGGAATATTGGTGATCCATTTCCTGGCAAAGGGTACCACAATTACCGGGGCACACTGCACTTCACTGCTGAAGAAATTGTAGAAAGCTATCAAAACCAAGAGGTGTGACATGCTGACCAAAGGTGTTCGCTTCCTGCAAGACAACGCCCTGGTTCACAACTCGCACGTTGTCCAGATGGAAGCACAGTCCTGTGGCTATGAAATCTTACTCTCCCGACCTTGCACCATCTGACTTCACCACCTCTTTCAAACCATGAAGTCATTTTTGAAGGACAAGCACTTCCAAGACGATGAAACGAGGTGAAGTCGTGGCTTCTGATGCAACCTGTAGGCTTCTATAGGCGAGATCTTCACAGATGTATACAGTGATGGGAGAAGTGTGTGACCCTTGATGGTACCTATGTAGAGAAAGACCAATAATTGTGCCAAGTTTGGGAGAAATCTTTAATGAGCAACACTCATATGCCCTTAAGCAAAGGAACTTGACCTATAGGTGCTCATGTAGATTTAATGGGATGACTAGTTTAGTTGTGTCACTGTAGCTGAATGAAACAAAAAAAAAAAATCTGGGGGGCAGAGCTGCATCAAATTGAGACATATTTTGCAAAAAAAAAAAAAAAATCCTGGATAAGATTTTGTATTTAGGCAGGTTGAAGGCTTTGTTAAAAACAAGCTTTCCTGCTGTCCATTCAAACTCTCTTGCCAGATTTCACCTCATTTTTGTTTAATTAGACAGACCTTTTCCAAATCAAAGGCCACCACGTGGAATCCCCAAAATGGAAAAGCCCATTGTCAGTTGGTGAGTGATTTGTTGGGAGACTTAACAGGAATGCAACCTGCTCAACTGCAGCCCCTGCAAACTGTCTATAAGGCACAAGCAAAATAAACCCCAGAATCAATAAAAACAATGAGCCATTTACAATGTGGCAACAGTGGCTTCATCTCCATCCCAGAGACCTGCTACTTTGAAAACGGATGTTGACAGAGATTAGTCATCCTGTCTGATACCGTTTTAAAAAGGCATCTGTCAGGGCATTGTTGAGTCATCACAAAGTGGTTGTCCCTAAAGTGCTTATACAGTGAATGACTCACCGGCGTGGCCTCAGATCTTCTCCTCTCAACCCACACAAGCCTCCTCTACCTGCCTCCTCTTGAAAACACACATTCATAAAAATCTCACATTTAGTTTACATTTAAATTTCAGCAATTTTTTTTTTGTCTGTGATCATGTTATTTACTGCATAAGCACTTCACTTTTAACATCCTGACATTCTCTTGAGTCTGTCGATCAATGCATTGCAGATGGGCCACAAGTGACCTACAAGACCTGCAGCAGACAATCAATTTTTCTATCGGAGAAAATAATTGTCCAATCTATGTGCCAGTCAGCTCAAATCCCTACAGACCGGTTTATCATCAGAACTGGGAGGGCTGTGAAACAGAGCACAAGCATGACAGAGGCCTGCAAAAGCACAAATAAAAATAAGTTTTGTCAAGAAACACTACGCAAATATGGAAATAAAATATTTTTCAGAATATGACATGGCAGCCCACTCAGTGCTCTTTATACAACAAACCACATTGCAATCTTATAGTAAATTTGGAATCATTAATTATCATAGCATGCATGTCTTTGGCTGTTGAGTATAGAGGAGTGCCTGGAGCTAAGTCAAAAGGCACAACAACACCATGAAATCTCCACACAGAAAGGCCTCTAACCACTGCACCACCATGCTGTGATTTATGTATGCCGCTTCAGTAGAGTGTGCACTCAAACCCCTCTCTGTTCATTTTGGAGACGTCTGACCAAAACTGCACACAAGTTGGAAGTAAAAACAGGAGTCTGGCTAGAAGATACCAGAAAAACCAGATGTCATGAGCAACCTTTTTCACTGGCCTAAATAGAGTACTGTAAGGTCTTAAGAGACCCCTCAGTGCTTCATATCTTGCTAGAAAAAGTGGGAAATGCACTTTATTGCCAAAAGTATTGGGACATTCCTCCCAATGACTGGGCACCAATGGACAAAGCAAGGTCCATAAAGACATGGATGAGTGAGTTTGGTATGGAGGAACTGATGGAAAGCCACCCTTTACAGCTACAACAGCTACAACTCTTCTGAGAGGGCTTTTGACAAGGTTTAAGGGTGTGTTTATGGGAATTTCTGACCAGTATTTCACAAGTGCATGTGTGTGGTCAGGCACTAATGTCGGATGAGAAGGTCTGGCTCACAGTCTCCGCTCTAATTCATCCCATAGGCATCCTATCGAGTTGAGGTCAGGGCTCTGTGCAGGCCATTCAAGTTCCGCCACACCAAACTTGCTCATCCGTGTCTTTATGGACCTTGCTTTGTCCACCGGTGCCCAATCATTCGGAGGGACGTCCCAATACTTTTGGCAATATAGTGTTGGTGCAGCCATTAATAGAACTATGAGCAAACACAAATGGAAACACAGTATATAAGGTAAAAACAAAGCTTGAAAGTCAATATCTGGCCAACTTTGACCATCTTTATTCTTCAACATAGCCTGAACTCTGTTAGGTAAGCTTTCTTGTAATTTTTTTTTAGGTATATTCATTAATAGTTCCCCAGGCAACATGAAGGACATTCCCACACTGTTCCTTGGATGCTGGCTGCCTTTTGTTCCAATTTCTATCAAGATGGTCCTAAATTTCAACTTTGGATTCGTCACTCTATAGATTCCATAAATCTAGTTCTTGTGTCATTTCTCATACCTTGGTCTTTTTTTCACATTTTAGTTAAGAACAGCTTCTTGGCAGCCACCCTTCCATAGAGACAATTTCTAATGAGGCTAGATGAAGAAGAGATAGGTGAATCTCTCAGATTGTTTCAGATCTTTACTGGATTTTTTCTAATTTCTTAAGGACACGACTTTCACACACTCTCCATCTGCTGTAGATCTTTTTTTTTTTTTTTTTTGGAGGGGGGAGGGATGTGACTTCTTATTTCGTCCTCTAATTGTCCAGTTTTCTCTTTTTTTTTTGCAGAAACTGGCCAATGGTCTGGTAGAAGGACTAGACTGAAAATGAATGAAAAAGCAGCCAATTTCCAAAGAAAAACTTTGAAGCCTGGAGAACCGCTGCTCGAAACCACTTCCAAATTACAAGAATGTCTGGAAGAAAATGACAGAAATTAAGGGTGTCTCAAGACTTCCATGCAGCGCTGTGTACTCATCAACACGGTGCTTAAAAAAGATTCATGACATGGCCTTTACATGAGTGGCCTTGACCTTCAGAAATAAAAATAAAAATAAGATGCAAGTCCTACAATAATCAGACAGGGTGTGTAGAAACTACAGCAAATCAAAATTAAAAAGGGAGAAAAACAAACAGTGCACATGCAGCAAGACCGATGCAGGTGTTGCTGCATCATCTTCACTTAAAGAATAATCGTCTATGTACACATCCATTCATACTGTATGCATCCACAGACTTGCGCGCGCGCGCACACACACACCCTTTTCTTTAGCCCTTGAGATGATGCCCCCCCCACCACCACCACCCCCCTGCCATGTCTCAGCACCTGACCTCACGTTCCCGGGGCCAACATCCCTCCATGATGCTCACATCTGTCACCTCGTCTCCCCGCTATCAGTCCTAACATCGGCTCCCACCACAGCCTCCACATCTCAGTCCCTGGACAGACAGCAAGGTGGCCAGGATCCGGTAACCATAGAAACCACATGCCGCCGCTTTCTTACCTGCTCTTGTATGAGCTGAAACAGGGAGCTTCTATCCATATACTGGCCAGGGAGGTGAGAGGAACCGCCGAGGACAAGGACATAGGGAGGAGCAAGAGAGGAGTGGCGGCGGCAGGGCTGGGAGAAGGTGGACGGGAAACACGGTGAGGTAGCAGCTGCTCCCTATAAATTGTAGCGCGCAGGCCGCCGGTCGCTGATGTGCCCCCCTCGCCGCTGACGGAGGGGGAGAAAAAAAAAAAGAAAAAAAAAAGGTGACGCGTGTGATCCGTGCTTTTTCCTTGCTGGAGGTGTGTGCCGCTGGGGTAATGACTGGTGCCGTGCGTGCGTATGTGTGTGTGTGTGTGTGTGTGTGTGTGTGTGTCCCGGTGCAAACGGGCCGTGACTCTGCCCTGTGCCAGCACGGCGTGGCGGTGCGGCGGTAAACCCGAGCTTCAGCGGCCAGCAGGCAGGCAGGCAAGGCAGATCCAGCAGCTCTCATTCACTCGTGTCCTCCTGCTCGTTCTCCCCATCCCACTGCACTCACTGCTGCCCCCCCCCCCCTCTCTCTCTCCCCTCTCCTCACGGACACACTGCACCGCCTGCATACCAATGAGGCAGGGGAGGGAGGTGGCCTCTCTCTTCCAATTGCAGGAATTGAAGGAGTGGCCAGGGGCTGCGGCTCCTCTCCTCACTACAACTGAAGCGGCTCGGAGGATGGACCCCACTGCGGGCTTTGCTCTTACTACTGCTGTAGACGCCCCCCCCCCCCCCACACACACACACCCACACTAACGCAAGCGCACGTCTGGTTTGTTACAGACAGGCGCAGACCCACACACTGTAAACAAGACAAAAGCAGCTAATACACAGGCGCGTGGCGAAATCCTGTCCTCGCTGTGGGAGAGTTAAATTTAGCAGCTCACAACGGACGTGATGAATGGCACAGAAGACAAAAACTGATGATCAATATGTCTGCTAGCCACCAAAGAAAGCTATAAATGGTGTACTGGCTGTGTGCTTATTAAAAGCGCTGGTGCATTAGCATGCGGTCTGGACTGCTACAGCGATCAAACGAACTCCCACCTCCGGCACGCCAAACATAAAATTGAATTAGACAGTTTGGATGGCTAACTGATCCTCCAATGAGCTCAGATGAATAGCTCCGCAACAATAACGCCAGACCAGAATCCCCAGTACAGCAGTTCATTAGGTAACACCAGAACAAAGGCTCGTTTCATATTAATCTGAGGCGTAATAAAGAGAAGGATGATGATGTGAAGTGAGAGTAAAAATGATGGATGGCGAACTTGTTGCCATTCCGGCGGGGCAGCAGACTTCTGCGGCGCTCTGCTTTTAAAAATGTGTTTTCTTTTTGCAGAAATCTGCAGTGGCCCGTTCTTCTCAAGACGATGGCAATCAAAGAGAAGTAGCGGCAAAGGAAACGTAACGCTGAATTCACGTTTAAAAAGGGAAGTTATCGTAAATGCTCTTCAGCGGGAGAAAATGGTGTAGTGTCCGAAGTAATGAGGAGGCGAGGTGACGTTTATAATGTTTATCGCTAACAACTATAACTCACAATGGGAGACCCAGCCGCAAGTACGGGAGTGTGGCAAGGCCTGCCTCAGGCTTTTATAGTACAGGTGAGGCCACCTCCCAAAGGTGGGGCATCACCCATCCCAGCCTAGGGCACCTATAATGTTCCTATCCTACACCCCCCCACCCCCCCCTTGAAAAAACTGCAGCCACACTAATTACCCAACCAATAAATGTATACCCAAACCACACTCTAATACAGGAGAACAGGCCTAACCATTCACACCACACTGGCTCAGCGGAACCCTCCGCTATTTAAACGCAAGAGTCTGAAAGAAAAATGAGCCACTCACCAAATTAAAACAATCCCTCCTAAGCTAAACACATAAGAAAATGGACACAGAAAATGGCGGTACCCGTCCCATAAACCCATAGAATACATATATACATACATGTAAACAGGGAACTCCCCAAAATAAAGACAAAGGAAAAAAACACTTTCATACCATGGGCAATAATTACGCCATTCATACATAGGTGATACTACACCACACTCAAGACAGTCAAACACACACACAAACACAACAGGGGTCCTGTGCTTATCTATATGACTCACCCTATCACAGTGGAATTATGTCCCTAAAGAGACCACCAATAGTCCTAAAGGCCCGACTAGTGACAGGGGAATCAACACAGCAACTCGTGCTGGAAATGAAAGTAAAATACAACACTGTACAAAATGTGAATTACTGCACACCCATACCTGACCAAACGATAACACATACCCACAGGTCACCCCACAGTAAACACATCCCAACAGTTGTATTACTTGTCTTTTTTTCTTTTTTTTTAAACACAGAACAATTAATTACAAACCAGAACATAACAATAAATTGCACATTAGACATACTGTTAGCCCCATGCATTAAACCCGGGTCTTTCGAAGGCCCCCCCTGGGAGTGTCCGTCACACGGCCCACTTCCAGTGCGTCTCTGTTTTGTTGAGATTGGAGACGGACTGCATCGACGCCCCACTGTGCTCCGATGTCGCAGCTCATTGGAATGCCTGTTTGACCCATTAGTCAATTTCAAGTAGCCGTCGCCGCCGGACTGGATCACCCGCAGATCATCCTGTCCTGCTGTCCCGATTCTGGAACTGTGCACCTGACCAAGCCGAGGCTCAACCCTAGGGCGTACGTTATCACGCTCACCCAGGGGAGCACTCACTGATTTCCTCCATCGTCTGCGCCGCGATCTGGCTCCTTTATGGCTCCTCAGGAGATCGCCAAGTTGACTCAAGCCATGTCCCTTGCCTTGGTTAACGGCACGGCTGGGGTCTGCGCCGTCTGGTGTTACCCTGGACACCAGATGATGACGCACTGGAGCGGCATCAGTTACTGCCGGCTCAACAGTGGTATCCAATCGGCCACTGGAACCCTGTAACTCACACTCGCTGGACTTTTCCGCCTCCACAGAGATCAAACCATGTTGTGCAAGTCCGTCCTCCGCTGGACCACAAACACTGGCACGGGATCCCTGTCTAAACGGCGTACTATGGTGTCGGCGGTGTCCCTCTTCACCCGGAATGGGCCACCCTAAGTCTCACACTTCTTTGCCACTTCCCACGTGAAACACGACACTACCTGTAAGATCACTGCCTTTTCGAGACAATAAAATGTCAAGGAGCTCAGTACTGTAATCACAACATGCAGTGCACGTTTTACTCACACTGTGGTGGGGAAAACACTGTATTATAATTTCCAAGTTCAAAATGGAGGTTGTCGACTCTGAGTCTGCCAACATCGGCACCAGTGTCCCGTCCGTGCTGGGAGAAACAGCGTGGGCCACTGTAGACTTTTCACCGTCCCTAGCAGACCTCCGTTCCTCCTTGTCAAAACTGTAGCAAAGTCTGGCGAAGTGATGGAGCAAACCGCACCATCCACAACGCTTGCCCCTCGCCGTACACTCCCTGGCTCGATAACAGTGCTTAGTGGATCCGCAGCCGTAGCATCGTGGTGTCCCCGGGGTGAACTGTGTCTTGACAAAGGCTGCATATTCGTTGTCGCTGCCCTCGTCCAAATCCAAAGCCAGGCCGTCCCATGTGCTCCGCTCTTCTGAGGTGCTTCTTCGCAGCTAATGTGCTTCGTCAGCCCCTCCGCTGCCTTGTTTTGTCGTGCTAGCTCCATGGCTGCTGCTGATGCTAGCTCACCAGCACGAGTTAGCAGGCCTCTTGCTGGGGGGCCGGCCACATGTTCCGCTAACTGGCCACGGCCCAACTCCTCCTCCAAAGTCCCAAGCCTGCACTCACACGCAAGCTGTCGAAGGTCTGCCACAAACGGTCGAACCGACTCTCCGGGTCGCTGGTTCCGCTGTTTGACTTGCATGCGCCGTCTTACGATGTCTCCAGCGGCGTGAAAGTAGCCCGCCATGAGCCCCGTCACATGGCTGAATAGTTCACCTCCCTCAAACATGCTCAGGGCCCTCTGGCTCTTCTCATCCAGGTTATGGACCAGGATAGCCCGTGCACATAATTTATTCAGGTCGCGGAGGTCTAACGTGAGCAAATAGTATTCAAAGGCTGCCCGCCACCTGGTCCACAGGACCAACGGCTCACCCGGAGCCTGCAACAGAAAGTGTAGCATGGCAGCAGCCCTCTCCATGTCCAATTATCCTCGTCACCAAATGTAGTGTCCGAAATAATGAGGAGGCGAGGTGACGTTTACAATGTTTATTGCTAAGAGCTATAACACACAATGGGAGACCCTACCGTCAGTATGAGAGTGGGGCAAGGAGACCGTAGGTCTCCTGCCTCAGGCTTTTATAGTACAGGTGACGCCACCTCCCAAAGGCGGGGCATCACCCCTCCCAGCCTAGGGCACTGCCATACTAATATATTATATAATATTCCTATCCTACAAATGGCATGGCTGTGAACCTGTGACAGCTTCAGTTCAAGGATAACAAGCAGTGTTTCTCCTCTTCTGCAGTATTTCCTGTGGGATTTACTACTGTACCCACAGTGTAATCCAGCCTTTGGCTCTCTGGCAAACATTGCCTTTGGCTGTTTAAATACCTTGATTGTCTTCCTTTTCAATGGAAGAAAAATGTTAAAGGATACATAGCTGGATCTCCGTTTACAGTGTTTTGTGTCTTATTGGGTCAGATGCAGGCTGCTAACGCTACAAAACTGTGAGTAACTGCTGCATTTATTCTAATAGATTTGGCCTAACCCACTTTGAACATGGCAGCAATCCCAGACTTTCCCTTTGTCACCTTCCACTGTGCCAATCTGACACACTCTTGTTCAAACAAAACCTTAATAATGACCCTGTGAGTGTATAGAAACGACAGAATCTCCCTTTGTGTGTTGAAAGACTGAAGTCACTCCACAGGGTTCTACTGTTCAGCTACTAATCAATGTTAAGAATTAATTTGAATCCAGTACGCTTTGGTTTGGAGCAAGAATAAGATGAACCTAATTATGAGGTCACTGCAGGAGGGTTTGCGAACTGCAATACGTGAGACAGACTGGAAAAAAAACCAGCCAAAAATGAAACACAATTCAACTGTTGCCTTGGTAACCCCCAAAGGACTTTCATCAAATAATGACAGACAAGGACCAGGACAAAAAAAATGACAAAAAGAAAGTAAAAAGCAAAAGAAAATGGAGCAGAAATCCCTGCATGAGAAAGTGATAAAAATGCACAAACTGTCACGAAAGAATAAAGAGTGTTATGTCTCTGCAAAACACAGCTAATTGCATTTTTTTTAAAAGCCATTCAGATTTGCAGCCCCACCAAAGCTCAAAGCTATAGCACTGTGTCCTTTACAGTGGCAACAAGTGACATGAGATGACTGACGGAGCATTATAGCCCTCCTGGGAAATACTGCCTCGGCTGCCTGAAGCATCCCCAGCTGAATGGCCTCTCTTGAGCCTCACTAAACCCTTCATGTTCTGTTCACCTCTAGTGGATGGATGCAGGCAGTGGGATGGACACAGGCATCCTGCTCCTCTTTAACAAGCCCAGAGAGCAGTAGACAAAACGCTAGTCTGGCCTCCAAATGAGAGCGGGGAAAGAATAACAAGGCCTTTCAGGAAGAAAGAAATGCACATTAATTAGACTGCCAGGCTGCACTCTTCTTCGGCAGCTTAATGACCTGCAGGTCCATAAGACATGTGTTTGTGAGCAGAGTTGTGCTTCTCTGAGCGAAGCTGAGGTAAAAGGGGAGCTATAAATGAATGTCTTAAAGGTGTGAATTCATGTGGCTTAATTATACACTGAATATACCAATTTGTTAGGATGGGGGTGGATAAACACTATATGGACAAAAGTAATGGGCAACCACGCCACAGGGGGTGCACAAGCCAGTGTACTCCTAGTGCCGGACCAAAGCCCAGGTAAATGGGGAGGGTTGTGTCAGAAAGGGCATCTGACATAAAACTTTTGCCAAATCAAACATGCAGATCATGACAAATGAGACTTTCATACCGGATCCGTCGAGATCCGGGTTAACGACTGCCACCGGTGCTGTTAACTGACAGGGTGCTGGTGGAACCGGGCAACTGTTGGGCCAAGATCAAGGAGGAGGACAGGGGGAAGGCATGTTAGGAGGGAGCGAGAAAAGGAAAGGTAGAAGTGTGGAGGTGAGAGTAGGGACATTAAATGTAGGGACTATGACTGGTAAAGGCAGAGAATTGGCTGATATGATGGAGAGAAGAAAGGTAGATATACTGTGTGTTCAAGAAACCAGATGGAAGGGAAGCAAGGCTAGGAGCATCTTAAATGAAGAGTATGTGAAGAGTGTTCAGGAGGTAAAGAGGGAGTCAGACAGAATCATGAGTTTGAAGCTAGAAGTCAAAAGTGTGATGTTGAATGTTGTCATTGCGTATGCCCCACAAGTTGGATGTCAGGGAGAAGAGAAAGAGGAATTCTGGAGTAAGTTGGATGAAGTGGTAGAGAGTGTTCCCGGGAGGGAGAGAGTGGTGATTGGAGCAGGCTTTAATGGACATGTACTGTAAGTGAAGGGAACAGAGGAGATGAGGAGGGGCTGGGTAGGTATGGTCTTAAGGAGAGAAATGTGGAAGGACAGATGATTGTGGATTTTGCTAAAAGGATGGAAATGACAGTGGTGAATACATACTTCAAGAAGAGAGAGGAACCCTGTGACTTACAAAAGTGGAGGAAGGGGCACACGGGTGGACTACATCTTATGCAGGAGAAATCTGAAAGAGATAGCAGACTGCAAGGTAGTGGCGGGGGAGAATGTAGCTAGACAGCATCAGATGGTAGTCTGTATGACTGATGCCTTGGCAAAACAAGAAGAGGAAAACGGTGAAGGCAGAGCCAAAGATTAAGTGGGGGAAGTTACAGAAGGAAGAAGGTTGCATAGAGTTCAAGAAGGAGTTGATACAGGCTCTGGGTGGTAGGGAAGAATTACCAGATGACTGGGAAAGTACAGCAAAAGTATTGAGGGAAACGAGTAGAAAGACATGTGGTGTATCCAGTGGACAGAGGAAGGAAGACAAGACTTGGTGGTGGAATGAAGAGGTACAGGAAAGTATCCAAAGGAAGAGGTTAGCAAAGAAGAAGTGGGACAGTCAGGGAGATGAAGAAAGTAGACAGGAATATTTGGAATCTAGGGCATGGCAAAGAGAGAGTTGGCAAAGGCAAAGGATAAGGCATATAGTGAGTTGTATAAGAGGCTTGACACGAAGGAAGGAGAAAAGGAGTTGTACTGACTGGCTAGACAGAGAGATTGAGCTGGAAAGGATGTACAGCAGGTTGGTTGATTAAGGACAGAAATGGTAATGTACTAATAAATGACGAGTGTGTTGAGAAGGTGAAAGGAGTACTTCTAAGAGCTGATGAATAAAGAAAATGAGAGAGAGAGGAGGATGGATGAAGGAAAGATGGTGAACAAGGAAGTCCCGAGGATTAGCAAGGTGGAGGTGAGGGCAACTTTGTAGAGGATGAAGAATGGAAAGGCAGTTGGTCCAGATGACATACCTGTGGAGGTATGGAGATGTTTAGGAGAGATGGCAGTGGACTTTTTAACCAGATTGTTTAACACAGTCTTGCAGAGTGAGAGGATGCCTGAGGAGTAGAGAAAAAGTGTTTGGGTACCAATTTTCAAGAACAAAGGTGATGCTCAGAGCTGTAGTAACTTCAGAGGCATAAAGTTGATCAGCCACACTACGAAGATATCGGAAAGAGTTGTTGAAGCCAGTTTAAGAGGAGGGGTGACAATCAGTGAGTAGCAGTATGGTTTCATGCCAAGAAAGAGTTCTACAGATGCAATGTTTGATCCAAGAGTGTTGATGGAGAAGTATAGAGAAGGTCAGAAGGAGTTGCAGTGTGTCTTTGTGGATCTAGAGAAAGCATATGATAGGGTTCCAAGAGAGGAAGTGTGGTACTGTATGACAAAGTCAGGAGTGGCAGAGAAGTATGTGAGGGAGGTGCAGGACATGTATGAGGACAGCAAGACGGTGGTGAAGTGCGCTGTAGGAGTGATGGATGGATTCAAGGTGGGGGTGGGATTACATCAGGGATCAGCTCTGAGCCCCTTCTTGTTTGCCATGGTGATGGACAGGCTGACAGATGAACTCAGGCAGGAGTCTCTGTGGACCATGATGTTTGCAGACGACATCGTGATCTGCAGTGAGAGTAGGGAGCAGGTGGAAAAGAACCTGGAGAGGTGGCGGTATGCTCTGGAGAGAAAAGGAATGAAAGTCAGTAGAAGCAAGGCAGAATCCATGAGTGTGAATGAAAGGGAGGCAGGTGCAACGGTGAAGATGGAAGGAGTAGTGGTAGTGAAAGTAGATGATTTTAAATACCTAGGGTCAATCATCCAAAGCAATGGAAAATGCACAACAGAGGTGAAGAAGAGAGTGCAGGCAGGGTGGAGTGGGTGGAGATGAGTGTCGGGGTGATTTGTGACAGAAAGGTAGCAGCAAGAGTGAAAGGGAAGATTCACAAGATGGTAGTGAGACCTGCTATGATGTATGGTTTGGAAACGGTGACGCTGACAAAAAAGACAGGAGGTGGAGCTGGAGGTGGCAGAGTTGAAGATGCTAAGATTTTCATTGGGAGTGACTAGGAGGGACAAGATTAGAAATGAGTATATCAGAGGGATATCTCAGGTTGAGTGGTTTGGAGACAAAGTAAGATAGGCAAGGCTGAGATGGTTTGGACATGGACAGAGGAGAGATAGTGGATATACTGGACAAACGCTGTTGAAGATGGAGCTGCCAGGCAGGAGGAAAAGCGGAAGACCACAGAGAAGATTCATGGATGTAGTGAAGGAGGACATGGAGAGGGTTGGTGTTACAGATGAAGATGCAAGGAATTGGGTGAGATGGAGACAGATGATCCGCTGTGGCGACCCCTAAAGGGAGCAGCTGAAAGAAGAATAATAAGAAGAAGGACACAAGTAATGGGCCACACCTCTTAATCACTGCCTATGTTTACATTCACACTAATAAACTAATAATCATTATTGGATTTCTAGAATTACCTGATTATTCTAGTCATGTAACCAGCATAATCTCCTCATCTGTTTAAAGGAGCCACGCATGATCTGGATGAGTACACGGACACTGTGAACTCTTATATCCACTTTTGTGAGGAGAGCATTCTTCCATCGCGCACCAGGGTGAGGTACTCTAATGACAAGCCCTGGTTCACAGCTAAGCTCAGACAGATCAGGAAGGAGAAGGAAACAGCGTTGAAAAGTGGAGACAGGGGCTGCTACAGGGAGGTTAAATATCGGTTTAACAGAGAGCTGAGGAGAGCTAAATCTGTGTATTCTGAGAGACTCCAGCAGCAGTTCACTGCTAATGACTCGGCTTCTGTGTGGAGAGGACTGAAGCAAATCACCAATTATCGGCCTCAGGCTCCTAAAGGTCAGGATGACAAAGCCCTTTGTCAAAGACTGTCCCAACACTATGCCCGTTTTGACACCCCGTCATCTGTGTCCAACTCCCCCCCTCCCTCCAGCTCCACAGCCTCCACGATCCCTACTTCATCAAAGGCGCCCCCCCCTCCTCCCCCCCTGCCCTTGTCATCAGTGAGCAGGACGTGCTCAAACAGTTCTCCAGACTGAACCCGCGCAAGGCCCCCGGTCCGGACGGTGTGTCTCCCTCCACCCTGAGAGACTGTGCGAAAGAGCTGGCTCCTGTCTTCACAGACATTTTTAACACCTCCCTTAAGCTATGCCACGTGCCGTCCTGCCTCAAATCCTCCACCATCATCCCTGTCCCCAAGAAGCCACGGATCACTGGACTTAACGACTACAGACCTGTAGCGCTCACCTCTGTAGTCATGAAGTCCTTTGAGCGCCTGGTCCTGCCCCACCTCAAGTCCATCACCACCCCCCTCCTGGACCCGCTGCAGTTTGCCTACCGAGCCAACAGGTCTGTAGACGACGCAGTCAACCTGGCCCTCCACTCCATCCTGCAGCACCTGGACTCCCCGGGAACCTACGCCAGGATCCTGTTTGTGGACTTCAGCTCCGCATTCAACACCATCCGCCCCGCTCTGCTCCGGGACAAGCTGTCCCTGCTCAACGTGTCTGACTCCCTCTGCAGGTGGATCACCGACTTCCTGATGGACCGGAGGCAGCATGTGCGGCTGGGAAAGACTGTCTCAGACTCTGCTAGCATCAGCACCGGATCACCCCAGGGCTGTGTACTTTCCCCCCTACTCTTCTCCCTTTATACCAACTCCTGCACCTCCAGCCACCAGTCTGTCAAGCTGATCAAGTTTGCGGACGACACCACCCTCATCGGGCTCATCTCCAACGGCGACGAGTCCGCCTACAGGAGAGAGGTGGCCCAGCTGGCGTCCTGGTGCAACAACAACAACCTGCAGCTGAATGCTCTGAAGACAGTGGAGATGATTGTGGACTTCAGTAAAGTCACAACCCCTCTGCCCTCCCTCACCCTCACAGGCTCTCCCATCACCACTGCTGATTCCTTCTGCTTCCTAGGCACCACCATCACCAGGGACCTCAAGTGGGAGCCGACCATCAGCTCCCTCATCAAAAAGGCCCAGCAGAGGATGTTCTTCCTGCGGCAGCTGAGGAAGCTCAAGCTACCCACCAAGATGTTAGTGCAGTTCTACACAGCCATCATCGAGTCCATCCTCACCACCTCCATAACCGTGTGGTACGCAGGAGCCACTGCCAGGGACAGACTAAGGCTGCAGCGCGTCGTGCGCACTGCTGAGAAGGTGATCGGCTGCAAGCTCCCATCTCTCCAGGATCTGTACATCTCCAGGACCCGGAGGCGTGCTGGCCGGATCATAGCCGATCCCTCACACTCTGGTCACGTACTGTTTGCCCCCCTCCCCTCAGGTAGAAGACTTCGGTCCATCCAGACTAAAACCTCCCGTCACATGAACAGCTTCTTCCCCTCTGCCATCAGACTGCTGAACACTAAGTGACTTATTGACTCTCGTGCACTATGTACAGCAGCTCAACCAGACTCATGTCAATCATCACTGTTTTCTTCCTGCATTACCGACTGCACTATATGGTTCTCCACATTATCTGCTGCTCGCTAATATATTTTAACTGCTGACCAGTATTACTCTCTTATTCTACACTTTATTGCATGTATAGTTTATTTCTTTTATTTTATCATGTTTAATGTTGCAGCATTGCACCGAGACAAATTCCTAGTTTGTGTACTACATGAACAATGGCAATAAATCTGATTCTGATTCTGATTCTGATTCTGATTCATCAGGTAAAAAAGCACAACATTGGTCAGAATTCATTGCCATGTTAGATGCTGGCTTGTTTTTTGTGAACACTCGTCAGAAAGGTTGGTGAATCCAAAAATCCCTTTGATCGTCAGCGTTCACTGCTCCATGAGAGGTTTGCTGTATCAAAACATGTAGGATAATTATATACTTCCTTTCCTTGTGGGAAAGGTGTGGGGGAGTCTCTTTTCTGCGCTCCAATGCACAAAGCAAGGTTCATAAATGTGGCTAAGTTTGGTGTGGAAGATCTTGACTGGCCCACACAGAGCCCCGACCTCTGACATCTTTGGGATGATCTAGAATGGAGCCTGGAGCCAGGCCTTCAGGTAAAACATAAGTGTTGGACCTCACAAAAAAAAATTTCTGGATAGGCAAAAATTTCCACAGACACACTCCAAAATCCTATAGAAAGCCTTCCCAGAAGAGTGAATGCTACCCATATGAGCGCCCTTGGATTCAGACTCGGATGTCATAAAAGTAATGCGTATGTGACCTAACACTTTTGTGCACAGTGTATTTTTGCTTATATAGAAGTACTCCATCCTAGGGACAGAATGGCACTTAAAAAAGGCATAAAAAATGTTTTTCATCTCAAACATTCTTATGAAAAACTGGTTTAGTCTTCCCCTAAAAATACCTATAATATCTGTGCGCAGTGGTTCAGATTTTTTCTCAGCATTTTCTGCATTGTTCCAATACAAACAAAAGAAATAAATATACATACCAAAGTATTTGTCATTGCCACAATTTTATGGGAGAAGTGGTGTGTTATCTGAGAGAAAAGCAGAGGTGCCAATATTTCTGCTCCAGACTGTATGACGATGCATCTAATTCTTGCATTTGATATAGACACAGATCAAAATGTTGCACTTGACTGCAAAATTCCAACATTTATTCTAAAAGTGGTAGCTATATAATTTGACTTTACGGTACTAAGTTAATAAGTTACCATTTATTACCTCCACCAAGGTGGTACAGTAATCAGGGCAGTTTGTCTGTCTGTCTGTCTGTTAGCAGATTACGCAAAAGCTGCTGGATGGATTTTGATGAAATTTTCACCAGAGGTGGCACGTGGTCTATGAATGAACCTATTATATTTTGGATGTTATCCATGAGCATATACTTCTGCCAAGGCCATAACTGATAATGTAATGTGATAGTCTACCTGTGCATCTGTCCGTCAGAAGGATTACGTAAAGACTACTGGACAAATCTGGAGGTGTGGATGAAGATACGGATGGAGATATGGAGCTACAGACAGAAGGACGAATAAAGGGATGGACAATGGGAGGGACAGACAGACAGACGAACGGGTGGAGCCTTGGAGGAAGTATGCACTCTCTGAGTGCCCTCTAATTTTAGTTGACATTGCATAACATTCAGTCCAACAATAGGTAATTCCTTTTTTCAAATCAATTTTCACACCTAAACAAAGGCAGGAATAATTGCATGGTTAACGAAAATGCACTCAGCTGAGATCCAGACATATGCCTTTTCCACCCCTAGTTTCCCACCACATACTGCTACATAGATTGACCCTGTGACCTTGACATTTGACTTTTTTGACCCCAAAAGTATAGCAATAGGTGCTAGTCCCAAGGTCAACCTATGTACCAAGTTTGGTGGCCGTAGCCTCATTCCTTGTTGAGTTAGAGAACAAACATAGCCGGCTAGCCAGCCACAGACAGCACCAACTGCTCTACCAACACGAGTCACATCGGCATGGGTAGAGATTACAAATTATAAATTGAAATGGACAGAAATGAAAGAATAGTTGTAGTGACTGATTGTTTCATGGCTTCATGTTTTGTTGCCTAAAGAAAACACTTATTAAACTAGAATGCACACAACCAAAATGCAGACCAAAATGGATTTTGATCTGTTATGACCCTGTGACCTTGTCATTTCAACGTTTGACCCCAAAAGTAAAGCCATACATAGGTACTAGTCCCAAGGTCAACCTATGTATCAAGTCTGGTGGCCATAGCCTCCTTCTCTGCTGTGTCAGAGCACAGACATAGCCAGCTCTAACGCAACAGTTAGACTCGTCGGCGTGGGTAAAAAGCCCTGTTCATCCCTGTTTTTTTTTAACAGCTTATTTTTATAAGGTTTATAAAAGATGAATTTACAGGTTCAGAAAAGTGAAGCCAATCTAAGGAGTGATCTTTGGTTTATATAAGAAGTTAGTCTTTTGGAGCAACAGTTTATTATTTGCGACTTGTGCAATTTTTCAGCCACCAGTTATTGCTCAAAAATGTGGATAAATGTAGCTGGTTAGCCGCAAGATTCTGGAAAATGCCAACCATTTTTAGTTTTTCACATGAACTGAGACCAAGAGCCACTAAAACAAGGCAAGCCAATAGCACTCTGACTACAAAGGAAAATAAAACATGTTGGGCATGTTCTCATTCCAACATGTGCTCAGCTGGTGCCAACAAGTAGGCCCGAGTTGAAAAAACCCCCAACTTGCATGGACGCAAATTCACATGCACTTGTGTCGCCTGGAGCAAATGTGCGTATTTGTGTCTTTCCTTTGACTTTGTATGTAAATGTGTCACGTTTCACACCATGTATAAATAAATTACAAGACTAAATTGTTGTTAAATGTGCCGTAATATGAGATGAGATGAGATGAGATTCAACTTTATTGTCATTACACATGTATGAATACAAGGTAACGAAACGTGACTTGGCATTTGGGCACGCTCTGCAGAGCGCATCCAAGGCCGGGGCAGCCGCTAGGCGCCAGTCATAAAGAAGAAAGGGAAAAAAAAGAAAAAGAGTGGATATCACACAGTAGGCGAGAGAAAAAAACATGTTTTATCAAATTGACGCTTAAGTAAGTAAGCGAAATTTTGATTGCAGGCAAAAAAAACCTCAATGCTTATTTAGCAGACATTTAGTAGACAAATCACATAGCAGGGAGAGAGCAGTGTATGTATATCAGTATGATGATATCAGTATGTGTGCAGTGCTGAGTGTATCAGTTACTGGAGCACAACAAATAGTCTCCTAGGCAACAATAGATGTTATAGTTCATGAACGCTGTCCCTGAAGAGTTCTGTTTATTGCACAGCAGCGGTGTTTGGGTTAGCGAGCCAGCTGACACATCCGCTTATCTCAACTCTGGAGGAATGAGTTATCCAGGGGCGCCGATCAAGGCCGAATCTGCTCAGACAGAGTATAGGAGTATAGGATTTCCCTATTGTCATATTCTGAGCTTACAATTCAAATTAACATTCACTGGCTTTAAATTCATATCATTCCCTGGAGAGCACGAAGCGACTCCAGATGTTTCCCCTTCTAAACACAGATGAACATGTCCGATAGAGTCCATCTCTCTAATGCATGCAGATGGTAAATTCCATGTTGGTCATTTGCCGCTACTTCGTGCACTCCCCATCTGGTCGAATTATTGAGAAGCAGCTCCGCCGGGTCCGCATTTTGATTAGCTCCTCCAGTTAAATTTTCGATACACCAGGAGAACTCCAAAGCCCAATCGGCAGAAATCCTGTGATCGTAGCCAAAACAGGTAGATGTTTTTCCACATCCTCAGTCAAATCACACAGACACATGAGTTCCAATCCATGGGTCTCTCCACATTTGGGCTCCCCCGGGCCCAATTTTCTGTTTGAAAAGGTGGTGTCAATTGCGTTTAAAGCCCAGCTTATATCCATTTTCCGTATTTTCCATTTGGGTTGAGATCAGCAAGATGGTGAGACGGCACAGACACTCACTCAGACGCAGCAAGCTGGGATTAGGTCAGGAAGGCAGGATAGGAGGAGGGAGGAAAAAAAATGCGACTGCTCTCACTGAAGGCAAAAGGAAGAATATGCTACAATGTGTGATTTTATAACATTTTAGCGGGGTGCCAGGGGACTTTTTCCAATGTAAAAAGGGTTCTGTGACTCGAAAAATGTTGTAAAACACTGGCTTAGGCCTACTCACAGTTAGAATGACTCATAGGGACATGTGACCTTTGACCTTGATCACAATCTGGATGCAGACCCACCTGAGAATGAGTGTGAACCCCCAGACGATTGCCTACTTGACATGAAGGAGCACTGTATGCAAACAAATGTGCACATGACAGTAGCAAAAGTTCTGCTCTGTTAAGGTAGAAAATTACTTATCATGATAGCCAACTCTTCTATGTGAAAACAGCTGGGATCTCCCAGCATTTACAGTAATGGTTTATTTTACACCTCAGCTAATGGGCAAAATTATCAGGATGCACCAGCATGAAATCACAATACTCTGAGCAACATTTGGCAGAAGTAAATCAGCTGCATAATGAACTTATATTACACTCTGGACACGCTACTGTGATTGCCAAACCAAAAACCCCAATTTCTGTATTTAAAGACTTGCATCCCTGCACGTAACCATGACCGAGCTCAAAATATAGACGCTGATGAAAACCCTAAATATATGGTTTATGAAAACAGAACTATATCAGCAAGTGCCTGAATTAAACATTCACTTTATTCTATATACAGTTATAATAATAATAACTAGAGGGCACTCAGAGAGTGCATACCTCTGCCAAGGCTCCGTCCCTCATTCCCTTTGTCCTCCCTTCTGTCCCTTTGTCTGTCCATATTGCCATCCATCTGTACATTGCAAGATTGGGCCTTGGCGAAGGTATGCACTCACGAGTTCATCTTTGGGCCAAGGGCCACCTCTGGTAAAAATTTCATCCAAATCCATCCAGTAATTTTGGAGCATTGTTGCTAAAACTCTGAGAAGATTAGAGCCTTGGCAGAGGTATGCATTTTGAGATCATCACCAAAATCTAATCATGTGTTCAGTGTGCCATTACACACCCTTCCTGAAAATTAGAATGAAAGGTGCTACATAAATGCAATCCATTATTATTATTGTTATTATTATTATTATGATTAACAGACAGAGAAACGACAGCGAAAACAACATAACTACATAATAATAATAATAATAATAATAATAATAAGACTGCCATAATTGTATTGACCATACAATGGGGCTGGGCAATTCCACCTTAAATCAGCATCATGGTTTATTGAATCTTTCATGTCGGTTTTTGTTTTTTTTCCTCCTCTGTTCTCCATTACAGTTTACTGACAAGGTTCATAATTATTAAGCAATATTGCATATTATTAAGCAATATTACACAACAGCCCCCCATGAATCGCCCCCTTATTGTGATGGGGGGTTTGCGTGCCCTAGTGACCCCAGGAGCTATGTTGTCTGGATAATTTGCCTCTGGTATGGTCTCCCAAGACAAACTGGACGTGGGTGAAGGGCCAGATGAAAGATCCAACAGACTCCCACGATGAACAAAAAATCAAGGATTCAGTGTACCCCACCCGGTATGGGGTTACTGGGGCCCCGCCCTGGAGCCAGGCCTGGGGGAGGGGCTCAATGGCTAGTGCCTGGTTCAGGTTCAGGTTCAGGTTCAGATTCAGGTTACTTTATTTGTACCCGTAGGTAGATTTGTTTTGCAGTCTGGTGACATCCATATTTACAAACCACAATTACATTAAACATGAACACAAACACAGGCACATATGAAGCTGACTATAAACATGATAAAAATACTCAAGGCTCCATCAATCAGGATATAAAGACAAAGAGATGAGAGAAAACCAGAGATAAGAGAGAGGGGTCATATTAAAAAGTTAAAGACTAGTCAAAGAGGTTAAAAACTCAAAGGTCTAATACCCAATAAAAGATTTAGAACCCAAATAAAATCCTACAAAAATAAGTACATATAAAATGGAGTTAATAAATAGGTACCTAAATTGTGTGCAATATATTGTTACAACTTGTTCAACTCTCTGACAGCAGCAGGAACAAAGCTGTTTTTGTAGCGCTGGGTTTTGCTTTTTGGGACAGCAAACCTCCGTCTTGAGGGAAGAAGCTGAAAGTTGCAGTGCAAAGGGTGGGAGTCATCATTTAAAATGGAGGTAGCAATCCTCTGTACCTGTCTGGTGTACAAGGATGTCAGGCTCAGCTGTGACTCACCAAGCAAATAACTGGACCATCTACCTGATCCAAGGAGTTCCTCTGTTTCAGTTTTATCTGACCAAACCATGACACTAAAGAAAAGGATAAAACAGATTCAATAAAAGCCAGATAAAACATTGTCATTATGGTTCGGTCAATTTGGAAGCGTGCAAGTTTCCTCAAGCAATGCAAATGTTGCTGACCCTTTTTGCACACCCTTTCACAGTTCTCTTCAAAGTTTAAATTACTATCAATAATTGTCCCAAGATATTTGTAGGATTGTACACATTCAGTGGTCTGACCTTTTAGTAGGGTGACTTTGTGCCTGGGAGTTTTCCTCCTAAAGTCAATAATCATATCTTTAGTTTTTGTCGTATTCAGCTGCAGGTAGGAATCCTCAAACCAGTGAACAAAGTCATCAACTACTGGGCCATGGCCACTCTCACCATCCTGGAGGAGACTGACAATAACTGAATCATCAGCATACTTTATAATGTGTCTGTTGTCATGTCTGCTCCGACACATGTTTGTGTACAGGATGAAGAGTAGTGGTGACAACACACACCCCTGAGGAGAGCCTGTAGAAGAGCACTTTAGGTCAGACAATGTACCATTGACCCTTACTCTCTGCATCCTGTTGGTTAAGAAATCCAGAATCTAACCCGCCAGATTATTGCTCAAATCAAATTGTTGCAGGAGCCTTTCAACTAAAATATGAGGTTGGATTGTATTAAAGGCGGAGGAAAAGTCCACAAATAAAAGCATGGCATGTGTCCCATTAAAATCCAGATGTTTAAAAAGCATGTTAAACAGAGTGACAGTGGCGTCCTCCACTCCTTTGTGAGGCCTATATGCAAACTGCAAAGGATCCAATGCATGTTCAGTCTGCTTTAGGAGCTCACATCTGACCAGTTTTTCAAAAATTTCCATTAAAATTGAAGTCAAAGCAACTGGTCTAAAGTCATTTATCGTTTTAGGACAGCTGGATTTTGGAACAGGAACAACCACGGCATCTTTCCAGATCTTGAGCACATGTTGTGTCTGTAAGGACTTACTGAAAATGTAATGAAATACAGGACTCAGTTCATGTGCACAGGACTTTACCAAGCGCCCACATATATTATCAGGGCCCTGACTTTTGTTCACTTTTACAGCGCAGAACTCCCTTTTAATATCCTGCACCTCAATATTAAAGTGCCGATTGTCTTTGAGTTTCTGTTTCAAATCTTGGGTTTCTGTGCTAAAATCAAAGGAGTCAAAATGACCATAAAAACAATTAAGAGCATTGGCCAGCTCTGTGTCTGAATTAAAACCATCTAAAAACACACGATTACTGCGCTCTGTGCTCTGAAGGCCTGCAATAGTTTTCATACTGGCCCAGGCTGAACCAAGTTTCTTTGTTGCCATCTTGCTTTCCAACTCTGATTTATAATTCTGTTTTGCTCTTAAAATTTCGGACTTCAGCTCTTTTGTGGCAACCTGTAGCTCAGAAACAGACCCCTGTTTAAAGGCAAGTGCTTTCCTCTGTAAGCAGGATTTAACCGATTTTGTAACCCATGGCTTGTTGGGATATATTTTGACACGTTCACGTGGAACAATCATATTTTTACAGAAAGCCATGTATGAGCATGTGATGTCTACCAAAGAGTCCAAATCATCCCCGCAGGACAACGTGAAAACCTCCCAGTCCGTACAGCTAAAGCATTCCTGGAGGCAGTGCACTGAATCCTCTGTCCACACATCTATGTCTCTGGTCTCCACCTTGCCTCTTCTGAGAACAGTTTTATATGTGGGCAGCAAATGTACACAGTTGTGATCTGAGGATCCTAAAGGAGGAAGGAGGAGTGATTTATAGGCCCTCTCAATGGATCCATAGCACAGGTCCAATGTCTTTTTTCGCCTGGTTGGGCAGGAGACATACTGATAAACTGGTGGTCGAGTTTCTGCCATTGGGACCCAACCGGGCTCAGCCCAAAGGAGTTACATGGGTCTGCCCTCCAGTGGGCTCACCACCTGCAGGAGGGACCATGGAGGTCTGGTGCTATGTGGATCAGGTGGCAGGCGAAGGCAGAGACCTTTGCGGTCTGATCCCCGGCTTTTGAAACTGGCTTTTAGGACGTGGAACGTCACCTCTCTGGTGGGGAAGGAGCTGGAGCTGGTGCACGAGGTTGAGAGATACGGGCTAGATATACTGTAGTTGGGCTCACCTCAACACGCAGCTCCGTTTCTGGAACCAGTTTCCTGGAGAGGGGCTGGAGCTTGGCCTACTCTGGAGTTGCCCCGAGTGAGAGGCAATGGGCAGTGGTGGGCATTCTTATATCCCCCCTAACTTGCTGCCTCGACATTGGAGTTTTCCCCAGTTGGATGAAAGGGTTGTTTCCCTGTGCCTTCAGATTGGGAAACGGATCCTGACCATCATCTGTGCCTATGCACCACATGATGGGTCAGAGTACCCGCCATTTTTGGAGTCTCTGGGGTGCTGGAGAGTGCTCCTCTTGAACAGTCCATTGTCCTACTAGAGGACTTAAATGCACACGTAAGCAATGACAGTGAAACCTGGAGGGGTGTGATTGGGACGAACGGCTGCCCGATCTGAACCCAAGTGGTGTTCAGTTATTGGACTTCTGTGCTAACCAGCAGTTTGTCCATAATGAACACCATGCTCAGGCATAAGGGTGTCCATATGTGCACTGGCACCAGGACACCCTAGGTTGCAGGTTGATGATTGATTTTTTTATTGTGTCATCAGACCTGCGACCACATGTCTTGGATACTTGGGTAAAGAGAGGTGCAGAGCTGTCAACTGATCACCACCTGGTGGTGAGTTGGATCCGATCGCAGAGGCGGACGCCACTCAGACCCGGTAGATCTAAATGTATAGTGAGGATGTGCTGGGAATGTCTGGCTGAGGCCTCTGTCCGGGAGGTCTTCAACTCCCACCTCCGGAAGAACTTCAACCACATTCCGAGGGGGTCTGGAGACATGAAGTCTGAATGGGCCATGTTCTCCATCTCCATTGTTGAAGCAGCTCCCCAGAGCTGTGGCTGCAAGGTTGTTGGTGCATCTCGTGGTGGCAAGCCCCGAACCAAGTGGTGGACACCAGTGGTGAGGGGGGCCGTCAAGCTGAAGAAGGAGTCCTATCGAGCTTGGTTGGCTTGTGGGACTCCTGAAGCAGCTGAGGTGTACCAGCAGGCCAAGCGGAGTGCAGCTCAGGTGGTTGCTGAAGCAAAAACTCTGGTGTGGGAAGACTTTGGTGAGGCCATGGAACAAGGCTTTCATTTGGCCTCGAAGAGATTCTGGCAAACTGTCTCTCAACTCAGGAGGGGGGAGCAGCTCCCTGTCCACACTGTGTATGGTGTGGATGGGGCGCTGCTGACTTTGACTGGGGATATCGTCGGGCGGTGGAAAGAATACTTCGAGGATCTCCTCAATCCCACTGACACGCCTTCCACAGAGGAAGCAGGGCTCAAGGACAAGGGGGACAACTTGCCCATCACAGGGATTGAGGTCACCAAAGTGGTTAAAAAACTCTTTGGTGGCTGGGCCCCGGGGATGGATGAGATTCGCCCTGAGTACCTCAAGGCCCTGGATGTTGTAGAGCTGTCATGGTTGACATGCCTCTGCAATGTTGCATGGAAGTCTGGGGCAGTGCCTTTGGCATGGCAAACCGGAGTGGTGGTTCCTCTTTTTAAAAAGCGGGACCGGAGGGTGTATTCCAACTTTAGGGGATCACACTCCTCAGCCTCCCTGGGAAGGTCTATGCCAGGGAACTGGAGGGGAGAGTCTGACTGCTGATCAAACCGCGAATTCAGGAGGAGCAATGTGGTTTCCATCCTGGCCGTGGCACATCGGATCAGCTCTTTACCCTCTTGAGAGTCCTCGAGGGTTTGTGGGAGTTTGCCCAACCAGTTAACATGTGTTTTGTTGACTTGTTGACTTTGTTGAAAGCATTCGACTGCTTCCCTCATGGTCTCTGTGGGGAGTGCTGCGGGAGTATGGGGTATCAGGCTCATTGTTACAAGCTATCCGGTCCCTATACGACCGTTGCAAGAGTTTGGTTCGTATTGCCAACACCCAGTCAAACTTGTTTCCAGTGAGAGTTGGACTCTGCCAAGACTGCCCTTTGTCACCAATTCTGTTCATAATTTTCATGGAAAGGATATCGAGGTGCAGCCAAAGATTGGAGGGTGTCATGTTCGGTAATCACAGGATTTCATCTCTGCTGTTTGCAGATGATGTTGTCCTGTTGGCTTCATCAAGCAATGACCTATAGACCTTGCTGGGACGGTTTGCTACTGAGTGTGAAGCAGCTGGGGTGAGAATGAGCACCTCCAAGTCCGAGTCCATGGTCTTCAGCCGGAATAAGGTGGATTGTCCTTTCCGGGTTGGGGACAAGCTCCTGCCCCAAGTGGAGGAGTTTAAGTATCTCAGGGCCTCATTCATGAGTGAGGGGAGAATGGAGCGAGAGATTGACAGATGGATTGGATCAGCATCTGCAGTGATGCAGACATTGTACCGGTCTGTTGTGGTGAAGAGGGAGCTGAGCTCTAAAGCAAAGTTTTCAATTTATCGGTCAGTCTATGTCCCTGCTATCACCTATGGTCATAAGCTTTGGGTAATGACTGAAAGAATAAGATTGTGAATACAACTGGCTGAAATGAGCTTTCTTCGTAGGATTGCTGGACTCACCCTTAGAGATAGGGTGAGGAGTTCAGTCATCTGGGAGAGGTCAGAGTAGAACTGCTGCTCCTCCATATCGAAAGGAGCCAGTTGAGGTGGTTTGGTCATCTGATCAGGATGCCTCTTGGACGCTTCCCACTTGAGGTGTTTCGGGCACGTCCAACTGGGAAGAGACCCCGGGGCAGACCCAGGACATGCTGGAGAGACTACGTCTTCCAGCTGGCCTGGGAACGTCATGGTATCCTCTCTGAAGAGCTGGAGCAGGTGGCCAGGGAGAGGGAAGTTTGGGCTTCTCTGCCTGAGCTGCTGCCTCCGTGACCCGGACCTCCGGAAAAGCAGTAGAAAATGGATGGATGGATGTATTACACAACAGTGCAGTATCATACCATTTTTTTTTTTGCAGTTATCAACTACAGATTCACATAGTATCCATATTATCTACCGCAACAAACCTGTCAGAAATATGACCATGACAAAGGTACAAATGCTCACCTGGCATGCCGACAGATGCAGCCATGTTCCTCCAAGTGTTTGCTTTGAAATTTTGATCATGATATCCTTTTAGTGTCAGATCAAGGAGTACTGGGTTGTTTGATGCAGCAAAGTTCAGCCTCTCCACCGTCCGTCACCTCCCGTTCTTGTCTTCCTGTACCAACGTCCTATGTCCTGCCCTTCTTTAATTCTGATGGGCTGCTTAGAAAGGTCTGACATTGATTATCACAGCTGCACAGTAGTCTGGCAAGTTGAACTTTTTTCAGCCCTGAGCACCGCGACAAAAAACGACCACCGCTCAAAGTGTTTCAGTGCTGAGGGTGCTCAGCACTGTGAACACTGGACTATATAGAGAATGAATAGAAAATGGTTGCCCACAGCAGAAAAAAACGAGTTTGGTGGACATGCCCCCTAATAGCTTTTCTGCAGTGTTTGGCTTCCGGGTTGCCAAGGTATGTGGCCCTATGGCGTGGCCACGCACATAACTCAGTGGACACATCTTCAATGGGCAGTACATGAAAAGTGCCAGATTAATATATAAAATCCATCCATCCATCCATCTTCTACCGCTTTTCCGGAGGTCCGGGTCGCGGAGGCAGCAGTTCAAGCAGAGAAGCCCAGACTTCCCTCTCCCCAGCCACCTGCTCCAGCTCTTCAGAGGGGATACCAAGGCGTTCCCAGACTAGCTGGGAGACATAGTCTCTCCACCGAGTCCTGGGTCTGCCCCGGGGTCTCCTCCCAGTGGGACGTGCCTGAAACACCTCAAGTGGGAGGCGTCCAGGAGGCATCCTAATCAGATGCCCATACCACCTCAACTGACTCCTTTCAATATGGGGATCAGGTGGCAGTCAAAGGCGGAGACCTTGGCGGACTGATCCCAAGCTTTCCAAACTGGCTTTTGGTACGTGGAATATATAAAATAATATTCAAAAAATTCCTGCATCTACATCGTGACCCAAATCACCACCAAAATCTAATCATTTGCTCCCCGTGCCATTACACATCTTTCCTGAAAATGTCATCAAAATCTGTTTATAACTTTTTGAGTTATGTTGCTAACAGCCAAACCAACCAACCAATGCCACTAAAAACATTACCTCCATCCTCCCTTGATAGAGGTAATAAAGCATCAGATTTATATAGTGTTTTTCACAGACACTCAAAGACGCTTTACAATGGATACATTATTCATTTACTCCACAGACAACAGTACCCTGCCTCTCGCCCAAAGATGCTGGGATAGGCTCCAGCTCCCCCGTGACCCGCAAAGGATTAAGCGGTAGAAGATGGATGGATGGATGGACAATGGTAGTGGTTAGCTGCTACTGTAGTCACAGCTGCCCTGGGGCAGACTGACGGAAACGTGGCTGCCAATCTATGCCAATGGCCTCTCCGACCACTACCAACCATTTATACACATTCATGCCCAGTGCCGTGGACACTGGAGGCAAGGTGGGTCAAGTGTCTTGCACAAGGACACAATTGCAAGATGTCTGGGGACAGCAGGATTCGAATCACCAACCCTCCGGTTATTAGACGACCCGCTCTACCTCCTGAACCACTGCCGCTCACAATTCCCTCCTCCGTTCCATTTTTGCTGAGCACCAAGCTGAACAGCAGGAAGTTCCCTTTTTATATGGTCTTTGGCATGACCCGGCCAGAACTTGAACCCTGACCTCCCGGATGTGGGGCTGATGCTCTACCTCTAGGCCACCACTCCGGTGGCTTATAGCTAAACGTCTAATATTTGAAAAGTATAGACCTTTCAAAGTCATCCTTTACAACTACCGCATTCCATTAATACTATTAACTGAGTAAGAGTCTGGGTGTTATCCTGCTGTAGTGAATTTCCACTAAACTTTAATATGTTTCTGGTGTCAAAAGCCTCCCTTTCATTTAAAGCAACTCTTGGAGGCCGGCCAGTGTCTTCACCTGGAAAAATACGATATTGTGGGACACATATGTGGGCTTCATATGCTTCACATGTACAGTATATTACTGTATGCTTATTGTATGCTTCACGTCTCAGAGGAACAAAAGGACTGAGCCTCCTAGGAGATAACAGGAGGATGTGAAATGTGGCCTTTTGTATGCAAAGAGATGACCTTGAGGGATTTCCTGACCACCAGTGACTTTAGGTGGAGGTGAGAAGACCTGGAAGAAGATGCATTGTGACTTGGGATTAAAAGACAATGTGACTGTGTGCTTTGATGTCCTGGGGTATAAAAGGGACAGATGTTGGGGGATTCTTTCTCTTTCTGTTTTTGATGATGTTGGAGAATGGAATAAACCTGACTCGTGAGATAAACTCAGCCTCGTCATTTCCACATTCTCCACACTGGTGACCCTAAGACGTATCATGAGTGAAAGAAATTCTCCCGAGCCAGACTCGTCAGGAGCCAGCCAAAAGAATGCAGCCACAGTTCAGCTACCGGACTTCTGGCAGAACAATCCACGCTCCTGGTTTAACGCGGTCGAGGCGCAGTTCAACCTCCGGAGGATTTCGGTAGACGCCACAAAGTTCTACCATGTGGTTGCAAAACTGGACAACCACACAGTCCAGCATGTGCAGAGCCTGATCAACCAGCCGCCGGACAGCGACAAGTACGGTGCGTTGAAGGCTGCACTCATCCGGTACTTCACCCCCTCGGTGGAGGAGCGAGCAGAGGGGCTCCTGGCGCTGACTGAATTTGAAAGCGACAGGCTTGCGGACCTGATGGAGAAGCTGTTGGGGCTGAAAGACTCTGACGATGACCACTTCATCTTCTCCCACCTTTTCCTCAGGACCCTACCGTCAGCGGTGAGAGTGACCCTGGCAGGTTCACCACTGTTGGCCCGTCGAGACTACCACGAGCTGGGCCAAGAGGCGCAACGACTCGTCAACGCCGCCAAACGGCACGCGGCCACCGCCGCGGCAGCAGAGCTCGGCGCAACGTCCGGAGATGGCAGGGGGCCAGAGGCAGCAGTACCAGACTCACCGACGACAGCGGCGGCAAGGGCCAAGAAACACGGAGCAGACGACGTCCTTTGTTTCTACCATCGCCGCTTCGCAGAGAGGGCACGCAAATGTATACCACTGTGCCATTTCAAGCGCTCGGGAAACGGCAAGACCGGGGGTCGGTAGCAGCTGCGGCCCTTGGAGAGGAGAACAAGCTGCTCTACTTGAGGGATGCGCGCTCGGGGAGGCATTTCCTCGTGGACACAGGCTCCCAGCTGAGTTTCATCACACCTTCCTCTGCTGACCGGCTGGCACCTTCCAGTGGTCCCGGGGTGTCAGCAGCGAACGGCTCGGCAATTAAGACCTTTGGGTCTTAAGCTGTGACCCAACGTCACAGCTGCAAGTGGTAAGTTCCACACACTCCTCACTCAGTTCCCAGCACTCACGGTCCCAACATTTTCGGCGACCGTGGCTAAACACGGGGTGGAACATTTTATTACTACCACCGGGCTGCCCGTTTTTGCAAAAGCTCGGCGCTTGGATTCAGCTAAACTGACCATAGCGCGCGAGGAGTTCGCCAATCTGGAAAAGTTGGGCATCATCAGGCGTTCGAAAAGCCCATGGGCTTCACCGCTTCACATGGTCCCGAAAGCTGATGGCTCGTGGCGACCTTGCGGTGATTTCCGCAGGTTGAACAACGCTACAGCGCACGACCGCTACCTGATCCTGCACATCCAAGATTTTTCAGTTCATTTGGCGGGGGCGCGCGTTTTTTCTAAGATAGACTTGGTACGCGGTTACCACCAGGTCCCAGTGCGCACTGAGGACATACTCAAAACAGCGGTAATAACTCCGTTCGGGCTATTCGAGTTTTTGCGCATGCCGTTTGGGCTTAAAGGCGTGGCGCAGACGTTCCAACGCATGATGGACGCGGTGTTGCGCGATCTCCCCTTCGTGTTCGTCTACCTGGACAACATATTGGTAGCCAGCGCGTCCGAAGACGAACACAAAAACCACCTCACGGCAGTTTTCCGGAGGTTGGCAGAGCACGGTGTGGCGCAGATATTGAGTTCATATCTCCCCACAAATGCATGACAGTATGTGTATTGGTGACTCCACGTCTGGTGGGACAAAAGAGGTCTGGACCTGCAGAGATCTAAAGGAGATGACGAGTAGGTGTGAGTCTTGACCTTTGTCTCCGAGAGGATGTCCCAGGAAGATTCCCGGAACACCGTAGGACAAGAGACAATAGTGAGACATGAAAGAGTGCATTGTGACTGAGACTATGTGCCATGTAATTATATGTTTGCTTAAGTAACATGTGACTGTGGGTTGTGGCCCCAGCAGAGTATAAGAACGTGGTATTCGATTGCTCAGTCTCTTTTCCTGCATAGAGATTGATAGAGCATGTGTTCACTCAATAAAGTTGACTCTGAGAAATAAACTCAGCCTCATTCTTGAACGCATTCTCTACAACGGGTTAATAATCAACCCAGCGAAGTGTCAGTTTGGGGTGACGCAGATTGATTTTTTGGGGCATCGCGTCTCTCCAGAAGGAGCGGTTCCTCTGCCTGACAAAGTGCGCGCAGTAACAAATTTTCCCCAGCCACAAACGGTCAAAGCGTTACAGAAGTTTTTGGGAATGGTGAATTTTTATAACCGTTTCCTCCCCCGCGCAGCGCAGCTCATGCAACCATTGTATGCTGCACTAAAAAAACAAAAACCCACAAATAAAATCGAATGGTCTCCGGAGCGAGAGCGCGCATTCTCTGAAGTCAAAACAGCCTTGGCAAACGCTGCGTTGTTAGCATATCCAGTCCCAACGGCCCGCATAGCGCTCACTACTGACGCGTCAGATGTGGCCATAGGGGCGGCCGTGGAACAGTATGTAGCCGGAGCTTGGCAACCGCTCGCCTTTTTCAGCAGGACCTTGCGCGATAGTGAATGAAAATACAACGCATTCGACAGGGAGTTGTTAGCTCTCCACTTGGCCATTCGCCACTTCCAGTTCTGGCTGGAGGAACGCCGTTTCACCGCGTTCGTTGACCACAAGCCGCTGACTTTCGCGATGGCCAAGGTTTCAGAACCGTGGTCAGGCCGGCAGCAGAGACAGCTGGCCGCGATCTCGGAGTTTACTACCGATATCCAGCATGTGGCCGGTAAACTTAATGTAGTGGCAGACTGCCTCTCGCGCGCCGTGGCGGCTCCAGCCCGCGGAGGGGTAGATTTTGCAGCCATGGCTGCGGATCGGGTTAGCGACGCAGAAGTGCGCGCGGCCCCAGTCCGCGTAGGGATAGATTATGCAGCCATGGCCGCGGATCAGGTTAGCGACGCGGACGTGCGCGCGCTCCAGTCTGGACCAACAGGGTTAAGGCTGGAGAACAGGCTGCTGCAAGACGGTATGCCCCCCCTAATCTGCGATGTCTCCATTGGGCGACCGCGTCCTGTGGTACCGGCCACGTGGCGCCGCCGCGTTTTTGACTCGATCCATTCTCTGGCGCACCCGGGAGTGCGCGCGTCGGTCAAAATGGTGGGAGAGAAATTTGTATGGCTGAGCCTGCGCAAACAAGTTAGAGAGTGGGCGGCAGCCTGCATGGCTTGTCAACGAGCCAAGGTACACAGACACACGAGAGCTCCCTTGGAGCCGTTTCACATCCCAGCTAAGAGGTTTGATCATGTTCACGTGGACCTCGTAGGCCCCCTCCTGCCCTTACAGGGGTGCACACATCTTCTGACAATGGTTGACCGCACCACGCACTGGCCGGAAGTGGTCCCACTGTCATCAACCACAGCCGAGGAGGTGGCGCGCGCGTTTTTAACTGCATGGGTAGTGCGTTTTGGAGTCCTGTCGGACATTACGTCCGACAGAGGCCCTCAATTTGTTTCCGAACTTTGGTCAGCGATGGCCCGCAGCCTGGGGGCAACGATCCACCGCACGACCGCGTACAACCTGCAGGCTAACGGGTTATGCGAACGTTTTCACAGGTCATTGAAGGCGGCCCTCAGAGCGTCGCTTACAGATGCAAATTGGGTGGACAGGCTACCATGGGTTTTATTGGGGTTGCGTTCTGCACCTAAAGAGGATTTAAAAGCCTCCCCAGCTGAGCTAGTTTTCGCACAGCCACTTCGGCTGCCCGGGAGAATTTCTCCCAGATAATCCTGCGCCAGAGTGCTCCTCGGCTCAGCGGTTACAGAGTAGCACAGGCTCGAGCACGCTACCTGGCCCCGTTCACCACAGTTTTCCGAGCGTTTTTGTGCCTAAGGCTTTAAAAAATGCGGAGTTTGTTTTTGTCAGACACGATGCCCATCGCACGCCGTTACGACCACCTTATGATGGACCATATAGAGTGCTGGAAACAGGGGATAAGCATTTTTTGCTAGATTTGGGGGGCAGAAAAGAAATGATTGGCATAAACAGGCTCAAACCCGCTTTTGTGGTGGCTGATGAAGGTGTGCAGGTGGCCAAGGCTCCTCAGCGCGGCAGACCCCTAGAGAGCATTCCCCAGAACACCCACAGGGATTGACTAACAGTTATCATCCTCAGACAGCAGCTCCCCAGCAGGAGGGCACCGCGGAGGTGGTAAAGCAGATACGGGAGAAGACTGAGGCCCAAGCAGCATGTGGACTGATGTGTAGTGATTTTATTATGACATGCAAACTGTTATTACGTTGTTCCATCTTAGACGTTTGGGGGGGGGGGTCATGTGGGACACATATGTGGGCTTCATATGCTTCACATGTATATTACTGTATGCTTATTGTATGCTTCACGTCTCAGAGGAACAAAAGGACTGAGCCTCCTAGGAGATAACAGGAGGATGTGAAATGTGGCCTTTTGTATGCAAAGAGATGACCTTGAGGGATTTCCTGACCACCAGTGACTTTAGGTGGAGGTGAGAAGACCTGGAAGAAGACGCATTGTGACTTGGGATTAAAAGACAATGTGACTGTGTGCTTTGATGTCCTGGGGTATAAAAGGGACAGATGTTGGGGGATTCTTTCTCTTTCTGTTTTTGATGATGTTGGAGAATGGAATAAACCTGACTCGTGAGATAAACTCAGCCTCGTCATTTCCACATTCTCCACAATATAAACATGTTTACTAGTGACTGGGGCTTGCACTTGGTTTGTGTTACATGCTCCCTTTAACTTATGGAACTGTATTGTAATGATTTCATCTTTCCAGAATATGTGAACGCTGCTTCTGGGTACAATGTAAGTTGTGCAAGAGTAAGCATGAAATAGACATATTTTTTGACAATATTGTTGGTGTAGATCAGTGAGGAGCGACTGACATCCTACCTGATGACGTCTCTGTGAGACCATTAAGGTGAGGGGGGGTTTCATCTATGCTGGGGCACATTTCTGCCAATCAGAACCCTGCAAAACCAGTGTAAACGGAAGGTTTACAACGTGTAAAAGAAGCTGTCAAAGTAAATTGAATTAACATCTGACAAATAAAATGACCTCAAGTGACAACAAAGAGTAATTGCATAAAGATCGAGGCAAGGCTTAATACGATTACTGCTCATGGCATTAATGTATCAAAATCTTCATTTTGTTCCAATTTTCAATACATTTAAAAAGACAAGTTGTTCTGGGGTTTTTCGGTTAGCCTCTACTTATCCAGAGGATTAAAACAGACACTGCTTCACACTCAAGCTGCTGAATGTCAACCAGTTATGATTGTGCAATAGAGGGAATCACCCACATGAAAGAAAATGGCAGAAAAATGAATCAGGTCACAGAATGACACAGTTTTAATCCAAACTGCTCCACTTAGAAGATCTCCTGAGGACACAGAAGAGAAGCGGAAGGAAGGAGAGAATCAAAGAGAGGCAGCAAGTAGAGAGAACTGAAGGGGGGGGGGGGGGCAAAGGGGAGAACTAATAAAAAGAGGGATGTATTAGAAATTCATTTAAAACTTGCCCATCTCTGATTTACTGTATTTCACATATGACCACAACCTCCACTCAATCTCTGCAGTGGTCATATCTCATCCAAAACTCATCTGTCAAACATCAAACACCATTTTTGATATTACAGTGTTATGGTGCCACTAGAGCAGACTGTTTGGACGTGAAACCAGCTTTCAAGGGAAGGTGTGGAGAGACCCCTAGTGTTCAGGTCTGTGCTGCACCAACTGGTCCATCTTCACCGTCACGGTTACAGTACAGCATAAAGCAACATGAAGTTTCCACGCCTTTACAATTAATCTACGGTGCAGCATTGACTGCAGTCTGCCAGGATCATAAAAGCAATGATAAGAACCTACAGGGATCAATCAGTGTTATCTTAACTTTCCTGTTTGAAAACAAAGAACTGCAATTCATAACAGTTTTCTAAATAGTTCTAATTTTATTTTAATCTTAGTGTCTAAAACATTAGCTCAGCACCGTAAAGTAACAGTAACTATATCTTCCTTGTCTATACTTAATATGTTGTACTCACTTTGATTACTATTTAATACAAACCAATTACGCCATTATACATGCTCACTTTGTGTAGCAGTCATGCAACTTTCAGTCCACGCAAAGAGCCTGGGAAATAATACAATTGCCTGCTAGTGTCTAGGCTGTTACTGCCCTCTGTTGGTGGAAACGGCTCATATGTTTTTTCTTGGCTTTAAAGGTCCCATTTACTGCATGCACTTTTCTCACATGTTAACAATTCTCACAGGTCGTAATGAAATATTTGTGACTTATTTTGGTCAGTTTGCCTTTAATCAATTATTTCAGCATAATTGTAAATCACCTTTTTCAGCCTCTTCAGAATGGCTCATTTCAGTGCATGTCTCTTTAAATTCCCAAGAACCAGAGTTAAATCTGCCCTCTCTCTTAAAGACACACTCTGGTGGATATAAATCTCCTATAAAGACAAATCTCCAGTCTAAAATTGTATCTTATGCCCTTTTTTCTACAAACAAAACCTTTCATTGTCTTACAGTTTTGTGTCAAAATCTTTTCACCCCCCTCTCCCAACCCCACCTGCATCAGTCCTTAAAAGCAGTTTGATGGTAAAACCCATTTTAATCTGGGTCAAGTTTTCAAAACAGCTAGCCCAAAAATGCTAACTAGGTGCAGGGTAACTTCAGTTAGGCCAGAGAGCCCTGATTGGCTCAAAACTACTTGCGTGCCAGGGGCTGTGCACATCTATGTCACCAAAAAGTTTCATCTAAATTTGCTTTTTTTCCCAGGGGGCGGGGCTTAAGTGAAACTTTAATGCAAAAAAAAAAAAAAAAGACATGAGGCATTTGAGTGATGTCACTCTTGATATGTCTTACAAGTCATAAAAAAACATGTTACGGACATGTATTGCTAGTCTTAGCTGGCTAGCTCCTGGCTTAGGCAGCGAGTCTGAGCCAACTAATGGTGAATCTGTCTTACAGAATGAATGAAATAATGCATCACTGGTGGACAGGGGTGTGCGGTTTCTGTGGTTGATAGGAGTACAATAAGCACAGAATCATTCGCGAATGCGTGAATTGACGCTAGCTGCTAGCATCAGTTAGCCACAAAAAATAGCATCCAAGAGTAATGTATATGAACAAGTGTCAGTGGATAAATAAGGATTCCAGTGGGGGTGAATAGAATTTATAGAAAATAGCAATTAAAACCGGCCCGCTTGACAGTTCAGCTAATGTCAGGCGGCCTGTCCGTCAGCATCTCGCCACTGAGGCCCACTGTATTGCAGTTATACTGACTGACTCCAACTGCCTAGCCAAGCTAAAGCTAATGGTTTGATGTAGCATCATGGTGAAAATATAACACAATAAGCCAGAATGATGCGAGATATATCATCAGCTGCGGATTAGTGAACCAAGTGGAAACAGGGATGTCTATTAGGGTGACTGAGATCTAAAGAAAATAACATTATAAAGCGTACTTGGTAAGTTAACTCCCTAGTAGCACTGTTAGCTCTCAAGCTAACATCTTGTCTGGGCACCCTGCCCATCTACACATTTGCAGACAGGGGATACTTTGTCTTGATGTACAGGAACAAACCCGGAAGTTAAAACAGTACATCAGAGACAGAAACAATATGAAGGCTGTGTGTTTTCTTTAAGAGAAATGAGCGTTTTGAAGTTTTTCCCAACAATCACAAGACCAATAGACACATTTCAGAAGGTTAAAACCTTCAAAAACAATTTTTCAGTGAATGGGACAATTAAGAAAGCCCTTAAATCATTCACATTAATGGAGATGTTTAAGTCCTGTTTTTTGTGCATATTTTTAAGTATAGGCATGTGTATCTTACTGTTTTTATTTTTTATTATTTCTTGATCAACTTGTGTAAGATTTATTTTCGTTGATGTTAATTATTAAGTGTCTGGTTTGTCTGTAATTATGCCCCTAATAAAGGTTAAAGAAAATTCCTTAGGTGGAAGGCAAAATGTGTTGAAAGCAACAGAAAAACGTGTACTGTGTACTAGGTGTTGTGCAAATGGATTATAGAGTGTGATTTTTTTTTGGGGGGGGGGTATCCCCTGACCAAAAGACATCCCCCCTTGTTAGCCTGTCATCCCCCCATCCCCATAAAGAGCACAAGGATCGTACAATAGAATGTCAGTGAGAGATTAGTTGCACAAGAAAAATATATATATAAAAAATGTATGAGAACAAAATTGGAAAATTTAATAGAAAAAATTGCTTATGAGTATATAATTATAATTTTTTGTGGAAAAATGCTAACATCACAAAAAGTGGCAAATTTATAAGCAAAAAGTACTAAATTCATTAGAAAAGTCACAAATTTTCCATGACAAAAAAAAGTGTTGCAAGGGTTACAAGTAAAACCACACAATTTTTTCACAAAAATTTGTTATTTTTTTCTTGTAAATTTACAACTTTTTTTCTTGTAAGCTTGTAACTTGTTTGTCACAAATTTAATTTTTTTTTTTCTGGTAAACACACTTTTTTCTCATAATTTTGCAACTTTTCCTCCTAAATTTATGACTTTTTTCTCACGTTCTCCTTTTTTACTTGTCACGCCTCGCCGCTCATCAGCAGCGCCAGCTGCACGCACACCTGCGCCTCGTCAGCGGTGAGGGATTTAAGCCGCCTCGCCCTGGGCTTCAGCCTGAAGCCGTCTGTCTTCGTTGGCTTCCCTTGCTGCAAGGAATCCCTTTCGTCAAGCAAGAATACACGTAAGAATCACTTACCTTCTCCTTCCAATCAGCTCCCCTGTGCACAGGTGGATTTCCCGGCGGCGGACTACTTCCTTCTGCCACCGCCTCCTCGCTGCTGCATCGGGCGCTCCAGGTCGCTGTCTACCGGGCTACTCCCTTGCTGTGCCAGCCACCTGCCATAACCAAGTAAGCCTGTGATCATTGTCATATCTCCCGTGTTGGTGTGGTGCCCGTTACCCTTCTCCCTTTGCTTTTCCCATAGGGTTGTCCGGCTGTACGGCTTCCTGCCTCCGTGCCTGACGCAGACGCCACCACCAACACATTTACATCTCGCATACACACACTCATACACACTTGTTGTTAATAAAGCTATTAAGTCTACCCTGAGCCTGCGTGTGTGTCTCCTGAGCCGTGCATTATGTCAGTACGGCTTCAGCAGAGCGGCTCGGCAGACGGCGGGCTCGCACGCCGACTTACCACTCTCGAGGCTCGGGTGGACCTAATAGCCCACCAGCTATTTATGTGACACAGGTAATTGGAAAATGCTGTGTCTCTCTAATCTCTCTATCGAAGATATTGAAGATTTGTTTATCTTCGTAATCTTGGTGATTGGGATAATTCTGATTGGGACGGGAATTGTCTTGGTTTACCGCAAATTGCTGAAGATGGATTCAACCTATCAAAATGCTGGCCAGGCGAGGTGCATCCAACAAATTGAAAAACTGGAGAAGACCCTGATAGCGACTACTGGAGAACTGTCTCGTAAGGTGGATTACATCATGGGTTCGCTCAGGTCTTACCACGACGAATTCAAAGCTGCGCAATGAAGGATTAATGTACTGAATCTACAGAAGAAATACAAGTCTTCTCTGTGATCAGTCCTATTTGGCATTATTATTCCCCATGAAAATTCCTCCTGGCTGTCTGCAGACTGTGTTTTTTCAAAATCATGAGCACAAGGCCTTGGACAGCCAGCTGCAGCGCCAGATAAGACTGGGCGCCAGACAGACAAAACATCTTCTGCCAAGGGTCCTTGGGTCTCTCTTATTATCATCAACACTGCTCAACACCGCACACACATTGATTCATGAACTGAATAAAGATATACTGTACACTGCTCTCTTGTGTCTTGTGAAATTCTGAGTTTAGCGAATGTATGTGCATGAGAGCTTTTTTTTTCCTTGAACTCTTAATATTGATTAAGTATGTAACCAGTATTTTGAATCAATGATTTTTTTGCTCCTTCCCATTGTATTATCTTTATGCTTCCTGTATCCTCCTGCTGATAGGCGCGTTTCAGATGCGCCGCGGCACGGAAATGCAGGTCATTACTGTGTCAAGTCAAATTCTCTCGTATGTTATCAGTGTTCTGTTAATGTACTTGGCAATAAATCCTTTTCTGATTCTGATTCTGATTCTGACAACAGGTGATTTTAAATCAGTTATCCATAATCACTAACCGATTGGACCACTTGGACCCCCAACAGCTGTTCCCCCCGGCTCGTCAGGGCGGCGCGGCTCCTGCTGCTCCAGCGGCCGTCCAGCCTGCTCCGGCAGCACGACTCGGCTCACACCCATTCCGACCCCCGCCCGCTTTAGCGGTAAGCTCAGCGGAGCGCGGGGGTTTATTATGCAATGTGAGTCCATGTTCCACCGTGTGCCCGGAGATTTTCCCTCAGACCATAGCCGAATTGGCTACATAGGGAACCTCTTGGAGGGGCGAGCGCTTACCTGGGCTTACGCCGTTATGGCGAAGCCCAGTTACGCCACCCTCACCTATGGCCAATTCGTGAGACTGTTTCTGGAAGTCTTTGATCATTCTCGAACAGAGAGCGTTCAGGTCGATCGGCTTCTCAGCCTTCAGCAGGGAAGCCGGTCGGCAGCTGACTACGCGATCGACTTCTGGGTAGCGGCGGAGGAGGTTGGCTGGGGAGAACGTTCTCTCTGCGGCATCTTCCTTCGCAGTCTCAGTGCTGGTCTGAGGGACGAGTTGGCTGGACGGGACATCCCGGAGACTTTAGCGGAGCTAACTTCCCTAGCCATCAGCCTGGATAACAGGTTGCGCGAGCGTGCCTCGGAGCGGAAGTCGTCTTCTTCTCGCCCTCAAGGTGCCTCGTCACGCCTGTCCCAAGCTCACCCCCTGGCGTTGCCGTCTCCGTCGTGCTCCGAGGAGTCGGAGCCGATGGTGACCGGCTGGACAAAGCTCCCCCCTGTGGAGAAACAACGCCACCGTGAGTTGGGTCTCTGCATGTATTACGGAGACAGCCAACACACGGTGGAGCTTTGCCCACAGAAGCCAAATGAGGAGGTCCGCGAGTCACTGTAGGGGGCCTCGCGGACGCCAATCGGTTAAATCCCCTCTCTCAATTGAAGCTGCCCCTCCGGTTTTGTCACAACCCCACTGGGCACCTCACCCACGCACTGGTGGATTCGGGCGCGAAGGGCAGCTTTATTTCACAAAGCCTGGCAACCCGATTGGGCATCTGTTGCCAAGCCCTCAAATCTCCTCTCGCCCTGGTCAACCTCTCCCATGTCTCCCTGGGGAGAGTTACACACCAGACCGTCCCTGTCCCTGTAATCATCTCTGGGAACCACCGGGAGGAAACCTCCTTCTACGTCCTACCCAGCTCTGTGTCACCCGTCATCCTGGGATACCCATGGCTCCACCTCCACAACCCTGTCCTGGACTGGAAGTCTGCCAGGGTGTCAGCGTGGAGTTCCTTTTGCATGAGCACCTGCCTTCAATCCGCTGCCTGCTCCCCGTCCTCTTCTCCTACTCCCAAGGACACTGCGCCTCCGGATCTCACCCTGGTGCCATCGGAGTTTCACGACCTGGGTATGGTATTCAGCAAGTCCAAGGCGATGTCTCTTCCTCCGCACAGGCCTTACGACTGTGCGATAAACATCCGCCAGGGGGCACCCTTACCCTCAGGGCGACTCTACAGCCTGTCTGCGCTGGAGAAGGAGGCCATGAACTCCTATCTCAAGGAATCGCTGAGTGCTGGAATCATCTGTCCCTTGTCATCACCATTAGGTGCTGGATTCTTCTTCGTGGGCAAGAAGGACGGCTCCCTCCATCCTTGTATTGACTACCGCGCCCTGAATGACATCACGGAGAAGGATCGCTACACCCTGCCACTAATGGACACCGCCTTCCACTCCCTCCAGGGGGCGACTTGGTTCACCAAGATGGATCTTCGCAGCGCATACCACCTCGTCCGGATCCGGGAGGGAGACGAGTGGAAGACTGCCTTCCGTACCCCGAACGGTCATTTCGAGTACCTGGTGATGCCGTTCGGATTGACCAATGCTCCAGCCGTCTTTCAGCGCCTTATAAATGACGTCCTCCGGGATTTCATCGGCCTGTTTGTGTTCGTCTACCTGGATGACATCCTCATCTTCTCCAGATCCAGGGATGAACACCGGGTCCATGTGAGGCGGGTCCTCCAAAGGCTGCTGGAGAACCGGTTGTACGTCAAGGCTGAAAAGTGTGAATTTTACGCTAAGACCACGTCCTTCCTCGGGTTCGTCATCTCCCACGACCAGGTGCTTCCGGATCCAGCGAAGGTGAAAGCGGTGGTGGAATGGCCCACACCTACATCAAGGAAACAGGTGCAACAGTTTATTGGGTTTGCCAACTTCTACCGCCGCTTCGTCCCGAACTTTGGTACCGTCGTCGGCCCTCTGACCTGCCTCACGTCCCCTAAGGTCCCGTTCCGGTGGACTGAAGAGGCCGCAGCTGCTTTCCAGGCGCTGAAGGCGGAGTTCTCCTCCTCCCGGGTCCTCAGCCAAGTCAATCCCTCGCTGCAAAGCATCGTGGAGGTGGACGCTTCGGACACGGGGGTGGGGGCGGTTCTATCTCAGCGGTCACCTGATGACAGAGTCAAACAGCCCTGCGCCTTCTTCTCCCGGTGCTTGTCCCCGGCGGAACGTAACTACGACGTGGGGGACAGAGAGCTCCTCGCCATCAAGCTCGCGCTGCAGGAGTGGCGTCACTGGCTAGAGGGGGCGGACCTGCTGTTCGTGGTTCTAACTGACCACAAGAACTTGGAGTATTTAAGATCTGCCAAGCGTCTGAACGCCCGCCAGGCGCGATGGTCCTTGTTCTTCGCCAGGTTCCGCTTTAACATCACCTTCAGGCCTGGCTCCAAGAACGGCCTGCCTGACGCCCTCTCTTGGCAATTTGCCCCTGAGGCATCTGAGGACGCGGTCCACACCATCTTGCCCAGGTCGTGCATCATGGGAGCCGTCACTTGGGACATTGAAAGTAAGATCGGGAAGGCGCAGGAATCGGAACCTGACCCTGGCGGCGGACCGGAGGGGAGGCTTTTTGTGCCGTCCACGGTCCGGGGGGAGGTCATCCACTGGCTGCACACATCTAAGCTCACCTGCCACCCTGGTTCCTCCCGGATGATCGACCTACTTCAACGGTCCTTCTGGTGGCCGGGCCTGCGGAAGGACGCTGCCCGCTACGCCCGGGCCTGCCCCGTCTGTGCCACCAGTAAATCAGGTAATGCCCCTCCAGCGGGTTTGCTCCAGCCTCTGCCCGTCCCTGGCAGGCCCTGGTCGCATATCGCCCTGGATTTCGTCACCGGTCTCCCTGCCTCTAACACCTTCGACACTGTCCTGACCATCGTTGACCGTTTCTCCAAGGCTGCGCACTTCATCCCATTGCGAGGGCTTCCATCTGCCCTGGAGACGGCAGACCTCCTAATCCAACACGTGGTCAGGCTGCACGGGATTCCGGTGGACGTGGTCTCGGACCGGGGCCCCCAATTTTCCTCAGAGGTTTGGAGGTCCTTTTGTAACGCCCTGGGAGCCAAGGTAAGCCTCTCCTCCGGCCATCACCCCCAAACCAACGGGCAGTGTGAGCGGACCAATCAGGAGCTGGAGGCTGCGCTCCGCTGCGTCACTACATCCAAGCCTGCGTCCTGGAGCAACCATCTCGCCTGGGTTGAGTACGCCCACAACACCACCCGCTCTTCTGCCACTGGGATGTCTCCATTTAAGGCGTCCCTGGGCTACGACCCCCCTCTGTTCCCAGCGCAGGAGAGTGAGGTAACTGTCCCCTCAGTTCGGGCGCGCCTCAGGCGGTGCCGCTCCATTTGGGCGTCGGCGCGCAATGCGCTTTTACGCACGGCGGAGCGCAACAAATCTACGGCGGACCGGCACAGAAGACCTGCCCCAGCCTACCAGGTAGGCCAGCGTGTCTACGTGTCAACCCAGGACGTCATTTTAAAGGGTGAGAGGAGGAAGCTGGCACATACCCCATTACCAGGATTATAAACCTGGTGGCTGTGCGTGTGGCTATTCTCCCCTCCCTCCGCATCCATCCCACCTTCCACGTTTCCAAGGTGAAGCTGGCAGTCTCCGACCCCCTTTGCCCTCCTCCTGCTGCGCAGCCCACGCCCCGGATGATTGATGGTCATCCGGCCTGGCCTGTCTCTTCCATCCTGGACTCCCGGCACTGGGGTCGCGGGTTGCAGTACTTGGTGGACTGGGAGGGCTATGGACCTGAACATCGGCAATGGGTACCCTCGTCGTTTGTGTTGGATCCATCCCTCATTACTGAGTTCCACCGAGCGCACCTGGAGAAACCATCGCCAGGAGGCGCTGCTAGAGGGGGGAGTACTGTCACGCCTCGCCGCTCATCAGCGGCGCCAGCTGCACGCACACCTGCGCCTCGTCAGCGGCGAGGGATTTAAGCCGCCTTGCCCTGGGCTTCGGCCTGAAGCCGTCTATCTTCGTTGGCTTCCCTTGCTGCAAGGAATCCCTTTCGTCAAGCAAGAATACACGTAAGAATCACTTACCTTCTCCTTCCAATCAGCTCCCCTGTGCACAGGTGGATTTCCCGGCGGTGGACTACTTCCTTCTGCCACCGCCTCCTCGCTGCTGCATCGGGCGCTCCAGGTCGCTGTCTACCGGGCTACTCCCTTGCTGTGCCAGCCACCTGCCATAACCAAGTAAGCCTGTGATCATTGTCATATCTCCCGTGTTGGTGTGGTGCCCGTTACCCTTCTCCCTTTGCTTTTCCCATAGGGTTGTCCGGCTGTACGGCCTCCTGCCTCCGTGCCTGACGCAGACGCCACCACCAACACATTTACATCTCGCATACACACACTCATACACACTTGTTGTTAATAAAGCTATTAAGTCTACCCTGAGCCTGCGTGTGTGTCTCCTGAGCCGTGCATTATGTCATTACTCAAAAAACGTGACTTTTTCAAGAAAAGGTGAAAATTTTTCTTGTGAGTTTGCTATACTTTTTTTTGTTTGTAAAGTTTGTTTGTAAAGTTTGTTTTTGTTTGTAAAGTTTGTAAGTTCTTTGTCATAAATTAAAAAAAAAATTTCTTGTAAACTTGCATTTTTTTCCTCATAATGCTGCAACTTTTTCTCCTAAATGTATGACTTTTTTTTCCTCATAAATGTCTTCCTTTTTTCCTCAAAAAACTTGACTTTTTTTTAGAAAATGTGAAAATTTTTCTTGTAAATTTGCTACTTTTTTCTCTTAAACTGTCAGCTTTTTTTTTCTCAAATTTCCAACTTTCATATAAATTTGTTGCCTTTTTAAATTGTGAATTAACATCTTTGGTCATATTTTTACACCTTTATTCTTGCAAATTTGTACTCACTTTATTTACAGTTATGTTTGTATCTTATTTTAAATTTATGAATATGCCCCACCACCACCTCCCTAATTAAAAAATAATAAATTGCCTACTGATTATGTGCAGTATAATCACAGAAAGAGCAAAAGTAAGTCAACCATTTTTGTAAAAATACCATTGTAGATACACTTTAAATATCACAAGCAATAATTTAAAACATATATTAAAGTTAAATCTAAATTGGTAGATGATTGTGATGTAGTGGTTACCTGTAAAGCAGCTTGTGTTCAAGTACACCACTTAAATCCTAATGTATTAAAGAGTCAAAGGTTAAATTTGGGATTAAGCTAAAAGTAGTATTCTTTAAGGGGAATGAGTATGAACGTGATGTATGAGAGTCAAATCAAATGTGAAAGCCGAAAGGCAGAATGGCACTTACATGTTAACTGAAGATAGAAATCCCTGCTCTAGTTTTATGTTTATCATCATTAGTAAATATAAGAATTTTAGTCTTTGGAAAACTGCCAAACGGCTAATTTTTAGATAATGCTTCGGTTCAAACATGGTAACTGCCAACTGTCAATACCACACAACAGCTTGTGTTAGCCGTCTCTGCTGCTATGACTGATAGCTCACAGGTGTCCAGTCACAGTGTAAAGCCTGTCATGGGAGATGTGATCTGACAGCTGAGATTTTGGAAACGGTCAACTCCTCTACATGCAAAGATGAGGAGATATTAACAAAGACTGCCTTGGGTTGGAAAAAACTGACAGGCTGCTGCTGGCATGGGTGTACAACAGCCAGTGTAGCACTTGGCCGCCGACACCTGCTCAGACAAGTGATGACACAACTGTGAAAAACACACACTGTGGCTCCAGACTGTGTATTCAGTTCAGTGCACACAGCTGTCCAACGAGAAAACCATATCTGAAGCATCAGGGCATCAAAAACATAGTCATACGTCAACTCCAATTGCTACCCCAGTAAAAGATACAATTACTTGCTTACTACTATTCCAAAGCTGTACACAGGGACGATCAGACTGAAACACTTGTGGTTGTTGCACATTTTTTAGCTTCAGCTCGTGTTTGAGAATACAGAAACCTAAATACAACGGGGAATGCCACAGCTGTCAACTTTAATTAATGGTGAGACGCCAAAAGCTTTAAGAACACGTGACTTAAAATCATAATACGCCTCCATATCAAATTTTCCCCAGAGGTATGCAATCATTGGCTGTTACTGTTTTAGCAACACACAAAAACAACCAGGCTGAATTTCGTACAATTTTGAGTTGCTGTATCAACTGTTAATGTGCAAAACTATCCTGATGAAGACAGCCTTACTACTTTGCAGTCAGGCTGTACTTCCTAAAGGAGGCTGAGGAAATTTGGGATGCCAACCAAAGCCCTTGGCAACTTCTACAGATGTACAGTTGAGCATGTCATCACCAGCTCCATCACAGTGCAGCACAGTGGCTGCACCGTTCAGGACAGGAAGGCTCTCCAGCACAATCCATCTCTGGAGCAGCCTTCCCATCACTCATGGACATCTACACCACCAGAGTCACCAGGAGGGCCCACAACATCATCAAGGATATCGCCCATCCACAACACAGTCTGTTCACACTCCTGCCATCAGGAAGACGCCACTGAAGTGTGAAATCCTGCACATCCAGGCTGTCGAACAGCTTCTACCCGCAAGCTATCAGGCTCCTGAACACTAAACCATCCTGTCAACGCTCCATCCCCCACCTCTAGTCTTGGACTCTGACTTTTGTTTGCGCTCGTCAGCACTGCCCCCCACAAAAACTCAGCACACCCACTACACGTTTGCATGAGGCACATTTTTACATTTATTCTGATGTCTGTTTTTGCTTATTTTACTTACATTTTTACTGCTTTGTGAAGGGAGTTATGTAGCAATAAAAATTTCATGACATGGTGTAATGGCTGTTTACTCTATTTATGACATTATTGAAGCTTCTGATTCTGATACCCATGTGGGCAAAAACAACATAATACATCCCTCACACAGCCTTTCAATATTGACAGCTACCTCTATCAGTGCTGAGACTTAGTTTAATGCTGTCGTAAATTACCTCCATCAAGAAGGGTAAGTGATTCGTTTGATTTGTCTGTTTGCATTTCATGCAATATTTGCCCATTTGATAAATTATGCAATGCACTTATACCGATTTGCAGAACTTTTATTAAGTTCTGCCAAATGGCTTGTGATGACCTGAATTATTTACTCCGGGATTTCTCCGGTTTCCTCCAACATGCCAAAAACATGCAAGTTAGGTTAATTGGCATCAAACTGGGGATTCTAAATTGTCCTTAGGTGTGACTGTGAGAGTGAATGGTTGTCTCTCTCTGTGTGTTGGCCCTGCGATAGACTGGCAATCTGTCCAGGGTGTACCCTGCCTCTTGCCCAAAGATGCTGGGATAGGCTCCAGCCCCCCTGTGACCCAAAAAGGATTAAGCGGAAGAAGATGGATGGATGGATGGATGGATGGATGGATGGATGGATGGATGGATGGATGAAACACACTTTGTAAATTGCAAGGAAATGCGGTGGAAAGATCAAGGTGACCTTAAACTGGATTAGCTGTCAAACCAATGATGGAGTAGCTTATTCAGGTCTGAAGATCCTGTGCCTCTCTACAAATACTGTACAGATGAAAACAGCCTACACCTTCTCAAAATTAAAATGACATATGCTCATAGCTTGTGACATTTGACCTTGAGCACAACCTGGATGCAGACAAGATACGTGTGTGCAAATTTTAGTGAACATCCAGGCAAATACCTAGGCAGAGTGGTGATTTTGTGCACGGACGGACAGATGGACCTAAATGAATTGATGAATCAAGGTGTGAAAAGCAAAGATCTAATCTGAAAAAGGTGACCTCCTGTTTCAGAAATTTCAGCACACTTAAGCAGGTTCTTTTCTGTAAGTGCAGAGAAGTACTATTCAAAGAATTTGCTTAAACTTCATAGCATTAACAGCTTTAACATTCAGATTTTATATTTGTGTTCTTTTAAATTCCACGTTGCATTTCTGCGCAGCCTTTCACCATAAAAGAATTGTCATAAATTATTGCTGGTGTTATTGATGCATGTGACACAGAATAGATGAATATTAACATACAGTAATCCACCACCCCAATAAGCATCACTCTTTAAAAAGTGAAGGACAGGCACAATCTTCAATGCCAGATACCGGACTTAAAAGGGTTTAGACAAGCTAAAATTATGAACTGGCATAAGATAAATTTAGAGCTATAAAATTAAAAACACATTTGACAAGATGGTGTGGCTGTCCTCTGTAAATAGATAAGTAATATGACACTCACTCAGTTCTGTACAACTTTAGAGGTCCAAACTGGGACGTCTAAAGTTGGTCAAATATGATGTCAGATAAATGTATCTGACCCTCAAATCTCCCAAAACCTTTAAGAGTTACCAGTCACATCAACTTAATATTCAACGTGACATAAAACTAGTGCATTAGATCTTTTTAATATAACGCATGACAGGAGAAACACTTAATTATCACAGCAGGCTGATGAGCATTATCAAGTATGTGATCCATCCATCCATCTTCTACCGCTTTTCCGGAGGTTCGGGTTGCGGAGGCAGCAGTTCAAGCAGAGAAGCCCAGACTTCCCTCTCCCCAGCCACCTGCTCCTGCTCTCCAGAGAGGATACCAAGGCGTTCCCAGACCAGCTGGGAGACATAGCCTCTCCACCGAGTCCTGGGTCTGCCCTGGGGTCTCCTCCCAGTGGGACGTGCCCAAAACACCTCAAGTGGGAGGCGTCCAGGAGGCATCCTAATCAGATGCCCATACCACCTCAACTGACTCCTTTCAATGTGGAGGAGCAGTGGTTCTACTCTGAGCCTCTCCCGGATGACTGAGCATCTCACCCTATCTCTGAGGGTGAGTCCAGCAATCCTACGGAGTAAGCTCATTTCAGCCGCTTGTATCCGCGATCTTGTTCTTTCGGTCATTACCCAAAGCTCGTGACCATAGGTGAGAGTAGGAACGTAGATTGACTGGTAAATCGACAGCCTTGCTTTAGAACTAAGCTCCCTCTTCACCACAACAGACCGGTACAACGTCCGCATCACTGCAGATGCTGCTCCGATCCGTCTGTCAATCTCTCGCTCCATTTTCCCCTCACTCGTGAACAAGACCCCAAGATACTTGAACTCCTCCACTTGGGGCAGGAGCCTGTCCCCAAACCAGAGAGGACAATCCACCTTTTTCCGGCTGAGGACCATGGACTCGGACTTGGAGGTGCTGATTCTCATCCCAGCTGCTTCACACTCAGCGGCAAACCGTCCCAGCAAGAGCTGTAGGTCATTGCTGGATGAAGCCAACAGGACAACATCATCTGCAAACAACAGAGATGAGATCCTATGGTCACCAAGCATGACACCCTCCATTCCCTGGCTGCGCCTAGAAATCCTGTCCATAAAAATTATGAACAGGATCGGTGACAAAGGGCAGTCCTGGCGGAGTCCCACTTACACTGGGAATGACTCCGACCGAGTGTTGGCAATACGAACCAAACTCTCACAACGGTCGTACAGAGGCCGAATAGCTTGTAACAACAAGCCCGATACCCCATACTCCCGAAGCACCCCCCACAAAAAACCACGAGGGACGTGGTCAAATGCCTTCTCCAAGTCCACAAAACACATGTAAACTGGTTGGGCAAACTCCCACGAACCCTCAAGAATTCTCGAGAGGGTAAAGAGCTGGTCCGATGTGCCACGGCCAGGACGAAAACCACATTGCTCCTCCTGAATCCGAGGTTCGACCAACGGCCGGACTCTCCTCTCCAGTACCTCGGCATAGACCTTCCAAGGGAGGCTGAGGAATGTGATCCCTCTAAAGTTGGAACACACCCTCCGGTCCCCTTTTTTGAAGAGAGGAACCATCACCCCGGTTTGCCATGCCAAAGGCACTGCCCCCGACCTCCACGCAATGTTGCAGAGGCGTGTCAACCATGACAGCCCAACAACATCCAGGGCCTTGAGGTACTCAGGGCGAATCTCGTCCACCCCTGAGGCCCGGCCACCAAGGAGATTTTTAACCACCTTGGCGACCTCAGCCCCTGTGATAGGCGAGTCATCCCCCTCGTCCCCAAACCCTGCTTCCTCTGTGGAAGGCGTATCAGTGGGATTGAGGAGATCCTCAAAGTATTCCTTCCACCGCCCGACGATATCCCCAGTCAAAGTCAACAGTGTCCCATCCGCACCATACACAGTGTGGACGGTGAGCTGCTTTCCCCTCCGGAGGCGCCGAACAGTTTGCCAGAATCTCTTCGAGGCCGACTGAAAGTCTTGTTCCATGGCCTCACCGAACTCCTCCCATACCCGGGTTTTTGCTTCAGCAACCACCCGAGCTGCACTCCGCTTGGCCTGCCGGTACACCTCAGCTGCTTCGGGAGTCCTACAAGCCAACCAAGCTTGATAGGACTCCTTCTTCAGCTTAATGGCCCCCCTCACCACTGGTGTCCACCACTTGGTTCGGAGGTTGCCACCACGAGATGCACCGACCACCTTGCGGCCGCAGCTCTGGGCCGCCGCTTCAACAACAGAGGTGGAGAACATGGCCCATTCAGACTCCATGTCTCCAGACTCCCTCGGAATGTGGTTGAAGTTCTTCCAGAGGTGGGAGTTGAAGATCTCCCGGACAGGGGCCTCAGCCAGACGTTCCCAGCACACCCTCACTATACGTTTGGGTCTACCAGGTCTGAATGGCTTCCTCCCCTGCCATCGGATCCAACTCACCACCAGGTGGTGATTAGTTGACAGCTCTGCACCTGTCTTTACCCGGGTGTCCAAGACATACGGTCGCAGGTCTGATGACACGATAACAAAATCGATCATCGACCTGCGACCTAGGGTGTCCTGGTGCCAAGTACACATATGGACACCCTTATGCTTGAACATGGTGTTCGTTATGGACAAACTGTGGTTAGCACAGAAGTCCAGTAACTGAACACCACTCAGGTTCAGATTGAGCAGGCCGTTCCTCCCAATCACCCTCCTCCAGGTTTCACTGTCGTTGCCCACATGCGCATTGAAGTCCCCCAGTAGGACAATGGAGTCTCCAAGCGGAGCACCCTCCAGCACCCCAGTCACAGACTCCAAAAAGGGTGGGTACTCTGAAACATCATTTGGTGCATAGGCACAAATGATGGTCAGGACCCGTTTCCCAACCTGAAGGCACAGGGAAGCAACCCTTTCGTCCACCGGGGAAAACTCCAATATAGAGGCAGCAAGGTGGGGGGATACAAGAATACCTACCCCTGCTCGTCGCCTCTCGCCCGGGGCAACTCCAGAAAAGGCCAAGCTCCAGCCCCTCTCCAGGAGACTGGTTCCGGAACCGGAGCTGTGTGTTGAGGTGAGGCCAACTATATCTAGCAGGTATCTCTCAACCTCGTACACCAGCTCAGGCTCCGGCTCAGCCTGAGCTGGAGGTATGTGAATTTGTTATTAAATGATTAATTAATCAGTAACGGGCAATTTTCTCCAAATATAAACCCTTAATTTCTATATCATAGCCATCACTCTGAAAATGTTAGTGTGGAGAAAAGAATAACCAGACCAAGCTTTCCGAGCAGATGAACTTTATTCACTCTCTCACATCTTCCAGAATCAGAAACATTAACCTCATGTAGTAGGGACTCTCTTTTATATCACAACACTCACACGTCCCTGCTATCTGAGGTCTTGCATTACAATTTACTCCCCCATGACAATTCCTTTTGTCCCCCAGCCTTTTGATCTCCATGCTCTTCTGTCAGAGGAAACTACTGCATCTCCATGCCTTTCAGTCTGAGATGAATACCACAGCATGGGTCCCCATACTGCCCCCCCCCCCCCAGAGTCTCAGACTGAATGTTAACCCTCACGTCCTCTCTGTCACAACTCACTCTCGCCTGTCTCCCGTCTCAGCTGTGTGCACACCTGCGCCTCATCAAGCTCAGGCTATAAAGCCTGCTTCGCCCATCCATGCTTTTCTCTCCAGAGCTCGCCTATTCCTCAACGGCCTGCACTCTTCTGATGCCACTCGTCCCGGCACGTAAGATAACTTCACTCACCTTCTCTCCAGTCTCTCCCCTGTGCATAGGTGGACCCTCTGGCGGCGGATATCACTCCCTCGTCCCCGCCATCACTCTCCTTGTCACGCCGAGCGCGCAGCTGGACGCTGTCTTCCAGGCAGGAGACCTGCAACGTTATCCAATGCCAGCCACCTTTCCCACCTGTAAGTAAGCACCAGCATAAATACCCGTTCCACTGAGTGTCTGCCCGCTGCTAACCTCTGTGTGTGCTCTGCCCATAGGGTTGCCTGGCTGTACTGCGCTCCTCTCTGCCCTCGGCACATCCCGTCCTCCAGCACTACATAACACCTCGCACTCACGCACTCATGCACTAATCACTGTTCGATAAAATCACTGAATCTTGCTCGAGCCTTGTGTGCGTGTTCCCTGGGTCCGGACTTATGTCAGTATGGCTCCAGCAGAGCGGCCCAGCGGACAGCGGGCTCGCACACCACTTAAACATCCTCGAGGCTCGAGTAGACCAAATTACTCACCAGCAGCAGGTGATTTTGAATCAGTTGACCCTAATTAATTGCCGGTTGGACCGTCTGGATCCCCCACAGGCGTTCCCTCCGGCTCAGCATAGCGCTTCGGCTCCCGGCGTTCTCCCAGCTAACCAGGCTAGCCCGGGGCCGCCCGCCCGGCTCACTCCCATTCCTACGCCCACGCGCTTCAGTGGCTAGCTCGGTGAAGCACAGGGGTTCCTTCTCCAATGCGAGTCGGTGTTTCAGCGCGTCCCCGGGGACGTCCCGACCGATCACTGCCGAATTGGGTATATTGCCAACCTCCTGGAAGGGTGAGCGCTAGCCTGGGTCTACGCCATAATGGCGAGGCCCAGCTACGCGAACCTGACCTACGCCCAATTCGTCCGTGATTTTAATGAGGTCTTTGATCACTCGGATCGAGACAGTGTGTTAACCACCCGGCTGCTTAACCTTCGTCAGGGTAGCCGGTCGGCCGCCGACTACGCTGTCAACTTCCGGGTGGTGGCGGCGGAAGTTGGGTGGGGAGATGCTGCCCTCTGCAGCATTTTCGCCCGTAGCCTGAATCCTAGCCTCCGGGATGAATTGGCCAGCCGGGATCTGCCGGAGCATCTTTCTGAATTAATTTCCCTGGTTATTAGCCTTGATAACAGGTTGAGGGAGTGAGCCGCCGAGCGGAAGTCGTTTAGCCGCTTGAGCGGAGCTTCCTCCCGCACCTCTCAATCTCGCCCCCTGGCGTTGCCCACGCCAGAGTCCGCCGACGATCCAGAGGCAATGCTGATAGGGTGGACCAAGCTTCCGCAGGTGGAGAAACAGCGCCTCAGGGAGTTGGGTCTCTGCATGTATTGCGGAGATGACCAACACCCTGTGGAATCCTGCCCGGTCAAGCCAAAAGGGGGAGTCTGCGAGTCGCTGTGGGGGGCCTCGCGGACTCAACCCAGTCGAATCCCCTATCAAAATGCCTCCTCCCTATCAGATTCTGCCATAAGCCTGAAATGCGTGAGCATTTCACTTACGCACTGGTGGACTCGGGGGCGGAACAAAGCTTCATTTCCAAAAGCCTGGCAACCCGCTTGGGCATCCCCTGCCAAGCCCTGCCAGTCCCCCTCAACCTGGTAACTCTCTCACGGACTCCCCTGGAGAAGGTCACTCACCAGACCGTTCCCGTATCTGTCATTGTCTCTGGCAACCACAGGGAGGACCTGAGTTTGTATGTACTGCCCACCTCTGCTGCGCCTGTGATCCTAGGCTACCCCTGGCTACGCCTCCACAACCCGGCCTTCGATTGGCGATCCGGGAGCGTCCTCTCCTGGAGCACCTTCTGCATGAGCGCCTGTCTCCAGTCAGCTGCCTGCGCCCCCTTGCTGCCTCTCTCTCCTCCTGACGCTCCTCCCCCGGGCCTCTCCAAGGTGCCTCCGGAGTTCCACGACCTGGGGTTGGTTTTCAGTAAATCCAAAGCGCTGTCTCTCGCCCCCCCACCGCCCGTATGACTGCGCCATAAACCTCCGCCCGGGGGCCCCCTTGCCATTGGGTCGTTTATACAGTCTATCGGCCCCGGAGCGGGAGGCCATGGACGTCTACATAAAGGAGTCACTCAGCGCGGGCATCATCCGCCCCTCCTCATCCCCAGTCGGGGCAGGATTCTTCTTCGTGGCCAAGAAGGATGGGTCCCTTCAGCCGTGTATCGACTTCTGGGCCCTAAACGACATCACAGTTAAGGATAAGTACACGCTGCCGTTGATGGACTCCGCCTTTGACTCCCTCCAGGGGGCCACCTGGTTTACGAAGCTGGACCTCCGCAGTGCGTACCACCTCGTTCGGATCCGGGAGGGTGACGAGTGGAAGATGGGGTTCTGGACGCCCAGCGGCCATTTTGAGTATCTGGTCATGCCGTTTGGGCTCACCAACACTCCGGCCGTCTTCCAACGGCTCATTAACGATGTTCTGCGAGATTTCCTGGGTCTGTTCATCTTCGTCTACCTGGACAACATCCTGATCTTCTCCCGGTCTCGGGAGGAGCATCTGGTCCACGTGAGGCGGGTCCTTCAGCGTCTTCTCGAGAACAGGCTCTATGTTAAAGCTGAGAAGTGCAAGTTTTTTACCGACAAGACCGCCTTCTTGGGCTTCATCATATCACGCAACTAGATCATCCCGGACCCGGCCAAGATTAAGGCGGTAGTCGATTGCCCCCCCCGCCGCTCCATCCAAGAAACAGGTCCAGCAGTTTCTGGGGTTCGCCAACTTCTACCACCGTTTCGTCCCGAACTACAGCTCGATCGCTGCTCCTCTGACCCGCCTCACCTCCCCCAAGGTGCCGTTCCAGTGGACTGAGGAGGCTGCGTTGGCCTTCGCGACGCTGAAGAGGGAGTTCTCCTCCTCCCGGGTCCTGACTCAGGTGGACCCCACACTTCAATGCCTCATCGAGGTGGATGCCTCTGACATGGGGGTGGGAGCAGTGTCGTCTCAGCGCTCTCCGGTGGATGGGGTGGTGCGTCCCTGCGCCTTTTTCTCCCGGCGCCTGTCTGCAGCGGAGAGAAATTATGACGTCGGCGACCGTGAACTCCTTGCGGTTAAGCTCGCACTGCAGGAGTGGCGTCACTGGCTGGAGGGGGCAGCGCAACCATTTGTGGTCTTGACAGATCACAAGAACCTGGAGTACCTGAGGACGGCCAAACGCCTGAATGTCCGCCAGGCGGGTTGGTCCCTGTTCTTTGGTCACTTCAGGTTTTCCATCACCTACCACACCGGCTCTAAAAATGGCAAACCGGACGCGTTGTCCTGGCAGTTCGCCCCGGAGGTCGCTGAAGAACTTGGGCACACCATCCTACCGGCCTCGTGCGTCGTGGGTGCCGTTTCGTGGTCCATCAGGGACAAGGTCTGGAGGGCACAGGAGGCTGAACCTGATCCTGGCGGCGACCCGGCTGGGATGTTATTCGTGCCATCGGCTGTCCGAGGTGACGTCATCCACTGGGCGCACACCTCGAAGCTCACCTGTCACCCAGGGGCCTCCCGTCTTATTGAGCTCCTCCAGAGGTCCTTTTGGTGGCCGGGTTTACGAGACGACGTCGCCAATTACGTCCGTGCCTGCCCCCAGTGCGCTACGGGTAAGACCTCGACCTCCATCCCCTTGGGGCTCCTCCATCCCCTGCCGGTCCCAGGAAGGCCCTGGTCCCACGAAGCCTTGGACTTCGTCACCGGTCTCCCGACGTCCAACTCCTTCAATACCATCCTGACCCTTGTGGACTGGTTCTCCAAGGCCGCACACTTCGTGCCGCTCCGCGGCCTCCCTACGGCGTGGGAGACGGCAGAATTGTTGGTCCAGCTCGTTGTGAGGCTGCATGGGATACCGGTGGATGTCATCTCCGATCGGGGGCCCCAGTTCGTGTCCAAGGTTTGGAAGAGCTTCTGCAACGCCCTGGGGACCACGGTGAGCTTATCCTCCGGTTACCACCCCCAGACCAATGGGCAGTGCGAGTGTACAAACCAGAAGCTGGAGGCTGCTCTGTGCTGCGTCACCTCGTCCAGTCCTTCCTCCTGGAGCACCCATCTACCCTGGGTGGAGTACGCCCACAACTCTACCCTGTCATCAGCCACTGGGATGTCTCCCTTCCGGGCATCTCTGGGTTATGACCCCCTGCTGTTCCCTGAGGAAGAGGAGGAGGTGGCAGTACCGTCCATCCAGGCCCACCTGAAGCGCTGCTGGCGCATTTGGACCATTACGTGCCAAGCGCTGTTACGCACGGCTGCGCGCAACTCCAAGATGGCGAATCATCATAGGAAGGCCGCCCCCCACTATCAAGTGGGCCAGCAGGTCTGGCTGTCGACCAGGGACATTAATCTAAAGGCCAAGAAGAAGAAGCTGGCGCAGCGCTTTATTGGGCCTTACCCCATTGTCAAGATTGTTAATCTGGTGGCTGTGCATTTGGCTCTTCCCCCCTCCCTCTGGGTTTGTCCGACGTTTCACGTCTCCCGGATTAAACCCTTCATAACCAATCCTCTCTGTCCTCCCCCTAGGTCTCCCCCCCACTCCTGTGGTGATCGACGGCGACCCGGCATGGACTGTCAACTCCATCCTGGATTCCCGCCGCCGGGGTCGCGGTCTCCAATATCTGGTGGACTGGGAGGGGTATGGCCCTGAATGGAGGTCCTGGGTACGCTCATCGTTTGTGCTGGACAAGCGCCTCATCACAGAATTCCACCGGGCGTACCCAGGTAAGCCAGCGCCGAGAGGCACTGCTCGGGAGGGGAGTCTGTCACAACTCACTCTCGCCTGTCTCCCGTCTCAGCTGTGTGCACACCTGCGCCTCATCAAGCTCGGGTTATAAAGCCCGCTTCGCCCTGAGCCTCGGTCTGGAGCCATCTGCTCATCCATGCTTTTCTCTCCAGAGCTCGCCTATTCCTCAATGGCCTGCACTCTTCTGATGCCACTCGTCCAGGCATGTAAGATAACTTCACTCACCTTCTCTCCAGTCTCTCCCCTGTGCACAGGTGGACCCTCTGGCGGCGGACATCACTCCCTCATCCCCGCCATCACTCTCCTTGTCATGCCGAGCGCGCAGCTGGACGCTGTCTTCCAGGCAGGAGACCTGCAACGTTATCCAACGCCAGCCACCTTTCCCACCTGCAAGTAAGCACCAGCATAAATACCCGTTCCACTGAGTGTCTGTCCGCTGCTAACCTCTGTGTGTGCTCTGCCCATAGGGTTACCTGGCTGTACGGCGCTCCTCTCTGCCCTCGGCGCATCCCGTCCTCCAGCACTACATAACACCTCACACTCACGCACTCATACACTAATCACTGTTCAATAAAATCATTGAGTCTTGCTCGAGCCTTGTGTGCGTGTTCCCTGGGTCCGGACTTATGTCACTCTTGGCTTCAGCCTCCGCCCATAACTGCTGTAACGGGGGGTCTTCGGCTCCGTGGCGCTGCTGTGCCGGTGGGGGGTTCCTGGGGGTGTGTTCGTCTGTGGGGGGACAATGGGGGGGGGGCATTCAGCATGCTCGTGTGACTGCTCTGATGAATCATTTACCTGGGGAGTTCTCAGGGGGGGTCTTCAGCACCGAGGAGCTTGGGCCAACACCACCTGCTCGTCTGCCACAAAAAAGGCAGGCTTAAGCATGTCTATAAAGATTCTCTCCCAGCGACCCCCCAAGTCTAACACAAAATGTTTATCCCCGGGTTCCAGCACTCTAAATGGGCCATCGTAGGGTGGGCGCAATGGGGGCCGGTGGGCATCGTGCCTGACAAACACAAACGCCGCATCCTTCAATGTTTTTGGCACAAAAGTGCAAGGAAAACAGTGGTGGGCCGGGCCAGGTAGCGTTCCTGCGTCTGCGCTATGCCGTGAACACGGGAACAGATGGGTGTTCGGCGTGGGGTTATCTGGTAAAAATTCCCCGGGGAGCCACAGTGGCTGAGAAAAAACCAGCTCTGCTGGGGAAGCCACCAAATCCTCTTTCAGTGCGGAACGCAACCCTAACAGAACCCACGGCAACCAGTCCACCCAATTTGCATCCGTAAGCAAAGCCCTCAGCGCTGCTTTCAGTGACCTATGGAAACGCTCGCATAACCCATTGGCCTGTGGGTTGTATGTGGTCGTGCGATGAATTGAGATGCCCAGGCTCCAGGCCATCGTGGACTAGAGGTCGGAAACAAACTGAGGGCCCCAATTGGATGTGATGGCCGAAGGGGTGCCAAAATATGCCACCCATTTTGTATACTTTATTGAACCTCAGAGGGGAAATTGAGGGCATCCATCTGGATGGGTGAAGCAGCCACAGTACGGCGCTATCCCTTTACCATTCACACACACATTCACACCTAGGGCCACTTTAGAGTCTCCAATTAACCTAACCTGCATGTTCTTGGCCTGTGGGAGGAAACTTTAGAACTCCCGGAGTAAACCCACGCAGACATGGGGAGAACATGCAAACTCCACACAGATCACTGTTGGTCAGGGGCTGGGATCGAACCAGGGATCCCATGGCCAAGGGTGAGTTGCTGTGCTGCCGCAATGCTAACCACTGCCCTACCGCACCGCCCATGTTGTCAAAAAAGCGCGTGTCACGTCTGCAGACGCGGTGGAAGCTAGCGGGACTGCTTCTGGCCATCATGTGGTGCGGTCCACCACTGTCATGAGGTGCGTGAACCCCTGCGATGGCGGGGGGGGGGGGGGTAGCACGAGGTCTACGTGAACGTGGTCGAACCTCTTAGCCGGGATATGGAACGGCTCCAAGGGGGCCTTTGTGTGCCTGTGCACTTTGGCTCGTTGGCACGCTACACAGGCTGCAGCCCACTCTTTCACCTGTTTGCGCAGGCTTGGCCAGATGAACTTCGCTCCCACAATTTTGACTGACACACGCACTCCTGGGTGCGCCAGGGAGTGAACGGACTCAAAAATGCGGCGCCGCCAAGCGCGTGGGACCACCGGGCGCGGGCGTCCTGTGGAGACGTCACAGATTGGGGGGGTCCCTTGTCTTGCAGTACTCTGCTCTCCAGTCTTAACCCTATTGGTCCAGACTGGAGTGCGCACACGTCCGCATCGCCGACCTGCTCCAACAGCCCCCAGCCTGCGACAAATACGGGGCTCTCAAAACCGCGCTGACCCGGCGCTACACGCTCTCGGACTGCGAGAGAGCAGAGAGGCTCCTGACGCATTCCGAGTTAGGAGACGGGTCGGCAGTCGAACTGATGGAGAAGATGTTGGCGTTGATGGGTATGGACGACGAGCATTTTCTATTTGCAGACCTTTTCCTCCGGAACCTCCCAACAGTGGCCAGAGCGGTCCTTGCCAACTTGCCGCTGCTGGCCGCGCGTGACTACTGTGCGCTATCCCAGGAGGCAGAGCGGATCATCCTCACCACCAGAGCCCTCACAGTGAACGCAGTGGTGTCGGAACCCAGCGAGACGGCCAGCGGAAGTGAGAAGCCAACGATGGTAGCAGCAGCAGGGTCCAGGAAGCGCCAGAGAGACACGCTGTGCTCCTACCACCGCCATTTGGGAGAGGACGCACGCTGATGCGTGCCACCGTGCCAATTCAAGCGTTCGGGAAACGCCAGGACCGGCAGTCGGTAGCGGCTGCAACCGCCGGTGAAGAAAGCAAGCTGCTCTACGTGACAGACTCACACTCGGGGAGACGGTTCCTCGTGGACTCCGGCTCCCAAAAGAGACTCATCCTGCTGTCCTACGCCGACTGGCTAGCAGGAACTAGCGGCCCCGAGCTGACGGCCGCAAACGGCTCAGACATTAGGACTTTTGGTGAGAGGACACTGACTGTATCCCTGCACGGCCGTACATACCAATGGACATTCATCATAGCAGCATGCAGTTTCCCAATCTTAAGTGCTGATTTTTTGTGTGCACACGGACTACTAGTCGATGTTGCTAACAGACGCCTGATTAATGCAGTGTCTTTTGATTCTCTCCCCTGTACAGCTCGAGGAGCCGGGCCAACAACGCTAGCCAACGTCACAGCTCCAGGTGGTAAGTTCCACATGCTGCTCACCCAGTTCACAACACTCACATGTCCCTGCTACCTGAGGTCTTGCATTACAATTCACTCCCCCATGACAATTCCTTTTGTCCCCCAGCCCTTTGATCTCCATGCTCTTCTGTCAGAGGGAACTACTGCATCTCCATGCCTTTCAGTCTGAGATGAATACCACAGCATGGGCCCCCCATAACACTTGTAAATCTAAAAGAGGAAAAACTGTGATACCTTATGATAAAGAAACCACTAGGGGTGTGGGAAAAAAAACAGTACAGTGGCATATTGTGATACTTGGTGGATGTATCAATTCAGAGACATCAGTATTGTGATACTTTATGAAAAATTATTAATAAATCTTACAAATGCAAATTTTCCTATTTAGGTTCCAGAGTAATAAAAACCAGTTGACTTTTCAGTCCACCAGCTGTGGCTAAATGCTCACTGTCTGTTTAGGTCAGTACAGCAAAGGAGTGACTCATGAGATCAAGCTGGGAGTTGAACAAAAAGATTGGGATGGGAAATCTCAAGATATGATATCCTAATACTCAGTGTATGGCAAGGCCGTGATAATATCATATTGTGGCCCAATTATCTCAATAATTGGTCATTGATGGTTACGGTATTATATGTACTTTATTGATCCCAAACTGGGAAATTACAGAATTGAGATTGTAGATAAGTATAAATACTTGGGGACAGTAACTGATGAAAAACTGTCATGGGATTCAAACATCAGGTTCAGGTTCAGGTTACTTTATTTGTACCCGTAGGTAGATTTGTTTCGCAGTCAGGTGACATCCATATTTACAAGCCACAATTACATTCAACATGAACACAAACACAGGCACACATGAAGCTGACTATAAACATGATAAAAGTACTCAAGGCTCCACCAATCAGGACATAGGACAAAGAGATAAGAGAAAAAAAAAACAAGGAGATAAGACAGAAGGGTCATATTAAAAAGTTAAAGACTAGTCAAAGAGGTTAAAAACTCAAAAGTCTAAAACCCAATAAAAAATTAAGAACCCAAATAAAAAACCTACAAAAATAAGTAAATATAAAATAAAATTAATAAATAGGTAATTAAATTATGTGCAATATATTGTTACGTCTTGTTCAACTCTTTAACAGCAATAAGTAAATATAAAATAAAATTAATAAATAGGTAACTAAATTATGTGCAATATATTGTTACATCTTGTTCAACTCTTTAACAGCAGCAGGAACAAAGCTGTTTTTGTAGCGCTGGGTTTTACTTTTTGGGACAGCAAACCTCCGTCTGGAGGGAAGAAGCTGAAAGTGGCAGTGCAAAGGGTGGGAGTCATCATTTAAAATGGAGGTAGCAATCCTCTGTACCTGTCTGGTGTACAGGGATGTCAGGCTCAGCTGTGACTCACCAAGCAAACGACTGGACCATCTAACTACCTGATCCAAGGATTTCTTCTGTTTCAGTTTTATCTGACCAATCCATGACACTAAAGAAAAGGATGAAACAGATTCAATAAAAGCCTGATAAAACATTGTCATTATGTTTCGGTCAATTTGGAAGCGTGCAAGTTTCCTTAAACAATGCAAATGTTGCTGACCCTTTTTGCACACCCTTTCACAGTTCTCCTCAAAGTAAAAAAAATAATCGTCCCAAGATATTTGTAGGATTGCACACATTCAGTGGTCTGGCCTTTTAGTACAGTGACTTCGTGCCTGGGAGTTTTCCTCCTAAAGTCAATAATCATATCTTTAGTTTTTGTCATATTCAGCTGCAGGCAGGAATCCTCACACCAGTGAACAAAATCATCAACTACTGGGCCATGGCCACTCTCACCATCCTGGAGGAGACTGACAACAACTGAATCATCAGCATACTTTATAATGTGTCTGTTGTCATGTCTGCTCCAACACATGTTTGTGTACAGGATGAAGAGTAGTGGTGACAACACACACCCCTGCGGAGAGCCAGTAGAAGAACACTTTTGGTCAGACAATGTACCATTGACCCTTACCCTCTGAGTGTCCTGTTGGTTAAAAAATCCAGAATCCAACCCACCAGATTATTACTCAAATCAAATTGTTGCAGGAGCCTTTCAACTAAAATATGAGGTTGGATTGTATTAAAGGCGGAAGAAAAGTCCACAAGTAAAAGCCTGGCGTGTGTCCCATTAAAATCCAGATGTTCAAAAAGCATGTTAAACAGAGTGACAGTGGCATCCTCCACTCCTCTGTGAGGCCTATAGGCAAACTGCAAAGGATCCAATGCATGCTCAGTCTGCTTTAGGACCTCAAATCTGACCAGTTTTTCAAAAAAAACAAAACAAAACATAGACGTCATTTACAGTAAAGGGTTACAACGACTATATTTTTTGCAGAAGCTGTGACAGTTTGTTGTGGACAGACATGTTTTGATTCTTTTCTATCATTCATTTGTGGAGAGCATTGTGACTTTTTGTTTTATTGCCTGGTATTTTTCTTTGTCGCTGGGATAGGCTCCAGCCCTCCGAGACCCGAAAAGGATTAAGCGGAAGAAGATGGATGGATGGATGGATGTTGCGAATAGAAATAAACTTTAAAAGATTGTAAATATATCAAGTAAGATCATACAGTAGGTCAACAACAACACAGTATGACACAGCTTTGTGAGTCTCAAGTGGTGAGAAAAGGAAGAGCAGTTCTTAATGATGTCTCACACCCTCTGCATAATGAATATGAGTTAATGCCATCAGGTTGAAGACTTGGCAAAACTTGTGCGGACTTCAGGCTCAGAGAACTTTTACACCTTTAAGTATGTCTTTGTTGCACAAATTTCATTAACAGAATAGGTGTTATTTGCAGAGGAATCTGATTTTATTGCAGGTGAGTGTATAATGTTTTGTCATGGGATGCTGTATATATTTAATGTTTGTTCTTTATGTTGTGATTGTATATGACTGTAGCCACAGACACAAGAAAAATTTCCAAAATGACAATAAAGCTAGCTAGCTAGCTAACTAGCCAACATCGTATTGTGGGGAACACATACACAGGTCTAGCATGCTCTCACACCCAGAAGGGCAGGAGGAAACACGAGGACAATGGACCGCTGGAGGAAGCTCACCGGGAGGTTCAGACTGGACAGAGTTTAGACACCTCCCAGGGAGAGGAAAAATAACATGGAGTCAACTAGATAATGATGTGCCTTTCGTCACCTGCAGCAACGTGTTGGCGCGTGAAAACGCAGGTGGTGAATGCACTGTAACTTGTGTTCAAGCTGTTATGATAATGTTTCACACAAATCTATTGTTCATGCACCAATACATAATGTCAGCAGCTCCAGTCTCAATGCATGAGCAATAAAGGTATGAAAGAGAGTGCAGAGAAACTGGAGGAGGCTTCTACAGCCGTGCTGAGGCCCATGGCTGTACATGCTGTTAGAGGGTTGATAAAGATTCTGTGTCATCCTACGCTCGTGCCTCGCCTCCACATCCTTTCCTTTTACCCTCAACAGTATCATGCAGCCTCTGGTGAGTCCCGCCCCCAGAAACCACTGTCAATACTTCTGATAGGCTGTCAAAAATAATCAAAAAGCTAAAGCATTAAAGGGTTAAAGGTCCCAAAACAATCAAAAGACAATACTATTAATTAAAGCAAAAGTAACTTACTGTACATACAGTAGTATGACCAGATGTAGAAGCAAAGTTTTTCCTTCGTAAATGTACAAGTGTAACAAGTGCGCTCTGAGGTGAGTACAATATCCCCTGCCTCCATTTTCTTTGAAGATCCCAATACTTACCAACGGAGAGCAGTTTTCAACTTTTCAATATAATTACTGCAGCAGAACCAAATTATAAGTCCATCATGTGGTGTATGGATATGTGTGTCTGGGATGCCGTGCCCACCCATAGGGTGACATAAGGCGGGCACGGCCCATTCTGTATATAAACCCTGTTCTGTAATAAAGTTAGAGAGTTGTTTGCTGCATGAAGCCTCGCCTCGCTCTCCGTCATTTACAGACATAACACATCATACACGAATATACAACAAAGTATACAACCCATAGCTGCAGATCAGGATCCTGAGGTGAACCCATGTAGCGAGTTTGGTGACCCTAGAGGGCTTTACATGTTCTATAGTAAGAGAGCATAGGAAGTGCCAACCTTGACCTTTGACATTTTGACCCCAAACCTGTAGTCAGAGGTCATGGTCTCAGAGTGAACCTGTGTACCAGGTTTGGTGACCCTAACTGGGGCTGTTGCAATAACCGCAATTATGTAGTACCGCGCTATGGACAAGCCTACCGTAGAGGATAGCGAGCAACTGCAACAACCGTATAACTGTATAATCCCCCCCCCCCCGAAAAGTTTATTATTTTATGCACTGAAGTAAAAAAAGCAGGTTTTTATTTTGATAACGTGGTTTTATTTTCACTTCCTGTGCCTGCCTGTGGAATTGTCAGTAAAGGTGCATTCACACTAAACACGAATGGGCAGCGCAAATCCATACAAAGCGAATCGAAAGAGGTGAGTACACGTGAAATTGCGCATTCACGTCCAAGGTAATATGCTAGCTTTGAGATTCTGCTGTCACTGGAGTAAAAGTATCACCAATGCAGAGTAAACTGGTTTGAAAATGAGACTGTCACTCACCTGGAAACAGGAGGACCGGGAGCTTTTCAGCTAAATTGGGATGTCGGAGTTATTTACCCACGGATTCCTGCCACGGATGTGCTAACAAGGCTAGCAAGCTAGCAACGGAAACACCCATCATCTTGTTAACTTTTGGAGATGGGGACAACTTTTTCAGGTGAGCCCTCAGTCGGATAATGTAAACCTAAAGCATGATGTCATTTTGGGGATTTCCACAGTAGGCTGAACACTGCTGCAGAAGTTATAAAGGCAACTTCACCTGTCTGCATCTCACTCAGACCGTGAATTCAAGTCTATTTGCGTGTTTACATTGAGTTATAATGTAATCACACTGCGCAAAAAATTCGCCCATTCATGTTTGGTCTGAACACATCTTAAGGCTACAGTGCTGAGCAGAGACAATCAAGCTACGAACACCAACATTAATCAGTTTATGGACCCGTAATGAAGCACAAGCTCTTACGGTGGTCTTAGTTTATGTGTTTCACTTAATGTGTACTGTGCTAAAATAAGAAAATAAAACTGTAAACTTCGGGCAGCGTGGTGGCGCAGTGGTTAGCACTGCAGCAGCACAGCAACTCACCCTTGGCCATGGGATCCCTGGTTCAATCCCAGCCCCTGACCAACAGTGATCTGTGTGGAGTTTGCATGTTCTCCCCGTGTCTGCGTGGGTTTACTCCGAGATTTCTCCGGTTTCCTCCCACATGCCAAAAACATGCAAGTTAGGTTAATTTGCATCAAACTGGGGATTCTAAATTGTCCTTAGGTATGACTGTGACAGTGAATGGTTGTCTGTCTCTCTGTGTTGGTCCTGCGATGGACTGGCGACCTGTCCAGGGTGTACCCTGCCTCTTGCCCAAAGATGCTGGGATAGGCTCCAGCTCCCCCGCGACCCGAAAAGGATTAAGCGGAAGAAGATGAATGAATGAATGAATGAATGAATGAATGAATGAACTGTAAACTTCACAAGCAGTCAAGACCATTGCCATCATATTACGGGGATCTATACATGCAATGTTCACATTTTTTGTGTGTGGCTAAATCTTGTTCACTTATGTGGCCTATTGATTATTAAATAAATTGCTAAATGTTAAGTGTATTTTTACTGCCAACAGCATGTTTGCACCTTGTTGTGTCCAAATAATAAGGAGGTGAAGTGACGTTTTATTATAAAAGCAACTATATACATACAAGAGTCCCTACCGCGAGTACAGGAGCCACAGCGAAGAGGCAGCATGTCTCCAGCTACTGGCTCATGTACTCCAGGTGACGCCACCCCCCAGAGGCGGGGCATCACCCCTCCCAGCCTAGGGCACCGCCATACTGATGTATTATATATTAAGATCCTACACCCCCCACTTTGAAAAAGCACAAGCACACTAATTAACCCAACCAAATAATTTTCACCCAATTCACACACTAATACAAGAGGGTATAGGCCTACTCATTTACACACCATACTGGCCCAGATAAGAAAAAGGGCCACACACCAAACTAAATTAATTCCGATCATCTAGTCTAAATACATACATACAAAAGTAATTTACACAATGAGCAAGGTGGTACCCAACCCCCATAAACTCACAGGATACACACGTAATATACAGAGATCTCCTGAAAAAAATCACACAATTCACACCAAAATTGGGCATTAAATTCACACTAACAATCACATCCAGGTGTTACTGTGCCTCACACTTCTTAAACAGTCACACAACAACGGTGGTCTCATGCAGCAAAATCCCATAATTACCTCGTTACAGTGGCAGACATTCTTTTTCACTTTCAAGAACGTAAACGGCCCTTAGGCCCACACCACATAAGGCAGGCTCTTTTCCACTAGCCCCACTTGGCCCCGATTGGCTAACACAACACGACTCACAACGACTCGTTTCGGCCTCGATTGCGTTTCCACATTACTGCTGATATGCCTGCGGTGGGTGGGATTTCTTGAACAGCAAGGTGGCGCCACACTCTCGTGACGTGAAGCGTGCGACCCAAGCAAACATAACATGGTGGCTGTACAAGGCGACTCCTCAGTCTGTGGCTTTTTGTCACCGTAAATGCCAAAAAGGACCGCCAGACAAGGGTACAGGGAGCGAGACGAAACACTCTGGAATAGTACTGCAGCTTCTGGGAGAGCCGAAGACGTGAGGATACAAACTAGATCATATATGACGGTAAGCTAATGGTTGCTAATGCTAGTTTGCTTTAAGTACATCGTGCTACACTGTAATGTCTGCAAGTTATCGCTGTTAGGTACTAAAATGTATGCTGTGTGTGTGTGTTTCAGATGGCTCTGTTGTGGGAAAATTACCGCTTCAAACGGTCGGTCTGGGCGTTCAACACAGCCTGTCACTGATGTCACCCCAGCTTCACCAACGATCAGTGGTTGTAGAGCTTAAGAATGTTTGTAGAAACGTTTATTTCCTGTGCAACAAATTGCTCTGATCTGCGTGAAAATCATGGAGAGACTGTTGAGACATCATGGATGTAGCTGCTCTAGCAGCACTGAGTCTGAGGTGGTGTCATAGCAAAAAATGATCAGCTGACACAACTTGATTGCCAGGTTAATAACTATATTAGCCACAAAATATATGTTCAAAAAGTAAACAGTACTGAGTTAGGTATAATAAGATATATTTGACAATTATGATGCATTTTAGGCCAAAACAAACTTGATCTAGGATTAAAAGCAATTAAAATAATGCAGTCACAAGGTTACATGGAAAATACTTGATTTACTAGATACATGTACTGTAGAAATATATATTCTCTGCATCAACAATGTACTATACATGCATTCATGTAATATTGCACTGGGAATTGCACTGACAATAAACCTCTAAAGTTTTTGCAGATGTCTCTTTTTTATATGTGAAGGTTATCACCATGTGGCACAAATGAAATACAGTGATCCCTCGCTACTTCGCGCTTCACCTTTCGCGCCCTCAGTGCATCGCGGATTTTTCAAAAATATTCATCAAAAATTCAAAATTGAGAAAAAATGGGCGGGCGCTAGCAGAAGGCAGGGGAACTACATTAGAACATCAGATATCAACACGGAGAGCCGCACAACTCAAAATGCACCTCTGACCACCGCTCCCCTCCTCTCCGCCCACCTCTTCACCGCTCGGGAATCTCGCAAGCTGATTGGCCGAGATGTTTTACCTCGCAAGCTGATTGGCCGAGACTTTTTACCCAGCTTCTCTCCCATACCCAGCGAAGGAAGACCGCATTCATTGTTCTTTATCGCTAGTCTCGCCGCGTGGAACTTTTCGCTGTTCTCTTGTTGTAGCTGTCGCAGTAAAGAATGTTTTTCTTTTACTGTTTGTTTGTTTATATATATTGTAATACCCATCTAAGAGTTGATTTACACCTGTGTTACCTTACTGCTGCCATCTAGTGGACGGCAAATGACATGCAACCCAGTGGTAGAAGAGAGCGTGTAAACTAGCATACAGTGCTCACGTGCTCAGTTAGCAGAGAGAGAAGCTCAGAAGCTGCAGACTCGGGCACAGAGAGAAGAAGCTCCAAAAGCCCTGAGTAAAACTAAAGAAAATGGACTCTAACCACTCCTAAATGTTTGGACAGAAGGCGCACACGGTATGTAATGTGTATTTGTGAGAATGTGGAAGTATTATTTTTGGTTGTGATAAATTTCAAAATGTATTTTTTGTTTTGTTCTTTCGCCGTAGTTTTTCACGGTGGTTGGTCGGAGGTCCAGCTAAGAAAATGTGCTTGCTGTGACAAAATAAATCCTGGCTAAACATCAGTTGGAGCGTGGCTTTATCTGTTTCAAACAAAAAACCTTTGGGAGCAGTTATAGTGAAAAACGTGTCCCGTTGGTGCCATGTGGTCTGCATGCTGCCGGTGAAGGAGCACGTGTCTAATGCTGCTGACAACAAGGGAACAACGCGGAGGCCAGTCGGCGACAGAGCGGCGACATAACAACGAGAGAGCGGGGTGGCTTCGGTGAGACCATGCTCTGAGGGAACAAGACCCACATGGAAGTCAGCCTCTGGGATCCTGCAGAAGCTGGACACCCAAACTTCTACAGCCTTTCCAGTTGAATATGGAAGAAGGCCTAAAGCTTCAGCTCAACACTGTAATGATCAGTGTTTACCACTAGGCGTCGCTGCTACCTTGTTACCGCTTGTTGGAATGATGCACTCAGTAGAATAAGAAACGGCCAACATGGGAGCCGATGTGAAAGTGTCTGTGTGAGCTGCCGCTAAAAAATAAAGTTACGTTGGTTCAACTGCAAGTCTCTTCTCTCCTCAACGAACACGAACACAACATGGTACCAGGAGTAAACTGCATGAACTGAGCGACCACGTGAGAAGTCGTCATGGAGTTGAAGCCGCCGGAAAACCTGAAATTGGCAGGTAACGTGGATGAAAAATGGCGGGCATTCAAGCAGCAGTTCAACTTGTATGTCACGGCCATGGGACTGGACACGAAGCCGGACTCGAGAAAGGTAGCACTTTTGCTGAACTTAGCGGGGCCACAGGCCATTGAAGTGTACAACACGTTCGTGTTCGGAACGGGTGAAGACCCAAATAAGCTGGATGTCGTGCTCGCTAAGTTTGATGCTCACTGCACTCCTAAGAAAAACGAGACATATGAAAGATACATGTTTAGATCTCGTATGCAGCAACAGAGTGAGCCCTTTGACAGTTTTTTGACAGCTCTCCGTTTGAAAGCACAATCCTGCAATTTTGGGACATTGAAGGACTCAATGATCAGAGATCAAATTGTTTTTGGTGTTGAGGACAAAAAGTTAAGAGAGAGACTGCTTCGTGAGACGGAGTTGACGCTGGAGATGGCTGTTAAACTCTGCCAGGCAAGCGAACTGTCCCAGAAGCACATGAAAACGTTCTGCGGCATGCCAGGCGCCACACCTCCGAGTGAAGGAGCAGCGGTCGGCGCCGTGTCATCTCAGAGCGGGAGGCGTCGCTCACGGGCCGGGACTGCACAGCGGACCGAGGATCCCACGTTCTTCTGCAAGCGTTGCGGATTACAGCACAAGCCAAAGCAATGCCCAGCGTTTGGTAAAGTATGCTCCAACTGCCATGGAAAGAATCATTTTGCAAAGCAATGCTTCACCAAAAGAAAGGAAGGAAAGAAAGGCAAAAACGTGAATGTAGTCGAAGACACAGACTTAAGTGACACTTTCTTTGTGGGCATCGTTGACTGTGAAAATGAAGAAGAAAAAGTCAACAGCATTACCAATGAGGACAAGTGGACCACTCCTCTGCTGGTTAACGGGACTATCGTCACTATGAGACTGGACACTGGTGCAAAAGCTAACCTCATTAGCATGTCTGATGTAAAGGAAATGCAGGTTAAGCCACACATATACAGAAAGAAATCAGGGTTGAAAGATTACAATGGGCAACCCATACAGTGTTTTGGTACCTGTAAACTGAATGTTGTTGTTAAAGGTAAAGTGCACAATGTAAACTTTTCTGTTGTGAATGAGAAATGTGAATCACTGTTGGGTGATAAAAGCTGTGAAGAGCTAGGGTTAGTGAAAAGAGTGTACTGCATTGAATCAGATTCCAAGTGTGACACTAACGCTATTGTGCAAAACTTTTCTGATGTGTTCAAAGGTTTTGGCACACTGCCCTTTACATATAAAGTCCAGCTAAAAGAAGGCGCCCAACCAGTTGTGCACGCACCACGTAGGGTCCCAGCTCCACTGCGTGAAGCCCTCAAACGAGAACTGGACAGGATGACCAACTTGGGCGTGATCAAAAAGGTGCAGGAGCCCACAGACTGGGTCAACTCGATGGTCGTCACAAAGAAAAAGAATGGTGAGTTGAGAATGTGCATGGACCCAAAAGATCTAAATGAGAACATTAAGCGCGAGTACTACCAAATCCCCACACGTGAGGAAATAGTCAGTGAGATGGCAGGAGCTAACTACTTCACAAAGCTCGACGCTTCTCAGGGTTTCTGGCAGTTAAAACTGGATGAGAGCAGCACTAAGTACTGTACTTTTAACACACCTTTCGGTAGATACTGTTTTCTTAGGCTGCCATTTGGAATAAAATCTGCACCAGAAATATTCCACAGAGCGATGGAACAGATCATTGAAGGCCTAGAGGGAGTCAGAGTTTACATAGATGACATTATTGTATGGGGCTCGACTCTCCAAGAGCACAACCAGAGACTTAACAAAGTGATGGAGCGCATTCAGAAGTACGGGCTGAAACTCAATAGAGCCAAGTGTGAGTTTGCAGTACAAGAGATTCTCTTCCTCAGAGACAAACTCACAGCTCAAGGCATACAACCAGATGGCGATAAAGTGAAAGCAATACTGAACATGCCAAGACCAACAGACAAAACGGGCGTGTTACGCATCATGGGAATGGTAAATTTCATAGGCAAATTTATTCCCAACCTCACAGCAAAGACGTCATGCATCCGAGAGCTCTTACACAACGACTGTGACTTTAAATGGGCCGAAAAACATGAGCAAGAGTGGCAAAGACTTAAGCAAACTCTTACCAGAGCACCAGCATTAGCCTACTATGACCACCGGAAAAAGCTCAAAGTGTCAACTGACGCGTCCAAAGATGGCATCGGAGCAGTGCTCCTACAGGCAGAAGGAGAGTATTGGAAACCAGTAGCCTATGCGTCAAGGGCTATGACAAAGTCTGAATGCAAATATGCCCAGATTGAAAAGGAGTGTTTAGGCGTTTCCTACGGGCTGGAGCGGTTTCACAGTTATGTCTATGGACTGCCGTCTTTTACTGTGGAAACTGACCACCGCCCACTCGTCTCCATTATCAAGAAGAATCTTAACGAAATGTCCCCACGGATCCAACGCCTAATGATGAAAATGCAAAGGTACGATTTTGAACTGGTTTATACACCGGGAAAGCACCTGATACTCGCAGATGCCTTGTCCAGAGCACCTGCTGAAAAGTGTCTGAGTTCCACAGATGAGGATATTGAAAATCACATCAACATGGTGTCGTGTGCTCTGCCAGTATCTGACACAAAGTCGAAACAAATAGCTGAGGTGACATCACAGGACACCGAGCTACAGCGTGTCATTCAGAACATGGACGAGGGATGGCCTGCAGGATCTTGCCCTCGCTATTACCATGTCAGAGGAGATCTCAGTTTTGTTGATGGACTATTACTGAAGAAAGGAAGAATAGTCATCCCTGGGGCTCTAAGACCAGATTTGTTAAACAGGATACATGAAGGACACCTTGGGATTGAAAAATGTAAAAGGAGAGCAAGGGAGTCAGTGTACTGGCCTGGACTAAACAAAGACATCGAGATGCTTGTGAGTAGTTGTGAAACGTGCCAGAAACACCGAAGTAAACAAAGCAAAGAGCCAATGGTGATATCTGAAAGTCCTGCATCCCCTTGGCACAAAGTAGGGATAGACCTGTTTCACCTTAAAGGCAAAGACTACTTAGTAGTCATGGACTACTTTTCCAACTTTCCAGAAATGGCACTACTCTCAAGCACTACATCAGCCTGTGTGATCACTCATACCAAATCCACATTTGCTCGGCATGGCATCCCACACCTTGTGGTGACAGATAATGGACCATGTTTCAGTAGCAGGGAATGGCAGCAGTTTGCAGAACAGTATGAATTTCGGCATGTGACGTCAAGCCCACACTATGCACAATCAAATGGACAAGCAGAAAAAGGCGTCCACATTCTGAAGCAACTGCTTAAGAAAGCTGCAGACAGCAACTCGGATCCATACTTGGCTCTACTCAGTTACCGCGCCTCTCCACTTCAGTGCGGACTGTCACCTGCTGAGCTACTAATGAACAGGAAGCTGCGTACAACGCTTCCCAGCTACCCAAATGCTACTTCACAAAGGAAAGATACAAAACTCAGAAACAAGCTTGAGAAGCAGAAACTGAAACAAAAGACATTCTATGACATTTCAGCCAAACCACTCTCTCCACTGGCCAACAACGACCCAGTTAGGATCGAGGATGCATCTGGCTGGAACACTAAAGGAGTTGTATTACAGGAAGTTGCTCCAAGATCATTCACAGTGAGAACCGAGGATGGACAGGTGCTCAGGCGCAATCGCCGCAGTCTCCTCAAGACTCCACAAGCACCTGGTGGGCCCATTAATGCTCACCCAGAATCTCCCACAACCACACCTCTTATGAACTGTGAAGCAAATGTTCCACCTGACAAAGATGAACCGAGAAGATCAAAACGAGAAATAAAGAAACCAGATAGGTTGGACTTATAAGAAGAAAAAAAAAAAAAAAAGCAAAAAGCAAAGAATAAGAAAAATGTAACAGATGTTAATTTCTTTGGGCATGTTGATTCAGGGAGAACTGAAATTTGTGTTTTGTATTAGTCCATTCATACTGAATACATATACACTGTTTTGCATCAATGTTTATTAATGTTTATTCACCTCAAAGAAAGGGGGATGTAATGATCAGTGTTTACCACTAGGCGTCGCTGCTACCTTGTTACCGCTTGTTGGAATGATGCACTCAGTAGAATAAGAAACGGCCAACATGGGAGCCGATGTGAAAGTGTCTGTGTGAGCTGCCGCTAAAAAATAAAGTTACGTTGGTTCAACTGCAAGTCTCTTCTCTCCTCAACGAACACGAACACAACAAACACCACACAAGTTTTCAGTAAACTACAGTGTCTCTGGGATACCAGGTCAGACTGTATCTACAGAGTTTAATATATCAACCATAATACCAAGAAAACGAACATTGAAGAGAAGAGTTAAAGTAAAAGGTTGTGAATATGTTTTAAGTTCATTCTGTGCTGTGACACTGATTGTTTATTTTCATTGTGAAATATTTCAGATTTACTGTAAAATAATACTTCGATATGGATCCAAGTATTCCAGACACTCGTGTTTTGGAGGAAGTTATTGAAGCTTTAGAAAGGGAAAAGGCTCAGTTAGAAGCTACACTACAGACTGATCTTGAAGATGCACAAAGAGAACAACTTGAAACACGTTTAGGGGAGATCTGTGCAGATCTTGAAATACACAAAATAGGTCAACCCCAACCCGTATCAGAAGTTGAAACAGAATTGAGGCGTTCAGAAAGAGATAGACACCTAACTGAGAAAATGTTAGAGCTTAAAAGGGATGACATAATGAGTAAAGAAAGAAAGTTTATGTCAACATATTTGCACTTTAAAGCAGAGGTTCAACTCGTAAGGTCCAAACTGAAAGTACATTGCGCTAAAGCTGAGTTGGGCAACATGATTCAAAAGGTTGAAAATTGTGAGTCAGAGTTAAAACAAGACTATTTAGCATTGCGTGCACTGACCACACCATCTCAGGATCTAAGGAGAAAAATGGACAACTGCAGTTCTGTCTCCACTGAGATCATTGTACTTTTGAAAAGGCGTTATGCAGATGTGGATAAGGAGTTTGATGCACAAGCTGTAAAAGAATCACTCCGTCTATTATTGCAACGAGAGGACGCAAAGTCAATATATGGATCAACAGTATCAAGAGCTGAAAAGAGCCAATACAACAATATCAGTGAACAAGGGACTCTTGTATCTGCAAAACGAGCAGAAGCAGCGGCGCGCTTAGCGTCAAAACGAGCTGAAATAAATAGAGAAAGGGAAATCTCAGCCCAGAGACAAGAGATTGTAGCTCAGCAGGAAAAGCTAAAAATGTTGGAAAGTCAAAGAGATCTGGAGGCAATAGAGGCAGAATACAATGTATATGCTGAAGAGGAATCAAAGGTGAATGCTGAAATAAGAGAAAGTGAAATGAAGGTCACTTCAAGTCAGCTTCCTATACAGCAATACAGCTTCCCACGCCCACAAGTTTTCCAAAATTCTGCTCCAGTTACTTTCCCTGTGATTAGTAAAAGGACTTCTCAAAACATGTCAGTCCCGCAGAGCATAGACATCAAGATACTGCCAAATGATAGTGAAGTTTCTCTAGTTCAAGCGTTGAAAGAGTCGTTAACTATGACTAGACTTCCAGCACCTGAACCATTTGTGTTTAGTGGGGACCCGCTCAAGTTCCTGGAGTGGAGCACTTGCTTCAAGGCTCTCATAGAGACAAGTTGTGTAGATCCAGCACATAGACTCTTCTATTTAAAAAGGTATATAAGTGGAGATGCACTTAGTGTATTAGAAGGGACGTTTTACAGAAGTGATGAGGAAGCCTATACACAGGCTTGGGAAGCTTTGAGCAAACGTTATGGCCATCCCTTTGTAGTTCAGAGAGCTTTCAGGGGAAAACTAAGCAGTTGGCCGAAGATTGGGTCAAAGGATTCGTTGAAATTGAGAGACTTTAGCGATTTCCTCATTTCATGTAAAAACGCTATGCCCCATGTACAAGGACTCATGGTCTTAGATGATTGTGAGGAAAATCAAAAAATACTCCTCAAACTTCCAGACTGGGCAACAACTCGATGGAATAGACATGTGACCAAACTACTGGATAAAGGAAACGAATATCCAGGTTTTGCTGAATTTGCTGAGTTTGTGGCTGAAGAAGCACGCATAGCATGCAACCCAGTCTCATCCCTGTTTGCATTACGTACATTTGACAAACCAGACAAAGAACAAAGACGTCTAAAGGCTAGTATCCTAACTACTACAACAGAAGTGACCAAAAATACAAAGACTGCAAACACAACTCCGAGTCACAAGAGATTCAAACCTAATCCTGCAGCTCAGAGTAAAAGGCAAATCGAGTGCATTTGTTGTAAGCAAAGTCACTTTATTTACAAATGTGATAAATTTTCTGAGATGCCTCTAGAGGAGAAGAAAAGGTTCATTACTGAAAATAACATGTGTTTTAGTTGCCTTAGAGTTGGCCACTTCTCAAAAAATTGTCGTCAAAAGGCTACTTGTAATGTTTGCAGGAAAGGTCATCCTACACCACTTCATGAGGATCGTCCACGAGTAGACAAACTGGAAACGCCACTAACAGAGGAAAACGCTTCTGCGGTGTCAAACAATGTGACAGTGGACAGTAGCGATCGGACTTCGATGATTGTACCAGTGTGGCTATCTTGCACAGAAGGTAATGGACTTGAAATCCTGGTTTACGCACTGCTAGACACTCAAAGCAGCAACACGTTTATTGTCCATGATGTTTGTGAAAAGATTCAAGTGTTCACAGAACCAGTCAAGTTGAAACTGACAACAATGACAAACAGAGGAACACTCGTACAGAGTCACAGAGTGGATGGACTGAAAGTAAGAGGGTATTATTCACAAGACTACATTGAGTTACCCCCTGCTTACACTCGTGAGTACATTCCTCTTGAACGAGACAGTATTCCCACTCATGAAACTGCCAAAGCTTGGACACATCTCCAAAGTATCACAGGAGAGATGCCAGAGTTGCTAGATTGTCCTGCAGCACTTCTGATTGGTTACGATTGTGCGAGAGCTCTGAAACCAAGAAAGGTAATACCAGGCAATGACTATGATCCCTATGCAGTTAAAACAGACTTAGGTTGGAGTATTGTGGGATCTATTAAGCCTTGGACAAGTTCAGCAGAGGTGGCGGGAGCGTGCCATCGTGTTTCTCTCAAAGAGTTGCCATCTATCACACCTTCCTCGGTGATTAAAGTACTGGAAACAGATTTTAAGGACACAAATCCTACAGAAGGAAACATATCACAAGAGGACATTCAGTTTTTGCAGATGTTGCACAAAACCATACATTTTAATGAAGAAGGCCATTTGGAAATGCCTTTACCTTTCAGAGAACGTCCACAGCTTCCAAATAATAAACAGCTTGCAATAACACGGCTGAGACATCTGATAGCAAAGATGGAAAGAATTCCAAAGTACAAAGAAGACTATGTGAGATTCATGAACAGTGTCTTTGAGGATGGTGATGCGGAAGAAGCAGTTGGCACACCTGCAAATGGTTACACATGGTATATACCTCACCATGGGGTATATCATCCGAGAAAGTCAGAGAAAATAAGAGTCGTGTTTGACTGCTCTGCAAAATTTGAGAACACCTCTTTAAATGACCACCTCCTCACTGGCCCAGACTTGACCAATGCTCTCACAAGCGTACTCTGCAGATTTAGAGAACACCAGATCGCCATTACATGTGATGTAGAGAAAATGTTCCACCGCTTCCACGTCACTCCTGAAGATAGGGATTTCCTAAGGTTCTTGTGGTGGCAGGACGGGGACACTAGTACAGAGCCCAAAGAGTATCGCATGCGTGTTCACATTTTTGGAGCAGCATCTTCGCCAGGATATGCGAACTATGGCATGAAATATCTTGCTCATGAACATGAAAGGGACTATCCATTGGCAGCCAGCTTCATTTACAAAAACTTTTACGTGGATGACGGGTTAATCAGTGTCGACTCAGTCCAAAGGGCAAAACAGTTGGTCGTTCAGGCACAAGAGCTCTGCGCAAAAGGCAAGCTGCGGCTTCACAAATTTGTGTGCAACAAAAGGGAGGTCTTGGAAGTTGTACCAGAGTCGGAGCGTGCTAGTAATGGCAAAGATGTGAGCCTAAACTACTCTGACATTCCAATGCAAAATGTTTTGGGGGTGAAATGGGATGTTGAGGCAGACATGCTCTCTTTCAATGTCATTCTCAAAGAAAGGTCAGCTACACGACGAGGAATCCTGGCAACGGTTGCAAGCGTTTATGATCCATTGGGATTTCTCTCTCCGTACATTTTAACTGGAAAACAAGTGCTACAGGAAATGTGCAAACGTGGCATAGGATGGGATGAACCTATTCCCCCTGCATTGGAGGCCAAATGGAAAGCATGGCTAAATGATTTTGAAAATCTACCAAATATTCAAATACAAAGATGCTTCATTCCTAAGAACACAGGCACGTTGCAAAAGATCGAGCTGCATCATTTCTCAGATGCAAGCAGCAGTGGCTATGGACAATGTTCATACATAAGGATTGTTGCAGAAGACAAAGTACACTGTGCTCTGGTTATGGGAAAGGCTAGAGTGGCCCCCACTAGAGTTGTCACAATACTGCGCCTTGAGCTTACTGCAGCAGCAGTTTCTGCCGGAGTAAGTAACTTTCTAGGAGCAGAGCTTGAGCTGAAGATAGATGAAGAGTTTTTCTGGACTGATTCCCAAGTAGTGCTCGGGTACATTAAAAACGATGCTCGGCGCTTTCATGTCTTTGTCGCCAACAGAGTTCAGAAAATCAGAGACTTTACAGATCCAAAACAATGGTTCTACATAGAAACTGATCAGAATCCAGCAGATCATGCTTCTAGAGGTCTCAAGGTGGCAGAACTCATAGATTCAAACTGGCTCAAAGGACCGAGATTTCTGTGGGAACGAGAGCTTGTCACACAACCACATTCCCCAGAGCTTTTAGTAGGAGACCCTGAAGTTAAAGTTTTAGCAACTACTGCCTTAGAGAGTGAGGTTTTTCTTGAGAGGTTCTCTAGGTTCTCAGACTGGGACACAGCAGTTAATGTTGTTGCAAAGATAAAGAGACTTACTAAAAGAGACAAAGCAAAGCCCATTAGTGTTGAGGAGAGACAAGCAGCTTCTTCAGCGCTTATTCGGACAACACAGAGACAAGCTTTTGAACAAGAGATTAAACAGTTGTGTACTAGAGCAAACAAATTGCCCAAGAGTCACAAGCTGTACCAACTTGATCCTTTTGTTGAAAATGACTTACTTAGAGTAGGAGGCAGGTTGAGAAAATCCTCAGCGTCATTTGAACTGAGACACCCAGTCATTCTTCCTAAGGAAGGCATTGTCACACATCTGATTCTTGATCATTGTCACAAGAAAACACAACATCAAGGTCGAGGCCAAACACTGAATGCACTCAGAGCCAGTGGTTATTGGATTGTAGGTGCCAGTAAGGTAGTGGCCAGACACATCAAAGGTTGTGTTGTATGCAGAAAGGTACGAGGGCCAACAGAAGAACAGCGTATGGCTGACCTGCCGGCTGACAGAGTAGATCCCTCGCCCCCTTTCACACATACAGGGTTAGATTGTTTTGGTCCATTTTACACGAAACAAGGTCGAAAAGAATGTAAGCGTTATGGTCTTTTGTTTACGTGTTTAAGCTCCAGAGCTATTCACATCGAGATGTTGGAAGATCTCACCACTGATGCGTTTATAAATGGATTGAGATGTTTTATAGCGATCAGAGGAGCAGTGAGACAAATTAGATCTGATCAAGGTACAAACTTTGTCGGAGCTAAGAACGAGTTTGAGAAAGGTCTCCTTGAGCTTGACAAAGACAGGATAGGGGTTTATCTTGCTAACAACCAATGTGATTTTCAAATGAACATTCCTGAAGCGAGTCACAGAGGCGGTGTTTGGGAACGCCAAATCAGAACTGTCAGAAATGTTTTGAGTTCTGTTCTTACCCAAGCCGCAGGAAGACTTGATGACACCTCCTTAAGAACCTTCTTTTATGAGGCCATGTCTATCATTAACAGTCGTCCGCTTACTACCAACAATATAAATGACCCAAAAAGTGCAGAACCTCTGACGCCCAATCATTTACTCACAATGAAAGAGTCAGTGCCACTACCACCTCCAGGCAATTTTGTTAGAGAGGATTTGCACGCCAGAAAGAGATGGCGGAGGGTACAGTTCTTATCGGAACAATTCTGGCACAGATGGCGCAAAGAGTACTTAACCAACATAAGCCTAAGACAGCAATGGCATTTGCCCAAAAGAAATGTACAAGTTGGAGATGCAGTGATAGTTAAAGAAGAGAATATTCCCAGAAATGAATGGAAACTGGCAAGGGTTGTAAAAGCGAAAGAAGATGATGACGGATTGGTTCGAAAGGTTAAGATTCAAATGGGACAAAGAGATTTAGGGAAGAAAGGTGAACGTGTGAACCAGTTATCTTTTCTTGAGCGTCCGGTTCAGAAGCTAGTGGTACTAGTGCAAAATGAGTCCACTTAAGTAAAAGGTTTCTGAGATGTGAAACAAGGATATGGTTCCAAGGTTAATGTTTTTGGAAAATTACAAGTTTTATTTTGTGTGTAAAATTAACCTTTGTAATTTTGGTGGCAGTGTAGCTGTCGCAGTAAAGAATGTTTTTCTTTTACTGTTTGTTTGTTTATATATATTGTAATACCCATCTAAGAGTTGATTTACACCTGTGTTACGTTACTGCTGCCATCTAGTGGACGGCAAATGACATGCAACCCAGTGGTAGAAGAGAGTGTGTAAACTAGCATACAGTGCTCACGTGCTCAGTTAGCAGAGAGAGAAGCTCAGAAGCTGCAGACTCGGGCACAGAGAGAAGAAGCTCCAAAAGCCCTGAGTAAAACTAAAGAAAATGGACTCTAACCACTCCTAAATGTTTGGACAGAAGGCGCACACGGTATGTAATGTGTATTTGTGAGAATGTGGAAGTATTATTTTTGGTTGTGATAAATTTCAAAATGTATTTTTTGTTTTGTTCTTTCGCCGTAGTTTTTCACGGTGGTTGGTCGGAGGTCCAGCTAAGAAAATGTGCTTGCTGTGACAAAATAAATCCTGGCTAAACATCAGTTGGAGCGTGGCTTTATCTGTTTCAAACAAAAAACCTTTGGGAGCAGTTATACTTGTGCCTTTTTGTGCGAAATAGTCTTCCCGTCGAGCCACTACGCCGCCTTCTGCAGCTTCTCCAGCTCTATCGGAAGCTGCCCTCGACGATGCTGTGCCTCTAGCACCTGACGATGAGGCGTCACCTGAGGAGCAGTAAAGCTCTCATTAACCTGTGCAGTAAATCATCTTCATCTTGAGTTACGTATCTTGTTATAAGAATAAGAGTTCTAAAAACATATTTATGTACACTTTATTTACATCTACGTATGTATGTACACTTACACACACACACACACATGTATCATATGAAAGAGAGAGTGAGCGAATGAACGTACGTATTATTTATGGGTGACATCATTAGGGGTGACGCTACTTCGCGGTTTTTCACTTTTCGCGGTCGGTTCTGGAACCCATTAACCGCGATAAGTGAGGGATCACTGTACTAACAGATTGGAAAAGCTGTCTAAGAACAATCCAGCAGTTTGAGAAATCACTTTTGGTTTGGTGTAAGTCTGTCAACAGATTTATGAACCATAAAGCAGTTTGTGTTAAAATGTTAAATCCCATTAAACCCTAACCCGGAGGTTTCCAATCATGTGTCATGGGGGGCCAAGACCCTGCAGGTTCTCTCCTCTACCCAGTCTCTTCAGCAGGTGTTCTCACTGATCAGCAGTCAGTGGAAGAAGTTCAGTGGAATCTGCTGTTGAAGACACTGTTTGGAGGTAAAGCCCGCAGGGTCTTGGCCCTCCATGGCACATGATTGGACACCCCCGCCCAAACCCATTATGATGAAGAGCAGATGCTAATATGACCCAGAATTCCTCCATATACTGCTACTATCACTAAAGTATGCAGGGTCTTCTGCGGTGGCACATCCAACAATACAGTCTTCAGTTAATAAAATAATTGTTTTGGTTACTTTTTTCTTAAAAATGAGCCATTATTTTCAAGGCCATCGATAAATGCTTTGTACTGTTGACGCTTTTCCCACCGGTGTCTTAACAGACAAAATAGAAAATCATGATGCAAACACGTAAGTCACTAAATTGTTTATTACAATCAGCAGCAAATTCCAGATTATTCAGAATGTGCGAAATTCAAACTGTAAAAAAAAAAAAAGAAACTGGAATGGGTCACACATGCCAGCCATGCTGCCTCACTGAGAAGCAACTGGATCGGCCCCTCGTACTGGTCCTGGTTCAGCAAATCTTCAGCCTGCATCTCTGTAAATAGTGAGGCAAGGTCCGGTTTGGGGTGGATCGTTTCCCTCTTGCTTAGACAAAAGACAGAAATGGAAAATTAAGCAAGTGCAAAACATATTTGGGAAATACACTTGTTGCTAAAAGCCAGTGGTGGAATGTGAATGAATCTTTATTTTGGATAGATTAAAAGTAAAGATTAAAAGAAAATAGAATAATATAACAAAGGGGAAAAAAAATCTGTCAAGGTCAAATTAAACAATAATTCCTCTGATTATACAGTTCAACATAGGTTATCCGAAATGGGTGATGGCTGAAGCTGCAGCTTATATTGGCCACCATATTCCATCCAAGAATTCAAAAGAAAAACAAAACAGGAGTGATTACAGTTTGAATGTGACAATAAAGTACTTCGAATCTAATACTTTAACTGAAGGTGTGCATTACCGAGTGTGGAGTCGCGCAGTCAAAATATGGAGTTTTTATCAATAAAAGTTTGTCTTGTCTGTAAAAGTGTCTCTTCTTGCCCTGGCTTCATGTGTGGGTGGTGTTTTGTACTTGTATTGCTAAAATATAAAAGGATGCACTACAATGGGTCTCAAATATTTGTAATGTGTCCTGTTACTGGATGAGTTTATTGATGATAGACTATAAACTACACATATAAACTAAATTATATTGATGACTGAACAACTCCCATTCCACAAAAGATACAGTTATGAACATAACTCACAAAGGATCACACAAGTGATCTGACAAAAAAATAAATACATTAACAAGCAGTTTATTTTACAGTTGATGTGCCAGTCATTTTCAATTATTCTGTAATTAATATTCACACAATCAAATAAATCTCAGTTCAGTCCCTTTTATATTAAGTGGAAATTGTGCTACTTTGGTTTTGACACTTTACCTGTGAAAGCAAAGGATTTCAGTACTTTCCACAGTGACGAGGTCCGTTGTGGGGTGGCTGCTTTTCCTTTCCTCTTGCCTAGACGAACGACAGAAATGGATGGTGGTTAGTTCAAGCAAGTTCAACACATATACAGGCACATCTCAAAAATTAGAATATCATGAAAAAGTTCAATATTTTTGTCACTCATTTCAGAAAGTGAAACCCATATATAGATTCATTACACGGAGAGTGATATATTGCAAGTGTTTATTTTAATTTTGATGATTACGGCTACAGCCCATATTAACCAACACCTCAGCGGCCAACATTTATATTTAAAAACTATTTTTTAAAGTTAATTTTATGTAATATTCTAATTCTTTGCCAAATTGAATTTGGGGTTTTCAGGGGCTGTAAGCCATAATCATCCAAATTAAAATAAATAAACGCTTGAAATATATCACTGTCTGTGTAAGGAATCTATATAATATACGGATTTCACTTTCTGAAATGAGTGACAAAAAATATTGAATTTTTTCATGACATTCTAATTTTTGGAGATGTGCCTGTGTTAGAGAAATACACTTGCGAAAGTCAGTCGTGAGATGTGACAAAAATGCTTTGTTTCCCTGACAAGCACCGCAGGATCCACTCTGTACAGGTACAAGTACATTATCAATCCAGGGATTTATGGTGGAACAGCACAACAACACTGTTCCAACACCTTTTATGGAAAATCCACAGAATAGGTGTGTGGGTCTATACTGACGCTTTAGAAAATTATATGAATGACTTTATAAATCACTGGTTTGAAAAAGCACTTTTAATATGTTGAGATTTCGGCTCCTGGGGTCCACTTGAACCGCATCCACAATATAAACACTGAGGGAGGCTAACCCCTGGCAATGTGGAAACACATTCTAGCATTAAATTGCACACAATTTAATGCGCAGCACCAAAGTGCAATACGTACACAAACCAGGACTTTAACCAGGATTAACATATTTCATCGTTTTGCTCTCACAAGAGAATACTTAGGACAAAACAAGCGCGAATCAGCAGTTGGCTACTAGCTAGCTACTAGCTAAAACTCTTTAGCCAGCACAGGACAGCGCTGTATGGCTCAAAAAAAGTGAGCTTACCACCAACAGGATAAATAAGCGAACAGATGCACAATATTACAAATCACTCACCATCGATGGTTCTCTCACGTTCCTCTTCAGCTTGTCCGTAGTCCGGTTCTGTGCTGGGCTGCATCTGTATCGGTGCGGGTCGCTCCTCTCACTGTGAATCTGCCACGAAGCAGAGAAAACCCCGCACCTCTTCGTTGGACCACGGTGTAGATTTCCGCAAACGCTGTCTGTATTAATATCGTATTTACTCAGTGATCGAGTTAGTCCGTGAAATATTGCAAATGGCTGTCGTGTAGATTACACAGACGATGGACGCTTTCGTGACGTTACGCACTGACCAATCAGTGGCTTGCAATCTGTTGACGTCACATCTCGGCTCGACTCAGCGCGGCTGTACCCTGGCCTCGAACAGGCACGAAAATGGCGCCTGTTAGTGCCTGTTAACCGGTGCTGGGGCTAATGGAAAAGGCTACAAATGCGAGCCGAGGCGTAACGTGTTGGGCCAAGATAGATAGATAGAGTAGTTTATTTGACAGGGACAGTGCAATAAACATAGACAATTAATCAATGACAATCAATCTGATGTGTTGCACATAGAGTGTATAGCTATTAGCTAATTTGCAACTCTTGTCCCTGGATGGGCTTTAGAAAAGAGAATCAAGTAAAGAAAAAAAAATAAATACACAATAACCACATACATCAATGCAAAAAAGATTATAAATACACAATTATAAATATTATAAATACACAAATATAACAACCTGACTCACATTTGCCTATTTCAGGCCTCTCTCCCTTCGTCACTCACTATAAACAAACACATTCATTCCTTCCCTTCATTCACTCTTACCTTGCAGACAATCAATTCATACATGAGTACATTCTTGTTTATTTTTCAGCCAGTTTTTAACCTTTTTAGTGAATGTTTTAAAGTCCGTTATTATTTTAATTACATTTGGCATTGTGTTCCAGATGTGACTGCCCTTTATAGAGAAAGCTGTTTGTCCAAATGTGGTTCTGCGGTGGAATATTTTACAGTTATTGTTAACAGAACTCCTGGTGGCTCTGCTGCTGTCCTGTCTTTGGACGAAACCAGCAAGTGGCTCGGGTGCTGATTTATGGAAACATTTGAACGTTAATTTCAGAAAACAGAGGTCAATGAAACTCTCAAAACTCAATAGGTTGTATTTTTTTAAAACATTACAGTGATGCCACCTAATGGGCTTTTTGTCCAAGATTTTTAGGGTTTGATTATATAATGAACCTATATGTGTGTTTACATATTCATATATTTATTCCATCCAGCTACAATGCTCTGCACTGTGTGTCTGTGTGTGTGTATATATATATTTTATAGTAATATGTACATATGTACAGTATATTAGCTGCTCTTGCTTGCTTGTTTTTTTTCTTGCCTTCTGATTGTTGCTCTGAGTGTTGCTATCCCTGTGCTGTTGCAATCCTGGAATTTCCCCGTTGTGGGACTAATAAAGGCTTATCTTATCTTATCTTATATGTCTTATTGTGGAAGGGGCTGCTTGAGCCCAGACTGTCAAACAGTATGATATATGAGAAAAAACCATAGAATGCATATACAGTACAGCTGCTTCGTAAGGTATGTAATATCTAATTAATTTAAAGCAGTTCAGATTTTTTTTTACTGTTTTTGAAATTTTCTTTATATGAAGATTAAATTTGAGTTGAGGATCTAGTACAATGCCAAGGTATTTGAATTCTGTAGCTAAACTGATGTCATGATCATGTATATTAACTTTAAAACGTTGCAGGTTACATTTTTTGATTGAAAAGCACATTGAGACTGTTTTCTGAAGGTTCAGCAATAGATGGTTCTGGAGGAGCCACTCTTGGACATCAACCATACTTGTAGACAGTACATCTGCAGCCTGTGCTGGAGTCTTGGCAGCTGTGTAAATAACTGCATCATCTGCATAAAGTTGGCATGTTGCAGCTGAGCAGTGTAACGGCAAATCATTAATAAAAATGCTGAAAAGTAAAGGACCAAGAATGGACCCTTGTGGGATACCCATGCGGTTGTTTAAAAATGAGGATTTATCCTGGTGAACTTTTACACACTGTTCTCTATTCTGGAGATAAGATGCAAACCATTCTAATGTATCTGGGGAGAAGTTAAAAGATACCATTTTGGATAAAAGCAAACTGTGGTTTACAGTATCGAAAGCCTTTTTGAGATCTAGAAAAACAGCTCCTACCACATTACCCCTGTCCAAGGACTGTTTGACGTTTTCAATAAGGCAACAATTTGCTGTTTCTGTTGAATATCCTGGTCTAAAACCAAATTGATGTGGATGAAGAAGTTGACTGTCTTGTAAATATTCAATCAGCTGTGTAGCTACAACTTTTTCAAGAACCTTAGACAGGACTGGTAAAATAGAGATTGGGCGGTAATTGCATATATCATCTTTACTGTGTGGGCGACACACATTGTGGGCTCACGTTGCCACAGAGACAGGACTGCATGTGTATTGAGGGCATCACGTCTGCAAGGACAGAGGACTCGAATCTGCAGGAGATAACAAGGAAGTGTGAGATTTGTCTCTTTGTCCCACAGAAGATGCCCCGGAGAGGTTTCCGGTTCATCAGGAAATGAGAGACAAGGGTGAAGCTTCAAAGGGATGCTTTGTGACTTCAGAGGGAGGCTTTGTGACTGTATGTTTGCTGAAGTCACCTTGTGACTTGGTTTCTGATGCTGGAAACATATAAAAGGGTGTTGAGATATGATTCTGTCTCTTTCCTGCTTTGAGAATGTGAGAAGCTGTGTTCTATCAAATAAAGCTGGTTTACCACTAAACTCAGCCTCGTCATTTGAGCACACCTTCTACACTGGTGACCTACGACGAAAAATGAGCAGACAGAATTCTCCCGAGCGGGGCTCGGCGGAATCCAGCCTGATGGCCGCCTCCACGATCCGGCTGCCCGATTTCTGGCAGCACAGCCCGCGCGCATGGTTTAGCGCAGTCGAGGCGCAGTTCAACCTCCGGAGAATCTCCAACGACGACACAAGATTCTACCACGTGGTGGCGAAGCTGGACAGCAACACGGTCCAGAGAGTGGAAGATCTGGTTAACCATCCACCAGACAGCGACAAGTACAGCGCATTGAAGGACGCACTGATCAGCCATTTCACCCCCTCAGTCCAGCAACGAGCAGAGGGGCTCCTGGCGTTGACGGAGGCAGAAAACGATAGACCTGCGGACCTGATGGTGAAGATGCTGAGGCTCAAAGACTCTGAGGATGGCGAATTCATTTTCGCCCACCTTTTCCTTCAAACCCTGCCACCAGCAGTGAGAGTGGCCCTGGCAGAGTCGCCCCGATTGGCCAGGCGAGATTACCATGGGTTGAGCAAAGAGGCGCAGCGGTTGGTCGACGCCCACAAGCGGAACGTGGTTTCGGCCGCGGCGGCCAGCCTGGGAACAGCGTCCGGAGACAGTGCAGGTCCAGCGGCCGTGGCGCCAGACGCACCAACGGCGGCGGCGACGGGAGCCAGACGACGCGGAGCGGAGGACGGCCCGTGCTTCTACCACCGCCGTTTTGCAGAGAGTGCACACAGGTGCATCCCACCGTGCAACTTTAAGCGCCAGGGAAACGCCAAGACCGAGGGCCGGTAGCAGCTGCGACCCTCGGCAGCGAGAACAGGCTGCTTTACCTGACGGATGCACGCTCGGGGAAACAGTTCCTCGTGGACACGGGCTCTCAGCTGAGTTTCGTCACACCCACCTACGCGGAATGGCTGATGCCTTCTAAAGCTCCCTGGGTGTCAGTGTCAGCAGCGAACAGCTCCACGATTAAAACGTTCGGTGAGAGGACCATGCTCCTGTCCTTACAGGGCCGTGCATTTGAGTGGACATTTATTGTAGCAGCAGTCAGTTTCAACATGTTAGGGGCTGATTTTTTGTGCTCACATGGTTTATTGGTTGACCTTGCTAATAGACGTCTGATTAATGCACTGTCCTTTCATTCTATTCCCTGCACAGCTCGGGTGGCCCCGCCGACTGCACATGCCAGCGTCTCAGCTGCGGGTGGTAAGTTTCACACATTGCTTGCTCAGTTCCCAGCACTCACGGTCCCCACGTTTTCGGCGACGGTGGCTAAACATGGGGTGGAGCATTTCATAACAACCACCGGCCCTCCTGTTTTTGCAAAAGCTCGGCGCTTGGACCCAGCTAAACTGGCCATCGCGCGCGAGGAGTTCACTAATCTGGAGAAACTGGGCATTGTTAGACGCTCCAAGAGCCCTTGGGCTTCGCCGTTACACATGGTCCCAAAGGCCGACGGCTCGTGGCGACCTTGCGGCGATTTCCGCAGGTTGAACAACGTTTCAGCTCATGACCGCTACCCGATAACGCACATTCAGGATTTTTCTGTTCATTTGGCGGGGGCGCGCATTTTTTCTAAAATAGACTTGGTGCACGGTTACCACCAGGTGCCAGTGCGCGCGCAAGATGTACCCAAAACAGCGGTCATAACTCCTTTCGGCCTTTTTGAGTTTTTGCGCATGCCTTTTGGCCTCAAGGGGGCCGCGCAGACTTTCCAACGCATGATGGATGCAGTTTTACGTGACCTTCCTTTCGTGTTCGTTTATTTGGACGATATTTTGGTAGCCAGCGCGTCCGAGGGCGAACATGAAAAACACCTCACAGCAGTTTTCCGGAGGCTGGCAGAGCACGGGTTAATAGTTAACCCAGCGAAGTGCCAGTTTGGGGTGGCGCAGATTGATATTTTGGGACATCGTGTTTCAGCAGAAGGAGCGGTTCCTCTTCCAAATAAAGTGCGTGCCATAACGGATTTTCCGCAACCTCAAACAGTCAAGGCGCTTCAGGAGTTTCTAGGGATGGTTAATTTTTACAACCGGTTCCTCCCAAGCGCAGCACGACTCATGCAGCCATTGTACACCGCGTTAAAAAAACAAAAGCCCGCAAATAAAGTTGAATGGTCTCCGGAGCGGGAGCGCGCTTTTGCCCAGGTCAAATCAGCCCTGGCAAACGCAGTTTTGTTAGTGCACCCAGTTTCAACGGCCCGCATGGCGCTCACCACTGATGCTTCCGATGTAGCAGTGGGGGCGGTAGTTGAACAGTTTGTGGCAGGTACCTGGCAACCCCTCGCGTTTTTCAGCAGGACTTTGCGCGATAGTGAATGGAAATACAGTGCGTTTGACAGGGAGCTTTTGGCCCTACACTTGGCCATCCGTCATTTTCAATTCTGGTTAGAGGGGCGACGTTTCACCGCGTTTGTGGATCATAAACCGCTAACGTTTGCGATGGCCAAAATTTCAGAACCCTGGTCAGGCCGGCAACAAAGGCAACTAGCCGCAATATCGGAGTTCACTACTGATATTCAGCATGTCGCGGGTAAACACAATGTTGTGGCAGACTGCCTCTCGCGCGCGGTAGCACCACCAAACCCCATAGGGGCAGACTCTGTAGCCGTGGCCGCGGGCTCGGGCAGCGGCGCGGGAGCGCGCGCAGCCCCGGTCTGTGTCGGGTTAGATTATGCAGCCATGGCTGCGGAGCAGGTTAACGACGCGGATGTGCGCGCGCTCCAGTCTGGACCAACAGGGTTAAGGCTGGAGCACAGGGTGCAGCAAAATGGTATGCCCCCACTAATCTGCGATGTCTCCACGGGACGGCCCTGCCCCGTGGTGCCAGCCGCGTGGCGTCGCCGCGTTTTTGACTCGGTCCATTCTCTCGCGCACCCCATCGATTAAATTGGTGGGGGAGAAGTTTGTTTGGCCCGGGTTGCGCAAACAGGTCAAGGAATGGGCGGCAGCCTGCGTAGCGTGTCAGCGAGCCAAAATACACAGACACACGAGGGCCCCGTTAGAACCTTTTCACATCCCCGCTAAGCGTTTTGATCACGTGCACGTTGACCTGGTCGGCCCGCTTCCGTTATCGCACGGGCACACACATCTTTTGACGATGGTGGATCGCACCACGCGCTGGCCAGAGGCGATTCCTCTGACATCAACCACAGCGGAAGAAGTTGCGCGAGCTTTTTTAGCAGCGTGGGTTGCACGTTTCGGTGTACCGTCGGACATAACATCCGACAGGGGTCCCCAATTTATTTCCGAGCTGTGGTCATCGATGGCCCACAGCTTGGGGGTGAAGATTCATCGCACCACCGCGTATAACCCCCAGGCTAATGGTTTATGCGAACGCTTTCACAGGTCATTGAAAGCAGCCCTCAGAGCGTCGCTAACGGATACAAATTGGGTGGACAAACTTCCATGGGTCTTATTGGGGTTGCGTTCTGCACCTAAGGAAGATTTGCATGCTTCCCCGGCGGAATTAGTTTTTGCACAACCGCTCCGTTTGCCGGGGGAATTCCTTCCCGATAATCCCGCACCAAATGGCCCCCCTGCTCAGCCGTGGCAGAGCGGCGCAGGAGCAAACACGCTTCCTGGCCCGGTCCATCACAGTTTACCACACAGTTTTGTGCCAAAGGCTTTAAAAAATGCAGAGATTGTTTTTGTTAAACATGATGCTCAGCGTCCAAGTTTGCGGCCGTTTTATGACGGACCGTTCCGAGTGCTGGAGACCGGGCAGAAACATTTTCTGCTAGATTTAGGGGGCAGAAGGGAGTTGATTTGCATAAATAGGCTCAAACCCGCCTTTGTTTTGGCTGACGAGGAAGTGCAGCTCGCGAGGCCCCTCCGCCGTGGCAGGCCGCCGAGAGGACATTCTCCAAAGTCTTCACAGAAAGGTGCTAACAGCTTTAATCCACAGGTGCAGAGAGATGTTGCAGGTGCAGCCAAGCCAGGTTGCAGCAGATTCAGCAGAAAGTTAAAACCTAGGCAGTTGGTGGATTGATTAGCGATGTATGGAGTGTTTTGTGTTTTTCTTTTTTTTATGCCATGCAGGTTCTGCCTTACTAGACGTTTGGGGGGGGTAGTGTGGGCGACACACATTGTGGGCTCACGTTGCCACAGAGACAGGACTGCATGTGTATTGAGGGCGTCACGTCTGCAAGGACAGAGGACTCGAATCTGCAGGAGATAACAAGGAAGTGTGAGATTTGTCTCTTTGTCCCACAGAAGATGCCCCGGAGAGGTTTCCGGTTCATCAGGAAATGAGAGACAAGGGTGAAGCTTCAAAGGGATGCTTTGTGACTTCAGAGGGAGGCTTTGTGACTGTATGTTTGCTGAAGTCACCTTGTGACTTGGTTTCTGATGCTGGAAACATATAAAAGGGTGTTGAGATATGATTCTGTCTCTTTCCTGCTTTGAGAATGTGAGAAGCTGTGTTCTATCAAATAAAGCTGGTTTACGACTAAACTCAGCCTCGTCATTTGAGCACACCTTCTACAACTGCCTGATTTATGAACTGGTATGACGACAGCTTTTTTCCAGCCAGATGGAAATGTACTAGACCTAATGGAGAGATTAATGAGATGAGTCAGTGGTTTGATTAATATTTTGCTGTGCATTTTGAGAAAGGAGGTGCTCATATTGTAGATATCATTAGTTTTTGAGTTTGACAGTGTTTTAACAATACCAGCAATTAACTTCTCATTTACCTCATCGATGTGAAAAGAATCTGTTGGAAGTATGGAATTTGTGTTGTTGAGCACATTTGGCAGCACAAAAATTTTTGTTAAGTCTTCCACAGAGCCCACAAAGTATGAATTAAATTCATTTGCCAAAGTAGCCTTGTCACTGACGGTCTTGCCATTGATTCTAAGTTCCTTTACCCCCTTCTGATCGTTTTTTTTATTAGTTAAGTTATTTAAATGCCTCCATAGGGAACTGTTGTTACCCTTTGCATGATCTATCAGTTTATTGTAATAAGATACTTTTGATTTTCGCAGCTCTTGTACCACTTTATTTCTTAAACTTTTGTACACAAGGTGATCATTTTGTAGTTTAGAGGTTAATGATGTTTTCAATGCATAGTCTCGCCTCTTCATAAGTTTTCTTATTTCATTATTTAACCATGGTAGGCTAATCTTCTGTTGTCTACTTTTAATTTGCTTTGTAAATTTTTCTATGGACTTTGTGATTGTTGCAGTTATAAAATTACAACAATCATCTACTTCATATATTGACATGAGCTGCTCCCAATTTTGATTCTCTAAGTAATGTTCAAACTCCTCATTTTTTGATTTGGGAATAATAAAATTTGATTTGTCAATATCGACTCCCCCAAAATACTGTAGTCGCTTTTTAGTAAGTTTTCTGACAGCAAGAACCATGTTATGATCTGAGAGACCAGTTACAAGATTATAGGTTCTGGTTATTTGTTCTGGTTTATTAGTAAATACCATGTCAGTAAGTGTTCTGGATTGTTTGGTTATCCTGGTGGGTCCTTTGATCATTTGTTTGTAATTAAATTTAGTCATGAGGCTTTTCAGTTTCTGTTTGTCCTTTTTATCAGACCAGTTAATATTAAAGTCACCATGAATTATTGTTTCTCTGTTCTTCTCAAGTTGTTTAACCAGATCACTTAATTCATTATAAAAGGAAGAATTGTGTGACGGTGGGTTGTACACTACTGCAATGTTGAAATTCATTACCGGAGAGAGACATACATTAACAGCTAAACATTCGAGTGAAGTATTCAAATCAACCAATTGACATTTATATTTCTCTTTGATGTAAATTAAAACACCTCCTCCCCTCCCTACCTGCCTGTCTTTTCTAAAACACTGATAGCCCGCAATGTTGATCATATTAGTGTCTATGTTCCTGTGTAGCCAGCTTTCTGAGAGACAAAGGTAGTCCAGATTTGAGTCCAACAGCAACACCGAAATCTCATCTCTTTTGGGGATTATGCTCCGTATGTTTAAATGTCCGCCGAGGATCCCCTTTGGTTTAGCCTTTGTGTCCCAAAGAACTCGTGCATGATTAACAGTTTGGAAAAATAAATGTTGTTTTTGCTTTTGTACAGCTCGGTTTTGTGCTAACCCAGTGGTCTGCTGTTTAATAGTGGCAGGTCCAGGGTTAAGGTGAATATCTCCTGCCAGAAGTAGCAGTACTAACAAGTGGGGCTAGTGGAAAAGTGCCTATACAGGGAAAATAAAATCACAGCATCAAGTGCTGGAAATTTTAACACAACCAAATACTGCAAAATTACGGTAAGTGGTTACTTTCCACAAAGAAGTGGTAACGCAAACAGGTTAAATCCTAATACAACAATCCTATGTACACTTTTTTTTTTTTTATTTAAGTTTTTGTAAAGGGTATACAGGTCATTACAGCATTGCATTGTTTACATTTTCATCACATGTTCCCTTATTTTTTGCTATTTGACAACATTGGTAGGATAGTTATTACAACAACCCCCCCCCTTTTTTTTAAGTGAAAGAAAAAGTGAAGTTAAGGAGAATTAAATAAAAAACAAACAAACAAACGAATAAACAAACAAGCAGAACAGCAAAAAACAAACAAACAGAAAATTAAGTAATTAAAAGTAAAAGAGCAACTGAGTAGCGTTGGAACAAAGAGCGGGACCATTATTGAAATGGTATTTGTCAAAGATTAGTTCTAATGGAAGACACATATGCGATCCAGGGTTGCCAAAAGTTCATGAACCCATCCATGTCCTGTCTCAGTGCGAATGTCACCTTTTCCATTGAGTAAATGTCTTGAATCACGTTAATCCAATCTTCAGGTGTAGGACAGTCCTTCAGCATCCATTTTTTAGTTAGGGCTTTTTTACTTGCCAATATTAAAACATTGAATAAGTATTTATCTCCTCGTCTTTCCAGTGAGTCCGGTAATAAACCCAAATACAAAGTTACAAAAGAAAAGGGAACTGTTATTTTGAATATTTTCCCCAATATTGTCTGTACGTTGGACCAATATTGGTGGATAACTGGGCATGACCAAAACACATGAAAATGATTTGCAGTCTTTTCACCACACAAGCGCCAACAGTTCAATCCCTTATGGGTAAATTTGTTTTGTGCAGGTGTTCTGAAAAATCTTACCAAGTTTTTCCATCCAAATTCTCTCCACTGCAGGGATGAGGTACTTTTCCATTGCTGTTTATTTAGCTTTTCCCATATTTCCAATTGTAAAGTGAAATTCCCCTCTTTTTCCCATCTCTCTTTTATATACGATGTGTTGTCTCCTTTTAAGTCTTGAAGACCTTGGTATATTTTAGAAATGTATCTGATCCCTGGGATCCCTTAATATGCCATTAAGAAGACCTTCAGAACACCTGACTGGGCCCTTTCCAAATCCTCCTTTTTAAGTATATTGTTTATGTGGTGTCTAAGCTGAAAGAACCTGTATAGATCTTGATTTATTAGACCTTGTTTTTTCAAATCTTCAAAACTTCTTAAAGTTTGCCCCTTAAAAAAATCGTAATATTTTATCAGCCCTTTCTCCTTCCACTCTTTAAATCTAGTGTCTGTTTTATTGGGGGTAAAGTCTTGATCATAGGCAATCCATTGCAGAAGTCGATAGGGCTCTTTAGCTTGATTCTCTCTGACTATCTTAAACCAAATTTTTAGCGGGGTCTCTATCCACGGGTTAGTGTTATTCAGGAGTTTGGTTAAGACATTGTTCCCTATTATCGCCTGTAGGGGGATGTCACTTGTTATTTGGCATTCCATCTCCTTCCATTGTGCAGTGTAGACTGGGTTACATATCTCTACTAAAGTTTTAATTTGTGCAGCTATAAAATAGTCCCTGATATTTGGCAGTGCGAGCCCACCTTTGTCTTTGTTTAGCTGTAGGGTTCTATATCTGATTCTAGGTCTCTTACCCTGCCATATGAATCTTGAGATCCTTCTGTCCAGTTCCTGCCATGTTTTTTTGGGAGGTTCTACCGGTATTGTTTGGAAAAGGTATAGAAGACTAACTAACTAACTAACCTGCACTTATATAGCGCTTTTCTAGTCACAAAGACCACTCAAAGCGCTTTCATTAATGCTAACCCTCTATTCTAAGGGCCTATAGGAAACAGATATCAAGGGACAATTTAGAACAGCCAATTAACCTAACATGCATGTTTTTGGCATGTGGGAGGAAACCGGAGAAATCCCGGAGTAAACCCACGCAACACGGGGAGAACATGCAAACTCCACACAGATCACTGTTGGTCGGGGGCTGGGATCGAACCCACGATCCCACGATCCCCACAATCCCCCGGCCAAGGGTAAACTGTGCTGCCGCAGTGCTAACCACTGCGCCACCGTGCAGCCCAGACGTGGAAGACGTGGAAGTATATTCATTTTGACTGCTTCAATTCTTTGTGCGGTACCTAAGAATGGTATCATATTCCATCTTGCTAGGTCAGATTTTATTTTTGTCACCAGTGGATCATAGTTTAGTGTTATAATTTTGTCGAGTTGTTTCGGGATATTGACCCCCAGATATTTCATAGAATCCAACTCCCAGTTAGTTTTGAGTTCATTTAGTGAAAAATGATTTGGGTCATAGTTGAATGTTAAAACTTGGGTTTTATGCATGTTTAATTTGTACCCTGATAAATCTCCATAGTCTGAAAAAACTGAGATTAGTTCTGGTAGAGAAGTGTCTGGCTGCCCTAGGTATATTCAAATGTCATCAGCAAAGAGTGCTATTTTATGTTCTTTCTGACCAAGTGTAATACCTTGAATTTCTTGATTTTGTCTTATCCATTGGCTCAGAGGTTCTATGAAGATTGCAAAGAGCAGTGGAGACAGGGGGCAGCCTTGACGACATCCTCTTTCCAGCTCAAAAGATGATGATAAATTACCGTTAATCCTTATTTTAGCTGTTGGTTTTTTATATAATGCCTGTATAGTTCTAATGAAGTTGTTATGAAAATTGAAATTGGATAAGATTTTATTGAGGAAAGACCAGTCAACCGAATCGAATGCTTTTTCAGCATCTAATCCCAATATGACTGCATTTAAGTTATATTTTTTTATATGATGAATTATGTGTAAAGTGCGTCGAATGTTGTCTTGTGTCTGTCTTTGTCTTATAAAACCTGTTTGGTCTAAGTGAATTAAGTCTGTCAGTATGTTTTCTAACCTTTTGGCAAGGATAGTGGTAAATAGCTTATAGTCCTGATTTAATACACTGATTGGTCTGTAGTTGGAGCATTCTAGTTTATCCTTTTCAGGTTTAGGTATGACTGCAATGACTCCTTCTCTCCAGGAGGGGGGGATTTCCCCTGTGTGGAGGACATAGTTAAATGTTTTCAGGAGGAGAGGAGATAGTTGCTGTTTAAAGGTTTTGTACCATTCTGCTGTATAGCCATCTGCTCCTGGGGATTTGTTAGCTTTAAGTTTCATAATTGCTTTTTCCAATTCTTTAGGTTGTATTTCTGACAGTAGGGTTTTATTTTGTGATTCCGTAAGTTGGGGAAGGTTTAATGTGTTTAGGAATGTCTCGGATGCGTTTTTATGTTTTTTGTGGGAGTATAAGTTCTTGTAGTAATTCTCGAAGCTTTTAAGAATATCCTGAATTCTGAATTTTATTTCCTTTGATACTGGGTCTCTGATTTTGTAGATTGCTCTTTCCGTTTGTTGTTTCCTCAATTTATAGGCTAGTAATTTTGCCGATTTACTGCCTGTTTCATAGTGTTTTTGTTTCAGAAATGTAAGTTTCTTCTGGATTTCTATTGTGTAGATCTCATTTATTTGATTTTTAATTTCTTTGATCTTGAGCGAGCCATTAGAATGAGTGTTATCTTTGTGTTCTTTTTCTAGGTTCTTGAGCTCTGACTCTAGTGTGGTTAGTTTTTCTTGTCTCAGTTTCTTTTGGGTTGCCAGTTTTGCAATAATTTTTCCCCTTATTACAGCTTTGCACGCATCCCACAGTATTAAAGGGGATACTTCTCCATTATCGTTTTCTTCCAAATATCTGAGAATATCTGATTCCAATTCATCTTTCAGTGGCCCTTTGAGGACACTTGAATTCAACCTCCAGGAAAATGTATTATTTGTGTATTTTTGGATGTTTAAATCCATATAGATCGGACTGTGGTCGGAGAGATCCATCAGTCCTATTTTACATGTTTTTACTCTTCCAATGTCTCTACTAAACATAAAAAAGTAATCAATCCTTGAGTAAGATGAATGTGGCGTTGAGTAAAAAGTATAATCTTTTACATTGGGGTTGAATTCCCTCCATACGTCACAGATTCCCATTTCTTTTAGTAGCATCCGAGTATTCCTATTTTGGGTGTTATTTTGATGTGAAGAATTACCTGTTGCATCCCAGTATGGATTCAGTCTTAGACTGAAGTCTCCACCACATATCACTAAACCTTGGGCTTTAGTTATCATTAGGTCGAATACATTTTTATAAAATTTCCATTTAGCCCCTGGTGGTGCATATATATTCAGCAGGGTGATATCTTCTCCCTCTAGCCGCCCAGTTACCAAACTGTACCTCCCTTCTTTATCTTTGTGTTCTGATTTTTTTTCAGATGTAATTTTGGTTGATATCAATGTCACTACTCCCCTCCTCCTCCCTGATTTATATGAAGATGAAGAGATCATTTTAAACCCTTGTCTACTGAGTTTAGTGTGTTCCATGTCTGTTAGGTGGGTTTCTTGTAAAAATACTATTTCTGCTTTGTCTTTTTTCATTTTGCGTAGAATCTTGGATCTTTTAACTGGATTCAGGATCCCTTTCACATTATATGAGGCTATTTTGGTTACACCCTGTTTCTCCATTGTATTTTCTTATTTAGTATAACAGTGTGGTGGCCCTCTTTTTTGCTACTCAGAAACTGAAAGATCATTAAGAACATAAAAAACATTAAGTACATAATGAACGAAACTTTAAAACAAAAAACTGTCAAAAAAACTTCCTGAGCTGGGGTCTCTTTAAAGACCCTGTAAGAGCCCTGATGGAGTATGGGCTCTGAGGGAAATTCCTCAAACTCTGTTACGTGCTGAGGGCCCTCTCTTACCCCTGTAAGTTGTCCCATGTTTTTAACGTGAATTTCAGATCCCAATCCGAATTTGTAATGATTTTTTTTTTTTTTTTTTTATGCCTATACTCTATGAGCTTGTGTGCACCCTCCCACCCCCATCACAGCAAACATTCACTCTAATACAGTATTTGTTAGTGTGGGGAGAACATGTGGGTCATTGTTACATTTCTATTTTAACATGATTTTTTTTTTTTTCCCCTTTAAATTAAGAAGACATTTGTTTCTAATGCTAAAACTGCTCCATGAAAGGTTTTACCACATGCTGATTCTGCATCTTCTTTAATGTTTGTTACCTTGTAGGAGGGGGATGGAAGTGCAGAGTGACTGTAGAGAGAAAGAAAAAAAAAAAAAAAACCAAAAAGGTCGCTATTCCTTTCTGGTACTGGAAAGCTTATCTTTGTAGCTCTGGGGCTGGGTGTTCCCGCTGCTGGCCCGTGGATTTTGAAGGTCTCTGAGTGGACCACGTTTGAGCTCTGATTTTCACGCTCAGATCCGCTGCGGGTTTAAACACCGTTACCGGGAGTCCTCTTCTTGCCATGTCAGATGTTGCTTCTTCCGCTGAATTGTAGAGACATGACTCTTCCCCGTAAAAGACCCTTAGCTTCGCCGGAAATGGCGTCTGAAAGCGTAGATTCTTTTCCCGTAAAACCTTTTTGGCGTCGTTATATTCCCGTCGCTTTTTAAGAACTTCAGGGGCGTAATCGTGTTCCACAAAGACTTTTCTTTCTTGATGCATAAATCCTTTCTTCTGCCAAGCCCGTCTTACAACTTCTTGTTTTATTTTGAAGTCGGAGAATCTTACCAACACTGAACGTGGGGGCGCTTCCGGGGCTGGCTTTGCGGCTAATGTGCAATGTGCCTTTTCTATCTTCAAATCGGTGGATTGTGGAATATCCAACTTCTCTCTCAATAAGGATTCCACGCATTCTGCCACTGTGTTGAAACCATCTTCAGCTCCTTCTTTCAGACCGTGAATTCTGATGTTGTCCCGTCTCTGTCTTCCTTCTTGGTCGGCTAGCTTAGCCTCCAGCCTTGATTGTTTTCTGTGTAAATCCAGTACAGAATCTTCAAGCACTTTTATTCTGTCTTCAGCTTCCAAGATTCGGTTTTCGGCCTGGTCCAATCTGCTGTTCGCCTTTTTTAGATCCTCTCTGAATTCAAGAAATTCGGCCCGAAATCGTCGTAATTCGTCAAATAGCGATTTCAAGCTAATCCTTTTGTTAGCTAGGCCCAGGCACTCGTCTTCTGAACGGAGGTCTTCTGGTTCCGATTCTGCGGCTGCTGTGCGTCCTGATCTGGGGAATGTCAGTTTCCTCTGCTTTTGGTTAGGCATGGTGTTATTGTCTTTTGAATTTTAATCTTCCAAAAATCCGTTAGGTCTGATTTTGAGGAGGTTTTCCTTGGATTGAGTCTGGGAGTTTCACCGTTAGGTTGCTATCACCATGGCGTCCAGACCGGAAGTCCGTACACTTTTTTTTTAAACTACAAAACGAACTAGATATCCACATTTCACACACTTAAGTTGTACCACTAATAGGATAAACGTCCATAAGAACCAACTTATATATTTCACATTACCCACATGGTTCTCTTCATCCCATTCTATTACAACTTTAACATGTGAATACCGCCAGAACATATATTGAACATAACAACCATAACCATAACACACCAATTAATAAATGCACATTATCAGACACACCGTAAGCCCTCATACACACTCAACCCGGGTCTCCCGAAGGCCCCCCCCTACCTAGAGTGTCCGTCCCGCAGCCCGCTTCCAGAGCGTCTCCGCTTCTTCCTGACAGGTGACAGACTGCGTGGACGCCCTTTTCTGCTCCAGCATTACAGCTCATTGTGATGCCGTCTCGACCCATCAGTCAAACTCAGGTAGCTGTCGCCGCCGGACTGGACCACCCGCAGATTATCCTGTCCAGCTGTCAGTTTCCTGGAACTGCGCACCCGACCAAGCCGAGGCTCGACCCTAGGGTGCACGTCATCACCCTCACCCAGGAGAGCGCTCACTGCCTTTCTCCACTGTCCACATCACGATCTGGCACCTTTATGACTCCTAAGCAGTTCGCCAAGTTGACTTGAGTCATGTCCCTTGCTTTTGAAGTCAGCACAGCCAGGGTTTGTGCCATCTGATGGTACCCTGGATACCAGATGATGTTGCGTCAGAGCGGCACCAGCCACTGTTGACTCAGCAGCCATATCCAGTCGGCCACCGGAGCCCTGTAGCTCACACTCTTCGGACCTTTCTGCCACCACAGGGGTCAAACCATGCTGTTCGAGTCCACCATCCATGGAACCACAAACACTGGCACGGGACCCCCACCTTGTTGGCGTACTAAGGTGCTGACGGTGTCCCTCTTCACCTGAAATGGGCCACCCAAAGTCCCATACTTCTTTGCCAGTTCCCACATAAAACGGCCAGTCCCACAGACCACCACCTGCCCACTCCTCCACATCTCCGCAGGTGATGGAGAATCCGAGCCTGTAAAACAAGTCACCGCCCATCAGATTAATACCTTCTCGAGACACCATGAAGTCGGCTGCACCCCCAGAGGCCTCATTATACCTCACATACAGCCACACCGAGCCCATGATATCAAGGGGATCATTACCATAATCACAAAAGGCAATGTACGTTTTACTCACATTGTAGTGGGGAAAACACCGTCTTACAATTTCCAAGTTCAAAATGGAGGTTGCCGACCCCGTGTCCACCAACATTGGCACTGGCGTCCTGTCCGTTTTGGGAGAGACAGTGTGAACCACTGTAGGCACCTTCTTCTTTCCACCGTCCCTAGCAGACCTCCGTTCCTCCTTGTCGAAACTGCGGCAAACTCTGGCAACGTGATGGAGCAGACCGCATCGTCCACAATGCTTGCCCTCTGCTGTGTACTCCCTCGCTCCAAAGCGGTGCCTGCTGGATCCGCAGCCGTAGTAACTCGGCATCCCCGGGGTGGACTTTATTTTTATGATGGCTGCACATTCAATGTCGCCGCCATCATCCAGATCCAAGGCCAGGGTCTTCCCCCCCAAAGGCGGGGCATCACCCCTCCCAGCCTAGGGCACCGCCATACTAATATATTATACAGTATATATTACGATTCTACACACCTGGTACTGTGGAAGCTTCCACAGTACCGTGTGCTGCCGCCGCCAGCACCGTGTGGGGCACTTTCTCTAGATGAACTCCAGCAGGCAGTTAGTGGTGGAAGCATTTGGATGAATTGCTAAATACAGCCGTGACAGTGAGTACTGAAAGGGCACAAAGCGTGTTATTTCCTTCTGAGCAGAGTGTTTATGATTCTGACAATTGAGTTCCGAGAGCGAAACAACTACTGCATAGTGCATTGCTTGTTTGAGCGTGATTTTTTGAACAGTGGCAAAAATCCAAAAATCACAGTGACAAGAGCCACACAGGGTACTGTACGGAGACTGTCCTGTTTAAATAAGCTGAATGTCGCTGCAGTCTCCAATCAGTCTACACACCATCCATCCATCTTCTTCCGCTTAATCCTTTTCGGGTTGCGGGGTGGGGGGGTGGGGGTGCTGGAGCCTATCCCAGCATCTTTGGGCGAGAGGCAGGGTACACTCTGGACAGATCACCAGTCCATCGCAGGGCCAACACAGAGAGACAGACAACCATTCACTCTCACAGTCATACCTAAGGACAATTTAGAATCCCCAGTTTCACCCTGTAGTTGAAATACTGAGTTACCATCACTGGTTTATGAAAATGATTGAGTTTTTTTTTTAAACAGAATCAACAGTTCATGCCTGTAGGAAGACTGGAGCTTGGCACAATTGTGATAGACGCACAAATTGAGAGCGGAGCTGCAGTGAGTTTCTCACAGCTTCCATCGTTTGCCACATAAGTTATGAACCCTGTTTAAATTACGAGACCACAGGGTCCGAAAAACATTTGCAATAACACAGCATATCGCTGTGTTGAGCTATCCACCATCACCGCAGGGGAAATTCCTCCACTGTGACAGCCCTAACACTAACTTTACTCATTGTACAGTAATAAGGCATAGGGAATGTTAACCCTGATCTTTGGACCCCAATGACATATTGCACGGCTCAGGAGACGCACACACACAGGCTTAGAGTAGTTCAAAGAGTTTATTAACAGCAGGAGTGAATGAGTGCGTGTCTGCGGGATGTAAATGTGTTGGTGATGGCGTCTGCTTCAGGCACAGAGGCAGGTGACCGTACAGCCGAGCAACCCTATGGAGAGAGCACAGGGAGAGGGTGACGGGCATACACCAACACAGGAGGGATTTATGGCGAGAGAAGGACTTACTTGGTTTGTCAGGATAGCTGGCACAACAAGGGGGCGAAGCCCGGAAGCCCGGAAGACAGCCACCTGGAGAGCTCCATACAGCAGCGAGGATTGGGCGATGGAGTGGAGATGTCCGCCGCCGGGGAATCCACCTGTGCACAGGGGAGAAGACCGAAGAAGAGAGGTAAGCGATCTTCTTACCAAAATGATGATGCTGAAGAGAAGTATGCTCACAACTCCCTCACAACGGTGAGGGACGAAGTCTGACGGCTTCAGGCCGAGCCTCCGGGCGAGACGGCCTTTATCCCTCGCTGCTGATGATTGTCAGGTGCGTGAGCAGGTGGCGCCGCTGATGAATGGCGCGGCGTGACAGTACTCCCCCCTCTAGCAGCGCCTCCTGGCGATGGCTTATCCGGGTGCGCTCGGTGGAAGTCCGCGATGAGCGATGGGTCCAACACAAACGATGGGGGCACCCATTGTCGATGCTCGGGCCCATAGCCCTCCCAGTCCACCAAGTATTGCAACCCACGACCTCGGCGCTGGGAGTCCAGGATGGAGGAGACGGACCAGGCCGGATGGCCACCAATCATCCGGGGCGCGGGTTGCGCTGCAGGAGGAGGGCAAAGGGGGTCAGTGACTGCCAGTTTCACCTTCGACACGTGGAAAGTGGGATGGATGCGGAGGGAGGGGGGAATAGCCACGCGCACAGCCACCGGGTTGATGATCCGGGTGATGGGAAAGGGACCCATGAATCGCTGTGCCAGCTTCCTCCTCTCGCCTTTTAATGTGACGTCCTGGGTAGACACATACACGAGTTGCCCAACTCTGTACGCCGGGGCAGGTCGCCTGTGCCGGTCCGCCACGGTCCTGTTGCGCTCCGCTGTGCGTAAAAGCGCATGACGCGCGGCAGCCCAGGTGGAGCGGAACTGCCTAAGGTGCGCCCTAACAGAGGGGACAGTTACCTCGCTCTCCTGCGCTGGAAACAGCGGGGGGTCGTAACCCAGGGACGCCTTGAAGGGGGACATCCCCGTTGCAGAAGAGCGGGCGGTGTTGTGGGCATACTCCACCCAGGCGAGATGGTTGCTCCAGGACGTCGGCTTGGATCTGGTAACACAGCGGAGCGCAGCCTCCAGCTCCTGATTGGTCCTTTCACACTGCCCGTTAGACTGGGGGTGATGGCCGGAGGAGAGGCTCACCTTGGCTCCGATGGCGTTACAAAAAGATCTCCAAACCTCGGATGAAAATTGGGGGCCCCGGTCCGAGACCACGTCCACCGGAATCCCGTGCAGCCTGACCACGTGTTGGACGAGGAGGCCCGCCGTCTCCAGGGCGGTAGGGAGACCTCGCAGGGGGACGAAGTGTGCCGCCTTGGAGAAACGGTCCACAATGGTCAGGACGGTGTCAAAGGAGTTGGAAACGGGGAGTCCGGTGACGAAATCCAGTGCGATGTGCGACCAGGGCCTGCCGGGGACGGGCAGAGGCTGGAGCAGACCCGCTGGGGGGGCATTTCCCGACTTGCTGGTGGCACAGATTGGGCAAGCCCGGGCGTAGCGGGCTGCATCCCTCTGCAGGCCTGGCCACCAAAAGGACCGTTGGAGGAGGCTGATCATCCGAGAGGTGCCGGGATGACAGGTGAGCCGGGAGGTGTGGAGCCAGTGGATGACCTCTCCTCGGACCGCAGATGGGACGAACAGTCTTCCCTCTGGTCCGCCGCCAGGATCAGGTTCCACCTCCTGCGCCTTCCGGATCTTGTCTTCAATGTCCCAAGAGATGGCTCCCACGACGCACGACCTGGGCAGGATAGTGTGGGGCATCTCCTCAGCCTCCACGGGGGTGAACTGCCTAGAAAGGGCGTCAGGCAGGCCGTTTTTGGAGCCCGGCCTGAAGGTGATTGAGAAGCGGAACCTGGCGAAGAACAAAGACCAGCGCGCCTGGCGGGCATTCAGGCGCTTGGCAGATCGTAAGTATTCTAAGTTCTTGTGGTCCGTCAGGACCACAAACGGCAGGTCCGCCCCCTCTAGCCAGTGGCGCCACTCCTGTAAGGCGAGTTTAATGGCCAGGAGCTCTCTGTCCCCCACATCGTAGTTCCTCTCCGCCGGGGACAGGCGCCGGGAGAAGAAGGCGCACGGCCGTTTGGCGCCATCGTCAGGTGACCGCTGGGATAATACTGCTCCCACTCCCGTGTCCGAAGCGTCCACCTCCACAATGCACTGCAGCGCGGGGTCGACCTGGCGAAGGACCCGGGAGGAGGAGAACTCCGCCTTCAGCGCCTTAAAGGCAGCAGCGACCTCTTCAGTCCACCGGAACGGGACCTTCGGGGACGTGAGGCGGGTCAGCGGTCCGACGATCGAGCTGAAATTTGGGACAAAGCGGCGGTAAAAATTGGCGAAGCCAACAAATTGTTGCACCTGCTTCCGGGATGCGGGAGTAGGCCACTCCACCACCGCCTTCACCTTCTCTGGGTCTGGGAGCACCTGGTCTTGAGCGATGATGAATCCCAGGAAGGATGTGGTCCTAGCGTAGAATTCGCATTTCTCAGCCTTCACGTACAGACGATTCTCCAGCAGTCTTTGGAGGACCCGCCTCACATGGACCTGGTGCTCGTCCCTGGACCTGGAGAAGATAAGAATGTCGTCCAGGTAGACGAACACAAAGAGGCCGATGAAATCCCGGAGGACGTCATTAATGAGGCGCTGAAAGACGGCAGGAGCGTTGGTCAACCCGAACGGCATGACAAGATACTCAAAGTGGCCGTTCGGGGTACGGAAGGCTGTTTTCCATTCATCTCCCTCCCGGATCCGGACGAGGTGGTAAGCGCTGCGTAAATCCAGCTTGGTAAACCAGGTCGCCCCCTGGAGGGAGTGAAAGGCAGTGTCCATGAGGGGCAGGGTGTAACGGTCCCTCTCAGTGATGTCATTTAGCGCTCGGTAGTCTATGCAGGGGCGGAGGGATAAGTCCTTTTTCCCGACAAAGAAAAACCCTGCCCCCACGGGTGACGACGATGGGCGAATAATCCCAGCGCTCAGTGATTCCTTCAGGTATGTATTCATGGTCTCCTTCTCTGGCGCCGACAGGCTGTAGAGCCGACCAGAAGGCAGGGGAGACCCCTGGCGGAGGTTGATAGCACAGTCATAGGGTCGATGCGGGGGAAGAGACATAGCTTTCGATTTACTAAATACCATACCCAGGTCGTGAGGTGCTGTATCCGCCACAGGAGGAGCCGCGGACGGGGAGCAGGCAGCGGACTGAAGGCAGGTGCCCATACAGAAGGTACTCCACGCCGATACCCCAGCTGACCTCCAGTCCAGGACAGGGTTGTGGAGGCGTAGCCAGGGATACCCCAGGATGACGGGCGACACAGAGTTGGGCAGGACGTAAAATACCATCTCCTCCCGGTGGTTCCCTGAGATGATGACTGGGACAGGCATGGTTTGGTGAGAAACTCTCCCAAGGGAGGCACGGGAGAGATGGACCAGGGAGATGGGGTGTTTTAATGCCTGACAGCAGATGCCCAATCGGGTTGCCAGGCCTTGTGAAATGAAGCTGCCCTCTGCGCCCGAATCCACCAGTGCGTGGGTGAGGTGCCCAGTGGGATTGTGGCAGAAACGGATGGGCAGCTTTAATTGGGTGAGGGTGTCTAACCGGTTGGGATCCGCGAGGCTCCCTACAGCGATTCGCGGACCCCGCCGACTGGCTTTCCGCGGGCAACGCTCCACAGTGTGTTGGTCACCTCCGCAATACATGCAGAGGCCCAACTCACGGCGGCGTTGTCTCTCCGCAGGGGAAAGCTTGGTCCAGCCCGTCACCATCGGCTCCGACTCCTCGGGGCACGATGCTGGCGGCGCCGCCAGGGGGCGAGCTTGGAACAGGTGCAGCGAGACTCCACGAGGGCGAGAAGAAGAAGACTTCCGCCCCGAGGAGCGCTCGCGCAGCCTGTTATCCAAACTTATCGCTAAGGATGTCAGCTCCGCTAGCGTCCCAGGGATATCCCGTCCAGCCAGTTCATCCCTCAGATCATTATTGAGGCTGCGGAGGAACAGGCCACAGAGGGAGCGTTCCTCCCAGCCCAATTCCTCCGCCGCTACCCGGAAGTCGACCGAGTAGTCCGCTGCCGACCGGCCTCCCTGCTGGAGAGCGAGAAGCCGATCGACCTGGACCGTCTCGGTTTGAGAATGGTCAAAGACCTCCAGAAAGCGCCTCACGAACTGGTCATAGGTGAGGGTGGCATAACTGGGCCTCGCCATTACGGCGTAGGTCCAAGTTAACGCACGCCCCTCCAGAAGATTCCCTATGTAACCAATCCGACTGTGATCCGAGGGAAAATCTCCGGGCACACGGTGGAACACAGACTCACACTGCATAATGAACCCCCGCGCTCCGCCGAGCTTACCGCTAAAGCGGGCGGGGGTCGGAATTGGTGTGAGCCGAACCGGTGCCACTGGAGCCGGCTGGACGGCCGCTGGAACAGCAGGAGCCGCGCCACCCTGACGAGCCGGGGGGAACGGCTGTTGAGGATCTAAGCGGCCCAACCGGTTAGTTAAGTTTAATAATTGATTTAGGATAACCTGCTGTTGATAAGCAATTTGATCCACTCTAGCCTCGAGAGTGGTAAACCGGTGTGCGAGCCCGCCGTCCGCTGAGCCGCTCTGCTGAAGCCGTACTGACATATTGCACGGCTCAGGAGACGCACACACACAGGCTTAGAGTAGTTCAAAGAGTTTATTAACAGCAGGAGTGAATGAGTGCGTGTCTGCGGGATGTAAATGTGTTGGTGATGGCGTCTGCTTCAGGCACAGAGGCAGGTGACCGTACAGCCGAGCAACCCTATGGAGAGAGCACAGGGAGAGGGTGACGGGCATACACCAACACAGGAGGGATTTATGGCGAGAGAAGGACTTACTTGGTTTGTTAGGATAGCTGGCACAACAAGGGGGCGAAGCCTGGAAGCCCGGAAGACAGCCACCTGGAGAGCTCCGTACAGCAGCGAGGATTGGGCGATGGAGTGGAGATGTCCGCCGCCGGGGAATCCACCTGTGCACAGGGGAGAAGACTGAAGAAGAGAGGTAAGCGATCTTCTTACCAAAATGATGATGCTGAAGAGAAGTATGCTCACAACGGTGAGGGACGAAGTCTGACGGCTTCAGGCCGAGCCTCCGGGCGAGACGGCCTTTATCCCTCGCCGCTGATGATTGTCAGGTGCGTGAGCAGGTGGCGCCGCTGATGAATGGCGCGGCGTGACACCCAAACCCATAGTGTGAGGTCAGGATCCCAAGGTGAACCTGTGTACCAGGGGTCAGCAACCAGCAGCCCCATGCTGTGGCAACCTGCAGTTATATCTCAAAAACACATGGAAATTAATAAAGCTCATTTAAATTATTTTATTTTTTAAATTATTGTTTATTGCAATTGGATACATTTCTCAATGGAAATGCATACTTTTATAAACGTAAAATATATGTTTTTTAAATTATTTATTATGTTGTCAACCATGCGTGACTGTCAAATCTGACGGCGGCTGCACAGAGAGCCGCTCAGCCTCTCTGTCCTCAGAAGCATGGACAGCAGCTGCTTCCTGCCACTCTCGGTAAGACATGAACAGATCCAGAAAAAGTAAAATCACAGAGGAAAATAGAAAGTTTAATTCTGTGTAGACAGATTAATTTGCATTCATGTATGACTGTGGAGAGAATTTCCCCATGAGAACACAAACAAGGAGAAAAACAGCCACCTCATTAGTGTCTACAAGTCCAAAAATACTCTTAAATGTGATTATCTAAAATCAGCACCTTAATTATCCTTAAAAAGGAGAAACAGGACTTCCGGGAAGATGGCGGAGAGACATAACACTTAAACAAAGAGCTCTCCCAGCCGGATTAAAAATCATCGGTAAATGGCCAACTCGACATAAACGAATCAATAAACTAAGGGATGAAAACACGAAGGAACCGGGCACAAGGACAAAAACAGGGTAAAATTGAAGAATTCCTCTCCAACAACGCAGGAAAAACCGCTGTACGCAAAGCCCAAAAAAACAAGATGTCTACAGCAGAGAAAATGGAGGGCACCAGACTCGACAACATGAACGCTGGCATCGCCAGTTTGGGTGAAGAGTTAAGAGAATTCAAGCGACAGCTACAGCAGGATTTATCGGCTCTTAAGGAGGAACTGAAAAAAGAAATTAAGGAGGAAATCATGGACCTCCGAAGAGAAATGGAGCATAAATTAACGGAAAACATGGAGGAGCTGCGCTCCCAGCGGGCGTGTATGACAGAAGCGCAGACCCGAATTTCGGAACTAGAAGATTGGAAAAGCGAGGCAAACGAACAACTACAGACCCTGACGACGCAAACGCAGAGGATGCAGGAGAAAATAAACGACTTGGAGAGCAGATCCCGACGAAGCAATATGCGCATCTTTGGAATTCCGGAGGGCATTGAAGGCAACTCGATGACAAAATTCATGGATCAGTTCTTAAAAAAAGAACTGGAAATACCCGGAGAAACGGATCTGCAGATTCAACGGGCGCACAGAACACCGACACAGAACCCGAAAACAAACTCTCCACCCAGGTCAGTTGTGGTAAACTTTGTGAAATATGACATAAAGGAAAGAATCCTGACGCAAGCATGGAAAAAAAAGATACGAATCGGCGACAAACAGGTATTTTTTGACCATGACTACCCGACAGAAATCGTGCAGCAGCGGAAGAAATATGCCAACATTAAAAAAACGCTGAAAGAGAAAAAAATTAGATTCCAAACGCCGCTAACGAAAATGAGGATTCATTGGGAGGAAGGCACAAGAACCTACAACACGGCCGAAGAGGCAGCGCGGGATATGATGGAGCGGGGCCTTGAGGTGAGCGTGCCGAAGGAGACGGCTGGAGCAGCGGCGGCCCTGAACGCACCACGACAGACGGAGTGGAGACGAGTGAACGGCGGAAGAAGGGGGAGAGACGTAGAGCAGCGGGCCCAGGACAAGCTGCAAGGCTTTCAACTGAAAGCCTAGATCATACCAAAGATTAAGAAAGGCACAGAAGAAATGAAGGCCAAGAAGACAAGGTAAAAGAGAAACAGACGGCTAGGAGAGGTTTAAGTGATATTTGTTAGACATTTCTAGACTTATGACTATTACTTTGATAGTAATTAGAAGTCTAGGGAGGGCCCTTCACTCTGTGAAGACAAACCCCCCACCCACCAACAGGGACCAGTGGGCAGAAGAAAGGCCCAAAGTACGGAGGTCGAGTTTTTTTAATGTGTTTTTATATAAATATGTGTTATTTTTGTTGTTAAAGGGGCTAGGAGCACAAGTTAAAAAAATGGAAAAACATGAATATGGGTAAAAATCTTAAGATAATGACACTAAACGTGAATGGTCTGAACTCACCTGTTAAAAGGGAAAGAATAATAAGAAAATTCAAGAAGGAAAAAGCTGAAATTATATTTATGCAAGAGACACATTTGAGCAAGGCAGAACATGTGAAACTAAAGAGATTTGGCTATAAGAACTCCTACTACAGTTCATTTAAGGGAGGAGCAAAAAGGGGGGTTATGATACTAATCTCAAACAAAATACAATTTGAAAGTGAACAGGAAATCCAGGATAAAGAAGGCAGGTATGTAATAATAAAGGGAAGAATAGATGGTATGCAGATTACATTAGTGAACATCTATGCCCCACCAGAAAGTGACAAGGGTTTTTTTCAACGTCTGTTTGATCTCATAGCAACACACAGTGAAGGAGTCCTAATTTGTGGAGGAGACTTAAATGCTGTCATGGATCATGAAGTTGACACAACAAGTGTTAAGAAGACAAAAAAACATGTAACAAAGTTCATAAGAACCTCACTGGCAGAAATGGGTATGGTAGACATATGGAGGGACCTACACCCACTCGAAAAAGACTATACACATTATTCAGCAGCCCATAAAGTACACTCTAGAATAGATTACTTCCTTATGAATGAAGGTGACAGACACAGGGTGAGAAATTGTTGGATTGGAGGGGCAGAAATATCAGATCATAATCCTATATACATGGAAATATATTTAAACAATAGAAAACGACAAACAACATGGAAACTTAACGTAGGACTGTTAAATGATGAGAAAATGAAAGAAAGAATAAAAATAAACATAAACGAATATATCCAAGAGAATGACAATGAAGAAGTGGACCCAACAATACTATGGGACGCACTAAAAGCCGTGTTAAGGGGTAAATTAATTGTTGAAACAGGAAAAGCAAATAAGACTAAACTGGAAGCGTATGAACAAAGATGTGAGAGACTGAGGGAATTAGAACGTAAACATCAAAGCACAAATGATCCAAAAATATATCAAGAAATTAAAGAAGAAAAAACAAAGATAAAAGAAACACAAATGGATGAAATTGAAAGGAAAAATAGATATCTAAAGCAAAAATATTATGAAACGGGGCCAAAAGCCACAAAACTGCTGGCAAAACGGTTAAGAAAACAACAAACAATGAATAATGTATACAAGATTAAAGACCCCACCACAAATAAAACCACAGTTAACCCAGAAAACATCGAAGAAATTTTCCATAATTTCTACCAAGAACTATACTCGCAACCTGAAGAAACAAATACTAAAGATATCAAAAAATTTCTAGACACATTGGACTTGCCATCAATAGGAAATCAACAAAATGAAAAACTAACAGCAGAAATAACAACACAAGAGATCAGAGATGTGATTAAGTCACTTAAAAATGGTAAATCACCAGGTAGTGATGGATACCCATCTGAGTTTTATAAACTGTTTATAGAAGAACTCATGCCACAACTCCTAAAGTCATTTAATTGGACGCTGAACAACAACAAAATACCTCCATCATGGAACGAAGCAATCATTTCAGTTATTTTAAAACCAGGGAAAGATAAAGAACAATGCGGAAACTATAGACCAATCTCTTTATTAAATGTAGATTATAAAATATACACAACAATTATATGTAAACGAATAAAGACATTCTTGACGGAATTGATAGAAGATGATCAAACTGGATTCATAGAGGGACGCCAAACACATGACAATATCAGGAGAACAATACATATAATTAACCAAATACATAAAGAAAAGAAAAGCGCAGTAATAATGAGTTTAGACGCAGAAAAAGCATTTGACAGGGTTAACTGGAAATTCCTATATAGTGTACTGGAGCGCTTTGGATTTAACGAAAAATCAGTACAATGCATAAGGACGCTATATCAAGAACCTGTGGCAAGAATCAAGATAAACGGTAGCTTAACAGACAAAGTAAATATACAAAGATCAACTAGGCAGGGATGCTGCTTATCGCCCACCTTGTTTGCTCTGTTCATAGAACCATTGGCTCAAGCGATACGACAAAATAAGAAATTAAAAGGTGTAACAATAAAGGGGGCGGAACACAAGATTGGGCTATTTGCAGACGATATTATAGTTTACCTTGAACAACCAGATAAATCAATAATGGAAATGATGAACTTGATAGAAAATTTTGGAAAATTATCAGGATACAAGATAAACATAACAAAAACACAAATACTGACATTCCACTATAACCCTCTAAACCAGATAACTGATAAGATCAAACTAAACTGGAACCAAAAAGAAATAAAATACCTTGGAGTGAACATACCTAAAGACCTAAGCAAAATATATAAAGCAAACTATGATAGGTTGGAACAAGAAATAAAAAAAGATATTGATAGATGGTCAATCTTAAATATGGATCTGAATTCAAAAATTGAGACAGTCAAAATCAGCATACAACCTAGATTACTTTACCTCTTCCAGGCTATACCAACAGAGATTCCAGATGCCCAATTCTCAAAGTGGGACAGGATGATATCGAGATTTGTTTGGGGAGGTAAAAAACCAAGAGTGAAATATAAAACCCTCCAATTACCAAAAGAGAAAGGAGGCATGGGCCTACCGAGTCTAAAGGAATATTACTACTCAGCACAAATAAGATATATCATATGTTGGTGCGACGAGGGATATGAGGCAAAATGGAAAGAAATGGAAAAGGAAATTGAGGGACTCCCAGTACAAAGCATAATAGGGGATAAAGATGCATATAAGCAAATCAAACAAATAGACCCAATCACTAAATTTACTTTAGAACTGTGGTATAAAATAGTACAAAAATATAATATAAGGGAAGACATAAAACTTTTGAAATGGGTAGCATTTGACAGTCAGTTTGAACCGGCAAAACAAGATAGGGGATACAAAAATCTGGTGAACAAGGGAATCACAGCATGGGGCAATATCGGAAAAAAAGATCTCGGGAGCTTTGTAAATATCAGGAGAAAATTTAAATTAGAAAGATCGGAATTTTTCAGATATCTGCAGATGAGAGATTACTATATGAAGAAGATTAGGCATAACCTCCAAACAGATGTGAACGAGATTGTACAACTTATTTTAAGCTCATATGCAGGAAATAAAATAAGAATTATTTCAAAACTATATCAGAAACTTATGACAAACAATCATACAAGTAACTATATAAAGGAGAAATGGGAGAAAGAGCTCAATTTAAACATAACAGAAGAAAGCTGGCAGGAAATATGGAAAACACAACACACATCAACAAATTCAAGGGCATGGAGGGAATTTGGATGGAAAAACCTGATTCGCTTTTTCATTACACCACAGATTCAAGGAAAATATACAAATACCCAATCTTTATGCTGGAGGGGATGTGGGGCTCAAAATGCAGACCACTCACATATGTTTTGGAAATGCTACAAAATATCATCATTTTGGAAATCTATGCATGTGACAATACAGAGGATATTAGGATATAATATACCAATGAACTGTAACCTGATGTACTTATGTGATCTTAAAAAAGACAATGTTATACAGGCTGAGGACAGATATCTAGTTAAAATCTTGTTGATTGCATGTAAAAAAACTATCACAAAAAAATGGCGATCAGAAGTTCTTCCTGACCAAGAACAATGGACTGACATTGTTGAGGACATACGTATGATGGAAAAACTAACATATCGACGAAGAATGCAAGAAGGAATATGGGAGAAAAAATGGCGGAAATGGACACACTACAAAGTGCAACAACGAGGCAGAAATTGAAAGAATAACCAAAGACACTGAAAAAACCAGAAGAATTAAGAGATGGAAACTAAAAACTTGATGCTCCAACATTTGTCCCCCCCCCTTTTATTTATTTATTTATTTATTATTTTTTTTTTATTTATTTATTTTTTTTTCTCTTTTTCCCTACCCTAACCCCTTTGTTTTTTAAATGTAGAATGTGATCTGAATGCATTATATATGATGAAAAATGAATAAAAATCTAAGTTACAAAAAAAAAAAGGAGAAACAATCCTTGAATTCCTGCTCAGTAACTTCATAGTCACCTGTGCAATAAATGCTGGATTCACCAGACATGAACAAAGTCTGAATTAGTGTGAAATTATTTTCACTATCACAGCTCAATACTTCCTGAGTGATGTAAAAATAAAAGCCCTCTACAGCGATTCAGTTTTCAGAATGGTTGTTTTTGTTATGTGCTTTTATTATGAAACACCATCAACCGGACATACCTGTCTGAAACCACAGCTGACAGTTTTTCTTCACAATGTGTAAAGAAAAAAGGAGGGAAGATTCTGTGACAGTGATGTAGAGGTGAGCCTTTTATTTTAAGGATGTTTTCAGCTTTTTCTCTGCAGGATAACTGCTAGTTTGTTATCTGTGGGGTTCTCAACAGTGAATTATGGGGGGGGGGGGGGGGCTGAAAAGTTCCTCAGCTGACCATGATGCAGTGGTCAATTTTGACCAAATGTGGTTTATTTTTCAACACAGTCTCCAATGTCAGTGTATCTGAAAAGAAAAAATGCAGTTAATATCAGAAAAGGTTGAATTTTTTTTGTAACTTTGATTTTTATTCATTTTTCATCATACATATTACATTCAGATCACAGTCTCTATATTTAAAAAAAGGAGCTAAAGGAAGAAAAAAAAAGAAAAAGGGGGCGGGCAAATGTTGGAGCATCAACTTTTTAGTTTCCATCTCTTAATTCTTCTGGTTTTTCCAGTGTCTTTGGTTATTCTTTCAATTTCTGTCTCGTTGTTGCACTTTGTAGTGTGTCCATTTCCACCATTTTTTTTCATATTGTCCTTCTTGCATTCTTTGTCGATATGTTAGTTTTTCCATTAAACGTATATCCTCAACAATGTCAGTCCATTGCTCTTGGTCAGGAAGAACTTCTGATTGCCATTTTCTTGTGATTGTTTTTTTACATGCAATCAGCAAGATTTTAACTAGATATCTGTCCTCAGCCTGTATTACATTGTCTCTTTTAAGATCACATAAATACATCAAGTTACAGTTCATTGGTATATTATATCCTAATATCCTCTGTATTGTCACATGTATAGATTTCCAGAATGATGAGATTTTGCAGCATTTCCAAAACATATGTGAGTGGTCTGCATTTTGAGCCCCACAGCCCCTCCAGCATATAGATCGGGTATTTGTATATTTTCTTTGAATCTGTGGTGTTGTAAATGACGAGACAGATTTGTCTTAGGCAGTTTATTACACATCTCCAACATGAGCATCGTAGCAAGAGGACATCTCAGAAAAAACTCGACCCTTAAATACTCAGGTCTTCCTACAGCTCAAAGTCACATTGCATTCACATCAAAGGACACAATACATTCACTTCCTTAATCCCCTAACATCCCCCTCGCAGTCTCTGAACGCAAAGGAGCCTCCTAGCAGTCTCTGACGCACAAAAGATCACACTTTCACAACTTCCTGTTATCTCCAAGGAAACTCTGCACTTTGTTCTTATCTAAGATGCTAGACATTATGTTCTCCCCATGTGCAGCCCATGTGCGGCCACATGACCCTCCCGAGCATGTTGGATAGAACAAAAGAATAACAGTCCATATGTTGTGACAGAACCATTAAACATCAGTCCACATGCTGCTTGGGCTTCAGTCTTCTCCCGTATCTGCTGTAACCAGGGTTCACCGCCTCCGCGGCGCTGTCATGCTGGGGAGCTGATGTTTGGGGGTGAAAACCTTTTGACTGTCCCTGTGGGTGTTCTGGGGAAACTTTACTCTGGGAAGCTCCCCGTGGGGGTCTTCCACGCCAAGGGGCCCTCGCCAACAGCACTTGCTCGTCCGCCACCACAAAAGCGGGTTTGAGTCTGTTTATGCCAATCTTTTCCCTCCTACCCCCCAAGTCTAGCAAAAAATGCTTGTCCCCTGTTTCCAGCACTCTGAACGGTCCATCATAAGGTGGGCGCAGTGGGGGTCGGTGTGCATCGTGTCTGACAAAAACAAACTCCGCGTTTTTCAAAGTTTTAGGCACAAAAACGCGCGGAAAACTGTGGTGAACAGGGCCCGGCAGCGTGCTTGTGTCTATGTTACTCTGCAACAGCTGAGACGGGGAGCTGCCCGGCGCAGGATTATCTGGGAGAAACTCCCCGGGCAGCCGAAGTGGCTGCGCAAAAACAAGTTCAGCCGGGGAAGCTTCCAGATCCTCTTTAGGCGCAGAACGTAACCCCAATAAAACCCAGGGTAACTTGCCTACCCAATTTGCATCCGTCAGTGACGCCCTGAGAGCCGCTTTCAATGACCTATGAAAACGTTCGCATAACCCATTAGCCTGTGGATTGTACGCGGTTGTGCGGTGAATTGTGATACCCAGGCTGCGGGCCATTGTTGACCAAAGTTCGGAAACAAATTGAGGGCCTCTGTCGGACGTAATATCCGACGGGACTCCAAAACGCGCCACCCATGCTGTTAAAAAAGCGCGCGCTACCTCCTCGGCTGTGGTTAACACCAGTGGAACCACTTCCGGCCAGTGCGTGGTGCGGTCCACCATTGTCAGAAGGTGCGTGCACCCCTGTGATGGCGGGAGGGGGCCCACGAGGTCCACGTGAACATGGTCGAACCTCTTAGCTGGGATGTGAAACGGCTCCAAAGGAGCTCTCGTGTGTCTGTGTACTTTGGCTCGTTGGCACACCATGCAGGCTGCTGCCCACTCTTTCACTTGTTTGCGAAGACTCGGCCACTCAAATTTCTCTCCCACCATTTTGACCGACGCGCACACTCCCGGGTGCGCCAAAGAATGAATCGAGTCAAAAACGCGGCGGCACCAAGCGGCCGGTACCACGGGACGTGGTCGCCCCGTGGAGACATCGCAGATTAGGGGGGGCATACCGTCTTGCAGCACCCTGCTCTCCAGCCTTAACCCTGTTGGTCCAGACTGGAGCGCGCGCACCTCCGCGTCACTAACCTGCTCCGCGGCCATGGCTGTGTAATCTATCCCCACGCAGACCGGGGCCGCCACGGCGCGTGAGAGACAGTCTGCCACTACATTCAATTTACCCGACACATGCTGAATATCGGTAGTAAACTCTGAGATTGCGGCCAGCCTTCTCTGCTGCCGGCCCGACCACGGTTCTGAAACCTTGGCCATCACGAATGTTAGTGGCTTGTGGTCAACGAACGCAGTGAAACAGCGTCCTTCCAGCCAGAACTGGAAGTGGCGAATGGCCAAGTGGAGAGCCAGCAACTCCCTGTCGAACGCGCTGTATTTATGTTCACTATCAGAATCAGAATCAGAATCAGCTTTATTGCCAAGTATATTTACAAGTAAATATACGAGGAATTTGACTTGACATTGGGCGTGCACGTTAGGCGCATCCAATGACGTGGCAGCCATGCAAGGTGCCTGTTATACAGTGGGGGGTAAAGAGGGGGAGGGGAGGGAGGGGAGGGGAAAAAAACACAATAGGCAGAGAGAAAAAAGCATTGTTGATCAAAATAAAGCTCATTTTATGACCAAAATTGTGATTACAAGAAAAAAACTCTCAAATGCACAATTAGCAGACAATAGACAATGACAAAGACAAAGCGAAAGAGACCAGTGAATGTAGTCAGCATATGATCAGTGTGTGATGCTATGTGGAGGTGTGTCAATTGCTGGTGAACAGCAGAGGGCACCCCCTGGCAACGGATAGTCATGTGTTCTACACGGCATGTCCAGAGTTTATCTCTCCTCATGCAGGTGGCAAGTTCTGTAAACACATGATAGCGCTGTCCCTGAGAAGCTCGATCTGCAGAACAACAGCCATTGTTTGTCGATGTTTGGGTTAAGCCACTTCTCCAGCGTTATCTTCATCGAGGAGGAATGTAAACAAGGGCACCAAAACACAAGGTCAAATCTGCACAGTGCACTCAGAGAATAGAATTTCCCTCTCTTCGATTCTGTGCTTCAAATTTCATACAAGCTTATCTGGTCGAATTGTTGAAGAAGCAGCTACGCCGGGTCCGCATTTTGATTAGCTCTTCCAGTTAATTTTTCGATACACCAGGAAGACTCCAGAGCCAATCAGCAGAAAATCCTGTGATCGTAAAGCCAAAACAGGTAGATGTTTTCCACATCTTCAGTCGAATCACACAGACACATGAGTTCCAATCCATGGGTCTCTCCGTTGGGTTCCCCCTTGACCCGATCTTCTTTTAAAATGGTGACAATCACACTTTCCAGATCCATAATTTCCATTTGGATTAAGATTCAGCCAGAAGAAGAGCGACATTGCAAGCTGGGATCAGAAGGGAAAGGATTAGAAGGGAGAGGGAAGAAAAGCGTCTACTCTCTCTCAGAGCTGGAAGTGAAAAGTCCTGCTGAAAAAGGTGAGCGGCTGCCAAGCCCCGGCTACATGCTGCTCCACGACCGCCCCTATGGCCACATCTGACGCGTCAGTAGTGAGCGCTATGCGGGCCATTGGGTCTGGATGTGCCAGCAATGCAGCGTTTGCCAGGGCTGCCTTGACTTCCGAGAATGCCCGCTCTCGCTCCGGGGACCATTCGATCTTATTCGCGGGTTTCTGTTTTTTGAGAGCAGCGTACAGTGGTTGCATGAGCTGCGCTGCGCGGGGGAGGAAACAGTTATAAAAATTCACCATTCCCAAAAACTCCTGTAACGCCCTGACCGTTTGCGGCCGGGGAAAATCTGCTACCGCGCGCACTTTGTCAGGCAGCGGAACCACTCCTTCGGGAGAGACGCGGTGCCCCAAAAAATCAATCTGCGTCACCTCGAACTGACACTTCGCTGGGTTGATTATTAAACCGTGCTCTCCCAACCTCCGGAAAACTGCCGTGAGGTGGGTTTCGTGTTCGTCTTCGGACGCGCTGGCTACCAAGATATCGTCCAGGTAGACGAATACGAAAGGAAGGCACTGCATCCATCATGCGTTGGAACGTCTGTGCAGCCCTTTTAAGCCCGAATGGCACGCGCAAAACTCGAATAGGCCAAACGGAGTTATCACCGCTGTTTTGGGTATGTCCTCAGCGCGCACTGGGACTTGGTGGTAACCGCGGACCAAGTCTATTTTAGAAAAAACGCACGCTCCTGCCAAGTGAACGGAAAAATCCTGGATGTGGGGAATTGGGTAGCGGTCGTGCGCTGTGGCGTTGTTCAACCTGCGGAAATCTCCGCAAGATCTAAGATGCTAGACATTATGTTCTCCCCATGTGCGGCCCATGTGCGGCCACAGTGTAATGAAATAGCGAATCAGGTTTTTCCATCCAAATTCCCTCCATGTCCTTGAACTTGTTGATGTGTGTTGTGTTTTCCATATTTCTTGCCAGTTTTCTTCTGTTATGTTTAAATTTAGCTCTTTCTCCCATTTCTCCTTTATATAGTTACTTGAATGTTTGTTTGCCGTAAGTTTCTGATATAGCTTTGAAATAATTCTTATTTTATTTCCTGCATACGAGCTTAAAATGAATTGTATAATCTCGCTCACATCTGTGTGGAGGTTATGCCTAATCTTCCTCATATAATAATCTCTCATCTGCAGATATCTGAAGAATTCAGATTTTTCTAGTTTAAATTTTCTTCTCATGTTTACAAAACTCCTGAAATCTTTTTTTCCGATATTGCCCCATGCTGTGATTCCCTTGTTCACCAGATTTTTGTATCCCCTATCTTGCTTTGCCGGTTCAAACTGACTGTCAAATGCTACCCATTTCAATAGTTTTATGTCCTCCTTTATATTATACTTTTGTACTATTTTATGCCACAGTTCCAAAGTAAATTTAGTGATTGGGTCTATTTGTTTGATTTGCTTATATGCATCCTTATCTCCTATTATGCTTTGTACTGGGAGTCCCTCAGTTTCCTTTTCCATTTCTTTCCATTTTGCCTCATATCCTCCGTCGCACCAACATATGATATATCTTATTTGTGCTGAGTAGTAATATTCCTTTAGACTCGGTAGACCCATGCCTCCTTTCTCTTTTGGTAATTGGAGAGTTTTATATTTCACTCTTGGCTTTTTACCTCCCCAAACAAATCTCGATATCATCCCGTCCCACTTTGAGAACTGGGCACCAGGAATCTCTGTTGGTAGAGCCTGGAAGAGGTAAAGCAGTCTAGGTTGTATGCTGATTTTGACTGTCTTAATTTTTGAATTCAGATCCATATTTAAGATTGACCATCTATCAATATCTTTTTTTATTTGTTGTTCTAACCTATCATAGTTTGCTTTATAGATTTTGCTTAAATCTTTAGGTATGTTCACTCCAAGGTATTTTATTTCTTTTTGTTTCCCGTTTAGTTTGATCTTATCAGTTATCTGGTTTAAAGGGTTATAGTGGAATGTCAGTATTTGTGTTTTTGTTATGTTTATCTTGTATCCTGATAATTTTCCAAAATTTTCTATCAAGTCCATCATTTCCATTATTGATTCATCTGGTTGTTCAAGGCAAACTATAATATCGTCTGCAAATAGCCCAATCTTGTGTTCCGCTCCCTTTATTGTTACACCTTTTAATTTCTTATTTTGTCGCATCGCTTGAGCCAGTGGCTCTATGAACAGAGCAAACAAGGTGGGCGATAGGCAGCATCCCTGCCTAGTTGATCTTTGTATATTTACTTTGTCTGTTAAGCTACCGTTTATCTTGATTCTTGCCACAGGTTTTTGATACAGTGTCTTTATGCATTGTACTGATTTTTCGTTAAATCCAAAGCGTTCCACCACATTATATAGGAACATCCAATTAACCCTATCAAATGATTAATTATATGTATTGTTCTCCTGATATTATCATGTGTTTGGCATCCCTCTATGAAACCAGTTTGATCATCCTCTATCAATTCCGTCAAGAATGTCTTTATTCATTTACAGATAATTGTTGTATATATTTTATAATCCACATTTAATAAAGAGATTGGCCTATAGTTTCTGCATTGTTCCCTATCTTTCCCTGGCTTTAAAATAACTGAAATAATGGCTTCGTTCCATGATGGAGGTATTTTGTTGTTGTTTAATGTCCAATTAAATGACTTTAGGAGCTGTGGCGTGAGTTCTTCTATAAACAGTTTATAAAACTCAGAGGGGTATCCATCACTACCTGGTGATTTACCGTTTTTAAGTGACTTAATCACATCTTTAATCTCTTGTGTTGTTATTTCTGCTGTTAGCTTTTCATTTTGTTGGTTTCCTATTGATGGCAAAGTCCAATGTGCATAGAAATTTTTTAATATCCTTAACATTTGTCTCTTCAGGTTGCCAGTATAGTTCTTGATAGAATTTATGGAATATTTCTTCGATGTTTTCTGGGGTAACTGTGGTTTTATTTGTGATGGGGTCCTTAATCTTATATACATTATTCACTGTTTGTTGTTTTCTTAACCATTTTGCCAGCAGTTTTGTGGCCTTTGGCCCCGTTTCATAATATTTTTGTTTTAAATATCTATTTTTCCTTTCAGTTTCATCTATTTGTATTTCTTTTATCTTTATTTTTTCTTCCTTAATTTCTTGATATATTTTTGGGTCATTTGTGCTTTGATGTTTACGTTCTAATTCCCTCAGTCTCTCACATCTTTGTTCATATGATTCCAGTTTAGACTTTTTTGCTTTTCCTGATTCAACAATTAATTTACCTCTTAACACGGCTTTTAGTGCATCCCATAGTATTGTTGGGTCCACTTCTCCATTATCATTCTCCTCGATATACTCATTTATGTTTACCTTTATTCTTTCTTTCATTTTCTCATCATTTAATAGTCCTACATTAAGTTTCCATGCTGTTTGTCGTTTTCTATTGTTTAAATATATTTCCATGTATATAGGATTATGATCTGATATTTCTGCCCCTCCAATCCGACAATTTCTCATCCTGTGTCTGTCACCTTCATTCATAAGGAAGTAATCTATTCTAGAGTGTACTTTATGGACTGCTGAATAATGTGTATAGTCTTTTTCGAGTGGGTGCAGGTCCCTCCATATGTCTACCATACCCATTTCTGCCAGTGAGGTTCTTATGAACTTTGTTACATGTTTTTTTGTCTTCTTAACACTTGTGTCAACTTCATGATCCATGCCGGCATTTAAGTCTCCTCCACAAATTAGGACTCCTTCACTGTGTGTTGCTATGAGATCAAGCAGTTGTTGAAAAAAACCCTTGTCACTTTCTGGTGGGGCATAGATGTTCACTAATGTGATCTGCATACCATCTATTCTTCCCTTTATTATTACATACCTGCCTTCTTTATCCTGGATTTCTTGTTCACATTGAAACTGTATTTTATTTGAAATTAGTATCATAACCCCCCTTTTAGTTCTTCCCTTAAATGAACTGTAGTAGGAGTTCTTATAGCCAAATCTCTTTAGTTTCTCATGTTCTGTCTTGTTCAAATGTGTCTCTTGCATAAATATAATTTCGGCTTTTTCCTTCTTGAATTTTCTTATTATTCTTTCCCTTTTAACAGGTGAGTTCAGACCATTCACGTTTAATGTCATTATCTTAAGATTTTTAACCATATTCATGTTTTTCCATTTTTTTAACTTGTGCTCCTAACCCCTTTAACAACAAAACTAACACATATTTGTACAAAAACACATTAACAAATCTCGACCTCCGCACTTTGGGCCTTTCTTCTGCCCACTTGTCCCTGTTGGTGGGTGGAGGGATTGTCCTCACCGAGTGAGGGGCCCTCCCTAGACCTGTAGTTACTATCCAAGTAATAGTCATTAGTCTAGAAATGTCCAACAAAAATCACTTAAACCTCTCCTAGCTGTTTGTTTCTCTTTTACCTTGTCTTCTTGGCCTTCATTTCTTCTGTGTCCTTAATCTTTGTTATAATCTAGGCTTTCCGTTGAAAGCCTTGCAGTTTTTCTTGGGCCCGGTGCGCCATGTCTGTCTCCCGCCCTCTGCCGCTCACTCGCCTCCACTCCGGCTGTCGCGATGCGTTCCGTGCCGCCGCTGCTCCAGCCGCTTCCTCCGGTACGCTCACCACAAAGCCTCGCTCCGTCATGTCCCGCACTGCCTCTCTGGCCGTGTTGTAGGTTTTCACGCCGTCCTCCCAATGAATTCTCATCTTCGTTAGCGGCGTTTGGAATCTAATTTTTTTCTCTTTCAGCATTTTTTTAATGTTGGTGTGGGCTATATTAATCATATATTCCATAACTTACATATGTTGAAGCATGTGGGAATGTTTGGTGATTACATATGTAAGGTGACTTCACACCTCTGAAAGGACAAAGACTCTCAACCGCCAGTGAAGAACAAAGACGTTCCCAGACACTGCGGTGGAGACCGGAGGAGCTACCCTCACCCCCCCAGGGCGAAGAGAGGAAGTACCAAGACAATGGGGGGATTAAGATAATGAGGGATATCAGCCTTTGATATGCATGTCTTTTGTTATGTGCAAGTATAAAGTCAGAGAGCCGGAGGTATTCGGTCTCTTTTTCCTTCTGCTGCTTCTGCACTTAGATGAGACTTGTTAGGAGAGCTGATAATAAACTTTGGTTTATATATCATACCGCCTCGTTCTTTCAAGCTCTTCTACACTGGTGACCCCTGATGCGAGTATGGACCTGAGGCGTTCCCCCGCAATCGACTCATCTGTGGCGACCCAGGCAGACGCCAGTGCCCACGCAGACAGGGGAACGGATGGACGACTTTCCCCCCCGGCAGAAGGGATTGAGAGGGCTCAACCGAGCACCAGCGCCGCTGAGAGAGCCGAAGCAAGGCACTCTCACCCTGCGGACACATCAGTGACGGTCTACACGAATGCCGTCGCTGTCAAGCTGCCGGACTTCTGGCAGGAAGACCCCGCCTCGTGGTTTCAACAAGCTGAAGCCCAGTTTACACTGGCGGGCATCACGGCTGACGATACGAAATTCTATCATATCGTCTCCAAACTCGACGCCGCCACTTCGAGGTGTGTGCGGAGCATGATCCGGCGGCCGCCGGCCCAAGACAAATATGAAACACTGAAAGCAACCATCGTGGCAAATTACGTCCCCTCAGCTGAAGAGAGAGCCGAGAAGATCCTGGCGGTCTACGGCCACAGAGGGTGCAAACCTAAAGCCCTCATGGAGGATTTGCTGCAGCTTAAAGAAGAGGACAATGACAACTTCCTCTTCCAATTCATATTCCTCAGCACGCTGCCGCTACACATGAGAGGGACACTCGCCAACATGAGATGCAGCACCCAGCAAGACTTCCGCGTGCTCGCCAACGAAGCTCAACGGCTCGTCAACGCCTGCAAGGAGCAGACACCCACAGCAGCATCCGCAGACCTCAACGCTGATGCCCAGAACCACGAAGCCACAACCCACTGAGCAGATCCAGCCCGCGGTGACAGCGACACGGCCAAAACGTAACAGACGGAGCGACGTCTGTTATTATCACCACCGCTTCGCCGAGAAGGCCCGCAAATGCGTTCCCCCCTGCAAATTTACGATTTCGGGAAACGCCAAAGCCGAGAGCCATTAACAGCAGCGGTTCTCGGCGAGAAGAGTAAGCTGTTATATGTGACGGATGGACACACCGGCAAGCAGTTCCTTATTGACACAGGAGCTCAGCTGAGTTTCGTCATGCCCTCCCAAGCAGATCGAGCCATGGGCACACGGGGCAATAGAGCGGTGGCAGCCAACGGCTCCAACATTGACACCTTCAGCGAAAAGAGCCTGCACCTCCACATCCACGGCTGCAACTACAGATGGACATTTGTTGTAGCGGCGGTGAGTTTTAACTTGTTAGGCGCAAATTTTTTGTGTGCACATGGGTTATTAGTGGATCTAGCGAATAGACGCTTGGTTAATGCACTGTCTTTTGCTTCTATTCCCTGCTCAGCCCGAGTTTCTCCACCACCTGTGCAGGCTAGCGTCACCACGGCAGGAGGTAAGTTTGAGCAACTCCTCACCCAATTTCCAGCACTCACAATTCCCAAATTCTCAGCCACTGTGGCTAAACACGGGGTTGAACACTTTATTCCCACAACGGGCCCACCCGTATTTGCCAAAGCTCGCCGCTTAGACGCGGCCAAGCTCAACATAGCTCGGGACGAGTTTACTACCCTTGAAAAATTAGGCATTGTTAGACGCTCGAAGAGCCCTTGGGCCTCACCACTTCATATGGTTCCGAAACCCGACGGTTCTTGGAGACCGTGCGGAGATTACCGCAGATTAAACAATGCGACAGCGCATGACCGCTACCCAATTCCTCACATTCAGGATTTTTCACTACATCTGGCGGGTGCGCGCATTTTTTCAAAAATAGACCTGGTCCGCGGTTATCATCAAGTCCCAGTTCGAGCAGAGGACATTCCTAAAACAGCTGTAATAACCCCTTTCGGCCTTTTTGAATTCCTGCGAATGCCTTTCGGCCTCAAAGGCGCTGCTCAAACTTTTCAGCGGATGATGGACGCGGTATTACGCGACCTTCCTTTTGTTTTCGTCTACCTCGACGACATGCTGGTAGCCAGCTCGTCTGAGGAAGAACACGAGCAGCACCTCACTACGGTTTTTCAGAGACTAGAAGAGCACGGGTTAAAAATCAATCCAGCCAAATGCAAATTCGGCGTGTCACAAATTGATTTTTTAGGACACAAAGTCTCTCTGAAAGGGGCAGTTCCACTTCCAGACAAAGTTCACGCGATAAAAAGTTTCCCACGGCCACAAACGGTCAAATCGCTGCAAGAATTTTTAGGAATGGTTAATTTTTACAACCGTTTCCTCCCCCACGCAGCTCAGCTCATGCAGCCCCTATATGACGCACTCAGAAAAAAAGAAAGCTTCCAACCCGGTCGAATGGACCCCGGAACGCGAACGCGCCTTCGCGGAAGTAAAGAGCGCCCTAGCTAATGCCACATTGTTAGTTCACCCCGATCCCTCGGCCCGCATTGTGCTAACCACAGACGCTTCGGACCTAGCTATAGGGGCAGTTGTAGAACAACATGTCAGCGGGATCTGGCAAATCTTCAGCAAATCGCTAAACCAAACTGAGCGTAAGTACAGCACTTTTGACAGGGAGCTGCTAGCGCTTCATTTATCCATCCACCACTTCCAGTTCTGGTTAGAAGGGCGGAGTTTCACGGCTTTTGTAGACCACAAACCGCTCACCTTTGCTATGGCTAAAATTTCAGAACCATGGTCAGGCAGGCAACAAAGACAGCTGGCTGCGATTTCAGAGTTCACCACAGACATTCGACATGTGGCAGGCAAACTTAACGTGGTAGCAGACTGCCTCTCTCACGCTGTGACATCACCAGAGCGCGAGGAGACAGATTATACTGCCTCAGCCACAGAACTTTTCACTAACGCGGACACATACGCAGCACCTATCCATGCAGGGATAGATTATGCAGCCATGGCAGAGGAACAAAGCAGTGACGTGGACGTGCGCGCACTCCTGTCTGGACCAACAGGGTTAAGGCTGGAGGAAAAGGGTTTACGTGACGGTGTGCCCCCCCTAATATGCGATATTTCAACCGGCCGACCTCGCCCGTTAGTCCCAGCCACATGGCGCCGCCGTATTTTCGACCCAATTCACTCCCTCGTGCACCCAGGTGTGCGCGCCTCGGTTAAAATGGTCACCGAAAAGTTTGTGTGGCCAGGCCTGCGCAAAAACGTAAAAGAATGGGCAAAAACTTGCATTTCTTGTCAGCGCGCCAAAATACACAAACACACAAAAGCCCCTCTGGAGCCTTTTCCGATCCCGGCTAGAAGGTTCGACCACGTTCATGTCGACCTCGTGGGGCCACTACCTTCCTCCCAAGGTTTCACACACCTGTTAACAATGATAGACCGCACCACGCGCTGGCCAGAGGCAGTCCCTCTCGCGTCAACTACAGCAGAGGAAGTCGCTCGCGTTTTTTTGACAAACTGGGTGGCACGTTTCAGCGTCCCATCGGACATCACGTCCGATAGAGGACCTCAATTTGTCTCGGAGCTTTGGTCAGCCATGTCCAGCAGCTTAGAGGCAACAATTCATCGCACCACCGCTTATCACCCTCAGGCTAATGGGTTATGCGAGCGTTTTCACAAGTCTTTAAAAGCCGCCCTCAGAGCCTCACTAACGGATACAAATTGGGTAAATAAACTTCCCTGGGTTTTATTGGGGTTGCGTGCTGCGCCTAAAGAGGATCTAGACGCCTCTCCGGCAGAATTAGTTTTTGCACAACCTCTCAGGCTCCCAGGTGAATTTTTACCAGAGAACCCAGAGCCAGGGCATCAAGGTTTTTAGGCAGCAACGGACCGGACTCTCTCCCCGGTCCAGCTCATCACTCTTTTCCACGGGTTTTTGTCCCTCAAGCTTTAAAAAACGCTGAGTTCGTTTTTGTTAGGCATGAAGCTTTAAAACCAACTTTCCGCCCAGCATACGATGGGCCATTCAGAGTGCTGGAACATGGTGATAAACACTTTGTGCTTGATTTTGGGGATAGAAAAGAAACAGTCAGCATTGACAGACTTAAACCTGCCTTCTCATTGAAAGACGAGCCTGCACAGTTGGCGAGAGCACCTCGGCGGGGTAGACCCCCCAAGAGAAAAGACTCAGCCCCCCTGCAGGGAACAATTAACCACTCTCCTTCCCACGCTGCAGATTCCTTACAAGAAGGTCCCAGCAGGACGCCTAAACGAACCCACAGCAGTTTTGGGAGAAGATTAAAACCCAGACAGCACAGGGACTGATGCAAACTACTCAACAGTTGTTGTTAGTTCACTAATTGTGCTGTAACAGTTTAGGACTGACTTATGATTTTACTATGCTGTTATGATTACCACTGAACTCTCTTAGGGGCATGGCTGCTGGAAAGTTTCTTCTGTGGCAAGAGGTGTAACAGTTAGTATGTCATAGTAATTATCTTAAACTGTGAATTTTTCTATTGTCCTTTCTTAGTCGTTTGGGGGGGGCTGTGGGCTATATTAATCATATATTCCATAACCTACATATGTTGAAGCATGTGGGAATGTTTGGTGATTGCATATGTAAGGCGACTTCACACCTCTGAAAGGACAAAGACTCTCAACCGCCAGTGAAGAACAAAGACGTTCCCAGACACTGCGGTGGAGACCGGAGGAGCTACCCTCACCCCCCCCAGGGCGAAGAGAGGAAGTACCAAGACAATGGGGGGATTAAGATAATGAGGGATATCAGCCTTTGATATGCATGTCTTTTGTTATGTGCAAGTATAAAGTCAGAGAGCCGGAGGTATTCGGTCTCTTTTTCCTTCTGCTGCTTCTGCACTTAGATGAGACTTGTTAGGAGAGCTGATAATAAACTTTGGTTTATATACCGCCTCGTTCTTTCAAGCTCTTCTACAGTTGGCATATTTCTTTCGCTGCTGCACAATTTCTGTCGGGTAGTCATGGTCAAAGAATATCTGTTTGTCGCCGACTCGTATCTTTTTTTTCCACGCTTGTGTCAGGATTCTTTCCTTTACGTCGTATTTTTTTTTTTTCCACAATATCTTTATTGAACCTTTTTTTTTTTTTTAACAAACATGATACAAACAATCAAACACTAACACTAAAGTACTACAAAAAAAAAAAATGCACTAAAAACACCAACAACCACCAACAAAATCAAGTCTTCAACAATGCTCCTCTGTTTAGTCTAGACAATCCAATACATAAGTATACATATTATGTTCACCAGTTTGGAATTTACAAGGTCCACACACATCATTCACCTTCTTCTTCAAGAGTTATGTTTAAATTTTTTACATAATCAATAAAAGGTCTCCATATATTCTCAAACACAATTTCCTTTGATTTCAGTATATATGTTATTCTTTCTAATGGAAGGTTTGTTAACATCTGTCTTAACCACTGAGTCACATCTGGTCTATGAGTCTTTTTCCATAATAGTGCAATACATTTTTTGGCATTAAGCAAACTGAGGTCTATGAATGTTCTTTCACTTTTATTGAAATTATGCTTTTCTGGGTACAGACCCAACAAAACCAGTTTAGGATTCAATATGATTTGTTTTGAGATTATTTTTTCAATTGTTACCCTCACCTCTTCCCAAAACATTCTTATTAATCTACATTCCCATAAACAATGAAATAGGGTTCCTTTACTTTCCATGCATTTTGTGCATGTATCTGGTATATTTTTGTTATATCTATTTAACTCCTCCGGTGTAACATACATCCGCATTAACCATTTGAAATGTATCAATTTAAGGCGTGCATTTATTGATTTGGTTTGAGCTTCTGTACAAGCCAATTCCCATTGTTCCTCTGAAATTTCAATTTGCAGATCTTCTTTCCAGTAGTTTAATCTTTTCAGTGAATTTTCACTTGAAGATAGTGTCAATGAGTTATAAAACTCTGAAATAATACCCTTTCTTTTACTATCTTTCATCATCATTTTTTCCAAGGATGAATAAATAGGTCGAGTGAGAGCTTTATTTTGATTTGATCGAATAAAGTTTCTAAGTTGAAGATATTTAAAAAAATGTGTTCTATTGAGATTAAATTTGATCCTCAGCTCTTCAAAAGACATTATGTTGTCTGCACATGGCAAATATAAATCCTGAATCTTTTGTATCCCTTTTAAATTCCATACTTTAAATACAGCGTCCGCTCTCCCTGGTTTAAAATATTGATTACCCCATATTGGACTAAATTGTGACAATAACTGTGGTTCTTTTAAATAGTTTTTAGCTTCACACCATATTTTGATCATATGCTTTACAAATGGATTTTTAACTTGTTTTTGTAATTTTTTTGCCGAATCTGAGTATATGAATATGGGAAGAGGTAAAGGTAAATTGTATGATTCCATTTCAGTCCAGTGAGGGAGATCATTTGATGAAAAATAATATGTCATAGACCTCAGTTGTGCCGACCAATAATACAACATAAAATTTGGACATTTCAGACCTCCACGATCAAATGGTAAATATAATAAAGACAGACGTAATCTAGCCCTCCTGTTGTTCCATATAAATTCCACTAACTTTTTTTTTATTCTTGAGAATAGATCTAAAGGTGGTGATAAGGGAATGTATTGAAATAAATAAAGTATTTTAGGTAAAATATTACTTTTAAGTATATTGATTCTCCCGATCATCGACATTGGTAGTGACATCCATCTCTGAGTTAACTCACTGATATCTGACATTAAGGCTTCATAGTTGACACTGGCGACTGATTCTAGCTTAGGCATAATTTGGATTCCTAAATATTTAAACTGATTTACAACATTGAATTGATTTACCTCAGGGGCTGGGTAATTTCTCTGGGTCTCATTTAGCATTAATATTGAAGATTTAGTTTTATTTATTTTATATCCTGATATTTCCCCAAAATTCTTTATTAAATTCAACAAGGTTGGAATTGATTTTTTTAGATTTGACATAAACAAAATTATATCATCGGCGTACAGGGAGATTTTATGTTCTGTTGGTCCAACTTTAATTCCATATATTTGTGAATGTAAACGTATCGCTATCGCTAAAGGTTCAATTGCCATAGTAAACAGTAAAGGTGAGAGTGGACAGCCTTGTCGACATCCTCTATTGATTTTTATTGGTTTTGAAATATTGTTATTTGTTAGGATTTCTGCTGTAGCATTATTGTATATTATTTGAACCCATTTTATGAAATTATTTCCAAGTCCAAACCTTTGTAGGACTTCAAAAAGAAAGGGCCATTCAACTCTATCAAAGGCCTTTTCGGCGTCCAATGATAGGAGAGCTGTATCCGGTGCTTCTTTATTAAAATAGATAATATTAAATAGTCTTCTTACATTATGGAAGCCTTGTCTACCCTTTATAAAGCCATTCTGATCTCGATTAATAATATTTGGTAAAATTTCTTGTATTCGTCTTGCTAAAATTTTACAGATTATCTTAAGGTCGGCGTTTAATAGGCTTATTGGTCTCATATTTTCACATTTATTAGAGGGCTTACCTGGTTTTGGCAGCAGTATAATTAAGGCATTATTTATGTATGATGGTAAATTATTATTTTGAAATGCTTCTAAAACCATTTCCAAAAAAGGTTTTATTAATTTATTCTTAAATTTTTTATAAAGGTCAACTGGAAGACCATCTGGTCCTGCACTTTTTCCTGATTTCATATTATCAATGGCTAGCCCAACTTCTTCTTGACTAATTTTAGACTCCAATATCTCCCTGTTTTCATTTGGAATACACGGTATAGATAGTTCGTTCAAAAACCCATTTAGTTTTGTTAAATCAGGTTCATTTTTGGTATCATATAATTTTTCATAGTAATCTCTAAAGGCTCTATTAATTTCTAAAGGATCTATAACTACCTGTCCCTTACTTATAATACTGGTAATTGGTGTTTTAATTTCCAATTGTTTAATCTGCCATGCTAATAATTTTCCTGATTTTTCACCTTGTTCATAAAAAGATTGTTTCAATCTTAGAAGACTCGAGGCAGCTCTATTCGCTGATTTTTTGTCGTATTCAGCTCTCAAAATCAGTAATTCATTCTCCAACCTTGGGTCACTTCCTGCATACACTTTTTCCTGAAGATTTTTTATTTTATGTTCCAATTTAGCTCTCTCCTCTCGAGTCTTCTTAGATTTTGATCCTGTATAACTAATAATATGCCCCCTAATAAAAGCTTTGAAAGCCTCCCACTTTACACATGCTGATGTTTGTGTAGTATTGATGTCAAAGAACTCGTCTATCTGTTTTTCTATATACTTGACAAATTCCTCATCCTGAAGCCATTTATGCTGAAATTGCCATCTACCTGATTCCTTTGTCAATTTTTTATCTACATATATTAGACAACAGGGTGCATGATCAGAGATCACGATGTTATCATAAAAGCAGTTTTGAATCTTGGACCTTAATTCTGTGGAAATCAAAAAATAATCAATACGTGAGAATGTCTTGTAGGTACTGGAATAACAAGAATAGGCTTTAACTTGTGGTTTCATTTCTCTCCATATATCTAACAATCTCAATTCTTTCATAAAATGATTAATAGTCATCCTACATCCAATGTGCGTACAATCCAGTCCTGTTGATCTATCCACACCTGGATTCAATGTACAATTAAAATCCCCTGCTATTATATGTTGCCCTGTAAGTGATGATAAGATGAGAAATAAATTAGCAAAGAACTTCTGATCATCTATATTGGGACCATATAAGTTCACAAGATTTATATTTTCTAATAGCAAAGAACCTTGAATGATTACATATCTTCCAAATTTGTCTCCAATTACATTTTTCACTTGAAAAGGAACTGATTTATGTATGAGAGTCATAACTCCCCTGGCTCGGGATGAAAATGAAGAGGTGAATACACTTCCCTGCCATCTACTCCTAATTCTTTTAACATCCTCCTCTATCAGATGAGTTTCTTGTAAAAACACAATTCTTGAACCCATGTCCTTTATTTTATTCATAACTTGTTTAAGTTTTTTTAAATTTTGTAGACCTCTGCAATTCCATGAAGTTAAATTAAGATTAACACTTTGGTCCATGATCAATAGAGAGTTTGGGATTACCTTGCAGTGTAAACATGCTCATACAGAGAAGCAAAAACATGAGTGGTTGAACATTCATCCTACAAACTACACACAAACAAATTTCCCCTTCCCACACTTGTGGCAAACCCCCCAAAATCAAAAGAAAAATTCTGTCTCCCGATATAGCCATCGACCGTTCCACACCCACGGGGAACAGCCTAAGCCACTCCTTCTTCATCCTCCCAATCACCCTAACTCTACTGCTTTTAATGACGTAACATTAACTCTCCTCTGTAGTTTTCCAACTTAACTCCAAAATTTTTAACAACTTTGTACATCATAGTTTTTTTTTTTTGTTTGTTTTGTTTTTGTTTTGTTTTTTTTTAATATATAATACAATCTATATTTTGTAAACTTACTATTTACTTCAAGTCAGTCAGATGCCTGTGCAAATGCTTAATTATTCTACCTTATATTTTGTTCATGCTTAGCTCCCACCAGTCTCTTCTTCTTCTTTGATCTTCTTGATGAACTCCTGCGCCTCCTCTGGGGTCTTGAAGATGTGGGTTCTGCCCTCATACGTGGTCAGCAGTCTCGCAGGATAGATTACACCATGACGAATCCCAAGGTTGCGCAGCTCCTTACGTACGGGATCAAACTGCTTCCTCAATTGCTGGATTCCTGTGGCCAAATCTGGGTAGAACCGCACCTGCTGGTCCTGGTGTTTAATCTCTCCTTTTTTAGCTCGTGCAGCGTTGAAGATCTTCATCCTGTCTCTGTTGTTAAGAAACTTCATAATTAAGGTCCTCGGCGGTCCCTTATCTCTCCGTGGGCCAATGCGATGTGCTTTTTCCAGAACCACTGCTGATTGCAACTCCTCGCTGCCCAGCACCTCCGGAATCCACTTTTCCAGAAAGGAACATACGTCCCGACCTTCTGATTCCTCTGGAAGACCCACCAGCCTCAAATTATTCTGTCTCGACCGAGATTCCAAATCCAAAATATTATCTTCCAGACATTTATTTTTTTTTTCCAAAGTGCGCACCTTTAATTGAAGACGGGTGACGTCATCTTCAGCACTAGCGAGACGGAGCTCCATCTGCGCCGTTCGTTCTACACAGTCACCCAATTCCTTTCTTATTCCTTCCAACGCTGTCATAATCCCATCAAATCTAGAGGAAAAGTCCGCTCTCATTGAACTCATGGCAGCCATCAGCGCATCTGCGCCATTCCCCGCAGAAATCGCAGCGTTGCCAGCCTCCTCCGCCATATATGGAGCCCTGTTTGCTGCGTCACAGACCTGAAAGTCCGTTAATTTGGACTGTTTCGGCGGCTCGCTTTTTCCTTTTCCTGGTTTTCCAGCCTTAGGCTTCGCCAACATATCCTCGCCCAAACGCTGGGATACGTTCTGTCCCAAATGAGAGAGTTATTTGCCGATTTTTTTTCTCCAGGAGCAGAGCAGAGCGAGACACGTCCGTCCTACGTGGCAGCCATAACCGGAAGTCCTTTACGTCGTATTTTAATAAGTTTACCACAACTGACCTGGGTGTAGAGTTTGGATTCGGGTTCTGTGCCAAGGCTCTGTGCGCTCGTTGGCTCTGCAGGTCTGTTTCATCGGGCAGCTCAAGTTCTTTTTTTAGGAATTGATCCATGAATTTCGTCATCGAGTTGCCTTCAATGCCCTCTGGAATCCCGAAGATGCGTATATTGCTCCGCCTGGACCTGCTCTCCAGGTCGGTTATTTTTTCCTGCATCCTCTGTGTTTGTGCCGTCAGGGTCTGCAGCCGCTCGCTTGCCTCGGTCTTCCAGTCTTCCAAATCTGATATTCGAGCCTGTGCTTCTGCCATACATGCCCATTGAGTGAGCAGTTCCTCCATGGTTTCAGCTAGCTTGTGTTCCATTTCTTTTCGGAGACCCATAATTTCCTCCTTCATCTCTTTTTTCAGTTCTTCCTTAAGAGCCGTTAAATCCTGTTGGAGTTGTCGCTTGAAGTCTTTTATGTCTTTACTTATATTGGCGAAGCCAGTGTTCATAATATCGAGTTTGGCGTCCTCCATTTTCTCTGCTGTAGTCACCTCGTTTTTTTGGGCCTCGTGTTCAGCGATTTCTCCAGCGTTGTTGAAGAGGGATTCTTTAGTTTTACCCTGCTTTTGTCCGTGTGCCTGGCTTCTTCGTGTTTTCATCCCTTGGTTTATTGATCTATTTATGTCGAGTTGGCCATTTACCAAAGATTTTTAATCCGACTAGGGAGAGCTCTCTGTTTAAGCGTTATGTCTCTCCGCCATCTTCCAGAAAAGGTTGAATTTAATGCATGACTAGTTTTGTTGCTGTAGCATAGCTCCTTCTTAGTCAGCCTATGAACTTTTCACCCCCCCCCCCCATGTGCCGATTGTCTATTAGTGCCACACATTTTTTTTAAATTATAACCAATATTTAGCTCAGCGGAATAAGATATTTTTAAATGTTTTTCCACTACTGCTGTAATTATTTCTAATTGGCTTAATTTGCACCAAATGATTTTTAAAGTTATATTATTTGAAAGCTGTTTAGAATTCTTTTTGTTTTATTCCAAAATAAAGAAGAATATCAGACAACCAATTATCAGACAACCAATCCACTAGTTCATCTTCTTCCGCTTAATCCTTTTCGGGTCGCAGGGGGGCTGGAGCCTATCCCAGCATCTTTGGGCGAGAGGCAGGGTACACCCTGGACAGATCGCCAGTCCATCGCAGGGCCAACACAGAGAGACAGGCAACCATTCACTCTCACAGTCATACCTAAGGATAATTTAGAATCCCCGGTTTTGATGCCAATTAACCTAACTTGCATGTTTTTGGCATGTGGGAGGAAACCGGAGAAATCCCGGAGTAAACCCACGCAGACACGGGGAGAACATGCAAACTCCACACAGATCACTGTTGGTCGGGGGCTGGGATCGAACCCAGGATCCCCCGGCCAAGGGTGAGTTGCTGTGCTGCTGCAGTGCTAACCACTGCGCCACCACGTCTGGAGAACAGATGGATACAGATTCTTCTTCTTCTTCTCTTGGTTACTGACAGATAGCAAACAACTGAAAGGTGCATACCGTCACCTACTGTACAAGAGTATGTAACATTATATCATCTGAGCCGACCCCTAAAGTCTATGACTTAATCCTGTGTTATTTAAAAAAGAAAAAAAGGGCCCTTCTTGTGATTCTTAGTGTCCCTCCATCTCCAGCTGTTCCCAGAATCCCAGTTAAATCCCATTCCTTCTTCTTCTTCTGATAGATTTGATTGGCGGTTGGCAACCAGCTCAAAGGTGCATTGCCGCCACTGACTTTATTATGTTTTCCTCATAGCTTTGTGACATCTTCCTCATAGCTTTGTGACTTCTTACTCATAGCTTTGTCACTCTGTGACCAGCCTGTCGAACTTCATTTTTCATTTTCTCTCTTTCATTTCCATACTTGTGACAGTATATAAGATGTGCTCGGCATTTTCTTTTACTCCACATTCTCTACATTTGTCACTTTCGCTTTTCCCCATGGTGAATAAAGTGCCATTTAAACCTGTATGCTCCAGTCTGAGTCTTGCCATAATGATGTCTTCCCTTCTGTTTGTTGTTTTATAATTCTTTATTGCAATAGATTTTTGTATTTTGTAATACAGTCTACCTTTATGATCTTCATCCCATCTTTTTTGCCATAGCTCAATTCCTTTCTTCTTGATTACTGCTTTCCCTTCACCTTTTCCAAGAGACAATGATATAGTTATCTCTTTTCCAAGAGCGCTTTTTGCTAATTTGTCTGCACAGTCATTCCCTTTCAGCCCTTCATGTGCAGGAACCCAACAAAACTGAACATCTCCACCACCCCTGTGTACCCTAAATAAACTGTGATATAGCTCAGTCACCAAGTCTTCCCTTGTAGATTTCTTCTTCTTCTTCTTTTAGATTTGATTGGCAGTTGGCAACCAGCTTACAGGTGCATTACCGCCATTGGACTTGATTATCATCACTCTATATCTTTGTATAAGGAGTTCTGAACAACTTATGTGTGAAAAATTATCCGTCCTTGGACTGTTGTATGGTTTTTAAAGCTGCAAGTGAATCTGTGCACACCACCACCCGGTCCGGTCTCACTTCTTCGTCTTCTTTTAGATGTGATTGGCAGTTGGCAACCAGCTTACAGGTGCATTACCGCCACACACTCCATAAATGTCTGTCTTCTTCTTCTTCTTTTAGATTTGATTGGCGGTTGGCAACCAGCTTACAGGTGCATTACCGCCACTGACTTGACCATCATCACTCTATATCTTTGTATAAGGAGTTCTTATAAAGAGTTCGGAACAACTCCTTATGTGTGAAAAAATTAGCAGTCCTTGGACTGTGGCTTCTTCTTCTTCTTCTTCTCTCGGTTACTGGCGGATAGCAAACAACTGAAAGGTGCATACTGCCACCTACTGTACAAGAGTGTGTAACATTGTGTCATTTGAGCCCGACCCCTAAATTCTATGACTTAATCCTGTGTTATTTAAAAAAGAGAAAAGAGCCCTTCTCGTGATTCTTATTGCCTCTCCATCTCCATCTGTTCGCAGAATCCCAGTTAAATCCCATTCCCTACCAGCCTCTCAAATGTTATTTTCCAATATTTGTCTTTCATTTCCGTATTTGTGAAAGTGTAATAACATGTGCTCGACATTTTCTTTTACTCCACATTCTCTAGATTTGTCACTTTCGCATTTCCCCATGGTGAATAAAGTGCCGTTTAAACTTGTGTGATCCAGTCTGAGTCTTACCATAATGATGTCTTCTCTCCTTTTGGTTGTTGTGAAATTCTTTATTGCAATAGATTTTTGTATTTTGTAATACGATCTACTTTTATGATCTTCGTCCCATCTTTTTTGCTATATCTCAGTTCCTTTTTTCTTGATTACTGCTTTCCCTTCACCTTTTCCAAGAGACAATGGTATAGTTATCTCTTTTCCAAGAGCACTTTTTGCTAACTTGTCTGCACAGTCAATCCATTTCAACCCTTCATGTGCAGGAACCCAACAAAACTGAACTTGTCCACCACCCCTGTGTACCCTAAATAAACTGTGATATAGCTCAAGTCTTCCCTTGTAGATTTTAATGTCTGTATGGTTTTTAGCGCTACAAGTGAGTCCGTGCACACCACCACCCGGTCCAGTCTAACCTCGTCCACCCACTGCAAAGCAATAATTATTGCCACCATCTCTGCTGTAAACACGGATGTATTGTTGGAGAGTCTTTTTGCGATGGTCACTTTAAACTCTGGAATGTATACTCCAACTCCAGCTGAGCCCTCTTTATTCTTTGAACCGTCAGTATAGAGCTGTAAGAAGCTATAGTAATTATTCCTGAGGTAAATGCTTGTGTTAACACCAACTTCCCTCATATGCCAATCCTTTTTCCTCATTAGCAGACTAGCATCTACTTCTATTCCCGGAAACAACCAAGGGGGAACATTACTCACTGGACTGGTGTTAGCTATATCAAGAGTGCAGCCCAAACATTCTAGTCCTTCTTTCAATTGTCCACCCAAACCCATGTCCCTGGAAATTAGAGTATTCCCAGCACTCTTGTAGTGTTGTCTTTGAGATATTTGCTTTGTCACTTCTTTTCAGCTTGACCCAGTATGATAATGCGAGTTTATCTCTTCTCAAATCCATTGGCATTTCTCCTGCTTCTATTAAAACTGCATTGTTTGGTGTTGTTTTGACGACTCCAATGCACAGGTGAAGCGCTCTATGCTGCATTCTATTTTTTCCAGAGTTGTCTTTGCTGCTGCTCTATAAATCATGCACCCATAGTCTATTGTCAATTGCATTAGTGCTCTGTAAATGTCAATTAATGCCTGTTTATCTGCACCCCATTCGTGTCCAGCTACAGCTTTTATGAGATTAATGACTTTTTTGCATTTTGTCTCCAGATTTTCAACATGAACTCTCCATGTGTATGCACTATCAAACCACAATCCTACATATTTGAATTCACTGACTTTCTCTATTGGTTGATTATATAATGTTAATGGTTCTGTACCAGTTCTGCATTTTTTGTGAAAGTCATACAGCAGGTTTTACTGTTTGAAAATTTAAATCCCCAGTCATACGACCACTTTTCCACTTTCTCCATTGCTTTCCTGATGTTTTTGAACACAAATTTCTCATTTCTTCCTCTCATCCATATTCCTCAGAGCTTTGTGACATTTTCCTCATAGCTTTGTGATATTTTTCTCATAGCTTTGGAACATTTTCCTCATAGCTTTATGACGTTTTCCTCATAGCTTTGTGACATTCTTCTTCTTTTTTAATCTTGTATCTGCGTCTCATCTCATTCTTCTTCTTCTAGCTGTAGCCCGTATCTGCATCTCATCTCCTTCTTCTTTTAGACTTGATTGGCGGTTGATCCACCAGCCCATGATGTCTTTGAACTTAAAGATCCCCCACTTAACAAGTCCTCAACGGCTTCCCACTGTAGCCCCTTAATGCCAAGATATTTTTCTGCTGCTTTCACAATGATTTTGATTTTTTCTGTTTTCTTGGAAGTCTGTGCAGTGCAGTTTATCTCATCTACCACAAATAAGACAATTTTTTTCCCCTTCAAAACCAGAGTATCTTCCTTAATTCTACTGTATGCACTGCAAGTCTGCACACTTTCCCTGTTCGAGTCCACTCCCACTTTTTTAGCTGGCACCTTTTTCGCAGCTTCTGCATATGTTAGTCCCTGGGAGACTTTTATCTGCTGTATTTCTGCTGCACTTTTGCTGGCTTCACAACCTCGATATGCAGAGCTATGTTCACCACCGCAGTTACAGCACTTTAATTTGGCTTCTCTTTCACACTTGCCATATTCATGTTCACTTGAGCATCTGGCACATCATTGTCTACCTTTGCATATCGCTGCTACATGACCAAACTTCTTTTAGATTTGATTGGTGGTTGGCAACCAGCTTACAGGTGCATTACCGCCACACACTCCATATACACCGGCCACTTTATTAGGTACACCAGTCCAACTGCTCGTTAACACTTAATTTCTAATCAGCCAATCACATGGCGGCAACTCAGTGCATTTAGGCATGTAGACATGGTCAAGACAATCTCCTGCAGTTCAAACTGAGCATCAGTATGGGGAAGAAAGGTGATTTGAGTGACTTTGAACGTGGCATGGTTGTTGGTGCCAGAAGGGCTGGTCTGAGTATTTCAGAAACTGCTGATCTACTGGGATTTTCACGCACAACCATCTCTAGGGTTTACAGAGAATGGTCCGAAAAAGAAAAAATATCCAGTGAGCGGCAGTTCTGTGGGCGGAAATGCCTTGTTGATGCCAGAGGTCAGAGGAGAATGGCCAGACTGGTTCGAGCTGATAGAAAGGCAACAGTGACTCAAATAACCACCCGCTACAACCAAGGTAGGCAGAAGAGCATCTCTGAACGCACAGTACGTCGAAATACTTTTATTTCACAAATGAAGCTATATATACAGTTTGACAGTTTTTTCCACTGTTGTAGTATGAATTCATTAATGCCACATAATATTCAGAGCTATGTATATATAAAAAAAACTTTATAAGTAGCGTAATCTTTATTTTAAAGGTCAAATTGCCATTGCAGCCCTCAGCCACTTCTCTTTTAGTTGGAGATGTGTCATGGCGGCCTCTGGGCCGTCATTGGCTTCATCAGTCCCAGCTGCGCACAGACCAACAGGTGCCAATCAGCGGCTGTTAAAAGCCAGTGTTGCTGACAGCCCGTCACGGAGATTTTTCGGAACAGCAGAGACTGGAGCTGACCGAGCTCGTAAGACGGAACGCCGAAACTTTGAACTTCATCAAACGAAAGGAAGCGACGGATGGTTAGATCTCCGAGAGAGAGCCAGAGAAGTTTGTCGGGCGGTTTGGCAAGGAGGTTGGGTGACGGGACTGGAGTCTGCGGGCATGGGAAAATGGAGAGGAGGAGCAGGGTAAAGACAGGTGTGGCGGGTCGGCGCAGCAGCATTGTGAATGGGCCAGACTGGGGAGATTCTGATTTGTGGGACAGTGAAGATAGTATGGATACTGGGCAGGGAAGCGGGAAAGGAAAAGAGAAAAGGGAGAATAACTTTCCCGGTAATAATGCAAAGAAGGCTAGAAGTAGTGGAAGTGGTGGTGGTGCGGAGGGAGGAGGGTAGGAAGGAGCCGAGTTAAAAATTATTGTAAGGTTTGAGGACGAAAAGGGGATATCCACAATGAGTCCAATTAAATTAACAACAATATTGAAAAATCAGGTAGGAGATATATACATGGCAAAGGTATTGAGAGATGGAAATCTACTGATTGTGTGCAGGAGTGAGGAGCAAAGGGAAAGAGCTGACAAAATGAGGGAGGTTGGGCGATTTAAAGTGAAAAATACAAGCATTATTGATAACGGATCAAAGTGGAACAAGGGTGTAATTTGGGGGGTGCCAATAGGAATGACAATGGAAGAAGTTAAAGCTAATTTAAAAGGGGGGGTAGTAAAGGCAGCTCGTAGGCTACAGGCCACCCAGGAAGGACAGAGGAGAGACACTGAGGGCGTGGTGGTTGAGTTTGAAGGAGAAGTGCTCCCCAAAAGTGTAAGTTTGGGCTTTTTGAGGTATGGGGTAAGAGAATTTGTCCCTAATCCAATTCGGTGCTATAATTGCCAAAGGTTTGGACACATAGCTAACACTTGTAGATGGAGGAAATGGTGTGCAAGGTGTGGGGGCAACCACCAGTATGGAGAATGTAAGCAAGAAACGCCAAAGTGTTGTAACTGTGGCGGGAATCATAGTGTGGCCTATGGAGGCTGTGAAAGTATGATGAGAGAAAGGGAAATTCAGCGAGTCAGAGTACAGAGTAAAGTTTCTTATGCTGAAGCAGTGAAAAGGACGGACCAGGGAGGAGGGAATGGGCAAAGGAATGGGGGGAGGCTGCCTGTAGGGGAAAGAGAGCTGGTACGGAATGGGGAAATTCAGGTTGATCTGAAGAGATTGGTTATCTTTATAGCAGGAGTTGTGAATGCCACAGTGGAAGTAAAGTCTAAAACTGAAAGAATTCAAATAATAGTGAAGGCAGCAGCTAATCATCTTGGTTTCAGTGGTTTAACTTGGGAGGAGGTGAGGAGTGGGCTCAGTAGCCAGACAAGTCAGGATCAAGCATCGACTGGAAAGGAATTGTGAGGATGGTTATAATGATTCAATGGAATGCAAGAAGTTTGGTGGCAAATGGACAGGAATTCAAAAGATATATTGAGGAACTTTCAGACAAACCAGATGTCATTTGTGTTCAGGAGACGTGGTTGAAACCTAATCTGGATTTTAAAATAGTGGGATATGTTTCTATTCGGAATGATAGGAAGGAGGGAATGGGAGGTGGGTGTGCAACATTTGTGAGGGAGGGAATTCAGTTTAGAGAGATAGGTAAAGGGGATGAGCTGGAATACGTGGTAGTTGAAATTTGGACTAAAGAGGGGGAATTAGTAGTCGTTAATTTGTACAATCCTTGTAGGAGACTGACATTGAGTCAATTATCTCAGATGGAGGGGATAGATGGGAGCAGGGTGGTAGTTTGTGGGGACTTTAATGCCCATAATGTGTTATGGGGGGCAAATTATACAGACATAAATGGTGAGATTATTGAAGAACTCTTGGAAGAGAAGAAGCTAGTATGTTTGAATAATGGTAGAGCAACTAGAATTGATGTACATACGGGGAGTGGTTCAGTTCTTGACTTGACATTGGTGACTAGTAATATTGCAAGTGTGTGTGAGTGGGAGGTTTTGGAGGAGTCTTCAGTGGGAAGTGATCATTTTCCAGTATATTGTAATCTTTTCATTTCAGTGAATAGGGTAAGTGGTCACAGGGAAGGGAGGTGGGTTTTTAGCACTGCTAATTGGAAATTATTTAAGTTTATTTGTGAGAGAGACCTTCCCCTAATAGAGGTCAGTGAAGACATTGAAAGCATGGAGGAAAGTATTAAAACTATTTTTCTGGAAGCAGACAATCAGTCAATTTCTAAAAGTAAAGGGAAAAGATTAAAGAAAGCAGTGCCTTGGTGGACAGAGGAGTGCACTAGAGCTATTAAAGAGAGGAATAATAATAATAATAATAATAATAATAATAATAATAATAATAATAATAATAATATTTAATAATAATACATAATAATAATAATAATAATAATAATAATAATAATACATCAGTCTTATATAGCGCTTTTCTAAATACTCAAAGACGCTTTACAAAGCAGCATAGGGACAAACATATAGAGAACGAGTAAACAGACAAGGTAGGTACACATAGGTAGAAGAGGCAGTCAGTTTTTGTAGGTAGATTTGAAAAGATGGGTTTTGAGTTCACTTTTAAAAGAAGCAAGTGTGTATTCCAGAGGGTATGAATAAGATGTTTAAGGTCCTAAGGAGAACTCATAATTGGCAAAACTTGATTAATTATAAGAGAGCACTGGCAAAAGCCAGGAAAACTATCCAGAGGGCCAAGAGAGAAAGCTGGCAGAGATACTGTAGCACTGTAGGTAGATCAACAGCCGTGGGAGATGTATGGAGCATGATCAAGGCTATGAGGGGAGTCAGGAGGGAATGGCAGTACCCAATATTAAAAAGTGGGGGAGAGATTGCAATAACTGATGGGGAGAAAGCAACAATGATAGCAAAGAGCCTGACTCAAATTCATAGCTCAGGTAATTTGACTGAAGAGGGTAAAAGAGGAAGAAGTAGGACGAGTTTAGCACACCCTGAGGTTTTGGAGGAAAGGTGTGATTTTAGTAGCCCGTTGGATTCTCCTTTCACTCTAGATGAAATGGAAAGAGCGGTAAACAAATCAGGATTAACATCCCCTGGGAAAGACAGTATCTGTTACATCATGGTGAAACACTTAGGGACTTTGGCAAGGAGGAAACTATTGGAAGTCTACAACAAAGTGTGGGAAAAGGGAAAGCTCCCAACTGCATGGAAAGAAGCTGTGATTGTTCCTATAAGGAAACCTGGAAAGGATCCCTCAGACCCACCGAGTTACAGGCCTATAGCTCTAACATCGCATTTGGGAAAAATAATGGAGAGAATGATCACAGATAGGATTGCTTTCTATCTTGAAAGTAGGGGAATTTTGTCACTACATCAGAGTGGATTTAGAAAAGGAAGGGGAACTATGGATCCTGTTGTGTGTTTGGAGACAGAGGTACGGAAGGCTCAGGTAAACAAAGAGCCGGTAATTGCGGTATTCTTTGACGTGGAAAAAGCATATGACATGTTGTGGAAGGAGGGGCTGATGATAAAGCTAAGTATGATAGGAATATCTGGGAGAACATTTAACTGGATAAAGGATTTTTTGTTTAATAGGTACATTCAAGTTAGAGTGGGCAGAGCCATGTCAGATAGGTACTTGGTGGAAAATGGCACCCCCCAGGGTAGTGTTATAAGCCCAGTACTTTTTTCTATTATGATAAATGATGTTTTTTCTGTTGTGAACAATGACATTGGCTGTTCTTTATTTGCTGATGATGGGGCATTATGGAAAAGAGGGAGTAATTTTAAGTATATAAGAGGGAAAATACAAGAAGCGATAAGTGCAGTGGAGGGGTGGTCATATTCCTGGGGATTTAAATTCTCTGTTGAGAAAACAAAGGTGGTAGTGTTCACAAGGAAAAGGGTAGCTGATGCCCAGTTAACATTGTACGCTCAGGAATTGGAACAAGTCAAAGTTTTCAGGTTTCTGGGTATCTGGTTTGATGTTAATCTAACTTGGAGGGAGCATATTCAGAAGATGTCAGCTAGGTGCAAAAAAGTACTGAATGTGATGAGGTGTTTGACAGGGGTTGAGTGGGGTGCTAGCAGAACGGCTATGAGAAACATTTATGTTGCGTTAATTAGGTCTATATTGGATTATGGGTGTATTGTATATGGATCTGCTTCCAAAACCACGTTGAGCAAGTTGGATGTCATCCAGGCCCAAGCACTGAGGATCTGCTGTGGGGCTTTTAAAACAACTCCTGTTGCTGCCCTCCAGGTGGAAATGGGGGAAATGCCATTAAGTATCAGGCGTAAGCAGATGATGATGATTTACTGGGTCAATCTGCAGGGGCACGCTCAAGAGAAACACCCTACAGTCAGAGTGTTGTTGCCTTGTTGGGAGGGGGAAAGAGGTAAAGGGGAGAATTTTGCATTTCACGCTGGGAGAGTGGCTAGGGATATGAAGTTATGTGATAGAACATACAGTATATCCCATCAGTTCCTTTGCCAGTCACTCCTCCATGGTTTTTCTACCCAGTGTCAGTTGATTTGTATTTTTTGGAAAAGATGCGAGCTTGCAGAGAATTTGGAAACGCTGCAGTTTTAGTAGAGGATCGGTTGGGTACAATATATCACTCCCTTACCCCAGTATTCACGGATGGATCAAAGGATCCTGACACGGGCTGCACTGGGTTTGCTTTCCATATCCCTGCCTTAAAAATATCTGCTAATAGAAGAACATCTTCCCATCTGTCTGTGTATACAGTCGAATTGTTGGCTTTGGTGACTGCGTTGCAGAGGATTGAGGAGCTGATGATCAAGGAGTTTGTCCTTTGTTCGGATTCCAGTGCAGCCTTGCTGTCAATTAAATCAGGGTCATCCGATAGCAGACAGGACTTGGTCTATGAGATATATGAGACTTTATATAGACTCAGAAACAAAGGGGTGGCTGTGGTGTTTATGTGGGTTCCAGCTCACAGGGGGGTTAAGGGAAATGAGGTCGCAGATAAATTGGCTAAACAGGCTCTGGGACACTGGGAGGTGTGGGATATTTCATTGAGTAAATCTGAGGCAAAAACGCTGATTAAAGAGTATATTAGGCAGGAGTGGCAGCATAGGTGGGACACAGGGGAAACAGGGCGACATATGTATGCTATCCAGAGTGCGGTTGGAGTGAAGGGCAGGATGGGGACAAGAAATACAAAGGAAGAGAATATTTTATCTAGGCTAAGGATGGGACACACTAGGTTAAACAAAACTTTGCATCTGGTAGGTAAGCACCCGACAGGGATGTGCGATTATTGTGAGAGAGAGGAAGAAAGTGTGGAGCATGTCATTTTCTACTGCCAGAAGTATACCCAGGAGAGAGACAGATTAGTGGAGGGAATTAGAGAATTAGGGGTGGGTGATGCTAACTTAAGCATGATGGTGGGGGATGGGGTAAGAAAGTTGTTGGTCTACTTTAAAGATACGGGGCTAATTAATAGAATATAGGGGGGGGGGGGTTGTTTTTTTTTTGGAGGGTGACTGGGGTATAATGTCTGGTCCACACTCCAACGCTGGATGGCGGTAATGCGCCTTTAAGTTGGGTGCCCCCGCCAAAAAACAGAAGAAGAAGAAGAAGAAGAAGCCCGTCACGGAGAAAAAGCGAAAACGTGACAGGAGGGCTCGAGTTGAGCTGGGAGAGCAGTTTGAATGCTGAAACTTTGAACTTCATCAAACGAAAGGAAGCGTCGGATGGTTAGATCTCCGAGAGGGAGCCAGAGAAGTTTATCGGTCGGTTTGGCAAGGAGGTTGGGTGACGGGACTGGAGTCTGCGGGCATGGGAAAATGGAGAGGAGGAGCAGGGTAAAGACAGGTGTGGCGGGTCGGCGCAGTGGCATTGTGAATGGGCCAGACTGGGGAGATTCTGATTTGTGGGACAGTGAAGATAGTATGGATACTGGGCAGGGAAGCGGGAAAGGAAAAGAGAAAAGGGAGAATAACTTTCCCGGTAATAATGCAAAGAAGGCTAGAAGTAGTGGAAGTGGTGGTGGTGTGGAGGGAGGAGGGCAGGAAGGAGCCGAGTTAAAAATTATTGTAAGGTTTGAGGACGAAAAGGGGATATCCACAATGAGTCCAATTAAGTTAACAACAATATTGAAAAATCAGGTAGGAGATATACACATGGCAAAGGTATTGAGAGATTCAATTCAATTCAACTTTATTTATATAGCGCCATTTCACAACAACAGTCATCTCATAGCACTATCAACTGTAGGGGGGACCCCCACAGTTGCAGAAAGACCCCAGCAATCAGGCGATCCCCTGTGAGCAAGCACTTGGCGACGGTGGAGAGGAAAAACTCCCTTTTAACAGGAAGAAACCTCCAGCAGAACCAGGCTCAGGGAGGGGCAGTCATCTGCTGCGACTGGCTGGGGGGTGAGGGGATAGAGAAGAAGAAAAGAACAGACATGTAGAGAGCAAACAGCACGATGGGGACTCAATCTATGGGAGAGAACAAACAAATGTTAATGACCAGCAAAAAAAAAAAAATATTTCATAGAGAGTGAGGAAAGGAGTGAGGCCCAGTGCATTACTGGAGGTCCCCCGGCTGACTAAACCTATTAGCAGCATAACTAAGGGAGGGTTCAGAAACACATGATCCCTCCCTAATTGTAGGCTATATCAAAAAGGTAGGTTTTAGCACTATTCTTAAAAACAGAGATCGAGTCTGACTCCCAAATCCAGATTGGCAGCTGATTCCACAGGAGAGGAGCTTGATAACTGAAGGCTCTGCCTCCCATTGTACTTTTGGAGATTCTAGGTATTACAAGTAATCCTGCATTTTGGGAGCGTAGTGCTCTGTTAGGATGATACGGTAGTATCAGATCTTTTAAATAAAAAGGAGCCTGATTGTTTAGAGCTTTGTAAGTAAGAAGAAGGATTTTAAACTTAATTCTAAACTCTATGGGAAGCCAATGAAGGGAGGCCAGAACTGGAGAGATATGATCTCTCTTTCTAGTACCTGTTAAAACTCTTGCTGCAGCATTTTGGATCAGCTGAAGACTTTTTAAAGATGTTTTAGGACAGCCTGATAATAAAGAATTACAATAATCTAATCTCGAGCTAACAAAAGCGTGGATCAGCTTCTCAGCATCACTCTGAGACAAGATGCTCCTAATCTTGGCAATATTACGCAAATGATAGAAGGCAGTCTTAGAAACAAATTTAATATGTGAATTGAAGGACAAATCCTGATCAAAAATAACTCCAAGGTTCCTCACAGAGCTATTAAGAGAAAGAGTAACTGCATCCAAACTGAAAGTTTGATTTGGAAAGGAATTTCTAAGGTTTTTTGGACCAACAAGAATGACTTCAGTCTTATCTGAATTTAATAGCAGGAAATTACAAGTCATCCAAGCTTTGATTTCCTTAAGACAGGCTTCTAACTTGGCTAATTGATTAGTATCATCTGGCTTCATTGACAGGTATAATTGTGTGTCATCTGCATAACAATGAAAATGTATACAGTGCTTTCTAATAATGTTGCCTAACGGAAGCATATATAAACTAAAAAGAGTAGGGCCTAGCACAGATCCCTGTGGAACTCCATGACTAAGCTTTGAGCTGAAAGAAAACTCATCATTTACATGAACAAACTGGAACCTATCAGATAAATAAGATCTAAACCACTGCAATGAAGTTCCATTAAGTCCAACATAGTGTTCTAATCTATCAAGTAGAATATTATGATCAATAGTATCAAAGGCTGCACTAAGATCTAAAAGGACAAGTACAGAAACTAGTCCATTATCAGATGCAATGAGGAGGTCGTTAGTGACCTTCGCTAAGGCTGTTTCAGTACTATGATGGATTCTAAACCCAGATTGAAACTCTTCAAGTAAACCATTTCCCTGCAGGTGGTCAAATAATTGCGTAGCAACAACTCTTTCTAAGATTTTTGAAATGAAAGGGAGATTAGAGATTGGTCTATAGTTAGCTAAAGCTCCTGGATCTAGCGTTGGCTTTTTGAGTAAGGGTTTAATTACAGCCGTTTTAAAAGCCTGCGGTACATGTCCTAAAGTCAATGAAGAATTGATTATATGAAGAATAAAGCTCCCAATAAGTGGGAAGACTTCTTTAAATAACCTGGTAGGAATAGGGTCTAAAAGACAAGTTGAAGGTTTGGATGAGGAAACTATTTTGTCTAACTCACAAAGGTCGATTGGAGTAAACTCATCAAGACAGACATCAATAGAAGGAGTTGTAGTAGTTACAGTATTTAAGTTAACTGTGGGAAGAATCTGATTGATTTTATCTCTGATGGATGAAATTTTATTATTGAAAAAGTTCATAAAGTCCTGACTAGTAAGCTCTAAGGGGATGCTAGGATTGACAGAGTCCTGACTCTTTGTCAACCTGGCTACAGTACTGAAAAGAAACCTGGGATTATTCTTGTTCTCTTCTATTAATGCAGAGTAATAACTCGTTCTAGCTTTTCTAAGAGATTTTTTATAAATTAAAAGATGATTTCTCCAAGCTAAATAGATTTCATCTAAATTAGTAGAGCGCCATTTTCTTTCTAATTGACGAGTCTTCTGTTTTAAGCTACGAGTTTCTGTGTTGAACCAAGGAGTTAAAAATCTCTGATTAGACTTTTTCTTTTTTAAGGGGGCCACCAAGTCTAGAGCCTGATGCAGAGAAGCTGAAACACTATCCACCATGTTATCAATTACAGAAGGAGCAAGCTGTCTATAGCTTATTTCCGTTGTGTTGACACATGGCATAGAGGAAACAATCTGCATAAATTTGGAAACGGCATCATCTGAGAGGCATCTACTGTGATAATATTTTTCTTTAGGAGCCAAATAGTCAGAAATAGTAAAATCAAAGGTTAACAGACAATGGTCTGACAGTACAGGGTTATGAGGAGACACTACAAGATTTTCTATTTCTATGCCATATGTCAGAACAAGGTCCAATGTATGGTGGAGGTAATGAGTAGAATTTCCTACTTTCTGAGAAAACCCAATCGAGTCTAATATTGAATTAAAAGCCACATTAAGGCAGTCACTATCTACATCCACATGTATATTAAAGTCCCCTACTATAATTATTCTATCAGATTTCAGCACTAAATCAGCTAAGAAATCAGCAAATTCGGATAAAAATTCTGAATAGGTTGATGGGGGACGATAAACTATGGCAAATAAAATTGGGTTTAACCTGAAATTGCTAAAGTGCCCAACACTGAGGACCAGGCCCTCAAAGGAATTATAACATGTTTTTTGCTTTACATTAACTAGTAATTTGGAATGGTAAATTGTTGCTACTCCTCCTCCACGACCAGAACTTCTGGGATTTTGACAGTTTAAATAACCAGAGGGAGTTGATTCATTTAAACCAACATAATCCTCTTGTCCTAACCAAGTCTCTGTAAGGGAAATTAAATCAATCTGATGATCAATTAACAGATCATGGACTAACAGAGACTTGGGAGTTAGAGACCTAATATTTAATAAACCACATTTAATTTTTAAATTATGAGGAGGAACAGAGGCCAAATCATTCAATTTAGAGGCTTTATGTTTAATTTGAGTTTTACCAATATTTTGCTTTATCACTTTGGGATGCTTATACATTATATTTTTATTTACTTTGGAGGGAGCAGACAACGATTCTCTGATGGGGAAGACAGGGGCTAAGCTGAGGGGTGGCGGATGAAGAGGAGCTTCAGAGAGGCGTGTAAGACTGCAACTCTGCTTCCTGGTCCCAACTCTGAGTAGTCATGGTTTTGGAAATTTGGATAAAAAAGATGCCAGATTGTTAGATAAATGAGAAGCACCATCCAAAGTGGGATGAATGCTGTCTCGTCTCATAAGACCAGGTTTTCCCCAAAAAGAGCTCCAATTGTCAATGTAGCCCACGTCATTTTTAGGACACCACACAGACAGCCAGCGGTTCAAGGATGACGAGCGACTAAACATGTCATCACTGGTCAGATTGGGGAGGGGCCCAGAGAATACTACAGTGGCAGACATCGTTTTTGCAAAGTCACACACCGATTCTATATTAAGTTTCGTGACTTCCGACTGCCGGAGACGGATGTCATTAATGCCGGCGTGAATAACAATTGTGGAATATTTAGAGTTACTTTTAGCCAGCATTTTCAAATTTGACTCGATGTCGCCTGCTCTGGCCCCAGGAATGCATGTGACTATGGCCGCTGGAGTCTCTAGGTTCACGTTTCTGACTACAGAGTCGCCAATGATCAGAGTTTTTTCCTCAGCGGGTGTGTCGCTGAGCGGGGAAAAACGATTAGAAACGTGAACAGGTTGGTGGTGAACCGGGGCTTTGCAACTAGGCTTCCTTCTCACCGTCACCCACCCAGTCTCCTCGCTGCTGAGGAGAGCCGGGGAACCGCTGACAGTGGGACCTAAGCTAGCTAGCTCCGCTGCAGCTAATGGGCGTCCGTCGAGATTAACTGGCGCAGACGGTGTTTCAATGCAGCGGAGCCGGGATTCCAAATCAGACAACCTCGCCTCGAGCGCCTCAAAAAGACAACATTTATTACATTTACCGTTATCACTAAAAGAGGCAGAGGTGTAGCTAAACATCTGACAGAGAGAGCACACCAGAGGAGGAGAGGAAAGAGAGGTAGTAGCCATAGCTAGTGGCTGGAGAGCTGGAGAGCAAACCACACAGGCAGACAGCAAAACAGGAAGTGACGATACGTTACCACAAGGAAGTGACGAGATGGAAATCTACTGATTGTGTGCAGGAATGAGGAGCAAAGGGAAAGAGCTGACAAAATGAGGGAGGTTGGGCGATTTAAAGTGAAAAATACAAGCATTATTGATAACGGATCAAAGTGAAACAAGGGTGTAATTTGGGGGGTGCCAATAGGAATAACAATGGAAGAAATTAAAGCTAATTTAAAAGGGGGGGGGGGGTAGCAAAGGCAGCTCGTAGGCTACAGGCCACCCGGGAAGGATAGAAGAGAGACACTGAGGGTGTGGTGGTTGAGTTTGAAGGAGAAGTGCTCCCCAAAAGTGTAAGTTTGGGCTTTTTGAGGTATGGGGTAAGAGAATTTGTCCCTAATCCAATTCGGTGCTATAATTGCCAAAGGTTTGGACACATAGCTAACACTTGTAGATGAAGGAAAAGGTGTGCAAGGTGTGGGGGCAACCACCAGTATGGAGAGTGTGAGCAAGAAACGCCAAAGTGTTGTAACTGTGGCGGGAATCATAGTGTGGCCTATGGAGGCTGTGAAAGAATGGTGAGAGAAAGGGAAATTCAGCGAGTCAGAGTACAAAGTAAAGTTTCTTATGCTGAAGCAGTGAAAAGGATGGACCAGGGAGGAGGGAATGGGCAAAGGACTGGGGGGAGGCTGCCTGTAGGGGAAAGAGAGCTGGTACGGAATGAGGAAATTCAGGTTGATCTGAAGAGACTGGTTATCTTTATAGCGGGAGTTGTGAATGCCACAATGGAAGTAAAGTCTAAAACTGAAAGAATTCAAATAATAGTGAAGGCAGCAGCTAATCATCTTGGTTTCAGTGGTTTAACTTGGGAGGAGGTGAGGAGTGGGCTCAGTAGCCAGACAAGTCAGGATCAAGCATCGACTGGAAAGGAATTGTGAGGACGGTCATATTGGTTCAATGGAATGCAAGAAGTTTGGTGGCAAATGGACAGGAATTCAAAAGATATATTGAGGAACTTTCAGACAAACCAGATGTCATTTGTGTTCAGGAGACGTGGTTGAAACCTAATCTGGATTTTAAAATAGTGGGATATGTTTCTATTCGGAATGATAGGAAGGAGGGAATGGGAGGTGGGTGTGCAACATTTGTGAGGGAGGGAATTCAGTTTAGAGAGATAGGTAAAGGGGATGAGCTGGAATACGTGGTAGTTGAAATTTGGACTAAAGAGGGGGAATTAGTAGTCGTTAATTTGTACAATCCTTGTAGGAGACTGACATTGAGTCAATTATCTCAGATGGAGGGGATAGATGGGAGCAGGGTGGTAGTTTGTGGGGACTTTAATGCCCATAATGTGTTATGGGGGGCAAATTATACAGACATAAATGGTGAGATTATTGAAGAACTCTTGGAAGAGAAGAAGCTAGTATGTTTGAATAATGGTAGAGCAACTAGAATTGATGTACATACGGGGAGTGGTTCAGTTCTTGACTTGACATTGGTGACTAGTAATATTGCAAGTGTGTGTGAGTGGGAGGTTTTGGAGGAGTCTTCAGTGGGAAGTGATCATTTTCCAGTATATTGTAATCTTTTCATTTCAGTGAATAGGGTAAGTGGTCACAGGGAAGGGAGGTGGGTTTTTAGCACTGCTAATTGGAAATTATTTAAGTTTATTTGTGAGAGAGACCTTCCCCTAGTAGAGGTCAGTGAAGACATTGAAAGCATGGAGGAAAGTATTAAAACTATTTTCCTGGAAGCAGCCAATCAGTCAATTTCTAAAAGTAAAGGGAAAAGATTAAAGAAAGCAGTGCCTTGGTGGACAGAGGAGTGCACTAGAGCTATTAAAGAGAGGAATAAGATACTTAAGGTCCTAAGGAGAACTCATAATTGGCAAAACTTGATTAATTATAAGAGAGCACTGGCAAAAGCCAGGAAAACTATCCGGGGGGCCAAGAGAGAAAGCTGGCAGAGATACTGTAGCACTGTAGGTAGATCAACAGCCGTGGGAGATGTATGGAGCATGATCAAGGCTATGAGGGGAGTCAGGAGGGAATGGCAGTACCCAATATTAAAAAGTGGGGGAGAGATTGCAATAACTGATGGGGAGAAAGCAACAATGATAGCAAAGATCCTGACTCAAATTCATAGCTCAGGTAATTTGACTGAAGAGGGTAAAAGAGGAAGAAGCAGGACGAGTTTAGCACACCCTGGGGTTTTGGAGGAAAGGTGTGATTTTAGTAGCCCGTTGGATTCTCCTTTCACTCTAGATGAAATGGAAAGAGCGGTAAACAAATCAGGATTAACATCCCCTGGGAAAGACAGTATCTGTTACATCATGGTGAAACACTTAGGGACTTTGGCAAGGAGGAAACTATTGGAAGTCTACAACAAAGTGTGGGAAAAGGGAAAGCTCCCACCTGCATGGAAAGAAGCTGTGATTGTTCCTATAAGGAAACCTGGAAAGGATCCCTCAGACCCAGCAAGTTACAGGCCTATAGCTCTAACATCGCATTTGGGAAAAATAATGGAGAGAATGATCACAGATAGGATTGCTTTCTATCTTGAAAGTAGGGGAATTTTGTCACCACATCAGAGTGGATTTAGAAAAGGAAGGGGAACTATGGATCCTGTTGTGTGTTTGGAGACAGAGGTACGGAAGGCTCAGGTAAACAAAAAGTCGGTAATTGCGGTATTCTTTGACGTGGAAAAAGCGTATGACATGTTGTGGAAGGAGGGGCTAATGATAAAGCTAAGTATGATAGGAATATCCGGGAGAACATTTAACTGGATAAAGGATTTTTTGTTTAATAGGTACATTCAAGTTAGAGTGGGCAGAGCCATGTCAGATAGGTACTTGGTGGAAAATGGCACCCCCCAGGGTAGTGTTATAAGCCCAGTACTTTTTTCTATTATGATAAATGATGTTTTTTCTGTTGTGAACAATGACATTGGCTGTTCTTTATTTGCTGATGATGGGGCATTATGGAAAAGAGGGAGTAATTTTAAGTATATAAGAGGGAAAATACAAGAAGCGATAAGTGCAGTGGAGGGGTGGTCATATTCCTGGGGATTTAAATTCTCTGTTGAGAAAACAAAGGTGGTAGTGTTCACAAGGAAAAGGGTAGCTGATGCCCAGTTAACATTGTACGCTCAGGAATTGGAACAAGTCAAAGTTTTCAGGTTTCTGGGTATCTGGTTTGATGTTAATCTAACTTGGAGGGAGCATATTCAGAAGATGTCAGCTAGGTGCAAAAAAGTACTGAATGTGATGAGGTGTTTGACAGGGGTTGAGTGGGGTGCTAGCAGAACGGCTATGAGAAACATTTATGTTGCGTTAATTAGGTCTATATTGGATTATGGGTGTATTGTATATGGATCTGCTTCCAAAACCACGTTGAGCAAGTTGGATGTCATCCAGGCCCAAGCACTGAGGATCTGCTGTGGGGCTTTTAAAACAACTCCTGTTGCTGCCCTCCAGGTGGAAATGGGGGAAATGCCATTAAGTATCAGGCGTAAGCAGATGATGATGAGCTACTGGGTCAATCTGCAGGGGTACGCTCAAGAGAAACACCCTACAGTCAGAGTGTTGTTGCCTTGTTGGGAGGGGGAAAGAGGTAAAGGGGAGAATTTTGCATTTCACGCTGGGAGAGTGGCCAGGGATATGAAGTTATGTGATAGAACATATATCTCATCAGTTCCTTTGCCAGTCACTCCTCCATGGTTTTTCTACCCAGTGTCAGTTGATTTGTATTTTTTGGAAAAGATGTGAGGGTGCAGAGAATTTGGAAACGCTGCAGTTTTAGTAGAGGATCGGTTGGGAACAATATATCACTCCCTTACCCCAGTATTCACGGATGGATCAAAGGATCCTGACACGGGCTGCACTGGGTTTGCTTTCCATATCCCTGCCTTAAAAATATCTGCTAATAGAAGAACATCTTCCCATCTGTCTGTGTATACAGTCGAATTGTTGGCTTTGGTGACTGCGTTGCAGAGGATTGAGGAGCTGATGATCAAGGAGTTTGTCCTTTGTTCGGATTCCAGTGCAGCCTTGCTATCAATTAAATCAGGGTCATCCGATAGCAGACAGGACTTGGTCTATGAGATATATGAGACTTTATATAGACTCAGAAACAAAGGGGTGGCTGTGGTGTTTATGTGGGTTCCAGCTCACAGGGGGGTTAAGGGAAATGAGGTCGCAGATAAATTGGCTAAACAAGCTCTGGGACACTGGGAGGTGCGGGATATTTCATTGAGTAAGTCTGAGGCAAAAACGCTGATTAAAGAGTATATTAGGCAGGAGTGGCAGCATAGGTGGGACACAGGGGAAACAGGGCGACATTTGTATGCTATCCAGAGTGCGGTTGGAGTGAAGGGCAGGATGGGGACAAGAAGTACAAAGGAAGAGAGTATTTTATCTAGGCTAAGGATGGGACACACTAGGTTAAACAAAACTTTGCATTTGGTAGGTAAGCACCCGACAGGGATGTGCGATTATTGTGAGAGAGAGGAAGAAAGTGTGGAGCATGTCATTTTCTACTGCCAGAAGTATACCCAGGAGAGAGACAGATTAGTGGAGGGAATTAGAGAGTTAGGGGTGGGTGATGCTAACTTAAGCATGATGGTGGGGGATGGGGTAAGAAAGTTGTTGGTTTACCTTAAAGATACGGGGCTAATTAATAGAATATAGTGTTTTTTTTTTTGTTTTTTTTTTTGGAGGGTGATTGGGGTATAATGTCTGGCCCACACTCCAACGCTGGATGGCGGTAATGCACCTTTAAGTTGGGTGCCCCCGCCAAAAAACAGAAGAAGAAGAAGAAGAAGAAGCCCGTCACGGAGTCGTCTGTCCTCCTCATCGGAGCATGAACCAGAGCTTCGTTCCCAAGCTTCGTCAAGAACGTCTCGTCAGGAACTGCCACGTAAGAGAACTGTTTGTTACTCAACTCCTTGCCTTTAACCCTGTGCACAGGTGGACCTCCCAGGCGGCGGACCAACTGCCAGGTCTCCATCCGGACTGCTCAGTTCCAGCGACCAGAATTCCATACTTGCACTCACTCACGCACTTCACACTCTCACTTTACAATAAAGGGATTATTGTCACTATCTACTCGTGTCAGTGTCTGTCTCCTGGGTCCTGAAACATGTCAGTACGACTCCGTCAAGTTGACCCAGCGGACAGTTCACTGCTGCGCAAACTGAACACCCTTAGCGCTCGGGTAGATTTATTATCACACCAGCAGACAGTAATCCTTAATCAATTAACCCTAATTAACAGTCGGCTGGATCGTCTGGAAGGACACCAGACGTTCTCCCCGACCGCAAATATTTCAGCCCCTGCAGGCTTAGCGTCAGGTCAAGCTAACACCTCATCGACCCCTCGCCTCACCCCTGTTCCCACGCCTGCCCGGTTCAGCGGAAAACTCGGGGAAGCCCGAGGATTCATCTTACAATGTGAATCAGTTTTTCTTTGCGTTCCGGGAGATTTCGCCTTAGACTCAAACAGGATTGGCTATGTCATTAATTTGTTGGGGGGTAGAGCTTTAGATTGGGCATATTCCATCATGGCTAAACCAAGCTACCCCATATTAACTTACCAGGAGTTTGTGACAGAATTCATGTCCGTGTTTGATCATACTGATAGGGGTGAGGTGTTGACAGAACGGCTGTTGAGTCTGCAGCAGGGAAGGAGATCAGCTGCTGACTACGCTATTGACTTCCGGGTCCTGGCCGCAGAGATTGGGTGGGGGGAGCCATCACTGTGTGGTATTTTCCTCTGCAGTCTTAATGATGAGTTGAAGGATGAATTAGTGGCACGGGATAAACCGGACAGCTTGCGTGATTTCATTGCCCTAACGGTTAGCCTAGATAGTAGGTTAAGAGAGCGGGCGGCTGAACGGCGAGCTACTTCCCGTTCAGTTAAACCCCGCCCTCGCGTCACTAGCTCTCCTCTACTCGCTCTACCCGCGTCAGAGGAATCCCCGGATCAAGGCTATGGTTGTAGGTCAATCTAAAGTGTCAGCGGCTGAGAGACAGCGCCGCAGGGATCTTGGCCTTTGTTTCTACTGTGGGAAAGAGTCACATGGGGTTTTTGAATGTCCCAGTAGGTTAAAAGGGAAGGCCCGTGGATCGCAGTAGGGGGATTCACGGGCAAGAATTCAGAAGAACCCCTTACTAGTTGCTGTTTACCTATTAGACTGATCCATGCACATACAGAACACTCCACATTGGCATTAATAGTAGTAGTAGTAGATTAGTTTATTTGACAGGGACAGTGCAATAAACATAGACAATTAATCAAAGACAATCAATCTGATGTGTTGCACATAGAGTGTATAGCTATTAGCTAATTTGCAACTCTTGTCCCTGGATGGGCTTTAGAAAAAAGAATCAAGATAAAAAATATACACAATAACCACATACATCAATGCAGAAAAATTATAAATACACAATTATAAATATTATAAATATTATAAATACACAAATATAACAGCCTGACTCACATTTAACATAAATATTATAAATACACAAATATAACAGCCTGACTCACATTTAACACATATAACATAACTCACATTTGCCTATTTCAGGCCTTCCTCCCTCCGTCACTCACTATAAACAAACACATTTATTCCTTCCCTTCATTCACTCTCACTTTGCAGACAAATAATTCATACATGAGTACATTCTTGTTTATTTTTCAGCCAGTTTTTAACATTTTTAGTGAATGTTTTAAAGTCCGTTATTATTTTAATTTCATTTGGCATTGTGTTCCAGATGTGACTGCCCTTTATAGAGAAAGCTGTTTGTCCAAATGTGGTTCTGCGGTGGAATATTTTACAGTTATTGTTAACAGAACTCCTGGTGGCTCTGCTGCTGTCCTGTCTTTGGACGAAACCAGCAAGTGGCTCGGGTGCTGATTTATGGAAACATTTGAACGTTAATTTCAGAAGACAGAGGTCAATGAAGCTCTCAAAACTCAATAGGTTGTATTTTTTTAAAACATTACAGTGATGCCACCTAATGGGCTTTTTGTCCAAGATTTTTAGGGTTTGATTATATAATGAACCTATATGTCTTATTGTGGAAGGGGCTGCTTGAGCCCAGACTGTCAAACAGTATGATATATGAGAAAAAACCATAGAATGCATATACAGTGCAGCTGCTTCGTAAGGTATGTAATATCTAATTAATTTAAAGCAGTTCAGATTTTTTTTTACTGTTTTTGAAATTTTCTTTATATGAAGATTAAATTTGAGTTGAGGATCTAGTACAATGCCAAGGTATTTGAATTCTGTAGCTAAACTGATGTCATGATCATGTATATTAACTTTAAAATGTTGCAGGTTACATTTTTTGATTGAAAAGCACATTGAGACTGTTTTCTGAAGGTTCAGCAATAGATGGTTCTTGAGGAGCCACTCTTGGACATCAACCATACTTGTAGACAGTACATCTGCAGCCTGTGCTGGAGTCTTGGCAGCTGTGTAAATAACTGCATCATCTGCATAAAGTTGGCATGTTGCAGCTGAGCAGTGTAACGGCAAGTCATTAATAAAAATGCTGAAAAGTAAAGGACCAAGAATGGACCCTTGTGGGATACCCATGCGATACCCCAATAGACTCAGGTGCTGAGCAGAATTTTGTTTCTAGAGACCTGGCAACCCGGATGGGCCTCAGCTGTCAGACTCTAGATCCCCCTGTCAAACTCATCACCCTGTCCAAGGCGTCACTGACCACCGTCGCCCATCAGACGGCCCCTGTATCTGTAATTGTGTCAGGAAATCACAGGGAGGAGATTAGGTTCCTAGTCCTGCCCGTCTCTTCTTCGCCCGTCATCCTGGGGTACCCCTGGCTTCGGCTGCATAACCCCACCATCGACTGGCAAGCGGGGAGCATTTCAGCATGGAGTACGTTCTGCCTGAGTGCTTGTCTCCAATCTGCGGCGTGCGCCCCTTCTGTCAAGGTGCCTCCACCCCCTTCGTCACCACCGAACCTGTCCAAGGTACTAGAGGTTTACCATGACTTGGGGTTAGTTTTCAGCAAGTCTCGGGTGTTGTCTCTACCCCCCCATCGCCCTTACGACTGCGCAATTAATCTGAAGGCTGGGGCCCCTCTTCCTGCTAGCCGCCTATACAGCCTATCAGCCCCAGAGCGCGAAGCTATGGATACATACATCAAGGAGTCCCTGGCCTCTGGAATCATCCGCCCGTCGTCTTCGGCTGTGGGTGCCAGGTTCTTCTTCGTTGGGAAGAAGGACAGCTCTTTACGCCCCTGCATCGACTTCCGGGGTCTCAACGAGATTACGGTAAAAGACAAATACACTCTGCCCTTGATGAACACCGCCTTTGATTCCCTCCAGGGGGCATCCTGGTTCACTAAGCTAAATCTCAGGAATGCGTATCACCTAGTGCGCATTAGAGAAGGTGACGAGTGGAAGACGGCGTTCCGGACCCCAAGCGGGCATTTTGAGTACCTTGTAATGCCGTTTGGGTTAACCAACGCTCCGGCCGTCTTCCAGCGGTTAATAAACGACGTTTTGAGGGACTTCCTGAACTCGTTTGTGTTTGTATATCTTGATGACATACTGATCTTCTCTCACACACTAGAAGAGCACCAGGTGCATGTCCGCAAAGTACTACAGCGCCTCCTGGAGAATCAACTGTTCGTCAAGGCCGAGAAATGTGAGTTCCATACTGACCAGACCTCCTTCCTAGGGTTCATAATAGCCCGGAACCAGGTGCTTCCTGACCCGGCCAAGGTCAAGGCAGTAGTGGATTGGCCTGCACCCACCTCTAGGAAGCAGCTTCAAGGATTCTTGGGTTTTGCTAATTTCTATAGGAGGTTTGTGCCCAATTTTGGTAACATTGCTTGCCCTCTGACTGCGCTCACCTCCCCTAAGACCCCGTTTCGCTGGAGTGAGGAAGCAGCCGGGGCGTTTGAGAGACTGAAGAAGGAGTTTGCTTTGGCCCGTGTCCTAACTCAGGTGGACCTGAAGCTGCAGTGCTTGGTGGAAGTGGACGCCTCAGATTCGGGGGTAGGAGCGGTGCTCTCCCAACGCTCTCCCGAGGATGGTAAGATTCGCCCATGTGCTTACTTCTCTCATCGTCTATCCCCAGCAGAGAGAAATTACAGCATAGGAGACAGGGAGCTGCTGGCAGTGAAGCTCGCTTTGGAGGAGTGGAGACACTGGCTGGAGGGGGCTGCTCAGCCGTTCGTGGTATGGACTGATCATCGTAACCTGGAGTACCTCAGGACAGCGAAGCGCCTGAATGGACGCCAGGCTCGTTGGTCCCTCTTCTTCGGCCGGTTCAATTTTTCCATCACTTACCGGCCGGGAAACAAGAACGGTAAGTCGGATGCCCTCTCGCGGCAGTTTGATGCACCATCCTCTGAGGATCAGGAAACTCACATCCTGCCGCCCTCCTGTGTCGTGGGTGCTCTGTCCTGGGGTATTTGCAAGACGGTTCGCAGGGCTCTGAGGACTGAGCCGGACCCGGGGGGGGGGGGGGGTCCCCCGGGCCACCTGTTTGTTCCACGTGCTATTCGAGGCCAGGTGATTGAGTGGGGTCACGCCTCCAAGTTGGCTTGTCATCCAGGGGTGGGTCGGACTGTGGACCTTCTCCAGAGGACCTTCTGGTGGCCAGGGCTATGGAAGGACGTTGTAGGTTACATCCGGGCTTGCGCTCAGTGCGCCACCGGGAAGACGACATCATCCCCCCCGGCGGGCCTGTTACATTCGTTGCCGGTCCCTTCTCGCCCCTGGTCCCACGTTGCTATGGATTTTGTGACTGGTTTGCCCTCCTCGGATAACTTCACCACAGTTTTGACCATAGTGGACCGTTTCTCGAAGGCAGCCCATTTTGTGCCTCTTCGGGGTTTGCCTTCAGCTCAGGAAACAGCAGACCTCCTCGTTCAGCATGTGGTCCGCCTCCACGGCATCCCCGCCGACATAGTGTCGGACCGGGGACCACAGTTTGTCTCGCAGGTCTGGAAGGCTTTCTGCGCGGCGCTGGGAGCCACAGCCAGCCTCTCCTCTGGTTATTATCCCCAGAGTAATGGCCAGTGTGAGCGGGCTAACCAGGAGCTTGAGGCCGCGTTGCGTTGTGTCATCTCCTCCTGCTCATCCTCCTGGAGCAAGCATCTTCCTTGGATTGAGTACGCCCATAACACCACAGTCTCTACGGCTACGGGCGTCTCCCCTTTCAAGGCGTCATCTGGTTTTGATCCACCGCTGTTCCCGGAGGAGGAGAGGGAGGTAGCGGTTCCCTCGGTTCAAGCCCACATCAAGCGCTGTCGGCGAGTTTGGCTCATCGCCCGCCGAGCCCTGTTAAAGACCACAAAACGCAACATCCAGGTGGCCAACTGGCATAGGAGACCCGCCCCGGACTACAAGGTGGGTCAGAAGGTTTGGTTGTCTACTCGGAATATTGGTGTACCGGCTGAGAAGCGTAAGCTCACTAAGCGCTTCATCGGTCCTTACACCATCTCTCGTATTATTAATCCTGTGTCTGTGCGCCTGTCTCTCCCCTCTTCGATGCGCATCTGCCCCACCTTTCATGTCTCCCAGGTCAAACCGTACATCTCTGACCCCCTGTGCCCGCCTCCCGCGGCCCCCGCCCCCCCGAGGATGTTCGATGGCCATCCGGCCTGGGGGTTGACTGCCATCCTGGACGTTCACAGGCGAGATCGTGGTCTTCAGTATTTGGTGGACTGGGAGGGCTTTGGACCGGAGGATCGTTCTTGGATTCGCCCAGCGTTGATCCTGGATAAACAGCTGATCTGCGACTTCCATCGGGCGAATCTAGGTAGAACTGGGCAGGTGCCTGGAGGCACTGCTAGAGGGGGGAGTACTGTCATGGTGGCCTCTGGGCCGTCATTGGCTTCATCAGTCCCAGCTGCGCACAGACCAACAGGTGCCAATCAGCGGCTGTTAAAAGCCACTGTTGCTGACAGCCCGTCACGGAGTCGTCTGTCCTCCTCATCGGAGCATGAACCAGAGCTTCGTTCCCAAGCTTCGTCAAGAACGTCTCGTCAGGAACTGCCACGTAAGAGAACTGTTTGTTACTCAACTCCTTGCCTTTACCCCTGTGCACAGGTAGACCTCCCAGGCGGCGGACCAACTTCCCCAGCCGACGGGGCTTTGCCATCTCAGCCACATAGCTCCTCGCTACCACCTCTGCTACGGGTATGTCTAGCACCACAGCTGCAAGAGCTGTTATTGTCTCAGTTACAGGAACTGTCATCGTCACGATCAGTGGAATCACTGCCATCACCACCATCGGAACTGTCACCGTCATGGTCTGTGGAATCACTGCCATCACCATCACAGGAACTGTCATCGTCACAACAACAGGTGGATACACTACCACAGCCACGAGCACATTCACTGCCACGCTGCACGGCCGCTGGAAGTCAGCAGGACGCTACCTGTGGATCACCCAAGTAAGCCCCTTCATCTACAATTACTCACGAGTACTGAACAGCGGTAATTGTATCTGCTTGTGTGTTACAGGGTTGCCAGGTCTCCATCCGGACTGCTCAGTTCCAGCGACCAGAATTCCTTACTTGCACTCACTCACACACTTCACACTCTCACTTTACAATAAAGGGATTATTGTCACTATCTACTCGTGTCAGTGTCTGTCTCCTGGGTCCTGAAACATGTCAAGATGGACAAAATGGCTCTTTGGTTGGCAAAAGTTACAGACCCCTGCCCTAGCTTTACTCATTTTATAGTAAGTGCAAATAAAATGCTAACCTTGACTATTGACCTTTTGACCCCAAACTCATAGTCAGAGGTCTGGATCCCAAGGTGAACCTATGTAATAAGGTTGGTGACCCTAGCTTTCTTTGTTGTTGAGATATAGTTTATAAGCCAGTTTGATGTTGACCTTTGACCTTGTGATCCCAAAACTATAGTCACACTTCAGGGCCACAGGGTGAACCTGTGTGCCAAGTTTGGTGACCCTAGATTTACTTGTTTTTTAGTAATAGCACATATAGCATTTACCATTTACCATAGTGCAACTGCAATGTTAACTTTGAACTTTGACCTTTGACCCCTTGACCCCAAACCCATAGTTAGGTCGTGGTGTAAATCGTCCAAGATGTGTATTAGATACAACTATTGTATCGATTTCGAAAGCCTATATCATTTCTTTCAGTAGTTATTGTGTTTAGAAGATTTAGGGAAAATCTGACCTTTGACCTCAAGGTCATCCGATGAGAGTGAAATTGCAATATGCGCATCATCAGAGTATATCAAATCATGGTACCAAGTTTCAAAACAATCGAAACAAAACTGTAGGAGGAGTTGATTTCAGAAGACAGTTATGAAGTGAAGCTAGGTTCTCAGAGCCTGAAGGAAGTGTGGGTTATATGCGATCCTCCAGAAACACCTGCCTCCAGCCAAAGGAAGAGGCCCTGTTCATGACTAGGGCAAGAGAGGGACCAGGCAGCCGGTTTTATGTTGCACTAGTGGAGCCGGTGTCAGAGGCTGCCCGTTTTTTGGTTGCCCGGGCAGTTGTAACTGTTAAGGATGGGCTTTTACCATTAAGGCTCAAAAACACCACTGCCTCCCCATTTACCTCCAGCATTACCAGAGGCTTGGACAGTTGACACTGCTGAAATCAGAAGATATGTTTAGTGGTGGTGTTAGCCTGGTGATGACTGCTTCTGGTACGATAGAGGTTTGTTTACAAGTGGAGGAAAGAGTTAACGTAGATTCTATTCCAGTTGACCCCTTTAGTGCCACCCTCACGTCTGAAGAGCGTCAGCAAGTCCTGGAATTTCTACAGTGCCACCATAAAGTGTTCTCTCTAACAGATCACGACCTTGGAAAAACTGAAACTGTGTTTCATCAGATACCCACAGGAGATGCCCCACCCATTCAAGAGTGGCACCGGCAGATCCCCCCAGTATTTATCAAGAAGTTCGGGCCCTGCTACAAGACATGTTGGAAGATGGGATTATTCACAGAGTAACAGCCCTTGGGGATCACCCATTGTGCTGGTGAGAAAGAAAAATGGGACTTTGAGATTTTGTGTTGATTATCGAAAGCTAAATGCAGTGACTCGAAAAGACGCTTCCCATTGCCAAGGGTGAAAGAATCTCTAACCATGCTGTCACACGCAAAGTATTTTTCAACCCTTGATTTGACCAGCGGATATTAACAAGTGCCTGTCCACCCTGATGACTGCCCAAAGACCGCCTTTAGATAAGATAAGATAAGATAAGCCTTTATTAGTCCCACAATGGGGAAATTCCAGGATTGCAACAGCACAGGGATAGCAACACTCAGAGCAACAATCAGAAGACAAGAAAAAAACAAGAGCAGCGAGTACACATATGTACATATAAATATATAAGCACACAGTGTGGAGCATTGTAGCTAGATGGAATAAATATATAAATATATAAACACACAGTGTGGAGCATTGTAGCTAGATGGAATAAATATATAAATATATAAACACAGTGCGGAGCATAGTCGCTAGATGGAATAAATATATAAATATATAAACACACACAGTGCGGAGCATTGTAGCTAGATGGAATGAAACAGCATAACCGTCTACTTAGTTATCCTACATGGTATGATTATGTACCCATACATATTGTCGCCCTCCGTAGCAACCGGTATTTTCCTAGTTGTATACCGGAGGGGACCATTGTGTAAGTCTATTGTGTCTTTTGCATTCAATAGTATTAGGTTGTCACGTCTTTTTGCTATCTCTGCGAGCAGCCCTGCTTAGGTTGTACAGTCTGACAGCCATAGGTAGGAAGGACCTGCGAAACCTCTTGGTTGTGCACCTAGGATGATGTAGTCTGCTGCTAAATGAGCTCCTCAGTGAATTCAGTATGTCCTGCATAGGGTGGAACTCGGACTTCAGCAGAGATGACAGTTTAGCCACCATCCTTCTCTCTCCCATCTCCTCCACTGGGTCAAGGCGCTTCCCCAGGACAGAGCTAGCTTTCTTGATCAGTTTGTTCAGTCTGAAGAGGATGATAAAATAAAGGCAGCGTTGGATTTTTAATAGCTTTATTATCATCCGCCTTCATCAGAACTCGGCTCCAGCCCCATAGTGTGAGCAGGCTGAAGCCTCGTTCCTCCAGCTCTCAAAGAGGAGCGAAGACACACGGTGTGTGTGTCCCACAGTTGCAGAGTCAGAAAGAGAGGCAGGTTTACAGCACAGTGCAGCATATATACTCAACTCAAACAATACATCAAAGACATTCACAGCAGTCGATCTGGGCATTTGCATATCAGAGGTACAGACAGGATGCATGAACACAATGCATGGATGACACTTTAACCTCACAGCTGTAAACGCAGCATACAGCGGAAAAAACCCAGGAGTGTGAGCTGACTGTCTCTGTGTGTTGTGGGGGGGTTGAATTCAACCCGCTACACTGCTCCCCCCCAGAGGGCACGGTAGGGGACCGTGACCTCGATGTTGCAGTTTGGGCAGCGAGCAGGGAAAAGCTCTGTGCAGGAGGAGGGGGAGGGGGGGTAGTACATGCTGACCGGGCGTGGGAAAATCGTTCGAGTCGCGCCAAAAGTGTTTGCTGCTCCGCGATGTCCCGTCTGAACATGCGGAGATCAGAAGAAGAAAAAAATTTGTCTCTGACTCCTCCCGTGGCCATGAAGAAAAGCAGGAGCGGCTGTAAGAAAAAAAAAAGAAACAAAAGCAGAGGGACTGGCGTGTTGGCTTTAGGTGCAGGAGCAACCCCAAAGCCCTCCGGGAACAGCTGATGGCTGAATTCCCCTTGTGTGCCGTGGCTAAGACCATAAAATCCAGTGAACAAGCTGCGGGCCTCAGGTGTACAAGCAAGCCTGAAGGGCCAGTGAGCGGCAGAAGGAAGGCGGTCAGTGAAGTCATTATTGCCCCATGCGTGGTGTGCCGTCCTCGTAACTCCCCGGTGCGCGCGCGCGGGATCCGTACTTGGGTGGGCTGCTGGAGAGGAATCAGGGTCGGAAACTTGGTGGAGATCGGCGCAGTCTGCGCCGAAAAACATCTCTGACGAGCCGTGGCTGCAGATTAGTCATGGTGCGTTCAGGTCCACGTGTGCTCCGTCGGCCATGGGAGTCGCCCGCATGTGCTCTGATGTGGAGGAGCTGCGTGGCCGGTCCCGCGTGGATGTGCCGATCTCGGTGAGGGCGCGCCATGACGTTCTCTGCCGCTTACCCGGTCTTGGTTGATGTCCTGAGAGCAGCTCGCCCGCCGTGGGCTCTGCGTCGAGGCGGGCAGACCAGTCAGGCCGCTGTGACGGAGCATTCATGCCTGGGTGCTGCGTTCGCTGGCCGCTCGTTTTCTTCAGTCTCGGATCGCCAGTGTGGCTGTTCAGATCAGAAGGTTGCGTTTGCACAAAACGTGTGCATTCCGGGGTCACCAGTGAAGAGGATGATAAAATAAAGGCAGCGTTGGATTTTTAATAGCTTTATTATCATCCGCCTTCATCAGAACTCGGCTCCAGCCCCATAGTGTGAGCAGGCTGAAGCCTCGTTCCTCCAGCTCTCAAAGAGGAGCGAAGACACACGGTGTGTGTGTCCCGCAGTTGCAGAGTCAGAAAGAGAGGCAGGTTTACAGCACAGTGCAGCATATATACTCAATTCAAACAATACATCAAAGGCATTCACAGCAGTCGATCTGGGCATTTGCATATCAGAGGTACAGATAGGATGCATGAACACAATGCATGGATGACACTTTAACCTCACAGCTGTAAACGCAGCATGCAGCGGAAAAAACCCAGGAGTGCGAGCTGACTGTCTCTGTGTGTTGTGGGGGGGTTGAATTCAACCCGCTACAAGTCTCTTCCTATCGGCTGCTGTAACACCACTGCCCCAGCAGACCACTCCAAGAGTGATGGCTGATGCCACCACCGTGTCGTAGAATGTCTTCAGCAGCGCCCCTTGTACACCAAAAGACCTGAGTCTCCTCAGTAGGAACAGCCTGCGCTGTCCCTTCTTGTAGGGTGTGTCAGTATTGTGTGACCAGTCTAGTTTATTGTTCAGATGAACACCCAGGTACTTGTAGGATGTCACCATCTCAATGTCAGTTCCCTGTATATTTACTGGTGCTGTGAGGGGTTGTCCTTGCCTGCGGCAGTCCACCACCAGCTCCTTAGTTTTCCTCGCGTTGATCTGGAGGCAGTTCCGATGGCACCAGTCCACAAAGTCCTGGATAAGTCCTCTATACTCAGCTTCATCTCCGTTGGAGATGAGGCCGACAATCGCAGAGTCGTCAGAGAACTTCTGTAGATGGCAGTGTGTTGTGTTGTGTGAGAAGTCCGCAGTATAAAGGGTGAACAGGAAGGGAGCCAAAACCGTTCCCTGTGGGGCCCCCGTGCTACCGATGATTGTGTCGGACACACAGTCCTGGGTTCTCACAAACTGTGGCCAGTTTGTGAGGTAGTCCAGGATCCATGATGACAGGTGCTGGTCCACCCCTGCGCACAGCAGCTTGTCCTTCAGGATCATCGGTTGGATGGTGTTGAAAGCACTGGAGAAGTCAAAGAACATGACCCTCACTGTATTCCCGGGCTTCTCCAGGTGGGACAGAGAACGGTGAAGGAGGAAGATCACTGCATCCTCCACCCCAATGCCATGCTGGTAGGCGAACTGGAGTGGATCCATCGCTGGTCCCACCAGGGGGCGGAGGTGAGCAAGGAGCAGTCTCTCCAGGGTCTGCATCATGTGGGACATCAGGGCCACTGGTCTGTAGCTGTTCAGATCTTTGGGGTGGGAAGTCTTTGGTACAGGTACCACACAAGATGTTTTCCACAACTATGGTACCCTCCCCAGCTTCAGGCTCAGGTTGAAGATGTGCTCCACAATCCCACACAGCTGGTCTGCACAGGACTTGAGGAGCTTTGCGCTGATGCTGTCCGGTCCCGACGCCTTCCTCGCCTTGATCTTCCTCAGCTCCGTCCTCACCTGGGTCTTAGTGAGGGTCATGTTGGGCGGCTGTGTGTTGGGAGTGGGGGGGTGGTGGTGGAGTGGGGTGTGGGCAGCAGGACTCGATGTCTTCAGAGGCAGCAGTGGTTGTTGTGCAGTTTGGGAGGGGGGCGGTTGGTCAAACCTATTGAAAAACAAATTCAGATTGTTCGCTCACTCCCTGCCCCCCGTGGCCTGGGGGGAGGTATTCTGGAGCCCAGAGATGGTTTTAAGGTTTCTCCAGACCCCACCGATGTCGCTCTGTTGCAGCTTGTCCTCCATCTTCTTCCTGAAGCTGTCCTTGCCTTCTCTGATCTTTCTCCTCAGCTCCCTCTGTACGGACTTCAGCATCTACCTGTTCCCCGACCTGAAGATCCACTTCTTCTCTCTCAGAAGTGTTTTTATCTCAGGGTTAATCCAGGGTTTGTTGTTCGAGCAACACCGTATGGTCTTGGTGGGAACGGTGTTGTCCACACAGAAGCTGATGTAGTCCATGATGGTGTGAGTGAGGCCATCGATGTCCTCACCATGTGGATCGCAGAGCTGCTCCCAGGCAGTGGTTTCAAAACAGTCCTTTAGAGCGTCCATTGCCTCCTCAGACCATAACTTCACTGTGCGCATGACCGGAGGTTGTCTGTGCACTAGAGGTTTGTACACCGGCCGGAGATGAACCAAGTTGTGATCCGATCTTCTGAGTGGGGGAGTGGTGATGAGGTGTACGCCTCCTTAGTGTTTGCGTAGAATAAGTCCAGTGTTTTATTGTCTCTAGTGTGGCATGTGACATACTGGGTGAACGTGGGTAGAATGGGAGACAGTGAAACATGGTTGAAGTCGCCTGAGATGAGGAGAAGAGCATCTGGGTGTTCTGTCTGCAGCCTGCCAGTTACTGAGTGGATGACGTCACGCGCTGTCCCAGCGTTCGCCGTCGGATTTGCATAAATAACAATGCAGATCACGTGTGAGTATTCCCTCGGGAGATATATAGGCTGCATGCTAACAGCTAGCAACTCCATGTCTTTGTTGCAGTGCTGTTGTTTAACCGTGATATGTCCCGGTCTGCACCAGTTGTTATTAACATACATTATCACTCCACCGCCCCTTGCCTTGCCACTGTCTGGTGTTCGGTCTGCCTGTATCGCGTGGAAACCCTCCAGTTCAATGTTAGCATCTGCTGCTAGTTCAGTTAGCCACGTCTCAGAGAATAGCATAAGGCAGCACTCCCGGTATATGCTCTCGTAGCGGGAGATAGCTGCTAGCTCATCTATCTTTCCTAATATCGATCGTACATTCCCCATAACAACGGATGGGAGGGTGGGTCTCTACCTTATATTCCTTGCCCGCCGTCTTACACCAGCACGACACCCACGTCATTTTCGTCTTATTTCTCCCGATATGTCGAGTTTTTTCGTTAGCACCGAGTGGCGGTTAAGTGCTAACAGCTGGTCCCTGTTGTACCGTCTCCTGCTGTAAACAGTGGCTCCATCCACCGGATCGGGAGACATTTGGGGCGATCTGTGTGTCATTGATGTATACGGTGTCACAGGATCAGAAAGTGGTCGCCGGATCAGAAAGTTAGAGGAAGAAAATTCTCAGAATTGAGCTGCTGTTGCAAAAAGGCAGCAGATTCATGTGGCGCCTTTCTTGAATTAGCCCCTTTACAACTCCTATGGGCCTATATGAGTTTAACTGGATGCCATTTGGGCTGTGTAATGCTCCAGCAACATTTCAGCAGCTGATGGAGTTCTGTTTGGTTGAGATGAACTTTGAGTCACTCCTGATTTATTTAGACAATGTCATTGTTTTCTCCCCTGATTTCGTAACTCACCTTAAATCTCTGGATCAGGCCTTCACTTGTTTGGCTCAGCATGGTCTCAAGTTGAAGCCCAAGAAGTGTCAGCTGTCATTGGTGCAGTACCTTGGTCACATGGTTTCAGAAAAAAGGTATCACCCCCATGGATGGCAAAGTGGAAGCTGTGTCAGCTTGGCCTCGGCCGATGACTGTGACAGAGGTGAGGGCCTTTCTGGGATTGATAGGTTATTACCGCTGATTCATTAAAGACTTTTCAAAGATAGCTGCCCCGCTACATGCATTGTTAGGTGGGGGCTCTCGAAAGCACACACGTAGCGCCAGTCCCCCACTAACTGAGTGGAACTCTGAATACAAAGCTGCATTCCAAGGTTTGAAGAAGGCCCTCATAACAGCTTCTATTCTTGCTTTTGCAAATTTTTCATTGCCATTTAGCCTTTACACAGACACCAGCAAGAAGGGCTAGGGGCTGTTCTGAGCCAGGTCCAACATGGGGTATTAAATTAAAATTAAATTAAATTAAATTAAATCACCCTTATTGTCATTCAAATCTACAACCAATCGTGTACAGTAGAAGGAGATTGTGTTTTACCTATCTACTGTGTTAATCACACACACCCCAAGTGCAGAATCAGAGGGCCGCTGCCATGCCATGCATTAGATTTCCGGCGCCACACGAGTCGGCTACCTTTTTGCAACAGCGGCTCAATTCTGAGTTTTTTCTTTCTTTCTTTACACACTTTATACATCACGGACACACAGATCGCCCAAATGTCTCCGAGCCGGCGGACGGAGCCACTGTTTACAGCAGGAGACGGTACAGCAGGGAACAGCTGCTTGCACTTGATCGCCACTCGGTGCTAATGGAAAAACTCGACGTACCGGGAGAAATAAGGCGAAAACGACGTGGTTGTCGGGCTGGTGTTAGACAGCGGACAAGGAGTATAAGGTACAGACCCACCCTCCCATCCGTTATTATGGGGAATGTACACTCTATATTGGGGAAGGTAGGTGAGCTAGCGGCTATCTCCCGCTACGACAGCTTATACCGGGAATGCTCTCTCCTTTTGTTTACCGAGTCATGGCTAACTGAACTAGTAGCAGATGCTAACATTGAGCTGGAGGGTTTCCACGCGATACGGGCAGACCGAACACCAGACAGTGGCAAAGCAAGGGGCGGTGGAGTGATGATCTATGTTAATAACAACTGGTGCAGACCGGGACACATCACTGTTAAACACCAGCACTGCAGCAAAGACATTGAGTTGCTAGCTGCTAGCATGCGGCCTACATATCTCCCGAGGGAATACTCACACGTGATCTGCATTGTTATTTATGCAAATCCGACGGCGAACGCTGGGACAGCGCGTGACGTCATCCACTCAGTAACTGGCAGGCTGCAGACAGAACACCCAGATGCTCTTCTCCTCATCTCAGGCGATTTCAACCATGTTTCACTGTCTCCCATTCTACCCACGTTCACCCAGTATGTCACATGCCACACTAGAGACAATAAAACACTGGACTTATTCTACGCAAACACTAAGGAGGCATACACCTCATCACCACTCCCCCACTCAGGAGATCGGATCACAACTTGGTTCATCTCCGGCCGGTGTACAAACCCCTAGTACACAGACAACCTCCGGCCATGCGCACAGTGAAGTTATGGTCTGAGGAGGCAATGGACACTCTAAAGGGCTGTTCTGAAACCACCGCCTGGAAGCAGCTCTGCGATCCACATGGTGAGGACATTGATGGCCTCACTCACACCATCACGGACTACATCAGCTTCTGTGTGGACAACACCGTTCCCACCAAAACCATACGGTGTTGCTCAAACAACAAACCCTGGATCAACCCTGAGATAAAAACACTTCTGAGAGAGAAGAAGTGGATCTTCAGGTCGGGGAACCAGGAGATGCTGAAGTCCGTACAGAGGGAGCTGAGGAGAAAGATCAGAGAAGGCAAGGATAGCTTCAGGAAGAAGATGGAGGACAAGCTGCAACAGAGCGACATCAGCGGGGTCTGGAGAAACCTTAAAACCATCTCTGGGCTCCAGAATACCTCCCCCCAGGCCACGGGGGGCAGGGAGTGGGCAAACAATCTGAATCTGTTTTTTAATAGGTTTGACCAACTGCCTTCCCCCCTGACTGCACAACAACCACTACTGCCACTGAAGACATCAAGTCCTGCTGCCCACTCCCCACTCCACCATCACCCCCCCCCCCCCACTCCCAACACACAGCCCCCCAACCTGACCCTCACTAAGACCCAGGTGAGGACAGAGCTGAGGAAGATCAAGGCGAGGAAGGCGTCGGGACCGGACGACATCAGTGCAAAGCTCCTCAAGTCCTGTGCAGACCAGCTGTGTGGGATTGTGGAGTACATCTTCAACCTGAGCCTGAAGCTGGGGAGGGTACCACAGTTGTGGAAAACATCTTGTGTGGTACCTGTACCAAAGACTTCCCACCCCAAAGATCTGAACAGCTACAGACCAGTGGCCCTGACGTCCCACATGATGAAGACCCTGGAGAGACTGCTCCTTGCTCACCTCCGCCCCCTGGTGGGTCCAGCGATGGATCCACTCCGATTCGCCTACCAGCATGGTATTGGGGTGGAGGATGCGGTCATCTTCCTCCTTCACCGTTTTCTGTTCCACCTGGAGAAGCCCGGGAATACAGTGAGGGTCATGTTCTTTGACTTCTCCAGTGCTTTCAACACCATCCAACCGATGATCCTGAAGGACAAGCTGCTGTGCGCAGGGGTGGACCAGCACCTGTCATCATGGATCCTGGACTACCTCACAAACCGGCCACAGTTTGTGAGAACCTAGGACTGTGTGTCCGACACGATCATCGGTAGCACGGGGGCCCCACAGGGAATGGTTTTGGCTCCCTTCCTGTTCACCCTTTATACTGCAGACTTCTCGCACAACACAACACAACACACTGCCATCTACAGAAGTTCTCTGACGACTCTGCGATCGTTGGCTTCATCTCCAACGGAGATGAAGCTGAGTACAGAGGACTTATCCAGGACTTTGTGGACTGGTGCCATCGGAACTGCCTCCAGATCAACGCGAGGAAAACTTAGGAGCTGGTGGTGGACTGCCGCAGGCAAGGACAACCCCTCACAGCACCAGTAAACATCCAGGGAACAGACATTGAGATGGTGACATCCTACAAGTACCTGGGTGTTCATCTGAACATTAAACTAGACTGGTCACACAATACTGACGCACTCTACAAGAAGGGACAGCGCAGGCTGTTCCTACTGAAGAGACTCAGGTCTTTTGGTGTACAAGGGGCGCTGCTGAAGACATTCTATGACACAGTGGTGGCATCAGCCATCACTTTTGGAGTGGTCTGCTGGGGCAGTGGCATTACAGCAGCCGATAGGAAGAGACTGAACAAACTGATCAAGAAAGCTAGCTCTGTCCTGGGGCAGCACCTTGACCCAGTGGAGGAGATAGGAGAGAGAAGGATGGTGGCTAAACTGTCATCTTTGCTGGAGTCCGAGTTCCACCCTATGCAGGACACACTGAATGCACTAAGGAGCTCATTTAGCAGCAGACTACATCATCCTAGGTGCACAACCAAGAGGTTTCGCAGGTCCTTCCTACCTACGGCTGTCAGACTGTATAACCTAAGCAGGGCTGCTCGCAGAGATAGCAAAAAGACGTGACAACCTAATAGTATTGAATGCAAAAGACGCAATAGACTTACACAATGGTCCCCTCCGGTATACAACTAGGAAAATACCGGTAGCTACGGAGGGTGACAATATGTATGGGTACATAATCATACCATGTAGGATAACTAAGTAGACGGTTATGCTGTTTCATTCCATCTAGCTGCAATGCTCCGCACTGTGTGTGTTTGTTTGTATATTTATATATTTATTCCATCTAGCGACAATGCTCCACACTGTGTGTTTATATATTTACATATTTATTCCATCTAGCTACAATGCTCCACACTGTGTGTGTTTATATATTTGCATGTTTGTTCCATCTAGCTGCAATGCTCCACACTGTGTGTGTTTATATATTCATATATTTATTCCATCTTGCTACAACGCTCCACACTGTGTGTGTTTATATATTCACATATTTATTCCATCTAGCTACAATGCTCCGCACTGTGTGTTATATGTTCATATATTTAGTCCATCTAGCTACAATGCTCCGCACTGTGTGTTTATATATCTATATATTTATTCCATGTGTGTCTATATATTTATGTTTATATGTACATATGTATACTCGCTGCTCTTGTTTTTTTCTTGCCTTCTGATTGTTGCTCTGAGTGTTGCTATCCCTGTGCTGTTGCAATCCTGGAATTTCCCTGTTGTGGGACTAATAAAGGCTTATCTTATCTTATCTTATGCAAGGCGGCGTCCTGGGGCATGGGTCCTGTTGTGGCAGTGGGGGCCAAGGGCAGGAGGAACAGTGGGGCAAAAAAGTATTTAGTCAGCCACCAATTGTGTAAGTTCTCCCACTTAAAAGATGAGAGAGGTCTCCAATTTTCATCATAGGTATACCTCAACTGTGAGAGACAAAATGAGAAAAAAAAATCCAGAAAATCACATTGTCTGATTTTTAAAGAATTTATTTGCAAATTATGGTGGAAAATAAGTATTTGGTCAATAACAAAAGTTCATCTCAATACTTTGTTATATACCCTTTGTTGGTAATGACAGAGGTCAAACGTTTTCTGTAAGTCTTCACAAGGTTTTCACACACTGTTGCTGGTATTTTGGCCCATTCCTCCATGCAGATCTCCTCTGTCACTGGGCAACACGGACTTTCAACTCCCTCCAAAGATTTTCTACAGGGTTGAGATCTGGAGACTGGCTAGGCCACTCCAGGACCTTGAAATGCTTCTTACGAAGCCACTCCTTCGTTTCCCGGGCAGTGTGTTTGGGATCATTGTCATGCTGAAAGACCCAGCCACGTTTCATCTTCAATGCCCTTGCTGATGGATGGAGGTTTTCACTCAAAATCTCACGATACATGGCCCCATTCATTCTTTCCTTTACATGGATCAGTCGTCCTGGTCCCTTTGCAGAAAAACAGCCCCAAAGCATGATGTTTCCACCCCTATGCTTCACAGTAGGTATGGTGTTCTTTGGATGCAACTCAGCATTCTTTCTCCTCCAAGCACGACAAGTTGAGTTTTTACCAAAAAGTTCTATTTTGGTTTCATCTGACCATATGACATTCTCCCAGTCCTCTTCTGGATCATCCAAATGCTCTCTAGCAAACTTCAGACGGGCCTGGACATGTACTGGCTTAAGCAGGGGGACACGTCTGGCACTGCAGGATTTGAGTCCCTGGCGGCGTAGTGTGTTACTGATGGTAGCCTTTGTTACTTTGGTCCCAGCTCTCTGCAGGTCATTCACTAGGTCCCCCTGTGTGGTTCTGGGATTTTTGCTCACCGTTCTCGTGATCATTTTGACCCCACGGGGTGAGATCTTGCATGAAGCCCCAGATCGAGGGAGATCATCAATGGTCTTGTATGTCTTCCATTTTCTAATAATTGCTCCCACAGTTGATTTCTTCACACCAAGCTGCTTACCTATTGCAGATTCAGTCTTCCCAGCCTGGTGCAGGTCTACAGTTATGTTTCTGGTGTCCTTTGACAGCTCTTTGGTCTTGGCCATAGTGGAGTTTGGAGTCTGACTGTTTGAGGTTGTGGACAGGTGTCTTTTATACTGATAAAGAGTTCAAACAGGTGCCATTAATACAGGTAACGAGTGGAGGACAAAGGAGCCTCTTAAAGAAGAAGTTACAGGTCTGTGAGAGCCAGAAATCTTGCTTGTTTGTAGGTGACCAAATACTTATTTTACCGAGGAATTTACCAATTAATTCATTAAAAATCCTTCAATGTGATTTTCTGGATTTTTTTTCTCATTTTGTCTCTCATAGTTGAGGTATACCTATGATGAAAATTGGAGACCTTTCTCATCTTTTAAGTGGGAGAACTTGCACAATTGGTGGCTGACTAAATACTTTTTTGCCCCAGTGTAAGCTGTCAGATGTTTGGGACAGTACACCATATGTTATTGTAAATCAGCCTAACCCAGATTTGCCAGTATTTGTTGTCAAGCCTGAAACAGGGCAGGGATCAGAGAAAGTTTTGCATCAGAGCTTGCTTTGTCCTTGTCCAGTGAACTATAAACTGATGCCCGAAACATCTGAAGAGGACAGGGTGGGGGCGAGACAGCCAGAGCAGGTGTGAGGTTTAATTCCTGTTGTAGGTACCAACCTTCCTGGGGCACCGCTCCCCTGGCAACAGTCGGAGGATGCTGTGGAAGAGCAGCAGTCTATCCCAGAGGGGATCCAGGTCCTGCAGCATGCTGAGGCACCAGAGGGTGTTGGGTCAGTTGTACGATGTCCTCAAAGAACCACTCGAGGCAGACTCCCAGCTCGGTATCAACATAATTTGCCATGAGGATATAGATATCTAAAAGGGGGGGGGGGTGTAATGGTTGCTACTTACCTCTCCTTTCTCTGTGTTGCTGGGACCCCAGTGAGTGGCTGCCGCACCTCTGATCAATTGGGACCTCTAATTACAGCAGCAGACAAAAGATCCCCGTAGTCAGGAGATGCAAGTCCCAAAGCGTTTGAGGTGGAGATGCAGTACCAGTTGGTGATGTAGTTTGACTATTTCTACAAGTAATCTGATAAACTAACTTTTAAGATAAGTAATAGATGTGCAGAAAGCGATTGTCCTGCAAATATTAGTGGTCTGTCTCCAACCTGGCCGCTCTCAGACAGTGGTGTCCACGCCTTGTTGTTTTTTTCCTTGCTTGCTGTGTTTGGATTTTTTTTTTAAAATATACTTTTGTGTTAGCCAGTCTTGTAAATTTTAGTGGAAACTGGTGTGGATTTTACCCTGTCAGGAGTCTAGTTGTGTGGAGTTGAAACCATTGAATGCTGGATCATTGTAAGAGTGTATTTAACCCTTTTTATTCTAGTATTTGGGAGTTTTATGGATTTTATGGCTTGAATTGAGTTTGTTTTCTTTTGTTCTTTATGGGTTAATTGTTGCACGTTATCATTATTGCATGTTTTGTTGTAGTGTTTGTGTTTTTAGGATAACTCTTAAAGAAACCCAGTGAATGTAACTTTAACTCCACCCCAGTATATCCTGACAGAGTGATTGTAATAAATCTTGTTAAACCCTATTGCCTGCTGTTTTCCTTACTGAGGTGCATCACCCAAACAAGGAGTTTGTTGTTTAGGGAGCCCCCCCCCCCCCACACACACACACACTACTACTACTACTACTACTTATAATAATAAATCATATCAAGTTCAGGTATTGTCTTATTTTCCTTGGAGAATGTGTCTATATGCAGGTTAATCATCACAATAAGATAAAGGAGATGTAAATAGATGTGTGTGTGTGTGGGGGGGGTATGCGAATATAGCTATCAGTGTGGTTTATATTAATCATATATCCCATACCTACATATGTATAAGCAGATTAGAATGTTTAGTGATTACATATGTGCAATGACCTCACGCCTCAGAACAGGACAAGAGGTCTCGACCGCCAGCAAAGATCAAAGAGCAGACGGAGTCGCAGCGGTGGAGACCAGATCGATCTCCCTGACTTCCCAGAGTCAGGTGGAGGAGACAGAGGACAATGGAGGAGATCGATCGCCCTGACCTCTCTGGGTCAGGTGGAAGAGACGGAAGACAAAGGAGGGGGGATTAAGTTAATGCGGGATGTCAGCTTTGATACGCAATGTCTTTTGTTGTGTGTAAGTATAAGTATGAAGGTCTGAATGTGTTCGACCTCTTATTCTGCTTCTGCACTAGATGAGACTTGTTAGAGGAGCGAAGCTGATAATAAACTTTGGTTTATAAATCACATCGCCTCGTTATTCCAAGCTCCTCTACAATCAGCAGTCGGCCCAACTATTTTCAAATATCTGCATATCTGTTATCAGGAAAAAAAATCTAAGATTGTGTGTCTCTGCTATATGTTTGCCTTTTAAAAACTGTGTATTTTCATTTCCATCATTCATTTCTATATTGTTATCATTTAATATAATCATAAATGTCTTTATCCTCTGTTCCATTTAAACTCAGTTCCTATAAGACTTTGAATTTGACAAATGTTATGTAATATTTTCTGTATTATAGCATTTTCATTCAATTCTTGTCAAGGATCATCAATTAACCATAAATTATTGTATTAATTAATCAATCAAACAATTAATCATTAACCGACAGCGCACCATGACAGAAAAGGCGAGCCGCGCGTGTGTGTGTGTGTGTGTGACTGAAACTCGTGAGACAAGAGCGCGCAGCGCGTGACCCAGTCAAAGCAGCGAGCTCCTCAGGTTATGGATAATTAGTTTGGTGTTGTGAACAGAGCTCGGTAGGTCCGCTGGTAGTTGTCCCTCTATCGGTGGATGAGTGACATGAACCTGGAGAAGTGGTCTCTGTTTGGCTGCTACCAGGTCCTGAACGGGGATCGGGCGGCCAAAAATCATAAACGCGCCTGAGGTTGTGGACCGTCGGGGACGTAAACAAAACCAGAATCCAGACAGACGCGCACTGCATCCTTCACACTCATCCCGAGTTAAATCGGGATGAGTGTGAAGCTGCTGCACGTTGTTCATATGCTCTATTAAAATCATTATTTACACTAAGCATAACCCACTCATTTTCCTCCCCCGGCTCCTGCTTTGTCTCCAGCCATAGTCCACCTTTATTCACTCATTCACTTTCATTTATTCACTCTTTCATTTATGCACCTCCTCAGCTTCCTTCTGCACTTGTGCTGCACCGGAGTACAGACATCATTTTATACGGACCCTCCCACAGACTCACACATTCACCTACTCATCCTCTCACCACCTCCCTCTAAAGCTCCGTGTATGAAAGAAAAAAAAAAAAACATTCAGCCATTCACTCCTCAGCCGCTCTCCCTCTCCCGGTGTTTTTCACTCATTCAGTCCCTGTTCTGCACAATAACCCACCAACCTCCACAAAAACAAAACAGATATGGTCACCAAGTAACCATAAAGGCACAGGTGGGTAAATAAATAAAAATATTGCAAACAATATTTAACTTTTTTTTTCTTATGACTGCCATCAATAACCTATGATTCTAACAGATGAGTAATTCATCTTATTGTAATTTCATTCCGGCAGACAGATCAGATGTTTAAAACAGGTAAGACTCAGCAGGCTGCAGTGCAGGAGCTCCTCTGCAACAAGAGGCACACTGGATGTTTAGCATTGTTTTTGCGCAATTACGCATGACGTGACGGGGGGGGGGGGCGCAAATGTTTGATTATTGGCCGATAATAGCCCCAAATAACTCCGCACAACCTCGCCACAAAAGTCAGAAAAAGCCCTGCTACTACTCCAGTGGCTGTGACTTTCATATAGGAATCAAAATGGCGTTGCAGGGAGGGACATGAGACCTGATATTATTAAAATATGACTGATCCAGAGGAATAGGAGTAAAGTTTGGTGTTTGGGGGTGTTTCTGTAGCTTTGGATCGGTGTGGCACACCTTAATATTACTGGGGAGAACCAAATGTCAGACCTTTTTATTGACTGCTCTGGCGCGCCAGGTCCTGAACAAAAGAAAGGCAGCACTGCGCCCTATACTGAAGGACTTGGGTTTCTGCTGCAGCCCCTCTCGCAGCTGGACCCACACGTGGCCGCACGGAGACCCCCTCACTTTGACCCCCTCTGTCAGAAACGGCGTGATCGGGTTTGATGAGCCACCGTTAAAATCCCCAATCTTTGAAGGTGTTGGCAACTTTCCTGACAATGAAGCCCAAGTGGCGACTGCCATAGTCACAGTCACAACCGATTCCGCCTCAAATTCAGCAAACCCAGGGCACCCACCGCGTGCCAAACCACCCCGATATACTCACTTTAACATCCCAAACACCATCTGTCACTTAGGCGCAATGACATTTAATTTATGAGAGGTTTAACTGTAAATAATCTCAACCACGTCACTCAAAGTCAATGGCCGGACTGTGTTAGTTGGGAAAATGTATCGCTCCATTAAAAGGAAAAAACGATTCCCTCGCTCGCCGAACGGCGTGCATCACCTCGGGTAAAGATTCGATTTTGATGTGCATGCGGTGATTTCGCCGCACGTGCCCTCTGTTTGGGTCAATTTAGCGCGAATTGTGCAAAATTGTTCCGAGCACGCGCTACTTCCAGCTGGTTTTCCTGGAATAAAAGTTGCTGGCCGGCGCGCACGGAGGACGGGGAGTGTTCCGGCGCGAAGCCCCAAGCCTCTGCCGTCAGCCCATGAGGTTCTGTCGCTCTGTATTCACCCGCAGTTTTTATATTTGCTGTAAGTTGGAGGATGAAGAAACACAAACGGGACGGCGCCAGTTCCATGGAGTCCGCTAGATCAGCTGCTGGCAGTTGGTGTTCTCAATCACGTCCGCAGATAGGCTTCATAGGCTCACCGGAGCGCCCGTGGAATAAGACGCTTTAAAGTGAACGGGAGGGCGCAAGTGTGACGTTGTCTGGGAAATTATATTTTTATTCAAACGCATCTACGCGGGATATTTTCCGTCCGCTGAGACTTCAGAGAAAAGCTTTATTTCTGGACGTGCTTTTTCTGTTTTCGCTCCTCTGACAGTCCAGTCTTCACGACCGGGTGAAATTACACCTTAAAGACTTCTGACAACTTGCCGAAAAGAAAAAGTCACAATGGCAGAGACGTCTGGAGCCCCAGCAAAAGCCAAGAGGGCGGCCAAGCCCAAAAAAGCCTCTTCTCACCCCAAATACTCAGAGATGATCAAAGCAGCCATCAGCAACGACAGCAGCCGGAGCGGCGCGTCCCGGCAGGTCATCCAAAAGTACGTGAAGAAGAACTACAAGGTGGGCGACAATGCGGACGTGCAGATTAAAATGGCACTGAAGCGGTTGGTGGCCGCCGGGATGGTGCGCCACACCTCGGGCGTCGGTGTGTCCGGATCCTTCAAGTTGACCAAACCGGACGACTCCAAGAAGCCCCGCAAGGCGGCGGTAGCTGCCAAACCAAAGAAGGCGCCCAAGCCCAAAACCAAGAAGGTGGCGAAGCCCAAAAAAGTGGCCAAAACTGCCGAAAAACCCAAGAAGGCAGCGGCAAAGAAGGTGAAAAAGGTCACTAAGAAGGCGTCACCAGCAAAAGCCAAAAAGTCGCCAGTTAAGAAAGCCAAGCCAGCCAAATCCAAGGCCAAACCAGCCAAGAAAGCAGCCAAGCCCAAGAAGGCACCCAAGAAGACTGGCAAAACGTCAAAGAAGAAGTGAAGGGACACTGACAAACAGTCTTTGTAAATAGTTGAGGAAATGTTTTCGTATATGTATTATTTTTGTAAGGTGTCATGCAAATTTACTGTTTTTACCAAGTTTTTTTTTTCATTGCACTATAGCCTCAAAAAGCTGTAGAAATTAAGAGCATTTTCATTTCATTAATAATACTGTTAATAATTTGTGCTTGATCCTCAGAGGCCAGAGCGGGATCTTGCGGAAAAAGAAAATGTATATATATATCTATACACAGGAGGTCATGAATAGTTATTGTTAGTGCTCGGGGTCACAGAGAAAATGCAGACGTTAGTATTGTTGAGCCTTGACAATGTACAGCCTATAGGTAGTGAGCGTCAGCGACATTTTTCCTAAAGGCTCCATAGTTGTCATTCAGCCTTCATTCTGTGTATTTTCTCCTGCTCAGATGCATACAGCAACCCCCACTGTGTTCATTTACTTTTAAAGAGTGTTGACAGTGCAGCTCATTAAAAACCTGTCATTTTCTTTAAAAAAATATAAAACTATTGTCTTTTCTGTGGGTGAGTATATAATTTATTACATTACACAGATGGATTATCAGATTATTATTTTTCTTCATGAACCCTTTAGATTTATAAATCTAAAGGGGAAAAAAAACAATTAGTAGGTTGCACCAGTAATTACCTATACATTACTTTTTTTAAGCACACTTAAAAAAAAACTTGCCTCAAGTATTAAGGCAGCCTTCCCTGGATAGATAACAAGAAGGCCATTATGCAGTATTACTCCATCGTGGCTGCACTAATACACTACTGACTGAATAGAAGTTAAAATCCCATTAACTAGAGAGGCCCTGCAGATCATTTGCAGACACACCCACCACCCTTCCCCTACTGCTCTAATTCCCACCTGATGAGCGACTGCGCCATCTTGTGGCTTTCTGCAGTAACTGGCAATTTTAATATTGAGACAGTTGCAGCAGCAAACACCCTGAAGATGAAAGTCAAGATTATGTGCAAATTAATCTCTGTACAGTGTTAAGTGTTATTGAAGACTTATCATTATAAAAAGTTTGAGAATCAATCTAACCTTGATTCCATCCCAGCCAAGACGTTTCTGGGATTTGACAGGAATACTGGAAAAGGGTTACAACATCAGCACAGAATGAACACGTTGCGATAGTAAGAGGTGGGTAGCAATGAATTACATTTACTCAAGCAGTGTTTTGCACAGTATTATACAGATTAATTTTACTGCAGGACACATTTACTCTTGAGCACATTTTTTTTTTTTTTTTTTTTTTAAAGATGCCTACTGGCAGCTCTAAAACCACCTCAAAAACCAATGTGTTTTGCTCAGAATAGTATATTGTGGCTTTTTTTATTTAAGTTTTTGTAAAGGGTATACATGTCATTACAGCATTGCATTGTTTACATTTTCATCACATATTCCCCCTTTTTTTGTTTTTTGACAACATTGGAAAAAAATTATTACAACACCTTTTTTTAAGTGAAAGAAAAAGAGAAATTAAAAGAAGAACAAAAGACAAAGAAAAAAAACAAAACAAACAGAAACAAAACAAAACAAAAACAAAAGAGCAGAAAAATAAAAGAGAAATCTGAGTAGCATTGGAGCAATGAGAGGTGCCATTATTGAAATGGTATTTGTCAAAGATTAGATCTGATGGAAGACACATATGTGTTCCAGGGTTGCCAAAAGTTCAAGAACCCATCCATGTCCTGTCTCAGTGCAAATGTCAACTTTTCCATCGAATAAATGTCTTGAATCACGTTAATCCAATCCTCAGGTGTAGGACAGTCTTTCAACATCCATTTTTTTGTTAGAGCTTTTTTACTTGCCAATATTAAAACAGTGAATAAGTATTTTTCCCCTCATCTTTCCAGTGATTCCGGTAGTAAACCCAAATACAAAGTTACAAAAGAAAAGGGGACTGTTACTTTGAATATTTTCCCCAATATTGTCTGTACATTGGTCCAATATTGGTGGATAACTGGGCATGACCAAAACACATGAAAATGATTTGCAGTCTCTTCACCACACAAGCGCCAACAATTCAACCCCATACAAATAAATTTGTTTTGTGCAGGTGTTCTGAAAAATCTTACCAAATTTTTCCATCCAAATTCTCTCCACTGCAGGGATGAAGTACTTTTCCATTGCTGTTTATTTAGTTTTTCCCATATTTCCAGTTGTAAAGTGAAATTCCCCTCTTTTTCCCATCTCTCTTTTATATATGATGTGTTGCCTCCTTTTAAGTCTTGAAGACCATGGTATATTTTAGAAATGTATCTGATCCCTGGGATCCCTTTATATGCCATTAAGAAAACCTTAAGAACACCTGACTGGGCCCTTTCCAAATCCTCCTTTTTAAGTATTTTGTTTATGTGGTGTCTAAGCTGAAAGAACCTGTAAAGGTCTTGATTTACTAGACCTTGTTTTTTCAAATCTTCAAAACTTCTTAAAGTTTGCCCTTGTGGCGGATAATAAAATAGGCAGCGAACTGAGGGTTTTAAGTAGGTTTATTAAATCATACCGCCATCATAGGAACTCGCTCCAGTCCTTGTGCAAGCAGGCTGGAGCGGGTCCTCAGGCTCTCAGCAGCAGTAGTAGAAGCAGTCGTCAGAGTGAGAGAATGAGTTACAGAGCAATGCAGCTTATATACCCAACTACAGACAATACATGAAAGGCATTCACAGCAGTAGGTATGGGCATTTGCATTTGAGAGACACACATAACAATAAGGAGATTACTGGCCGGAATTCGCCTTTGCTCCGGAGCTGCAGGACAAAAGAGGTTACAAGGCACATCTACATATTGTTATCAGTCTATAGACACAGTAAGGGCAGGAAGCATGAACACAATGCATGAATGACACATTAACATCACAGTATTGAGCAGGAAAAAGCTAGACGAAGCTGGGCTGCCTGTTGACATTAATACACACATTTCACTGTTATGTTAATTGCTCTAGTCGAGCCCTGTGCTTGTCCCAGTCTGTTGTGGGGGTTATCCCACACCCTTTAAAAAAATCGTAATATTTTATCAGTCCGTTCTCTTTCCACTTTTTAAATCTAGTGTCTGTTTTATTGGGAGTAAAGTCCTGATCACAGGAAATCCATTGCAATAATCGATAGGGTTCTTTAGTTTGATTCTCTCTGACTATCTTAAACCAAATTTTTAGCGGGGTCTCTATCCACGGGTTAGTGTTGTTCAAAAGTTTAGGTAAGGCATTGTTCCCTATTATTGCCTGTAGAGGAATGTCACTTGTTATTTGGCATTCCATCTCCTTCCATTGTGCAGTGTAGACTGGGTTACATATCTCTACTAAAGTTTTAATTTGTGCGGCTTTAAAATAGTCCCTGATATTTGGCAGCGCAAGCCCACCTTTGTCTTTGTTTAGCTGTAGGGTTCTATACCTGATTCTTGGTCTCTTCCCCTGGCATATGAATCTTGAGATCCTTCTGTCCAGTTCTTGCCATGTTTTTTTGGGAGGTTCTACCAGTATTGTTTGGAAAAGGTATAGAAGACGTGGAAGTATATTCATTTTGACTGCTTCAATTCTTTGTGCAGTACCCAAGAATGGTATCATATTCCATCTTGCTAGATCAGATTTTATTTTTGCCATCAGTGGATCATAGTTTAGTGTTATAATTTTGTTGAGTTGTTTCGGGATATTGACCCCCAGATATTTCATAGATTCCATCATCCCAGTTAGTTTTGAGTTTGCTTAGTAAATATTGATTTGGGTCATAGTTGAATGTTAAAATTTGGGTTTTGTGCATGTTTAATTCGTACCCTGATAACTCTCCATACTCTGAAAAAACTGAGATTAGTTCTGGAAAAGAGGTGTCCGGCTGCCCCAGGTATATTAAGATGTCATCGGCAAAGAGTGCTATTTTATGTTCCTTCTGACCAAGTGTAATACCTTGAATTTTTTGATTCTGTCTTATCCATTGGCTCAGAGGTTCTATGAAGATTGCAAAGAGCAGTGGAGACAAGGGGCAGCCCTGACGACATCCTCTTTCCAGTTCAAAAGATGATGATAATTTACCGTTTGTAGAAGAGCTGGAAATAACGAGGCGGTTTTGTATCACAAAAGTAGAGTCTTTAATGAACAAACTCTTCTATCTTGTCTCATCTGGTGCAGAGCTTGGCAGAAGGCAAGAGAAAGAACTCTGCTTCGCTCGCTGGTTAAATACAAGCACGCATAGCACCACTCATTGAAACAGCTGACGTCAGAGCCACTCATTGAAAAAGGTAACATCTCCCCGTTATCTTAATCCCCATTGTCCTGCCATCCCCTCTCCCTGTCTTGGGAGGTGATGGGAACTCCCCCTCTCGCTTTAGGGGGGTAAAGGTGTCGAGTCTGTTGCCATGGCGTCCTGTGACGTCATGAGTCTTCACACGGCGGTGAGATTCCTTTGTTCTTTCAGAGGTGTGAAGTTCCTTTGTATATTCTGTCCCAAACATTTCCACATGCTCTAACAAATGTAGGTATGGAATATATGAGTGATATATACCACAGGCCCCCCAAACAACTATGAAGGAACACAGAAAGATTCACAGTCTAGGGTAATTACTAAGACATACTACGTGTTACAGCCGTTGCCACAGAAGAAACTTTCAAGCAGCCATGCTCCTAAGAGAGTTCAGTGAAAACATAACAGCATAGTATAATCATAAATCAGTCCTAAACTGTTGCGGCACAATTAGCGAAAATTTGCAGAGTGGTGTAATCAGTCCCTGTGTAGTCTGGGTTTCAATCTTCTCCCAAAGCTGCTGTAGGTCGGTTTAGGCGTCCTGCTGGGACCTTGTTGTGAGGAATCTGCAGTGTGGGAAGGAGAGAGATTATCTGTTCCCTGCCTGGGGGCTGAGACTTTTTCCTTGGGGGGTCTACCTCGCCGAGGTGCTCGAGCCAGCTGTGTGGGTTCGTCTCTCAACAAGAAGGCAGGTTTGAGTCTGTCAATGCTGACCGTTTCATTTCTATCCCCATAATCAAGCACAAAGTGTTTGTCACCATTTTCCAGCACTCTATACGGGCCATCGTATACTGGGCGTAACGTTGGTTTTAGAGCTTCATGCTTAACAAAAACAAACTCAGCGTTTTTTAAAGTTTGAGGAACAAAAACTCGCGGAAAGGAGTGATGAGCTGGACCGTGGAGAGAGTCTGGACTGTTACTGCCTAAAAACCTTGGGACTGGGAGGTGCCCTGGTTCTGGGTTTTCTGGTAAAAATTCACCTGGGAGTCTGATAGGCTGAGCAAAGACTAATTCTGCAGGGGAAGCGTCTAAATCCTCTTTAGGTGCCGCACGCAACCCCAATAAAACCCAGGGAAGTTTATTTACCCAATTTGTGTCCGTTAATGAGGCCCTGAGGGCGGCCTTTAAGGACCTGTGAAAACGCTCGCATAACCCATTAGCCTGAGGGTGATAAGCGGTGGTACGGTGAATTGTTGCCCCTAAACTGTTGGACATGGCTGACCAGAGCTCTGAGACAAATTGAGGCCCCCTATCTGACGTGATGTCTGATGGGACGCCGAAACGTGCCACCCAATTTGTTAGAAAAACGCGAGCGACTTCCTCCGCTGTAGTTGCCGCTAAAGGGACTGCCTCTGGCCAGCGTGTGGTGCGGTCTATCATTGTTAGCAGGTGTGTGAAACCCTGGGAGGAAGGCAGCGGCCCCACGAGGTCGACATGAATGTGGTCGAACCTTCTAGCAGAGATTGGAAAAGGCTCCAGAGGGGCTTTTGTGTATTTGTGTACTTTGGCGCGCTGACAAGGAATGCAAGTTTTTGCCCATTCTTTTACATTTTTGCGCAGGCCTGGCCACACAAACTTTTCGGCAACCATTTTGACCGAGGTGCGCGAGGGAGTGAATTGCGTCGAAAATGCGGCGGCGCCAAGCAGCTGGTACTAACGGGCGAGGTCGGCCGGTTGAAACATCGCATATTAGGGGGGGCACGCCGTCACGCACCCCTTTTTCCTCCAGCCTTAACCCTGTTGGTCCAGACAGGAGCGCGCGCACGTCCGCATCACTACCTTGTTCTTCCGCCATGGCTGCATAATCTATCCCTTCATGGATAGGTGCTGCATATGTGTTTGCGTTAGAGAAAAGCTCAGCTGCTGAAGCAGTGTAATCTGTCTCCTCGTGCTCTGGTGGTGCCACAACGCGAGAGAGACAGTCCGCTACTACGTTAAGTTTGCCTGCTACATGTCGAATGTCTGTGGTGAACTCTGAAATCGCAGCTAGCTGTCTTTGTTGTCTGCCCGACCAAGGTTCTGAAATTTTAGCCATAGCAAAAGTGAGCGGTTTATGGTCCACAAAAGCCATGAAACTCCGCCCTTCTAACCAAAACTGGAAGTGGCGGATGGATAAATGGAGCGCCAGCAGCTCCCTGTCAAAAGTGCTGTATTTGCGTTCCGTCGGGTTTAGCGATTTGCTAAAAAATGCTAAAGGTTGCCAGACCCCCTTGACAAGTTGTTCTACAACTGCCCCTATGGCCAAGTCTGAAGCATCTGTGGTTAGAGCAATGCGGGCCGAGGGATCTGGATGGACTAACATTGTGGCGTTAGCTAGGGCGTTTTTAACTTCCGCAAAAGCGCGTTCGGGTTCCGGGGTCCATTCGACCGCGTTGGAAGCTTTCTTTTTTTTAAGCGCGTCATACAGGGGCTGCATGAGCTGAGCTGCATGAGGGAGGAAACGGTTGTAAAAATTAACCATCCCCAAAAATTCCTGTAGCGATTTGACCGTTTGGGGCCGTGGAAAACCTTCTATCGCATGAATTTTGTCTGGAAGCAGAGCTGCCCCTTTCGGGGAGACTCTGTGTCCCAAAAAATCAATTTGCAATACGCCGAATTTGCATTTGGCTGGATTAATTATTAATCCGTGCTCTTCTAGCCTCTGAAAAACGGTAGTGAGATGCTGCTCGTGTTCTTCCTCCGATGAGATGGCTACCAGCATGTCGTTGAGGTAGACGAAAACAAAGGGGAGGTCGCGTAAGACTGCGTCCATCATACGTTGAAAAGTCTGAGCAGCACCTTTGAGGCCGAAAGGCATTCGCAGGAATTCAAAAAGGCCGAAAGGGGTTATAACCGCTGTTTTAGGAATGTCTTCAGCTCGGACTGGAACTTGGTGATAACCGCGGACTAAGTCTATCTTTGAAAAAATGCGCGCGCCCGCTAAATGCAGTGAAAAATCCTGTATTTGAGGGATGGGGTAGCGGTCATGCGCTGTAGCGTTGTTTAATCTGCGGTAATCTCCGCACGGTCTCCAAGAACCGTCGGATTTCGGAACCATGTGAAGTGGTGAAGCCCAAGGGCTCTTTGAACGTCGGCAAATGCCTAATTTTTCAAGAGCTGCAAATTCGTCCCTTGCTATGTTGAGCTTGGCCACGTCTCAGCGGCGAGCTTTGGCAAAAACGGGAGGTCCCGTTGTTGGAATGAAGTGTTTAACCCCGTGTTTGGCTACAGTGGCTGAAAATTTGGGGGTTGTGAGTGCTGGAAATTGGGTGAGGAGTTGCTCAAACTTACCTCCTGCCGTGGTGACGTTGGCCTGCACAGGTGGTGGAGAGACTCGAGCTGAGCATGGAATAGAAGCAAAAGATAGTGCATTAACCAGGCGCCTATTTGCTAGATCAACTAATAACCCATGTGCACACAGAAAATCTGCGCCTAACAAGTTAAAACTCACCGCCGCTACAACAAATGTCCATCTGTAGCTGCGGCCGTGAATGAGGAGGTGCAGGCTCTTTTCACCGAACGTGTCGATGTCCGAACCGTTGGCTGCCACTGCTCCATTGCCCCGGGTGCCCATGGCTCGATCTGCGTGGGAGGGCATGATGAAACTCAGCTGAGCTCCCGTGTCGATGAGGAACTGCTTGCCTGTGTGTCCATCCGTCACGTATAACAGCTTGTTTTTCTCGCCGAGAATCGCTGCCGTTAACGGCCCTCGGCTTGGGCGTTTTCCCGACATCGTGAACTTGCAGGGGGGAACGCATTTGTGGGCTTTCTCGGCGAAGTGGTGGTGATAATAACAGACGTCGATCTGTTTGTTACGCTTGGGCCGCGCCGCTGTCACCGTGGGTTGTGGCTCTCCATGGCTCGGGGCGTCAGTTTTGAGGTCCGCGGATGCCGCTGTAGGTGTCCGCTCCTTGCAGGCGTTGACGAGCTGATAAGCCTCGCTGGCCAGTGTGTGGAAGTCTTGGTGGGTGTCGCACTTCATATTGGTGAGTGTCCCTCTCATGTGTGGTGGAAGCGTGCTGAGGAAAATAAACTGGAAAAGGAAATTGTCGTTGTCCTCCTCCTTAAGCTGCAGTAAATCCTCCATGAGGGCCTTCGGATTGCCCCCTTTGTGGCCGTAGATCGCCAGGATCCTCTCGGCTCTTTCCTCCGCTGGTGGGGCATAGTTCGCCACGATGGTCGCCTTGAGCGTCTCATACTTGTCCCGGGCCGGTGGTCGCCGGATCAAGCTCCGCACACACCTCGAAGTGGCGGAGTCGAGCTTGGAGACGATATGGTAGAATTTTGTATCGTCTGCTGTGATGCCCGCCAGTATGAACTGGGCTTCAGCCTACAGAAACCAAGAGGCGGGGTCTTCTTGCCAGAAGTCTGGCAGCTGGACAGCGACGGCGTTCATGCACACCATCACTGTTGTGCCCGCCGGGTGAGAGTGCCTTGCCTCGGCTCTCACGGCGGTGCTGGAGCTCGGTTGAGCTCTCTCGGTACCCTCTGCCGGGGGGAACAGCTGTCTGCTTGTTCCCTCATCTGCGTTGCCGCTGGCGTAAGTCAGATTCGCCGCGGATGAGTCGCTTGAAGAACGCCTCAGGTCCATACTCGCGTCAAGGTCACCAGTGTAGAAGAGCTGGAAATAACGAGGCGGTTTTGTATCACAAAAGTAGAGTCTTTAATGAACAAACTCTTCTATCTTGTCTCATCTGGTGCAGAGCTTGGCAGAAGGCAAGAGAAAGAACTCTGCTTCGCTCGCTGGTTAAATACAAGCACGCATAGCACCACTCATTGAAACAGCTGACGTCAGAGCCACTCATTGAAAAAGGTAACATCTCCCCGTTATCTTAATCCCCATTGTCCTGCCATCCCCTCTCCCTGTCTTGGGAGGTGATGGGAACTCCCCCTCTCGCTTTAGGGGGGTAAAGGTGTCGAGTCTGTTGCCATGGCGTCCTGTGACATCATGAGTCTTCACACGGCGGTGAGATTCCTTTGTTCTTTCAGAGGTGTGAAGTTCCTTTGTATATTCTGTCCCAAACATTTCCACATGTTCTAACAAATGTAGGTATGGAATATATGAGTGATATATACCACACCGTTAATCTTTATTTTAGCTGTTGTTTTTTTATATAATGCCTATATAGTTCTAATGAAGTTATTATGAAAATTGAAACTGGATAAGATTCTATATAGGAAAGACCAGTCAACCGAATCAAATGCTTTTTCAGCATCTAATCCCAATATGGCTGCATTTAAATTATATTTTTTTATATGATGAATTATGTGTGAATTATTATTTGACACGCCTCTGCAACATTGCGTGGAGGTCGGGGGCAGTGCCTTTGGCATGGCAAACCGGGGTGGTGGTTCCTCTCTTCAAAAAAGGGGACCGGAGGGTGTGCTCCAACTTTAGAGGGATCACACTCCTCAGCCTCCCTGGGAAGGTCTATGCCAAGGTACTGGAGAGGAGAGTCCGGCCGTTGGTCGAACCTCGGATTCAGGAGGAGCAATGTGGTTTTCGTCCTGGCCGTGGCACATCGGACCAGCTCTTTACCCTCTCGAGAATTCTTGAGGGTTCGTGGGAGTTTGCCCAACCAGTTTACATGTGTTTTGTGGACTTGGAGAAGGCATTTGACCGCGTCCCTCGTGGATTTTTGTGGGGGGTGCTTCGGGAGTATGGGGTATCGGGCTTGTTGTTACGAGCTATTCGGTCTCTGTACGACCGTTGTGAGAGTTTAGTTCGTATTGCCAACACTCGGTCGGAGTCATTCCCAGTGAGAGTTGGACTCCGCCAGGGCTGCCCTTTGTCACCGGTCCTGTTCATAATTTTTATGGACAGGATTTCTAGGCGCAGCCAGGGAATGGAGGGTGTCATGCTTGGTGACCACAGGATCTCATCTCTGTTGTTTGCAGATGATGTTGTCCTGTTGGCTTCATCCAGCAATGACCTACAGCTCTTGCTGGGACGGTTTGCCGCTGAGTGTGAAGCGGCTGGGATGAGAATCAGCACCTCCAAGTCCGAGTCCATGGTCCTCAGCCGGAAAAAGGTGGATTGTCCTCTCCGGGTTGGGGACAGGCTCCTGCCCCAAGTGGAGGAGTTTAAGTATCTTGGGGTCTTGTTCACGAGTCAGGGGAAAATGGAGCGAGAGATCGACAGACGGATTGGAGCAGCATCTGCAGTGATGCGGACGTTGTACCGGTCTGTTGTGGTGAAGAGGGAGCTTAGTTCTAAGGCAAAGCTGTCGATTTACCAGTCAATCTACGTTCCTACTCTCACCTATGGTCACGAGCTTTGGGTAATGACCGAAAGAACGAGATCGCGGATACAAGCGGCTGAAATGAGCTTTCTCCGTAGGATTGCTGGACTCACCCTCAGAGATAGGGTGAGGAGCTCAGTCATCCGGGAGAGGCTCAGAGTAGAACCGCTGCTCCTCCACATTGAAAGGAGTCAGTTGAGGTGGTATGGGCATCTGATTAGGATGCCTCCTGGACGTCTCCCACTTGAGGTGTTTCAGGCACGTCCCACTGGGAGGAGACCCCGGGGCAGACCCAGGACTCGGTGGAGAGACTATGTCTCCCAGCTAGTCTGGGAACGCCTTGGTATCCCCTCTGAAGAGCTGGAGCAGGTGGCTGGGGAGAGGGAAGTCTGGGCTTCTCTGCTTGAACTGCTGCCTCCGCGACCCGGACCTCCGGAAAAGCGGTAGAAGATGGATGGATGGATGGATGGATGATGAATTATGTGTAAAGTGCGTCTAATGTTATCTTGTGTCTGTCTTTGTCTTATAAAACCTGTTTGGTCTAAATGAATTAAGTCTGTCAGTATATTTTCTAACCTTTTGGCAAGGATAACGGTAAAAAGTTTATAGTCCTGATTTAACACACTGATTGGTCTGTAGTTGGAGCAATATAGTTTATCCTTTTCGGGTTTAGGTATGACTGCAATGACCCCTTCTCTCCAGGAGGGGGGATTTCCCCTGTGTGGAGGACATGGTTAAATGTTTTCAGGAGGAGAGGAGATAGTTGCTGTTTAACCTCTTGCACTCCGGTGTACCGCGGACGGGCACGTCTCTGCGTCCCAGAGCGCACGAGAGTGCCCTAGTGCGCTCTAGGACGCACGAGGGTGCTGCGTCCAAGTGCGCACTGGAAAAAAAAAGCTGCATTTCCGTTCTTCCACTACAGACACAGCCGCGAACAGATTAGATCATCTGATTGACCTCTCATTCGACTAATAAGAGCCTTGAATTGGGTTTCTGAAACCTTGAAGAACCAATGACTGAAAACCTAGCAAGAAGGACCCGCCTACCAACCCTGTGAATGTAGCGAGCCAATTGAAGCACAGAAGTTCGCAAGCTGTTTTGTGTAAGGCTGGGTGGAGAGACTGACTGCTGCAGCAGATGAAAAAAGGACCTGCAGGAAGAACCGTCACAGACCCAGCAGCACGGAGACCACCCACAAGTGCAACCTGTGTGACAGGGACTGCCATTTGCGCATCGGCCTGTTCAGTCACAGGCGGTGCTTTCTTTTTTTTTTTTTTATTCCAGCAGAATAGATGTTTAGGATTCCCTTCCATGGTCATCATAGACCGACGGAGGCCGACGACGAAGGTCGTAAATCATTCGCCAAAACCGCAATCATGGAAGCGTAAAACCGCAATAATGGAATTATGTTTTGACCGGGTCGCCGAGACCAGAACCACGAGTCCGTAACAAGGGACCAGCATTGCGTTCGTCTGACAATGAGGAAGAGAAGTTCGCCAGGACACTGCTGCTGTGAACAGGTAAGTGTTATAAGCTAAATTATTCTTTATCCCTGAAAATTGTAATCAAAAATTACTTTTGGCCGATCGGTAAATTACAACTGTGCGGCGCACGAAGTCCGAAGTTTGTACACGGTTCGTGCACCGCGTCTGGACCGTGAATGCCCCCCTCCGCTACTCTTCTGTAGCGAGGGGGGGGGGGAGCCGCGGTGACTGCGCCGCGGTTGCCACATGACTATTCCGTCATGTAGCGATGGCCGATGTCCGTCCTCTGTAGCGAGGGGGGGGGACAACCCCCCCCCCCCACACACACACAGAGCCCTGAGTGTCACCTTTCATTAGAGCCCAAGATGAAGCTTCTATATTGAATCATTCAAAAGTTACAGACGTTTTTCCAAACTGTGCCATTTGGCACAATTTGGCACAGTGTGGAGAACGTGTTCAAGGGTGAGGCTGAGTTTGTTCCTCAGATTCAGCTTTATTCACAGAGCACATCTCCATCAAATCTCAAAGCAAATCAAGAGGAAGTTTTCATCTCACATCAGGGGTTTTATACCCCGGGCACGAAACAGCAGTCACATGGTGTTTAATCAAACATACAGTCACATGGCACTTAATCTCAATCCCAAAGTAACCCCTTTGATCTCACGCCATTGTCCTCTAGTCTCTGTGGCCCGGAAATCTTCCCCGGTCGTCTCCCGGAAACAAAGGGCGAATCTCACACTCCTCTGCTGAATCCCAGAGTCTCAGTCCTCTTTGTTCCATGAGACGTGAAGCACACAATAAACATACAGCAACACAATTGTGGGGAATATGTAACCAACATATGCGCCACAAGACCCCCCCCCCCCCCCAAACGTCTAAATGGGACAAACATAACCAGAGACACATGACATCATAACATCACTACACATCAATCCACCAGTTGCCTAACTCTCAGTCTCCTGCCGTATCTGCTGAAAGCCGGCTTTGCTGCTGTCTGCACCTGTGGATTAGAACTGTTAGTCAATCTCTGTGGGAGTCCTGTAGAATGCCCTTTAGGGGGTCTACCGCGACGGGGGGCTCTCGCCAACTGCACCTCTTCATCCGCCAAAACAAAAGCGGGTTTGAGTCTGTTAATACAAATCAGTTCTTTTTTGCCTCCCAAATCTAGCAAAAAATGCTTCTCTCCTGTTTCCAGCACCTTGAACGGCCCATCGTAAGGCGGGCGCAGGCTGGGGCGACAAGCATCATGTCTCACAAAAAAACCCCCGCATTTTTTAAAGCCTTCGGCACAAAAACGCGTGGGAAACTGTGATGAACCGGGCCAGGAAGCGTGTCTGATCCTGTGCCGCTCTGCAGCAGCTGAGCGGGGGGGCCATTTGTGGCAGGATTATCGGGGAGAAATTCTCCTGGCAAACGGAGAGGCTGTGCAAAAACTAATTTCGCTGGAGAGGCTTGCAAATCCTCCTTAGGTGCAGAACGCAACCCCAATAAGACCCATGGTAACTTGTCAACCCAATTTGTATCCGTAAGTGACGCTCTGAGGGCCGCTTTCAATGGCCTGTGAAAACGCTCGCATAAACCGTTACCCTGGGGGTTGTACGTGGTGGTGCGGTGGATCTTTACCCCTAGGCTGCGGGCCATCGACGACCAGTGTTCAGAGACAAATTGAGGACCCCTGTCTGACGTTATGTCCGACGGGACTCCAAAACGCGCTACCCAAGCTGTTAAAAACGTGCGTGACACTTCTTCCGCTGTGGTTGACGCCAGAGGAACCGCTTCTGGCCAACGCGTGGTGCGATCCACCATCGTCAAAAGATGTGTGTGCCCCTGTGATGACGGGAGGGGGCCTACCAAGTCGACATGCATGTGATCAAAGCGCTTAGCAGGAATGTGAAAAGGCTCCAAAGGAGCCCTAGTGTGCTTGTGTATTTTGGCTCGCTGACACGCTACGCAGGCTGTCGCCCATTCCTTGACCTGTCTGCGCAACCCCGGCCATACAAATTTCTCCCCCACCATTTTGACCGATGCGCGCACCCCCGGGTGTGCCAGAGAATGGATCGAGTCAAAAACGCGGCGGCGCCACGCAGCTGGCACCACGGGGCACAACCGTCCCGTGGAGACATCGCAGATTAGGGGAGGCATACCCATTTGCAGCACCCTGTGCTCCAGCCTTAACCCTGTTGGTCCAGACTGGAGCGCGCGCACGTCCGCATCGCTAACCTGTTCCGCGGCCATGGCTGCATAATCTAACCCCACGCGGACCGGGGCTGCGCACGCTCCCGCGTCGCTACCCTGGCCCGCGGCCAAGGCTGCAGAGTCTGCCCTCACGTGGTCTGGCTCTGGCACAGCACGCGAGAGGCAGTCTGCCACTACATTATGTTTACCTGCGACATGCTGGATATCGGTGGTGAAGTCTGATATCGCGGCCAGCTGTCTTTGCTGTCGGCCCGACCAAGGTTCAGAAATCTTGGCCATCGCAAAAGTCAGCGGTTTGTGGACCACGAACGCGGTGAAATGGCGCCCTTCCAGCCAGAACTGGAAATGGCAGATGGCTAAGTGTAGGGCCAACAACTCCCTGTCGAACGCGCTGTATTTTCGCTCGCTATCGCGCAAGGTTTTGCTGAAAAATGCAAGCGGTTGCCAGGTCCCCGCTACCCACTGTTCAATGACCGCCCCTACCGCTAAATCGGACGCGTCAGTGGTGAGGGCCATGCGGACTGTTGGAACTGGGTGTGCCAACAAAACCGCGTTTGCCAGTGTAGAGGGTTGGAAATAGTTAATAGTTATGTAAGAAGTGAAAAAGACATTTGGATAAGAAAATTTTAAAAAACAGGCACCCCTACAATTTTATGTTATTCTTTAATTGTTTATTTTTCTACAATGCATTTGTAATCCACCTGGTTCCATTATAACTCATGTGAGTTGAGTGCAGTTCCATACGCCGACCAATAGATGGCGCATGTCGCACAGTTATAGAGAGTAGACTCACGCACTGGAGGACGAAGAATAAACTCCTTGTGTGAAATAACGAAACGTGTTCTGCCGATTCTCTATCACAGGTTGGTAAATACTAATAATTCAAGAGTGCAATATAAACTGTAAGAGTCCTAGGATGTCCGAGATTATATTGTGATAAGTGTGAGGCGAAAAGCGGGTTTGTAAGGGTATTTCTGTTAAAGTTGATGTGTTGTTGTATAAGCTAACCTGCTAATGTTAATGATCGAGTGTATGGGACGTGCCACAACAGTGAAATCCGCCCACATTAGGAACCATTTGCTTACTTTATTTAAAGACAGTTATGAAACGGTTTTCATACAGTACGACATTTACTGGTTTGATTTGTCACCAAGTGTGCATATTTCGGGTGTATTACCGAATACCAGGAATACTATTGTAAGTGTGTTAGGTACACAGTGGCCAGGTCAGTGAATTGTTAAGAATAACACCACATGCTGTACATTTATGACAGTGCTTAAAATGATTAATGTAAATGTAAGTTCATGGGTTATTGTTTAAAATATAAATATTTGAACAAGTTAAAAGCTATATACATGGGAAGGAGATAAAACCAATAATTCATTTCATGTTAGAGTAATTTGTTAAGAATGTTAAGTATACAGTTAATGTCAAATCGGAAATTGTGATAAATGGACATGATTGTGTTTTGTTTAATGGTGATGTGATCAGACAATAAGAGAGAAACTATGGACTTTGATAGTAAATACTAGTTAGTTGATGTTGGTCATGTGAATGACTTGAATGAAGAATAAACTCCTTGTGTGAAATAACGAAACGTGTTCTGCCGATTCTCTATCACAGGTTGGAGAGTTAACTTCCACATGCACGTTTCCTCCTCCTGGGCCGCTACCCAGGGGAGCAAAGATTTTGGGGGCTCATCCGGGATTAGCGCCACTTACTGGTCTGGCACTAATCATTGAAGAACCAAGGGATGCTGACCACCTGTTCCTGAGCCATTGACCTAAGTGACTGACTACAGGAGACCACAGCCATGTCTGCTCTACATGACCTGAGATGGGAAATCCAGCAAGAGCTTCGCCAGCTGACCATTGCCCGCTGCAGAAACGTCCTTTACAAGCTGGCTGAGTCGTTCAAGGATGAGGTGGGAGAAGATTTGCCAGGCGCAGAATCGACTGAAGTGGAACTCTTCGACTTCATTGTTGACTCGCTGAGAAGTCCACAACTGAAGAGCCTTGAAGATCAGGGGATGTCTCGCCTGCTTGCTTTCCGTGACCTCATCATTGAACTACAACGGCCCACAGCAGCTGGAGAAGTGGATGCAGAGGTGTCACCCGACGATGATCCGGTCATAGTAGTTCCTGTGACCACTGGAGCTGCAGCACCATCAGGGAAGAACCATCCGACATCACCATCTGTAGTTCCTGACCCAGGGTTAGTCAGACTGACTGAACTTACGTCACTGTTGCCACGTAGAGAGTACAAGATTTATGGTGGTCAAATCTCTGATTTTGATTCTGATTTGAGTTACAATAACTTGTGCAAACAGCTTGATGAAGGGCTAAATGAAGGGTTCACAGAGGCTGAGATTATCAGAACGGTGTTTAAGATAATTAAGCCTGGTACCTTTAAAGATATGCTTGTAACCAAGGATAGCCTTACTGTAGCTGAGTTAAAACGTCTCTTAAGGACACATCTACGCGAGAAAAGCAGCACTGAATTATTTCAGGAGCTGAGTAATGCTAAGCAAAATGACAAAGAAACACCACAACAGTTTATGTATAGACTAATGGGGCTAAAACAGCATGTGTTGGTTGCATCTAAAAACAGTAGTGGGTTTCATTATGATGACAAGTTGGTACAAGGTGTGTTTATCCATTCACTGTATCAGGGTTTGAATGAAAAATACTCTTATGTTAGGAGAGACCTTAAACCTCACATCTCCAACACCAGTGTCACAGATGACTCCATCCTGGAGCTCATAGCAAATTTTGTTAGTGAAGAGACAGAGAGATTGAGTAGGTTGGGACAAAGCCACAAACACAAAGTCACCAGTGTTAATGCGGCACAGGTAGAGACAGATCAGAGCTCGATTAAAATGCACACTGAAGTCCAAGCTAATCGTGTAGCTATCCAGGAGCTGACAGCACAGGTCTCCTCCCTAACCAAGAGTTTAGAAAAGGCCCTAACCCCAATGGTAAATACAGTAAACACCAGTCCCACAGCACCTGTCCCTAAACAGCCAGCACTAAAACCCGCAGTGAAAGGAAAATGCCAAAAGTGTATCGCCCAAGACACTGAGCGCTGCACACACTGTTTTCGATGTGGAGAGGAGGGACACAGAGCTATAGGGTGCCTGCAGAAAAGCAATGTGTCGGGAAACTGGAGGAGGTCGCTGGGGAGGGACCACCAGTGACTGAACCACCAGCAGAGTCCCACAACACTAAAAGACTGAACTCCGAACAGACTACTGCCAAGTCCCAAAAGTCACCCAACACAAAGCGTGTGGCACAGCTCATTGGCGGTAGGTGTATGATCAGTTGCCAGTTAAATGGAGTAAACCTACAGATGTATTGGACAGTGGGGCACAAGTAAGCATTGTTGAAAAGTCATGGGTACAAGCGGCCTTACCAAATGTGAAAATACAGCCACTCGAGAGCCTACTCCCAGGCCATCCACTCGAAATCACCGCAGCCAATGGGACGGATGTTCCGTTCGAGGGGTGGATAGATGTCCTGCTCGAGATCACAGGTTCACAGTATGGTTCTGTATCCTTGTATGTTCCAATGCTTGTCAGTCAGCAGCATTTAAGCACTCCGCTGCTGGGCTTTAACGTGATCCAAGAGATAATAATGGCAAACAGTGAACAAAGTGACGATATTAGCTTAGTGGGCTTACTGTCGGAAACTTTAAAGGTCCAGAAAGGTAATGTTGAGTCACTCATCTCTGTTGTCCACACCAAGTCAACAGAAAATGAACCAGAAAGTCCAGTGGTGAGAGTTGGAAAAAAAGGACTCACTGTTCACAGTAGCCAAATCTGTATGGTAAAATGTCACATCAGAGCATTTCCCGGAGGAGGAGAAATGTTGTTCGAGCCAGCTGTGAAATGTAACTTACCTGATGGGTTGGAGTTATTCCCAGCTCTTATTGTTGTACCCGCTGGTGCTTCAAAAACTGTCAAAATCCCAATCCAAAACTCAACAAAGCACAACATTTTTCTAAATCCAAAGACTGTTTTAGGACTTATTTCAGAGATCACTGAATACAAACCTGTAAATGTTTGCTCCAGTGCTGAAAATGCAACCAAAACTACAGACAAACCATTTTGTCACTCTGCTCAAGTGACATGTGACAGTCAAGGTGAGGGTGAAGAAACATTAAGCACTGCCCCCTCACACCTGAGATGGCACCCTAATGTCAATTTAGACCATCTCTCAGAGGGTGATCGGGAGGTGGTTCGGCAGATGCTCTATGAACAGTCTGATGTGTTTGCTCATGATGAAGGAGACATTGGATGTATTCCTGGACTACAGCTAAAAATCAACACCACTGACAACACACCCGTGCAGAAAAGTTACAACTCCATTCCAAGACCACTGTATAAAGAGGTGAAGGAGTATGTTCAAAACCTTTTAAGCAGGGGCTGGATCAGGAAATCAGTGTCAAACAACTCGTCGCCAGTAGTGTGTGTGCGTAAAAAGGACAATACTTTGCGCTTGTGTGTTGATTTTCGTGAGCTGAACCGAAAAACCATACCGGACAGGCATCCGTTACCACGGATACAAGATCTACTGGACAGTCTTGGGGGTAACTCCTGGTTTTCCATATTGGATCAGGGAAGTGCCTACCATCAGGGTTTTGTAAGTGAGGAGTCAAGACATTTAACTGCTTTTAGCACACCCTGGGGACTATACGAGTGGGTGCGGGTTCCATTCGGGTTGTCAAATGCACCGGCCGCATTCCAAAGGTGTATGGAGAGGGTGTTAGAAGGGATCAGAGACGAGTGTTGCGTGCCTTACTTGGACGATGTACTGTGTTACTCCAAAACCTTTGATGAGCACGTAGAACACCTTAAACAGGTTTTGTGCAAAATGCGACAACATGGCATAAAACTTCGGCCAGCCAAATGTGAACTGTTCAAAAACCAAGTACGCTACCTGGGTAGGCTAGTGTCGGGAGAAGGAGTCCAGATTGACCCAAAAGACTTGGATGCTGTGTTTGCTCTGAAAGACAAGAACCCTCGCACAGTCGGAGAACTCAGAACGTTACTGGGTTTTCTCAGTTATTACCGATCATTTATTCAAGATTTTTCACATCTGGCGAGACCCTTGTTCGAACTCCTCCAGAGCACTAATGAAACAAGCAATGACAATAAACCAGCACCAAAAAGGAGTAAAGGACAAACAAAGAAAGGAGACAGAAACCAGCTTCCTTCTCGCACACCAATAATATGGACCAGTGAACATCAGGAAGTTGTGTCAAGATTTGTGGACATTCTGACTAATCCTCCCATTCTAGCCTATCCCAATTTGGACCTTCCATTTGTATTGCATACAGATGCGTCAAACAAAGGCCTGGGAGCCGTCTTGTATCAAAAACAAGAAAACAAACTTAAGGTGATTGGCTATGGATCCAGAACTCTCACACCGGCTGAGAAGAATTATCACTTACATTCCGGTAAACTAGAGTTTCTAGCTCTCAAGTGGGCCATCTGCGACAAATTCCGTGACTATCTGTATTATGCACCGACTTTTACTGTCTATACAGATAACAATCCTTTAACCTATGTCCTCAGTTCAGCCAGGTTGAATGCAGTGGGTCATAGGTGGGTCGGGGAGTTGGCTGACTTCCATTTTGATATCAAGTATAGGCCAGGGAAAAGGAATGCAGATGCAGATATGTTGTCCAGACACCCATTAGATCTGCAAGAGCAAATGAATGAGTTCACAGAGACAGTTTTACCGGAAGTAGTGTCCGCAGTGTGGCAAGGGAGCAAGGCAGCACAAAACAGTGATGTGCCATGGATAGCTGCATTACAACTGAGTTCTAATGACAACAATGTGTCAACTGACAGTGTTTTGAGCATGACACCTAAAGACATCAACGCTGCTCAACAAGACGATGAGTCAATTAGAGAAGTAATCTCACTCAAACTCAAAGGATGGACACCAAACGATAAAGATAAACGGACAATGAGTAAACGGACATGGAGACTACTGTATGAGTGGAACAAGTTGGAAGTTGACAATGGATTATTGTACAGGAAGACAGAGCACAGCAAACAACTTGTCCTACCTGAACAGCTAAAGCCGATGGTGTTAAAGAGTTTACACAATGACATGGGTCACATAGGGTGTGATAAGGTGATACATCTGGCCCATGAGCGTTTCTATTGGCCATATATGCAACAAGATGTTGAAGATTATGTAACAAAAAAATGTCCGTGCATCAAACAAAAACGCCCAAATGTTCCCCAGAGAGCTCCAATGGGATCTATCACAACCAGTGCTCCCTTTGAGTTAATCTCCATCAACTACTTACACCTTGAGCCAAGTAAAGGAGGGTGTGAGTACATCCTCATACTAGTGGACCATTTCACTCGTTTCGCACAGGCATACCCTACAAGGAATAAATCAGGCAAAACAGCTGCAGAAAAGATATTTCAGGATTTTATTCCTCGTTTCGGGTACCCTGAGAAGTTGCATCACGATCAGGGACGTGAGTTTGAAAACAGTCTCTTCCACAGATTACAACAACTGTCTGGAATTTCTCACTCACGAACCACTCCATACCATCCGCAGGGCAACCCCGTGGAGCGCCTGAATCGTACACTACTCCAAATGCTTCGTACCCTACAGGAGGAGAAAAAAAGTGAATGGAAGGATCACCTACCCCAAATTGTACATGCTTATAATTGTACAAGACACGAGTCAACAGGTTATTCTCCATTTTTCCCCTTATATGGCAGAGTCCCAAGGTTGCCTGTAGATCTACTATTGAACCAGACAAAAGACACTGACACACACAGCCATCAAACCTACGCTTAAAAATGGGCTGATAGGATGCGTGTTGCTTACAAAATCGCTGCAGAAAACAGTCAAAAGTCTTCAGATAAAGGCAAAAAGCAGTACGACAAACGCTTAAAAGGTGTCACACTCCAACCAGGCGACAGGGTGTTGGTCAGAAACCTCTCTGAAAGAGGAGGCCCAGGGAAACTGCGCGCTTACTGGGAGTCAGCAGTACATCGCGTAGTTGAGAGAGTGGGAGATGGACCAGTCTATAAAGTACAAGCAGAGAGAGGCAGCCAAGTGATGCGAGTGTTACACAGAAACCTGCTGTTGCCTGTAAATGACTTGCCTTTAGAAGAAGAACTGCCTGCAAAAGAAAAGACAAAACAGAAACGGAAGAAGAGGACAGAGACAAATCCTAACAGCGACAACACAGACAATGACAGCTCGAAGGAAGAAGAGGAAAATACTTACCGCTACAACCTCCGTAGCCAAATCCCATGTTACAGACCCGTAAATCCTCAGCAAAATGCCTCAAATCTCCCAGACCAAAACACTCAGCAACCAGTACCTGTCATGCCAGAGCAAAATCCTCAAAATCAGCAAAGGCTTCGAGCGACAGCTAGAGAGTTCTGCCCACCAGTAAGGCAGGAACCGGTCCCCGTTCAGCGGGATGCTGAGGAGCAAATGGATGGACCAGCTTTGCTGCAGGAAGAACGTCAAGGACAAGTGGAGGTGATGGATGGAGAACAGGAGGAACTGAGAAGGTCACAGCGGAGAGCAAGGCCAGTAGAGAGACTGACCTACGATGTCCTGGGACAGCCATCGTACCAGCCTTGGACTGCAGACGTAAGACCTGTCCTACTCCCTACCCCTGTGCCACTAACTCAAAACTACATGCCATTCCACTACCTCACCCAACCTCAGTCCCATGGTTATAATTGGTACACTCTCATGCTTTAAGTCACCCTAGAACATGAAATGTCGGGAGACATTTATTTGAAGTGGGGGAGAGTGTAGAGGGTTGGAAATAGTTAATAGTTATGTAAGAGGTGAAAAAGACATTTGGATAAGAAAATTTTAAAAAACAGGCACCCCTACAATTTTATGTTATTCTTTAATTGTTTATTTTTCTACAATGCATTTGTAATCCACCTGGTTCCATTATAACTCATGTGAGTTGAGTGCAGTTCCATACGCCGACCAATAGATGGCGCATGTCGCACAGTGATAGAGAGTAGACTCACGCACTGGAGGACGAAGAATAAACTCCTTGTGTGAAATAACGAAACGTGTTCTGCTGATTCTCTATCACAGGTTGGTAAATACTAATAATTCAAGAGTGCAATATAAACTGTAAGAGTCCTAGGATGTCCGAGATTATATTGTGATAAGTGTGAGGCGAAAAGCGGGTTTGTAAGGGTATTTCTGTTAAAGTTGATGTGTTGTTGTATAAGCTAACCTGCTAATGTTAATGATCGAGTGTATGGGACGTGCCACAACAGTGAAATCCGCCCACATTAGGAACCATTTGCTTACTTTATTTAAAGACAGTTATGAAACGGTTTTCATACAGTACGACATTTACTGGTTTGATTTGTCACCAAGTGTGCATATTTCGGGTGTATTACCGAATACCAGGAATACTATTGTAAGTGTGTTAGGTACACAGTGGCCAGGTCAGTGAATTGTTAAGAATAACACCACATGCTGTACATTTATGACAGTGCTTAAAATGATTAATGTAAATGTAAGTTCATGGGTTATTGTTTAAAATATAAATATTTGAACAAGTTAAAAGCTATATACATGGGAAGGAGATAAAACCAATAATTCATTTCATGTTAGAGTAATTTGTTAAGAATGTTAAGTATACAGTTAATGTCAAATCGGAAATTGTGATAAATGGACATGATTGTGTTTTGTTTAATGGTGATGTGATCAGACAATAAGAGAGAAACTATGGACTTTGATAGTAAATACTAGTTAGTTGATGTTGGTCATGTGAATGACTTGAACGAAGAATAAACTCCTTGTGTGAAATAACGAAATGTGTTCTGCCGATTCTCTATCACAGGTTGGAGAGTTAACTTCCACATGCACGTTTCCTCCTCCTGGGCCGCTACCCAGGGGAGCAACACCAGCGCTGTTTTGACTTGAGAGAATGCGCGCTCCCACTCAGGAGACCATTCGATTTTATTTGTGGGTTTTTGGTTTTTTAGTGCCGCGTACAATGGTTGCATGAGCCGCGCTGCACTTGGGAGGAAACGGTTATAAAAATTAACCATTCCCAAAAACTCCTGTAACGCTCTGACCGTTTGAGGTTGGGGAAAATTTGTTATTGCGCGCACTTTATCGGGGAGAGGGACCGCTCCTTCTGGCGAAACGCGATGCCCCAAAAAATCAATCTGCACTACCCCAAACTGGCACTTCGCTGGGTTAATTATTAACCCGTGCTCTGCCAGCCTCCAGAAAACTGTCGTGAGGTGGTTTTCGTGTTTGTCTTCGGACGTGCTGGCTACTAAAATGTCATCCAAGTAGATGAATATGAAAGGGAGGTCGCGCAGCACCGCGTCCATCATGCGTTGGAAGGTCTGCGCGGCCCCCTTGAGTCCAAAAGGCATGCGCAAAAACTCAAAAGGCCCGAAAGGAGTTATAACCAACATATGCGCCACAACAGTTCAAAAACGCCTGAGAATTACCTGAGGAAAAAGCTGTGTAATATATTCATTTTTTGTGGTATTGTTACAAAATTTTGACCTCAGTTGGATAACACTTGGTTCTACATTTCTGTTGCATTTTCCAGCCCGGATCTGAAGCTGTGTGTTATTTGCAAGCATTTGTATCCCAAAAAAACACCCAGGCCAAATTTAATTTCTTCAAGTTCAGTATGTTTAGATAACTGTAACTCAGTGGCCGGAGCACTTAGAGAGATTATGACTGTTTTGCCCAAAAATTCAAAGTGTTTTCTTTTAAATGAGACCAACCCCATGAAGATGCTGCAAAGGGTTGAAGAACAGCTTTCGATTTACTTTGGGCACGTTATTTTTTGGCGTTTTTAGGGAAATTGACCGGAGTGCAAGGGGTTAAAGGTTTTGTACCACTCTGCTGTATAGCCATCTGCTCCTGGGGATTTGTTAGCTTTAAGTTTCATAATTGCTTTTTCTAATTCTTTAGGTTGTATTTCTGACAGTAGTGTTTTATTTTGTGACTCAGTAAGTTGGGGAAGATTTAATGTATTTAGGAAGGCTTCGGATGCGTTTTTGTGTTTTTTGAGGGAGTATAAGTTCTTGTAGTAATTCTCGAAGCTTTTAAGAATTTCCTGAATTCTAAATTTTATTTCCTTTGATAATGGGTCTCTGATTTTGTAGATTGCTCTCTCCGTTTGTTGTTTCCTCAATTTGTAGGCTAGTAATTTTGCCGATTTGCTACCTGTTTCATAGTATTTTTGTTTCAGAAATGTAAGTTTCTTCTGGATTTCTATTGTGTAGATCTCGTTTATTTGTTTTTTAATTTCCTTAATTTTGAGCTAGTCATTAGAATGAGTGTTGTCTTTGTGCTCTTTTTCTAGTTTCTTAAGTTCTGACTCTAATGTGATTAGTTTTTCTTGTCTCAGTTTCTTTTGGGTTGCCAGTTTTGCGATAATCTTTCCCCTTATTACAGCTTTGCATGCGTCCCACAGTATTAAAGGGGATACTTCTCCATTATCATTTTCTTCCAAATATCTGAGAATATCTGATTCCAATTCATCTTTCAGTGGTCCTTTCAGCACATTTGAATTTAACCTCCAAGAAAATGTATTATTTGTGTATTTTTGGATATTTAAGTCCATATAGATCGGACTGTGGTCAGAGAGATCCATCAGTCCTATTTTACATGTTTTTACTCTTCCAATGTCTTTATTAAACATAAAAAAAAATAGTCAGTCCTTGAGTATGATGAATGTGGTGCTGAGTAAAATGTATAATCTTTTACACTGGGGTTGAGTTCCCTCCACACATCACAGATTCCCATTTCTTTTAGTAGCATCCGAGTTTTTCTACTTTGAGTGTTATTTTGATGTAGAGAATTACCTGATGCATCCCAGTATGGGTTCAGTCTTAGATTGAAGTCTCCACCACATATCACTAAACCTTTGGCTTTAGTTATCATTAGGTCAAATACATTTTTATAAAATTTCCAGTTAGCCCCTGGAGGTGCATATACATTCAGCAGGGTGATATCTTCTCCCTCTAGCCGACCAAGTACCATGCTAAATCTCCCTTCTTTATCTTTGTGTTCTGAATTTTTTTCAAACATAATTTTGGTTGAGATCAATGTCGCTACCCCACTCCTCCTCCCTGACTTATATGAGGATGAAGAGATCAGTTTAAACCCTGATCTATTAAGTTTAGTGTGCTCCAAGTCTGTTAGGTGGGTTTCCTGTAAAAATATTATTCCTGCTTTGTCTTTTTTCATTTTGCCAAGAATCTTGGATCTTTTAACTGGATTCAGGATCCCTTTTACATTATATGAGATTATTTTGGTTACACCCTGTTTCTCCATTGTATTGTCTTATTTAGTATAACAGTGTAGTGGCCCTCTTTTATGCTACTCAGAAACTGAAAGAACATTAAGAACATAAAAAACATTAAGAACATAGTATATAAAACTTTAGAACAAAAAACTGTCAAAAGATCTTCCTGAGCTGAGGTCTTTTTAGTGACCTTAGAAGAGCCTTGATGGTGTGTTGGCTCTGAGGGAAATTCCTCAAACTCTGTTACGTGTTGAGGGCCCTCTCTTACCCCTGTAAGTTGTCCCATGTTTTTTTTTTTCCACAATATTTTTTATTGAACCTTTTTTTTTTTTTTTTACAAACATAGCACACACAGTCAGACACTAACACAAAAGTAATTTAAAAATTATAAAGAACAATAACAAAATAACAAAAAATATATATATAATAAAAACAACAGCCATTAACAAAAGCAAGTCAACAACAATGCTCCTCTGTTTAGTCTAGGTAATCTATTACATAAAAATACATAATATACATTCACCAGCTTGGAATTTGCAAGGTCCACACATATCATTCACCTTCTTCTTCAGAAGTTATGTTTAATTTCTTTACATAATCAGTGAAAGGTCTCCATATATTCCCAAACACATTTTCCTTTGATTTCAGTATATATGTTATTCTTTCTAGTGGAAGGTTTGTTAACATCTGTCTTAACCACTGAGTCACATCTGGTCTATGAGTCTTTTTCCACAGCAATGCAATACATTTTTTGGCATTAAGCAAACTGAGGTCTATGAATGCTCTTTCACTCTTATTAAAGTTATGTTTTTCTGGATACAGACCCAACAAAAACAGTTTAGGATTCAGTGTGATTTGTTTTGAAATTATTTTTTCAATTGTTACCCTCACCTCTTCCCAAAACATTCTGATTTTTCTACATTCCCATAAACAGTGAAATAGGGTTCCTTTACTTTCCATACATTTTGTACATGTATCTGGTATGTTTTTGTTATATCTATTTAATTCCACTGGTGTAACATACATCTGCATTAACCATTTGAAATGTATCAGTTTAAGATGTACATTTATTGATTTGATTTGAGCTCCTGCACAAGCCATTTCCCATTGTTCCTCTGAAATTTCAATTTGCAGGTCTTCTTTCCAGTCATTTAGTCTTTTCTGTGAGTTTTCACTTGAGTATAGTGTCAATGAGTTATAAAACTCTGAAATAATACCCTTTCTCTTACTATCTTTCATCAAAATTTTTTCCAAAGTTGAATAAGTAGGTCGGGTGAGAGCATTATTTTGATTTGAACGAATAAAATTTCTAAGCTGAAGATATTTAAAAAAGTGTGTTCTATTAAGATTGAATTTAATCCTCAGTTCTTCAAAAGACATTATGTTATCTGAGCGTGACAAATATAAGTCTTGAATCTTTTGAATCCCTTTTAAATTCCATACTTTAAATACAATATCTGCTCTCCCTGATGTAAAATATTGATTACCCCATATTGGGCTAAATTGTGACAGTGAGTGTGGTTCTTTTAAATATTTTTTGGTTTCACACCATATTTTGATCATGTGCTTTACAATTGGATTTTTAACTTGTTTCTGTAATTTTTTAGCCGAGTCTGAATATATGAATAAGGGAAGAGGTAAAGGTAAATTGTATGATTCCATTTCAGTCCAGTGAGGAGGATCATTTGATGAAAAATAATATGTCATAGACCTCAGTTGTGCTGACCAGTAATACAACATAAAGTTTGGACATTTCAGGCCTCCACGATCAAATGGTAAGTATAGTAAGGACAAACGTAATCTAGCCTTCCTATTGTTCCATATAAATTCCACTAACTTTTTTTTAATTCTTGTGAATAGATCTGAAGGTGGTGGTAAAGGAATGTTTTGAAATAAATAAAGTATTTTTGGTAAGATATTACTTTTAAGTATATTAATTCTCTTGATCATCGACATTGGTAGTGACATCCATCTCTGAAGCAACTCATTAATATTTGTCATTAAGGCTTCATAGTTGGCATTGGCGACTGATTCTAGCTTAGGAAAAATTTGAATTCCTAAATATTTAAACTGATTTACAACATTGAATTGGTTTACCTCAGGAGCTGGATGATTTCTCTGGGTCTCATTTAACATTAATATTGAAGATTTTGTTTTGTTTATTTTATATCCTGATATATCCCCGAAGTTCTTTATTAAATTTAACAAGGTCGGAATTGATTTTTTAAAATTCGACATAAACAAAATTATGTCATCGGCATACAGGGAGATTTTATGTTCTGTTGGTCCTACTTTAATTCCATATATTTGTGGATGTAAACGTACTGCCATCGCTAAAGGTTCAATTGCCATAGTAAACAATAAAGGTGAAAGTGGACAGTCTTGTCGACATCCTCTATTGATTTTTATTGATTTTGAGATATTGCTGTTTGTTAGGATTTCTGCGGTAGCATTATTGTATATTATCTGGACCCATTTTATGAAATTATTTCCAAGTCCAAACCTTTGTAGGACTTCAAAAAGATAGGGCCATTCGACCCTATCAAAGGCCTTTTCGGCGTCCAATGATAGGAGAGCTGTATCCGGTGCTTCTTTATTGGAATAAATAATATTAAATAGTCTTCTTACATTATGGAAGCCTTGTCTTTCCATTATAAAGCCATTCTGATCTCGGTTAATAATATTTGGTAATATTTCTTGTAGTCGTTTTGCTAAAATTTTACAGATTATTTTAAGATCAGCATTTAATAGGCTTATTGGTCTCATATTTTCACATTTATTAGAGGGTTTACCTGGTTTTGGCAACAGTATAATTAAGGCATTATTCATGTATGATGGTAAATTACCATTTTGAAATGCTTCTAAAACCATTTCCAAAAGTGGTTTTATTAATTTATTCTTAAATTTTTTATAGAGGTCAACTGGAAGACCATCTGGTCCTGCTCTTTTTCCTGATTTCATATCATCAATGGCTTGCCCAACTTCTTCTTGACCAACCTCAGAATATGTTCATTTAACTGCAAGAATGTAAAAACTTCATCTAATGAGATCTCCAGTTTATGTGATAACCATGACATTGTGTTGTTGCAGGAACACTGGTTATTCAAAAACGAATTGTCTATTCTGAGTAGATTACATGGTGACTTTATAGGACAAGGTGTCTCCTTTATGGATACGGAAGAACGTGTTATTTTAGGTCGCCCCTATGGCGGCGTCGGTATCCTATGGCGGAAGTCACTTGCGAACAGTTGTGTTGTGAAAACTTACGATTGCTTAAGAGTTATAGGTATTGAAGTCAACCTGGGTGACTTTCACTGTCTTATATTATGTGTATATTTCCCCTATGACAATGTTGAAAACTTGGATGAATACTTGCACTGCCTGAGTCTTGTTAAACGTATCACCGAGGACTTTCCAACTCCATATGTGTTCACAATTGGTGACTTCAACGCTAATACAGCACGTTCTAGTTGTTTTGGAAACGAACTGGTGTCTTTTTGTGAGAGTTACTCCCTACACATCTCGGACAGGATTATCCTACCAAGTGATACCTTTACTCATGTTAGCTTGGCCCACGGCTCTACATCATGGCTTGATCACCGTGTGACTACATCCTCAGGCCATGATAACGTATCCAATATCAAAGTTCTGCTTGACTATGTGAGTTCTGATCATGTACCCTTATCCATAGATATTGAGGTATCTAGTGCTGTAAATGGCCCCCGGGAAACTCCCTCAGCCACAACGAGCAGTAGAACATACAAATGGCGTGATGCCACAGCGTCAGACCTGTCCAGATATAAGAAACTTACTCGTAGGAAACTCTGTAACATCCGTGCTCCTATGGACGCCATCAGGTGTCACGACCGTAATTGTGCGGCACACAGGGACGATATTGACAGGTTCTACAGTGATATTGTTGATGCCCTAAATTACTGTGTGAGTGAATGCATTCCTAGTCACAGTGTGGCCACCCAATATAACGTCACAGGCTGGAATGATGTAGTTAGCGAGGCTCACACAGCTGCCCGGGATGCTTTTTTGTGGCGGAGGAGTAATAGCAAACCACGTTCTGGTCCAATATTTGAAAACATGAAAAATTGCAGGGCTAGGTTCAAATATGCTCTACGAGCATGCAGGCGCAATGAAGAAAGTATCAAATGTGACCAGCTAGCTAATCACATGAGTGAACTGAACATGGTAGAATTCTGGAAACAAATGAAGGCTATGAGCTCCCACCGGTCTGTCAGATCAAACACTATTGATGGTGTGACTGGTGACGTTAACATTGCTGAAAAGTGGAAATGTCATTATGAAGCTATTTTCAACTCAGTCAAGAATGTTTCAATGAAGGATTCTGTTATGCATGATATTCGTCTGTACAACGATGTGTTTGATGCCTCTGATATTTCTGCTGTTACTCCTGTTGAAGTTGATTCACTGATCAAAGTTCTTAAGAAAGGCAAATCAGCTGGCCCTGACTGTCTCACCAGTGAATGCCTCATCAACGCCGATTTCAACTTGTGTATTTTGTTGTCATTGTGTTTTAACTGTATGTTTGTTCATGGTTACATGCCAGACATGTTGATGGACTCTGTTATTATTCCTTTGGTGAAAAACAAGTGTGCCAGTCTTTCTGACATGAACAACTACAGACCTATAGCTATTGCTAATGTTATATCTAAACTGTTAGAGGGTTTATTTCTGAACAGAATTGAGGATTATCTGTGGACAAACGACAATCAGTTTGGTTTCAAATCAGCTCTTTCAACTGACAAGGCTGTTTACCTACTCCATGAATTTGTTGACTACTTCAGAAGCCACTCCACTAGTGTTTATGCTACGTTCCTAGATGCTAGCAAAGCTTTTGACAGGATTAACCACTGGGGTTTGTTCAGAAAATTGATCGATCGAGGTATCCCTATTTACATTGTTAGCATCCTGCTATACTGGTACAGAAGGCAGTCCATGGTTGTTAGATGGGGCAATGTCACCTCATCCAAATTTCATGTGACCAACGGTGTTAAACAAGGTGGTATACTGTCACCCTTGTTGTTTAATGTCTATGTAGATGATCTCAGTATACTGTTGAACAATACTAATGTGGGCGGCTCCTTTAATGGTGCACTGTTAAATCACATTTTCTACGCTGATGACCTCTGTTTGTTAAGTTTATCTACCGCAGCGATGCAACATCTCCTTTCTGTATGTGAAAAATTTGGTAAAAAAAATGACATCCTGTTCAACTGTACTAAATCTATGTGTATGGCTTTCAAACCAAAGGGCGTCAATACGTCGAATCCTGTTATGTCACTTTGTGGTAATAGCTTGAACTTTGTCGAAAAAGTCAAATACTTAGGTGTGTGGATTGAATCTGACAAGACCAATGCTGATTGTAACAGGCATCTCAGGAAACTGTACGCTCAAACCAATTTACTGTTGCGTAATTTCCATAGATGTTCTCCTGAAGTCAAATGTATGTTGTTCAAGACCTTCTGTACCTCAATGTACTGCTCGCCATTATGGTTTAATAGCAATGTTGCTGTTAGGAACAAAATCCGCATTGCATATAATAACTCCCTAAGAAGGTTGTTAAATGTACCACGAAGGTCGAGTGCAAGCAAGCTGTTTGTGTCTGTGAACATTCCGTCTTTTGGAGAATTGATACGTAAGAATGTTTACAGTTTTTTGAGAAGACTGCTGGAATGTAACAATCATCTTATATCAGCAATTGTCAACTCGTCACTCACACTTCATTCCAGCATTTGGAAGTGGTGGCGTTCCATTTTACACTGAGCCCATTATGTTTTTTGTTGTTACAAGACCGCCGAGTGTCTGCTGATCTGTATATACTTTATTTATTTATCTATTTGTAATATGAACCCTGAGTTTGAAATAAACGTTTGAATTTGAATTTGAATTTGAATTTAGACTCCAGTATCTCCCTGTTTTCATTTGGAATACCTGGTATGGATAATCCACCCAAAAACCCATTTAGTTTTGTTAAGTCAGTTTCATTTTTTGTATCATATAGTTTTTCATAATAATCTCTAAAGGCACTATTAATTTCTAAAGGATCTATAACTACCTGTCCGTTACTTATAATACTGGTAATTGGTGTTTTAGATTCTAATTGTTTAATCTGCCATGCCAATAATTTTCCTGATTTTTCACTTGTTCATAAAAAGTTTGCTTCAATCTTAGAAGAATCAAGGCAGCTCTATTCGCTGATTTTTTTTGTCATATTCATCTCTCAGAATCAGTAATTCATTCTCTAACTGTGGGTTACTTCCTGCATACACCTTTTCTTGAAGAATTTTTATTTTACGTTCCAATTGGACTCTCTCCTCTCGGGTCTTCTTAGATCCAGTCTTCCCGGAGCAAGATGGTGACCGGGATGGTCACACTTTTTCAGTGCTGAGGCAAAGTTGCTGATTTTGCCATTAAAATAACTAACCAACAGTGATCGGCATTTGTGACGCACACGTACGGGCTGAATTTCCACCTCCGTTGGAATACCCCTTTAATCGCCTTTCACCGGCCGCTGTGAGTAAACTGACTAGCGTTTCTTTTGTGGTTCGCTGCTACGCTTTACCCGAAGCGTTTGCTAAGCTAATGCTAGTTAGCTTAATGCTAATGCAAGTCGTACCACCTAACACCGACATGAAGCGACTCAGTCCCCGGTGAGGGCTCGCCGGAGGAACTAACCGAGGCAGCAGCTGGACAGGAGCCGGATCGGAGTTCGGGGGCGGCGGTGGTGGGAGACGGGGACCAGTGGAGGACCACTGGGACCCAGCCAGACAATAGCCTGAGTCGGAGCCCAGTGGCAAGGCCCAGCGGAGGAATTACTGAGGCAGACGGCGGTAGTTGGCGGGGCTCAGCGGAGGAATCTACTGAGGCAGACGGCAGTAGGCGGCGGAGCTCAGCGGAGGATCTACCGGGACCCCAGCGGAGCTCGGCTGCAGCGGCGGTGTGCGGCGGGACTCGGTGGAGGAGCTGGACAGGAGCTCGGTTACGGCGGCAGTAAGCAGCGGGACTAGCAGCGGAGGGGGCTAGCTGAGGCCCAGCTGGATTCGAGGTTGGTCGGATCAGATACCGGCGACACAAGCAGAGATTGTTTTTACTATCCACAGGTCAGTAAAAATGCCACCAAAGAAGGAGGAAATGGAAGAGATCAAAAAATCTCTGAACTTCTTGTCAGAAGAAGTGGCCAAAATGGTTAGCCAGCAGGCCAAAATAATAGGCCTAATGGAAGAAGTATGAGACTTAAAATTAACAATTCAGGAAAAAGACAAAAAAATTACGGACTTGGAGCGACGCGTCGAGGATCTTGAACAAGGTTCTCGTATGGATGACCTAGTTATAAGTGGACTAGACAGCAAATATCAATCATACGCTCATGCTACAACAGGACTGAGAGGTGAGGAGGCTCCCCTGAGTGAATCAGTCTCCCTAGAAAACCAGGTGCTTCAGTTCCTTGACAGTAGAGATATAAAGGTCGAAGCAAATGCAATTTCAGCCTGTTATGCTTTACCCAGAAAAGATAATAAAACAAAGAAATCAATTGTGATGCGCTTTGTGAACAGAAGGGTAAAGAATGACATACTGAGGCAGGCCAGAAAGCTACGGGGAACAGAAGTTTACCTAAATGAACACCTAACTAAAACAAATGCTGAAATAGCATGGCAAGCACGGATGCTGAAAAGACAAAATAGGATACAGGCAACATGGACAAGAAATTGTAGAGTTTGGATCAAACTAAATGGAACACCTGAGCAAGCAAAGAGTATAATGATCAGAGATGTTACTGACTTAGATAAATACAGATGAACACTGATTAAGAAAAATAAGAGACAATGATAATCCATATTCACACACACGGTAAGAATAGTTCTTTTGACATACCATGTCAATGTACTTTAAAAAAAATAATAAGCAAAGCAAACAAAAAACTTATGACTGACTTGAATAGACATCAATTATCCCCAGTTGGGGGAAGTCATTTGACACAGAGTAAGGATACTCAAACTCTGAAAATATGCCATTATGGTGAACATAAACTACAAGAGATGGAGAACGATATTAATCCTGATAACCACTTTTTCAATGATATTCATAACCATTGTGAATATTACACTGAAAAGCAATTCAAAAGTCAAGTGCAACTAGATGGTAAACTATCAATAATACACTTCAACAGCAGAAGTCTTAACAAAAACTTTCCACAGATTCAGGACTATTTAAAACAGCTAGACAGAAAATTTACAGCTATCGCAGTCTCTGAAACGGCTTAATGAAGAGCAGGCTCCCCTGATGGCAATAGAGGGATATCAGATGTTTCATACTAACAGATCTCAAAAAAAGGGTGGTGGTGTTGCACTGTATATTGATGACCTGTATAGGTGTAAGCTTGTAAATGGAATGTCCTTTGCACTACCAGGGATTTTGGAATGTGTTTGTCAGAAATTGTATATATGTACAAATATGTTATCATTTCATAATTAGTTTTTAGCTGAACTTTTCTGTATTTTTTCCCTTACAATGGCTGCAACAATGCTGCATCAGGAAGGTTTAACTCACCCTGTAACAGACATACCTCAACAGACCGGAATAATCTGTATTTACTTAAAGTTTAGAAACTGGTGTGCAAGAAGTCATGTGCTGACAGAGTTGTCTTTGTGTTACACAACAAAGCCTGACTGTTTCACCACAAAGCCTGACTGTTCCACGGCCTTATCAGTCACCACAAAGCCTGACTGTTTCACCACAAAGCCTGACTGTTCCACGGCCTTATCAGTCACCACAAAGCCTGACTGTTTCACGGTCTTATCAGTCACCACAAAGGTGCCCATAAAGTTGCAGTAGATGTTTCCTGTGTCTGACCTGCTCAGTATAAAAGGGACGTGCTGGCTTTGTATGGAGCGCGCATTTCCCATCTGTAATCAGAGGTGTGTTGCTCCTTGTACAAGTAAAAACTTTGAACACATTTTGTGTCTCGAATCTTATTAAGGTACGAACCTAACAGAGTACTATTATTTTGTGAGTCTTGAGTTTCAGATTCCTGACATGCGTGGTGCCGTGACCCGGATGACCAATATCCAGACTGGGTGAGGACCAGGGCAGACTCCAGGTTGAAAACCATGCGCATGGTCTGACTTAGTCAGCTTTGAAAACCCGCCTTGAGGGAACTCTGTGATTCTCGTCGGAGTCCTAACTCTGTCTGGTGACGGTCATCCGCACAGAGTCTGAAAAGTAAGTGAAAATTATTTGTCTGATCGCGGAAAGTAATTGTCATTGTTGAAAATCACAGGTCAGCTAAATGCAAGTAATGGTAGTATAAGGTGACGCCCTGTACTTTTCCTGGTGGTTAAAATTATTGTGTGAGCATCTAGTTCCATTCAAAAGGTGAATGCAATAATTTTATGAGGTAGTGTGACGGCGTTTCACAACTACAAGTAAAATGGGCAATTGTGCTGGAAAACCGGATAGACAGAAGAGTAAACAGAAAAAGATTGTGTTGTTTTCCGGCCGAAGAGTCAGGTTTCAAAAAGTAAAAGGTGCTGCGTATTGACTGATAGGTCAAGCTTTAGCTAAGTAATGGTAATATAAGGCGGCATCCTTTATATTTTTCCTATCTGATCATACCAGGTAATGATCCTGTAAGAAATTACAGGAGCCCTAATATAGGTTGCGTAAGATCTAGCCCCATCAACAAGTGAGCGCACTTAAAAAAAATTGGGCAGTAATATTGTTGCAGTGGGCGTACTGACAACGTTCCTGACTATATAAACAGATAAAGCGAAAAATAAAAAAAAGGAAACTGCGTGCCGAACGGTAAAAAAAAAATTACAATAACCGACTAAAAGAAAAAGATCAGATAAAGGATCCTGAAAAATATTTAAACAAAAAAGATTATTCCTTTAAACCCACACTGGATGTGGATGAATGCACAGTCTTAGCGTCGACGGAAAAACTTACAACAAAAAGAGATAAATATCAAAACCAACCGAGCATCGAACCATTATTAAATGAAAAAGATAATCCTTCCCCAACTTATCAATGCCACGATCCTAAGGAGGGTCTATACGGCAAATTATTTAAAGAAGCCCAAGAGGTTGGGAAAAGGAGGAGACAAATAAAATCATAATAATTAGACCATAATATTTAAAGACGGACGGATTAAATGGCAGCAGAACTGGATAACATTAAAATGGACAATGAGAAAGTTATTTTATCTCTTATCTATTCTTTGTGTGTGAGCCTTAGATAGAGGCAGTGTAGAGAGAACAAAACTCCTCTGCTTTCTCTGTTTGTGTGTGATTGATCTGTGAAGAAAGTGGTCTAAATATGGGTATAAGGTTTTGGGTTTTTATTTTTTCAATTTAACTCTGTGGGGTCTTGATTAATGTTGCGTACGTGATAAACTGTTTACATATTTAAAAAAAAACAAAACAATTTTGACGCATTGCTGACCTTTGTCCTTGACTGAAACATGACAGTGCATTTTATAGAAAAAAGGACTGACATGTGACAATGTGACTACAGGCCATACTATGATCATATTATGATGTCATTTAATAATGCCTAATCACTGAAGGTATTATGTTTACCCTATATCACATGATTTAGAGCACAGAGGATCAAAAGAGATTGATGATTAATGTGTCTGTGCATATGATCTGCCAGAGGCTATGGATTATCAGACACAGGTCTTGGAGAAAGAATCCTTAAATTGATAGGCATTTTTTGAAGCCAAGTATGACTTTGTATGACATTGTAGATAACATAAGGTGTACTGATTCAAATGACTTTGACTTTACAAATATAATGTTTATATGATTTTATACTGATGTTACTCACCACATAATGGTGCGGTAACAATATATTTCAGAAATGTGACAGTAATGAGGAATGTGTTTTTCCTGATTCGGCGGTGGCCAAGCTGGGTCAGGGTAAACTACATTCACCCCATAATTTACCAAGGAATATATAAAATGAGGCATTCCTGGGAAAAATTTAAATCAAATTCTAATTAGGCAAAACGTCCACCTTTCCATTGATTGAAAGAGTGTGATGCAATCTTTATTCATTTATTCAAATTCAACCCATCTGTGTTCAACTGGACAAACTGATCTTATTTATCAATGCTGAAGCATGTTAAAAATGCACAGAGAGTTATTTTGTTTTTCTTAAATGGAATTTGTAAACTATTTTAAGAGATGTCACAAAAAGAAGCTATAATTATTGAAATCTATTTTTGAAGGAACTGGGCTACCTGCAGATTTTATTTAAAGTTAAAAATGGTAGCACATTTCCTTTCAGTAAAAGAATCAAATACCCTGTAACTTTGCTGCATGTGAGCCTCCATGTATCAAAACAGGGGGTATCAAAGAAATTAATTAGCAAATAATTAGCAATCCTTAGAAAAATAGATAATGCATAAAAATTATCAATAAATGATTGATGATGAATTCAATTCGACTTTATTTACATAAGCGCTTTTCATTTCATTTTCTGTAGTACCCAGGATAAACATATGGCTGCAGTTTATAACTAAAATACATACTGGGCAATACAGACCACTTTTTATTATTCATGGGATAATACAAATAATAAGATCATTTCCTTTATTTACAGCAGGACAACCATTCCATATTGTTGCCAGCTAGACTGTTATCGTACACTATAACCTTGTTGTCACAGCCACACCTTAAGCTTGTACCAAATTCCTTGTGGTTATTTACTGGTGGCCCACTTTTTTGATAAAAAAAAAAAAAGGCAACAGAGGAGCAAGCGGTGGTTCTCTCTCCCATCAGCAAAGGGGGGTGAACGGCAGCTCTCTCTCTCTACTTAGCAAGGGAAGAAGCGAGCGACAGGCTTGCTCTGTAAAAAAGGCCTGATGGGCCAACATCCACTGCTTATGCTGTAACAATGTTGTCTGGGGTCCTGATTGTGTAAAAATTCCACAACCTGCATCTTTGATTACAGCACTTACATCTGTGCAGACAGTAAGCATGCTTATAACGCATGCCACCTGCATACTGTTACCTTGAATCTGCGAGGGTTTGTCATCTCCACAGAAAAACCAGCAAAACATCGACAGCAATTATTGTAACTAATGTTCTGATGCTACCATGTTCTGTGGCAGTTATTCACTGCCCTGCCCACACTAATGGCACTGACTTGTCTAGCTGCGGTAATCGCTTGGCTGATAACGCTACTCACTGTGCTGCTATTGGTCTTTTAGGAACCGTCTGTCTTATTAATAATGTTGATGTTGATGTTTTTAAAGGCTATCAAAATAATACGGACCTTCCTCCTGTTTCATGTGTAAATTTGCTCTGCCACCCACATTATACAAATGAGCTGTCCTGGTGGCACATGGCCAATCATGTGCCAACAGGAGGGAAAACTGTGAGGATGTTGGAAAACTGTCCTAGTTTTTGAAAGAAGTAACAAAAACATGCTAAAAAGTGCATCATTTGTTTACAAAATAATGCTCAAGGAGCAATGGAAAGCTACAAGATTGCTTGGTGTTGATTGACACCTTTACAAAGTGGACAAAAATTCATCCCACATCCTCAGCTAATGCTGCATTTGTGTGTAAAACTCTATTGAAATTGGGGTTCCAAAACTGATTTGTGCAGATAATGGAACTCATTTTACAGCACCTAACAATGTAGATATTACTGTGTTGCTTGATGCACAGAAGGAAATGACTATGCTCCCTGGAGCAATTGTTTCAAACAATGGAATTTATTGCACTACTGATGGTAAAATAATCCTTCCTCCCTCCTTGTATCGCTGGCTGTCGATCTTGACTCATGGCAGTGGCCATGTATCCACAGGAGGAATGAAGGCACAGGCTGAAAAACATTTTTTCTGCCCAGGAATTTTGAAAGAAATGAAAAAAGTGTGCCAACAATGTTTAATCTGCATACAAAACAATGCACAAGGTGCAATGAGGACGAGACATGGTAGTTTCCCACCACCTAAAATGCCCTTTTCTCAATGGTGTATGGATTTTATTGAACTATCTAAAGTGGGACAACTGCAGTATTGTCTGGTCCTCATTGACACCTATACTAAATGGACAGAAATTCATCCTACAGCAAAGGCAGATGCTAAATTTGTTTGCAAAGTTTTACAAAACAACATATTTCCCACGTTTGGAATACCGGAGACCATTTATGCAGATAATGGCACACACTTCACAGCACAAATGGTTAAGGATCTTACTTCTGCCGTTGGAACACAGCTGAAGTTTCACACTGCTTATCACCCACAAAGTGCAGGTCTAGTGGAAAGGAAAAATGGTACTGTTAAGCAAATGCTAAACAAAGTAATGCATGACCAACGAATTTCATGGCCTAAAGCATTAACTGTAGTAAAGCTAACCATTAACACCATCCCAGAAAAGAAGAGTGGGTTATCTCCATTTGAATGCGCCTTTCATAGGCCCTCTATTCTACCTGACCTACTCCCATTAACTGCCACTAACCCTTATAAGACTCTTGGAGAGCATTTGAAAGAATGTAAACAAATGAAAGATTATGTTAAATCTGTCAGATCTTTCTCTACTCCACAGGAGGGCCCAGAAAATTCCCTCCAGCCTGGTGATTATGTCTTCATAAAGAACCATCACCGACAGAATTGGAATTCCGTGAGGTGGCTTGGACCATACCAAGTATTATTGACCACACCTACCGCAGTGAGGATTGCTGAAAGACCTTCTTGGATTCATCTGTCACATGTTAAAAGACTTCAGGTGCCCCTTGGTGACCTCCAGCCACCCCTAGGGTAAGTCCGGTTACAAAGGGGAGTCTAGTCCTTTTAAGGATAAGACTCGTCTCAAACCCGGTGAAGACAGTGACCTGAGTCTATAGGCACACTCCCAGGGGAATCAGGCACCATGGTAATCCTGAGACTGACTCTGACCTTCTTGGATTCCCGCTATTAGTCCTCATCATTATCACCTCACCACCCTTGAGAAGAGATAATAGAAATATAGAGGAACATGTCACAGAAACACTGTTTATGACTAATCAGTGGTATCAGTATATGTTCCTCAATGCTCGTCTGACAAGAGGAAACGGCAGTTGTTGGGCTTGTTCTTTGTTGCCTTTAACCACTAAGGGACCAATCCTAAAGGCTGAACCCTTTCCTATAAACGTATCTGACTGTATACTAGAGATTTCAGCCTGGGTGTGACAGAGATCATCCTGCGCAGTTCGCCCCACACGGGACACGAACTCGCGACCTCTCAGTCAACTAACACAGTTCGAGCATGGGAGACACAGCACGATCGCGCTGAGCTAAAGGTCCGACCGGTAGCTCAGCGCTACCGATACTGTATGAGGCTTTGGGAGGGAGGTTTTACTAACGTTCTACGCCGAACAGCACTAGTTGGCATCCGTTACACTCTCCCCCTTAAACCTCACTCCCATGCCGGGTTCACGGCACCAGTGTGACAGAGATCATCCTGCGCAGTTCGCCCCACACGGGACACGAACTCGCGACCTCTCAGTCAACTAACACAGTTCGAGCATGGGAGACACAGCACGATCGCGCTGAGCTAAAGGTCCGACCGGTAGCTCAGCGCTACCGATACTGTATGAGGCTTTGGGAGGGAGGTTTTACTAACGTTCTACGCCGAACAGCACTAGTTGGCATCCGTTACATGGGGATTCCTACCCAAGATTACTATGAAAAATCATGATAACACCACTTTTTGAATGACATGTCCTGATCAGATTATGGCTATGAATGTAACACAACCATTAACTAGATTTGCCTTTACAAAGAAAAATGTGACTTTCCCAGCATGTGTATATTCAAATGGTACCACGGCGTTGGGAAGACTTCTTCCACGACAATGTTTGACAGTGTTGTTACCTTGCACCTCACAGTGCAGCGGAGCAACAGATTGTTCTTTTACACCCGTATTACCTAGTCCAAGGTATAGATCACAAAATTATACTGTCAGGAAGACTAGCACTACGGGCACAGTTCAAAGTAATGGCACCTATGTTATCAAAGAAGTTCATTGGTTATGTGGCTCCAAACTCTACGCTCAATTACCTCCCAATTGGGGAGGAATTTGTGCCCCAGTGACTGTTACTGATGGATCATTTGTTCTCTACTCTGATGACAACTCCTCAGGACACACTAAGAAGAAAAGAAGTATTCAGTCCCTCTTTAGTGCTGCTGGACTTACTGTCCCACAGAAATATAAATTATGGACACTGGGTGACGAGGTTGGACATTCAATTTTCGCCCCATATGGAGTTGGTCAGTTAATGACAAAATTTGAAGAAATGAACTACAGACTGTTAATGTTTGTTAATGCCACTACTGTTGTTTTGAAGGTTTTATCCAATGTAACTGAACAAACTAGAGTTATGGTTATGCAAAACAGAATAGCATTGGACCTGGTTTTGGCTGTCCAAGGAGGTGTATGTGCTATGTTTAACGGGTCCTGTTGCACTTACATTCCATCTGTCTCTGAAAGTATGGATACCGCTATTACCGTCATGGAACAAGTGCAGCAGGCAATCATGAATAATTATGAAGAGAAGCTACAATCTGGTTGGTTAGACTGGTTATTCACAGGAAGTTGGTGGCAGGTGCTTCTTAAAGCCTTTATGCCTTTTATTATAATAATGATATGCATGTTTCTGTCATGTTGCTTTGTGATTCCCTGTGTCAAATCAATGATGTCTCGCGCTCTGTCTCAACATACATTTATGATACAACAAATGTTCCAAGACCAATACACTCCTTTAAATACCGAAGAGGTGGATAACAATGATAATTGTGCTCCTGTTTAAATTTGGAAATGATACTCTATGAAGACAATGTAGGAAATCTTTTGAAGTTACATTGTTCTGATGTCTGTATGTGATAAAAATTATGAACTGATAAACAGGAGGAAATTGTCAGAAATTGTATATATGTACAAATATGTTATCATTTCATAATTAGTTTTTAGCTGAACTTTTCTGTATTTTTTCCCTTACAATGGCTGCAACAATGCTGCATCAGGAAGGTTTAACTCACCCTGTAACAGACATACCTCAACAGACGGGAATAATCTGTATTTACTTAAAGTTTAGAAACTGGTGTGCAAGAAGTCATGTGCTGACACGGAGTTGTCTTTGTGTTACACAACAAAGCCTGACTGTTTCACCACAAAGCCTGACTGTTCCACGGCCTTATCAGTCACCACAAAGCCTGACTGTTTCACCACAAAGCCTGACTGTTCCACGGCCTTATCAGTCACCACAAAGCTTGACTGTTTCACGGTCTTATCAGTCACCACAAAGGTGCCCATAAAGTTGCAGTAGATGTTTCCTGTGTCTGACCTGCTCAGTATAAAAGGGACGTGCTGGCTTTGTATGGAGCGCGCATTTCCCATCTGTAATCAGAGGTGTGTTGCTCCTTGTACAAGTAAAAACTTTGAACACATTTTGTGTCTCGAATCTTATTAAGGTACGAACCTAACAGAGTACTATTATTTTGTGAGTCTTGAGTTTCAGATTCCTGACAGTGTTACTGTTGAGACTGACCAAGATAAAACAAAAAATCTAATTATAAGTTGTATATATAGAACGCCGGGAACTTGCATTGAGACATTCAGAGATAAATTAGTCGAGCTGTACAATAATATTACTAGTAAGAAAATGGTAGTAATTTGTGGAGATTTCAATAATGATTTACTAAATCCACATCAACAAAATGTAATTACAGAGTTCATGAACTCTATGTACAGCATGAGTCCATATCCCACAATAACACATCCCAGTAGAATCACAGTTCACACTGCTACACTTATTAGATAGATAGATAGATAGATAGATAGATAGATAAATAATTTATTTCGAACACAAAAATATAACAAATACAAGCAAATGGCAAATGCAATAAAGTAACATTATACACTGTTCGAAAGGGAGAAGGAAGAAGTGAACACATTAATTCCATCTCCTCTTTTCCATAGATACACCCATGTGAATTTTATACAAATTACCACCTTTAAGACCCCAAGTAAACAATTTACTGTATTTTTTACAAATCAACATTAACACCCATCCATTCTAACATACAATGATGTCCATACAACAAAACCAGCCTCAAACAACACAGATATACACAGTGCTGTCCTACCCACCATTCCATAGTGTCCCATAATATCCCAGAGTGAACATAATGAATCGTACATATAACTACTACCCTTCTAACATATACCCTTTCAGCAAATGATGCTTATACCTCTTTTTGAATTGATTTCTGTTTGTACATAGTTTCAGTTCCGGCTCTAGACTGTTCCACAAATCCACCCCACAGACAGATATGCACATACTTTTCTTGGTAGTACGTATCTTGGGTTTTGTAAAGTTTAAGTCTCCCCTCAAATTATGATCATTGTCTCTTTTTTAAATATTTTTTGTATATTAGTTGGTAGTTGATTATTAATTGCCCTGTACATTACTTGTGCTGTCTTAAATTTAACTAAATCGATGAACTTTATGACATGTGACTTTAAGAACAACGAATTGGTATGGTCTCTATATCCTGCATCGTTTATTATCCTTATAGCTCTTTTTTGTAATGTGCATATTGACTGTAGGTTGGTTTTGTAGGTGTTTCCCCAGACTTCTACACAGTAGTTAAGATAAGGTAAAAACAGTGAATTGTACAATAAGACCAATGATTTATAGTCCAAGAAGTGTCTTGTCTTCCCCAGTATGCCTATACATTTTGCTAATTTGGCCCGGATGTGACTGATGTGAGGTTTCCAGCAGATTTTATTGTCAAGCGTCACCCCCAGGAACTTATTTTCCTGTACTGTTTCTATTCTGGTATCATCTATCGTTACCATTATTTCATGATTTATTTTATAATTTCCAAACAACATAATCTTTGTTTTTTTTTAGATTTAGAGATAATTTATTTTTGTTGAACCACTGCGTTAATTTTTTCATTTCAGTTGTGACCACCTCTAAAACCTGCTGCAAATTCTCACCAGTGCAGAGGATATTTGTGTCATCCGCAAACAAAATAAATTTCAGAATTTTTGATACTTGGCATATGTCATTTATATATAAAATAAAGAGTTTGGGTCCCAAAACTGACCCCTGGGGCACACCACAAGTGATGTCCATGAAGGGTGATTTGTGCTCTCCAATTTGTACAAATTGTTGTCTGTTACTTAAATAACTTTCCACCCAACTCAGTCCAACCCCTCTTATCCCATACCTTTCCAGTTTCCTTAGTAGTATTCTGTGGTCAATGGTGTCAAAAGCTTTCTTTAAATTTATAAATACTCCTACAGCAACATTTTTTTTATCTATACAACTAGTAATTTCTTCTATAAGTTTGATCAGTGCCAAAGATGTAGATTTATCTGCTCTAAAACCATACTGGCTATCTGTAAGGAGGTTGTGTTTTTCAGTGAAATCATCCAGTCTCTTAGTGAAGATTTTTTCAAGTATTTTGGAGAATTGTGAGAGTAAAGAGACTGGCCTGTAATTTGTGAAGCGATGACTGTCTCCTGTTTTGTATAGAGGTATTACTTTTGCTATTTTCATTTTGTCTGGAAATGTACCAGTTTGAAATGACAGGTTACAGATGTGGGTGAGTGGCTTAACAATTCCCTCAATTACTTTTTTCACTATTGTCATGTCAATTTCATTCCAGTCCGTTGATTTTTTGTTCTTAAATTTACTCACAGTATCGATAATTTCCTTTTCAGTAACTGCACCCAAAAAGATTGTGTTTGGATTTCTATCTTCTATTTCATTCACAGAACCACTGTAGTTTGTTTCTGGTGTCACTATTGATTTTGCTAATTCAGGACCAACGTTTACAAAAAATTTATTGACACCACTGACCACATCTTCCATATTATTTATCAAATTGCCATTTTCGATAAAATATTCTGGATAATTTGCATTCTTAGGACGATTACTAATAATCCCATTGAGTACTTGCCATATTCCTTTTATGTTATTTTTGTTATCCTCTAGTATTCTGTTGTAATATTCTTTCTTACAGGTCCTCATTATAGTAGTAAGCTTATTTTTGTATCTTTTATATTTGATCTCAGCTTCCACTGTTCTGCATTTAATGAATTGTTTATATAATGTATTCTTCTTTTTACATGCATTTATTAACCCCTTGGTGACCCAAGGAATATTTTTTTTTGTTGTCTGTCACTGTATTGTTTTATAGGACAGTATTTATTGTACAATGATTGAAATATTTGTAAAAATTTATCATATGCTCTATTTATGTCATTTTCATCATAAACTATCTTCCAATCTTGTATTAATAATTCCTTTGTCAGTAAATGCATTGATTCTTCGGTTCTTATTCTTTTATATTTAATATTTTTGGTATACTTTTTCTTCCTATAATCACATTGATAGACAACAAAAATCGGCAGGTGGTCACTGATATCATTCAATAAAAGCCCACTCCTGATATTATTTTCCATAATGTTTGTGAATATGTTATCTATTAGTGTGGCACTGTGTGACGTGATTCTGCTAGGTCCGGTAATTGTTGGATGTAAACCCATACTGTACATTGTGTTGATAAATTCTTCTGTCAAACTATGTTGTTTTGAGTTCATCAGATCTATATTGAAATCCCCACAGATGAACATAACTTTATGAGTTAGTTTTGCATACATTTTTTCCATCCAGTCCTTAAATAAGTCAATGTTTGATCCAGGTGTTCTATATACACAGCTCACTACTACATTCTTCACATTGTCCAGACAGGTTTCTATTGTAATACATTCAAATAAATCATCCACAGTTACTGACAGATTTTCAACAACCTTGTATTTCAAGCTCTTGTCAACAAAAATTGCAACTCCTCCTCCTTTTTTCACTTTTCTATTTATATAATTTAGTTCATAGCCATCCATGGTAAAATCCACTCCTTTCTCTTCACTGAGCCACGTCTCTGATATTGCCACAATATTGAAGGGCTCTTTAAACTGGTGTAAATAATCTTTAATGTTATTAAAGTTTGCATAGAGATTCCTGCTGTTGAAGTGTGTAATATAAATGTATTTTTAATGTGTGCCCTGATTTGTTTCTCAGTTGCTTTTAATATGTTTTGACAATCCAGTTCTCTTCTCTGTTCTGCCATCACTGTCGGTTGACAGTGATGGCAGAACAGGGTGTAGCACGGGTTGCACAGCTAAACAGGGAGAGAAGAAAAAAGAGACCCCATGCTACCTCCGCTGTTAAAGTGCGGTCGTATGTGGCTGGGATGGTGGATGGAGATGGGGATTGGGACCCCGACAACTGGGATGAATGGGGTGAAGAGGAGGAAACTCCTCCACCGATCTCTCCGTTGTACCCCAAACTACCGGGGAATTATCAGGCTGCCCCTGTCCGGAGACGGCGGGAGGAGCAGCAGTTTGTTCCACCCGTCCGAGAGGCGGTGGTGGATGATGCCGGACAGGCGGTATATGATGAGCATGGACAGAGGCTATATGCCATGGTGCCTCAGGTCCAACCGGCCCCCTTGGCAGTGACTATCCTTGAAGATTACACTGCCGAGGAAGTGGCTAATTTGACAACCCGGCATCGTCAACGGGACGGTGAACCGTTGGACCTGTGGGTCGCCAGGTTGCTAGAGGAGGGGGCAGCACGGACTATGGTGGATCCACAGGATGCAATGCGGTTCTCAGGATTATCCAAAATGTCTAGGGTAAATTCAGCATATCGGGCACAGGCCCCAGATGTTAACAACCCAGAGGGGAAGAGCCTATTTGAATTATATGCTGAGGCAGTAAGCCATGTTTATCGCCAACCTACTGATTGGCCTGTGTTGGATAAACAATGGAACACTCTAAAAGAGGGAATACAGCGGCTGACTCAGTTATGTATGAGAGATGCGCTCTACATCGGTGCCGCTGATGCATACACTGACATGCCTATTCCTAAGACTGTTAGGGATACGGTTATAAGAACGGCTCCGCCCCAATATAAAGCATTGGTGCTATCCATGTTTTTGGGTGACACTCAACGGTCTATGTCAGAAACTAAGTCACTAATGGCGGAGCTAAGAAATTTGGGTGACTGGGGAACCCAGGCGGCTAAGCCCCAGGCGCCCCCACGACCTCCCAGGAGGGATCCGCCCCTGGATTCCAAGGGATCCAGTGGGCCCTCTAGGAAAGATTTATGGAACGCGCTGATTGCAGCTGGGGTGCCTGCTAATAGCATTGATGGTCAGCCCACCAGTGTCCTGAGGGACATGTGTGCCAGAAAAGGGTTAAAGGTGAGGGCTGGACGAATTGATGAATTGTCATCGCTGCTGTCAGCTCTTAAGGATCATGTATTAGGAGCGACGGTTTTGCCTAGCGCTCCTCCAGCAGAGGATTCGGATGATTCAGAGTCCCAAGAAGAGGGGGAGGAAGTGCAGGTGAGGGCGGTGAAAAAGGGGAGAGGGAAAAAGAAAAAGGGGAGAAACAAGTATAAGCATCATGATCTCCTCCTGGATTTATAGGATGGAGGCCGAGCCCCACAGATTGGTAATTTAAATTGGTCAATGACAGACATACGGCCCCATGTAAAAGTAGAAATTTATTGGAAAAAGTCTGTCCAAAATGTGGTGGCTCTAGTAGACACAGGGGCGGAGGCCACTTTGATTCATGGTAATCCGGCCAAATTTGTTGGTCCTACGGTCTCTCTCACAGGTTTGGGAGGAAATGTTGTGATTGGAAAAAGCGTGCAGCTCCCATTAAAAGTTGGGAGTATGCCCGTAAAATGTTACCCCGTAATTATCACACCCATTAAAGAGTGGATAATTGGCATGGACATTTTGGCAGGTTTAACCCTGCATTTGAAACAGGGACGGTTCGAATTCGGAGTAACTCCTCCACCGACAGCAGACTGTAAAGCAGTCACGGTGGGGAAGGTACATATGGAACCCTTTCCCATCCCATTGGCAGATAAGGTGGTGAGCATGAAGCAGTATCGAATCCCTGGAGGACATGATGAGATCACTGCTACCATAAAAGACTATGTGGAGGCTGGAGTGTTGAGAACATGTACCACCGCGTGGAACAACCCCATTTGGCCAGTCCGGAAGTCTGATGGATCCTGGCGAATGACGGTTGATTATCGTGAGCTAAACAAACACACTCCTCCATTGACAGCGGCAGTACCTGATTCTCCTACCATAATTGACCGGGTGCAGCACCATCCGGGAATATGGTATGGGGTGATTGACCTGGCTAACGCCTTCTTTACGATTCCAATTCCAGAAGATAGACAGGAGCAGTTTGCGTTTACTTGGGAGGGACGACAGTATACGTTTACTAGACTCCCGCAGGGCTATCTACATAGTCCTACCATCTGTCACCGGACGGTGGCAGAAAATTTGGACGGGCTAACAACGCCCCCTGGAGTATTGATATCCCACTATATTGATGACATCATGGTACAAGGGACCTCTGAAAAAGAAGTCCAGCAGGTACTGGATCGGCTGATCCAGCACATGAAAGGTCATGGTTGGGAGATTAATCCAGCTAAGGTGCAAGGACCTTCACAGAGAGTGAAATTTCTGGGAATTTGCTGGAATAAGGGAGAAAGAGAAATCACGGACAAAGCCCGAGAAAAGATAATGGCTTTTGCCACCCCGCACACCAAAAAGGATGTGCAGCGGTTTATTGGGTTGTTCGGCTATTGGAGGAGTCACATTCCTCATTTGGGGCAAATTTTGCAACCTTTACATCAAGTGACAAGGAAAAAAGAGCAATTTGAATGGACAGAAAAACAGCAAGTGGCTTTTGACATGGCCAAAGAGGCCATACAGCAAGCCCTATCACTAGGAAAACTGCAGTCTGGTCCGGTCGAGTTGCAGGTGTCGGCTCGGAATGATTATGCAAATTGGAGCTTATGGCAAAAACAAGGCAAGCAACGGAAACCTTTGGGTTTCTGGTCAAGGAAGCTGCCGAGTGCAGGAATTCGTTACACGCCCTTTGAAAAACAATTATTGGCGTGTTATTGGAGTTTGGTGGAGACGGAGGCATTGACTGCAGGGCATGAGGTGATTATGAGGCCATTGATACCTATTCTGACGTGGGTAATGAGTAACCCCACCACACATCGGGTAGGTACCGCCCAGGAGAGTAGCATCATTAAGTGGAAATGGTACGTGTCTGAAAGAGTGAAATCTGGACAAAAAGGAGTTTCGGTCTTGCATGAACAAGTTGCTGATGTCCCAGAGACAGATGAGTCTTGTTTTGAAGTTGAGCAGCTGCAAGAATCTCCTGTGTTAACAGGGCCCCGCTATGACGAACTCACAGACGAGCAAAAGAGCAGGGCGTGGTTTGTAGATGGTTCTTCTCAGTGGGTAGCGGGAAAACGAAGGTGGAAAGCTGGGGCTTTCAACCCTCATCTGGGGCAAATTTTGGAAGAAATGGGTGAAGGAAAAAGCAGCCAATGGGCCGAGTTGAAGGCCGTGCACATGGTAATACAACACGCGGGTGTGTCAGGAGCATATATCTACTCTGACTCCTGGTCAGTGGTTAATGGGTTAACCACATGGATGCCTACATGGCAGTCCAATCAATGGCGGATTCAAAAGAAAGAGGTGTGGGGTAAAGAGTTGTGGGACGAAATCTGGCAAAAGGTCCAAGGGGTCACTATCCATGTCACCCATGTCGATGCCCATACCCAAAATATGGACTCAGAAGCCCTCCACAATCGTTATATTGATGGAGTGGTCAGAGCAATGTCAGTGGAAAGGCAATCCACTGCGGATTTGGCCCGGTGGGCCCATGAAAAGAGTGGACATTGGGGAATTCAAGCTACCACCCAATGGGCCAGGGATAGGGGCATCGACTTAAAAACTGATGATGTAAAGACAGCCATTGAACAGTGTGGGGCCTGTCAGCATCACAGAAGAGGTGTCCCACAACATCTCACTGGACATATACAAAGGGGAAAGAGTCCAGGACAAATCTGGCAAATGGATTTTATTGGTCCTCTTCCAGAGTCACAACGATGTAAATATGTATGCACGGCTGTGGATACATTTTCGGGTGTGGTAGTGGCACACCCAGCCAAAGTGGCTAATCAGAAGGCCACGCTGGCCTGTGTGGAACTAATTGAAAGGTTCTATGGGCTACCTGTACAGATTCAAACTGACAACGGGACCCATTTCACCGGAAACCTGGTGAAAGATTGGGCCAAACACAATCATGTGGAATGGATCTATCACGTTCCATATCATCCCCAAGCTGCGGGTTTAATTGAAAGAATGAATGGGTTGTTGAAAGCCACCTTGAAGAAAGGAGGGATAAACAATAGCTTGGAAGGGTGGAAAAAACGCTTACCACAAGCGCTGAAACAGCTAAACAATAGACCCATTGCACCTGGTACAACACCACTGAACCGAATGATCACTGTCAATCTTGAACATTCTGAAGGACAAATTATTAAAATGTGGAAGATTAACCCAGAAGCAACACTACCAGTGCGAGCGACGAAAGGCTCGGCTGGATTAGATCTAAGAACTATGGAAACCCTTACCTTGGTACCAGGAACACCTACTGTGGTAAAAACAGGGCTAGGGTTGCAATGTCCGAATGGAATGTATGGTCACATGTTGCCAAAGTCTGGATTATCCCTAAAAGGTTTAACGACTCTGGCAGGTGTGATTGACAGTGATTATCAAGGGGAATTGGGAGTGGTGTGCTACGTACTGGGATCAGAGCCCATAACCCTGAATAAGGGGGATAAAGTGGCCCAATTGGTCATTAAACCATGTCTAATGACTAACCCTGAAGAAATTGCTAAGCCGGCTGTGATGACGCAAAGGGGCGAAAAAGGCTTTGGTTCCACAGATAAATCTGGGGCCAAAGTATGGGTGAGGCAAGAAAATGGTCCTCCCCGCCCGGCTGAGATCATAGCTCAAGGGATGGATCAGGTGGTGACCATTTTGTATCCAGGAGAGGAAACCTGGATAAATGTACCAGTATCAAAATGTTATCTAAGGGAGAACTAATTCTGTGCTTTCTCTTCTCTTAAGTATGTGCTTGCTTTGCAGGAATGTTTGGGTGGAGACTGGTGATTGGACACCCGCCACGTCATGGGTCTTCTTCAACACCCCCACAAGCACCGAGGACATGGCTATGTCGTCTGCTGGGACATGTGCCGCCCTGCCCTCGTTGTGATCCTGTGGATGAGTATCGCCGGTTGCTGGATCCAGATCCACGCCACACCAGGCCAAGAAATGTTTGAGGTGGACCAATCTGTTTCGTTGGAATGGAGGGAAAGTCGAATCGGTGCCAATCGGAGTCAAGACGGTTTCTATTGTTTATCAAACCAAAAGTGCAAGATACTGAACTTAACCAGCCACTGTCCTATCTACATATGCCCCAAATGTGTCAAAAATCAATATAATGTGCCTGCGGTGGAGAAGGGGTGCATGGTGAACTTAACTGCCAATGTAACCATATGCGTGGCCAAAGCGACTAATGATTCACTGAAATGTGATACTACCTTAAATGGTACAAAGCTATCCATCAATATAACAGGAGATAAGGAAGTGTATTTGATGAATGGAACAGTCATAAACGGTCGACAAATCCCCTTTGTGTACCCTATTGTAGTGGTCGACAAAAACCCGAAGCATATATCCCCAACGAACCTGGCACCCATACTGTCGACCTGTACAACGGTGGCCACACAAACCAGCCATATCACCGTCAATTGGATGGTAAGGATACCACCCATTCCCAAATGTTCAACCAAGAAGAAGAGAGCATGGTATGACACATTGCTGGGAGGATTTGGCACAGTTTTGGGAATCTCCAACACCATTAACAACGAGGTAACCAGATCAATGTTGGCAGATACTGGACATCAAACGTCTTTAGACAGTCAACAAGTTGGATTTTGGATGCCTACGGTGGTGGGGCCTCAAATGGAGGCCGCCAATCTGTTTCAAAAACGTCTGAATTGGGATTTGACCATGTGGAATGCTACGAGTGAATTGATGACGAACATCACTCGAGCTTTCAATTGGACTGTGTGCAACATTCAAGTTTTGGATATTCGCACGCAGTTGGAACGTTTCACTCGCATTGTCACTACCAATCACGCTCGACAATGGCGAGAAGTGTGGAACATTACTGAAGAATGGTGGTTAATTCCGCATCCTGAAAAAACCATCTGCAATAGCACGATGTGTAGCAGGCAATGGACTCAATTAAATGTCACAAGAGCTGTTGACGTGTGCAAATATCATGTGTTACCAGTAATTACTGCCACGGCATTTTGGTTTATTCAATTAAAAGGGGGATGGTTTGATCCAGGGCAAAATAATACATATGATTTATCAGAATGTGATTTGACTGACCAAGGATATGCATGCCTAAGTCGAGAAATATATACTGAACCATGCTTAACCATGACAGAGGCACTATGTGAATGGAGAATAGAAAAACCTCGTGACATGATGTGGCAAATAGGGCCCCATACTCTATGTGTAGCCACCTTAAACTCCCATCCAGTGTTGCCTAGGGTACCTTTCACTGGGTGTCTGCATGGTGTTCACATGTGGCAATGGCATAATCGGACATATCGTCTTACCAACTTTTCCAGTGAGGTTCACCTGACCGCCCTGCAATGGCGGGTGCTGGAAGTTCCATGGCAGGTGTCCCTGGATCGATTCAGAGGCGCACTGAATGGATCCACGGAAATACAAAAGCTCATTGGTGATCATATGTCGGATGTGCGTGCTGCGGTGATATCCACTGTGGTGGCCCAAGGAAGGGTATTGCATGCAGCTCATCAGATAGAGCAAGCTTCTGCTCATCACTGGTGGGACATATTCTCAGGCATGTCAGTTACTGCTCGTACAACACTGGTGCCTCCCCTAGCTATATTAGTTGCTGTTCTATCTGTCTTAACACTATGCAATTTCAGTGCTTTCTGCTATATTAGAAGAGTAAAAAAGGTTTTAAGTAAAAGAATATATAATTCTCTGGCAATATGAAAATCAAAGTTATCTTTCGAGATGGAGGATATGGTACCACATCTTGCAAAGTAGAGGTGAGTGCTGACCCTCCTGGTCACTGGATATGTTATGATTATGCTGTAGGTACGACTAATGGGTGGAATTACTACAATAGACATTTCAATACAAGAAGTGAGCTATTGTGGCATGTTGTAACATGCATTTGGGACATCAATTGGGTGGAATTATCTCACCATAATCATGTCGGCATACCTTATGAGGATGAAAGTATTCCCCAAGAAGACAGTAATTACCCAATGTTCTTCACCAACTGATAGAACAAATAAGGTCAAAGGGTGGAAAATGTGATATAAATATTTTTAATGTGTGCCCTGATTTGTTTTTCAGTTGGGGAAGAAAGCACTTAGTTGGGGAAGAAAGCAATTATCTTTACCAACTGATCACAAATAAGGTCAAAGGGTGGAATGTAATATAAATGTATTTTTAATGTGTGCCCTGATTTGTTTCTCAGTTGCTTTTAATATGTTTTGACAATCCAGTTCTCTTCTCATGGTGGATTTATCTTAAGGCACACCATGACCTGGGCAGTATGACCTAAGAAACTGTTACTCCTTAGCACAGCTGTTACTCCTCCCAACTATGCTTATGAAACAAAGGCACTCCTTTATTCCTCATGTGTATGCGTGTGTGTGAAATGAAGCAGATGTTCGTGTATGTTTTGGGAGTCAGACAGAGCAGTCGCTTGGGAGCGAGGACTAGCCCTCCCCGCTCCCCACGCGATTCTATGATGGGAGGGGGAGGTTGCCTGACAACAGAGAGTGGCTAACTCTGTTGTGCACGTAACTTTGCCCTTTAAAAAGCAGGGATTTTCCTGACATTTTAGGGTCTGCTGTGGGTTTTGCGCAAGACGCCCAGCTAAGAGATTATACTACGCTCTTCCTGACTGTCGGCTCTCCAGTCTACCTGTATCATCGGTAAGAGCTGATGAAATGACATGAAATGCATTAATCCTTTTGTGAGTGATAATGTGTTACATGAAATGTATGATCTCTGTGTGTGTGTGCGGGAGATGTGTTCTGTGGGGAATAAAAGATACAGTTTATTCTAGCAGTCTGTCTCAGTGTGAATTCCTTTCCTGTGTGCCGACTCCTCACGAACCTGTCTAAATATTTTCATAAAACAAAGTGGATCATAGAAATATTGAAATCAGATGTGACCATTGTGTTAACCTGTTCATCTGTGTAGTAATTACAGTCATTATTGATGGAGCTAAATAAATTATTATCAGGGTCTATGTCATATTCTATGTCCTGTGGGTTGTGATCTGTGTATTCAAAAACTTTCAGTTCCTGTTGTCCCTGTTTGTTGATTTTTTGATTCATGTTGTTGAATGTTTTTTGCAGATGAGTAAAATCCTTCAGTGTCCTACAGTTGTCTGAATTGTTGCTGTGACTCCAGTTCATAATATTCATTAATAATTGTCCAGTTCCATAATATTACGGATGTTAATGACCTTGGCTTCTTCAGGTGATCCGTTTAATTTGATGTATATTTTACAGTTTGATGTCCAGGTGTTTTGAATCTTTTTCTGCTTTTTCAGGTATCTTGCTTTCCTGGCTATTTCTGCGTTTTCCTTTGTGAGGTGCTCGTTAATGTAAATGTTTGTTTCTTTTTGCTTCCTACCTTGTTTCAGTAGCGCAGTCTTGTGTTTTTTGTTCACAAACCTCATGATCACAGCCGGTTTGTCGCCGCTTTTCCTGGGCAGAGGGTGGCAGGACTCTATGTTGTTGCAGTCCAGCTGGATTCCGTTGGCCTGCATGAAGGCCGCCACTTGTTGCTCAGCGGATTCCTCATCTAGCTGACTTCCACTGCTGTCTGCGGCCACTGCTCTCGCGTATGATCGGGGTTTGATGTGGAGCCCCGTGATGATCACGTCGTTCGCCCGAGAGCTCTGGTCCATCTCAGCCATTCTGCTCTCCAGATACGCCAGCCTCCTGTCTTTCTCAGCGTTCTGGTTCCGCAGCGCTTTAATCTCCTCCATTAGGTCCAGGATGCTTCTTTGCTGTGCCTTTACAGCGGAAATCTCTTCCGCCAAGAAATCCAGCGCTTTTTTTATTTCATCTTCATTTTGCAGAGCTTTCTTGGGACCCATTTTCCCAGCCGATGATTGCTGAATCCGATCGTAGGAAAAAAAAAAAAAAAACACGTGGGAGAAATCCCTTTGTTTTCCTGAGCGCGAGGGGCGAGAGGCCAATTGCTACACCAGCTTCACCAGCCACTACTGACAAATTCCCCTTATTTCTCACGAGTAGGTTCACACTCCAGCGGCAGCAACAAAAAAAGGTCAAAACGCCAGCTCCAAACTGCGTTCTAACTGCGTTTATCTGCCTTTTAACCAGAAACGAACTGGGGGCCTTTACCCGTGCGTCCTTACCCGTCCTCACCCGGAACCGGGTTATTGACAACATGTTTGTTAATATTATTGATAAGAAAATAGAAAGTGGATTATTGATAAATGATATAAGTGACCACTTGCCAACCTTTGCACTTATCCATGGCCACACGGGGGCCAATACAGAAAAATTTTTAAAATCGTTCAGATACAAATCACCAAATGCAATCAGTTCTTTTAAAGAGGACTTGCTAAAGCAAGACTGGACAGAAGTCTATGTATCAGATGTAAATGAAGCCTATGACACATTTATAAACATCGTAACCACTCTTTATGAAAAAAATTGTCCATTAGTTAAAAAAAAAAGCTTAACCATAAATTTGCTGATAAGCCATGGTTAACCAAAGGATTACAAAAGGCGTGTAAAAAGAAAAATTTATTATATAAAGCTTTCCTAAAGAAAACTTGTCCTTTTAGACCTTAGTGCAGCTTTTGATACTATCGATCATAATATTCTACTTGATAGATTAGAACACTATGTTGGACTTAATGGAACTTCGTTGCAATGGTTTAGATCTTATTTATCTGATAGGTTCCAGTTTGTTCATGTAAATAATGAGTCTTCTTTCAACTCAAAGCTTAGTCATGGAGTTCCACAGGGATCTGTGCTAGGCCCTACTCTTTTTAGTTTATATATGCTTCCGTTAGGCAACATTATTAGAAAGCACTGTATACATTTTCATTGTTATGCAGATGACACACAATTATACCTGTCAATGAAGCCAGATGATAGTAATCAATTAGCCAAGTTAGAAGCCTGTCTTAAGGAAATCAAAGCTTGGATGACTTGTAATTTCCTGCTATTAAATTCAGATAAGACTGAAGTCATTCTTGTTGGTCCAAAAAACCTTAGAAATTCCTTTCCAAATCAAACTTTCAGTTTGGATGCGGTTACTCTTTCTCTTAATAGCTCTGTGAGGAACCTTGGAGTTATTTTTGATCAGGATTTGTCCTTCAATTCACATATTAAATTTGTTTCTAAGACTGCCTTCTATCATTTGCGTAATATTGCCAAGATTAGGAGCATCTTGTCTCAGAGTGATGCTGAGAAACTGATCCACGCTTTTGTTAGCTCGAGATTAGATTATTGTAATTCTTTATTATCAGGCTGTCCTAAAACATCTTTAAAAAGTCTTCAGCTGATCCAAAATGCTGCAGCAAGAGTTTTAACAGGTACTAGAAAGAGAGATCATATCTCTCCGGTTCTGGCCTCCCTTCACTGGCTTCCCATAGAGTTTAGAATTAAGTTTAAAATCCTTCTCCTTACTTACAAAGCTCTAAACAATCAGGCTCCTTTTTATTTAAAAGATCTGATACTACGGTATTATCCTAACAGAGCACTACGCTCCCAAAATGCAGGATTACTTGTAATACCTACAATCTCCAAAAGTACAATGGGAGGCAGAGCCTTCAGTTATCAAGCTCCTCTCCTGTGGAATCAGCTGCCAATCTGGATTCGGGAGTCAGACTCGATCTCTGTTTTTAAGAATAGGGCTAAAACCTACCTTTTTAATATAGCCTACAATTAGGGAGGGATCATGTGTTTCTGAACCCTCCCTTAGTTATGCTGCTAATAGGTTTAGTCAGCCGGGGGACCTCCAGTAATGCACTGGGCCTCACTCCTTTCCTCACTCTCTATGAAATATATATATATTTTTTTTTGCTGGTCATTAACATCTGTTTGTTCTCTCCCATAGATTGAGTCCCCATCGTGCTGTTTGCTCTCTACATGTCTGTTCTTTTCTTCTTCTCTATCCCCTCACCCCCCAGCCAGTCGCAGCAGATGACTGCCCCTCCCTGAACCTGGTTCTGCTGGAGGTTTCTTCCTGTTAAAAGGGAGTTTTTCCTCTCCACCGTCGCCAAGTGCTTGCTCAAAGGGGATCGCCTGATTGCTGGGGTCTTTCTGCAACTGTGGGGGTTCCCCCCCTACAGTTGATAGTGCTATGAGATGACTGTTGTTGTGAAATGGCGCTATATAAATAAAGTTGAATTGAATTGAATTGAAAAGGACAAAAGAAGCAGAGCAGCGGTATAAAACATACAAAAATAAGTTAACATATATAATAAGATGTAGTAAGAGAGACTACTACAGTAAAGAACTGGAGAAAAACAGAGACAATATTAAAAATACATGGACAATACTTAACAGTATTCTTGGAAATAAAAGCAGAAATACAAGCTACCCAACTGATTTTTCAAAAAATAATAAAACGACTCAGAGTGTGAATGCAGCTTCACCTGCAGATGAATTTAATAACTTTTTTGTTAACATTGGTCCTAATTTGGCTCGAGAAATACCCATTACGGCGCCTACAGGTGATACAATAAGCAATAACACTGCTATAAAAGACTCCATTTTCATAAAGAACACAGACGAGAGAGAGGTCATTGAAATTGTTAAATCGTTTAAAAGTAAAACATCTACGGACTGTGATGGTATTGACATGCTCTTAGTCAAAACTATTATTGAATGCTTAGTGAAACCACTGACGTATATCTGTAACCTGTCTCTCCAAACAGGTATATTTCCCAATGCAATGAAAATAGCTAAAGTAATTCCGATATACAAGACGGGTGACAGAGGGGAATTCTCAAACTATAGACCAATTTCACTATTGCCGCAATTTTCCAAGATACTTGAAAAAATATTCTATGAGAGAATTGACAACTTCATACTGAAGAATAATTTATTGTGTGAGCAGCAATATGGGTTCAGACACAAGAGGACAACTGCATTTGCTCTAATGGAATTTATAGAAAAAAATATCAACTGCCACTGAAAATAAAGAGTATTCAGTTGGGGTATTCCTGGATCTTAAAAAAGTATTTGATACAGTGAATCATAATTTATTATTAAAGAAACTACAAAATTGTGGTATTAGAGGGGTAGCACTATCCTGGTTAAGTAGTTACTTAAAGAATAGATATCAGTATGTATGTGTTGGTAACAAAAACTCACAGTTACTGAAGGTTACTTGTGGAGTCCCACAGGGTTCAGTTTTGGGGCCATCGTTATTCAATATGTATATAAATGATATATGTAAAGTTTCAGAAAAAATGGACTTAATATTGTTTGCCATTGACACTAATCTATTATGCAGTGGAAGCAATTTGGAACAACTTCTGGATACACTCGGAAAGGAATTAGGAAAGCTTAAACTGTGGTTTGATTCAAACAAATTAACGCTCAATTTAAGTAAGACAAAATTTAAAGTCTTTAACAACCATCACAACAACTCAGTATCTAAACTCAGTGTAAATGGTGTAGAGATTGAAAGGGTATCTGAAACTAAATTTCTTGGAGTAATAATTGATAATAAACTGTGTTGGAAGTCACATATTAATTATATTAAAGGTAAAATATCCAAATCAATTGCAATACTACACAGAGTGAAATATTTGCTGAATCAACCCACACTATATACCTTGTATCATTCATTAATACTCCCATACATGACATATTGTACTGAAGTTTGGGGAAATACATATAAAACAAACATATATCCAGTCTTTATGCTTCAGAAGAGAGCTATTAGAATAATAAACAAAGCTGCTTACAGGGAACCAACAAACCCACTTTTTCTTAAATTAAAAGCTCTCAAGTTGAAAGATCTGGTTGACTTTAAAACTGCAGTAATAATGTTTAAAGTGAAGAATCTATCACTGCCTGCAAATATCCAAAAGTTGTTCCAAATAAGGGAGAAACAATATCATTTCAGAGGAACATGTATATTTCAAAAACCTTCAGTGACAACTACCACCAAGCAACACTGTGTTTCAGTGCAAGGAGTCAGATTATGGAACGATTTTGGACCTGAATTAAAATCATGTACAACGCTTGGACAATTTAAACAAAAACTAAAAGAAGAAATACTCCAAACATATATACAAGATGACATGTAAAATCACATAAGGACTGTCATATCCAGCCTGCGTTGTGTTGTAGCTTAGTCTTTTGTCACATTTTGTCTTAGCTTTGTTCTGAATTGTAATCGCTTTTGTTTTGTTTTTTCTTTTGAATTCTTGGATGGAACATGGGTGGGCAATATAAGCTGCGGCTTCAGCCATCACCCATTTCGGATAACTTATGTTGAACTGTATAATCAGAGGAGTTATTGTCTAATTTGACCTTGTTGGATTTTCTTTCCCCCTTTGTTATATTATTCAGTTTCTTTTAACCTGTACTTTTAATCTATCCGAAATAAATAAATAAAGATTCAAAAGATTCAAAGATTTTGAACCTGTATAACTAATAATATGCCCCCTAATAAAAGCTTTGAAAGCCTCCCACTTTATACATGCCGTTGTTTGTGTAGTATTGATATCAAAGAACTCATCTATCTGTTTTTCTATGTACTTAACAAATTCCTCATCCTGAAGCCATTTATGTTGAAAATGCCACCTAACTGGGCTCTTTGTCAATTTCTTATCTACATATACTAGACAGCAGGGTGCATGATCAGAGATCACAATGTTATCATAGAAACAGTTTTGAATCTTGGACCTTAATTCTGTAGAGATCAAAAAGTAGTCAATACGTGAGAATGTCTTATAGGTATTAGAATAACAAGAATAGGCTTTGACTTGTGGTTTCATTTCTCTCCATATATCTAGCAATCTCAGTTCTTTCATAAAATGATTAATGGTCATCCTACATCCATTGTGCGTACAGTCCTGTCCTGTTGATCTATCTATACTGGGATTCAATGTACAATTAAAATCCCCTGCTATTATATGTTGCCCTGTAAGTGATGATAAAGTGAGAAATAAATTAACAAAGAAGTTTTGATCATCAATATTGGGACCATATAAGTTCACCAGATTTATATTTTCTAATAACAAAGATCCTTGGATAATTAGATATCTTCCAAATTTGTCTTTAATTACATTTTTCGTTTGAAATGGGACTGTTTTATGTATGAGAATCATAACTCCCCTAGCGTGGGATGAAAATGATGAGGTGAACACGTTACCTTGCCATCTTCTAATTCTTTTTACATCCTCCTCTAATAGATGAGTTTCTTGCAAAAATACAATTTTTGAACCCATGTCTTTTATTTTATTCATGACTTGTTTAAGTTTTTTTTAAATTTTGTAGATCTCTGCAATTCCATGAAGTTAAATTAAGATTAACGGTTTGATCTATGATCAATAAGGAGTTTGAGATTACCTTGCAATGTGAACATACTCTTACAGAGAAACAAAAACATGGATGATGGAACATTCATCCTACAAACTAAACAAAAACAGATTCCCTTTCCCCACATTCGTGGTAATCCCCCCAAAATCAAAAAATTCCATCTCCCGTTATAGCTAGTGACTGTTCCACACCTGCGAGGATCAGTCAAACCACTCTCTCTTTCTCCTCTCAATCACCCTGACTCTACTACTATTCTTATGACATTAACTCTCTTCTGTAGTTTTTTCAACATAACTTCAAAGTTTTATAGCAACGTTATACATCATAACTTTTTTTTTTTTTACAGTCTGTATTTTGTAAACATGTTTATGTTTCAGATCAATCAGATGTCTGTACATATGTTTAAATGTTCTACCTTTGTCATGTTCATGCTTAGCTCCCGCCAGTCTCCTTTTGGATCTGCTTGATGAGCTCCTGCGCCTCTTGAGGGGTCTTGAAGGTGTGGGTTCTCCCCTTATATGTGACCAGCAGTCTTGCCGGATAAATCATTCCGTGACGAATCCCGAGGTTGCGCAGCTCTTTACGGGCGGGGTCGAACTGCCTCCTTAATTGTTGTATTCCTGCAGCCAAATCCGGATAGAACCGCACCTGTTGGTCCTGGTATTTAATTTCCCCTTTAGCTCGTGCCGCACTGGTGACTGTCATCTTGTCTCTGTAGTTGAGGAACTTCATAATTAGCGTCCTTGGTGGTGTCTTATTATCTCTCGGTGGGCCGATTCGGTGAGCTCTCTCTAAAACGACCGATGACTGCAGATCCGTGTTGTTCAGCGCTTCTCGAATCCACTTTTCCAAAAAGGAACATGGGTCCCGTCCCTCCACTCCCTCCGGGAGGCCCACCAGCCTCAAATTATTCCGTCGCGAGCGGGATTCCAAGTCTAGGACGTTATCTTCCAGACGTTCACATTTTAATTCCAGTGTTTGCAGATTAGTTTGGAGGCTGGTGACGTCATCTTCAGCGCTTGAAATTCGGAGCTCCGCCTGCGACATTCGCTCCATACAGTTGTTTAATTCTTTTCTCATTCCTTCTATCGCTGTTATAATCCCGTCAAATATAGACGAAAACTCCGTTCTCATGGAGTTGATGGCAGTGAGCACTGCGTTTGTCCCCTCTTCAGCAGTTCCCGCTCTGCCGCTGGCTCCATCCTCCGCCATTGCCTCTGGAATTTTCTCTGTTTCGCCTCGAGCGTGGAAGTCCGTTAGCTTGGGTTGTTTTGTCGAGTTACCTTTTCCTCTGCCTAATTTTCCAGCCTTAGTCTTTACCATTTCCGCGCCAAAACGCTAGGATGGGTTTTTGTTCCAATTAAGAGAGTTTTAGTAATTGTTTTTTATTTTCAAGAGCAGAGCAGTGTGAAACACGTCTTCCTATGTGGCCGCCATAACCGGAAGTCTGTCCCATGTTTTTAACGTGAATTTCAGATCCCAATCCGAACTTGTGATGATTTTTTTTTTTTTAATGCCTATACCCTATGAAATTGTGCGCAACCTCCCACCACTGTCACAGCTAACAATCACGTTAATACAGTATTTGTTCGTGTGGAGAGTTCATGTGGTTCATTGTCACATTTCTATTTTAACAATTTATTTATTTTTTTTTTTTTAAAGACTTACTTGTTTCTAATATTATGACTGTTCCATGAAATGTTTTACCACTTGCTGATTCTGCATCTCCTTTAATGTTTGTTACCTTGTAGGAGGAGGGTTTGATGCGCAGATTGACTAAAAATATCATTATCCCTCCTGAAAACGGTCAGTTTTTCCTTATAGCCCTGGCGCTGGGTTTCCCGCTGCTGGCCTGTGGATTTTGAGGGTCTCTGTGTGCACCACGTTTGAGCCTTGATTCTTTCTATCGGGTCTGCTGCGGGTTTATACACCGTTACTGGGAGCCCTCTTCTCGCCATATCCCTGGTTGCTTCTTCCGCCGAGTTGTAGAGACACGTCTCATCCCTGTAAAAAACCCGCAGCTTCGCTGGAAATGGAGTTTGAAAGTGCAGTTTCTTCTCTCTTAGTACCTTTTTAGCGTCGTTGTATTCCCGACGCTTTTTGAGGACCTCCGGGGCGTAGTCGTGCTCCACAAAAACTTTTCTTTCTTGGTGCATAAATCCTTTTTTCTGCCAAGCCAGTCTCAAAACCTCTTCTTTTGTTCTGAGGTTGGAAAACTTCACCACCACCGATCTTGGAGGCGCTTCCGCCGACGGCCTTGGGGCTAATGTATGGTGCGCCCTTTCTATCTTCAAGCCAGTGGATTGGGGAATTTCCAACGTCTCTCTCTCAGTATGGATTCCACGCATGCAGCCATTGTGGTGAAACCGTCCTCGACTCCTTCTTTCAGACCATGAATTCTTATGTTGGCCTTTCTTAGTCTTCCTTCTTGGTCGGTTAGCTTAGCCTCCAGTCTTGTCTGTCGTTTAAGTAAATCCAGCACGGTTTCTTCCAGCCCTTTTATTCTTTCCTCTGCTTCCATGATTCGGTCCTCAGCCTGGTCCACTCTGCTGTTTGTCCTTTTTATTTCATCTTTAATTTCATGGGTCATCCAATAACCAGATGGTTGGCGGTTCAAATCCCACTCTCCCTAGATATCCTGCCGTTGTGTCCCTGGGCAAGACACTTTACCCCCAATTGCTCCTGGTGGGTCAGGACAGCGCCATATATGGCAGCTATGCTGCCATCAGCGTGTGAATGTGTGTGTGTGAATGTGTGGATAGCAGGATCTGTAAAGCGCTTTGGTCATCTAGAGGTGAGAATAAAAGCACAATAGAAGTGAATGCCATTTACCATTTACTCCCCCCCCCCCCCATGAAAAACCCAAAGAACTATGTACAGCTACCTGAGCACCCAGGTGGACTACCGGTATGCCTGCGTCATTGGTCACGTCCTGGCTACACTTAAGAGTCCATTATTTAGTTACACAGTCCGTAAGGTAGCGGGGTCTCTGTCGGACCCGGGCCGAGCAGTACTCGGGTTGTGCCACCATCGCCAGCTCTTGCGGACGTCCGTCGGGGGTTGTGGGTTTTGTGTCGTTTAAGTTCCAGCCTGGTCTCACCGTGTCTGCGGCTGTCTCCTGGTCTGGGGCCGGAGTCGGTCTCACTTTTCTGAGGCGGCTGGCATGCCACCGTGACCCATCAACAAGACAAAAAGTGGCTGGACCCAACTGCGTTGTGATCTGCATCGGTGTTGTCCAAAACAACTGCAACTTGTGGGCGTGGTTGGGACGTCAGATCCGAACCAAATCCAGCACTGCGAGTCCGGATTTCCTCACCCTGCGCTTCTTGTCAAACCTTTGCTTCATCTGCTGTTGTTGTTCATCCACTCTCCCTCTAGGTGAGGGCATCTCTGGCGGTGTATCGGCCACTGGGGGGTGCAGTCGGTCCAGAGGAAGGCTCATCTTGTGTCCCAGCATCAGTAATGCCAGGGAGCTACCCCTCATGGTGTGAGGTGCTGCTTGAGAATGTAGTAGGGTGCTCTGTAGTGCGGCTGAAAATGGTAGCCCATCCTCTCGATGTGCCCTGAGACTGTTCTTGAGGATATGGTTGAATCTCTCCACACACACCCCACACCCCTGTTTGCCTGAGGGTGGTAGAAGGTGTTTTTTATATGTTTAATGCCCCTTTCTTTCATGAAGGCCTCGAAATGCCCTGATGTGAACTGCAGTCCGTTGTCCATTGTGACTGTGTTTGGTACACCCCAGCGGGTGAAAAGGAAGGTGAGGAAGTTGGTGACTATGTCAGTGATGACTGAGTCAGAGGGCCACACCTTGGGCCATTTTGAGTGGAAGTCGTAGGCCACTAATAGAACGCGTAGGTTCTGGGAGGCATCATGCAGTTCACCGCATATATCCAATTGGACGCGTTTCCATGGGACTGATGGCCATGGCAGGGGTTGCAGGGGTGGAGGTGGTGGCATGCCAGTCTTCCCGCTAGCCAGGCAGGGCGCACAGTATTTCACCATGACCTCCACGTTCTTGTCAATCCCTGGCCACCATACTAAGCCTCTACACTATTGTTTAACCCTGACAACGCCCAGGTGACCCTCATGTAGCATGGTCAGGCTGCAGCCTTTGAGTGCCTCCAGAATCACTGTGCAGTGCCCCCTTGCCACACAGATGTCGTTCCAGCATTGTAAATTGTCCCCGACTCTGTGGAAGGGTATTAATTCCCCTGGCTCCTTGGCCAGCCAGCCCTCGGGAATGAATGCACATAGCTGGGTCACTGCCAGGTCCTGTTCAGATGCCTCCTGGAGCTCTTGTAGGGAGACGACATTTTGTACACAAGTAGCATGTGAATCAGTTCTGGCTCCAGGGGGTCTCGGTCACCGTTTGGAGTGGGGTTAGGTGTGGCCTGGGACAGGAGGTCCTCCACTACACTTTCTCTGCCCTGCGTGAACCGGGTGTCAAAGTTGTATGCCTGTAGTCTTTATGTCCACCTGTAGAAGCACAGGGGTCTGTGTTCAATTCAATTCAATTCAATTCAACTTTATTTATATAGCGCCATTTCACAACAACAGTCATCTCATAGCACTATCAACTGTAGGGAGGACCCCCACAGTTGCAGAAAGACCCCAGCAATCAGGCGATCCCCTGTGAGCAAGCACTTGGCGACGGTGGAGAGGAAAAACTCCCTTTTAACAGGAAGAAACCTCCAGCAGAACCAGGCTCAGGGAGGGGCAGTCATCTGCTGCGACTGGCTGGGGGGTGAGGGGACAGAGAAGAAGAAAAGAACAGACATGTAGAGAGCAAACAGCACGATGGGGACTCAATCTATGGGAGAGAACAAACAAATGTTAATGACCAGCAAAAAAAAAAATATTTCATAGAGAGTGAGGAAAGGAGTGAGGCCCAGTGCATTACTGGAGGTCCCCCGGCTGACTAAACCTATTAGCAGCATAACTAAGGGAGGGTTCAGAAACACATGATCCCTCCCTAATTGTAGGCTATATCAAAAAGGTAGGTTTTAGCCCTATTCTTAAAAACAGAGATCGAGTCTGACTCCCGAATCCAGATTGGCAGCTGATTCCACAGGAGAGGAGCTTGATAACTGAAGGCTCTGCCTCCCATTGTACTTTTGGAGATTCTAGGTATTACAAGTAAACCTGCATTTTGGGAGCGTAGTGCTCTGTTAGGATGATACGGTAGTATCAGATCTTTTAAATAAAAAGGAGCCTGATTGTTTAGAGCTTTGTAAGTAAGAAGAAGGATTTTAAACTTAATTCTAAACTCTATGGGAAGCCAATGAAGGGAGGCCAGAACCGGAGAGATATGATCTCTCTTTCTAGTACCTGTTAAAACTCTTGCTGCAGCATTTTGGATCAGCTGAAGACTTTTTAAAGATGTTTTAGGACAGCCTGATAATAAAGAATTACAATAATCTAATCTCGAGCTAACAAAAGCGTGGATCAGCTTCTCAGCATCACTCTGAGACAAGATGCTCCTAATCTTGACAATATTACGCAAATGATAGAAGGCAGTCTTAGAAACAAATTTAATATGTGAATTGAAGGACAAATCCTGATCAAAAATAACTCCAAGGTTCCTCACAGAGCTATTAAGAGAAAGAGTAACTGCATCCAAACTGAAAGTTTGATTTGGAAAGGAATTTCTAAGGTTTTTTGGACCAACAAGAATGACTTCAGTCTTAAGAATGACTTCAGTCTTCAGTCTGTGTTCCAACCCCGCTGTTTCCAGCAGTGCCATGAGGGCTCTGTGGTCTGTTTGCAGTGTAAAGCATCGTCCATATAGGTACATGTACTAGCGTTTACACGCCCAAAAGCACACCAGTGCCCCCCTTTCTCCCATTGAGTACTTCTGCTCAGCTGAGGTGAGTGACCTTGAGGCAAACGCCACTGGGTGCTCGGTTCCTTCTTGCAGTTGTGATAAAATGGCTCCCACTGCTGTGTTGGAAGTGTCACACATCAAAAACGTGGGGTTCTGTGGGTCAAAGTAGGTGAGTACTGGTGGGGAGGTGAGCTGCGTCTTTAATTCACTGACGGTGGCAGAGCATGCTGGGGTCCATACTCAGGTTGTATCCTGCTTCAGGAGGGCGCGTAGTGGGTCTATCATCTTCAAGTACCAAGGGATAAAACGCCCAGAAAAATTCACCATGCCCAAGAAGGACGAGAGCGGCACGGGGCATGATGGTCCAGGCAGCTGCAGTATCGCCTCGACATGCAAGTGCAGGGGACTCAGACCCTCGGCAGACAGACAGAAACCCACAAACTCGATGGTCATTGCTCCAAAGATGTACTTCTCCCCGTTAAGTGTGAGGCGGTGTTTTGCTAGTACCTCCATGACTTTATCAAGGTGGGCGTCGTGGGAGGCCAATGTTGCACCATGCACCACGATGTCGTCCAAGTACACCACCACCCCTGGGAGACCGGCGAAGATGGTAGCCATGATCTTTTGAAAACACTTAAGGGTGGCACAAAGGCCGAAGGGCATGTGGGTGCACCTGAATACTCCCATGTGGGTGATGAAGGCTGTCAGGTTGTGGCTGTCCGGGTGGAGGGGAACCTGTAGGTAGCCTTGGTGGAGGTCTAGTTTGGAAAAAAATGAGCCATGGAACACTGCCGCCAGCTCCTCTTTCATGGGCAGGGGATATTTGTCGGGGATCACTGCTTTGTTTACCATTCTGAGGTCAATACACGGTCGTAGGCCACCAATATTCTTCTTTGCTACCACCAGGTTTGAGATCCAGGGGCATGCATTGATCAACTTGATGATGCCAGCATCTAACAGCTTCTGTAACTCTGTCATGACATCGTGCTGTAGTGCAAGGGGTAGCCTGCACAGAGGCTGAACTTTCAGGGGCACCGCCATGTCAATGAGTGGTCAGTGGTTGAAAGAGGTGAGGCAGCCCAGCCCCGTGAAAAGCGTTGGCCAGCGGTGCTGCCAGGATGATGTCACCACCAGAACGGTGGCGCCCATTGGATCAGTGATGGAGAAACCCAGCTCGCTGATCAGGTCAGTGCCCATCAGGTCGGCCCCCTGGTGCGTCACTTGGAAGATGAACGATGGAACAGTCTTGAGGCCATACCGCACAGAAAAACTGAACCCCCCTACCATACCAATTCTGGTGTGGCCATAACCGAATAAGTCCTCCGCATCAGCTGCAGTGGTTTTCTGAGCGTAGCCACACTCAGAAGGGACCTCGAGGCCCCCGTGTCCAGCAGCATCGGCACATCAACGCCGTCCAGTTTCAGCATGCACTGCTTGAACAATGAGTATTTAGTGCCAACTGAGGCTCCAGCCCCCCCGCGACCCAAAAAGGATTAAGCGGAAGAAGATGGATGGATGAGTGAACGGTGGTTGAGCCCGGTTAGCGGGCCATTGAGTCTGTGCAGGTTGAGCGGCAGACCCTGGCAAAATGGTTTCGCTTCCTACAGTGGTAGCATTTCACCCCTCTGGCTCAGCAGGCGAGTGACTGAGTCTGATGTTTAGCTGAACCACAACCACTGCAGCGCGGGTGCTCACCTTCGTTGTCTCGTTTCCTGCCCTTCTTCTTTTGGTTGCAGCGGGGAGGTGCGGGGTCGCTTATCCCTCTGGACAAAAATCTCAATGACTTCGTTGTAAAAGTCCTCCTTGTCTTTAGTTTTAAAAGTCTCTCTGTCTCAATCGAAATTACTGCCAGTTTTGACTGAAAGGCCAATTTTGAGAATTTTTTTTAAGTTTAGCTATAAAATCTTCCATTTTCAGTCTGTATAAAATAGAAGCACAAACGGACTACTTGGTACACTTGACTTTCTGATTTTATCTTTAGCTAATCTGGCGTTTAGCCTCAGCATAGAAGAAGAGCAACAAGCACGCCCCCTGTTTGAGCAACGGTACTGCACAGCCTCTGACAGTGATTTTTAACTAGTTTTATAACAGATTGAAGCTGGATTCATGCTGCACCTCCGCTGTCCGCATACGTGCAACCGGAAACCTCGTGTAATGAAATTTACGTCATCGTCTCCACTCTGCTAGTGTACACAGGGCTCTACTGTGGACGACCGCGTGCAGCCCAAATTTCATGACTGCGCGGCCTGCCCACGATCTGAACTTGTTGACAGAGCATGCGCAAGACTAAACGTCCCATTCATGAGATGGCGCTACCAGCACAGCATACAAAGACAAAGTAGACGAGGAAGACAATGAGGACATGGAAGATGAGAGTAAACATACATGAATCCTTTTGCAGCAGCAGCAGCAGCTTGAGCGGACAAGAGCACTGGAAAACAGTAATTCCTCCTTTTCCTGAAATGACGCCATTGTTGTTGCTACAAAAAAATGTGCATCACTCTCGTGTTTATAGCCGGTGAACAAACTGGCATGTTAAGCGCATTTGCGCTACCCATTGGGCTGGGGTAAAACTACAAATAACAGTTGTGCGCATGCGTCAACTGCTTGGCCTGGTAGACAAAAAAGTGAGCATGTACAACGCCGCGTGCACACCAGGCTCATCCAAAGTGCACGTAGACCAAAGCAGACCAGAGGGGAAATGCAGCATGAATAAGGCTTCAAGGTGCCTTCACACCAAACATGAACGGGCGGCACAAATTCATACAAGGTCAATGGAAAAAGGCGAGCACACATGAAATTGCACATTCGCGCCTTCATGTCCAAGGGATAGCGCCATCATCTGAGTAAAAGTATCAACATTCAAGAGTAAACTAGTTTGAAAATGAGACTGACACTCACCTGGAGACAAAAGGACTGGGAGCTCTTCAGCTGAATTTGGATGTCGAAGTTATTTATCCACAGATTCCTGCCATGGACATGCTAACATTGCTAGCAAGCTTGCACCAAAACCACCCATCAAGTTTTCGAGGTAGGGACAACTTTTTCAGGTGAGTTCCCTGTTGGGTAATGTAAACCTAAGCATGCCGTTATTTTGGGGATTTCAACAGCAGGTTGAACACTGCTGCAGAAGTTATAAAGGCAACTTCGCCTGTCTGCATCTCACCCAGATGGTGAATTCATGTCTGTTCATGTGTTTACACTGAGTGTAATCACGCTGTGTGAAAAATTCTTTACACTGAGTGTAATCACGCTGTGTGAAAAATTCGCCTGTTTGCGTTTGGTGTGAAGGCACCTTAAGAAGACTAAATATGTTATACACACATTAAGTACATTACATAGACTATGGAAAAAGAGAACACACAATAAAAGCTCCTACAAACATTACATTTTTGACATGATATATGGAGATTTCTTGAACATGAAGAGGCAGCAACTCTCTGCTGAAGAAGAAGAAGGCGATTCGACCAGGACACAAATTCAACTAGGACGAATGGATGTGGTTAGTGAGGAAAAGGAAGTTTGGAACATGGTGGAGTCTAAAAGAAAGAAAAGTAGACGTCAAGAAACTCAATCAAGACCGTTATCAAGTGCTGCGGAATCAGAGGATGAATGATCCCAGAATGAACAGAAGGAGTGGAAAGTAATCATTAAACTTACTCAGGAAGGGGCATTGTTTCGTGAGTGGAACCCAATTAAGCTCACAAATGCAATTAATTGGTTACTTGGAGAAGTTTTAAATGCAAGGGTTCTTTGTAGTGGTTCGTTGCTGGTTGCATGTAAAGATAGTGTTCAACAAGGAAAAGCAATCAGTCACTAAGATGGAGGGAAAAAATGTGCAGTGTTCAGTATTGGAAGGAAATAAGGCAATGAGAGGAGTGCTATCGGGCATTTCAACAGCTGTCTCAACTGATGAAATAATGAGGAACTTAACTGGAGCAAAAGTGACAGAGGTACGGAGATTGAAAGCTAATAGAAATGGGGAAAAATGTGATAGTCTGTCGTTAATGTTAAAATTTGATGAACCAAGACTGCCAGGTAAGGTGTATGGCTACATGAGCTATGAAGTCAGACTTTACATTCCTCCTCCACTCAGATGTTTCAAATGTCAAAAGTTGGTCATGTAGCAGCTGGCTGGCTGACTGGCACAGCTATTGACGCCGCCAAGGACACAGTCCAAGGATGAATAATTTTTTCCACACATAGGGAGTTGTTCAGAACTCCTTATAAGAACTCCTGATGCAAAGATATACAGTGATGATATAGAGTGAAGTACATGGTGGTAATGCATCTGTAAGCTGGTTGCCAACCGCCAATCAAATCTAAAAGAAGAAGAAGAAGAAGAAGAAGACATCATGTAGTGAGTCCTATGATGGTTGACATCATAGTAACATCATCGGACATCATGCAGACATCATAGGCGGTGCTATGATCGTGACCCATCCATGCCCGTAGAAAGCAAGTACAGTATAAGCAGGTATTTCTGCATGCCCGTTGTTGAAGGGTCTCCTCCTGTCTCACACGGCTGTGTTGTTCACAGTCATGGCTGTGACGTACTGCTGGAATCTCAGGTGTTTCATCTTCACGGCATCTTTTCTGATGTGCAGCAGTTCTCCTCACTGTATTGCTCTCCATGTCATGGAACATCATCGGTGACTCTATACTATGGTGTCTATGTGATGTCATGTAGGCATCATATTATCGGGACACACAGAGACACACTGAGACACACAGAGATAAACTGACAGATACTGTACCTGTGCATGCCTGTAGAAACCAAGTATAAGCATGTATTTCTGCATGACCATAGAAAGCAGGTGTAAGCAAGACATGCCTGCGATGTACTGCTGGAACCTGAGGTGTTTCATCTTCACGGCATCTTTTCTGAAGTGCAACACAGTCATGCCTGGGAGGTACTGCTGGAACTTCAGCTGTTTCATCTTCACGGGATGTTTCCTGATGTGCAGCAGTTGTCCTCACTCTATTGCTGTCCATTTATGTAGTGTCTGGTTTAAATTAGTGTGTCCTCTTCTTAATCGGGTGATGAGTGTCTCTGCGTTCCTGTTTCTGCCAGCTCCCATTCCAGAGTTTACCTGCTTTTGAATGTCATAAAGATGTCTTCCTGGATCTATTGAGTGCCAATATTCTTGCCACTTTTCCACTATATAATTTTTAATTATTAATTTGCCTTCTGACTTTATGAGTGAGATTTCCAGATTTACTGCTTCACATGATGTTGACTGAGATTTCCAGATTTACTGGTTCACATGATGTCCCTATGTAGGACCGCCACAGTGAGTGCTATGAACATGAGTGATGGTCGATATGACATCATGTAGACAGCAAGGCAGGCATCACTGACATAGGAACATCATAGGACAGCATGGCTTGTATGACTTCATATTGACATCAAGGCAAGCATCATATCCTAAGCTGTTCTATCATGCCAAAATCATAGGAACATCATAGGCTGTCCTATCATGCAGAAATCATAGGAACATCATAGGCACATCATAGGCCGTCCTATGATGTCCTATGATCGTTACAGACAGACACAAACTGACAAGAGATTTCTTGAATTTATAGATAGATACAGTACTAGTGCCTACCTGTGCATGCCCGTATAAAGCAGGTGTAAGCAAGAGTGTGAGCAAGCACGTCAGCACTCATTCCGTGATGCCTGCCTTTGATCTTTGATTGTGTCATAGCGAGTCCTATGATCTTTGATGATGTCATAGTGAGTCCTATGACCGTGAGTGATGACTGCCTTTGATCTTTGATGAAGTCATAGTGAGTCCTATGATCTTTGATGAGGTCATAGCGAGTCCTATGATCGTGAGTGATGCCTGCCTTTGTTACATAGGAACATCATAGGACATTTCACGCATAAGGAGTCGTTATACACAGGAACATCATAGGACATCATGCAGACATCATAGGAACATCATCTTTGGTTGTGACACACACACTGACAGACACACAGACAGAGATTTCTTGAATTTATAGAGTGATAAATATTGTTGAAATGATGGTGATGAAATGACCCCTCATGGATCATCACCTTATCGTGGTGGGGGGTTTGCGTGCCTTAGTGATCCCAGGAGCTATGTTGTCAGGGGTAGTTTGTCTCTGGTAGGGTCACCCAAGAGAAACTGGTCCTGGGTAAAGGCCCAGACAAAGAACAATCCAACAGACTCTCATGATGACTGTTACAACAAGGATTCAGTGTACCCTGCCCAGTATGGGGTTACTGGGGCCCCACCCTGGAGCCAGTCCTGGGGAAGGGGCTCGATGGCTAGCACCTGGTGGCCAGGTTTCTGCCCATGGGACACGGCCGGGCTCAGCCCGAAGGAGTTACATGGGTCCGCCCCCCAGTGGGCTATGTAGATCAGGTGGCAGTCAAAGGCAGACACCTTGGCGGTCTGATCCCAGGCTTCTTAAACTGGCTTTTAGGACGTGGAATGTCACCTCTCTTGTGGGTTAGGAGCCTGAGCTGGTGCATGAGGTTGAGAGATACTTGTTAGATATAGTCGGCCTCATCTCAATACACAGCTCTGGTTCTGGAACCAGTCTCCTGGAGAGGGGCTGGAGCTTGGCCTACTCTAGAGTTGCCCCGGGCAACAGGCGACAAGCAGAGGTGGGTATTCTTGTATCCTCCACCTTGCTGACTTGATATTGGAGTTTTCCTCGGTGGATGAAAGGGTTGTATCCCTGCGCCTTTGGGTTGGTAAATGGGCCTTGACCATCATTTGTGCCGATGCACCAAATGATGGTTCGGAGTACCCACCCTTAATAGAATCTCTGACCGGGGTGCTGGAGGGTGCTCCTCTTGGAGACTCCATTGTCCTACTGGGGGACTTCAATGCGCACGTGGGCAATGACAGTGAAACCTGGAGGGGGTGATTGGGAGGAACAGCCTACCCAATCTGAACCCAAGTGGTGTTCAGTGGACTTCTGTGCTAACCACAGTTTGTCCATAATAAACACCATGTTCAAGCATAAGGGTGTCCATATGTGCACTTGGAACCAGGACACCCTAGGTCGCAGGTCGATGATCAATTTTGTTATCGTATCATCAGACCTGCGACTGTATGTCTTGAACACTCGGGTAAAGAGAGGTGCCGAGCTGTCAACTGATCACCACCTGGTGGTGAGTTGGATGCGATGGCAGGGAAGGATGCCATTCAGACCTGGTAGACCCAAACATATAGTGAGGGTGTGCTGGGAACATCTGGCTGAGGCCCCTGTCTGGGAGGTCTTCAACTCCCACCTCCGGAAGAACTTCGACCACATTCCGAGGGAGTCTGGAGACATGGAGTCTGAATGGGCCATGTTCTCCACGTCCATTGTTGAAGCGACTGCCCAGAGCTATGGCCGCAATGTCGTCGGTGCATCTCATGGTGGCAACCCCTGAATCAAGTGGTGGACACCAGTGGTGAGGGGGGCCATTAAGATGAAGAAGGAGTCCTACTGAGCTTGGTTGGCTTGTGGGACTCCTGAAGCAGCTGAGGTGTACCGGCAGGCCAAGCAGAGTGCAGCTTGGGTGGTTGCTGAAGCAAAAACTCAGATGTGGGAGGAGTTCGTTGAGGCCATGGAACAAGACCATGTTGGAGGTCATGGTCCTTCTGGCCATTGGCACCAGGGGTTGCATCACTGTACATAGACTGCTGCTGTTGCTGTTTTCTTTTTTTTCTCCAGCCTGATTCCTTTTCTTTTTATAAAATGCACATCAATGAAGAGAGAGAAATGCCATTTCAATTCTCCTGTATGTCCTGCACGTACAGTAGTATTGACAATAAAATCTTCGACTCTTGAAGACTTTTGGTTAGCCTCGAAGAGATTCTGGCAAACTGTCCGGCAGCTCAGGAGAGGGAAGCAGCTCCCTGCCCACACCATGTATGGTGCGGATGGGGCGCTGCTGACTTTGACTGGGGATGTCGTTGGGCGGTGGAAGGAATGCTTTGAGGATCTCCTCAATCCCACTGACATGCCTTCCACAGAGGAAGCAGGGCTTGTGGATGAGGGGGACGACTTGCCCACCACAGGGGCTGAGGTTGCCAAGGTGGTTATAAAGCTCCTTGGGGTGACCGGGCCCCAGGGGTGGACAAGATTCGCCTTGAGTACCTCAAAGCCCTGGATGTTGTAGGGCTGTCATGGTTGACACGCCTCTGGAACATTGCGTGGAGGTCCAGGACAGTGCCTTTGGCATGGCAAACTGGGGTGGTGGTTCCTCTCTTCAAGAAAGGGAACCGGAGGGTGTGCTCCAACTTTAGAGGGATCACACTCCTCAGCCTCCCTGGGAAGGTCTATGCCAAGGTACTAGAGAGGAGAGTCAGGCTGTTGGTCAAACCTCGGATTCAGGAGGAGCAATTTGGTTTTCGTCCTGGCCGTGGCACATCGGACCAACTCTTTACCCTCTCGAGAATCCTCAAGAGTTCATGGGAGTTTGCCCAACCAGTTTACATGTGTTTTGTAGACTTGGAGAAGGCATTCGACCGCATCCCTCGTGGTTTTTGGTGGGGGGTGCTTCGGGAGCATTGGGTATTGGACTTGTTGTTACGAGTTATCTGGTCTCTATATGACCATTGTAAGAGTTTGGTTTGTATTGCCAACACTCGATCGGACTCATTCCCAGTGAGAGCTGGACTCCGCCAGGACTTCCCTTTGTCACTGATCCTGTTCATAATTTTCATGGACAGGATTTATAGGTGCAGAGAGGGAACGGAGGGTGTCATGTTTGGTGACCACAGGATCTCATCTTTGTCGTTTGCAGATGATGTTGTCCTGGTGGCTTCATCCAGCAATGACCTACAGGTCTTACTGGGATGGTTTGCCGCTGAATGTGAAGAGGCTGGGATGAGAATCAGCACTTCCAAGTCTGAGTCCATGGTCCTCAGCCGGAAAAAGATGGATTGTCCTCTCCGGGTTGGGGACAAACTCCTGCCCCAAGTGGAGGAGTTTAAGTATCTTGGGGTCTTATTTAAGAGTGAGGGGAGAATGGAGCGAGAGATTGACTGATGGATCAGAGCAGCATCTGCAGGGATGTGGACATTGTACCGGTCCATTGTAGTAAAGAGGGAGCTAAGCTCTAAGGCAAAGCTGTCGATTTACTGGTCAGTCTACATTCCTACCCTCACCTATTGTCATGAGCTCTGGGTAATGACCGGAAGAATGAGATTGCAAATGCAAGTGGCTGAAATGAGCTTTCTCCGTAGGATTTCTGGACTCACCATCAGAGATAGGGTGAGGAGCTCAGTCATCTGGGAGAGGTTCAGAGTAGAACCGCTGCTCCTCCACATTGAAAGAATCCAGTTGATGTGGTTTGGGCATCTGATTAGGATGCCTCCTGGACGCCTCCCACTTGAGGTGTTTCGAGCACGTCCCATTGAGAGGAGAGCCCGGGGCAGACCCAGGACTCGCTGGAGAGACTACATCTCCCAGCTAGCCTGAGAATGTCTTGGTATCCTCTTTGAAGAGCTGAAGCAGGTGGCTGGGGAGAAGGAAGTCTGGGCTTCTCTGCTTGAACTGCTGCCTCCGCAACCCAGACCTCCGGAAAAGCGGTAGAGGATGGATGGATGGTTGAAATTATTGGAATCATTCAGAAATTACATTTAGACCTACAAGACAAATTAGTGGACAAATAATCATATTTACAGTGGGGTAAAAAAGTATTTAGTCAGCCACCAATTGTGCAAGTTCTCCCACTTAAAAGATGAGAGAGGTCTCCAATTTTCATCATAGGTATACCTCAACTATGAGAGACAAAATAAGAAAAAAAAATCCAGAAAATCACATTGAAGGATTTTTAATGAATTAATTGGTAAATTCCTCGGTAAAATAAGTATTTGGTCAATAACAAAAGTTCATCTCAATACTTTGTTATATACCCTTTGTTGACAATGACAGAGGTCAAACGTTTTCTGTAAGTTTTCACAAGGTTTTCACACACTGTTGCTGGTATTTTGGACCATTCCTGCATGCAGATCTCCTCTAGAGCAGTGATGTTTTGGGGCTGTCGCTGGGCAACACAGACTTTCAACTCCCTCCAAAGATTTTCTATGGGGTTGAGATCTGGAGACTGGCTAGGCCACTCCAGGACCAACCTTCTTACAAAGCCACTCCTTCGTTGCCCGGGCGGTGTGTTTGGGATCATTGTCATGCTGAAAGACCCAGCCACGTTTCATCTTCAATGCCCTTGCTGGTGGAAGGAGGTTTTCACTCAAAATCTCATGATACATGGCCCCATTCATTCTTTCCTTTACACGGATCAGTCGTCCTGGTCCCTTTTCAGAAAAACAGCCCCAAAGTATGATGTTTCCAGCCCCATGCTTCACAGTAGGTATTGTGTTCTTTCTCCTCCAAACACGACAAGTTGAGTTTTTACCAAAAAGTTCTATTTTGGCTTCATCTGACCATATGACATTCTCCCAATCCTCTTCTGGATCATCCAAATGCTCTCTAGCAAACTTCAGATGGGCCTGGACATGTACTGGCTTAAGCAGGGGGACACGTCAGGCACTGCAGGATTTGAGTCCCTGGCGGCGTAGTGTGTTTCTGATGTAGCCTTTGTTACTTTGGTCCCAGCTCTCTGCAGGTCATTCACTAGGTCTACCCGTGTGGTTCTGGGATTTTTGCTCACCGTTCTCATGATCATTTTGACCCCACGGGGTGAGATCTTGCGTGGAGCCCCAGATCGAGGGAGATTATCAGTGGTTTTGTATGTCTTCGATTTTCTAATAATTGCTCCCACAGTTGATTTCTTCACACCAAGCTGCTTACCTATTGCAGATTCAGTCTTCCCAGCCTGGTGCAGGTCTACAATTTTGTTTCTGGTGTCCTTTGACTGCTCTTTGGTCTTGGCCATAGTGGAGTTTGGAGTCTGACTGTTTGAGGTTGTGGACAGGTGTCTTTTACACTGATAACGAGTTCAAACAGGTGCCATTAATACAGGTAACGAGTGGAGGACAGAGGAGCCTCTTAAAGAAGAAGTTACAGGTCTGTAAGAGCCAGAAATCTTGCTTGTTTGTAGGTGACCAAATACTTATTTTACCGAGGAATTTACCAATTAATTCATTAAAAATCCTTCAATGTGATTTTCTGGAGTTTTTTTTCTCATTTTGTCTCTCATAGTTGAGGTATACCTATGATGAAAATTGGAGACCTCTCTCATCTTTTAAGTGGGAGAACTTGCACAATTGGTGGCTGACTAAATACTTTTTTGCTCCACTGTATGTGCGGCTGTTGCACAGGTGTAGTGTGACCGACTACTGATCGGAGGTCAGGGGTTCGATTCCCGCTCTGTCTGCAGTCTGTATGTCGAAGAGTCCTTGAGCAAGACACTAGCTATGTTCCGATCCACAGTGTACTTCAACTGTATTCCCAACTCCCTGCTCCGTTCTCATGGAATATCAGTAAGTTAACTGCCCTTCACAAAATTTCTCCATTTGAAACACCCTGTAACCATCGGTTCCCTCCTCTGTGCGCTACCACGGTAACCATCGACATGTAATGATACTATGGTGGGTAATTTATATTTCTTAAATAAAATATTAATACAAATATATTTTTATTACTATCAGTTGATATAAACAATAACCAACATCAATTTAGCTTGTTAATAACATTAGCAACAATAGTTTGTTTTACTTGTATTTGAGGCGCAATGGCTTAAGGGTCATCTTCTTGTCAATTTCCGGTGAAGTGATGTACCGTTGTTCACTTCTTCTGTGCTCAGTTCTCAGTTCCCTTTGAACTGAAGACCGTTCGCTCCCTTCGATTTGGAATCTCAGTTAACATGGCAGATACCCTGTGCAGCCCACTTCGGAGTATATTATTGGGCGATCGGAAAACAGCTACTGAACCCCTTGTAGCCCTCCAGCAATTTCCTCTCCACTACACCGAGAATGATCCTTCCACAAGTTCACCCACAACAATACTCGCCTGACCGTTGCGCCACGCACACCAGGGCTGTCTCCCCTGGCATGCAGGCTGCAAACCCATGTCCTCTCCGGTATTTTAGCAGGGACACTGAGGTTTTTCCAAATAAAATTAATCATTGCTGTCTGTATTTTCATGTCTGTGGGCAAGGCGTGTAATTTAAAAGATCATTTCTTGCACACAGCCAAAAACTGAACACGTACACAGGGCTGAAAAGCTGATAGTTGTCAAATTTGACCAAATGTGGTTTATTTTTCAACATAGTCTCCCCTTCAGTCCACACACTTCATCCATTGGTGTTGCTGCGCTTGAATCCCTGCAGTTGAAAAATAAACCACATTTGGTCAAATTTGACCACTATGACCTTTTCAGCCACCGCCCATCTCATATAATCTAACTAACTAACTAACTAACCTGCACTTATATAGCGCTTTTCTAGTCACAAAGACCACTCAAAGCGCTTTCATTAATACTAACCCTCTGTTCTAAGGGCCTATAGGAAACAGATATCTAGGGACAATTTAGAACAGCCAATTAACCTAACATGCATGTCTTTGGCATGTGGGAGGAAACCGGAGAAATCCCGGAGTAAACCCACGCAACAGGGGGAGAACATGCAAACTCCACACAGATCACTGTTGGTCGGGGGCTGGGATCGAACCCACGATAATCTGCCATCTTTCTCAACTTGTAAAAAGCAGAACTCCTGCTTGCTCCTCGGCTCCTCCCTCTTCCCCCGAGTCAAGTAGGGGTCTCAGTGCTTAGCCTGATTGGTTAATGTTATAACCAGCCAGACTAAGCAGGAATACTTATAGCTACAAACACTCTGTCCAAATCTGGGGGGAGGGGGGCTTAAGCAGACATTCACAGCAGAAAAACACATACTTGGGAGTTTGGAATGATTTTGCACTTGATCTGTCTTGTAAATCACAAGAGACATGTTACAGACATGTTAACAACAGAAAAAAAACTTGATTTTTGCTGGAGTGTCACTTCAAATGAAAAACCTTGACTTTTACTTGAGTAAATGTAACATTTCACTTCAGTGGGGGTCAAGTTTTCTTCACATCACACTTGAGCCCATTGTTCTTCTGTTCTGAATCCAATTTATTTTATTGCCATTTCTTGATATGAATTGGATTATATCACGAAATAAGTACATGTAGATGGTTTACCCCCCCAACACACACACTGTATATATTAATAGGGTACATGCAGAGTTTGGATTACACTTTCCTCCAGTGAACACAGTAGCTTGTTCATTATAAGAAGGACAGCTACAGGAAGAAGATGGAGGACAAGCTGCAACAGAGAGACATCAGCGGTGTCTGGAGAAGTCTCAAAACCATCTCTGGGCACCAGAATACCTCCTCCCAGGCCATGGGGGGTAGGGAATGGGTGAACAACCTGAACCTGTTTTTTAACAGGTTTGATCAACTGCCCTCTTCTCTGCCTGCCCACCAACCACTGCTGCCTCCACCTTCATCTAGTCCTGTTGTCCACGGTCTCCCCCCAACACCACCCCCCTCCCAGCACACAGCCCCCCTGCCCCAACCTGACACTCACTACGACCCAGATGAGAGCTGAGCTGTGGGACATCAAGGCGAGGAAGGCTGCAGGTCTAGAAGGCATCAGCTCAAGCCTCCTCAAGTACTGCGCAGACCAGCTGTGTGGGATCGTGGAGCACATCTTCAGCCTGAGCCTGAAACTGGGGAGGGTACCACAGCTGTGGAAAACATCCTGTGTGGTACCCATACTGAAGACCCCTTACCCCAAGGACCTGAACAGCTACAGACCAATGGCCCTCACACCACACCTAATGAAGACCCTGGAGAGGCTGCTCCTTGCCCACCTCCGCACCCTGGTGGGACCAGCAATGGATCCGCTTCAGTTTGCCTGCCAGCATGGCATCGGGGTGGAGGATGCAGTGACCTTCCTCCTACACCGTTCCCTGTCCCACCTGGAGAAAGAAGCCTGGGAGCACTGTGAGGATCATGTTCTTTGATTACTCCAGTGCTTTTAACACCATCCAACCAGTGATTCTGAGGGACAAGCTACTGTGCACAGGGGTGGACCAGCACCTGTCATCATGAATCCTGGACTACTTCACAAACGGACCACAGTTTGTGAGAGCCCAGGACTGTGTGCCTGAAACCATCATCTGCAGTATGGGGGCCTCCCAGGGAACAGTTCTGGCTCCCTTCCTGTTCACCCTCTACACTGCTGACTTTTCACACAACACACCACAATGCCATCTACAGAAGCTCTCTCATGACTCTGCGATCGTCGGTCTCATCTCTGATGGAGATGATGCGGAGTACAGAGGACTTATCCAGGATTTTGTGGACTGGTGCCAACAGAACTGCCTCCAGATCAACGCGAGGAAAACTAAGGAACTGGTGGTGGACTGCTGCAGGCGAGGACAATCCCCCACAGCACCAGTAAGCATTCAGGGAACAGACATTGATGGTGACATCTTACAAGTACCTGGGTGTTCACCTGAACAATAAATTGGACTGGTCACACAACACCAACACACTGTACAAGAAGGGGCAGCACAGGCTGTTCCTCCTGAGGAGACTCAGGTCTTCTGGAGTGCAAGGGGCACTCCTGAAGACCTTCTACGATTCGGTGGTGTCATCAGCCATCACATTTGAAGTGGTCTGCTGGGGCAGCGGCATCACGGCAGCTGACAGGAAGAGACTGAACACACTGATCAAAAAAGCCAGCTCCATTCTGAGGTGACGCTTCGACACAGTGGAGGAGATAGGAGAGAGGAGGATGGTGGCTAAGCTGTCATCTCTGCTGGAGTCTGAGTCCGACCCCATGCAGGACACACTGAACACACTGAGGAGCTCATTTAGCAGTCGGCTGTGCTATCCTAGGTGCACGACGGAGAGGTTCCGCAGGTCTTTCCTACCTACAGCTGTCAGACTTTATAACCTAACCAGGGCTGCTGGTAGAGGTCGTATTGAATGTACTGTGACGTTTCATGCGGGTTCACACAATAAGGAGAGATGGCTGTGACGCAACTGGCTTTATTCAACACACACTCACAACACAGAATGGAGGGGAGGTCGTTCACACAGACTCTCATTTCACTCATGGTGACACAGACACATGATCTATCACATACAGGGAAACAATGCTAACTGGTCTTGTAACAGTTATAATGGAACAGCAATAACACTTAGAACACACGGATAATAACAGTGTTTGAATCCTCCGCGGTGCAAGCATGCCAGGAGAATCCCTGCCCCCTTATCACAGCCCCTACACTACACTCCCCCACCCCCCCAGACTGGTTTCTGTCCCCAAAATAATAAGTCCGACTCAAAAGTCCAATATAAATCCACCCAGGCATCGTGGCGACTGCCGTTGTCAGCAGCCAGCACGTACGGTCCCGACCAGTGGCTCACCAGCTTTGGTGACAGTCCCTTTTTCTGCTCCGGGCAGAAAAAGTCCAGTGAAGTCCCTTCCCTGACAACAGCAGTCATACGCTTGTTTCTGTTGACTCTCTGCCGCTACCGGGGTCTCCCGAGCCAGTTTGGGTACTGTGTGCAGGCGTCCTCTCGAGTGGAACAAATCATCCAACCCCAGTTTGCTGTCCATCTCATACCGCTGTGTAGGATTGCTGTGTCTGTCCTCTCTGAGCCATGCAGAAGGCACAGCAGTGGACATGGCACTTCATGTCCCAATGACACCCCAGCCAGTAGAACCGAGCCCGAAGCCACTGCAGCGTCTTCCTCACTCCAAAGTGGCCCGCCCCCACCGGCCCATGGACCAACTGGAGCACCTCGGGGCGGAGCTGTCGGGGTATCAGCTGCTGCCAGACGTGATGCTGCCCAGTTGGAGGCTGGCACCGCTGATAAACAACACCCTCGTGACAGCAGAGGTTGGACGACTGGGAATGCAGGGCCTTGGTCTCTGGGTCCAGCGCAGCCACAGCCTTCCGGGCGGGCTGCTGGTCTGTGTCCAGCCACTGCCAGACCCGAGAGATGACAGGATCTCTATCCTGCTCGCTCCAAAGCTGCTGCACGCCAAGGGCCTCCGTGACGTCATCGCTGGGGAGAGCTGTCCGGTAATCTGAAGAAGAGCTGTGACCCGCTGCGCTATCCCGGGCCGTAGCAGTCTGGAGAGCTTGTGAGACTGCTGGGTCACAATCTTTGGCCTGCGCTGATGGCAACGGCCCTTGGATCATGCGGGACCCCTGGTTCCTCGTCTGGCTGTTGCCACAGAGCATGATGGTTTGAGCCCCCAGCAGGAGAGAAGAGCTGGCGGTGTCAATCTTCACGCCCCATGCTGCGAGCAGATCTAGTCCAATGATGCATGGGTCCTGGATGTCAGCCAGCCAGAACAGGTGGCTCGTGTTCTGACCGGCCACTCCCACCCCAAGGACCCATCGCCCCCCAAGCCTGGCATGCTCAACGGTGGCTGTGAGGATGCAGCGCCGGGTAGGTTCCCACCCTTGCATTCCGAGTCCATCTGTGCCAGGCAGCACCCCGGGTCAGACCAGGGAAATGGTGGAACCGGTGTTGATTATGGCCCAGATTGGTGTGCTGTCCAGGTTGCACTGTAGATACAGCTCTGGTGATTGTCCAAGTTGGCCCAGCCATCCATCGGGGAAAATGTCTGTGGGAGGTGGCAGGTCCCCATCTGTGCCACCTCGCTCTTGGGTTAAAGCTGGTGAGAGGGTGGTTTGTCGCGGAGTGGGTGCCGGGCAGTAACGCATGATGTGTCCTGGCTCCCCGCAGCAGAAGCATCCTTCCCGGTGCTGCCATTGTTGTACTCTCGCTGACTGCGCAGCTGTGGTCAGGTGTAATTCCCCCTCCTCCTCCTCGCTCTCAGCTGTGGCCTGGAAAGCTCTCTGCCTCAGTGAGGACACATCAACTGCATGATCCATCATCGGCTCCACCTGCTCCGCTTCTGCCACGGCCATCTCAGAATCAGAATCAGAATCAGAATAAACTTTATTGCCAAGCATGTAAAAAAAAACACACGAGGAACTTGACTTGACATTGGTGCGCATGCGCGCGACACAACGACACGGCAGCCATAAAGGCGCCTCATCAAACAGAGATAGATAAGAAGGGAGGGGAAGGGAGGGAACGACACAAGGGGGGAGGAGAAAAAAAACTTCGTTATCAAAATACAGCTTATTTTTAAGCAGATTGTGATTACAATGAAAAAAAATCTCTCAATAGCACAGAGCAACAACTCAGAATTCACGAGACACAAGAGAGCAGTGTACAGTATATCTTTAATCAGTTCATGAATCAATGTGTGTGCGGTGTTGAGCAGTGTTGATGATAATAAGAGAGACCCAAGGACCCTTGGCAGAAGATGTTTTGTCTGTCTAGCGCCCAGTCTTATCTGGCGCTGCAGCTGGCTGTCCAAGGCCTTGTGCTCATGATTTTGAAAAAAAAACACAGTCTGCAGACAGCCAGGAGGAATTTTCATGGGGAATAATAATGCCAAATAGGACTGATCACAGAGAAGACTTGTATTTCTTCTGTAGATTCAGTACATTAATCCTTCATTGCGCAGCTTTGAACTCGTCGTGGAAAGACCTGAGCGAACCCATGATGTAATCCACCTTACGAGACAGTTCTCCAGTAGTCGCTATCAGGGTCTTCTCCAGTTTCTCAATTTGTTGGATGCACCTCGCCTGGCCAGCATTTTGATAGGTTGAATCCATCTTCAGCAATTTGCGGTAAACCAAGACAATTCCCGTCCCAATCAGAATTATCCCAATCACCAAGATTACGAAGATAAACAAATCTTCAATATCTTCGATAGAGAGATTAGAGAGACACAGCATTTTCCAAATACCTGTGTCACATAGATAGCCCACTGGAGCCGTTCCAGCGGGGCAAACAGCTTCCCCCGGAGCACTTTTCCTTGTTGAAAAAATAGTGTCAATTGTGTTCAAAGCCCAGCTTATTAACTCCATAATTTCTTTTCGGCGGTCGCAGTCAGACGCAGACAGACAACAGCAAGCTGGGATCCAGTAGGAGGGGAGGAAAAAATCAGCAGGAGAGAAGAAAAAAGCGTCTGCTCTCTTGGGAGGGCGGAAGTTGCATTCATGCAGCTGCTTGCTGCATGAATCTGGATATGTTTCTGGAGCCGGGCCGGGCGGAGCCCACAGATGAAGTGCTGGAGGGCGAGCTTCCCCACTAAACCCAGCTCGAAATCTGGGTAGCCAGAATCAGAATCAGAATCAGAATCAGGTTTATTGCCATTGTTCATGTAGTACACAAACTAGGAATTTGTCTCGGTACAATGCTGCAACATTAAACATGATAAGATAAGAAATAAACTATACATGTAATAAAGTGTAGGATAAGATTAAGTGATACTGGTCAACAGTTAAAATATATATTAGCCAGCAGCAGATACTGTGGAGAACTATATAGTGCAGTCGGTAATGCAGGAAGAAAACAGTGATGATTGACATGAGTCTGGTTGAGCTGCTGTACATGGTGCACGAGAGTCAATAAGTCACTTAGTGTTCAGCAGTCTGATGGCAGAGGGGAAGAAGCTGTGTCAGTAGCCGTATGTCCACTGCATAGGCTCCCAGGGTCTCTTGACTGCCTCGCTGGTGGTTGGCCAGCTGTTCCCAGGCGTGCTCAGCGTTGATCGCTCTCCCAAACCGCCTCCGGGGCACTCCTTGTAGTGCTGGCCAGCTGCGATGTTGCTCAGGCTGGAGATCAGACAGCAAGCAGAGAGCCCCGCCCTCCGGGGCCAGTGAGACCTGCACGGCAGTCTCTTCGGGCATCCAGCTGTTCAACGCAGCAACCAGTTCAACCTGGGCCAGGTAGCCATCCAGCCGGATTTCGCCACCAAAGCAGGTTTGGCCCGTTGGCGGGTCGGTGGGACGGTCGCCTCTTGGTCGATCACCGCCCCCGGTCGTAATGGAATTGTCGGCCTGTCCTGCCCTGAAAAGGGCGGGAAGCGGGGCAGGTTTGCTCTGTTCGGCCTGCCCTGCCTTGAGAAAGGCAGAAGGTGGGGTATGCTGGCCCTGTTGGGTCCACTGCTCCATTTCTCCATCTCCATCTCTATTTGGCCGATGAGCCGCTGGAGTTGCCGATTCTCTACGTCGACCCACGCTTCCATCTCTCCAAGATCCCACTCTTGACACCAGTGTGACATTTCATGCGGGTTCACACAATAAGGAGAGACGGCTGTGATGCAACTGGCTTTATTCAACACACACAACACAGAATGGAGGGGAGGTCATTCACACAGACCCTCATCTCACTCATGGTGACACAGACACATGATCTTTCACATACAGGGAAACAATGCTAACTGGTCTTATAACACAGTTATAATGGCATGGCAATAACACTTAGAACACACGGATAATTACAGTGTTTGGATCCTCCGTGGTGCAAGCATACTGGGAGAATCCCCGCCCCCTTATCACAGCCCCGACGCTACAGTACTAAACAGAACAACCTCGCACAATAAACTGTCTTTATTGTCACAATAAACTTCAATAAACTGTCACAATAAACTTCAATAAACTGAATAGTATTACTCATTCTTATTCTACATTTTATTGCATGTATAGTTTTTTATTTCTATCTTTTATTTTTATCATGTTTAATGTTGCAGCATTGCACCGAGACAAATTCCTAGTTTGTGTACTACATGAACAATGGCAATAAATCTGATTCTGATTCTGCCCCCCCCCCCCATTATACAGCTAGGACAATATCAATCATTATTGAGGGTGGCAACAACACTGTTGATTCAAATATGAGATATACTGCCTGGGTACATATTCATATTCTGCAGGTTAACTCAAACCGTAATGCTGTTTATTCCATCTAGCTGCAATGCTCCTGCACTATGTATATATCTGTGTACATATGTATATTCGTTTACTGCTTTGGTTAACCAGTTCTTATTCTCTTATTAATTACACAATATAACAAAAATAATTTTTTTGTAAGTTGTCTGTGTTTTTTTCAACTGATTTAAGACAATTTTGCACCGCTGAATCTGAAAATGACATCCGTTTCTCTCTATCAGGTCAGGTTTTTATGCTAAATTATAAGCAGTTGTACAGTTGTACTGTAAATTGAATAGTAGACATTTGTAGAAGAGCTTGAAATGATGAGGCGATTTGATATATAAACCAAAGTTTATTTATCAGCTCTCCTAACAAGTCTCATTCAGTGCAGAGGTAGCAGAAGGAAAAGAGGCCGAATATCTCCGGCTCACTGACTTTATACTTGCACATAACAAAAGACATGCATAACAAAGGCTGACATCCCTCATTATCTTAATCCCCCCATTGTCTTGGTATTTCCTCTCCTCGCCCAGGGGGTGAGGGTAGCTCCTCCGGTCTCCAGCGCAGTGTCTGGGAACGTCTTTGTTCTTCACTTGGCGGTTGAGAGCCTTTGTCCTTTCAGAGGTGTGAAGTTGCTTTACATATGTAATTACCAAACATTTCCACATGCTTCAACATATGTAGGTTATGGAATATATGATTAATATAGCCCACAGCCCCCCCCAAACGACTAAGAAAAGACAATAGAAAGGTTTACAGTCTAAGATAATTACTATGACATACTAAGTGTTACATCTCTTGCCACAGAAGAAACTTTCCAGCAGCCATGCTCCTAAGAGAGTTCAGTGGTAATTATAACAGCATAGTAAAATCATAAGTCAGTCCTAAACTGTTGCAGCACAATTAGTGAACAATTGTGGAGTAGTTTGCATCAGTCCCTGTGCTGTCTGGGTTTTAATCTTCTCCCAAAACTGCTGTGGGTTCGTTTAGGCGTCCTGCTGGGACCTTCTTGTGAGGAATCTGCAGCGTGGGAAGGAGAGTGGTTAATTGTTCCCTGCAGGGGGGCTGAGTCTTTTCTCTTGGGGGGTCTACCCCGCCGAGGTGCTCTCGCCAACTGTGCAGGCTCGTCTTTCAACAAGAAGGCAGGTTTAAGTCTGTCAATGCTGACTGTTTCTTTTCTATCCCCAAAATCAAGCACAAAGTGTTTATCACCATGTTCCAGCACTCTGAATGGCCCATCGTATGCTGGGCGGAAAGTTGGTTTTAAAGCTTCATGCCTAACAAAAACGAACTCAGCGTTTTTTAAAGCTTGAGGGACAAAAACCCGTGGAAAAGAGTGATGAGCTGGACCGGGGAGAGAGTCCGGTCCGTTGCTGCCTAAAAACCTTGGGACTGGAAGATGCCCTGGCTCTGGGTTCTCTGGTAAAAATTCACCTGGGAGCCTGAGAGGTTGTGCAAAAACTAATTCTGCCGGAGAGGCGTCTAGATCCTCTTTAGGCGCAGCACGCAACCCCAATAAAACCCAGGGAAGTTTATTTACCCAATTTGTATCCGTTAGTGAGGCTCTGAGGGCAGCCTTTAAAGACCTGTGAAAACGCTCGCATAACCCATTAGCCTGAGGGTGATAAGCGGTGGTGCGGTGAATTGTTGCCCCTAAGCTGCTGGACATGGCTGACCAAAGCTCTGAGACAAATTGAGGCCCCCTATCGGACGTGATGTCCGATGGGACGCCGAAACGTGCTACCCAGTTTGTCAAAAATACGCGAGCGACTTCCTCCGCTGTGGTTGCCGCTAGAGGGACTGCCTCTGGCCAGCGTGTGGTGCGGTCTATCATTGTTAACAGGTGTGTGAAACCTTGGGAGGAAGGTAGTGGCCCCACGAGGTCGACATGAACGTGGTCGAACCTTCTAGCAGGGATTGGAAAAGGCTCCAGAGGGGCTTTTGTGTGTCTGTGTATTTTGGCGCGCTGACAAGAAATGCAAGTTTTTGCCCATTCTTTTACGTTTTTGCGCAGGCCTGGCCACACAAACTTTTCAGCGACCATTTTAACCGAGGTGCGCACACCTGGGTGCGCGAGGGAGTGAATTGCGTCGAAAATACGGCGACGCCATGTAGCTGGTACTAACGGGCGAGGTCGGCCGGTTGAAACATTGCATATTAGGGGGGGCACGCCGTCGCGTAAACCCTTTTTCTCCAGCCTTAACCCTGTTGGTCCAGACAGGAGTGCACGCACGTCCGCGTCACTGCTTTGTTCCTCTGCCATGGCTGCATAATCTATCCCTGCATGGATAGGTGCTGTGTATGTGTCTGCGTTAGTGAAGAGTTCTGCTGCTGAGGCAGTATAATCTGTCTCCTCGCGCTCTGGTGGTGTCACAGCGCGAGAGAGGCAGTCTGCTACCACGTTAAGTTTGCCTGCCACATGTCGAATGTCTGTGGTGAACTCTGAAATTGCAGCCAGCTGTCTTTGTTGCCTGCCTGACCATGGTTCTGAAATTTTAGCCATAGCAAAGGTGAGCGGTTTATGTTCTACAAAAGCCGTGAAACTCCGCCCTTCTAACCAGAACTGGAAGTGGCGGATGGATCAATGAAGCGCTAGCAGCTCCCTGTCAAAAGTGCTGTATTTACGCTCAGTTTGGTTTAGCGATTTGCTAAAGAATGCTAAAGGTTGCCAGATCCCGCTGACATGTTGTTCTACAACTGCCCCTATAGCCAGGTCCGAAGCGTCTGTGGTTAGCGCGATGCGGGCTGAGGGATCTGGGTGAACTAACAATGTGGCGTTAGCTAGAGCGCTCTTTACTTCCGCGAAGGCGTGTTCGCGCTCCGGGGTCCATTCGACTGCGTTGGAAGCTTTCTTTTTTCTGAGCACGTCATATAGGGGCTGCATGAGCTGAGCTGCGTGGGGGAGGAAACGGTTGTAAAAATAAACCATTCCTAAAAATTCTTGTAGCGATTTGACCGTCTGTGGCCGTGGGAAACTTTTTATCGCGTGAACTTTGTCTGGAAGTCGAACTGCCCCCTTCGGAGAGACTTTGTGTCCTAAAAAATCAATTTGTGACACGCCGAATTTGCATTTGGCTGGATTGATTATTAACCCGTGCTCTTCTAGTCTCTGAAAAACCATAGTGAGGTGTTGCTCGTGTTCTTCCTCAGACGAGCTGGCTACCAGCATGTCGTCGAGGTAGACGAAGACAAAAGGAAGGTCGCGTAAGACCGCGTCCATCATTCGTTGAAAAGTTTGAGCAGCGCCTTTGAGGCCGAAAGGCATTCGCAGAAATTCAAAAAGGCCGAAAGGGGTTATTACAGCTGTTTTAGGAATGTCCTCCGCTCGGACTGGGACTTGATGATAACCGCGGACTAAGTCTATTTTTGAAAAAATGCGCGCACCCGCCAGATGTAGTGAAAAATCTTGAATGTGAGGAATTGGGTAGCGGTCATGCGCTGTGGCATTGTTTAATCTGCGGTAATCTCCGCACGGTCTCCAAGAACCGTCGGATTTCGGAACCATGTGAAGTGGTGAGGCCCAAGGGCTCTTCGAGCGTCTAACAATGCCCAATTTTTCAAGGGTCGTAAACTCGTCCCGTGCTATGTTGAGCTTGGCCGCGTCTAAGCGGCGAGCTTTGGCAAATACGGGTGGGCCCGTTGTGGGAATAAAGTGTTCAACCCCGTGTTTAGCCACAGTGGCTGAGAATTTGGGAATTGTGAGTGCTGGAAATTGGGTGAGGAGTTGCTCAAACTTACCTCCTGCCGTGGTGACGTTAGCCTGCACAGGTGGTGGAGAAACTCGAGCTGAGCATGGAATAGAAGCAAAGGACAGTGCATTAACCAAGCGCCTATTTGCTAGATCCACTAATAACCCATGTGCACACAAAAAATCTGCGCCTAACAAGTTAAAGCTCACCGCTGCTACAACAAATGTCCATCTGTAGTTGCGGCCGTGGATGTGGAGGTGCAGGCTCTTTTCACCGAAAGTGTCGATGTTAGAGCCGTTGGCTGCCACCGCTCCGTTGCCCCGGGTGCCCATGGCTCGATCTGCGTGGGAGGGCGTGACGAAACTCAGCTGAGCTCCTGTGTCGATGAGGAACTGCTTGCCGGTGTGTCCATCCGTCACATACAACAGCTTATTCTTCTCACCGAGAACCGCTGCCGTTAACGGCTCTCGGCTTTGGCGTTTTCCCGAAACCGTAAATTTGCGGGGGGGAACGCATTTGTGGGCCTTCTCGGCGAAACGGTGGTGATAATAACAGACGTCGCTCTGTCTGTTACGTTTTGGCCATGTCGCTGTCACCGCGGGCTGGATCTGCTCAGTGGGTTGTGGCTCTTCGTGGTTCCGGGCATCAGCGTTGAGGTCTGCGGATGCTGCTGTGGGTGTCAGCTCCTTGCAGACGTTGACGAGCCGATGAGCTTCATTGGCCAGCACGCGGAAGTCTTGGTGGTTGTTGCATCTCATGTTGGCAAGCGTCCCTCTCGTGTGTGGCGGCAGCGTGCTGAGGAATATGAATTGGAAGAGGAAGTTGTCATTGTCCTCTTCTTTAAGCTGTAGCAAATCCTCCATGAGGGCTTTAGGTTTGCACCCTCTGTGGCCGTAGACCACCAGAATCTTCTCGGCTCTCTCTTCAGCTGAGGGGACGTAATTCGCCACGATGGTTGCTTTAAGCGTCTCATATTTGTCTTGGGCCAGCGGCCGCCGGATCATGCTCCGCACACACTTCGAAGTGGCGGCGTCGAGTTTGGAGACGATATGGTAGAATTTGGTGTCGTCAGCCGTGATGCCCGCCAGTGCAAACTGGGCTTCAGCTTGCTGAAACCACGAGGCGGGGTCTTCTTGCCAGAAGTCTGGCAGCTTGACAGCGACGGCATTCGTGTATACCATCACTGCTGTGTCCGCAGGGTGAGAGTGCCTTGCTTCGACTCTCACAGCGGTGCTGGTGCTCGGTTGAGCCCTCTCAATCCCTTCTGCCGGGGGGGACAGTCGTCCATCTGTTCCCCCGTCTGCATGGTCGCTGGCGTCTGCCTGGGTCGCCACGGATGAGTCAATTGCGGGGGTATGCCTCAGGACCATACTCGCGTCAGGGGTCACCAGTGTAGAAGAGCTTGAAATGATGAGGCGATTTGATATATAAACCAAAGTTTATTTATCAGCTCTCCTAACAAGTCTCATTCAGTGCAGAGGTAGCAGAAGGAAAAGAGGCCAAATATCTCCGGCTCACTGACTTTATACTTGCACATAACAAAAGACATGCATAACAAAGGCTGACATCCCTCATTATCTTAATCCCCCCATTGTCTTGGTATTTCCTCTCCTCGCCCAGGGGGTGAGGGTAGCTCCTCCGGTCTCCAGCGCAGTGTCTGGGAACGTCTTTGTTCTTCACTTGGCGGTTGAGAGCCTTTGTCCTTTCAGAGGTGTGAAGTTGCTTTACATATGTAATTACCAAACATTTCCACATGCTTCAACATATGTAGGTTATGGAATATATGATTAATATAGCCCATACATTGATAAAGGTAAGTACATGTAAATTGAATGTTATGTCATCATTGTTCAAAATTCAGAGAATTTCAAGAAATAAATTCAATTCAATTCAACTTTATTTATATAGTGCCATTTCACAACAACAGTCATCTCATAGCACTATCAACTGTAAGGGGAACCCCCACAGTTGTAGAAAGACCCCAGCAATCAGGCGATCCCCTGTGAGCAAGCACTTGGTGACGGTGGAGAGGAAAAACTCCCTTTTAACAGGAAGAAACCTCCAGCAGAACCAGGCTCAGGGAGGGGCAGTCATCTGCTGCGACTGGCTAGGGGGTGAGGGGATAAAGAAGATGAAAAGAACAGACATGTAGAGAGCAAACAGCACGATGGGGACTCAATCTATGGGAGAGAACAAACAGATGTTAATGACCAGCAAAAAAAAATATTTCATTGAGAGTGAAGAAAGGAGTGAGGCCCAGTGCAATTACTGGAGGTCCCCCGGCTGACTAAACCTATTAGCAGCATAACTAAGGGAGGGTTCAGAAACACATGATCTCTCCCTAATTGTAGGCTATATCAAAAAGGTAGGTTTTAGCCCTATTCTTAAAAACAGAGATCGAGTCTGACTCCCGAATCCAGATTGGCAGCTGGTTCCACAGGAGAGGAGCTTGATAACTGAAGGCTCTGCCTCCCATTGTACTTTTGGAGATTCTAGGTATTACAAGTAATCCTGCATTTTGGGAGCGTAGTGCTCTGTTAGGATAATACGTATCAGATCTTTTAAATAAAAAGGAATTCTTTTTTAAATAAAAAAGAATTTTGCATCATATAAAGTGAAAATACCCGTACATGAATGTAAACAAAAACATAAAAAACGTGGCCATAGTTCAAAAAGTTGACCTGATTGAGCAAAACCAATGTGATTTTTGGATTCAGCACATCAAAATTGTCCTAAATCAGCTAAAAAAAACTTAAGACAATAAATTTTATGTTGACCAGTGTTATTGCTCTGAGTGCTGCTGTCCCTTTGCTGCTGTAATCCTGGAATTTCTCCATTGTGGGACTAATAAAGGCTTATCTTATTACAAAGAATAAATCTGATCGGAGTTACTCAATACACAAGTAACGTTTGAGTAGATTCCCTCTTATTCTTACACAAGGTAATGCTACTTGAGCATAATTTCTGGCTTCCCACCTCTGGCTCATAATGATTTATGCATAGTGATATATGAAACCGTAAGTTTACATACACTGTACAAAAAGACATTTTTTTCCTCACTGTCTGCCATTAAATCAAGCTTAACTTTTCCTGTTTTAAGTCAGTTAGAATTACCAAAATTATTTCCATTTGCTAAATAATTTTTTATATTTTCTAAATTTTTTGAAGAGATTTTTTTTAATTACTTTCTTCAAAGCCAGAAGTTTACTTACACTAATATCAAAGAGAATAATGTGCGTCTACAAATCCGGTTCATCCTTGAGTACAATTTCCAGATGTCTGAAGGTGCCATGTTCAACTGTTAAAACAATTAAATACAAGTATAAACACTGAGGGAATATCCAGCCATCATACCACTCACGAAAGAGACGAGTTCTGTACACCAGAAATGAACGTGTCTAGGTGCGAATTGTGCACATCAACCCCAAACAAAAGCAAAAGATCTTGTGACGATGCTGGCTGAAGCTGGTAAAAGCATCACTATCAACAGTGAAACAAGTCCTATATCAACATGGGCTGAAAGGCCACTCAGTGAGGAAGAATCCATTAGTCCAAAAGCAATATAAAAAAGCCACATTAGTTTGCAAATGGACAAAGACCTTAAATTCTGGAGACATGTCCTGTGGTGTGATGAAACCACAACTGAACTATCTGGCCATAATGACCATCGTTACATTTGGAGGAAAAAGATTGCAAGCCTGAGAACACCATCCCAAATGTGAAGTATGGGTGGCAGCATCATGATATGGGGGTGTTTTGCTGCAGGAGGGACTGGTGCACTTCACAAATAGCACCATGAGAAAGAACATTATGTGGAAATATTTAATCAACATCTCAAGGTTTCAGCCAGGAAGTTAAAGCTTGGGTGCAAATGGGTCTTCCAAATGGACAATGACCCTAAGCATACTGCCAAATTAGTTTCAAAGTGGTTTCAGGACAACAAAGTCAATGTTTTTGAAGTGGCCATCACAAAGCCCTGATCTCAATCCCATAGAAAAGTTGTGGGCAGAGCTGCAAAGACATGTGAAAGCAAGGCGGCCTACAAACCTGGCTCAATTACACCAGTTCTGTCAGGAGGAATGGGCCAAAATTCCGGTAAACTGTTGTGAGAAACTTGTGGAAGGATACGCAAAATGTTTGACCCAAGTCATACAGTTTAAAGGCAATGCTACCAAATACTACGGTAATGTATGTAAACTTATGACTTTGAAGAAAGTAATAAAAAAAATCTTTTAAAAAATTATTTTGCAAATAGAAATAATTTTGGTAATCTTAAATGACCTAAAACAGGAAAAGCTTAGTCTGATTTAATTAAGTCTTTTTATACTGTGTATGTAAACCTATCATTTCAACTTTAAGTTCCTATGATCATACAGTAAATAAGGAATATTTTGAAAAATAAAACTGCATCCCTCACTGATCTCTCAACCATATCTACCTTTGGGGTGGAAAAACATGGTGTTCACTGAAAGATCACTGGGAGATCAATGAGACTGTTGAGTGGTGAAGGAGAGCTCAAGGAGTGGTCAACGATTTCATCGATCTCCCAATGATCTCTGATCTTTCAATGAATATCAAAATTTCCACCCTGTAGGTAGAGATGGCTGAGAGAGCAGTGAGGGATCACTGAGTGTATGTTGAATAGAGTTCATTGAAAGATCGCTGAGAGATCATTGAGCACTCATTGAGAGATCACTTGCCCTCACATCTCATAACCTGAATGACTATTGACCAGTTGCCCTCACATCTCATGTGATGAAGGTCCTGGAAAGACTTGAGGCCGCAGGTGAAGACGTGGCTGGACCTTCTGCAGTTTGCATATCAGCCCCATTTCAGAGTTGAAGACGCTGTCTTCTACCTACTGCAATGAGCCCATTTGCACCTGGATGGCAGAGGAGACACTGAGAATCATGTTCTTTGATTTCTCCAGTGCGTTTAATGCCATCCAGCCACTGCTGTTGGGTGAGAAGCTGCAGGGGATGGCGATCAACAGCTCTGATCTCCTGGATTACTGACTACCTGACAGGCAGGCCACAGTTTGTCTGGCTGGGCAGTGTCTTGTCTGATGTGGTGATTAGTGATACAGGAGCTCCACAGGGCACTATGTTGTCTCTTTTTCTCTTCACCTTATACACCACCGACTTTCAGTACAACACCAAGTCATGCCACCTGCAGAAATTCTCTGATGGCTGTTGTTGGTTGTATGAAGGGGAGTACAGGGCACTGGTAGACAGATTTGTGGAGTGGACCGAGCAGAATCACCTGAGGCTGAACGTCAGCAAGACCAGAGAGATGGTGATTGACTTCAGGAAGAAGAGGATGCCTTCACAGCCATTGCAGATTAGGGGGAAAGATGTGGAGGTAGTGGAGGATTACAAATACCTGGGTGTCATGATCAGCAATGGACTGGACTGGAAATCTAACACCAATGCTGCGTACAAGAAAGGGATGAGCAGATTCTACTTTCTGAGGAAGCCGAGATCCTTCAATGTGTGCAACAGGATGCTGCCTGGTTGGAGCTTTTCTACCAGGCAGTTGTTGCCAGCGCCATCTTCTTTGCTGCTGTCTGTTGGGGTAGCAGTATCAGAGCCAGCAACACCAACAGACTTGACAAGATCAAGAGCGCTGGCTCTGTAACTGGTCTCAGGCCAGAGACCTTTGAGACTATGGTGGAGAGGAGGACACTGAACAAAATGCGATCCATCATGGACAATCCTGATCACCCCCTCCACCACACACTGGACAGACCGTGGATCACTTTCTCCAGCAGACTGCTACAGCTTCGCTGCTGAATGGGCAGGTACAGGAAATCTTTCCTGCCACGTCATTTCACTCTGATGTTGAATTCTGGTCATAACTATGCTGCCATACTGCACCTTGCAGTCTAATTGGTACCTCACATTGCACCCTGCACCTGATAGTCCTGTATTGTACAGTGGGTACAATTCATGTATCTATACGGGTCACCATCTATTCATCTATGATGATTACAAGTTATTTAGGCAGTTTTACTTTCCATGGGTAATCCCTTTGTCTATTGTGATGTGTGTGTTTGTCGTTTTGGTCGTCTACTGTTACACTGTAATTTCCAAGTTTGGGATCAATAAGATAAGATAAACTTTATTGTCCCTCAAGGGGAAATTTGTCTTTTATATAGTACAGTCTTTTATAAAGTACATCCATCTATCTACTTCCCTTTGTTGATCATTGAGAGATCGTTTTAAAAGGAGTCAAAACTTTGAGGACCCTGGCGATCATTCAAGCTCGAGAGATCATTGAAAGATATTGGTGATAGCTGAGAGATTATTGAAAGATCATTTGGAAATCTGGCAATTTTGTCATTAGTTAGTGATCTCTACCCCTGTGTAAAGTGGGTATACCAGAATGTAGACACATGTAGAGGAATAATAAAAATAAAAACAATATAAAGCTACAACAGGTCACACATTAAAATCAGGTATAAGCAAGTTTTTTGTTTTTTCTGTAACACCCATAACCTCCCAGTTCAGTCTGGTGCTGTCTGGTCTTTTATTAAACATTTAAATCAGGTCACTTCCAGTATGAAATCAGGATTTTAAAACTTACAGAAATGTCCAGCAGAAACTGCAGGCTAAATTAAACAGACATTACAAAAACAGATTTGCATTGGGAGAAATGACAGAAACTATGCATGATGCACAAATCACCAATGTAATTCAGTCTTGATAAAAATAATCTAATGTGAATGTAAGATGAGGAAATAGAGGAAGCATAAATACGTCTGACCACAGTTCAGTAAAAATGTCATTTTTCAGGATGCAATAGTCCTCATGTGATGACAAAATACTGGTTGCTTTCTGGCAGATAAAAAGTACCACCTAAAATATGCAGCTGCACTGAAAATTATTTAACCACCATTGCAAATTATGATTTTAAAAATTTACAGAGTTTTAGCGGTTTGCAAAAAAAACAAATCAAACAAGAAACATTTAAATAGTTCTTATTAATTTGTTTTGGCAAACATTTGAAAGTTTGCAAATTTGGAAAAGAAACAACTTATGGGGGATGAATAATTTTGACTGCAACTAGGGTGTACCCTGCCTCTCGCCCAAAGACGTTGGGATAGGCTCCAGCCCCCCCGCGACCCTATAAAGGATTAAGCGGAAGAAGATGGATGGTTGTAAGAGCCATTTTCTGCATGCTAAAAGACGTCTCTTTGTCACTGCAATTCCAGCCTTACCGTCAAAACACTCGATCACTGAAGACTGAAGCTAAATATAATTTATCATCAGAAGTTGCCTCAGGGGTCAAAAAACATGCGAGAACAGTTGGTGCTATTTTGGTGAAGCAGATATGACCATCCTGTGAACATCTTGATCAAAATGAAAAGTGATGATCATGTGTTTCCACAGCAGCCAACTGAGATGTAGTCTTTGTTTAAAAAAATATGAGTCATACCTCCCCCCCCTTTGGTTCTTGAATCATTTTGGCATTGTTCCTGTTAGGCTCCGATTAGGTATGTGCATGTGTATAAAAACCTCACAGTATTAAAATTATTCTATTACTGAGTGGAGAATGCAGTAGGACTCTGTGCTATGAAACCCCCCCCCCCCCCCCATTTCCTTTCCCTTGATAAAGCACATTTTGGAACATAAACTGTCGCAGTTCTTTGACAGGCTATCTGCTACATTGCTTCGACATACAATATAAGGCAGAAGAGCTGGGCACAGCAGCATGGGTAATCATCAGATAAACAGTTTCCCATTGCCTATAAACTGTAGTGATCAGATGACCTCAAAGGAAAGATATCAGACACTAAGAATGGCTGATATGAAGAGTCACGATGGTCAGAGTTGTGTTCAGGGGAAGAAATAAATGTGTCGAGTTTCTATTATGGTGGCTCTTTATCAGTTCTGTGGGGTTTTGGTCTTGATGGATGGAGCATCAGGTTGAGGGAGGGAAAAAGTCACCATCCAGCTGACAAGTCATTTCAGTCTGGAAACCACTCTGTAGATGGCAAAACCCAGAACTGCAACCACAGCAGAGCCCAAAGCCACTCTCAGCCAGAACGTTGTGTTGCTCATGTCTGACCCATTCAGGTGTCTGGAGTGGAGAGGGGAAAAAAAAAAATCAGTCCAGGTCAACAACATAAAAAATACAATGATAATACAAATGACAGCATATATGTCTACCTTTTGTTTGCAACTTTGAACCAATATGTAAAGCCTGAATTTATTTCTAGTCCAACACTCCTGGTAAAATAATCTTGGATGAACCTCTATCATGTGTTTGCAGTTGTTGTCACCTATATGTAATGCTCAGTTTGTGCCCCCATTTCAGAGTGAAACCAACATATATGAGAATACACTGCACACAACACATTTCATAGCTTCTCAGAGAATAACCCTTAACTGCAAGCTGACACTGAGTTATTTACAACCATGGTACTCTATTGTACGGTGCTGAAACTTGGGACCGTCTACAGAGTGTAGGTAAAGAAACTCCACGTGTACATGATGAGACACCTTTGAGCCATAATGAACATCTCACGGAAAGACAAGATAACCAACATAGAAGTGTTGAAACGAGCTGGTCTACCATCAATGGAGGACATGCTAATACAGATGAACCTGAGACGGCTCGGACACGTTGAGAGGATGGACCACCAGCGTCTCCCTCAGCAGTTACTCCACTCACAGTTATGCGAGGGCAAACACAATCAGGGTAGACCAAGGCTCAGATTTAAAGACACTGTAAAAAGAAACTTGAAGCAGCTGGATATAGACAGGAGTTCCTGGCAGTGGAAGGCTAAGGACAGAGCTGCGTGGAGGAATCTGATCAGACCTAAATGAAACAGTCATTGTCGCCCACGACAGACTGCTATGATGATGATGATGATGGTACATAACTGTGCAGCTGTAGCTTCTTCTTGTCAGTCCTCCCATCTCCTTGCCTTCCTCTCTGCAATTTTTTTAACTGGCTGTTGACATTTATGATGTAAAACTGGTAATATTTATAGAGTTGTTGGGATCTCTGGAGTAGCTGCTAGCATCCCAGAGCTAATTGTGAGCATCCATGAGTTATGTTAGCATTGTTGAGCAAGCAGTAATGTCACTGAGATAGCTGCTAGCAATCCTGGGTTAACCGTTGGCTGCTTTGTGTCAGCCCTTGGCATTCTCAAATGGAACTCTTGGCATCTTGGAGCTGCCTGTTGGCATCATGCAGCTAACTGTTAGTATCTCGAGTCAGCTACAGGAATTCTCTCCACCATTATTAATGGCTTTTTCATAGTATCACTACTATCAAGCTGAGTTGCTCCTCTCCCCCAGGGACAATTTCACAAAGTCACATAACACAATTCAACTGTTTTCCAGCAGGAATTCAGGACAAAATGAACAGGCTAAGACTGTACTTAAGAACCTGATAAGAGACTCAATCACTATGTGGTGGTAACACACTCACAGTTGTGTAAAGGACTCTCCCAATGCAGCTAACAAGCTAATTAGCCACCATAGTGAGTCATGTGACCCACAAATCCTCAAGAAGTATGTAAACAAACACTGACTTCTGGACTGGACAATGCTTAATTTGTGTGTGAAATGACAGTAGGCCTATTCTTTATTACACGATATTCATTTACTACTGCACTGCAGTGATATACCACAATCTTGTGTAATATGGCTTAATTACAAACTTTGTCAGTTAACTGAAAGGGAAAAGAAAGAAAAAAAATCCCATAAAAAAACCAACACGAAAGGGTCATGTTGGGTTGATGATGATGATGATTTAAGGTCAAATGGCCCAGCCCTTCCTGGAGGTATTTAGGCAGTAGGTTGCCCACCACAAACTTACGGGTACATGGCTGCCCAGGCAAGCTTGGTGTAGATGTTCTTGCTGGTAGAGTCGAAGCAAAGGTTAGATAAGGGCAGAGGTGGAGGCAGTCGGTGTTTATAACAGAAATCTCCTGGAGTCATCCCATGGAGCTGCTTTACTTCAGGGAGGTCTGCTTTGGAGGCAACCAAAACACATGGGATGTTGCTTTCCATGTAATGTTGCTAGATTTATTAAAAAAAGAAAAAAAAAACAAAGGGTGGAGTTTAGTTGAAGCAGAAGCACATTTATCTTTTTGTGGGGATCCACATTAAATTCAGATAACCATTAGTGAAGTATGACAATTATGTTGTTAATAACACCAATTACAGCCAGTGGGTTTCATGTGTCCCACACCATACCCAAATGAACCTACAAATTAGTTTTAAATTGTGCTCCCATCTCCTGTTTACTAACTGTGGAGTAATTGTTTGATAAATCAATGGCATGATTAGAACACGCAAAAAAGCCAACACCAGTCGAAAAGGAAGGGCTATGACTTTTTCCTGGGCTTAATAACACAAACTGCTACTGGCCACAAAACTGCTATTACTGGTTTACTAACAAGACTAACCCATTACACACAACACAATTTACCAGAAAGGGAGACTGGACAATATTCTTTAAGGCACTCATAAAAAAATTGTAATGATGACTTTCGTCACTGACCTTGTATATGCTGGCACAATAGTCAAAGGAATGAGGGTCACTGATGTCATACATGAGACAAGCAACATCACAGGAGGCGTCCGATGTCTTCAGGAACTCTGTCTCCACATCCACCTCATGGAGCTGCACGGGAACAATGGTCATCCCACTTATCGGGGTTATAGGAGCATTGACACCAAAATGGGTGCTACTTACAATGAGATACTTCTCCTGGTTGCTGACTTGAACAGTATTTATGACATATGGAGAGAAGGCACTGCTGGAATTATTTTTCTTCTATTTAAAAAAACAAACACAAAAACCAGACAAATTCAAGTCATCGTTCTGCACAGTGGAAGGCTAATCTCAGTTTAATAACAACATAAAACACCGTCAGTTCTGATCTGACTTAAGCTGGATTTATGCTCCCTTTCCACATCCGCTCGTCCACAAGGCTCCAGTGGCATAAATTTTGTCATCATAGTCGCTACAGAGGGTGACAATATGTATGGGTACATATTCATACTATGTAGGATAACTAAGTAGACGGTTATGCTGTTTATTCCATCTTGCTACAATGCTCCGCACTTTATATATATTTATATATTTATGTGTACGTATGTATATCCACTGCTCTTATTTATATTTTTCGTATCTTCTTAATTATTGCTCTGAGTATTGCTATCTCTGTGCTGTTGCAATCCTGGAATTTCCCCATTGTGGGACTAATAAAGGCTTATCTTATCTTATCATCTCCAGTCGCAGAGCCCCTTCACAGCTGGCCGTGTGCAGCCCAAAATTGTGACCGCGTTGCTTGTGCACGCTTACTAAGCATGTGCAAGAGTCGACTTCCCATCCAAACGGGGGCACCACTAAAAACATTTTTAAAAAAAGACGAAGAATAAGAGAAAGTAGACAAGCAAGATGATGCAGCAGTTGTAGTCACAGAGATATAATTATACCAAGCAACACCACAGAGGTTGTTGTAGTAGCAGCATCAGCGTGACCAGAGGAAAAGCAAAATAATAGCCATCAGCGAACCTGCAAAATGGATTCTTATTAAAGAGCAACTTTGTCTCTTGTATATTATTTTATTATTATTATTATTTGGTCACCTATGAGGCGAGTGATCACATCTCAGTCACTTTACAAAGCTAATACAGGACAGGGGTTGCCACTCCTCACTGCCCACCTTTCCCCGTTCTATTATGTTGAGCACCAAGCTAGAGGGCGGAAAGTACCATTTTTACCTGGTCTTTGGTATGACCCGGCTGGGATTTGAACCCCAGCCTCCCGGTTGTGGGGCGGATGCTCTACCAACTAGGCCACCACTCCGGTGGCTCTTGTATAGCCGGTGAACAAACTAGCACGTCTGCTCCTTGGCGCTACCTATTGAGCTGGGGTGAAACTGCAGCATCCGCTTGGCCTGGCAGACGCAAAAAGGAAGCATATATACAACCAAATGTGCACCAGGCTTGACGCGGAACGTGGAAAGGGAATAAATCCAGCCTGAAGGAGCATACCCCAATTTTGCGTCCCAAAAAGGCCTGGAGAAAGGCTGACTTGCCGGTCCCTCGGGGCCCAATCACCTTGCACAGAAACACAGATCGCTGTGTCTGTCGCTTTTCCAAGTCCAGCGCTTTCTCTTGCGTCACTGTACACAAAAAAATATGAACATAATGTGCAAACCATAGACTGTATAAAACCCTGGGTGGAGTGAGAGTGGTGTCATGCCATTGCATTGGATGGAAGTGTAAAGGATTGGTATTTTGAACAGAGCCATACTGTTTCCTAAGCAGTTTAATAGAAGCTCAATTTAATCATTTATTCTATGACAGATTCAACAAAATATTTTCATATTCTACTTTAGAAAAGCAATACCAATCAAGCGCTGCTTTAAAGAGCTATAAATCCGTTCTTGAACGCCAATGTCTTCAATGGGACAGGGGCACTCTGGAAGCTACTTCTGGGTGGCTTCATGGAGAGCCATCAGGAAGCTCTGTCCATTTATTTACAAAGTCTATGGTGCAAACACACTCATATAATCATCATCATCATAGCAGTCTGTCGTGGGCGACAATGATTGTTTCATTTAGGTCTGATCAGATTCCTCCACGCAGCTCTGTCCTTAGCCTTCCGCTGCCAGGAACTCCTGTCTATATCCAGCTTCTTCAAGTTTACAAATATCAGCACACACAGCTATCCACTAGAGGAAAAAAAATTGTATTCTCCAAAAAAATTAATAATAAAGAAAATCTTAAAAATGAAGCCCTGATGTCAAAGCTTCAACAGTGAGTAAAGTGCCGTTACCAACAAATGAAATGATTCAAAATAATATGGATAATATATTGAGGTTGTAACAAATATTTCCATGAAAAACTTCATTTAGTTAAGCAGATAATTTGTTTCCAAAATAATGAGACCAATTAAGTAAAAAGAAGTACACAACAGAACAAAGGTTGACATAACCCACATAACAATGAACTTGGATTTTTGATAAAGAGAGACCCCTAGTGGTGATTTTTAAAAGTTCCAAAACCGATCAGTGTGTCATAAATCACTATAGTTTCATCTCAGAGTCTAATCCCATACTTGTTGGGTTAATTTAATATTAAGTGGCCATAGGTATCTGTGTGGTGGCACTGTGTGGGGAGTTCTCCACCCAGAGTAGGGAGCTGCGGGGAAGAGGGAATAATGGACTGAAGGAGGAAGTGGTACCAGGGGGTCTCAGATGGGACAGAAAAGACTATTCGCCCCCCGGGGAGTTCAGGAGACGCCAGAGCCGCTGAATGAAGAGAGGGTGTGAGAAGCGGGTCTGGCGTTATATGAATGTTTATAAAGAATGTATATAAAGACATGTTTTGTGACGTGTGTTTCAATGTTATGTTAATGTGCGTGCATGTCTTGCAGTCTGAATGTTAATGTGTTCACCCTGAGTGCTGGAGGCAGGAATTAAAGAGTATAAAGGAGTTCGCTCAGGCACTCAGGCTCGTTGCCTCGTCTTATTTCTTCCCCCACATTGGTGACCCCAAGACATGCCATGGACAGCGAGCCGAGCACTGCCCTGGAGACTACCTGGAAGGAGAGCACCAGCGCTACGTGCGCTGTCTCAGCCAAGCTCCCAGACTTCGGGCTTCACAACCTGACCGCATGGTTTCTGCACATAGAAGCCCAATTCGCACTCCGTGGGATAACAACAGACAACACAAAATATTACCATGTGGTCGCTGCGCTGGATGCGCGCGCCACGCAACAGGTGACGAGCCTGCTCCAGGAGCTGCCGGCCCAGGGGAAATATGAGGCACTTAAGCGGATGCTACTCCAGCGCTATACCCTGTCTGACAGTGAGACAGCAGAGAGACTCCTAACACGTTCAGAGTTAGGTGACAGATCAGCCGTGGAACTCATCGAGAGCATGTTGGCGCTGAGGGGGCAGAATGACAAATCTTTCCTGTTCGCCCACTTGTACCTCAGGAACCTACCTGCTACAGCGAGGGCAATCCTGGCCAACTCGCCGCTGCTGGTGACCAAAGACTACCGCACCCTGGCACAGGAAGCGGACCGCATCATTTTAGCAACCAGAGCTCTCAGCGGGCATGCAGCGACACCGGCATCCATGAGGGACTCCAGCGAGATCGAGGAGCCATTGGTGGTAGCCTGGACGGACGCCAAGGACGCAGGAACGGGGTGATTTGTTCCTATTATCGCCGTTTTGGCTCAGATGCCCAACGTTGTTTGCCGCCGGGCCAATTCAAGAAGTTGGGAGGATGGCGCGGCCAGCAGACGGTAGCAGCTGCAACCACTGGCGACAGGAACAAGCTGCTTTATATCACGGACACACGTTCAGGGAGACGGATTTTGGTGGACTCCGGCTCCCAGAAGAGCCTCATCCTGCCAGTCAGCGTGGACAGGTCGGCAGGAGGCAGCGGTCCAGAGCTCACGGCCGCCAACGGCTCCACCATCAGGACGTTTGGCAAACTGATGTTGACGATATGCTTGCACGGACGCAATTATCAGTGGGACTTTGCTGTAGCTGCATGTTCTGTCCCCATTTTAGGTGCAGATTTTTTATGTGCTTTATGGGTTGTTAGTTGATGTTGCCAATAGACGATTAGTGGACACTGTCCCTTTTACTTCACTGCCCTGCACAGCTCGGTGAGCGGGGTCAACAACACTGGCAAACGTTATAGCTCCAGGGGGTAAGTACCAGCAATTACTTGCACAGTTCCCAGCACTCATGGTCCCGACTTTTTTGGCGACGGTAACGAAACATGGGGTCGAACGTTTCATAACTCCTAAAGGCCCGCCAGTGTTCGTGTGACCTTGGCACCTGGATATGGCTAAACTGGTCAGCGCGCGCAAGGAGTTTGCCAACTTAGAGCAGTTGGGCATCGTCAGGCGCTCCAACAGCCTGTGGGCATCCCCGCTACACATGGTGCCTAAGGCCGACAGGTCGTGGCAACCATGCAGCGATTTCCGGCGCTTGAACAACGCCACGGAACACAATCGGTATCCCATCCCACACATCCAGGTTTTTTCCGTGCACCTGGCCGGGACACGTGTTTCTTCCAAAGTGGATCTGGCCCGCAGTTACCACCAGGTCCCGGTGTGTGCGGAAGATGCTCCTAAAACAGCGGTAATAACTCCTTTCGGCCTTTTTGAGTTTTTATGCATGCCGTTCGGATTAAAAGGCGCGGTGCGGATCTTCCAGAGAATGATCGACGTAGTGCTCCGTGACTTGTCCTTCGTTTTTGTCTACTTAGACGACATTCTGGTGGTTAGCGCGTCCGAGGAGGAGCACATTGGCCATCTCAGGACGGTTTTCCAGAGGTTGGAAGCGCATGGGTTTATAGTGAACCCGGCGACGTGCCAGTTTGGTGTGCCCGTGATTGATCTTTTTGGGCCACTGCACTTCGCCGGAGGGAGCGATTCCGCTTTCGGATAAGGTGCACGCCATGTCGGACTTTGCGTGTCCGCAGACCATGAGGGCCCTACAGGAGTTTTTGGGAATGGTTAATTTTTAATCGTTTCCTCCCCCGGGCAGCCCAGCTGATGCAGCCGTGCTTAAAGGTCTGATGACATGATTTTGACATTTTTTTTAGCATGTTGTGTAAACCCAAAAGTCATTGTCGATGATCAATATAATATTTACAACTGCGCTTGCATAAACTAGTTATCAAAAAACCGCAGCCGCTGACTGGACTGTGGTGCCACCCACCGAATGAAGGGCGGCACCACCATGACGTAAGCAACAGAACGGATGCTGGGGTTGTTGACTGGAATTACAGCAGCTTTGTAGCTCACAGTTTCTCTGGTTTCTTGTTTTAATTTTACAGCGATGTCTTCGCGTTGTGTCACAGGCTTAGATAAACAGCAGGCCGTGAAAGACCACATCACATGCTTCAGCTCCAACTGTCATAAGCCTCCTCGTGTGCTTTTACACAGGAGCGCATGAGGAGGGGAAGGATTAATGGCTTTACGCGCAGCTTTGACCTACTTTCTGTGATCGCATGCTGATGCTCGCCGGTCCGGCCACGTCCTCTCTCTCATTATCACCAGCTGATTAAAAATCCCGCTGATCATCTTTCCCGGTCCTCGCCCAGGCGCTTCTCATCACACCATCACCAGCAGTGCGTGTACTTAGTGGCCGTTGTCATGCACTGCTGGTCCATAGTATCGTCATCTGTGCTGTTAGTCTGCCATTATTTTCAGCACTCTCACAACGCGTTAGTCACTCCATGTTTGCCGTGGTTCTTGTGCATCCTTGAAGCGATGTCGGCTCTGGGGCGCACCTGTGGCTTTGTCTCCTCTCATTCGTTCTCTGGGCAATGCCGGCTCTTGAACGCCATCAGTAAGTGTGTTTGTATTTTTTGTACGTCTTCACCTTTTTGGGAATTGTCTGTCTTTCTGTATTAAATATGCTGTGGTGAACCCTGCACGTAAATCCTCGTTATTTCATCCTCCCTCTCCGTGCCCTGCGTAAGAGCGCACAGAGGGTCATGATGAATGGATTTATGGGCAGGATTCACCAGATAATACATAATATATAAATACAAAAAGATAATACATAATAAACCCGATGCCTGAGCCACAGATAATACACTGCTATGATTTTAATGAAAAATCGGGTTTAAATAAATTATATTTATGAACAAATCATTTGTTGCAATATCTATAACAAAAGCATAACACTCTCTGTTCCCCGGCCATGTGTTTGTTGCTGCTGCTGCGGCAGGCATGTGTGCCTCTCCACCGTCACTCTCTTGAGTCTGACTCGCTTGGCACAATGCCCGCTTGGCACGGCTCAAACTTATAAGGTCTGATGCCCCCAGATTCTTCAATGTCATCCCATTCTTCGGAACTATAATCGTCTGAAGATTGGACAACACAAACCAGTTCCAGACTACATGTGCTGGAACCATCGTCAATGTTTTCTACCGCTTCCATCCTGTGTGTACAATGGGCAGCCAAGCGCTGTGTTCGGTCAATGACGTTACAACGTGGCTGGGGGGTTTTCCAGCCACTGACGCAATTAATGACATGGCGCTCATGAAAACGTCGGATATTCGCGTGAAAAAAAGCCTGTTTGACTTAGAACTGCACAGACCAACCTATTTTGTTATATTGTATTATGTGTTGAAAAATTAGATGAAGTCAAAAATGTGTCATCAGACCTTTAAGAGAAAGAAGCCTGTGGAGAGCATCGACTGGCCTCCTGAGCGAGTCCAGGCTTTCACAGACACCAAAACAACGCTTGCAGATGCCGCTTTGCTAGCCCACCCGGACCCGTTGGCATGGATAGCGCTCACCATGGACGCATCTGACGTTGTCATAGGGGCAGTGGTAGAACAGTACGTCTCTGGATCATGGCAGCCGCTCGCATTTTTCAGTTGAACTTTGTGCGACAACAAACGCAAATACAGCACATTCGACAGAGAATTGTTGGCTCTCCACCTGGCGATGCACCATTTCCAGTTTTGGCTAAAGGGGCACGAGTTCACCACGTTTGTTGACCATAAGCCACTGACGTACACGATGTCCAAGGTCTCGGAACAGTGGTTGGCCTGGCAGCAACGGCATTTGGCCACGATCTCGGAGTTTACGACCGACATTTAACATGTTGCCGGTAAGCTCAACGTCGTGACCGACTGCCTGTTGCGCATGTTAGTCTCCACGGTCTATGTGGGAACAGATTTCACTGCCATGGCCGCGGAGCAAACCGGGGATGTGGACATTTGCGCGCTCCAGTCTGCACCTACTGGGTTAAAACTGTAGAGCTGGGTAGTGCGAGAAGGGTGCCCTCCCTTGCTCTGCGACGTCTCCACCAGTCGCCCGGTGGTTCCGAGCTCTTAGCGTCACTGCATTTTTGAGTCAGTTCCCTCCCTTTCACATCCAGACCTGCACAAAATTTGTCTGGCCGCGCTTGCGCAAGGACGTGAAAGAGTGAGCTGCAGCGTATGTCGTGTGCCAGCGGGTCAAAGTGCACAAGCACACCAGAGCTACTTGAGCAGTTCCAAATCATGGCCAGGAGGTTCGACCACGTCCATGTGGATTTAGTGGGACCCCTCCTGCCGTTGCAAGGTTTCACGTACCTTCTGACAATAGTGGACCGCACCACGCGCTGGCCTGAAGTAGTCCCACTGGCTTCCAGCACGTCCATGGAAGCGGTTCGTGCTTTTTTGTCGGCTTGGGTTGCACGGTTCAGATCCCTGTCGGACATCACTTCCGACAGGGGTCCACAATTCGTTTCGGAACTCTGGTCCACATTGACCCAGACCCTTGGGGGTCAAATTCATAGATTATCATTTATATATATATATATATACTGTATATATATATATATATATATATATATAATCATTTATAGAACGACAGTGTTTTTTTTTGTCTGGCATAATGCGCACCGGACCCCGCTGCGCCCATCGTATGACGGACCGTTTAGGGTGCTGGAACCTGGGGCAAAGCATTTTGTGTTAGACTTGGGGGGGCGTAGGGAGACCATCTGCATCGACAGGCCGAAGCCCGCTTTTGTGTTGGCAGACGAGCAGGTGGTGTTGGCCCAAGCTCCCCGGCGCGGACGCCCACCATCGATGGCTCCGCAAGTTAAGATAAGATAAGATAAGCCTTTATTAGTCCCACAATGGGGAAATTCCAGGATTGCAACAGCACAGGGATAGCAACACTCACAGCAACAATCAGAAGGCAAAAAAAAACAACATCTAGTAAACATATGTCCATATTACTATAAATGTATATATATAGACACAGTGCAGAGCATTATGGCTGGTGAATGTGCAGCAGAAAGTCTAAGCTCTCTCTCCGCGGATGCAGCGGGCCAGCTGGAAGTCTTTGGGCATGATGGGGACCCCCTTAGCGAAGAAGAGACCCACCAGGTGGGCCTCGCTGGTCTCCTGCAGAGCCATGACGGCGAAGCTCAGGAAACGCAGGACGGTCTTGAAGTCCTGAGCGATCTCCCTCACCAGGCGCTGGACGGGCAGCTTACGGATGAGCAGCTCCGTGGATTTCTGGCAGCGACGGATCTCTCTCAGAGCCACGGGCCTGTGACGGCGAGGCCTCTTCACTCTGCCGGTGGCCAGAGCGCCTCTCTGAGCAGCCCTGGTGGCTAGCTGTCTCCTGGGGGGCTTCTTCCTCCAGCAGATTTTACGGGCGGTCTGCTTGGTTCTTGCCATCGCTCTTTATTATTCTGTCTTATATTTCTTTCACGCCGCCTAAACTCCAGCCCGGCACCCGCGTCCTTTTCGCTACAGCTCCTGGTATGTCGAGTTTCCCATTAGCACCGGGCGGCAGCCAAGTGCTAGCTAGCACTAGCTCCTCCCCGCTGTAACGTCTCCCGCTGCAAACCGTGGCTCCGTCCGCCGACCCGGGAGACCCCCGGGGCGATCCGTGCGTCCGTGATATATATATACAGAGTGAAAGGTGTAGAAAGAAGAAGGAAGATTAAAAAAAAAGGCTGTTGCAACAGGCAGCCGACTCGTGTGGCGCCGCCGGTCCGGCGGAAAAAAAAAAAAAAAAGTTGGTGTTCCCTTGGTAAAGGCCTGCACTTGTGAAGCTAACATGTTTTCCCCACCACCCTTTATCCCTCCACAGACTGACGTGCCCTCCTGTATACCTCACCAACCGGGTGTTTCGACCAGATCAGCGACCCCCTGCTACAGCCGCTATGGGTGCCGGCTCAAGCCCAAGGGACGGGGGGGGGTAGTGCCCTTTCTGGGTGTTTGGGGGGGCTGCGTGGTGGCACTGTGTGGGGAGTTCTCCACCAAAAGTAGGGAGCTGGGGGGAAGAGGGAATAATGGACTGAAGGAGGAAGTGGTACCAGGGGGTCTCAGATGGGACAGAAAAGACTATTCGCCCCCTAGGGAATTCAGGAGATGCCAGAGCCACTGAATGAAAAGAGGGTGTGAGAAGCTTGTCTGACATTATATGAATGTATTGTAGCAAGACATGCTCTGTGATGTGTTTCAATGTTATGTTAATGTGTCTTCATGTCTTTCAGTCTGAATGTTAATGTGTTCACCCTGAGTGCCGGAGGCGGGAATTAAAGAATATTAAAGAGTTCACTCAGGCACTTAGGCTTCAGAGTTTTTACTGGACTTGATGTTGGAGGAGAAAATAAAGTTTGTGTGTCGTCCAGCTTGTTGCCTCCTCTGCTTTCTTCCTACACATCTGCCACATTATTAAAAAGGGGCTTAGGGATGATATAATAAAACACTAGCTAATTGTTACTAGTTAACACTAATATGGTTTGACACAAATGCCTCAAAATAGCCTACAAATGACAAAGTAAACCACACAGAGACACACCTGTAACCGCAGCAGTCTGTGACTCCTGCTCAGTGAGAATAGGGTAGCCTAGGTATCCTAGGTGCTCCAGGCAACGGTGGATGTCAAGGTATGCAGAAAGCCTGTGAAGGTCACACATGTGAGCTTGGAAGAGTGTAAGTGCAGCAGTGTGCAAACCTACAGCATGCCTACCATTACGCATACAAAAAATACAGACAACCTGCCAACATGCTTACATCCACTGACAGAGGTAGCCATGATTAGAGATGTTGCCCTCTTGTGTGGTTGGGACAGTCACGTATACATCAGGACCCCATGGCATGTAGGGACAAACGTAAAACAGGTTTCTGAGCTCTGCTGGTGACAGGGCAGAGTCCTTATCCTATGAGGGATGACACACCACCTCTTAAAAACAAGGAACTGTATAAAGTGACACAGTGACACAGGTAATAAGAGAGAAACTTACTTCATCGTATTTGTCAAACAGCCGCTGCAGGAACTGGTGACCTAGATGGTTGAGCTCTGTGGTGCAGCCTACTGGGACTCGTAGTCTGATAAAATAAGAAATTATAACTGGTCATTTCATAACTTTTTTAATTTTTTTTTTGCAAAGATGTTAGTTAAGATTATTCTACCTTCTTCTAAATTGATCACAACCAGAGAATGGTAGTGTTTCTAGAAACTGTATTCAAGTAGAATTATTGTTACCTGATGATATTAATATCCAAGAACAGTCACAAATAAATAAATAATAATAATAATTATTATTATCTTTTATTTTAATAATTTATAATGATCTATTATTATCATCTTCTATTAGAAGATAATAATGGCATGAGAATAATAATAGCATGAGAAATTATAACCTAAAAGTTACTTGCGTTAAGACAAATGACACAAATTTGAGTTTCTCTTTTACATGTTGTATTCCTAAATTTGTGTTTTTTTCCTTGGGAATTTTCAACTTTTTGGCATAATTTTTAACCCATAAATTTGCAATTTATTTTCTCTTAATTTGCATTTTTTAATCAAAAGTTGACTTTTTCTGTACATTTGAGATGCAAGTCCTGTAAATTTACCACTTAGTTTTTACAATGTTTTCATGATAGATTTGCAACTTTCTTTTCTTAACATAAATTTGCAACTTTTTTCCACTTTGCTCTCACCAATTTGGGATATTTTTCCCTCTTACATGCGTTTAGTTTAAGGAAAATAAAATAAGCTATCCACATGGTATCCTTAATATTATCCCAGTCATATTTGACAGAGAAACAGTAGACGGAACAGAAAGGAAAAAAAATGATTTTAGAATGGAGTTCAGTAAAATAAAATTGAATTTACAAAGTAATGACAGCAAGCAGTTAAGTAACGTAAACAGTTACATAAGTGCAGTTTTCTTCTTAATAAATATACTCAGTAGGGGTGGGGGAAGAGATCAATATGATGCAATGTCACCATACTTGGCACTTGCAATGATGCATTGATACCTAAACGCACTTATCAATCCAATCTTTTATTAACTACATACATGTGTGAATGTTGCAGACTCTTTAGCCCGCTAGATGGTGGAAAGTAAGCATGCATTGTCAGGTGAAATCATAGCTCGTCTCTCTCACGAGATTTGCTGCCAGGTGTACTAATTAAGACAGAGGATGCTGAATGGAGCAAGAACTGAGGAATGTACCAAAAAAAGGGTGACTCAAATGTCTGGACTTATTTAAAATTTTATAACAAAGATGAACGGAAAGACCTCGACATGACACACTCACCCCGCAAGAGCAAGACACAAGAAAACAAACTCCACTCGGAATGCCACCAGCATGATAGGGTCGTCACCCACCCGTGACTGCACCATCCAGTGGCAGCAGCGTTGGTGGGTGACAGTCAAGCTAAAACAACGCCAGCTGAAAATCAATCAGCTCCAGAAACAACTAGTTCAACAGTCACCTCCAAACTCTGAGTGAGCCAAGAAGACAACGGTCCACCGTGCAAAGACCTGCATCCATACAGCACGATGGAAAACAAAGGCCCCTGCCCCAAAATTAAGAGGCTGGAGCCCCAGACATGTGATCCAATCCCACTGCCACAGTGGTCCTGAAATTCCACTGTGACCCACGCCAACCTGCGACACGTGGCTCTCTAGAGCAGTGAACCCACACGCAACCACAACTGCACATCATCCCATGGAAGGCTGAGATCCTCCAGCCACCGAAACAAAAGTGACCACGGTGAGGTGATTAGAGTGAATACTTTATCATATAAAACACGTGTTAACAGTTTCACCTTGTGGGCACAATTTGACATTGAATAAAGGAGAAAAAATATGGCAGGCCAATATGATATCGCAATTCTTAAGGAATTGTCGTATTGTGACAGTATTGCATCGTGACTCAAGTATCGCAACTGTATCGTGAGGTGTCTGGTGAGTCCCACCCCTAATACTGGAGTAACAGTTGAAAGGTATTCTGAAATAAAACTACTCAGTAAAAACATCTGTGAACTACTGACTACTTACTACCTAACTTTGGTTAGAACATAATGTATTAAAGTAGATATAGTGACTACACATACTTGGGGTAAAGGTAATCATCAGTCAGGTCAAGGCTGTCATCATAACCAAACTTCCTGAGGATCGTCCATGTGGTTTCATGTCGGCCCCTCTGGATAAATAATGTGTTAAGGAACAGAAAGCCTGAAAAATAAATGATACATTTCCCATAAGCAAACTGTGGCCACTATATAACAGCTCAAATGTTCCAATTTCTTTATCCCTTTTTGTCACCATTTAAAGTCAGGCCGTTGTCCTGCACCCCATCACTGGTGTTCTTCCAAACTACAGTCTTCACATCTTCTAAGGCTTGAGGGGCCAGAGGATTTCCAAAACAAGATTTCTGCAAAAAAGATGAACCGTTACAGGAAGCAGCCATTTTTGCGTAAGTTGATAGCAAGAAGAAAGTTAATTTAACTGGCACCTGAAAGCTGTTGAGCTCAGTGTCACTGAGGATACGGTCGTTGTCTTTGTCCGAAATGTAGAAAATCCTGGTGAGGGCGCGGACACATGCTGGTTTTAGCTGGAAAAAAATATAGGATAGTTAGCAGTAATTGTGGTCCATTGTACGGACACGTGTACAAGAATAAAAAGACGAATGGCTGACCTGTTTGTCCTCGGGGTCATAAAGAGGAGCAGTGGGGTGGAGAACTGCCTTCTGTGCATAGTAGAACAGCTCAGAAATATTTTTTAGGTTCTTTGCTGAACACTTGAAAAAGAAAAAAAATGTGCACAAGGAACAGTTCAGATACAGTTGTCATAGCAACATGATATTTAAGTGTGCATGAGTAAATATTTGAATGAAATTGGGCAACCATTGTAACGCAGTGATAAAGTTTACACTTGATCAGCAGACAGATTAAATGTGTGTGCAAGTTGAGCTTCACCTCAACGCACGTCTCAATCTCAGAGAACTGGTTCATGATGGGAAGAATGGTTTCCATCGAACTTCCGCTACGCAAATCTGATTTGTTTCCCACAAGGATGATGGGAACCCTGACAGAACCAACACAGACAGAAAAACAGTACAATAAGTTTTCATTTTGGGGTTTCAGCTGATGCTGCTGATCATTAAATGGGGTGAAATCAGGGAAACCTTCCAACAGGTTCAGGCCCGTATCTCATGGAGTGGCAAATGTTAAAGAACGTTCACAAATGTTACCATTTGAGGGGTTTCGTCAGGGTTCGTAAAAGGTTGCACAACCGTTCGCCAATGGTTTTTACAGTGGCAAACAGTTTTTCTTGTCACAGAAAAATGAAACTGTTTTCAAACTGTCGTGCAACCTCTCACAAACCCTAACCCTCAACAATCGCAATGTTTGTGACCGTTCCTCAGCATTCACCGCTCCGTGAGATACTACTCTTTGGGTGTTTTCACACTTTAGTTCATTTGCTCTGGTCTGCATCATTTGAAGAGTTTGTGAACTTGCAGCATCCCCTCCATTGGTTTGATTTCTTTTAATATTGTGAAAAATCCAAAAGTTTTAAAAAACAACAACAGTAACTTCAGACAATGTGAGAATGTCCTCGCCTCTTACTGGTCACATGTGTCAGCCCTGAGAACAATGAACGTAAACACAGTAAGTATCGTGTAGTCTTTTTCTGAACAGAACTTTTTTGGCACATCTCTCACTTTAATGTGCTTTCAAATTTTTTTTTTTTTTTTTTTTAGCCATAACCCTTTATTGGGCTAAGAACCATATCTGGTAACTTCAGGAGGCATAATATATTGCAATACTATGATAATAATAATAATAATAATAATAATAATAATAACAATCACTGAAATGATCTAATGTCTGCCAATCATGGTCTAGGGTTGAAATTTTGAATTTTCAAGTATATTAATGAGTGCCCTATAAAGGGTTAATACAACATTGTGCACAAGATCTGTGAAACCCTTTTCTCTAAGCTGTTTGCTACATAGTGCATAAATTTTAGTTTTAGTGTGCACCCCCTTACACCTCCATGACTGTCAGTGATTCTTCCTGCAGCATGATTTGGGTGTACATAGCTTCTGGTCCTGTTTTAGTTTGTGTACGTTCTCATCAAGACGACCACACCAGAGTTCACCAGATGATTCACACTGAGACCACCTCTATCTGGTGGTCTCGGTCTGGTTGTTTTGGTCTGTACCTCGGTGCAGTTACTGTTTTAACACCAGATGAAATGAACAAGAGTTGGACTGAAATGGACTAAAGCCTGTAGGTGTGAAGGCCCCTTTGACTACTAAACCGCTAACACCGAAAAACACTGAAGATGCACAAAGATCAACAGAGAGGCCGAGGCCAGTCAACGGTTGATACATACTTGTGTCCTTTCTCTGCATCTCCATTCACTAAAGGTATCCATTTGGTTCTGATCTGAAAAACAAAAAAAAGCACATGTGGCAGATGTAATTAGTTTGTATTTTATCTGGATCATTGGTCCGGAATTAGACCATATAAGCCACTTAGCAGCAGCAACGAACTACCTTGTCTATTGTGTCCTCGTTGGTGACATCGTATACTACACACACCACATTAGCCTGTGTAGGTCGGACAGAAGATGGCAACGTGAATAAACAAACTTCAGGCAAAATCATAATGTTCATGTTTTTATTAACTTGTTCAAGGCCGCATCTGCTTATATATATATATATATATATATATATTTATCTACTTTGCAACAGGTAGGTAAAAAAACAACATAATATTCTGGTGTATCTACACTGCTCACATAAAGTTAGGGATATTCGGCTTTTGGGTGAAATTTTAAGAGGCACCGAAAATGCGCTATAACTTTTACAGGTGAACTTAATTTGACCTTCTCTAACCTTTTGAATGCACATGTCCAACTGTTCAATATTTCAGTACTTTTTGCATAACTTGCTGTTCTCGAACAAAGTGCTTAACGGCAAAATTCACAACAGATGTTTGATCCATGAATCGACCAATACATTTTCTGGTTCAATTAGAATTGTTATGCTGTTCACATTTTGATATCATGAGACCAAGATGACACCTAACAACTGACCAACAGTACCTCACAATTGCGAGGCTTCAAACAACATGTTGTCAGAGGGAAGTGGCCACTGAGCTTAGAGTGTCACAAAGTGTCATCAGCAGGTTGCAACAGAGATACAGACAGACTGGAAGAGTCACAGAAAGGCAAAGAAGTGGACGTTCTTTGGCCACATCCCACGCTGATGACCACTTCATTGTGAACAGTGTGCTGTGGAACCGGACGATGAATGCCACTTAACTCCAGGCATGTTTAAGGGAGGTGAGAGGCACCCAAGTGTCACGTCAGACCATTCAAAACCATTTACATCAGCATAGTCTGTGTGCTAGATGACCTGCAAGGGTACCTGACCACACCACCAGGCACGAGTGCTCTTGTTTAGTGCCATGTCAGCATCTATGGCTATTTCATGGCAAAAACAGAACTAATAAGAAAACTGAGTTAAAAATTATATAGAGATGGGATGATAAATGAAAGAATAAATAAACAGAGCGAAAGAGATATGTAGGTTCAGGTTCAGGTTCAGGTTACTTTATTTGTACCCGTAGGTAGATTTGTTTTGCAGTTGGTGACATCCATATTTACAAGCCACAATTACATTCAACATAGACACAAACACAGGCACACATCTTACAAAATAGGTAAATATAAAATATGTACAATATAATTTTTATAGCTTGTTCAACTCTTTGACAGCAGCAGGGACAAAGCTGTTTTGTCTGTTTTTTGTAGATACAATAAAATAGAAAAATTAAATAAGATGCTTCAGATGCACATGTGCTAAAAACCCTAAAATTTTCTTTGGTTGTGCCTTATTAAAAATATCCTTCAGTGACGAGTATAAAAACGTTGTCTTGCTGTCATGAGAGCAGGACAGTCAAGTAAAATGTGCTTTATTGATTAAAAAACCTCTGCAAAACTGACGAGATGGTGGGGCTTCACCTTTTAATAAAAAGCTGTGCGTAAGCCTTGAGTGGCCAATACGGCATCTAGTGTACACTACCTCATCATGTCGGTTTTGAAAGTGATGCAAGTGTCTATGGCTTATGGCAGGTTTAATATCATGCAGTTTATTTGCAGTACATGTGTCCCATTCAGTCTGCCACTTCTTTAAAATATAGGAGGTTATTAGAGGCCTGAGGTCTGAGGCTGGGATCTGGCATTGAGTGAAGGGCTCTCTTGGCAGCATTGTCTGCCTGTTCATTACCTGACGGGCCAACATGGCTGGGGATCAAACAGAAGATGATATTAAAATTATGTTTCTGTAAAAAACCTAGTTTCTCTAAAATCCGGATAATAATGGGGTGAAAAGTCTTTAAAAACCCAAGTGCCTGAAGACAGGACCTGGAGTCAGTAAAAATTAAGGAGGTCTGTTGTTTGGTTCTTCCAATATGTTCCAATGCTAGAAGCAAAGCACAAGCCTCTGCTGTAAAAATTGAACATTGTTTGGGAATCCGCAAACCATGCTGATTGTGCTCGGTGACAATTGCAGCATAGACTGAGCTATCTACTTTAGAGCCATCCGAGTATATGGAAATATGGTGAGGAAAACAGTGTTTTATGTCCAAGATCTGCTGCTGGTACACATTTGGGTGAGTGTCTTTTTGTTTGGCTCAGATCCATAATGATATTGGGTTTCCTCAAACTCCATGGAGGAATGAGATAAAACTGTGTCTGTGTTACGTTGCTCATATCAGGGTTTAATTTTACCAGGTGAGGTTCTATACGGAGTCCAAAAGGAGCGATGCTCTTAGGTCTGACCTTATACAGCTGTAAAAATCGAGAGTGAAAAACTGCAGAGTGGGCTGGATTTCTATGGTCTGCTTTAAGTTTAACCATATACTGGAGAGCCAATTTCAGGTGCCTGTTTTGAAGTGAAGGTTCGTTTGCTTCAACATACAAACTTTTAACAGGAGAGGTTCTGAAAGCCCCCAAGGCAAGCCTTAGCCCCTGGTGATGGACAGTTTCCAGAGTCCTCATGTCTTACAAGTGCTCTATTGAGATGCAGCAGCACAGTAGAGTCCGCACCCCATTTAGTTTTTGCCAAAACTTTAATAATATCAAGGGCTTTAAAACATCTGATTTGTAAAAATTTTATATGTGGAATAAAAGACAGCTTATTATCAAAAATAAGTCCAAGGAATTTGGTTTCTTTTATCACCTTGACACCTTCTCCATCTATGAAAAGCTCAGGGTCGAGGTGAAGAGACCGCAGCAGACAAAAGTGCATGCAGACAGTTTTCGTTTTTGAAAATTTAAAACCATTACTGACTGACCACCTATTAATCTTATTTATGCACAGCTGTAGTTGCTTTTCAATTGTGCTCATGTCTTTCCCCCGTAGCAAATGCAGAGGTCATCTACGTAAAGACTACAAAAGGTATTTGGTCTAAGAGCACCAACTATACTATTAATCTTAATGCTAAAAAGAGTAACCGAGAGGATGCTTCCCTGGGGGACTCCTTGTTCTTGCACATGGGGCTCTGAAAGGGTATCTCTATAAGGGGGCGACTGTGGTGCAGGTGTAGTGTGACTGACTACTGATTGGAGGGTCATGGGTTTGATTCCCGCTCTGTCTGCAGTCTGCATGTCGAAGTGTCCTTGAGCAAGACACTGAACCCCCAGTTGCTCCTGGTGGCCAGGCTAGTGCCTGTGTGTGTATGGCAGCTCTGCCGCCATCAGTGTGTGAATGCGTGCGTGAATGGGTGGATAGCAGGATCTGTAAAGCGCTTTGGTCATCCAGAGATGAGAAAAAGCGCTTTGGTCATCCAGAGATGAGAAAAAGCACTATGTATGTGAAAGCCATTTACCATCTCCTACTCGGACTCTGAAGTATCTACTGGACAAAAAGTTTGAAATGAAAAAGGGCAAATGTCCCCTAAAACCCATGTCATATAGGTCTCTTAAAATACTGTATTTCCATGTTGTGTCATATGCTAAATCAAAAAATACAGCAACTACATGTTCTTTTCTAATAAAACCAAGTATATAGGCCTCTAATCTGATAAGGTGGTCTAAAGTGCTTTTACCACGTCTGAAGCCACACTGGTAACCAGTTAAAAGGCCTTCACACTCAAGCACCCACACAAGGCGATTGTTTACCATTCTTTACATGGTTTTACAGAGGCAACTTGTCAGAGCTATTGGACGGTAGTTGTTGGTATCGGTATGATCTTTCCCAGGTTTTGGAACAGGTATAACTACTGCTTCTTTCCAGCTTTCAGGGATACTGCCTGACTTCCAGATGTTATTGAAAACTATCAAGAGAATGAATAGTGCACTGGAGGGTAAGTGTTTTAAAAACTGATAATGAATTTTATCTGGCCCCACAGCAGTGTCATGAGAGTTCCTTACTGAGAACAAAAGTTCGTCCATAGTGAAATCTTGGTTGTATGGTCCTGAGTTATCTGAAGAAAAGTTTATTTCTTTTTGTTCTTCTTGTGCTTGTATGATTTGGAACTCAGGACAATAGTTTCCAATAGATGAACTCTTCTCAAACAATTTTGCTAGTTGATTAGCTATTTCATATTTTGTCGTCAGCAGATTACCCTGATAATTAATATGCTATATTTGAAGTCCATTCTCCTTACCCTTCATCTTTCTAATTAAACCCCTGATCTCTTTGGTAGATGTGTTGGATGTGAGGCTTGATACAAATTTCCTCCAGCTCTGTCTCTTTGCTTCATTGATGATCCTGCGTCCTTTAGCTCGACAGATTTTAAATCTGGTCAGGTTTTCTGTTGTTGGATATTTATTGAACATCCTCTCTGCTTTTTTCCTTGCCTCAATGGCCTTTTTCCAGTCATCATTGAACCATGGGTTGGACCTATGGTGTGGCTTTGCTGATGTTTTTGGGATAGTCTTATCTGCAATTGTAATTAAGGTTTGAGCAAAGCTCTGAACAGAGTGACAGTGTGGATGAGATTTTTGGCTGAATTTCTCTTTGCACAGAAAAACAAAGGAAGACCAGTCTGCTTTTTTGAGTTGCCATTGCGGAGTTCTTGATTGCACATCCATTTCTGTAGACGTCAATATTAGTGGAAAGTGATCACTTCCACAAAGATCATCCAAGACCCGCCACGAGAATTCCAACACTAGCTCAGGATCACATATACGTAGATAGGTCAATTGCAGTATACAGTGGGGCAAAAAAGTATTTAGTCAGCCACCAATTGTGCAAGTTCTCCCACTTAAAAGATGAGAGAGGTCTCCAATTTTCATCATAGGTATACCTCAACTATGAGAGACAAAATGAGAAAAAAAAAAAAAATCCAGAAAATCACATTGAAGGATTTTTAATGAATTAATTGGTAAATTCCTCAGTAAAAAAAGTATTTGGTAACCTACAAACAAGCAAGATTTCTGGCTCTCACAGACCTGTAACTTCTTCTTTAAGAGGCTCCTCTGTCCTCCACTCGTTACCTGTATTAATGGCACCTGTTTGAACTCGTTATCAGTATAAAAGACACCTGTCCACAACCTCAAACAGTCAGACTCCAAACTCCACTATGGCCAAGACCAAAGAGCTGTCAGAGGACACCAGAAACAAAATTGTAGACCTGCACCAGGCTGGGAAGACTGAATCTGCAATAGGTAAGCAGCTTGGTGTGAAGAAATCAACTGTGGGAGCAATTATTAGAAAATGGAAGACATACAAGACCACTGATAATCTCCCTCGATCTGGGGCTCCACGCAAGATCTCACCCCGTGGGGTCAAAATTATTAAGAGAACGGTGAGCAAAAGTCCCAGAACCACATGGGGGGACCTAGCGAATGACCTGCAGAGAGCTGGGACCAAAATAACAAAGGCTACATCAGAAACACACTACGCCGCCAGGGACTCGAATCCTGCAGTGCCAGACGTGTCCCCCTGCTTAAGCCAGTATATGTCCAGGCCCGTCTGAAGTTTGCTACAGAGCATTTGGATGATCCAGAAGAGGATTGGGAGAATGTCATATGGTCAGATGAAACCAAAATAGAACTTTTTGGTAAAAACTCAACTTGTCGTGTTTGGAGAAGAAAGAACACAATACCTACTGTGAAGCATGGGGGTGGAAACATCATACTTTGGGGCTGTTTTTCTGCAAAGGGACCAGGACGACTGATCCGTGTAAAGGAGAGTGAATGGGGCCATGTATCGTGAGATTTTGAGTGAAAACCTCCTTCCACCAGCAAGGGCATTGAAGATAAAACGTGGCTGGGTCTTTCAGCATGACAATGATCCCAAACACACCGCCCGGGCAACAAAGGAGTGGCTTCCTAAGAAGCATTTCAAGGTCCTGGAGTGGCCTAGCCAGTCTCCAGATCTCAACCCCATAGAAAATCTTTGGAGGGAGTTGGAAGTCTGTGTTGCCCAGCGACAGCTCCAAAACATCACTGCTCTAGAGGAGATCTGCATGGAGGAATGGGCCAAAATACCAGCAACAGTGTGTGAAAACCTTGTGAAAACTTACAGAAAACGTTTGACCTCTGTCATTGCCAACAAAGGGTATATAACAAAGTATTGAGATGAACTTTTGTTATTGACCAAATACTTATTTTACCGAGGAATTTACCAATTAATTCATTAAAAATCCTTCAATGTGATTTTCTGGATTTTTTTTTTTCTTATTTTGTCTCTCATAGTTGAGGTATACCTATGATGAAAATTGGAGACCTCTCTCATCTTTTAAGTGGGAGAACTTGCACAATTGGTGGCTGACTAAATACTTTTTTACCCCACTGTAGGTTCCATGTCCTGGGTGGAGGTATGTGTGAGACCCATCGTTACAAAGACATAGATCATTTTTAGCAATAAAATCCCCCAGTATCTTGCCTTTTGCATTTGTGCAAATTCCTCCCCACAGAGGATTATGTCCATTAAAATCACCCATAAGAATGTATGGGGATGGCAACTGATTATGAAGGTCATCAAGATTTTCCGGTGTCACGATCATATCTGGTGGTATATAGACAGAGCATAAGGTTATTGCTTTATGCAAAGTTAGAAGAACTGCCACTGCTGGTAAGTTAGAGACTAATGCCAAGTGGCTGTGAATTAGGTCATTCCTTACTAAAATTGTTGAACCACCAGATGGACGATGCATATTTGGATAACATGTATTATACATAGTATAATGTTTCAGAGACTTGGGTTTGGTTGATTGCAGAAGAGTTTCTTGAAGGCAAAAAGCAAGAGGATTAAAACTAGCAGCTAAACGCTGCACTTCAGAGAAATTGGCCTTAAAGCCACAACAGTTCCACTGGATAATGTGGCAGCCTGTGTGGGCTGCACGGTGGCGCAGTGGTTAGCACTGTGGCAGCACAGTTTACCCTCGGCCGGGGGATCGTGAGATCGTGGGTTCGATCCCTGCCCCCGGCCAACAGTTATCTGTGTGGAGTTTGCATGTTCTCCCCGTGTTGCGTGGGTTTACTCCGGGATTTCTCCGGTTTCCTCCCACATGCCAAAAACATGCAGGTTAGGGATAAGGGGCGCTTGCGCACGCAGCGACCGGCAGCTGGTGGCTTGTCACCAGACTGCAAAACAAATCTACCTACGAGTACAAAATAAGTAATAAAAAAAAATAAAATAAAAAATAAAAAAAATACCCACCATCAGGTAGGTAAAACAAAAGCATGCTTCTTATGCTTGGTTTTGGGAGAGGGGCTGCGACTACAGGAAGTCATGACTTCAGACATTTCTACATCTTCTGGATTCCCATTCTTTTGCAATTTATTTTCTTGGCTTGATTTTGCCAGAATAGAGGAGCTGGATGTTTTTTTTCTTTTCTTTTGATGATTGGTTTTGTTCTGTGAACTTGCTTAGACTTTGACTTAAGGGCTGGCTTACTGTAGTCAGGCTTTGAGTGCTCGTTTTACTTTTAACTGGGACTCCAGAATTTTTAATACTACTTAATAATGAGGGCTTATCTTTAGTTAACCAGGTCAGATCTGTCTGGCACTCAGCAGGTTGCATCTTAGGTTTCACAATAGAAGAGAAACTCTGCTGGAATTTGTACTTTGGGAAACCTTCTACCAGTTTACGTGCCTCAGGGTAGCTAATTTTCTTAGTACATATGACAGTTTGAATTTCTTTTTCCTTGATCCAACAAGGACATTCCTTCGATGATGCTGCATGATAGCCTCAACAGTTACTACATTTGGGAGGTGTTGTACAGGCCAACTCATGCCTTTCTTCTCCACATTTGCAGCAGACTGGTTTATTCCTACATTTTGCGGAGCCATGGCCAAACTTTTGGCAGCTAAAACATCTCAATGGGTTTGGAATAAAGGTATCAACAGTTACACTCAGATATCCTACTTGAATTCTTTCTGGGAGTTGATGCCAGTTGAACGTCAGAATGTAAGTGCCAGTTTTTACTGTTCGGTCATCTTTTTTAATGGTTATCCTCTTCACATGCGTTACTTCTTGTTGTTGCAGTTCTGAGGCTATTTCATCCTCTTCCATATCGTGGAGTTCTTGAGTATGAATTACTCCTTTGCAGCTGTTTAGAGAAGGGTGAGGTAAAGCCTTCATTGGAATACCAGCCGGCACATCACACCATAACAAATTTTCAGAATGGGATTTCTTTAAGTATTCCACCAAAGTCTGGCCAGACCTCAGTTTTTTAACATCCTTAACTGACCCTGCAATACCTGAAATTCCTTTCTGTATAGCAAAAGGGGACAGCTTAGAAAGAGGCAAATCTGACGACAGCGACTCTAAAACAATAAGCCTCGGCCAATTATCACCATTTGAAAGAGCCATCCTGCCAGTTCCCGGGTCATCCACATCATCTTCCAACATTCGTTTTTTAGGGGTTTGTTTAGTAGCCATATTTTATAGAGTATGATTCACCATCCCTGCTCCCCACCCTCCTCGGAGCCCTACAAGGGGATGCACAGAGCTGCGGACTTCCTGCAGGTTATGCACCAGGGATACAGGGATGGGATACTCGAGCAATAAAACACAAAAGTGCAAATTACTAGACTGACCCTCTGCCATAGTCTTCTGGGATTAGGAGATGTTATACTGACAAAAGACATCCCAGAGTAGACCCTGACAAGCCAACTGATTGGACCGGGCCCTTCCACCCTCCCGTCTAAGTGAAGTAGGAGCCAAAGCATCGTGTTGGACTTGTGAGAGCCGCAGCAAGACACATTCCTCAAGAACCAGGATCTCTTCCTCCACTGACATGGGTTGCAACTCATGGCAAACAAGTTACCCCATTTGCCACCTCATATGATCAGCAAAGGGGTGCTCGGAACCACTTTAACTCTGGGTCCCTTTAGGGGATTATAACACACAAAGTTGTTAAGAGAGTTTTACCGTAACCCTGGTAAGGGAGGCTTTTTTTTTTTTTTTTTTCTCTCGGCGCCACACGAGTAGGCTGCCTTTTGCAACAGCGGCTCGATTCCGAGTCTTTTTCCCTTCCTCTCTCTTTTGATCCGTCTTTTTTTTTCACCCCACTTATATCACGGACACACAGATCGTCCTAAATGTCTCCTGAGCCGGTGGACGGAGCCACTGTTTATAGCAGGATACGATACAGCAGAGAACAGCTGCTAGCATTCAACCGCCACCCGGTCCCATTGGAAAAACTCGACATACCGAGAGAACTGAGGCGAAAACGCCGCGGCTGCCGGGCTGGAGTAAGGCGGAGGACAAAAAATATAAGGTACAGACCCTCCCTTCCATCTGTTGTCATGGGAAATGTACGGTCGATACTGGGAAAGTTAGATGAGCTAGCGGCTATCTCCCGTTATGATAGCACATACCGGGAGTGCTCTCTCCTTTTGTTTACTGAGACGTGGCTAACTGAACTAGCAGCAGATGCTAACATTGAGCTGGAGGGTTTTCACATGATACGAGCTGACCGAACACCAGACAGTGGCAAGGCTAGGGGCGGTGGAGTGATAATGTATGTTAACAACAACTGGTGCAGACCGGGACATATCACTGTTAAACAACGACACTGCAGCAAAGACATTGAGTTGCTAGCTGTTAGCATGAGGCCTACATATCTCCCGAGAGAACACTCACACGTGATCTGCATTGTTGTTTATGCAAATCCGACGGCGAACGCTGGGACAGCACGTGACGTCATCCATTCAGTAACCAGCAGGCTGCAGACAGAACACCCAGATGCTCTTCTCCTCATCTCAGGCGATTTCAACCATGTTTCACTGTCTCCCATTCTACCCACGTTCACCCAGTATGTCACATGCCACACTAGAGACAATAAAACACTGGATTTATTCTACGCAAACACTAAGGAGGCGTACACCTCATCACAACTCCCCCCACTCGGGAGATCGGATCACAACTTGGTTCATCTCCGGCCGGTGTACAAACCCCTAGTGCACAGACAACCTCCGGCCATGCACACTGTGGAGTTATGGTCTGAGGAGACAATGGACACCCTAAAGGGCTGTTTTGAAGCCACCGCCTGGAAGCAGCTCTGCGATCCACATGGTGAGGACATCGATGGCCTCATTCACACCTTCACGGGCTACCTCAGCTTCTGTGTGGACAAATCCGTTCCCACCAAGACCATACGGCGTCACTCAAACAACAAACCCTGGATCAACCCTGAGATAAAAACACTTCTGAGAGAGAAGAAGAGGATCTTCAGGTCAGGGAACAGGGAGATGCTGAAGTCCGTACAGAGGGAGCTGAGGAGAAAGATCAGAGAAGGCAAGGACAGCTTCAGGAAGAAGATGGAGGACAAGCTGCAACAGAGCGACATCAGCGGGGTCTGGAGAAACCTCAAAACCATCTCGGGGCTCCACAATACCTCCCCCCAGGCCACAGGGGGCAGGGAGTGGGCGAACAACCTGAATCTGTTTTTCAATAGATTTGACCAACCGCCCTCCCCCCTGACTGCACAACAACCACTGCTGCCTCTAAAGAAATCAAGTCCTGCTGCCCACTCCCCACTCCACCAACACCCCCCCACTCCCAACACACAGCCCCCCATCCTGACCCTGACCAGGACCCAGGTGAGGACGGAGCTGAGGAAGATCAAGGCGAGGAAGGCGCCGGGACCGGACGGCATCAGCGCAAAGCTCCTCAAGTCCTGTGCAGACCAGCTGTGTGGGATTGTGACGTATATCTTCAACATGAGCCTGAAACTGGGGAGGGTACCACAGCTGTGGAAAACATCTTGTGTGGTACCTGTACCAAAAACTTCCCACCCCAAAGACCTGAACAGCTACAGACCGGTGGCCTTGACGTCCCACTTGATGAAGACCCTGGAGAGACTGCTCCTTGCTCACCTCCGCCCCCTGGTGGAACCAGCGATGGATCCACTCCAGTTCGCCTACCAGCATGGCATTGGGGTGGAGGATGCGGTGATCTTCCTCCTTCACCGTTCTCTGTCCCACCTGGAGAAGCCCGGGAATATGGTGAGGATCATGTTCTTTGACTTCTCCAGTGCTTTCAACACCATCCAACCGATGATCCTGAAGGACAAGCTGCTGCGCGCAGGGGTGGACCAGCACCTGTCATCATGGATCCTGGACTACCTCACGAACCGGCCTCAGTTTGTGAGAACCCGGGACTGTGTGTCCGACACGATCATCAGTAGCACGGGGGCCCCCCAGGGAACGGTGCTGGCTCCCTTCCTGTTCACTCTTTATACTGCGGACTTCTCACACAACACAACACACTGCCATCTACAGAAGTTCTCTGATGACTCTGCGATCGTTGGCCTCATCTCCAATGGAGATGAAGCTGAGTACAGAGGGCTTATCCAGGACTTCGTGGACTGGTGCCGTCGGAACTGCCTCCAGATCAACGCGAGGAAAACTAAGGGGCTGGTGGTGGACTGCCGCAGGCATGGGCAGCCCCTCACAGTACCAGTAAATATACAGGGAACAGACATCGAGATGGTGACATCCTATAAGTACCTGGGTATTCATCTGAACAATAAACTAGACTGGTCACACAATACTGATGCACTCTACAAGAAGGGACAGCGCAGGCTGTTCCTGCTGAGGAGACTCAGGTCTTTTGGTGTACAAGGGGCGCTGCTGAAGTCATTCTATGACACGGTGGTGGCATCAGCCATCACTTTTGGAGTGGTCTGCTGGGGCAGTGGCATTACTGCAGCCGATAGGAAGAGACTGAACAAACTGATTAAGAAAGCTAGCTCTGTCCTGGGGCAGCGCCTTGATCCGATGGAGGAGATAGGAGAGAGAAGGACGGTGGCTAAACTGTCATCTCTGCTGGAGTCCGAGTTCCACCCTATGCAGGACATACTGAATGCACTGAGGAGCTCATTTAGCAGCAGACTACATCATCCCAGGTGCACAACCGAGAGGTTTCGTAGGTCCTTCCTACCAACGGCTGTCAGACTGTACAACCTAAGCAGGGCTGCTCGCAGAGATAGCAAAAAGACGTAACAAACTAATAGTTTTTTGAATGCAAAAGATGCAATAGACTTACACAATGGTCCCCTCCGGCATACAACTAGGAACATACCGGTCGCTATGGAGGGTGAGAATATGTATGGGCACATAATCATACCATGTAGGATAACTAAGTAGACGGTTATGCTGTTTCATTCCATCTAGCAACAATGCTCTGCACTGTGTGTGTTTATATATTTACATATTTATTCCATCTAGCTACAATGCTCAGCACTGGGTGTGTTTATATATTTATATATCTACATATTATTCCATCTAGCTACATTGCTCCGCACTGTGTGTGTTTATATACTTGCATATTTATTCCACCTAGCTGCAATGCTCCGTACTGTGGGTGTTTATATATTTACATATTTATTCCATCTAGCTACAATGCTCTGCACTGTGTGTTCATATATTCATATATGTATTCCATCCAGCTACAATGCTCTGCACTGTGTGTCTGTGTGTGTGTGTATATATATATATTTTATAGTAATACGTACATATGTATATTAGCTGCTCTTGCTTGCTTGTTTTTTTCTTGCCTTCTGATTGTTGCTCTGAGTGTTGCTATCCCTGTGCTGTTGCAATCCTGGAATTTCCCCGTTGTGGGACTAATAAAGGCTTATCTTATCTTATCTTATCTTATCTTAACAGGTACTAGTCCTTGCCTAAGGGACACCTGGGAGTATCAGAGAGGGTTAAGAGGCACTCCATCCTCCTCCTAGTCCAACAGACCCCCTCGCCCGGATGCAGTTTAACGTCATACCCAGGACGCCACACCACCAAGCACAGACATCATCATTTGCATGGGCCAGGGAGCATTTACGCTGGACAAAGGACCAGTGGGCCTCAGTGCTGTTCTCTGATGAAAACTGATTCATACTGAGCAGAAATGATGGCTGCCAACGATGTTGGAGACGTCAAGGAGAGCGCTATGCATCAGCCACTGATATCACCAGACGAGCCTTTTGCGGTGGTGGTGTTACAGTCTGGGCAGGTATGTCTAGTCAATACAGAACTGCCCTACACCTTGTGAATGGTACAGTGACAAGCCGATACTACCTGAATAACATAATTAATCCAGTCATTGTGCCTCTGTATGAACAACACAGGCCTTATTTCATCTTCATGGACGACAATGCTCTAAGCTCATCGAGGTCACATCATTAGGGAATGGCTGCTGAAGGCTGAGGTACCTCAGTTGAAGCGGCCTGCACTTTCTCCAGACCTCAATCACATAGAAAAACTATAGGATCAGCTGAGTCGCTATGTAGAGGCTCATAACCCTGCACCCCACAACCTCGATGACCTGAGGGCCGCCCTTCAAGAACAGTGGAATGCCATGCCTCAGCAGACAATAAGCCAACTTGTGAACAGCATGAGATGTTGTGTCAAGCTGTAATTGATGCTCAAGGGCACATGACAAGTTATTGAGACACTGACATTTTTTGTTGTGGTATACCCACCACTGTTGTTGGCTTTTTTTTCTCAATAAATTATTTGAGATGAGTAAATCATCATTGCATGCTTCTACTTAAATGCCCTACTTTCATGATATAATATCACTGTAGCGTGAACTTTTTACATTTTCCATAAATTTCACCCAAAAGCCAAATATCCCTAACTTTTGTGAGTAGTGTATTTGCTATATTTACCTTAATTATCTCATCTCTAAGCACTTCGTCACTCTGGTCTTTTTCTATCAGGGATAAGGACAAACAGAAAGTCACTCATTCCGTGCCTACGTGCATTGCTTGTGGTTTCAACAAACTACAGACACACCCACACACAAAGAACGGTTACTGCTTTTGACTGTGCTTTAACAAATCAAATATCTGAATCCTAAGGGTGCCACATTTTTCTCTTCACGTTGTTTTACCCGAGTAGTCCACTATGTGTGTAGGCACTTTTTCTGGAGTCACATCAGCAGGGATGGTGATCTCTTCAGCTCTGGGGGGAACCTGTGAAGAGATTGAAAAAGACACACTACATGAACTTTAAATCCTTCCACCAGACTTTAGTGTCAATCACACAAGCCCAGTAAGAATAGACAAGATTTAAAAGAATGTTGTAGAGAGGCTTTTCTAGGGCTCTACCCAAATATTAGATTATCTGGATATTTGTTACACTGGCATTTGGTTTTCAGATCTGGCATTCATATATTCACTTTTTCCTTAAAACTGTTTTGACTTATCTTTACCAAATTTATGAAACAAAAATCCTCAACAAGACTAAAAGAAAAATCTCACAAATTAAAAAAGAAAGTAGCAAGTTGATGATAAAAGTCACAAATTAACCGACAGGAGTGCTGCACAGGGTACAGTATACCCCCGTCCATAGTCATTATCCATACTGCATAGCTAGAATGTAAATGCCCCCACCCCACCCCAAAAAAAATAAACTGATTAGAAAATCAGGATTCTATATACTCTAGATCTGTAATGAAACTAATAAGCATGTAATAGCAAGGAGTTTAAGCAAAGTAAAGAATCTATAATTCAATGTGGAACAAATGTAGAGAAAATATCAAAATCATTTAACCCTATACAATATGCACATCTTCAATACATGTCCAAACACTGCAAAATAAAGTCCTAGCTTGAAAACTGTGGGACGAGTTAGGCAGACAAACTCATATGAATGGATGGGCATACAGAGGAATGGACCAACAGACATCATACCATAATAAGTCCCATCTTTCGATGGTGTATAAAAAGGTAAAAAAAAAAAAAATTACAAATGTACAAAAAGAAAAAACATTACAATTTTTGTAGGAAAAATGGCAAATTTATGAGAAAAAAAAAACACATTTTACAAGAAAAACTCCAAAATTAAATGGGAAAACAAGTTAGGTTTACAAGTATGAATATTTATGAATAAAAAAGTGAGAAAGAAAAATCTCAAATAGAGATGCACAGTTACATGTGCCAGGATATCAGTATCACCCAATATTCAATTTATTGACTGAAACAGGCCAGTGGCAAATAAGGTATCGACAGCGGACGATATTTTTCTGGTGTCCTGCAGTTGTGTGTCACTGCAAAATAATAAAATTATATAGACAGATAGACAGATGTACTTCACTGATTCCAAACTGGGAAATTACAGTGTAACAGCAGCATGATAGTTGACAACCAAACAACAGAAACACACACGTGACAGACAAAGGGATTACCCATGGAAAGTAAAAACTAACACGACTATAAAACCTATATACATCATAGCTTAATATATGATGACCCTGTGGGTGACCCCCACAGCCTTCGGGACAAGCAGAGCGCTCAGCTGGAGCAATTAGCAGAACAGTGAGATGTATGGACTGATATCAATATGTAGATGTGCCTTGCAACCTCTTTTGTCCTACAGCTCCAGAGCAGAGAGGAATTCCGGCGCCAGTAATCCTGCTATTGATATGTGTGACTCTCATGTAAATGTCCCATGCATTCCTGCTGTACTGTGATGCTAATGTGCCATGCATGCATTGTCTAGCTGGGTATATAAGTGAACTGAATATCGCTTGCTCTCTCTCTTACTCTCTTTTTGATCACACGCATTGCCTGTTTGCTGACTAGAGACACAGGGCTCGCTCCAGCGCACTCCCACAGCGCTGGAGTGACCCTCGTGATGGAGGATGAATAAAACACCCTTTTAAACTTCAGTTCGCCGTGTCCTGCCTGCACTTATTCCGTGCCTCCACACCTGGGTTCCCTTATATCATCCGCCACACTGGTGACCCCGAATACAAGAACACGCTGACGGCAAACGAACGCAGCTGCCTGACGCAAATGGACTGCCCTCTCTTCTGCCAAACGGGAGACCTCGACGCAGAACCGACACCAGGCGAACTCCCTCGGAGATCATCCACGACCGGGAGAGCTGCAGAAAGCGTCATGGTGCGACCCTCGCCTGAGATCTGGACATCCACGCTGGGACCGGCCGAGGGACAAAGAGCGTCCACTCCCTCTCACCGCTCCTCCGCACCCACACGAGCGCACACGCACCTTGTCTTCTTCTCCACGACGGCGACCTCCAGGGCCGGACGGAGAACGCAGCGCGTGGATCAGAACGCACCATGACCCGGCACGAGCGAACGACAGCAACAGCTCGAACAGGGAGGACCATCGGCGCCGACGACGCTGATCTCCAGCCAGCTCCCTGACCCTGGCTCGCCTCGACAGCGGACCTGCCATGCACCGAACCCCCGCACGCACACCGGGGGGTTACGAGGACAGCGCACCACGCACGGGACAATACCGGCTCCACAGACCGCCATCGTCCTCCGCCGCTGCACACGCCCGAGAAACACGGCCGACCGCCATCCTCGGAACCTTCAGGGCTGCTCACACACCTGAAGCACACACGCAGCCCGCTCACAGGATTTTGTATGGGTCTCAGCCACGGCGCACAATGGGAATCCAGCCGTCAGCTGTCCCCGAGGGCTTTAGGGCTGCGCGCGCACCTAAAGCCAACACGCCAAGTCCCTCACACAGCTGCAGCTCCTGTTTTTTCTTCATGGCCGCTACGCATCCTCGCTGGACTTAGCCGCGAGGGGAGTCAGAGACAAATGTTACTTCTCACAGCCGCTGTGGACCTCCGCCACGTTCAACGGGACAGCCCCTCAACATCGTGGGTCCACATGCAATTTTTGCGCGGCCCGGACAACTTTGCCGTCCCGGGCCGGCACTCGCTACCCCCACCCTCCTCCGGCACAGAGCTTTTCCCCGCAGCTCGCTTCCAAAGCTGGACAATCGACACCTCAGCCCCCTGCTGAGCCCTCTGGGGGGGGGGGGGTGACCCCCACAGCCTTCGGGACAAGCAGAGCGCTCAGCTGGAGCAATTAGCAGAACAGTGAGATGTATGGACTGATATCAATATGTAGATGTGCCTTGCAACCTCTTTTGTCCTACAGCTCCAGAGCAGAGAGGAATTCCGGCGCCAGTAATCCTGCTATTGATATGTGTGACTCTCATGTAAATGTCCCATGCATTCCTGCTGTACTGTGATGCTAATGTGCCATGCATGCATTGTCTAGCTGGGTATATAAGTGAACTGAATATCGCTTGCTCTCTCTCTTACTCTCTTTTTGATCACACGCATTGCCTGTTTGCTGACTAGAGACACAGGGCTCGCTCCAGCGCACTCCCACAGCGCTGGAGTGACCCTCGTGATGGAGGATGAATAAAACGCCCTATTAAACTTCAGTTCGCCGTGTCCTGCCTGCACTTATTCCGTGCCTCCACACCTGGGTTCCCTTATTTCATCCGCCACAACCCGTATAAACACATGAATCATCCCACTGCACAAAGAAGGACTATCAGGAGCAGAGTGAAAAGTGATGTACCAGTTAGTCTGTAAGGTGCAGTGTGGCAGCATAGCTATGCCAGAATACAACATCATAGTGAGTTATTGTACAGTGAAATTGCATGTGGCAGGAAAGATTTCCTGTACCTGGCCGTTCGACAACAAAGCTGTAGTACTCTACTGGAGAAAGTGTTCCACTATCTATCTAGTGTGTGGTGGAGGGGGTGATCAGGATTGTCCATGATGGATTGCAGTTTATTTAGTGTTCTCCTCTCTATCACTGTCTCAAAGGTCTCCGGTCTGAGACCAATTACAGAGCCAGCCCTCTTGATAATCTTGTCAAGTCTGTTGGTATCTCTGGCCCTGATACTGCTACCCCAACAGACCGCAGCAAAGAAGATGGCGCTGGCGACAACAGTCTGGTAGAAAAGCTCCAGCATCCTGCTGTACACGTTGAAGGATCTCAGCTTTCTCAGGAAGTAGAGTCTGCTCAACCCCTTCTTGTGCACAACATTGGTGTTGGATCTCCAGTCCAACCCGCTGCTGATCCTGACACCCAGATATCTGCAGTCCTCAACCACTCCCACATCCTCCCCCCTAATCTGCAGTGGCTGAGAAGGAGTCTTCCTCTTCCTGAAGTCAATCACCATCTCTCTGGTCTTGCTGACATTCAACCTCAGGTGATTCTGCTCCGTCCACTCCACAAATCTGTCTACCAGTGCCCTGTACTCCCCCTCCTCTCCTCCTCTTATACACCCCACAACAGCTGAGTCATCTGAGAATTTTTGCAGGTGGCATGACTCAGTGTTGTACTGAAAGTCAGTGGTGTATAAGGTAAAAAGAAAAGGAGAGAGCACAGTCCCCTGTGGAGCTCCCGTATCACTAGCCACCACTCCAGACAAGACACTGCCCAGCCGGACAAACTGTGGTCTGCCTGTCAGGTAGTCAGTAATCCAGGAGATCACAGAGCTGTCAACCCCCATCACCCGCAGCTTCTCACCCAGCAGCAGTGGCTGGATAGTGTTAAAGGCACTGGAGAAATCAAAAAAAGTGATTCTCACAGTATCTCCTCCACCATCCAGGTGCAGATGGGCTCGTTGCAGCAGGTAGATGACAGCATCTTCAACTCCTAAATGGGGCTGATATGCAAACTGCAGAGGGTCCAGCCACGTCTTCACCTGCGGCCTCAGGTGGGCTAAGACCAGTCTCTCCAGGACCTTCATCACATGAGATGTGAGGGCAACTGGTCGGTAGTCATTCAAATCCGATGGAGATGACTTCTTGGGGACAGGAACCAGGCAGGATGTCTTCCACAGCACTGGTACTCTCTCCAGACTCAGGCTCAGGTTGTACAGGTGTTTCAGTACCGGAGCTAGTTGGTTGGCACGGGTCCTCAGGGTCCTTGCAGAGATGCCATCAGGGCCCGAAGCCTTCCGCTGACAGAGTCTCTCCAGCTGTTTCTCCACCTGATCTGTAGTCACCGTGAAGTGAGGGAGGGTCCTGGTGCCCCCTGAGGAGGAGGAGGGGGGAGATGGAGAGAGGTTCTGCATGGGAGCGTGGGTGGGGAGGGGTGCGTGGGGGTCTGGTTGTGTTGCTCGGGTGACAGACTGAGAGTTGAACCTATTAAAAAACAGATTCTGTTCTTCAGCTCTCTCCTGGCTCCCAGATGGCTGCTCGACTCTCCCCTTGCACCCAGTTATTTGTTTCATTCCCTCCCACGCATCTTTAGTGTTGTTTTGCCTGAGTTTCTCTTCCAACTTCCTCCTTTAATTGTCCTTGCACCTCCTCAGCATCTCTCTCAGCTCATACTGCACTCCCCTCAGCTTCTCCTCGTCTCCAGCACTAAAAGCTCTCTTCTTTTTGTTCAGAAGTGCTTTCAGGTCACTGGTGACCCATGGCCTGTTGTTTGAGAAGCAGTGTACAGTCTGAGCTGGCATGGTCTTGTCTTCACATTAAAAAATAAAATAAAAAAATCTGATAATTCTGACTACAAAACATTCAAACTGAAACTCTAAATAGTGAAGATGATCATTACAGTTAAAAATACATTGAGCTCCCACTACTCATGCACACTGTTTGCCAAACAGGTTAGTCAATCCCTTCAACAGCATGTGGGACACCATGTGGTGTATGTGGCAGCGCCTAGCTCCGTTTCACTGACCCGAGGCCACACAGCTACTGAGAGTAGTGAAAGCTACAGTGGTGGTGGTGGGGGGGGGTCAGTCCTCTGGTAGCTCTGGGGAAATTAACCATTAACCAATACTTGGAAACGGATGTCATCATGGTATCAAACAAAAACACACTTTTGGCTCCTACAGATACAGCATCAACAAGAAAAATGCAAATAAAATCTGATGGATTTATTGCAACATAAGTTTGCTAAACAAACATAAAACATAAACTTTGTTTCCCACAATACCCGGCATTATACAAACAGTGTACAAAATGCCTCTTTCCCCAGATGTCAACAGGAAATATCATCATGCATTGTAGACACAATTAAATTTGACGTCATAACCTAGCTCATGTGGTTCACGTTGTACAGTGCTGGCCATAAACCTGAGACTTCTAAATACCAACCAGTGCAGGCTTAAACTATACAAAGACCTGTGAGATGACAAAACAGCAGTACAAACTGGTAAAGAATAGCCTGTGTGAGGACAAGACCGGAGTGGTGGCCAAGAGGTAGAGAATCTGCCCCACAACTGGGAGGTTGGGGGTTCAAGTCCCGGCTGGGTAATGCCAAAGACCATATAAAAATCGAACTGCCTGCCATCCAGCTTGGTGCTCAGCAAAAATGGAATGGAGGAGGGAAATGAGGGCAGCAATGGCACAGGAGACAGAGCAGGTTGTCCAAGCCCCAGACGGTTGGTGGTTTGAATCCCACTCCCCCCAGCCATTCTGCCATTGTGTCCCTGGGCAAGACACTTTACCCACTTTGCCTCCAGTATCCATGACACTGGGTATGTATATAAAATGCTTGGTGGTGGTCGGAGAGGCTGTTGGCACAGATTGGCAGCCATGTTTCTGTCAGTCTGCCCCAGGGCAGCTGTGGCTACAGTAGTAGCTTACCACTATCAATGTCTGTCTGGAGTGAATGAATAATGGACTCACTGCAAGCGCTTTGAGATGTCACCCGACATGTAAAGCACCATATAAATCTAATCCATTATTATTATTATGATTCCCATGTTCAGATACTTAGAAAGCAAACAACAGTAGTACTTTTATTTACCTCTTCTGGAAATTCTTCACCGACCAGAGACATGATGAGAGATGTCTTCCCCACCTTGGCTGTTGGAGAGGACGAAACAAATAGGTTGAGACAGATATACTCCCTTCTTTATTGCTCCCTTTCCCTTCATCCCCCAACCGGTCACGACAGACTGCTGCCCTCCTGAGCCTGGAACTGTTGGAAATATTTCCCTGCTGAAAGGAGTTTTTCATCCACATAGTTGACAAGTATTTGCTTATATAGGGATCGCCAGATTGTAGGGTCTTCGGGTGGCTCTTGCTGTTGCTACATAAATAAACCTGAAGTGCGTTAAAACAGTCTTGATCATACAGTAACACCTGTATACCTTGGCCACCGACACACGCAGGTGCTGAGGTTTAAAACATGGCTTGAATGAAACTGTCAGACTTCTCGAGTCAACGGAAATTTCACTACATTACACATTTAGTTTGCAAGGCAACCAATTCCTTGCAAACTAATTATCGGTTACTGTTTTAAGTGTCTTAATGGAGATGATCGCTATATGAACGAATCTCGTTTAAAACAGGTGCACCCCCAAGAATAATAATAATTAAAAAAAAGAAACTGAAAAGTTAAACCCGGCTAACAAGAGGCTAATGTTTGCTAGTGGTTTAGCTAGTACTGCTGTCAGTGTAAAGGACTTACGTTCCCCCAACAAAAGGATCCTCACGTCTTGTTTCATGTTTCCTCTGTCTCCGAATAACAGCCAAACGAACTATGGCACTAAAGCAACATTTACCTTTCATCTGAGAATCAAATTTCTCGCTAAAACTCAAACGTATGGCTCTCCAAGTCTCCACGGAGAAAGATGGACAAAAGGTGAAACCATACCATTCCGGTTCACTTAACAGGGAAGAGACGGGGACACCACGCCCCCTACTGGACAAAAACTAAAATAACAGTGTCCATACATTTTTATCATGCTTAAAAGTAACAAAAACGAGTTTTATTTCAACACACCAATCACTATTATTACAATAAGAATCCAAAAATAATAAAATATGAGATAGGCTTCCAACTACTTTTATGTAGGTGAACAGCCTCTGAAAATATTTTTTAAAAAAATTAGCCTTTCTTTCAGTGTTTGAAGAATACGAGTTAAAATTGTTGAGTCACAGAGCGATGAAGAGAACGCCACAAGGTTGTGGGGAGAGACAGACACACAGATACATATAGAGTGTGTGGCGGACTTGGCCGCACCTCGGACACAGTCCAAGGACAGAATTTTTTCGCACATAAGGAGTTGTTCAGCACTCCTTATACAAAGATATAGAGTGATGATACTCAAGTCAGTGGTGGTAATGCACCTGTAAGCTGGTTGCCAACTGCCAGTCAAATCTAAAAGAAAATTGTTAAAAATGGAGTATTACTTGTGGTAATCCAGTGTGGGTGACACACATGTTGGGCCCACATTTCCACAGAGATAGGACTGCATGTGTATTGGGGGTTTCACGTCTGGAAGGACAAAGGACTCGAATCTGCAGAAGATAACGAGGAGGTGTGAGATTTGCCTTTTTGTCCCACAGAAGATGCCCCGGAGGGATTTTTGGTTCATCAGTGAATGAGAGACAATGGTGAAGGTTCAAAGGGATGCTTTGTGACTGTATGTTTACTGAAGCACCATGTGACTTGAGTTCTGATGCTGGAAACATATAAAAGGGTGATGTGATATGATTCTCTCTCTTCTTCCTGCTTTGAGAATGCTAGACGATGTGTTCTGTCAATAAAGCTGAACCTGAGAAATAAACTCAGCCTCATCATTCGAGCACATCCTCTACACCAGTAACAAATGACAAACAGCCGTTTTGATTGTTATACTATTATTCCTACATTAAACTTTATATTTAATAAATCACCTTAATGCAATAAACATGTGGATTGTAACTCACAATAACTCTGTTATTTACATGATAATTACAACATATTAAACATTCTATTCAGTGACTACATATCAGGTAACCTCAAGTCACACTTCTGGTATTGAAACAGACCACAGACCCTTTGTCGACAGGCACATCTCAAACTAGAATATCACTGGAAAGTTAATTTATTTCAGGAATTCAATTCATTGCTCTTCAAATCGACTGTGGAAACTTGAACTGAACCTCAAGCAACTTGTATTCTGTACTTCTCCACTCTTCCTCTTTCTAGGATCTTGATTTCCAAATGACAGGACTGAGCACTGTTATGTATGATATTACCCTGGTTCACAGATGAGGCAAGGTGATTTGTAGAACACTGCTTTATTGAAGACACTGGGTATGGTGGCCACAGACGGTCCCGGGCAAGGCACAGGTGAGCAAGAGAACCCCGGCCTTATATAGGGTGGAGTGGTGACGTCACCGGAGGTGTGCGTCATCATCTTACACTTCATAGTAAAATATATATATCACCCCCCCTTTAAAAAGTCCAAAACCACTCATTCAATTAACCACTTGCACTCCGGGCAATTTTCCTAAAAATGCCAAAAAATAACGTGCCCAAAGTAAATTGAAAGCTGTTCTTCAACCCTTTGCAGCATCTTCATGGGGTTGGTCTCATTTAAAAGAAAACACTTTGAATTTTTTGGCAAAAAAACCCATAATCTCTCTACGTGCTCCGGCCACTGAGTTACAGTCATCTAAACATACTGAACTTGAAGAAAAAAAATTTGGACACTGTGTTTTTTTGGATACAAATGCTTGTAAATAACACACAGCTGTCCGATCCGGCAGGAAAATGCAACAGAAATGTAGAACCAAGTGTTATCCAGCTGAGGTCCAAATTTGGTAACAATACCACAAAAAATGAATATTTTACACAGCTTTGTTCTCAGGCTGTTCCCAGGCATTTTGGAACTGTGCCAAATTGTGCCAAATGGCACAGTTTGGAAAAACGTCTGTAACTTTTGAATGATTCAATGTAGAAGCTTCATTTTAGGCTCAAAGGAAAGGTTACACTCAGGGCTGTGTCTGTGTGTGTGTGTGGGGGGGGGGGGTCGTCCCCCCCCCCCGCTATCAAGGACAGAGTTCAACCCTCGCTACATGACAGATTACACTCGTTGCATGTTTCCACAGCAACGCTGTCACAGCGGCCCCCCCCCCCTCGCTACCGTGTGTGTGTGTGTGGGGGGGGTTGTCCCCCCCCCCCGCTCGCTACAGAGGATGGACTTTAGCCATCGCTACACAACGGATTAGCCTTATGTGGTGATGTAGGACAGCAGTGCAGTCACCGCGGCTCCCCCCCCTCGCTGCAGAAGAATAGCGGGGATGGGGGGGCGTTCACAGCCTGTACACTGCGAGCAACCCCTTGTACCGCGGCGCACGAACTTCAGACTTCGTGAACCGCACAGCTGTAATTTACTGATCGGTCAAAAGTCATTTTGGATTACAATTTTCAGGGATAGAGAATAATTTAGCTTATAACACCTTACCTCTTCACAGCGGAGTCTTGGCGAACTTGTCTTCCTCATTGTCAGACGAACGCGACGCTGGTCCGCTCTGGTTCTGGTCTCACGACTCGATCAAAACATAATTCCATTATTGCGGTTTTGTGCTTCCATGATTGCGGTTTTTGGCGAACGATTTTTCAAAACAAATAACAGTAGTAATTAAAAAAAGACTGGTGAAGGCGTGTGTTTCACTCAGCCTTCGTCGTCAGCCTCCGTCGGTCTATAATGACCATGGAAGAAATCATAATGTCTACTCTGCTAGAACCAATACAAAATAAGCACCGCCTGTGGCCGAACATGCCGATCCACGAATGGCACTCCCTGTCACGCAGGTTGCATTTGTGGATGGTCTCCATGCTGCTGGGTCTGTGGAGCTCTTCCTGTGTCCTTTTTTGATCCGCTGCAGCAGCCAGTCTTCACCCAGCCTTAAAAAAAAAAACAGCTCACGAACTTCTCTGCTTCAATTGGCTCACTGCATTCAAAGCGTTGGGAGGCGGGTCCTCCTTCCTAGGTTTTCATTCATTGGTTCTTCAAGGTTTCAGAAACCCAATTCAAGGCTCTTATTAGTCGAATGAGAGGTCAATCAGATGAACTAATCTGTTCGCGGCTGTGTTTGCAGATTTTTTTTTCAGTGGCGCTTGGAGGCCACACCACCTACACCACCACCATCAATATCCTTATCATGCGTCATGCGCACGAGGGCGCACTAGTGCGCTCTTGTGCGCCCTAGGACGCAGAGACTTGCCCGCCCGCGGAACAACGGAGTGCAAGACCCTCCCCAATTTGGGACCTGAATCATGCACTAACAAACAAAAACTACTGTCTCTAAAAGGCCTAACACATTCATACAACAGAACCTAAAATAAGGACAGGTGGACCGCCGTCCTGCCCATATTGCATGGTGGATTATTCTGCCACCTGCTAAGATAAAGCAAAGTCCACTAATAAACTAAAATTGTGTGCCGTAACCCTATTTCATTGTTTATGGGAGTGTAGGAAAATTAGAATGTTTTGGGAAGAGGTGAGGGTAACAATTGAAAAAATAATTTCAAAACAATTCATATTGAATCCTAAACTGTTTTTGTTGGGTCTGTATCCAGAAAAGCATAACTTTAATAAGAGTGAAAGAACATTCATAGACCTCAGTTTGCTTAATGCCAAAAAATGTATTGCACTACTGTGGAAAAAGACTCATAGACCAGATGTGACTCAGTGGTTAAGACAGATGCTAACAAACCTTCCACTACAAAGAATAACATACATACTGAAATCAAAGGAAAATGTGTTTGAGAATATATGGAGACCTTTCATTGATTATGTAAAGAAATTAAACATAACTTCTGAAGAAGGTGAATGATGTGTGTGGACCTTGTAAATTCCAAATTGGTGAATGTATAATATATATACTTATGTAATGGATTGCCTAGACTAAAAAGAGGAGCATTGTTGAAGACTTGCCTTTGTTAGTGGTTGTTGGTGTTTTTAGTACATTTTTTTTTTATTAAATTACTTTAGTGTTAGTGTTTGATTGTTTGTGTTATGTTTGTAAAAAAAAGGTTCAATAAAATATATTGTGGAAAAAAAAATTGTGTGCCGTGTTCCTAAACTAAAGAAAACACAAAATAATCCCATATATAAGATTTCTATTAACACCAAAACTTTAATATACACTACCATTCAAAAGTTTGGGGTCACTTAGAAATTTCCTTATTTTTGAAAGAAAAGCACTTTTTTTTCAATGAAGATAACTTTAAACTAATCAGAAATACACTCTATACATTGCTAATGTGGTAAATGGCTATTCTAGCTGCAAATGTCTGGTTTTTGGTGCAATATCTACATAGGTGTATAGAGGCCCATTTCCAGCAACTATCACGCCACTGTTCTAATGGTACAATGTGTTTGCTCATTGCATCAGAAGGCTAATGGATGATTAGAAAACCCTTGTGCAATCATGTTAGGTCTGCAATGCTGTAATTGCTGCAAATGGAGGATTCTTTGACGAAAGCAAAGTTTGAAGGAAAAAATTATTTCAAATACAAATCATTATTTCTAACCTTGTCAATGTCTTGACTATATTTTCTATTCATTTTACAACTCATGGTGGTAAATAAGTGTGACTTTTCATGGAAAACACAATAATTGTCTGGGTGACCCCAAACTTTTAAACGGTAGTGTATACTATTTACAACTCAGTTCTTTGGGTAAAAGGATAGAACTGGCATGGGGGCCCCAGGCACCCTCTCAGCAGATGTGTCCCTGAAAAATGCCGGTCCCTGGGGTGATGGCTGACCCTCCAGACGCTGAAGCCACTCTTCCTCACCATCGACCTCACCCCACGTCCAGCCTTATCTCTCGGAGTCTTCTCCCGGACATGCTGAAGCCGATTTGCATGCCACACCGAGCCGCCAGATAGCCTGAAGTGCGCTGCGACCAGTTTGTCCACTATGTGTAGACACTCCCGATGCTCCTCAGGTTGTCATCTGGTCCATTTTCGCCGCGGACGTTCCTCATCTCGACTCTGAACCGAATCCAGGACCCTCATTGGGGCCTGGCTCAGCTTGAGACGTTGTTGTCGAGCACGCTGATTCCCCATGCTCATCGGTCTTGCCCTGACCTCTTCTAAGGCTGTTGTAACGTGCACCATCGTAGCCACAGATTCCCCGCCCCCCCGTCATCTTTAATGGCAAAACCCAGTCTTTAAAAAAAAATCACAGCCCATGATGTGATCACCCTGTGCTGTCACAAGGAACGTGAAGCCAGTCACCGTCGCAGACTTGTACCGAACAGTCAACTCCAAACTCCTGACTGTGTCCAGCCTTCCACCTCCATAACCGTACAACGGCGCTGGGTTACCTTTAATCCTGTGGTGGGGAAAAAACTTCTTCACCATGGCCCAATTCAGTAACGACCCCTCCGCTCCCGTGTTGATCAACAGCGGCAGCTCCACGTCGTCCAGCCCCACAGTGCAAAACGTGTACCCGTTTGTGTTGGGGACACCGTGTGGATGGTTGTCGGGGTGGACTGAGTGATTTATCCCATGGGCTTTCCGGCTTAACTTTACGGCACACCCTGGCAAAATGGTTCAAGCGACCACATCTGTTACAATGTGCTCTTCTCACTGGACAGTCCTTAGCCTTATTTCGGTGCTTAGCAGACCCACAACCCATGCAAAGGAATCTTCCCGGGGCAGACCTTCTGCTAACAGTGTTGGCTTCCGTCTCTTCGTCGTCCAAATTATCTTTGTTATTCGTGTCCGCGGCATCTGCCGTGACAAGAGGCTTTAGCGGCTGCTGTGACTGGTGCCCAGTTAGCTGCAGAGCTAGCTTGTCCACGGCGTGCACTTGGAGAGCTAGCTTAATGGCTCTGGCTAACGTAAGGTCACTAGGCACTGTAAGTAGCCTAGCCCGCAATGTAGTGCTGCATGTCTGGTCCGCCAGCTGGTCACGAATCAATTTCTTCTTCCAGTGCTCCAAAACTGCACTCACTAGCTAGCTGCCTCAAGTCAGCAACGAACTGCCGAACGGGTTCACCTACCTGCTGATGCTGCTGCCGAAAGCGGATCCTCTGGACCAGGGGTGTCCAACCAGGTGCCATGGAGAGCCAAGACCCTGCAGGTTTTCTCTTCTACCCAGTCTCTTCAGCAGGTGTTTTCACTTATCAGCAATCAGTGGGAAGAAGTTCACAGAAATCTGCTGTTGAAGACACTGGTTGGAGGTAAAACCTGCAGGGTCTTGGCTCTCCATGGCACATGGTTGGACACCCCTGCTCTGGACCGTCACGTTATTCTGGGTGTGGAAATGGCTAACTAGCAGCTCCACTACCTCTTCATAAGTGTCCGAGGGACCAAGCGTTCGCAGGACCCACTGGCCTTCTATACCCAATTTGGGAACCAGAAGCACCCAGGCTCTTAGCTTACTGAGCTCACCGAGTCCCAGTGCGACAACATAAGTTTCAAAGGCTTCAAACCACCTAGGCCAGGACACCGGCAGCTCCCTGGGAAACTGGAGAAAAAGCCGAATTGGAGCTACGCACGACTCCATGGTTTAATCAGACGTTGCCAATATTATGTATTTTACCCTTGTTCAGAGATGAGGCGAGGTGATTTGTAGAACACTGCTTTATTGAAGACACTGGGTATGGTGGCCACAGACAGGGCCCCAGCCAAGGCACAGGCGAGCAAGAAAAGACAAGGTGGCCAACCCCGGCCTTATATAGGGTGGAGTGGTGATGTCACCAGAGGTGCGCGTCACCATCTTACACTTCATAGTAAAATATATATACACATACAGTGGGGCAAAAAAGTATTTAGTCAGCCACCAATTGTGCAAGTTCTACCACTTAAAAGATGAGAGAGGTCTCCAATTTTCATCATAGGTATACCTCAACTATGAGAGACAAAATAAGAAAAAAAAAAAATCCAGAAAATCCCATTGAAGGATTTTTGATGAATTAATTGGTAAATTCCTCAGTAAAATAAGTATGTGGTCAATAACAAAAGTTCATCTCAGTACTTTGTTATATACCCTTTGTTGACAATGACAGAGGTCAAACGTTTTCTGTAAGTCTTCACAAGGTTTTCACACACTGTTGCTGGTATTTTGGCCCATTCCTCCATGCAGATCTCCTCTAGAGCAGTGATGTTTTGGGACTGTCGCTGGGCAACACAGACTTTCAACTCCCTCCAAAGATTTTCTGTGGGGTTGAGATCTGGAGACTGGCTAGGCCACTCCAGGACCTTGAAATGCTTCTTATGAAGCCACTCCTTTGTTGCCCGGGCGGTGTGTTTGGGATCATTGTCATGCTGAAAGACCCAGCCACGTTTCATCTTCAATGCCCTTGCTGGTGGAAGGAGGTTTTCACTCAAAATCTCACGATACATGGCCCCATTCATTCTTTCCTTTAAACGGATCAGTCGTCCTGGTCCCTTTGCAGAAAAACAGCCCCAAAGTATGATGTTTCCACCCCCATGCTTCACAGTAGGTATGGTGTTCTTTCTCCTCCAAACACGACAAGTTGAGTTTTTATCAAAAAGTTCTATTTTGGTTTCATCTGACCATATGACATTCTCCCAGTCCTCTTCTGGATCATCCAAATGCTCTCTAGCAAACTTCAGACGGGCCTGGACATGTACTGGCTTAAGCAGGGGGACACGTCTGGCACTGCAGGATTTGAGTCCCTGGCGGCGTAGTGCGTTTCTGATGTAGCCTTTGCTACTTTGGTCCCAGCTCTCTGCAGGTCATTCACTAGGTTCCCCCGTGTGGTTCTGGGATTTTTGCTCACCGTTCGTGATAATTTTGACCCCACGGGGTGAGATCTTGCGTGGAGCCCCAGATCGAGGGAGATTATCAGTGGTCTTGTATGTCTTCCATTTTCTAATAATTGCTCCCACAGTTGATTTCTTCACACCAAGCTGCTTACCTATTGCAGATTCAGTCTTCCCAGCCTGGTGCAGGTCTACAATTTTGTTTCTGGTGTCCTCTGACAGCTCTTTGGTCTTGGCCATAGTGGAGTTTGGAGTCTGACTGTTTGAGGTTGTGGACAGGTGTCTTTTATACTGATAACGAGTTCAAACAGGTGCCATTAATACAGGTAACTGGTGGACAGAGGAGCCTCTTAAAGAAGAAGTTACAGGTCTGTGAGAGCCAGAAATCTTGCTTGTTTGTAGGTGACCAAATACTTATTTTACTGGGGAGTTTACCAATTAATTCATTAAAAATCCTTCAATGTGATTTTCTGGATTTTTTTTTTTTCTCTCATAGTTGAGGTATACCCATGATGAAAATTGGAGACCTCTCTCATCTTTTAAGTGGGAGAACTTGCACAATTGGTGGCTGACTAAATACTTTTTTGCCCCACTGTATATCACAAGCACCATATGTGGGGAGCCATATCATCTGCTGGTGTTGGGCCATTGTGTTTTAAAAAGTTGAAAGTCAGTGCAACTGTATCAGCAAATTTTAGAGCACTTCATGCTTCCCTCTGCTGACAAGCTTTATGGAGATGCTGGTTTCATTTTCCAGCAGGACTTGGCTGTTCTGTATTCCCATAAATAACACGGAGAACAGATTGTGATGGGGCAGGCACGGGTGACATCATCACGCCATGCCTATAATAAGGGACTGTTGGTGGCAGCCCACTCTCTTTGGCACTCCGCCTCTAGATAACACCAGCCTGTACTCCCAGTTAGTTAGCTTGCTAGCTTGTTCACGTGTAACACGTGCTACTGCCTTTCTTTTAATAAAGCTACCATTCAGCACAGTCACCACCTCGGCTGTCCCTCATTTACAGATATAACAATGGTGACGAGGAGAAAAAAATGGCCTTCTGGAGGAAAAAACAATGTTTTTTCTGAAGATGGAAGCGCGTCTGATACCCTGGGCCGGAAAGTGAGGTGGCTAGACGAATCAAGCTCCGCCAACACCGACAGGGGAGTGGGAGAGACGACCCAGCAGTATGTTGCGGACCTCCGCTGTCTGGCAAGCACATGCAGGTTTGGCCAACTAGAAGACAAAATGGTACAGGACCAGCTAGCAGGACACACCAGTAACCCCCAGCTGTGGGCGAAGCTGCTGATGGTGCCGGACGACCTGCCACTGGCAAAGGCGGTGGAGTTAGCGTTTCAGCTGGAGGCCGCCGACAAGCTAACATCGCAGTTAGGTAACCCACAACAATGGACTCCACTAACGCAAGCAGTTACCCTGGCAGAAGAACCTTTCTACATCGCGACGTTCTCAGAGGACACTGAGGTGAACGTTATGGGACAACGGAACATCACAGGATGCCAAATGTGCAATAACTGTGGTTCCCTGATGCACCGAACAAGAGTGCGCTCCTGCCCAGCCAGGGGGCAGCGATGCCAGCATATGGAGAGAAGGCATAAACCGGACTCGTCGCTGATCCTCACCCGGCGTAAGCCTCATGGACTCGCTGCACCGCTGCAGGAGAGAGAGTTCGTGGCCAAGCAGGATCCGGGTGAACAATGACAACCCAGAGTGCGTCCCATTGCAGGCGAGAGCAACACACCGCCGAGGAGAGAGGGCAGAAACCAGACTTGTCTCAGATCCTTGCCCGGCATAAGCCTCAGGGAGCTGACGCAGTGCTGCAGGAAAAAAAGAGTCCGTGGCTGAGCAGGACCCAGCAGAACACCAATCCAGAGCGCATCCTACCACTGGCGTGAACAGCACACCGCCACAACAGCAACCAACATTGGACATGAGAGAGCAGCAGTGCCGAGTGCAGCTGAACAGATCGCTGTTTGCAGTGCTTGATTGGGTTTGGGTCCGCCAATCCGAACGCCTGGACCCACAAACGCTCCAGTCGCCGCCGATGATGATCACCGCACAGTTGAGACCAGGCACCTTCCACATGGCCGATTGTTCGAGATGGCATGCCAGCTGTCTGCGAAAGGTAAGAGCAGCTGCCACAGATGAATCTGAATTGAATCAGCCAGTGTGGGACCTGGACTGGGATTTTGCAAGAAAGCACCCAGAGTCTCCAGGGGTGCGCCCACTGCAGGCTCTGGTTGCAGGCTCCAAACAATATAGATGAGCTAAAGACCTCTACCAAAGTGACCTGGGCTTCCATTAACACCTCAGTAGTGTCACAGGCTGATCACCTCCACACTCACATCGCACTGACACAGATGGTGTAGATTCAAGGTGTTGGAAACATTCCTCCAAGATATTGGCCTATACTGATATGCTAGCATCACACAGCTGCTGCAAATTTGTTGATTGCACATCCAGGATACCCCATGCATGTATCCATTCTTTCATGCTTTACACCAAATTTTGACCCTGCTATGCAAGTATTGCAGCAAACGTTGAGTCTCAGATTAGACTTTTTTTGTGTTCTACCATCCAATTTTGGTGAGCCTGTGTGAATTGTAGCCTCACTTTTCTGTTCTTGGGATACAGGAGTGGCACCAGTTGAAGTCTTCTGCTGCTGTAGCCCCTCTGCTTCAAGGGTCAATGTGTTGTGGCTTCAGAGGTGCTCGGCTGTAATGAGTGGCTACTCGAGTTACTGTTGCCTTTCAGTCACCCCCATTCAGTTTGGCCATTTTCTTCTGATTTCTGGCATCAACAAGGCATTTGGGCCCAGAGCCATGCTGCTCACTGGATATTTTCTCTTTTTCAGACCATTCTCTGTAAACCCTAGCGGTGGTTCTGTGTGAAAACTGCAGTAGATAGCAGTTTCTGAAATACAGTACTCAGACAAGCCAGTCTGACACCAACAAGCATCAGTCACTTAAATCACATTTCTTCCCCATTTCTTGATTTGAACTTCTACAGCTCATCTTGACCATGTCTACATCCCTAAATGCATGGAGTTTCTTAGCTGCAATTCTAGAGCTAGACCTCCAGGTACGTACAGTGGTGTGAAAAAGTGTTGCCCCCTTCCTGATTTCTCTTTTTTTTGTATGATTGATGATTTGAAACATTTAAGAGTGACAAACAAATTTAAATATTAGACAAAGATAACACAAGTAAACACAAAACGCAGTTTTTAAATGAAGGTGTTTATTATTATGGGTAAAAAAAAATCCAAACCTACATGGCCCTGTGTGAAAAAGTGACACCCCCCCCCCCCCGTTAAAACATAACTGGTTTATCACATCTTTGGAAAGCCGAGTTCAATTTCTCTAGCCACACCCAGGCCTGATTACTGCCACACCTGTTCTCAATCAAGAAATCACTTAAATAGGACCTGCCTGACAAAGTGAAGTACACCAAAAGATCCTCAAAAGCTAGACATCGTGCTGCGATCCAAAGAAATTCAGGAACAAATGAGAAAGAAAGTAATTGAGATCTATCAGTCTTGAAAAGGTTATAAAACCATTTCTAAAGCTTTGGGACTCCAGTGAACCACAGTGAGAGCCATTATCCACAAATGACAAAAATATGGAACAGTGGTGAACCTTCCCAGGAGTGGCTGGCCAACCAAAATTACCCCAAGAGCGCAGCAACGACTCATCCAAGAGGTCACAAAAGACCCCACAACAACATCCAAAGAACTGCAGGCCTCACCTGCCTCAGATAAGGTCAGTGTTCATGACTCGACCGGCAGCGTGGTGGCGTAGTGGTTAGCGCTGCAGCAGCACAGCAACTCACCCTTGGCCATGGGATCCCTGGTTCAATCCCAGCCCCTGACCAACAGTGATCTGTGTGGAGTTTGCATGTTCTCCCCGTGTCTGCATGGGTTTACTCCGGGAGCTCTCCGGTTTCCTCCCACAGGCCAAAAACATGCAGGTTAGGTTAATTGGAGACTCTAAAGTGGCCCTAGGTGTGAATGTGTGTGTGAATGGTAAAGGGATAGCGCCGTACCGTGGCTGCTTCATCCACCCAGGTGGATGCCCTCAATTTCCCCTCTGGGGATCAATAAAGTATACAAAATAAAAAAAAAAAAAATAATGAGACTGGGCAAAAATGGCCTGCATGGCAGAGTTCCAAGACAAAATTCACTGCTGAGCAATAAGAACATAAAGGCTTATTTTAGTTTTGCCAGAAAACATCTTGATGATCCCCAAGACTTTTGGGAAAATACTCTGTGGACTGACGAGACAAAAGTTGAACTCTTTGGAAAGTGTGTGTCCCATTACATCTGGCATAAAAGTAGCACAGCATTTCAGAAAAGGAACATCATACCAATAGTAAAATATGGTCGTGGTAGTGTGATGGTCTGGAGTTGTTTTGCTGCTTCAGGATCTGGAAGACTTGCTGTGGTAAATGGAACCATGAATTCTGCTGTCTACCAAAAAATCCTGAAGGAGACTGTCCGGCCATCTGTTTGTGACCTCAAGCTGAAGCGCACTTGGGTTCTGCAGCAGGACAATGATCCAAAATACACCAGCAAGTCCACCGCTGAATGGCTTATGAAAAACAAAACGAAGGCTTTGGAGTGGCCTAATCAAAGTCCTGACCTGAATCCAATTGAAAAGCTGTGGCATGACCTTAAAAAGGCGGTTCATGCTCAAAAACCCTCCAGTGTGGCTGAATTACAACAATTCTGCAAAGAGGAGTGGGCCAAAATTCCTCCAACGCGCTGTTAAAGACTCATTGCCAGTTATCGCAAATCCTTGATTGCAGTTGCTGCTGCTAAGGGTGGCCCAACCAGTTATTAGGTTTAGGGGCAATCACTTTTTCACACAAGGCCACATAGGTTTGGATTCCCCCCCCCCAAAAAAAAAAAAAAAAAATAAACACCTTCATTTAAAAACTGCATTTTGTGTTTACTTGTGTTATCTTTGTCTAATATTTAAATTTGTTTGATGGTCTGAAACAGTTAAGAGTGACAAACATACTAACTACTACTAACTAACCTACACTTATATAGCGCTTTTCTAGTCACAAAGACCACTCAAAGCGCTTTCACTAGTACTAACCCTCTATTCTAAGGGCCTATAGGAAACATATCTAATTTAGAACAGCCAATTAACCTAACATGCATGTCTTTAGATTGTGGGAGGAAACCGGAGCCCCCAGAGTAAACCCACGCAGCACAGGGAGAACATGCAAACTCAACACAGAAAGGATCCAACCCCTGCCAGCCTGGGGATTCGAACCAGGAACCTTCTAGCTGTAAGGCAACAGTGCTAACCACTGCACCACCGTGCTGCCCATACATACATACAAAAAAAAGAGAGAAATCAGGAAGGGGGCAACACTTTTTCACACCACTGTATGCCAACACAGCCCAACTTATTTTCCATAATATTTACTGAGCTTGCCATGGTGGCCTCCACTGTTAACATGGAGTCAGAGCTTGATCCCAGAGAGGGAAACTGAGAAATGGCAAACACTATGTAAAGCAATTAACTCACTCCATATTTAGAGAGGAAGTGAATTAAGTGAGTACACCACAATAAACATGAAACCACAGTTCTACACAACACTGAAGTATAACTGAGCTGTTAACAGCTAACAGTTAACAGCTGTTAACAGCTTCTTCCCCTCTGCCATTAGACTGCTGAACACTAAGTGACTCTCGTGCACCATGTACAGCAGCTCAACCAGACTCATGTCAATCATCACTGTTTTCTTCCTGCATTACCGACTGCACTATATAGTTCTCCACAGTATCTGCTGCTGGCTAATATATATTTTAACTGTTGACCAGTATCACTTAATCTTATCCTACACTTTATTACATGTATAGTTTATTTCTCTTATCTTATCATGTTTAATGTTGCAGCATTGTACCGAGACAAATTCCTAGTTTGTGTACTACATGAACAATGGCAATAAACCTGATTCTGATTCTGATTCTAAATGCTCTTCAGTGTTCATACACACTGATGAGAAAGAAAAGCAAAAAAAGCTATACTTTAATACTATACAAAGAGAAAATATTAAACACTTCCCTAGTTACAAATGTTTAAAAAAATGCAGTACATAGCATATTTCTTTTAAAATATTTAATTGATAAAAAAAAGGCTCAAGGAACAATAGAACGACACCATAACAAATCCTAGGCACAAGTGAAGGAGGATAAAGCGACGGATGTTTGACAGATTGCAGGTCCTCAGAGACCCTGGACCTCCCACAGCAGGATCTCGTTATAAGCTACAGAGAAAAGAAGGGCCCCTGAGGGAGAGAAGCGACACGTTTCCAGTGAGTCGCTGTGTGGCACAAAGTCCTGAAACCTGCCGCTGGTTGACTTGATCAGCTTCAGCACTCGCTCTGATAAGAGATTAAACACATAAAAAGTTATTCTCACAAACTTTAAACTTGCATTACTATTTTTGGTAACACTTACGTTGTTAATAACTGATTTATAATGGCTAATAAAGAGCTAATGGACAACTAATAAAATACCAATATGCATCTAATTAACAGCTGATCTGTTCCCTTAACTCAAGTGCTACCCTGCCTTTTTAGCTGCAGACATACAGGAATATACAATAGTAATATATAACCATAACTAATAAAATTCATAATAAAAACTGAATTACCCTTTGATCCCACAGCAACAAGATGTTTTCTAGAGGCAAGGCTAATGCATGTGGCCCAGTGAGGGAGGGCAATCTTTTTTATTACCTTTATAAAACAGAACATATTGAATGGGATTACACACATTTTTGGGCACTGTGCCACCAACATCTGCCACATACAGGCACAGGGAAGCATGCAAAAGGGGGGGGGGGGGAGTGAACTGTCTGCATTACCTGTTTTTTGATCAGGCTATAAAAAGACAGCTCTTTCTCCACCCCATAGCCAGTGTAGATCACCAAGCTATGGTCTGCTGGGCAGAAAGTAGCCATGCTCAGTGGCTCGCTCTCACCCTGCAACATGATGAGTTTACAATATCAGATAAAGCAATCAAAAAGACTAGAGTCTTGATTACAACTGGAGTAATAATTAAAAGGGAAAAGATCTGATCCTTTAAACTTTGATGATGTGATGATGTTATTTTATGGGGAAATTTAGCTGTGGTTTGGATCAAATGGTACACTTTGAGGCAAGTGTCAAAGCCAATCAAAACAACACTAGGAGTATGGCATATTTTTAAAATGTATTTCTAATAGCCACCAGAAAAATGATCTCATCCTCATTTCCTGCTGCAACCAGGTGAGAAGGAGCAATGGCAACAAAAAAGAAAAAAGTTGCCACTGGAGACTGGACTTGAGAGCAAGAGGAGACTTGCTTGAATTTACTCCCAAAATACTCTCAATCATTATTATCCACTGCAGCCACCATAATTCCACTAGCAGAAGGGCAGAAAAGGCAGCATGAGGGGAAAAAAGACTTTCAGCCATGAATCACATAATGATGGAGATGTGCATTAACAAAAGGTTAAAATTATACCATGGACACCGTGTTTGCTGAAATATGGTAATTATTACAAATACCACAGATCCCCAAAGCTTATGCGTCAGACCTTAAAAAAATGAAAGAAACAGCAAGAGATAATGCGGTACCAAAAAGCTGGAGCAGCATTTTAAAATAATTATCAAGTACTGTTAGTTTAAGTATAGACAGTACCAGAAAATAGGCTGGTGCAGGAAATGACAGCCAGTCTAGTAGATTACACTTGTCTTTCATCCAGTCAGCAGCCCACACACTGACACGTCTGTCAGCACTGGCACCCAACCACAGTTCATTTCCTTCCAGTCCGAAATTCTTACACTGGGAATGAGCAGATTGAACAGCTTCAGAAACACAAAAAGAAAAAAAACCCCTCACAATATCCATCTTTGCATTATGAAAATGTCCATTATTTATGAGGGGGTGAAAGGAAAATTTAATGTTTGAAATATTTCATACTGTTCTGCGTCTCCTCAATCATCCTCACTCCCCAAAAGAAACTCCTTTCAGATATTAATTAATAGACATGATGATACAAGGTGATATGTATAGATGCCAAACTCCAGGCAGAAAAATAACTAAAATTACAGATAAATTACGTAAACTTTTGGCCTGAGGTGAGCTGACCTGTTCATGTACACACTGAACTGTGGTAACCATGGCTCCTTTGTGGTCCCTTATGACTTGAATAGTCGACCCATTTACTGGATTGCTGACAGCTACCAGGCCATTATTCCCAGCTGAAAGGATCACATAACCTGCAGAAGGGATTAAAAAGTGTATCAGCTTCTGCCAACACAGGAACTTGATAACACTTTTGATTCTTCTGAGTGCAACAACTGCTTTGCCCCATTCTTACTTCTACAAAGTGGCTCACGACTACCACAAAACCATAAGTGCAACTACTGTTGATAAAACAAATTCAAATTTTTGAGTAGAGCAGTCCTACTTACCACTAGCAGAGTACTGGATGGCAGAGATGGCCACATTATGGGGCTGCAGCTTCATCTCCATCTCTGTGGAGACAAGCTGAAAAATCCTCATGGTCCCATCACTGTATCCTGCAGCCACACACGTGCCATCTTTGTCAGAACTAGGATGCCAGCACACACATCCACAAGACTATCGAGGAGATGGATGAAAAACATGATACAGAAAGAAATGAAATTGGCTTTTAAAGTAAAACAATATACTCACACATTTGTGAAGTCTGCTGCAATAGGATCAATCTATTGATTAAAGTCGGCTTAATGTTTGTAGACAAAGCAATACCCAATTAATTTGGTTAAAACAAATCTCATTAGTTGTACTGCCTTACCTGACTGAGAACCTGGAACTGCACCACTAATTCATAGCTGGAAGTTGACCACACCCTCACACTGCCATCCTCACTGCAGGTGACGAAGTGGCTCTCATCGAAGCTGAATGCTACATCATTCACCTGAGCAGTAGAGAACAATAAAGCTTCAAACACAAGTACAGTGGATATAAAAAGTTTACACACCCCTGTTCAAATGCCAGCTTTTTGTGATGTAAAAAAATGAGACCAAGATACACTACCGTTCAAAAGTTTGGGGTCACTTACAAATTTCCTTATTTTTGAAAGAAAAACACTGTTTTTTTCAATGAAGATAACTTTAAACTAATCAGAAATACACTCTAATATACATTGCTAATGTGGTAAATGACTATTCTAGCTGCAAATGTCTGGTTTTTGGTGCAATATCTACATAGGTGTATAGAGGCCCATTTCCAGCAACTATCACTCCAGTGTTCTAATGGTACAATGTGTTTGCTCATTGTGTCAGAAGGCTAATGGATTATTAGAAAACCCTTGTGCAATCATGTTAGCACAGCTGAAAACAGTTTAGCTGGTTAGAGAAGCTATAAAACTGACCTTCCTTTGAGCAGGTTGAGTATCTGGAAAAACTTATTTCAAATACAAATCATTATTTCTAACCTTGTCAATGTCTTGACTATATTTTCTATTCATTTTACAACTCATGGTGGTAAATAAGTGTGACTTTTCATGGAAAACAAAATAATTGTCTGGGTGACCCCAAACTTTTGAACGGTAGTGTAAATCATCTCAAATTTTTTTCCACCTGTACAATCCAATTAAAAAAACAAACTGAAATCTTTTAAGGGGAAAAATAAAAAAAATTACAATAACCTGGTTGCATAAATATGCACACCCTGTTATAACTGGGGATGTGGCTGTGTTCAGAATTAACCAATCACATTCAAACTCATGTTAAATGGGAGTCAGCACACACCTGCCACCATTTAAAGTGCCTCTGATTAATCCCAAATAAAGTTCAGCTGTTCTAGTAGGCTTTTCCTGACACTTTTGTAGTCACATCTTACAGCACAAGCCATGGTCCGCAGAGAGCTTCCAAAGCATCAGAGGGATCTCATTGTTCAAAAGGTATCAGTCAGGAGAAGGGTATAAAAGAATTTCCAAGGCATTAAATATACCATGGAACACAGTGGAGACAGTCATCATCAAGTGGAGAAAATATGGCACAACAGTAACAGTACCAAGAACTGGACGTCCCTTCAAAATTGATGAAAACACGAGAAGAAAACTGGTGAGGGAGGCTTCCAACAGGCCAACAGTAACATTGAAGGCGCTGCAGGAATTTCTGGCAAGTACTGGCTGTTTAGTACATGTGACAACAATCTACTGTCTAGGGTGGCAAGATGGAAGCCTTATGAAGAAAAACATCCAAGCCCAGCTACATTTTGTAAAAACACATTTGAAATCCCCCAAATGCATGTGGGAAAATGTGTTACGGTCCGATGAAACAAAGGTTGAACTTTCTGGCCATAATTCCAAAAGGTATATTTGGCGCAAACACAACACTGCTCATCATCAAACGAATACCATATCTATAGTGAAGCATGATGGTGGTAGCATCATGCTTTGGGGCCGTTTTTCTTCTGCTGCAACTGGGGCCTTAGTCAAGGTGGAGGGAATTATTAACAGTTCCAAATACCAGTCAGTGTTGGCACAAAACCTTCAGGCTTCTGCTAGAAAGCTGAAGATGAAGAGAATATCTTTCAGCACGACAATGACCCAAAGCACACACCCAAATCAACAAAAGAATCACCAGAAGAAGATTAAGGTTTTGGAATGGCCGAGCCAGAGTCCAGACCTGAATCCCATCGAACATCTGCGGGGTGATCTAAAGAGGGCTATGCGCAGGAGATGTCCTCGCAATTTGACAGATTTGGAGCGTTTCTGCAAAGATGAGTGGGCAAATATTGCTACATCAAGATGTACCAAACTGACAGACTCCTACCCAAAAAGACTGAGTGCTGTAATAAAAGCCAAAGGTGCTACAACAAAGTATTAGTTTAAGGGTGTGCATATTTATGCAAACAGGTTATTCTAAGTTTTTTATTTTTCCCCTTAAAAGATTTCAGTTTGTTTTTTAATTGGGTTGTACAGGCTATCGGTCACATTAATGGTGGAAAAAATATTGAAATGATTTATCTTGGCCTCATTTTTTTAAAACACAAAAACCTGGCATTTGAACAGGAGTGTGTTGACTTTTTATATCCACTGTATGACCTTTTTTCTTGAACACTTCCTTCACAAAAAACATCAGGAATTTTGGGGATTTTTTCTGCAAGCTGTACATTCTTTTGTTAGCTTTATTTCTTGTTCAGGTCTGCAAAAAACTTGATTGAAGCAACCATTCTGATATGAAATGACAGGTAAATAGGCATTTGCAAGTTTTGTTATATTTACACACAAAGTGCCGCTACTGGCACTTATAAGACAGGCATCATTAGAAAAAAAAGACTGACTCTAAAATGTTAGGCTGAAAACTACAAGGTGTAAGAGCTGCTGCCTCTATAGCAGCTCAGTAATTAAATTATAGTACTGGATTTAAGTGTGCAGACATCAGCTGCAGAGCAATTAATCTTCAGTAGATTCACATGTATGGGGTTGGGCTTTCATTCCAACCAATCATCTGCATCTCCTCCTCCTATGAATTCTGCTCAATGCCTTCAATCGGTGTCAGACTGTTGACCAGTTTTGTCAGTCATGCCCCAGTTAGTGACCTGCTCCAAAACCTAGAGACCCCGTGTTATCCAAGCCTTGTCCTGTATTTTTTCCTGGCCCAATTAAGTTCCTGATTTTTGCTTCCCCTGTCTACCTCTGTTAGTCCCCTGCCTTGACCCTGGTTTTTTCTCATATTACCCAGCCCCAGTATACTCCTGCCCATTAGCAGAATCTGTACGTAGGTTACCCCTGCTCAGGTCTGACATGAGTAGTCTTCACCCCGAGCCAAAGATTTCCACACTCTAGAAACCCAAGTGTAAATAAATTAATTAATAAAGATACCTTTAACATTTCATCAACAGGAAAAAGCATCCAAAGAAAAAACATTTAACATTTTAGAACAAATACTTAATTTCCTCTCAACCTTTAAAGAGACCTTTTTTATATGCCACGTTTTGAACTACAGGAAACCCAAAAAGCTTTTTTTCCCTTTTAAAATCTACTTTGTGTTAAGTAGCTCATGGCCTCGCCACGTGTTTATTGATACCATCAGTAACTGCTAGCTGCTTTCCTGCAGTAACTTCAACACTTCCATCTTTGGCTTGTCAACAGCTGTTTCCTCCTCAGGGTTTTCCTTTGATGTTAACTGATACACTGGATCATTAATACATCGTCTCACAGCTGATCACTGGATCATAATTTTGGAGGAAAAAGCAGATGTGGATAATCATGTTAATAATTTCCTTTTCATTTAGGTGCTGCCTGACCAGTGTAGTATGAGAAAAATTTTAAAGCTAAATGTCTTTAAGTAAAAATGATTTTAAAGCAATATATGATTCACAGGCTTGATACTAAAAATAATCTAATTTCTCATTTTCAAAATGAAGACTATACTGGGAGTGCAGTTCACATTTTAGCGTGACAGTGAATTTTTAAGTGTCCACGATTCCATTTTTTGCAAAGTGGTCATACTGTTCTTGTTCTCTTACATTTTTAAGTTGTAAATTTGAGAACAAAGTCAACACTGGTACCTTGGTCTTATGGCCGCTGACTAGGCGGATGCTGCTGTTATCTGACCAGTTAATGTACCACAGGGTTCCCACTGTGGTGCCCACAATGCCCATGTCCAGTGCATTATCAAAAGCTGCGCTGACGATCGTACCATCCAGCATTATCTCGTGTTCCAACAACACCTTTGTTCCACTGAGGGACAGACACACATGACCAAAGACAATACCATTAATGCAATGAAAACCCAACCAGCTAAGAAAAAAAAATATTTATCACATTCAAATCTTAAACAGCTGCATTATTTTAAAATAAACACTTTACAGCAAAGAAAATATAGAAAGGCCTATATTTTAAAACTCTCATAAAAAGAGCCACTGACAACAAAAGAATTAATTTCAATTTATTTATTAATTAAAGGACAGTACAAGTAAATGAACATTAATAACATCAATGCAAACATGCCTAGGATGTCAGATGGATTTTAACGCCACATCTATACAGTAATAAACTGTAAGAAACATTTTGTTGCAATTGTATTGGCAAACTCTTGTTAGGATATAGTCAGTCCTCATAATAGATTTACTTTCACAAACTCAAGAATTAGTTGTAATAGTAAAACAGGGCGGTGCGGTGGCGGAGTGGTTAGCACTGCGGCAGCACAGCAACTCACCCTTAGCCGAGGGATCCTGGGTTCGATCCCAACCCCCGACCAACAGTGATCTGTGTGGAGTTGGCATGTTCTCCCTGTGTCTGTGGGGGTTTACTCCGGGATTGCTCCGGTTTCCTCCCACATGCCAAAAACATGCAAGTTAGGTTAACTGGCATCAAACTGGGGATTCTAAATTGTCCTCAGGTGTGACTGAGAGTGAATGGTTGTCTGTGTCTCTGTGTTGGCCCTGCGATGGACTGGCAATCTGTCCAGGGTGTACCCTGCCTCTCGCCCAACGATGCTGGGATATGCTCCAGCCCCCCCGCGACCCAAAAAGGATTAAGCGGAAGAAGATTGATGGATGGATAGTAAAATAATATCCTTAAGTGGAATGTAGATATATTTGACTTTTTTTCTTCCTTATTTTAAACTAGTGCATTGCCCAGAGAAAGCAAGTATTCCTGTCTAAAACAGGTAGACCAATTAGTCTTTACATGCCCAAATGTACAGTCATGTAAAAATTAGGACACCCTGTATAAGCCTGTGTGTGTTTTTTTTTTTTAACATATTTGGACATATGGATATTTAATATCAATGTCATGGATCGTCACCTTATCGTGGTGGGGGGGTTTGCGAGCCCTAGTGATCCCAGGAGCTATGTTGTCCGGGGCAACTTCCCTCTGGTAGGGTCACCCAAGACAAACTGGTCCTGGGTGAAGGGCCAGACTAAGAACGATCCAACAGACTCTCATGATAAATACTAGAACAAAGATTCAGTGTACCCCGCCCAGTATGGGGTTACTGGGGCCCCACCCTGGAGCCAGGCCTGGGGGAGGGGCTTGATGGCTAGCGTCTGGTGGCCAGGTTTCTGCCCATGGGACCCAGCCTGGCTCAGCCTGAAGGAGTTACATGGGTCCACCCTCCAGTGGGCTCACTATCTGCAGGAGGGTTCGTAGGGATCCGGTGCTATGTGGATCACGTGATGGTCAAAGGCGGAGACCTTGGCGGTCTGATCCCAAGCTTCCTAAACTGTCTTTTGGGACATGGAATGTCACCTCTCTGGTGGGGAAGGAGCCTGAGATGGTGCATGAGGTTGAGAGATACCGGCTAAATATAGTCGACCTCACCTCAACACACAGTTCCGGTTCCGGAACCAGTCTCCTGGAGAGGGGCTGGAGCTTGGCCTACTCTGGAGTTGCCCCGGGCGAGAGGCGACGAGCAGGAGTGATTATTCTTGCATCCCCCCACCTTGCTGCCTCTATACTGGAGTTTTCCTCGGTGGACGAAAGGGTTGCTTCCCTGCACCTTCGGGTTGGGAAACGGGTTTTGGAGTTTCTGACTGGGGTGCTGGAGAGTGCTCCTCTTGGAGACTCCATTGTCCTACTGGGGGACGTCAATGTGCACGTGGTTAACGACAGTGAAACTTGGAAGGGGGTGATTGGGAGGAACAGCCTGCCCGATCTGAACCCAAGTGGTGTTCAGTTATTGGACTTCTGTGCTAAACACAGTTTGTCCATAATGAACACCATGTTCAAGCATAAGGGTGTCCATATGTGCACCTGGCACCAGGACACCCTAGGTCGCAGGTCGATGATCGATTTTGTTATCGTGTCATCAGACCTGCGACTGTATGTCTTGGACACTCGGGTAAAGAGGTGCAGAGCTGTGAACTGATCACCACCTGGTGGTGAGTTGGATGCGATGGCAGGGGAGGATGCCTTTCAGACCTGGTAGACCCAAAAGTATAGTGAGGGTGTGCTGGGAACGTCTGGCTGAGGCCCCTGTCCGGCAGGTCTTCAACTCCCACCTCCGGAAGAACTTTGACCACATTCCGAGGGAGTTTGGAGACATGGAGTGTGACTGGGCCATGTTCTCCACTTCCATTGTTGAAGCAGCGGCCCAGAGCTACGGCCGCAAGGTTGTTGGGGTATCTTGTGGTGGCAACCCCCGAACCAAGTGGTGGACATCAGTGGTCAGGGGGGCCATTAAGCTGAAGAAGGAGTCCTATCAGGCTTGGCTGGCTTGTGGGACTCCTGAAGCAGCTGAGGTGTACCAGCAGGCCAAGCAGAGTGCAGCTCGGGTGGTTGCTGAAGCAAAAACTCAGGTATGGGAGGAGTTTGGTGAGGCCATGGAACAAGACTTTCGGTCGGCCTCCAAGAGATTCTGGCAAACTGTCCGACGGCTCAGGAGGTTGAAGCAGCTCCCTGTCCACACTGTGTATGATGCAGATGGGGCGCTGTGGACTTCGAATGGGGATATCGTTGGGCAGTGGAAGGAATACTTCAAGGATCTCCTCAATCCCACCAATACACCTTCCACAGAGGAAGCAGGGCTTGGGGACGAGGGGGACAACTCGCCTATCACAGAGGCTGAGGTCGCCAAGGTGGTTAAAAATCTCTTTGGTGGCCGGACCCCAGGGGTGGACGAGATTTTCCCTGAGTACCTCAAGGCCCTGGATGTTGTAGGGCTGTCATAGTTGACACGCCTCTGCAACATTGCGTGGAGGTTGGGGGCAGTACCTTTGGCATGGCAAACCGGGGTGGTGGTTCCTCTCTTCAAAAAAGGGGACCGGAGGGTGTGCTCCAACTTTAGAGGGATCACACTCCTCAGCTTCCCTGGGAAGGTCTATGCCATGGTACTGGAGAGGAGAGTCCTCGGATTCAGGAAGAGCAATGTGGTTTTCATCCTGGCCGTGGCACATCGGACCAGCACTTTACCCTCTCGAGAATCCTCAAGGGTTCGTGGGAGTTTGCCCAACCAGTTTACATGTGTTTCGTGGACTTGGAGAAGGCATTCGACCACGTCCCTCATGGTTTTTTTGTGGGGGGTGCTTCGGGAGCATGGGGTATCAAGCTTGTTGTTACAAGCTATTCGGTCTCTGTATGACTGTTGTGAGAGTTTGGTTCATACTGCTAACACTCGATCGGACTCATTCCCAGTGAGAGTTGGACTCCGCCAGGGCTGCCCTTTGTCACGATCCTGTTCATAATTTTTATGGACAGGATTTCTAGGCGCAGCCAGGGAACAGAGGGTGTCATGCTTGGTGACCACAGGATCTCATCGCTGTTGTTTGCAGATGATGTTGTCCTGCTGGCTTCATCCAGCAATGACCTACAGTTCTTACTGGGATGGTTTACCACCGAGTGTGAAGAGGCTGGGATGAGAATCAGTACATCCAAATCCGAGTCCATGGTCTCAGCCGGAAAAAGGTGGATTGTCCTCTCCGGGTTGGGGACAGGCTCCTGCCCCAAGTGGAGGAGTTTAAGTATCTTGGGGTCTTATTCATGAGTGAGGGGTGAATGAAGCGAGAGACTGACAGACGGATCGGAGCAGCATCTGCAGTGATGCGGACGTTATACCGGTCTGTTGTGGTGAAGAGGGAGCTGAGCTCTAAGGCAAAGCTGTCGATTTACCAGTCAATCTACGTTCCTACCCTCATCTGTGGTCACAAGCTTTGGGTAATGACCAGAAGAATGAGACTGCGGATACAAGCGGCTGAAATGAGCTTTCTTCGTAGGATCGTTGGACTCACCCTCAGAGATAGGGTGAGGAGCTCAGTCATCCGGGAGAGGCTCAGAGTAGAACCGCTGCTCCTCCACATTGAAAGGAGCCAGTTGAGGTGGTATGGGCATCTGATTAGGATGCCTCCTGGACGCCTCTCACTTGAGGTGTTCCGGGCATGTCCCTCAGGGAGGAGACCCCGGGGCAGACCCAGGACTCGCTGGAGAGACTATGTCTCCCAGCTGGTCTGGGAACACCTTGGTATCCTCTCTAAAGAGCTGGAGCAGGTGGCTGGGGAGAGGGATGTCTGGGCTTCTCTGCTTGAACTGCTGCCTCCGCGACCCGGACCTCCGGAAAAGTGGTAGAAGATGGATGGATGGATGTCAATGTTGAAAATACTGGGAGATTCACGTAATACAACTAAACAATTAAAATGAATTAAATACTTTTTTCAAATTTTCTGTAAAAAGTAATTCCAAATAGTGAGAAATAAATTAGGACACCCCCATTGTTTTAGGACACCCCCACATTCATTCCCACTTAAAATGGCTAAAATAAATTTTAAAAAATGCAAATAAAAACAAAAACAAGATTAGATATAGATATGTGAACATTTCTTAAAGAACTGAATATTTAAAGGGGTGTCCATATTTTTTCACGAGTAGGCTGTCTTTCAAAGTGTATTGTGTATACATAGTAAATCTTACAGCAGGCATGTCACACTATTTATCCATATATATGTGAACACATACAGCCAGAAAACAAAAGACCCAATTAAAAGAATTATGTGGTTAATTTAATGATGCCCATGTCATTTACTATGTAAGAGTTACAGTATAAATAAAATCTTTTATGACTTATATTCATAATATTGTTGTTTTGTGCACTTTGGGCAATGAGAATTGTTCAGTCACCATCATAATTATTTTAGTTTATATCACTGTTCAGTGAATGAGTTAAGTGTAATATTGAATCTCTTCTGTGTATCATCAATAAATTTATGCAGTAGTATAATGGGGCACTTTTCCAAGTATCTGAGACCCAATCTAGTGCACCCATTTAAAATTTAGGAGCATCTGGTTGTTAAAAGCTTTTTTAAACCATAATCAATCAAATTAAAACCCTTCTATTCTATCTGTGTCAGCACTGACACAAAGGGACATAATTATAGCAATAAAAGGGATTTATTACCAACAAAATACCCAAACATTATCACAGCAGAAGAACGTGTTTGGCTGCAACTAGTGCATCAGTGTTGCACATTTGTCAGTAAATACTGAAATTAAAATGATTTAATTTGTTATCTGGGCATTTGTGGGTTCCGTTTGGTCGTTGTTTAGGCAAACCGTGAATACAGAAGGGAAAATAAGTATAAGAACACGTCAACATTTTTCTCATTAAACATATTTCTGATGGAACCATTGACCTGAGACTTTCACCAGATATCAGTAACAGCCTATGCAGTCCATACATGCAAAGAAATCAAGGTAACTGTGTTTACAAAACAAGTCATATTTAATAAAGTGGAATGACACAGGGAATAGGTATTGAACACATGAAGAAAAAAGATGTGCAAAAAGGCACAGAAAGCCAAGAAACCAGCTGAAATCCATCAAAATTTAGGAAGCCATCCCATCCCCCATCAGTGCAAATTAATTTCAGCTGGTTAAGTCCTGACTGATAGCCTTTAAAAAGGTCTGTGAATATTAGATTGTCACACCACAAAGAACTCATAATGGGTAGACGCAAAGAGCTCTCTTTAGACCGGGGGTTTCCTGAAACATTCAGGTTTCTGAGGAAAATTCTCTAATTTCACTTCTCATTGGGTCTAAAAAAGTGCAAATAATTTGCTGCTGTTGTGCATGGGTGCCTACAGAACACATACACAACAACGACAAATTATTTGCAAATCTTTGGACCAATGAAGAAGTGAAATTAGAAAATTTCCCACAGAAACCTGAACGTTCCAAGAGCCTCAGGTTGGACACCCATGCTGTAGAGCTTCGCACCTTATTGTTGCAAAACGTAATGATGGCATTGGGATTGCCTTGATTTCTTTGCATGTATGGATTACTTTGGTTGTTACTGATATCTGGTGAAAATCTCAGGTCAATGGCTCCATCAGAAATATGTTTAATGAGAAAAATGTTGACTTGTTCAATACTTATTTTCCCTGTTGTATGTGGTTGCATATGATATGCAATTAATTGATCTGTCCATTCTGTCCCACAATCACGGTGGTATTATTATTAACGTTTAAACTTTTAGATAGGCAAGCAGGAGGACTGGGAGGAGCACCAGCGGGGACTCGCAGTCTGGATGGACAGTGGTAACACATGGGAGAAGCAGCAGCCAGGACTTCCATCTACCGGGCTATGTGGGCTTGCCTCTCCACGATGGACCACTGTTCGCCAGTCCCACTGCTGCTTCTCCTGGTGTGTTCTGTGTTGGATAGACCAGTGTTCTTTGCCAGACCTCAAGTCCCTGCTGGTACTCCTCTCGGTGTGCTTACGTGCCTCGGGCTCTCCACATATGCCAAATAATTGTTTAGACCACACGCAATCACTGCAACATTATATTATCATTTTTTTAAGCATTAAATCTTCACTATTATCTTTTTCTGGTCAAATTTTCCACTTTTCACTTCCTTGGTTTGTTCATGGAGCACACTGGTGGTTGTGATGCCGAGTTTTATCCAATCAGCACCGAGTGAATCTGAAACCCCACCCACACTTCGAGAAGCCTGGGCATGAGGAAACAGAGCTAAACTTTTATTGATGATAATTACATATTTTATCTGAATAACTCCATACTTGAGATGCACAACCTTGTAACCTCAGCAAAACACGTATAAAATTGTAGGCCAGTCTGACAAATGGTTCGAGAGATATGCAAGGAACAGACTCAGACATACACTTCTTGCATTTACAGTTAGGCCCAGAAATATTTGGACAGTGACAAGTTTTGTTATTTTAGCTGTTTACGAAAACATATTTAGGATACAATTATATAATCAATATGGGCTTAAAGTGCAGACTCTCAGCTGTAATCTGAGAGTATTCACATCCAAATTGGAGCAAGGGTTTAGGAATTACAGCTCTTTAATACGTAGCCGCCTCTTTTTCAAGGGACCAAAAGTAATTGGACAATTGACTCAGAAGACTAAAAAAAATAAGGCTGCATGGGCTCTTCCCTCATTAACCTGTCATCAATTAAGCAGTTAAAAGGTCTGGAGTTGATTCCAGGTGTGGCGTTTGCATTTGGAAGCTGTTGCTGTGAACACACAACATGCGGTCAAAGGAGCTCTCAATGGAGGTGAAACAGACCATCCTGAGGCTGAAAAAAAAGAAGAAATCCATCAGAGAGATAGCAGAAATGTTAGGAGTGGCCAAATCAACAGTTTGGTACATTCTGAGAAAAAAAAGAGTGCACTGGTGAGCTTGGGAACTCAAAAAGGTCTGGACATCCACGGAAGACAACAGTGGTGGATGATCGCAGAACCCTTTCCATGGTGAAGAACAACCCCTTCACAACATCCACTCAAGTGAAGAACACTCTCCAGGAAGTAGGTGTATCAGTATCTAAGTCTACCATAAAGAGAAGACTTCATGAGAGTAAATACAAAGGATTCACCACAAGGTGCAAAGCATTAATCAGCCTCAAAAATAGAAAGGTCAGAATTGACTTTGCCAAAAAACACCTGAAGAAGCCAGCCCAGTTCTGTTCCAGAACTGGATTCTTTGCATTCTTTGGACAGATGAGACTAAGATCAACCTGTACCAGAATGATGGGAAGAAGAAACTTTGGAGAAGAATTGGAACAGCTCATGATCCAAAGCACACCACATCTTCTGTAAAACATGGTGGAGGCAGTGTGATGGCATGGACATGCATGGCTTCCAATGGCACTGGGTCACTTGTGTTTATTGATGATGTGACAAAAGACAGAAGCAGCCGGATGAATTCTGAAGTGTATAGGGATGTACTTTCTGCTCAGATTCAGCCAAATGCAGCGAAGTTGATTGGACGGTGTTTCACAGTACAGATGGACAATGATCCAAAACCTACTGCAAAAGAAACCCAGGAGTTTTTTTAAAGCAAAGAAGTGGAATATTCTGCAATGGCCGAGTCAATCACCAGATCTCAACCCATGCGCATGCATTTCACTTGCTCAAGACAAAACTTAAGGCAGAAAGACCCACAAACAAGCAACAACTGGACAGCTGCAGTAAAGGCCTGGCAAAGCATCACAAAGGAGGAAACCCAGCGTTTGGTGATGTTCATGGGTTCCAGATTTCAGGCAGTCATTGCCTGCAAAGGATTCTCAACAAAATATTGAAAAGTAACATTTTACTTAGGGTTATGTTTATTTGTCCAATTACTTTTGAGCCCCTGAAATGAGGAGCGTTTGTATAAAAATAGCTACAATTCCAACATGTTTAATCATATATTTTTGTTCAACCCCTTGAATTAAACCTTAAAGTCTGCACTTCCAATTCCGTTGTAGTTGTTTAATTTCAAATCCAATGTGGTGGCATGCAGAGCCCAAATCATGAAGATTGTGTCATTGTCCAAATATTTCTGGGCCTAACTGTATAGGTAGATCCCTGTAATATGTCACTCAGTGAGAACTGTAAAAATGCAATTTAGAGTTTACCACTGCATTTCAACAGATACATTTGCTAATGCCCTAATGTAAATATCTCCCACAACAATGAGAAAATAAAATGTATTGCATTCTTAAGACACAGAATGACTGACAGAAAATGAACTACTAACCCATCTTCTACATTGTCGACCTTTCCCACAGGCTTCACACCACGAACGGCTTCTACCTCCCACAGTCGCAGCCAGCGGGTGTTGCTGCCTGTTAACAGACGGTTCCCTCGACACACCAGAACTCCTACAGTAAAAACAAAACAAAAAAATCATATCAAAGCAGGAGCCATTTGCCGACTATAATAAATGTAAGTGAGCCTTATGAATAAACATTGTGTATTTTCTTGTTTAAATTGCTAAAGGTATTTATTTTAGTATACTAAATGGTCAGAGCCATTTGTACCGATCTCTCCCTCATCGGCATCCCAGATCATGAGGCAACGCTGCATAGCAACATCCCAGACACAAACATGTCCTCGATTTGTGCTAGTGAACAGAAATGAGTCCATGTGGTAGCACACAGCCGTCAGCTCTACATCGCCCACCTCCACTGGTGCGTTCACTCTATGGACCTGCACAGGCGAGTGAACAGTTAATCATAATGCACCATGAAGTCCAGGAGCTCAAAAACAACGAAAATCTTTCAGTCTTTTAAACGAGCAAAATTTGTCGTATGTTACCTAAAAGTTCCAGACTAGTAAATCTCAGGGTAAATATTATTGTGTGCTATTTACCTTAAGATCTACATCGTGGCCTTGTGTGTCAAGAACACAGAAGTAAGCCCCCTGGCTACCCACACACGCCATCTGGTTGGCTGATGATGGGCTGAAGGCAGCATCGTGGATTGGTCCAGAAACTTGCATGTTCAACAGTAGTTGGAAGTTTCTGCTGCTCCACAAAGCCACCTCTGGGTCAGAAAAGTGCCCTATGAGAAGTTGTAAAAAATTTCAAGTATAATAACTATGCCAACTAAACACAAACAAAGGTTTACTGCAGGGAAAAAATGTAAATTGATGCAATTCAATTCAAATGACAAAACTGACCAACAGAGAGGAAGAAGCGATCATCCCTGGAAAAAGCAAGACACTGCACTGCCCCCTTATGGTAGGAGATTGTTTTACGACACGTCCCACTCTGGATGTCCCAAATACAGATGACACTCTTGCTAGAGGAACTGCCAACTGATGCTGATGCTAGTGTCTGAACAAAAGGTGAAAGACAAAAACCTGATTCAGTCGCTAAGATTTCTGGCAGATACAAATGCAGTTAAAACTATTACTTTATGCTGACCAAGGAGAATAATCCAGAGGGAACCGATGCTGTAAAATCACAGACTGTAATTGAAGTTTGACAGGATGAGAGCGCTTCAAAAGTATAGCTTATCCGACTTGATTGTCCTCTGGTAGCTGTCTGCAGTAAGAAGATAAGCCCCACCTCTCCCCATATTTGTGTGTGGCTCTGTGTCAAACTCCATCCATCCATCATCCATCCTCCCTCTACCATTTTTATGGAGGTCTGGGTCGCTGAGGCAGCAGTTCAAGCAGAGAAGTGCAGACTTCCCTCTCCCCAGCCACCTGCTCTAGCTCTTCAGAGAGAATACCAAGGCGTTCTCAGGACAGCTGGGAGACATGAGCCCCTTTGCCACTAGCACCTACTCAGCCCGACTCTACTCGGCTCGGCTCGGCAGTGTGGTTGGTTTTCCATTACAAGTGAGTACCACCTCAAGGTGGGTGGGTTCATTAAAGGAAGGTGGCCCATTATGTTATTGACATGCTGACATTTTGCTGTCAGAAGCAAATACTTATTACTAATACTAATTAATTAATACTAATACTTATTACAGCAAGTGCAAAATACAAGCAAAGCACGGAGTTTGCGTTGATGGCTCGCTAGGTAGCTAACTAGCTAGCTCGCCGTCTACATACAGGAGACGACGACGATATCCTTGTTTGTTCAAGTGAGCTTGCCACCAATGGGATAAATAAAGGATGCTTCCCCGTGAGCAGCCATCAGCTCAGAGACCTCCTGGTATTTCATTTCAGGTTGCTCAGCCATTGACGGGGCTGAAAAGTTCATAGGCTGAAAAATTCATAGTGGTCAAATTTGACTAAATGTGGTTATTTTTCAACTGCAGGGATCCAAGTGCTGCAACACCGATGGAAGAAGTGTGTGCACCAATGAGGAGACTGTTGAAAAATAAGCACATTTGGTCAAATTTGGCCACTATATGAACTTTTCAGCCCCGTCGCTGGCGGAGTGGCCCGAAATGAAATACCAGGAGGTCTCTGAGCTGATGGCTGCTCACGGGGAAGATGGTGAGTGTTTTGTGATGGTGTTGATTTATGTGTAGCCATTTATCTCGTTGATTATCACAGAAATAATAAAAACTCACGGCCGAATTTACAAATGTCGATTATGACTCTTCTGAAGACATCGCTCTCATCCAGCGATGTTATGCTCTGACCAATCAGTGGCCTGCAATCTGCTGACATCACAGTTTCAGCTCGACTCAGCATGGTTGGAACTTCAATGAAGTAGGTCACAAAAAAGTACCTGGTACCATGTACTGGGTACTAATGGAAAACCCTACAAACAGTACAGTCGGGCGAGTCAGGCAGAGCAGGTACTAGTGGGAAAGAGGCTATAGTCTCTCCAGCATGTCCTGAGTCTGCCCCGTGGTCTCTTCCCAGTGGGACGTGCCCGAAACACCTCAAGTGGGAGGCGTTCAGGAGGCATCCTGATCAGATGCCCAAAACACCTCAGCTGGTTCCTTCTGATGTGGAGTAGTGGCTCTACACTGAGCCTCTCATGGATGACTGAGCTCCTCACCCTGTCTCTAAGGGTGAGTCCAGCAATTCTACGAAGAAAGCTCATTTCAGCCACTTGTATCCGCAGTCTCATTCTTTCAGTCATTACCCAAAGGTCATGACCATAGGGGAGAGTAGGAATGTAGACTGACTAGTAAACTGACAGCTTTGCCTTAGAGCTCAGCTCCCTCTTCACCACAACAGACCGGTACAACATCCACATCACTGCAGATGCTGCTCTGATTCGCCTGTCAATCTCTCACTCCATTCTCCCCTCACTCGTGAATAAGACCCCGAGATGCTAAACCCAAAGTGCAAATAAAGATAAATGATGACACCCAACAACCCTATATACAGAAAAGTAGAGCAGTAATACTCGTAGTTGTAAGTTTGATGCGGTAGTGTCAGTGCAGACAGTGAACGATTGGACTGCACATGATAAATATTGCAATAACAGACAGCAGCAGATATGGCATTTGCGTAAATGGCTGCAGTAAAGTGCAGAGACATATAGCAGCAGACTTATTACTGTTGGTGTGCCAGTGTTTCTGTGCCAACAAGTGAGGTAGTTGTTGTGCGGGTGAGTGCGTTACAATTGGGAGGGATGGGGGGGGAGTGAGTTCAGGGTCCTGACGGCCTGATGAACAAAGCTGTTTAGCAATCTTGTGGAGTGGACCCAGAAGCTCCGGTACCTTTTCCCCGAGGGCAGGAGGCTGAAGAGGGAGTGTGAGGGGTGGGAGGTGTCTCCTACAATGTTGATGGCTCTGCGGGTGAGGCACGTGAGGTAGATGTATGGGGGGAGGGGCAGAAGGGCACCGATAATCTTGCTGGCTACTTACACTGTGCGTTGTAGTGTCTTCCAGCAGGAGGCAGTGCAGCTTCCATACCACACTGTGATGTTACTGGTGAGGATGCTCTCAATAGTGCCCTGGTAGAATGAGCACATGATGGGGGGGTGGGACTCGTGCTCTCCTCAGTTTGTGGAGGAAATGGAGGCAAGTTTGAGCCTTCTTGGCCAGTAATGTGGTGGTGTTGGACCAGGAGAGGTCCTCGGAGATGTGCACCCCCAGGAACTTGGTGCTGCTCACCCTCTCCACAGCTACACCTTCGATGATCAGAGGGGGATGCTGTGTGTGTCCCCTCCTGAAGTCGACCACAATCTCCTGGGTTTTCCCAAGTTAAGGAAGAGATTACTGTCTTTACACCACTGGACCAGTTGGCTCACCTCATTTCTGTAGTTGGCCTCCTCGTTGTTGGTGATGAGGGCCACCACCATTGTGTTGTCCGCAAACTTGATGATGTGGTTGGTGCTGCAGGGTGGTACACAGTCATGGGTCAGCAGGGTGAAGAGCAGCTGGCTGAGCACACACCCTTGTGGGGTCCCTGTGCTCAGTGTAATGGTCTTGGAGATGTTGCTGCCAACCCACACATTCTGTGGCCTCCCTGTGAGGAAGTCCAGCACCCAGTTACAGAGAGAGGTTTTGAGTCCCAGGTGTCTGAGTTTTTGTATTAGGTGCTGGGGGATGATTGTGTTGAATGCTGAACTTAAGTCCAAGAACAGCATTCGCACGTAGGAGTTCTTTGGGTCCAGGTGGGTGAAGGCTGGATGGACAGCAGCACCAATGACATTTTCTGTGGATCTGTTTGACCTGTACGCAAACTGAGATGGGTCGTGGGAGGGAGGGAGGATGGTCTTGATGTTCTGCATGACCAGCCGCTCGAAGCACTTCATTATGATGGGGGTCATTGCTACGGGCCGGTAATCATTGTAGCTGGATGGGGAGAGTTTCTTTGGGACTGGTATTATGGTAGCAGTTTTGAAACATGTGGGGACAATAGCTTGACTCAGGGAGATGTTGAATATGTCGGCCAGGACATTCTTGAGCGCCTCTGCACAGTCCTTCAGAATGCGACCCGGTATGTTGTCTGGTCCAGCTGACTTGAGTGGGTTGATCCTACAGAGGGTCCTCTTCATGCTAGCTGGATCCAGACTTATGGCCTGCTCGTATGGAGGAGGAGTGGTCTTCTGTGCTGATGTGCTGTTTTGTGCTTCAAAGCGGCCGAAGAAGTCATTTAGGTTAAGCAGTGTGATGTCACTTGCATGGGTCTGAGGTGGAGGTTTATAGTTGGTGAGGGTCCATATGTCACGCCAGAGGGAACGTGCATCTCTGGTGTTGCTGAAGAGGCTGGATATTTTTGTGCTGTACTGTCGTTTTGCCTCCTTGATGCCAAGGGACAAGTTGGCCCTAGCTCTTTTTAGTCCTGCAGCGTCACCAGCCCTGAAGGCTACGCCCTGAGCCCTCAGGAGCCTGTGGACCTCTGCTGTCATCCATGGCTTTTAGTTGGCATGAACAGTGATGGTTTTGCAGTGAGTGACATCATCAATGCATTTAGCTATGTAAGCTCCAACAACCTCAGTGTACTCCTCTAGGTATATGTGTCCATTGTGAGTGGCTGTGTGCTTGAAAGTGTCCCAGTCTGTTGTGCTGAAGCAGCCTTTCAGAGCATCAGAGGCCCCCTCTGGCCACACACATACCTGCTTTTTTGTTGATCTGATTGTTTTCACTCTGGGTTTGTATGCTGGCCTTAACAAGATGGTGATGTGATCGGAGAGACCCAAGTGGGGAAGGGGGGAGGCTCTGTATGCTTTCTTGTGAGCTGTGTACATCAGGTCCAGCAAATTGTCTCCTTTTGTTGGAAAGTCTACGTGTTGGTGTAGATTTGGTAGGAAGGCCTTTAAATCTGCATGGCTAAGTCTCCTGCTGTGATGAGGAATCCATCTGGATGCGCTATTTGTGTCTCACTGATGGCCTGATAGAGTTCATTTAGTGCTTTACTCCTCTCGTCAATGGCAGTGGGCGGGGCATACACGGCGACTAGTAGGACAGATGAAAATTCTCTCGGAATGTAAAAGGGTCGACACTTGATGATCATAAACTCCACCAATGGACAACAGTTGCATCATGGCACCAAGCGTCACTGATTTACACACAGATGCCTTTGTCTCACGTTTTCCCTCCTTCCTTGAACATTCTGTCAGCATGATTGCATGTTCGCCCTGCTAACTGAATGGCAGAGTCCAATATATTGTCATTTATCTAGCTGCAATGCTCCGCATCGTGTGTCTATATATTTATGTTTATATGTACATATGTATACTCGCTGCTCTTGTTTTTTTCTTGCCTTCTGATTGTTGCTCTGAGTGTTGCTATCCCTGTGCTGTTGCAATCCTGGAATTTCCCCGTTGTGGGACTAATAAAGGCTTATCTTATCTTAACCACGTTCCTGTAAAGATAAAAACACAGCAGTTCCACGCATCACGTTGCATAGTTCTCAGGAGCTGTATGTGGTCTATTTTGTTGTCAAGTGAGCGCACGTTGGCCAGAATGAGGGAAGGAATCGCAAGTCTGTGTGGGCTAGCTATTTAATATAATATGACAGTGTGGTTACTATTGAGTGTGGTGGTGATTATTTTTAATTGCAGGGGCTGCCTCAGACTGTGATGGGCAGCTATATGGGTGGAAACTCAACAGGATGATTTTGCCTTATGGTTGCTACTGTGCAGACTCTGGCTGCACATGATGTCATAAGCACAAGATGGCAGCAACCTAAATCCAAGAAAAAGAACTACACTATTCAACAATTGGCCTAATAGAGGTACATTATTCTTATTAAGTCTATGGTTTAAACCTTTGATGAAGCAGCACCACAAATTTCCTTAAGCCATTTCTTATTTTTTTTAAGTAACTATAATCTTTATGGCATTCTAGTGTGTTTCGGGAACCTGATCCACATAAACACGTCACACAGCATTTACTAAACATGCAGCAAATTAAGATCTAAAAACAGTATGTGGAAAAATGGTAACAGCACTAAAACTAACAGCCAAGTGACAGACCTCTTTAATCACACTCTGAACAATTATGTAAATTGCTGTTTTATCATTGTCATTAAACAGTGAAAAATGTACCTGTGAATCATTTGTGAGTGCGACACAAGAGACTTCCTCTGTGTGGCCAAGCAAGTGTCTTTGACTTCCTGAATGAAGATGCTCCACCACCACCAAACATCCACAAGAATACGCAAATAAACCTGCAACACAAATTAATAGCAGGCTGTAACTCAGTGCATTAAAAGTCTTTTCAAAAGCTGACCCGGGACACTGAAAAGCCTTTTTTTTTTTAAACTCTGTATTCACTATTAAATATAATAGATATTTGAAATTATATCAAAAATATTCCCTTGTATAGTGTGCACACTCTTAAAAACAATTTTTTCCACAAATAGTTTATTACAGAAACTAAGCACTTGGATTTAAAATCTTGTACACCAGTGTGTCGTGTTCTTCAACTACACAATAACTGTTTTATCACTAATACACTAATACTACTGTATATACATGGGGGGGGGGGGCTGAAAAGTTCATAGTGGTCAAATTTGACCAAATGTGGTTTATTTTTCAACATAGTCTCCCCTTCAGTCCACACACTTCTTCCATTGGTTGAAATGGAAGAAGGTGGTTGAAAAATAAACCACATTTGGTCAAGTCTGACCACTATGACCTTTTCAGCCCCCCCCCCCCCGTATATATATACTGTACATGATTCACAAAAAGTTAGGGATATTCAGCTTTTGGGTAAATTTTCAGGATCCACCTAAAATGGATTGTAACCTTTACAGGTGAACTTAATTTGACCTTCTCTAACCTTTTGAATGCACACTTCCAACTGCTCAGTGTTTCAGTACTTTTTGCACAAATTGCTGTTCTCTAATTAGGTGCTTAACAGCAAAATTCATAACGTGTATTTGATCCATGAATCAACCAATAAATTTTATGGTTCAATTAGAATTGGTATTTAAACAGTCCTCTTCATCATGCTGTTCACATTTTGACATCATTGCTCTGAGTGTTGCTATCCCTGTGCTGTTGCAATCCTGGAATTTCCCCGTTGTGGGACTAATAAAGGCTTATCTTATCTTATCTTATCTTATCATGAGACCAAGACGACACCTCACAATTGATCAACAGGACCTCACCATTGCGAGGCTTCAAACAGGATGTTCTGTGGCTACTGAGCTTAGAGTGTCACTAAGTGTCATCAGCAGGTTGCAACAGATACAGACAGACTGGAAGAGTCACAGAAAGGCATAGAAGTGGACGTCCTTTGGCCACATCCCATGCTGATGATTGCTTCATTGTGAACAGTGCCCTGTGGAACCAGAAGATTAATGCCACTCAGTTCCAGGCACATGTAAGGGAGGTGAGAGGCACCCAGGTGTCATGTCAGACCATTAGATACCGTTTGCATTAGCGTGGTCTGCATTTTAGATGACCTGCAAGGGTACCTGACCACACCAAAAGGCACAGGCGTGGGCCAGGGAGCATTTACGCTGGACAAGGGACCAGTGGGCCTCAGTGTTATTCTCTGATGAAAGTCGATTTACGCTGAGCAGAAATAATGGCCACCACTGATGTTGGAGACACCAAGGAGAGCGCTATGCATCTGCCTTTGGTGGTGGTGGTGTTAGTCTGGGCAGGTGTGTCTAGTCAATACGTAACTGCCCTACAACTTGTGAATGGTACAGTGACAAGCCGATACTACCTGAATAACATCATTAATCCAGTCATTGTGCCCCTGCATGAACAACACAGACCCAATTTCACCTTCATGGATGACAATGCTCCAGCTCATCAAGGTCACGTCATTAGGAAACGGCTGCTGGAGACTGGGGTGCTGCAAATAGAGCGGCCTGCAATTTCTCCAGACCTGAATCCCAAAGAAAACCTATGGGATCAGCTGAGTCACCATGTAGAGACTCATAACCCCACCCCCACAACCTCAATGACTTGGGGGCCGCCCTTCAAGAAGAGTGGAATGCCATGCCTCAGCAGACAATAAGTTGACTTGTGAACAGCATGAGATGTCGTTGTCAAGCTGTAATTGATGCTCAAGGACACATCACAAGTTATTGAGACATTGATATTATTTGTTGTGGTATACCCAACACTGTTGTTGGCTTTTGTTTCAATAAATTGTTTGAGATGAGGAAATCACCATTGCATGCTTCTACTTAAATGCCCTACTTTCATGATATAATATCACTGTAGTGGGAACTTTTTACATTTTCCATAAATTTTACCCGAAAATCAAATATCCCGAACTTTTCGTGAGTAGTGTATATTAATATTACCATTACTTCTGTCTGTCAGATCAACCAGAAGCATTTGTGTGTAAAGATATCACAGTTGGCATGTTTGTAGAGCTTCATATTCAGGTGTCCGTAGTGAAAACCAGAAGTCTTGATCTTTTCCTCCACCAAGGAGGTAATGCAATCAGAGTGGTTGTTTTGTCTGCCTGTTTGTCATTTTGTATTTTTATTTTTTGCATTTTGTATACTTTATTAATCCCAGAGGGAAAGTCAGGGCATCCACGGTACGGCACCACTCCCTTCACTATTCACACACATTCACACCTAGGACCACTTTAGAGCCTCCAATTAACCTAACCTGCATGTTTTTAGGCCTGTAGGAGGAGACCAACGCAGACATGGGTAGAACATGCAAACTCCACACAGAAGGGTCACTGATGGTCAGGGGGTGGGATCAAACCCACGATGGTCAGGGGTGGAATTGATCCAGTGACTTTCTTGCTGTGCTGCCACAGTGCTAACCACTGTGCCACCGAGCTGCCCAGTTGTTCGCAAGATTATGCAAAAACTGCAGGATGGAGTTGGATGAAATTTTCAGCAGAGGTGACCCTTGGGCTACGGATGAATTCGGTAGATTTTGGAGATGACCCATGAGCGCATACCTCTGCCAAGACCCTATCCGTCCATTCATCAGCAGGATTAAGCAAAAACTACTGGATGAATTTGGAGGTACGGATGGATGGATGGATGGACGGAGTCTTGGAGGTTTGCGCTCTCTGGGTGCCCTCTAGTTTATTATTGCTGAAAAACATTTCACTGCAGGCTTGACTGTACAAGATCAGCTCAAGGCACACCTGTGCAGCAAACAATGATGATGAGATGGAGGAGAGAAGTCCTCTTTTTCCATTTCTAACTCACTTTATTTTCAAGCATGTTGCACTTTTCTCTATCTATATCTATAAATGCAGCATATCTGTGTGTGTCTGTGTATCTGTTCCACACATATGTCTTGAACCATTTGTCAAACTGGCCTAAGATTTTATATGTGCTTTGCTGAGGTTTTAAGGGTGTGCATCCCAGAGTATGGAGTCACTCAGTCAAAATATGTATTTTTTTTTTAAATCACCCTTATTGTCATTCACCCGTACAACCAATCATGTACAGCAGAACGAGATTGTGCTTTACCTATCTACAGTGTAAATCACACACACCCCAAGTGCAGAATCAGAGGGCCGCTGCCATGCAAGGCGCCACCACAGAGTTCCCTCCTCCATTCCATTTATTGCTGAGCACCAAGCTGGATGGCAGGAATTTCCACTTTTATATGGTCTTCGGCATGACCCGGCCGGGATTTGAACCCCTGCCTCCCGGGTGTGGGGCAGATGCTCTACCAACTGAGCCACCACTCCGCTTTTATCAACAGAAGTTTAGCCACCACTCTGTCTCTTCATGCTGTGGCTTCAGGAAGTGTGGGTGGGGTTTTGGATCTACTCCATGCTGATTGGATAATACACGGCATCACAGCCATGCTGATTGGATAATATGCGGCATCACGACCTATCAGTCACAACAGTGTTCACTGAACAAAAACAAGGAAGTGAAAAATGACAAATTTGACTAGAAAATGATAATACTGAAGATTTAATGATTAAAAAATTATACCATAAAGTTGTTGTGATTGCGTAGGTCTAAAGGATAATTCGGCATATGTGGACAACACGAAGCGCATGAGCAGACTGGGTGAAGCTTCAGTGGGGACCCGGGTCTGACAAAGAACACCAGTGTATCTAACACAGAACATGCCGGGAGAAGCAGCAGCCCGACACGACCTGGCTCAAAGGCACACTAACTGATGGGGTTTAAAAAAAAAATAAAATATTTTCAATAATGTGAAAGCTCAGACACATCCCCAACAGGTCCCGTTATATGAACAAGTACGTGTGTTTTGCGCTGCGTGTGTGTGTGTGCGTGCTAGGGGTGTGCCATATCGTATCGTCCACGATAATACCGGTATAAATTTTGATACTGATGTAAAAACAAACATTGCGATATTTGGGGTCTGCTGCGTGACAACGTCACAATGCTGCCAACGGAAGTTACGCGTGACGGCAAAACAAAAATATCAGGGGAAGGTGCTGCTCCGTTTGCACCCAGTTGAATGGAAATATTTAAGTTTCACTTTCTCTTTCAGACTGCTACCATGTTAAAAAAAAAACGGTGCAGCAATGTGGATTATCGTCCTGCATTTTTTCCGTACATCAACAACAACAACGCTGAAACGATGTTAACGTCAGATGATGTTCCGCTCAAAGTCTGCATTTTCATTCCGTTTTGGCAGATTCCTCTTTATTTTATTCAACTACCCAAAGAGGGGGGAAAAAAACATCTGTTCAATGCAAGGAGAGCCAGAAGACCCCAGCAGAGGTCCGTGCAACGAGAGTTACAATACAGGTAAAGTAATTCAGCATAAAACCCAACATCTGTGTGCACTTAAGCTGTAATGGTTTATATTATTTTCTTGTAATATTTGATACAGAACAAAAAATATTTTAAACTAAATCTGAGCTGCTGTTTATTAACGGGAGAAATAAGAGGGTTTTTTTTTTTTTTTTTTTTTTACCTCCACCAAGGGAGGAGCTAATGTTTTTCGTGGGGTTTGTCTGTTGGTTTGTCTGTTAGCAACATTACTCAAAAAGCTATGAACGGATTTTGATGAAATTTTCAGGAAAGGTGTGTAATGGCACAGGGAACAGATGATTAGATTTTGGTGATGATCTGAGAGGGCATACCTCCACCAAGGGCTTTGTTTGTGTTTGTGCAGCAGAATTACACAAAAACTACTGGATGGATTTGGATGAAAATTTATTTTTTTACCAAGATGGTTCTTGGGCTCGAGACAAACCCATTACATTTTGGTGATGACCTGAGAATGCATACCTCAGCCAAGGCTCTTATCTTCTCACAATGTGTTAGCAACAATACTCCAAAACTAAAGGACAGACTTTGATGCAATTTTCAACACAAATGGCTCTAGGCCTACACAGGAACCCATTACATTTTGGAGATGTTCCATGAGAGACGGAAGGAGCCTTTGCTCCTTGCGCTCTCTGAGTGCTTTTATAGTTTCTGAATATTCACTCAGTCATTCATCTTCTTCTGCTTAATCCTTTTCGGGTTGCAGGGGGGCTGGAGCCTATCCCAGCATCTTTGGGCGAGAGGCAGGGTACACCCTGGACAGATCGCCAGTCCATCGCAGGGCCAACACAGAGAGACAGACAGCCATTCACTCTCACAGTTATACCTAAGGACAATTTAGAATCCCCAGTTTGATGCCAATTAACCTAACTTGCATGTTTTTGGCATGTGGGAGGAAACCGTAGAAATCCCGGAGTAAACCCACGCAGACACGGGGAGTACATGCAAACTCCACACAGATCACTGTTGGTCGGGGGCTGGGATCAAACCCAGGATCCCCCGGCCAAGGGTGAGTTGCTGTGCTGCTGCAGTGCTAACCACTCTGCCACCGCGCTGCCCATATGTTGAAGGTAAATAATACTGGACTGTGAAACTGTCCTTTTTGCATGAATTTTAAAAAAAACAACAAAAAACTGTATTCTGCAATTGTGTGGAAAATACTGTTATAAAAATTCACAGAAATGTTGTGATATTTTTAGGCAATACTGCCCACCCCTAGTATGCGCTGCAGGCAGCAGCTGAGCAGAGTTCTGTACGAGTTTTTCCTGTGAACCAATGCTGCAAATATGCCATTATAGGGTAGCTCCAAGTTAGAAACCCACTCAATAAGTTAAACATAGGTTCAAAGAGCATTACTCATATGTTAGAAATAATTTTTGGGTATGCTAGACATTAATCTCGACGTAGTTTGACTTTTGAGTAACTATGAGTCGCTTACAAGTAACGTGTGTAAACGAACGCATAACATCTCTACAACCTTTGCTCCGTGAATGTGGGACATATCAACCATATGCTGGATATGTTGGAAAATTTTCAGCATGATGAAAACTGGGCTAGAGTTTTTGCTGCTGGAAAATTTTCAGAGGAGCTCGGCGAACTACGTCATATACCAGCGTGGTTCAGCGTACTCTTAACTTAGACAAAACTTAGCCATAACTGATTCGACGTACACCAGCGTATTCTCCAAAATTTTCATACGTTTTGCAAACGCTGCCTAAATTGTCTAGGTGTGACAGGGCCAAAACACAGAACACAAAAATGCCAAAATAACAAAATAAATTGTTTTCAGTTAAATATTTACTGACAAATGGGCAACAATGATGCAACAGTTGTAGTCAAACGGGTCCTTCTGCTGTGTATAATAATGTTGAGTGTTTTGTAGTTAATTTAGTTGATTACAGTTTTAAAAAACCTTTCAATAAAATATTGCTAAGTATAAAATGATGCACTACAATGGGTCTAAAATATTTGTAAACATGTCCTGTTATAGTACTGCATGAGTTCAATGACGATACACAGAAGAAATTCAATATTACATTTAACTCCATCACTGAACAGGGATAAACTAAAATAATGATGACTGAACAACTCCCATTCCCCAAAATGCAAGATACATTTATTATCTTGAATGCAAGTGATAAAAGATCACATATGGCGCATATTTAGGGTGCATATATGGCATTCATATTCACCCACATATACCTAGTAGGGATGACGGTGCATATTCTGGAAGCTTCACGTCTCAATGGCCAAAGAGGACCTGACCCTGCAGAGACCTACGGGAGGTTTGAAGTTGGTCTTTTAGGAGACGGGAAGTGGGAGAGAATGTCCCAGCAGGAGCCCCGGAGGCTAGAAGGATGAGAGAGACAATGGAGACGCCAAGGAGCCTCGGGGGCTGTATGTTTACTCAAGGACTGTGGGTTGGGGGGGTGTTTTTGATGTTGGGGGTTTTGTGTCTTTGGAGGGTATAAGAACTGTGAAGGATGATTGTTCTACCTCTTTTCTGAGATTCTGTTCTTGTTGGAGGATGTGACCTCTCAATAAACCAACCCTGAGAAATAAACTCAGTCTCGTTTGTGAAAGGCATCCTCTACACACACAAATAAGTGATTTGACAAACAAATAAACAAGGGATCTGAAACAGTTCCTAATATTGGATGTCCCATTCATTTTAAATATTTAGGTATTCTGCAATTAATATTCACACAATCAAATAAATCTTAGTGCCATTTACTCACTTTTATATTTGTCAAAGTTTAACATGTGCTTGCCGACATACAGCCTACACCTCTTTGTATTCCACTTTCAAACACAGCCTACATTTGGGGCTGTAAAGCCTAAATGGGATAGCTGTTTCAGACAGGAATACTTGCATTATATGGGCAATGCACTAGTATTAAATGGAATAACTTGAACACAAATGTCATTAGAATGGGATCTCAGACTTGGCTGATAACAATACTATAATAAAATGCTAACCTTGGTCAGGGCTCCACACCATGTTACCTCTCCCATTTCCATTGTAGCCAATTACCGCTTTCAGTTTCATGCCTTCTTCCTGTGGTTGTGGAGATACAACTGCCTGGGTCAAAGCAAACGAGGAAAGAGAAGCACAAACACAGACACTTTATTAAAACCATTATCAATACAGGGAAATACATTTCTTATTCATTAAAGCGTGGTTTTATTTCTTTGTCTCTAGAGGTTGACTTCTAGTTGTTTTTAGTTTTTATTGTTAATATTGTAATCACACTATTTCCTACTGTTTGCTTTGTCAACATTTCGTAAGAATGATGCCCGAAATACTTAGTACAAAAACACTTAGAGACCCCTGATTACATTAATCTATTAATTAATATATCATCTCTTATATTAATAAATTATCTTCTTTCGGCTGCTTCCTTTAGGGGTCACCACAGCAGATCATCTGCCTCCATCTCACCCCATCCCTTTCATCTTCCTCTGTAACACCAACCCTCTCCGTGTCCTTCTTCACTACATCCATGAATCTTCTGTAGTCTTCCTCTTTTCCACCTGCCTGGCAGCTCCATACTTCAATATTCTTTGTCCATTACATCCACTATCTCTCCTTTGCACACGTCCAAACCATCTCAGCCTTGCCTCTCTTACTTTGTCTCCAAACTGCTCAACTTGAGCTGTCCCTCTGATATACTCATTTCTAATCTTGTTTATCCTAGTCACTTCCCAATGAAAATCTTAGCATCTTCAACTCTGCCACCTCCAGCTCCATTTCCTGTCTTTGTCAGCACCACCATCTCTTAACAATACATTATAGCAGGTCTCACTACCGTCTTATAAATCTTCCCTTTCACTCTTGCTGCTACCTTTCTGTCACAAATCACCCCTGTCACTCTTCTTCACCTCTCTTGTGCATTTTCCATTGCTTTGGATGGTTGACCCCATGTATTTAAACTCATCTACCTTCACTACCTCTACTCCTTGCATCGTCACTGTTACACCTGCCTTCCTCTCATTCAGACTCATTCTGTCTTGCTTCTACTGACTTTCATTCCTTTTCACTCCAGAGCATACCGCCACCTCTCCAGGTTCTTTTCAACCTACTCCCTACTCTCTCAACAGATTACAATGTCGTCTGCAAACATCATAGTCCATGAAGACTGATGCCTGACCTTGTCTGTCAGCCTGTCCATCACCATAGCAAACAAGAAGGGGCTCAGAGCCGATCCCTGATGATCCCCACCTTGGATCCATTCATCACTCCTACAGCGCACTTCACCACCATCTCGCTGTCCTCATACATGTCCTGCACCACCTTCACATACTTCTCTGCCACTCCTGACTTTCTCATATAGTACCACACTTCCTCTCTTGGCGCCCTACCATATGCTTTCTCTAGATCCACAAAGACACAGTGCAACTCCTTCTGACCTTCTCTATACTTCATCAGCACTCTTAGAGCAAACATTGCATCTGTAATACTCTTTCTTGGCATGAAACCACACTGCTGCTCACTGATTGTCATCTCTCCTCTTAACCTGGCTTCAACAACTCTTTCCCATATCTTCGTAGTGTGGCTGATCAACTTTATGCCTTTGTAGTTACTACAGCTCTGAGCATCAGCTTTGTTCTTGAAAATTGGTACCAAAACACTTCTTCTCTACTCCTCAGGCATCCTCTCACTCTCCAAGATTGTGTTAAACAATCTGGTTAAAAGTCCACTGCCATCTCTCTTAAACATCCCATACCTCCACAGGTATGGTATGTGGTACAGTGGGGTAAAAAACTATTTAGTCAGCCACCAATTGTGCAAGTTCTTCCACTTAAAAGATGAGAGGTCTCCAATTTTCATCATAGGTATTCCTCAACTATTAGAGACAAAATAAGAAAAAAAAAATCCAGAAAATCACATTGAAGGATTTTTAATGAATTAATTGATAAATTCCTCGGTAAAATAAGTATTTGGTCAATAACAAAAGTTCATCTCAATACTTTGTTATATACTCTTTGTTGGCAATGACAGAGGTCAAACGTTTTCTGTAAGTTTTCACACACTGTTGCTGGTATTTTGGCCCATTCCTCCATGCAGATCTCCTCTAGAGCAGTGATGTTTTGGGGCTGTCGCTGGGCAACACAGACTTTCAACTCCCTCCAAAGATTTTCTATGGGGTTGAGATCTGGAGACTGGCTAGGCCACTCCAGGACCTTGAAATGCTTCTTACGAAGCCACTCCTTCGTTGCCCGGGCGGTGTGTTTGGGATCACTGTCATGCTGAAAGACCCAGCCACGTTTCATCAAGCTCCTCTCCTGTGGAATCAGCTGCCAATCTGGATTCGGGAGTCAGACTCGATCTCTGTTTTTAAGAATAGGGCTAAAACCTACCTTTTTGATATAGCCTACAATTAGGGAGGGATCATGTGTTTCTGAACCCTCTCTTAGTTATGCTGCTAATAGGTTTAGTCAGCTGGGGGACCTCCAGTAATGCACTGGGCCTCACTCCTTTTCTCACTCTCAATGAAATATTTTTTTTGCTGGTCATTAACACTTGTTTGTTCTCTCCCATAGATTGAGTCCCCATCGTGCTGTTTGCTCTCTACATGTCTGTTCTTTTCTTCTTCTCTATCCCCTCACCCCCCAGCCAGTCGCAGCAGATGACTGCCCCTCCCTGAGCCTGGTTCTACTGGAGGTTTCTTCCTGTTAAAAGGGAGTTTTTTCTCTCCACCGTCGCCAAGTGCTTGCTCACAGGGGATCGCCTGATTGCTGGGGTCTTTCTGCAACTGTGGGGGTTCCCCCTACAGTTGATAGTGCTATGAGATGACTGTTGTTGTGAAATGGCGCTATATAAATAAAGTTGAATTGAATTGAATTGAGTTTCATCTTCAATGCCCTTGCTGGTGGAAGGAGGTTTTCACTCAAAATCTCACGATACATTGCCCCATTCATTCTTTCCTTTACACGGATCAGTTGTCCTGGTCCCTTTGCAGAAAAACAGCCCCAAAGCATGATGTTTCCACCCCCATGCTTCACAGTAGGTATGGCGTTCTTTCTCCTCCAAACACAACAAGTTGAGTTTTTACCAAAAAGTTCTATTTTGGTTTCCTCTGACATTCTCCCAATCCTCTTCTGGATCATCCAAATGCTCTCTAGCAAACTTCAGACGGGCCTGGACATGTACTGGCTTAAGCAGGGGGACACGTCAGGCACTGCAGGATTTGAGTCCCTGGCGGCGTAGTGTGTTACTGATGGTAGCCTTTGTTACTTTGGTCCCAGCTCTCTGCAGGTCATTCACTAGGTCCCCCACTAGGTCCCCCCGTGTGGTTCTGGGATTTTTGCTCACCGTTCTCGTGATCATTTTGACCCCACGGGGTGAGATCATGTGTGGTGCCCCAAATTGAGGGAGATTATCAGTGGTCTTGTATGTCTTCCATTTTCTAATAATTGCTCCCACAGTTGATTTCTTCACACCAAGCTGCTTACCTATTGCAGATTCAGTCTTCCCAGCCTGGTGCAGGTCTACAATTCTGTTTCTGGTGTTCTTCGACAGCTCTTTGGTCTTGGCCATAGTGGAGTTTGGAGTCTGACTGTTTGAGGTTGTGGACAGGTGTCTTTTATACTGATAACGAGTTCAAACAGGTGCCATTAATACAGGTAACAAGTGGAGGACAGAGGAGCCTCTTAAAGAAGAAGTTACAGGTCTGTGAGAGCCAGAAATCTTGCTTGTTTGTAGGTGACCAAATACTTATTTTACCGAGGAATTTACCAATTAATTCATTAAAAATACTTCAATGTGATTTTCTGGATTTTTTTTTCTCATTTTGTCTCTCATAGTTGAGGTATACCTATGATGAAAATTGGAGACCTCTCTCATCTTTTAAGTGGGAGAACTTGCACAATTGGTGGCTGACTAAATACTTTTTTGCCCCACTGTAAGTAAAGTTTATTTATGAAGCGATTTTCACAGACATATAGTCACAGAGTGCTGCACAATAAAATGGAATAAAAGGAAGTTGATAAGACAAAAATTATTTTTAAAATAAAAAAACAAGTTAAAACAAGATTAAAATAATTTTAAAATATCTGACTTACCATTAAAAAGCAGTTGAAACTCAACGGAAACCCTTGTTAAACAAAAAAGTTTTCAGCTGCTTTTTAAGAGTCCACAGAGTCAGCTAAATGTATCTGGAGTGTGAGTCTATTCCAAACAGCACCATCCACCATTCTCCCTGTGCGCAAAGAGATGTCTGCGCGGAAAATGAAGCCCAGAGAATACTTTATTATATGAAAGAGATGTCAACAGTTTTACTTTGGGCCATGATTTGAGGTTGAATAAGGTGAAAAATTTTAAAATCTATGAAATTCTGATACTCGATTATCACGATATCGTTAAATCGTGATAGGATGGAATCGTGACCCCAGTATTGTGATCCAAATCGGATCATGAGGTCCCTCGCGATTCCCACCCCTACTTTCTAGTTACTTCTACAAAAACAACTCAAGTAATACATCCCAAGCACCTTCTGATGCTTTCACTCCAATGAACAACTGCACACAATATTTGCTTTATTTAAGGCATTCATGACAAGAAAACCCATTATTCAACCTCAGTGAAAAAAAGACAACTTTACAATTACAAGGTCATTGCTGGTAAGAAAGTTGGGTTGCTACCAACTTTAGAAAACCACTAGCTTTAGTGGCTGGTGAGCACAAATGTAATGTCTAACCCCACCTTCAATATAAAACAACATACGCAACTCACAAAACGTTAGGGATAATTGGCTTTCAGGTGAAATTTCAGGATGCACCTAAAATGCACTATAACCTTTACAGGTGAACTTAATTTGACCTTCTCTAACCTTTTGAATGCACATGTCCAACTGTTCAATATTTCAGCACCTTTCTGCATAACTTGCTGTTCTCTAACAAGGTGCTTAACGGCAAAATTCACATCAGGCGTTTGATCCATGAATTGAGCAGTACATTTTTTGGTTCAGTTAAAATTGGTATTTAAACAGTCCTCTTCATCATGCTGCTCACATTTTGGTATCATGAGACCAAGACGAAATCTCACAATTGATCAACAGTACTTTGCCATTGCGAGGCTTTAAACAGGATGTTCTCAGATGAAAGTGGCCACTGAGCTTAGAGTGTCACAGAATGTCATCAGCAGGTTGCAACACAGATACAGAGAGACTGGAAGAGTCACAGAAAGGCACAGAAGTGGATGTCCTTTGGCCACATCCCACGCCGATGACTGCTTCATTGTGAACAGTGCTCTGCAGAACCGGATGATGAATGCCACTCAACTCAAGGCACATTTAAGGGAGGTGATAGGCACCCAAGCGTCACGTCAGATCATTCAAAATGGTTTACATCAGCGTGGTCTGTGTGCTAGACGACCTGCAAGGATACCTGTCCACACCACCAGGAACAGGCGTCGTCGTCTTGCATGGGCCAGGGAGCATTTACGCTGGATAAAGGACCAGTGGGCCTCAGTGCTGTTCTCTGATGAAAGTCAATTCATGGTGAGCAGAAATGATGGCCGCCAACGATGCTGGAGACGTCAAGGAGAGCACTATGCATCAGCCACTGTTGTCACCAGATGAACTTTTGGTGGTGGTAGTGTTACAGTCTGGGCAGGTGTGTCTAGTCAATACAGAATTGCTCTACAACTTGTGAATGGTACAGTGACAAACCGATACTACCTGAATAACATCATTAATCCAGTCATTGTGCCCCTGCATGAACAATACAGGCCTAATGTCATCTTCATGGATGACAATGCTCCAGGTCATCGAGGTTGCATCGTTAGGGAATGGCTGCTGCAGGCTGGGGTACCTCAGATGAAGTGGCCTGCACTTTCTCCAGACCTGAATCCCATAGAAAACCTATGCAATCAGCGGAGTCACCGTGTAGAAGCTCGCAACCCTGCACCCCACAACCTCAATGACTTGAGGGCCGCCCTTCAAGAAGAGTGGAATGCCATGCCTCAGCAGACAATAAGTCGACTTGTGAACAGCATGAGACGTCGTTGTCAAGCTGTAATTAATGCTCAAGGGCACATGACAAGTTATTGAGACACTGACATTTTTTGTTGTGGTATACCCACCACTGTTGTTGGCTTTTGTTTCAATAAATTGTTTGAGATGAGGAAATCACCATTGCGTGCTTCTAGTAAAATGTCCTACTTTCATGATATAATATCACTGTAGCGTGAACATTTTACATTTTCCATAAATTTCACCTGAAAGCTAAATATCCCTAACGTTTTTTGTGAGTAGTGCAATTTATAGTGCACATTTTTTGGTCAGGACAATATTAAAACCACTAACAATCTGTAATCAGGATAAACATACTTTTCATCACCAGTTAAGTCATTGTTTTCCAATGTGTGATTCACTGCAGTTCATCATGGTGATTATACCAAATACACATCAGAATCAGAATCAGATTTATTGCCATTGTTCATGTAGTAGACAAACTAGGAATTTGTCTCGGTGCAATGCTGCAACATTAAACATGGAGTAGCACTAAAGATAAAAAAAACTATGCATGCAATAATCAGAATCAGAATCAGCTTTATTGGCCAAATATGCACAGCACATACAAGGAATTTGACTTTGGCTAAAAACTTGCTCTCAATGTTCAGGTGGAGGATTTAAATAAGGATTCAATGACAACAGAGTATGTACAATAAATTACAGTCCACGTTTCTATAAAAGGATGCAAATATATACAGGAATATATGCAGTTATTTACTCAAACTAACCACACTTTGCAGAAATATATGTGGTTAGTCTGAGTAAATAACTGCATATATTCCTGTATATATTTGCATCTTTTTATAGAAAAGGTAGAATAAGAATTAGTATTACTAATCTATGCAATTTTTAAACATATTAACAAGCAGCAGATATTGTGGAGTTCCACATAGTGCAGTCGGTAGTGCAAAAAGAAAACAAGTGATAATTGTCATGAGTCCGGTTGAGTTGCTGCTGTACATAGTGCACGAGAGTCTAAGAAGTCACTTAGTGTTCAGCAATCTGATGGCAGAGGGGAAGAAGCAGTTCATGTAGCGGGAGGATTTAGTCTGAATGGACCGAAGTCTTCTGCCTGAGGGGAGGGGGGCAAACAGTGCGTGTCCAGGGTGTGAAGGGTCGGCTATGATCCGACCTGCACGCCTCCGGGTCCTGGAGATGTACAGGTCCTGGAGGGATGGGAGCTTGCAGCTGATCACCTTCTCAGCAGCACGCACAACGCGCTGCAGTCTTAGTCTGTCCCTGGCGGTGGCTCCTGCGTACCACACGGTGATGGAGGTGGTGAGGATGGACTCGATGATGGCTGTGTAGAACTGTACCAACATCTTGGTGGGCGGCTTGAGCTTCCTCAGCTGCCGCAGGAAGAACATCCTCTGCTGGGCCTTTTTGATGAGGGAGCTGATGGTCGGCTCCCTCATGGTGATGGTGGTGCCCAGGAAGCGGAAGGAATCCGCAGTGGTGATGGGAGAGTCTGTGAGGGTAAGGGGGGGCAGAGGGGCTGTGACTTTTCTGAAGTCCACGATCATCTCCACTGTCTTCAGAGCGTTCAACTGCAGGTTGTTGTGGCTGCACTAGGACGCCAGCCGGGCCACCTCTCTCCTGTAGACGGACTCGTCGCCGTTGGAGATGAGCCCGATGAGGGTGGTGTCGTCCGCAAACTTGATCAGCTTGACAGACTGGTGGCTGGAGGTGCAGGAGTTGGTGTACAGGGAGAAGAGTAGGGGGGAAAGTACACAGCCCTGGGGTGATCCGGTGCTGATGCTTACAGAGTCCGAGACAGTCTTTCCCAGCCGCACATGCTGCCTCCAGTCCATCAGGAAGTCGGTGATCCACCTGCAGAGGGAGTCAGGCACGTTGAGCAGGGACAGCTTGTCCTGGAGCAGAGCGGGGCGGACGGTATTGAATGCAGAGCTGAAGTCCACAAACAGGATCCTGACGTAGGTTCCCGGGGAGTCCAGGTGCTGCAGGATGGAGTGGAGGGCCAGGTTGACTGCGTCGTCCACAGACCTGTTGGCTCTGTAGGCGAACTGCAGCGGGTCCAGGAGGGGAGTGGTGATGGTCTTGAGGTGGGGCAGGACCAGGCGCTCAAAGGACTTCATGACTACAGAGGTGAGCGCTACAGGTCTGTAGTCGTTAAGTCCAGTGATCCGTGGCTTCTTGGGGACAGGGACGATGGTAGAGGTTTTGAGGCAGGCTGGCACGTGGCATGACTTCAGGGAGGTGTTAAAAATGTCTGAAGACAGGAGTCAGCTCCTCCGCACAGTGTCTCAGGGTGGAGGGAAACACGCCGTCCGGACCGGGGGCCTTGCGCGGGTTCAGTCTGGAGAACTGTCTGTGCACGTCCTGCTCACTGATGGCAAGGGCAGGGGGGGAGGAGAGGGGAAGCGCCTTTGATGAAGTGGGGATCATGGAGGCAGTGACGCTGGGGGGAGGGGGGAGTTGGACACAGCTGACGAGGTGTCAAAACGGGCATAGTGTTGGGACAGTCTTTGACAAAGGGCTTTGTCATCCTGTCCCTTAGAAGCCTGAGGCCGATAGTTGGTGATTTGCCTCAGTCCTCTCCACACAGAGGCAGAGTTGTTAGCAGTGAACTGCTGCTGGAGTCTCTCAGAATACACAGATTTAGCTCTCGTCAGCTCTCTGCTAAACCGGTATTTGACCTCCTTGTAGCAGTCCCTGTCTCCACTTTTCAACGCTGCTTCCTTCTCCTTCCTGATCTGTCTGAGCTTAGCTGTGAACCAGGGCTTGTCGTTGGAGTAACTCACCCTGGTGCGCGATGGAAGAATGCACTCCTCACAAAAGTGGATATATGAGGTCACAGTGTCCGTGTACTCATCCAGATCATGCGTGGCTCCTTTAAACATGTCCCAGTCAGTTATTTCCAAGCACGTGCGCAGCTCCTCCACAGCTTCACTGGTCCATTTCCTCGTAGTGCTCACAACAGGTTTTGTGAGCTTCAGTCTCTGTCTGTATGTGGGGATCAGGTGGACCATCACGTGATCAGATAGTTCGAGCGCAGCGCGGGGAACAGCGCGATACGCATCCTTAACTGTTGTGTAACAGTGATCCAGCGTGATCTCTCCTCTGGTGGGGCATTTAATAAACTGTTTGTACTGGAGGAGTTCGTGGCTCAGGTTGCTCTGGTTAAAGTCGCCAACCACAATAACCAGAGAGTCCGGGAAGGTCCGCTCCGCTTGCTGAATGTGATCCGCGAGCGCGCGCTGAGCCTCGCACACGTCCGCGTCGGGCGGGATGTAGACAGCGGCCAGAATGAATGAAGCAAACTCACGCGGGGAATAAAATGGCTTGCAGTTGATGAATAAATATTCCAGAGCAGGAGAACAGTGTTGGGAGATCACAGTTACATCGGAGCACCAGCTGCTGTTGATGTAGAAGCAGACTCCTCCGCATGTGGTCTTGCCAGAGAGCCCCGTGTCTCGGTCAGCACAAAACAGCTGAAATCCCTCGAGGAGGAGCACGCTGTCCGGTGTCTCTTCCTTGAGCCAGGTCTCAGTGAAGCAGAGGGCACATGAGGTGGAGAGGTCCTTAAATCGCATCAGCAGTCTCAGCTCATCTACCTTGTTATAAAGTGAGTTGACGTTGGACAGAAAGATCCCAGGCAAAGCCATGCGCGTGCCTCTCTTGTGAAGCCGCACCAGGGCACCCGCTCGTCTTCCTCTCTTTCGCCGTCTCACTTTTTGGGCTAAAAAGTGAGCCAGATCGGCAGCAGGAGCCAAGAAAAATGGGAGTAGGTCAGTGGGAGTGAAAGTCCTGATATTTAGTAGCTCTTCACGGGTGTAAGAGCAGGCAGACACACAATTGACGAACAAAAACAAAAATAAAAGGGAAGCGAAGCACCATGGCGACCACTGTGGGTGCCATCTTGGATCAAATTATGCTGATGTGCTGTATATGCTGACTGTGGTGTATATAACAACAAACACAATCTGCTATGTACCTGATCAAGAGCTGAGGTCTTGAAACGTGGGATAAAGTGTCTATAACAATCTGGACGTACTGGCTTCTTCTGCTTTAAGTCACCTGAATGACAAAATATAATGAAGGAAATGCATAAGTTTGCCATTAAGGAAAAAAAAAAAAATCAATGCCAGACACTGGTAAGGTCAAAATAGTAGTGATATCCTACCAGTGCCCATATGACCAGCATTCATGGGAGACATGCTGACCAAGTCTGTGACTTTGAGGAAGGAAGCGGGTCTGGGATCAGAGGTAGGACCTGGGTGGGCCTCTTGGGTGGGCACAGTTGGGATGGTCCAGTTCCCCTCACAGACAGACAAAGAATCTAAAACCAGACAAGACAGGAGAGATGCTGAGAAATATTTAAAGGCATATGATCAAATGAGCTTGAACCCCTTGCACTTTGAACCTATGGAAGCTAATCTTTCATAGATCTACCAACATCGTCATTAACCTTCGAAAACTCAAAGTGAGACTGGCCACTTAAATGCAGCATTCACCCTTACTTTAGTAACAGTACATATGATGAAGCTTGAATCCAGCCACATGGGGTGCACAAGGCAGTGTACTCCTAGTGCTGGTCCCAAGCCCGGGTAAATGGAGAGGGATGTGTCTGGAAGGGCATCCGACATAAGTGACTGAAGCTGTTGACCATTATAATAATGGACTACATAAGATCCTTGAGTCAGAATCAGAATCAGAATCAGAATCAGGTTTATTGCCATTGTTCATGTAGTACACAAACTAGGAATTTGTCTCGGTACAATGCTGCAACATTAAACATGATAAGATAAGAGAAATAAACTATACATGTAATAAAGTGTAGGATAAGATTAAGTGATACTGGTCAACAGTTAAAATATATATTAGCCAGCAGCAGATACTGTGGAGAACTATATAGTGCAGTCGGTAATGCAGAAGAAAACAGTGATGATTGACATGAGTCTGGTTGAGCTGCTGTACATGGTGCACGAGAGTCAATAAGTCACTTAGTGTTCAGCAGTCTAATGGCAGAGGGGAAAAAGCTGTTCATGTGACGGGAGGTTTTAGTCTGGATGGACCGAAGTCTTCTACCAGAGGGGAGGGGGGCAAACAGTACGTGACCAGGGTGTGAGGGATCGGCTATGATCCGGCCAGCACGCCTCCGGGTCCTGGAGATGTACAGATCCTGGAGAGATGGGAGCTTGCAGCCGATCACCTTCTCAGAAGTGCGCACGACGCGCTGCAGCCTTAGTCTGTCCCTGGCAGTGGCTCCTGCATACCACACGGTTATGGAGGTGGTGAGGATGGACTCGATGATGGCTGTGTAGAACTGCACTAACATCTTGGTGGGTAGCTTGAGCTTCCTCAGCTGCCGTAGGAAGAACATCCTCTGCTGGGCTTTTTTGATGAGTGAGCTGATGGTCAGCTCCCATTTGAGGTCCCTGGTGATGGTAGTGCCTAGGAAGCGGAAGGAATCCGCAGTGGTGATGGGAGAGCCTGAGAGGGTGAGGGGGGGCAGAGGAGTAGTGACTTTCCTGAAGTCTACAATCATCTCCACTGTCTTCAGAGCGTTCAGCTGCAGGTTGTTATTGCTGCACCAGGACGCCAGCTGGGCCACCTCTCTCCTGTAGGCGGACTCGTCGCCGTTGGAGATGAGCCCGATGAGGGTGGTGTCGTCCGCAAACTTGATCAACTTGACAGACTGGTGGCTGGAGGTGCAGGAGTTGGTGTAAAGGGAGAAGAGTAGGGGGGAAAGTACACAGCCCTGGGGTGATCCGGTGCTGATGCTAGTATAGTCTGAGACAGTCTTTCCCAGCCGCACATGCTGCCTCCGGTCCGTCAGGAAGTCGATGATCCACCTGCAGAGGGAGTCAGGCACGTTGAGCAGGGACAGCTTGTCCCGGAGCAGAGCGGGGCGGATGGTGTTGAATGCGGAGCTGAAGTCCACAAACAGGATCCTGGCGTAGGTTCCCGGGGAGTCCAGGTGCTGCAGGATGGAGTGGAGGACCAGGTTGACTGCGTCGTCTACAGACCTGTTGGCTCGGTAGGCAAACTGCAGCGGGTCCAGGAGAGGGGTGGTGATGGACTTGAGGTGGGACAGGACCAGGCGCTCAAAGGACTTCATGACTACAGAGGTGAGCGCTACAGGTCTGTAGTCATTAAGTCCAGTGATCCGTGGCTTCTTGGGGACAGGGATGATGGTGGAGGATTTGAGGCAGGACGGCACGTGGCATAACTTAAGGGAGGTGTTAAAAATGTCTGTGAATACAGGAGCCAGCTGTTTCGCACAGAGTCTCAGGGTGGAGGGAGACACGCCGTCTGGGCCGGGGGCCTTGCGCGGGTTCAGTCTGGAGAACTGTTTGAGCACATCCTGCTCACTGATGATAAGGGGAGGGGGGGAGGAGGGGGGAGGTGCCTTAAATGAAGTAGGGAATGTGGAGGCTGTGGAGCTGGAGGGAGGGGGGGAGTTGGACACAGATGACGAGGTGTCAAAACGGGCATAGTGTTGGGACAGTCTTTGACAAAGGGCTTTGTCATCCTGACCTTTAGGAGCCTTAGGTCGATAGTTGGTGATTTGCCTCAGTCCTCTCCACACGGAAGCCGAATCATTAGCAGTGAACTGCTGCTGGAGTCTCTCTGAGTATAGAGATTTAGCCCTCTTCAGCTCTCTGTTAAACCGGTATTTAACCTCCCTGTAGCAGTCCCTGTCTCCACTTTTCAGCGCTGCTTCCTTCTCCTTCCTGATCTGTCTGAGCTTAGCTGTGAACCAGGGTTTGTCATTAGAGTAACTCACCCTGGTGCGTGATGGAAGAATGTTCTCTTCACAAAAGTGGATATATGAGTTCACAGTGTCCGTGTACTCATCCAGATCATGCGTGGCTCCTTTAAGCATGCCCCAGTCAGATATTTCCATGCACGTTTCCAGCTTCTCCTCAGCATCACTGGTCCGTATCTTCGTAGTGCTCACAACAGGTTTAGTGAGCTTCAATCTCTGTCTGTATGTGGGAATGAGGTGAACCATCACGTGATCAGATAATCCCAGCACAGCTCGAGGGACAGCGCGATATGCGTCTTTCACTGTGGTGTAACAGTGATCCAGTGTGTTTAATCCTCTGGTGGGGCATTTAATAAACTGTTTGTAGCGGGGGAGATCGTGGCTAAGATTGCACTGATTAAAGTCACCAGCCACAATAATCAGCGAGTCTGGAAAACTCCGCTCTGTGTGTTGAATGTGATCCGCGAGCACGCGCTGAGCTTCGCGCGTGTCCGCGTCGGGAGGGGCGTACACAGCGATCATTATGAAAGAAGCAAACTCCCGCGGGGAATAGAAGGGCTTGCAATTGATAACAAGAAATTCCAAGGCAGGAGAACAGTGTTTGGAAATTACCGTTACATCAGAGCACCAGCTGCAGTTGATGTAGAAGCAGACACCGCCTCCTGTGGTCTTGCCGGAAAGCTCTGTGTCACGATCAGCACGGAAGAGCTGAAAGCCGTCGAGGAGCAGCACGCTGTCCGGTATATTTTCCCGGAGCCAGGTCTCAGTAAAGCAGAGGACAGCTGAGGAGGCGAGGTCCTTAAAACGCATCAGCAGTCTCAGTTCATCTACCTTGTTAGAGAGAGAGTTGGTATTGGCCAGAAATATGCCAGGCAGCGCCGTTCGCGAGCCTCTCCTGCGAAGTCGTACGAGAGCGCCCGCTCGTCTTCCTCTCTTCCGCCGTCTCACTTTCCGAGCCAAACAATAAACCAGATCGGCGGCAGGGGCTAGAAAAACTGGGAGGAGGTCCGTGGGGGTGAAAGTCCTGATATTTAGAAGTTCTTCACGGGTATAAGTGCAAGCAGACACACAATTGACAAACAAAAACAAACAAAGAGCGCAGCGAAGCACCATGTCGACCGCTGTGGGCGCCATCTTGGATCTTGTCACTCCAAGTCACACATGTGACTTGGAGTCACATGCTCCACTGAAAACGAGGATGATTTCTTTTGCCAAATCAGGTCCTTGGTACATGGATGAGCTGTGGAGGATGAAGAGCATGTTGGTCATGCTCTTGAGTTGCGCTCTACGGTTTCTGGTTTGACAGTTCATAAGCGGGTGTACCGTGACCATCAAAAAGCCTACTTACTGCAAGGCACTTGCTATTGCGAGAACACAATTCTACTCAAATATAATTAATAAAGGTAAATGGCATTCACTTATATAGCGCTTTTATTCTCATCTCTTGATGACCAAAGCGCTTTACAGATCCTGCTATCCACCCATTCACACACACATTCACACACTGATGGTGGCACGCTACCTAACATGGCGCTTCCAGATCCACCAGGAGCAACTGGGGTGAAGTGTCTTACACAGGGACACAGCGACAGGATACCTGGGAAGAGTGGGATTCGAACCGCCAACCATGTGGTTATTGGACGACCTGCTCTACCTCCTGAGCCACTGCCGCCCCAATAATAGCCCTGGCAACTCAAAACAACTATTTTCTACCATAAATCACCTGCTAAAACCTCAACCACAGACCTGCAACAACTACACTGAGGAGCAATGCAATAGATTTATTGCCTTTTTTTCCCGATAAAGCAAATACCATCCGCTCCTCACTCAACATTCTCCATACCTCACCAGTGACCACAGCCACCTCTAAACCAGAGAGCACTCTCTCTCATTTCAGTACTGCTACAAAGGGAGAAGTAAAGGACATCATATCTAAAATGAGGTCCTCTACATGCTCTCTGGATCCTGTATCTACATCCATAATAAAAGCAAATATTTCAACCATAAGTCCCCTCATTATATCCATAATAAACTGCTCTCTTCAATGAGGTAAAGTTCCATCTATCCTTAAAACTGCTATCAGACCCCATCTGAAAAAAACGACTCGAGACCCTGAAGATCTGGCCAGCTACAGGCCAATCTCCAATTTACCCTTTCTTTCTAAGGTTCTGGAGAGGGTTGTGGTTGGCCAGCTTCAGGATCACCTCAATTCACAGAGTTTATTTGAGAAATTTCAATCTGGCTTCCATGCTGGACATGGCACAGAGATAGCCCTGGTCAGAGTGGTTAATGACTTGCTTATGGCTGCTGATCAGGGCTTCCCATTACTCCTCATCCTCCTTGATCTTACAGCCACATTTGATACTGTTGACCATAACATTCTCCTGTACCGGCTTAAAAAATTAATTTAAACTTTCAGGAACCATCCTGAAATGGTTTGGGCCCCATCTCTCGGGTAGAGCTGAGTTTGTGGCCCTGAGGGATGCTAAATCATTGCCCCACACTATGACCTGTGGGGTCCCTCAGGGATCGGTCCTGGGGCCAACCCTTTCATCATTTACATACTCCCCCTGGGCCGCATCATCAGTAGGTGTGGAATGATGTTCCATTGCTACGCTGATGATACTCAGCTCTACATGAGATTGGACCCAGCATCTTCCACTCCCCCACTGGTCCTCATCTCCTGCCTGGAGGAGATAAAGGCATGGATGGGTGAGAACTTTCTCCAGCTTAACAGCTCCAAAAATGAGGCCATTCGCCCTTATCAGCAGTATCTCGTTATCTGGTCACATCACCCCCGTCTTCCTCTGTTAATAATATGGGAATTAAATTTGACCCTCATTTATTATTTGAAACTGACATTCTACACCTCTATAAAGTCTCTTTTTTTCACCTCAAAAACACTGCCAAACTCCACCACTCCCTTTCCCTCTCTGATGCCAAGAGACTAGTCCACACCTTTATCTCCTCCAGGCTGGACTACTGCGACACACTCATCGGGATATCTGGCAGGGGCGTTCAAAAGCTCCAATACATTCAAAACAGTGCTGCCAGGGTCCTGATGAGGGTGCGGAAATATGACCATATCACACCTATTCTCCAGACTCTTCATCGGCTTCCTGTTCATCTCAGGACTGAATTTAAAATCTGCCTGCTAACTTACCAATGTCTACATGGCAAAGTACCAGACTATCTGAAGATCATCTTCTATCACCACATACAGCCACGAGACAGCTCCGCTACAACAATAGCCATCGTCTTCAACCTCCAAAGACCAAGCTTCATATCATGGGAGACCTGGCCTTTCAGGCAATTTCCCCATGTTTGTGGAATGCCCTTCCAGAACATTTGAGGATTCCACAATCTGTTGAGACTTTTAAAAAAACACTTGTCAGACTTTTTTATTTAGAAAAGCTTATTAAAGTCTGTTTCATCTGATTTTAACCTTTTTAACCTTTAAACTTTAACTTTTTAAACTTTTAGTTTTTTTATAGTTTTTTCTTTTTTTAATTCTGTTGCCGTTTAAACTGTAGCACTTTGAGGTTTCTTTGAAATGTAAAGTGCATTATAAATAAAATTTATTATTATTATTATTAAAACCATTGCCAAATTAAAACATGTGGATCATGTCGTATGAGACTTTCATATCGGATTGGTCGAGGCCCAGGTTAACCGTGACTGCCACCAGTGTTGTTTACCGACAGGGTGCAGGTGAAAATTGGGCTACTGTTGGTTGAAGATTGAGGAGGATGAAGGGGGGAAACGTGTTAGGAGGGAGAGAGAAAAGGAAAGGTACAAGTGTGGAGGTGAGAGTTGGGACATTAAATGCAAGGACTATGACTGGTAAAAGCAGAGAGTTGTCTGATATGATGGAGAGAAGAAAGGTAGATATACTGTGTGTTCAAGAAACCAGGTGGAAGGGAAGGAAGGCTAGGAGCATTGGAGGTGGATTTAAACTGTTCTACCATGGTGTAGATGGGAAGAGAAATGAAGTAGAGGAGTAATCTTCAAGGACAAGTATGTGAAGAGTGTTCAGGAGGTAAAGGGGGAGTCAGACAAGAACATGAGTTTAAAGCTAGAAGTCTAAGGTGTGATGTTGACTGTTGTCAGTGTGTATGCCCCACAAGGTGGATGTCTCCCCTCTTCATCCACAAGTTGGATGAAGAGGGGAGACAGTGGTGATTGGAGCAGACTTACATGGACATGTAGATGAAGGGAACAGAGGTGATGAGGAGGTTCTGGGTAGGTATGGTTTTAAGGAGAGAAATATGGAAGGAGAGATGGTTGTGGATTTTGCAAAGTGGGTGGAAATGGCTGTGGTGAACACATACTCCAAGAAGAGAGGAATATAGGGTGACTTACAAGAGTGGAGGAAGGTACACAGGTGGACTACATCTTATGCAGAAGGAGAAATCTGAATGATTGCAAGGTGGCAGGGGAGAATGTAGCTACACAGCATCGGATGGTAGTCTGTAGGGTGACTTTGGAAAGCAAGGAGAGGAAGAGAGTGAAGGCAGAGCCAGAGATTAAGTGAAGTAAGTTACAGAAGGAAGAAGGTTGCACAGATTTCAGGAAGGAGTTGAATCAGTAGGGAAGAATTACCAGATGACTGGGAAAGTACTACAAAAGTATTGAGGGAAATGGGTAGAAAGGTATGTGGTGTATCCTCTGGGCAGAGGAAGGAAGACAAGGAGTCTTGGTGGAATGAGGAGGTACAGGAAAGTATTCAAAGGAAGAGGTTAGCAAAGAAAAAGTGGGATAGAAGAAGAAAGTAGACAGGAGTATAAGGAAGCTAGGCATGTGGCAAAGAGAGAGGTGGCAAAGGCAATGGAAAAGGCATATAGTGAGTTTAGGGCTGTAACGGTACATGTATTCGTATTCGGATAAGATAAGCCTTTATTAGTCCCACAATGGGGAAATTCCAGGATTACAGCAGCAAAGGAATAGCAGCTCTCAGAGAAATAGTTAGTAAGATAATAAGAACTGGTTAGCTAAAGCAGTTAATGTTGCTACCTCCATTTTAAATGATGACTCCCACCCTTTGCACTGCAACTTTCAGCTTCTTCCCTCCTGACGGAGGTTTGCTGTCCCAAAAAGTAAAACCCAGCGCTATAAAAACAGCTTTGTTCCTGCTGCTGTCAAAGAGCTGAACAAGATGTAACAATATATTGCACATAATTTAGTTACCTATTTATTAATTTTATTTTATATTTTTTTTTCCACAATATCTTTATTGAACCTTTTTTTTTTTTTAAACAAACATGATACAAACAATCAAACACTAACACTAAAGTACTACAAAAAAAAAAAATGCACTAAAAAACACCAACAACCACCAGCAAAATCAAATCTTCAACAATGCTCCTCTGTTTAGTCTAGACAATCCAACACATAAGTATACATATTATGTTCACCAGTTTGGAATTTACAAGGTCCACACATATCATTCACCTTCTTCAAGAGTTATGTTTAAATTTTTTACATAATCAATAAAAGGTCTCCATATATTCTCAAACACAATTTCCTTTGATTTCAGTATATATGTTATTCTTTCTAATGGAAGGTTTGTTAACATCTGTCTTAACCACTGAGTCACATCTGGTCTATGAGTCTTTTTCCATAATAGTGCAATACATTTTTTGGCATTAAGCAAACTGAGGTCTATGAATGTTCTTTCACTTTTATTAAAATTATGCTTTTCTGGGTACAGACCCAACAAAAACAGTTTAGGATTCAATATGATTTGTTTTGAGATTATTTTTTCAATTGTTACCCTCACCTCTTCCCAAAACATTCTTATTAATCTACATTCCCATACACAATGAAATAGAGTTCCTTTACTTTCCATGCACTTTGTGCATGTATCTGGTATATTTTTGTTATATCTATTTAACTCCTCCGGTGTAACATACATTCGCATTAACCATTTGAAATGTATCAATTTAAGGCGTACATTTATTGATTTGGTTTGAGCTTCTGTACAAGCCAATTCCCATTGTTCCTCTGAAATTTCAGTTTGCAGATCTTCTTTCCAGTAGTTTAATCTTTTCAGTGAATTTTCACTTGAAAATAGTGTCAATGAGTTATAAAACTCTGAAATAATACCCTTTCTTTTACTATCTTTCATCAACATTTTTTCCAAGGATGAATAGATAGGTCGAGTGAGAGCTTTATTTTGATTTGATCGAATAAAGTTTCTAAGTTGAAGATATTTAAAAAAATGTGTTCTATTGAGATTAAATTTGATCCTCAACTCTTCAAAAGACATTATGTTTTCTGCACATGGCAAATATAAATCCTGAATCTTTTGTATCCCTTTTAAATACCATACTTTAAATACAGCGTCCGCTCTCCCTGGTTTAAAATATTGATTACCCCATATTGGACTAAATTGTGACAATAACTGTGGTTCTTTTAAATAGTTTTTAGCTTCACACCATATTTTGATCATATGCTTTACAAATGGATTTTTAACTTGTTTTTGTAATTTTTTTGCCGAATCTGAGTATATGAATATGGGAAGAGGTAAAGGTAAATTGTATGATTCCATTTCAGTCCAGTGAGGGAGATCATTTGATGAAAAATAGTATGTCATAGACCTCAGTTGTGCCGACCAATAATACAACATAAAATTTGGACATTTCAGACCTCCACGATCAAATGGTAAATATAATAAAGACAGACGTAATCTAGCCCTCCTGTTGTTCCATATAAATTCCACTAACTTTTTTTTAATTCTTGAGAATAAATCTAAAGGTGGTGGTAAGGGAATGTATTGAAATAAATAAAGTATTTTAGGTAAGATATTACTTTTAAGTATATTAATTCTCCCGATCATCGACATTGGTAGTGACATCCATCTCTGAAGTAACTCATCAATATCTGTCATTAAGGCTTCATAATTGACACTGGCGATTGATTCTAGCTTAGGCACAATTTGGATTCCTAAATATTTAAACTGATTTACAACATTGAATTGATTTACCTCAGGGGCTGGGTAATTTCTCTGGGTCTCATTTAGCATTAATATTGAAGATTTAGTTTTATTTATTTTATATCCTGATATTTCCCCGAAATTCTTTATTAAATTCAACAAGGTCGGAATTGATTTTTTAAGATTCGACATAAACAAAATTATGTCATCGGCATACAGGAAGATTTTATGTTCTGTTGGTCCAACTTTAATTCCATATATTTGTGACTGTAGACGTATCGCCATCGCTAAAGGTTCAATTGCCATAGTAAACAGTAAAGGTGAAAGTGGACAGCCTTGTCGACATCCTCTATTGATTTTTATTGATTTTGAAATATTGTTATTTGTTAGAATTTCTGCAGTAGCATTATTATATATTATCTGAACCCATTTTATGAAATTATTTCCAAGTCCAAACCTTTGTAAGACTTCAAAAAGAAAGGGCCATTCAACTCTATCAAAGGCTTTTTCGGCATCCAGTGATAAGAGAGCTGTATCCGGTGCTTCTTTATTAGAATAAATAATATTAAATAGTCTTCTTACATTATGGAAGCCTTGTCTTCCCTTTATAAAGCCATTCTGATCTCGATTAATAATATTTGGTAAAATTTCTTGTATTCGTCTTGCTAAAATTTTACAGATTATCTTAAGGTCGGCATTTAATAGGCTTATTGGTCTCATATTTTCACATTTATTAGAGGGCTTACCTGGTTTTGGCAACAGTATAATTAAGGCATTATTCATATATGATGGTAAATTACTATTTTGAAATGCTTCTAAAACCATTTCCAAAAAAGGTTTTGTTAATTTATTCTTAAATTTTTTATAAAGGTCAACTGGAAGACCATCTGGTCCTGCACTTTTTCCTGATTTCATATTATCAATGGCTAGTCCAACTTCTTCTTGACTAATTTTAGACTCCAGTATCTCCCTATTTTCATTTGGAATACACGGTATAAATAGTTCATTCAAAAACCCATGTAGTTTTGTTAAGTCAGATTCATTTTTGGTATCATATAATTTTTCATAGTAATCTCTAAAGGCTCTATTAATTTCTGAAGGATCTATAACTACCTGTCCGTTACTTATAATACTGGTAATTGGTGTTTTAGATTCTAATTGTTTAATCTGCCATGCCAATAACTTTCCTGATTTTTCACCTTGTTCATAAAAAGATTGTTTCAATCTTAGAAGACTCGGGGCAGCTCTATTCGCTGATTTTTTGTCATATTCAGCTCTCAAAATCAGTAATTCGTTCTCCAACCTTGGATCTCTTCCTGCATATACTCTTTCTTGAAGAATTTTTATTTTATGTTCCAATTGGACTCTCTCCTCTCGAGTCTTCTTAGATTTTGAACCTGTATAACTAATAATATGTCCCCTAATAAAAGCTTTGAAAGCCTCCCACTTTACACATGCTGATGTTTGTGTAGTATTGATATCAAAGAACTCATCTATCTGTTTTTCTATATACTTAACAAATTCCTCATCCTGAAGCCATTTATGCTGAAATTGCCATCTACCTGGTTCCTTTGTCAATTTCTTATCTACATACATTAGACAGCAGGGTGCATGATCAGAGATCACGATGTTATCATAAAAACAGTTTTGAATCTTGGACCTTAATTCTGTGGAGATCAAAAAATAATCTATACGTGAGAATGTCTTGTAGGTATTGGAATAACAAGAGTATGCTTTAACTTGTGGTTTCATTTCTCTCCATATATCTATCAATTTCAATTCTTTCATAAAATGATTAATGGTCATCCTACATCCATTGTGCGTACAGTCCAGTCCTGTTGATCTGTCTATACCGGGATTCAATGTACAATTAAAATCCCCTGCTATTATATGCTGCCCTGTAAGTGATGATAAGATAAGAAATAAATTAGCAAAGAACTTTTGATCATCTATATTGGGACCATATAAGTTCACCAAATTTATGTTTTCTAATAGCAAAGATCCTTGAATGATTACATATCTTCCAAATTTGTCTCCAATTACATTTTTCACTTGAAATGGGACTGATTTATGTATGAGAGTCATAACTCCCCTGGCTCGGGATGAAAATGATGAGGTGAAAACATTTCCTTGCCATCTACTCCTAATTCTTTTTACATCTTCCTCTATTAGATGAGTTTCTTGTAAAAACACAATTTTTGAACCCATGTCTTTTATTTTATTCATAACTTGTTTAAGTTTTTTTTAAATTTTGTAGACCTCTGCAATTCCATGAAGTTAAATTAAGATTAACGCTTTGATTTATAATCAATAGGGAGTTTGGGATTACCTTGCAGTGTAAACATGCTCAAACAGAAAAGCAAAAAAATGAGTGGTTGAACATTCACCCTACAAACTACACACAAACAAATTCCCCCTTCCCACATTTGTGGCAATCCCCCCAAAAACAAAAGAAAAATTCCGTCTCCCGATATAGCCATCGACCGTTCCACACCCACGAGGAACAGCCAAAGCCACTCCTTCTTCATCCTCCCAATCACCCTAACTCTACTGCTTTTAATAACGTAACATTAACTCTCTTCTGTAATTTTCCAATTTAACTCCAAAATTTTTTAGCAATTTTGTACCTTTTTTTTTTTTTAATATGTAATACATTCTATATTTTGTAATCTTGTTATATGCTTCTAATCAGTTAAATGCTCAAATATTCTACCCTATATTCTGTTCATGCTTAGCTCCCACCAGTCTCTTCCTGGATCTTCTTGATGAGCTCCTGCGCCTCCTCGGGGGTCTTGAAGATGCGTGTTCTGCCCTCATATGTGACCAGAAGTCTTGCAGGGTGAATCACTCCATGACGAATCTCAAGGTTGCGCAGTTCTTTGCGGATGGGGTCAAACTGCTTCCTTAATTGTTGGATTCCTGAGGCCAAATCTGGGTAGAACCGCACCTGCTGATCTTGGTATTTAATTTCTCCTTTGGCCCGCACCGCGTTGGAGATCGTCATCCTGTCTCTGTAGCTGAGAAACTTCATAATTAACGTCCTCGGTGCTGCCTTGTTACCTCTCGGTGGGCCAATTCGGTGGGAGCTTTCCAAGACGACTGATGATTTTAGCTCCGCGTTGTTCAGCGCCTCCGGGATCCACCCCTCCAAAAAGGAGCATGAATCACGACCTTCGGCTCCCTCCAGTAAACCCACCAGCCTCAGGTTGTTCCGTCTGGACCGAGATTCCAAGTCCAGAACGCTATTTTCCAGATCTTTATTTTTTTTTTCCAAAGTGCGCACCTTTATTTGAAGTCCGCTGATTTCATCCTCCGCACTTGAAACACGAAGCTCCGCCTGCGTCACTCGCTCCACGCAGTCACCCAACTCCTTTCTCATTGCATCCAACGCTGCCATAATCCCATCAAGTTTAGCGGAAAAGTCTGCTCTCATTGAGCTAATGGCAGCCAGCACTGCACCTGTGCCGCCATCGTCAGCAGCAGCAGTTACCGCACCACCGCTAGTTTCATCCGCCATATCCGCAGCTTTTTCTACTGCGCCACAAACTTTAAAGTCCGTTAATTTGGACTGCTTCGGCGATTCAATTTTTCCCCCTCCTGATTTCCCAGCCTTAGTCTTCACCGGCATATCCTCACCCAAACGCTGGGAAAAGTTCTGTTCCAAATGAGAGAGTTATTTGCCGAATTTTTATTTCCAGGAGCAGAGCAGAGTGATACGTGTCCTTCTAGGCGGCCGCCATAACCGGAAGTCCATTTTATTTTATATTTACTTATTTTTGTAGGTTTTTTTATTTGGGTTCTAAATCTTTTATTGGGTTTTAGACTTTTGAGTTTTTAACCTCTTTGACTAGTCTTAACTTTTTAATATGACCCTTCTCTCTTATCTGTTTTTTCTCTTATCTCTTTGTCCTATGTCTTGACTGGTGGAGCCTTGAGTACTTTTATCATGTTTATAATCAGCTTCATGTGTGCCTGTGTTTGTGTTCATGTGGAATGTAATTGTGGTTTGTAAATATGGATGTCACCTGACTGCAAAACAAATCTACCTACGGGTACAAATAAAGTAACCTGAACCTGAATATGTACACAGATATATACACAGTGCAGGAACATTGCAGCTAGATGGAACAAACAGCATTACGGTTTGTTATGCAGTCCTTCCAGGATTTCGCAATGTTGCGATCATGTCAATTCATGCGAAATCAGCCAATCAGCGCAACTATTGTGCAACCTTGCAACTTTGTCCAATCACCGCAACTTTCCCGCAATTTTGGCCAATCCTCGTCAACTTCCGCCAATTTCACCAATGAAATTTGTCTCTCTATGGTGCCCAAACAGTCTAACCAATCAAATGCATCGCTACACCCGTTCACTTCCGTGTTTACAGTGAGTATTAACCGAAAAAACAGAGTGTGTGACTTAAAAAAAAAACAAAAAACACCCGCGAGGTTTCCAACACTGTCCCTTCCTTCGTTTCCCCCAGCCTGCCGGTGGACGTCTTGCCACTTCTCCATCCTGACCGCGTGTACGAAGCACTGGGTTTGTGTTGAAAAACGTCTGCCTGCTCCAAAAGCACCCCATCACGGGAGCGCGTGGGAGTACAGACGCCATAAAACCACAAACAAAAGAGCAAATCTAATACTACAGCCAGTGTTTGAACATTTTATATATCTTTAGAGGAAAAATCATTACTACATCTTGTCAATGAGCATTAAGGCTGTGAATCTCCGGTCTGGACACGGACAACCCCCGCGCCGTAATTGAAAGATATGTGAGACAAGTGTGTATGTCAAGACCAACGTGCAGCAGACAGACAGGTAGGAGTTAGGCATGAAAGAGAGAGAATATTGTAATTTTTTCAGAAAAACACACTCCCATATATGAGCCCTATATATATGGCTGTCCTTTGTTGCCGAAGATGACGGTCTTGTGCTTGAGTTGAGGTCTATCTCAAGCAGGCTCTTGTGTGGGCAATCAGACCCGCTCGGGATCTGCAGAAATGCTGACAGTTGTTGCACCGGAAAATGCTTGAAGTAGTACGACGACGACAATGCCTTGCACAGTTCCAAAGCCAGTTGGTGTTGTGCCTCCACCAGATTGCCTCTCTGGGCCTCAGTGCCTGATGCAATGTGGTGCACAAGTGTGCAACATACATCGTTGACGAGGAGGACGCCCCGCAGTAGCAGCTCACTTGCGAGTTGATGCCATCCGTTTGTCTCGATTGAGGCTAATCCACATGCCATCTGGTGTTCAAGCCATTGGCTCTGTGAAGAGCTCTTCTGCCACTTGCACCACCAGACATCCTGCTGTCAATGTCAGGACCTGTATCCCTAGGTAGGGAGGCAAGAGGGTGCTATCACTTGCCCAAGGTGAATCCTCAGACTAGTGGAGGGAAGGAGTTGTCTTACTTCTCCATTCTAGACTGGCTCCAGAGCCAAAGTCTAGCCACTGCCCCATGTTGCTTATTCTGTTGCTCTGTATGAGCCCCATACAGAGCAACAGAATAAATTATTTCTTTTTAACTCTCTGCTCGGCACCGAGTGGTTGGGGACTGTAGAGAGTTTTCAAATGAAGGTGCTGCCAATAATTTTTAAATTTATACTCTTTAGCATGCATTCAATGCAATTTAGCTGTTGTAATGGATATTGTGTTAAAGTCTGTATTTGCTGTTGCACAAAAGAGTTTTTCCTGTATAGCAGAAATTTCTGCTTAATTTACAAATCATTGTAATTGGAAATTTTTGACAATCCTGTGCTTTTCTTGTATTGCTATATAGAATATCTGCTTAAACGACCCTCATCAGTTGACGCAGACGCACTGAACCAGATCCCCCAGCAGCTAATGCAAGACTCGCTCGCAGAACCCCCATCCATAGACGAAATTAAGAAGGCAATCCTTCAGACAAACTCGGGCAGAGCGTCGGGAAAGGATGGCATTCCTGCCGAGATCTACAAGGCGGCAAGCCCCAACGCCCTTGAAGCCTTTCATGATGTCCTGCTGAGTATCTGGGAAAAGGAGGAGATGCCTGATGTCTTCCGTGATGCCTTGATTGTCTCCATCTACAAGAACAAGGGAAGCAAATCCGACTGTGGCAACTACAGGGGCATCTCCCTCCTCTCTATTGCAGAGAAGATCTTTGCCAGAGTCATACTCAGACTTATCACAGTATCAGAGCAGAATCTCCCAGAGGCACAGTGCGGCTTCAGGCCTGGCAGAAGTACTGTTGATATGATTTTTGCCTTGAGACAACTTCAAGAGAAGTGCATTGAACAAAACATGCCCCTATTTTCTGTCTTCATAGATCTGACCAAGGCTTTTGACACGGTCAATAGAGAGGCCCTCTGGACAGAGCGTATCGGATGCCACCCAAAATTTATATCGATGATCAGGCTTTTCCACAACGGTATGACTGGCCAGGTCGTCTCCAGCAGGAATGTGTCGGAAGCCTTTGCAATCAGCAACGGTGTGAAGCAGGGCTATGTCCTAGCTCCAGTCCTATTTAACGTGTTCTTTACCTGCATGCTGTCCCATGCCGTCCGAGACCTGGTGAAGGGGGTCTACATTCACTACCGTTTGGATGGCTCCCTCTTCGACCTGCGCCGTCTCACCGCCAAGACAAAGAGCCTGCAAACCCTCCTCCAAGAAGTCCTCTTTGCTGATGACTGCGCCCTTGTGGCCCACGCAGAATCCGACCTGCAGATGATGTTAGACCGCTTCTGAGGCTTCAAAGCTCTTCGGCCTGACCGTCAGCCTCGGCAAGACGGAGGTGCTTCACCAACCTGCACCAAACACTCATCCACCTGCACCCAACATTGTCATCGACAACACACCACTTGCCAATGTCGAACATTTCAAGTACCTGGGTAGCACCATTTCCTGTGATGGCTCCCCGGACAAAGAAATCGCCTCTAGAATCGGCAAGGCTAGCCAGGCACTGGGCAGACTCCGCACTCGAGTGCTCAACCAAAACAGTATCCGGTTATCAACGAAACTGAAAGTTTACAATGCTGTGGTACTCCCCTCCCTCCTCTACGGTTGTGAAACATGGACGCTGTATCGCAGACACGTCAAAAAGCTGGAGTACTTCCACATGCGAGTTCTCCGCTCCATACTCAGAATCAGCTGGCAAGACCTCATCACCAACTTGGAGGTCCTGGAGCGTGCCAACTCCACCAGCATTGAGGCCATGCTTATTAAGGCCCAACTTCGACGGATGGGGCATGTCATCAAAATGGAGGAGTTTAGGATGCCAAGACGCCTGATGTATGGTGAGCTCCAGCTTGGCAAGAGAAACCGAGGCCGCCCAAAGCTGCGATACAAAGATACTGTGAAAGCAAACATCCAGTCGTGTCATATCAAGCTGAAGGAACTGGAGGAGCGTGCTATGGACAAACCAGAATGGAGAGCCTTAATCCACAAAGCTGCTGCCAACTACGAAGAAGCACGACGCCAGAAACTCACTGACGCCAGAGAAAAGCGACACAGAGCTGCATCAGCAGTGATTACAACAACGGACTTCCAATGCCCCCACTGTTCAAGACTCTGCACAACCAGGCTAGGACTGCAGGGCCACCTTCGCATGCATCGATGAGCTGCAGAATGCAAACGTCATCATCGGATCCGATGGACAACCACCATATAGAATATCACTGCAGTAAACTGGAAAAAAACATCTGCTTCAAAATTTATAATTCTTCCCACAACTTTTAGTGCAAAAAAAAAAACAAACAAACTCTCAAAACATCTCAACTTTTATCGCAACTCTTTAAAAAAGCTCCAACAAATTCAGGCTTTTTGGGCTGCAACAATCAAAAACATCCCGCAAAATCCTGGAGGGACTGGTTAAGTTACCCTGCAGCATATGAATTTGTACCCAGACAGTATATTTCGTATTTGAATCAACAGTGATGTTGCCATCCTCAGTAATGATTAATATTGGCCTAGTTGTATAATGGAGGAGATGATTTATTGTGCAAGGTTGTTACATTTAGTACATTCAATACAACCTCTACGAGCAGCCCTGGTTAGGTTATAAAGTTTGACAGCCATAGGAAGGAAGGACCTGCGGAACCTCTCCGTCGTACACCTAGGATAACACAGCCTACTGCTAAATGAGCTCCTCAGTGCGTTCAGTGTGTCCTGCATGGGGTGGGACTTGGACTCCAGCAGAGATGACAGCTTAGCCATCATCCTCCTCTCTCCTATCTTCTCCACTGCGTGAGGCGTCGCCCCAGAACAGGTCTCTTCCTGTCGGCTGCCATGATGCCGCTGCCCCAGCAGACCACTCCAAATGTAATGGCTGATGCCACCTCCGAATTGTAGGTCTTCAGGAGTGCCCCTTGCACTCCAAAAGACCTGAGTCTCCTCAGCAGGAACAGCCTGCTCTGTCCCTTCTTGTAGAGCGCGTTGGTGTTGTGTGACCAGCCCAGTTTATTGTTCAGGTGAACACCCAGGTTCTTGTAAGATGTCACCATCTCAATGTCTGTTCCCTGGATGTTTATTGGTGCTGTGGGGGGGGGGGGGGTGTTGTCCTTGTCTGCGGCAGTCCACCACCAGTTCCTTAGTTTTCCTCGCATTGATCTGGAGGCAGTTCCATTGGCACCAGTCCACGAAGTCCTGGATAAGTCCTCTGTACTCTGCATCATCTCCATCAGCGATGAGGCCGACAATCACAGAGTCATGAGAGAACTTCTGTAGATGGCAGTGTGGTATGTTGTGTGAAAAGTCAGCAGTGTAGAGGGTCAACAGGAAGGAAGCCAAATCTGTTCCCTGGGGGGGGGGCTCCCATACTGCAGATGATGGCATCAGACACACAGTCCTGGGTTCTCACAAACTGTGGTCGGTTTGTGAGGTAGTCCAGAATCCACGATGACAGGTGCTGGTTCACCTCTGTGCACAGTAGCTTGTCCCTCAAGATCACTGGTTAGATGGTGTTGAAAGCACTGGAGTAATCAAAGAAGATGATCCCACAGTGCTCCCAGGCTTCTCCAGGTGGGACAGGGAACGGTGTAGGAGGAAGATCACTACATCCTCCACCCCGATGCCATGCTGGTAGGCAAAGTGAAGTGGATCCATCGCTGGTCCCACCAGGGGGCAGAGGTGGGTGAGGAGCAGCCTCTCCGGGGTCTTCATTAGGTGTGATGTGAGGGCCACTGGTCTGTAGCTGTTCAGGTCCTTGGGGTGAGGGGTCTTCGGTATGGGTACCACACAGGATGTTTTCCACAGCTGTGGTACCCTCCCCAGCTTCAGGCTCAGGCTGAAGATGTGCTCCACGATCCCACACAGCTGGTCTGCACAGGACTTGAGGCGCCTCGAGCTGATGCCATCTGGACCTGCAGCCTGCCTCGCCTTCATCACCTGGATTTTTTGGTATGGCACCTTCGGATTGGTGCAGAGGCGTACCAAGGTTCTACACGCACCATGTTGAGTAACGGACAGGAAGTGTAACTGCCTCATGCCATACATGTAAACAAACAGTGCAGCCCAGCCTCTGACTATGGAATGTCATGGCTGGTGATGGGATAAAGTGATCAATATAACCATAAATAATAGTTATTTGTGTGACTCAAAATATTTGTACTCTGCTTATATTTAGGTACTATAACCAATATACCATAATGGAATATATTGCCAAATGTGTGGCTCATTACCTACAAAAAGAGTGGACCTGTCTCAGCACAGAGAATAACAACGTCCTGTGTGATCTACGGGAGGAGATGAGGAACTGGTTGTGTTAGGTTAATTGGAGACTCTAAAGTGGCCCTAGGTGTTAGTGTGTGTGTGAATGGTTAAGGGATAGCGCCGTATCGTGGCTGCTTCATCCATCCAGGTGGTGGATGCCCTCAATTTCCCCTCTGGGGATCAATAAAGTATAAGGAATGACCGAGGATCAGCTACTTTGACCTGGGAGGAGGAATGGCCTTCAGTGGATACACTCGGTGCCAGGAACGGACTGTGACTCCCTACCGTGGACCATGCACCTGGACTGTCATTTGATAATGCATGCTTTCACTTTTGTTCATTTCTGTATAAATATTCTGGGTCAGGGCCAGCACAGCCAGTCAGATTTCACGACCTGACATTGCCTGTTGTTGTCAGGGAAAGAGTTTTTGACCCAGCGCTGTAACTGCTATATTCAACTTGCTTAAATAAATACGTGTTCCAAGTAAACTAAGCTCTTCCTTGAAAACGAACCTGGGTAAACCATCTACACACAGAATCTTTGAAGAGTAGACTTAGATGGTTTTACTACACTCCTTTTACCCTAACACTGGCTGTATGGAGAAGCCAGAGCTTGAAGACCCTCTTCACATGTCTCTTGTCTGGGAACACTTCGGCTTTCTGGTGAAATATGTGAACGGACAAAGGCAAGTGAATAAAACGAAAACAGCATCGGCTATGCTTTTGGCAGTATGTTCAACTTGTTAACTCATTTGAAATGGCACCACGCCAACGTGAATATCAGTGCAGCACAAAAAAACAAACATCCATCCATCCATCTTCTTCCGCTTAATCCTTTTCGGGTCGCGGGGGGGGGGGGGCTGGCCCTGCGATGGACTGGCGATCTGTCCAGGGTGTACCCTGCCTCTCGCCCAAAGATGCTGGGATAGGCTCCAGCCCCCCCGTGACCCGCAAAAACAAAACAAAAAAAAAAACCGCGGTACAAGCACAGCTTCCAGCAGCATTTAGACAGCCTCTCCAGGGCTTTTCACATCGAACCAAAGCAATAACAAATGCCATTGGTGTTTTTATAGCAGTGGATCTAAGGCCATATTCAGTCGCTAAGAACACTGGGTTTAAACACATACTGAAGGTAACTGAGCCCCGGTATGAAGTTCCTTGTTGTGCCCACTTCAGCCAGAAAATCATTCATTCATTCATTCATTGGCTCCATCGATCTCGAAAGATCATGGGGGGGTTTTGTGCCTTGGGTCATCATTTAGGGAGCTGCACCGTCGGGCGTGGCTGTAGAGGCCGATACGGGATCTGCAGATCCTGCCGCAGCCGCTGCAGATAAATTCTTCACAGTGTAGTGGGGGTCTCGACAGTCTCCTCTGTCTGCGGAGTCTCTTCTCCCCCCAGCGAGTGTCTCTTCTCTCCTTTGCTGTTCGGATGACATCCTGGGTGGTGGTCCGCCAGTTGGAGCGGACGGAGGCGGCTGACTCAAGGTCGGAGGGGTTGAAGCCTCCAGCCTTGAGGTCGTGCTTGCAAACATCCTTGAATCTGAGAGTTGGGCGTCCCTTTGATCTAGTTCCAGTAGCTAGCTCCCCATACAGTAAGTCTTTGGGGATGCGGCCATCCTCCATTCGGTTGACGTGGCCAAGCCATCGTAAGCGTCTCTTTGTCAGGATGGCAAACATACTGGGCACATCTGCTCTGGCCAGGACGTCGATGTTGGAGACATGGTCCTGCCAAGTGATGCGCAGTAGTCTGCGAAGGCAGCGTTGGTGGAAGGCGTTCAGCCGGCATTCCTGGCAGGAGTAGAGGGTCCATGCTTCACTGCCGTATAGGAGAGTACTCAGTACGCAGGCCATGTAGACTCTTATCTTGGTGTTGGTGGTTAGCATAGAGTTGTCCCAGACTTGCGTCGCCAGACGGACCATCACCGTCGATGTCTTGCCGATACGAGCGTTCAGTTCGGCGTCTAGGGAGAGATTGCTGGAGATGATCGACCCGAGGTAGGTGAACTTGTCCACCACCGCAAGTGTGTGGTCGCCGATGTTGATACTGGGAGCACTGCTGACATCCTGGCCCATGACCTCGGTCTTTTTAAGGCTGATGGTGAGGCCAAACTCAGAGCAGGCACAAGCAAAGCAGTTGATGAGACGCTGGAGCGCTTCCACGGTGTGGGCAACAAGACCAGCATCATCAGCAAAGAGCAGCTCCCTGATTAGAACGCTCCGCACCTTGGTCTTTGATCTGAGGCGTGCCATGTTGAAGAGGCCTCCGTCGCTCCTGGTGTGGAGGAAGACACTGTCTTCAGAGTCCCGGAAGGTGTAGCACAGAAGCAGGGAGAAAAAGACGCCAAATAGGGTAGGAGCCAGCCAGAAAATAATACCATCCTTTTCAGAAAAAGCTAAATCTTTTAATGCTGCCCTTGAGGCAAGTGTTTTTCAAGGGTGCCCTGGCATGTTCAGATTTTTGTGGGACATTATTTAATTTAATTTCTTAATTGTCCAAAAAATTGCAAATAATTTACTGTTGTTGTGCATGAGTGCCTTCAGAATCTATACACAACAATGACAAATTATTTGCAATTTTTTTTGACCAATTAACAAATGAAATTAGATAATTAATTTCCCACAGAAACCTGAACATACCAGAGCACCCTGGTTAAAAACACTGCTTCAGGCAATAAGTAACTTTAATTTCCTAAAAATAGAAGAATATTGTTGCACTTGTCTGCATCATTCATTTGCTAAAAAGAATTTGTTTTATTGTATACATTTTATTTATTGGAGAATTTACTGCTGGCATTTTGCAGGTTTTGTCAAAGCTGTTCCCGCTTATACAAAAGAGAAGCAGTTTTAAGTTTAGCATTTTGATTCCTTACAGTACCAAAAATTAACTGAACCGTGACCTTAAAACCAAGGTACGTACTGAACCATGATTTTAGACGTACCGTTACACCCCTAAGTGAGTTGTATGAGAGGCTGGACACTAAGAAAGGAGAAAAGAACTTGTATTGATTAGCTAGACAGAGATTGAGCTGGAAAGGATGTGCAACAAGTTAGGCTGATTAAGGACAGAAATGGTAATGTACTAACAAATGACGAGTGTGTTGAGAAGGTGGAAGGAGTACCTTGAAGAGCTGATGAATAAAGAAAATGAGAGAGAGACAGAGAGAGGAGGATGGATGAAGGAAAGATGGTGAACAAGGAAGTCCCGAGGATTAGCAAGGTGGAAGTGAGGGCAGCTTCAAAGAGGATGAAGAATGGAAAGGATGGTCCAGATGACACACCTGTGGAGGTATGGAGATGTTTAGGAGAGATAGCAGTGGACTTTTTAACCAGATTGTTTAACACAATCTGGTAGAATGAGAGTATGGCTCAGAAGTCTAGAAGAAGAGTTTTGGTACTAATTCTAAAGAACAAAAGTGATGCTCAGAGCTATAGTAACTACAGAGGCAAAAGTTGATCAGCCACACTATGAAGATATGGGAAAGGGTTGTTGAAGGCAGGTTAAGAGGAGAGGTGACAATCAGTGAGCAGTAGTACGGTTTCATGCCAAGAAAGAGTACTACAGATGCAATGTTTGCTCTAAGAGTGCTGATGGAGATGTATAGAGAAGGTCAGAAGGAGTTGCACTGTGTCTTTGTGGATCTAGAGAAAGCATATGAGAGGAAGTGTGGTTCTGTATGAGAAAATCATGAGTGGCAGACAAGTATGTGAGGGTGGTGCAAGACATGTATGAGGACAGTGAGACAGTGGTGAGGTGTGCTGTAGGAGTGACAGATGGATTCAAGGTGGGGTGGGGTTCCATCAGGGATCAGCTCTGAGCCCCTTCTTGTCTGCCATGGCGATGGGACAGGCTGACAGACGATGTCAGGCAGGAGTCTCCGTGGACCAGGATGTTTGCAGACTACACTGTGATCCGTAGTGAAAGTAGGGAGCAGGTGGAAGAGAATCTAGAGAGTGGAGGTATGCTCTGGAGAGAAGAGGAATGAAAGTCATTGGAAGCAAGACAGAATACATGAGTGTGAATGAGAGGGAGGCAGGTGCAGCAGTGAAGATGGAAGCAGTAGAGGTAGTGAAAGTAGATGAGTTTAAATACCTGGGGTCAACCATCCAATGCAATGGAAAATGCACGAGAGATGAAGAAGAGAGAGCAGGCAGGGTGGAGTGGGTAGAGACGAGTGTCAGGGGTGATTTATGACAGAAAGTTAGCAGCTAGAGTGAAAGGGAAGATTTATAACACAGTAGTGAAACCTGCTATGATGTATGGTTTGGAGACGGTGGTGCTGACAAAAGACAGGAGGCGGAGCTGGAGGTGGCAGAGTTGAAGATGCTAAGATTCTCATTGGGAGTGACTAGGGTGGACATAATTAGAAATGAGCATATCAGAGGGACAGCTCAGGTTGAGTGGTTTGGAGACAAAATGAAAGAGGCAAGGCTGAGATGGTTTGGACATGTGCAGAGGAGGGATAGTAGATATATTGGACAAAGGATGTTCAAGACGGAGCTGCCAGGTAGGAGGAAAAGAGGAAGACCACAGTGGTGGTGGATGCTCTACCTCTAGAGCAGGGGTGTCCAATCATGTGTCATGGAGGGCCAAGACCCTGCAGGCTTTACTTCCAACCAGTATCTTCAACCACAGATTCCACTGAATTTCTTCCCACTGATTGCTGATAAGTGAAAACACCTGCTGAAGAGGCTGGGTAGAAGAGAAAACCTGCAGGGTCTTGGCCCTCCATGGCACATGATTGGACACCCCTGCTCTAAAGCATTCGTCCCACAACCGGGAGGTTGGGGTTCAAGTCCCGGCTGAGTCATGGCAAAGACCATATAAAAATGGAACTTCCTGCCATCCTGCTTGGCGCTCAACAAAAATGGAATGGAGGGGGGAAATATGAGCGGCAGTGGCTCAGGAGACAGAGCGAGTCATCCAATAACCAGAGGGTTGGGGGGCTGAATCCCGCTCTCCCCTGTCATCCTGCTGCTGTGTCCCTGGGCAAGAGACTTTACCCACCTTGCCCCCAGTGTCCATGACACTGGGTATGAATGCGTATACGGTGCATCCGGAAAGTATTCATAGTGCTTCACTTTTTCCACATTTTGTTATATTACAGCCTTATTCCAAAATGGATTAAATTCATTTTTTCCTCAAAATTCTACACACAATACCCCATAATGACAACGCGGAAAAAGTTTTTTTTTTGAGATTTTTGTAAATTTATTAAAAATAAAAAACTAAGAAATCACATGTACATAAGTATTCACAGCCTTTGCCATGAAGCTCAAAGTTGAGCTCAGGTGCATCCTGTTTCCACTGATCATTCTTGAGATGTTTCTACAGCTTAATTGGAGTCCACCTGTCGTAAATTCAGTGGACTGGACATGATTTGGAAAGGCACACACCTGTCTATATGAGGTCCCACAGTTGAAAGTGCATGTCAGAGCACAAACCAGGTATTAAGTCAAAGGAATTGTCTGTAGACCTCCCAGACAAGATTGTCTCAAGGCACAATGTAACAATGTGGCGAGGAAGCAAAGCAAAATCTCCAATTTTCCAATTTTTATTTTATTTCACAAAACTTACTGGTAAACAATCCAAATATTGTCTGACATCTTCACACCGACACGACTCTTCATCAACAATAATGAAAGACAATTCTTTCCACAATAAACACCTGTTATATATTATATGAGACAATTAGGGCTAATTAGCCCCTACCATAACCCCAGGTAAAACAATAAACATTTTCCATTTTTCACACAAACCCAATAGCATCTAAAAGTCCATAAATAATCCCCACTTATTTACAAAATACATATAAATAATACAGAATAAATAATACTATAAATAATTCGTTAAATAATTTAATCCCCTATTTACATATTTTTAAATCACCCCTCAACTTGCCATCACCTGCTCCCTTCCTGCTGGTGTCCTTTAAAAAGGCGTTCAACCCCCAAAGAGTCTTTTGCCCGGACACCCTCAAGAAGCATGTTGGCAAAGGTATGTGTATTAAATAATCACCAATTGTTTACCCAAATAATTAACCAAACAATTATCTCACAAAAGGCATTTCAATTAGTCAAAGACAGATCCTAGAAATAATGTGTGCACTTTTACAAATAACCATAACATTTACAATATTACAAATATAACATAATCACACATACACTAAATCATAACAGTGGGGACACTTCGTCGTCACACACAAATTTGGGGAAGGGCAGAGAAACATTTCTGCTGCTTTGAAGGTCCCAATGAGCACAGCAGCTCCATCATCCGTTAATGGAAGAAGATTGGAACCACCAGGACTCTTCCTAGAGCTGGCCGGCTGTCTAAACTGAGTGATCGGGGGAGAAGGGCCTTAGTCAGGGAGGTGACCAAGAACCCGGTGGTCACTCTGTCAGAGGTCCAGCATTCCTCTGTGGAGAGGGAACTTTCCAGAAGGGCAACCATCTCTGCAACAATCCACCAATTAGGCCTGTATGGTGGAGAGGCCAGACGGAAGCCACTCCTCAGTAAAAGGCACGTGGCAGCCCACCTGGGGTTTGCCAAAAGGCACCTGAAGGACTCTCAGACCATGAGAAACAAAATTCTCTGGTCTGATGAGACAAAGATTGAACTCTTTGGCATGAATGCCAGGTGTCATGTTTGGAGGAAACCACGCACTGCTCATCACCAGGTTAATACCATCCCTACAGTGAAGCATGATGGTGGTGGCAGCATCATGGTGTGGGGATGTTTTTCAGTGGCAAGAACTGGCAGACTAGTCAGGATAGAGGGAAAGATGAATGCAGCAATGTACAGAGACATCCTGGATGAAAGCCTGCTCCAGAGCACTCTTGACCTCAGACTGGGGCGACGGTTCATCTTGCAGCAGGACAATGACCCTAAGCACACAGCCAAGATATCAAAGGAGTGGCTTCAGGACAACTCTATGAATATCCTTGAGTGGCCCAACCAGAGCCCAGACTTGAATCCAATTGAACATCTCTGGAGAGATCTGAAAATGGCTGTGCACCGACGCTTCCCATCCAACCTGATGGAGCTTGAGAGGTGCTGCAAAGAGGAATGGGTGAAACTGTCCAAAGATAGGTGTGCCAAGCTTGTAGCATCATATTCAAAAAGACTTGAGGCTGTAATTGCTGCCAAAGGTGCATCAACAAAGTATTGAGTAAAGGCTGTGAATACTTATGTACATGTGATCTTAGTTTTTTATTTTTAATAAATTTGCAAAAATCTCAAAAAAAGTTTTATCATGTTGTCATTATGGGGTATTGTGTGTAGAATTTTGAGGGAAAAAATGAATTTAATCCATTTTGGAATAAGGCTGTAACATAAAATCTGGAAAAAGTGAAGCACTGAATACTTTCTGGATGCACTGTAAATGTTTAGTAGAGGTCGGAGAGGCTGTTGGAGCAGATTGGCAGCTGTGGCTACAATCTCCACAGCTTTTACCACTACCACTACCACTGTCTGTCTGGAGTGAATGAATAATGAACTCATTGTAAAGCACTTTGGGTATCTTGAAAGGTGCTATATAAATGCAATCTATTATTATTCACAGAGAAGATTCATGGATGTAATGAAGGAGGACATGGAGGGTTGGTGTTACAGAGGAAGATACAAGGGATAGAGTGAGATGGAGGCAGATGATCTGTTGTGGCGACCCTAAAGGGAGCAGCCGAAAGAAGACGACGATAAAGCTTGGAGAACAAATTGTACTTTGGAACAAAGATTAAAATAAAGATTCATACAAAAAGATAAAAGAAATGTTAACATCAAACACACTGCAAATGACTAAGTTTGAGTATTTAATGTACTGGTGTAATCTTTTTCCAACATTTAATCTTTCGAAACTCAAACATTAAAAACATACAGAGTTATGTAACATTATGGTATGGTCTCATGCCGAGTCCGTTATCACTCTGCATTCCATGTCTGGTCTTATAATTATACCAAATGCACTAACATCTTCTGTTCGCCAAGACTGGTTGTAAATATTAGACCTAGTCAGGAGGAGCGGGTGTCAAACAAAGCTAGATTCTTTAAAGTTAATTAAGCTAACGGTTAGGGGAGATTGATAGAAACAATCTACTGAACATTGCAACAACTGACCTTTTTTAAATCTTCAGAGCTTCATTGGACTTTCCGAGATATAACCCACCTCCTTTTTTCATTAAAGGAATTTATGTGGTTCCTCCCTTTTGTCCTACTGTGGCGATGGAGGATAATAAGCGGCGAACTGAGGAGTTTAAAGTGCCTTTATTAAGTCACATCGCCAACACGAGCTCACTCTGGTGCTGTGCAGAGCTGCCCAGAGCGAGCCCTGAGGGCTCTCAGTAGCGTGGAGACAAGTGCAGTCAGTTGAGCAGTTGCAGAGAGAGGATGAGTTACATGATACGTGCGGTATTTATACCGGTTACAGACAAAGCATGAAAGAGCATGTGCATTTGCATATGAGAGAGACATACATATCAAATAGGCAGGTGCTAGCACCTGCTCCAGCTTGCAGGACAAAGAGGTGACAAGTCACACCTACATATTGATCTGTCTCTATGTCAACAGTGAGGACAGGACGTGTGAACACAAAGCATGAATGGCACATAACATCACACTAGCGCTGTGGAAAATAACCAGGAGTAGCGAGCTGTCTGTCCTTAGTCTGTGGGGGGTTGTCCCACACTACCACTTTTCAGGAAAGCAGCATCAAGGTGAGAATGTTATTTTATTAATTTTCTATCGCCTGTTTCATGGTTAGTATTAGCTGGTTACTGTTTGTGTTGACTGTTTATATTTTTTTAATTTAAATGCTGGCAAAATGCTTTTATGCTCCTCATAATTTTCACAAATCAGAAGTCACAAGTTAAAACATCACATGCTGGCAGCTTAGTTATTGTCATAATATTTACATGAAAGCACATCATTAAGACCACTGTAATTAAAAAGGTCATAAGTCTGGTTGGTGCAAATGGTGTAAGCTCTGTTCTAAAGACTGGTCTTAACTATTATGACAAGTTGGAGCAACTGACATCCAGATGTGAGTGAATCTTCCACAAAAAACTTGACCTCCTTGGTTACCTTGTCCAACATCATTGATGTCTAGTTGAGGCGCTGGTGAGAAGGGAAGTGGTGCTGATTGTCGGGGAATTCCACTGGATAGCCGAAGTCCATCTATTTTAGTGTCTGGAAGAATTACATGAAATCACAAAGCGAACTCAGTATTTGGAATTTGAATTAAAAAAAAACTGAATTAGCTATATTTTCATTATTATAGCAAATGGTACCTGTTTTCAGAGGGGAAAAGCTTACTTTTAGAGGTGAACTGTAGGTGAAGAGAGGGTCAGTCAGGCATTTATTAGAAGGTGTACCACAAATACTGACAAAAAATGAAGAGTGATTATTATCAACCTGTCAGTCAGACAGTCAGTGGGATCAGCCAGGAAGTTCCAAAGAAATATGGCATCACCAACAGAGATAGCCATCAGCTGATCAGGGGTGAAGCTGACCTGGCGAACAGGCTGACTGTGGCCTATAAACATCTGGTACAGAGAAATGGAGAATATATGTTGCTATTTTCTTCTCCAAAATTATACATATATATGGCTGTAATGACAAGTTCAGTAGTTTGAAAACAGTCACTTTAACTACACCTTTACATGCTCATGGTAATTATATAACACCACATACTATCATATACAGTGGCAAACTCCCCTCATGGATCGTCACCTTATCGTGGTGGGGGGTTTGCGAGCCCCAGTGATCCGAGGAGCTATGTTGTCCGAGGAAATTTGCCTCTGGTAGGGTCACCCAAGACAAACTGGTCCTGGGTGAAGGGCCAGACTAAGAACGATCCAACAGACTCTCATGATAAATACTAGAACAAGGATTCAGTGTACCCCGCCTGGTATGGGGTTACCGGGGCCCCACCCTGGAGCCAGGCCTGGGGGAGGGGCTTGATGGCTAGCGTCTGGTGGCAAGGTTTCCGCCCATGGGACCTGGCTGGACTCAGCCTGAAGGAGTTACATGGGTCCGCCCTCCAGTGGGCTCACCACCTGCAGGAGGGGTCATGTGGATCTGATGCTATGTGGATCAGGTGGCGGTCAAAGGCGGAGACCTTGGCGGACTGATCCCAAGCTTCCTAAACTGGCTTTTGGTATGTGGAATGTCACCTCTCTGGTGGGGAAGGAGCCTGAGCTGGTGCATGAGGTTGAGAAATATGGGCTAGATATAGTCGGCCTCACCTCAACACATAGCTCTGGTTCTGGAACCAGTCTCCTGGAGAGGGGCTGGAGCTTGGCCTACTATGGAGTTGCCCCGGGCGAGAGGCGACGAGCAGGGGTGGGTATTCTTGTATCCCCCTAACTTGCTGCCTCTATATTGGAGTTTTCCCCGGTGGATGAAAGGGTTGTTTCCCTGCGCCTTCGGGTTGGGAAACGGGTCCTGACCTTCATTTATGCTTATGCACCAAATGATGATTCAGAGTACCCACCCATTTTGGAGTCTCTGACTGGTGTGCTGGAGGGTGCTCCTCTTGGAGATTCCATTGTCCTACTGAGGGATTTCAATGCGCATGTGGGCAACGACAGTGAAACCTGGAAAGGGGTGATTGGGAGGAACGGCCTGCCCAATCTGAACCCGAGTGGTGTTCAGTTACTGGACTTCTGTGCTAACCCCAGTTTGTCCATAACAAACACCATGTTCAAGCATAAGGGTGTCCATATGTGCACCTGGCACCAGGACACCCTCGGTCGCAGGTCGATGATCGATTTTGTTTTTGTGTCATCAGACCTGCGACCGTATGTCTTGGACACTCGGGTAAAGAGAGGTACAGAGCTGTCAACTGATCACCACCTGGTGGTGAGTTGGATGCAATGGCAGGGGAGGATGCCATTCAGACCTGGTAAACCCAAACGTATAGTGAGGGTGTGCTGGGAACGTCTGGCTGAGGCCCCTGTCCAGGAGGTCTTCAACTCCCACCTCCGGAAGAACTTTGACCACATTCTGAGGGAGTCTGGAGACATGGAGTCTGAATGGGCCATGTTCTCCACCTCCATTGTTGAAGCAGTGGCCCAGAGCTGCGGCCGCAAGGTCGTCGGGGCATCTTGTGGTGGCAACCCCCGAACCAAGTGGTGGACACCAGTGGTGAGGGGGGCCATTAAGCTGAAGAAGGAGTCCTATCAAGCTTGGTTGGCTTGTGGGACTCCCGAAGCAGCTGAGGTGTACCAGCAGGCCAAGCAGAGTGCAGCTCAGGTGGTTGCTGAATCAAAAACTCGGGTATGGGAGTTCAGTGAGGCCATGGAACAAGACTTTCGGTCAGCCTCAAAGAGATTCTGGCAAACTGTCCGGCGGCTCAGAAGGGAGAAGCAGCTCCCTGTCCACACTGTGTATGGTGCGAATGGGGCGCTGTTGACTTCGAATGGGGATATCGTTGGGCAGTGGAAGGAATACTTTGAGGATCTCCTCAATCCCACTGATACGCCTTTCACAGAGGAAGCAGGGCTTGTGGATGAGGGGGACGACTCACCTATCACAGGGGCTGAGGTCGCCAAGGTGGTTAAAAATCTCTTTGGTGGCTGGGCCCCGGGGGTGGACGAGATTCGCCCCGAGTATCTCAAGGCCCTGGATGTTGTAGGGCTGTCATGGTTGACACACCTCTACAACATTGCGTGGAGGTTGGGGGCAGTGCCTTTGGCATGGCAAACCGGGGTGGTGGTTCCTCTCTTCAAAAAAGGGGACCGGAGGGTGTGCTCCAACTTTAGAGGGATCACACTCCTCAGCCTCCCTGGGAAGGTCTATACCAAGGTACTAGAGAGAAGAGTCCAGCCATTGGTCAAACCTCGGATTCAGGAGGAGCAATGTGGTTTTCGTCCTGGATGTGGCACATCAGACCAGCTCTTTACCCTCTCGAGAATCCTTGAGGGTTCGTGGGAGTTTGCCAAACAGTTTACATGCGTTTTGTGGACTTGGAGAAGGCATTCGACCACGTCCATCGTGGTTTTTTGTGGGGGGTGCTTCGGGAGTATGGGGTATCGGACTTGTTGTTACGAGCTATTCGGTCTCTGTACGACCATTGTGAGAGTTTGGTTTGTATTGCCAACATTCGATCGGACTCATTCCCAGTGAGAGTTGGACTCCACCAGGGCTGCCCTTTGTCCCTGATCCTGTTCATAATTTTTATGGACAGGATTTCTAGGCGCAGCCAGGGAACGGAGGGTGTCATGCTTGGTGACCACAGGATCTCATCTCTGTTGTTTGCAGATGATGTTGTCCTGTTGGCTTCATCCAGCAATGACCTACAGGTCTTACTGGGATGGTTTGCCATTGAGTGTGAAGCGGCTGGGATGAGAATCAGCACCTCCAAGTCCGAGTCCATGGTCCTCAGCCGGAAAAAGGTGGATTGTCCTCTCCGGGTTGGGGACAGGCTCCTGCCCCAAATGGAGGAGTTTAAGTATCTTGGGGTCTTATTCACAAGTGAGGAGAGAATGGAGCGAGAGATTGACAGACAGATCGGAGCAGCATCTGCAGTGATGCGGACGTTGTACCGGTCTGTTGTGGTGAAGAGGGAGCTGAGTTCTAAGGCAAAGCTGTCGATTTACCAGTCAATCTACGTTCCTACTCTCACTTATGGTCATGAGCTTTGTGTAATGACCAAAAAAAACACGGATACAAGCGGCTGAAATGAGCTTTCTCCATAGGATCGCTGGACTCACCCTCAGAGATGGGGTGAGGGGCTCAGTCATCCAGGAGAGGCTCAGAGTAGAACCGCTGCTCCTCCACATTGAAAGGAGCCAGTTGAGGTGGTATGGGCATCTGATTAGGATGCCTCCTGGATGCCTCCCACTTGAGGTGTTTCGGGCACGTCCCACTGGGAGGAGACCCAGGGACAGACCCAGGACTCGCTGGAGAGACTATGTCTCCCAGCTGGTCTGGGAATGCCTTGGTATCCTCTCTGAAGAGCTAGAGCAGGTGGCTGGGGAGAGGGAAGTCTGGGCTTCTCTGCTTGAACTGCTGCCTCCACGACCCGGACCTCCGGAAAAGCGGTAGAAGATGGATGGATAGTGGCAAACTACCATACAGTAGCAAAAGGGAACAAGTACAAATCTGTAGAAAATGTGTAATTTTTAATTCAGTTAAAGGTAACTCATTTTCAATTATGTAAATTATTTTGCTGCTCATTACCTGTGAGTTAACATCCAGCTGCATGTTATAATCCCACACTTTCACAGTGTTGTGCCCAGCTGTCAGCAGGAAGCGACTGTCATGACTCACAGCCAGAGAGGAGCACTGCTGTTTGTGCACCTTAGAGACCTGTTAGGGGGACAGAAATCAGCCAGAAACAAACACGACAGGTTGATAATAATTCTTGTACATCCTTTGAAAGAGTGTTGAACTCTTATTTATCATCAATATTCTAGATTGGAATTGCAATGTGGGAAAAATATTTGCTCTTCATGTGCTGACACAATAGATGGTAGCAACGAGCCAGGAAACTGATTTGAACAGAAGAAAAAGAAAAAAAAACAAGAAGGAAGAACAAGAAGGCAGCTCATTTCAATGAAATGTGGAGGTATGGCAGCACGACAACGAAGAGTTTTTGTTTGTAGTTAAGTGTTTTAGGAAGAAAACAGACACAAAAGGCAAAAATATATTCAACTCTGCACAAGAACAGGAGTACCCTGAAGCATGTGCAGTTCAGTGCGGAGTGGCTGAGTTGTATCTGCGTAGTCTCTAAATTTTTTCCACAGAGGGGTCTGCGTGGCCCCTCAGCAGACTGAAAGATGATAAAATTTACATCATGAGCACTGTGAAGACCTGGACATGTTATTATGAATGCTAATATATTAAGGTCAGAAAACTATCAAGTGATATTTATTTTATATTGTAGGATAAATTGACAGTAATTATTGTGACAGCTCTAGAGATGGTTATGATTTGTTGTTTTGGCAGAAACAAAAAAGGGTTTCAAAAATGTTTTTCATTAAGTTTGGAATAAAGAATAAAAGTATGAAGAATTTAAAGGGACATGTCGCCAAAAATTGAGTTTTTTTCTTGTTAACATGTCTGTAAGATGTTTTTTTTAATCACAAGACATATCAAGAACAAAATCACTCAAATGTCTCATGTCTGTTTTTTGTCCCTGTCAAATAAACTAATCTACTACTACTACTACGCTATAAAGTTTCACTTAAGCCCCACCCCCTGCAAAAACGCAAGTTAAGATGGAACGTTTTTGGTGATGTCACTCTTCATGATGCTGGCACATGGGTAGTGTTGAGCCAATCAGGACATTCTGGCCTAACTGAAGTTATCCTCCAGGCTAGTTAGCATTTTTTAGCAAGCTACTTTGAAAACTTGACTCAAATTAAGATGGGTTTTACTATTAAACTGTCTTTAAGGACCGATGCAGTTTCAGTCATTATCCTGGGCCACATGCCCATACAACTGGGCATGTCCTTCAACCAATAAGTCTTTTTATCACAGGATTTATGCTGATAATGTAGTGCTAATCACTATTAGCCTTGTGGTATGTGGTTGGGCCTAGTAATCACCAATTCTCATGTTTGAAGTTGGGGGGGGGGGGGGGTTAACCACTTGCACTCCGTTGTTCCGCGGGCGGGCAAGTCTCTGCATCCTAGGGCGCACGAGGGCACACGAGAACGCACTCGTGCGCATGACGCATGATAAGGATATTGATGGTGGTGGTGTAGGTGGTGTGGCCTCCAAGCGCCACTGAAAAAAAAATCTGCAAACACAGCCGCAAACAGATTAGTTCATCTGATTGACCTCTCATTCGACTAATAAGAGCCTTGAATTGGGTTTCTGAAACCTTGAAGAACCAATGAATGAAAACCTAGGAAGGAGGACCCGCCTCCCAACGCTTTGAATGCAGTGAGCCAACTGAAGCAGAGAAGTTCGTGAGCTGTTTTTTTTTTAAGGCTGGGTGAAGACTGGCTGCTGCAGCAGATCAAAACAGGACACAGGAAGAGCTCCACAGACCCAGCAGCATGGAGACCATCCACAAATGCAACCTGTGTGACAGGGAGTGCCATTCGTGGATCGGCATGTTCGGCCACAGGCGGTGCTTATTTTGTATTGGTTCCAGCAGAGTAGACGTTATGATTTCTTCCATGGTCATTATAGACCGACGGAGGCTGACGACGAAGGCTGAGTGAAACACACGCCTTCGCCAGTCTTTTTTTAATTACTACTGCTATTTGTTTTGAAAAATCGTTCGCCAAAAACCGCAATCATGGAAGCACAAAACCGCAATAATGGAATTATGTTTCGATCGAGTCGCGAGACCAGAACCAGAGCGGACCAGCGTCGCGTTCGTCTGACAATGAGGAAGACAAGTTCGCCAAGACTCCGCTGTGAAGAGGTAAGGTGTTATAAGCTAAATTATTCTCTATCCCTGAAAATTGTAATCCAAAATGACTTTTGACCGATCAGTAAATTACAGCTGTGCGGTTCACGAAGTCTGAAGTTCATGCGCCGCGGTACAAGGGGTTGCTCGCAGTGTACAGGCTGTGAACGCCCCCCCACCCCCGCTATTCTTCTGCAGCGAGGGGGGGGGGAGCCGCGGTGACTGCACTGCTATCCTACATCACCACATAAGGCTAATCCGCTATGTAGCGATGGCTAAAGTCCATCCTCTGTAGCGAGCGGGGGGGGGGACAACCCCCCCCCCACACACACACACACAAGCGAGGGGGGGGGGAGCCGCTGTGACAGCGTTGCTGTGGAAACATGCAACGAGTGTAATCTGTCATGTAGCGAGGGCCGAACTCTGTCCTTGATAGCAGGGGGGGGGGGGACGACTCCCCCCCACACACACACAGACACAGCCCTGAGTGTAACCTTTCCTTTGAGCCTAAAATGAAGCTTCTACATTCAATCATTCAAAAGTTACAGACGTTTTTCCAAACTGTGCCATTTGGCACAATTTGGCACAGTTCCAAAACGCCTGGGAACAGCCTGAGAACAAAGCTGTGTAAAATATTCATTTTTTGTGGTATTGTTACCAAATTTGGATCTCAGCTGGATAACACTTGGTTCTACATTTCTGTTGCATTTTCCAGCCGGATCGGACAGCTGTGTTATTTACAAGCATTTGTATCCAAAAAAACACTGTGTCCAAATTTTTTTTCTTCAAGTTCAGTATGTTTAGATGACTGTAACTCAGTGGCCAGAGCACGTAGAGAGATTATGTTTTTTTTGCCAAAAAATTCAAAGTGTTTTCTTTTAAATGAGACCAACCCCATGAAGATGCTGCAAAGGGTTGAAGAACAGCTTTCGATTTACTTTGGGCACGTTATTTTTTGGCATTTTTACTACTAACTAACTAACTAACCTGCACTTATATAGCGCTTTTCTAGTCACAAAGACCACTCAAAGCGCTTTCATTAATACTAACCCTCTATTCTAAGGGCCTATAGGAAACAGATATCTAGGGACAATTTAGAACAGCCAATTAACCTAACATGCATGTTTTTGGCATGTGGGAGGAAACCGGAGAAATCCCGGAGTAAACCCACGCAACACGGGGAGAACATGCAAACTCCACACAGATCACTGTTGGTCGGGGGCTGGGATCGAACCCACGATCCCACGATCCCCACAATCCCCCGGTCAAGGGTAAACTGTGCTGCCGCAGTGCTAACCACTGTGCCACCGTGCAGCCCAGGAAAATTGCCCGGAGTGCAAGTGGTTAAAAGACATGAAACTGTAAGACAATGAAAGATTTTTTTTGTAGAGAAAAGGGCATAAGATACCATTTCAGACAATGTAGATTTGTTTTTACAGTGGATTTATAGCCACCGGAGTGCATCTTTATGTGCCACATCACAAAACAACAGAAACACAATATTGTGGATACAGTTATTACAAATGTTTGGTTTAACAAGTATAACATTCTTAATTCGCCATGTCAGCTAATGAGTCACCTGTCGAAGAAGACGGCCTGTCTTGGTGCTAAGCCAGAGGATTTTATTAGCAGAGGTGGCGACCAACAAGTGTTCGATGGAGGCAGGAGAGAAGCAGACTTTCAGAGCTGAATCCAGACGTGGGCTGTCCACATCCAAAATACTGACATCTACATGGAGCAACTACAAAGAAACAATGATGACTGGTATGGGCACATACGATCCCAACAAGAGCAGAATGTTTTTATCACAAACCTACAGTCTGATCTGCACAGTTGTCGGAACAACCCAAGAAAGCCAACATCACAAACTAAAGGATGGTGGTGTCTTACTATTTTTTAACAATTCTCATTTAAAATCACATTTTAATTTATCAGAGCTGAGGAATACAGGCTGTGGTATTGATGGGTAACTATGATCGATACTCGGGTACTAATCAATATTAGAAATTTTGGATTTTGGGACCTTGGGGAAGTCAGGTTATTTAGCACCTCAGACAGAGACAGGGAATAAGCATGGGAGAACGATGCCCAGGAAGGACAAAGGGGGTTGAATGCAGTGTAGGGTAAATATCATGCTGTGTGAGGTGAAGGGCCATGAAACTTGTGAAGTGTGACTTGGGATATAGAGAGGAGAGCTTGCTATAACCAGTCAGTCCATTCTGTGCTTGTGAGATGTGAGTGTGTAATAAATAGTCTGTCATGAATCTGCCTCTTCATTTACACACTCCACACTGGTGACCCAAGACGTATTATGGAACATGAGGCAAGAACCCCAGAGCCGGCCCGGTCGGGAAGCCCCAGCGAGGCAGCAGCCATTCCACAGACAGCCCGGACTGGAACCCCCAGCAACGCGTGTGCGGTTTCGGTCAAGTTACCGGATTTCTGGCAGCACAACCCGCGCTCTTGGTTCCACCACACCGAGGCCCAGTTCGCCCTCCGGGGAGTAACGGCAGACGACACCAAGTTCTACCATGTGGTAGCAGCACTGGACTCCCGCACACCCCAGCAGGTAGCGAGCCTGCTCGATCAGCCACCAGCCCGCAACAAATACGAGGCGCTCAAGGCTGCGCTCACCCGGCGTTACACGCTCTCGGAATGTGAGAGAGCGGAGAGGCTCCTGGCGCGGACCGAGTTAGGAGATGGGTCGGCCTTCGACCTGATGGAGAAGATGCTGGCGTTAATGGGCAAGGACGACGGGCACTTTCTGTTTGCCCACCTTTTCCTCCGGAACCTTCCAACATAGGCGAGAGCGGTTCTGGCCAATTCGCCGTCGCTGGCCGCGCGTGACTAACGTGCGCTAGCCCAGGAGGCAGACAGGATCATCCTCACCACCAGGGCGATCACAGTCAACGCGGCGGGGGCGGAGCCCAGCGAGACGACCAGAGGAGGCGAGGAGCCACCGATGGTAGCAGCAGCGGGGGCCAAGGAGCGCCAGAGAGACACGCTCTGTTTCTACCACCGCCGCTTCGGAGAGAACGCACGCAGATGTGCGCCACCGTGCCAATTCAAGCGCTCGGGAAAACGCCAAGGCCGGCAGTCGGCAGCAGCTGCGACCCTCGGTGAAGAGAACAAGCTGCTCTACATGACGGATGTGCGCTCGGGGAGGCGTTTCCTCTTGGACACCGCAGCACAGAAGAGCATCATCCTGCCGACCTACGCTGACCAGCTGGCAGGACCTAGCGGCCCCGGGATGTTGGCAGCAAACGGCTCGGAAATTAAGACCTTTGGTGAGAGGACACTGATCTTATCTCTACACGGCCGTACATACGAGTGGACTTTTGTCGTAGCAACACTGAATTACCATATCCTGGGGGCTGATTTTCTGTGTGCACATGGTTTACTGGTTGATGTTGCTAACAGGCGCCTGGTTAATGCACTGTCCTTTGACTCTCTCCCCTGTATAGCTCGAGCGACCCAGCCAACAGCACAAGCCAACGTCACAGCTCCAGGCGGTAAGTTCCACGCACTGCTCACTCAGTTCCCAGCACTCACGGTCCTGAGGCTTTCCGCGGCCATCGCTAAACATGGGGTGGAGCACTTTATCACCACCACCAGGCTGCCCGTTTTCGCAAAACCTCAGCGCTTGGACGCAGCTAAACTGGCCATAGCGCGCGAGGAGTTTGCCAACCTGGAAAGGTTGGGCATCATCAGGCGTTCGAACAGCCCATGGGCATCCCCGCTACACATGGTCCCTAAGGCTGAGGGATCGTGGTGACCGTGCGGTGATTTCCGCAGATTGAACAACGCCACAGCGCACGACCGCTACCCGATTCCCCACATACAGGATTTTTCCGTTCACCTCGCCGGAGCACGCATTTTTTCCAAAATAGACCTGGTCCGCGGTTACCACCAAGTCCCAGTGCGCGCGGAGGACGTACCCAAAACAACGGTAATAACTCCGTTCAGTTTATTCGAGTTCCTGCGCATGCCATTCGGGTTAAAAGGTGCAGCACAGATGTTCCAGCGCATGATGGATGTAGTGCTGTGTGATCTCCCATTCGTGTTCGTCTACCTGGACGATATCCTGGTAGCCAGTACGTCCGAAGACGAACACGAAACCCACCTCAGGACGGTTTTCCGGAGGTTGGAGGAGCACGGGTTGATAATCAACCCGGCGAAATGCCAGTTCGGTGTGACGGAGATTGATTTGTTGGGGCACCGCGTCTCTCTGGAAGGAGCGATCCCGTTGCCCGACAAAGTGCGCGCCGTGGCAGATTTTCCCTGGCCTCAGACAGTCAGGGCACTACAGGAATTTTTGGGGATGGTGAACTTTTATAACCGTTTCCTTCCCCGTGCAGCGCAGCTCATGCAACCATTGTACGCCGTGCTCAAGAGACAGAAACCAGCGGATGGAGTCGGATGGACCCCGGAGCGAGAGCGGGCGTTCTTGGAGGTTAAAGCAGCCCTGGCAAACGCCGCACTGCTGGCGCATCCGGACCCAACGGCCCGGATAGCGCTCACCACCGACGCTTCAGACGTGGCCATAGGGGCTGTCGTGGAGCAGCAGGTTGCCGGGGCTTGGCAGCCGCTCGCCTTTTTCAGCAGAACTTTGCGCGACAGCGAACGTAAATACAGCGCGTTCGACAGAGTTGCTGGCTCTCCACCTGGCCATACACCACTTCCAGTTCTGGCTGGAAGTGCGCAGCTTCACCGCGTTCGTAGACCACAAGCCACTAACGTTCACGATGGCCAAGGTTTCAGAACCGTGGTAGAGACAGCTGTCCGCGATCTCAGAGTTTACTACCGATATTCAGCATGTCTCGGGTAAACTGAATGTGGTGGCAGACTGCCTCGCGCCGTGCGCCATGGTGGCCCCGGTCTACGTGGGGATAGATTACGCAGCCATGGCCGCGGAGCAGATTAGCGATGCAGACGTGCGCGCGCTCCAGTCTGGACCAACAGGGTTAAGGCTGGAGAGCAGGGTGCTGCAAGATGGCGCCCCCCCCCCACCAATCTGCGATGTCTCCACGGGATGCCCGCGTCCGGTGGTCCCGGTCGCGTGGCGCCACCGCGTGTTTGAGTCGGTTCACAGTCTGGCGCACCCAGGAGTGTGCGCGTCAGTCAAGATGGTGGGAGAGAAGTTTGGGTGGCCGAGCCTACGCAAACAAGTAAAAGAGTGGGCTGCAGCCTGCGTGGCGTGCCAACGAGCCAAGGTACACAGGCACACGAAAGCTCCTTTGGAGCCGTTTCCGGTACCGGCTAAAAGGTTCGACCATGTGCACGTGGACCTCGTGGGCCCCCTCCCGCCATCACAGGGGTACACGCACCTCCTGACAGTGGTGGACCGCACCACGTGCTGGCCAGAAGCAGTCCTGCTGGCGGGAACCACGTCCGCGGACGTAGCATGAGCTTTTTTAACAGCATGGGTGGCGCGTTTTGGAGTCCCGTCGGACATTACGTCCGACAGGGGCCCTCAATTTGTTTCTGAACTCTGGTCCGCGATGGCCCGCAGCCTGGGTGTTACAATTCATCGCACAACCGCGTACAACCCACAGGCCAATGGGTTATGTGAGCGTTTTCATAGATCACTGAAAGCAGCACTCAGGGCTTCACTGACGGATACAAATTGGGTAGACAGGCTGCCGTGGGTTTTATTGGGGTTGCGCTCCGTGCCAAAAGAGGATTTGGAAGCTTCTCCGGCAGAGCTTGTTTTTGCGCAGCCCCTACGGCTGCCCGGGGAATTTCTACCAGATAATCCCGCGCTGGGCAGCTGCCCGTCTCAGCTTTTGCAGCGTAGCGCAAATATAGGCACGCTGCTGGGCCCTGCCCACCACAGTTTTCCGCATGCCTTCGTGCCTAAAACTTTGAAGAACGCACAGTTTGTGTTCGTCAGACACAACGCCCACCGCCCCCCCATTGCGCCCACCCTATGATGGACCGTTCAGAGTGTTGGAAACAGGGGATAAGCATTTTATGCTAGACTTGGGGGGTAGATGGGAGAAAATTGGCATAGACGGACTCAAACCTGCCTTTGTAGTGGCGGATGAGCAAGTGCTGTTGGCTGGGGCCCCTCGGCGTGGAAGACCCCCACGGAGAACTCCCCAGGGAAACGATTCACCAGAGCAGCCACACGGGCAGAACGAAGTCCCCACCCCCCACGGCTCACCTGCAGTCAGACACACTCCCAGCAGCCCCCCACCGGCACAGCAGCGCTACGGAGGCGGTAAACCCCAGTTACAGCAGATATGGGAGGAGACTGAAGCCAAAAGCGAGTGTGGACTAATGTCTGTCTTAGATGCTGGGAAGGGGGGGGGGGGGGGTTGGGACCTTGGGGAAGTCAGGTTATTCAGCACCTCAGACAGAGACAGGGAATAAGCATGGGAGAACAATGCCCAGGAAGGACAGAGGGGGTTGAATGCAGTGTAGTGTAAATATCATGCTGTGTGAGGTGAAGGGCCAAGAAACTTGTGAAGTGTGACTTGGGATATAGAGAGGAGAGCTTGCTGTAACCATTCAGTCCATTCTGTGCTTGTTAGATGTGTGTAATAGATAGTCTGTTATGAATCTGCCTCTTCATTTACACACTCCACAGGATACTTATTTCTAACAATATCAATACAATACTGCCATCTTTCTGGACTCCCTCAGACAACCTGAAATAATTGTTGTCATTGTTCATGGTTGGCATTTCTTTTTTGAGGATTTCCTTTTTTTTTAAAAATAATCGATTCAGACAGCCTAAGATGATTGGAATTGTTACACTGTATAAGAGAAAATAATAATCATGTCATTGATGTTATTGTTTGCATTTTTCTAATCTTTAATTAAAAAAAAAAAAGCATTTCAAAGCCTGTGGGTGATGCAGAAAAACAAACCTCCTCCAGAGAGTATGCGTCAGCGATGGTGACAATGTACTCAGAAGGCCCGACAAACGCCAGACTGCGGCTGTCACTGCTCACTGTGAGAGCGTCTGGAGCACGCTCGGTTCCTCGAGCCACCACATTACCTAGTCAGTTAGATGCAGAAAATTAATCGGTACTCATTTAGGAATACGTATGTATGTGGGTGCCAAGTTTATCATCGTCAAAATAAAGTTCACATTTTATTTCAATTCATATTAAACTAAATGATAGAAATAAAATGAACTTAAATTAAAAAGTGCATTTTGTTGAAACCTTGTCAGTTTGCTCAACACAGTCATCATGGGATGCATCGTTGCACATTTACTGAAGCAAAGGATGCCTACATTGCTAAACTGTTTTGAAATACTTGTTCATTTAAAATCTCCTTATGACAAATATCACACATACCAAACTGACAGAATTATATTTTTGTGAAAGCCTTCTAAGAGTATCATGTTTGGAATATCTCAGCTGTTTAGCAAAGTAGGAAGCAGCCGTAAGAACTATAAGCGGGACAGACTGGCTTTTACTGGTCAAGCATGATGAATAAAAAGTGCAACCAAACACTAGTCCCTACAACAGGTTGGTCATCCCAGACATTAAATTCTATTAATGAATAAAAAATATCAATGGAACTTCTTAGATATTTTATATTCCCAATTATCTATCTATAAATGCATGAAATCTCTGTCTATGCGTCTGTCCATATCTGTGTTGCTGTTCCATGCATATCTCTTGAACCGTTTGTCAGACTGGCCTCAGATTTTATAAGTGCTTTGCTGAGATTACGAGGGTGTGCATCTCCAAATATGGAGTCACTCAGTCAAAATATGTAATTTTTAATCAATAAAAGTTTAACCACCCCTCTGTCTCATGCCCGGGCTTCTAGAAGTGTGGGTGGGGTTTGGTTTCGGACTCTCTCCATACTGACTGGATAATACGTGGCATTACGGCCTCAGTAACCACAGTGCTCTGTGTGCAAAACAAGGAAATGAAAAGCGACAAATTTGACTAGAAAACGATAATACTTAAGATTTAATGCTTAAAAAAAATTATACCATAAAGTTGCCGTGATTGCGTAGGTCTAATGGACAATTCGGCATGGAGAACACGAGGTACGTGGGTGCGCTGGGGGAAGGGGGAGCGGCGCAGCAGCTGAACCGCTGGCACCACGGGTAAAGCAACAGCCAAGACTCCTGTTAACCGGGCAGGCTGGGCTTGGCTCCCTGCAAAGGACTGCGATCCACCAGTTCTGCTGCTGCTTCTCCAACACTGGTGTCCAATCGGGCGCTCCAAAATCGGGCGCTCCACAATCGCTCGCGGAGAGGCACGCCCAGCCTGCCCAGTCAGTAGTAGACGGGACTTCTGCTTCAACCGTGTGGCACCACTGCATTATGCAGCACCGCGAGTCCCCCTTCCCACACGAGTATCTAAAAATTAAAAACTTAAGGCTGCATGTCCACCAAATGCATTTTTTCCACTCTGGGCGACTGTTTTCTATTCATTCTCTATGTAGTCCAGTGTTTACAGCACTGAATCAGAATCAGAATCAGAATCAGGTTTATTGCCATTGTTCATGTAGTACACAAACTAGGAATTTGTCTCGGTACAATGCTGCAACATTAAACATGATAAGATAAGAGAAATAAACTATACATGTAATAAAGTGTAGGATAAGATAAGTGTAGGATAAGCACTGAACGCCCTTGGCACTGAAACGCTTTGAGCAGTGGCCATTTTTTGTTGTGGCGCTCAGCGTTGAACAAAGTTCAACTTTTCAGACTGCAGCTGAGCTCATCAATGTCAGACCTTTCTAAGCAGCCAATCAGAATCAAGGAAGGGCGGGACATACTGGAAGAAGACAACGGTTATGATAGCGGAGGAGAGGCTGATACTCACTGTGTCAGACAATCCAGTATTGTTTGATCTGACGCTTTAAGGCTATCATGATCAAAATTTAAAAGCAAATGCTTGGAGGAATGTGTCCACATCTGTCGGCATGTCAGGTGAGTGTTTGTTCCTTTGTCACGGTCATATTTCTTACAAGTTTGTTGTAGTAGATAAGGAAGGGTGGGACATAGGACACCGGTACAGTCTCTATTCAGACTGTTTTCCGTATCATCATATTTTACATCCGGAGCTGTTTAAACACGTTTCCCGTCCATTGTTATTTAGAGACTGCTATTAAAAAACAATGTTTGGTGTGCATGCACTAATACCACCATGACTGTGGAGTGGACTGGCCGGAATGACTTAACGACCAAACGCAGGACACAAAAATGCCCAAATAACAAAATAAATAATTTTTAGTTAAATATGTACTTTAATGATGTTGGGTGTTTTGTAATTAATTCGGTTGATTACAGTTTTAAAAAAACCCTTTTAATAACAAAATATTGCTAAAATATAAACTGATGCACTACAATGGGTCTCAAATAACGTGTCCTGTTGTAATACTGCATGAGTTTATTGATGATACACAGAAGAAATTTACTATTATACTTAACTCCATCACTGAACAGTGATATAAACTAAAATAATTATGACTGAACAACTCCCATTCCCCAAAGCGCAAGATACACTATTATGAATATAAGTGATAAAAGTGCTCAGTGCATACTCAGTGCATCCTCAGTGCATACTGAATGCACTGAGGAGCTCATTTAGCAGCAGACTACACCATCCCAGGTGCACAACCGAGAGGTTTCGTAGGTCCTTCCTACCAACGGCTGTCAGACTGTACAACCTAAGCAGGGCTGCTCGCAGAGATAGCAAAAAAGACGTAACAAACTAATAGTTTTTTGAATGCAGAAGATGCAATAGACTTACACAGTGGTCCTCTCCGGCATACAACTAGGAGCATGCCGGTCGCTATGGAGGGTGAGAGTGTGTATGGGCACATAATCATACCATGCAGGATAGCTGGGTAGACGGTTATGCTGTTTCATTCCATCTAGCGGCAATGCTCTGCACTGTGTGTGTTTATATATTTGCATATTTGTTCCGTCTAGCTGCAATGCTCCGTACTGTGGGTGTTTATATATTTATATATCTACATGTTATTCCATCTAGCTACATTGCTCCGCACTGTGTGTGTTTATATACTTGCATATTTATTCCACCTAGCTGCAATGCTCCGTACTGTGGGTGTTTATATATTTACATATTTATTCCATCTAGCTACAATGCTCTGCACTGTGTGTTCATATATTCATATATTTATTCCATCCAGCTACAATGCTCTGCACTGTGTGTCTGTGTGTGTGTGTATATATATATATTTTATAGTAATACGTACATATGTTTATTAGCTGCTCTTGCTTGCTTGTTTTTTTTTTTTCTTGCCTTCTGATTGTTGCTCTGAGTGTTGCTATCCCTGTGCTGTTGCAATCCTGGAATTTCCCCGTTGTGGGACTAATAAAGGCTTATCTTATCTTATCTTATCTTAAAAGTTGTGATAAAAGATCACACAAATAACTGCTCTGACAAACAAATCAAGGGATCTGAAACGGTCGCTAATATTGGATGTTCCATTCATTTTCTATGATTAGGTATTCTGTAATTAATATTCACACAGTCAAATAAATCTTAGTGCCATTTACTCCCTTTTATATATATTTGTCAAAGTCTAACATGTGTGACTGCCAACATATAGGCTACACCTCTTTGTATTCCACTGTCAAACACAGCCTACATTTGGACCTGTAAAGCCTAATTTTGGGCTACCTGTTTTCACACAAGAATACTTGCATTCTACGGGCAATGCACCAGTTTGGCAAATTTAAGTTGAAATTTAAGCACGTTTGTTCAGTGTTTGCACTTCTGTATACATACACACAACTTTGATCACATTGTAATCTTCTTCACAGGAATTATATAGTGCCAGGGAACCCTGGGAGTCGGCACTGTACATGGAGTCCCCGTCTGGGGAGAAGACAACACCAACCACGTCACCTCTGTGCTGCCTGCATTAAAAAAAAAGACGTGCGGCATTATCCTCCAATCAACAGCATTTCTGGTGCAAACTGTGTAGTAACTGTATTCATGGGAGCTTTTCATATATAAAAAAAGAACTGCTCATTTGTTCTTGATGGTTTACTTTATTTAAAACATACGTGTGTTCAGCCAGAAGCTTGGCGCTGGAAATGGCAAAGACTCTCACGATGCCAGAGCTGAAGCCACAAGCAAAGATTTGCTCACTTGGATGAAAGGCCACAGAGCAAGGGCTGTCCTCAGACACAAAATCATACAGCTACAAAAAGGAGATAGACATTCAATTAGCCAGTGCTAACACAGAATTAGTTTATTTAGATCTCTTAATGACAGTACTTTAAATTGATATATACAGTATTCAAATTCTTTAAAAAAGGGGGATGTGCTTTTAAAAATCTGTCATCTGATTAAGCTAAAAGTAATTCACTTGCCTGTCTTACACATTTTCCTGACCACAGAAAGAACCTGCACAATAAATTGCAACAGACTACAGGTGGTTCTCAATGAATTAGAATATCACTGAAAAGTTAATTTACTTCAGTAATTCACTTCAAGAAGTGAAACTCCTACACAGTCATGTGAAAAAATTTGGACACCCCTTTAAATATTCAGTTCTTTATTACGAAATGTTCACATGTCTATGTCTAACCTTGCTTTTGTTTTTATTTAACATTTATTTTAGCCATTTTAAGTGGGAATGAATGTGGGGTGTCCTAAAAAAGATGGGGGTGTCCTAATTTATTCCTCAGTATTTGTTTAGAATTACATTTTACAGAAAATCTGGAAAAAAGTCTTTAATTCATTTTTAATTGTTTAGTTGTATTACGTGAATCTCCCAGTATTTTTAACATTGATATTTAATATCCATATGTCCAAATATATTAAAAAAACCACATAGGCTTATACAGAGTGTCCTAATTTTTTCACATGACTGTATAGGTTCATTACATACAGAGTTATATATTTCAAGTGTTTAATTCTTTTAATTTTGATGATCATGGTTTACAGCGAATGAAAACCAAAAATTCAGTTTCTCAGAAAAATTGATTATATAAGCACAATAAAAACATTTTTTATGGAAATGTTGGCCTACTGAAAAGTATGTCCATGTACACACTTAATACTTGGTCGGGAATCCTTTTGCATGAATTACTGAATCAATGCGGCATGGCATGGAGGTACCATGGTTATTAAACCAGGGACTGGTACTTTTAGCAGCGTGGACAAGTGTCAATTCTTGCTGGAAAATGAAATCAGCATCTCCATAAACCTTGTCAGCACAGGGAACCATGAAATGCTCTACATTTCCTGGTAAACAGCTGCACTGACTTGGACTTGATAAAACACAGTGGACCACCACCAGCAGATGTCTTGGCTCCCCAAATGAGGTGCCAAGTCCTGTAATTTGGAAATCAAGGTCCCAGAGTCTGGATGAAGGGTGGAGAGGCACAGAATCCAAGTTGCTTAAGGTCCAGTATGAAGTTTCCACAGTCAGTGGGGAGCTATGTCATCTGCTGGTGTTGGTCAACTGTGTTTTATCAAGTCTCAAGCAGCCGTCTACCAGGAAATTTTAGAGCACTTCATGGTTCCCTCTGCTGACAAGCCTTATGGAGATGGTGATTTGATTTTCCAGCAGGACTTGGCACCTGCCCACACTGTCAAAAGTAGCAATAACTGGTTTAATGACCACGGTATCACTGTGCTTGGTTGGCCAGCAAACTCACCTGACCTAAACCCTACAGAAAATCTATGGGGTTTTGTCAATATGAAGATGAGAGACACCAGACTCAACAGTGCAGATGAACTGAAGGCTTCTATCAAAGCAACCTGGGCTTCCACAACACCTCAGCAGTATCACAAGCTGACCGCCTCCATGCCATTCTGCACTGATGCAGTAATTCATGGAAAAGGAGCCCCGACCAAGTACTGAGTGCATACATGGACATACTTTTCAGTAGGCCAACATTTCTATTAAAAATCCATTTGTTTTACTGGTCTTCTGTAATATTTTAATTTTCTGAGAAAATTAATTTTGGGTTTTCATTAGCTGTAAGCCATAATAACACCAAATAAATACCAAATAAACCAAATAAACACTCCATGTGTAATGAATCTATATAATATGTGGGTTTCACTTTTTGAATTGAATTACTGAAATAAATAAACTTTTTGATGATTATTTTAATTTACTGAAAACCACCAGTATGTCTACCAGGCTAAAGGCAAAAGTGAAACTTAATGTTGCCAGTAAGGGTGGAGAGGCAGACCTGTGCTCCTAACAATTCTAAATCCCACTCAAAAACATGTCAGATCCTCATCAGCACACTGGACAAAAGCAAAGATCTGTGAACCATGAAATAATGCCAAGCAGATGCCATACAAGTGTGACCAAGTGGATGGGCCAAGCCCAACTGGCGGTGCCCAACCGGGGGTTTGAACTCACAACCTCCAGCTTCAGAGTCCAGCACTCTACCTGTGTCGCCAAGAGGGTCAACCCACTTGGCAAGACAAGTAGGAATGCTTTTACTGACTCTGTTACACAAGCAAACGCCAGCACTTCGCTACAAAACCCAGCTGACATCTTGGGGGAAAAAAAAAAGGCACACCAGTAAGTATTCCCAACATCCGACGCCCCAGGTAAATAGCTGCAGTCATCATCTGACGCAGCATGATGTAAAACAGTCCCACATCCTCTCTGGCAAACAGGAGTAGCGAGCTAGTGACTATGATCAAACTGGGAGTTCAGAGTTAGCAACCACCGGAGAACCTAGCCACACACCACATATGCTGCGCACACTGCGGGGCACTGACAAGTACTGTGAGGAGCTTTACTGAATAAACGGGAGTATGTGCATTTTGAATAACGATATAAACAATACCGTATTCTATGAAACGATAGCCGTTTATATATAGCCATCCGATAAATATCGTCATATCGCACAGCCCGACATGTTAAGAGATCTAAGTTTCATGCAGTGAGACCCAGTTGTGGTATAATTTGGTTTCATGCCCAACTAATCACATACTATACTGTAATCAGTGTTGGGCAAGTTACTACAAAAATAGTAACTAGTTACAGTTACTAGTTACTTCGTTTCAAAAGTAACTGAATTACTTACCAGTTACTGCATGATCAAAGAAACTAGTTACTTGGAAAAGTAACTTTCACGTTACTTTTAAATGTATACTTAAATCATCTTGCACATATAGCAAGATCAAGGGCTCCTCGTTCTCATCAGAAAAAAGAAAAAAAAAACTGATGAGAAAAAAGTCTCATCTTACAGAGGAAAAAATGTCTCAGATTTACACAAACTATTGTAATCAGTAGAAAGTCAGAAATTTACTAGAAGTAAAGCTGTGAATTCAGAGAAAATTTTGGACCCCTGGTAGGCCGTTTTTGGCCCACGAGCCATATGTTTGACACCCCTGGACCAGCCCACTAAAAATGCATATTTAGAGGATTTACTTCCATGAAATAGCTGCGTATCACAACTGCATGTAAATGAATGAGATAAAATAAAATAGAAAGCACAGATAAATGAAAGTTCACCACCTACAAGAAGCTGTTCTTTACTGCAACAAATCACAGTCACTTCTCTGTGCGTGAGAAAATTTTAAATGCATTTAATGCGGACATTAAATGCGAGCTTCTTGCTCAAAAATACTCATGTTTAACCACAGAGGTAGGAGCTTGTAGGGGCTACTTACTGCTTGGACAACAGGTGATCAGGGCTCGATATGAGAAGTCGCCACCACCACGGCATTTCTTCACCGGGTTGTGATGCAAACCGGCACAAGACAGGACAGGAAACGGACCCGCGGAGGAGACTGTGTGACAGTTGCGTCAGTTACGGTAGGGTCAGTTTATATTTATTTGCTTATTTATTTGCTTGCCTTTGCCTTTGGCTTGACAACCTCCAGTGGCTCGAGGCCGGTGGTGGCACTGGGGATGGCAGTCCCGCCCATAGCCACTGAAATTGTGTATTCATCCCCAGTTGGCCACTGATGAGGAGGGTGTCTAGCAACTGCAAGTTGTATGATCGTCTATTTGCGCTAAAATATCTATTGTGGGGGCATGGTGTTGGACTTCTCCACCCAGGGGACAATGGACCAAAGGAGGAGGTGTCACCGGGGGGTATCAGATAGGACAGTAAGAACTATGCGCCCCCCGGGGAGAGGAGTAAATGCCGGAGAGAAGAAGTGTGTTGGAGCAGAGCCAGCATTATGTTATGTTAATGTGCCACACAATTCTTTGTTCAAACAACAATGGTTATAGTCGGAAGTGTCGGGTCTCGATGCATGGGAATAAAGGTACAAAAGAGGGATGCACAGAGACCCGACATTCTCTTTTGCTGTAAAATATGTTGGAGGAAGAATTAAAGTAACTGTGTTGTCCAGCTCGTTGTCTCGCCTGCCTCCTTTCTCCACACTATCCATATTAATAAAACGAGTAACGTAAGTAACGCATCTGATCAAATTTCAGTAACTGTAACGCATTACTCAATTTTTAAACAGTAATTTCGTTACACAGCACGTTACTGCAAAAGTAGTGGCGTTAAGTACAAAGTGTTGGGAGTAATTCATAGGCATGCAGATAAAAACAAGATACTTTGATGATGAATTACTGAGGTGCTTTGTTAGTTATGGTTACTGTGCATAACTATTTTTTGTATTCTACTATCCTTTTTATGAGCATAAACATGCATTACTGCAATTTTCAATTATTCTAACATTATTTTAGGACCAGTTTTGACAACTCTACTAGTATATTAATAAAAAGGTGCCAGTGGTTGATGACAATATATGACTGCATTGCTGACCTGGTGCAAGGAATCCATATCCCAAATACGAATTGAGCCATCAGAAGAGGCTGTTGTGAGATGCCGATGAATGCCATCCACACTGAAGCCAAGCACAGTGTCTGTATGTGACCTCATCAGTGTGTTGTAACCACGACTCATCACGTCGAGGAAACCCAAGTTTCCGGTGGAAGTGGCAGCCAAGACCCGCAGGCTGTCGAATGACACTAAAACCATGCTCACGGGCCCTTCATGCTCTGGGGAGAAAAAAAAAAAAAAAAACAAGTTTACTTTCAAAGTGTTGCACATCTAGGAGAAATGAGATGAGCAACAAAACAATAGCTATGATTGACTAGATTGAGACACTCATTAAGTTATACCATAGCCTGGCTGAATACTCACTTCCAATTTATCAGTGATTCAAATTTGGAGCAGAACTGATACAACTTGAGCACACTTTTTCAAAATTACAGAGTAACTCTAAACACACACACACACACACACACACACACACACACACACACACACACACACACACACACACACACACACACACAGAATGTTTGACATCCTGCTGAGCTGTAACTGGGGGCATTTTCACAATTAATTCATGCAGTAAATGTTACACCACTCCCTGTTGCGCCTACCTGCCTCCAGAAAGACTGCGGAAAAATCAAGGGGCCAGAGCCGCAAGAAGCCGTCTTCAGAGCCAGTGGCACAGAATGATGAGGACACACTGATGCTATTGATAGCAATGCCTAGACCTACGAGGACACACTTTAGTCACATCAGATGTCCAACAGTCCAGTAACATAGCTCAATACGGAAGCACTGAACTAGGGATGCAAGTTATTGACTAATTCATGAATTGATAACGGATTTACCTTATCGATCAATTAACGATTAATTGATAAGCGGCATTTTTCCTGAGAATCTGAATTTCCCTCAGTACAATACAGTCCATCTTTAACGTATAAAAAGTTGTTTTTTCATATATTGAATAAAACATGAACATTATATTCCTCAATGATTTACTGTACCATATGCATTTTTTTTTTTACTACAGACAGTGGCATTTTTTTGTAGTTTAACAAATTTTGCACTGCAGTGTGTACTGTGTGCTGGTACATCTCAGTAAATTACAAATGTCATGATTATTTATTTAGTTTAAAAACTACTACCAATATAAAATTTATCTTTTTCAGTTATATAAAAAAAATCACGTTCTAATTTACTGAGATGCACTGGTAGACTGTTTTAACAGGAAAATAAATTGTGAGCTGCTTCATCTGTTGCATGTTAAAACATTATCACGGTACCCCAGCATGATCTGGGCTCCCTCTGTTGTCCGTTACCTTAGTGGTGACGTGAGTCCAGTCTGCTTTCCCGTCTAGCGGGGATAGGTTTTTGCGCTCGTGTAGCCTGCTGCAGTCCATTTCTCCGCCCTGTTAATTTGAAGTGGGCGGGTGGACATTGGAACGTGCCATTGGAACTTGTTGTGGCTCTCCGACATAACCCGGAAGGGCAAGTTTTTTTGCTCTGCATAGTGCATGTGCTCTGGGGGCTTAGCACTTTTTTCTGTTTTTTTTCGGTTGAAATGCTGCAGTAGGTGACCACATGCACCCCCACCTGGACAGCGAAGCCACTACATTTCATAGAATAAGCTCCCGTTGAAAAGGATTGCTGAGTTATGAATTAACTGACAACTAATTTAATTTAGTCGACTAAATTCTTATCAACAATTAATCAAAGTCAATTAATCATTAACATCCCTAGATTGAACATAAAATTATGCACACAGGCTCAAAATCACACTATACAGAATCTTTGGTTGGTATTATGTCCCTTTGTATGGCTCATGGATAACTCTGGTAACACAACAGATCAATAGCTAGTTGAAGTCTTGGCATCGTGACCAGGAGGTAACAATGTTATCTCTATCACCTTTAAAACTACTCAACAACAGTTTGTACTCTGGGTGTCCAATTTCAGTCCCACCTGTATTAAAAGTCCTTTTCTCCCTGCGGTCAGCATGCTGCTGTTGTGCAGGCAGCAACCTCCTCACATTTCGAATAACAACTCTGCTGTAATCAATCTCAAAGATATGGCCACTCCGACTGCTGGCAAATCTACAGGAAAGCAGTCATAGATGCAAAATCGAAACATTTTAATAAAGCATAATTGTATTCAGATTAGGATTATGTATATAGATATGGATTTGAATGTTGTCTGTGGCTGATGTCTTTACTCACAGAGTTCGATCATCAACATGATGGTCAAAAGAGTTTCCTTCCTCAAAGGCCACATCGGTGAAATTCAGAGAGTGGTATTCTCCCAGGTTGACAGGACAGGACCGCAGTGTCCCATTTCGCACTCGCCATAGACGTATATTTTCACGACCACATGACACCATCCTTAAAAATAAACAAAAAATAAGAGCACTTTGAGGTGGGTGCAATATCCCCCGCATCAGTTTTCTTTGACGATCCCAATACTTACTGACAGAACAGTTTTCAACTTTTCAATATAATTACTATGGTAGAACCAAATTATGATAAGCCCATCATCCACAAATATACAACAAAGTATACAGCCATAGTTGTGCCCTTCAGAGGTAAAGTGGGCTATCCCACAAAACCATTATTTTGAGAAAATGAGCTCTAAAGTTGAAATATTCTCAAAAAATCAGTGTGCCTATATCATTAAAAAGTTACCCCCTATAATTACCTTCAAGGTGTGACTTAAATATGAAAATATATTTAAATCACATATTCACAACAATAAGAGAGTAGGGGTTAAAAATGTGGGATAGACCACTTTACCTCTAACTGAAGATAAAAATTGAGTAAGAGGACAAAAGTAAAAAATAATGTTAATTTGAAATTTTAATGAATGAAACAGATGATAAATTGCAAATTTCACAGATATCACACACTAGGCAGTTTTTGCTATTCTTCTGCACATTGGTTTCCAATAATTAGAACATAAACAGTGTTGTTTGTGTCCTCGCTTATTCACAAAAATTTCTATATGAAAATCAAACCAACAGTTTTCTTCTAACTGAGAAAGTCAACATGTAACTCTTATCAAAACATCAGAAATACAGTTATTGAAGAGTAAAAACAAGTTTAATAGGACAAGCTTATGTCCTACCAATTTATTGTCAATGTCTAGTCTGACTCGGTGTCACTTGAGCTGTCGTGACCTCCACCCTCCTGTGTTGATTTCAAAGTTTCGTAAAATGGATGATGAACAGGCGGCACATACTTCAACAATGATTGGATATCTTCGAGTTTGGCTCTCTTCAGCGGCCTCCCATTTGGATACAGTAAAGGAAGGTCTGTGATGTTTTGAATGATCTTTAGAGGTCTTCCCCTGAGTGCTCTCTTTTGTTTGAAGTTGACACTTTGGAAAGGGAACTCGGCATCACAAGTAGTTTTATAAAACATCACACCAGGATCTGCTTTACGAAACTGCATCCATTGTATTTTCAACCATTCGACCTTATTGTTTTCTTCATCCAGTTTTCTGTTTACAGTAGCCTCTTCCAATGGTCTAGTACTGTGAAACAAGGCCGATGTCATGGGAACTACATTGAACAGGGGTTCCTTCCGTTTTGACTGCCTGACTACATCGTACCACTCATCTGGCACAAACACATGCTGTTTCTTCCTCTTGGCTTTTTCTATTAACCCAAAGTCTTGGTCATTGGGCAGGTAGCTGTGACCCATTACAAGCATTTTGTGATCAACGAGATCTATGTTCAGTGTGTTCACTATGTGCATCCACATCAATGACATCTTGTAGTTTCTATTTTGTCCCCCACATGAGTCGGAATAGGCCACAACGTGTGTGATACCGAGCATGGAATGTGGGATAGCCCACTTTACCTCTCAATAGTTTCACCAAATTAATGAGAATGATTTCATTTACTCTCAATAGAGGGCAGCACAATACGTTTTATGCAGAGCTAGGCAGTTTAAGAAAATGATAGACCCTGAACAATTAGTGTAGTACAATTAACTCATTTTTGACCTACATGTGGGATAGCCCACTTTACCTCTGAAGGGCACAGTTGTAGGTCAGGATCCCAAGATTAACCTGTGTAGCAAGTTTGGTGATCCCAGAGAGCTTTACACATTCTATAGTAAGAGAGCATAGGGAGTGCCAACCTTGACCTTTTGACCCCAAACCTGTAATCAGAGGTCATGGTCTCAGACTGAACCTGTGTACCAGGTTTGGTGATCCTAGATTTCTTTGTTGTTGAGATATACTGTAGTTTATAAGCCATTTTGATGTTGACCTTTGACTTTGCAATCCCGAAACGGTAGTCACACTTCAGGATCACTGGGTGAACCTGTGTACCAAGTTTGGTGACCCTAACTGTACTCGTTGTACAGTAATGAGGCATAGGGAATGTCAACTTTGACCTTTCGACCCCAAACCCATAGTCAGAGGTCAGGATCCCAAGGTGAACCTGTATACCAGGTTTGGTGGCCCTAGATTTACTTGCTTTATAGTAATAGTAAATTTAGTATTTACCATTTACCATAGTGCAACTGGAATGTTAACTCTGACCCTTTGATCCCAAACCCATACTCAGGTCAGGGTGTAAGCCATCCAAGATGTGTATTAGATACAACTACTGTATTGATTTGAATAGCCTACATCATTTCTTTCAGGAGTTATTGTGTTTAAAAAATTAAGGGAAAAACCTGACCTCTGACCTCATCGTCATCTGATGAGAGTCAAACTGCAATATGTGCATCATCAGAGTATATTAAACCATGGTACCAAGTTTCAAAACATTTGGAACAAAACTGTAGTAGGAGTTGATTTCTCAAGGCAGTTACTGTCTATGAAGTGAGATGAAACAACAGGTCATATAGGTCATGGGCTACAACTCCTGTAAAAATCATCTGATCAGAACCAAATTGCAATAAGCGCATCCTCAGTGTATATCAAACCATGCTACCAAGTTTCAAAATAATCAGAACAAAACTGTTGCAGGAGTTGATTTCACAATAGTGGGATGGACGGACGGACCCATAACATAATCCCCCACCAGTCAAAGGCCAAAGACCTCTTCGACCCCTTTGGCCTTTGACCGGAGAGGGATTAAAAAAAAAAAAAAAAAAAAAAAAAGCCCAAGTAGACTAACTTTTCCTCACAGAATTTCTCATTCTATAAATTGTCCTTTGTTATGCCCCACACAGGAAACCACAAAACGCCTGTCGGAGGAGTTGATGTCACAAGACAGTTACTGTCTGTGAAGTGAGGCGAAACAGGAGGTCACAGGTCAGCGGCTACAATTCCCACAAAAATCCTCTGACCAGAACCAAATTGCAATATGCACATCCTCAGTGTATATCAAACCATGGTATCAAGTTTCAAAACAATCGGACCAAAACTGTAGGAGGAGCTTATTTCACAAAAGAGGGACAGAGGGACGGACTGACCCATAACATATCAAAAACTACAATGAAATTCAAATCAGTTATAACCCACTGACTGTGCAATAAAATAAAAACAATAATACAGTACATAAAAAATAAGGAAACATTGAAACAGAACTCAGGAGAGTCTGAAAAAGTCTGACTATAATTTTTTAGCAATTTTTTTCTAATATTTTTGAGACATTTTTAGCCAATAGAAATCTTAGAAAGTAACTAGAAAAGCACTCAAGACAGCACATATCTCCGCCAAGTCTCCTTCCATCCCTCATGGATCACCTCCAAAATGTAATGGGTTTGTGTGCAGGCCTGGAGCCACTTCAGGTGAAAATTGCATCAAAGGCTGTCCATTAGTTTTGGAGTATTGTTGCTAACACACTGTGAGAAGCTAAGAGCCTTGGCTGAGGTATGCATTCTCAGATCATCACCAAAATGTAATGGCTTCCTCTGTAGCCCAAGAACCACCTCTGGTGAAAATTTCATCCAAATCCATCCAGTAGTTTTCGTGTAATCCTGCTGCACAAATACAAACAAAGCCCTTGGTGGAGGTTTACACTCTCAGATCATCACCAAAATCTACTCATCTGCTCCCCATGCCATTACACACCTTTCCTGAAAATTTCATCAAAATCTGTTCATAAATTTTGAGTTATGTTGCGAACAGACAGACAGGCATACAAACCAACCAAAGCCACTGAAAATATTACCTCCTCCCTTGGCGGAGGTTAAAAAAAAAAAAAAAAAAAAAAACCTTCCACAGAATCTTATCTAGCCCAAATGAAAAGTATCAATTTTCTCCAAAGAGTATGTGTTACTTATACATATTTTGGTTAAAAATATTACTAAATAAACCTCTGGTAGATCAAAAGAGCAGACACATTAATGCAACCATCAACTAGACCATCAATGATGGAGCAACTCATTCCTAAGTGCCCGAGTTTGCCGAACATTGGGGAAGTTGCCAAGGAGGATTAATAACTTTTGTGAATTCATAAATGCCCAGATATCCTCAACTCTACCTCAAGATCAACCTGGATGCAGATAAACCTGAGGATAATTGTGTCAGTTTATTGAGAATTAGGGCAATTGAGTATTGGAGTATTGATTTTTCTCAAATGATCTCCTGACCTTTGAAACTGAGCACAACTTGGCTGCAGACCCACCTGAGGACCACTGTGAGTGAGTTTGGTGAGCATCAGGGCAAATATGCCTGGGAGGAATAGCACTTTCCATGAAATGTGGATGGACGATGGATGCAGGGCCATCACATTAGCTCCTTACAGTCTCACCGGAATGAGCTAAAAATAACAAAAAAGAGGTTACCTTGTATCATCAAAGAAAGCAATCTTCATCGTGTGAATGTCCACGTCTGTGTGTGCTTTCGCTAAGATGGTCATCTCTCCTCTTTTACTGACATTCAGAGTGTTCCACACCATCACCATCTACATAAGGTTATTCAAAAAGACAAAATATTTAGCTGAGCAAATAAACTATACAATAATACCAGGAGAAATAATATATGTATAATCTTGATCCAATGATACCAATGACTAATTTGTACAAATTCTGACTGCATCAAGCATACAGTATGGACAAATAATAGGAATATCTGTGTTGGTTGAGGTTACCGTTTTATTGTGGCTATCTTTACCCACACCGCAGAGAACACCACCACCATATGAGAAGCTTCAAAATGTAAAAGGAGTAAAAAAACCCTCAAAATTTGTGTGAATAAGCAGTTTTGGAGATAATCTTGAACCTATGTAGTTACTTACCTAAGACAGGTTAACGAATGAGCATGACTCCTGCACATAGCCAGACAGTTTGCTTTGTGGTGGTTCCACACTCGAACCACACTACTGCTGCCGATTTGCGCTGATGCCAGGAGATTTGTGCTGCCATTGAATGCTAGGGCAGAGACCTGTAAAGAAATCACATCTCAAATGCTTAATGAATGTTACTCCAGCTGTAGCCCATAAATGACTTCAATAGGTTATTTAGGATGGTGCTTGAGATTGCTTTGTGTGCAAAAGTAGATTAAAGCTCATTCACTTTGTCAGTATGGCCGATGAAGAATCTCTGCTGGTTCGAGGCAATCTTCATCGAAATGATAATTGCGTGACAGGGATAAACCACTTCATCACCTGATTTGGTCCATAAGGCCTACAGTGGAATAAAGTACAGCTGTTAAAAACTTCTCTGGGATTAGATGTAATGTAATGCTTAATGACAGGCTTTATTCTGAATGTTCATACACATTTTGTAGTAGCTCCTCCAAAGCCGATGATCTGATTGAGCCTGAGAATTGGGTCTGGGAGGAGCATCTATAAAAATAGCAGAAAATGGAAATGAGCTTAGACAACCCAGACAGCCCGAAAGGATTAAGCGGTTAAGAAAATGGTTGCATGGCTAGAAATGGGCTTTAAAATATGGCAGCTCTTTTTTGCTTTCTTTAGCCTTATCACTCATCTCGTACCTGTTTAGATTCTTTGGACGATGACAGAGAAACAGGACATGGAACAGGGGTACATACCAACTGCAATATAAAGAGTTCAACAGTTTCTGATGCTGTGACAAAACTACAGAACACTTCACAGCTATCTGTGCATGTTGACTCAGACAGTTTCTTGACAAAATGAAACATTAAAACAGTGCCACTGGCTAGTGCTACATTTGTAACGAAAAAAAAAATATTTGTTGTCTCCATTTTTAAGCTATAAATTAAAGGTTACAATTAGGGTCATGCAGTGTTTAAGCTGCTCAGCTACTTTGTCCATTTCAAATGAATACAGAGCCAATACTACATGGGCCGTGTTGAAAAAAAACAGCATCTGTGCCATCTCAATTTTTGAGATGGTCATAAATAGCAAATCTGCCTAAATGTATCCTTTAACCACTGGCTCTGTTTTGGTTCAAACTGGCCAAAGTGACTGACCTGACTGACCTTTATTATAACACTAAAGAGGTAGGAATCACGATTTGGGCCACAATGCAATATTATCATGCTCTTGCAATACGCTGAGTGTTGCAATATCATATATTGCAGTTTCCCATCCCAATCTTTGTCTTGTTCAACTCCAGGTTGGATCTCAGGAGTCAGTCCTTTGCTGTGTTGACCTAACCAGATAGTAAGCATTTATCACCATCTAGTGGACTGAAAAGTCAACTGGTTTTTATTACTCTGGGACCTAAATAGCCAAGTTTGTATTTGCAACATAATCATTTTTATCACAATACTGGTGCCTGTGAATGAATACAACATCACTACCACAAAGTATTGCGATATTATGCAGTATCCATTTTTCCTCCTACCCCAATTGCTAATATCTCAAAAACTAAGACAGCATGAACAATAGTGGGTTTTTTTTGTTTGCTTTTAAAATCAAATTACTGTGGTAGGACTGTGCCCAAATCTTTGCTTGTCAAAATATGTGTCCACTTCACTGGCATTAAACCGCTAACATTTAATGAAAGGGCATTTATCTTTTAGCAAATGTACAAAAAAAATGCCCGAAAATTTAGAAGAAATTCACACACACACAAATCAGCTAAATGACAAAATCACAAACTTTACCAAAAAAGGCACAAAATTACATTTGAAAAATGAAAATATGTAATATTGAAGTTTGCATGAAGGAATTTGAAAATTTAGGAAAACAAAGCTTTAAATTTCCATGAACGGCCGTATTACAATGTTGGGGTCGGTCAGTCAGTTGTCGCTGATGCAGAACACGTTTATGGGCATTTCCAAGTTCATTTCCTTATCACAACGGCATAAAAACAAACTTTCCGGTGACACATGACACAAAGAAGCTGGTCTAATTATTCAGAGGTGTGTTTTGGATAATCCAATCCAAAGCGCTCCTTCCCATCCCTTTAATGCAAAGAGGCGCATTATCTAAAATGAATTGTGATCTGACAAGTTAAGACGGGTTTTGCATTGACCAAACCCCATGCGTGTGAGCCAAAATGCACGCGATAGTAATGCTACTTGATAATAAGGAAGATATCAGTCACAGTTGATGCCCAGTTAGTCATGTTAGAAAGAACAAACGGGTAAGAATAGGCTGAAAAAAATTAGCTGAATGCAACACAGACATAAATGGGTTTGAAACTTCAGGAAAAGAGGATGATGTCTGTGCAAACTTTCATAAACTTTCATTAACGATGGCGTGGGAGTTACTCCCGGCTGTGGGGAGATGAAGTGCTCCCTCTCCTGTTGTTTTCGCCAACTGAGGGTCTCCCCGTCTCGTGCGGGGGACTGCGGCTCTCCATCCCAGAAGGAGGAAATCTGGCAAGGCTTCCTGTCCGTGGCCGACCCTGGCCATGAAGCAAGCCCACTTATGACAGCTTTTGCCGGCCCCTGACGGGTGGCAGTCGGGGGAGTTACAGTGAAAAGTAAAACACTGCACACTCCTTGTTCGTTCATTTATTCCCCTAAAAATAAACACATTAATGCGTAATTAGCTAATTAGTCCGTGATGAAAACAAAAATGTGGATGGAATAAAAATCTTCAGACTGACACACACAGCCCCCCCGCCGTGTGCACACATGCTCCTTGTTCAGTCATTCCCCTTAAAAAAAAAAAAAAAAAAAAAAAAAAAAAAAAAAAAAAAAATTGCATTAATGCCTAATCTACAGACTCCAATGGTAAGTCCATTAGCGAGCACACTGTCTACTGGTAATTTGATGGCGTGACACAAAGTGTAAAAAACAGACAATGTGCTGACAGAAACTAACAAAAACAGTGGTGTACGGTGGAAAGTCTAGCAGAAAAGTGTGTGGATGATCGTCCTAATAGGGCCCGAAGTGTTACATTTAAGTTAAAAAAAAGTTTTAAAATTGCAAAGAAAAATTGCATAATATAACCTAAATTTACATGAGATAAGAGCTCAAATTTACAAATTTATAAAGGAAAAAAGTAAAATTGAAAAAAAAAACAAAAAACTATTGAGAATATTCAGATATTCACTCTACATTACTCCTGAATGTTTGGAGCCCCAAAACTGGTTTTGTTTTTTTCCTTCTTCATTATTTCAAGAAAGTGCCTGGGTCAACTTCACCCAGATAGCATATAGTACCTATAAGTGATTTTTTTAAAAGAGTATGATAAATTGTTTCTTTCATGCTTGTTGAGTGTACAGTCTAGGCATCACCTCTTCTTCACCTTCCTCCCCTTGTTTGCTGAGGTCATCTTCAGGATGCACATATACATGAACTCCACCATCAACACTATCACACAGTGGACTGGATGCGAGCTGCTGTGAACTGGAACTCAACAGCTGTCGTTCACTGGAGTCATCACGGCAATGCCAATTTTTTGAGTGTGTAGAGACGACACCCAATTCAGGAGTGCTTGTTACCACTGAGGTGTGATTCCTCTGGATCTGAGTAGAAATGAAGGGGAAAAAAATAGGAAAATCTAATTAAAAGCCTGCAGTCTTCATTATAGAGAGCAAATGCTGAATTAAACCAACAGAATTTGTCACAAGTTAAATTGATCGCCTTGATATGACTCCTACTTGTTTTAGGGCAGTGAGCTGCTGGATAAGGGACACACGGTCTTGAACTGTTTTGCTCAGGTTAACACAGTGAGCATTCTCTCTGTCAGGGCTTCGTTGGTTGGTAGAAGAGCCTGGAAAATCAGGCATGTTCAAGACATGACTACTTTGGCTACTTGGTCATACTGCATCTTTTCACTCACATATTTGATATATGTAATGATCTGTAATAATATGTAATGATTTTAAAGCTCAACATGTGCCATTTTATTATAGTAAAATAAAAACAATTTAACATGTATGGAAACAGTGGCAGTGTTTATGTAAGTGTATACTGTTCCTGGAAAGAGCAAATAAAAAAATAGCATTGTTTCATATTGTACAATCATGAATGACAAGTGGTGTGCTTTTCATAACTTACTAGCCTCTGGATGAAGATGGCCTTTCTGAATAGAATCACATGGCAACTTTGTTCCCTCTGAGGGAAACCTGTAGGGATAGAAATGGGGGAACAGAATGAATAAATGGGATAAAATGGGTACACAATCTATTCTTACAAAAAAAAATAGATTGAAGTTTCATATAAAAATGACCTCTCTATAATTACATGTCCACATACTTTATGCATAGCATCTTCTAAAACAGCTGGTGACAGCTGTAAAAAAATGGTTAACTGAGTTCTGAAGCAGATTCTAATCATGCAAATGTTTATACAGTATTTAGTTTATCAAGAAGAGTGATTTGAAGTGGACTTTGTCAATAACAATCTGTTCCTGTGTGGGTAACTGTACTTTATGTAGTCATAGAGGTCATGCCAGGATCCTCCTTTGGCAACAGGAAAGGACATCTCTCTGGGCATGGCACCTGTTCCCTGGGAGGAGGCCAGTCCCATTAATTTGGCCTGACTGAAGGAAATTCCTGTTGAAAGAAAAGAATTCTGTAGAAAATTTAAGGATGTGGTCTGAATGAACCACATGCTGCTGAGACTGAAGCCAATCATACTAGAGCTCGTCTGGGCAGATAAAAATTTTAACCTGGACCTTAACATTTCACACAGCAACAATGACGACGACAGGGTGATTTCATAAATAAATCAGAAATGGTAGCAGAGCAAGTGTCATCTGGGACAGCCCTGCACACAAGTGGGAATTAGAATCAAATTAAGTCTTGTACCTATGGAGGGCCATGGAAGACAAAAAAATTGAGGTGAAAATGAGAGCAATTAAAAGAAGATGCCTCAAAAAATCTTGAAAATACACTGGCCAAACATCCACAGCAACTAAGACCTGGAAGAAAGAACAAGAGTCAACAACAGAGCCCCCTCTACTTCTGCAAATGGGACCTTAAATCTCAAGACCAAAATTTTCTTTTGATCCCCATCGAATTTTGCCACCAGTTTTCAATTTAAATTATTAATTTTCCACGTAATTAAAGTTGCCGGCTGTCATATAGTAAAAGAGTAACATGTTGTGAAAATGCTTAATGGACTACATCCCCCATTATCCTACTTCACCAAACACGATCATAGAGATCATGGAGATTGCTGAAATCTCACCTCCTGTTTCCTGACCAATGAAACAAGGATCCAAACAGGAGAAAAACAACACAAATGTATTGTTTTGTATTTGGAGAGCTGCAGCTGATCCAGAGGACTGTTAGTTACTTCAGCCTGGGCGCTCTTTAACAAGTGATGTAAGGTCTGTGTTTGTAGTCTTTTAATTTATGTACTTTCACAACCTTATACGTTAACAGTTAGACAACAACCTACACAGTTATATATGTGGAAAATTATATTTGAAATTGACAAATATCATACGGTAAATGGCGTTCACTTATATAGTGCTTTTCTTCTCATCGAGGATGACCAAAGCGCTTTACAGATCCTGCAATTCACCCATTCACACACACATTCACACACTGATGGTGGCAGATGTGCATGTGGCATATGTGCAACTCATGACAAAATTTCATTGGGTCCAAAAGATAATTTTGCTCTTGCCATTCATTTCCAATGGAGATTTTTTCCAATTTAAGGTCCCATGTGCAGAAGTAGAGGGGGCATGACTTCTGCTCTCTATACAACATCCGAATTAAAGAAAAGTAGATGGAACTAGTTGGGACATGTTTTGAAATAGAACAGACATCCTCCTAGAGCCCTACACTCAGTGTTGCCAGATATACAATAATTATCATATTTATACGATAGTTTTAGGGCCTATACAATATACAATCAATAGCTTTAAAAAAGGCCAAATATACGCTAATTTTGGCATTTCTGCGCACCCCACCAAAAATGTCATTTTGATTTATGTGAACACCCACACATCACCAGAAACTGATGCCTGCTCATAGCTGATTAGTTCATACCAGGCTGGCTCCTACTCACCGGCAAATGTGTCAATCACATCAGCAGCGCTTAGGCTCACATTTGTTTGGGCAGCTGCACTGACAAAGTAACAAATTTTTAAAAAGCATCAGTGAACATGAGTTCAGACTCGGAGGAAAAAAGTACTAAAAGAAAAGAGTCCAGCCTCACAGACACGGACACTGGTAAGAAAACAAAGCAACTCCACTTGTCACAGCAGCTTTATCACCCTGCCTGGAGTTAGACCCTACGTTTAAGGATGGAAGCAGTGGTTGTGCAAAAAGGTGCAGTTCACTGTGTGGGTGTGTGTGGGTGACAATGCATACAGCAGTTGTTTAATTCAAATGGCTGAGCCTCTGCATTTATTCCTTAGGTTACTGCACTTCCATACATATAACAGGGTTTCCTCTGGTAACATTTCTGGGTGGCGTCCTGCCGCGACAGAAAAATATCTGCCGCGCTTATGAGGAGATACATACAAATTTAAGAAAAATATATGAAGCAATGACTTTCCGCAAGTGCGCACATGAACAACACGTGACCATCATCTGCGCAGAGTTTAGAAGGGCCCCGCTCATGCGAGCTTTCCAGTCAGTCACCAGGCAGAGCGTCTCGCTAGTGTGACTGTCCGAGAGAAACATGAGTTTATTAAAATTAAAAGCGGAAAAAAAAAATCAGAAGAGGTATGTAAGCGTTTATCATGGTTTTAACCCGCTGGAAACGGGAGCAATAATGGAAGAGTCGTTTTGCTAACAGATGTGGTTAGAATTCGTATGCAGACGGCTTCATATGAAGGGAAAGGCAAGGGGGACTGATGAATTGCTGAGTACTGTATATATTTCACCAGCCACTATAGTATTAAGCTATGTTCCCTATTATGTACCTGGCAAGTTAAGATGACCGAAATTCGCGAAGTTAATGACTTTAATCTGTCAGCAGCCTTCAGACAAACTAAACGTGCCAACATTTGGATTTCAAAATAAGGGAGGTTTTTCCTGCTGTCTGTGTGGTGAAGAGACTTTGAAAAAAAAAAAAACTATAAATATAAAGAAATATTATAACAGAAATAATGCCATCAGAATCAGATTTATTGCCATTGTTCATGTAGTACACAAACTAGGAATTTGTCTCGGTGCAATGCTGCAACATTAAACATGATAAAATAAAAGAAATAAACTATACATGCAATAAAGTGTAGAATAAGAGTGAGTAATACTGGTCAGCAGTTAAAATATATTAGCGAGCAGCAGATAATGTGGAGAACCATATAGTGCAGTCGGTAATGCAGGAAGAAAACAGTGATGATTGACATGAGTCTGGTTGAGCTGCTGTACATAGTGCACGAGAGTCAATAAGTCACTTAGTGTTCAGCAGTCTGATGGCAGAGGGGAAGAAGCTGTTCATGTGACGGGAGGTTTTAGTCTGGATGGACCGAAGTCTTCTACCTGAGGGGAGGGGGGCAAACAGTACGTGACCAGGGTGTGAGGGATCGGCTATGATCCGGCCAGCACGCCTCCGGGTCCTGGAGATGTACAGATCCTGGAGAGACGGGAGCTTGCAGCCGATCACCTTCTCAGCAGTGCGCACGATGCGCTGCAGCCTTAGTCTGTCCCTGGCAGTGGCTCCTGCGTACCACACGGTTATGGAGGTGGTGAGGATGGACTCGATGATGGCTGTGTAGAACTGCACTAACATCTTGGTGGGTAGCTTGAGCTTCCTCAGCTGCCGTAGGAAGAACATCCTCTGCTGGGCCTTTTTGATGAGGGAGCTGATGGTCGGCTCCCACTTGAGGTCCCTGGTGAATAGGGGGGAAAGTACACAGCCCTGGGGTGATCCGGTGCTGATGCTAGCAGAGTCTGAGACAGTCTTTCCCAGCCGCACATGCTGCCTCCATCCTTGGTCATTTAAGTTAATTTATTTCCTTAAATACAATCTTATTAATATTTTTTCTTTGTAATCAGAGTTAAATTATTGTTCTATTCTGACTGCAAAATTGTGGTAAAAAATGTAAACTGTTCTAAGGAAAAAGTTAAAAAAAAAATACCACAGTCTGTTTCAAATTTATTTAAAAAAAACACAGTAATTTTATTTTAAAAAATAAACAAAAATAAGTCATAAAATAATCCACAAATTTATAATAAAGTTTCAAATACACAAGAAAAGTCAATTTTACAAGAGGAAATTACAAATTTGAGGAAAATGGTTTCAAATTTAGATAAATTTACAGAGAAAAGTAGAAAACTGTAAGAAAATTGTTATAAATTTTTGAGAAAAACCTCAAACTTTCAAGACTGAAGTCATTACTCAAGTTTTTAAGTGGGTGCTCTTTGTACCCTTAACTCAACTAGAAATTTTTGGTTGTCTACTTTTTATTATTATTATTATTATTATTATTAATTTCAAAGCACTGCTTTTACATGAGTAGAATTTCTGGTTACTATACCCACCTGATCATATAATTTAAGTATGCATGAGTACATTACTATTATGAATGTTTTTTTTCCCTTCCCTACTCTCTCAATGGAAAAAAGAAACACTAGAATAAAAAACACACATATTTTTGTAATTTATGTAAACCATGACAAAAAAATCCTGCAGGACAAAACATGACACTTGATATTTTCTAACCTGTTTGTATACCACCATAGACAGAGAGAACCTGAATTAGACAAGAGCTCAGAGAGGGAAAGATGAGACAGAAGAGATGAGCTAAGGAGCAGAAAGTGTTCAGGCAGAGGGTCCAGGAGAGGTAAGAGCAGAGGAAGGGGAGAAGGATGACACCACTAAAAAGTCTAAACACAGGACGTCTGGGTGGGACCCCAACTGGGCCAATATTCCAATATTCAAGCCTCGGTTGTACAATACTTCAGATGGTAAGTTCCATATGCAAAGTTACTGTGCAAAATTTAAAAAAGAAATAAATAGCATAAAAATAACATATTCCGGTAACAATCATGTCATAAATTTACTGCCCCCCCTCCCGAAAAATATGTTGCCATTGCGCCAAGGTCTTTAAGCCAGAGGAAACACTGCAAATAGAATAGCTTTGTTTTTAAAGGCACTGTTCTAGCCTGTGATTTTTCAGGCTATTTTAGTACATACGATAGTTTGGGTCAAAATGAGATTTTAATTTTGAAGTGACAGTACGATATTTATTCATTTCCCATCTAGCAACACTGCCTACACTGGACACAAATGGGAAAAACGAAGTGAGGAAGACCAAGAGGAACATTTAGAAGATCTGTAAAAGAAGAGATGCAAAGAGCCAAAAAGACCTGGATAGAGTTGGCATGGACGGCACAAGATCAGAAAGACTGGTTTCATTTGGTTGTCACCTTATGACACATCAGTGATGAAGAGGATTAACTAAGTAGGTCTTGTACATCTATAAAATGTATGATTTATCGATACATAAACAGGTATGACAAAGTTATTTGTATGAGTATAGAGTAAATAATTTGGGATGAATACCAAAACACCTTTGATTATTTAAATTTGGCTGTGAATGTTGAGTCCATCATCCTGTAAAATCCTCTGACTTAAAAATGAATCTATCTGTATCGTGCCAAGTTTAGTGTTAAGCTCTACAGCCGCTCTTGATTTAGAGTAAGGAAAAATAGACAAGCACTTGATCACGTGACCTTGACCTATGACATCCTGACCTCAAAATGAATGCACATGTAGATGTTTGCTTGAATTATCTCCTGATCCAGATGCAGACCCAGAGAAGCTAAAAATGATGTAATTGATTGGTTTGGAAAACATGTGAAGAAAGCCAGAGGTCAAGAAGCATTAAAAATTAGGTCATTTCTTCAGATTCAGCGACATGGAAAACTACTTGTTTCTTCTATGTCACACAAGGGCAGTGGACTGGCATATCTTTGCTTATTTTCCATGCCAGACAAACAGCAAGTGTCCTTCACAAATCTTTCGGCTGCTCCCTTTAGGGGTCGCCACAGTGGATCATCTGTCTCCATCTCACCCTATCCCTTGCATCTTCCTCTGTAACACCAACCGTCTCCATGTCCTCCTTCACTACATCCATGAATGTTCTCTGTGATCTTCTTCTTTTCCTCCTGCCTGGAAGCTCCATCTTCAACATCCTTTGTCCAATAGAGGGGTTGCACTGACGTCACACAGGCCATGTGTCTTGTTTACTGTGCCACTTTGGACGGCGACGAACAGTCAAATCACCAACAGCAAGCGTGACTCAGTGTAATCAACAAGATAAATGGCTACACACCAATCAACACCGTGGTCCAACGACAAGGTGCAGACTTTTCTGTGCTTGGTAGTTGATTAAAGAAATCCAGAGGGAGCTGGACAGAGTGACCTGAAAAGAATTCATGACCACAGCGGAGGCAGAGTGGAGTCGACCCGACCACAGCATCATCATTGTTGAAAACAGTGATAGAGGATGGTGAGTGATGTGATATTATGCATCTATGCCATTATTTATCCCAGTAGTGGAAAGCTCACTTTGAACAAACAACACCGTTGTCTCCTGTATGCAAACAATGAGCTAGCTAGTGAGCCATCAATGCTAACTCCGTGCTCTGCTTGTATTTTGCGCTTGTGTCGACAACATCTGACGAAATAAGCTAGTGTTAATCCTGGTTAAAAAGTAAGTTTTTTACATGTTGCACTTTCGTGCTGTGCATGTACTTAAGTTGTGCGTGTATTTTCATTCTAGAGTCCCACCGCAGGCTGAAGATCTGCTGAACCGGGACCAGTAGCACATCCAGTTGCTTCTCAGTGAGGCAAGAGAGCATGAAACGGGAACAGGTCAAGTGGACCAAGTGAGCACCCCAAGTGGACCCCGGGGTCCAATCTGTACATGTACAAGTACATTTTCAATCCAGTGTTTTACAAACTGATTGAGAAGAGCTTTCTAACGCCTCATTCAGAACATTATGCCATTATTGGCCATATCAGAGACAGGAAATAGAGTGAAGAGCAGGAAACAAAATTCCAGGACAGAGTGCCAGCCAGGAATCGAGCCAGGTATCACTACAGTACCTCCTGTGGTATACACCGTAACCATTACCAAACATCCCATATTCGATACTTTTGAGGAATTTAAAATGGACAGAGTTCATCCTTACCTGGATCTAGCTGCAGGTCACTAGTAAACATGTTTTTCACTGCCATGTTAGCACATAACTTGATGCTCTTCAGGTGGATATAGCAGCGGTTGAGGTAGGCAGAAAGTGTGTACTGCAAATCCAGCACCAGACAGGTCCAGCGTACTGAAGTGGGAACTGGACTCACTAAACCTAGGTCACAAACACTGTGAGAACTGCTGCAAGCAAAATTATTCACATAACAGCATATATATAATTAAACACAGGAGAATGCAAACAATAGTTCATATGGGAAACAACCATTTTACCGTGTCTTGCAGATCTGGCGATGCTTTCATAAACTGAATCCTTTGCTGCTCCACACAGGAAAGGAAACTGAAGCCAGGTAGCAGTGGACTTGAACTCTTTGAACATGTTGGAAAAGGATATACGGATAATCTGGCCCCCCTACATATCACAACACATCATCAAGATATGGGAAAAGATCACACTTCCCTTCACTCAGTCAGACAGTTGCATACATGTAGCATTTATAGGAGATAAAAAGTTGAATAAGCAAGTAAATAAGGTTCTTTCACAACAACATTAAAATAACCCTTTATCCTAACTTTTTACTGTATATATACAGTACGTATATAAGCTAGAGCGGTCCAAAACATCAGTTTTCGAGCAAAGAATATCAGTTTGTAATTACTGCAAATATTCTAGATACTCATAGATTTAATCAGGCAGTAGGTTGGTCTCTCTCCCTCAGAGCAGTTATACTAAATAGGTTTCTAAGAGGGAAAACTGTAAAAAGCATTAAAAGTTACCAATTCTAGATAATTCTAAACAGAAACCTTTAAATTGCAATAATGCAATGAACAAAATGATGATTAGTGCTGAAGGTGAGGGAGACATTCACAGTAATATCAAAAGAACTTAGTCTAAAACCAAATAGCTACACAACTAATGACGTCACAGTCAGATGTGTGTAAAGCCCTTGTTTTCACCTATAGAAAATCATAAAAATAATAAAAAAGGATACTTTGGAAATTAGTGTATAGCAAGAGAAAAAGTGATGTACAATAAAAAAAAAAAAATCAAAAGACACGACTAACTATAAAAATGTATAATTACTGATAAACTTATAGGGTCATCACATGAAAGGGACACACCGATACTGGTGTCTGAGTTTTTTGTACCAATACCCAGTAATGAATCCATGATAACACACAGCATGAAGATTACTAACGTGCATATTTTTATATGTTAGGTCTAGTAATGTTTCTTTTTTTTTTTTTTTTTTAGTCCTTTTGACTGATTAACAAAGCAGTGAGGAATAAATGTTGTTCGTGTGGAAAACATTTACATTAAAAGGTGGTGACAAACAAAAAGCAGGATGAATAAAGAGCAGAAACATTTTAAAAAGCAGGGATGGCAACAGGAAATTCTGATTTCAGTTGAAATCTAATTTGGTCGATTGACTTATGGAGGGGCCAGGGGGGGCACAGCCCCCCTGAAGCTGAGAGGTTTTCAGTAAAACAGAGGTATAAACATTATTTGCTGAAAGGATATATGTTAGAAGGGTAGTATTTATATGTACGATTCACTATGCTCACTCTGGGACACTACTGAATGGTGGGTGGGACAGCACTGTGTATATCTGTGTTGTTTGAGGCTGGTTTTGATGTATGGACATCAATGTATGTTAGGATGGATGGGTGTTAATGTTGATATGTACAAAATACAGTTAATTGTTTACTTGGGGTCTTAAATGTGGTAATTTGTATATAATTCACATGGGTGTATTTATGGAAAAGAGGAGATGGAATTAATAAGTGTTCACTTCTTCCTTCTCCCTTTTGAACACTGTATACTGTTACTTTATTGCATTTGTCATTTGTGTTGTTTTTGTTATACTTTTTTGTTCGAAATAAAGTATATCTAAAACAGAAGTAATTTAGACTGAAAAAAATGATTAAAAAAAATGAAATACTAGACTTAGATAAATCATTAAATTTAATGAAAAGTTAACTTACTTTTTCTTCAATGTTGTCTCAAGTTCTGTAAGAGTTTATTACACTATTTACACTGGTCACCAAGTCATTTCTAAGGTAGTCGGCATGTTTCTTCACTTTTGATGAATGGTCTGACAGCGCCACACATCCACGAGATCCATAGTTAATCAAGTCTTTACAATACACACAAAAAGCTTTTCCAGCCACGTCTGGTTTCTTCAGAAATTGTCCGAGTGTTTCTGTTACCTCGTCGAACTTTGAGCCAATTTTCACCTTTACCATCACTTTTCTCTCAAGCCAATTCCATCGGAACTTATTTTTGACACTTTTGTCTATTTCTAGCACTGATGACTCCTGATCCTTCGATAAAAATCTCATAATTCCACTGAAAACGATACCGAAAGCTCAGAATTCCAACACGAACACGCCGCCATGAATTTTTGACAAAGCATACAACGAGCCATTTGATTGGTCCAATCGTTTGCAACTATCCAATCGCAGGGACGTTTACAATACAGCAGTAGCTTGAGTACAAAACATCCGGGTTATCGCGGGAGACTTGACCCGGGGAAGCGCCGAGCGCTTATGTAATCGTGTTGATTTTCGCTAAAATCGGTAACAATAAGGTACCTTACCCCCCCTAAAATTTTCACAACGGATTTAGATGATTCACAGAAATGATCAATTTGAAAATAAATCGGTGGAAATCCGCGGATTGGCGGAAAATTGCCATCCCTGAAAAGACAGTGGCTATGGGTATGGAATCATACCCAGAGAATTTTTGCTATAGATACTGCTCGAATCTACTTGGCCAGTACGTTCTATTAACGCCATATCTTAAAGGCAGCAGGATACAGGTAGGGAAATCTGATACATTTATTTGTTTCAATTTTTTTATTAATATTTATTTACTATATTTTAACCTTATCCATGTCCATATCCCAAGGCTAACCTCTTAATTCTAAATTCCATCTCATGCAAAGTAAAATGGAGTGGGCATGGCAGCGCAAGGAGAACGCGACCCAGCAACCTTCTGATCAGAGGTCAACCACAGTATTCACCTAAGCCACAGTTGCAGTAGGCTTGGAGTCGATCTGAAAACATTTTGTCGGATTGTCAACCCTTCCGTACCAATAAGACAATTTGTGTAGGGACACAGCTTCAGTATCAATAGACACTTCCTTTTAAAAAGTAGTTGTAACAGCGTGTACTCAAACTGAAGTAGTTTTACTCTGTCTGATAAAAATGATATCAATGTGCACGTTAGATAACAGAGGCTACTGTTTTTCGTGGATGCCCACATATACTGAATAAAATCAGAGCTCATACCTCTGCAGCAACATCCAGATGGACAGCAAAGTATTTTTCAGGGGTGGGCCTAAAGAGAAGGTAGAAGAAGCATCCTGTCAGACCCAGAGACTGGTTGCTGGTTTTGGGAACTACAATGTAGCTGTTGGCAGGAACGGGACCCTTGATCCGGTACACCACACATTTCAGAGTCTTGTCCTGGGGGGGGGGGGGGGGGGTGTTAAAAGGGGGGCAAAGAGCACAAACACGTCATGAGAACATTTGAAGTCTTAAAACGCTCATAAAAGGGCTAATGAGTAATTAGTCACCATGTAGGTTGACACATCTCCCTCTTTTTTCGACTTTTTCCAGTCTTCAATCTTGACATGTTTGAATATGTTGACATATGGATGCTGCCAGCCTGCGACAACAAAACAAACAATAAAAAAATTGGATTAGGCTTAAAAACTTCACACTAACAGGTGTTTACGGTTATTATGTCTGCCTTTCAGCATTTGTAAACCTAGACCTGCACCTGCTGACAACACGAAGTCAAAAGTATACACTTTACCCGTGGAGGCCATTGGTAGACGCTAAGGGAGAATCCACCTGTTGATGTTTGTGGTTTAGACGTTAGCTAGCAGAAACACTTAACTAAAGGACAAGGAAAGCTCCCTCCTCGTTTCCCACACTTCGGAACGATTGATATTTAGTTTCACATTATGAGTCAACAAGGCTTCTTCAACTATCTCGGGTTTGACGCTCAGTTTGAATACACTGCATACTGCCGTTATCTTTTTCTTCCCGCTGCAGCCTCCGTTCGACCAGCGGGAAATCGGTAATCGTCATTGCGGAGGTTCTTCTTCTTCTCTTCTCTTGGTTTACTGGCGGATTGCAAACAGCTTATAGGTGCATACCGCCACCTACTGAACAAGAGTGTGCAGCATCATGTCACGTTATCCGAGTTCCAATGAAAGCTATATGAATGAATGAATCTTTATTTCGGATAGATTAAAAGTAAAGATTAAAAAGAAACAGAATAATATAACAAAGGGGAAAAAAATCCAACAAGGTCAATTTAAATAATAACTCCTCTGATTATACAGTTCAAGTTATCCGAAATGGGTGATGGCTGAAGCCACAGCTTATATTGCCCACCCATATTCCATCCAAGAATTCAAAAGAAAAACAAAACAAGAGCGATTACAATTCAGAACAAAGCTAAGACAAAATGTGACAAAAAAAAAAAACCTAAGCAACAGCACAACACAGACTGGATATTACAATCCTTATGTGATTTTACATGTCATCTTGTATATATGTTTGGAGTATTTCTTCCTTTAGTTTTTGTTTAAATTGTCCAAGCGTTGTACATGATTTTAATTCAGGTCCAAAATCTTTCCATAATCTGACTCCTTGCACTGAAACACAGTGTTGCTTGGTGGTACTTCTCACTGAAGATTTTTGAAATATACACGTTCCTCTGAAATGATATTGTTTCTCCCTTATTTGGAACAGCTTTTGGATATTTGCGGGCAGTGATAGATTCTTCACTTTAAACATTATTATTGCAGTTTTAAAGTCAACCAGATCTTTCAACTTGAGGGCTTTTAATTTAAGAAAAAGTGGATTTGTTGGTTCCCTGTAAGCAGCTTTGTTTATTATTCTAATAGCGCTCTTCTGAAGCATAACGACTGGATATACTGTATGTTAGTTTTATACGTATGTTCCCATACTTCAGTACAATATGTCATGTATGGGAGTATTAATGAATGATACAAAGTATATAATGTGGGTTGATTAAGCAAATATTTCGCTCTGTGTAGTATTACTATTGATTTAGATATTTTACCTTTAATATAATTAATATATGACTTCCAACACAGTTTATTATCAAATATTACTCCAAGAAATTTAGTTTCAGATGTGGGGAGCCTTGAATAACGAAACTGAATTGCATTTAATTCAAGTTTATTTCAAGCAACCATTCCCACAGTCTGCTCTCATTCTTGAGCAGAGAACAAAGAGGAGAACACACACCAAAGTCCTCACCTTTAAACATTCTCACATCAAAGAATCTCCCTCGCAGGGGAGGTCACTCTCACATCAAAGAATCCCCCTTTATTCACCTACATCAACCTTTTATTTACATAACTCCCCCCCTCTCTCCTCTTGAGCCTCAGAGGTCAGGAAGCCTTCTGTTCACACCTATGTTCGAGCCTCAGAGGTCAGGAAGTCTTCTGTCCACACCAATGTCTTCTCTCTCTGTCCTCCACAGGGGCTCCGGCTCTCCTTCATCGTGAGGTTAAATTAAATATGTATGTGTCCCACATATACACGTACCACTAGCTAAATCACATCTTATGTCCAACATGTACATGCACCACTACACAGCCATACAGATACCCTTTCAATCTCTACACCATTTACACTGAGTTGAGATACTAAGTTGTTGTGATGGTTAAAAACTATAAATTTTGTCTTACTTAAATTGAGCATTGATTTGTGTGAATCAAACCACAGTTTAAGCTTTCCTAATTCCTTTCCGAGTGTATCCAAAAGTTGTTCCAAATTGCTTCCACTGCATAATAGATTAGTGTCATCAGCAAACAATATTAAATCCATTTTTTCCGAGACTTTACATATATCATTTATATATATATTTATGACTGGCGCCTAGCGGCTGCCCCGGCCTTAGATGCGCTCTGCAGAGCGTGCCCAAATGCCAAGTCACGTTTCATTACCTTGTATTCATACATGTGTAATGACAATAAAGTTGAATCTCATCTCATCTCATATACATATTGAATAACAATGGCCCCAAAACTGAACCCTGTGGGACTCCACAAGTAACCTTCAGTAACTGTGAGTTTTTGTTACCAACACATACATACTGATATCTATTCTTTAAGTAACTACTTAACCAGGACATTGCTACCCCCCCCAATACCACAATTTTGTAGTTTCTTTAATAATAAATTATGATCCACTGTATCAAATGCTTTTTTAAGATCCAGGAATACCCCAACTGAATAGTCTTTATTTTCACCAGCAGTTGATATTTTTTCTATAAATTCCATTAGAGCAAATGCAGTTGTCCTCTTGTGTCTGAACCCATATTGCTGCTCACACAATAAATTATTCTTCATTATGAAGTTGTCAATTCTCTCACAGAATATTTTTTCAAGTATCTTGGAAAATTGCGGCAATAGTGAAATTGGTCTATAGTTTGAAAGTTCCCCTCTGTCACCCGTCTTGTATATCGGAATTACTTTAGCTATTTTCATTGCATTGGGAAATATACCTGTTTGGAGAGACAGGTTACAAATATACGTCAGTGGTTTCACTAAGCATTCAATAATAATTTTGACTAAGAGCATGTCAATACCATCACAGTCGGTAGATGTTTTACTTTTAAACGATTTAACAATTTCAATGACCTCCCTCTCGTCTGTGTTCTTTATGAAAACGGAGTCTTTTATAGCAGTGTTTTTGCTTATTGTATCACCCGTAGGTGCCGTAATGGGTATTTCTCGAGCCAAATTAGGACCAATGTTAACAAAAAAGTTATTAAATTCATCTGCAGGTGAAACTGCATTCACACTCTGAGTCGTTGTATTATTCTTTGAAAAATTGGTTGGGTAGCTTGTATTTCTGTTTTTATTTCCAAGAATATTGTTAAGTATTGTCCATGTATTTTTAATATTATCTCTGTTTTTCTCCAGTTCTTTACTGTAATAGTCTCTTTTACTACATCTCATTATATATGTTAACTTATTTTTGTATGTGTGGCGGCATGAAATAAAGCGGCGTTGTTGGAGGTTTTAAGTAGAGTTTATTATATCATACCGCCGTCACGGGATCCCAGCCCTGGCCCAAGTGTGTGCAGGCCGGAGCGGGATCCTCTGGCTCTCAGAGAAGAAGACACAGAGCGCGTGTCTGCAGCAGAGGTTGAAGTGTGAGTGAGAGGAAGTGTTACAGGACCTGTGCAGTATTTATACCCAACTCAAACAATACATCAAAGCAGATTCACAGCAGTTTGTCTGATCAAAGGGACTGCAGAACAGGCATGAGATATTTGCATTTGTGAGACACAGACAGGATGCAAGAACACAATGCATGGGTGGCACATTAACCTCACAGCAGTGAAATGCATAAATGGCTGATTAGATCACAGCATGCAAAGGAAAAAACCAGGAGTAGCGAGTTGTCTGTCCTTAGTCTGTTTGTGGGGGGTTTCCCAAACCGCCACAGCTCCCCCCCCAGAGGGCTCGGCAGGTGGTCGAGACCTCGATAGTGCAGCTTGGGCAGCGAGCCGGGAAAAGCTCTGTGCAGGAGGGGGTGGAGGGGGGTGGGGGTAGTAAAAGCCGGCCGGAGACGATGAGAAGTCTGGGCCGCGCAAAAAATTGCTTGCTGCTTCGCGACGTCGAGGGGTTGTCCCGTTGCGCGTGCGGCGGTCCATAAGAAGAAAAATTAGTCACTGGCTCCTCCCGCGATTAAGTCCTGCAAGGATTAATAGCGGCCGTGAAGAAAAGACGAGGCTGCTTGGCGGCTGTGATGAGAGCAGAGGGACTGGCATGTTGACTTTAGGTGCGGGCACAGCCTTAAAGTCCTCGGGGATCGCAAAACCGCTGAATTCCCCTTGTGTGCCGTGGCTGAGACTATTAACAAATCCTTCGAGCATGCTGCATCCGTGCCTCAGGTGAGCGAGCAGCCCTGAAGGGCAGCGGCGAAGGAGGAAGGCAGTCTGTGGAGCCATATGTGTCCCGTGCGTGGTGCGCCATGCCCGTGACTCCCCGGTGCGTGTGCCGGGGTCCCGTGCGTGGTTGGGCCGCTGGAGAGGAGAACCAGGGTCAGGGAGCTTGCTGGAGATCATCCCTGTTGTCTGTTGCGTCGTTCGGTCGTGGTGCGTTGGAGCGGTGCGAGGAAAGTAGACGCTCTTGTCCCTCGCTCAGTCATGGTGCGTTCAGGTCCACGTGTGCTCCGTCGGCCATGGGAGTCGCCGTCGTGGAGAAAGGACGAAGTACATGCGCTCTCGAGTGGAGGAGCTATGAGCGCGGCCGGTCCAGCATGGATGTGCCGATCTAGGCGTGCAGATCTCACCATGAAACGTTGCTCAGCTTTCCCGGTCGTGGGTGTTCTCCGTGGAGTTTCGCCTGGAAACTCCGCGTTGCGGTCTCCCTGAAGCAGAAGGGAGGGCAGATCAGTCAGGCTGCCGCGTTCGCTTGTCGTCGGAGAATCACCGCCGGGTGTTGCGTTCGCTGGCAGCGTGTTCGTTTCAGCGTCGGGTCACCAGTGCGGCGGCATGAAATAAAGCGGCTTGTTGGAGGTTTTAAGTAGAGTTTATTATATCATACCGCCGTCACGGGATCTCAGCCCCGGCCCAAGTGTGTGCAGGCCGGAGCGGGATCCTCTGGCTCTCAGAGAAGAAGACACAGAGCGCGTGTCTGCAGCAGAGGTTGAAGTGTGAGTGAGAGGAAGTGTTACAGGACCTGTGCAGTATTTATACCCAACTCAAACAATACATCAAAGCAGATTCACAGCAGTTTGTCTGATCAAAGGGACTGCAGAACAGGCATGAGATATTTGCATTTGTGAGACACAGACAGGATGCAAGAACACAATGCATGGGTGGCACATTAACCTCACAGCAGTGAAATGCATAAATGGCTGATTAGATCACAGCATGCAACGGAAAAAACCAGGAGTAGTGAGTTGTCTGTCCTTAGTCTGTTTGTGGGGGGTTTCCCAAACCGCCACAGTATGTTTTATACTGCTGCTCTACTTCTTTTGTCCTTTTCTTTAGAAAAGCTTTATATAATAAATTTTTCTTTTTACACGCCTTTTGTAATCCTTTGGTTAACCATGGCTTATCGACAAATTTATGTTTAAGCTTTTTCTTTACTAATGGACAATTTTTTTCATAAAGAGTGGTTACAATGTTTATAAATGTGTCATAGGCTTCATTTATATCTGATACATAGACTTTTGTCCAGTCTTGCTTCAGCAAGTCCTCTTTAAAAGAACTGATTGCATTTTGTGATTTGTATCTGAACGATTTTAAAATTTTTTCTGTATTGGCCCCCGTGTGGCCATGGATAAGTGCAAAGGTTGGCAAATGGTCACTTATATCATTTATCAATAATCCACTTTCTATTTTCTTATCAATAATATTAACAAACAGGTTGTCAATAAGTGTAGCAGTGTGAGCTGTGATTCTACTGGGATGTGTTATTGTGGGATATAGACTCATGCTGTACATAGAATTCATGAACTCTGCAATTACATTTTGTTGATATGGATTTAGTAAATCAATATTGAAATCTCCACAAATTACTACCATTTTCTTACTAGTAATATTATTGTACAGCTCGACTAATTTATCTCTGAATGTCTCAATGCAAGCTCCTGGCGTTCTATATATACAACTTATAATTAGATTTTTTGTTTTATCTTGGTCAATCTCAACAATAACACATTCCAAAATCCCTGGTAGTGCAAAGGACATTCCATTTACAAGCTTACACCTATACAGGTCATCAATATACAATGCAACACCACCACCCTTTTTTTGAGATCTGTTAATATGAAACATCTGATATCCCTCTATTGCCATCAGGGGATCCTGCTCTTCATTAAGCCAAGTTTCAGAGACTGTGATGGCTGTAAATTTTCTGTTTAGCTGTTTTAAATAGTCCTGAATCTGTGGAAAGTTTTTGTTAAGACTTCTGCTGTTAAAGTGTATAATTGATAGTTTACATAGTTGCACTTGACTTTTGAATTGCTTTTCAGTGTAATATTCACAATGATTATGAATATTATTGAAAAAGTGTTTATCAGGATCAATATCATTCTCCATCTCTTGTAGTTTATGTTCAGCATAATGGCATATTTTCAGAGTTTGAATTTCCTCACTCTGTGTCAAATGACTTCCTCCAAATGGGGATAATTGATGTCTACTCAAGTCAGTCATAAGGTTTTTTGTTTGTTTTGTTTAGTTTTTTTTTTAAGTACATTGACATGGTATGTCAAAAGAACTATTCTTGCCGTGTGTGTGGATATGGATTATCATAGTCTCTTAATTTTCTTAATATTCTTCTTAAAAGCCCAGTATCATTTTTAAATCTAAATAGAGCCTTCCTGATTACTCTTACTCCCTCTGATCCCAGAACCCCCACTAAATTCCAGTCCCATCCTGTCTCGCGTATCCTCTCCTGTAGTGTTTCTCGTTCAGCTGAATACAATGAGCTGTTAAAAAGAATATGACTGACATTTTCTTTGCAGCCACAGTGTGCACAGTTATCATCATTCCTTTTTCCTATAACAAATAATGTACTATTTAAGTCTGCGTGATCCACGCGGAATCATATCATGATGACCTCCTCCCTTCTAGTTCTTTCTTTATAGTTCATTGCTGAAACAGATTTTCGAATTGTAAGATAGGCCCTGCCTTTCTGATCTTTCTCCCACATCTCCTGCCAAACCTTCATTCCAGCCTTCTCGATAATGGCTTTACCCTCTCCCTTTCTAAGTGGCACAGTTACTGTTATATCTTTCCTCAGAGCTGTTTTGGCAAGTTTATCTGCATATTCGTTTCTTTTTACCCCCTTGTGTGCTGGCACCCAGCAAAACTGTATGTCTATACCACACTGGTGGAGCCTCATTGAGCTGCAGTTAAGTTCAACTAAAAGATCTCTGCATGAACTTTTTTGTATGAATGCTTTCTGACACAGCGAGGGAATCAGAGCAGATCACCACCCTATCAGGTCTGACTTCCTCCACCCACTGCAGAGCCATAATAGCAGCCACCATTTCTGCTGCATGCACTGAAAGCTGGTTTGAAAGTCACTTGGTTATCATTATTTTAAAATCAGGGATAAAGACACCTATTCCCACATGATCTTGCTCATTTTTGGAGCCGTCTGTATATACTTCCATATAATTGTAAAAATTATTTTTTAAATACAGCCTTATTTCAAAACCTATTTCAGTCAGTTGCCAATTACTTTCCTTTTCTTGGATACTTAATCCATCCATCCATCTTCTACCACTTTTCCGGAGGTCCGGGTCGCGGAGGCAGCAGTTCAAGCAGAGAAGCCCAGACTTCCCTCTCCCCAGCCACCTGCTCCAGCTCTTCAGAGAGGATACCAAGGCGTTCCAGACCAGCTGGGAGACATAGTCTCTCTACCGAGTAATGGGTCTGCCCCGGGGTCTCCTCTCAGAGGGACGTGCCCGAAACACCTCAAGTGGGAGGTGTCCAGGAGGCATCCTAATCAGATGCCCATACCACCTCAACTGACTCCTTTCAATGTGGAGGAGCAGCAGTTCTACTCTGAGCCTCTCCCGGATGACTGAGCTCCTCACCCTATCTCTGAGGGTGAGTCCAGCAATCCTACGGAGAAAGCTCATTTCAGCTGCTTGTATCTACAATCTTGTTCTTTCGGTCATTACCCAAAGCTCGTGACCATAGGTGAGAGTAGGAACGTAGACTGACTGGTAAATCGACAGCTTTACCTTAAAACTCAGCTCCCTCTTTACCACAACTGACCGGTACAACGTCCGCATCACTGCTGATGCTGCTCCGATCCGTCTGTCAATCTCTCTCTCCATTCTCCCCTCATTCATGAATGAGACCCCAAGATACTTAAACTCCTCCACTTGGGGCAGGAGCCTGTCCCAAACCTGGAGAGGACAATCCACCTTTTTTCCGGCTGAGGACCATGGACTCGGACCTGGAGATGCTGATTCTCATCCCAGCCGCTTCACACTCAGCGGCAAACTGTCGCAGCAAGAACTGTAGGTCATTGCTGGATGAAGCCAACAGGACAACATCATCTGCAAACAACAGAGATGAGATCCTGTGGTCACCAAGCATGACACCCTTCGTTCCTTGGCTGCGCCTAGAAATCCTGTCCATAAAAAATTATGAACAGGATCGGTGACAAAGGGCAGCCCTGGTGGAGTCCAACTCTCACTGAGAATGAGTCTGACCGAGTCTTGGCAATACGAACCAAACTCTCACAACGGTCGTACAGAGACCGAATAGCTCGTAACAACAAGCCCGATACCCCATACTCCTGAAGCACCCCCCACAGAAAACCACGAGGGACATGGTCGAATGCCTTCTCTAAGTCCACAAAACACATGTAAACTGGTTGGGCAAACTCCCACAAACCCTCGAGAATTCTCGAGAGGGTAAAGTGCTGGTCCGATGTGCCACGGCCAGGACGAAAACCACATTGCTCCTCCTGAATCCAAGGTTCGACCAACGTCTGGCCTTTCCTCTCCAGTACCTTGGTATAGACCTTCCCAGGGAGGCTGAGGAGTGTGATCCCTCTAAAGTTGGAGCACACCCTCCAGTCCCCTTTTTTGAAGAGAGGAACCACCACCCCGGTTTGCCATGCCAAAGGCACTGGCCCCGACCTCCACGCAATGTTGCAGAGGCATGTCAACCATGACAGCCCTACAACATCCAGGGCCTTGAGGTACTCAGGGCGAATCTCATCCATCCTCAGGGCCCGGCCACCAAGGAGATTTTTAACCACCTTGGTGACCTCAGCCCCTGTGATAGGCGAGTCGTCCCCCTCATCCACAAGCCCTGCTTCTTCTGTGGAAGGCGTATCAGTGGGATTGAGGAGCTCCTCAAAGTATTCCTTCCACTACCCGATGATATCCTCAGTCGAAGTCAACAGCGCCCTATCCGCACCATACACAGTGTGGACAGGGAGCTGCTTCCTCCTCCTGAGCCGCCGGACAGTTTGCCAGAATCTCTTGGAGGCCGACCGAAAATCTTGTTCCATGGCCTCACCGAACTCCTCCCATACCCGGGTTTTTGCTTCAGCAACCACCCGAGCTGCACTCTGCTTGGTCTGTCGGTACACCTCAGCTGCTTTGGGAGTCCCACAAGTCAACCAAGCCTGATAGGACTCCTTCTTCAGCTTAATGGCCCCCCTCACCACTGGTGTCCACCTCTTGGTTCGGGGGTTGCCACCATGAGATGCACCGACCACCTTGCGGCTGCAGTTCTGGGCTGCCGCTTCAACAATAGAGGTGGAGAACATGGCCCATTCAGACTCCATGTCTCCAGACTCTCTTGGAATGTGGTTGAAGTTCTTCCGGAGGTGGGAGTTGAAGACCTCCCGGACAAGGGCCTCAGCCAGACATTCCCAGCACACCCTCACTATACGTTTGGGTCTACCAGGTCTGAATGGCATCCTTAAATCTGTCTTAATTTCAGGAAATAACCAGGGGGGAGCACTGCTCACTGGGCTAGACCTGGTGAACTTTATGGTCTCCATACCATACGCTCCAGCTTTATTATTAATTGTCCATTACGGAAGTTCTGTTCCGCTGTTTCTTCTTCTTCTTCTTCCTCCCAGTGTAAAGTGCATATCACCACCTTTAGAAAGCTTAATGTCACTGCTGTCCATAGATGTGTAGTTTCCAGATCAAATCGAAAAAGAAGAGGAAAAAGGCAACAAGAATGATGTGATAATTCCTGAGGAGTGAATAATGATGATTTTATCTTGTGTACACAAGATAATTGTCACGTAGTAGACTGATCATCCCCATAAACGACCTTATTAGACAATTACAGAGGTGATCTGCAACCTTATGAACCTTATGCTCACAAACTTAAGAAAAAAAAGTTCCATTTATATCGCACTTTTTCTAATCTTAACGATCACTCAAAGTGCTTAACTAGTCACTACACTAACCATCTATTCTACATGCTTATCAGGGTACTAAGGGCCAATTTGAAATCATCAAATAACCTAATATGCATGTGTTTGGAATGTGGAAGGAAATCAGAGCATCCAGAGTAAACCCACACAGCACACGGAGAACATGCAAACTCCACACAGAAAGCCTCCTACCCCTGCCAGCCTGGGGATTCAAACCAGGAACCTTCCAGCTGTGAAGCAACAGTGCTAATCACTGTTTAAAGGTTTAAATTTACAAGAGAAGCATATTTTTTGAGAAAACCTGTTATAACCCTTTCATGAAAAGGCTACAAATTGACAAGTTTCTGAGAAAAATAATATACATATTCATACAAAAGTTGCAATTTTACAATTTACAAAGTGAGGAGTTGCAACAAAAAGTTAAATTCCGTATAAAAATGTCAAACTTTGACAAGAAAAAAATTATGGGAAGGGTTGTAAATTTAGTAAAAAAGTTGGAAATTAGTTGCAGTGTTTTATAGTATTGATTAAATTATACCAGGGCTGCTCATTAAAGATTTCTCTTGACCCACTTCTGTTATGGCGGCACTTTATTGTGAAGTGCAGTGTGGTGACGTCGACTTCCTGTCACGTCACAGCACAAATCTATACAGTGGGGCGAACTGCCATAGCGTGGCCTCTTGTGCCGGATGCCCACGCCAGGTGCTTGCCATGTAACTGCTGTTCCTACCATCAATAAAGATGTGGTTGATGCTACCTCATCTTGCCTCATCCATCATCAGGTTTACCTACATAACAACTTCCAGTAATCATAAGAGTTTGAAATTGCACATGTATAATCATACATATGTTGTATATTCCCATATTACAACAAGCAGCACGTACGTGACAGCGCAGGTACAGATGATGTCATCATGCCGTGCCTATAATAGGGGACTGTTAGTGGCAGCCTAGCCTCTTTGGTGCGCCACCTATAGATAACACACTGCCTGTACCCTGCTAATACAAGTTTGTTTTGTACCATTCCATGTGCTACCAGTTGGCCTCCGTCGGTCTATGATGGCCATGGAAGAGAATCCTAAATGTCTACTCTGCTGGAACAGCACCGCCTGTGGCTGAACAGGCCAATGCGCGAATGGCAGTCCCTGTCACACAGGTCGCACTTGTGGGTGATCTCCGTGCTGCTGGGTCTGTGGCGGTTCTTCCTGCGGGTCCTTTTTTCATCTGCTGCAGCAGTCAGTCTCTCTTCACCCGCCTTGAGCTGTCTGGTCAGAGTGCCTCTCCATTTGGAGCGGTCCGTTGCAAGGTCCTCCCAGCGCTCTGTGTTGATCTCCAGTGCCTTCATGTCTCTCTTGCAGACGTCTCTAAAGCGCAGCTGTGGGCGGCCAACGTCTCTCCTGCCAGTTGCCAGTTCTCCGTAGAGGACGTCTTTGGGGATTCTGCCATCCTCCATACGGTGAACGTGGCCTAGCCAGCGGAGCCTGTGCTGCCTGAGTAGGGTGAACATGGAGGGAAGGCCGGCGCGGGACAGAACTTCTGTGTTGGGCACTTTGTCCTGCCAGGATATGTCCAGGATGTGCCGAATGCAGCGCAAGTGGAAGGAGTTCAGTCTCTTTTCCTGCCGGGCGTATGTTGTCCACGTCTCACTCCCATAGAGCAGTGTGCTGATGATGCAGGCGTTGTACACTGCCATCTTCGTCTTGACAGAGAGTTTGGAATTCTCCCACACTCGTGTGGTGAGGCGAGCGAGTGTGAAGGCTGATTTTCCAATCCTCTTGTTGATCTCTGTATCAAGGGAGAGGTTGTTGCTAATCGTGGACCCCAGGTACGTGAACTGATTCACAACCTCCAGCTCGTAGTCGTCGATGGTGATGGTTGGTGGTGCTTCCGTGCCTTGCGCCAAGACGTTAAGTCTTCTTCAGGCTGATGGTAAGCCCGAAGTCCTTGCATGCCTGGGAGAAACGATCCATCAGGGTCTGAAGCTCCTGCTGTGTGTGGGTTGCGACTGCAGCGTCGTCTGCGAACAGCATGTCTCTGATTAGAGCCTCGCGTACTTTGGTTCTGGCTTTCAGGAGGGCGAGGTTGAAAAGCCTGCCATCAGATCTTGTGTGCAGGTAGATTCCCTCTGTTGCTGTGCTGAAGGCATGCCTCAGGAGCATAGCAAAGAAAATCCCAAAGAGGGTTGGCGCAAGTATACAGCCCTGTTTCACTCCGCTGCGTATGTTGAATGGCTCTGAGACGTTGCCATCGTGCTGCACTATCCCCTGCATGTTGGTGTGAAACGATTCGATGAGGCTTTGCAACTTTGGTGGGCATCCTATCTTTGGCAGGATCTTGAAAAGGCCCTCTCTGCTGACCAGATCGAACGCTTTGATGAGGTCGATGAAGGCGACATACAGGGGCATGTTCTGTTCTCTGCATTTCTCCTGGAGTTGGCGGATGGAGAATATCATGTCTACCGTTGATCGCTCAGCGCGGAAGCCACACTGAGACTCGGGGTAGACACGTTCGGCAAGCTTCTGTAGATGAACGAGAACAACTCGTGCGTAGACTTTGCCAACAACGCTGAGGAGGGAGATGCCCCTGTAGTTGTTGCAGTCGCTTCTCTCCCCTTTATTTTTGTAGAGGGTGATGATCTTGGCATCCCTCATGTCCCGTGGTACGGCACCTTCCTTCCAACACTGGCAGAGGACGTCATGCAATGGCAGCAGTAGGGTGGTCTTGCAGTGCTTGATCAGGTCAGGGGGTGTGCCGTCGTTGCCGGGTGCCTTGCCAGCGGCCAAGCTATCAATGGCCTTGCTGAGTTCGTCGATGGTTGGCTCGGCGTCAAGTTTGTCCATGGATGGCAGGCAGTCGATGGCATCAAGGGCTGACGGTGTCACGGTGTTCTGTCTGGAGTAGAGGTCGGAGTAGTGTTCCACCCATCTCTCCATCTGCTTGTTCTTTTCTGTGATCATCTCCCCAGTGGAGGATTTGAGGGGGGCCGTCTTGCTCTGAGCCGGACCAAGTGCTTTCTTGATGCCGTCGTACATACCACGGATGTTCCCTGTTATGGCAGCGGTTTGAATGTCTTCGCTGAGCTGAGTCCAGTACTCGTTGGCACAGCGCCGAGCAGTCTGCTGAACTTTGCTTCTCGCAGCCCTGAGAATCTGGAGATTCTTCTCGTTTGGGTGCTTCTTGTACTCAGCAAGTGCTGAGCGCTTGGCTTCAATGACGGGGGTCATCTTGGTCAACTTGGCATCAAACCAGTCCTGTGACTTCGAGGTCTTCCTCCCAAAGGTAGCCAAAGCTGTGCGGTGGATGGTGTTTCGCAGCTCTTCCCACTTCTGCTTTGCAGATTTTCCTTCTTGTGGTACACCAAGTTCCTTCTCAAAGGTGGAGGCAAACTGCTCAACAAGTTCTGGTTGAGCCATCTTGCTGGTGTCAATCTGTGCCTTTCCAGGCTGTCTAGCATGATGGAATTTCTTCAGCTGCAGCTTGACCTTGCAACACACCAATGAATGGTCTGTGTCGCAATCTGCACTCTGGAACGAATGGGTGATTAGCACGTTCTTCAGTGAGGTGCGCCTGGTCAGGATCAAGTCCAGCTGGTGCCAGTGCTTTGAGCGTGGATGTTGCCAGGAAACCTTGTGTTGGGGCTTGGTCTTGAAGAACGAGTTTGTGATGCACAGATCGTGATATGTGCAGAACTCGAGCAGCCGCTGTCCGTTGTCGTTCATTCTGCCCACGCCAAAAGGTCCAAGACAGAAGGGCCAGGAGTCGTGGTCAGCACCCACTCTGGCATTGAAGTCTCCAAGGAGAATGAGTTGTTCAGAGTTGGGGATGATCCTGACAGTTGTTGCAAGATTCTCGTAGAACTCGTCTTTTGCCTCTGGTGTGGCTGTCAGTGTTGGGGCATACACACTGACAAGGGTGACTGGGCTTTGAGTGGTATTGAGGCGGAGGGTGAGGAGTCATGCAGAGCCATTGCTGCCCGGTTCCACCATCTTCAGCAAGGTGTTCTTCACTGCGAAGCCCACTCCGTGTTCCCTGTGTTCGTCACTGCCCTTTCCCTGCTAGTAGAACGTGTAGTCCTTCTCTCTCAGTGTGCCTACATCAGCCAACCGTGTTTCCTGGAGAGTGGCGATATTCACTCCCAGTCTCTTCAGCTCATTATTGGTGATGGCAGTCTTCCTGGTGTCGTTGATGTCCTTGAGGTTAGCAGCGAGTCCTGTCATCATAGTGCGGACGTTCCAAGTTCCCAGTTTTAGAGTTGGTCTCTTTTGTTTTATTGTCTTGCCTGGTGCGAAGGTTCTCAGCCTGCTGTTCGGACTTTTCCTCATCCCCATGCACCCAATGAGGAAAGCAAGCTGTGGCGGGACAACACCTTACTGGCTGGGGGCTGCCCAGCTTGAGGCGGGCGGTAGCTGTCCAGTGAGATCCGATGATCCCTCCCAGCGTCGGGAACAACCCCTGGCGCCGCGCTCTACGCCAATTGAGCGGTGGCTTATAACCGGTAACTGTCATTCCCTGTGTTTTGTCTACGCCAAAGGCGAAGCTGGAGTGTCCTCTCCAGTGATCCGGTGTTCTACCTTCCAGTGTTGGGCGTTGGTAGGATTCAAGCCTGGGCAGGAAGATATGGAGGACAAGATGTTGCCCACGCAGCATGTCCCCCCCTCTCCACGTCACTGATGAATCCAAAGGAACAGCAGGGCTGCTACAGTTTGGCACCAGCGCCATTGCAGGAGCTGCCAGAATGATGTTGAGCACAAAATAGAACTGCCTTAGGGGCTCCGACTCCGGATTTTTCCTCAGGGTTGACTCCCGAAGCCTTTCCCGTGACCGGGTATGCCGCAAGGCAGTGGAGGTTTGAAATCAGGGTTTACCTTCCCCTAGATGGGCTACCTTCCCAGGTTGATGAGCCACCATCTACCCGAAGCATCTGGTTTTAAGGCGTCAGAGATCCGCCCTCGCCCCTTCTCCTATTAGTAAAAGCAGTTCCGCCGGGCTTAGAGACTAAACCACACGGGCAGGCTAGGAGTTGGACTTAGTTTTTTTTTTTTTTTTTTTTTTTGTTACTTATTTGTACCCTTAGGTAGACTTGGTTTGCAGTCTGGTGACAAGTCACTGGCTGCTGGTCGCTGCGTGCGCGAGCGCCCTAAACCTACATGTTTTTGGTGTGCGGGAGGAAACCGGAGAAATCCCGGAGTAAACCCGCGCAACACGGGGAGAACATGCAAACTCCACACAGCTCACTGTTGGTTGGGGGCTGGGATCGAACCCACGATCTCATGATCCCCGCGATCCCCCGGCCGAGGGTAAAACTGTGCTGCCACAGTGCTAAACCACTGCGCCACCGTGCAGCCGGCTGCACGGTTGTCAGAGGCTTTTCGAGACGCACGCCATAAGGAGCATTTTATGAGCACTGGGAGCTTAGCCCCAGTGCCGCTCCTGGCTATGACAACCTTGGAACCAGTTTGTTAATAAAACCACTGTTCAGCACAGCCACCACCTCCACTGTTCCTCATTCTCAGACTTAACAATGGCGACAAAGAGAAAAATTGGTCTTCTGGAGAAAAAAACAAAGTTTTCCTGAAGATGGAAGCGTGTCTGGTACCCTGGCTGGAGAATTTGGTGGCTAGACGAATCAAGCTCCGCCAACGCCAACAGGGAGCGGGAGAGATGACCCAACAGTACGTCACAGACCTCCACTGTCTGGCGAGCACGTGCAGGTTTGGGCAACGAGAGGACGGAATGGTGCGGGACCAGCTAGTGGAGCACACCAACAACCCGTGCCTGTGGGCAAAGGAGGTGGTGGAGTTATCATTCCAGCTAGAGGCTGCCAACAAGCTTAACATCACAGCTAGGTAACCCACAACAATGGACCCCGCTAGCACAAGCAGTTACCCTGGCAAAAGAACCCGAGTATACAGCGACCTTTTTGGAGGACGCCAAGATGAACACAGTGGGACAACGGAACATCATGAGACACCAAACGTGCGGTAATTGTGCTTCCCTGATGCACAGAACAAGAACACGCTCCTGCATGGCCAGGGAACAGCAATGCCAGCACACAGAGAGAGGGAATAAACCAGACTTGTTTCTGATCCTTGCCCAGCATAAGCCTCAAGGAGCCACCACAGCACTGCAGGAGAGGGAGTTCATGGCCATGCGGGACCCCGGTAAATGACAACAACCTGGCATGCATCCTGTTGCCAGCAAAAGGAATGCATCGCCGCGACCACTACCAGCATCAAAGGAGAGAGGGCATAAAACCGGAGTTACCTCCAATCCTCACCAGACATAAGCCTCAGGGAGCCGCCGCAGAGCTGCAGGGGAGGGAGATCGTGGCCAAGAGGGACCCCAGTGAATGACGACAACCCGGCGTGCGTCCTGTCGCCAGCGAAAGTAGCGCACCGCCACGATCACAATCAGCAGCAGGAGAGAGAGGGCGTAATCTGGACTTGTCTCTGATCTTCACCCAGCATAAGCCTCAGGGAGCCACCGCAGAGCTGCAGGAGAGAGAGTTTGTGGCCAAACAGGACCCTGCAGAACAATGCCAATCCAGAGCGTGTCCTTCCGCCGGCGTGAACGGCATGCAACCACCACTGCAACCAGCATCCAGGACGAGAGAGCAGCAGTGCAGAGTGCAGCCAAACAGATTGCCGCTCGCAGTGCTTCATTGGGTTTGGGTCCGCTGATCCAAACGCCTGGACCCACAAACGCTCCAGTCACCACCGATGATGATCACTGCGCAGTTGGGGCCAGCCACCTTCCAGATGGCTGATGGTTCAAGATGGCACGCCAGCCATCTGTGAAGGTAAGAGCAGCTGCCCCAGGTGAAGCCGCGACGCAGGAATCGACCCAACCAGTGTGGGACCCAGACTGGGACTTTGCAAGAGAGCACCCAGGTCTGCAGCAACCAGCGCCTCCAGGGTCGCACCAACTGCAGGCTCACCAGAGGCCCCCTGAAGTTGAACTGTAAAAATGATTTTTTTTTAAATTGTTAGGCAGAGCATGGTTGACTACAGTGGCAGAATAACCCACTCAACCGTGTTGCCTGTCATAAGGCCGGCATAAGAACACACATCAGGTTTTGGTTTTTCCCAGGGAGGAGGTGAATGTTGTATATTCCCATATTACAACTAGCAGCACGGACATGACATTGCAGGCACGGATGATGTCATCACGCTGTGCCTATAATAGGGGACTGTTAGCGGCAGCCTCTTTGTGCCGCCTCTAGATAACACACTGCCTGTACCCTGCCACCACCTCGGCTGTCCCTCATTGCCAGACATAACACATATCTCTATAGGTCACTTGGTAATTTGCAGCTCTGAACTTCTAAGAGTTTCTCTTTTACAGGTGCTAAGATAAGATAAGATAAGATAAGCCTTTATTAGTCCCACAACGGGGAAATTCCAGGATTGCAACAGCACAGGGATAGCAACACTCAGAGCAACAATCAGAAGGCAAGAAAAAAAAAAAAAAAAAAAAAAAAAAAGCAAGCAAGCAAGAACAGCTAATATACATATGTACATATTACTATAAATATATATATATACACACAGACACACAGTGTAGAGCATTGTAGCTGGATGGGATAAATATATGAGTATATAAACACACAGTACGGAGCATTGCAGCTAGATGGAATAAATATGTAAATATATAAACACAGTGCGGAGCAATGTAGCTAGATGGAATAATATGTAGATATATAAACACACAGTATGGAGCATTGCAGCTAGGTGGAAAAAATATGTAAATATATAAACACACAGTGCGGAGCAATGTAGCTAGATGGAATAATATGTAGATATATAAACAGTGCGGAGCATTGTAGCTAGATGGAATGAATATATAGATATATAAATATAAACATAAACATAAACACACCCAGTGCGGAGCATTGTAGCTAGATGGAATAAATATGTAAATGTATAAACACACACAGTGCAGAGCATTGTTGCTAGATGGGATGAAACAGCACAACCGTCTACTTAGTTATCCTACATGGTATGATTATGTGCCCATACATATTCTCACCCTCCGTAGCTACCGGTATTTTCCTAGTTGTATGCCGGAGGGGACCATTGTGTAAGTCTATAGCATCTTTTGCATTCAAAAAACTATTAGGTTGTTACGTCTTTTTGCTATCTCTGCGAGCAGCCCTGCTTAGGTTGTACAGTCTGACAGCCGTTGGTAGGAAGGACCTGCGAAACCTCTCGGTTGTGCACCTGGGATGATGTAGTCTGCTGCTAAATGAGCTCCTCAGTGCATTCAGTATGTCCTGCATAGGGTGGAACTCGGACTCCAGCAGAGATGACAGTTTAGCCACCGTCCTTCTCTCTCCTATCTTCTCCACCGGATCAAGGCGCTGCCCCAGGACGGAGCTAGCTTTCTTGATCAGTTTGTTCAGTCTCTTCCTATCGGCTGCAGTAATGCCACTGCCCCAGCAGACCACTCCAAAAGTGATGGCTGACGCCACCACCGTGTCATAGAATGTCTTCAGCAGCGCCCCTTGTACACCAAAAGACCTGAGTCTCCTCAGTAGGAACAGCCTGCGCTGTCCCTTCTTGTAGAGTGCATCAGTATTGTGTGACCAGTCTAGTTTATTGTTCAGATGAACACCCAGGTAATTACTAAGGTGGAGTAAGGTGTGATAATGGAGCCAGTTGAATGCAGAGCAGTCATCAGGTTCTTGTACTTGAGAGGTTGCACACCATGGAAGATGTTCAAAGAGATAAAAGAGACTAATGATGAGGTTGCCCCATCATATGACATAGTCAAGCTCAGGCATTGACAGTTCAAGTGTGGTTGGACATCAAAGGAAATGGCACCCATTCCTGGCCGACCACAGTGCAGCGTTGATGGAGACACCAAGTGGAGGCCACCATTTTGGAAGATCACCTCATAACCATTCGACAACTTGCCCAAGATGTCAAAATCAGTATGGGGTCAGTCGAAAAATCACCCATGACCATTTGCACATGTGGAAGTTGTCTGCACAATGAATTTCTTGATTGCTCACACCTTTCCAGAAACAGGAGCAAGTCACATACTCCCAGACTCTTTTGGCCATGTGCCAAGAAAATTGGGATGTTTTCAACAGACTAGTCACTCAGGATAATGCGTGAGTCTGTCACTATGATCCAGAGACTAAAGCCCAGTCAAAGCAAAGGAAGCATTATGACTCACCACCTCAGAAGAAGTCACATGTCCAACCCTCAGTGGGCAAGGTCATGCACACAGTCTTTAGGGACCAGCATGGAGTATTGATGATGGATGGCAAAGGGCACCACAATTATCGGGACTTATTAGTTTTCACAGCTGCAGAAATTATGCAATGCCATCAAAACCAAGAGGCATGCCATGCTGACGAAAGGTGTCCATCTCCTCCAGTCCTGGTTCATAACTTGCATGCTTTGCAAACTTGTAGTTTGGCTATTGCAAACAATTAGTTGTGTTCTTAAGTAATTAATATGTCTAAAAACAACTAGGAGGGTACAGAAAAAAGGTTTGAGACAACTTCCATGGTACATAGGTACCATGGTGGTACCTATCTAGACTAATAACTATGCCAATTTTGGTTCCTCTCAGTTCATGGGAATTGAGTTAGAAGAAATCTTTAATGAGTAACACTCGTAGCATCCGTTTCTGTTAATTGATTACGCATTTACAAATTAATGAGAGAGGAGTTGCACATTTACAAAAAAAACAAAAAAACAAAACTCCTTTTGCCAGTGTTGGCATTTTATATCTGTAACCTGACTGTTTTGACTTCACTTCAAGGCTTAAATATTATTTTCTGGCTCTATACAGATTTCTCTGACTAAAAACTGCTCAGAATATTTCCTTAAGGATGCAGAGTCCTGACACATTGTAAGATATTCCTGTTACTCAATAACAACCTACTGTGGTGTTTTTAAATTATTCCAATCATCTATTCACACAGTATCTACACTATTTTATATATATTCACACTTTCCTTAACTCAAAACAAACCACACCAAAACAGAATCTGAAGCTTTATTGTCATACGTTAATGCCGTAAAATAGCCATTACAACATGTCATGAAATTCTTATTGCTACATAACTCTCTTCACAAAACAATAAAGTAAAACAAGCAAAAACAGACAAATAAAAAAATCTAAAAATGGCATGCTATGCCTCATCAAATGTGGTGCCATGGGTGTGCTGAGTTTTTGTCCGGGGCACCAATGACATCTTGAAATGTCCAAAAAAATAAAAGTCTATGTTTAGTCTGAATCTGTCCTTACAACATTAGGAAGTACTTCTACAGGGTCTTTAAGATGAATGAGGATGGACACCTGCATCGCCACAGAGTTTTGAATCATGTAATCCTGATCGTTATGCTGTAGGAAGTTGTCTCTATCAACCACTGATGTGGGGAGCAGCACAGAAGCATCACATCGAGGGGAATGAGGCTGAATTTGATATCTGGACATCTGTAAGCTATTTGGAGTGGGTGGGCCAGCAGGCATTGCCCTGGTTGCTGAAACTGAGGATCTGTTGCACTCAGGCACTGTGGCAATCGAGAACGTGTGGGATCGAGGGTCAAGCACAGCCAGTCACTGTCCACAGCAAACAATCTCCCTCTCTGTTCTCCAGCTCCTCAGCTTTCTTTTTAACTCCTCCTGCACCTGCATCCAGAAACACTGTAGGTCATTTAACATGTTAGGCACTATTATTTTGTGTACTCATTCACATAGGTGGGCCATGACAAGTACATGCACTCAAGTATCTTTAAAAAATACTTTTGTGAGTTTTATTACAGGATACTTTTCACTGTCATTTCAGTACATTTTTGAAGGAAAACCTCTCCCTTTATTCAAAGATCTTTAGCCATAGGTCGAGTTACTTTTGACTTTACTGATTTTAAATGAATTACGTTATGCTATTTTTCTCATCAGTTTTAAAATCATTGTTATTGTTTTCTAGCTCAGGAAATATCTAATCTATTACATCAGTGGTCCCCAACCTGGTCACAAAGAGTCAGAAAGAAAAAAATAAACATTTTTCTGTTCTGACTATCAAATAGTTTAATTTTGAAAATTTTTTACCACATATTCTCTTCTCACCTAACTTTCTGCCTGTTGTGTCTGCAAAGGTCTCAGTCAGTAATTAGTGGAGACATTGCTTACAAATTAAACCTGTAATCTAGACAGCCAAAATGAATAAAAAACAGTCATCATTAAAACAGTTTCTTCGTAAAGGCCTACTGATGAGACAGCAGAAGAGCCTGAGGCTACCAAGAAAAAGAAAGGTACTGGTAGGAAATAGCTGGAGTCCACTTTAAAATATGGTTTTATTGGCCCAGGTGATGCCCATGCTCCAAATCCACTCTGCATAATATGTAGCGACAAGCTATCAAATGCGTGCATGAAACCTTCAAAACTGCTTCAGCATGTGGAAACCAAGCACCCCCCACTGAAACATTTTGGATTAAAACCAGGGTGGAATATCCCAAGATTGCCACAAAAGCACTGAAAACAGTGTTGAAAACATTTCAACTTTATGCAAAGAGAAAGTACTGGCAGCTCAACACACCACAGCCTGAATCTCACCACACTGGAGCCAAATACTTTGTGCTTTATTTTGCATATACAGTGAATGGGAAGCGAAAAAAATTACAGATTCAGTGGACACATATCATCACTCTCTTCAATCACCCCAAGATGGGTCTATATCAGGGGTGGGCAATCATGTGCCATGAAGGGCCATTCCACTGCAGTTTTTCTGTTCCACCCAGTCTCTTCAGCAGGTGTTTCCAATGACTAGCAATCCTTGAAGCTGATCAGAGCAACCACCTACTGGAGAGACTGAATGGAACAGAAAACCTGCAGTGGAATGGCCCTCACTGCCCACCCCTGGTCTATATCCTTGCAGAGAAACAGGCTCAATGATCCCGATGAAGGTGAGTTTTTTAGTCACAGACTTTGTTTAATGTTGATGTATTCCAGTCATTCTGAGCGAGGCAAAAAAAAGGTAGTGGACCACTGCATTACAGTATACTGTTTTTGTTTTTTTTTTTAAATATGATTTAGGTTATATTACAACATAGATATGGGCTAGACAGTTTTTATTAGAATTTCTTCAGATTGACAAATCTAAGAGAAAACATGAATTTACAATAAAATAGCAGCAAATGTTCAAAACAAAGTTTGTAAACTTATGAGAAAAAAGTAACACATTTATTAGCAAAAGTCACAAATTTATGAATAAAATTCAATTTGTAGGAAGAAGTAATAAAATTATGGGGAAAAATGTACTGTTCCTGGGGAAAAAACTCACAAATATGTAATAAAGTCACTATGAGAAAACAGTACAAAATTTATAAGAAAATATTTACAAATTTATGAGGAAAAGTCACAAATCTATGAGAGGAGTCACAAATGTATGAGAAAAAAAAGTCACAAATTGGTGAGCATAAAATTATGACTCACTATTCAAGTACCTGGGTATTTTGTTACTCTTAATCAGGTAATTTCTGTGGTGCCTATACTCTTAGACTTGTTGGTATCATAAAGTAATGCTTCTTTTACTGAAATAGAATATCTGCCTACTCCACCCACCTCTCCTCATTGGCCACAGACAGTGCAGTGTCATGTTGGGATACTAAACTGAAATATCACTGGCAAGGTTATTAATTTCATCAGTGAGCCAAACTAAGAAAATAACTAAACAGTGCTATCCACCGGAAGAATATGTCTCTACATCCATATTTTAATTCTAGTGTCTTAAGCCTGACAACCCTAACAGTGGTTGTTAAGAAGGGTTTCAAACTTTGTCCCATTTACAAGAACAGTGGTTTATATAATGATGTATACTTTTACACCCATGTTACAGGAGGACAGAATTTTGGGATAGAACAAACCTCTTTATGAGCAAAACAGTAGAGTACAGCAACCAGAAAGCCCTACAGGAAAAAAAAAATCATATTATCTTCTTTGGTTTCAGTTTTTGCACAGACACAGACCAATCAGCAACAACAATAAAACCCCTGATACATGATGGCATTAATACAGGTGCGATTACACAGTATGTGGCATAATTAAAAGCCCACCCCACAAATGCCCAACCACTCAACCCACAGTGCACTAATGGATCAAAGCTGTTTTAGCACCACTAATGGAGTCTGAAATACTGAATATCAAGAAGGTGATTTCACTGTTGTGGCTTGCTGACGTATGACCAATGGCAAGCATTCATTATAGTGTTCAGCTGAACCTACCTGAAATGAACTGATAAAAAGGGTGAAGAACACTTTAATGTAGCGCAGAATGCCTGTTGCATGCTCATCTGTGGCAAAGATGAAAATTACCTCATGTATCCCAAACAGAGGAATGAGGGTAAGTGTGGCTTTGGCAAGGCTAAAAGAACAAATCAGAAACATCAGCAATGTCATGTTGTTCACCTTGCTTTTTGACCATACAGTCAGTCTTTATTCATCTGTTATTTATCAGTGAAAATATATCAACACAACTTGCCGAAGTTTGTAATCAGGGTATTGACTCTGGTTGCTGGCTCGTAATTTAGAAAATATGACCATCAGTATCTTCATGAAAATCAGAAAGTTTATCTGTTGAACAGAAACATCACATGTTTCAGCATTATGTGAAACATACAGTACATTACACATACACAGTATATCATAATCAAAGGTGCTGTTTGCCACCAGGCAAGGCAGGCAATTGTTTGGGGCCCATGCCAGAACAGGGCCCCCGAGGGCTGACCAACTTTGAATCACCACAGCAGTAACAATGTGGAGAGTTTGCAATGACAGTGGTAGGTTGGCTCGGACATGTTGAGAGGATGGAGCACCAGCGTCTCCCTCGGCAGTTACTCTACTCACAGTTATGCGAGGGCAAACACAATCAGGGTAGACCAAGGCTCAGATTTAAAGACACTGTAAAAAGAAACTTGAAGAACTTGGATATAGACAGGAGTTCCTGGCAGCGGAAGGCTAAGGACAGAGCTGTGTGGAGGAATCTGATCAGACCTAAATGAAACAGTCACTGTCGCCCACGACAGACTGCTATGATGATGATGATGATGAGGTTGGCGCACAACTCTCAAAAGGGATCCCACCCCCCCCACCTCTCACTCTAGCAAGTGTGTATCTTATGTAAACAAACAAGTGAGGGCGGCTGTATAAAAATGAAGGGAAGTTATCCATATGGCAGTGACCGAAGAAAGAAGAAAAAAGCAGACGAGGAGAAAAGAAAGCAAGGCAGTGGTAAGTAGTGCAAATAATACAGTAGTAGCTCAGAGTAGCTTCATGTGTCCTGCCTCTGCTGGTCCTGATGTGACTGTGTTGAGTACCTGGGTGTCACGGTAAAGGCACTGGTACTCATCTTGTTTGCTCAGCTAGCAGGCTAAAAATACAAACAGCTAACTTTGTCAATACTTTGTCTTTAGTTATCAAATGAAAGCTGTGTCCAGTCACGTTTAAATGTCAAGAATGCCAAGTTATAGAATTTATATGCAAGAAATTTGGATAATGTACTAAGGTGCATTGATGGAAGTTACTGTGTGCAAGTGGTGTGTGCATTTTATTGCATTTTCCATATGTGTCCAGTAGACTTTGTGGTTTTATGATACTGAAAACTGTATCTTTGCATTATGCCATCCATCCATCCATCCATCTTCTACCGCTTTTCCGGAGGTCCGGGTCGCGGAGGCAGCAGTTCAAGCAGAGAAGCCCAGACTTCCCTCTCCCCAGCCACCTGCTCCAGCTCTTCAGAGGGGATACCAAGGCGTTCCCAGACCAGCTGGGAGACATAGTCTCTCCACCGAGTCCTGGGTCTGCCCCGGGGTCTCCTCCCAGTGGGACGTGCCTGAAACACCTCAAGTGGGAGGCGTCCAGGAGGCATCCTAATCAGATGCCCATACCACCTCAACTGACTCCTTTCAATGTGGAGGAGCAGCGGTTCTACTCTGAGCCTCTCCCGGATGACTGAGCTCCTCACCCTATCTCTGAGGGTGAGTCCAGCAATCCGACGGAGAAAGCTCATTTCAGCCCCTTGTATCCGCGATCTCGTTCTTTCGGTCATTACCCAAAGCTCGTGACCATAGGTGAGAGTAGGAACGTAGATTGACTGGTAAATCGACAGCTTTGCCTTAGAACTAAGCTCCCTCTTCACCACAACAGACCGGTACAACGTCCGCATCACTGCAGATGCTGCTCCAATCCGTCTGTCGATCTCTCGCTCCATTTTCCCCTCACTCGTGAACAAGACCCCAAGATACTTAAACTCCTCCACTTGGGGCAGGAGCCTGTCCCCAACCCGGAGAGGACAATCCACCTTTTTCCGGCTGAGGACCATGGACTCGGACTTGGAGGTGCTGATTCTCATCCCAGCCGCTTCACACTCAGCGGCAAACCGTCCCAGCAAGAGCTGTAGGTCATTGCTGGATGAAGCCAACAGGACAACATCATCTGCAAACAACAGAGATGAGATCCTGTGGTCACCAAGCATGACACCCTCCATTCCCTGGCTGCGCCTAGAAATCCTGTCCATAAAAATTATGAACAGGACCGGTGACAAAGGGCAGCCCTGGCGGAGTCCAACTCTCACTGGGAATGACTCCGACCGAGTGTTGGCAATACGAACTAAACTCTCACAACGGTCGTACAGAGACCGAATAGCTCGTAACAACAAGCCCGATACCCCATACTCCCGAAGCACCCCCCACAAAAATCCACGAGGGACGCGGTCAAATGCCTTCTCCAAGTCCACAAAACACATGTAAACTGGTTGGGCAAACTCCCACGAACCCTCAAGAATTCTCGAGAGGGTAAAGAGCTGGTCCGATGTGCCACGGCCAGGACGAAAACCACATTGCTCCTCCTGAATCCGAGGTTCGACCAACGGCCGGACTCTCCTCTCCAGTACCTTGGCATAAACCTTCCCAGGGAGGCTGAGGAGTGTGATCCCTCTAAAGTTGGAGCACACCCTCCGGTCCCCTTTTTTGAAGAGAGGAACCACCACCCCGGTTTGCCATGCCAAAGGCACTGCCCCCGACCTCCACGCAATGTTGCAGAGGCGTGTCAACCATGACAACCCAACAACATCCAGGGCCTTGAGGTACTCGGGGCGAATCTCGTCCACCCCCGGGGCCCGGCCACCAAGGAGATTTTTAACCACCTTGGCGACCTCAGCCCCTGTGATAGGCGAGTCATCCCCCTCGTCCCCAAACCCTGCTTCCTCTGTGGAAGGCGTGTCAGTGGGATTGAGGAGATCCTCGAAGTATTCCTTCCACCGCCCGACAATATCCCCAGTTGAAGTCAACAGTGTCCCATCCGCACCATACACAGTGTGGACGGGGAGCTGCTTTCCCCTCCTGAGCCGCCGAACAGTTTGCCAGAATCTCTTTGAAGCCGACCGAAAGTCTTGTTCCATGGCCTCACCGAACTCCTCCCATACCCGGGTTTTTGCTTCAGCAACCACCCGAGCTGCACTCCGCTTGGCCTGCCGGTACACCTCAGCTGCTTCGGGAGTCCCACAAGCCAACCAAGCTTGATAGGACTCCTTCTTCAGCTTAATGGCCCCCCTCACCACTGGTGTCCACCACTTGGTTCGGGGGTTGCCACCACGAGATGCACCGACCACCTTGCGGCCGCAGCTCTGAGCCGCCGCTTCAACAACAGAGGTGGAGAACATGGCCCATTCAGACTCCATGTCTCCAGACTCCCTCGGAATGTGGTTGAAGTTCTTCCGGAGGTGGGAGTTGAAGACCTCCCGGACAGGGGCCTCAGCCAGACGCTCCCAGCACACCCTCACTATACGTTTGGGTCTACCAGGTCTGAATGGCTTCCTCCCCTGCCATCGGATCCAACTCACCACCAGGTGGTGATCAGTTGACAGCTCTGCACCTCTCTTTACTCGGGTGTCCAAGACATACGGTTGCAGGTCTGATGATACGATAACAAAATCGATCATCGACCTGCGGCCTAGGGTGTCCTGGTGCCAGGTGCACATATGGACACCCTTATGCTTGAACATGGTGTTCGTTATGGACAGACTGTGGTTAGCACAGAAGTCCAATAACTGAACGCCACTCGGGTTCAGATCGGGCAGGCCGTTCCTCCCAATCACCCCCCTCCAGGTTTCACTGTCGTTGCCCACGTGCGCATTGAAGTCCCCCAGTAGGACAATGGAGTCTCCAGGAGGAGCACCCTCCAGCACCCCAGTCACAGACTCCAAAAAGGGTGGGTACTCTGAAACATCATTTGGTGCATAGGCACAAATGATGGTCAGGACCCGTTTCCCAACCCGAAGGCGCAGGGAAGCAACCCTTTCGTCCACCGGGGAAAACTCCAATATAGAGGCAGCAAGGTGGGGCGATACAAGAATACCTACCCCTGCTCGTCGCCTCTCGCCCGGGGCAACTCCAGAAAAGGCCAAGCTCCAGCCCCTCTCCAGGAGACTGGTTCCAGAACCGGAGCTGTGTGTTGAGGTGAGGCCGACTATATCTAGCCGGTATCGCTCAATCTCGTACACCAGCTCAGGCTCCTTCCCCGCCAGAGAGGTGACATTCCACGTACCAAAAGCCAGTTTAGAAAGCTTGGGATCAGTCCGCCAAGGTCTCCGCCTTTGACTGCCACCTAATCCACATAGCACCGGACCTCCATGATCCCTCCTGCAGGTGGTGAACCTACTGGAGGGCGGACCCATGTAACTCCTTCGGGCTGAGCCCGGCCGGGTCCCATGGGTGGAAATCCGGCCACCAGACGCTAGCCTTCGAGCCCCTCCCCCAGGCCTGGCTCCAGGGTGGGGCCCCGGTAACCCCATACCGGGCGGGGTACACTGAATCCTTGATATACAATTTATCATGAGAGTCTGTTGGATCGTTGAATCGATCTTTGCATTATGCTGTAAATGTAATCCTAAAGAGCCATAATCAGGCTTCAGCACTACATGGGGTGATGAACACTGGCTGGAGGGGGCCCCCTGTGAATTTTTGACAAGGGCCCAAAGAAACTCTAGAATCACCTCTGATTATAATATCCATTATGTAGAAATATACATAATATATGTATCTAAAATTTCAGCTGACAGCATATGCATAGTATGTACATAAATAGTAATAACAGAAATTTTGCATTAGTTATCTTACTAGTGAAGTCAACAAAACTGGCAAACGAAGGATCCACCAGTAACTCATATTCTCATTGGCAGCCCAGCACCTAAGAACAAAATGCACATGTTGGACTTCTCTTAAATATGTGTGGGTCAATAGTCTACATATGAAGTGTAGTGGGTCACAAAAGTCTTACTCATTGTTTTCTTTCAATAGCTTCACTACTACCCAGGGAACCAGAAACAAAAGTGGGGTTCCTAAGATAAAACCACAAACAAAATGCAATTACTGCAGCAGCTTTCAAAACAAGTTTCAGTGGAACTACTGTGCAAATGTTTCCATGTTGTCAAAGCTCCACTTATGTAACAGCACACAAGCTACTGTTACAAAAGTCAATGCCACCGTGGCAGTAGTTTTACCAGAAAATCTCCTTGGGTTTGTGTTAATTTGGATACAAAGAAATTGAACTTACCCCAGCCAAGATAGATGTAAAGTAGGTATTTACTGCTGTCAGTAAATACTGAAGCAATCAGCACAGAGTACAAATAAATGGCCTGTCCAAAGAACCAGTAGTGATTGGCCAGGACACAGTACTGCATCATAATTTGTGCTATCCTGCACCCTAAAGCAGCCTAAAAGAAATAACACAGCATACAACGGGCATATCACAAAAGTAATATGTTCAAAGTCACTATTCATTCACCAATTAAAACACTATATATCTTCACTGGTAATTTGAATTATATATTGAGATTTGATCACACTCCCAAAGCTGTGTGTTTGGTAAAGCAGCAGTTCAGTTCTGTTAAAGGGATAATTCATGAAGTGGACAGGTGAACATGCACAATCTGGGAGTCATTCTAGCTCTATGTGGTTGCATAACCTATCTCCCAAGGACCAAGGAGAGCTGATTACATGCAGCTGACTGATTGTTAAGGGCCATCCACACCAAGCGCGTTAAAAATAACTATAAAATTATAGTTTTAAAAAGCATTCTAACTCAAGTGGATGGAAGAGTCCACACTACAATGCTAACCATAAGTGTTGACTCTGCCATCAATTTGAGTTAGAACAATTTTTAAAACAATAATTTTATAGTTATCTTAATCATGCTTGGTTTGGACAGTGTGATGGCGGCACTTATTGTGAAGTGCAATGCGGTGACGCCGACTTCTTGTCGCTTCACCGCATTGCCCTATATAGTGGGGTGGGCCGCCATAGGCACTTCCTCTTGTGCCGGATGATTCCGCTGGGTGCTTGCCATGTACTGGTGTGTTACATCACCAGGTTTGTGGACATAACATTTGGTGACTGAGGATTAATGCATGGAGGCGTGTGTTACACTACTCCGTCCCTTCCTCGGGCTCCCGGGCAAGCTGCCGGTGCCTTGGCCATGCTGGTTCGAGGCCTTCCAAACTTACATCACGGCACTGGACCTTGGAAAGCTTGATAGGGTGAGGGCACGTGTGCTTCTTGTCCACAACCTGAGTATCAAAGACCAGCGAGTCCTACGGACGCTCGACGCGTCGGACTCGTTTGAGGCCGTTGTGGAGCTGCTAGCTAACCATTTCACCACTCCAGACAACGTGACTGTGGGGAGAAATCCCTTTCGCCAGCAATACCGACGTGTAGGTGAGCCCATCCACCAATATGTTGCTGACTTGAGGCAGGTTGCTAGCGAATGCTGTTTTGGGCCACTTGAAGATGAGATGGTGTGCGACCAGCTAGCAGAGCACATGTGCAATGCTGGACTGCGAGCTAGGCTACTAATGGCGCTGAATGACTTGACGTTAGCTGGAACTGTTGAGCTAGCATTCAAGTTGGAGGCCACAGACAAGCTAGCTTTGGAGCTAAACTGGTGCCAGTCACAGAAGTTGCAGGAGCCGCCCACCACAGCAAATGTTGCAGACTCGGATAGCGAGGATAGCTTGGATGACGATTTCATGGAAGCCAATGCTGCCAGCCGAAGGTCTGCCCCGGGAAGACCCCCATGCAAGGGTTGTGGGTCTGCAATGTACCGCCATAAAGCAAAGGAGTGCCCGGCAAGAGGAAAACATAGTAGATGTGGACGCTTGAATCATTACGCCAGGGCGTGCCACTTATCTGAGCCAGAGAGCCCACAGAAGAAATCGCCCCGCCCGCCCCAACAACCATCCACTCGGTGAGACCCAATACCAACGGGTATACATTTTGTGCAGTGGAGTTAGACGGTGTGGAGGTGCCACTGTTACTCGACACGGCGGCAGTGCAGTCGATGCTGAATTGGGCCATGGTGAAGAAGTTTTCCCCCACCACAGGATAAAAAGTAACCTGGCACCGTTGTATGGCTACAGAGGTAGCTGGCTGTGCACTGTTGGGACTGTGGAGTTAACTGTTTGTTACAAATTGGCGATGATGATTGACTTCACTTTCCAAGTGGTGGTGTGCGGCGATAATAACATCATGGGCTGTGACCTATTCTATGGACTGCGTTTCGCCATTAAAGACGGTGCTGGGAACCAATGGTCGGGTTGTGGCTGCTGGAACCCGCTGGTTCCGGTGGTCGATGAGGATGTGGTTTGGGACGAAGGACTGGTGGACACCCTCACTTTTGAGCCGGACCAGCATTACTCAGTGATAGTGAAAGTTTCAGTGCCGGCACTCGGGAAGTTGTAGTAGGGGGTACTGAGTGTGATGGTGGGGCACCCGCGCCGGCGAGTGACACCATGATGCCCCAGATGCCTCTGGTGCTTGGCCGCAGTTGGGTGGGGGGTCTGCAGCTACGACGGTGACTGCTACAACATTTATAGAAGAGGACGGGGCCAGACTGACGAGCATGGAATTACCGCATGCTCAGCAGCAGCACACCAGGCTGAGTAAGGCCCCACTTAGGGTTATGGACTTGGTTCGGGTTGGGGTGATGAACGACCATGGCAAAGATGGGCCAGACGACAGCCAGCAAAACACTAAGCACGTCTGCGGACAGTGGCGAAGTTGGGAGCGACATACTTTTGGTTGCCTGACGGCTCGTCAAGGCATGCTAACCACCTTCAGCATGTCCAGGAGGATGCTCTGGGTGGCGTGGCTGGACGGGAGTCAGTGAAGGTGGTTTGGGATCCAGGCTCCATCGTTCAGAAGATCAGCCATTGCTCCGGGGGCCTGTTGCCTCCAGGGGCATGCCTGTTCTGAACTTTTTCCATTTCCGGATGATGGAGGCCACTGTGCTCATTAAGACCTTCAAAGAAGCAGAAATTTTTCTGTACCCTTCACCAGATTTGTGCCTCAAGACAATCCTGTCTCGGAGGTCTACAGACAATTCCTTTGACTTCATGCTTGGTTTGTGCTCTGACATGCACTGTCAACTGTGGGGCCTTATATAGATAGGTGTGTGCTTTTCCAAACCATGCCCAATCAACTGAATTTACCACAAGTGGACTCCAATTAAGCTGTAGAAACATATCAAGGATGATCAGTGGAAACGCACCTGAGCGCAATTTTGAACTTCATGGCAAAGGCTGTGAATACTTATGTACATGTGATTTCTTAGTTTTTTATTTTTAATAAATCTGCAAAAAAAAACCAAAAAAAAAAACCTTCATGTTATCACTATGGGGTATTGTGTGTAGAACTTTGAGGAAAAAAATAATTTAATCCCTTTTGGAATAAGGCTGCAACATAACAAAATGTGGAAAAGGTGAAGCGCTGTGAATACTTTCCGGATGCACTGTATGCACTAGTTTAACTTAAAAATCCAAGCATTAGAACATATATGTTGCTCCTTCCCAAGTGTCGGACCAACAGGATCAAGAACTCTTTTATCCACCATGCCATCGCACTCTATAACTCCTCACTTGGGGGGGGGGGGGGAGACATAGAGTACAGAGGACAGTAGGGCATTCATAGTGCAATAACCTTAACTTAACCATACTTGTACAAGCCATATTTAGCCTTGTATTTATATTGTGTATATTATGTTAAGTGTTTATTTTTTTCTTTTTTGCTTTTCTGATCTGTATGCTCCTTTTATGTGCTGCTGGAAATTTTAAATTTCCCAGAGGGAGTCATCCCAAAGGGATTAATAAAGTTAAGTCTAAGTCTAAGTCTATATAAAGAAATACCATTACATCAGGTTAAGTTAGAGGAAAAACATCACAGAGCAAAGAACCCAGAATGCCTATAGCCCACTAGCAACAAAAATCACACTTGTACTGCATTAAAAAATACAATAATAAATAAATAAATCATAAGTGGCTTGAAGACATACCTTATGACTGAGCATCTCACTTACATCGGTCTGCTTTACAATTTCTCGTCCCCAGTGCTGTTCCAGCATTGTGTCCTTAATAATTACAGCTACAGCTCTCAGGATGAATGACAGGAAAAGGTTAGCATGGATGTAGTTTCTGGTGCAGTGGAGTTTTCTATAAAGGGAGATAAATGTAAATTTAATAATCTGTCCTATTAGTGTTACAACCCCATTTAAAGTGAAGTTGGGATGTTGTGTAAAATGTAAATAAAAACAAAATACAATGATTTAAAAATCCATTTTAACTTATATTCAGTTGAATACACCACAAAGATAAGACATTTAATGTTCAAACTAATATACTTTTTTTTGGGGGGGGGGGTATTCACTCATTTTGAGTTTGATGCCTGCAGCATGTTCCAAAAAAGCTGGGACAGGGGTGTGTTTACCACCGTGTTACATCACCTTTCCTTTTAACACTCAATAAGCATTTAGGAGCTAAGAACACTAACTGTTGAAACTTTGTAAGTGAAATTCTTTCCCATTCTTGCTTGATGTATGACTTCAGTTGCTCATCAGTCCGGGGTCTTCGTTGTCGTATTTTGCTCTTCATAATGCACCACACACTTTCAGTAGGAGACAGGTCTGGACTGCAGGTACACCAGGCTAGTATCACACTCTTTTACTATGAAGCCATACGCAGAATGTGGCTTGGCATTGTCTTGTGGAAATAAGCTGGGGTGTCCCTGAAAAAGACATTGCATGGATATAGCATATATTGCTCCCAAACCTGTGTGTACCGTTCAGCATTAATGGTGCCTTCACAGATGTGCAAGTTACCCATGCCATGGCCACTAACACCCCCCCCCCCCATAAGCATCACAGATACTAACTTTTGAACTTTGCACTTAGCATTCCTCAACTTTCCCAGACTTTTGTTGCCCAGTCCCAGCTTTTTTGGAACATTCTGCAGGCATCAAATTCAAAATGAGTGCATATTTGCAACAAAATAATAAAGTTTATCAGTTTGAACATTAAATATCTTGTCTTTTTAGTGTATTCAATTTAATGTAAGTTGAAAAGGATTTTTAAATCATTGTATTTTGTTTTTATTTGTTTGACACAATACCTTGACTTTGACCTTGACAGCGGCATACTGTATACTGTACATGTTTTGCTGCATTTCATTTCAAAAGTTACATTTATTAATTTTTACAATATAGACAATTGTTCATCTAATTTGAGCTAAGACGTAAAGGAAGCTTACCTAAAGCTCAGAAGAATGATGAGGGCCATTATGAGTGTAAAGAGGGACAGAGAGTATCCAACAGTGTACAGCATCCTGAAGTTTTCCATTAACTGCTTGAGCCAAAGCTGAAAAAAGAAGTTTCTGAATATAAAGCATTTTTTTCAATTGCAGCTGATAGCTTTTTCTTTTTTTAACGTTTAAATGTTCTCCCACCCACCCAAGCTGAATTGTACCTTCCACACAACTTTCTCTACAGGAGAAATTGTAATGTGGAAGCTTTTAATTATTCACATTCTTGCAGAGAAAAGCAAGTTTTAAATGTCAAATACAGATAAGTGATTGGTTTTTGGCCCTATGGGATACAGTATAGGATTTTTTTTCTTGCATTTTGCACAGCGTGGGGGCAGTTTAGTTATAAATCTGTCAAAAAAGACAGATTTCATTAAACTATTTCACTGAATGTTGCCACATAACTGCCATTATAATGTTATCAACTAAAATTTTGGGGGCTTATCATTCTCTATGGTGTAAAAACATATGGTGTATTTAAGGAGTTCAGAGAGCTCAACAAACTATAAAGGATTCAGACATTATAAATTACATTTTTTCCACTTAAGTTATTTATTTTTTCCCCTCAGGCAAACCTATGTGATTCATTGGCCATCAAACACTCCATCTCCACTATACAGAAAATGTCAATAAATACATTAGCTGTTGGGTGTTGGGAAAAAAGCATGAAGTTGATATCTTGAACTTTTCTCAAAACAGAAATAGCTCCCTACACTAAAGATGTGGTCAGAAAAACACCACATAAAAGCTAAATCTAAATCATGCTAGTCATACTATTTGTCAGATGTTGGATGTGTCATTCACAATATTCAGCAGAATTTCAAATGTATACTGTAGTGTATGAATCACAGTTTTATCATGAAGAGTTGCAATTGGTTAAGCTGTGGTTTCAGCTTCAGATGACTCAGACCCCACTTTACGTGAGAAATGTTTTCCTCATCAAGAGTTTGGATAACTGTCCCATGAATCTTTTAAAACTTGTGAGAAGGATAATCAACTTGGGCAAATCAGTGTCGACAAATACAACTAATTAGGTTTCATCCCCCTAGCTTTCTTTGTTTACATGATGTGTCATGGTCTGGTGAGCGCACTCCTCCCCCGCCCGTCTGGCTCAACCTTCACCTACTCCGCGGGCAATCATCTCCACCTGTGTGATGAGACGCACCTGTTCCTCTGACTCGCCAGCGCTTAAATAGATCTCCTCTTCAACACCTTGGCGCTGACTCACTGGGTATACTACCTGCCTCAGCAGTAAATGTTATTTATTCTTTAACTTGAAAAACCCTTTAAACTTCTGCTTACCTCTTCAGAGGTTGCTACCTCCTTTGTGGTGCATCTCCAGGGTTGTTGCGTGCTCACCTGCCCATCTCCATCGCGACATCAGCAACCATCACCACCCGGTCAGACACCTCACCCAGCTCTACTCCTGCCATCCTGCGTCATCGGGAGGTTCGCCGTAAGTGCTGGGTTCTTCTGCCGGGCTCTCTTATACTCCCACGTGAGTGTAGTCCTATTTTCCCTTGTTTGAGTCTCCCTCCAAATTCACCTACTCTCGTCTCTCTCCTCAGGCTGTGTGTTCCCCTGGCGAGCGGCGTTTTTTCTCTTGCGGAAGTGTTCCTTTGCATTAATAAATTCAAACCAAACTTGCTACTCTGTCATTGTGCGGTTCCTCTGTCATTCCCTGCACATGAGCTGTCAATTTATTACCAATCAGGACATGAGTGTGATGACAAACATCCCAGTTTTATGCAGTACAGTGAACATCTTCCGTTGTATTAGTAAGTTAAAGCTAAATGTTTGAGTGACGTTTACTTTCTCAAAGCTGCATACAGACATGGACACATTTGTTGGTAACCTTCCGTTAAAGACAGAAAATGCCACAATGGTCACTGAAATAACTTGAAACTGACAAAAGTTTTACAGTTTTTTGACAATTAAATAATGAAAATCAGATATTGCTTTTGAATTGTGGTTCAACAGAATCATTTTAAAAACAAACTAATGAAACTGGCCTGGACAAAAATACCCTTAGAAAAGATTGAAAATAATTTGACCACAGGGACATGTTAAACTATGGCATGTCTTGTGATTACCAACAGACATGTCTTCAAACTTTCAATTGGTCAGTCTGCCTATTTCAAGGGTGAAAAGTGTCATGAACGGCCCATGTGGGGCGGAATGGAGACCTAAATGCTGGACTGAGCTGCAAACGTTTAATCCAAAATTCAAACAGGAACAAGACTTGATTTGATAGGCTGGATAACAAATAGCACGATGGCTAAGACGTTGGACAGCAAGGTAGGATAAATACAGGCCGAGTAGACAATGTAGGAACAAAGCGTGGGACACATGCTGGTACGACTAATTACACTGGCTAAGATGTGGGGAACAAAGTAGGACGTCGCCCCAAACTGTGGGGCGGCGACCCTAAAATAGGACCAGGAGTAATTAACATGATAATCAGGTGTGGATAACAAAGGCAAGGATACTAACCAGAAATAATAAACACCTGTGATGAGCCATGAAACTAGCTAAGAGAAAACGGAAGTAAATAAAGGCAGCTGTCAAAACAAAAGTACAGGATCGGAATGAATGATAAATCATGATACAGATAATTAACAAAGAATGATGACAACCCACCAAGGCAAGGACAAGATTACAAAGGATAATAATTAATATAAACACTTCAAGGAGAGAACTAAAGCGAAGGCGGAGAAGGCTCAAATCCAAACAGAGTAATACATGATTAATGATACAGGATAGGATGACCACAGGCACATATTAATAAACAAGACTATCAAAACTAAACTAAGATAACAGGAACTCTCATACACAAACAGAAACAAATGGCAAACTCAAATAACACGATACAGACAAAACCAAACTCAAATTCAATAATGAAACTGAGATGGGGAAAGTACAGAAAATAGCCAGAACAAACTGAATGCATGAGCACAGTTCCCCAACCGTGCTCAGCATCATGACAGAGTCCCCCCCCCCCATCCCCCAAGGGGTGGATTCCAGACACCCCAATGTAATATCATGAAGAGATAAAAACAAACCAAAACCCCCACCCACCCAATAAGAACAGAGAAATCACCCTTCCAGGGTGGCTGGTGGGGGAAACAGGGCCAGATGTGTCAAAACAAATCTCTGCTCAATAGAGACCAACAAAATAAGACAGATCAGGCCTATCGAAATCCCAGGAACATCAGACCAGAAGGCAAGGCAGTTCAGGTGGCCTGCTTGAGTCCCAAGACAACCCAGGTTACGAGCTGAAATGTGTCAGGTGGCCTCCCAGAGTCCATGAGCCACCCAAGGAAAAGACAAAAACCATCTGGTGGTCTCCCAACATCCCAAAACCAACGGACCAGAGAACATGATCTGTCAGGTGGTCTCCCAGCATCCCTGAGCCATAGGACCATGGAGCACAATGCGTCCACTCCTGGAGATGGCAGCTGGGACACGTGGCCTTTACAGACCTCAGGGGCTGAAGCGTGGATCCAGTGAGCCCGTAGCTGAGGAGCGTTGACACCTGAGGCTGACTGCTGACCTGCGGCGAGTCCAAACGATGGAGACGGTTGACCAGAGGTGACACCAGATGGCGATGAAGGCTCACCAGCGAGGAAACCAGATGATGAAGACGGCCGCCCAGCGAGGAAACCAGACAGCGATGGCGACTGACCAGCAAGGAAACCAGACAATGAAGACGGCTGACCGGCAAGGACACTAGACAAAGAAGACTGCTGACCAGCGGCAAAACCAGATGAAGAGGATTGATGACCAGTGGTGAAACCAGATGAAGAGGACTGCTGACCAGCAGTGAAGCCAGATGAAGAGGACTGCTGACCAGTGGCAAACCCAAATGAAGAGGACTGCTGACCTGCGACAAAACCAGGCGAAGACTGCTGACCAGCGAAGAAACAAGGCAAAGACTGCTGACCAGCAACGAAACCAGGTGACTCAGGCTGGGGTGTCTCAAGTCCAGCCACCTGGGAATCTATCCCTGACATAGCCACCTCAGACGGGGAGGAATAGACAAACACCGGGTCACTGTAACTGGTAGCAGTGGAGCCCGACGGAAAACTCAGAAGGAGATGTCAGCTGCACCCAAGCCTCCCCACCAAGAGCAAAGTAAGATCTCTCTAATACTGATAATGTAAAGACAAAAAAAAGAGGACTTGCCTTAACTCCAGCCCCACCGCTAACTATGACTCCGGTGACTCTGCTGCTGCAGCCAAAGCAGTAGGCATGATGGCAGGCGAACCTTCTGCCGTGACGACAGGAACTGGCGGAACATCTGGCGTGACGGCAGGAACTGGCGGAACCCCAGATGTGGTGGTCGAAGCTGGCAGAGCCCCAGATGTGGCGGCAGGAGCTGGCAGAACCCCAGATGTGGTGACTGAAGCTGGCGGACCCCAGACATGGCGGCTGAAGCTGGCGGAACCCCAGACGTGGTGGCTGAAGCTGGCAGAACCCCAGACATGGTGGCTGAAGCTGGCAGAACCTCAGATGTGGCATCTGGAGCTGGGAAACATCTTGCCGATGGCACTAGGTCCTGAGATGCTGAAACCAGGGGACACTCCATTGTCGGCTCAGGCTTCGGAATGCAGGAGGTGCTCCTCTTCTGTATGAGATGTGGCTGCGGGGCCGGAACTAGAATCTCTGGAACAGAAGGCCCCTCCATCATCAGATGGCTCCCTCCCAGGACAGGTGGACACCTAGAAAACACAGAGGAGGACATGGGAGAAGCAGGTGAGGATAAAAGGGTGGATGCAGCAGCTAATGGTCAGAGCTCAGCCAAACTGTATGGCTGTTGCTTAGTTCCCCCACCGGGAATAAAGCAAGGCATTTCATCTTCAGGTGTAACAGAATGAAAATGTACTTGCCTTAATTCCCATGCTGTGGTGGTGGCTGCAGCAGAAGGCCCAGGTGAATCCCTCTCGGTGGCAGGCGTGATGACGGCCGAAACAGCAGATGTGACAGTAGGTAGCTCAGTAGCGGGTACCAACGCTGTGGAAGAGAGGGGAACAGTAGCAACTGAAGAGGAGGAATTAGTTGACGGGACAGCCGATGAAGAAAAATTCTGGAGTGATGAAAAGGCTACTGCTGTGATTCTCCGAGGTGGCAAAGGAGGAGCTGCTGAGAAAGTTAAGCTGGATGCCCATTCCGCTGTCACTGATTTTGCCCTGGCCGCTGGGTCTTGGGAAAACCAGATGGAACACCCTGTGTGGCGGAGGCTGCAGGCGTCTGCACCAGGGGACGCTTCTTCATCGGCTCAGGTGTAGATGGTGGAGAGCTTCTCACCAGCCCGCAGAGAGCATGTTGTGAATTGGAAACAGAGTCAAGGAGAACCGTGACTTCCAGATAGCTCCACAGGCTAGGGTATGCCTCTGACCTGCGCTGCGCTGTCCAGATATTTAAGGGCCCCCTCAGGAGTGTGGGAAGCGTGAGTGTCCGAGATTATGTCCTCCAATAATCCCACTGCCCAACACTCTACCTCGTCCAGTCCAAACACACTAAAGTCCATACCTGCTGCGTCTTCAGGGTGCCACATTCCTGCCGATTCTCCCTCCAGTAGAAATGGTGACTCAACAGCAGGTAGGAGGGAAAAAAGGGCAAATACACAGTCCGCTGGGTCCAACAAGGCAATGTCCTTCTGTTATGAACGGCCCAGGCGGGGCGGAATGGAGACCCAAACACTACTGTGAGTTGCAAACGTTTAATCCAAAAACACAAAATACAAACAGGAACAAAACTTACAAGGCTGGGTAACGAATAGCACGACAGCTAAGACATGGGACACACACATCGGACAACAAAGTAGGATAAAGCGTGGAATACATGCTGAGTAGACAAAGTAGGAATAAAGCATGGGACACACGCTGGTATGACTAATTACACTGGCTAAGATGTGGGAAACACGTCTGGGGAACAAAGTAGGATGTTGCCCTGAACTGCAGGGCAGCATCCCTAAAAGAGGACCTGGAGTAATTAACATGATAATCGGGTGTGGATAACAAAGGCAAGGATAATAAACAGAAATAATAAACACCTGTGACGAGCCGCGAAACTAGCTAAGAGAGAAAACAGAAGTAAACAAAGGCAGCTGTCAAAATAAAAGTACAGGACCGGAATGAATGATAGATCATGATACAGATAATGAACAAAGAATGATGACAACCCACCAAGGCAAGGACAATATAACAATGAATAACAATAATAATCAATATAAACACTTCAAAGCGAGAACTAAAGCAAAGGCGGAGAAGGCTCAAATCCAAACACAGGAAGACATAGTTAGTGATACAGGATAGGATGACCACAGACACATAATATTAATAAAAAAGACTATCAAAACTAAACTAAGATAACAGGAACTCGGGGCGGTGCGGTGGCGGAATGGTTAGTACCGCGGCAGCACAGCAACTCACCCTTGGCCGGGGGATCTTGGGTTCGATCCCAGCCCCTGACCAACAGTGACCTGTGTAGAGTTTGCATGTTCTCCCCGTGTCTGCGTGGGTTTACTCCGGGATTTCTCCGGTTTCCTCCCACATGCCAAAAACATGCAAGTTAGGTTAATTGGCATCAAACTGGGGATTCTAAATTGCCCTTAGGTATGACTGTGAGAGTGAATGGTTGTCTGTCTCTCTGTGTTGGCCCTGCGATGGACTGGCGATCTGTCCAGGTTGTACCCTGCCTCTCGCCCAAAGATGCTGGGATAGGCTCCAGCCCCCCCGCGACCCGAAAAGGATTAAGCGGAAGAAGATGAATGAATGAATGAATGAATGAATGATAACAGGAACTCTAATACGCAAACAGAAACAAATGGCAAACTCAAATAACATAATACAGACAAAACCAATCTCAGATTCAATAATAAAACTGAGACGGGGAAGGTACAGAAAAAAACAGAACAAACTGAAAGTGTGAGCACAGTTCCCCAACCATGCTCAGCATCATGACAAAAAGTAGTCATTGTACTGTTTGGTATCATGGTGTGTACCACACTGAACATGGACCATATAAAGCTAATGAAAGAGTTGTCTCATGAGATTAGAAAGAAAATTATAGACAAGCATGTTAAAGGTAAAGGCTATAGGACTATCTCCAGGCAGTTTGATGCTCCTGTGACCACAGCTGCCAATGTTATTAAAAAGTATAAGGTTCATGTGACTGTAGCCAACCTCCCAGGACACAGATGCAAGAAGAATTCATCCCTTCAAACCTGAAACAACCGGAATATTTTTTGTCAACACAAAAAACAAACGCGACATAAAAACACGGTCACCAAGCTGTGAAATTTGTTGTAATAACTATGCCTGGCCAGTAGAGGTGGCAGTGTGACTTTTTTACAGTCCCACAGACCACTTCCTGTCAACAGTCGATGTTTTGCTGAACTTTTAAAATAATGGTTGTTACTGAGTGGGCCAAAATACCTGTTGACAGGTGCAGAAGTCTCATTGAGAGTTACAGAAATCGCTTGATTGCAGTAATTGCATGAAAAGGTTGTGCAACAACATATTTAAGTTGAGTACCATCCTTTTTGTCCAGACCAGTTTCATTAGTGGTTTTTTAAAATGATTCTGTTGAACCAGAATTCCAAAAGCAAAATGTCTGATTTTTATGCCTCAGTGCAAAGCGTAAGCATATGGTAACTTGTTGATGCACCTCTGTGTGTGTCTGTGTGTGTGCGTTTGTCTGTCTGTTGCCAGGTTTTCAGTTTGCCCAGTAAAAATCAAGTTGAACTAAAGGCTTGTGTCATTGTATGAAGGTACTTTATCAACTTCTAATTTGCCAGAATTTCAATATAGCGCTTTGTTGTCTAGATAAACACAAAAACCAAACGCAGCATAAAAACATGGTCACCAAGCTGTGAAATTTGTTGTAATAACTATGCTGGCTCAATAGAGGTGGGAGTGTGACTTTTTTGCAGTCCCACGTGTTATGAATGTATTTCATAACAGGAATGGCGTAATGGCGTAGCCGGCCAGTAGCATTATCACGCCGACCGATATAGGGGAGAGGCGGCCATCCCACGGTCTCTTTGCTATGGCCTGTCCTTAGGGGGTATCTCAGGGAGCTGAGTGTACAAGTGTGCATTGTATCATTAAACATCATGTAATAAAGTTCGAGTTCCAGCCCAGCATCCTCATCTGTCTTCTTTACCAAGTTTGTGGACATAACATTTGTCGACGAGAGATTAAATCATGGAGGTGTGTGTGACACCACTACGGCCTTTCCTTCAGCTTCCAGGGGAACCAACAGTCCTGTGGCCACGATGGCTGGATGCACTCGAGACCTGTGTTGCAGCGTTGGGCCTGGGTAAACTCGACAAAGTAAGGAAACAAGCATTTCTTGTCCACAAACTCGGCATAGAGGGTCAGAGAATTTTCCACACATTAGGACTGACGGAGTCATATGTAGACGCTGTTGAACTTTTTACTAGCTACTTTGCTGAGCACACACATAACTCGGAACTACAAGTTAAGATGCTAATGGTGCTAAGCGACACGATGCTAGCTAACACCATAGAGCTAGGGTCCCAGCTAGAGGCAGCCGAGAAGTTAGCCACAGAGCTAAATGGGTACCAAACACAGAAGCTACCTGGACAGATGATGCTAGCTAACACAGTGAACACGAAGGAAGAAGAGAACATGGCAGAAGAGTCGAGACGAATGTAGTGAGCTGATGGTCTGCTCCGAGAGGCCCCATCTGCGGGGGCTGTGGGTCCCCGATGCACCAGGACAGAGCACGGTTTTGTCCAGCAAGAGGACAGCGGTGCAACAAGTGTGGGTGCCTGAACCATTTCGCCAGAGTGTGCCAGTCGTCAGCACCGTGGGGCCCGACAAGTAAGCCAGCCCACCTGCCAACAACGACCAGTCATTCGGTAAGCCCCAACATCAGTGGTTATTCATATGGCATGGTTGAATTACACGGAGTAGCTGTACCACTCCTGCTCGACATGGCGGTGGTGCGGTCGATGTTAAACTGGACAATGGTGAAGAAGTTTTTCCCCAAACACAAAATCAACAGGAACCCAGTGCTGCTGTACGGATACGATGGTCACAGACTGTGCAATGTCAGAACAGTGGAACTGACTGTTTGCTGCAAGCCTAAAATTGTGCATGACTTTACATTCCAGATGACAGTGTACGATGACAACATTATGGGATGTGACCTTTTCTACAGACTGGGCTTTGTTATCAGAGACATCGCTGGGTTCAAATGGTCCGGATGCAGCAGTTGGGGCACAGTGGAAACTGATGACAATGATATGGTGTGGGATGAGATAATTATGGATGACACCGACACCAAAGCATCTACCCCTTGCTCCCAGGAGGTGAGCCGCCTGGGGGGGGGGGGGGGTGGCGGGGGGGGGGCACCTGGACTTGCCTTCCCACTCCCCAGCCAGAATTGGAGCCAGGGGAGAGGGAGCCCGAGCATGCAGAGAGCGCCGAAGCGCAGCAACAGCAAACGAGCACAAACACAACGCAAGACGCAGCACAGCAGAGCGCTTCAGATGGAAGAGAGGAGGAACCGGACTGCTCCTGTACCCTCGCTCAACAAGCTACGGAGGTTACGACCGAGCTGACGGGTGAAGAGTCTGCTTCAATGAGCGACACTGGAGAGGCACCGGGTACCTTCCTTACCCATGACGAGCCTCAACCGATGACAGAGACAAGGGGTGAACGGTCCGTAATGAACATGGTGACTATGGAACCGCCGCAGCACAATGGAGGTCTCAAGCTGAACGAGCACTCAGAGCCACCGGGAGCACAACAGCACTTGAAACCAAGTAAGGCACTGCTCCAAGTCATGGATTGGGTTCGGGTTCACGCTGGCGGGAGACCGGGACAGCGACTGACTGGGCCGCAGCCAGCAAAACAACGGGTGCCGCTGAAGATTGTGGCGAAGCTAGGAACAGCGTGCTTCTGGCTGACAGACAGTTCGGTTAGGCATGCGAACCAACTACGGCGTGTCCAGGTGGCTGCTCCAGATGGCAAGGCTCCGTGGGAGTCAGCTACCGTAGTGTGGGACCTGGGCCTCAGCATCATGAAGATCGGTCCTGCGGGTCCGACAGCTCCAGGGAAGCAGCTGCCATGGGCCTGCTTCAAAACTCCAGGGATGCGGCTGCCATGGGCCTGCTTCAAAACTCCAGAGATGAGACTGCCATGGGCCCGCCACAAAACCCCTCAGGCAGAACTGTTCTCCCCATGGAAGACTGTAAGAAAAAATGTGACTGTTTAGTTAGGAGCGTGGCCGGCCTACTTCTCCCTCCCCCATATCTACAAGGACCGTCTTTCCATACAGGCTGAATTTGATGTTCTTATGTCTCACTGTACCACGGAACTTTTACTGCAGTTGCGTTCTAACTTTTTTGAACATGGGGATAAGGCCGGTAAATTTTTGGCCCACCAGATTCGTCAGCATCATCTCACCAAATTCCTAGTCTTCAAACTGAAAGAGGCATAACCTTCGACCCTTTAGAAATTAATAAAGCATTTAAAGAATTTTATCCATCCCTTTACTCTTCAGATAGGACCTCTGCTACTCATAACCTTGATGGTTTCTTCAATGTTCTAGACATACCAACCACTGACCTAGGCAAAGCAAATGATTTAGAGAGAGAAAACGAGAGAGAAAGATCTCACTTTCTGAACTTACTGTGGCTATGTCATCCCTACAGAATAGTTAAAGTCCTGGACCACATGGCTTTCCATCTGGAGTTTACAAAAATTTTTGGCCTAAGCTTGGACCTTTGCTATAAGACATGTTCAATGAATCTTTTCGCCTTGGCCATCTTCCACAAACTCTTAATCAGGCTTTCATTTCAGTACTTCTTAAAAAAGGCAAGGACCCTCTACTTTGCTCGTTATATTGCCCCATTAGTCTGCTGAATGTAGACTTTAAGATATCTAAGCTTCTTGCACTACATCTAGAACCTGTTCTTCCATATATTATATTACCTGACAAAACTAGATTTATTAAAAATAGACCCTCTTTCTTTAATCTTAGACACTTGTTTAACATTATTTACTGTATAACACTCACACAGCAGATACTCATGAAGCTTTAATTTCTTTAGATGCCGAGAAGGTGTTTGATAGATAAGAGTGGAACTTCCTGTTTTACACTTTAGGTAAACTGGGCTTTAAAACTGATTTCATATCATGGATTAAATTATTGTATTCCTCCCCGCAGGCCTCTGTTAGAACCAATAATGCTCAATCTCACTACGTTCACCTCTCTCAATCAACTCGGCAGGGCTGTCTTTTAAGTCCCTTATTTTTTGCAGTTGCAATGGAGCCCCTAGCGATAACACTTTGAACTAATTCACAGATCTTGGGCATTTCTCGGAACGGGGTTGAAATTAAGGTTTCCCTTTATGCAGATGACCTTTTATATGTTTCAAATTTACCATCCTCTGTTCCAGCTGCTCTCACTATTTTTCAGTTGTTTGGTCGAATATCTCGATACAAGTTAAATCTGAATAAGAGTATAATTTTTCCTATTGATAAGGCAGCTATTGATTATCTGTTATCGGCCTTTCCTTTTAAAGTTGCCATCCACAGTTTTACTTACCTTGGTGTACAGGTCACTTTAAAATTTGATGACCTCTAGAAAGCTAATTTTGCCCCCCTTCTATTAAAAATTCAGGAGGATTGTGAGCATTGGTCTCTGCTTAATTTATCCTTTGTGGCACACATTAACTGCGTCAAAATGAACATTCTTCCCCGCTTTATATATTTATTTCAATGTATACCCCTGTTCCTTCCTGCATCCTTCTTCCGTAAAGTAGATAGCCTTATCTTAGGATTTATTTGGAATGGAAAAGTTCCCAGGCTACGTAAACAATACCTACCCAAGCATATGGGGGGATGGCTCTGCTTAATTTTAGATTTTACTATTGGGCTGCTAATATTAGAACACTAAATTATTGGCTTCAATTTGATGACAGTGACTTGCCACCCCTTTGGCTTGTGATTGAAGTAAATTCTGCCCATCCTGTATCCTTAAAGGCATTGTTACATGCTCCTCTCAATAGTAATTCCTCTCCCTACACTACAAATGTAATTGTTAAATCATCCTTATGGATCTGGGCTCAGTTTAAACGCTATTTTGGTTTGCAGTCCTTTTCTACCCTTGCTCCTTTAAAGGCCAACCATGTTTTTTCTTCTTAATAGACGGGGCATTCACCTTGTGGTCAAACCACGGCATTGATGAAATTAAAGATTTATATCTAAATAACATCTTTGTATCCTTCCAACAACGTTCTGAGAAATTCTCTCTGCCTAAGACCCACTTTTTTTTTTTTTAGATATTTACAGGCCCTAAGTTTTATAAGTAACGTTTTTCCTACATTTCCCAATCTTCCTGAAACTACGTCTTTAGATTCTTTTTTGAACCACTCTCCTCACTAAAAGGTGCAAGCTCACTATTTTATAACCACATCAATCTGCTGTGCATGGAACCTTTACATTTTTTAAAAGCCCGCTGGGAGGAAGACTTGGGTATGTCAATATCCACTTCAGTTTCATCAGAGATTTTGATGCGTGTCCATAAATCATCCATTTGTGTCAGACACAATCTCATACAGTTTAGAAGTGCATCGTGTCTGCCTCACTAAAGTTCGCCTTTCCAAGATGTTTGAAAATGTTTCACCTCTTTGTGATCCCTGTCAGCAAGCCCCAGCCAATTTAATACATATGTTCTGGCTCTGCCCCCTCACTTACCGGACAGAAATTTTTGCTTCACTATCTAAGATCCTCCTGGTAGAACTGGATCCTCCTGGTGCCTTGTTTGGTGTTTTCCCTGCCTTGTCTTCTCTGTCAGCTGCCAAAAGGGACGCTCTAGCCTTTATGACTCTCCTTGCTAGGAGGCTAATTGTAATTAAATGGAAATCTCCAACGCCTCCATGACACACTCATTGGATTAAAGATTCACTTTATTTTCTTAAACTGGAGAAGATTAGATTCTCTCACAGGAATTCTTCAGACAAGTTCTGAAATATATGAGGGTCTTTTTTTGACTTGACGGAGAACACAGACTTCTTGTCCATCCCCGCTTGACAGTTTTAATCTAGTTTTCCTTCTCTTTTCCACTGCCTCTCTTGGATAAAGCGCAGTCAAGGTTGCTACTCTTAGTTTTTTTTTCCAACTCTGATATACTGGCTGAATATAATATATATATAATTTTTGTACTTTTTTAAAACATTTATCTGAAAATGTTTTTTTTTTTTTTTGTGGGGGTTGTGTTCAGAAAGTTTACTCTGTGGGTTTTGTTTCTTTTCGGTTTAATGGTTTTCTGCATACTTTTTAAATTGTAACATCGTCACATGTCAAAATTTTACATTTTAGTATGATGCATTACCTGTTGTGACTTGGTTCAAATGTGGATTATACTGAAAAACTAACCAATAAACAAAGTTAAAAAAAGGGAGAGCAGCCGACAAAGTGGCAGAATAATCCACTTAGCCCCGTAGGGTCCAGCGGCGGCCCACCTGCTGACCCTAGTTCTAAATTTAAAACAAACAAACAAACAAGTTCTTTGAAAAAAAACATAAACAAAGAAAAGTTGTGTGTTGAAGTGTGTGCTCCAAAAAGAAAAAGAAAACAAATGTGGATATTGCGGGGTTGGTAAGATACTAAACTGGGGAGGGTCTAATTGAAAGTGTTCTGTGTTTTGCAAGGGGGGAGAGAATGTTATGAAGGGATCTCATAACAGAAACGGCATGATGGCATAGCCGGCCGGTGACGTCATCACTGTCATGATTAAGCTGACAGCTCACGTGCACGATGCTAACACAGGACGGAACGTTCAACAGTTTATTAAATATAGAAAACAGCGCACAATTAGATAGACAGCCACTCGCCAGGAGATCAATCCACCTGTGGAGAGAAAGCGAGAGCTGTCAGCGGAGAAGTGGAGTAGGGAATATGGAAGAGCCAAATTACCTCTTACTCGAGACTCCGGGAGAGGACCGGCAGGACTCCAACGAGGAATAGACGAACCAGTAGGGTAAGGGGGAATGAGCTAGTAGTGCCTGACCGGGTGAAGATCCATTGCTGAGGATATGATGAGGTGGCAGGAGAGCGCGTGCAGTCCTGAGACACACCTGCACGATGGCAGCAACCTGTAAGGACAGAAAAAGGCAAAGGTTAGACAGCGGGCCAAATCTTTGCAAAATACGACCTGCTTGCCTGAATTTAGGGCAGTATACCCAGATGAGCCAGCGTTGACTGCGCGGAGGAAACCTCCTTAAATACGCTGGCTGATGAATGGGCGCAGGTGTATCCTCTGCCTCAGGTGCAGTGATGAATTGACAAAGGTGCGGCAGGAGGGAAGGGGCGCGCTCTCGCTGCCCGTGACAGTCATGCCAACGCTATAAGGGAGAGGCGGCCATCACACGGTCTCTTTGCTATGGCCTGTCCTCAGGGGTATCACAGGGAGCTGAGTGTACAAGTGTGCAGTGTATCATTAAACATCATGTAATAAAGTTCGAGTTCCAGCACAGCATCCTTGTCCGTCTTCTTTACCAGGTTTGTGGACATCACACCATGTACCACATGCTGCCAACAGTCGATCTTGTGCTGAACTTTTAAAATAGCAGTTGTTACTGAAAACAAAACACATATTCAGCAACTACATCATTTATTCCTCACATTGATTGTTTTCATACTTCTTTCTCTGTTTAGTTTTGAAGATATAGGACAACGTATTTTCTTCCTGTAATTTTCAGCTCATGGTAAAAACTACAAGTCCCACATTCCTCAAGATATGCCTCAGCTCAAAAAGATGGCGGACCACAGCGGATAGCTGAAGGAGAAAAACTATTTAAAACAGAGATATAATAGGCAAGAGTGCTCATGGCTAACATATTGACGGCAAATTAAGGTGCCATATTGGTACTGGACATTGTCCTGATGACAGCTCTTGCAGCAGTGATAACAGGATATCCAAACAATGGTTCATTGTATTTATTGTTATCATTCAAGTAAGTTGGAACTATACAAGTTATAATAAGTAATATGGAATGTTCTGAAGACTTAAGACATTTAAAATAAGAATAAAATTAATAATAATAGTGTGGTAGACTGCAAGTCTAATTTAAAACATTACTGGCACATGCCTCTAGGGGGAACTACCTGTATTGTTCAGCACTACTATTAAGGGGACACATTAGAACAAGAGTGTGAAAACCCCGCGCAGAATCCATGTTCAGTCTATTATGTGTGTTGCAGAATAAACGGCAGAGTTAGCCAAAGAAATAACTCAAGTGTGATCATTGCTACACGGTAGGATATCACACAATTGGCGACGAGGATTAAAAAAAAAAATTAGCGGCGAGAAACAGAGAACATTGCAAGTGTGGCGAACTCAAGTGACTCCAGTAGTTCGAGTGCAAGTTCAGAGGAGGAAAAACGAGGTTTCCCCACCACGACGAGCAATGGCGGCTGTAATCGGAACGGTAACCCCTTTTGATAACTCGACTCAGTCATGGGAAGAATATAGTGAAATGTTGGACTTTTTCTTCCAAGCTAATGATATTGAGGAGCCAGACAAAAGGAAGGCTGTACTGTTGAGTGGAGTTGGTGCAACTACTTACAGCTTGTTGAGAAATTTAATAAGCCCTGCATTACCGAAAGATAAAACATACGACCAGCTTACTGCTGAGCTTCAGAAGCACTTCAGCCCCAAACCGAGTGAAATCGTGCAACGATTCAAATTTAATTCACGCATAAGGAGGAACACTGAGTCCATAGCAGAGTATGTGGCAGAATTGAGGAAATTAACACGGCACTGTGATTACAAAGACTCATTGGAAGAAATGTTAAGAGACAGACTTGTGTGTGGAGTGAATGATGACCGAATGCAACGGCGACTTTTATCTGAAACAAAACTCACTTTTGCGAAGGCTTTGGAATTATGCCAAGCGATGGAAACAGCATCTAAAGATGTGAGAGAAATGCAAAGGAAACTAGCAGAGGACACAGCAACGCATGTTCGTGTGCCTAAGACCCAAGTAGGTGTCCACAAAGTGTTGACTGACAAAACTCAGCACAAATTCCCCAGTTGTTATCGCTGCAAAGGCCAGCACAATGCCGCCGAGTGCAAATTTGCCACTGAGCTGTGTCATAATTGTGGCAAGCGAGGGCACATTAAGAAAGCATGTAGAATAAAGGTGGACAGCGCACAGGTGCTGAAAGCGACAGTTAATGGGCAAAAGTATGAAAACAAGGGCCCAGGAAAGGAACAGCAAGCGAATCAACTGAGAGGGGAGGGAGAAAGTGATACAGAAGACATGGATTTTCACACAATTTACAACACGTCAGAGGAGCTGACCAAGGTAGCGCCCATCACGCGTACCATGAATGTTAATGGAATGAAAGTAACATTTGAAGTTGATACAGGCTGTGGAGTAACCATATTAAGTAAACAGCAATATACACAACTGTGGAAGAAAACAGACACAGCAGAATTAAATCCCTGTTCATTAAAATTAAAAACATACACAGGAGAGAAGCTAGACGTGCTAGGCATGGCACAAGTGAAGGTGCAGCACGAAAACAAAGAAAAGGACTTACCTGTAGTAGTAGTTGGGAGCGAAGGACCAAATCTACTAGGGCGAAGTTGGCTACAAGAACTGGCCATGATTGATCAGTTGGTGAATAAAGTGGAATCTCAGCCCAAATTGCAGCTGGAGGAGATCCTCGAAAGACACGCTGAGGTGTTCAAAGAAGGCGTGGGACAGCTAAAAGGTGTCACTGCAAAGATTAATGTGGACAAGGAGGCCCAACCACGATTCTGCAAACCCCGACCGGTACCCTATGCAGTCAAGCCACTGGTCGAAAGCGAGCTACAGAGGCTGCTGGATGACAAGATCATTGAGCCAGTGCAGGTTGCAGAATGGGCGGCGCCCATAGTCCCAGTGAGAAAGCCGGATGGCTCCATTAGAATATGTGGAGATTACAAACTCACTGTCAATCGAGCATCACGGGTGGATCAGTATCCAATTCCTAAAGTGGAGGACCTCTTCGCACAGCTGAATGGCGGCCGACACTTCACGAAATTAGACATGAGTCACGCCTACCAACAAGTAGTCCTGGAAGAAGAATCAAGAAAGTATGTAACCATCAATACACACAAAGGCTTATATACCTACACACGCTTACCATTTGGAGTAGCTTCCAGTCCTGCTATATTCCAGAGAACTATGGAGGGCATCCTAGGTGGAATTCCGAATGTTGCCATTTATTTGGATGACATCCTTTGTACAGGACCAAATGAACAAGAACATCTGAAAACGCTGGAGGAAGTGCTTCAACGGTTGGAGAAAAGCGGTCTGAGGTTGAAAAGAAGCAAGTGTGAGTTCATGGGAAAAGAGGTGGTGTTCCTAGGCCACAAGATCAACGCCAGTGGTCTACACCCTCTAACAGACAAAGTGGAAGCCATTGCGGAGGCGCCTGAGCCACAAAATGTTACTGAGTTAAAAGCCTACCTGGGCTTGTTGAACTATTACCATAGGTTCCTCCCAAAGCTCTCCACGCTGCTGGCACCACTACATACCTTACTTAAGAAGGAAGAAAAATGGTCATGGGGGGTCAAGCAGCAGAAGGCGTTTGAAGAGTCCAAAGCGCTACTTCAGTCCTGTAGTGTGTTAGTGCACTATGATTCAAACAAACCACTCATCCTGGCGTGTGACGCATCACCCTACGGTGTGGGTGCTGTACTCTCTCATCGTATGGAGGATGGCTCAGAGAGACCCATAGGGTTCGTCTCAAGAACTCTTAGTGCAGCTGAGAAAAACTACTCCCAGCTAGACAAGGAGGGCCTTGCAGTAGTATTTGGTGTAAAAAAGTTCCACAGATACCTGTATGGGAGACAGTTCGCTATAGTGACTGACCACAAGCCACTAATTTCACTGTTCAGTGAAATGAGAGCCATACCCCAGATGACATCTCAGAGAATTCAGAGATGGGCCGTTACATTAGCAGCGTATGAGTACACCATCGTTTACAAAGCCGGACGGGACCATACAAATGCTGACGCGATGAGTAGGCTACCCTTGGATGGAGGAAGAGACAGCACGCCTGAGGAGGAGGAGAGAGTGCTATTGTTTGAAGATATCGGCGTGCCCCTGGTGAACGCACAACAAATAAAGAAGTGGACAGACAAAGACCCTGTTCTAGCAAGAGTGCGAGAATACATCTTGCGAGGATGGCCGAAGATGAACAGTCCTGAGTTCATTCCCTATGCCCGACGACAGGATGAGCTCAGCACCCAGGAAGGTTGTATCCTGTGGGGAGGACGCGTGGTTGTTCCACCACCTGGTAGGAATGCCTTACTGCAACAACTACACCAAGCACACCCTGGCATCACTCGCATGAAAGCGTTGGCGAGGAGTTACATGTGGTGGCCCAACATGGATGCAGAGGTGGAGGCGCTTGTGAAGTCATGTGCGGCATGCCAGGAGAACAGGAACAGTCCTCCAGCAGCCCCACTACATCCCTGGGAAGTTCCAGATAAACCATGGAGAAGAATTCACATTGACTACGCAGGTCCATGGATGGGAAGAAAGTTGAGGTCAACATTTGACTTAATACATCCAGACTTCAGAAACAAAGTGCATGACAAACAAGAGAAACAAAAAGGTTATCATGACATGCATGCTAGAGAGAGAATACTGAGAGAAGGAGACGTGGTCTACACCCGCAACTTTGGCTCAGGACCAGCCTGGGTACCAGGAGAAATAACAGAAAAGACAGGCCCTGTGTCATTCAAGGTGACATTAGGCCATGGACAAGTGGTGAGGCGACACATCGACCAAGTTCATGGTAGGAGCTCCATTCCCCTGCCGATGGCACCAGAGGTGTTGTCTGACACCCATCCTGAGGAGAGCATCAACGAACCACCACTTCAGGTGAAACCTGAGGTAACCGTCTCTGCAGATTCTACGGGCAGCACTGCAGCAGCCGAAACAGTGGAGCAGTCTGAGTCTTCACCTGCAGTTGGCTCACCCGCCGTGAGAAGATCTCAGCGAGCTAGGAAAGCTCCCGACTACTTGAAGGACTATACTTAGTCAGTAGTGAGTTCCCCAGCCACAGGACAAGAATGCGTCCTGGAACCTCACTGGGATGCGGTAGTCAAACCAATTCCCCAGTTAGACTGTTATGTGTGTTATACATGTAAAAAAAAAAAAAAAAAGAGAGAAATTATGTGTATGGCACATGTGTTTAAGAAGTTAAAAGTAACTGTGATTGTTTAGGGTTAAATGGGAGTTCCAGGATGTCTAGCATAATTGGCTAGTGTAATTAAAAGTAGTTTAATCTAGAGGGGAGGGATGTGGTAGACTGCAAGTCTAATTTAAAACATTACTGGCACATGCCTCTAGGGGGAACTACCTGTATTGTTCAGCACTACTATTAAGGGGACACATTAGAACAAGAGTGTGAAAACCCCGCGCAGAATCCATGTTCAGTCTATTATGTGTGTTGCAGAATAAACGGCAGAGTTAGCCAAAGAAATAACTCAAGTGTGATCATTGCTACACGGTAGGATATCACAAATAGTTAAGTGTAATGTAGTTGTTTAAATCAGTACAGTACTTACAGTGAAGATGACTGCACAGCCTCTCACTTTTTTTGCATTAACCTTTGCCATGTCTCTTCTAATCTCTGCTCATGATTTGCATTTACCTGTATTGGGTCTTGGGATACCCCCCCCCCCACACACACACAGTCATAAGAAAAAATTAGGACACCCTGTATAAGCTTGTGTGTTTTTTTTAAAACATATTTGGACATATGGATATTTAATATCAATGTTAAAAATATTGGGAGATTCATGGAATACAACTAAACAATTAAAAATGAATTAAAGACTTTTTTCAAATTTTCTGTAAAATGTAATTCTAAACAAATAGTGAGGAATAAATTAGGACACCCCCCATCTCTTTTAGGACACCTCCACCTTCATTCCCACTTAAAATTGCTAAAATAAATGTTAAAAAATACAAATAAAAACAAGGTTAGACATAGATATGTGAACATTTCTTAATAAAGAACTGAATATTTAATGGGGTGTTCTTATTTTTTCACGTGTGCGTGTATATATCATTTTGACACACAGACTTGTAAAAATTCTGTCATAGTCTATTATTATCTGTCAGGGAGGAGTGGAGATGGCTGACGTGCAGGACCTCACTCTGGGCAGACCACTTGTACACTCACACACACACACACACACACACACACACACACACATGTGGACAAAATTGTTGGTACCCCTCTGTTAATGAAAGAAAAACCCACAATGGTCACAGAAATAACTTGAATCTGACAAAAGTGGTAATAAATAAAAATTCTATTGTAGATGTGGGGTTAATCATCTCAGACTGGATGCAGAGGGTAAACAGAGGACAATAGGTATTGAGATGAGAGAGATTATGGTGAGGTAGCAGGAAGAAGTAGTGGGGGGAGAAGGGTTGAATGTATTGTGATGCGAGATGTCATGCAGATGTGAGATGGGCGGCTGATATAAAAGGAGAGACCCTGGTGTATTGGAGATATTATTTTTCTGTGTATGATTGATGTGAAAGTGAATAAAGTCGCCTGCTGCATGAGTCTGCCTCCATTATTTACACTCTCCACACTATGAAAATTAACCAATGAAAATCAGACAATGCTTTTGAATTGTGGTTCAACAGAATTACTTTAAAAGACAAACTCATGAAACAGGCCTGGACAAAAATGATGGTACCCCTAGAAAAGATTGAAAATAATGTGACCATAGGGACATGTTTAACCAAGATGTGTCCTCTAATTAACATCACAGGTGTCTACAAACTTGTAATCAGTCAGTCGGCCTATTTACCACCTTGAACTTAACCCAGCCAAAACGGTGGAGATGACTGTGGATTTCAGGCGACACCCTCCTTCATTCCCCCCACTCACCATCCTCAACAGCACAGTGTCCACTGTGGACTCCTTCAAGTTTCTGGGTACCACAATCTCCCGGAACCTGAAGTGGTCCTCCCATATAGACACTGTCCAGAAAAAGGCCCAGCAGAGGTTGTTTTTTCTGCGTCAGCTCAAGAAGTTTGATTTGCCTCAGGAGCTGCTGGTTGTCTTCTACACCGCCATCATCCAATCTGTCCTCTGCTTTTCCATCACTGTCTGGTTTGGATCTGCCACTAAACAGGACAAGACCAGACTGCAGCGGAGCATTAAGTCTGCGGAGAGGATCATTGGTACCGACCTACCCTCCATTGAGAACTTATATCGGTCCATAACCAGGAAACGGGTGGGAAACTGTGCTGACCTGTCACACCCCGGCCACAAACTGTTTGAACTTCTATCTTCTGGTCGTCGTTACAGATCACTGAAGGTCAAAACCACCCGTCACAGGAACAGTTTCTTTCCTCAAGCCATCACTCTGATGAACTCCTAACATTCACCTAGTCCTACCTGTTGCTGTACTCATGACTTTTCATCCATTCTTACATTGCACATAACTCTCACACTGCTTTTTACTTCATTCACATTATATCACTGAATCTGAGTTCACACTGAAATACTGTATGACTGTATATTTTTTCATATATTTCTGCAAAGTGTGGATAGTCTGAGTAAATAACTGCATATATTCCTGTATATATTTGCATCCTTTTATAGAAACGTGGAGACTGTAATTTACTGTACATACTCTGTTGTCATTGAATCCTTATTTAAATCTTATTTAAATCCTCCACCTGAACAACAAGAGCAAGTTTTTAGCCAAAGTCAAATTCCTTGTATGTGTTGCGCATACTTGTCCAATAAAGCTGATTCTGATTCTGATTCTGATTCTGATTTAAAGGGTGACAAGTAGTCACTGTGCTGTTTGTTGACATGATGTGTACCACACTCAACATGGACTAGAGGAAGCAAAGGAGAGAGTTGTCTCAGGAGATTAGAAAGAATATTATAGACAAGCATGTTAAAGGTAAAGGCTATAAGACCATCTCCAAGCAGCTTGATGTTCCTGTGACTACAGTTGCACATATTATTCAGAAATTTAAGATCCACGGGACTGTAGCCAACCTCCCTGGACGTGGCCGCAGGAGGAGACGGATAATACGAATGGTAACAAAAGAACCCAAAACAACCTCTAAACACATTCATGGTGAACTCCAAGGTCAAGGTACATCAGTGTCAGATCGCACCATCCATCGTTGTTTGAGCCAAAGCGGACTTCATGGGAGACGACCAAGGAGGACACCACTGTTGAAAACAAATAATAAAAAGGCCAGACTGGAATTTGCCAAACTGCATGTTGACAAGCCACAAAGCTTCTGGGAGAATGTCCTATGGATAGACGAGACAAAACTGGAACTTTTTGGCAAGGTTCATCAGCTCTATGTTCACAGACACAAAAATGAAGCATACCAAGAAAAGAACACTGTCCCTACTGTGAAACATGGAGGAGGTTCTGTTATGTTCTGGGGCTGCTTTGCTGCATCTGGCACAGGGTGTCTTGAATCTGTGCAGGGTACAATGAAATCTCAAGACTATCAAGGTATTCTAGAGAGAAATGTGCTGCCCAGTGTCAGACAGCTTGGTCTCAGTCGCAGGTCATGGGTCTTGCAACAGGATAATGACCCAAAACATGCAGCTAAAAACACCCAAGAATGGCTAAGAGCAAAACACTGGACTACTCTAAAGTGGCCTTCTATGATCCCTGATCTAAATCCTATTGAACATCTGTGGAAGGAGCTGAAACATGCCGTCTGGAGAAGGCACTCTTCAAACCTGAGACAACTGGAGCAGTTTGCTCATGAGGAGTGGGCCAAAATACCTGCTGAGAGGTGCAGAAGTCTCACTGACAGTTACAGAAATCGTTTGATTGCAGTGATTGCCTCAAAAGGTTGTGCAACAAAATATTAAGTTAAGGGTACCATCATTTTTGTCCAGGCCGGTTTCATGAGTTTGTTTTTTAAAATAATTCTGTTGAATCACAATTCAAAAGCATTGTCTGATTTTCATTGGTTAATTTTCAAAGATTTTTTATTTATTACCACTTTTGTCAGATTCAAGTTATTTCTGTGACCATTGTGGGTTTTTCTTTCATTAACAGAGGGGTACCAACAATTTTGTTCACGGCTGTATAATATCCTTCACGCACAGGTTGTGTTGTGCACTACTCTACTTATCTCCAAAGTTCTGCAGCGATGGGGGAATGGCGAAGCAACAGGTGGAGGTGACCACTGGCAGTTGTAGTCATGAACCTGCACGTAGGCGGCTGGGGGCAAGTGGTTGCTCTTCTCTCTACTCGGGGCAGTGGAGAAGTTCGGCAGCATCCACAACAACTGAGCAGCCCTCTTCAGAGACAGCACTGCTCACCCTAGTAAGGGAGGGGCCTAGAAAAGGTGGCCTAAAAATTGCCTGCCCTACATGCATCTGGCCAGCTAGCCGCAGTTGGCAGATCATCCACAAATGCGGTCGAAATCATAGCAGAAAAAGAAAAGGAAGAAAGCTCCTTATCGGAACATGGAACGTCCGTACACTTATGGACCGAGAGAACACTGCAAGACCCCAGAGGAGAATGGCATTAGTTGCCAAGGAGCTGGCACGCTATAACATCAACATTGCAGCCTTAAGTGAGACTAGGCTTGCAGATGAAGGCTCTCTCACCGAACTTACCAGCAGCTATACCTTCTGGAAAGGGAAGGCACAGGCAGAGGACAGGATTCACGGAGTTGGCCTTGCTGTCAAGACATGTCTGATGAAACAGCTCCCAGACTTACTCACTGGAATTAATGAAAGGCTTATGAAGCTGCGCATACCCCTCAGCCACAAGCGCCATGCAACTATCATCAGCGCATATGCCCCGACCCTGACGAGCTCAGAGGAAACAATCGAGCAATTCTATGCCGACCTCAGCTCCGCCCTGGGTGTCGACCCCGCCAGTGACAAGCTCATACTGCTCAGAGACTTCAATGCCCGAACTGGTCGCGACCACAGTAGGTGGGAGGGGATACTTGGCAGACACGGCATTGGCAAGACGAACAGTAATGGCCTTTTGTTGTTGAGCAAGTGTGCAGAATATGACCCTGTCATCACCAACACGGTATTCAGAATGGCAGACAAATACAAGACTACTTGGATGCACCCCATATCCAGACAATGGCACTTGATAGATTATGCCATTGTCTGTCAGCGAGATATCCAGGATGTTCTTGTCACCAGAGCCATGCATGGAGCAGAATGTTGGACAGATTCAATTCAATTCAACTTAATTTATATAGCACCATTTCACAACAACAGTCATCTCATAGCACTTTCAACTGTAGGGGAAAACCCCACAATTGCAGAAAGACCCCAGCAATCAGGCGATCCCCTGTGAGCAAGCGCTTGGTGACGGTGGAGAGGAAAAACTCCCTTTTAACAGGAAGAACCCTCCAGCAGAACCAGGCTCAGGGAGGGGCAGTCATCTGCTGCGACTGGCTGGGGGGTGAGGTGATAGAGAAGATGAAAAGAACAGACATGTAGAGAGCAAACAGCATGATGGGGAGTCTATGGGAGAGAACAAACAGATGTTAATGACCAGCAAAAAAAAATATTTCATTGAGAGTGAAGTCGGGAGTGAAGCCCAGTGCATTATTGGAGGTCCCCCGGCTGTCTAAACCTATTAGCAGCATAACTAAGGGAGGGTTCAGAGACACATGATCCCTCCCTAATTGTAGGCTATATCAAAAAGGAAGGTTTTAACCCTATTCTTAAAAACAGAGATCGAGTCTGACTCCCGAATCTAGATTGGCAGCTGGTTCCACAGGAGAGGAGCTTGATAACTGAAGGCTCTGTCTCCCATTGTACTTTTGGAGATTCTAGGTTTTACAAGTAATCCAGCATTTTGGGAGCGTAGTGCTCTGTTAGGATAATAGGGTCGTATCAGATCTTTTAAATAAAAAGGGGCCTGATTGTTTAGAGCTTTGAAAGTGAGAAGAAGGTTTTTAAACTTAATTCTAAACTCTATGGGAAGCCAATGAAGGCAGGCCAGAACCGGAGAGATATGATCTCTCTTTCTAGTACCTGTTAAAACTCTTGCTGCAGCATTTTGGATCAACTGAAGACTTTTAAAAGATGTTTTAGGACAACCTGACAATAAAGAGTTACAATAATCTAATCTAGAGCTAACAAAAGTGTGGATCAGTTTCTCAGCATCACTCTAAGACAAGATGCTCCTAATCTTGGCAATATTATGCAAATGATAGAAGGCAGTCTTAGAAACAAATTTAACCCCTTGACGCCTGTTGTCGCGAATTCGCATCAAACCGCTTCCGCTCCAAATGCAACCAAAATACCGTATGTATTCCTCCACTTCTGGTTGGAGCACTTCCAACACATACCTATGAACCTTTTGCAAGCATTAGTTTCTCGGAGGAACGGTCAGAGACGGAGCACCATCCATTTCCTGATTGCTAGGGTTAGGGTTAGGGTTTGGGTTAGGGTTAGGGTTAGGGTTAGTGTTAGGGTTATAGTTTGGCAGTCATGAGAGTTGAAAATACTGAAAATAACTTTGTTGCATAAATAAAAGATTCTTCATACTTGAGATGGGAACAGGTGCTTTTTTACCATTTTTTTTTTTTTACCATAGATGCCTGTTTTCGCTAAGTTGCATCATACCTAAAATTATATCTGTTTTATGTGCTATAGTCAAATTAACTTTCTCAACTTAATTTAGCATCTACTTGAAAGCAAAAACACAAGCAAAAATTTTTTTTCATAATTGGAAATAAATTCAGGCGTTAAGGGGTTAATATGTGAATTGAAAAACAGATCTTGATCAAAAATAACTCCAAGGTTCCTCACAGAGCTATTAAGAGAAAGAATAACCGCATCCAAACTAAAAGTTTGATTTGGAAAGGTATTTCTCAGGTTTTTTGGACCAACAAGAATGACTTCAGTCTTATCTGAATTTAATAGCAGGAAGTCATCCAAGCTTTGATTTCCTTAAGACAGGCTTCTAACTTGGCTAATTGATTACTGTCATCTGGCTTCATTGACAGGTATAATTGTGTTCCATCTGCATAACAATGAAAATGTATACGGTGCTTTCTAATAATGTTGCCTAATGGAAGCATATATATAAACTAAAAAGAGTATGGCCTAGCACAGATCCCTGTGGAATTCCATGACTGAGCTTTGAGTTGAAAGAAAACTCATTATTGACATGAACAAACTGGAACCTATCAGATAAATAAGATCTAAACCACTGCAACGAAGTTCCATTAAGTACAACATAGTGTTCTAATCTATCAAAAAAATATTATGATCGATAGTATCAAAAGCTGCACTAAGGTCTAAAAGGACAAGTACAGAAACAAGTCCATTATCAGATGCGATAAGGAGGTCATTAGTGACCTTCATTAAGGCTGTTTCAGTACTATGATGGATTCTAAACCCAGATTGAAACTCTTCAAATAAACCATTTCCCTGCAAGTGGTCAAATAATTGTGTAGCAACAACTGTTTCTAAGATTTTTGAAATGAAAGGGAGATTAGAGATTGGTCTATAGTTAGCTAAAACTCCTGGACCCAGCATTGGCTTTTTGAGTAAAGGTTTAATTACAGCAGTTTTAAAAGCCTGCGGTACATGGCGTAAAGTTAATGAAGAATTGATTATTTGAAGAATAAAGCTACCAATAAATGGGAAGACTTCTTTAAATAACCTGGTAGGAATAGGGTCTAAAAGACAAGTTGAAGGCTTGGATGAGGAAACTATTTTGTCTAACTCTAAAAGGTCAATTGGAGTAAACTCATCCAAACAGATGTCAATTGAAGGAGTTGTAGTAGTTACTGTATTTAAGTTAACGGTGGGAAGAATCTGACTGATTTTATCTCTGATAGATGAAATTTTATTATTGAAAAAGTTCATAAAGTCCTGACTAGTAAGCTCTAAGGGAATGCTAAGATTGACAGAGTCCTGACTCTTTGTCAGCCTGGCTACAGTGCTGAAAAGAAACCTGGGATCATTCTTGTTCTTTTCTATTAATGCAGAATAATAACTCGTTCTAGCTTTTCTAAGAGATTTTTTATAAATTAAAAGATGATTTCTCCAAGCTAAACAGATTTCATCTAAATTAATGGAGCACCATTTTCTTTCTAATTGATGAGTCTTCTGTTTTAAGCTACGAGTTTCTGTGTTGAACCAAGGAGTTAGAAATCTCTGATTAGACTTTTTCTTTTTTAAAGGGGCCACCGTGTCTAGAGTCTGATGCAGAGAAGCTGTAACACTATCTACCATGCTATCAATTACAGAAGGAGCAAGCTGTCTATAGCTTATTTCCGTTGTGTTGACACATGGCATAGAGGAAACAATCTGCATAAATTTGGTAACAACATCATCTGAGAGGCATCTACTGTAGTAATATTTTTCTTTAGGAGCCAAATAGTCAGAAATAGTAAAATCAAAGGTTAACAGACAATGGTCTGACAGTACAGGGTTATGAGGAGACACTACCAGATTTTCTATTTCTATGCCATATGTCAGAACAAGGTCCAACGTATGGTGGAGATAATGGGTAGAATTTCCTACTTTCTGAGAAAACCCCATCGAGTCTAACATTGAATTAAATGCCATATTAAGGCAATCACTATCTACATCTACATGTATATTAAAGTCCCCTACTATAATTATTCTATCTGATTTCAGCACTAAATCAGCTAAGAATTCGGAAAATTCGGATAAAAACTCTGAGTAGGTTGATGGAGGACGATAAACTATGACAAATAAAATTGGGTTTAGCCTAAAATTGCTAAAATGACCAATACTGAGGACCAGGCCCTCAAAGGAATTATAACATGTTTTTTGCTTTACATTAACTAGTAATTTGGAATGGTAAATTGTTACTACTCCTCCTCCACGACCAGAACTTCTGGGATTTTGACAGTTTAAATAACCAGAGGGAGTTGATTCATTTAAACCAGCATAATCCTCTTGCCCTAACCAAGTCTCTGTAAGGGATATTAAATCAATCTGATGATCAATTAACAGATCATGGACTAGCAGAGACTTGGGAGTTAGAGACCTAATATTTAACAAACCGCATTTAATTTTTAAATTATGAGGAGGAACAGAGGCCAAATCATTCAATTTAGAGGCTTCATGTTTAATTTGAGTTTTACCGACTTTTTGTTTAATCACTTTTGGATGCTTATACATTTTATTTTTATTTACTTTGGAGGAAGCAGACAATGATTCTCTGATGGGGAAGACAGGGGCTAAGTTGAGGGGTGGTGGATGAAGAGGAGCTGCAGAGAGGCTTCCTGGTCCCAACTCTGAGTTGTCAATGTTTTGGAAATTTGGATAAAAATGATGCCAGATTGTTAGATAAATGAGACGCACCATCCAAAGTGGGATGGACGCCGTCTTGTCTAAAAAGACCAGGTTTTCCCCAAAATGAGTTCCAATTGTCTATGTAGCCCACATCGTTTGCAGGACACAAGCGGCTAAACATGTCATCACTGGTCAGATTGGGGAGGGGCCCAGAGAATACTACAGAGGCAGACATTGTTTTGGCAAAGTCACACACCGATTCCACATTAAGTTTTGTGACTGACTTCCGATTGCTGGAGTCGGATGTCATTAATGCCGGCGTGGATAACAATTGTGGAGTATTTACAGTTACTTTTAGCCAGCATTTTCAAATTTGACTCAATGTCGCCTGCTCTGGCCCCAGGAATGCATTTGACTACGTTTCTGACTACAGAGTTGTCAATGATCAGAGTTTTTTCCTCAGCGGGTGTGTTGCTAAGCAGGGAAAAGCGATTAGAAACATGAACAGGTTGGTGGTGAACCGGGGTCTTGAGACTAGGCTTCCTTCTCACCGTCACCCACCCATTCTCCTCACTGCTAAGGAGGACCGGAGGACCGCTAGCAGGCTGCCCTATGCTAGGGAGCTCCACTGCAGCTAAGGGGCATTCGTCATTATTAACTGGTGCAGATGGTGTTTCAATGCAGCAGAGCCGGGATTCCAAATCAGACAACCTCACCTCAAGCGCCTCAAAAAGACAACATTTATTACATTTACCATTTTCACTAAAAGAGGCAGAGGTGGTGCTAAACATCTGACAGAGAGAGCACACCAGAGGAGAAGGGGAAGGAGAGCTAGTAGCCATAGCTAGTGGCTAACCCGAAGCTAACTAAAACACTGATGAAAGGTGAACAGAAGGCCAAAGAGGGTGGTTAGATGACACTGAGTGCGCACACAGGTGCAAGAGGCTTGATAAACAGTAATGGTAGATGGAAAAAAGTGATTAAAATACAATTAAAGGCAAAAATCCTCAGGAGAATGAAGAGAGCTAACCACAGAGCAAACCACACAGACAGCCAGCAACACAGGAAGTGACGATACTGTCATGGCGGCCTCTGGGCCGTCATTGGCATCATTATCTCCAGCTGCGCACAGATCCACAGGTGTTAATCAGCAGCTGTTAAAAGCCAGCGTTGCTGACAGCTCAGTACGGAGTCGTCTGTCCTCCTCGTCAGAGAAAGAACCAGAACTCCGCTCTCTGGCCTCGTCAAGGTATTCTCTTGTCTCGTCAGAAACTATCTCGTCAAGAACTGTCTTGTCTAACACTGACTCGTCAGAGTTTGTCTCGTCAAGAACTGTCTTGTCAAAAACTGTCTCGTCAGAGTCTGTCTCGTCAGAAGCTGCCTCGTCAGGATCTGTCTCATCAGGAACCTCTCTGGCCTCGTCAAGGACCTCTCCTGCCTCGCCTAGGACTTCTGTTCAAAGTCAAGCACATAAGAAAGCTGTTTGTTACTCTACACCCAACCTCTATCCCTGTGCACAGGTGGACCCCCTTGGCGGCGGACCTGCGTCCCCAGCTGACGGGGTAACGCCAACACGCTCACGTAGCGGTTCGCTACCACCACGACTACCGGTACGTCTTGCTCCACAAATTCCTGAACTGTTACTGTATCAGTTACAGGAGTACTGGCCACCGTTACCGGTGGAGTTTGTGTCATCGTCATCTGTCGTGTCATCGTCACCACGTTCTGTGGAATCACTCACCTCGTCATCATCTGGATTGTCATGGTCACCACGCTCAGTGGAGTCACTCGTCTTGTCATCAGCTGGATTATCATCATCACCACATTCTGTGGAATCACTGGTCTTGTCATCAGCTGGTTTGTCATCGTCCCGGTCTGTGGTGTCACAGCCGGAGTCTCTGGAAGACCTGTCCTCGCCACAGTCACAGGTGGAAGCCTCAGCACGTTCACAGACGCCTTCACCTCCACGTTGCACGGCTGCTGGTTCTCAGCAGGACGTAACCTGTGCTTCTCCCAAGTAAGCCTCACTACTGATAGCCTGTCATTAGTGTGGGACAAAAGTAATTGTCTGTGCTTATATGTTCCAGGATTGCCGGGTCTCCGTCCAGAGCGCTCAGCTCCAGTGACCAGGATACTATCCACGCTCTCACATTTGCACTACACACCCTTTCACTATAATAAAGATTATTGTTCACTAATTTACCCGTGTCAGTGTCTGTCTCCTGGGTCCTGAAACATGTCAGATACGTTACCACAGGAAGCCCACAGATCATAGACTTGTTTGCTCCACCCTGAAACTCCACATCATTCCACACTCTCCAAAGCGCCTGAAGCTTGTCCACTCTACCTTCAACACAGCCAAACTCCTGCAGCCTCTCCACCTGTGTAAGTTCCAGGACAGACTGGACGAGAAGCTGTCTACTGAGGGACCATTGACTGGAGACCCAACCCAGAAGTGGAACCAGTTCAGAGAAGTGGTGACAGAGACAGCAAAGTCAGTGCTTGGCTCCAAGCGCCGGACCCATCAGGACTGGTTCGATGAGAACAACAGTGTCATTGAAGACCTACTTATCAAGAAAAACAAAGTATTCATGGAGTGGCAAAACGACCTAGGCTCCATCCCCAAGAGGGAAAGGTTCAAATCTTACCAGGCTCAAAGGGAGATTTGCAGGATGCATGACAAGTGATGGGAGAAGGAAGCTGAGGAGGTTCAAAGCTTCGCTGACTCCAACAACTCAAAACAGTTTTTCAACTCCATCAAGTCGGTCTTTGGTCCTTTGAAATCTGGTTCTGTCCCCTTGCTGTCAGCAGACGGATCCACCCTCATTAAGGACAAGGCTGCCATCAACACCAGATGGAAAGAACACTTCAGCCAACTTCTGAACTGCCCTTCTTCAGTTGACCAATCTGCACTGGACCAGATCCCTCAACAGCCGGCCATCCAAGAACTTGACAACCCTCCATCTCTGAACGAAGTCAGGAAGGCTATCAAACAGACGAGCTGTGGCAAAGTATCTGGCAAGGACAGCATTCCCACAGAAGTGTACAAGGCACTTAGCGAAGAGGCTCTACAGGCATTTCATGCTGTTCTTACCAGTATCTGGGATGAGGAGGTAATGCCAGCAGACCTGTGTGACGCAATGATTGTTGCCCTGTACGAAAACAAAGGCTCCAGAGCAGACTGTGGGAATTACAGAGGCATATCCCGCCTCTCCACTGCCGGAAAAATCCTTGCCCGAGTCATCCTGAACAGGCTGATCTCGACAGTCTCAGAAAAGAATCTTCCTGAGTCACAGTGTGGTTTCTGCCCTGATCACAGCACTGTTGACATGATCTTTGCAGTGAGACAGATTCAAGAGAAATGCTTGGAGCAGAACATGAACCTCTACGCAGTCTTCATTGATCTAACGAAGGCATTCGACACTGTCAACAGAGATGCACTATGGATCATTCTGGGAAAACTCGGCTGCCCAGTGAAGCTCACCATGCTCACCCGGCTGTTTCACAACAACATGACAGGAGAAGTTCTGTCAGACAGCGAATCATCTGAGAAATTCAGCATTTCCAATGGCGTGAAACAGGGTTGTGTCCTCGCACCTGTATTGTTCAATCTCTTCTTCACGCAAGTGCTGTTGCAAGCTGTCAGAGACCTCGACCTGGGTATCTACATCAGATACCGTTTGGACGGATCACTGTTTGACCTGAGGCGCCTTACAGCAAAGACCATGACACTGGAGAGGTTCACAACAGAAGCTCTGTTTGCTGACGACTGTGCTCTGATGGCCCACGAGGAAAACCATCTACAGTTAATTGTCGATAAGTTCTCCGAAGCATCTAAGATGTTCGGCCTGACAATCAGCCTCAGCAAGACAGAAGTGCTCTTCCAGCCCGCACCACGTAGTGACCCCCAACAGCCAAGTATCACCATAAATGGCAAATTGCTGAAGAATGTTGACAACTTCAAGTACCTGGGCAGCAACATCTCATGCGATGGATCCATGGATAAGGAAATATCAGCAAGGATCCGGAAAGCAAGCCAAGCAATTGGCAGACTTCATACCAAAGTCTTGCAGCACAAAGACATCCGTCTTTCCACCAAGCTAAAGGTGTATAGTGCTGTGGTCCTATCATCACTGCTGTATGGCTGTGAGACATGGACCCTGTACCACAGACACATCAAACGACTGGAACAGTTCCACACACTCTCTCTGCGGTCAATCATGTGGATACATTGGCAGGACCACATTACCAACCAAGAGGTCCTCAACCGAGCAGGCCTTACAAGCATTGAAGCCAAGATCTTAAAGGCCCAGCTTCGATGGTCTGGTCACGCCATCCGCATGGATGAGTCCCGAATCCCCAGACAGCTCTTCTATGGAGAACTGGCACAGGGCAATCACAACCAGGGTTGCCCAAAGAAGAGGTTCAAAGACAACCTCAAGGCAAACCTCAAATGGGCAGACCTCCAGCCACGAGAACTTGAGGCCACTGCAGCTGACAGAACTGCTTGGCATGCTGTGACAAGGAGGTCTGTAACAGCATTTGAAGACAACCGCCCCCAACGCCTTGCAGCGGCACGTGAACGATGACACAGAACGTCTTCCATCGTCCTGACAGCCGGCGTTCCATGCCCAACCTGCAACCGACTGTGCGCTTCGGACTTCGGCCTCCGAAGCCACATGCGTGTCCATAGATGACTGCACAACATGTCACTCTCAGCTCCTGAGAGACTACCAAGAAGAAGAACGGGGGACTTATTCGTGCTAACTAGTATTAGCAATCATTAGCTTACCTTCATATGTGATCTAGTTCGTATCCTCACGTCTTCCGCTGTCCCATGGCTTCCTGAACTCTCCTGTACTTTTCCAGTGTTTCGTCTCGCCACCTGTAGTCTTTTCTGGCTCTCCCTTTTTGCCTTTACTCTGACAAAAAGCCAGCGAGCAGCAGGCGCGCCTTGATATCCATCTTGTGTTTTTCTTGTCGCATACAAACACAATGTCATGGGAGTGTCAGGCTGCCTTGCTGTAAAGATCTCACTCACTTAAGGTGGTATTCAGTCGTAATGGAAAAAGAACAACACCGTGGTGAGTCGGACTGAGTACGTGCTAGTGGAATTATTATTATTATCAACACAGGGTCCATGCTATTTGCCGTCCAAAATGGCAAAAAAACAATGTGGCATGTGACCACTGACATCACGTGCAACCCCTCTATAGAGAACCTAAGTCACACCCCCTCCACTTCTGCATATTGGACCTGAAATTAAAAAAAATCTCTATTGAAATGAATGGCAAGAGCGACATTATCTTTTGATCCCAATCAAATTTTGCCACAAGTTACACATATGATGTTTGTCAATTTAAAAGATAACTTTCCATATAATTAAAGTTGTCAGCTGTCATATAATAACAGAATAATATTTAGTTTTTGTTTAAACGACTAGCGGACAACAACTCCCATCAGCCCAAATCAGTAACAGTTATCCTGCCTGCAAAGGCATTATGAACATCGCACACCACACCTTAGGTGCATAATATTTCACTCATTAAATGATAATAAATTTGTGAAATTTGTGACAAAATCATCCTGGTATTAAAAACTTACTCTGGATTCATTATCTAGATATTTAATTTTTTACAATGGCATTCAGTTTTCAAATTTAGGATTCAGGTATTTGCCAACCTCCCCTTGTTAAAGGTAAATAATAAATTTACCTTTACCAAATTTACCAGAACAAAATGTGCAAATTTAGGAGAAAATAGTATAAATTCACAAGAAAAAAGTAGCAACTTGATTATAGTCAAAAAATTATTTAAAAAAATCTGAAATTTAAATTATTTTGCAAATATGTAATGAAAAATGCTTATTTTCCATGACAAATTTAAGAAAAATGCTAATTTATTGTGAGAAACTGAATTTAGGGGGAAAACAACAAAGGGAAATACTGCATATTTATACAAAAAGTAGGCAAATTTACAAGAAAAAATGTTTCTGATTTACAAGAAAAGCTGTAAAACTATGACAAAAAAGTTCCACACACGAAAAAGTGGCATTAGAAATGTCACAGTGCTACATAAAACACTGATGAAGTTTACTAAGGGAGAAAAAAGACTGGAGAGAATATTTGGAGCCCCAAAAGTTGGTAGTGAGGACAGCTCTAACTTTAAATGGGTTCATAATATGCTTTCTCTAGGTGTAGCACAGCGTTCTGCAGAGACTCCTACTTGACAGGAAAAACAACAGGCTGAAGGAGGTGACAAATGCTGCAAAAAAAAAAAAAAAAAATGCTGAAAGCAGCATTGCAACTTTTTAGTTATCAATTTATTTTTTTAGCGCTCCCTTTACTGGAAATGGACCCTTAAACACCAACAAACTCAAAAGGTACAGTGTTAAGGTGATGAATCTTGTTATACTAGGAGCTAAATCATTATACAGTGATAATAAGCCATCAGTATCTCAGTGTTTGGTCATGGCCTAATTTGTGTAATGCTGTCTGATTAAATAAAATGGGAACAGAAAACTAGAAATGTGATTATAAGCTCAATAATTAAATAAATCAGTGATGCTGTATTGTAATGCTTTTGAACTCATTTTAGCATGTAAAAAAGTTTATAAAAAGTTTAGGAATATGAAATGCATCGATTCTTTCATTCATCTATTTGGTGTTTATTTCTTATATATTTCTTTAGATACTTTTTTGTGTAGTTGTGGTATTATCACAGAGGATAGAAGATCTGAAAATGCTCTGCAGGGAAAATAATCAACTTCTTTTCATGTGGATATTTAAGAATAGTCGTCAGAGTAGGGCTGTTGCGATAACCGCAATTATGTAATACCGCGCTATGGACAAGCCTACCACGGAAGATAATAAGCAACCACAACAACCATGGTGTTCATTTTTTTTTGTGTGTGTGGCTAAATCTCGTTGTTCACTTATGTGACCCTACTGATTAATAAAAAAAATTGTTAAATGTTAAGTGTATTTTTATTGCCAACAGCATGTTTCCACCCGGTACTGATGGCGCCAGCACCCAGTACTGTGGAAACTTCCATAACAGTGGGTGCTGGTGGCATCAGTAACGTGTGGGGCACTCTCTCTTCAGACGGACTCCAGCAAGCAGTTAGTGGAGGACGCGTTTGGACTCCTTGCTAAATACAGCCATGACAGTGAGCACTGAAAGGGCACAAAAAGTGTTGTTTCCTTCTGAGCGGAGTGCGAGCTCCGAGAGTGAAACAGCTACTGCATAGTGCATTGCTTGTTTGAATGTGATTTTTCGGACAGTGACACAAATCCAAAAATCACGGAGACAAGAGCCATACAGGGTCCTGTACAGAGACTGTCCTGTTTAAATAAGCTGAATGTCGCTGCAGTCTCCAGTCCACACACACCATAGTATACTGGAGTTCCCGCCACTGCTTTATGAAAATTACAATTTTTTTTTTAACAGAATCAGCAGTTCATACCTAGTAAGACCGGAGCTCCGCACAATTGTCACACACGCACATAAAGTTGAGTGCGGAGCTGCAGCGAGTTTCTCACAGCTTCCATCGTTTGCCACATAAGTTATGAACCCTGTTTAAATTACAAGACCACAGGGTCTTAAAAACATTTGCAATAATACCGCATATCGCGGTGTTGAATTATCCACTGTCACCACAGAGGAAATCCCTCTACCGCGACAGCCCTACTTCAGAGTGACTTAAGCTGGATTCATGCTGCACCTCCGCTGTCCGCGTACGTGCAACTGGAAACCTCGTGTGACGAAATTTACATCATCGTCCCCACTCCACTAGTATATGTGGGGCTCTACTGCGGATGACCGCGTGCAGGCCAAATTTTATGACTGCGCGGCCTGCCCACACTCTGGATGCATTGACAGAGCATGCGCAAAACTGAATGTCCCATTCACGAGGTGGCGCTACCAACACAGCATACAAAGACAAAGTAGACAAGGAAGACAATGAGGAGGCAGAAGATGAGAATAAACATACATGAATCCTTTGGCAGCTGCAGCAGCTTGAGCGGAGAAGAGCACTGGAAAATGGTAATTCCTCCTTTTCTTTGAAATGACGAACAATAACCATTGTTATTGCTACAAAAAAAATGTGCATCGCTCTCGTGTTTAAAGCTGGTGAACAAACTGGCATGTTAGTGCATTTGCCCAGCCATAGGACTGGGGTGAAACTACAAATAACAGTTGTGCGCATGCGTCAGCTGCTTGGCCTGGTAAACAAAAAAAGTGAGCAGTGTGTGCTCTGGGCTCGTCCAAAGCGCACACGGACCAAAGCGGACCAGAGGGGAAATGCAGTATGAATAAGGCTTTAGTCTGCAATCAAAAGTGGTAAAACTTGCTTTTTAATTGAATTTTATAATTATCAAAATCGTGACATTTTAAAAATACAAAACAGTTTAAGGTTAACTTGAATTTCGTGGGGATGACAAGCAATATTTAAACACATCTATATTTAAGGACCGGTGGTCAGAGTAGATTTGTTTGTACTTGATAAATGTTCGGAGCTGCTAACATTTTGATGAATGCTGAAACACAAATTTCAGTCAAACAGTTGATGAACAAATCCATTCTGATCATGATTAATACAATGTAAAGACCAAATTTGCATGAGAAGAGCTAATCATTTCTCAGGTCAGCTAAATCCTACCAGGCAGCACAGTTATTCAGTGGTGTAACTAGCAAACTAGCAACCAGCAAACTTCAGACAACAATTCACCAGCTAAATCAATAATATATTTACCTCGTTTTGGACAGAGGGTTTGGTCCTTTTGTTTGACAAGTTCAACCAATTTAAAATGGTTTGTTGGTCTTGTGGAGCTCGTTTCATGTTCTGTCACTGAGCTGAATGCATTCCATACTAGCATGCCCACCTGCTGCCCTTACAACTGACTCCCAGTGTTGCCAGGTTTCACGAGAGAAACAAGCAACCAGCTCTGTGGAAACAAGCCCAAAAAAGCTCAACAGCCAACCTACCACACTGTAAAAGAGAGGCTGCTTGATAACATACAGTATATCAATATACATATTTATTTTTGTTTGCAGTGAATTGACTTTAAACACAGTGACCATTGAATAATGGAATTTTATAAACTCTAGTTAAAGGAAAATACATATGCATTCTGCATAAGCAACAGCAAATTTGTAGTAAACACAGTCAACATAAAAACTGAATAAATTAAATTTTTAAACTCTGATCAAAAGAAAAGACATGTGCATTCTGCATAAGTAACAGCACTGAACACGATTACAGTTTAGTGATGTGGAATGATGGGAGTTGTTGTCCACTAGTCATTTAAACAAAAACTAAATATTACATGGCAGCCAACAACATTAATAATGTGAAAAATTATCTTTTAAATTGACAAGCATCATATTTGTAACGCATGGCAAAATTTGATTGGGATCAAAAGATAATTTTGCTCTTGCCATTCATTTCAATGGAGATTTTTTTTTTTCAATTTAAGGTCCCATATGCACTGATCTGTGTATATATATATACAGTATATATACAACCTGGATAGCTCACGCCCCATTAGCGAGTGCAGAGCCGAGTGGAGTCGGGTGGGCTGCTGAGCTCTATTTAAAAATTTGATGGATCATTGGCCAACAGAAGTGAAGCCCCTGGCCAGCCACTTTTACCTCAATAACTTCCCCAAAAATTAACAGATTTTGAACTTCTTGGTATGGAGACACAGCTTATAATCTTGTGCAACCGAGCTGGGAGAACTGTCATACAGACAGCAAAGCAAGCTCAAATAAGCAACTACATGTTAAAAAACAAGCCCAAAAACCCACATCCAGCAACTGACGAGATTTGCAAGTGAGTTTAGAAAAAAACAAGCCCAAAGTCACTTACAATAAGTGGACTTGGCAACCATGCTGACGCCTTCTCAGAGAAGGCACAAGTACCACTTGGGCAATACCAAGTCGACAGCAGGGGGATACATTGTCTGATTATTAGAAATGTTACTTTTTGTTGCTTGCAAATGAAAAAACGACAGTTTCTTCATACTTGCTTGAGTTGTAGATATTTTTATTAATTATAATTATGTGATTATTGGGGTGGTTATATTGGCTGGATTTGATTATTGGGGGGTTATAACCCCTCCCCCCCCCCCCCCCCCCCCAAATTACACCTATGACTCCTTGTACTCCGGTTTCCTCCCACAGGCCAAAAATATGCAAGTTTGGTTAATTGGAGACTCTAAAGTGGCCCTAGGTGTGAATGTGTGTGTGAGTGGTGAAGGGATTAGCGCTGCACTGTGGCTGCCTTATCCATCCAGGTGGATGCCCTGTAATTTCCTCACTGTGGGACTAATAAGGGATTATAATAAATAAAATTATTATTATTGTTAAACAATCTGTCAACCTCTTTAATGTTGCGGTTGACTACTGGGTCAGGAACGCAACGGAACGCTGCCTCCAATCTCGGAGTTGACTTCCACTCCCACTTCACAGACCTGTACTATGTGGATGACATGGTGCTTTTTGCCATGCATATAGACATAATTGCTGAGGCACTGGAGCTGCTTGCAGAGGAAGCATCACCCCTGGGCCTCATCATCAGCTGGGCAAAGACAAAGATCCAGTTGCTGTCAGACTTCTTGCCACCACCACCTCAAGTCATCACCATCAACAACGAGCTGGTTGAGACTGTCAATGTCTTTGTCTACCTCGGATCTAAGATCACCAGCCCCTGCTCATCAGGCCCAGAGATTATTCGCTGCCTGCAGCTGTCTCGCAGTGCTTTCGGCTGCCTCCAGAGAGTCTGGCAGAGCAGGAAGATCGACCCCAAAGTTGCGAATCTTTAACACCTGTGTGATCCCCATCCTCCTTTATGGGTTCAAGACCTGGACCCTCTCCACCACAACCACCCACCATCTGGATACATTCCATCGGACCTGCCTCTGTAACATTCCTTGGCATCCGATGGTTCCACCACACCACAAACGATGATGTCTACAGGAGGGCTGGCTGCCCTATCCCCATCTCCACCATCATCGGAAGAGGGAGGCTGCGGCTCATCAGCCACATGGCCAGGTTGAAAGACGGGACACTGGCCAAGCAGGCCCTCTCCACCAGTGTTTGTCCGCCCCCCCCAGGGCTGGCATCGCCCCCCAGATCGGCCCAGACTGTCCTGGACAACCCAGATTGCAATGATAAGACCTCTGGCTGACCTCATTGCCCTAGCCCAAGATCGTCCTGCCTTCAGACGATTGGCCGCAACAGTCACTTAAGTGGCCAGGTGAGGATTAAGTTAAGTAAATTGTTAAACAATCACAGCATAGATGTAGGCTGGAAAATTGTTTACATAGAGGGCAAGCTGTAACCCACAGCCTTAGACCTCAAGTATGTTTTAAGTATGCAGACCTCAAATACATTATTATTATTATTAATATTATTATTATTACAAATAAGCTCTTTTCAAATTACCTACCCTATGTATTTGGACTTGGCAACCTCACATTACAATTCTTTGAATGAGAATCATTATAAAAAGCATATGAATATAAGAAGAAAGAAAACCATTGTAAATATCACTTGCATACACAGGAGACAATCCTGAAATGTTGGATACTCTGTGGTGGACTTTTGCCAGTCGGTGCATCGTGATATGCACTACACAAAGAGCAGAGACAGCCATATCAGTGTTTAAATTAATTAATAAAGTTTTTAAAACTGAACATCTTTTATTTTCCTTAATTTTCTACCATAATCAGGCATTGCACCTGACAACAAGTGCTGTTTATTTCATATAATATTCAGCTTCTTCAGCCAAAATGAAGAAAATGCAGTGTACATACCTATGTGACTATGGCTTGCTTGTGGTTCTTATCCGCACCAATATGGCATCCGTGCTTGGCCACGTAGAACTAGCCTAGTGGCTAGCGCTGAGCAAGCTAGCCTAATATATCTCTGTGTAAGTTTTGGCCTTAAATTATGCAGTGATTTCAATATTAAAACACTAATGACTCCTAAAACTGCAACATTTGATTCTTAAATTTTATGTCACGTGACATTATTTTTTTACAACGTGTGATCCCCCCCCCCTCCCCCCCGGTACTGGTGGCTGCTTGGTTAAATCAGTCAATTTTTTAAATTCTTAATACTAATGTCAGTAATATATATATACAGTATATATATATATATACAGTATATATATATATATATATATATATATATATATATATATATATATATATATATATATATATATATATATATATATATATATATATATATATATATATATATATATATATATACGTGTGTATATATATATATATATATATACAGTATATATATGTATAAAACACCACGGTGTGATGTGGTTGATTCATTCAATTTAAAATGACTTTTACAGTCCTATAGAGATCTGTTACAGTATTACTAAAGTCACTCCTGATGGCTCCAGTATTTTTTTTTAATGAAAACTAAGCAATTTGTTAAGCTGGGGAGGAACATGACATCTGTAATAATTTATTTATCATTCTGACTTTGAAATAGTTCTATCCAATCTGTAATAATAAGATTTTTATGGTGTTTTTCTTTCCTCTCATTTGTCTCTCTGAGGTCCACGGTTGTGAGCCTGAGGGTCAGCAGTCAGAGCAGCTGTGAAGATAATGGCCTTGACGCTAAATAAGAATATTGCATGTTTACTGTTTATGAATGAATGAATGAATGAATTTATTCGGTAATGAACATATATACAATAAGAACAACAAAAATATGGAGAACACATAAAAGAACAACCGAAAGGGTGTAGGCTGAAGCAGGTGCTTATATAGTGCCTACCCCATTACAATTTTAAAATCAATAACATAAAAATTTAAGTCATACCCAAAATCAACAAAGAAAATCAAATAGAACAAATAGACAAAAAACAACAAAAACTTTTAAGTTATTACAAATTTATCTCTTAGTATTTACAGTGAGATACTGAGAGATTATCTCATCTTTGTACATTTTTTTGAATTGCTTCAGAGTAGAACATGTTTTAATATTTTCAGAGCAACAGTTCCACAGTTTAACTCCAGTGACAGACATGCAATGATATTTTGTATTTGTTCTAACCTTTGGTTTATTAAAAACAGAGTTACCTCTTAGCTCATATTTGCTTTCCCTTTTTTTAAACATTCTCTGAATATTAACAGGTAATTGGTTATTATTTGCTTTGTACATGATTTGAATGACATTATAATCAACTAGATCTCTAAATTTAAGAGTATGTAATTGAATGAATTTTGGATTTGTTGGTTCACGGTTCACGGTTCAACTTTTTACTACAGAAAAAAGATTAAGTTTGTGTTTGTTTTGTATGTGCTTCCCCAGATCTCCACACAGTATGTCATATAAGGAAGTATCAGTGAATTATATAAAATGTAAAGAGATTTCTGATACAGGAGATCCTTAACTTTATACAGTACAGCAATGGATTTAGACATTTTAGTTTTGACATAATTTATGTGTGATTTCCTGTTTAGTTTGTTATCAACAATGACCCCTAGGAACTTGGTTTCCAAAACTGTCAATTTCAACATGGTTTATTTTAATTTTTCTGTGATTATATAATTTGCGGTTTCCAAATATTATACATTTTGTTTTTTCAAGATGAATAGATAATTTATTGGCAGTGAACCATTGACTGATTTGTTTAAGTTCATTTTCTACTGAATCCAGAAGCTGCTTAAGATTTTCTCCACAAAAAAAGGTTGTGTCATCTGCAAATAAAATACGCTTGAGCAATTAAGACACAGAACATAAATTGTTAATATACAAAATAAACAGCAATGGACCAAGCACAGAACCCTGTGGTACCCCACACATCATCTTCAGCAACTCAGAGTCTGTATTATTCACATGAACATATTGATATTTGTCTTCTAAATAGCTGTGTAACCAGTCAAAAGCAATTCCTCTGATGCCATACTTATGTAATTTACTGGGGAGTAATTTATGGTCAACTGTATCAAATGCCTTTTGTAAGTCCAGAAATATTCCAACTGTGTATTCTCTTCTATCTGTTGCATCCATAATCTGTTCAACAAAGTCCATGAGTGCCAGTGAGGTGGTCCAGTTCTTCCTGAATCCATACTGTTGTTCGCAGAGTGTATTGTGCTTATCATTGAAATCATTTAGTCTCTTAACAAATATTTTTTCCAGTATTTTGGAGAACTGAGGTAACAAGGAGATGTGTCTGTAGTTTGACAATAAGTGTTTGTCACCAGTCTTATATAGAGGAATGACTCTTGCTATTTTCATTTTCTTTAGAAATTTACCAGCAGTAAATAACATGTTGCATATGTAAGTGAAGTGTTTAACAATACAATCAATAATGCATTTAACCAAGAACATATTGAAATCATTACAATCAGTTGATTTTTTGTCTTTGAATTTGTTAATAATGTCAAGAATTTCTTTTTCATCTGTTTCTTTCATAAACATTGAGCAAGTGTTTATGTTGACAACATTGTCAGCGCCACTTGTATTTGCTGATGGAGTTGGCAATCTTTTTTCCTATAATAACAAAATATTCATTAAACGTGTTGGAGATCAAGCTATTTTCATTGATTATTCTATTTTCTGAATTTAAATAAGAGATGTGGCTGGAATTTAGTTTTCCTCTCTGTTATATTATTTAACACCTTCCATGTATTACATGTATTAGTTTTGTTATTTTCCAATAATTTACTGTAATATGTTTTTTACTCGATCTTAAGATACTAATGGGTTTATTTTTATAAGTCTTGTATTTCTTTTCAGCTTCCACAGTTCTCAATTTCAAAAATGTTTTGTATAACAAGTTTATAGAAGAAACTGCTACTGTATGTTTTTTGCAAGATCATTTAAGAAACTTTCAATATTCATTACGCATAAGAGTGAAACATTTCAAACCGTTCTGATTTAATATTGATAATTACGATTATAGTTTTTTAAATTTTGATTTTATCTGCTATTGCAGACCATGGTGTAAATAAAAATGTATTAAATTCATAAAATCTGTTACTCCAGCATTTTTCTTTGTGCTCCTAATTTTGTTCTTGTACTTCTATATTTTTTTTCGGTTGTGAGCTCCTTGACAAAAATGCCAGCGTACAGCCCTGGGTTGACGTGCACCTTGTGTGTGTTGTAACAGTAATGTCAGAATCATACCCGCATAAACTAATATCAAGGATTTCAAAACCTTGCATGGATGGCCTGACATAATACTTAGGTATCCCATGCTACTATGCCACAAGCACCAAAGCATCAGCACCTACAGTACTTTCATCATTAGTTAATTTTCAGAATTTTTTAATTTATTATTACTTTTATCAGCTTCAAGTTATTTCAGTGACCATTGTGGGATTTTCTTTCTTTAATGGAAGGCTATCAATAAATCTGTTCATGTCATTAAATGTCCCTGGAGTTGGAGACATTATTGTTACCATACCTCCTGGGAGGTGACTTCTTTTTCCTCTTGACACTGGCTTATGTCCCTCCATACTTGCCCATCATTGTCTCTTTCCCAGAGTCCATCAGACCCACACCGCCTTTGCACGACACCCTGGGACACTGAATGAACCACAGTCATCATTTTAGTCAATATTTGCTCATTCCCAACAAGTCACAAAGTCATAAAATATGTTTTGAGTAAAGATGCATGCATACATAGAGAAGCATATGCAAAACAAACTATATTACATAATCCTCATTTATAAATGCAAATATGTTGAGAGAATCAAAATTTCTTTTTAGATTAGCAACTCTTCGCTGTTGATTACTGATGCTAAACTAACTTTAACTGCCTTCACAAACTGTTGCCTTTGCTCTATCATCATGCTGGACTTAAGTTAGGAGACTGTTTGTGGGAGCCGGGATCTTTTGGTGCTCCACCTCCGCAACAATACAAGCGTACGTATGTCAGTCCAGTGTTAGCTTATAGCTATATTGATGCAACACATGTAACATCTTTTGTGTTTGTAATAAAGTTTGTGCTTGGTTCAACTCCTGCCTCCACTGTTCTATTTCCAGACACAACATTGGCGATGAGGAGAAAATTTGATCTTCTGGAGGAAAACTAAACATTTTCCTGAAGATGGAAGCGGATCAGGAAGAGTGCCTCTTATTCCTACCACAGTTCCTCATGACCTCGGGTGAGCCACCCATGGCCATGTTGGATTGAGATGCTTCAGTCATTTGTTTCGGCTAAGGGCCTAGCTAATGCTAGCAAGCGTCGTCTACATGCTGTGATGGTTTTTTGCATTGGCCTCGAGGCACAACATGTGTTGGAGGCATTGGGCCCTGCAGAGACTTTCAGTGAATGTGCTGCCTTGATGACCGAGCATTTCACTGCCCCACAGAACATGTGATGGCCCAGATGTTAGTGTTTTACTAGCGCCAACAGCGAGAGGACGAGTCACTCATACAGTACGTAGACGCCCTTCACTGTTTGGCTAGCATGTGCTAGTTCGGACACGTGGAGGACAAATTGATGGAGTCACAGTTGAAGTGGTTCTCTGCGAACTTGGTGATATGGGCCATGCTGGAGGTGGGGCCGGATGACCAGACAGTGGCAGACACAGTGAAAGAGCTACAGGAGACGCTGTTGAAGATGGTGCATTTCCTATTGGAGATGGAGGTGATGGAATTGGTGTCCCAGCTGGTGATGACAGCCCAGTTGACATTGTGGCTGGTGTTCCCCACAGTCAGCTCTGCTGGTACAAATGGTTTCCCCGGTGGTTGAGCCCGCCGATGCCATACCATTTCAGGAGGGCCCCGAAATAGACACTGTGGGACAGCAGGGCACCACAGAGCAACAACCCAGTGACAAACTCAGCTTGGGAGACAAAGACTCGAGTCCGCTGCACGCAGACGTGGAAGCAGCCACTCCCTGCCTCACACCGCATGCCGAACAGAACCCAGTAGAACCGGAGCAGCCACAGGAGCCCCAGTCCACAGCCACACGGGACCCGGAGCCAGTCCCTGCGCAGCACAAGCTTTCTTGAGCTGCAACCTCATCGCAGGAGGGAGAGTGCGATTTTGTGGACGTGGGTACAGCCGGAGAACACAGCACAGAGAGCGAACACAAAATGGAGAGAGAACACAAACCGGACTCACCTCCAATCCTCGCTCAACATTAGCTTCCATGGAGCTGCAGAAGAGGGACTTCATGGAGAAAAGGGACCCCGGTGACTGAAGACAACCCAGCGGATGTCCCATTGCCGACAACAGCGACACATCACCACAACCTCAACCAGCACCAAGTGAGGGAGAGAAAAAGCTGAACTCATCACGCATCCTCATCGAGTATCAGCCTCAGGGAGCTGCTGCAGCACAGCAGGATGGAGAGTTTGTGGCCCAGCAGGACCCAGCAGAGCAACGTCATCCGAGGGCATGCCCTGCCACTCACAAGGATGGCACACTGCCACAGTAGCAACCAGCATCAGAGACGAGAGAGCAGCAGTTTTGAGTGCAGCCGAACCAATCACTGCGTGCACTACTTGATTGGATTTGGGTCCAACGATCCGGCCGCCTGCACCCACAGACAGTCCGTCATTGTGAATGAGAATTGCTGCACGAAAGAGGCCAGCCGCCGTCTAGATGGCTGATGGTTCGAGAGGGCATGTCAGCCATCTACGGAAGGTAAGAGTAGCTGCCTCGGATCAAGACACAGCGGTGGAGCCGAACCAGTTGGTGTGGGACCCAGGCTGGGACGTTGCTGACGAGAGAGCCATGATTCCAGCGAGAGGGCACCAAGGTCCGCTGCAACTGGTACCTCCAGGTGCGCGCCCACTGCGGGCTTGACTGAAGCCCCTGAAGGTGAACCGTTGAAAATGACTGTTTTGAAATGTTTAGGCAGAGCATGGTTGCAACATAGTGGCAGAACAACCCACTCAGCCATGCAGGGTTAACTGGCAGTCTACCTGGTGGCCCAGGTTCTATTTTCTCTGCCCATTGTAAAAAAAAAAAAAAAAAAAAAAAGCTGTTGTGAGTGTAATGAAAAAAAAATCTGTTGTGAGAGTTAAGCTGCTGTGAGTTGGTAATGTTTTCAGTTTTTTCAGGGGGGGGGTTGGTAAATGTTAGATATGTCCCCATATTAACAATAAGCAGCACAGACGTGAGGACGCAGGCATGGGTGACGTCATCACGCCATGCCTATATTAGGAGACGGTTGGCGGAAGTCAGGATCTTTTGGCGCTCTGCCTCCACAACACAAGCCTATGTCAGCCCAATCTTAGTTTATAGCTATATTAATAATAATAATAATAATAATAATAATAATAATACATCAGTCTTATGTAGCGCTTTTCTAAATACTCAAAGGTAAACAGGTAAGGTAGGTACACATAGGTAGAAGAGGCAGTCAGTTTTTGTAGGTAGATTTGAAGAGATGGGTTTTAAGTTGACTTTTGAAGGAAGCAAGTGTGTTGGCGGACCGGATGTGAAGGGGCAAGGATTTCCAGAGGGTTGGTGCGGCGATGACGAATGATCTATCACCCAGGGTGCGGAGTTTTGTCTTGGTGATGGGGTGAGAAGGTGAGTGTCAGCAGAGCAGAGGAAGTGAGAGAGGGAATAACGAGACAGAAGGTCAGTTAGATATGAGGGGGCAAGGTTATGAAGAGCTTTATAGGTGATGAGAAGGATCTTGAAGTTGATGCACTGTTGAATGGGGAGCCAGTGGAGATGACGAAGGAGAGGAGTGATGTGGTCTCTGGAGCGGGAGTGAGTAAGTAGGCGGGCAGCTGAGTTTTGGACATACTGTAGTTTTTGGAGGATGGTGGAAGGAAGTCCATACAGAATGCTGTTACAGTAATCAAGTCTGGAGGTGATGAAGGCATGAATGAGTATTTCAGCAGCAGAGGGGGAGAGGGTGGGACGGAGGCGTGCAATATTACGAAGATGAAAAAATGATGTTTTGGTGATATGGTTGATGTGAGATGTGAAGGAGAGGGTGGGATCCATGATAATGCCTAGGTTTCTGGCCAGGGGGGAGGGGGTGACTGAGTGACCATCGATTTGGAATGAAAAGTTCTGGAAGGAAGGTAAAAGAGATTTTGGTCCAAAAATGATGATTTCTGTTTTATTGCTGTTCAGTTTGAGAAAGTTGTTAGTCATCCAGGTTTTTATGTCTGTGAGGCAGTTGGTGATGGTGGAAAGAATGGCAGGGGTGATGGATTTAGAGGAGATGTACAGTGGGGCAAAATGTATTTAGTCAGCCACCAATTGTGCAAGTTCTCCCACTTAAAAGATGAGAGAGGTCTCCAATTTTCATCATAGGTATACCTCAACTATGAGAGACAAAATGAGAAAAAATAATCCAGAAAATCACATTGTCCGATTTTTAAAGAATTTATTTGCAAATTATGGTGGAAAATAAGTATTTGGTCACCTACAAACAAGCAAGATTTCTGGCTCTCACAGACCTGTAACTTCTTCTTTAAGAGGCTCCTCTGTCCTCCACTCATTACCTGTATTAATGGCACCTGTTTGAACTCGTTATCAGTATAAAAGACACCTGTCCACAACCTCAAACAGTCAGACCCTAAACTCCACTATGGCCAAGACCAAAGAGCTGTCAAAGGACACCAGAAACAAAACTGTAGACCTGCACCAGGTTGGGAAGACTGAATCTGCAATAGGTAAGCAGCTTGGTGTGAAGAAATCAACTGTGGGAGCAATTATTAGAAAATGGAAGGCATACAAGACCACTGATAATCTCCCTCAATCTGGGGCTCCACGCAAGATCTCACCTCGTGGGGTCAAAATGATCACGAGAACGGTGAGCAAAAATCCCAGAACCACACGGGGGGACCTAGTGAATGACCTGCAGAGAGCTGGGACCAAAGTAACAAAAACTACCATCAGTAACACACTACGCCGCCAGGGACTCAAATCCTGCAGTGCCAGACGTGTCCCCCTGCTTAAGCCAGTACATGTCCAGGCCCGTCTGAAGTTTGCTAGAGAGCATTTGGATGATCCAGAAGAGGATTGGGAGAATGTCATATGGTCAGATGAAACCAAAATAGAACTTTTTGGTAAAAACTCAACTTGTCGTGTTTGGAGGAGAAAGAATACTGACTTGCATCCAAAGAACACCATACCAACTGTGAAGCATGGGGGTGGAAACACCATGCATTGGGGCTGTTTTTCTGCAAAGGGACCAGGACGACTGATCCGTGTAAAGGAAAGAATAAATGGGGCCATGTATCGTGAGATTTTGAGTGAAAACCTCCTTCCATCAGCAAGGGCATTGAAGATAAAACGTGGCTGGGTCTTTCAGCATGACAATGATCCCAAACACACTGCCCGGGCAACAAAGGAGTGGCTTCGTAAGAAGCATTTCAAGGTCCTGGAGTGGCCTAGCCAGTCTCCAGATCTCAACCCCATAGAAAATCTTTGGAGGGAGTTGAAAGTCCGTGTTGCCCAGCGACAGCCCCAAAACATCACAGCTCTAGAGGAGATCTGCATGGAGGAATGGGCCAAAATACCACCAACAGTGTGTGAAAACCTTGTGAAGACTTACAGAAAATGTTTGACCTCTGTCATTGCCAACAAAGGGTATATAACAAAGTATTGAGATGAACTTTTGTTATTGACCAAATACTTATTTTCCACCATAATTTGCAAATAAATTCTTTAAAAATCAGACAATGTGATTTTCTTGATTTTTTTTTTTCTCATTTTGTCTCTCATAGTTGAGGTATACATATGATGAAAATTGGAGACCTCTCTCATTTTTTAAGTGGGAGAACTTGCACAACTGGTGGCTGACTAAATACCTTTTTACCCCACTGTATAGCTGGGTGTCGTCAGCGTAGCAGTGAAAGTGAAGACCATGTTGACGGATGACGTGACCAAGCGGAAGCATGTAGAGAGTGAAAAGGGGTTGGACCGAGCACAGAACCTTGAGGGACACCATGTGATACGGGGGTGGTGCGTGATTTGTAATTGTTGATGGAGATGTACTGGAATCTGTCAGACAGGTAGGAGGTAAACCAGGAGAGGGCGGAGTCAGTGATGCCAATAGAAAGCAGACGACGGAGCAGAATGGAATGATTGATGGTATCGAAAGCTGCGCTGAGATCGAGGAGGAGAAGCATGGTGAGGGAGCCAGAGTCAGAGGCGAGCAGAAGGTCATTGGTGACCTTGAGGAGGGCGGTTTCAGTGCTGTGGAGAGAACGGAATCCAGATTGAAATGTTTCGTAAAGTTTGTTGAGAGGAGGTGTTTCTTGAGTTGGATGGCAACAGCTTTTTCCAATATTTTAGCCAGAAATGGGAGGTTGTTGATGGGTCTGAAATTGTTGGGGTCGTCAGAGTCCAGGCCAGGTTTCTTAAGGAGGGGAGTGATGGCAGTAATCTTGAGTGATGGGGGGACAGTGCCAGTGATGAGAGAGGAGTTAATGGTGTCGATGATAAGGGGGGCTTATCATGTGTTTCATCAATATGTGTTTCATATTGATGAAACACATGTAACATCTTTTGTGTCTGTAAAGTTCATGTTCGGTTCGACTCCTGCCTCTGCTGTCCTATTTCCAGACACAACAGTGTAGTCTGTTAAAAATAGACTCTCACCCTAACCTAGGAATCTGGAAATGAACTACAAATGCTGGAGTGAAGAAGGAATATCATGATTTGAACCACAGTTGAGAGACAAAAGAGTGCAAATTTTAGTTTCTTCCTCCTACTTCAATATTTGCATTTGAAGGCTTTTGAATTGAAAGTCACTAATTTGATCTCCTTAAAGATAGTACATGAGGTTGTATTTAGAGGCAAGGAGCTTTTAAGGGGAGGGGAGAAATTACTATTTTTTTTAGATGCATCATGATAAAGACTTGGAAGATTCTGAACTGTTATACAAATGTCAAAAACTTGATTTTTAAATATCCAGAGTTCAGCAGCAATTTATGTCTGTCTATGCCAGGAGCTGTAGAGGAAGTAACCAGGTACTCTATTACCTGTAGGGGGATATATGCTGTTAAATGAAACAATCCAGTTGGCTTGTCACATAAACTTCTGTTTATTTCATTGACAGAATATTTTGGAAGTAAATTCATTATGGGTTATTACAAATGCTTTAATCTAGCCAAACAGTGATAATATACACTCACCGGCCACTTTATTAGGTACACCATGCTAGTAACGGGTTGGACCCCCTTTTTCCTTCAGAACTGCCTCAATTCTTCGTGGCATAGATTCAACAAGGTGCTGGAAGCATTCCTCAGACAGTTTGGTCCATATTGACATGATGGCATCACACAGTTGGCGCAGATTTGTCGGCTGCACATCCATGATGCGAATCTCCCGTTCCACCACATCCCAAAGATGCTCTATTGGATTGAGATCTGGTGACTGTGGAGGCCATTTGAGTACAGTGAACTCATTGTCATGTTCAAGAAACCAGTCTGAGATGATTCCAGCTTTATGACATGGCGCATTATCCTGCTGAAAGTAGCCATCAGAAGTTGGGTACATTGTGGTCATAAAGGGATGGACATGGTCAGCAACAATACTCAGGTAGGCTGTAGCGTTGCAACGATGCTCAATTGGTACCAAGGGGCCCAAAGAGTGCCAAGAAAATATTCCCCACACCATTACACCACCACCACCAGCCTGAACCATTGATACAAGGCAGGATGGATCCATGCTTTCATGTTGTTGACGCCAAATTCTGACCCTACCATCCGAATGTCGCAGCAGAAATCGAGACTCATCAGACCAGGCAACGTTTTTCCAATCTTCTATTGTCCAATTTCGATGAGCTTGTGCAAATTGTAGCCTCAGTTTCCTGTTCTTAGCTGAAAGGAGTGGCACCCGGCGTGGTCTTCTGCTGCTGTAGCCCATCTGCCTCAAAGTTCGACGTACTGTGCGTTCAGAGATGCTCTTCTGCCTACCTTGGTTGTAACGGGTGGTTATTTGAGTCACTGTTGCCTTTCTATCAGCTCGAACCAGTCTGGCCATTCTCCTCTGACCTCTGGCATCAACAAGGCATTTCCGCCCACAGAACTGCCGCTCACTGGATATTTTTTCTTTTTCGGACCATTCTCTGTAAACCCTAGAGATGGTTGTGCGTGAAAATCCCAGTAGATCAGCAGTTTCTGAAATACTCAGACCAGCCCTTCTGGCACCAACAACCATGCCACGTTCAAAGTCACTCAAATCACCTTTCTTCCCCATACTGATGCTCGGTTTGAACTGCAGGAGATTGTCTTGACCATGTCTACATGCCTAAATGCACTGAGTTGCAGCCATGTGATTGGCTGAGTAGAAATTAAGTGTTAATGAGCAGTTGGACAGGTGTACCTAATAAAGTGGCCGGTGAGTGATATACGTATATGAAGGCTGGAATACGTTACATCAATACTTATTTTATCTGTCATGGTCTGAGCGCCGATCTCGTCCGCGCTCGGGTCATGCAGTGTTTCCTTCCCATTCTTTAGTAATTCCTTGTGGGCTCTCTGAGCCCTTATTTTGACAGCATCTCTGCGGGGCTTCTGGCTGTCAGGAGCCGAGCTCAGCAGTGACAGCTGGACTTGATCTGATTCAGCTGTTAACGCCTCATCAGCTGATTAATTATCTTGCCCTACTTAAGGGAGCAGCTTAGGTTACTCCGGGCTGAGACCTCATACGTGTATGGATAACGCTGGTCTCCCCAACGTTAGGCTGGAGTCCCTACGTCCTGGCTCCAGTCATCCTCCTGTTCCTCGCCATTCTCTGTAAGTTTATTCCTTAGCCTGTGTTTATCATCTGTGTGCCTTAACCATAGTCCTTGTTTGTGTTTTGCCCCACGTGGCTCATTATTTTGTACCTTTTTCCTTATTTAATAAATATGCAAACTCACTGGTCGCCTATAGTGTCTCATTAGCGGTCCGTGAGGGCCGCACCATAACAGTAGGTCACAGGCAGACTGAGACGCTGGTGACTGTGAGTTTGCTTGGACTTGATTTCCACTTACCGTGTACCAGTGTGCTGGGAGATGGCGCCGCTCAAGGGCTACGCTAGGAGCCTGGGTTACGAGCTGGTGAGGGCCCTCGAGGAGATTGATGGAAGCCTTTTCACCGCTCGCCTCTACGACACTCCCAGCGATGCATGCTGGTACCTGGACTTCGCAGAGGCGACCATTAACCGCCATCCTTGCTACGCTGACCATCCTGAAATCACGGCGAGGATGGCAGACATCTCTGCGCACCGGGAGAAGCTCCGTGGGCTGGAGGGAAACTCCGGCAGGAAGTCGAAGAGGAGGCATCCTCACTCCTCGCCTCAGGATCCCATTCCTGTTTCTCATCCAGTCCAGGAGTTCGCACCGCCCAGAGGTCATCCCCGACGGAGTGAGACATCAGTCGGGATTCCCCTGGAGGATTTACAGCTGACAGCGATTTCCATCTGGGACCGAGTGGCTGCAGCTCGCTCCGCCTCCCATCCTACACCAATAATAAAGCATGTGACGGCGGCGGTCAGGCTGGTGGAGAGGAATCCAGAACTGTATGATTACCCCGAATACGTTGACCTGCTCACCTCTGTTTCTGCGCAGGAGCGGCGTTTCCCTAACCTCACCTTCGCCTCGCCCTCTGCCAGTAAACGTCATCTCCATGCAGATTGCAAGCCTCAGCGAGAACCCCGTCCGGATCTAGTTCCGGGCAGCCGCACGAACTCTGTCTCCTAGCCAGCTGCAGCCTCCGTGTCTCGTCGGAGGAGTAAGATAGCCGCCTCGGCCTCCGGGTCATCTGTCCCCGCTGTTCCGTCAGCTCCTCGATCCCGGTTCGCCTCGGCTGTTCCTCCCCCCTCCTCGACGCCCCCTCCAGCTGCTGTGAACTCCTTGAGTCCGTCTCCTGCTGCTCCCGTTCCTGATCCGGTGCAAGAGGCTCCTTCTTGTCTTCCCGCGGGGCCCGCCGTCTCCATCCAGCGAGGGAAGAGGGAAACCAAGTCCACTGCAGCGGGTCCCATCAGTCCTCAGCGAAGCAGGCAAGTGCATGTTCATTCATTTCCCTCTCTGAGTGAATTGTCTTGTCTGATTCCTGGGGGTGGAGCTCGGGGTTTACAGTCCCCCGAGCTCCCTCCACCTGCTGCAGTAATTAATTGTGAACCTGCTGCTTCTGTGTCTCCTTCCCCTGAGCGTTCCCCATGGTCAGGACTACACCGCTGGATGAGGAAGGAGCCTGCGGCCCTGGAGAGTTTGGATCCAGCCCCGCAGCCACGTCATGGGCAGAGGAGGAGGGCGGACTGCAACTTGGAGCCTGCCCCGACTGCGAAGAATCCCCGGGTCTCCATGGAGGAGCGGTTCGACCCAGCAGGTCGAGGATCTCCTGCCACCACGCCGTGCGGGTTGTCGGCGTGGACGTCAGCGTTGGAGGATCCCCAGACTGTGGAGACCATCATGCTGGCTGCAGAGCCCGCCGTAGCCGAGTGGGAGCCAGAGGACGTCCTTCTTCGTCCTGAACCCGGATCGCCGAAGTCCTGGACGGCGACAGAACTCGAGATCAGGCAAGCGCTCTATTTTGTCTTCCTCCTTTCTATTCTTGAGCATTTTTGCCTGTCTCTCGGGGAGACGAGCTGGGTGCAGCCATCCGCTGCATCCGAGCTTGTCTCACCGAGTTCTGTCACTGCCGGTGATCCTGATTCCGGTTCTGTTCCCTCTCCTGAGCCTTCTCCCAGGGTCGCCGGTGATGAGTCGGTCCTGGTCTCTGTTCTGGAGGATCTGGGCTCGGGGTTGGAGGTCGTTCCTGGTGCAGCTGCGACCCAATCGGGGTCCGTCATGGGTGCAGCTCAGGCTCACGTGGGAGGAGGAGGAGGACAGCGTCTAATCTGGTGAAGTTCGGAGGTGGAACTGCAGATCCTCTGCTGAGCGATGCCGGACTGGTCCCTCATCCTTCCCCCGTTCTTTTTCCCCTTCCATCGGGGCCCGCTGGAGCTATCCGTTATCGGTCCGGCCCGTCCTCGTTTTCCCTCTCTATAGGGGGGCCGATTCCAAGTTCTCCCCTGCGGTCCTGGTGGCTGAGTGACACGGGTCGGCCGCCTGGAAGACCGCCTCGCCCATTTGGCGTACTGGGTCGGCCACCCGACCATTTGGACTTTCTGTTCGGCGACCTGGTTCGGCCACCAGAGGTACTGTGTTTCCTAGCCTGGGACTGGGGTAGGCCGCCCGAACGTTCCCTTTTTCCCCTGCCAGCGATCTGGACGCTGGATGCAGGTAGACCTCCCGAACTATTTGTTTTTGTGTTATTGTGCTCTGCCTGCCTGCATTCCTATTTTTTTTTCCCTCTCTCCCTTTGATTGTCCTCTCCATAGTCTGGGAGATGTTCTTTTGTTGCCTTTGCCCGTTTATTTGAATTGATTTAAATTGTCTGTATTTTGCCGCTGTTTTAGCGTGATTCTGTGTTTCTCTTCCTCTGGTAGAGACGCTTGCGTATTATGGTTTAACAATGTATCTGTTTGGTTTTTTGGGGGGTTTGGTCTTCTACCTGGGCATTATGGAGTATATTTGTGTTTTTTTTTTCCTTGCTCTGTTGTGCACCATGCTAATATTTGTTCTGTATTGGCCCTGGTCGTTTTTTTTTTTGGTGTATTTTCTTTTTGTGACTCTCGCCCGCCGAGCCTTTTCCTCCCTCCACCCGCCCTGGTGGGATTTCGTAGCCTTCTGGGTGGGGGGGAGGCTTGGATGTTATGTTTATGCCCAGAGTGCGTCCTTCGGGGGGTGGGAGTACTGTCATGGTCTGAGCGCCGATCTCGTCCGTGCTCGGGTCATGCAGTGTTTCCTTCCCATTCTTTAGTAATTCCTTGTGGGCTCTCTGAGCCCTTATTTTGACAGCGTCTCTGCGGGGCATCTGGCTGTCAGGAGCCGAGCTCAGCAGTGACAGCTGGACTTGATCTGATTCAGCTGTTAACGCCTCATCAGCTGATTAATCACCTCGCCCTACTTAAGGGAGCAGCTTAGGTTACTCCGGGCTGCGACCTCATACGTGTATGGATAACGCTGGTCTCCCCAACGTTAGGCTGGAGTCCCTACGTCCCGGCTCCAGTCATCCTCCTGTTCCTTGCCATTCTCTGTAAGTGTATTCTTTAGCCTGTGTTTATCATCTGTGTACCTTAACTATAGTCCCTGTTTGTGTTTTGCCCCATGTGGCTCATTATTTTGTACCTTTTTCCTTTTTTAATAAATACTCAAACTCACTGGTCGCCTATAGCATCTCATTAGCGGTCCGTGAGGGCCGCACCATAACATTATCATTGTATTGCAGCCCTCTGAATCATAGTTAAATTGAATTGTGATGTGCCAAAAGGTTCTCACCCCTAGAACTGCTCAATTTTTACAATTGGAGAACTTTCTGAATTAAATTTAAACATGGAAAAGCTGACCTTTGTCATACCAGGGCAGGTAGAAAGGGCATGAGATATTGACCATAAAGCCTGCAGGAGTGTCGGGCCAGCAGGCATATCTGTCAAATGTTCTGTTACAGAACAAGCCTGCGTGATCAAAAATACAAATGTGTTACCAGTCCATAATGTACAAAGAGATATATAAGGCACATTTTTGTATTCCTTGAAATATTCTTAGTGTATATACACAAATGACAAGAAGTGAAGATCTTCCATACCTTGTGGCAGAGGCTCATTTCCTATCATTTTGACACAGTTTTCTTTATACTGAAGCCACTTCAGGTAAGTCTCCTCCAAAACTTTGCCAGTGACCATCTCAAACTGAAAAAAATTATATACACAATGGCTTTTTCAGAAAAAATTCTCCTAAATTTGCAAGAAAAAAAAATCTTAAATCCTTTTTGAGGACAACCATGTATTCTGTACTTTACCCAGACCTTCACCGTTGTCATGTTGAAAACCAGCAGGCAGCTCAAAGCCATTATGTTGAGTGATCTTTTCATCCCTGCAGCTGTTTTCTTTTTAACCTAAACACCCCCCCCCCAAAAAAAAAAACAAAAAAAAAACTCAGAGGGAGAAGTAGAGAACAACAACTACAAATGATAAATAAAAGATAAGGCCAAAGATGTTCAGGAGGGCCATGATTTGTGGTTAAATGTATAGTCTAAAGACATATAGAGGGCATATTCAGTTGATGCGAACTGTGTTCATATTATCTAATGCACTGAATCAATCAATCAATCAATCAATCAATCAATCAATCAATCAATCAATCAATCAATCAATCAATCAATCAATCATTTCCAAATGAGCATGAATCATTTTTCCCCATTCCATTTTTTCTTTTTCCATTAAAGCTTGATTCTGTGTAATGCTACATCTTACCCATCCATTACAAGAAAATACTATTCTTTCTAGAGAAATTGTTGTCTTTTTTTTACTGCAGTCAATCATGTTCTAAAGGTCAAATTTTCAATTTTTGGAAACTGTCTTCAGAAGTTTCACAATCATAGTGAGCTAAATAAACTGAACCTTAAAATTCCATCAAACTATTGTGCAACCATGAAGACATCATGACCAGATTTGTACAAAGCTTAATTTATTTCCTTTTCTTTTTCATTTTTGACCCCTTTTCCTCACTGGAACTGCAGTGCTGTGACAAAGTATTTGCCCCCTTCCTGATTTCCTATTTTTAGATATTTGTCACACTGAAATGTTTCAGATCAAAGATAACTTGAGTAAATTTAATGATGATTTCATTAAGCGAAAAAAAGCTATCCAAAGCTATCTGGCTTTATGTGGAAAAGTAATATTCACCCCCACCCCACCCGTTACATCATTAATTAACCAGATTTTTTTTTGGAGGGGGGAAAGCTGAGTTCCAATTTTATGAGCCACAGCCAGACAGAACCTGTCTGATAAAGTGAAATAGGCTAAAAGGTCTCAAAAAGCAACACATCATGCTGTGATCAAAAGAAATTCAAGCACAGATGAGAAACAGAAACCCAGAACATCATCTAAAGAACTGCAGGCCTCATTTGCTTCAGTTTGGACACTGGTCCATGATTCAACAATAAGAAAGAGACTGGGCAAAAATGGCATCCATGGGAGAGTTCCAAGGTGAAAACCACTGCTGACCAAAAAGAACACAAAGGCTCATCTCACATTTGCTAAAAAACATCTTGATGATTCCGAAGACTTTTGGGAAAACATTCTGTGGATTGACAAGGCAAAAGTTGAACTTTTTGGAAGGTGTGAGTTCTGTTGCATCTGGTGTAAAACTAACATAGCATTTCATAAAAGAACATGGTACCAACAGTCAAACATGGTGGTGGTAGTATGATGGTCTGGGGCTGCTTTGCTGCTTCAGGACCTGGATGACTTGTCGTAATTGATGGAACCAGGAATTCTGCTCTCTACCAGAAAATCCTGAAGGAGAATGTCCAGCCATCAGTTCGTGACCTCAAGCTCAAACAGCCCCATGTGACTGAATTAAAACAATTCACCAAAGAGTGGGCCAAAATTCCTCAACAGTCATGTAAAAGACTCATTATCATTTACCACAAACACTTGATTTTAATTGTGATTTTAAGAGTGGCACAACCAGTTATTAGGTTTAGGGGACAATTACTTTTTCACATAAGGCCAAGTAGATTTTGATAGCTTTTTTTCCCCCTAAAAATATGAAATCATCATTTAAAAACTGTATCTTGTAGTTACTCGAGGTATCTTTGTCCATCCATCCATCCATCTTCTACCGCTTTTCCGGAGGTCCGGGTCGCGGAGGCAGCAGTTCAAGCAGAGAAGCCCAGACTTCCCTCTCCCCAGCCACCTGCTCCAGCTCTTCAGAGGGGATACCAAGGCGTTCCCAGACTAGCTGGGAGACATAGTCTCTCCACCGAGTCCTGGGTCTGCCCCGGGGTCTCCTCCCAGTGGGACGTGCCTGAAACACCTCAAGTGGGAGGCGTCCAGGAGGCATCCTAATCAGATGCCCATACCACCTCAACTGACTCCTTTCAATGTGGAGGAGCAGCGGTTCTACTCTGAGCCTCTCCCGGATGACTGAGCTCCTCACCCTATCTCTGAGGGTGAGTCCAGCAATCCTACGGAGAAAGCTCATTTCAGCCGCTTGTATCCGCGATCTCGTTCTTTCGGTCATTACCCAAAGCTCGTGACCATAGGTGAGAGTAGGAACGTAGATTGACTGGTAAATCGACAGCTTTGCCTTAGAACTAAGCTCCCTCTTCACCACAACAGACCGGTACAACGTCCGCATCACTGCAGATGCTGCTCCAATCCGTCTGTCGATCTCTCGCTCCATTTTCCCCTCACTCGTGAACAAGACCCCAAGATACTTAAACTCCTCCACTTGGGGCAGGAGCCTGTCCCCAACCCGGAGAGGACAATCCACCTTTTTCCGGCTGAGGACCATGGACTCGGACTTGGAGGTGCTGATTCTCATCCCAGCCGCTTCACACTCAGCGGCAAACCGTCCCAGCAAGAGCTGTAGGTCATTGCTGGATGAAGCCAACAGGACAACATCATCTGCAAACAACAGAGATGAGATCCTGTGGTCACCAAGCATGACACCCTCCATTCCCTGGCTGCGCCTAGAAATCCTGTCCATAAAAATTATGAACAGGACCGGTGACAAAGGGCAGCCCTGGCGGAGTCCAACTCTCACTGGGAATGACTCCGACCGAGTGTTGGCAATGCGAACTAAACTCTCACAGCGGTCGTACAGAGACCGAATAGCTCGTAACAACAAGCCCGATACCCCATACTCCCGAAGCACCCCCCACAAAAATCCACGAGGGACGCGGTCAAATGCCTTCTCCAAGTCCACAAAACACATGTAAACTGGTTGGGCAAACTCCCACGAACCCTCAAGAATTCTCGAGAGGGTAAAGAGCTGGTCCGATGTGCCACGGCCAGGACGAAAACCACATTGCTCCTCCTGAATCCGAGGTTCGACCAACGGCCGGACTCTCCTCTCCAATACCTTGGCATAGACCTTCCCAGGGAGGCTGAGGAGTGTGATCCCTCTAAAGTTGGAGCACACCCTCCGGTCCCCTTTTTTGAAGAGAGGAACCACCACCCCGGTTTGCCATGCCAAAGGCACTGCCCCCGACCTCCACGCAATGTTGCAGAGGCGTGTCAACCATGACAACCCAACAACATCCAGGGCCTTGAGGTACTCGGGGCGAATCTCGTCCACCCCCGGGGCCCGGCCATCGGTATCTTTGTACCGATGGTATCGGTACAAAGATACCGATGGCCGGTATCTTTGTCTAATATTAAAATTCGATTGGCTGTGTTATCAATTGTACATAGCCATATGATCGTAGATGCGTAGACTTAAACTGGATTTATGCACCCACATCAGGTCAATGCCATTACCGACATATGCCACCAATGAAGTGATCTGCAGTTTTTTCTTGTGCGTTGGGTGGAATGCATTGTTCTGTTGCAAAAATGGGTTTTAGCTGATGTGTAGAGTGATTTGTGTTCATTGTGTGTTTTTATTAAATAGCGATGGACAAGAGCAGATTGTAATGGAGTTGGAGCAAATAAATGTTAAGAAAAAGCAACTTTTCATACAATCGCTGCACAGAGAAAAATAGAAGAAGTTGGAGAAAATTGTGAGGGTGACCACCACCACTGCCGTTACTTGACAAGCTGTGTAATTACTGGGGCTATGACGAGCCCCAAAATGTTCTACGTATATGTGCTTGCTTCCTCAATATTCTTTTGAATTTAGACTGCTGTTTAACCGACTCACCTCGGAAGCTGTGCCGCTGTGAACAGGCAGAGCCAAGCAGCAATAAGAACCAGGAAATGTGAAGGAGGAGACAAACTGGACCAATCACAGCTCTTACGGCCTGTGTCGCCGACATGCACCTCTCCTTCTCTGGAGAGGTGCACGTCGGGTGATGAAATAAGAATGCATGTTGCTACTACGTCAACACTGTGTCGACACAGTTGCATAAATTGCACTTTATAGTTCTTTAATTAGTACCATTATATTTTGAAAATAAATTTAAAACTTTATAAATAAGTAGATTGTGGTGACCCAGCATAATGCAGACTGATACTATTTCACACACAGCAGGGTTGGAGGAAACGGAACACAATTTGCATACAGAGGACAATGCACAGACGGACAAAGAGCCAACCAATGTCATGCTAATCATATGTATTGACTGTTATGCTAATGTGCCATGCATTCTCTCTTCCTGTATCACTGATAAAAGAGCTTGTGTGACATGCCTCAAAAACACAGAAAACATGGCACACACAGCACAGCAGAACACAGCACGGTAGCGCACAGCGCTACAAGTGTGTCTCATGATGATAGAGGAAATAAAACTCTGCAACCTTCCAGCTCATTGCATCTCGCCTGAATTTATTCCTCCACACTGGTGACCCTTGATGAAGAATGGAACACGAGGCGAACACCCTGGAGATCACCTGGACGGGAAGCCCCAGCACGCGTCATGGTGCACCCCTCGCCTGATCTTATCCCCCCACACTGGTGACCTGACGAGAGAGAATGACCGTCTGCTCCCTCTCACTGCGTTGTGGACAGCAGAGGACCAGAGAATGCTGCAACCTCTTCATCCTCATCGGCGCGCACTTCCCGGAGTGGGCAGCGCTTGGACTGACACGCACTATGAACGCCGACACGAGCGAAATGAAGGAAGCAGCCTGAATGGGGAAATCATCGACACCGACTGCGTTGATTTCCACCAAGCTCCCTGACCCTGACTCAGCTCGCGACAAGCTGACCTCCCACGTACAGCAAACATGGCACACACAGCACAGCAGAACACAGCATGGTAGCGCACAGCGATACAAGTGTGTCTCATGATGATGGAGGAAATAAAACTCTACAACCTTCCAGCCTGTCGCATCTTGCCTGAATTTATTCCTCCACACTGAATCTGACTCAACTCACGGCAGCCGACCTCCCGCTTACAGAATCCCCGCACGCACACCGCAGGATTACGAGGACAGTGCAACTGCCATGTATGTGGTCACTGCGCCAAGCGCACGCCACGCACAGGGACGAACCAGCTCCACAGACTGATACAGCGTCCTCCGCCGCTGCACATGCCCGAGAAACATGGCCGATTGCCACCCTCGGAACCTTCAGGGCTGGTCACGCACCTGAAGCAGACGTGCAGTCCGCACACAGGACTTTATATGGGTTTCTCAGCCACGGAACTCGAGGGGAATTTAGCCAATTGCTGTCCCTGATGGCTTTAGGACTGCTTCCGCACCTAAAAGCCAAACCGCCAAGTCCCTCACACAGCTGCAGTTGTTTCACAGCCGCTACGCATCACTCGGGGAATTTGGCCGCTCGCCTTCCCCACATCCTTGCTGGATCGAGCCGCGAGAGGAGCCAGAGACTTAATTTTTTTTCACAGCCGCTGTGGATCTCCGCCAGGTTTACCGGGAAAGTCCCTCACCATCGCAGACCCACACGCAATTTTTGCACAACCCAGACACCTTTGACGTCCTGGGCCAGCACTCACTTACTCCCACCCCCCTCCCCCTCCTCCTCCACAGCGCTCTTCCTGCACCTCACACCCTAAAGCCAGCCGATCGGCATCTTGTTTCATAACACACAAAGCGCACCGGCCCGTGCGCCCGTGATCCACGGCCGTTCAACGTGCTGGAACCCGGAGCAGAGCACACTGTTTTTTTTCCACCCCTGCCCTGTCCCCTCCATGGACTGACATGCCCTCCGGCACTCCTTTACAGCAGGACAGTTCTACCGGAGCTGGAGCCCAAACAACGGTGTGTGTGTGTGTGTGTGTGGGGGGTCACAGCCCCTTCTGAGCGTTCTGGGGGGAGCCGTGTGGTGACCCAGCACAATGCAGACTGATACTATTTCACGCACAGCAGGGTTGGAGGAAACGGAACACAATTTGCATACAGAGGACAATGCACAGACGGACAAAGAGCCAACCAATGTCATGCTAATCACGTGTACTGACTGTTATGCTAATGTGCCGTGCATTCTCTCTTCCTGTATCACTGATAAAAGAGCTTGTGTGACATGCCTCAAAAACACAGCAAACACGGCACACACAGCACAGCAGAACACAGCACGGTAGCGCACAGCGCTACAAGTGTGTCTCATGATGATGGAGGAAATAAAACTCCGCAACCTTCCAGCTCGTCACATCTCGCCTGAATTTATTCCTCCATAAGATAAAATTATGGAGGGGACTTTGTTCAATTTAACCTGGGACTGTCCGGCTTGGCTTTTGATTGTGTGATTTTGATGTTGCAAAGATGCAGCATTGAACATCAGTTTTCTATTAAAGTCCCTAACAAGTGAATCCAGCATTTTTCTTCTAAACATAATACAGGTACATCTCAAAAAATTAGAATATCATGAAAAAGTTCAATATTTTTTGTCACTCATTTCAGAAAGTGAAACCCATACTGTATATTATACAGAGTCATTACACAGAGAGTGATATAGTTCAAGTGTTTATTTATTTTAATTTTGATGATTATGGCTTACAGCCCATTGAAAACCCCAAATTCAGTTTCTCAAAAAATTAGAATATTACATAAAATTAATCAAAAAATATTTTTTTAATAGAAATGTTGGCCGACTGAAAAGCATGTCCATGTACACACTCAATACTTGGTTGGGGCTCCTTTTGGATTAATTACTGTATCAATGTGGCGTGGCGTGGAGGTGATCAGCCTGTGGCACTGCTGAGGTGTTATGGAGGCCCAGGTTGCTTTGATAGTGACCTTCAGCTCATCTGCATTGTTGGGTCTGGTGTCTCATCTTCCTCTTGACAATACTTCATAGATTCTCTATGGGGTTTAGGTCAGGAGAGTTTGCTGGCCAATCAAACACAGTGATGCGGGGCAGCGCGGTGACAGAGTGGTTAGCACTGCAGCAGCACAGCAACTCACCCTTGGCCGGGGGATCCTGGGTTCGATCCCAGCCCCCGACCAACAGTGATCTGTGTGGAGTTTGCATGTTCTTTCCATGTCTGCGTGGGTTTACTCCAGGATTTCTCCGGTTTCCTCCCACATGCCAAAAAAAACCATGCAAGTTAGGTAAATTGGCATCAAACTGGGGATTCTAAATTGTCCTTAGGTATGAATGTGAGAGTGAATGGTTGTCTGTCTCTCTGTGTTGGCCCTTCGATGGACTGGCGATCTGTTCAGGGTGTACCCTGCCTCCCGCCCAAAGATGCTGTGATAGGCTCCAGCCCCCCCGCGACCCGAAAAGGATTAAGCGGAAGAAGATGAATGAATGAATTATAAACAAAGCACTGACAGCTGACATTTGACACTGTTCTGGGAGTGGGCGTGGTTTCAGCATGCAGACATGCCCCCACCATCTCAGAGCAGGGAGGGCTGATTGATTTTTAAAGCTGTTTTTACATAATTGGCAATATTTTTAAACATTCAAATTCGGCTGCACAGTAAATAATACACTTTTGTTTGGTCTGGTCGACTCAAAACACATTTACTGATTCACTTGTCAGGGTCTTTAAATAAAAAAAAAAACACTGTGGAACCTCGTCCTTTAAACAGCATCTGTCATGAAAGGGCAAATAACAACACAGGTTGGTTTCATCACTGTCTGAAACAATTTGACATTTGAAGAAAACACTGCCCATCCATCCATCCATCCATCCATCCATCCTCTGAACCAAACATTCAAAAACATACCTATGATAATCACTTCTCTTTTGGCTGCTCCCTTTAGGAGTCGCCACAGGGGAACATCTGCCTTCATCTCTCCCTATCACTTGCATCTTCCTCTGTAACACCAACCCTCTCCAGGTCCTCCTTCACTACATCCATGAATTATCTCTGTGGTCTTCCTCTTTTCCTCCTGCCTGGAAGCTCCATCTTCAATATCCTTTGTCCAATAGATCCACTATCCCTCTGCACATTTCCAAACCATCTCAGCCTTGCCTTTCTTACTTTGTCTCCAAACTGCTCAGCCTGAGCTGTCCCTCTGATATACTCATTTCTAATCTTGTCTCTCCTAGTCACTCCCAATGAAAACCTTAGCATCTTCATCTCTACCACCTCCAGCTCCATCGCCTGTCTCCTTGACAGCACCACCTGTGGTGTATGGATAAGGGACATTTGGAGTGGAACGTGGCCTGTGGCTGATGTCATCTCCAATATATATTGGGCGGACCACCATCTCACTGGGTGTTTGGAGAGTGAAAGTTTGTTGAGGACTGAGAGCGAGAGTTATAACTAAGTGTGTACATGTGCTTGTATTACAACAGTTCTGTAATAAAGTTCAGTTCAACTACAGCATCCTTGTCCGTCATCATTGCCAGGTTTGTGGACATAACACCACCGTCTACAAACCATACATCACTGCAGGTCTCACTCCTGTTTTGTAAATCTTCCCTTTCACTCTTGCTGCTACCCTTCTGTCACAAATCGCCCCTGACACTCGTCTCAACCCACTCCACCCTGCCTGTACTCTCTTCTTCACCTCTCTTGTGCATTTTCCATTGTTTTGGATGGTTGACTCCAGATATTTAAACTCATCTACTTTCACTAACTCTACTAATTCCATCTTCACCGTGACACCTGCCTCCCTCTCATTCACACTCATGTATTCTGTCTTGCTTCTTCTGACTTTCATTCCTCTTCTCTCCATAGCAGACCTTCACCTCTCCAGGTTCTCTTCCACCTACTCCCTACTCTCATTTCAGATCACAATGTTGTCTGCAAACATCATGGTCCATGGAGACTCCTGCCTGACCTCATCTGTCAGTCTGTCCATCACCATGGCAAACAAGAAGGGGCTCACAGCCGATCCCTGACGTAACCCCACCCCCACCTTGAACCCATCTGTCACTCCTACAGCACACCTCACCACCATCTCGCTGTCCTCATACATGTTCTGCACCACCATCACATACTTCTCTGCCACTCCTGACTTTCTCTCCAGCCATACTGCTGTTGTGTCCTTGGGCAAGACACTTTACCTGCCTTACCTCCAGTGTCCATGACACTGGGTATGAATGTGTATAAATGTTCGGTAGTGGTCGGAGAGGCCGTTGGTGCAATTGGCAGCCACGCTTCCGTACGTCTGCCCCAGGGCAGCTGTGGCTACAGAAGTAGTTTACCACTACCACTGTCTGTGGCGTGAATGAATAATGTATCCATTGTAAAGCGTCTTTGAGTGTCTCTGGAAAGTGCTATATAAATCTGATGCATGATTATTATTATTATTATTATTATTATTATTATTATTATTATAATACAGTACCACACTTTCTCTCTTGGTACCCTATCATATGCTTTCTCTAGATCCACAAAGACACAGTGCAACTCCTTCTGACCTTCTCTATACTTCTTCATCAACACTCTTAAAGAAAACATTGCAACTGTAGTGCTCTTTCTTGGCATGAAACTGTACTGCTGCTCACTGATTGTCACCTTTCCCCTTAACCTGGCTTCAACAACTCTTTCCCATAGCTTCATAGTGTGGCTGACCAACTTTATGCCTCTGTAGTTACTACAGCTCTGAGCATCACCTTTGTTCTTGAAAATTGGTACCAAAATACTTCTTCTCCACTCCTCAGGCATCCTCTCACTTTCCAAGATTGTGTTAAACAATCTGGTTAAAAAGTTCACTGCCATCTCTCCTAAACATCTTCATACCTCCACAGGTATGTCATCTGGACCAACCACCTTTCCATTCTTCATCCTCTCCAAAGCTGCACTCACTTCTACCTTGCTAATCCTCAGGACTTCCTTGCTCACCATCTTTCCTTCATCCATCCTCCTCTGCCTCTCATTTTCTTTATTCATAAGCTCTTCAAAGTACTCTTTCCACCTTCTCAACACACTCATCATTTGTTAGTACATTACCATTTCTGTCCTGAATCAGCCTAACCTGCTGCACATCCTTTCCAGCTCGATCTCTCTGTCTAGCCAATCGATACAAGTCCCTTTCTCTTTCCCTAGTGTTTAGCCTCTCCTACAACTCACTATATGCCTTTTCCTTTGCCACCTCTCTCTTTGCCATGTGTCTAGATTCCAAATACTTCTGTCTACTCTGTCTACTTTCTTCATCTCCCTGACTATCACACTTTTTCTTTGCTAACCTCTTCATTTGAATACTTTCTTGTAACTCCTCATTCCACCACCAAGTCTCCTTGGCTTCCTTCCTGTCCACTGAATACAACACATACCTTTCTAGCCATCTCCCTCAATACTTTTGCTGTACTTTCCCAGTCATCTGGTAATTCTTCCCTACCACCCAGGGCCTGTATCAACTCCTTCCTGAACTCTGTGTGACCTTCTTCCTTCTGTAACTTCCCACACTTAACTCTTTAACATCCTTCTTTTTATGGACATAGAAAGCACCCTCACTGTCTATGTCACAGTTCTGCGCCTGTCATGTGATGTGTCAGGTGATGTAATAAAAATCCCCAGTTGTACTAACTATTCCACCTTACAAGGTGGCAGACACGTATAACTTACTGCTCTTACCTTGGAGGACCAATGGCCCCAAATACCCCCCGCCCCCCGAAAAAAAAAAAAAAAGTCATTTCTGGACACCAGAGAAGAAGAGTTTGTAAATGAATCTTGATGTTCGCCATCGCAACATGGAGGAGGCATTTGTTCCCAAGTTTGCCAACTATGATTCCAAAAACAGATTATTTAGCTTATGAAGGTAAATATCTACATTTTGTTATGACAGAGGGTGGCCGAAGCTGGTTGATTTGCACCTGCCATCGACCCCCAGCGCCATGCGACTGGACAGAACAATTGTGCCAGTTCTCAGTCGTCATGTGAGAAAAATTGCAGCGGAATTAAAGCAAAATTGCGGTGGAATAATCATAACGGTTTCTGGATGTGGGAGAGAAAGCGAAAATGACCGAAAGAAGACAAAATAATGACCAGGATGGACGAAAATGGATGAAGCGAACCGCCTGGCCAGTGGTAAGTGATGAATTTATTTGTTTGTTTACATTGTGACTGATTTTCTGGTTCATATACTTTAAAGATAACAAAATGCTCAAAACAACAAACGGTGACAAAAAGCAAAACCATCCTTTGTGTAAGTATATCTGCTTTTGACTGAAAGTTATGTAATTTGATATGGCTGTCGTGGCATTAGGCAAATTAAATGCATAAATTTACTCCTATCTCAAACTTTGGATCATATTCTACATCTTTCTAATTGACAGTAAGCCATTATCTCTTACCACTTTCAAGTTATAGCTTTGGAAATCTCTGACATCTGAACTGAATATTTTCTTGAAAAAAATCTTAACCACCAGAGGGACTGGAGGAAATGGTGCAATGGAGCACCACAGGCAGTCATTTCTTTGACTCTGCCTTCACTCTCTTCCTCTTCTTGCTTTCCAAAGTCATCCTACAGACTACCATCCAATGCTGTCTAGCTACATTCTCCCCTGTCACCACCTTGCAGTCTCCTATCTCTTTCAGATTTCTCCTTCTGCGTAGGATGTAGTCCGTCTGTGTGCACCTTCCTTCACTCTTGTAAGTCAACCTATGTTCCTCTCTCTTCTTGAAGTATGTGTTCACCACAGCCATTTCCATCCTTTTAGCAAAATCCACAACCATCTGTACTTTCACATTTCTCTCCTTAAAACCATACCTACCCAGAACCTCCTCATCACCTCTGTTCCCTTCACCTACTACATGCACATTAAAGTCCACTCCAATCACCACTCTCTCCCCCCTGGGAACACTCTCTACCACTTCATCCAGCTTACTCCAGAATTCTGCTTTCTCTTCTACCCGACATCCAACTTGTGGGGCATACACACTGACAACATTCAACATCACACCTTTGACTTCTAGCTTAAAAATCTTGATTCTGTCTGAAGCCCTCTTTACCTCCTAAACACTTCATATACGCTTCCTTCAAAATTACTGCTACTCCATTTCTCTTCCTATTTACACCATGGTAGAACAGTTTAAATCCACCTCCAATGCTCCAAGCCTTGCTTCCCTTCCATCTGGTTTCTTGAACACACAGTAATCTACCTTTCTTCTCGCCATCATATCAGCCAACTCTCTGCCTTTACCAGTCATAGTCCCTACATTTAATGCCCCTACTCTCACCTCCACACGTCTACCTTTCCTTTACTCTCTCTACCTCCTAACACACCTTCCCCCTCTCCTCCTCCTTGACCTTTGACCAACAGTAGCCCAATTTCAACTGGCACCCTCTTGGTTAAAAGTACTGGTGGTGGTCATTGTTAACCTGAGCCTTGACCAATCCGGTATGAAAGGCTCATTCTCCATGATCCGCATGTTTGATTTGGCAAAGGTTTTACGTTGGATGCCATTTCTGACACAACCCTCTCCATTTACCCAGGCTTGGGAACGGCACTAGGAGTAAACTGGCTTGTGCACCCCCTGTGGCTGGGTCATACCTATGATAATCACATAAGGTTACGGAGGGCCATCAAAAAACTGGCGGAAAAGGCTGGGAAGGCAAGTCACTGTCTGTGGTGTCGGAGGAGTGATAGCACATGGGAGTAAAGCACCCCTGTAGGGTCAGTTGCAGGGGGTGGCAGGGAGGCATCCCCATTCAACCATAGCCCCCTCACTGGGAGATGTACTGGACATCTCCTGATGTCTGTGGCTGGAACCACTGATTAGTGATCAGTGGCTCCAGCTGACGACCCTGCAGCTGACCCAAAGGGCACCGGAGGAGGTGCGACAGGCTAAGAAGCCAAGCAGGAAAGTCATCACCTGTACATTTTGTTGTAGATACACTGAGGCATGCACATGCAGAGGGGGGAGCTTTAGAGGCTTGGGCCCCTACCCCTTTGCCAAAGTGTCCAAAGTGCCCTTTTGACTGGCCATTTAAATTTTAAACATTCAGTATAATTAGATACAGAGTCGGCACCATGGAGGGTCATTCTGAGGGTCATTCACAGTACCTTAATAAGGTACTGGGTCCCCCTAAAGCCCCAGACTAAGCCTTTGGCATCAAACTTTGTTTTATTAATTGATAATGAAGATTTATGAAAAGTCAGATTTCTGAGTGGAAGGGAATGCAACATTACTGTGCTGGTGGTTACCCCTCCCTTCCCCGAACAACTGTAGATCACTTTTATTATTTATTGTGTTGATGTTTAATAGTAATTTAGCATCAGTTTTTCTTCATGTAAATGTAAGAGACTAGAGCCACGTTTGTTATTATTCCTGCTCCGAGTGAAAAAGTTCAGACTGCTTGGGCTTTTTTTTGAGAGACTGAACGGCCTATATTCCTTCATACAGAGGCAAAATGACATTTTCACTAAAACAAGAAAGAGTTTCAAGACTGTTGCCTAAAAACATGTGCTGGAAAATTGCATGACTAACTTATTTTTTTCCATTTATTTTTTAATTTTAGAGAGCAGTCACAGTCTAAAGTTTTATTTCTTTGATTTTATTTTATCATTAGTGTTAATATTTGTGATAATCTCTGAATCAGATGTTTTTTTGTGGGTTTTGATCATTACCTTTAGTTAGTGAGGGTGTTTCTTCGTGTTTTTTGCAGAGTGGAGCTTCATCCACTAGGAAAAACTGAAAATTATAATTCCATTCTAACAGGTTGACATAAAACCTACCTGTTAAATAAAGGTTTAGAGCAGGGATGTCCAGTCATGTGCCATGGAGGGCCAGGACCCTGTAGGCTTTACCTCCAACAGCAGATGTTAGATATTCCCATAGTAAAAACAGGCAGCACAGACGTGAAGGCGCAGGCACGGATAACGTCATCACGCCGTGCCTATATTAAGGGACTGACGGCGGGACTGTATCTTTGGCACTCTGCCTTGATGCCAACACCAACCTGTACTAGCTCCTGGTTAGTTTAGTAGCAATTATACTGTAACACGTGCTATTAGCAGTGTATGTTCAATAAACCATCGTTCAGTACAGGTCCTGCCTCCGCTGTCCTAATTCCAGACATAACAACTGGCAACAAATTGAAAAAACATCAAGAATTTGACATGGAAACATGCTTGGCACCCCTCCCACCATTCCTCACTACCCCAGGTGAGCCACCCATCCCATGGCCTCGTTAGTTCGAGTTGTTCCGCACTTATGTGTTGGTGATGGACCTAGAGAGACATGGCAAGTTGAGGCTGAGAGCAATTTAATCTACAGCCTGGGTGCCGAGGGGCAGTGGGTATTCAGCAATTTAGGACAGATGGACACATATAAGAAGTGCATTGTGCTGCTGGCCAGACACTTCACGGTGCCCAAAAGTATGCTAGTGAAGAGGATTTCACCAGTGCTGACAGCGGACGGGTGAGACAACCCAGGAGTACATTGCCGACCTCTGCTGTCTGGCAAGCGTATGTGAGTTTGGCTATTTAGAGGACGAAATGGTGCAGGACCACCTAACAGAGCACACCAGCAACCCACGACTGTGGGTGAAGCTAATCATGGTGCCCGATGACCTACCACTGGCGAAGGTGGTGGAATTGGGACAAACTGGCTCCACAGACTTATACATCGTCTTCCGCCGCTGCACATGCCCGAGAAACACGGCCGATCGCCATCCTTGGAACCTTTAGGGCAGCTCACGCACCTGAAGCAGACATGCAGCCCGCACACGGAACTTTGTATGGGTTTTTCAGCCACAGCGCACAACGGGAATTTAGCCGATTGCTTTCCCTGATGACTTTAGGGCTGCTCCCGCACCTAACACCAAACTGCCAAGTCCCTCACACAGCTTCAGTTGTTTCACAGCCGCTACGCATCCTCGGGGAATATGGCTGTTCGCCTTCCCCACATCCTCGCAGGACTGAGCTGCAAGTGGAGTCAGAGACTTCACTTTTTTTTTTTCTCACAGCCGCTGCAGATCACCACCAGGTTAACCGGGAAAGTCCCTCACCATGGCGGATCCACATGCAATTTTTGCGCGGCCCAGACACTTGATGTCCCGGGCCCGCACTCACTTATTCCCATCCACCTCCCTCTCCTCCTCCACATCGTTCTTCCCGCACCTCACTCCCTGAAGCCAGTCGATCGCTGGTTTGTTCCATTACGCACGACACACACCGGCCCCGTGCACCCACGATCCACGGCCGTTCAACGTGCTGGAACTTGTAGCCGAGTACACTGTCTTTTACACCCCTCCCCCGTCCCCCCCACGGACTGACATGCCCTCCGACACTCCTCTACAGCCGGACAGTTCTACCGGAGCTGGAGCCCAAACGACCGGGGGGGTCACAGCCCCTTCTGAGTGTTCTGGGGGGAGCCGTGTACTGACCCAGCACGCTGCGGACGGACATTATCTCACACTCATCAGGTCTGGAGGAAGGGGCCACAACTGACATACGGATAGAGAGCCCTAGGGGACAATCAGACGGGACTGTTATGTATGTGTCCACGGAGAGGACATCTGGGCGCCAGCTGATGCCTTGCTAATGATGGGTATTAAATGACAATCACTATCCTAATGTGCCATGCATTCTCTCTGTCTGTATAATGTGTATAAAAGAGCTTGTTACACATGCCTCAGCAGCGCGGTAGCTCACCGAGCTACAAAGCGTGTTTCATTATGTTGGAGGAAATAAAACCTTGCACCCTTCCAGCTCTTCGCATCTCGTCTGTTCAATTACCTCCACAATATTCCTATCCTACATTCTCCCCCCCCCCCTTGAAAAAACTGCAACCACACTAACTACCCAACCAATAAATTTATACCCGAATCACACTAATACAGGGGAACAGGCCTTTCCATTCACACAACACTGGCTCAGCGGAACCCTCCGCTATTTAAACATAAGAGTCTCTGAAAGAAAAATGAGCCACTCACCAAACTAAAATAATCCCTCCTAAGCTAAACACATAGAAGCTAAACACAGAAAATGGCGGTACCTGTCCCATAAACCCACAGAATATACATAAACATGTAAACAGGGAACTCCCCAAAATAAAGACACATAAAAAAAACAGTTTCACACAATGGGCAATAACCATTTCATTCACACCCAGGCATTATAGCACCTTACACACACATCAGTCACACACTCACTCACAGCAGGGGTCTTATGCCTATCAAATGACTCACCCAAACACAAAGGTAATTACGTCCCTAATGAGACCACCCATGGCCATAAAGACCAACCTGTGAAAGGGGAATCACCTCAGCAACATGTGCTGGAAATAAATGTAAAATACAACATTTTACAAGATGGTGATCACTGTACCTACGTCCCCTGACCGAACAGTAACATGTACTCACAGGTCACCCTACAGTAAACACACACCTCAAAACAGTTGTATTTCTTCTATTCTTTTTTTTTTTTTTAAACAGAACAATTAACTACAAACCAGAACATTATAGACTGCACAATAGACCCACTGTTAGCCCCATGCATTCAACCCGGGTCTTTCAAAGCCCCCCCGCCCCTTCCCGGAGTGTCCGTCACGTGGCCCACTTCCAGAGCGTCTCCGCTTTGTTGCGACTGGAGACGGACTGCATCGACGCCCCACTACACCCCGACGTCGCAGTTCGTTGGGATGCCTGTCAGACTCATCAGTCAATTTTAAGTAGCCGTCGCCACCGGACTGGACCACCCGCAGATCATCCTGTCCCGCTGTCCCGATTCTGGAACTGCGTACCCGACCAAGCCGAGGCTCAACCCTAGGGCGCACTTTATCGCCCTCCCTTAGGGGAGCACCCACTGGCTTCCTCCGTCGACTGCGCCACATTCTGGCTCTTTTATGACTCCGTCCATGTCCCTCGCCTTGGTTAACGGCACGGTTGCGGTCTGCGCCGTCTGGTGTTGCTCCGGACGCCAGATGATGGTGCATTGGAGCGGCATCAGTTACTGCTGGCTCAACAGTGGTATCCCACTGACCACCGGAACCCGGCAACTCTCGCTTTCTGGACCTTTCCACCTCCGCAGAGATCAAACCATACTGTGCGGGTCCGTCTTCCGCTGGACCACAAACACTGGCACGGGATCCCAGCCTAGTCGGCGTACTATGGCGTTGGCGCTGTCCCTCTTCACCCGGAATGGGCCACCTTAAGTCCCACACTTCGTTGTCACATCCCACATAAAAGGGCCGGTCCCACAAACCACCACCTGCCCACTCCTCCAACTCTCCGCAGGTAATGACGAACCCGAGCCCGTAGAAGACGTCACACCCCATTAGGTTATTTCCTTCCTGCGACACCAAGAACTCGTTGGCGTAGATGGAGGCTCCCCCGTACCTCACCAACAGCCAAACTGAGCCCACGATATCCAGCGGGTGGCTACCATAGCCATAACAGGTGATGCTGGTACCGTTTACTCTATAGTGGGGAAAACACCGTCTTACCGTCACCAAGTTCAGGATGGAGACTGCTGACCCCGTGTCCACCAACAGCTGCACCGTCGTCCTATCCAGCACGATGTCACAAACTATATGTCCGTCAGTGTCAGGCGAGACTGTGTGAACCATCGCTGGGGCCTTCTTCTTCGGTGTTACCTTAGCCAGGTCCCGTTCCTCCTTGGCGAAGTTGCGGCAAACTCTGGCAAAGTGACGGAGCAGGCCGCACCGTCCACAACGCTTGCCCCTCACCGTGCACTCCCTGGCTCGATACCGGTGCTTAGCAGATCCACAGCCGTAGCATCGTGGTGTCCCCGGGGTGGACCTTATTTTGACGATGGCCGCGTACTCGTCGTCGCTGCCCTTGTCCGAAGCCAAAGCCAGGGTCGTCCCATGTGCTCTGCTCTTCTGAGGGGCTTCATCAGAGCTAATGTGTTTCATTAGCTACTCTGCTGCCTCGTGTTGCTGTGTTAGCTCAATGGCTGCTAACAGGGTTAGCTCACCAGCGTGCGTTAGCAGGCGATCCTTCGACGAGGAGTAGGCCACGTGCTCAGCCTGTTGGTCACGAACCATCTCCTCCTCCAAGGGTCCAAACCTGTACTCACCCGCCAACTGCCGGAGGTCTGCCACAAATTGCTGGACTGATTCACCAGGCTGTTGCCGGAACTGGATGTGTCGCATGATGATGTTGTCGGGTGCTCGAAAGTAGCCAGCCATGAGCTTCACAACATCATCAAATGTGTCACCTCCTCCAAGAGTGCTGAGGATCTTCTGGCCTTCCATGCCCAGGTTATGGACAAGGAGAGCCCTCGCACGTGCTTTTGTCAGGTCGCCGAGGTCCAACGCGAGTAGATAATTTCGGAAGGCCACAAACCACCTGGTCCACAGTACCAACGGCTCTCCCGGAGCCTCCAAAAAAGGTCGGAGGGTGGCTGCAGCTCTCTCCATCTTCAATTATCCTCGTCGCCAATGTTATGTCCCAAATAATGAGGAGGCGAGGTAACGTTTATAATGTTTATTAGACAAGAACTATAACACATACAGGGAGACCCTACCGCGAGTGCAGGAGTGTGGCAACAAGACTGGAGGTCTCCTGCCTCAGGCTTTTAGAGTACAGGTGGTTCCGCCTCCGTACTGTGGGTGTTTATATATTTACATATTTATTCCATCCAGCTACAATGCTCTGCACTGTGTGTCTGTGTGTGTGTGTGTATATATATATATTTTATAGTAATATGTACATATGTATATTAGCTGCTCTTGCTTGCTTGTTTTTTTCTTGCCTTCTGATTGTTGCTCTGAGTGTTGCTATCCCTGTGCTGTTGCAATCCTGGAATTTCCCCGTTGTGGGACTAATAAAGGCTTATCTTATCTTATCTTATCTTATCTTATCTTATAGGCGGGGCCTCACCCCTCCCAGCCTAGGGCACCACCATACTAATATATTATATGATATTCCTATCCTACAATCTTTGTTCTCTTTTTCTGTTTTTGCAGGCTGGCTCTGGGATTCCCTCCACGGACGTCTCGGTCTCCGGCTCCAGTGAGTATTCCTGTGCCCGCCGCTTCCAGTCCTGTCGTGGAAGCGCTCGGGTGTCCAGGTTGCCTTCCTCCACTAGCAGTTCTGCCTGAAGCATTTTGGGTCCCCTGGGCTTACTCACTGTCGAGCTGAGGAGCATCTCGTGAGCTTCCCAGAGCCTCCTCGGCTTTTTGGTATTTTCTGTTGTTGCTGTACTGCTTGCCTTTGGTTCTGCACAATAAATTGCACGCAACGTCTCCTGCGAGTGGATTTGTCTCTTTCTTCCGTGCGCTGTGTAAAAGTGCACAGGGAATCATAACAGACTGTATACAAAAGACTGATGCAACTGGTGTGTCATCCATTGGCTTATGACTGTTGTGTTTCTGATGACAAAAAATAAATGTGGTGCTCTTTAAAACTTCTGGACTTTTATGCAAGAGTCTGTTAAGCTACCCATGTGCTAAAATGATTATAAATGCAATAAATCTGTAATAATTTAGAGGTGAAGTATATTCATATGATAATATGCATACAAAGTAAAAATTACTTAATTATTTCATAGGTAAACCCTAGAAAATTCATCCATCCATCCATCTTCTACCGCTTTTCCGGAGGTCCGGGTCGCGGAGGCAGCAGTTCAAGCAGAGAAGCCCAGACTTCCCTCTCCCCAGCCACCTGCTCCAGCTCTTCAGAGGGGATACCAAGGCATTCCCAGACCAGCTGGGAGACATAGTCTCTCCACCGAATCCTGGGTCTGCCCCGGGGTCTCCTCCCAGTGGGACGTACCTGAAACACCTCAAGTGGGAGGCGTCCAGGAGGCATCCTAATCAGATGCCCATACCACCTCAACTGACTCCTTTCAATGTGGAGGAGCAGCGGTTCTACTCTGAGCCTCTCCCGGACGACTGAGCTCCTCACCCTATCTCTGAGGGTGAGTCCAGCAATCCTACGTAGAAAGCTCATTTCAGCCGCTTGTATCCGCGATCTCGTTCTTTCGGTCATTACCCAAAGCTCGTGACCATAGGTGAGAGTAGGAACGTAGATTGACTGGTAAATCGACAGCTTTGCCTTAGAACTAAGCTCCCTCTTCACCGCAACAGACCGGTACAACGTCCGCATCACTGCAGATGCTGCTCCAATCCGTCTGTCGATCTCTCGCTCCATTTTCCCCTCACTCGTGAACAAGACCCCAAGATACTTAAACTCCTCCACTTGGGGCAGGAGCCTGTCCCCAACCCGGAGAGGACAATCCACCTTTTTCCGGCTGAGGACCATGGACTCGGACTTGGAGGTGCTGATTCTCATCCCAGCCGCTTCACACTCAGTGGCAAACCGTCCCAGCAAGAGCTGTAGGTCATTGCTGGATGAAGCCAACAGGACAACATCATCTGCAAACAACAGAGATGAGATCCTGTGGTCACCAAGCATGACACCCTCCATTCCCTGGCTGCGCCTAGAAATCCTGTCCATAAAAATTATGAACAGGATCGGTGACAAAGGGCAGCCCTGGCGGAGTCCACCTCTCACTGGGAATGACTCCGACCGAGTGTTGGCAATACGAACCAAACTCTCACAACGGTCGTACAGAGACCGAATAGCTCGTAACAACAAGCCCGATACCCCACACTCCCGAAGCACCCCCCACAAAAATCCACGAGGGACGCGGTCAAATGCCTTCTCCAAGTCCACAAAACACATGTAAAGTGGTTGGGCAAACTCCCACGAACCCTCAAGAATTCTCGAGAGGGTAAAGAGCTGGTCCAATGTGCCACGGCCAGGACGAAAACCACATTGCTCCTCCTGAATCCGAGGTTCGACCAACGGCCGGACTCTTCTCTCCAGTACCTTGGCATAGACCTTCCCAGGGAGGCTGAGGAGTGTGATCCCTCTAAAGTTGGAGCACACCCTCTGGTCCCCTTTTTTGAAGAGAGGAACCACCACCCCGGTTTGCCATGCCAAAGGCACTGCCCCCGACCTCCACGCAATGTTGCAGAGGCGTGTCAACCATGACAGCCCAACAACATCCAGGGCCTTGAGGTACTCAGGGCGAATCTCGTCCACCCCCGGGGCCCGGCCACCAAGGAGATTTTTAACCACCTTGGCGACCTCAGCCCCTGTGATAGGCGAGTCATCCCCCTCGTCCCCAAACCCTGCTTCCTCTGTGGAAGGCGTATCAGCGGGATTGAGGAGATCCTCGAAGTATTCCTTCCACCGCCCAACGATATCCCCAGTTGAAGTCAACAGTGTCCCATCCGCACCATACACAGTGTGGACGGGGAGCTGCTTTCCCCTCCTGAGCCGCCGAACAGTTTGCCAGAATCTCTTTGAAGCCGACCGAAAGTCTTGTTCCATGGCCTCACCGAACTCCTCCCATACCCGCCCTAGAAAATTAACACTGAAAATAAATACAGTATTTATTAAGATTTTGGAGTAATATACTAAGGAGAGCTGAATAAAATTTACTACCCATGTGTAAGTACTTTTTTTTTACCTGAAAAGTAAAGCTCTTAGTAAACTTTACTAGAATATATTTGCAGAATTTACTTTAGGTACTAGTAAGTAAACTTTACTTAAGAATGACCTCAGTAAAATTTATTAGATTGTTTGAATGAAAATACTTGATGTTTTTTTTTAAGTAAATACCACTCCAATTTTTTTTTCGGTGCATACGTATATATTGCTAACAAATCTTGCACCATGTGCCCCTTTCTTCAAATTTGAGCCCCTGCCCCTCAAATGGTCTCTGCACGGCCCTGTACTTGTTATGGTTCGAGCGCCGATCTCGCCCGTGCTCTAGCCATGCACTATTTTCTCCCTTTTGACGGCTGTGTGCCCCTTTTGGCTCTCTGAGCCTTTATTGTGACAGCGCTCGGAGGGGCTTCCGGCTGTCAGAGCTGTCAGCTGAGCTGCATTTCGCCTCATCAGCTGCTCCCTACTTAAGAGGGCAGTTGGGAGTGAAATATGCGGCAGTCTCGTCAAAACTTCCCCTTGTTTGACGTTAGCGAGCATCCCTCTGTTCGGACGTTGACCATTATTCTTCTGTGATCGTAAGTGTGCCTCTTTATGTATCCGTTATTCCCTGTCATTGACTGTACATCGTTGTAGCGTGTTTTAGCCCCCCGTGGCTTGTTATTTCGTCCTTTTCTGTTCCTTTAATAAAACTGTACAAACTCACCGGTGATTTGTGGCGTCTTATGATGGCTCGTGAGGGCCATCCATGACAGTAGACTGCCGCCAGACGGAGACACCTATCGCCGTGAGTTTGCCGTGGTGTGGAGTGTTTTCCCTTCGCTTGGGCTGGTGTACAGTATGTCTGCCCTCGAGCGTGGGTTCTGCCCTGAGTGGTTCCAAGAGATCGATGGCTATCTGGCTAAGGCCCATCGTCTCATGCCCACTTCAGCGGCAGGTGACTACTTGTTTCTCGCCCAGAAGGCCTTATTGAAATATCACCTCACCTCCTTTCCGGAAGGAAAGGAGAGGGTAACACAGATTGTGGCACAGTGTGGGTTAATTGGAGAGGCGGCCAAGGAACCTCCTCCTTCTCCCCCGAGTACGGCCTCCCTGATGAGGGTGGAGGTCCGTGGACTGGAGGGAAACCCCGGCAGGAGGCCGACGGAGAGGAATCCTCGCTCCTCATCTCGGAATTCAGCTCCCGTCACCCGTCCAGCCCCGGTGCCATATGTTCCTGGCTCTATCGTCTCACCATCAGCCAGTAAGCGTCATCGCCATGTCACAATGAGGCCCCAGCGAGAATCCCGTCCAGATCCAGATCCGGGTTGTCGGAAGAACCCAGCCTCCCAGTCAGCTGCGTCTTCCACGTCACGACAAGAGCGAATCCCCGCAGTCGCTTCCCCTGGGTCATCTGGCCCAGCTGTTCCGTCAGCTCCTCGTGCCCGGATCGCCTCAGCTGTGGCCCCCTCCTCCTCGACATCATCTCTAGCTGCTGTGAGTGCTGCAAGTTGTGCTTCGGCAAGGCCCGTCTGCAATCCACCACGAGTGGCTCCTCCTCGTCATCCCGAGGGGCCTGCCGTCACCATCTGGAGAGGAAAGGGAAGAACTCCACCCGCTACAGCAGGCACCATCCATCCTCCGGGAAACAGGCAAGTGCAAGTTCATGTTTCTCCCCGTAGTTGTGATTTGCCTTGTCTGACTCCTGGGGGTGGACTTCGGGGTTTGCAGTCCCCCGAGCTCCCACCACCTGCTGTAGCGTCTGTCATTAAACCTGCTGCCTCTGTGTCTCCCTCCGCTGAGCGGTCCACGACGCCAGGCCTACGTCGCCGAACGAGGAGGGGGCCTGCGGTTCTGGAGAGCCTGGTTCCAGCCGCGCAGCCACGTCATGGGCAGAGGAGGAGAGCGGACTGCAGCGGGGAGCCTGCGCCGACAACAAAACGTCCCCAGGTCTCCACCGACGAGCAGTTCAATCCAGCGGGTCGAGGGTCCCCTGCCACCACGCCGTGTGGGTCGTCGGTGTGGACGTTAGTGCCGGAGGGTCCTCAGGCTGCGGAGACCATCATGCCGGCTGCGGAGCCCGCCGTAGCCGAGTGGGAGCCAGATGACGACCTTCTTCATCCTGAGCTCGGATCATCGAAGTCCTGGACAGCGACAGAACTCAAGTGCAGGCAAGTGCTCTACCTTGCTTTCCTTCTTTCCATTTTAGAGCATTTTTGCCTGTCTCTCGGGGAGACGAGCCAGGGGCAGCCGTCCGCTGCGCCCGAGCTCGTCTCGCTGGGCTCTGTCGCTACCAGTGATTCTGATCCCTGTTCTTTTCCTTCTCCTGAGCCTTCTCCCAGGGTCACCGGTGCGAAGCCAATCCCGATCGCTGTACTGGAGGTTCGGGGTTCGGGGTTGGAGGTCATTACTGGTGCTGCGCCGACCCAGTTGGGGTCCATCGCGGGTGCAGCCGAGACCCAATCGGGGTCCATCGCGGGTGCAGCACCGGTGTTGTTCAAGGTCGGCGAAGGAGCTGCAGACCCTCTGCCGCCTGACAGTGAACTGGCTCATCCTCATCATCATCCTCATCATCACCGTCGTCTTTCCAGCTCATCTCCACCGGGGGCCGTTGGGGTTCTCAACATTTGGCCCGGCTCTCCCTCATCTTTCCCCTCTCCAGGGAGGCCGTCTCCAATTGTTCCCCCACGGTCCTGGTGGCTTAGTGATGCGGGTCGGCCGCCTGGGGAGCTGTTTCGCCGGTTCGATGTTCTGGGTTGGCCACCCAACATACGGTGCTTCCTACTGGGCGACCTGGTTCGGCGGCGAGGGGTTCTGACTTTCCGGGCCTGGGACTGGGGTAGGCTGCCCGAACATTTCCATTTCCCCTTAATCACCATTTGGCCATTGGACGCAGGGAGACCGCCGGAACTGTTCCTGTTTAATTGGACTCTGCCTGTCGTCATCCTCATGTGTTTTGTGGTCCCACTGAGGTATAAGGTCATTCTGTGTTAGTTGTTCTGATCCGTGTATTTACCATTGTTTAGCATGTCTTTTTTTTTTTCTCCTCTCCCCTCTCCTGTCTGAGGGATGAATTGTATCTAACTCTTGGTGTCTTGCGGGCCTGTGGGTTTAGTTATAGGCCTCCTGTTTGCTTTTTGCCCTGTTCATGTATCATTTGTGCGCTATGGAGTATTGTGTTTTTCTTTTTAACCATACTCTGTATTGCCTCATTTGTTCCCTGTCATCGTCATGGTGGTTTGTTTTGTTGCTCTGTTCTATGTCTCATCTGTGAATTATGGAGTGTTTTTTTTTTTTTTGTAACCATACTCTGTAATTGCCTCATTTGTTCCCTGTCTTGTGTCATGGTTTTTTTTTTCTCTCTTTCTGGTTCTCGCCCTCCAGGCCTTTTCCCCCATCCGCCCACCCTGGGGGGTGGGGGGTGGGGTGGGGGGCTTGGGTGTCATACGGCGCTCGTAGTTCGCCGCCTCGGGGGGAGGTACTGTTATGGTTCGAGTGCCGATCTCGCCCGCGCTCGAGCCATGCACTATTTTCTCCCTTCTGATGGCTGTGTGCCCCTTTTGGCTCTCTCAGCCTTTATTGTGACAGCGCTCGGAGGGGCTTCCAGCTGTCAGAGCTGTCAGCTGAGCCGCATTTCGCCTCATCAGCTGCTCACTACTTAAGAGGGCAGTTGGGAGCGAAATGTGTGGCAGTCTCGTCAAAACTTCCCCTTGTTTGACATTAGCGAGCATCCCTCTGTTCGGACGTTGACCATTATTCTTCTGTGATCATAAGTGTGCCCCTTTATGTGTCCGTTATTCCCTGTCATTGACTGTACATTGTTGTAGCGTGTTTTAGCCCCCCGTGGCTTGTTATTTCGTCCTTTTCTGTTCCTTTAATAAAACTGTGCAAACTCACCGGTGATTTGTGGCGTCTTATGATGGCTCGTGAGGGTCATCCATGACAATACTCAGGAGACAGTATCTCACAGACTTGTTTCTAAGGCTGTATAAAGCAATGCCACATCTTGGGTGAAATATTTTCTTCAGATTTTGATGTTGTGGTAACACTGATATTGGGATTACATGTATTCTGAATAACTAAGAGATAAGCCAACAGGAATTCAGAAAAAATCAAGTTTATATTTATTTATTGCTGAGAAACAATTACCGTGAAAATCTTGGTCATGATTAATCTTCAAAGATTTCACATTAACTCACAATTAATCCTGTTTAATTAATCATGATTAAGAGAACATTTTCCCCTAATGCAATGTACACATTTTTCATATTCTTAAGTGATAAGGACCTGTACTTATATAGCACTTTTCTAGTCTCAAAGACCACTCAAAGCACTTCACTAGTACCAACCCTGTATTCTAAGGGCAATTTAGAATTACCAGTTAACCTAACATGCATGTCTTTGGATTGTGGGAGGAAACTGGAGCACCCAGAGTAAACCCATGCAGCACAGGCAGAACATGCAAACTCCACACAGAAAAGTCACTACCCCTGCCAGCCTGGGGATTCAAACCTGGAAACTTCTGTTCGGCAATAGTGCTAACTACTGTACCACCATGCTGCTCAGTATTAATATTCTTATTAACACTGGAGTTGACAAATGTACTTGCTTTCTGCAACTGTATAAGTTTGTTTAAAGCTTTCAGTATTTCAAAAATGACAGCAACTACCCAGAATATTGTAACGATCGTTGATTTTGTGTTGGTTGGGAACGTGCTCACTATTCTTGCTATGAGTTCTGCTGTTATTCATGTGCCATTAAGACGTAGTGAATGTTGTACGTGAATATGGATTGTACGTAAGTTAGTTGTTGTGGGACAGTTGCGGTGGCTACAAGCGAGTGAGCTGGGTTAGAGAACTGGCATGGGTGACGGCCAAGAACAGTAACCCATTTAGGGCTTAGGTGTTGTTCTGCTCCTGTGAGTAATCAAATAAAGCCATTCTAAAGAAGAGCTAAATGTCTGGTGCTTGAGAGAAATTACAGATGTTACACTGGTGTCAGAAGTGACTGAGCCAACGTCAAAGCTAACAGCTAGCCATGCTAACGCAAGCAAAGGAGCTCTCAGCTCGACCGGGTATGTCTGGCGCCGAGGTTAAGATGGAACAACCAGAAATGATTGTACGCCTGCGGATGCTTGCAACCCCCAGAGAGACAGCGTGGTTGCTTGCTGCTGAAGCTGAGTTTCCCCCTGGGTCATCCCGCCATGACAGCGGGGACTCCCGCCCTCTGCAGAGCGGGAAGGAGCTGGTACATCCCGATGCAACGTCACATGATGTAAACAAAGATGGTGGTGTCCAGGTATCTGTAACGCTGGTTGCAATTTAAACTCCTGAAGTTTAATGGCATGACAGCCTGGGAGGTTTTCAGAGCCCAATTTGAACTGTTGGCTAAAGCTGCTGGCTGGTCTGATGAACTCAAAGCATTGCAACTAGCTCTGTGCCTGACTGATGATGGAGCTGCATGCCTATGATTGCTGAGTCCTGAAGAGAGAAAGGACTATGTCATGTTGGTTGGGGCTCTTCAAAGGCATTTTGGGAAATATAATCAGCCTGTTCTGCTTCGTTCTGAATTCAACAACAGATGCAGTCACTCTGGTGAGCCCCTCTGCATCCTGGCTAATGAGACTGAATGCTTGTGCAGACGCGCCCATGCTGATATGCCACCAGCAGTGCAGAAAGAGCTTGCCAGAGACCAATTCTTACAGGCACTTAGTCCCAGACAGCTGCGTGTCCATGTACAGCTAGCCCACCCTGCCTCGCTAAGTGAAGCTCTGGAGTTAGCACTAGAGAGAGAGTTGTTAAGAGGGGATGAGTTGCTGGAGGACACACCCGCAGTGAGAGCAGTGATGATGGACACTCAGCACCGGGGAGACGAGGGGGTGCAGGACAGTGCTCGAGCATCTGTTGTACAACCTGCTGCCCAAGTTGCTCGCGGCCGCCGTGCTCAGAAAAGTTGTGGATGTGGACAATCAGGACACCTTCTCATGCAATGCCCCAGGCTCTCTCCTGTGCAGGGAAACTTCAGGGGGCCCGTGTAGGTGGGGAGACGCGGGCCCATGACATTAGCACCCATACCCCATTACCACAATGGCTGGGGACAGTAATCGCTGTGGGCTGGACTCTTGTTAGAGACTTTTGCCACATTCCTGTGACTGTGTCAGGCGTCACATGTGCAGCCCTGCTGGACACTGGGTCTAATGCTACATTGGTGTGGCCTGACATTGTTCCTGTGGGGGCTGGTATTGAATCCACCTTTGTGCAACTTGGAACAGTGACTGGCAATCTGGCCCCCATTAGAGGACGGGGAGAATTCCTGTTTAGGGTGGGAGACCTTTCAGTGCTCTTTACTGCATGGGTGGCTGAGGTGCCGGATGCCTGCATCCTTGGGTTGGACTTCTTACGAACTATCGGTGGCAAACTCGACATGGGTAAGGGCTGCCTCATCTTCCCTCGGGGGAACTGTCTACCACTTACATCACTTCATGCCTGCATGGGCCCCCTCTCTGCTGCTGTTACAACCACGGAGAGCAGTGTGTACCCGGCAGCCACTGTGATGCTGAGCCAAGCACTGCCCCCTGCCCCTGCACTAGCACAGGTACTCTGCGATCAGTCACCTTCCCCTTCCAGCCCCCATGTTGAGCATCCGATACACTCTACAATGGGAGAGGATGAACGGACTGCTGCAGTGAGAAACATTCGGGCAAAGAACTGTGAAGGACTGAGCAGCAGCAGCAGGAGAGCTTGTGGCAGGTGCTGCTGGAGTTTAGAGACATTTTTGCCCTTAATGAGAGTGAGGTGGGCCTAACTCATCTAGTGGAGCATGTAATAGACACTGGTGACGCCCACCTAATTAAAGCGCGTCCACGGCACCTTCCCCTGGTCCGCCAGGAGGCAGTAGACAGGGAGTTGGACGAGATGCTGAAGGCAGGCATCATTGAGCCATTTGAAAGTCCATGGGCCTCGGCGGTGGTTATGGTGCCCAAGAAGAATAGCACCAGGATGCACTTCCGTGTTGATTATAGGTCACTGAACAATGCCACGAAAAAAGACTCTTAACCGCTCCCCAGAATCGATGATTCCCTGGATTTAGCATCGGACTCCTCCTTGTTCTCTACCCTTGACCTCTGGAGTGGGTACTGGCAGGTCCCACTGTCTCCAGAGTCCAAGCTCAAAACTGCTTTTTGTACCAACAGGGACTGTGGCAGTTTAGGGTCCTCAGCTTTGGTCTTTGCAATGCCCCCGCCACCTTTGAATAGCTTATGGACAGAGTGTTAGTAGGTATTCCCCATCAGCAGTGCTTGGTGTACCTTGATAACCTCCTTGTCCACGGTAGCTTCTTTGAGGTAGCTTTCCTTTCCCTACGAGGGGTGTTGGGGAGAATAGCGGCTGCGGGCCTGAAGCTGCACCCAGACAAGTGTCACTTTATGAGAAGAGAAGTGGATTTCCTGGGCCATAAGCTGGGAGGTGAGCATTGGCACGCTAGAACTGGCCCATCCCCACCGACCAGGCACAGCTCAAAAGCTTCTTGAGGCTGATGTTGTACTACAGGAGGTTTGTGAAGGGCTTCTCCTCGATAGCTGAACTGCTCTTCTCCCTCCTGCAAAAGGACCGTGTATTCAGCTGGACACAGGAATGTCAGCATGCATTTGACACTCTCCGTCCAGTGCTGACGGAGTCTCCGATCCTTGTCCCCCGACCCGTCCCTGCCCTTTGTCCTCGACATGGATGCCACTGACATCGGACTAGGAGTGGTGCTGTCACAGCTGGGGGCCTGATGGTGAAAAGGTGGTGGCATATTTTAGCTGAGTGCTTAACAAGAGTGAACGTCATTACTGTGTCACAAGACGAGAACTTCTAGCTGTGGTGATGGCGGTAAGACACTTTAAGTACTACCTGTGCGGCACACCCTTCACCATCAGAACTGATCATGCTGCCCTGCAGTGGCTGATGTCTTTTAGGGAGCCAGAGAGTCAGTTGGCTCGCTGGCTGAAGGAGCTCCAGTCATTCAACTTCACCATTGTGCACAGAGCAGGTAAGCACCACTCGAACACTGATGCACTGTCTTACCACCCATGTGCTGCAGTCTGCTGCCGCTACTGTGAGAAGAGAGAGATGAAAGAAAGAGAACTCACTCAGAGCAGCGCAGTGCAGATCTGCTGTGGGATGTCATGGGTGGTGGATGCAGCTGAGTGGAGGGCACAGCAGAAACAGGATGACAACCTACAACCGGTGCTGCAATGGCTGGCACAAGGGCAGAGACTGTCTTGGGAAGAAGTCACTGGACTCTCTGTTGACACCAAAGGGCTGTGGGCCAAGTTCAACATGCTGCGCCTGAGTGATGGTGTGCTGCAGTGGGCGTGGAAGAAGCCTGCTACAGGGGAGGAGAGGTGGCAAGATGTGGTACCCAAATCGCTGAGGACAGCAGTCCTGGAAGCTTGCCATAGGGGGATGGGGTCAGGCCACTTCGGTATTTCAAAGACCCTTCGTCGCCTCCGCCAGGGTTTCTACTGGGGTCAGCAGAGAAGGGACATAAATGACTTCTGCCACAGCTGTGACACCTGCACGACCCACAAGGGACCACTAGACCAGTCATGTGACCAGCTTCAGCAGCAACCTGCAGGAGAACCAATGGAGAGGGTGGCTGTCGACGTTATGGGCCCTTTTCCCTGAACAGAAAAAGGCAACCGTTATGTCCTGGTAGCTATGGACTATTTTATTAAGTGGCCAGAGGCCTATGCCATTCCAAATCAAGAAGCAGAGATGGTAGCAGATGCCTTGGTAGAGGGCATGTTTAGCAGTTTTGGCATAGAAGAGACCATACACAGTGACCAGGGCCGTAACTTTGAATCAAAAGTGTTCACTGCTATGTGTAAATGCCTGGCCATGCAGAAAACCCACACAACCCCCCTCCATCCCCAGAGTGACGGCTTAGTGGAACAATTCAACAGAACACTGGCCCAATAGCTAGCTATCCTCACCGCAGAGCATCAGCGTGACTGGGACAGCCATCTCCCTCTCATTCTGATGGCGTATCGATCCGCCATTCAAGACTCCACCATGTGCACGCCTGCTCTGCTGATGTTAGGAAGGGAGCTGCGGACCCCTGCAGAGCTGGCCTTCGGAAAACCACCGGACACACCAGCTGCACCACCTGGAGCAGAGTATCCAAAGAAGTTGCAGGAGCGCATGGAAACCGCCGACATTTTTGCTCAAGAGCAGTTGGAGAAAGTGGGCCTGAGGCAAAAGAGAAACTACGACATCACAACGAAAGGGAGACAATTCCAAGCTGGAGAGCTGGTCTGGGTATTCAGTCCGAGGAGAAAGAAAGGATGGTGCCCCAAGTTGGACAGTAATTGGGTGGGGCCCTGCAGAGTGCTGGAAAGAATGAGGGAGATGGTTTACAGAGTACAGTTACCATCTCGGGGTAGAAAACTGCTTCTACACAGGGACAGGTTGGCACCATATAGAGGGCGTGCCCTCCCTTCTTTTCCAGAGGGGCAGGGCTGGGGCTGGGGGTCCCAGGCGATCATGGAGACAGTGCAAACTACCACCCCGGTTCAGAGACTTTGTTGTTCCCTCGAGGACGAGGAACTTAGTGTTGAGGGGGCACTGTAACAATCCTTGATTTTGTGTTGGTTGGGAACTTGCTCACTATTCTTGCTATGAGTTCTGCTGTTATTCATGTGCCTTTAAGACATAGTGAATGCTGTATGTGAATATGGACTCTACACAAGTTAGTTGTTGTGAGACAGTTGTGGTGGCTACAAGCAAGAAAGCTGGGTTAGAGAGCTGGCATGGGTGACGGCAAAGAACAGTAACCCATTTAGGGTTTAGGTGTTGTTCAGCTCCTGTGAGTAATCAAATAAAGCCATTCTGAAGAAGAGCTAAACGTCTGGTGCTTGAGAGAAATTACAGACGTCACAATATTCTCCCAAAAAACTCATAAGTACTGCAGAAATAATGCATGTGCAAACAACTAGCAACCACTTTAGCATTATTACACCAGCTGTTATCTTACCAGTTTTTATACCAGTTGCATCTAGCACCTCCCTGTTCGATTTGTGTTCCAGTAGTAGATAGTCAAGTTGGTTTTCTAGGGAGTGGACATTCACGAACAGAACTGATGGATGCAGTGTTCACCTGGAGTTAGCCTTTAGCTTAGCTGTTAGCATTTTGAGAGTTGGGTTGTGCATTGATATGGTCCATATGCCTGCATAGCATGACAGTGATGCTCCAGCAAACTGATTTGAACACCCAGAATTAAATAAAATGGGTAGTTTGTGCCATGAACTGGGCTTCATGAATCTCTGTTTTGAGTCACACAAAAAACTGTTTGACAGAAACAGTACCCACCTTTTGAAATTTCTGCTTGCATTGCTACGAGCAATGGGCTGTTGAGTTAATCACGATTAGCTCAATTAATGCACCCATCACTAATTTTAATATGTTTGAAATATGAGTTTTTACAAATTTTTACTTGGCCATGCACCTTAGTACAACAGAAAACTGCTGTAAAACATTTCACAGAGCTGTGGGCTATTAGAAAGGTAACAGAATTGACTATGAACTATTTACTTTATTTTTCATGTATTTTGTGTTCATTTTCTAAATATTAAAAGATGCACACTCACAGTCTTCCCTTGTAATGCCTCATAACAAATTTATAAAATGAAGCAAAGCAGTGCTGTGTCACTCCTCCTCAGGTTAATCTGGCATCCCAAAGGGAAGTGCTTTTATTAGTAAAGTGGGCTCAGGGGACACCATGTCTGTGGGGGTCCCACCTCAGGCTTGACGCAGTCTTCCACTGTGAATCAATAACCTGCCAAAACAATGGCTTGATTTCTTTCTCCTGGCAGGTGGACTAGAATGATCACCTGTTTTATTAATGGTGTTGGGGTCTGGCTTCCTGTAGCTGTGAAACTGTCCATGTACAGCTCATGATGACAGGGATGAATTTTAATAATTAATTCATAAACTAGATAAGCACTCAGAGAGTGCATACCTCCACCAAGGCTCCTTCAGTCTCTCATGGATCACCTCCAAAATGTAATGGGTTTGTGTGTAGGCCTAGAGACACTTGTGGTGAAAATTGCATCAAAGTCTGTCCATTAGTTTTGGAGTATTGTGGCTGACACACTGTGAGAAGAGCCTTGGCTGAGGTATGCATTGCCAGATCATCACCAAAATGTAATGGGTTCCTCTGTAGGCCAAGAACCAACTCTGGTGAAAATGTCATCCAAATCCATCCAGTAGTTTTTGTGTAATCCTGCTGCACAAATACAAGCAAAGCCCTTGGTGGAGGTATGCACTCTCAGATCGTCACCAAAATCTAATCATCTGTTCCCCGTGCCATTACACACCTTTCCTGAAAATTTCGTCAAAATCCGTTCATAACTTTTTGAATTATGTTGGTAACAGACAAACAGACAAACCCCAGTAAAAACATTACCTCCTTGGTGGAGGTAACAAACTAAAGCATCTTAAAAGAGCCAAAAAAGCAATAAGCCCTCCCCAAAATATTTCCTCCAACAAGTCCCGAAATAAAAATTACCTTAATTAATAATGTAAAGCCTCTAAAATGGAATAAAAAAACCACCCGCATGAAGGTGGGTCTCACACGGATAAATATTAAAAGTATAAATCTCAGCGTTAAACAGCAGCAGCGTTAATGCAAGCCTCTGGTGAACGGGCCCGCAACGCAGGAGAACGCAACAGTCGACGGACCGCAGCTCCAATCAGCGATAGAATTACTGCACCAACGAGACCTTAGTGCGAGTCCACCAGCGGTTTGTCACTGTGCTAACCCAGTATAAAGGAAACCTTTGCCACGGAGGCAGCCATTCCTCGCATGAGGACGGGCAGTTTTTTTACACATAAGGAGTTGTTTGGAGCTCCTTGTGGGAACTCCTTCTACAAAGATGTAGAGTGATGATAATCAAGTCAGTGGCGGTAATGCACCTGTGAGCTGGTTGCCAACCACCAATCAAATCTAAAAGAAGAAGAAGAAGTAATGAGTCACGACGGGCAGCAACAGAAAACAACAGCCTAAAAAAAAGAGACTAAACCGACTAAATAACAAGCGACAAATGGCTAAACTGACAAGAAAATCAAAACCCCGCCGACACGATTACCTGCAGCAACAGTGGTAGCAACATTTACAGTAACTGGAAGTACAAAGCATGCTGAGCCTCAAAGAGAGCAGACCGGGGGGGCAACAGCCTAAAGAGAGACCAAACAATCTGACAAACTGCTAAACTGACAAAAGAATCAGAGTCCTGCTGACATGCTTACCTGCAGCAATAATTCTTCTTCTTCTTCTAGATTTGATTGGTGGTTGGCAACCAGCCTACAGGTGCATTACCGCCACTGACTTGATTATCATCACAATTCTTACTCACTCTATATATAATTAAAGAAATCCACTGTATATCATCACTCCATATCCTGCAGCAATAATGACAGCAACGCCTGACCAGGACGCGCAATGCACGCAGAATATCAGAGACAGGGCAGACCAGCAGGGCAGCACGATGGCGGAGTGGTTAGCACTGCGGCAGCACAGCAACTCACCCTTGGCCAGGGGATCCTGGGTTCGATCCCAGCCCCCGACCAACAGTGATCTGGAATTTCCCCATTGTGGGACTAATAAAGGCTTATCTTATCTTATCTGCATGGAGTTTGCATGTTCTACCCGTGTCTGCATGGGTTTACTCCGGGATTTCTCCAGTTTCCTCCCACATGCCAAAAACATGCAAGTTAGGTTAATTGGCATCAACTGGGGATTCTAAATTGTCCTTAGGTATGACCGTGAGAGTGAATGGTTGTCTGTCTCTCTGTGTTGGCCCTGCGATGGACTGGCGATCTGTCCAGGGTGTACCCTGCCTCTAGCCCAAAGATAGATAGATAGATAGCCTTTATTGTCATTATACAAATAAATGTACAATGAGATTTAAGCATCTCCTTCAGTGCAACATATGTAAAAGAGAAAAATAAAAAAAGCATAAAAAACAATAAATTCCTACAATAAATAAAGTATAATGTGTACAGTGTACGTAATCTCTAAGATAAAAATAAGTTATATATACAATATAAAAATAAAAATATTAAAAAGATTGCACAGCCTTCTGGACCGTAAATGTCAATTACACAGTGATGTGTTTAGAGGTATACTGGGGGGTCAGGGAGGGTTGGACTGAGAATTCAGAGCCATGATGGCTTTTGGAAAAAAACTGTTCTTGAGTCTATTTGTCCTGGCTCTGATGCACCTATAGCGCCTCCCTGAGGGCAGCAGGTCAAACAGGTCGGCTCCAGGGTGGTAGATGTCCTTGATGATACATTGTGCTCTACTAAGGCAGTGGGCGGTGTAAATGTCTGTCAGGGAGGGGAGAGGGTGGCCGATGATCTTCTGTGCTGTCTTTACTACCCTCTGCAACCTCTCCCTGTCTACCATTGTGCAATTCCCATACCACACTGTAATGCAGTATGTGAGCAGACTCTCAATAGATGAGCGATAGAAGGTCAGCAGCAGGGTGGAGTTGAGGTCGTACTTCCTGAGGACTCTCAGGAAGTGTAGCCGCTGCTGAGCCTTCTTAATAATCGCCGAGATGTTGTCTGTCCAGGAGATGTCAGAGGAGATAAGGACGCCGAGGTACCGGAATGTGTGGACCCTCTCCACACACTCGCCGTTGATAAAAAGGGGGGCTGGGTTGGTATTGGTCCTCCTGAAGTTGACAATGATTTCCTTGGTTTTCTTGGTGTTCAGAGTCAGGTTGTTTTCTAAACACCAAGTGTTTAGAAAAGATGCTGGGATGCTCCAGCCCTGCCCCGCCCCCCACGACCTGAAAAGGATTAAGCTGAAGGAGATGGATGGATGGATGGATGGATGGGCAGACCAAGCACACGCACCTGCCTTCATAGTCAATCACCCACGAGTGTCTGCCACTTACAGGCACAGGGACCCTGCAGCAATTCCATCCTACTACATGTAGGTGAGCACTTTTGACACACCAGTTAAGTGTATTCTATATTGATCACAGTCTTTCGTCCATCGTTGATTACACAGGGGTACAAAAATAATTTTTTTGTAAGTTGTCTGTGTTTTTTCAGCTGATTTAAGACAACTTTGCACAGCTGAATCCGAAAATGACATCCGTTTCTCTCGATCAGGTGCTAAGTAAAAACCTGTACTTACTTAGTACTTATACTGTGCATGTAGATGAACATGTACTGAACATGAACATGAACTGTGCATGTAAATTGAACGTTACGTCATCATTGTTCAAAATTCTTAGAATTTCAAGACATAAAAAAGAATTTTGCGTCATATAAAGTGAAAACACCCTTACATGTAAAAACAAAAACGTATAAAACAATGTGTGGCCATAATTCAAAAAGTTGACCTGATTGAGCAAAAACCAATGTGAATTTTGGATTCAGCACATCAAAATTGTCCAAAATCAGCTAAACAAACTCAGACAATAAATTTGGTGTTGACCAGTGTTATCCACCTGAATTTTTCAGCTACAGAAGAGGCTCATCAGAGGTGCTGGCTGTGCATTACAACGACTTAGTTGTCAGTCATAGATGAAAAAAATAATGAGCCGAGAAATATAAACTGGTAGTAAGATCTAAAGCCAAAATATGTTTAATAGGTTTTGTTTTTATTGCGATATCCTCTTAAGTATCCATATTCTCGAATAAGTAAACTATCAAACATTTTGAATTAAGCAATTTCTTTGAGGGATGCAGTTAATCTTTCTTTCCTACATGACGACTTTCAGACTGGCGAAAATTCTTCTTCTCCGTTAAACAGCAGAATACATGAACAAAAACATTTAATTACTAACCTTTAAACCGTCCTCTGCAAATGAGAAAGCTTGCAGTGCTGCGGTGGAGCTGCCGATCCTCGGTGTGACCAGGGCTGACTGAAGGAGCACCAGCACGTCAGACTGAGCTGCTCTGAAAACCAGCTGCCTGTAAATCTACCAATTAACTGAAGAGCAACTACAATCTCTGGGGGAAAATTTGATAGAATCGCTGCTTTTGGAAGATTTTGATTTAGCTATTTTATTTTGCAGGGGAAAACGCAGCTATACCAACAGCTGAAATTCTTGCTTGCAAGACAAACAAATAAACCAACAAAACGCACTTTTTTTAACGATATTGCTGCAATTATGAATGAATGAATGAATGAATGAATGAATGAATGAATGAATGAATTTTATTTATTTCGGATAGTACATTACAGGTTAAAAGAAACTGTATAATATAACAACAAGGTCAAATTAGACAAAGACTCCTTCTACTATACAATTCCACGTGAGTTATCCGAAATGGGTGATGGCTGAAGCCGCAGCTTATATTGCCCACCCATATTCCATCCAAGAATTCAAAGGAGAAAAAAGAGAAAACAAGACAAGAGCGATTACAATTTAAAACAAGGCTAAGACAAAATGTGACTGAGAGAAAAAGAAAACTGAGCTAGTCTAAGTTAAGCGGTTACTATTCAAAAACAAATCTAAGACATAGTGTCACAGAGAAAAAAAGAAAAAACTAAGCTACAACACAACACAGGCTGGATATGTCAATCCTTATGTGAGTTTACATGTCGTCTTGTAAATATGTTTGGAGTATTTCTTCCTTTAGTTTTTGTTTAAATTGTCCAAGCTTTGTACATGATTTTAATTCAGGTCCAAAATCGTTCCATAATCTGACTCCTTGCACTGAAATACAGTGTTGCTTGGTGGTTGTTCTCACTGTAGGCTTTTGAAATATACATGTTCCTCTGAAGTGATATCGTTTCTCCCTTGTTTGGAACAACTTTTGGATATTTGCGGGCAGTGATAGATTCTTCACTTTGAACATTATTATTGCGGTTTTAAAGTCAATCAGATCTTTCAACTTGAGAGTTTTTTGTTTAAGAAAAAGTGGGTTTGTTGGTTCCCTGTAAGCTGCTTTGTTGATTATTCTAATAGCTCTCTTTTGAAGCATAAAGAGTGGATATATGTTTGTTTTATATGTATTTCCCCATACTTCATTACAATATGTCATGTATGGGAGTATTAATGAATGGTACAAGGTGTATAGTGTGGGTTGATTCAGCAAATTTTTCACTCTGTGTAATATTGCAATTGATTTGGATACTTTACCTTTTATATAATTAATATGTGGCTTCCAACACAGTTTGTTATCAATTATTACTCCAAGGAATTTAGTTTCGGATACCCTTTCAATCTCTACACCATTTACACTGAGTTTGGGTACTGGGTAGTTGTGATGGTTGTTAAAGACTATAAATTTTGTCTTGCTTAAATTGAGCGTTAATTTGTTTGAATCAAACCACAGTTTCAGCTTTCCTAATTCCTTTCCGAGTGTATCCAGAAGTTGTTCCAAATTGTTTCCACTGCATAGCAGATTAGTGTCATCAGCAAACAATATTAAGTCCATTTTTTCTGAAACTTTACATATATCATTTATATACATATTGAATAATAATGGTCCCAAAACTGAACCCTGTGGGACTCCACAGGTGACCTTCAGTAACTCTGAGTTTTTGCTGTTAACACATGCAAACTGATATCTATTCTTTAAGTAACTACTTAACCAGGACAGTGCTACCCCTCTAATACCACAATTTTGTAGTTTCTTTAATAATAGATTGTGATCTACTGTATCAAATGCTTTTTTAAGATCCAGGAATACTCCAACTGAATACTCTTTATTTTCAATGGCTGTTGATATTTTTTCTGTAAATTCCATTAAGGCATATGCTGTTGTCCTTTTGTGTCTGAACCCATATTGCTGCTCACACAATAAATCATTCTTCAGTATGAAGTTGTCAATTCTCTCATAGAATATTTTTTCAAGTATCTTGGAAAATTGCGGTAATAGTGAAATTGATCTGTAGTTGGAGAGTTCCCCTCTGTCGCCTGTCTTGTAAATCGGAATTACTTTAGCTGTTTTCATTGCATTGGGAAATATACCTGATTGGAGAGACAGGTTACAGATATACGTCAGTGGTTTCACTATGCATTCGATAACAGTTTTGACTAGTAGCATGTCAATACCATCGCAGTCAGTAGATGTTTTACTTTTGAACGATTTAACAATTTCAATGACCTCTCTTTCGTCTGTGTTCTTTATGAAGATGGTGTCTTTTACAGCAGTGTTATTGCATATTGTATCACCTGTAGGCGCCGTAGTAGGTATTTCTCGGGCCAGTTTAGGTCCAATGTTAACAAAAAAATTATTAAATTCATCTGCAGGTGAAGCTATATTCACATTCGGAGTCGATTTATTATTTTTTGGAATATTAGTTGGGTAGCTAGTATTTCTGCTTTTATTTCCAAGGATACTGTTGATTATTGTCCATGTATTTTTAATATTGTCTTTGTTTTTTTCCAGTTCTTTACTGTAATAGTCTCTTTTACTGCATCTTATTATATATGTTAACTTATTTTTGTATGTTTTATACCGTTGCTCTGCTTCTTTTGTCCTTTTCTTTATGAAAGCTTTATATAATAAATTTTTCTTTTTACACGCCTTTTGTAGTCCTTTGGTTAACCATGGTTTGTCAGCAAATTTGTGTTTAAGCTTTTTTTTAAACTAATGGGCAGTTTTTTTCATAAAGAGTGGTTACAATGTTTATAAATGTGTCATAGGCTTCATTTACATCTGATACATAGACTTCTGTCCAGTTTTGCTTCAGCAAGTCCTCTTTAAAAGAACTGATTGCGTTTGGTGATTTGTGTCTGAACGATTTTGAGATTTTTTCTGGGTTGGGCCCCGTGTGGCCATGGATAAGTGCAAAGATTGGCAAGTGGTCGCTTATATCATTTATCAATAATCCACTTTCTATTTTCTTATCGAGAACATTGACAAACAGGTTGTCAATAAGTGTAGCAGAGTGAACTGTGATTCTACTGGGATGTGTTATTGTGGGATATAGACTCATGCTGTACATAGAGTTCATGAACTCTGTAACTACATTTTGTTGATGTGGATTAAGTAGATCAATATTGAAATCTCCACAAATTGCTACCATTTTCTTACTAGTAATATTATTGTACAGCTCGACTAATTTATCTCTGAATGTCTCAATGCAAGTTCCCGGCGTTCTGTATATGCAGCTTATGATTAGATTTTTTGTTTTGTCTAGGTCAATCTCAACAGTAACACATTCCAAAGTCCCTGGTAGTGCTGAGGACATTTCATTTACAAACTTACATCTATATAGGTCATCAACATACAGTGCAACACCACCACCCTTTTTTTGAGATCTGTTAATGTTAAACATCTGATATCCCTCTATTGCCATCAGGGGAGCCTGGTCTTCATTAAGCCAGGTTTCCGAGACTGCAATGGCTGTGAATTTTCTGTTTAGCTGTTTTAAATAGTCCTGAATCTGTGAGAAGTTTTTGTTAAGATTAATTTAATTAAGATTCTTAGTTGTTAAGATTTTGATTAATTACTGGTATTTCTCAGATCACAAAGATGAAAAAAAAAATCAGTTAGCATACAGTCTCATCTGATCTGGCTTTTAAGGCAGACTGAATTCTTTGAAGCATAGACTAATATGAAGCAATATTCTTTTGTCAGTCAGGCTTCTGCTTTCTTGTATAGCAGATGACAGATCGTGTTTGCAGGATGAATCCTTGCCATGGACCATTTTCTTCAATTTCCACTCTTAATTCTAGTTTGTCATGTTAGAACCAGATGAGGACCCAGCAGCAGCACGCAACCACATGCACAGAGAAGTAATGCAGAGAATCTTTGTTAAAGGTTCAGGCTCATTGACTGAAAAATGGTGTGTTTGGAGGTTTTAACCATTTGAATTATGTCTATTGATTACGTGATTATCAAAAAACAAAGCAAAACATGAAAACACTATAAAACACACAGCCTTGATCTCATTTTCTTCTTCTTCTTCTTCTTCTTCTTCTTCTTCTTTAAGATTTGACTGGCGGTTGGCAACCAGCCCACAGGTGCATTACCACCACATACTTCATTCTATATCAGGGGTGGGCAATTAATTTTCACAAGGGGCCACATTACAGACTGGGACTGTTGTGGAGGGCTCCATTCAATAAGCTGACTGAAGTTGTATAGTTTGCATAAACTTTTACAGGTAAAAGTAGATTTATGATTTTGCAATTAAAATATGAAACAGGTGTGGTAAAAAGGCCAACATTAAATTATCATTTAATTAACAATGGCAGCAATTTTCAACAAAATATGCATTTTTGCAATATTTCAAAGACCAGCATTAAATCAACTTTATACAATTTACTGCTGCTATTCTGTTTACAGTTTATCACCACATTGCACATTTTTTTTCATGTCTAGTTGGAAAAATCTAGTCTGTTTTGAGTCTGAACAAGTGCACTACAGTCAGGCAGAATGTCAGAGGAGTGGAGAACAGCTGACAGGTGATTATGAGTGAGAGAGGATCTGTGTCTTGACTTGTTGAATTTCATCACGGAACATTTGTTCACATGTGTAGGTTGATCCAAAGAGAACTAACATCTTCTGAGTATGCCTCCCCATGTGTGAAAAGTTCTCCTCTTTAAGAGAAGAATAAAAAATCCAGCAGTGATACTGATGTAAAACGCTCTGCAATCAGTGTGTCAGACTGCAAGTCAATCAGTTCAAGCTGAGCATCACTTAGCCACACTGCAAGTCAAGGGTTAATTACACCATCAAAAACATGGTTAATTTTTAGAACAGACTTACACAATACCTCCTGGTGTACTGTATAATACAGTGTAAAAATACTAATTTCTGTTCTGTATTCATTTCAATCACCTTATCTTGCATTCGCTTCAAAAGTCCGAGGTTTTTTTCCCTGCCAGATTTGAACATCCATCAGTTGTAACACCTAGCAGTTTGTGTCATTTCAGTCCCAGCTTGTCCAAACACACACTGACCTCCATGAACAAATTACTCCCTGTTGTCGTCCCTTTCATTGCTCCAGATTTCCCGTGATGTCCTCAACCCTTCTCGTTCCATTTGTCTGGAGAGGGATATATTTTCAAACGATTCTTCTTTCTCACGACATAATAGCACTGAAGAGCCCATCAAACACTTCCTGATAACCTCCTCATCAGAAAATGGCTTACTGGCTTTTGCTATTTTGTGGCTACCACAAAACTAGACCTGACTGCTGCATCCCTGGATGTGTAAATTTTAGTAAAAATTCCCTGCTGCTTTCTTGTCAGCTCCCCCTCAGTCAAGTTCTTGTATTTCTCTGCGTTTAGTCTCATGGCGGGCAGCGCAGTGGAAGAGTGGTTAGTACTGTGGCAGCACAGCAACGCACCCTTGGCCGGGGGATCCCAGGTTCGATCCCAGCCCCCGACCAACAGTGATCTGTATGGAGTTTGCATGTTCTCCCCGTGTCTGTGTGGGTTTACTCTGGGATTTCTCCGGTTTCCTCCCACATGCCAAAAACATGCAAGTTAGGTTAATTGGCATCAACTGGGGATTCTAAATTGTCCTTAGGTATGACTGTGAGAGTGAATGGTTGTTTGTCTCTCAGTGTTGGCCCTGCGATGGACAGGTGATCTGTCCAGGGTGTACCCTGCCTCTTGCCCAAAGATGCTGGGATAGACTCCAGCCCCCCCGCGACCCGAAAAGGACATGCAAGTTAGGTTAATTGCCATCAGCTGGGGATTCTAAATTGTCCTTCGGTATGACTGTGAGAGTGAATGGTTGTCTGTCCTTCTGTGCTGGACTGGTGATCTGTCCAGGGTGTACCCTGCCTCTCGCCCAAAGATGCTGGGATAGGCTCCAGCCCCCCCGCGACCCGAAAAGGATTAAGCGAAGAAGATGGATGAATAGTCTCATGGCGATTCAAGTTGTAATCCTTAAACACTACAATCTGCTCTCCACACACTAAGCACATGGCTCTACCTTTGACTTCAGTAAGTAAACACTTTGAAGTCCTTCTTTTTTAACAGGAAGTGACATTTTTGAGGGCTAACAACGTCTGTTCACCAGCAGTGTGGTACTCCGGCTCCGGGCCCAACCAACGGTGTGTAAACTGAAAAAAAAAAAAGCTGCCGCCTTCAAAATAAAAGCAATGTGGTTGTGATGAGTGCATTATTCATGTATAATTCCTAATCTTCCATTGACTTGGCACGAGCCGGTCAGGACCAGGCAGCGGGCCGGATGTGGCCCCCAGGCCATAAAATGCCCAGGTCTGCTCTATGTCATCACTCTATATATCTTGGCCGTAACTTTGTCTCCAAAAAGCCATTTTGACTCTTCCGGGTTTTTAACTCTATGACAAGAAATGGGAAACATGACTAAAAGGTAAAAGTCACTAGTCTTGATACCTGCCCACAGCTCTATTATTGGTCAGCCTATCTGTCTGTCATGTAGATGGGCGGGGAGCCAAAGGCATTAATTTCCAAGCTAACAGTTGTAGGAAGCTCGCACCAAGCGAGATTTATATTGTTACTTTCTTCAGATTACAGTAACCTGTTGTGTATGGAAATTGGCCTTTGGGGTTTGCCGTAGCACTGCCGGGGTGGGGAACGGAATGATGTCAGGCGGGCTACGGTGGGGAGTATAAATAGTAATGTGCGCCAAATAAAGTCCAGTTGTATGTTCTCTAAGACACTCTCCGCCTGCTTCATTTCTCGACATAACATTTGGCACCAAGGAAAACTATGGGTGCGTGTGTTATGGTGCCACCTCCGTTCCTGCAGGACTAGGGTGCACTGGCTATCCCTTGGGCATGCTGGAAAAACTTATTTGGAGTTTATCTGACAGCAGCCGGACTTGACAGGGTTTCCGACGACAGGCGGAGGGGCCTGTTAATCCACCATCTAGGCACAGAAGGGCAAGGCCTGTTCCTCACGCTGTGTGGAGATGACTCGCTGGAGGAGTCGTTATTAAAAATGGACAATCTGTTCAGTGATGGTGCCATGGTCACTGAAAAGAGGTGCAGGTTTTTCAGCTGAGTACAGCAAGCCGGTGAGTCCATTTTATCATTTCTCATGGAACTGCGTTGTTTGGTGGGAGAGTGTGATTTTGGGCCGCTAACAGACGGGCTAGTTCATGATAAGCTGGCGCATAGCACGGCTAGCAAGTGGCTAGGAGACACGCTGAGGGTGACTCAACAGCCTTTGTCTTTGATTGAAGTGATAGACACGATTAAGCTGAAGGAGTCTGCAGCCCTGCGGGGACTAGGTGCCTTCACGGGTGGGGTACCGGAGGACCGGGCCTTCGCGCCACAGGTGCCGGCTAATGTGCTAACTAGGCCTAGGGGTCGCCCGAAGAAGAAGAAGAAGAGGAGAAGGCGGCCTGTGGCCCGTGGAAGAACCTGTGTTAGCTTTGCGGACCAAGTTGGTGAAGACCTGCGGCGAGCTGGCCGGGTGTGTGTGGCACAAAGAGGAAGAGGAGGCCTGAAGTGGTATGTGGTACAGCTGGACGGTGTTAAGGTGCCCCTCATGGTGGACTCGGGGGCTGGCAGGTCCATTTTGAACCTGGCAACGCTGAAGAGGCTGTTCACGGCGAAGGCTATTAAAGCGGGAGCAATACGGATGTTTGGTTATGGCCATGCCGAGATCGACATGGTCAGCACAATGGAATTTGATGTGTCGTGTGGACAGAAGAGGGCACCCAAGTTCGTTTTCCAGGTGGCATGGCATGGGTAGGACCTGCTTGGGATTGATTTGCTGGGACAATTGGGGTTTTCCATACAGGCTCCTCAAGGTTCAGTAGTGCTAACGGCGTTTACGGACTGGCAGCTCTGTTGGCCGGAACTGTTCATGGGCCTTGGCCGGATCGAGATCTTTTGCTACCGTCCATTGGTGAATGAGTCGGTGACGCCCAGGATCCAACCGCTTCAGCGCCTACTACTGGCGCTGTGTGAAGGTGTGTCGGCGGAACTCTCAAAGCTGTTGGATGCGGGGATCATTGAGAAGGTGGATGCGTCACCTTGGATCTTGAACCTGGTGGTGGCGAAGAAGAAGGACGGGGGGCTCAGGCCGTGCATTGATCTGTGCATGGTAAACAAGGCGGTCATCCTAGATAAATACCCCCTCCTGACCATGGAGGAGCTCACGGCGACATTCAGCAGGTCCAAGGTGTTTACTAAGCTGGACCTTCAACAGGGATATCTGCAGGTGCCACTACACCAGGATAGCAGAAACCTGACGGCATTTGTGACCCACATGGGGGTCTTTAGATATACCCAAATGCCATTCGGGTTGAGTTCTGCCCCCAGCTGTTTTCAAAAGGTTATGGCCACGATGTTGGCAGGTCTGAAAGGGGTCATAGCCTACCTACAGTGGGGCAAAAAAGTATTTAGTCAGCCACTTCAGTGTGTGAATGTGTGTGTGAATGGGTGGATAGCAGGATCTGTAAAGAGCTTTGGTCATCAAGAGATGAGAATTAAAGCGCTATATAAGTGAAAGCCATTTACCATTTACTTAAAAGATGAGAGAGGTCTCCAATTTTCATCATAGGTATACCTCAACTATGAGAGACAAATTGAGAAAAAAAATATCCAGAAAATCACATTGAAGGATTTTTAATGAATTAATTGGTAAATTCCTCAGTAAAATAAGTATTTGGTCACCTACAAACAAGCAAGATTTCTGGCTCTCACAGACCTGTAACTTCTTCTTTAAGAGGCTCCTCTGTCCTCCACTCCTTACCTGTATTAATGGCACCTGTTTTTTTTTGGTTACTTATTTGTACCCGTAGGTAGACTTGGTTTGCAGTCTGGTGACAAGCCACCGGCTGCTGGTCGCTGCGTGCGCGAGCGCCCTAAACCTACATGTTTTTGGTGTGCGGGAGGAAACCGGAGAAATCCCGGAGTAAACCCGCGCAACACGGGGAGAACATGCAAACTCCACACAGCTCACTGTTGGTCGGGGGCTGGGATCGAACCCACGATCTCATGATCCCCGCGATCCCCCGGCCGAGGGTAAAACTGTGCTGCCACAGTGCTAAACCACTGCGCCACCGTGCAGCCGTTTGAACTTGTTATTAGTATAAAAGACACCTGCCCACAACCTCAAACAGTCAGACTCCAAACTCCACTATGGCCAAGATCAAAGAGCTGTCAAAGGACACCAGAAACAAAATTGTAGACCTGCACCAGGCTGGGAAGACTGAATCTGCAATAGGTAAGCAGCTTGGTGTGAAGAAATCAACTGTGGGAGCAAATATTAGAAAATGGAAGACATACAAGACCACTGATAATCTCCCTCGATCTGGGGATCCACGCAAGATGTCACCCCGTGGGGTCAAAATTATCACGAGAACAGTGAGCAAAAATCCCAGAACCACATGGGGGGACCTAGTGAATGACCTGCAGAGAGCTGGGACCAAAGTAACAAAGGCTACATCAGAAACACACTACGCCACCAGGGACTCAAATCCTGCAGTGCCAGACGTGCCCCCCTGCTTAAGCCAGTACATGTCCAGGCCCATCTGAAGTTTGCTAGAGAGCATTTGGATGATCCAGAAGAGGATTGGGAGAATGTCATATGGTCAGATGAAACCAAAATAGAACTTTTTGGTAAAAACTTAACTTGTCGTGTTTGGAGGAGAAAGAATGCTGAGTTGCATCCAAAGAACACCATACCTACTGTGAAGCATATGGATGGAAACATCATGCTTTGGGGCTGTTTTTCTGCAAAGGGACCAGGACGACTGATCCGTGTAAAGGAAAGAATGAATGGGGCCATGTATCATGAGATTTTGAGTGAAAACCTCCTTCCATCAGCAAGGGCATTGAAAATGAAACGTGGCTGGGTCTTTCAGCATGACAATGATCCCAAACACACTGTCCGGGCAACGAAGGAGTGGCTTCGTAAGAAGCATTTCAAGGTCCTGGAGTGGCCTAGCCAGTCTCCAGATCTCAACCCCATAGAAAATCTTTGGAGGGAGTTGAAAGTCTGTGTTGCCCAGCGACAGCCCCAAAACATCACTGCTCTAGAGGAGATCTGCAAGGAGGAATGGGCCAAAATACCAGCAACAGTGTGTGAAAACCTTGTGAAAACTTACAGAAAACGTTTGACCTCTGTCATTGCCAACAATGGGTTTATAACAAAGTATTGAGATGAACTTTTGTTATTGACCAAATACTTATTTTACCGAGGAATTTACCAATTAATTCATTAAAAATCCTTCAATGTGATTTTCTGGATTTTTTTTTCTTATTTTGTCTCTCATAGTTGAGGTATACCTATGATGAAAATTGGAGACCTCTCTCATCTTTCAAGTGGGAGAACTTACGCAATTGGTGGCTGACTAAATACTTTTTTACCCCACTGTAGATGACATTGTGGTACACGACGCGACAAATAATCTTCACGACGAGAGGCTGGAGAAGGTGTTGAAGCGGATGCAAGAACCTGGGGTCACTCTCAACAGCGACAAATGCCTCTTTGCAACGGAGGCGATCAACTTTGTGGGGTTCTGGCTGATGGGCGAGGGTCTACAACCACTGCATTCCATTGTGGAGGCGGTGCTCCGCATCCCAGAGCCTGCTACACCTGCCCAGGTTTCATCTTTCCTCGGCATGGTGAATTTCTACGGCTGGTTTATCCCACATTACTCAGAGACGATTGGACCCCTGAGGGCTCTGCTAAAACAAGATGCGCAGTGGGAGTGGACTCCGGCACGCTCAGTGGCGGTGTCAAAGTTGAAGCAGCAGCTCACCTCACCACCGGTGCTGGCACATTTTTACCCTGAAATGGAGACAGTGGTGACCTTTGATGCGTCTGGGATGGCGTTAGGCACGGTCATGTCCCAAATACAGGGTGGAGTGGAAAGGCCAGTGGCGTTTGCATTTAGGTCCCTCTCACTGGTGGAGCAGAAGTATGCGGTGGGCAAGAGGGAGGCGCTGGCCTGTGTCTGGGCATGTGAGAGGTGGAACATATACCTCTACGGACACCGCTTCACCCCGAGGACTGACCATCGGGCACTCACTACACTGCTGGAGACGTCGGGATCAGGACAAAGGCCACTGAGACTTCATAGATGGTTGGAGTGTCTGAGGGCCTATGACTTCGCCACTAAGTTCACCCCAGGCAGAGAGAACATAGTGGTGGACCTCCTCTAGTGGGCCACTGTGGAAGCTTCAGAGGTGGTTGAGGATGACGTTGGTGCTGCCGAAGAAGATCTGGTGAATGCCCTGAACGGAACTCTCCAGGATGTGGTCTCCCCACAAGACCTCAAAGATGAATCGGAATGAGACCCAGTTATGACGCAGTTGCGCACAGTGATTCAAGAGGGATGGCCAACAAAGGTATCGAGTGAGCTGGCTCCTTTTCACCATTTCCAAGGTGAGTTGAGCTTTTGGAATGAGGTTTGCGTGGCCAGGGGCCAGTGCGCCTTGATTCCTCTTGCATTTAGGGCTCGGGTCCTGGACATGCTGCATGATAGTCAGTTGGGAGTGGTGCGGTTGAAGTAGAGGAGTAGGAGGTTGGTCTGTTGGCCCGGCATTGATGGCGATATAGAGGCCATGGTTAAAAACTGCATGCCGTGTTTGGAAAGCGGCAAGACGGGCAGACCTCCCCCACCACCGCCCCGGCCTGGTGAGTTTCCAGAGGGTCCGTGGAAGCATATTGAGCTGGACATTTGTGGTAAATTTCATGTGGCGCCATTCAACAGTCGGTTCTTTGTGGTGGTGTATGATTTGTTCTCTAAATGGCCGGAGGTGCTGCCCACCAGCTCGGTGATGATGGAGGTGGTCACGGGATTCCTGGCATCCTTGTTTACACGGTGGGGAATCTTGGACACCATCACGATGGACAATGGGCCTCAGTTTGTTTCTGGGGCGTTCGAGGACTTTTTGACCGGCAAAGGGGTGAAACATTAAGACAGCATTCTACCACCCCGAAGCTAATGGAGGGGTCAAGAGATTTAACAAGACCCCGAAGAACAGGCTGAGGGCTCATCTGGCAGACAGTCTCTGGTTCCCGGAGGTGCTCCAGAACACGCTGCTCCATTACAGAGCATCGGTCCATGCAACGACGGGTTGCTCTCCAGCGAAGCTCATGCTGGGGCAGGAGCTGTCACTGCCAGTCAATCGGTTGGAGCCTCCGAGAGCAGGACCCCGGACGGGTGATGTGGTGCTGAGGAGAAGAGTCTCGGACCAGCAGCAGAAGATGAAGGGACGTTTTGACAGGAGGCACCGAGTGAGAGACATGGCCTGAAAGAGAGGGATCGGGTGTGGATTAGACACCCTGTCAGGGCCCACAAGCTTCAGTCCTTGTGGACGGGGCCGTGGGAGATTAGGAGTTGGTAGGGCCCTGACACGTTTGAACTGGATGATGGGTCCAGGTGGCATGCCAGTAGGCTGAGGCGTGTGGTACCTGGCCAGAGTTCAGACGCTGTAAGACATTTTGACAGATCTTTGGATTGGTCAGCCACGCCAGGTGTGGACTCATAGGTGGTTCCGACAGTGCCTGGGGCAGAGTCCCCTGGGGGGGGACGCCCGGCTAGAGTGTGTCGGAGGCCTGCTTATTTGGAGGACTATGTGGCGAGAAATGTTATGGACAGTATCAGCTGGGCGTATTGGTAGTATACCTGATCACCCACTGATGGACTTGTTTATATGTATATATGGAGGATTTTTCTTTGTGTGATTATTGTGTTGTGTAAATAGAGGCTTGTTCACTGTGTTATAGTTCGACCTTGTGGGGGAGGGATGTTGTGTATGGAAATTGGCCTTTGGGGTTTGCTGTAGCACTGCAGGGGTGGGGAATGGAATGATGTCAGGCGGGCTGGTTTGTTATATTTTCACTTTGCACTGTGGCACTTTGCCACACTGAACCATTAGCTTTAGCATGGTAGGCGGTCAGAGGCAATAATTATAACTGGATACAGCTCGCCTCAGCAAGGAGGAGGTGATGGACATGCCACATGCTCAGGGGTAACGGGTTGGGCCAGCCGCTGGCCCTGGTTGGATATGAGATCTTTGCTGGCTCGAGCGGAGAATTTCATACAATATTCTTTACACTTGTTGGTGACAGAAAAGTATTTTTAACACTTTTAGAGAAATTCTCTGCTTGAGCCACTACCCCGTATCTTATGGAGCAAGGGGTTAGTAGTGGCGGCCCGCCGGCAGTCCATGACCATAAAAACTACCAGCTACCTGAAGAAACCCTTCAAATAGCAACGCTTGCCAGCATTTGCCTCTCCTCACCACTCCGTGAGATACTACCCCCTAAAGATCTTTGGGGGCCGACTTCCCTTGCATTTAGCTCAGCTCAGCTCAAGATACATCTATGGTATTGTAATATTGCTGTTTTATTATGAAGTGCAGTGTAGTGGCAGTCACTTCCTCTTCCGCCACTGCACTGCCCTATAAATACAAAGCAGGCATCTTTATTTGGCCTCTTTGTTGATGCCCCTGCCTGGTGGCTTTATTGTGTGTCCAAAAGTCAATAAAGCCGAATTTGACTATTCACCCAGTCTCATCATTACAACAAGATATTTATAGACATAAAATTTTGGCGACAAGAGTAAACTATGGAAGCGTGTGTGACACCTCTTCGCCCCTTCTGGGGCTCCCAGGCGAGCCACCCGTGCCTTGGCCACGTTGGTTTGCAGCCTTCCAGAATTATATCATAGCGCTTGACCTGGGTGAGCTTGGTATGTTAAGAGCATGTGTGTTTTTGGTGCATAATTTGGGGGTTGAGGGCCAGCATGTCCTGTGCACACTTGGGGCTTCGGACTCATTTGAAGATGTAGTCGAATTGCTGGCGAGCCATTGTCACACCCCGGATAGCGTAATAGTCCGGAGGATTAGGTTTCAACAACGACACCAGCGAGTGGGCGAGCCTGTCCGCCAGTTTGTTACCGACCTGCGGCAGCTGGCTAGCAAGTGTCGTTTCGGGCCATTGGAGGAAGAAATGATACGTGACCAGCTAGCAGAACACACAACCAGTGCTGCTTTACAAGCTAGGCTACTCAAGGCACCATGTAACCTGACATTAGGTAGGGCTGTTGAGCTAGCTCTCCAAATGGAGACCGCAGACAAGCTAACATCGGAGCTAAATTGGTGCCAGTCACAATGGCAGCCGGATCCTCCAGCCGCAGCATTAGTAGTGGACCCAAATAGTGAGGGTAGCATGGACGACGACACAATAGAAATCAGTGCTACCAGCTGTAGGTCTGCCCCGGGAAAACCCTTGTGTATGGTGAGGAGGTACCGCTGCTGGTCAACATGGGGGCAGAGGTATTGTTATTGAATTGGGCCACAGTGAGGAAATTTTTCCCCCACTACAGAATAAGAGGTAACCCAGCACCGCTCTACGGTTATGAAGGTGGTAGGCTGCGCATGGTTGGAACACTGGCGTTAATGGTTCAGTACAAGTCGGTGGTGATGGTTGACTTCACTTTCCACGTGACAGCCCAAGGCGACAACATCGTGGGCTGCGACCTGTTTTATGAACTGTGGTTCACCATTAAAGATGACGCTGGGTAAGAGTGGACTGGTTGTGGCCAGTGGAACTGTTCGGTTCCGGTGGTGGAGGACGACGCTGTGTGGGACAAAGATTTACCGGCCACCACGGCGGTCAAGCACGACCAGCCTCACTCAGGTCTGACGCAGGTGGGTCTTAGTGCTGGCGCTCGAGGTACGGTAGGAGAGGGTACCGAGCATGGCGGTGAGGCGCCTGCGTTGGCAAGTGATGGCGACGAGCTAGCTCTAGATTCCTCCGGAGCTTGGCCGCAGAGGGCTAGAGGATCTGCAGCTACAATGGCAACTGCTACAGCGGCAACCGCTACCGACACATTGTAACCAACACAAACTTTATTACAAAACACTAATTATGGTGGTACAGAAGTGTTGTCGGTTGGGAGGCTGAGCTCAAAGAGAGGGCTGAAAAAGAGCGGCTGTAAAATGGCTGTCCCTCACATTTATATGTTTGGTGTGATTATGTCACTGAGTGGTCACCACACCGACACTGACCAAACTTGTGGTTTCATAAGATAAGATAAGATAAGATAAGATGAGATAAGATGAGATAAGATAAACCTTTATTAGCCTCACAATGGGAAAAATTCCAGGATTGCAGCATCACAGGGATAGCAGCACTCAGAGCAATAGTAAATAAGATAATAAGATTAGAATTGGTTAGCCAAAGCAGTAAATAAATATACATATGTACACAATTATATACAGAGTGCAGGAGCATTACAGCTAGATGGTATCAACAGCTTTACAATTAGTTAAATTACCTGGCAAAATATACAGTAAATAAGGACCCAGACAGTATATTTCACAGTTGAATGAACAGTGTTGTTGCCACCCTCGATAATAATTCTAATTGTCTTAGTTGTGTATTGGAGGAGATGCTCTCTATTGTGCAAAGTTGTGACGTTTAATACAGCCTTTATGAGCAGCACTGGTTAGATTATAAAGTCTGACAACCGTGGGTAGGAAGGACCCTAAATGTATCATGATACATGATATTTAAATCAGCCGTGTTGTCACCCTCAGTAATGATTGATATTGTACTAGTTGTATAATGGAGGGTGCGGCGGCATGAAATAAGGCGGCGTTGTTGGAGGTTTTAAGTAGAGTTTTATTATCATACCGCCGTCACGGGATCCCCTCTCCAGCCCAAGTGTGTGCAGGCTGGATGGGGATCCTCTGGCTCTCAGAGAAGGAGAGGAGAGGCGGACACGTGTGTGCCCTACAGCAGAGGTTGAGAGATAGAGCGAGAGGAAGTGTTACAGGACCTGTGCAGTATTTATACCCAACTCAAACAATACATCAAAGCAGATTCACAGCAGTTTGTCTGATCAAAGGGACTGCAGAACAGGCATGAGATATTTGCATTTGTGAGACACAGACAGGATGCATGAACACAATGCATGGGTGGCACATTAACCTCACAGCAGTGAAATGCATAAATGGCTGATTAGATCACAGCATGCAACGGAAAAAACCAGGAGTAGCGAGTTGTCTGTCCTTAGTCTGTTTGTGGGGGGTTTCCCAAACCGCCACAGCTCCCCCCCAGAGGGCTCGGCAGGTGGTCGAGACCTCGATAGTGCAGCTTGGGCAGCGAGCCGGGAAAAGCTCTGTGCAGGAGGGGGTGGAGGGGGGTGGGGGTAGTAAAAGCCGGCCGGAGACGATGAGAAGTCTGGGCCGCGCAAAAAAATTGCTTGCTGCTCCGCGATGTCGAGGGGTTGTCCCGTTGCGCGTGCGGAGGTCCACAAGAAGAAAAATTAGTCACTGGCTCCTCCCGCGATTAAGTCCTGCAAGGATTAATAGCGGCCGTGAAGAAAAGACGAGGCTGCTTGGCGGCTGTGATGAGAGCAGAGGGACTGGCATGTTGACTTTAGGTGCGGGCACAGCCTTAAAGTCCTCGGGGATGGCAAAACCGCTGAATTCCCCATGTGTGCCGTGGCTGAGACTATTAACAAATCCTTCGAGCATGCTGCATGCGTGCCTCAGGTGAGCGAGCAGCCCTGAAGGGCAGCGGCGAAGGAGGAAGGCAGTCTGTGGAGCCGTATGTGTCCCGTGCGTGGTGCGCCATGCCCGTGACTCCCCGGTGCGTGTGCCGGGGTCCCGTGCGTGGTTGGGCCGCTGGAGAGGAGAACCAGGGTCAGGGAGCTTGCTGGAGATCATCCCTGTTGTCTGTTGCGTCGTTCGGTCGTGGTGCGTTGTAGCGGTGCGAGGAAAGTAGACGCTCTTGTCCCTCGCTCGGTCATGGTGCGTTCAGGTCCACGTGTGCTCCGTCGGCCATGGGAGTCGCCGTTGCGGAGAAAGGACGAGGTACATGCGCTCTCGAGTGGAGGAGCTGTGAGCGCGGCCGGTCCAGCGTGGATGTGCCGATCTAGGCGTGCAGATCTCACCATGAAACGTTGCTCAGCTTTCCCGGTCGTGGGTGTTCTCCGTGGAGTTTCGCCTGGAAACTCCGCGTTGCGGTCTCCCTGAAGCAGAAGGGAGGGCAGATCAGTCAGGCTGCCGCGTTCGCTTGTCGTCGGAGAATCACCGCCGGGTGTTGTGTTCGCTGGCAGTGTGTTCGTTTCAGCGTCGGGTCACCAGTGCGGCGGCATGAAATAAGGCGGCGTTGTTGGAGGTTTTAAGTAGAGTTTTATTATCATACCACCGTCACGGGATCCCCTCTCCAGCCCAAGTGTGTGCAGGCTGGATGGGGATCCTCTGGCTCTCAGAGAAGGAGAGGAGAGGCGGACACGTGTGTGTCCTACAGCAGAGGTTGAGAGATAGAGCGAGAGGAAGTGTTACAGGACCTGTGCAGTATTTATACCCAACTCAAACAATACATCAAAGCAGATTCACAGCAGTTTGTCTGATCAAAGGGACTGCAGAACAGGCATGAGATATTTGCATTTGTGAGACACAGACAGGATGCATGAACACAATGCATGGGTGGCACATTAACCTCACAGCAGTGAAATGCATAAATGGCTGATTAGATCACAGCATGCAACGGAAAAAACCAGGAGCAGCGAGTTGTCTGTCCTTAGTCTGTTTGTGGGGGGTTTCCCAAACCGCCACAGAGGGGACCATTTATTGTGCAAGGCTGTTATGTTTTGTACATTCAATACGACCTCTACGAGCAGCCCTGGTTAGGTTATAAAGTCTGACAGCCGTAGGTAGGAAGGACCTGCGGAACCTCTCCGTCCTGCACCTAGGATGGTACAGCCTACTGCTAAATGAGCTCCTCAGTGCGTTCAGCTTGTCCTGCATGGGATGGGACTTGCACTCCAGCAGAGATTACAGCTTAAACACCATCCTCCTCTATCCTATTCCCTCTACTGGGTCGAGGCCCTGCCCCTGAACAAAGCTAGCTTTTTTGATCAGTCTGTTCAGTCTCTTCCTGTCGGCTGCTGTGATGCTGCTGCCCCAGCAGACCACTCCAAATGTGATGGCTGATGCCACCACCGAATTGTAGAAGGTCTTCAGGAGTGCCCCTTGCACTCCAAAAAACCTGAACCTCCTCAGGAGGAACAGCCTGCGCTGCCCCTTCTTGTAGAGCACGTTGGTGTTATGTGACCAGTTCAGTTTATTGTTCAGATGAACACCCAGGTACTTGTAGGATGTCACCATCTCAATGTCTGTTCCCTGTATGTTTACTGGTACTGTGGGGGGTTGTCCTTGCCTGCAGCAGTCCACCACCAGTTCCTTAGTTTTCCTTGCATTGATCTGGAGGCAGTTCTTTTGGCACCAGTCCACAAAGTCCTGGATAAGTCCTCTGTACTCCGCATCATCTCCACCAGAGATGAGGCCGACAATCGCAGAGTTGTCAGAGAACTTCTGTAGGTGGCAGTGTGGTGTGTTGTGTGAAAAGTCCGCAGTATAGAGGGTGAACAGGAAGGGAGCCAGAACTGTTCCCTGGGGGGCCCCCATGCTGCAGATGATCGTGTCAGACACACAGTCCTGGGTTCTCACAAACTGTGGTCGGTTTGTGAGGTAGTCCAGAATCCATGATGACAGGTGCTGGTCCACCCCTGCATTCAGTAGCTTGTCCCTCAGCATCACTGGTTGGATGGTGTTGAAAGCACTGGAGAAATCAAAAACATGATCCTCACAGTGCTCCCAGGCTTCTCCAGGCAGGACAGGTAATGGAGTTGGAGGAAGATCACTGCATCCTCCACCTCAATGCCATGCTGGTAGGCGAACTGGAGTGGATCCATCACTGGTCACACCAGGGGGTGGAGGTGGGCAAGGAGCAGCTTCTCCAGGGTCTTCATCAGGTGTGATGCGAGGGCCACTGGTCTGTAGCTGTTAGGTCCTTGGGGTGAGGGGTCTTTGGCATGGGTACCACACAGGATGTTTTCCACAGCTGTGGTACCCTCCTCAGCTTCAGGCTCAGGCTGAAGATGTGCTCCACGATCCCACACAGCTGGTCTGTGCAGGACTTGAGGAGCTTTGAGCTGATGCCATCCTGACCCGAGACCTTCCTCGCCTTGAGCTTCCCCAGCTCTGCTCTCACCTGGGTCATAGTGAGGGTCAGGTTGGGGCAGGGGGCTGTGTGCTGGGAGTGGGGGGTGCTGGGGGGAGGCCATGGACAGCGGGAATAGATGAAGGTGGAGGCAGTAGTGGTTGGTGGGCAGGCGGAGAAGAAGGCAGTTGGTCAAACCTGTTAAAAAAAAACAGGTTCAGGTTGTTCAGCCACTCCCTGCCCCCCGTGGCCTGGGAGGAGGTATTCTGGTGGCCAGGGATGATTTTGAGGCTTCTCCAGACCCCACTGATGTCACTCTGTTGCAGCTTGTCTTCCATCATCTTCCTGTAGCTTTCCTTCCCCTCTCTGATCTTCCTCCTTAGCTCCCTCTGTATGGACTTCATCTCCTTCTTGTTTCCCGACCTGAAGATCCTTTTCTTCTCTTTCAGTAGTGACTTTATCTCAGGGTTGATCCAGGGTTTGTTGTTTGAGAAACACAGTATGGTCTTGGTGGATATGGTGTTGTCCACACAGAAGTTGATGTAGTCTGTGACAGTGTGTGTGAGACCGTTGATATCCTCCCCATGTAGATCACAAAGCTGCTCCCATACAGTGGATTCAAAGCAGTCCTTCAGAGTGTCCATCGCCTCCTCAGACCATATTTTCACTGTGCAGGTAACAGGAAGATGTCTGTGTACCAGGGGTTTGTACACAGGCAAGAGGTGAACCAAATTGTGATCTGATCTCCTGAGGGGGGGGGGGGGGAGTGACGATGAGGTGTAAACCTCCTTAGTGTTTGCGTAAAATAAGTCCAATGTTTTATTGTCTCTGGTGTGGCACATGACATACTGGGTGAACGTGGGGAGAATGGAGGACAGTGAAATATGGTTACAATCACCCAAGATGAGGAGGAAAGCATTTAGGTGCTGTGTTTGCAGCCTGCCGGTGACTGAGTGGATGATATCACGTGCTGCCTCGGCGCTTGTGGAGGGGGATGCATAAATAACAATGCCAACGACATGTGAAAATTCCCTTGGGAGGTAAGCTGGTTGAATGCTAACAGCTAGCAACTCAATGTCCTTGCTGCAGTGTTCTTTAATGATGTGCCCCAGGATTACACCATCTGTTGTTCACATACATTATCAGCCCCCCGCCTCTGCTCTTCCCGCTGTTTGATGTCCGATCTGCCCGTATTGCGAGGAAACCCTCCAGATCGATGTTAGCATCTGTTGCTAGTTTTGTTAGCCACATCTCAGTAAACAACATAATGCAAATCTCTCTGAAGATGCTCTCATATCGGGACACAGCCGGCAGTTTGTCAGTCTTGTTAAGCAGCAATCTCACATTTCCCATAATAACGGATGGAAGGATGGGTCTTTACCTTGTTTTCTTCATGTGCCACTTTAATCCAGCTCGACATCCATGTCATTTTTGCCTGATTTCTGTCATGTACACCCCTCCGGGGCAAAAACAAACCCAAGCGCTTGACTGCAGTGAGACATTGATTAACAGGAAAAACATAAACAGTCCAAAAATAACTGTGCAAGCAACACCAGGAAATGCAAACATGAAAAAAATTACACAGATGACTCTCCAGAGCTGAGGATTCTCTGGAGTGAAGGAGGGGGAGACTGTCTGAATGACAGAAGTCCAGTCTAAGCACTATTGTGACTGCCGCACTGATGGAGGGAAACGGCAGTCTATAAATTCATTCATCATTCATCTTCTTCCGCTTAATCCTTTTCGGGTCGCGAGGGGGCTGGAGCCTATCCCAGCGTCTTTGGGCGAGAAGGAGGGTACACCCTGGACAGATCGCCAGTCCATCGCAGGGCCAACACTGAGAGACAGACAACCATTCACTCTCACAGTCATGCCTAAGGACGATTTAGAATCCCCAGTTTGATGCCAATTAACCTAACTTGCATGTTTTTGGCATGTGGGAGGAAACCGGAGAAATCCTGGAGTAAACCCACGCAGACACAGAGAGAACATGCAAACTCCACACAGATCACTGTTGGTCGGGGGCTGGGATTGAACCCAGGATCCCCCGGCCAAGGGTGAGTTGCTGTGCTGCCGCAGTGCTAACCACTCTGCCACTGCGCTGCCCCCAGTTGGTCAATCTATAAATAATGGGGAAAATAATGAGAGGCAGGTGCGAGTGGGCAGGTTAGCTAATTTTCAACTGCTCGCAGCTGGGAAAGGCTAGAAGGCAAACAGCGAACAGCTGGTGGGTGTGTCTGGGAGATGAGGAAGGAGGTGTGCCACAGAACAGAAAAGCATACCAATAAACATATACAGAAGACTACCAAATCAGACTGACAGATAAACAAAATTAGAAACAAAGTGAGGGTCTGAGCTCAGCAACAAACAAGAGCTCAGACACATGACAGATTTCTCTTGGTATGTCAAGTTTTTGCGTTAGCACTGTGGGGCAGTCTAATGCTAACAGCTCACTCCTACTGTAAACAATAGCTCCTCCACTCACCGGGTCGGAAGATATTTGCAATATTAGCCAAAAGATGACTAATATCAACACCAGTGCTGCGATCTGTGTGTCCTTGGTGTCCGTGGTGGATATGGGGTTGCAAGATCATAAAATTGTGGCAAGAAAAAAGACTGATAGTAAATAAAAACGAGAAAGAAACTCTGAATTGAGCCGCTGCTGCAAAAAGGCATCCAACTCGTGTGGCGCCAGAAGTATAAGATCATAACACCACATTCACCCCCCCCCCTTGGAAAAACAAAACAACACATATAACCAAATTGACCCTCCCTAATTTGATGCAGTGAAACCCCCAAACTAGCTAAGGCCAGCAGGTAGACTACCACATGGCCCAGTGCAGCTGAGTGGTTTATTGTGCCAGTATTTGCTGGCAGCCATGTCCCTAGCTAAACAGTCCTTTTTATTGAGGAGGGCAGTTCAATTGGAGGGGCCCTGAGGCGGGCTTGTGGTGGACATGCTCCTGGAGGCACTGGCTGCAGCAGACCTGGGCGCCATCCCACAGGAGCCACGGCTTGCTCGTCAGCAATGTCCCAGAGATGGTGTTGAGGCTGACTGCGGGTCTGGTCGTCTAGTTCTGCGGACCAGGACCCAGTCCATCACTGTGAGTGGTGCTGTGTTCAGCTGTACTCGGTATTGTGGTTGTAATGGTGTGGCTCTCACATCTGCTGTGGGGCATCCACCAGGTTGTGGTGGTTCAATTCAATTCAATTCAATTCAATTCAACTTTATTTATATAGCGCCATTTCACAACAACAGTCATCTCATAGCACTATCAACTGTAGGGAGGACCCCCACAGTTGCAGAAAGACCCCAGCAATCAGGCGATCCCCTGTGAGCAAGCACTTGGCGACGGTGGAGAGGAAAAACTCCCTTTTAACAGGAAGAAACCTCCAGCAGAACCAGGCTCAGGGAGGGGCAGCCATCTGCTGCGACTGGCTGGGGGGTGAGGGGACAGAGAAGAAGAAAAGAACAGACATGTAGAGAACAAACAGCACGATGGGGACTCAATCTATGGGAGAGAACAAACAAATGTTAATGACCAGCAAAAAAAAAATATTTCATAGAGAGTGAGGAAAGGAGTGAGGCCCAGTGCATTACTGGAGGTCCCCCGGCTGACTAAACCTATTAGCAGCATAACTAAGGGAGGGTTCAGAAACACATGATCCCTCCCTAATTGTAGGCTATATCAAAAAGGTAGGTTTTAGCCCTATTCTTAAAAACAGAGATCGAGTCTGACTCCCGAATCCAGATTGGCAGCTGATTCCACAGGAGAGGAGCTTGATAACTGAAGGCTCTGCCTCCCACTGTACTTTTGGAGATTCTAGGTATTACAAGTAAACCTGCATTTTGGGAGCGTAGTGCTCTGTTAGGATGATACGGTAGTATCAGATCTTTTAAATAAAAAGGAGCCTGATTGTTTAGAGCTTTGTAAGTAAGAAGAAGGATTTTAAACTTAATTCTAAACTCTATGGGAAGCCAATGAAGGGAGGCCAGAACCGGAGAGATATGATCTCTCTTTCTAGTACCTGTTAAAACTCTTGCTGCAGCATTTTGGATCAGCTGAAGACTTTTTAAAGATGTTTTAGGACAGCCTGATAATAAAGAATTACAATAATCTAATCTCGAGCTAACAAAAGCGTGGATCAGCTTCTCAGCATCACTCTGAGACAAGATGCTCCTAATCTTGGCAATATTACGCAAATGATAGAAGGCAGTCTTAGAAACAAATTTAATATGTGAATTGAAGGACAAATCCTGATCAAAAAATGGTTCTGCTGTGTCCTGTTGGGTCACGGACTCTTCATCCTGCAGCTCAGCGGCGGCTCCTGGAGGCTGGTGCTGGGTGTGGATTTGGAAGTATTCTGGTGGTTCTACTGCGTTTCGTTGAATTGTGGATCCTTCATCCTGTGGCTTAGTGGCGGCTCCTGGAGGCTAGTGCCGGGCGTGGATTTGGAAGGAGTCTGGCTTCTTCTCCCCCTCTTCTGGGAAGTCTGGTTGTGGCGATGTGTTGCTGTCACCATTGATAGAACCTGTGCCAGGTTATTGTGTCCCGGGGTTCCCGACAGACGCGGGTTCCCTCTCCTGCAGCTCTGCAGCGGCTCCCCGAGGCTTATGCTGGGCGAAGATCTGAGGCGAGTCCGGTTTGTGCTTTCTCTCCGTGCTATGTTCACTCTCTGTGCGGTGTTCGCTCTCTGTGCTGTGTTCACGCTCTGTGCTGTGCTATTCGGCTAGTTTGTCACAGGTCAGCTCGTCTTCTAAAGGCCCGAAGGCGCACATACCCGCTAAGACTCGGAGCTCCATGGCATAACGTTGAGTTGACTCACTCGCATGTTGTTTGCACTGGTAAAACACGTCTTCGGGCCATCACACTCTCCAGAACATCAGTCTTTGGTTAGTAAACCAACACACTCATCGTAGTCGTCGTAGGTGTCTGTGGGTCCAAACATTCGGAAGATACATCGTCCCTTGATGCTGAGGCAGTGGCATAGCATCCCCCTTTAGCTTAGCATTGTGAGCATGTCTCAGGCCGGTGGCGGTTATGAACTCTACAAACAGTCCATAATACCACTGGGACCAAGGAATAGGTGACTCACCAGGCTCACTGAGGAATGGTGGTGCCTTTGTGACTGGGTTCTTCATCCTCGGTTTTGCGTGGGTCATCCTTGTTGCCGTTTGTTATGTCTGGAAAACGTGGAATGACCAATAGAGAGTGGAGTTTGCTGGGAACACAAACTTTATTAGAAAACACTAATTATGGTGGTACAGTAGTGTTGTCAGTTGGGAGGCCGTGCCCAAAGACAGAGCCAAAAAAGAGTGATGTGATGACGTCACTGAGCGGCCGCATCATCATGCCAACACTGACCAAACTTGTGGTTTCATAACACCACAGGAAGGTCCATAGTTTCTGGAAGGACAGGTTAGTAATTGTGAATTGTTCTAGAGTAGAGTAAACGTTATTGTCCCTTAAGGGAAATTTGTCTTGGGCATACTGCTACATCCATTGCTTTGCAAGTAAAAAAACAAACAAAAACAAATCATCCTAGAATAAAAACTGTTTCACAGCAATAACAAAAAACTTTCTATGAAATAAAGTAAAACCATTTCATAATGACAATACAAGGTCACACAAGATAAAAAGGTAAAAAAAAAAAAAGAAAAACATTCCAGAATAAAATCATCTGACAACATAAAAACCACACAGAATCTCTCATTAAAATCCTAATCCATTACACATTGACCCCAAAGGCAAACTGACGATACAGGGACACACAAGAAAATGTTGATTGCACGTTGCTCTATTGTAGTGTTTATCACTGTTCAGCAGTTTAATAGTTAGTTAGTTAGTTAATTCCCTTCCACAGCATGTGGAACACCATTTGGTGTATGAGGCGGCGCCTATCTCCGTTTCTCTGACCCTAGGCCACACAGCTACTGTAAGTAGTGAAAGCTACAGTGGGGGGTCAGTCCTCTGGTAGCTCTGTGCGTAACTTTACTTTCCCCGTTCCATTATGTTGAGCACCACGCTAGAAGGCAGAAAGTACCATTTTATATGGTCTTTGGTATGACCCCTGCCTCCCGGGTGTGGGGCGGATGCTCTACCAGCAGTTTAATAGAGGCCGGAATAAATGATAGTTTAAAACGATTTGTTTTTACATTTTGCAATCTATATCTTCTTCCTGATGGGAGAAGTTCCCATTCAAAAAACAGAGGGTATATTGAGTCTGCTGAGATTTTTGTAGCTAGTTTTATTACTGCCTGGTTATACAGAGTATCTGTGGATTACTTGGTGGATCTTCCTGAGGAGTGGATCCCAGGAGATGTTCAAGGGTGGAAGGGGAGGCAGGATGAACAGGGCAGCCAGCTGGGTAAACCAAGGAGATAGTTCAGGTGAGTGGGAGCCAAGGAGCTGAGGCAAAAAACTGCCTGCAGTCCAGAGAGTCACAAGGACAGTTTGCCACAAGACGATCCCACAACAGGCTGCTCTCAACTGGAGCTAATATAATCGTGGGGCCAGTAATCACCTGTAGGTGAGGGTGATTAGGTGCTGCCACTCAGCCTCTTAGTTCCTGACAAGATATGTTATACAACAAGCAAAGAGTAACAAGCAGCAAGATAATGTAGTACTCACCCAAATGCATGGCATGATTGTTATGACTTGTATAGTATTTTTTTAAAATCCCGGATTCTGGATTACAGATGAATTTGACTATAAATGTGTTTTTAAAAACTCTACTGCCCCAAATTTTGATGAAATACTCCAGAAATGAATCTTATTATATAAAAGGATGCAAGTGATAAGGTATGATGGAGACAAATGATCCACTGTGGCGATTTTAAAGGGAGCAGCCATAAGAAGAAGAAGCTTATATAATCCTGAGCTGTACTATGAGCACTCATAGCTGTGTGAAAGAAGGGAACAAAGGAGACAAAGTATTCCCCACCTCTACATGGCACAATTGCAATTGTGTAAAAATACAATGGAAATTAAACTGCTAAACATGACAATGATTAAATGTATAAACAGGAGAGCCCTTGTTCTTGTAAACTTTGTATTCAAAGTGTAACAACAGTCTTTCCTTATACCTCCTTTACAGAGGGGTGAAGATCATTGAGAGATCGCTGAGTGATGACAAAATGGTCAGATCTCCAAACAATCTGTCAGTGGTCTCTCAACGATTGCCAAGATCTCTCAATGGTCTTCAGCTGTCTCCATGGTTCTCAAAGTTTTGACTCATTCCAAAACAATCTCTCAATGATGTCCAAAGGGAAGTGTTCTCCCAACAATCTTTCAATGATCTCATCGATCACCCGATGATCTCCCAATGATCACTCAGTGATCTTTCAATGAACTCTATTGGTCTTTCATCAAACGCTCAGCAATCTCTTATTGATTTTTCAGCCATCTCTACCTTTGGGGTGGAAAAATCTGGCATTCATTGAAAGATTACTGAGAAATCATTGAAAGATCACCGAGGGATCAGTGGTAGAGCAAGATCGTTGAGTGCTTCTTGAGCTCTGCTTGACTGGTCAGCAATCCCACTGATCTCCCAAAGATCATTTTCTAGCCTTGATTACCATTCTCCAGATGAAATTGCTTATATTGTCTGAATGCTTAGAGATAACACTGGTCAACACCAAATTTATTGTCTAAGTTTGTCTAGCTGATTTAGAACAATTTTGATGTGCTGAATCCAAAATTCACATTGGTTTTGCTCAATAAGGTCAACTTTTTGAATTATGACCACATGTTGTTTTATACATTTTTGTTTACATGTACGGGTATTTTCGCTTTATATGATGCAAAATTCTTTTTTATGTCTTGAAATTCTCAGAATTTTGAACAATGATGACGTAACATTCAATTTACATGTACTTACCTTTATATAAAGGTAAGTACATGTACAGTACTAAGTAAGCACTAAGTAAGTACAGGTTTTTACTTAGCACCTGATTGAGAGAAATAGATGTCATTTTCGGATTCAGCGGTGCAAAATTGTCTTAAATCAGTTGAAAAGACACGGACAACTTACAAAAAAATTATTTTTGTAACCCTGTGCAATCAACACGGAGGCGCGTTTGTGCACAGCCTCTGTCAGACACCATTTTGGTATCTGATTTGTTTCATTCTGCAGCCTGTTTCTTTGATGACATTTCTCAGCTCCTGACCACAGTTGAACTTTATAATTAATTCTTTTGTGAACTGTAAAGCGGAAAAGGGATTTGCTCTTTATACTAATAACCAATGCATGAAAAAAAATGAATGTAGACATACAGGAATCAATTCATTATGAACAGGATAATGCTTTCTTTGTTGAAGTTGAAAGAATGAGAGTCTTATTATCATGTGGAATTGGGCACGATGGCAAATCAGTCAATACACACTTATACTTGAGCCAAAAAATGTCACGGTGAGTGTTGAAGCTGGACCCAAACCTGAGCCTTAAAGTTCAGAGTGTTTATTTGGAGCTGGTCCAAACCCAGACCAGCTTGAGGGTGTAAAAAATAATTCAAAACTCAGGCAGGCCAGGTGAGCAAAACTAGACATGAAATAACTAAAACAGGCAGGCAAGGACAGGCAAACAGAAGCGTGAAAAATCGCCAACGAATGACGAGGATGCCGTGCAGATAGTATCTGCAACCCAGTTCCCCCACTAAGAGCTAGGCAAGACCTCTCTAAAACTGATGTTAAAAATACAAGGAAGAGGACTTGCCTGAGCTCTTGTTCCACTACTGACAATGACCCCGGTGACTCTGTTGTTGCAGTCCAACCAACAGGCGTGGTAACAAATGAGGCAGGGGTGATGATAGGCAAGGCTGAAGACATGGCGATAGGTGAAGCTGCTGACATGGCGACAGATAGAGGATCAGGCTGGGAGGCTACAGTTGCGTGGAACCCACATGTAGAGGTCGCAGCTGCAGGTGTGATGACAGGAGGAGTAACCGACTTGATGACAGGCAGAGCAGGAGCAGGAGCATGCACCTTGGGCTGAGCAAGAACAGGAGCGTGCATCTCAGGCTGAGCAGGAACAGGAGTTTGCATCTCAGGCTGAGCAGGAACAGGAGCTGGTGGTGGTGCTGGGGAGTGGCGTTGGAGCTGGTACTGGAACTGGGGAGTGACGTGGAGCTGGTACTGGAACTGGGGAGTGACGTGTAACTGGTATTGTTGCTGGAGCAGCTGGGCCATCTGACGCCAGCTGGTTCCAACCCAGCCGGGAGACAAGCTTAGGGAGAAACCAGGGTTTACAGTCCAACATTAGCTCCTTCTGAGTGAGCACAGCCTGACAACGCTCCTCCAGCTCCTCCTCGTCACCCCCACACAGAGGTGCCAATACCACAACTCCGATCCGGCAAACCAAACCATAGGGTCCTGCAGTGTTGACGTGGAGGCAGCTGCTGCAAGTAAGGTCTCTGGGACAGCAGACTCCTCCCAGACCAGCCGGTTCTCACCCAATATGGCCAAACTCTCAGAAAAAGCAGATGGGGAAACAGGAGATGTAGGTGAGGATTGGTGGATGGAAATGGCAGCAGAAAGTGGTGGACAGAGCTCAGCAGTGATGGTAGGTGGCTGTAGTTGAGCCCCCTCCCCAGGAACAAGGCAAGCCCTTTTATTTATAGGTGATAAAAATAAGAGGGTACTTGCTGCTGTTCCCGTTCTGCTGCTGCTGGGGAGTTGGACGATCCATCCCGGGGTAAGACGTGGCTCATCCAACGAGGCGTCACTGCACAGGGGTGTGGTGCTGTGTTCAGGGAGGAGGACACGGAGACTTGGAGCGCCTCTGCCTGAGATGAAAAACTGGGCCATTGTGTCTGTCGGCACCGGCGCAAGTTGCGTCCTTCAGCTCATGTTGGTCCCCCTCCTCTCCCGTCTCCGGTGATGGCCTCACCAGCTCCTGGACCATCCGCTGCAAATTAGGGATGGAGTGCAGGAGTCTGGTGAGCTGGGAATACCGCTGAAGAGTGGGAAAAGCACCAATAAACTCCTTGGCCATGGCGAGGAACGTGAGGGCTTTTTCCAGCGTGTGGGAGATGCGGGCTGCCTTGATTTGGCCCTTGATGCTGGAAGCCACCCAAACCTCCTCTTCGTCGAGGCCCATCGACTAAAACTTTAGGTCCGCTGGTCCATGATGACAGCATTCTACTTTCATGGTGAGCGTTGAAGCTGGACCCAAATGCGAGCCTTAAAGTTCAGAGTGTTTAGTTGGAGCTGGTCCAAACCCAAACCAGCTTGAAGATGTAAAAAATAATTCAAAACTGAGGCATGCCAGGCGGGCAAATCTAGACATGAAAAAACTAAAACAGACGGGCAAGGACAGGCAAACGGAAGCATGGAAAAATGCCAAAGAATGACGAGGATGCCGTGCCCCGGTGAGGAGTAGCATCCCTTACATAACAGATGGGTAGGTGGAGCATAATTACAAACAGGTATGGGCACTTAGAAAATTAACAAGACCAAACCGGGCAATGCAAAGAGGGAACTGAGGACACTGTCAAAGTAAGGCCAAACCAAGACAGCAGATAATGACAGGAATAACAGAGCAAACACAAACCTTGACAGACCTTAAAATAAAGATATTACACTATAGAAAGAGCCCAAATGTGTACATAACTGGCATTAACTTGGATTGTTAAAATATGGATGTTTGCACTCTTTTTAACTGTAAAATTTGGCTTCTATCCTAATCTGCTTAATTCTGCTCAACTCAAACTTTATTTATAAAGCTCCAAATCATGACAATAGCAACATCAAGAAATGTAACCCATGCTCATGCTAATCTGCATGAAATCCATGTGTCAGCCAGCTTACTGTAAGTTTGAAGTTATTTATTTCAGCACTATATATGGCTATAGTTTTATGTCTAGGCTCCTCATCACTCTCCACGGTAATAACAAATGCAATGATTTGGACCAGAGTGATATTTAAACACCCCTGGGGAGTCTTGAGATGGATGCTGGGGTGGTGGAGGGGTCTGTCGTACACGATACAACACAATAACAAAGGTTTGGGTACTGCATGACATTGGTTCCCAACCTGGGGTCTGGGACCCCCCCGGAGGACTCCACAAGATCACAGAGGGCGTCACCAGCCTATGTATTCTCTCAGCGTGAAAATTATATTTGTGTGATAAATAAACCATATCAACACATCCAACTGAATAATCAAAATCCATATAACCCCACCTAAAACATAAAATATTTATAACTATTTTATTCTTTGGTGCATGTGTGTGGGCAGTGGGTGGAGAGGGTCTAGCTTGCTTTGGAAAAATTTGGAAACCACTGCTATATGGGCCAGTATTGGGATGATGTGTACTCATGCTATTCTCAGATATTGCAGTGCACACATTCATATCCCTGCGTTGGTCTGGCAAATTCAGTCAGATTGAATCAGGCATCATTCACAAACACCATGGCCCGAGCTTCATTGCTCTTGATAATAAAACAAATCATTTTGTTTTTATTAAAGAATATTATATTACAGCAAAGTCAAAATGTTTTATTGCTTTGTTGAACTTCCTGGGGCTTCAGATCATCAAGTTAAAATATTTATGCATTAAAACGATCCATAGGTTACAGTGTTTGAAACCAACGATTTTTGACCAGAACAAGTGACTGGACACATAAAACTCAATAATTCAACTATAATATACATCAGTGGGCATAATAAAATAACCTAAAAGTAATACAAGTCTGAAATAAGTTTACTGATGTTCATCCATTTCTTGCTGGAAAAAAAAGTAGAATGCAACTTTTACATGAATTAGTTTGTTTCATCCCTTGACTAACATGTCAAATTTAGCTGTGCAACCAGAGCATATAATGGAAATGTAATATTAATAAAAACAAATAAAGATAACAAAATTGCTGATGTTTTCTTTATCTAAACCTGAACAAAACCTGAAGAAGAAGATAAAAATATATATAAAAAAAACTTTTTGACAAAAAAGTACAAGGTGCAATTCAAGGCGAAACTTTGACTGAATGCATAGTTTACTTTCACTATCTGCCAACTTGGTTGCCGTTACTTCTGTACAGCCTCTGTTCTCTTCAGGGTCAGATGTCCACCACACAGCCTGAAGCACTCGTTCTTATAGCATCTGATATGACCTTTGCTCCAGATTCTCCAATGCCATTTCCCTGCAAGCTGATAAAACAGTTGTTAATGTCCATCCATCCATCCATCCATCCATCCATCCATCCATCCATCCATCCATCCACTACATTTACCCAGGGGTCCGAGTTGCAGGGGCAGCAGTATAAGCAGAGGAGCCCAGATCTCCCTCTCCCCAGCCATTTCCTCCAGGTCTTCAGGGAGGATACCAAAATGTTCCCAGGTCAGCTGGGACGCTGGGAGTCTCTCCAGCATGTCCTGAGTCTGCCCTGGGCTCTTCTCCCAGTGGGATGCACCCAAAACAACTAATGTGGGAGGCATCCAGGAGGCATCCTAATCAGATGCCCAAACCACCTAAACTCGCTCCTTTCAACGTGGAGGAGTAGCGGCTCTACTCTGAGCCCCTCCCGGATAACTGAACTCCTCACCCTATCTCTAAGAGTGAGTCCAGCCATCCTGCAGAGAAAGCTCATTTTAGCTGCTTCTGTTCCTGATCTCATTCTTTTGGTCATTACCCAAAGTTCATGACTGTAGGTGAGCGTAGGAATGTAGATTGAGCGGTAAATCGACAGCTTTGCTTTGGAGCTCAGCTCCCTCTTCCCTCACAGCAGACTGGTACAAAACTGACCTCCCTGAGGAGGCTGACTAGTGTGAGCCCCCTAAAGTTGGAACATACCCTCCGGCCCCCATCCTAAAGAGGGGAACCACCACCCCAGTTTGCATCACCAAAGGCACTGTCCCCAGCTTCCACATGATGATGAACCAGGACAGCCCTACAACATCCAGAGCCTTAAGGTAGTCAGGTCAAATCTCATCCACCCTGGGGCCCTGCCACTGAAGAGTTTTTTTCAACAACTTCAGCAACCCCGGTCCCAGTGATGGATGAGTCACTCCCCTCATCCTCAGGTTCTGCTTCCTCAGTGGAAGGCATGCCAGTGGGATTGAGGAGATTTTCAACGTATTCCTTCCACCACGTGACAATATCCCTTAGTCGAAGTCAGCCGGTCTCCATCTGCACTATACACAGCGTGAACAGGGAGCTGCTTCCACCTTCTGAGTCACTGGACAGTTCGCCCGAATCTCTTCGAGGCCAGCTGAAAGCGTTGTTCCATGACCGAACTCCTCCCACACCTGAGTTTTAGCCTCAGCAACTCCCCGAGCCATACTCTGCTTGGCCTGGTGGGACAACTCAGCTGCTTCAGGAGTCCCACAAGTCAGCCAAGCTCAGGAGGACTCCTTCTTTAGTCCAATGCCCCCACCCCCACCCCTGTTGTCCACCAGTTGTTAATATCACACAGAAATAAACTGATAAACAAATGAGAAGCAAAGGAAACTTACTTGATATACGTCAGCTGGTGGTTTCCCTTCAGGGCTGTTGCGATGAATATGGCCCCATCCATTCCCAGAGAGTTCTCCTGCAGGCTGATCATTTACAGTTTATTTTTTCTCTCTCTGATCATTTTCTTTTCTAAAATTTACCTCTGATTTGTTTTCAGCAGAGATTGATAGAAACTGATTACATTTACTCAAATGCATGTACTCAAGTAACTTTTTTTTACTATTACCAATTCATTTTACTTGAGTACATTTAAAAAAAAAAAATCTCATTTGTTTGTGTGAAAAAAGTCACAAATTTATCACAAAAATTTGCAAATTTGACTGAAAAATTAGAACCTGTATTAGAAAAGGTGACAAATTTAAGAGAAAAAAATTGTAATTTATCAAAAAAAGTTGCACAAGTTTACAAGAAAAAAAAGCACAAATGCCCAAGAAAATTACAAATTTACATTGAAAAAAGTAAAAAAAAAGAGAGAGAAAAATGAATATATAACTAGTCAGAGAAAAAAACCCCACAAATGAGCAAAAGTAAACTCTGCACTTCTCAAGTAACTTGTTTTCTTACTCGAGTGATTATTTGGTGACTACTCATTTGAGTAATTAAAATCATATGGAAACTATGTATATCTCCATCAACCTCTTTTTTTTTTTATTCAACTAGAAGGTCAGCACAGTTTATTGTTTTGCAGGTAGCCAAGCCATGAAGTCACATTAATAACTGGCACTTTCTTCTGTTGCACTTTTTGATTGAGAATAAATGTTGTTCTTGATTGTCAAGAGAGAGACGCATTGTAAACCTCCTGCAGGAATCTCTGAGGAAGTCTCAAAATGATAACTTTTGATAGTTTCAAGAGTTCTTAGATATCAAAATAAAAGCATCCATTACAGTTAATATTCAGCTGTGCTGAAACCAGTTTGAATTTGAGCACAGTAACATAACAGGATAAAAAGGTAAGCCTAAAATTTTGTGCATGAGTGGTGAACATTATTACAGGTTACAAATAAGTAAAAGACACCAACTTTTTTGATTTATGTGGATTTTAAGTTCCAGTCAGGACTTACTTCAATGATTTGAGGCTTCTGTTGTGTTTCAATGCATTGGCCAATGCCTTTGCTCCTTCCATTCCAACAGTGTTTCCACGCAGACTGAAAAACAAATCAGGATATGTGCTGCCATTAAAGACGAGTGAACTAAGCGATCACTGAGACAGAACCCTGCTAGTTCTTTTTCTTGCCACTATTTCTCTTATACTTCTATATATTAAATGCCGATACAAAGATCACAAAAAAATGTTCAACCAACCTCACTGATACTGCGGTTCAATTTTAATAAATTTTGTTTCCTAGTGTTTTTATGAAGCACTTAATTTTTTATTTTTTTTTTACAAAGATTCTTTAAAAGCCACCTAACTAGTCACAGATCTTCTTTAAAAGGTCTGAATTTTGTTTTTGCTCACTTGTAAAAGCTAGATAAAATCACAAGCAAAGACCACATCTACAAACCCAACAATTCCAATGAAGTTGAGATGTTGTGTAAAATGTAAATAAAACCAGAATACAATGATTTGCAAATGCTTTTCAACCTATATTCAATTGAATACACTACAAACAACATATTTAATGTTCAAACTGATAAACTTTTTTTTGCAAATGCTCACTCATTTTTAATTTGATGCCTGCAACACGTTCCAAAAAGATGGGACAGAAGCATGTTTACCACTGTGTTACATCATCTGGATGTGGTCATCCAGAGATGAGGAAAAAAAACACTATATACGTGAACACCATTTACCATTTATCATAACGTGCCACACATTTTCCATGGGAGACAGGTCTGGACTGCATGCAGGAAGCCATGCTATTGTGACACGTGCAGAATATGGCTTGGCATTGTCTTGCTGAAATATGCAGGGACGTCCTTGAAAAACACGTTGCTTGGATGGCAGCATATGTTGTTGCAAAACCTGCATGTACTGTTCAACATTAATGGTGCCTTCAGAGACGTGCAAGTTACCCATGTCATGGGCACTAATAAACCCCCATACGATTGCAGATGCTGGCTTGTGAACTTTGCACTAATTACAATCTGGATGGTCCTTTTCCTCTTTAGCCCAGAGACCATGATGTCCATAATTTATGAAAACAATATGAAATGTGGATTCATCAGATGACAGCAAACTTTTCCACTTTGTGTCAGTCCATCTCAGATGAGCTCAGGTCCAGAGCAACTGGTGGTGTTTCTGGGTGTTGTTGATATGGCCTTCACTTTGCATGGTGGCGTTTTAACTTGCACTTGTAGATGTAGCCATGAACTGTATTCACAGACAGTGGTTTTCCAGTATTCCTGAGTTCATGTGGTAATATCCTTTACAGAATCATGTCAGTTTTCAATGCAGTTCCACCTGAGGGATCGCAGGTCACAGGCATTCAATGTTGGTTTTTAGCCTTGCCGCTTACATGCAGAAATTTCTCCAGATTCTCTGAATCTTTTGATGATATTATGGGCTATATATGATGAAATCCATAAATTCCTTGCAATTTTAAGTTGAGAAACATTGTTCTTAAACTCTTAAACTATTTGCCCATGTAGTCATTCACAAAGTGGTGAACCTCACCCCATCCTTGCTTGTGAACGACTGAGCCTTTCAGGGATGCTCCTTTTATACCTAGTCATGACAGTCACCTGTTTCCAATTAACCTGTGCACCTGTGGAATGTTACAAAAAGACATTTTTTGAACATTCAACTTTCCCAGTCTTTTCTTGCCCCTGTCTCAGTTTTTTGGAACATGTTGCAGGCATCGAATTCAAAATGAGTGAATATTTGCAAAAATACAATAAAGTTTGTCAGTTTGAACATTAAATATCTTGTCTTTATAGTGTATTCAATTGAATACAGGTTGAATCATTGTATTCTGTATTTATTTATGTTTTGCACAATGTCCCAATTTCACTGGAATTGGGTTTGTAATGCAAAAACATGGAAATCAGATGAATTAAACTGTATAAAATACACATGTAGACTCATGAATAATTCTTTTACTCAAATGTATTCAAGAGATGAAAATTATAGCATTGTAGACTGACATTTTTACAGTTTGTAATTTGGAAATTGCATAGAAAGGCCATTAAGGTGAAAGAAGATTTCATGCAGATTAACTGGAAAGTGTCATCCACAATTTCTTCTTCATCTACTCCTCTTTAAATAATATTTGGGGTCAAGCAAATACACATACTGCTTTTACAGAACTCAATCAAGTTAAAATAGGCTGCTAAAGACAAAATTACATTCAAAACAAAGACCAACCATAAAAAGAGTAAAATGTTTTTTAATTTTAAGAAAAAAAATGGGATGTGCAATGCTCTTCACAGTACTTTCAGTTCTATTGTCTTTGCCAAATGATGTCCTGCTGAACATTCAATCAGAAGTAAAGAGTGTCACAATAGAAAAGCAAGATAGATATTTGCTGGCTTCAATTCTCAGATTCATAATGTGTCCAAATTGGAATGGAACACAGGAGGAAACTCGTACTTACTCGAGTGTCTGCAGGGTTTGGTTGGTCATCAGAGCATCTGCCATTGCAATGGCACCACTTGTACCCGCTGAGACTCCCTGGAGACTACAGAGGCAGGATCACACAGAAGACCGAAAGAGGAAGAAAGAAAACAGTAATTTTTTTGGTCTGTGAAGGTAAACTGGGTACTGACATCCCATTATTTCATCATTTAGCTATTCAAGCTATTCAGTCACTGCACACAGCTGTGATACCAACCATAAAGTACGCAGGGATGAGTTGGTTTTCAGAGCTTCTGCAAGAAAAATTACTCCTTCGTTCCCAATTGCATTTTCCTGAAGACTGCAGCAAAAATATGGTGGTACAAAAACACACTGGGACAATTATTTTATCATTGAAGAAGTCAATATTGCCTTTTTCCATAATGGGAAAGGAAGAGGTGTGCACGGCAAGGAATGAAGATTTTTGGTCTTACTCGAGCAGCTGCATTGTAGCATTGGAGAGGAGAGCATGGGCCAGTGCTTTAGTAGCTGTAGACTTGATGAAATTCCACTGGAGGCTGTGAAAATAGGAAATATGTATATAAATGTAATATTCTCAGCTACATTGTGTACCACATGTTAGCTTTATTTAAGTATACATAACTATAGCTTGCATATTTTGAGTGCAGAGTGCACACTGTTGGTGCATATTCCAGGGATTCTTAATTTTACGTTTTGACATCCTAAAGGGCATATATACACTTTTACAGAACAACAAAACATTTTGTTATTGTTTTGCAGCTCATCAAAAAAGCTTTTTCAACCTGTTAATCAACAGTAATGAGCACCTACAGTAATCTGATAGGTTAAATTATTTTTGGGCGGGCCAATCACAAATAAGGAGGCAGTTGGTTGTGTTTATTTTGATGACTTAGAGAACTGAAGGTGGGGCTAGTTGTTTGTGATATCATAAAATCCAGAAGTGCAATCTGCTCCCTTCATTAAGAGATAAACTAAACATTTGAGAAGTGAGTGTTTTAATCTTTTAGGGCAATACATGTGTAGTGTTGAGTCTTACAGTTTGTAAATATAATTATTAATAATTATTAAACTAAGCTTAAAGCTTATTAATAATACTTGTAATACCTCATTTGTAACACTAGTTGGGGCACCATCCACATTTTATAGAGGTGGATACTCATGTGGACAAAGACTTAAGCTTAAGAATTTGACAGTAAGTTAAGCCTTAGTTAATAATTTCATTGGCAAGATTTAATCAGTCTCATAATCTGGAGGCAGAATTCTTGACACTGAGCTGTTACAATAATGGACAAGGAGAAATCACAACCTTCTAGCTTTAGTAAACCCCTCTTTATTAAACTCAGTGGAGTGGCTCAAACATAAGGCATTTAAGATCAGCAGAATAAAACATGGCAATAATTGGAGTTACTTGATTACATGAAATATGAACATATCATACACTTAAGGTCACCACATTATCATCATGATTAAGCTCTGGTACTTAAAGATTAGCTCTGTGCAGTCACTCTATGAGGTTAAAGAAAATTTACACAGTTCTAATGAAAAGTAGTTACAAAAATTTAGAGTGTAGGATTTAGATTCTAATGGGTTTAAAGAAAGAGAGGGAGAGAGAGGGGATGTGCAGAATCAGGAATGCATCTGAGACAAAGCACTGTCAGGATTTAACTGACAAGCTTGCAGCTGCTTTTCTGATGGAACAAATTTAAACCAACATGACTACCACAACAGGGGAGGTTTAAAAGGTGAACGCCTACTGTGGATACGAAGCCCTGGCGAGGGTTATTTCAGGCTGAGGGAAGGTGGTCCTCCTCGGAGCCTCATTGGGGATTTTGGCCCACAAAATCCATATGGCTTTGCTCCTAGGTCTCTCGAGACAGGCTTGTTTCAGAGAGAGTGGGGAGACCTGGTCCTGGGTCTCGACCCGCCTATATGCTGGATAAGGGCATGGTCTGGATACAACACTGGTATGTGCAGTCTCCCGCTGATCGGTGGCTAAACTAGATGAGTTCTAAAAAAACAAAAGCTACTCAGGCTTTAATCCCTAGGTCTAACAAAAGTGAACTCTACAGAAAAACGTGAAATACAAAAATCTACAAAACAGTAACTAGAAAATGTAGGCAATCGCCTGGGCAGAAACTTAAAAGAAGAGACGCAGACAAAGAGAAAAGAGTTGCAGAAGAGTGTAGACACATGGACAGCTGGAAACATAAGAGAGTGATCTTGTGTGTGGTCTGAGCTTAAACTTCCCTCTCCCCCAGCTGGAAGGGAGGAGCTTAGAATCTCTCAACAAATCAGTGAGTGAGAAACTGCACAGAGGTCTGGCGGTGGCTAGGGCAACCCCACATGTAGGAAGAGGGGGGAGAAAATCCAGTAATCACTTTGTATAAACATAACTAATACTAAAACACATTTGTCTAAACTAAGCAGTTCTACTTGGTTAATTATCTATCTTTACTAAAAGTAACGATCATAAAGCATGCAGATATTTACAAAAAGGCAGACGTGTGTAAAGTATATTAGAAGTCCAGTTATGAAGGCTAGAATTCTAACAGTCAATGACTCAGTTCGTGTGACTGAGTTCGTACTTCCTGTGAGACGCAAATCTAGATTATTGACAGAGTCCAGATGCATAGTGAAGTTTAAGATTGTTTTTATCTGAGACAAATGTCACCAGTTGTCCTGTGGCAGTGTTTGGGTATTCCATGACCACCCAAGGGTGCTGCTTTCTGGGGGAGAAGAATGGAATTTTCAGTCATTTCTCACCTAGGTGTTGATACGAATTCACAGAGGTTTGCTTGAATGCAAAGGTAGTATAGGGTGTTGGGAAAAAAGAGAATAACAATGCGCATTTGTTCCTCATTGTTCGAAGGGCTGTGAAGAAAGAGTTGGGGGTTGGTGAGCAGAAGGCAACAACAGTTAGAGTTCCTTTGGTCTTGTCACTGAGGAAAGTCCGTCCACCTGGTACAGAATCCGCTACACATGTGACCTATGTCCATCCATCCATCCATCCATCTTCTACCGCTTTTCCGGAGGTCCGGGTCGCGGAGGCAGCAGTTCAAGCAGAGAAGCCCAGACTTCCCTCTCCCCAGCCACCTGCTCCAGCTCTTCAGAGGGGATACCAAGGCGTTCCCAGACTAGCTGGGAGACATAGTCTCTCCACCGAGTCCTGGGTCTGCCCCGGGGTCTCCTCCCAGTGGGACGTGCCTGAAACACCTCAAGTGGGAGGCGTCCAGGAGGCATCCTAATCAGATGCCCATACCACCTCAACTGACTCCTTTCAATGTGGAGGAGCAGCGGTTCTACTCTGAGCCTCTCCCGGATGACTGAGCTCCTCACCCTATCTCTGAGGGTGAGTCCAGCAATCCTACGGAGAAAGCTCATTTCAGCCGCTTGTATCCGCGATCTCGTTCTTTCGGTCATTACCCAAAGCTCGTGACCATAGGTGAGAGTAGGAACGTAGATTGACTGGTAAATCGACAGCTTTGCCTTAGAACTAAGCTCCCTCTTCACCACAACAGACCGGTACAACGTCCGCATCACTGCAGATGCTGCTCCAATCCGTCTGTCGATCTCTCGCTCCATTTTCCCCTCACTCGTGAACAAGACCCCAAGATACTTAAACTCCTCCACTTGGGGCAGGAGCCTGTCCCCAACCCGGAGAGGACAATCCACCTTTTTCCGGCTGAGGACCATGGACTCGGACTTGGAGGTGCTGATTCTCATCCCAGCCGCTTCACACTCAGCGGCAAACCGTCCCAGCAAGAGCTGTAGGTCATTGCTGGATGAAGCCAACAGGACAACATCATCTGCAAACAACAGAGATGAGATCCTGTGGTCACCAAGCATGACACCCTCCATTCCCTGGCTGCGCCTAGAAATCCTGTCCATAAAAATTATGAACAGGACCGGTGACAAAGGGCAGCCCTGGCGGAGTCCAACTCTCACTGGGAATGACTCCGACCGAGTGTTGGCAATGCGAACTAAACTCTCACAACGGTCGTACAGAGACCGAATAGCTCGTAACAACAAGCCCGATACCCCATACTCCCGAAGCACCCCCCACAAAAATCCACGAGGGACGCGGTCAAATGCCTTCTCCAAGTCCACAAAACACATGTAAACTGGTTGGGCAAACTCCCACGAACCCTCAAGAATTCTCGAGAGGGTAAAGAGCTGATCCGATGTGCCACGGCCAGGACGAAAACCACATTGCTCCTCCTGAATCCGAGGTTCGACCAACGGCCGGACTCTCCTCTCCAGTACCTTGGCATAGACCTTCCCAGGGAGGCTGAGGAGTGTGATCCCTCTAAAGTTGGAGCACACCCTCCGGTCCCCTTTTTTGAAGAGAGGAACCACCACCCCGGTTTGCCATGCCAAAGGCACTGCCCCCGACCTCCACGCAATGTTGCAGAGGCGTGTCAACCATGACAACCCAACAACATCCAGGGCCTTGAGGTACTCGGGGCGAATCTCGTCCACCCCCGGGGCCCGGCCACCAAGGAGATTTTTAACCACCTTGGCGACCTCAGCCCCTGTGATAGGCGAGTCATCCCCCTCGTCCCCAAACCCTGCTTCCTCTGTGGAAGGCGTATCAGTGGGATTGAGGAGATCCTCGAAGTATTCCTTCCACCGCCCGACGATATCCCCAGTTGAAGTCAACAGTGTCCCATCCGCACCATACACAGTGTGGACGGGGAGCTGCTTTCCCCTCCTGAGCCGCCGAACAGTTTGCCAGAATCTCTTTGAAGCCGACCGAAAGTCTTGTTCCATGGCCTCACCGAACTCCTCCCATACCCGGGTTTTTGCTTCAGCAACCACCCGAGCTGCACTCCGCTTGGCCTGCCGGTACACCTCAGCTGCTTCGGGAGTCCCACAAGCCAACCAAGCTTGATAGGACTCCTTCTTCAGCTTAATGGCCCCCCTCACCACTGGTGTCCACCACTTGGTTCGGGGGTTGCCACCACGAGATGCACCGACCACCTTGCGGCCGCAGCTCTGGGCTGCCGCTTCAACAACAGAGGTGGAGAACATGGCCCATTCAGACTCCATGTCTCCAGACTCCCTCGGAATGTGGTTGAAGTTCTTCCGGAGGTGGGAGTTGAAGACCTCCCGGACAGGGGCCTCAGCCAGACGCTCCCAGCACACCCTCACTATACGTTTGGGTCTACCAGGTCTGAATGGCTTCCTCCCCTGCCATCGGATCCAACTCACCACCAGGTGGTGATCAGTTGACAGCTCTGCACCTCTCTTTACTCGGGTGTCCAAGACATACGGTCGCAGGTCTGATGATACGATAACAAAATCGATCATCGACCTGCGGCCTAGGGTGTCCTGGTGCCAGGTGCACATATGGACACCCTTATGCTTGAACATGGTGTTCGTTATAGACAGACTGTGGTTAGCACAGAAGTCCAATAACTGAACACCACTCGGGTTCAGATCGGGCAGGCCGTTCCTCCCAATCACCCCCCTCCAGGTTTCACTGTCGTTGCCCACGTGCGCATTGAAGTCCCCCAGTAGGACAATGGAGTCTCCAGGAGGAGCACCCTCCAGCACCCCAGTCACAGACTCCAAAAAGGGTGGGTACTCTGAAACATCATTTGGTGCATAGGCACAAATGATGGTCAGGACCCGTTTCCCAACCCGAAGGCGCAGGGAAGCAACCCTTTCGTCCACCGGGGAAAACTCCAATATAGAGGCAGCAAGGTGGGGCGATACAAGAATACCTACCCCTGCTCGTCGCCTCTCGCCCGGGGCAACTCCAGAAAAGGCCAAGCTCCAGCCCCTCTCCAGGAGACTGGTTCCGGAACCGGAGCTGTGTGACCTATGTCACAAATTAAAAACCATGAAAAGACCATTTTGCACAAAATGGGACCTTTAATATGTTGTCATTTAGACCAGTGACTTTCAGCCAGGTGTCCCAGCACCCTAGGATGCCATGAGAGATCTTTCATGCTACCGCAGGAAATTGTGCAATTTCACTTACGTAATTGGTCAAAAAATTGCAAATAATTTGCTGATGTTGTACGTTGGTGCATATAGTGGCTCTTCCATGTTAGTGGATAGGAGTATGAAGGTAGTCTTTCTTCTTCTTCTTCTGCTTCGTTTTGTTATTGACAGAAAATTTTCGCTGTGGAGAGATGGGGTTAACTTCTGCAGCTGCTTTGTACCTGCCATGAAAATCCTAAAAAAACGCACACGTTTGAGTTCACAACATTATCTGGAGGGGCACACAGCTGGAAAAATATCACTGCCTCCTCCAGAAACTGCATCTTGATGGTGGCTGTTTTCAGCACTAAACAACAGAGCTCCACTGGTCCATCTATCTCCGGTAAGTGGTAGTCTCATTTTAAAACTAATTTACACTCCATGTAATGGCGGAATATGAGCGTTGATTGGCTATCGTGACCAAACCAAGTAAATTACTGGCCTGAGTTGAATCAAATTCAACTTGTGTGAATACAAATTTGCATGTATTCGAACTGCCCGGTGCAAGTGTGTGTATGTACACGTGTTTCCATTGACTCTGAATGTGACTGCACCACGTTTTACACTGAGTATAAACAAATTACAAGACTAAATTGCCATTACATATGCTGCAATAGGCTACAATGTGTTGTTTTATAACATTTTTGATTTCAACAGTGATCTGTGTGGAGTTTGCATGTTCTCCCCGTGTCTGCGTGGGTTTACTCTGGGATTTCTCCGGTTTCCTCCCACATGCCAAAAACATGCAAATTAGGTTAATTGGCATCAAACTGGGGATTCTAAATTGTCCTTAGGCATGACTGTGAGAGTGAATGGTTGTCTGTCTCTCTGTGTTGGCCCTGCGATGGACTGGCGACCTGTCCAGGGTGTACCCTGCCTCTCGCCCAAAGATGCTGGGATAGGCTCCAGCCCCCCCCCCCCACCCGGCAACCCAGAAGATGGATGAATGGATGGATGGTGTACTGCAGGATCTTTTGAATGCATAAAGGGTGCTGTTGCTCAAAAAAGGTTGAAAAACACTGATTTAGACTGTAAAATGCAGTTTTACATAATTAACAACCCAATAATAATTACTTTGTGTTGGTTTAATTTTTCATGGTAGAAATTATCATGAATTTTCTCGCTTGTTTCACAGAACATTTCAGAATGCATGACTAGTTAAATATTATTGATTTTTAATGTTGATGTACAAGGCATACAGCAAATGTCTCCTGCTTCGCTCAGGGTTTATCTTAATGGCTGTGCAATGCTAGCTGCTTGACTTAATGAAAAATTAGTGAGCATTTAATTGCAGGGTATTTGCATTAAAAAAAACATGACTTACTGCAGAGAGGTGAGACCGTGATTAAACTTGATTGCACCAGCTATAGCTTGAACCCCTTCATCATGTAACAGGTTGGCTGTAAGACTGGAAGCACAAAAACAACACACACAATTACAAAGTAGAAAGTGCAGCAATGCATTTGGAAAAAAATGGGTTTGAATGTAATTATTCATGTCAGATTTGGCTTTTTACAAACAAACAAAAAAAGAAAGTAATTACTTTCACTGTATACCTTTAAATAGCTCCAGACTACCTCGATTCCTCTAATGCTATTTATGACTGCACATCTTACAGCAACACTAAATAATATATATATATAAGAATTCAGGGAACTGACATTTACTCAACAGGCAGATATTTTTGTGCATCAACATTGTATTATACTGTAGTACTTCAGAGAGATGACTCACTCCAGGTCCTGCAGAGAGTTGTTCTGCTGAAGGGCATGAGCCATGTTCTTTGCTCCTTCCACCCCAATCGAGTTCTCCCTTAGACTAACCACACAGGAAAACATGACATGAAATCAAATGAGACATCACAGGGCCAGTAATACATTTTTATATCCACATGCCAAATGCATGCAGTTACAGTATATGTTGTGCACACGAGTTTTGAAGGGGGTCTACAACCCGTGGCCCCAAAACCACATTTGCACTTAACCAAAACATGAAAAAAGACACGAACTGATGTGAAAAAGATGGAAATTTACTTAAAAATAGTTTGAAATTTCTGTAAAAAAATTACCAAGTTGCATTAAAGGGGTCATTGACTGCACTTCTTCCACATTTTAACAGATCACGCAGGTCTTAATGAAATGTTTGTGACATACAGAGTTAGGTCCATATATATTTGGACACTGACACAAGTTTTGTTATTTTAGCTGTTTACAAAAATTCAAGATTCATCCTTGTCTGAAATAAGAAAAACAAAACTTATTGTTCAAGAAACAGTTATATAATCAATATGGGCTGAAAGTGCAGACTCTCAGTTTTAATTTGAGGGTATTATTCATATCCAAATTGGAGTTACAGTTTAGGAATTACTACAACCGTTTTTATACAAAATGTCCCCATTTCATGGACTCAAAAGTAATTGGACAAATTAACATTACCTTAAATAAAATGTTCCTTTTAACACTTTGTTGAGAATCCTTCATCCAGCTGCTTCTGTTTTCTGTCACATTATCAATAAACACTAGTGACCCAGTGAAACTGGAAGACAGGCATGCTCATGCATCACACTGCCTCCGCCATGGTGTGCTTTGGATTATGAGCAGTTTCATACTTTCTTCTTCCCATTATTCTTGTACAAGTTGATCTTGGTTTCATTTGTTCAAAAAGTGCTGTTCAAAGACTAGGCTGGCTTCTTTAGATATTTAGTCTAATCTGGCCTTTCTATTTTTGAGGTTGAATAATGGTTTGCACCTTGTGGTGAACTGTCTGTATTTGCTCTCATGAAGTAGACTTAAATACTGATGTACCTACTTCCTGAAGTGCTTTTCACTTGGGTAGATGACGTTGTGAAGAAGTTTTTCTTCAACATGAAAAGGATCCTGCGACATCCAGGCCTTCCCCTGTCTGAGGCAGGGCAATGGCGGAGTGGTTAGTCCTGCTGCAGCACAGCAACTTACCCTTGGCTGGGGGATCCTGGGTTCAATCCCAGCCCCTGACCAACAGTGATCTGTGTGGAGTTTGCATGTTTTTCCTGTATCTGTGTGGGATTTCTCCGGTTTCCTCCCACATGCCAAAAAACATGCAAGTTAGGTTAAATGGAGACTCTAAAGTTGTCCCAGGTGTGAATGGTGAAAGGGTTGGGTGCCGCACCAGTGGCTGCCTCATCCACTCATGTGGATGCCCTGTAATTTCCCCATTGTGGGACTAATAAAGGATTAAAAAAAAAAAAAAAATTGAGTTCCGGAGCTCACCCTTGTACTTTGTTTATCAGAATGTACCGAGCTACTGATTGGCCTCTCCTAACATTTCTGCTATCTCTCTGATGGATTTCTTTTTTTCAGCATCAGGATGGCCTGTTTCATTTCCATTGAGAGCTCCTTTGACCGCATGTTGTGGGTTCAAAACAACAGCTTGCAAATGCAAATGCCACACCTGGAATCAATTCCAGACCTTTTACCTACTTGACTGATGATGGATTAATGAGGAAATAGCCCATGCAGCCCATGAAAGAGCTTTTGAACCAATTGTCCAATTACTTCTGAGATTTTGTAAATGCAATGGTTGCAATTCCTATACTGTATACTGTAACTCCAATTTGGATGTGAATACCCTCAAATTAAAACTGAGATTATTTAATTATTGTAGCATAATTTGTTAATAATCTTTTTCAGCCTTTCTCAAAATGCTTGGTTTCAGTGCATGTCACTTTAAATTTCTAAGACTACATTCAACTCCGTCCTCACTTTTAGGTCACTACTGCCGAGCATGCTAATGCTAACATCTCAATGTAGCAAAAATATAACAAAATATGTCAGAATAATGCAAGATATACTATAGACTGTGGTTAATTAGTGAAACAGGTGGAAACAGGGATGTCTAATAGGGTGACTGAATTCAAAAGAAAATAACAATATAAAGCATGCTTTGTGTGAGCTTCCTAGTACCACTGTTAACTCTTAAGCAAACACATTTAGCTCACTGCCGAGCTACATGGCAGACACGGCCAGCCAATGTGGCTGTGTGTTTTTATGCCTCGATGCAAAGCAACATACTGTAAGTATATGGTAATGTGTAGATGCATCTGTGTGTATGCATCTGTCTGTTTGTACAATGCATCCGGAAGATATTCACAGCGCTTCACTTTTTCCACATTTTATATTACAGCCTTATTCCAAAATGGATTAAATTCATTTTTTCCATCAAAATTCTACACACAATACCCCATAATGACAATGTGAAAAAAGTTTTTTTTTTGAGATTTTTGCAAATTTTTTAAAAATTAAAAACTAAGAAATCACATGTACATAAGTATTCACAGCCTTTGCTCAATACTTTGTTGATGCATCTTTAGCAGCAATTACAGCCTCAAGTCTTTTTTAATATGATCCCACGAGCTTGGCACACCTATCTTTGAGCAGTTTTGCCCATTCCTCTTTGCAGCACCTCTCGAGCTTTATCAGGTTGGATGAGAAGCGTCGGTGCACACTCATTTTCAGATCTCTCCAGAGATGTTCAATTGGATTCAAGTCTGGGCTCTGGCTGGGCCACTCAAGGACATTCACAGAGTTGTCCTGAAGCCACTCCTTTGATATCTTGGCTGTGTACTTAGGGTCCTTATCCTGCTGAAAGATGAGCCGTCGCCCCAGTCTGTGGTCAAGGATGCTCTGGAGCAGGTTTTCATCCAGGATGTCTCTGTATATTGCTGCATTCATCTTTCCCTCTATCCTTACTAGTCTCCCAGTTCCTGCCACTGAAAAACATCCCCACAGCATGATGCTGCCACCACCATGATTCACTGTAGGGATGGTATTGGCTCGGTGATGAGCGGTGCCTGGCTTCCTCCAAACATGATGCATGGCATTCATGCCAAAGAGTTCAATCTTTGTCTCATCAGATCAGAGAATTTTGTTTCTCATGGTCTGAGAGTCCTTCAGGTACCTTTTGGTAAACTCCAGGCGGGCTGCCATGTGCCTTTTACTAAGGAGTGGTTTCCATCTGGCCACTCTACCATACAGGCCTGATTAGTGGATTGTTGCAAAGATGGTTGTCCTTCTAGAAGATTCTCCTCTCTCCACAGAGGAACGCTGGACCTCTGACAGAGTGACCATCAGGTTCTTGGTCACCTCCCTGACTGAGGTCCTTCTCCCCAGATTACTCAGTTTAGACGGCTGGCCAGCTCTAGAAGAGTCCTGGTGGTTTTGAACTTCTTCCATTTATGGATGATGGAGGCCACTGTGCTCATTGGGACCTTCAAAGCAGCCAAAATTTTTCTGGACACTTCCCCAGATTTGTGCCTCAAGACAATCCTGTCTTGGAGGTCTACAGACAAGTCCTTTGACTTCAGGCTTGGTTTGTGCTCTGGCATGCACTGTCAACTGTGGGACCTTATATAGACAGGTGTGTGCCTTTCCAAATCATGCTCAATCAACTGAATTTACCTCAGGTGGACTCCAACTAAACTGTAGAAACATCTCAAGGATGATCGGTGGAAACAGGATGCACTTGAGCTCAATTTTGAGCTTTATGGCTGTGAATACTTATGTACATGAGATTTCTTAGTTTTTTATTTTTAATAAATTTGCAAAAATCTCAAAAAAACTTTTTTCACATTGTCATTATGGGGTGTTGTGTGTAGAACTTTGAGAAACCCCCCCAAATTTAATCCATTTTAGAATAAGGCTGTAGCATAACAAAATGTGGAAAAAGTAAAGCGCTGTGAATACATTCCAGATGCACTGTATGTCTGTTACCAGCTTTACAGGTCGTCTGGTCAAAATCAAGTGGAACTAAAGGCTTGTATCATTGTATTGCCCTACTTTCTCGACTTTTAATTTGCCAGAATTTCAAGGTAAGGCTTTGATTTCAAAATAAACAGGAAAATTAACTCACCTTTACAGTCAATGGAGCTGGAAAAAAGTTATTGTAATAAGTATGCTGGGCCAGTAGAGGTGGCAGTGTGACTTTTTTACAGCTCCATGGACCACTTCCTGTCAACAGTCGAGCTAGCGCTGACATTTTTAAAATACCAGTTGTCACTGAAAACTAAACACATATTCAGCATCTACACCATTTATTCATCACATCAACTGTTTTCAGACTCATTTAGCTGTTTAGGTTTGAAGAGGAAGGACAATATACTTTCTCCCTGTAGTTTTCAGTTCATTGGTAACAAGAGCACTCTGAGGCAAGTGCATTATCCCCTGCCTCCATTTTCTTTGAAGATCCCAATACTTACTGATGGAGAGCAGTTTTCAACTTTCAATATAATTGCTGTGACAGAAACAAATTTTGATAAACCCATCATCTACAAATATACAACAAAGTATACAACCCATAATTATAGGGAAGGATCCCAAGGTGAACCTGTGTAGCAAATTTGGTGACCTCAGAGAGCTTTACATTTTCTATAGTAAGCGAGCATAGGGAGTGTCAACCTTGACCTTTGACCTTTTGACCCCCAAATCCATAGTCAGGGGTCAGGATCCCAAGGTGAACCTGTGTACCAGGTTTTGTGGCCCTGGCTTTACTCGTTTTACAGTAATAGTAAATGTAACATTTACCATAGTGCAACTGCAATGTTAATTTTGGGCCCTTGAACCCAAACCCATAGTTAGGTCAGAGTGTAACTTGTCCAAGATGTGTATTAGATACAACTACTGTATCAATTTGAAAAGCCTCCTGTTACGACCCACTTTCTGGGCCAAGGCCAGAATTGCTTACTTCAGCCTGGGATCACAAATCACAAAGCCTGTTTCAACCCTCAATCAAGGTGGACATACACCTCCCTCCTAATATCCCAGACTGAGTCTCGAACCCATGACACCGTGGTCTGAAAACCTCTACTCTACCACAGAGAAATTCCTCACTAGCTCTTGGCTAGTAACGGAGGTGTACTCTAAGGTGTCAGAGACTACACCACTGACTAATTCCCTATGGAGGGGTGCGTAACACATACAGTGGTGTGAAAAAGCGTTTACCCCTTTCCTGATTTCTCATTTTTTTGTATGTCACACTTAAATGTTTCAGACCATCAAACAATTTTAAATATTAGACAAAGATAACACAAGTAGACACAAAATGCAGTTTTTAAATGAAGATATTTATTATGAAGGGTTAAAAAAAATCCAAACCTATATGGCCCTATGTGAAAAAGTGATTGCTCCCCCATTAAAACATAAATTAACTGTAGTTTATCACATCTTTGGAAAGCTGAGTTCAATTTCTCTAGCCACACCCAGGCCTGATTACTGTCACACCTGTTCTCAATCAAGAAATCACTTAATAAGACCTGCCTGACAAAGTGAAGTAGACCAAAAGATCCTCAAAAGTTAGACATCATGCTGCAATCCAAAGAAATTCAGGAACAAATGAGAACCAGCGTAACTGAGATCCATCAGTCTGGAAAAGGTTATAAAGCCATTTCTAAAGCTTTGCGAACCACAGTGAGAGCCATTATCCACAAATGGTGAAAACACTGAACAGTGGTGAACCTTCCCAGGAGTGGCCGGCCGACCAAAACTACCCCAAGAGTGCAGCGATGACTCATCCAAGAGGTCACAAAAGACCCCACAACAACATCCAAAGAACTGCAGGCTGTTATGATCAGGTGAGCGTGATCAGGTGAGCGTGCTCCTCCTCCCTTCTGTGGGAGGTCCTTCACCTGTTTCCCGGCTTGAAGGTCATCAACGCACCTCCGTGATTTGACGCACCTACTGCCTCTTCACTGCCAGCGCTTAAAAGGACCAGTTTGTGAATGCTTCAGCGCTGGACCATTGGGTACTGCTGCCTTAAAGGTTTGAAATTATTTACTGAAACTCAGCCTAATCTCCCTTCTCCTCCTCTCTCCCCAGGTTGCTGCCATCTCAGCGGTGCATCTCTGGGATTGTAGTGTGATCACCTGCCTTCAGCGCCATCATCTCCCTGGACTACCTACTCCACCTGGTCAGACTCTCCCTAGCTCCTTCCCTTCCTCACCTTCCGCCAGCCCTGCCCTGCTGGCTCCTCCAATTCCTCGCTGGGTTTCCCTGCCGGGCTCTCTGCTCACCTCTCATAAGAATTATCTCACCATTTGCCCATTTATCCTGGTTAAACTCTTCTCTTCTAATCAGCTCTCATCTCTCTCCCCCTATAGGCTGTGTGCTCCCTCGGCGTGCATCGCTTTCTTTATTGTTGTGTGGTTTTTCAAAAAATTGTGTTCAACATTTTACTCCACGTCTGAAGTGTCTTCCTCTGGTGTTAGCTGCCTTGCGTGTGAGCTTCTCACTATCAGTCATGACAGAATGGTCCAGCCATGACCGAAGCTCAGCAGGCGCTGCATCAGCGGAGCAGTCGGCTCTCTACCGATTAGATGCCACAGAGTGGCAGGTGGCTGTGCTAGCTGAACAGCTGCAAACAATTACTAAGCAGCTGACCACAGTCACTGACCACCTCTGCCAAATGTCCCATTCCGGTCCTCCCTCTCCACCTGCCGTCCCAGCGGGTGCTACCTTCTGCCGTACCATCTCCGTCCCTTCACCTGCCTCATATGCGGGGGAGGTGGGGGGATGTAAGGGGTTCTTGCTCCATATTCGTCTTTATCTGCAGCAGGTGGGCGGGGAGTACCCGGACAGCACCTCAAAGATCCATTTTATGACCCTCCTGCTCAGAGACTGGGCACTTTATTGGGCACAGTCCATTCTCAGTAGCACTGAGGGCCCTAACTATGCCTTTGAACGATTTGTTCAATAGTTCTCCCGGGTGTTCGATCATTCAGAGAGCGAGGGGAATATCATGAGCCGCCTAATGTTACTCTGACAGGGGAATTGGTCTGCGGCCGATTTCTCTGTGGAGTTTTGGGTCGTCGTTGAAATTATTTACAGAAACTCAGCCTAATGTCCCTTCTCCTCCTCCAGGTTGCTGCCATCTCAGCGTTGCGTCTCCAGGATTGCAGTGCACTCACCTGCCTTCGTCACCATCATCTCCCTGGACTACCTACTCCACCCGGTCAGACTCTCCCCAGCTCCCTTCCTTCTTCACCTTCTGCCAGCCCTGCCCTACTGGCTCTTCCAATTCCTCGCTGGAGTTCCCTGCTGGGCTCTCCACTCAACTCTCGTAAGAATTATCTCACCATTTGCACATTTATCCCAGTTAAACTCCTCTCCTCTAATCAGCTCTTGTCTCTCTCCCACTACAGGTTGTGTGTTCCCTGGGCATGCATCGCTTTCTTTATTGTTGCCTGTTTTTTCAATAAAATTGTGTTCAACGTTTTACTCCACGTCTGAAGTGTCTTCCTCTGGTGTTAGCTGCCTTGCACGTGAGCTTCTCACAATCAGTCATGATGCAGGCCTCACTTGCCTCAGTTAAGGTCGAGGTTCGTGACTCCACGATAAGAAAGAGACTGGATAAAAATGGCTGTGACGAAACCAACTGCTGAGCAAAAAGAACATAAAGGCACGTTTCAGTTTTGCCGGAAAACATCTTGATGATCCCCAAGACTTTTGGGAAAATACTCTGGACTAACGAGACAAAAGTTGAACTTTTTGGAAGGTGTGTGTCCCATTACATCCGGTGTAAAAGTAACACAGAATTTTAGAAAAGGAACATCATACCGACAGTAAAATATTGTGGTGGTAGTGTGATGGTCTGGGGCTGTTTTGCTGCTTCAGGACCTGGAAAACTTGCTGTGGTAAATGGAACCATGAATTCTGCTGTCTACCAAAAAATCCTGAAGGAGAATGTCCGGCCATCTGTTTGTGACCACAAGCTAAAGAGGACTTGGGTTCTGCAGCACAACAATGATCCAAAACACACCAGCAAGTCCACCTCTGAATGGCTTAAGAAAAACAAAATAAAGACTTTGGAGTGGCCTAGTCGAAGTTCTGACCTGAATCTGATTGAGATGCTGTGGCATGAGCTTAAAAAGGCGGTTCATGCTTGAAAACCCTCCAGTGTGGCTGAATTACAACAATTCTGCAAAGATGAGTGGGCCAAAATTCCTCCACAGTGCTGCAAAAGACTCAGTGCCAGTTATCACAAACGCTTGATTGCAGTTGTTGCTGCTAAGGGTGGTCCAACCAGTTATTAGATTTAGGGGGCAATCACTTTTTCACACAGGGCCATGTAGGTTTGGATTTTTTTTCCCCCTTAATAATAAACACCTTCATTTAAAAACTGCATTTTGTGTTTACTTGTGCTATCTTTGTCTGATATTTAATTTTATTTGATGATCTGAAACATTTCAGTGTGACAAACATACAAAAAAAAAATAAGAAATCAGGAAGGGGGCAAACACTTTTTCACACCCCGTACCTGCTATTGCACACCGTTGTGTAAATATACATCCATTAAATTCATAAAATCTGTTAGTCCAGCATTTTCCTTTGTGCTTCTGATGTTATTCCTATGCTTCTACATTTTTCCTTTTACCAGCTTCTTGACAAAAATGCCAGCATACAGCCCTGGGATGACATACACTTTGTGTGTGTTGTGACAGTGACATCAGCGTCTTACCTGCATAAACAAATACCAAGCATTTCAAAACCCTGCATTGATGACCTGACACAATACTAAACTATCCCATGCTATACCATGCCACAGGCACTGAAGCAACAGCACCTGTGGTGCTTTCATTTGAGAAAAGTGAATGTTTTTCATATTTTTTCGTTAATCATGTGACCAATAGATGTATTTCAGAAGGTTAAAACCTACAAAAGCAAAATTTTTCAGTGAATGACCCCTTTACAAATTGCATATCTGAAAGAAAAATCTGCAAATTTATGAGAAAAGTCTTCATTTTAAAAAGTCACAATCATAAAAACAAATCTAAGAGAGAAAGGACCAGTTTGCCAGGAAAAAAAATGTGTAAATTACTGAGAGAAAAGTATATATTCAAGAGAAAAAGATTATTACTGTAAACCAGTGTTGGGCAAGTTACTAAATAATAGTAACTAGTTACAGTTACTAGTTACTGCTTTTCAAAAGTAACTGAGTTACTTTTGAGTAACTGCATGATTAAAGTAACTAGTTACTTGGAAAAGTAACTTCCACGTTACTTTTAAAGGTATACTTAAGTCATCTTGCACACATAGCAAGATCAAGGGTCCCTTGTTCTCATCAGAAAAAAGAAGAAAAAGAAAACTGATGAGAAAAAAGTCTCATCTTACAGAGAAAAAATGTCCCAGATTTACACAAATTATTGTAATCAGTAGAAAATAGAAAGTAGAAAGTCAGAAATTTACTAGAAATAAAGCTATAAATTCACAGAGAAAATTTTGGACGACTGGGTGGGCTGTTTTTGGCCCGTGAGCTATATGTTTGACACCCCTGGACCAGCCCATTGAAAACGCATATTTAGAGGATTTACTTCCATGAAATAGTTGCATATCACAACAGCATGTAAATTAATAAGATAAAATAAAACAGAAAGCACAGATAAATGAAAGTTCACCGCTTAGAAGAAGCTGTTCTTTACTGCAACAAATCACAGTCACTTTTTCTCTGTGCGTAAGAAAATTTAATGCATTTAATGCTGACATTAAATACGAGTGTCTTGCTCAAAAAAATACTCATGTTTAACCACAGAGGTACGAGCTGTTGGGGGCTACTCACCGCTCAGACAACAGGCGATCAGGGCTCGATATGAGAAGTTGCCACCGCCACGGCATTTCTTCCTACCGGGCTGCGGCGTGAACTGGGGCAGGACAGGAAACCAACCCGCGGAGGAGACTGACAGCTATGCCAGCTATGGTAGGGTCAGTTTATTTGTAATAAAAATATCTATCCATATTAATAAAACGAGAAACGCCAGTAACGCACCTGATCAAATTTCAGTAACTGTAACACGTTACTGAATTATTAAACAGTAATTTCGTTACACAGCATGTTACTGCAAAAGTAGTGGTGTTACAGTAATTCGTTACAGTAATGCATTACTGTCACTTTGTAATGTGTTGCTCCCAACACAGCTATCAACAGACTTATATTTTTACGTTGGTTGTTCTACCTTTGTTTTAAGGCTCAGATATGATTTGTGGCTCTTTTTTTGCTCAAAATGGCTCTTTCCATAGTAGAGGCGACCAGCTCCTTTGTAATATTTTAGGATCTCACAGGGAGAAGCAGATACAAAACTGGATGTGATTACTGATGTCTAATGAGTTTACCTAATGAACTTTTCATAAAATGTCTAAATAATCAGAGTTGTTTCTGAGTTTTATTTCAACGTGCTTATAAAGGCATCCATTCCTATCAAACAAAACACAATATTGTTGGATTTCTAAAGAAAAGCTGATTAAAGACAGAGAAGTTTTAAGTTCAATGCTCACTTTAAGGACACAAGGCCATGGTTCTGCCGAAGAGCGTTGGTTAAGGCTGTCATTCCCCTGTTGCTGATTGAGTTACTCTGAAGTCTGCCAAAAGAAATGGTTAAATGCAACTGTAATGAGCACAGCTGAGTATTACACAATGTTAAAATACATTAGCAGTGCAATCTTAAAACAGACGTTACTGACTGGAGTGAGAGCAAAGTGTGGTTGACTTTCAAAGCCTCTGCCAGAGCAACTGTTCCTTTATCCCCGAGCTGGTTACTGCAAAGGCTACAGGAAAGGAGGAAAACAGACTGGAGATATTATAAGACAGTCACATTCTTCTGAGCTACACTTACTTACAACAATGCTTTTCTGTAAACAAGTGCATAACTTATTGGTTAGCATGAAAGCTAATCTATTCACATACCGCCTGCCCATTTGTGGTGCAGCTATCAAAACTGCCACATGGAAAACATTAAAGTATCCTCTAAAGCTGTCTTTTAATCAGTGGTCCTCAGACCCTACGGTGTCCGTGAGAGAACATTCAGGGTCCTGAGGAAAACTGTTTAACTTCACTTCTTAATTGGTCCAAAAAATTGCAAACAACTTGCTGTTGTTGTGCATTGGTGCCTGCAGTGGCTCCTCCATGTCAGCAGGCAGCAGCACAAACAGAATCCCTCCCCTTCTTCTTCCTTCTCTTAAACAGAGGCTGAGCCCAAGTTGGGATTCCTGCACAACTGGAGCCAGCAGTTTCAGCACCCTACCCCGGATTATCAAGAGGGCTTACTGCCCCGGGGCCCTGGCTTGTTTGGGGCCTTAAAAGAAACACTTTTTTTTTTTTTTGCTAATTCTGCCATGCGCAACGTTTATTGGAAGGTTTGTTTTGGCATATCAACTTTTTATTTGTTGAGGTGTATGTCTGTCATGCCTGCTTAATTTAATTTGTTAAGAGTTGACATTTGACCTGATTAAGGTTGGATGCGGGCAGACGTGGGCTGGTAGTGAATTCATGGACGAATGAATGAATGAATGTATGATAGCGGCGTCCAAAAGAGAAAAAATAAGAAAGAAAAACAGGAACATGAGAAGGAGGTTTTTAAAAAGACTCCTAAATTGACAGAATTTTTTAAAAGTTATGATAGTCAGTCATACACAGAACTCAGAACTCAGAAAAGATTTATTGCCAAGTACATTAACAGATAACTGATAACAGATCACTGATAACATACGAGGGATTTGACTTGACACAGAAAACGACCTGCATTCCCGGTGACGCGGCTGCATCTGTGAACGCGCCTGTCAACAGAAGGGTACAGGAAGCATGGGAAGAAAGGATAATACAATAGGAAGGAGCAAAAAAATCATTGATTTCAGAATAGTGGTCATATATGATCAATATTATGATTACAAGGAAAAAAAAGCCCTCAATGCACAGTCAGCAGACAAAAAAAAGTTCACAAGGACACAGAGAGAGCAGTGAGTGAATCATCTTTATCATCAGTTTTGTGAATCAGTATGAGTGTAATGTTGAAAGTAGGTGTTTGTATCAGTTAAGAACAACAAGGACTCTTTGGCAGGAGATGTTTTGTCGGCCGGAAATACTGATCCAGAAAAGGACCGGAGAGCTGCCAGAATAAGGACGCTGATATCAGAGCATCTGAACGTTTCTACAAATGGCAGAAACATTTTTCCTCCAAGTGCCATTTCAATTGCAAACTTCCAAATGGTGAGTATGTTTCAAGACAATGGCTTCTACAGTGGTGTGAAAAAGTGTTTGCCCCCTTCCTGATTTCTCATTTCTTTGTATGTTTGTCACACTTAAATGTCTCAGATCATCAAAGAAATTTAAATATTAGACAAAGATAACACAAGTAAACACAAAATGCAGTTTTTAAATGAAGATGTTTATTATTAAGGGGAAAAAAAATCCAAACTTACATGGCCCTGTGTGACAAAGTGATTGCCCCCTAAACCTAATAACTGGTTGGACCACCCTTAGCAGCAACAACTGCAATCAAGCGTTTGTGATAACTGGCACTGAGTCTTTTACAGCACTGTGGAGGAATTTTGGCCCACTCATCTTTGCAGAATTATTGTAATTCAGCCACATTGGAAGGTTTTCTGTCATGATCCGTGGCGTGGTTAGGGAACGTGCCAGTCTCCTGTTATAGGTTAGTCTTTTTCTGTTTGTTTATTTTCTGTTCATTTGTATCTTTTTTTCATCTCCCAGCCATGGAGGCGCTGTGACAGCTCATGCGTCATTTCCAGGTGTCAAGTTCTGCTCACGGGCTGTCACAGCCGCCTCCAATCTGGTAATTTTGCTCACTCGTGATTCCACAGCTGTTGTCATTTGTGTATGGGTTATTTAACGCTGTGGGAAAGGCTTTGTTTTCGTTGCGGTCTTAATGAAGTTCTGCTTGATGATTCATGCCACTTCTCTGTTCCCGTTTCTTTGTAAGTGTTAGTGTGTTTTTGATTAAATGTGCAAAACTTACAGCTTGCCCTTGGTGTCTTCAATTCCGGTAGGGCTAGAATTGACAGAAGACCGCAGCCAAACGTGAGACACCAGCAGCTGTAAGTTTTTGCCTTTTTTCCTCCATCCCTTTATCTTCCGTTCCGTGTTTTTTGGTAGCTCGTGTGTTTGGGTATGTTTACCAGCACGGACTCTGGTGTTGTTGGCCTGAGCGAGGCTCTGTGTTGGGCGGCGGGGCTTGTAGAGGATCTAATCTCTGACGCACGTTTTGCCCGCACCCCGGAGGAGGCCCTGAGGATTCTGGAAAGTGTGGCAGAGATAACAATGCTTTATCCCAGCCTGTGGAGGTATCCAGAGTATATGGGGCTCCTCATCTCTGTACTGAACCTACAGCATTTGTTCCGTGGGCTGGTAAGAGATCCTCCACCATCTGCACCGGTGTCAAACAAGGGCCTCCCGGTGCAGATATCTGCAGCCCTTCGCCACTCGCTAGTGCCGCCATGGACACGGAAGCCACCAGCCTCTCATCGTCTGCCAGCAGCAGCAGCGCCCCCTCCTCTCGAACAGTGGCCCGCTCCATCAGCCAAGGAGGTAGAGGACCGAAGGCAGGTCATTTCAGCGGAGACAGAACTGCTGCTGGAGTTCAAGCCCTGGCTCCTCCCTGAATACAGTATGTCCAGCTGGAGGGGGTTTCTCTGAGTGGGCCGGAGTTTGAGCCGACAAGCGAATGTCCCCTGACTCCAGAACCTCATCCACCTTGCCATGGTCCGACATCTCTGTCCCCTTTCCAGATGACCTCCACCGCTCCAGAGGGGATGTCATTTGAGCAAACAGCAACAACCACCATCAAGCCCCGGAATTTAAGGCAAGTACCTTTTCATTCACCCACAACTGTCAATGAATTGTCTTGCCTTATTTCCGGGGGGGGGGGGGGGGGCTCATCAGCAGTTAAGCCCTTTCGCTGAGCCCTCACTGCCAGATGCTACTGTTCTATCCTTCTCTGCTACTTTCGTTCCTCCTATTTCCCCTGAGGGTCCGCCAGTCCTGGGAGGGAGCCGGGGTGTAGTGGAGAGGCCTGCAGCCGTGGAGAATCCAGCGCCAACCGTTCAGCCAGGGGTCTGGACCTCTGTGGTGGAATCGTCGGAGTCCTGGACAGCGGTGGAGCTTGAACGCAGGCAAGTTTCTTTATGTAGCCCTGAGAAATTTTGCCTGGCTCTTGGTGGGGGGAACCAGGTACAGCCCTCAGCCCCACTTGGGTTTCCCCTGCCGGGCTCCACTGCTGCCGGTGACCCTGACCCGGTGTGTGTGTGTTTCTGCTCTGTTTTCTAAGCCATCGTCTAGGGTCACCGAGGTCTTTGTGGGTGCGACGTCTCTGTCCAAGGCCACCGCAGGTGCTGCTGCCCCACCGTTATTGGTCCCCGAGGGTCCTGCCGTCCCACCGTCCATGGTCCCCAAGGGTGCTGCTGTCCTGCTGTTTTGGGTCTCCAAGGGTGCTGGTGCCCCGCTGTCTAGGGTCTCTGAGTGTGTTGCTGACTCACCACCTGAGGCCACCGCGGGTGCAGCAATGCTTCAGTCCGGGGCCGCCGTGGGTGCAAGAATGCCCCAGCGCCTCAACCTCAAATGCCTCAACCTGGTGGTCATGGGGACCTTGCACCGGTCCAGAGCCGCCGTGGGTGCTATGCCCCAGCCCGGGGCCACCGTCAGTGTGTCGCCCCAGCCTGGGGCTGCTGTGGGTGCTATGCTTCAGCCCGGGCCCTCCACGGGTGCTGCTACGCCTGAGGTTGTCGTGGTCCATGAGGGGCGCTGGGTCCGGTCACCGCACCTGGGATGGGGGGGGGGGGGGGGGGGTTAGCGGCCTGCAGGCTCATGGATGCTGGGAGGCCGACTGACGCATGGGCTTCTCGGATGGAGTGGCCCAGGGACTGTGGGCGGCCACCTGAAGGAACAGGCCATTCGTGTTGGTGGCTGTGGAACTCTGGGCGGCCACCAAATAATCTTTAACATTCGCTCTGGTGGCCCTGGGACTCTGGTTGGCCACCTGAGCTGCCCTAGGTCCTCTTCGGAGGCCCTTGAGTTTTCTTCATCTGCTGTTCTTTTTTGGGGATCATGAGTGTTTTTTGTTTTGGGTTGGTTCAGTCCCTCCGTGTCTGGGTTCCCCCTCCTCCCCCCCACGGTGGGTTGTTTTCTGGTTTTCATGTCATCTGTTTTCCTTCTGATGCAATGCTTTTCCTGAGTTTTTTTTTTTTCCTGATTCTGCTTAGTTCTTGTTGTCTCCTTGCCTTGAAGATGTTGTGTTTCTCATAAGACTATGAACTTTTTGATTTGTCTGTTGGTTTTTGCTATTAATTGATTTTTTGTCCTTTTTTGATTCTTTTTTTTTGTAGTCATTTGATGAAATTTATCTGCTAATTTGTTTTGAGTTATTATCCCTAGTTTGGAGAGTATTAGTGGCCTTGGTTATATTTCATTTTAGTCTAGTTTTATTTTCTTTTTGTTACATTTTGAATATACATCCTCAGTTTATATCTCGGTCTTAGTTTAATTTTCTTATTTATTACTGTTTATTTGTACTGTCACACCTATGGTTAGGTTTGGTCTATTTATGGTTGCCTTTGATCTGGATTTTTGAATTTGGCCATGTTTCGCTTTTAGTTATGCTTGTACTTTGTTGGTTTTATTATGTTTTTGGTTGGGTTTTTTCTTTTTTTCCCCATCACGATCATAGTGTCTTGTTTGGGTTACGTTTTTTTTTCGGGGGGTCGTCTGTTTGTGTGTGTGTGTGTGTGTGTGTGTGTGTGTGTGTGTGTGTGCGGGTGTGTGTGTGTGTTTTTTTGTTTTTTGTGATGTTACCCTGGGGTGTCTGGATTCCACCTCTTGGGGGAAGGGGGCTCTGTCATGATGGGTCCATCCAACAGATGGCCGGACATTCTCCTTCAGGATTTTTTGGTGGACAGCAGAATTCATGGTTCCATTTACCACAGCAACTCTTCCAGGTCCTGAAGTAGCAAAACAGCTCCAGACCATCATCAAAACAGCCCCAGACCATCATACTACCACCACTATATTTTACTGTTGGTATGATGTTCCTTTTCTGAAATGCTGTGTTACTTTTGCACCAGATGTAATGGGACACACACCTTCCAGAGAGTTCAACTTTTGTCTCGTCAGTCCACAGAGTATTTTCCCAAAAGTCTTGGGGATCATCAAGATGTTTTCTGGCAAAACTGAGCGGAGCCTTTATGCTCTTTTTGCTCAGCAGTGGTTTTCGTCTTGGAACTCTGCCATGCAGGCCATTTTTGCCCAGTCTCTTTCTTCTGGTGGAGTCATGAACACTCACCTTAACTGAAGCAAGTGAGGCCTGCAGTTCTTTGGATGTTGTGGGGTCTTTTGTGACCTCTTGGATGAGTCGTCGCTGCGCTGTTGGAGTAATTTTTGTCTGCTGGCCACACCTGGGAAGGTTCACCACTGTTCCATGTTTTCGCCATTCGTGGATAATGGCTCTCACTGTGGTTTGGTGGCATCCCAAAGGTGTAGAAATGGCTTTATATCCTTTTCCAGACTGATAGATCTCAATTACTTTGTTTGTCATTTGTTCCTGAATTTCTTTGGATTGCAGCATGATGTCTAGCTTTTGAGGACCTTTTGGTCTACTTCACTTTGTTAGGCAGGTTTTACTTAAGTGATTTCTTGATTGAGAACAGGTAAGGCAGTAATCAGGCCTGGGTGTGGCTAGAGAAATTGAACTCAGCTTTCCAAAGATGTCATAAACCACAGTTAGTTCATGTTTTAACGGGGTGTTTACTTGTGTTATCTTTGTCTAATATTTAAATTTGTTTGATGATCTGAAACATTTAAGTGTGACAAACATACAAAAAATGAGAAATCAGGAAGGGGCAAACACTTTTTCACACAACTGTATATTCTCCTTCCATGGCTGTTTGTATTGTTTTGCCTGCCGCATATACAGCGATTTTTTTCCCCCCACTAAGCTGGGTTCACATTAGCATTTGGACCGACTTTTACAGACGTTTTAGAAAATCAGAGAAATTAGTCTAAATGTCGTGAAATTACGTTCGTGAGCAGTTTTTTTTTTTTTTTTATCCAGCGCACACAAACTTTTATGAACTTAAAAGGAGCTTTTTAACTCCCCAGCCTTGCTTGGCCATGGATGAGAGCTGTCCACTACAATTCAGAGATGATGCCAGTCTTTCTCTTTGTCCAGTAGTTGTAAAATTTCCTTCAGTTATATTATCTTTCATCTTGGCCAGAATTATATTAATCTGCACTGGTGATTGCAAAATTGTAGATTTAATTCAAAACAACTGTCGGGATATTTTCATTTTGAATCATTCTTGTAAAAGAATGACCGTGAATGAGGTTAACATTGTAAAAACTGTCATCATTAGATAATGAGTATCGGGTTTGTGCGCACATAACCTGCTCCTCTCCACTGTCCCAGTAAGGCAGACTGGTCTGGCAATGTTTTTTTTTCCCTCTCTGTAGTAAAAATCCCTGTTCTGGCTTCAAATAGTTAATGCTTAACCCTTGAACAGAAAACACTGGCTGAATGTGTTTTTACCATTTTCATAATTAAAGCTGTGGGTTGATACAAGATATTTGCCAGCTGTTAGTCCTGATAGCACTATATTTTTCTGCTATTCAAGCTAAACCTAGAACTTTGTGGTCATTCGCTTTATTTAGTATTTGGCAGTAGCTATGGATATGGAAGCTGTATCCCTATACAAAATGTCTATTGGTACAGAAGAGTTGACAATCCGACAAAGCCTTTTCAGATCAGCTCCAAGCAAACTGCTGCTGTGGCATAGGTAGATTGTACGTTCGGCCCGTGATCAGAAGGTTGCTGGTTTGCGTCCTGCTATTGGCACCTTGTCCAAACCATTTTACTATGAGATGAAATTTAGACTTAAAATTAAGAGATTAGCCTTAGGATTTGGGAGTGGGTAAGTTAAAAAAGGTAGTAAATAGATATTGATTAAAATTTTGAAACAAATAAATGCCTCAGATTTCTGCACCTGTAACCTGCTGCTTTTAAGATACACATTAATAAAATGTACTGGCCAATCAGATTCGAGCCGTATCTGTAACAAGAATTCTATAGGTACGGTTTTGGCGCTATAGCCACTGCGTTAGTAATTTAGGACCTATAAGGTCAAGCTGATCCATCGGTGACCCTGTCTACAAGGCCACAATAATCCAATAACTAGGAATAATCAGATCATGGTGATCAGATTTGACATGTTTACATGCACTGAATAACTGGATTATTGGACAATAAACTATGTGTGTTTATGTAATTTCACTTTATGTAACACAATAATTGCCTTTTATCTGATTATTGTTTTTACATGACTACTTTAATAATCCGATAACTTCAGGAATCCGATTATAAATGGTTTATTACCGTGCATGTAAACATGGCCATTTTGCATATCATACTCCCATAAATATGTGGGAGGGCCCCAAAAATTGCTCTAGCCCAGGGGCCCACAACCTCCTTAATCCGGCTCTGTCAGCACTGTAGTAGTTTCAGGACCCTCAGGCTGAGCCCACAACACTATCTGGATGGGGAAAATGTCACCACCTCCCCCAGAAACCACATCACAACGTTGGGCGGCCCCAGCACCAAACAAGGGGTGGATACGGAGGTCCACTGACACTGAGACAAGAACAGCATGTCTGCAATGAAAACAACCCCCTTCACAGGGCCGTACATCTGACAAGAGACGACTCTGATAAGTGGCTGTCTCAATTTTAAACTAATTCCAACACCAACACTGAAAGCATCAAATGAACTCCTGGCCGGAACTGATCAAAATCAGACTTGAACGGACATGAACTCAGATGCAGTCGTGTTGCCCGGAGCAAATGCATGTGTTTGCATTGTGTATGTAATTGCATCGCGTTTCACACTGAGTATAAACAAATTACAAAACTCAATTGTCATTAGATATGCCATAATAGGCTACAATGTATCATTGTATAAAATTTTAGACCTTGGGGCTTCTTGTGGATTACTTCAATGTAAAAAGGGTTCTGTGACTCAAAAAAATTGAAAAACACTGCTCTAAAGATGGGATGAGAAAGCAGCATAAAAATCCAAGGTGTGGCAGTGGTCATATGTCACTTTATGTACAGATTTATGTGTAGGTTGTCTGAGTCTTCAAACAGCATCATTTTGACCCTAACTGAGTTGAGAGAAGTCACACATCCGTCAATGCAAATGAGTGGCTTGTATTTTTTTTTTCTTTTTGCATTACTATATACAGTAGTTTTCCTTGGGTATCTTTAATAAAGTCTGTCATAAACCAGCCCTCCCCGAGGGCAAACAGGATGCCAAACGCAGACTGTGAGTTTTCAGTTTTATTAACAAAGGAACACAAAAAGCAGAACATAGCCCAATGAAAAATACAACGCGGTGGCTGGAGTGATAAATGCAAAAACAAGGAAGTGAGCAAAAACAGGATAAACAATGACTTAGACAGGATGACCAGGGGATTCCAGACATGAATGATAGTCATCGCTGCTGCACCAGGAAATTGGTGCCCACGGCTTAAATAGGCTACCCCGATCACAAACACCTGCAGGGTCCTGAGTGGCAATTATTGCTGGCAGCCGCGGCAGAGCGGGAACAGAGTTTGACAGCAGCAAGTGACGTGCGAGCTGTCACCGCCCCAGCAACAATCAAAACAAAAACCAAAGAAGGAAATACAGACTCTAATGAACAGAAACCAAATACAGTCAAGCAGAAAAAGACAAAATAAATCTAATAACTAAGCACGGCCCCTGCCCGTGCACCGGATCATGACAGAGCCCCCCCACCTCAAGGGGTGGACCCCAGACACCCCAGGGTACCATCACAAAACCCTCCCCCCCAATACAAAACGAAACCCAGCATGACACTGACAAACACCAAAACAAGGGAAAAATGTACATACTGGAGGAGGGCGGAGCTCACGACCAGGGGGAACAGAACAACCTGGAAACACCGCAGCTGAGGCGCATCCAAATGCCGGGAAACAAGAGACAAATTCAGCCGGAGCACAGCGGGGCTTGACGGCTAAGGGAATAGGAAAAAGGAAAATACCTGGTCGGAGCTCAACGCACTCTCCTCAATGGCGACGGCAGACAACACACTCAGACAACAGCAAATCATCTGAGGACATCTCAGTAGGGTGCGAACAGATCCAGATACATAAATAAACCAAACCTAACCATAACTATGACATTAATAATAAATACTAATAAATAAGACAATAAAGAATTAAACAAAGACTGAGATATAATCAAACTAAGGGTGTATGTTCAAAATGTAACAAAAAGAAAATAAGGCCAGACTAAAATGAAATAAGACAAAGGCTCCAAACTAGAGGTAATAACCCAAAACAAATTAGCAAATAAATTTCTTCAAATAACTACAAAAAGAAAAGAAACAAAAGAACAGAAAACAATAAACAGCAAAAACCAATAAGCAAAACAAAAAGTCCATAGTCTTAGAAGGAACTCAACATCTCAAAGGCAAGGCGGACACAAGAACTAAGCATACTCAAAAGAACTCAGAAAAAACATTACACCAAAAGGAAAACATAACATGAAATAACCAGAAAACAACCCACCCTGGGGGGAAGAGGGGGAACCTAGGCATGGAGGGACTGAAAGAAAAACACACAACCCAAAAACAAGGAAAACCAAAGAAACCACTCAAGACCCCCAGCCCAGAACAACAGATGACAGACGTTCCGGGGCCTCAAGGAAAAAGTCGAGGCAACTCAGGTGGCCTACCAAAGTCCCAGTACCGCTGGTGTCCAAGCTGGAACACGCCGGGTGGCCTCCCCGAGACCCAGAACCACCCAAGCCGGAGGGGCTTGGGTGGTTCTGCCCCTCCCACCCAAGCCGGAGGGGCAGACCATTAGGCGGCCTCCCGGCATCCCTAAGCTGGCGAGCCACAGCCCTCCCCACCCCCCCGGGGGGTGGCAGTTGGGCAAAATGGCCCCTGCAGAGCGCAGGAGCCAGGAGGTGGCGTTTATCTAAGATCGCGGCCGACCAGCGGGAACCTCCCAAGATGCACCCACAGCGGCTCTGGGCTGGGGCATAGCAGCACCCGTGGCGGCTCTGGATCGGAGCAAGATCCCCCATGAAGGGCAGGCGGGCCCGTGAGAAAACCAGGCACAGGAGATGGTCAACCAGCGGGACCTTGGACAGTAGTGCTGCACCCGCCGCGGCCCCGGACTGGGGAATCACTGCACCCGCAGCGGCCTCAGGCGATGAGTCAGCAACACCCTCGGAGACCCTAGACAGGTGGGCAACAGCGCCCTTGAAGACCCAAAATAGCAGGACAGCAGCACCCTTGGAGACTGTTGACGGCGGGACAGCAGCACCCTTGAGGACCATAGATGGTGAGAAGGCAGTACCCGCGGTAGCTTCGGGCTGAGGTGTTGCACCCACGATGGCCTTGGGCGGAGGTGTCGCACCCACTGTGGCCACGGGCTGAGGGGGAGTAGCACCCATGGAGATCCCAGATGGAGGGGGAGTAGCACCCACGGAGACCTCAGACAGAGGGGAAGCAGCACCCACGGTGACCTCGGTGATCCTAGATGGTGGCTTGGACAAGGGAATACAGACAGGAACATACACCAGATCAGGGTCACCGTCGGTAGTGGAGCCCGGCGGGGAAAATTCAAGTGTGGCTGAGGGCTGCACTTGGTTCTCCCCATCACGAGCCAGACAAGATTTTTCAGTGCTACAAAGGAAACCTGCCTGCACTCGAGCTCCACCGCCATCCAGGACTCTGACGACTCCACTGTGGCGATCTGGACCTCCGGCTGGATGGTTGGTGCTGAACTCACCAACACTGCAGGCCTCTCCACCACACTCTGGCTCCCTCCCAGGACCAGCAGACCCTCTGGGGATGAAAGAGGAGGAACAGGAGAGGCGAAAGTCACGGCAGCTGGTGGTGAAAGCTCAGCCAAGCTGGGCTGCCGTGGCTGAGCTTCCCCACCGGAAAGAAGGTAAGGCATTTCATCAAGGGTTGTTAAAAAATGAAAGGACACTTGCCTTAACTCCCAGGGCTTGGTGGTGGCTGCTGTCAGGCCTGGCAACATCTCTTCGGGGGCTGTGGAGATTGTCAGGAGTGGTGGGCAGAGCACCGGAGTCTGGGAATACTTCGCTGTCTGCTCAGGCTCGGTCTGGGCTAGGGACACTCTCTCTGGTGGTGGCAGCAACTCCGGAAGAAGTCACGGCTTGTAGTCGACGAGGAGCTCCATTTCAGCTACAATCACCCGCTGGCGCTCCTCCAGCTCCTCCACGCTGAGTCCATCAGGCGACGTGAAGGCTGGATACCCTATGCAGCCAGCCTCTGGACTCGAGCCAACTGAAAAAGGCGGGCCCACAGCTGGGTAGTGGCCCCGAGCTTGGGGTTTCTGTCCCTGGGAGCGTTTCTTCCACAGCACGGGTTCAGGTGGCGGAGGGGCTCTCCCCAGCCCGTGAAGCCGGTGTTGAGTGTGAAAAACAGAGGTGAGGAGGTCTGTGAGTTCTGGGACGCTCCACAGCCTGGGAAACCCTTCAATAACCTGTGCCACGCAGTCCCATACCAGGAGCTCCTCCTTGGGAGTGTGGGTGAGGGGAACATCTGATATAATATTCAGTAACTCCTCTGCCACCCAACACTCCACCTCGTCAAGCCCTACCCGACTAAAGTCCTGTAATGCTGCCATGCCACCGGGGGAAAAAACGCACACTAAAGAAAAACACGTGAGGGAAACGAAATAAAACTCACAGTCTGCTGGCGTCTGTGTGGCAGCGGCATTCTGTCATAAACCGGCCCTCCCCGAGGGCAAACAGGATGCCACACGGAGACTGTGAGTTTTCAGTTTTATTAATAAAGGAACACAAAAAGCAGAACATAACCCAACAAAAAACACAGCGCGGTGGCTGGAGCGATAAATGCAAAAACGAGGAAGTGAGCAAAAACAGGATAAACAATGACTTAACTTAGACAGGATGACCAGGGGATTCCAGACGTGAATGATAGTCGACGCTAATGCACCAGGGAATTGGTGCCCACGGCTTAAATAGGCCACCCCTGATCATAAACACATGCGTGGTCCTGAGTGGCGATTATTGCTGGCAGCCGTGACAGAGCAGGAACAGAGTTTGACAGCAGGAAGTGACGCGCGGGCTGTCACCATGCCAGCAACAATCAAAACAAAAACCAAAGAAGGAAATACAGACTCTAATGAACAGAAACCAAATACAGTCAAACAGAAAAATAAACAAACAGAAAAAGACAAAATAAATCTAATAACTAATCACGGCCCCCATCCGTGTACTGGATCATGACCAAAGTCTATCTATCTATCTATCTATCTATCTATCTATCTATCTATCTATCTATCTATCTATCTGTGATGAATTAATGAATTAATGATTACATCAACTTTATGAGAGTCTGGTTTGTCTTCAATGCATCTGCAATCCTTCTGGCTCCACCTGCCCCGATCGAATTCTTCCGTATGCTGAAAGATTACATATATACAAAGAAAATTTAAGTTCTAACACATATCATAGTTTAAAAATAAAACAACAATAATTAAAATCAAGAAAAATCTTACTTCAGGGACACCAGTTTGCGGTTGCACTGTAGCACTTCTGAAATGGCCTGAGCACCTTTCTCATCAATGGCATTGTTCTGGAAGCTGATGAGTATTCAGGAAAACTGATCAGGGACATCTAAGTAAATTATTGTATTTTGTTGGATCATCATGTGTGCACATCAGATATTATAGCAATTGTACTCAACTTGACTGATGTCAGGACTTGGTTCATTTTCAGAGCCTCTGCCAGGAACTTTGCCCCTTTAGAGCCAATATTGTTGTTGCGGAGACTGGTATTATAAACATATGGAGAAGAGGTTTATAGCCAAGCAAACTCATAACTGGAAAAATATTAGCAGTGTATATATACAGTATATATTTTTATTAAATGTTAAGGAGTTAAAGGTACTGAATGGAACATTTGGAAACTTGTGCTTTAATTACACCTTTTGGTTTCAAGGTGAACTACAACCCCATTTACTATTATATTTTGTGGGAAGGTCTGCAATAATGCTGCATTAAAAAATGCTATGACAGCAAAAAAACTACTAGTGTTTATCTTAAAGGTCCCATTCACTGAAAAATTGTATTTTTGCAGGTTTTAGCCTTTGTAAATACATCTATTGGTCACAAAATTGTAAAAAAAAAAACATAAAAATGCTGACTTCACTTAAAAAAAAAACATGCAGCCATATCAATTCTGTCTCTGAGCAGCCATGTAACTTTTCTGTTTTTTTTTTTTCTTTTGTTTTTTTCTGAAATGGTAAACCCATCCTTGATACACACTTGCAGCTCTATTAATGGCCAGCCTGGCTGTCTGTCTACAAAGAGGATGAGCAAAGAGCAAAAGGCATTAGCTTCAGAGCTAACAGTGCTACTAGGGAGCTAGCTTACCAAGTGCGGTTTATGTTGTTTATTTTTGTTAAATTTCAGTCACCCTAATAGACATCCCTGTTTCAACCTGGTTCACTAATCCACAGTCGATAATATCATTCTGGCTTGTTATATTTTCATTGTGATGCTACATTGAACTGTTTGCATTAGCTTGGCTTGGCAGCCAGAGTTGTTCAGTCTAACTGCATTACAGCTCACCTCAGCTGGGAAAGGCTGATCAACAGGCTGCCTGGCGTTAGTTCACCTGTCAATCCAGCCGGTTTTGATCACTACTTTCCATAAATTCTATTTATCCCCCACTGCAATCCTGGTTCATCTAACAACAATTGCCCATATACGTCATTCTTAGATAATATTTTAGCTTATACTGTATTTTCTCTTACTGAGACCCAAGGTGCCTATCTGAAGCTAGCAGTTCAGCCACTCATTCACACATGTTTCTGTGCTTATTGTACTCCACGGATGGGTGATATCCTATCGACCACTGAAACCACACACCCCTGCCCACTAATGATGCATTATTTCATTCATTCAACAAGTCAAGTTTACATTAGTTGGCTTAATCTTGCTACCCAAGCTAGAAGCTAGCCAGGTAAGATTGGCAATATAGTGATAAAAGAGGGAGGGTGGGGTTAAACATGGCTCTTAAGCTGCGTACAGGCCAAATGCAAAGCACAAAGTTTTCATGTGACGTGATTACACATAAAGTCAATGTAAAGACATGAATACATGCAAATTTGCAACCAAGTGAGTTGTAAAGTATTGCAGAGGGGTGGTGATAGCTTCATAACTTTTGTAGCTGTTATTTACCTGCTGTGGAAATCATCAAAATGTTGTCATGTTTAGGTTTGCAGTGCTATTTGGTGGGGAATGCAACCTCCTCCAGAAGCTGCACCTGGATGACGGCTATTTACACTGTTAGCTTGCTAGCATTTCAGTAGCAAGAGTTCGTGGGTTGATAAACTATAGATGTTCCGTCTCCGCTGGAGAACTCCTGGTCCATTTGTCTGCATATGAGTAGCAGTCTCATTTTCAAACTAGTTTATTCACCAGTGCACTTTTACCCTGCTGATGGTGGAATGTCAAAGCTGATTAAATATTTTGACCAGCTCGCTTAGATGTGAGTCCATGTGAATTTACATGTTTTCATGTGTTTACATAGACTTTATATGTAATCTCACTGTACAAAAAATTCACTTGTTTGGTCTCGATGCACCTTGAGGAATTGAGAGAGGCATGCACTGAAACTCGCCCTTTTGAGAAAGGTTGCAAAAAATGACTCCTAATGATGCTGCAATAATTAAATAATGAAAGAAAATTTGACCAAAATAAGTCAGAAATACTTCATTAAGACCTGTGGGAGCTGACAAAATGTGGGGAAAATGCAATGAATGGGAACTTTAAGCAATGCTCTTGAGTTGTGATGATGTTGATTTTTAACTGCAATATTCAGTGTGAAAGTTTATCAATACGTATGATCTATAGCTCAGCTAGTTAAGTGTGGTTACAGTGGGGAAAATAAGTATTGAACACGTCAACATTTTTCTCATTAAACATATTTCTGATGGAGCCACTGACCTGAGATTTTCACCAGATATCAGTAACAACCCAAATAATTCACAAAAACAAAGAAATCAAGGCAAAAAACAAGTTATAGTTAATAAAGTGGAATGACACAGGGAATAAGTATTGAACACACTTTGTGAAATTCATTTAATATCTAGTAGAAAGGCCTTTGTTGGTAATAACAGCTCCCAGATGTCTCCTGTATGGAGAAACTAGGCACAGGCATTGCTCAGGAGTGATTTTAGCCTATTCTTCCACACAAACAGTCTTCAAATCTTGAAGGTTGATCTTCAGTTTGCTCCATAGATTTTCAGTTGGATTCAGGTCAGGTGACTGACTAGGCCATTCTAGCAGCTTTATTTTCCTTCTCTGGAGCCAGTTGAGCATTTTCTTGGCTGTGTGTTTGGGATCATTGTCTTGCTGAAATGTTCACTCTTTTCATCTTCAGCATCTTGGCAGATGACAACAGGATGTCTCTGTACATTTGTCCATTCATCTTTCCTTCAATTATATGAAGTCTGCCTGTACCATGTGCTGAAAAACATTCCCATACCATGATGTTCCCACTTCCAAACTTCACTGTTGGTATGGTGTTTTTGGGCTGGTGTGTAGTGCACTACACAAAGAGCAGAGATAAACAAACCTATCATCTGGTCAGTCACTGCAACAGATACTGAAGTCAGTTTGTCTTGGCCTGTCCTTGCCACTGATACCTCTATCTGCCAAGAATGTGTCGCTAGTCCAGCAAAAGCTAGCAGTACTCAAATACTTTGCAAGCAGTTTCATGAAATGGTCAGCCAGAAAGCAACTCATACCGGCTCGGACGTCGCCCGGGTTAAAAAGGTCAGGAGTTCCTGGCAGCAGAAGGCGAATTACAGAGCTGCGTGGAGGAATCTGATCAGACCTAAATGAAACAGTCATTGTTGCCCCTGACAGACTGCTATGATGACGATGATGATGTAGTGCCATTTCTCCTCCAAACATGATGACTGTTGTGGCATCCAAAAAGTTCAATTTTGGTTTCATCTGACCAGACTATATTCTCCCAGTATTTTATTGCCTTGTCCAAATGTTGTGCAGCAAACTTTAAATGAGCTTCAACATGCTTCTTCTTCAGTAGTGGAGTCTTACAAGGTGAGCAGGCATAGACCCCCATGTTGGTTGAGTGCATGGTTTTCTTTGAAACAGCAGTACCTACTAACTCCAGGTCTTTCTGGAGCCCTTCACGAGTGGTCTTTGGCTCTTGAATAACTCTTCTGATAATTCTTTTGACTCCTCTGTCAGAAATCTTGGGAGGAGTTCCTGGTCGTGGCCAGATTATGGTAAAATGATGTTCTTTCCACTTCCGAATGATAGCTCTAACATTGCTCACTGGAACATTCAGCAGTTTAGAAATGTGCCTGTAACCAATGCCATCATTATGTTTTGCAACAATAAGGTTGTGAAGGTCTAGAGAGAGCTCTTTGCTTCTGCCCATCATGAGTTCTTTGTGGTGTGACAATCTGATATTCACAGACCTTTTATAAGGCTATCAGTCAGGACTTAACCAGCTAAAAGGAATTTGCACTGGTGGGGGATGGGATGGCTTCCTAAATTCTAATGGATTTCAGTTGGTTTCTTGGCTTTCTATGCCTTTTTGCACCTCTTTTTCTTCATGTGTTCAATACTTATTCCCTGTGTTATTCCACTTCATTAAATATAACTTGTTTTGTGAACACAGTTGCCTTGATTTATTTGTATGTATGGATTACTTGGGTTGTTGCTGATATCTGGTGAAAATCTCAGGTTAATGGCTCCATCAGAAATATGTTTAATGAGAAAAATGTTGGTGTGTTCAATACTTATTTTATCCGCTGTATGTGTTTATATGTCCAAACCATTATGAGTATAAGCTGTTTTCAGTTTTTAAACAGATTTATTCTGACATCATTCACACACTCTACAAGTTAACGAGGGAGTGTACTGACCATGTATTCAAATTAAGACACGGTGCTGATCAAATCTTATTAATGTCAAAGATTAAATCAATCAGTTCTATTTTTGTAAAAAACTCACTTGAGAGAAATTAGTGTGCGATTCACCAAGAGAGCTCGGCTCAGGGCTTTGGCTCCTTTGTTGGTGATGGCATTCTCTGCTAAGCTGTGCAAATGAAGTTAAGAAGTTGCAATTAAAAAGTGAAAAACATGCATGATCATTACAGTCATTGAGTGATTAATATCACTGCAGTCTGCAAAGCCAATTCTAAATCATAATTAAAATATCCAAATCAAACAACTAAAGTTGATTTAGTGCTTCATGAGAATCAGATCTGAATTTACCTTATTTTTTGGATATGGCAGTCTTTGGCACTCAGGAGGCTTCCCAGCAATTCCATGACATCATCTTTAAAATGATTATTCTCCAGCCTGTCAAACATATAAAGCTTCTGTGTTACCTTACAGTATTAGATTATTCAGGGACTGTGCTGTCAAGAAATCACCTTAAATGGCTGCAGTACAGTAGCTGTGGGAGCAAACATTTCACTGTAGTGTAGTTCAGAGAGGCGGTTAGGTTGGTCTGTTCACTACACTCTGAAGACACGTGCAGCAGGTAGCCCAGCACTATACAATGAGACCGTGTTAATTTTCCTGCCAGGCTACCGAGCCTTAAATCATCCTCTACATTCCTCAGCAGCTCTGTGTGTTGCAGTTCCTGTAGACAGTAGGCCAGGTTGACTGCACGCAGTGACACTATAGATCCCCCACTGTCCAAGAGGCCTTGTAAAAACCCTGCTGCCCATGCCTTCTGGTTGCCATCAGTGCTGAGTGCCAGAAGCCCGGCAAGAGGTTTAATTGCTGTTGGGCACAGCAGGCCTGTCAGAAAACGTACAAACACATCCAGGTGTCCATCCTCAGCTTGCTGTGCATGCAGAAAGGCATTTTTGAAATGGTTCTGGAAACCAATCTTAGGCCACGACACGGTGCTCTCTGAGAACAAGTCAAAGATTGCCCGCTTTGAAGAAACATGGTAGAAAGTAGCTGCAAGAAACTCTTGCAGAGTCAAATGTGTGAATCGGTATGTTGGGTGTATGGCTGATTCCTCCCGAACAAGAACTCCAGTACCTAGACTGCTTTGAGTTAACAGCAGATCTACCCCATAGGCCCTGAGATCCTGTTCACTGAAGGTGTACTTGTGTTTGAGCAGCCCATAGAAGGCCAGTCGTCCAAGGTTTGACAGCAGTTTACGATTGCTTCCATTAAGCTGTTCCATTTTCACAGGCTCCCTGCCTCTTGGCTCACCTACTTCTACTTTCATGGAACAGAAAAGGGCATACAGCTCGGTGCAAGATCTTGGAAGACTTTCTTGTGTTCCACTTTGCAAGATGTACAACAACGTGTCAGCGACCATCCAACAAATGCAAGGTATGTAGCACATCACCATCAAGATCTTGTGGGATTCCAAGTGTGCCCATATTTTGCTGCCAAAGTCCCTTTCAGAGAAGTGATGGTGAAGGAATATGTGGATGTCCTTAGGACTGAATCCTGGGATCTCAGTCACCCTGTCAACTAGCCCTCCAGGGATGAGTGATGCTACTCGTGGCCTGGAAGTTACCCATACTGCTACATCGGGAAGCAGATTCCCTCGGATAATGTTGGTAACCAAGTCATCAATGGTCATTTCTTTCTTTGGGTCATTGCAAGGAGCCGCATCAGAGAAATTTAAATTAGAGTAGAATTCATCCAAACCATCAAGTATGATCAGTGTCCGGCACGAGCTGTTCAGAATCAGACTGGGGTCTGCTACATGAGAAAAAAATATTTTCACCAGCTTCTCGGCAGACAGCTTTTCCAATGAGTTCAGCTCAGAAAAGGTAAAAGGTAAGACAAAGCTTATTTCAGAACAGATATTCCCTTGGCTCCACTGTCTGATGAAATGTCGTACCCAGGTGGTTTTGCCAATACCAGCAACCCCAACTGTGAGGGAGACCCGGGGGGCCAAACTGACCCGTGTAAGGGGCTCAAACAGTTTTGCTAACCCCAGCTGCCTGAGATGATTTCTCTTTCCTCCTCGAGTTACTCCCACCTGCATCAGGTCATGTTCCTTCTGTTGCAGGTCAGACAATCCATCGACCAATAGCAATGCTCTTGAGGTAATATTCAGTTTGGTACAGCTGACTGAATCTCTTTCTCTGTACTGTTCATATCGCTGCAATAGCATCGCTTTGTGCTCTTTCACCATGCCATCTGCAAAAAAAGAAAGTGGCATATCACTTTTGCCACTGGTGGCACTAAATCATATTTCAACACAGTTATTTGGGAACAAAACCAGCACCTCAAAGGAAGACCAAAATATCAAAATCAGATATCAATCAGGAACCAGTTCTGTTGAATGGACTTTAAGGTACTTACCATGGTTTATGATGAGCTGGGCAACCTGAGAATCAGAGCTCTCTATGAACCCCTGAAGGGCATCACAACCATGACTGTCCTTGTCAGTGACAACAGCTGTGAGCATGTTAACCTGGTCCTGTAATTGGCCTGCTTCCTTGATCTTTGTCTCTTCACCTGAACTCAGCACATCCAGCTTTCTCAGGTGGGTTAATATCTCCTCCAGGTAGGATGACGTAGTAAACCTTTGCAGCTGCTCTTGATACTTTTGGATCCAACTGAGATCTTAACCAAATATCAAAGAAAAATATCTTAATGAATGAAATGTTTAAAAATTTGTTAAATTACCATGAGTAAATACATTTCCTGAATGTTATATGGTAGAACAAGACTATCTAATAATCAAGAAGAATGTATGATTACCTAATATTTTGCCAGCCTTACAGGAAAGAGTAAGCAACTCAATCATAATAAATCTTGTAATTTTTGCTCCAGGGGACAAATTTTCACATACAAATGAAAACACAAATATAGACGCAAGCATCAATCATCGGGTTCCAAGCAGATGTAGACTTCAAGCACTTGTATTGTTTAGCAGCAGCATCTAAAACATAAAGTGTGCTACACTTTTTAAAGAAGCACTTAAGAAATTTCTTGTTTTTGGCAACCCGAAAAGGATTAAGCGGAAGAAGATGAATGAATGGTGGGAACACTGAAAAGGGCACAACCATGGTGCGCTTTTTAGTTGGTAGCTAACGTTGTGCCCTGTGATTCACTGCTGGGACTGAGGCCACAGCCAACACAGCTGCTGTTCCCCCAGAGAGCCCACAGAAAAAGTGCTATTTTAGGCAATGTGGACCCACTCAGTCTAGGGGGGAAGGGACATTCAGTCAGTCAAGCGTTGGTCTACCATCAAAATAATTTTGCAAACATTCTTTTGAGGTGTAAATCTAGCATAGTGTTGCTTTAAAATGTATGCTAACGTCACCCGGGTTAACAAGGTCAGGAGTTCCTGGCAGCGGAAGGCGAATTACAGAGCTGTGTGGAGGAATCTGATCAGACCTAAATAAAACAGTCATTGTCGTCCCCGACAGACTGCTATAATGACGATGATGATGTATTTCAGTTGTTGTTTAGAAGAATAAGACTTTCCTGGCAAGATTCAAACCTGGGACATCCAACATATCAAGCTATTAACTTAACCACAATGCCACAGAACTGCTTCAGCTTGCACTCTAACCTTCTCAAATGATAAATGTGCCATTGAAAGGGATTCCAAGCAGCAGTTGAACAACAGCATTTAAAACTTAATGTGTGCTACACATTAAGAGTTATGGTGTACGTCAGAAGAGTGACAGTTTATTGAGAGGATTTGAACCTGGCTCTCCAGCATGAGAGACAATCATCTTAACTCCGACACCATGATTGCTTTAAATCACACACTAACAAAATGTTCCATTGACAAGATACAAAGGCCGAGAGACATTTGATCTTTGGAACATGAACAGAATTGCATGAAAGTTTGATTTCAGATTTAAGAAAACTGTGTTATAGAGACCTCGCCAAATATATAGAAATGTTCAGAACAAAGTAAATACAGACTGTTTTCTATTGGATGAATGCAATCAGAGGAAGAGTCTTGCTGGTTTAATAGTACAAGTACATAGTCATCACTTGCATGACATCTTTTTTTCTAGTCATAGTAGTCATTCTAAAACATGTTGGACATGTTTCCCACTTTATTTTCATCACAAGTTCTTTTTAAGGTGTGTATTGATATATTGTTGTAGGAGATATAATTTTCCTCATGTTTACTTAAATTAACAAAACTGCAAATTTGTCCAGAAATGACAAAAAAATACTTTACCATGGTCTACAACATCAGGTACAATGACCGTGCAAAATTGCTTGCAGGAAAAATGTTACTTCACGGTTCAAATATGTAGTATTGCAATTTAACACTGTGCAATTTAAAAGAAATTCAAAAAAACCCCCCAACAACATGCCATTCAAAGCCCTTTAGGCAGCATTAAAATGCATTTGAAATACATTTTTGAATTTATAGCTTAAATTTCAAACCTGAAACATGGAGCTCTGTTAGACCAGCTAGTGCTAGAAGATTCCAGTAAGATTTTGACTCTACATCTTCTCTGTAAAACACCCAGTTGAGTAATTTTTGGGAGGAAAAAAATTGTGCATCTAGAGCAGTTCACCGTCTGTGTGACAGACATCAAAGAAATGTAAGACTCCTTTCTGAACATTATCAGTGTTTCCCCCAGGAAACTGATGAGCGGATGTGGTAAACAGTGCATGATATTTGTTGCTAACTACACCTAGGTGACAGTCTAAACATTATGGCCACAAATAACATTTCTAGCAGTGTCAAGGGGAGGATTATTATTTGTGGAGAGATTTTGAAAATTAACATGGCAAATATTGAATCTCCACAAGGTCAGCATTATCTAAACGTTTAAAATGTGTCACATTAAATGTTTAAAAAAACAGTTTAATGCCATATAAAACCCCAGAACAGCCTTGGTAAAAACAGTAATAATATAAATTTTAATTTATATTATTACACTCTTCACAACAATCAAGGTCACGTTATAGAGACAACACAATAAAACAACGAAAGGTCACAAATTGTGATCAAAACCAGGTATTTTTAGAAGCTAAAAATTAATAAAGTACAAAAATAGGTGCTGTAATAACAGTTCACTCACATGGTGGGTTGTACACATGGTGAAAAACAAAATAACATCTCATTACTGGGTGTTCTCTGACACACATAACTTGATGAAGCCCCCATCTGTTCATCCACCGCAAAACATGAACCCGGGCTTAAAATGTAATGAATGAATGAATCTTTATTTCGGATAAATTAAAAGTAAAGATTAAAAAAAAGAAACAGAACAATATAAGGGGCGCTGCTGAAGTCATTCTATGACACGGTGGTGGCATCAGCCATCACTTTTGGAGTGGTCTGCTGGGGCAGTGGCATTACTGCAGCCGATAGGAAGAGACTGAACAAACTGATTAAGAAAGCTAGCTCTGTCCTGGGGCAACGCCTTGATCCGATGGAGGAGATAGGAGAGAGAAGGACGGTGGCTAAACTGTCATCTCTGCTGGAGTCCGAGTTCCACCCTATGCAGGACATACTGGATGCACTGAGGAGCTCATTTAGCAGCAGACTACATCATCCCAGGTGCACAACCGAGAGGTTTCGTAGGTCCTTCCTACCAACGGCTGTCAGACTGTACAACCTAAGCAGGGCTGCTCGCAGAGATAGCAAAAAGACGTAACAAACTAATAGGTTTTTTTTTTTTTTTTTTTTTTTTTTGAATGCAAAAGATGCAAGAGACTTACACAATGGTCCTCTCCGGCATACAACTAGGAACATACCGGTCGCTATGGAGGGTGAGAATATGTATGGGCACATAATCATACCATGTAGGATAACTAAATAGACGGTTATGCTGTTTCATCCCACCTAGCAACAATGCTCTGCACTGTGTGTGTTTATATATTTACATATTTATTCCATCTAGCTACAATGCTCTGCACTGGGTGTGTTTATATTTATATATCTATATATTTATTCCATCTAGCTACAATGCTCCGCACTGTGTTTTTATATATCTACATATTATTCCGTCTAGCTACATTGCTCCGCACTGTGTGTGTTTATATACTTGCATATTTATTCCACCTAGCTGCAATGCTCCATACTGTGGGTGTTTATATATTTACATATTTATTCCATCTAGCTACAATGCTCTGCACTGTGTGTTCATATATTCATATATTTATTCCATCCAGCTACAATGCTCTGCACTGTGTGTCTGTGTGTGTGTGTGTGTATATATATATTTTATAGTAATATGTACATATGTATATTAGCTGCTCTTGCTTGCTTGTTTTTTCTTGCCTTCTGATTGTTGCTCTGAGTGTTGCTATCCCTGTGCTGTTGCAATCCTGGAATTTCCCCGTTGTGGGACTAATAAAGGCTTATCTTATCTTATCTTATCTTATAACAAAGGGGGGGGGGAGGAATTCAACAAGGTCAAATCAAACAATAACTCCTGTGATTATACAGTTCAACATAAGTTATCCGAAATGGGTGATGGCTGAAGCCGCAGCTTATATTGCCCACCCATATTCTATCCAAGAATTCAAAAGAAAAACAAAACAAGAGCGATTACAATTCAGAACAAAGCTAAGACAAAGCGTGACAAAAAAAACTAAGCAACAACACAACACAGACTGGATATAACAATCCTTATGTGATTTTACATGTCATCTTGTATATACAGTATGTTTGGAGTATTTCTTCCTTTAGTTTTTGTTTAAATTGTCCAAGTGTTGTACATGATTTTAATTCAGGTCCAAAAGCGTTCCACAATCTGAATCCTTGCACTGAGACACAGTGTTGCTTGGTGGTAGTTCTCACTGAAGGTTTTTGAAATATACATGTTCCTCTGAAATGATATTGTTTCTCCCTTATCTGGAACAACTTTTGGATATTTGAGGACAGTGATAGATTCTTCACCTTAAACATTATTACTGCAGTTTTAAAGTCAGCCAGATCTTTCAACTTGAGAGCTTTTAATTTAAGAAAAAGTGGGTTTGTTGGTTCCCTGTAAGCAGCTTTGTTTATTATTCTAATAGCTCTCTTCTGAAGCATAAAGACTGGATATATGTTTGTTTTATAGGTATTTCCCCATACTTCAGTACAATATGTCATGTATGGGAATATTAATGAATGATACAAAGTATATAATGTGGGTTGATTCAGCAAATATTTCACTCTGTGTAGTATTGCAATTGATTTAGATATTTTACCTTTAATATAATTAATATGTGACTTCCAATACAGTTTATTATCAATTATTACTCCAAGAAATTTAGTTTTGGATACCCTTTCAATCTCTACCTTATTTACACTGAGTTTACATACTAAATTGTTGTGATGGTTGTTAAAAACTATAAATTTTATCTTACTTAAATTGAGCGTTAATTTGTTTGAATCAAACCACAGTTTAAGCTTTCCTAATTCCTTTCCGTGTGTATCCAAAAGTTGTTCCAAATTGCTTCCACTGCATAGTAAATTGGTGTCATCGGCAAACAATATTAAATCCATTTTTTTCCGAGATTTTACATATATCATTTATATACATATTGAATAACAGTGGCCCCAAAACTGAACCCTGTGGGACTCCACAAGTAACCTTCAGTAACTGTGAGTTTTTGTTACCAACACATACATACTGATATCTATTCTTTAAGTAACTACATAACCAGGACAGTGCTACCCCCCTAATACCACAGTTTTGTAGTTTCTTTAATAATAAATTATGATCCACTGTATCAAATGCTTTTTTTAAGATCCAGGAATACCCCAACTGAATACTCTTTATTTTCAACAGCAGTTGATATTTTTTCTATAAATTCCATTAGAGCAAATGCAGTTGTTCTCTTGTGTCTGAATCCATATTGCTGCTCACACAATAAATTATTCTTCATTATGAAGTTGTCAATTCTCTCACAGAATATTTTTTCAAGTATCTTGGAAAATTGCGGCAATAGTGAAATTGGTCTATATTTTGAAAATTCCCCTCTGTCACCTGTCTTGTATATCGGAATTACTTTAGCTATTTTCATTGCATTGGGAAATATACCTGTTTGGAGAGACAGGTTACAAATATACATCAGTGGTTTCACTAAGCATTCAATAATAGTTTTGACTAAGAGCATGTCAATACCATCACAGTCTGTAGATGTTTTACTTTTAAACAATTTAACAATTTCAATGACCTCTCTCTCGTCTGTGTTCTTTATGAAAATGGAGTCTTTTATAGCAGTGTTTTTGCTTACTGTATCACCCGTAGGTGCCGTAATGGGTATTTCTCGAGCCAAATTAGGACCAATGTTAACAAAAAAGTTATTAAATTCATCTGCAGGTGAGACTGCATTCACACTCTGAGTCGTTTTATTATTATTTTTTTTTTTTTTTGGAAAAATTGGTTGGGTAGCTTGTATTTCTATTTTTATTTCCAAGAATATTGTTAAGTATTGTCCATGTATTTTTAATATTGTCTGTGTTTTTCTCCAGTTCTTTACTGTAATAGTCTCTTTTACTACATCTCATTATATAGTGTAACGTTGGGGCCATGTTAAGTGAATTTCCCAGCATGCTTTGCCAGATGAAAACGTTATGTGTGTGTTAAATGTGTTATTTCTGAGTTATACTGCTGTGTCATTATAACTGCATTATGATGACCCAGCAGTGTTTAGCAGGATTAGGGCAAGATGTATCTGTGTGTGTAACCATGATTGAAACAGGGGTCTGTGAGAATGACCTCCCCTCCACTCTGTAGCACAGAGGCAGGTTGGGGGTTGGGGTGTGTGAAAAATAAATCAGGTTGATCACAGCCATCTGCTCCATTGTCTTTGTGTGAACCCTGCAAACGTCACACTGGTGTCAGAAGTGGGATGGAGCAGATGGATGCCAGGATCAGAATGGAGATCCAGCAGCTGGAGCAGTTCATTGCTCAGCTGATGATGGACGATGGGACCGAGACACCACCCCCGGGAGCCAGGAGCCGGGACGAACAAAGCGGCGGCGGACCTGACAGGGCCAGCGCACCCCGCCTTCTGTCTTTTTCAAGACAGAGCAGGCAGAGCAGAGCAAACCAGCCCCGCATTCCGCCCTTTTCAGGACAGGACGGGCTGGCGATCCCACGGCGATCGAGAGTGACGATCGATCAAGAGGCGGCCATCCCATCTGTTAGGCAGCGGGCCAAGATTCCCCGCTTCAACGGCGAGGCCACGTTGGATGACTACCTGACCCAGGTCGAGCTGGCCGCTGCGCTGAACGGCTGGTCACCAGAGGAAACCGCCGTGCAAGTTGCGCTGGCCTTGGAAGGGAGAGCTCTCTGCACGCTTTCTGATCTCCTGCCTGAGGAGCGCTACAGCTGGCCAGCGCTACAAGGGGCGCTCCAGAGATGATTTGGGAGAATGGTGGACGCTGAGCACGCCCAGGAACAGCTGACCCGCCGCCGTAGAAGCAACCAGGAAAGCCTAGGAACCTATGCTGCAGACATACGGCTGCTAACCCGGCGCAGCTACCCGGATTTCGCACCGGAGGCGGTAGAGAAGCTCGCCCTCCGGAGCTTCATCCAAGGTCTCCGCCCGGCCCAGCTCCAGAGCCACGTACGGATCCACGGCGCGAGTGACTGGGAGACTGCAGTGGCAGAAGCAGAGCGGGTGGAGCCGCTGATGAATCACACAATTGAAGCGCCAACGCACAGAAAGAGAACCTTCCAGGCCACGATGGAGAGCGAGGAGGAAGAGGAGGAATTACGGCAGACCACGGCGGCACGTCCCCGGAGAAGAACGCCCCTCGCCGGCGTTAAACTAGAGCGAGGTGGCGTGAACGGGAACAGGCCGCCTCCCGCAGATGTTTCCCCCGAAGAGCCGGCACCACGCGTGGGCCGAATTGGACACTCTCCAGGGATCTATCTACAGTGCAGCTTGGGGAAGACGTCGATCCGGGCCCTGATTGACACCGGCTCTACAATCTCCCTGGTTCGACCCGGTGTGCTGCCGGGCACAAACAAGACGGCCCCATGGGGGTGGGAACCCATCAAGCGCTGCGTCACCACGGCTACCGGTGAGCGCGCCAGACTGGGGGGGCGGAGAGTTTTGGTGGTGGGGGTGGCCGGTCAGAACATAAGACACCCGTTCTGGCTGGCTGACATCCAAGACCCCTGTATTATTGGACTAGACCTGCTCACAGCCTGGAACGCCAAGATCGACACCGCGGGACCGTCCCTCCAGCTGGGAAACCGGACCATCACGCTCCACAGCAGAACCCAGGGAAGGAACACGGGGGCCTGCGCGATCGAGGGATCGCCAAGACAAACCGGACCAGGCAGGCCACCACGAGGACTGGACATGATGACATCACCAGCGCGGACAGAGGGAGCACGAACGCACACAAGGACAGCAAGGGGAGGGGTCAACGTGTCAGCAGAGACGCAGCAGGCGGTGGAGGAATTATTTCAGCGGAGCTGCAGCGGGCTGGACCCGGAACAGGGACGCCAGCTGCGGGAGCTATTGGACTGTTTTATGGGTGTTTTCGCCGCGAAGGATGAGGAATGCGGCCGGACCGGGTTGGTGCAGCACGAGATCGACACCGGTGAGGCCAGGCCGATTCGACTCCACCCACGCCGGCTGCCCTTTTCAAGGCGGGCAGCGGCGGAACAAAAAGTGCGAGAAATGCTGGAGGCAGATGTCATGGAGCCCTCCAGCAGCCCCTGGGCGGCGCCGGTGGTGCTGGTCAAGAAGAAGGACGGGTCGTGGCGGTTCTGTGTGGATTACCGACGCCTGAACGACGCCACCAGGAAAGATTCCTACCCCCTGCCCCGCATCGATGACGCACTGGACCACATCGCCGGCTCCAGCTGGTTCAGCTCGCTGGATCTACGCAGCGGCTATTGGCAGGTAGAGCTGTCACCCGAGGCCCGCCAGAAAACAGCCTTCTCCATCGGGCAGGGACTGTACCAGTTTAAAGTGATGCCGTTTGGACTCTGCAACGCTCCGGCCACCTTTGAGCGCTTGATGGAGCGAGTGCTGGCTCACGTGCCCCGGAGTCGCTGCGTTGTTTACCTGGATGACCTGCTGGTGCATGCAGCTGATTTTGACAGCGCCCTGTCAAATCTCCGAGAGGTGCTGGGAGCCATCCAACAGGCGGGGCTACGGTTACACCCTAAGAAATGCCACCTGTTCCGGCGGGAGACCACCTTTTTGGGCCACATCGTCAGCGCAGCGGGCGTCGCCACCGACCCGGAAAAAGTGGCAACAGTGAGAGACTGGCCAGTGCCGCGGAACGTTGGAGAACTGAGGAGTTTTCTTGGATTGGCCTCCTATTATAGGAGGTTTGTGAAAGACTTCGCCACCATCGCCAGCCCGCTGCATCAGCTGACGCAGAAAGGACGCACGTTCCAGTGGAGTGACAGCTGTGCTGCTGCTTTCTCCCAGCTTCGCGCAGCGCTCATCAGAGCCCCCATCCTGCAGTATCCCGACCCGAACCGCCCTTTCATCGTGGACACGGACGCCAGCAACCAGGGCATCGGGGCGGTGCTATCCCAGGAGGGAGAGCATGGAGAGCAGGCAGTCGCTTACTTCAGCCGCACTCTCAGCAGAGCCGAGAGAAATTACTGTGTGACTCGCAGAGAGCTGCTGGCTGTCATTCAAGGACTGCGACACTTCCGCCCGTATGTGTACGGTGGGAGGTTCCAGCTCAGGACGGACCATGCTTCCCTGACCTGGTTGTTAAATTTCAAAGAACCGGATGGACAGTTGGCGAGGTGGCTGGAGGCACTGCAGGATTATAATTTCCAGATTGTGCATCGGGCAGGCCGCCTCCATGCCAACGCTGACGCGCTGTCTCGGCGCCCCTGCGCGACAGAGGAGTGTCGTCACTGCCAACGGGCTGAAGATCGGGACCAAACCGCCCCACGGGCTGCCGCTCTCCGAGCCGCTGCGAGCAGGAATAACGCAGCGACGCACAGCCCCTCCTCAGTTGATCAGGCAGTTCTCCCCAGCGATGACGTCACAGAAGTTCTTGGCACGCAGCAGCTGCAGAGCGAGCAGGACAGAGACCCGGTCATTTCGCGGGTTCGGCAGTGGCTGGACGCAGGACAGCGGCCCGCCTGGGAGGTTGTGTCACCGCTGGACCCAGAGACTAAGGCCCTGCACTCCCAGTGGGCCAACCTCCGCTGCTACGAGGGCGTGGTGTATCGACAGTGGCACACTCCAGCTGGGCAGCGGCATGTCTGGCAACTGCTAGTTCCTCGTCGACTCCGGCCCAAAGTACTCCAGCTGGTTCATGGGGCGGTAGGAGCGGGCCACTTCGGAGTGACAAAGACGCTGCAGCACCTTCGGGCCCGGTTCTACTGGCCCGGTTGTCATCAGGACGTGGAGCTCCACGTTCATCGCTGCGACACATGCACAGCTCAGAAGGGACCAACTCAGCGATCCCACGCTCCCCTGCAGCAGTACCGGGTGGGAGCACCGATGGAGCGAGTGGGAGTGGACATCCTGGGCCCTTTCCCGACCACGGACCGGGGGAACCGCTACGTGCTGGTCGCGATGGATTATTTCACTAAGTGGCCAGAGGTTTTCCAGAACCGACTGCGAAAAGTGAAAAACCGCGAAGTAGCGTCACCCCCCCTTTGTGGAATTCCAGCCTGATCTCGTTAGTTTTTTGATACATAAAATAATGTCTAAATAATATAAATAATACGTACGTTCATTCTCTCACTCTTTCTCTCTCGGGAGAGAGAGAGAGTGAGAGAATGAAAAGAATCTCGCGAGAGTGCATCTCTCGCGAGATTCCTGAGCCGAGCCAACACGAGAACAAAATCTGAGTCGGGAGCGATCTGTTTTTTTTTTGGGGGGGGGGGAAGGATGCTGGCCAGCAAATCAGACAGGTGGATTATTGTATATATAATATCAATAAGTGTATATTAACCCTATAAATGCATATGTTATCATTAGAACATTAAAGAATAGTTTGAAACATGTAAATAAAATATTAATAATACAGTATAAATAATATACATAAAATAATGTATAAATAATATAAATAATAGTGTAATGTCGGGGCCATTTTAAGGGGGCCAGGGATTTCCCAGCATGCTTTGCCAGTTTGAAACGTTACTGTGTGTGTTAAATGTGTTATTTCTGGGTTATACTGCTGTGTCATTATAACTGCATTATAATGACCCAGCAGTGTTTAGCAGGATTAGGGCAAGATGTATCATGTGTGTGTAACCGTAATGTAAACAGAGGTCTGTGGGAATGACCTCCACTGCTCTGCGTACTAAGTGGAGGTTGGGGGTTGGTGGTGTGTAAATAAAGCCTGTTCATCACAACCATCTTGCTCCTCTTTCTTTGTGTGAACCCTGCTACGTCACACTGGTGTCAGAAGTGGGATGGAGCAAATGGAAGCGATCAGAATGGAGATCCAGCAGCTGGAGCAGGCCATTGCTCAGCTGATGATGGATGATGAGACCGAGGCATCACCACCGGGAGCCCGGAGCCGGGACGAACGGAGCGGCGGACCTGACGGGGCCAGCGCACCCCGCCTCCTGTCTTTTTCAAGACAGAGCGGGCAGAACAGAGCAAACGTTCCACCCTTCTTAGGACAGCACGGGCTGGCGACCCCACGGCGATCAAGGGTGGCGATCGATCAGGAAACGACCACCCCACCTGTTCGGCAGCGGGCCAAGATTCCCCGTTTCAACGGCGAAGCAACATTAGATGACTACCTGACACAGGTCGAGCTGACTGCGGCGCTGAACGGCTGGTCACCAGAGGAAACCGCCGTACAGGTCGCGCTGGCCTTGGAAGGGAAAGCCCTCTGCACGCTCTCTGATCTCCGGCCCGGGGAGCACCACAGCTGGCCAGCACTACAAGGGGCGCTCCAGAGACGATTTGGGAGAATAGCGGACGCTGAGCACGCCCAAGAACAGCTGACCCGCCGCCGCCGGAACCACCAGGAAAAATTAGGAGCCTATGCTGCAGATATATGGCTGTTAACCCGGCGCAGCTACCCAGAGTTCGCGCCGGAGGCAGTAGAGAAGCTCGCCCTCCGGAGCTTCATCCAGGGTCTCCGCCCGGCCCAGCTCCAGAGCCACGTACGGCTCCACGCCGCGAGCGACTGGAAGACTGCAGTGGCAGAAGCAGAGCGGGCAGAGCCGCTAATAAGTCGCACCGCTGAAGCAGCAACGCACAGCCGGAGAACCTACCAGGCTACGATGGAGAGCGAGGGGGAGGAGGAGGAATTACGGCAGACCACAGCGGCGCGTCCACGGAGAAGATGGCCTCGGCGGCGCGAGGAAGGGTGCTTCCGCTGCGGAGAGATGGGACACATCGCGCGATACTGCCCCGCACCCACCCCACGACAAACCGGCCCCTCGCCGGCGTTAAACTAGAGCGAGGTGGCGTGAACGGGGACAGGCCACCTCCAGCAGATGTTTCCCCCGAGGAGCCGGCACCGCGCATGGGCCGAGTTGGACACTCTCCAGGGATCTATCTACAGTGCAGCTTGGGGAAGACGTCGATCCGGGCCCTGATTGACACCGGCTCTACAATCTCCTTGGTTCGACCGGGCGTACTGCCGGGCACGAGCAAGATGGCTCCGCGGGGGTGGGAACCCACCGAGCGCTGCGTCACCACAGCTACCGGTGAGCGCGCCCGACTGAAGGGGCGGAGAGTGCTGGTGGTGGGGGTGGCCGGTCAGAACATAAGACACCCGTTCTGGCTGGCTGACATCCAAGACCCCTGTATTATTGGACTAGACCTGCTCACAGCCTGGCGTGCCAAGATCGACACCACCGGACCTTCCCTCCAGCTGGGAAACCGGACCATCACGCTCCACAGCAGAACCCAGAGAAGGGACACGGGGGCACGCACGATCGAGGGATCGCCAAGACAGACCGGACCAGGCAGGTCACCGCGAGGACTGGACACGATGACGTCACCAGCGCGGACAGAGGGAGCACGAGCACACACAGGGACAGCAAGGGGAGGGGTCAACGTGTCAGCGGAGACGCAGCAGGCAGTGGAGGAATTATTTCAGCGGAGCTGCAGCGGGCTGGACCCGGAACAGAGACGCCAGCTGCGGGAGCTATTGGACTATTACGTGGGTGTTTTTGCTGCGAAGGATGAGGAATGCGGCCGGACCGGGTTGGTGCAGCACGAGATCGACACCGGTGAGGCCAGGCCGATTCGACTCCACCCACGCCGGCTGCCCTTTTCAAGGCGGGCAGCGGCGGAACAAAAAGTGCGAGAAATGCTGGAGGCAGATGTTATTGAGCCCTCTAACAGCCCCTGGGCAGCGCCTGTGGTGCTGGTCAAGAAGAAGGACGGGTCGTGGCGGTTCTGTGTGGATTACCGACGCCTGAACGATGCCACCAGGAAAGATTCCTACCCCCTGCCCCGCATCGATGACGCACTGGACCACATCGCCGGCTCCAGCTGGTTCAGCTCGCTGGATCTACGCAGCGGCTATTGGCAGGTAGAGCTGTTACCCGAGGCCCGCCAAAAAACAGCCTTCTCCATCGGGCAGGGACTGTACCAGTTTAAAGTGATGCCGTTTGGACTCTGCAACGCTCCGGCCACCTTTGAACGCTTGATGGAGCGAGTGCTGGCTCACGTGCCGCGGAGTCGCTGCGTTGTTTACCTGGATGACCTGCTGGTGCATGCAGCTGATTTTGACAGCGCCCTGTCAAATCTCCGAGAGGTGCTGGGAGCCATCCAGCAGGCGGGGCTACGGTTACACCCTAGGAAATGCCACCTGTTCCGGCGAGAGACCACCTTTTTGGGCCACGTCGTCAGCGCAGCGGGGGTCGCCACTGACCCGGAAAAAGTGGCAACAGTGAGAGACTGGCCGGTGCCGCGGAACGTTGGAGAACTGAGGAGTTTTCTTGGATTGGCCTCCTATTATAGGAAGTTTGTGAAAGACTTCGCCACCATTGCCAGCCCGCTGCATCAGCTGACGCAGAAAGGACGCCTGTTCCAGTGGAGTGACAGCTGCGCTGCTGCTTTCTGCCAGCTTCGCGCAGCGCTCATCAGAGCCCCCGTCCTGCGGTATCCTGACCCGAGCCGCCCTTTCATTGTGGACACGGACGCCAGCAACCAGGGCATCGGGGCGGTGCTATCCCAGGAGGGAGAACACGGAGAGCAGGCAGTCGCTTTCTTCAGCCGCACTCTCAGCAGAGCCGAGAGAAATTACTGTGTGACCCGCAGAGAGCTGCTGGCTGTCATTCAAGGACTGCGTCACTTCCGCCCGTATGTGTACGGGGGGAGGTTCCAGCTCAGGACGGACCACGCTTCCCTGACCTGGTTGTTAAATTTCAAAGAACCGGATGGACAGTTGGCGAGGTGGCTGGAGGCACTGCAGGATTATAATTTCCAGATTGTGCATCGGGCAGGCCGCCTCCATGCCAACGCTGACACGCTGTCTCGGCGCCCCTGCGCGACAGAGGAGTGTCGTCACTGTCAACGGGCTGAAGATCGGGACCAAATCGCCCCACGGGCTGCCGCTCTCCGAGCCGCTGCGAGCAGGAATCACGCAGCGACGCACAGCCCCTCCTCAGATGATCAGGCAGTTCTCCCCAGCGATGATGTCACAGAGGTTCTTGGCACGCAGCAGCTGCAGAGCGAGCAGGACAGAGACCCGGTCATTTCGCGGGTTCGGCAGTGGCTGGACGCAGGACAGCGGCCCGCTTGGGAGGTTGTGTCACCGCTGGACCCAGAGACTAAGGCCCTGCACTCCCAGTGGGCCAACCTCCGCTGTCACGAGGGCGTGGTGTATAGACAGTGGCAGACTCCAGCTGGGCAGCGGCACATTTGGCAGCTGCTGGTTCCTCGTCGACTCCGGCCCAAAGTACTCCAGCTGGTTCATGGGGCGGTAGGAGCGGGCCACTTCGGGGTGACAAAGACGCTGCAGCGCCTTCGGGCCCGGTTCTACTGGCCTGGCTGTCATCAGGACGTGGAGCTCCACGTTCATCGCTGCGACACATGCACAGCTCAGAAGGGACCAACTCAGCGATCCCACGCTCCCCTGCAGCAGTACCGGGTGGGAGCACCGATGGAGCGAGTGGGAGTGGACATCCTGGGCCCTTTCCCGACCACGGACCGGGGGAACCGCTACGTGCTGGTTGCGATGGATTATTTCACTAAGTGGCCAGAGGCGTACGCGGTCCCGGATCAGAGCGCCACTACGACGGCATCAAAGCTGGTGGATGAAATGTTCTGTCGTTTTGGCGCACCGGAGGAGCTGCACAGCGATCAGGGTCGGAACTTCGAGGCGGAGGTCTTCGGAGAGGTCTGCAAACGGCTGGGCATCCGGAAGACCCGGACCACCCCACTGCATCCACAGAGCGACGGCCTGGTCGAACGATTCAACCGGACCCTCACCACCCAGCTCGCTATCCTAGTGGACCAGCGACAGCGAGACTGGGACCTGCACCTGCCTTTTGTTTTGTGGGCGTACCGGACGGCAGCTCAGGAATCTACCCGGTGCACCCCTGCGGCGCTCATGTTTGGACGCGAGCTGCGCACACCGGTGGATTTGGTATTCGGTTGCCCCCCCGAGCTGGAGGTGGAAGGAAAACCCGGATTGGATTATTTTTTTTGTTTGAAAGAACGTCTCCACACGGTGCACGAGCTGGCTCGAGAGGCCCTGGCAGCGGCAGGGGGTCGGCAGAAGCGGGCATACGACTCCCGCTGCCAGGGGAGGGACTTTGCACCGGGGGATCGAGTCTGGGTTTTCTGCCCTGAGAGGAAGAGAGGACGATCACCGAAGCTGGCGAGCCAGTGGTCGGGGCCATGCGTGGTCCTGGAGAGACTGTCAGATGTGGTGTACAGGGTGAGGCTTAGAAAAAGGGACCGGGTTGTGGTCCTTCATCGTGACCGTCTCGCCCCGTATCGGCCATCTGCACCGCTGGTGGACGGACCGGAGCTTCCATCCCGGCCCGATACCCCGACCGAGACCCGGATGGACACTAGGGGGCCTGTACGTGTTGGCCACCGGCGCCGAAGACCGCCCCGACACCTGGATGAGTTTGTATTGGACTTTTAAATTGGACTTTAATTTTTCTGGGGACAGAAACCAGTCCGGGGGGGGGGGGCAGTGTAACGTCGGGGCCATTTTAAGGGGGCCAGGGATTTCCCAGCATGCTTTGCCAGTTTGAAACGTTACTGTGTGTGTTAAATGTGTTATTTCTGGGTTATACTGCTGTGTCATTATAACTGCATTATAATGACCCAGCAGTGTTTAGCAGGATTAGGGCAAGATGTATCATGTGTGTGTAACCGTAATGTAAACAGAGGTCTGTGGGAATGACCTCCACTGCTCTGCGTACTAAGTGGAGGTTGGGGGTTGGTGGTGTGTAAATAAAGCCTGTTCATCACAACCATCTTGCTCCTCTTTCTTTGTGTGAACCCTGCTACGTCACAATACGTACGTTCATTCTCTCACTCTCTCTCTCTCTCATATGATACGTGTGTGTGTGTGTGTGTGTGTAAGTGTACATACATACGTAGATGTAAATAAAGTGTACATAAATATGTTTTTAGAACTCTTTTATTCTTATAACAAGATACATAAACTCAAGATGAATATGATTTACAGTACTGGAAAAGTTTTTTTGAACTCTTTGGAACTTTAGAACTCTTTTAGAACTCTTTAGAACTCCATCCATCCATCCATCCATCTTCTACCGCTTAATCTACCGCTTAATCCTTTCGGGTCGCGGGGGGGCTGGAGCCTATCCCAGCATCTTTGGGCGCGAGGCAGGGTACACCCTGGACAGATCGCCAGTCCATCGCAGGGCCAACACAGAGAGACAGACAACCATTCACTCTCACAGTCACACCTAAGGACAATTTAGAATCCCCAGTTTGATGCCAATTAACCTAACTTGCATGTTTTTGGCATGTGGGAGGAAACCGGAGTGCCCGGAGTAAACCCACGCAGACACGGGGAGAACATGCAAACTCCACACAGAAGGGTCACCGATGGTCTGGGGGTGGGATCGAACTCACGATGGTCAAGGGTGGAATCGATCCCATGACCTTCTTGCTGTGCTGCCACTGTGCTAACCACTGCGCCACCGTGCTGCCCTCTTTAGAACTCTTTTATTCTTAAAACAAGATACATAAACTCAAGATGAATATGATTTACAGTACTGTACTGGAAAAGTTTTTTCCAACTCTTTGGAACTTTAGAACTCTTTTAGAACTCTTTAGAACTCTTCTTATAACAAGATATGTACATATGTACTGTAACTCAAGAAGTATCTGGCGCTTCTGCAGGAGGTTTTCGGTGCACAAGGAACATCGTGATGGGGAGTTGTTGCTGTTGTTTTTTCTTCTGAGCAAAGATGCCCTTGTACAACGCCATTACACCGTCAATACGGTTACTGAATTCGACGGCTCTGACCATGTTGTCGTCGATTTCTTGCGCCCTTTGTTGCAGAGCCCGTGCCATGTTGCAGAGCTCTTGCAGGTTGTCCAAGGTAAGGCCACGTTCTTCAGCTTTGTCGGCGGCGGCGGCGGCTGCCTCCTCTTCTTCCTCACTCGCCGATCTTGTCATTTCGATGAGGTCCTCGTCGGTTAGGGGCTCCGAGTGGCACTCGATCAGTGTGTTGACGTCTTCTGTCGTCATGTCGGAGAACCCTTTGGTGGCTACCAACCGCGCCAGCCTCACAGCCTTATCTACGGCGGAGTGGTGAACTTCGTCCGGCATAAATCCCTCGTAGTCATGGGCGACGTCTGGCCACAATTTTTTCCAACTTGCATTCAGTGTTTGCTCTTTCATCTCATTAAGAGCTTTCTGAATGTTGGCCAGGCACGTCGCAATGTTGTATCCCCGCCAATATGTCTTGAGGCTGAAGTCCTCGTCGCCTTCGTCAATGGAGGAGATGAGGCCCTCCATCGTGGACCTCGTGTAGAGGGCCTTGAAGGCCCGAATGACCCCCTGATCCATGGGCTGTATGAGGGAAGTGGTGTTGGGGGGCAGGAACTCCACTTGGACCCCGTCGTAATGGAGGTCCGTTGCATGTCCTCCTGCACAGTCCATCAAGAGGAGGACCTTAAAGGGCAGCCCCTTTTCCGCGAGGTACAGCTTCACCTGCGGGATAAAGCAGTTCACAAACCAGTCGAGTGTGAGGGCTTTTGTTATCCATGCCTTTTTATTACTCATCCAGTAGACGGGCAGCAAGGCTTTGTTTTTGTTTTTCAAAGCCCAAGGATTCAGGGCCTTGTAAATTAAGCCGGGCTTGAGCATGAAGCCCGCGGCATTCCCACACATGAGGAGAGTCACTCGATCTTTGTGGGCCTTGAACCCTGGCCTCTTCACTTCGTCCTTGTAAAGGAATGTCCGGGACGGCATCCTCTTCCAGAAGAGGCCAGTCTCATCCATGTTAAAGACCTGCTCCGGGAGATAGCCACCCTCTTCAATTAATTTGGGAAACTGGTCCTCAACGTAATGAAGGGCTGCCTCTTGGTCTGCCGAGGCGGCCTCCCCATACAACGGAACGCTGCGAAGACCAAACCTCCTCTTGAATTTCTCGAACCAGCCCTTGCTGGCAACAAAACCACATTTTTCTTGTGGGGTAGGATCACTCGAGGCACTGGTACTAGGCTGAGGTTCATCTGCTTTGTCGTCGTCGTCACCACCTTCGTCGTCTTTGTTCAACTCTCCTTCAGGAACGAGGCTATCATACAGGGCTTTGGCTTTGGTCCGAATCATGTTGGTATCGAGACTAACCTTCTTTTCCCGACAGTCCGATATCCACACTGATAACGCATTCTCCATTTGCACAATCCTCTTATTACGAGGAGTCACAACGCGCTTAGTGTCCTTGGAAAACGTTATCGAGGCAGTTTTACGGATTTTCAGCTCATCTTTTTTGATGTAGCGAACCGTTGATTCGTTCAGTCCGTAATGGCATGCGACAGATGCATAACTATGGCCTGCATTAAGCATGTCTAATAATTTCACTTTCACCTCCACCGTCATCATTTTTCTCTTCCTCTTGGGTTCAATAGAGGATTTAGAGGGTGGAGGACGTTTAGGAGCCATTTTAAAGGGCGTCGCAAGCACTATTTCGCACAAAAAGGAACAAAAAGGCACAACAGTCTTCCTTCGATGTGTATGTGCGCTCGGCAGGGAGAGAAGCTGGGTAAAACGTCTCAGCCAATCAGCTTGCGAGATTCCCGAGCCGAGCCAACACGAGAACAAAATCTCGGGAGAAAAAAAAAAGAGTCGGGAGCGATCTCTTGGGGGATGCTGGCCAGCGAATCAGACAGGTGAATTCTGAGTTTTGCGGGCTCTCCGTGTTGATACCGATGTTCTAATGTATTTTTTCACAATTTTGAATTTTTGATGAATATTTTTGAAAAAAATCCGCGATGCACTGAGGGCGCAAAAGGTGAAGCGCGAAGTAGCGAGGGATCACTGTACCATCTAGTTGCACTTGACTTTTGAATTGCTTTTCAGTGTAATATTCACAATGATTATGAATATTATTGAAAAAGTGGTTATCAGGATCAATATCATTCTCCATCTCTGTCATGGTCCGAGCGCCGATTTCGTCCGTGCTCGGGCCATACATCATCTCTGCCGGCTTTGACAGTAGTGTTTACCTTCTGGCTCCCTGAGCTCTTATTGTGACAGCACTCGGAGGGGCTTCCTGCTGTCAAAGCCTAACAGCTGTGCTGCATTTATGGCTCGTCAGCAGCCCGGCATTTAAGCGGGCGCTGACAGCAGTACAATGCAGCAGTCTGATGTTGATATTCTGTGCCAGACGTTGAGCGAGCGGTTCTCGTCTCAGACGTCACCAATTCCCTTGTTCCTGGCTAAGATTGTAAGTAGCTGTGCGTTAGCCTTGTATAATAATATACCAGTACAGTATAGTACACAGGGGTATAATACCACTGGGTAATTGGGTAACACCCACTAACACCTGCGCTCGCCAGATTTTTGTGTGTAACCCTTACTAACACCCACTCACCCTACTCACCTTAGGTGTAGTACCCTTTTTGGTAGTAGTGTGTTATGGCAATGTATTTACCTTAACTTTTCTACCTGGGCAGAGGGATAATTGGGCCAGGTCAGACCGACTGGGTTTGTAGGAGCCTGGGAGGTGCAACAACAGATGACACATACACAGCCGTATATGGAACTTGCAACTATGTATATTATTTACAAATATGTGCACAAAAATAAATACACAGTGCGATAAAAGAAAAAAATAAAAAATACTCCAAATTATATTTACAATATTCACAGTTCTTGTTTGTCCTTTTCAGGTGACTAGTGGAGTCACCTTTAGCAGTTCATAGGGTTCGGGCTTCGGCTCGCCATCGAGATTTGGAGATCCACGCTCTGGTCAAACCAGTCCAAAAGAAAAAAAAAAAAAGAAAAGAACCTGACCATGCTAAGTGGCTCGTGCTTCAATGGGGTTCCCGCGCTCAACGGCGTCGGCAGCCTTTGGATCCCAATCAATTTCAAGGGTTTTATCCAGTCAAAGGCTGCTACCAGCATGCTAGCGTCGCCATATCACCAAGGACAGTCTCTCTCTCTGGTCTGTGTCTTTCGGCGTCTGGCGTGACTGAGCCAAAAATGCAAGTCATCCCAGACCCAGGGAGCGAGCGCTTAACCCGTTGGGTGGCGTGACCCAGCAACGGCGCAGCCATTGGTTACTCGAAATATCAACACACAATACTAGGAACTTTATCAGAACCTTCTAGAAAATGTTCCTACTATTTATGAATATATATTTATTTAAATATTCATATTCAAATTATGTATTCCCATTGTGAAATGGGTGTTTTTCTTTTGTAAAAGCGGTATCAATATTTATAATTTAATTCACGTTAAACTATCTACTCCCATTGTGAAATGAATATCCCCCCTTCTTCTTAAAGCGGTATTGACATTTATAATTCCATCCACGTTTTTAACACTGGGTTACACTATCCCCCTTAGAATCATACAAGTCCCTTTGCATGGGATTAGCTAGATAGTATTGACGAGAGAACTAGTGTTCATGGAAATAATCTTAGGATCTGACTCTGTTAAGGCTCTGGTAAAAGCCAGGTTTGAATAATCTTAGGATCTGTCTCTGTTAAGGCTCTGGTAAAAGCCAGGTTTAATCCTTGAAACAGGGACTGGGCAACAGTTAGGAGAGGGTTTCCCAACTGACTATACTGTAGTCTTTCTGGCTGGGAGGTTGTCCTCTCGGAGCGTCTCACAGTCTGTGGGACTTCTTTTTCAGGTTTTTTTCCTTCCACAGGTTCATCACAGGTACCTTTATCAGGTGAGTTGGTTTCACTTTCAGTTCCATTCTCATTGTTTGATGGTTCCACATTTGTTTCAGTTTCCTCCAGGTTTCCATCATTCGGTAAATTGTCACATCCAGGTGAAGTGACATTTTCCATTTGGTTGTCATTCTCAGGTAAGTGAGTTTCAGCAGGAATGTCTCCTTTAAAGAATGTCTTTGGATGGGGAATTTCATAAACTCGAGTGAGCTTTATGGGCGTTTGGACTGGTTCTTCTCTGTACCAATAGACATCTTCATTTTCCGGTTCTGGATTCTCACATTCATCACTTTGTTCAAGTGATTGTCTTGTCTTAGGTTTGCGGACACGTTTTGGTTGGACAGGTTCTTCTTCAACAGGGGCAAGAAAACCACAGGGAAGCAAGAGGTCGCAGTGAACGGTGCGAACAGGACCATCTTTTGTTTCAGGTTTTATGGTGTAAACAGGCAAGTTACCTGCTTGGTTCACCACAATGTGAATTTCAGCTTCCCACCTGTCTGCTAGTTTGTGTTTGCCTCTGAGGCGGACTGCACGTACCAAAACTCTGTCGCCTGGTTCTAGTTTTGAGGGTTTCACTCGCATATCAAATCTTGTTTTGTTTCTTTCAGCCATCTTGTTAGCATTTTCTGTTGCTAGTTTGTAGCTTTCTTGTAGAGTTGTCTTCAGTTTTTCAATGTACTGGGAATGTGACTTGAAACTTTTGTTGTGAAACAGGAGCCCAAATGCAAGGTCGATGGGCAATCTCGGCTGACGACCGAACATTAACTCATACGGGGCAAAACCAGTAGTGTCATTTTTTGTACAGTTGTACGCATGTACAAGTGGTTTCACATAGTCGTGCCAATGAGTTTTGTTCTTTTCCTCCAGAGTACCCAGCATGCTCAATAACGCTCTATTGAAACGTTCTACCAGGTTACCTCTGGGATGATAGGGTGTCGTCCGGATTTTGTGAATGCCCATGATTTTGCAAAGTTCTTTTATAATATGGGACTCAAAATCGGGACCCTGATCACTATGTAACCGTTCGGGTATCCCGTAATGGACTATAAAGTTGCCCCAAAGTGCCTTTGCAACGGTCTGAGCTTTCTGATTGCTGGTAGGGATGGCTATAGCGTATTTCGTGAAATGATCAGTTAACACAAGCACATCCTTTGTGTTGCTTTGATCGGGCTCAATGGACAGGAAATCCATACAGACAAGTTCGAGTGGTCGGGTGGACTTGATGTTGACAAGTGGAGCAGCTCGTTCTGGAGCGGTTTTACGTCTTACGCAGCGATTACATGTCTTGCTCTTCTTTTCAATATCTGCCGCCATGCGAGGCCAATAGGACCTTGTTTTGGCGAGATCCACAGTACGCTCTGTGCCTAAATGGCCCATGTCACAGTGGAGGCTTTGAAAGACTGAATCGTGGAGCTGTTCAGGTAAGACGAGCTGGTAAGTAACATTTCCTCCATCTTGACGAGTGCGGTAGAGGATGTTATTGCATATTTCAAGTCGACCGAGCTCTCGGAGTAACAAGTTGATGTCAGGAAGCTCAGTTCGTACAGTTGGTGGAACTTTTAGCCCAGTTTCAATTTGTGCAATCACTTCTCTTAAACAGGGGTCAGTTCTTTGTTCGTTTTTGATCTGTTCAGGAGTCATGTGGGACACAACTGGAAGACCACCACAGCCATCTTCATCAGCATAGCCATCTGGAATGGCGGCTACAGAGATGGCTAACGAGTGAGCCAAAGGGAAGGTGTTGTCTGGAGAGCTACAGACAAGGTGTTTTTCACATATAGCAGACACTACCTCGGAACTTAAACTGCTTTCAGGAAGAGACAAGTGAGTTTGAGTGAACTGCTGTATGCAGTCAAACTCCTTTTGGGACACTGCGTCATTAAGTAACTCGCCATGTGGCCGTCTAGAGAGGCCATCTGCATCTTAGTTAAGCTTGCCTGCTCTGTATTGGAGCTTAAAGTTAAACGTCGACAGAGCAGCTAGCCACCTATAACTCATGGCATCCATCTTAGCAGTAGTCAAAATGTACATCGGGGGTTACTGTTGGTCACGACAGTAAAGTGGTTGCCATATAGATAGTCTGCAAACTTCTCCATTACTGCCCACTTTAGAGCTAAAAATTCCAATTTATGGGCGGGGTAACGGGACTCACTTCTAGACAACCCCCGGCTTGCATAAGCTATGACCCTAGTCTGGCCCTCCTTCTCTTGATAGAGGGCGGTGCCAAGCCCTGTAGTGCTGGCGTCAGTATGGAGTGTATATGGCAACTGAGGGTCAGCGAAACCCAGGTCAGGCGCAGTACTGAGTTTTTCAATGATGGTTTTGAATGCAAGATCACAGGAAGAAGTCCATCGCTCGCCAAACGGTGTCTTTGGGTCGTGGTACTGGGCAGGATTAACTTTGGGCTTTATGCTTTTGCGCAAACGAGGGTAGCCTGCTGTCAAGTCAGTGAGGGGCTTAACGATGCTGAAATAGTTCTTAATGAACCGCCTATAGTACCCTGAAAAGCCTAAGAACGAGCGGAGCTGTTTGAGATCATGGGGCACAGGCCAGGTACTTAGGGCTTTCACTTTTTTGGGGTCGGTCTCAATTCCTTTACTGGACACAATGTGACCGAGGTATCTGACAGAAGTTTGAAAAAGTCTGCATTTCTCAGGGGAGAGTTTAAGCCCGTACTCTTAGGCGATTAAGAACTTTCATTAAGCGAGCCTCATGTTCTTCAGGCGTCTTGGAGAATACAATGATGTCATCGAGGAACACAATCACCTCATGCAGATTCATGTCGCCCATGCATTTCTCCATGAGGTGCTGGAACGTGCTGGGGGCGTTTGTAATGCCTTGGGGCATTCTATTGAATTCCCAAAAGCCCATGGGACACACGAACGCCATCTTTGGTTTGTCCAGCTCCTCTACCTCAATTTGGTAGTACCCAGACTTTAAATCGAGGACGGAGAACCACTGCGAACCGGTCAAGGTGGAAAACGTTTCCTCCAAGTTGGGGAGAGCGTAAGCATCTTTTACAGTCTGCATGCTAAGCTTCCTGTAATCAATACAAAGGCGGACATCGCCATTTTTCGTTTGCACCACTACAATGGGCGAAGAAAATGGGGAAGTAGACTCTCTTATGCCTGCTTGTTGGAGTTCTTTGAGATGCTTACGGACCGCTTCCAGGTCATATGGATGTATGGGACGTGCTCTGTGTTTGAACGGTGTTTCATCTGATAATTTGATTGTGTGTTTCACTTGATCCGTTTTGCCAAAGTCAAGATCGGTTTGTGCAAATACTTCGGGCATTTGACTGAGTTTTTCTGTTAGGCGCTCTTTCCATTCAGCGCTAATGGGGGAAGAGTCAAAGTTGAACTTCAGAGTGGACTTTGGTTCAGTCTTGGACTTTGTAACTTTCACGGAGTGTTCTTGCGATAGGACTCGTTGATATGCACAAATTTCTTCAATGACACACTTCTGAGGGATTGTCACGTCATGTTCAGACTCATTGGTGAGTATAACTGGAACAAGGTAAGGTGCTTTTTCAGGTAAGTGTATGAGACATGGTTTTACCAGGATACCACCAGGTAAAGCTGACATTAACGGGTGTTCTAACAAGACAGATTCTTCACTGTTGCCGGGTGACACAGCTACAGCGCCATCTAGAACAACGGTTTGGCCTGCAGGAACTAACTGTGGCTCTTTGTTGCGCATGGTCACTAAACCAAGGCTAGTGTCTTTGGACTGTCTGTGCCGTAGCTCAAGGACTTTTAACACTGCCTTATAACCAAGTGACATGGTTGGCTGCAGTTCAGAACATGCATCAGAGTACAGCTCGTAAAGTACATCTAATGTGTTTGTCCCTATTAACACTAAGGACTGGTCAGCTGCACGTACATCAGGAACCACTAAGGCAAGTATTGGCACTTCGGCTTCAATACCAAAAAAGTCTTTTGGGAAAGTGATATGCATTTCAATGTAGCCTAAGTAAGGTACACTCTGACCGTTAGCTCCCTCCACTTCTAACAGCTCAAAAAGTGGCTTAATCTCATGGTTGGATAAGTACGGTCTATAATAGGACTCAGGGACAGTAGTCACCTGGGAACCTGTATCTAACAAACAGCTCACAGTACAGCCATTCACTTTCACTTGTGCTGTACTTTTTGTACCAATTAGACCATTAGGAAAGTTAAAGGGGTCTGTTTTGTAGTGTGACTTCAGTTTAGCACGTGTCTTGAATGGAGCTTTTGGTTTGGGACGGGCCATCTCTGAACTAGCCTCTGTTTGTCCCGCAACAGGTGGTAGACTTCAGTTGTAAAGAAGATTGGGGGTTCCGACTGTCCCAAATCTGTCTTTTTACTCTTAGTTCTTTGCGTTTTGCAGCTACAAGTGCCGGGTTTGGCTCTGACTCACAAGTGGCTACAATATGCCCATCTTCGCCACAGCGGAAGCAACACCATGGCTTGGGCCTAGTATTGGGACGGCTGGACGAAGGTAAGTTTTCAGGTTTGGCATAGTCAGGTTTTTTATTTCCAGACTTCTTAGTTGGGTCTTTCTTCGGTGGTGCTTGCTTCTTTTGTTTCACGACAGCAGCTAATTGGCTTTTTAGATCAGCGACTTGCTTTTTCAGTTCTTTCAGACTGTCCAACTCCACTTCACTATTTGTACTTGTTTCGGTGACTGTTTGTCCATAGGAAGCTGCTTTTGGTTTTGTGGCACCCAAGTGCCTTTTCATGCGTGTGTTTTTAACTTCTTGTCTGTTTTCAACAGTGCAAAGGTGAAGCAATAATTCTGCATATGCAGGTGGATGTTTATCTTTTAGTTCCAGCTATAGCTCCTTTAGCAGATTGTCATCCCAACAGCCTCTGTTAAACTGCTTGAGAAGCTGTTTGTCCACTTCCTGTGGCTCTAGACTGCCTCTACGCACTGTGAGATTGAGTGCCACCTGCAAACGATGCAGATATGCAGAGGGTTTTTCTCCATAATCTTGGAAAGTGTTCATGAATCGCACAAGCAGTTCCTCACCGTCCTCAACAGTCCCAAAAGCTGAATCCAGCAGCTTAAGATAGTTGGCAGAGGTGGCTTCAGGCCCAGGAGAGAGCGAATAACATTGGACGCAGGAGCAAGAAGACTTTCAAAGATCTTGCGAGATTTTTTAAAGTCAGACAAAGAAGTATCTTCCATCATCAGGTCAATATATGAACGCCATGTTTCATAATCAGCTTCAGTATACGGTCTTGGCGTTTTGCCAGAGAAAGCTCTGATTCTGCAAGAGGAATGGGCGTTTGACGGCTTCTCTGCATGTTTAATGACATGCTCGACTACGATTTTCTGAACCTCGGGTGGGTTAAAATCGGCTGGACTCAACATCTGAGGTGTTAAGTTTGGTCTAAGAGGGCTTTGGAAGAATGCTTGAGTGGTTTTAGGGGTGTGAGGCACTTCAACTTGAAGTGGAGGAGAGACTCCACTTTGTGTGGGTTCTACAGTAGGAACAGCAAGATCAACGTCAGCAGAGACTGTTTCAGCTATCTCAGCAGCTTCAATAGACTTCCCTATTGTGGACATGACCTCCTGCAACACCTCTTCAAAACCTTTTCCACTTAGCTTAGCTAAACCCCTCAGGTTGCTAAGATAAGCCTCAGTAACACTGCCCCCTACAGTTTTAGTGTAGACATCAGTTAGAGCTTGAATGCAGTGTTTAACCTCAGGATTGTCAGTGGATGGAAAGGAGCACGGCAACGTAGGTGCTAATGCTTCAATGGTTAATCCAGACTCGAACTCTACAATGTGACTTTTGTCAAATCAGATGAGTTATCACCAGTGCTAAGCACCATACGAATAGTGCCATGTTGCTCTAGAAACTCAAAAACGTCTTTGTCTTTTTCTTTGTCAACAACACCACTAACAACGACTGCGTTAGGAATTTTAACACCATGTTTTTCCACAAAATCCATTTTGGCAGTATATAAACTGTTTAGTCAGGGGTCAAAACAGAATCATCATCTGTTGTGCAACGCTCCAGGCTCCTGGCTGTGCTCGCCAAATTTTTGTATATAATAATATACCAGTACAGTATAGTACACAGGGGTATAATACCACTGGGTAATTGGGTAACACCCACTAACACCTGCGCTCGCCAGATTTTTGTGTGTAACCCTTACTAACACCCACTCACCCTACTCACTTTAGGTGTAGTACCCTTTTTGGTAGTAGTGTGTTATGGCAATGTATTTACCTTAACTTTTCTACCTGGGCAGAGGGATAATTGGGCCAGGTCAGACCGACTCTGGGTTTGTAGGAGCCTGGGAGGTGCAACAACAGATGACACATACACAGCCGTATATGGAACTTGCAACTATGTATATTATTTACAAATATGTGCACAAAAATAAATACACAGCGCGATAAAAGAAAAAAAAAATAAAAACAAAATACTCCAAATTATATTTACAATATTCACAGTTCTTGTTTGTCCTTTCCAGGTGACTAGTGGAGTCACCTTTAGCAGTTCATAGGGTTCGGGCTTCGGCTTGCCATCGAGATTTGGAGATCCACGCTCTGGTCAAACCAGTCCAAAGGAAAAAAAAAAGAGAAAAGAACCTGACCATGCTAAGTGGCTCGTGCTTCAATGGGATTACCGCGCTCAACGGCGTCGGCAGCCTTTGGATCCCAATCAGTTTCAAGGGTTTTATCCAGGCAAAGGCTGCTACCAGCATGCTAGCGTCGCCATATCACCAAGGACAGTCTCTCTCTCTGGTCTGTGTCTTTCGGCGTCTGGCGTGACTGAGCCAAAAATGCAAGTCATCTCAGATCCAGGGAGAGAGCGCTTAACCCGTTGGGTGGCGTGACCCAGCAACGGCGCAGCCATTGGTTACTCGAAATATCAACACACAATACTAGGAACTTCATCAGAACCTTCTAGAAAATGTTCCTACTATTTATGAATATATATTTATTTAAATATTCATATTCAAATTATGTATTCCCATTGTGAAATGGGTGTTTTTCTTTTGTAAAAGCAGTATCAATATTTATAATTTAATTCACGTTAAACTATCTACTCCCATTGTGAAATGAATATCCCCCCTTCTTCTTAAAGCGGTATCGACATTTATAATTCCATCCACGTTTTTAACACTGGGCTACACTTATGATCTCCTGTGTCTTGTGTAGTGTGTTTGCCCTCAGCGGCTTATTGCTTTGTGTTTGTGTCTTGTGTTTGTATTAAACATCTTTGCAAAACTCAGTGGCGACTTTCGGCGTCTTATGGTGGCTCGCGAGGGCCACCGCGTGACAGTAGACTGCTGCCAGGTTGTCTAAATGGAGATGCCACACCGAGACGCCCTTCTCCGTGAGTTCTGCCGTGGTGTGGAGTTTTTCCTTCATTTGGGCTTGTGAATAAGATGTCCGCCCTTGAGTGCAGGTATTGCACGGAGTGGCTAGAGGAGATCGACGGCTATCTGGTGGAGGCCACTCGTCTCATGCCCACCGAAGCGGTCGATCATTACTTATTCCTCGCCCAGCGGGCCTTGTTACGTTACCACCTTACCTCTATTCCGGAGGGAGGGAAGAGGGTATCATGGATTGTGGCACAGCGCGACTTGATTGCAAGGGCGCTCCAGGAATCTCCTCCACCTCCCGCGAGGACAGCGTCCCCGGCGAGAGTGGAGATTCATAGGCTGGAGGGAAATCCTGGCAGGAGACCGACGGATGGGAATCCAGCTCCTGTCGCCCGTCCAGTCCCGGTGCCAGGTGTTCCTGGGTCCCTCGCTGCACCGTTGGCCAGTAAGCGTCATCGCCATGCTCCAACCAAGCCCCAACGTGAATCCCGTCTGGATCCAGCTCCGGGTCGTCGGAGAAACCCAGCCTCCCAGTCAGCGGCATCTTACACGTCACGACAGGAGGGAATCCCCGCATTCGCCACCCACCGGTCATCTGTCCCAGCTGTGCTGTCAGCTCCTCGTGCCCGGAACGCCCCGGCTGCCACCTCCTCCTCCTCGACGTCATCCCCAGCGGCTGTGAGTGCTGTTAGTCATGCTTCGGCGAGGCCCGTCAGCAATCCTCCCCAAGCAGCTCCTCCTCGTCGTCCCGAGGGGCTCGCTGTCACCACCCGGAGGGGTAAAAGGAAGACTCCACCCGCTGCAGCAGGCACCACCCCTCCTCCAGGGGACAGGCAAGTGCAAGTTCATTCATCTTGTCATAATTGTGATCTGCCTTGTCTGACTCCTGGGGGTGGAGTTCGGGGTTTGCAGTCCCCCGAGCTCCCACCACCTGCTGTAACTTTAATTACTAAAGCTGCTGCCTCTGTGTCTCCCTCTGCTGAGCGGTCCACGACGCCAGGCCTACGTCGCCGGACGAGGAGGGGGCCTGCGGTTCTGGAGAGGCTGGTTCCAGCCCTGCAGCCACGTCGTGGGCAGAGGAGAAGAGCGGACTGCAGCCTGGAGCCTGCGCCAATGATCAAGCGTCCCTGGGTCTCCACGCTGGAACACTGCGAGCCAGGGGGTCGAGGGTCCCCTGCCACCATGCCGTGCAGGTTATCGACATGGACATCAGCGCCGGAGGATCCACAGACTGCAGAAACCATCATGCCAGCTGCGGAGCCCGCCGTAGCTGAGTGGGAGCCTGCGGACGAACTTCTTTTCTCTGAGCCTGGATTGATGAAGTCCTGGACAGCGACAGAACCCAAGTGCAGGCAAGTGCTCTATCTTGTGTCTCTTCTTCCTGTCTTGGAGCATTTCTGCCTGCCTCTTGGGGAGATGAGTGAGGGGCAGCCGCCTGCTGCGCCCAAGCTCATCTCGCTGGGCCCTGTCACTGCCGGTGATTCTGATCCCGGTCCTTTCTTGTCTTCTGAGCCTTGTTGCAGAGTCACCGGTGCGGAGCCAGTCGTGGTCACTGTGCTGGAGGTTCCGGGTTCGGGGGCGGAGGTTGTCGCCGGTGCTGCGCTGACCCAATCGGGGTCCAATGCAGGTGCAGCCGAGACCCAGTGGGGGTCCGACGCAGGTGCATCCAAGACCCAGTCGGGGTCCGACAAGACCCAATCGGGGTCCAACGCGGGTGCAGCCACGTCTGCAGCATCGGTATGGGTCAAGGATGGTGGAGGAGCTGCAGACCCTTCGCCGCCTGACATGGTGTGGGTTCGTTATCACCATCATTCCCCTCGTCGTAGTCACCAACCGTGCTCGTCATCGCCGGGGGCCATTGGGGGGGCCTCTACACTCGGCCCGGCTCTCCCACGTTTTTTCCTTGGCAGGGAAGCCGCCGCAGGCTGTCTTCCCACGGTTCTGGTGGCTGAGGGATGTGGGTTGGCCACCTGAGGTACTCTTTCGCCGGTTCGGCGCCCTGGGTCGGCCACCCACACACTGCGTTTGCTGCTGGGCGACCTGGTTCGGCCGCCGGAGGATTGGACTTTCCGGGCCTGGGACTGGGGCAGGCCGCCCGATCATGTTCTCATGTTCTGTTTCCTGTGACCACCCGTCTGCCATTGGATGCAGGGAGACCACCGGAACTGTTCCCGTGGGTGTTGGTCTCTGCCTGTCATCATCTTTTTCCTGAACTGTGGGTTTAAGGTCATTTGCGGTGATAATCTGGCTCTGTGACTGTTCTGTTTTTTTTTTGTTGTTGTCCTGTGCTGCTTGTGATTCGTGTGTTTGGGAGTCTTGTGGTTGTGTTCTGTAATTGTCTTGCGCTCTGTCATTATTTTGATTTGTGCATTTGAGAGTGTTGTATTTCTTTTTTTTTACCTCCGCCAGGCCGAAGGCCAGGAGGAGGTTATATTTTTGCCAGCATTTGTCTGTTTGTCTGTTTGTCTGTCTGTCTGTTTGTCTGTTGGTTAGCAAGATAACTCAAAAAGTTTTGGACGGATTTCAATGAAACTTTCAGGCCTTGTTGGAAATGGTACAAGGAAGAGCTGATTAAATTTTGGGGATGATCCGGATCACCGTCTGGATACAGGAATTTTTTAAATGATTCTTTAACATTGTGAGATACGGCCATTTTCAACATGTGTGCAGGGGCAATAGAGGGCGCTGGTCGTCGTGTCTGAAGAACACAAACTCCGCGTTCTTCAAAGTTTTAGGCACAAAAGCACGTGGAAAACAGTTGTGGGCAGGGCCCGCCACCGTGCCTGTGTTTGCGCTACGCTGCAAAAGCTGAGACGGGCAGCTGTCCGGCACCGGATTATTTGGCAGAAATTCCCCGGGCAGCCATAGGGGCTGCGCAAAAACCAGCTCTCTGCCGGGGAAGCTTCCAAATGCTCTTTTTTTCCGCGGAGCGCAACCCCAATAAAACCCACGGCAACCATTATCGCACCTTCTTTTGTCCTGCGGCTCCGGAACAGAGAGGAATCCCGGCGCCAGTAATGCTGCGCCTGATATGTGTGACTAATGCTAAAAGTGACTGCATCAGGGATTTTTGACCTGAAGTCGCACTTTGCTACACAGGGCCACAAAAACTGTGTAGCCAAGTTCGATCGATGGATGAACATTTTCACCCAGTGAGAGAACCGACGCCTTCCAAATCCAATGCATCACTAGCAGAAGTGATGCTTTGTCATTTTGTGGCAGAGCACAATCTACCCCCATTGGTGGCAGATCACTTCAGTGATTTGGTGCCAACATTGTTTCCTGACAGCAAGAGCACTCAATTTTTTTGTGCTACTTGGCTTATTATTTTCACATTACCAAAAAGTTATGGCTCAAGATTGTGTCCATATAAGTGTACATTTGAATAAATATGTTTGAAATAGTTCATGTTGCAGTTGCTGTTTGTTTAGTTTTTCTTTGTTTGTTTGTTTGTTTTTACTTCAATTTTCTTTCATCTGCCGATAAATACAGTTTTTAAGTACTCAGTACAGGTGTGAAAGCCCCCCCCCCCAATAAGGGAGGCATGAGGTATGCCTTGACAGGTCGCAGCCTGGCACTTTCCAGATGGAGGAGATGGACACAACAGCAACACTTCAGTTTATTACCTCAGCCAAGGAGGTAATGCTTTTACTACTGAACCACTAATCCTATCATTGTCAATCCAATTGCTAGTCATATGTTTTCATGGTCAAGGAATCTGAAAACGTACACACAAACAATGTATGGGGGGGGAACTGTGGCGCTTGGCGGAGGTCTGCGGTCTCCGAGTGCTTTTCTAGTTTTTTCCTGTTATTCATGCCCTGGGTAATTATGTCATGTATTTGGGAGCTTTGTTTCTTTTTTTTCCCCTGATTGTCTGTGTTTGGGTTTCCTCATGGTTTTTGGTCTGTGGTTGATCCTCTCCCACCGGACCTGCCCCATCCGCCCGCCCTGGGGGGGGTGGGGGGGTGGGGGGAGCTTGGGTGTCAACGGGCGTTCGGAGCCCACCCTCGGGGGGGAGGTACTGTCATGGTCTGAGCGTCGATTTCGTCCACGCTCGGGCCATACATCATCTCTGCCGGCTTTGACAGTAGTGTTTACCTTCTGGCTCTCCGAGCTCTTATTGTGACAGCGCTCGGAGGGGCTTCCTGCTGTCAAAGCCTAACAGCTGTGCTGCATTTACGGCTCGTCAGCAGCCCGGCATTTAAGCGGGTGCTGACAGCAGTACAATGCAGCAGTCTGATGTCGATATTCTGTGCCAGACGTTGAGCGAGCGGTTCTCGTCTCAGATGTCACCAATTCCCTTGTTCCTGTAAGTAGCTGTGCGTTAGCCTTACAATCTCCTGTGTCTTGTGTAGCGTGTTTGCCCTCAGCGGCTTATTGCTTTGTGTTTGTGTCTTGTGTTCATATTAAACATCTTTGCAAAACTCACTGGCGACTTTTGGCATCTTATGGTGGCTCGCGAGGGCCACCGCGTGACAGTCTCATGTAGTTTATGTTCAGCATAATGGCATATTTTAAGAGTTTGAATTTCCTTTCTCTGTGTCAAATGACTTCCTCCAACTGGGGATAATTGATGTCTACTCAAGTCAGTCATAAGTTTTTTTGTTTGTTTGTTTTGTTTATTTATTTATTTTTTTTAAAAGTACATTGACATGGTATGCCACAAAAGAACTATTCTTGCCGTGTGTATGGATATGGATTATCATAGTCTCTTAATTTTCTTAATCAGTGTTCGTCTATATTTATTTAAGTCAGTAAGATCTCTGATTATTATGGTCTTTGCTTCCTCAGGTGTTCCATTTAGTTTGATCCAAACTCTACAATTTCTTGTCCATGTTGCCTGTATCTTATTTTGTCTTTTCAGCATCCGTGCTTGCCGTGCTATTTCGGCGTTAGTCTTTGTTAAATTTTCATTTAGGCAAAATTCTGTTCCCCGTAGCTTTCTGGCCTGCCTCAGTAAAAATCAAAATTGATTTCTTTGTTTTATTATCTTTTCTGGGTAAAGTATGACAGGCTGAAATTGCATTTACTTCAACCTTTATATTACTGCTTTCAAGGAACTGAAGCACCTGGTTTTCCAGGGAGACTGATTCACTCAGGGGAGCCTGATCAAAATTAGGTATTTTTAGAAGCTAAAAATTAATAAAGCACAAAAGTAGGTGCTGTAATAACAGTGCACTCACATGGTGGGTTGGACACATGGTGAAAAAGAAAAATAACATCTCATTACTGGGTGTTCTCTGACACGCATAACTTGATGAAGCCCCCATCTGTTCATCCACCGCAAAACATGAGCCCGAGCTTAAAATGTATCAACATCCATCCATCCATCTTCTACTGCTTTTCCGGAGGTCCGGGTCGCAGAGGCAGCAGTTCAAGCAGAGAAGCTCAGACTTCCCTCTCCCCCGCCACCTGCTCCAGCTCTTCAGAGAGGATACCAAGGCGTTCCCAGACCAGCGGGGAGACATAGTCTCTCCACCGAGTCCTGGGTCTGCCCCGGGGTCTCCTCCCAGTGGAACGTGCCTGAAACACCTCAAGTGGGAGGCGTCCAGGAGGCATCCTAATCAGATGCCCATACCACCTCAACTGACTCCTTTCAATGTGGAGGAGCAGTGGTTCTACTCTGAGCCTCTCCCGGATGACTGAGCTCCTCACCCTATCTCTGAGGGTGAGTCCAGCAGTCCTACGGAGAAAGCTCATTTCAGCCGCTTGTATCTGCGATCTTGTTCTTTCGGTCATTACCCAAAGCTCGTGACCATAGGTGAGAGTAGGAACGTAGATTGACTGGTAAATCGACAGCTTTGCCTTAGAACTAAGCTCCCTCTTCACCACAACAGACCGGTACAACGTCCGCATCACTGCAGATGCTGCTCCAATCCGTCTGTCAATCTCTCGCTCCATTTTCCCCTCACTCATGAACAAGACCCCAAGATACTTAAACTCCTCCACTTGGGGCAGGAGCCTGTCCCCAACCCAGAGGGGACAATCCACCTTTTTCCGGCTGAGGACCACGGACTCGGACTTGGAGGTGCTGATTCTCATCCCAGCCGCTTCACACTCAGCGGAAAACCGTCCCAGCAAGAGCTGTAGGTCATTGCTGGACGAAGCCAACAGGACAACATCATCTGCCAACAACAGAGATGAGATCCTGTGGTCACCAAGCATGACACCCTCCGTTCCCTGGCTGTGCCTAGAAATCCTGTCCATAAAAATTATGAACAGGATCGGTGACAAAGGGCAGCCCTGGCGGAGTCCAACTCTCACTGGGAATGACTCCGACCGAGTGTTGGCAATATGAACCAAACTCTCACAACGGTCGTACAGAGACCGAATAGCTCGTAACAACAAGCCTGATACCCCATACTCCCGAAGCACCCCCCACAAAAATCCACGAGGGACGCGGTCAAATGCCTTCTCCAAGTCCACAAAACGCATGTAAACTGATTGGTCAAACTCCCACGAACCCTCAAGAATTCTCGGGAGGGTAAAGAGCTGGTCCGATGTGCCACGGCCAGGACGAAAACCACATTGCTCCTCCTGAATCTGAGGTTCAACCAACGGCCGGACTCTCCTCTCCAGTACCTTGGCATAGACCTTCCCAGGGAGGCTGAGGAGTGTGATCCCTCTAAAGTTGGCGCACACCCTCCGGCCCCCTTTTTTGAAGAGAGGAACCACCACCCCCGGTTTGCCATGCCAAAGGCACTGCCCCCGACCTCCACGCAATGTTGCAGAGGTGTGTCAACCATGACAGCCCAACAACATCCAGGGCCTTGAGGTACTCAGGGCGAATCTCGTCCACTCCCGGGGCCCGGCCACCAAGGAGATTTTTAATCACCTTGGCGATCTCAGCCCCTGTGATAGGCGAGTCATCCCCCTCGTCCCCAAACCCTGCTTCCTCTGTGGAAGGCGTATCAGTGGGATTGAGATCCTTGAAGTATTCCTTCCACCGCCCGACGATATCCCCAATCGAAGTCAACAGTGTCCCATCCGCACCATACACAGTGTGGACAGTGAGCTGCTTTCCCCTCCTGAGCTGCCGGACAGTTTGCCAGAATCTCTTTGAGGCCAACTGAAAGTCTTGTTCCATGGCCTCACCGAACTCCTCCCATACCCTGGTTTTTGCTTCAGCGACCGCCCGAGCTGCACTCCGCTTGGCCTGCCAGTACACCTTAGCTGCTTCGGGAGTCCCACAAGCCAACCGAGCTTGATAGGACTCCTTCTTCAGCTTAATGGCCCCCCTCACCACTGGTGTCCACCATTTGGTTCGGGGGTTGCCACCACGAGATGCACCGACCACCTTGCGGCCGCAGCTCTGGGCCGCCTCTTCAACAACAGAGGTGGAGAACATGGCCCATTCAGACTCCATGTCTCCAGACTCCCTCGGAATGTGGTTGAAGTTCTTCCGGAGGTGGGAGTTGAAGACCTCCCGGACAGGTGCCTCAGCCAGACGCTCCCAGCACACCCTCACTATACGTTTGGGTCTACCAGGTCTGAATGGCTTCCTCCCCTGCCATCGGATCCAACTCACCACCAGGTGGTGATCAGTTGACAGCTCTGCACCTCTCTTTACCCGGGTGTCCAAGACATACGGTCGCAGGTCTGATGATACGATAACAAAATCAATCATCGACCTGCGACCTAGGGTGTCCTGGTGCCAGGTGCACATATGGACACCCTTATGCTTGAACATGGTGTTCGTTATGGACAGACTGTGGTTAGCACAGAAGTCCAATAACTGAACACCACTCGAGTTCAGATCGGGCAGGCCGTTCCTCCCAATCACCCCCCTCCAGGTTTCACTGTCGTTGCCCACGTGCGCATTGAAGTCCCCCAGTAGGACAATGGAGTCTCCAAGAGGAGCACCCTCCAGCACCCCAGTCACAGACTCCAAAAAGGGTGGGTACTCTGAAACATCATTTGGTGCATAGGCACAAATGATGGTCAGGACCCGTTTCCCAACCCGAAGGTGCAGGGAAGCAACCCTTTCGTCCACCGGGGAAAACTCCAATATAGAGGCAGCAAGGTGGGGCGATACAAGAATACCCACCCCTGCTCGTCGCCTCTCACCCGGGGCAACTCCAGAAAAGGCCAAGCTCCAGCCCCTCTCCAGGAGACTGGTTCCGGAACCGGAGCTGTGTGTTGAGGTGAGGCCGACTATATCTAGCCGGTATCTCTCAACCTCGTACACCAGCTCAGGCTCCTTCCCCACCAGAGACCACCCAAGCTTGATGTATCAACATAGTGACTTCAAAAACCATGACATAGGCCAGAACATCACCAAGGTGCAAGGGCCTTTAATGCTGATTGCTGCTTTAGGAATCCCATTTTAATTAGTGGATAAACCACCATTGAGGAGGTATACACTGAGTATGCTCTATTGCCCTGATGTACCTCCAGCACCTCCAGCCACCAGTCTGTCAAGTTGATCAAGTTTGCGGACGACACCACCCTCATCGGGCTCATCTCCAACGGTGACGAGTCCGCCTACAGGAGAGAGGTGGCCCAGCTGGCGTCCTGGTGCAACAACAACAACCTGCAGCTGAACGCTCTGAAGACAGTGGAGATGATTGTGGACTTCAGGAAAGTCACAACCCCTCTGCCCCCCCTCACCCTCACAGGCTCTCCCATCACCACTGCTGATTCCTTCCGCTTCCTAGGCACCACCATCACCAGGGACCTCAAGTGGGAGCCGACCATCAGCTCCCTCATCAAAAAGGCCCAGCAGAGGATGTTCTTCCTGCGGCAGCTGAGGAAGCTCAAGCTACCCACCAAGATGTTAGTGCAGTTCTACACAGCCATCATCGAGTCCATCCTCACCACCTCCATAACCGTGTGGTACGCAGGAGCCACTGCCAGGGACAGACTAAGGCTGCAGCGCGTCGTGCGCACTGCTGAGAAGGTGATCGGCTGCAAGCTCCCGTCTCTCCAGGATCTGTACATCTCCAGGACCCGGAGGCGTGCTGGCTGGATCATAGCCGATCCCTCACACCCTGGTCACTTACTGTTTGCCCCTCTCCCCTCAGGTAGAAGACTTCGGTCCATCCAGACTAAAACCTCCCGTCACATGAACAGCTTCTTCCCCTCTGCCATCAGACTGCTGAACACTAAGTGACTTTTTGACTCTCGTGCACTATGTACAGCAGCTCAACCAGACTCATGTCAATCATCACTGTTTTCTTCCTGCATTACCAACTGCACTATATGGTTCTCCACATTATCTGCTGCTCGCTAATATATTTAAACTGCTGACTAGTATTACTCACTCTTATTCTACACTTTATTGCATGTATAGTTTATTTCTTTTATTTTATCATGTTTAATGTTGCAGCATTGAACCGAGACAAATTCCTAGTTTGTGTACTACATGAACAATGGCAATAAATCTGATTCTGATTCTGATTCTGATTCTGATGTAGCACTGTTCACAATGCAAGCACATACATTATTCAAGAAAATTCTCATTTTCAGCCATAATAACTCACCCTCTGTTTCTGCCTGTGCTGAAGCAGAACCAGATGAAGACTGAAGATCCACATAGCAGTCTTCCTGCCATGTAATACGTTTGCTCCGGTCCAGGATTGAGTCGTAATGGGCCCTCCTCTCCATGACAAAATTTTGATGTTTTCAGATGCTGATGTTCCTGTTTGAGTCTGAACATGTAAAAAGCAAAAATCTGACAGTTCTTACAGTGGGCAACAGCCATAAACAGTGTTATACGATATGATGAAATAGGTGAAGAAATCAAACCAAATGAGCTTATTAATGTGTAATTACTATATGGTATTATTGTATATTTGTATTCAGGTGATGTAGCAGCATAGGTACCAAACATTTTGGAAGCAACATAGTTGTGTTATTTTTTAATATTCAAATTATATACTGTATATTTCAATTTGATGTTACATATAAAATAAATCTCCCCCAACAGAACAAAAAATAACTATGTCACAAGCTGGGCTGTAGATTCTGCCAGACCCAGCCTCGTGGCCCCTTTTCTTGTATTTATGTTTTACTGTTGCCCTTCATGCCTCTTTTTGTCTATGTGTTAATGTTCTGTGCCATTTTGCTGTTGTGCTGTATTTTATTTCCATTTTGGCATTCATTGATATCTATTTCTACCCTTGTGTATGTTATGTTATTTTTTGTACTCCCTAGTATTTCCCTTCTAGGGTTGACACCTGTCAGGGATGTCAAGCTTCACGTGGGTGTGCCCTGTCAGCTGCTAGTTTGCTTTTGCTCCCTTCTCACCCCCTCAGGTGATCCCAATTATGCATCTTCACCTTCTCCGGCTCGTGTGGGCGCCCACACCTGTTAGCTGTTATGTGATGGGGTTTTATCCCTATTTAAGAGAGATTATTGTTCATTTCCATTACTGCTGCCTTGTCTGTTCAGACTGTATTGAAGCCTCTCATATCCACGTCAGAGCCTTGCCTCTGCTCTGGCGTCCAACCTCTGTAAGTTTTTTCCCCTTCATTGCGTCCTTGTTATTTGGAGTTGTTTGTTGAACTTTATGTTGATAAAACCTCATAAGCTCACAGTCAGCGTATGGGTTTGTCTTCTCTGTGCCTCACGAGGTGCATATGACAAACTATTCAATGCACTTTAGGAAATACAGCAATATACAGTATATATACAGTATATATATATATATATATATACAGTTGGGCAGAAAAGTATTTAGTCAGCCACCAATTGTGCAAGTTCTCCCACTTAAAAGATGAGAGAGGTCTCCAATTTTCATCATAGGTATACCTCAACTATGAGAGACAAAATGAGAAAAAAAAAATCCAGAAAATCACATTGTCTGATTTTTCAATAATTTATTTGCAAATTATGGTGGAAAATAAGTATTTGGTCACCTACAAACAAGCAAGATTTCTGGCTCTAACAGATCTGTAACTTCTTCTTCAAGAGGCTCCTCTGTCCTCCACTCGTTACCTGTATTAATGGCACCTGTTTGAACTCGTTATCAGTATAAAAGACACCTGTCCACAACCTCAAACAGTCAGACTCCAAACTCCACTATGGCCAAAACCAAAGAGCTGTCAAAGGACACCAGAAACAAAATTGTAGACCTGCACCAGGCTGGGAAGACTGAATCTGCAATAGGTAAGCAGCTTGGTGTGAAGAAATCAACTGTGGGAGCAATTATTAGAAAATGGAAGACATACAAGCCCACTGATAATCTCCCTTGATCTGGGGCTCCATGCAAGATCTCACCCCGTGGGGTCAAAATGATCACGAGAACGGTGAGCAAAAATCCCACAACCACACGGGGGGGGGGGGGGAACCTAGTGAATGACCTGCAGAGAGCTGGGACCAAAGTAACAAAGGCTGTAACAGTAACACACTACGCCGCCAGGGACTCAAATCCTGCAGTGCCAGACGTGTCCCCCTGCTTAAGCCAGTACATGTCCAGGCCCGTCTGAAGTTTGCTAGAGAGCATTTGGATGATCCAGAAGAGGATTGGGAGAATGTCATATGGTCAGATGAAACCAAAATAGAACTATTTGGCAAAAAACTCAACTTGTCGTGGTTGGAGGAGAAAGAATGCTGAGTTGCATCCAAAGAACACCATACCTACTGTGAAGCATGGGGGTGGAAACATCATGCTTTGGGGCTCTTTTTCTGCAAAGGGACTAGGACAGCTGATCCGTGTAAAGGAAAGAATGAATGGAGCCATGTATCGTGAGATTTTGAGTGAAAACCTCCTTCCATCAGCAAGGGCATTGAAGATGAAACGTGGCTGGGTCTTTCAGCATGACAATGATCCCAAACACACCTCCCGGGCAATGAAGGAGTGGCTTCATAAGAAGCATTTCAAGGTCCTGGAGTGGCCTAGCCAGTCTCCAGATCTCAACCCCATAGAAAATCTTTGGAGGGAGTTGAAAGTCCGTGTTGCCCAGCGACAGCCCCAAAACATCATTGCTCTAGAGGAGATCTGCATGGAGGAATGGGCCAAAATACCAGCAACAGTGTGTGAAAACCTTGTGAAGACTTACAGAAAACGTTTGACCTCTGTCATTGTCAACAAAGGGTATATAACAAAGTATTGAGATGAACTTTTATTATTGACCAAATACTTATTTTCCACCATAATTTGCAAATAAATTCTTTAAAAATCAGACAATGTGATTTTCTGGATTTTTTTTTTCTCATTTTGTCTCTCATAGTTGAGGTATACCTATGATGAAAATTGGAGACCTCTCATCTTTTAAGTGGGAGAACTTGCACAATTGGTGGCTGACTAAATACTTTTTTGCCCCACTGTGTGTATATACACACACACACACACACACACACACACACACACACACACACACACACATGCATATATATATGCATATATACACACACACACACACACACACACATGCATATACATATACAGTATATACGGTATATACTATATATATATATATATATATATATATATATATATATATATATATATACAGTATATATATATATATATTGTAGAGCAGGGGTTCTCAAAGTTTTGATGGGTGAGGGCCAATTTGGGAATCCAAAGTTGAACCGAGGGCCACCAAAGGGACGGAGGCATAAAAAAAAAAAGACTGAAAATTCAGTTCCATTTGTAATCCTTTTAATTATCAGATTTAATTAGTTTGGGTAAAGTCATATTAACAGTAAGAAATTGGGACTGATGAAAATACAATTTTAGTGTCAACATACCTTTTAACTGCAGTGTGATTTGTGGTGCTGTTTTCGGTTGGCCACGAGTCCTCTGAAGTCTGGCTCCATCTCCGTCGTCGCGATGCGAAGGACTGCATGTAGGTGGGCATCTGTCATCCTGGATCTCAGCTTAGATTTGTTGATGGCCATGGTGGAGAAGGTCTTTTCACAGATGTAGGTGCTTCCGAATAAAGACGCCATTCTGACAGCATGTTGACGAAGAGCAGGGAATGTGGATGGGGAAAGTCCTTTGTAGAACTCGATCAGACTCTTGTCACGATATGCAGCTCTGGCCTCGGAGCTTTCCTGTAGGTCGATGAGCTCAAACTGCATGTCTGCAGGCACTGCCTCGGGCACACATGAGAAGGGATTTTGGAAAAGGTTGAAATCACCCTCGTGGTCCCTGAAGTCAGAGAATCGGTGGTCGAACTCATCTCGAAGCTTTTCGATGAGGCCATGGTTCTTCTCTGAACGCAGGTGACGCAAAACTTCACTCCCGTCCGTGTCTGGGTCATCTACCAGCGCCCTGCAGGCAGGGAAATGAGCGAGATCTCCTTCTCTGAGCTGTCCCTGGAGCAGTTGGAGTTTTCGCTGGAAAGCTTTCACGTTGTCAAAAAGTGTGGAAATGAGTTTTCCATGGCCTTGCAGCTTCAGATTGAGATCGCTCAGACAATTATTCAGGTCGGCGAGGAAGGCTAGGTCACAGAGCCATTTGCTGTCCGTTAACTCAGTCACGTCTTGTCCTTTTGCCTGCATGAACTCGCAAATTTCTTTTCTCAGGTTAAAAAAACGTTTCAGTGTGGCACCTCTGCTCAGCCACCGGACGGCAGTGAAGTAAATGACGTCTCCAAAATCTGCCTCTGACTGCGCCAAAAAGGTTTTAAATTGGCGATGGTTCAGACCTCTGGACTTCAGGTAATTAACTGTCTTCACAACTACGGCCATGACGTGTTTCATTTCTAGCGTCTGAGCAGCGAGGGCTTCTTGGTGAATTATGCAGTGGTAGCTGACTGGTTTCTTACCACCGCTGTTCACCACTTTCTCAGCCAGCAGCGACACTGCACCTGTCCTACTCCCAATCATTGCTGGTGCTCCGTCTGTCGTGACACCGACCAAGGATGCCAGGTTAACATTGTGTGTGTCCAGACTGCGATACACTGCTTCGCAAATATCCACTCCCTTCGTTGTGTCTTTCATACTCTCCATACTCAGTAGCTCCTCGCCGACGTCAAAATTCTCAGTGACAGTTCGGATGAAAATCAACAGTTGGGCAGTGTCGGAAATATCCGTGCTTTCATCCAGTGCGATGGAAAACGCTCCCTTTTCTAGTCCCTCCACACGTATCGCCAGTTGGTCCTTCAAATCATTTGCCAGATCTTCGATTCGTCTTGTGACTGTGTCATTCGACAAACTTACGTCACAGAACTTTGTTTTTTGGTCTGGGCATACACGCTCTGCCACTTTTAGCATACAGTCTCGAACAAATTCTCCGTCACTAAACGGCTTGCCCCGTTTAGCTATTTCATGAGCTACCACATAGCTAGCCTCTGTTACTGCTTCGCTGGTTTTTGAAAATTGCGTGAAGACTGACTGTTGTGCTGTGTAGCCCCTTTTAAGTTGTTCCATCTTTGTGGTGCGATCCTTGCCACTGAATTTTTCATAATTTTTGTGTTTTGTTTCGTAATGGCGCCTGATGTTAAAGTCTTTTCGCACTGCGATTACCTGTCTGCAGATGAGGCATACAACTTTATCTGACCCGTGAGGTTCAACGAAGTAGTCCAAAGTCCATTTTCCCTGAAACTGCCTTTTTTCCTCGCTGACAGTTCTCGGTTTCCTCGAGTGAGCGGTCTCCATCTCTGCCTCTTTCTCTCGCTGATCCATCTTTATTTCCACACTTCGACTTCCACAAGCACTAATATTTATTTCTTATTCTTCTTCTGACTCAAAATGGTGCTCCGAAACCGTTGCCAACCAACACTTCTGCACTGTGCGCTGAACGTTCCATCTCCCATAATACAATTGGACTAGCTGCTGCAATGAAGTGATCGCAAGGTCGACAACACATGTAATTACGGCTTGTGCCTACAGATGGCACCAAAGACCACTAAACGTAGATGTGTATCGGAATTTTTCCAAAGCAATTAGTTCAGATCATATATTGGTTAAAGGCCTCGGACGGTGACATTTTTTTATTGAACCAATAAACTGATTGTATGAAAATATTCCATTCTGGCCATTCCCGTGATTTAAAATGTGTCACCAGCCTCCATAAATGACTTTATTTGTTAATAGCCCATATTTCACTTAGTGATGCTGCAGTACCGCCATCTCTCGATAGGGGCGTGCAGCAGTGACGTCAGGTCAGGGAGAAACAGGAAATGGCTGCAGGAAATGGATGATCACTGGCCTGCAGAAATGGCTGAACGACAGCAGAGTGATTCGGACAGCGATTATTTTATCGAGTATGACGACCGCAATATAAGTGATGATATTGAAACTGACGAATCTGATGATGAAGTAGTTATGGGTGGTGCTGATGGGGTTATTCAGCCGTATTTGTTCGAGCCCGAGGGTGCGGAGGAAGACGCGGACGAAACAGCGACCGGAGCAGAACGAGAGGCAAGAACGAGAGGCTCGCCGATTTATATTGGTAAAATATGCTTTGAAATTTTTTTTTTTAGGCGATATGCATGGTCACACACTTAATTATCAAAATAAAACTGCCAATTTTTCCCTCGCTGCCTTACTTGGCGACTTATAAACATTCTCTTTCTGCTCAAAATTTTTTACATGTTTTAAATATTTTCTAATCAAACTTCATAGACCAATTTATATAGCACTCCCACGAGCCATTAGTTTATTATAAGCATCTGATTATACCATTTTTTTTAACAGGTGCACTTGTGAGAAATGCAACATTATGCCAACATCAACTGAATCTCGGTGCTGCCAGGAGGTATTGAAGGTGAAGAAGTGAGGGTGATACCTGCCTGTGCTGAGCCTCATCAGAGAAACATTCCCATCTGATCACAACAAGGGATTTTGCCTACCAAGATTAGATTTGTGATCAATGTTATTTAAATAAAGTTTTTTAAAATCATATATTGAGTTTATTAATGTGCATGTCAATTTTATAATTCTAATATTTCAGCATTCATCAAAGTCGGATCTCATATACATTAGAGTAATTTTTCTACCTTTTTATGGTGTAAAATTCGTGTGCAATTTTTAAAAGCACATTTCTCTAAAAATCTTAGGCTTATATTTTTTTGTCTTAGCAAAATATGTTGCTTCCCTAACAATTGAAAGCTGAACTTTCATTGCTAATTGGAAATTTATTCTACTTTTACATGTTTGATTTTGAAAATCTAGATACATGTTGCTCAACAGCATCAGCTTTGATGGGACGCTGAAATTTGGCACTCAATGTTGCTGGAACTCTGGCTTGTACAGAGTGCCACTGCTCCAATAAGTGGGTTGGATCAACCAAGGTTTTGTCGAAAAGAGTATTCATCAGATCATCCACATATTCTGAAATAAAATTAATTTAATAAAAATTAGAAATCGAAAGCTCCTTGTAAGTGGTCGTGGAAATTCCAGCGATACCGGCTGCATTTAGAACTCTGAGGACCTTGACATATGACGCCCCAGTGAAGAGAATGGCGGATGAAAGCTGTATGTTACCAGCTGGCATGTCCCTGATCATCTGCTGGCTGTGCCAGGATAGATCTTCAACACAATGTGGACAATGTTGTTTGATCACCAACAGAGAGCCTTTAGTGTGACTTGTTACCTCACATGGATGACTGCAATGAGGACAATTGCTGAATAATCAAATTCAAAAAAAAAAATCCACAGTATTTGAAGGTTGAGTGACAGTGGATAACATCTGCAAAAACAGTAGATCAACATAATTTCATTCCAGAGGTGTCAAATTGGATTACATATATAGAAATATAACTTGAGCAAACAGGCACAACCACCTCCCTATACAGCACTGAATATTTCATATTTGATTAGTATGAATACCCTAAAATTCTAATATTTGATAAGTTGTTAAGGCAATGAAATTCATTGCTTGTAAATAATTTTAGTAAATATTGGCAGTGAATATTTAAAAAAGAAAAATTACCCTGTTTACTTATCTTTCTGACAGCAGATTGCTGTCAGAAAGATAAGGTTGATCAGAAAGATAAGGATATCCCAGGTTGGCCTAGGATAGCCGGCCCCGGCCGGTGCTGGAAGGGCTCTCGCGACCGGGCCGGGGGACGGCCGGAAGGCGGCCGCCCCTCCCCGCTCACGGACGCGTGTTCGTGGAGAACCCGGTGCTAAATAACTCGTAAACGACCTGATGCCGGGCGTGACCCGCTCCGGGGACAGTGGCAGGTGGGGAGTTTGACTGGGGCGGTACACCTGTCAAACTGTAACGCAGGTGTCCTAAGGCGAGCTCAGGGAGGACAGAAACCTCCCGTGGAGCAGAAGGGCAAAAGCTCGCTTGATCTTGATTTTCAGTATGAATACAGACCGTGAAAGCGGGGCCTCACGATCCTTCTGATTTTTTGGGTTTTAAGCAGGAGGTGTCAGAAAGTGTCAGAAAGATCGCATCGGTAGATCACCCTTGCTTTTCACGCCACTTCACTGACACTGTCTGAGAGTGGGACTTTGAAGTGAACGGATATATAGTTGGAACAGCCGATTTTTTTTTATCAGCAATCTTTTTGCTAATTTCATTTCAAATTGCATCTTATTCTCAAAATCGCTGTCAACAAAATGTCTAATGCACATGTTGGGTGATTTTGCGACATAATTCCAATTTTTTAGCGTTTTCTGAACGAAATTCACCCATGGGGTTCTGATTTTCCCAGGCAGGGGAAGTTCCTAAACACTCACCGCATGCTCCTCAGCGTGCTCCTCCTCCTACTCAGGTCGCTCCTGACCTGACGTCACACAGTCAGTGGCCATTTTAGCCGCTGATCGCTTGGCAGACAGACAGCTTGTCACCTTATGCGGCATTTGTTGACACCAAAACATGTGCGGTTCAAATTAGCTCGTCTCACACACAAATTTAAGATATGATTTAGCGATATTGTAATTTCGTCCGGCCGAGGCCTGGCCGCGGGCCGCCAGAAATGTTTTCGCGGGCCGCCATTGGCACGGGGGCCGCACTTTGAGAAACATTGAACTAGAAGGTTCCAGGTTCGAATCCCCAGGCTGGCAGGGGTAGGAACCTTTCTGTGTGGAGTTTGCATGTTCTCCCTGTGCTGTGTGTTTACTCCAGGGGCTCCGGTTTCCTCCCACAATCCAAAGACATGCCTGTTAGGTTAATTGGTTGTTCTAAATTGTCCCTAGATATCTGTCTATTATAGGCCCTTAGAGTAGAGGGTTAGTGCTAGTGAAGCGCTTTGAGTGGTCTTTGAGACTAGAAAAGCACTATATAAGTACAGGTCCTTATCCTTATCCTTTGTCCCAGACCGGGACCACCTCGGAAGCAGCCACGGTCCAGCCGGGCCCCACCGTGGGTGCAGCCGTGGTCCGGGCCGGGTCTCACCATGGGTGCATCTATGTCCCAGACCAGGACCCCTGCGGGTGCCGCTAAGCTCCAGCTTGGAGCCACCTCGGGTGCAGCTTATAGTACAGGGGATGTCTGGTTCCCACCCCTTGGGGGGGGGGGTCTGTCATGAACTACGGTGGACTTCCAGCCCAGTTCCATGGCACGGAAGCTGCTTTGTCTTCAAGCATATTTTGATTCCCTATTTTGCTGCCAGGCACCTCCTTGGGAGCCTTGAGGTCTTCTCGGCTCCCTGACAGCTCGCAGCCACGCCCCCCTCTCCTGCCAGCTGGCTGTCATCATCATTTGTATTCTGTCCCTGTTCTTTCACGCACGCACACATACACACATACATGCATGCCCTCATTCTTTCACTCATGCTTTCTCCCGCACACACACACACACACACACACTCATCTTTACGTACATGTGCACAGACATTCACACACACCTGTTTTCACTTTGTCCAGCCCGCACACTCACTCTCATTCTACACACAGGCAATCTATCTCCTCATTACGTTTGGCATTATTTAAGCCCGGTCCCTGCTCGAGTGATTTGCCGGATTATTATTTGACTGTTGGTTCAGTTTGATGCATGCATGACTAGACGCCCCGCCTGTTACTCAGTACCGCTTCGCTCTGCATGTCATCTGTGTCTTTCTCTTCTGTTTTTGCAGGTTGGGTCTGGGATTCCATCCACGGACGTCGCTGTTCCCAGATCCAGTGAGTATTTCTGTACCCACCGCTTCCAGTTCCGTCTGGGAAGCGCTCAGGTGTCCAGACTGCCTTCCCCCCGCTGTCCAGCTATCCTGAAGTGCCTTGGGTCCCCTGGGCTTACTCACTGGTGAGCTGAGGAGCGTCTCGTGAGCTTCCCAGAGCCTCCTCACCATTTTGTGTTTTTCTATTGTTTGCTGGACTGTTTGTTTCCTTATTTTGGCACACTAAATTGCACACAACATCTCCTGCGCGTGGATTTGTCTCTCTGCCTCTGTGCACTGCGTAAAAGTGCACGGAGATTCACAACATTGTCTTACTTTTAGATTATAGAAAAATTAGAAATCCACTTTGCAATTGTCTTTTCTCTAAATTAAAAAAAAATGTATATGTGTGTGTAAAAGTTGTCCCTGAGCGATCAGCAACTCAGCCAAAATTATTCATCAGATTTTAGAGAAACTACAGTGTTTCTTATTTTAATACCAAATTATATTTTTAGCAAGGGTAGACCTTATTCTTCAAATATATGTGCTTTATTGATTGGTATGATTTTTAGACAAGTCTTGATCATTATTTTTGCTATTTTTGGTGATGTCACCATATTCAGTCGACAAATACAAAAGTCTTTTTTTAAATTTATCTTTTGTTCATATGAAAGACAAAAAATAAAATAGAAAGATGTCTTTACCTTCTTTACATTACCTTCGTCTGCAGTGCAGTTGAAACATGTAAAGAAGGTAAAGACATCTTTCTATTTTATTTTTTGTCTTTCATATGAACAAAAGATAAATAATTAAAAGAAGACAAAATGAACCTATTTGACGTAAATACAGAAGTCAGAGCCTCAATGTGCGTGCACAGAATGAATGGAAAAAATTCAATTTCTTTTCTTTCTAGACAAAATTAAGGCTACAAAAGTAATATATTCATGTTTATTATGTTCTCAGCTTTTGGTAGGAGTATAATATGCTTATTTTAGGATTCTCAATGAGTATTCATTTTAAGATCATCCAACTGACTGTTTTAAGAATGTCGATGAATAACCACTTTAAGAGCATGAGGGATCTTTTCTCATGTAAGTCTGTTTATCTTTTATCATAAAAATGAGAAGAGATCCACAACTAACCCAATGCTAATTTTTGTACCTGCATACTGTAAGACATAGAATTGTTCAAAGTGCTCTTCAAGAACCATCAGACTCTGGGTGCCTGTAGGCTTTAAGTATAAGCTACAATGATCAATGCTGATTTTATCCCCGTCATAATCTTCTTTTACGAATTTACAAAGAAAAAATATACATATGTTGAAAGAGCCAAAATCAGTGTTCATAATAAGCATAATTATTATAAATGGGGTGAACATGCAGCTAACCTCACAGCAGTTTAACAACAATAAAACTACACTAAAAAATTGCAAAAATGAAGAAAATTACAACAAATGATGCTTGACGTTTCATTGAGACTAACGGGAAATAGGGTATCTTCCTGTGTGGTTTATTTCTGATCGTGTCTCTGCGCAGAAGATGTTAATTCAGAAAGTGAAATCTCAAAGTTAAGGCTGCTTGCCACCTTTACGTTTATATTTCAGTGGATCATAACATGGTTTAATTCTGTCATTGCCTCTGTTTGGGCAAACAGCAATGATTAAGCACAGTGAATTCAATAAAATAGATAATTATCACCTAAAAATGTAGAAAGAAATGCAGCAGTTGCATCAGGTAGGATGAGGGCAGAAAAGCCAGGCTGACTAAGTTTTAAAAAGTATTTAAGCTTGTTGTAAATGACAAAATAGTGTGTTGTAGACAGTCATTACTCTGGAGCTTATGAAGACTCAAAACCATGAAGAAACATTCAAGAAATAACTGTAACACGTCGTTCAACTCACCTCTGGGTTCTTCAAGTTGTCTGTGTTTGGCAATAGTTGTAAAACATCATAGCTGCAAATGTTGTATGTAATAACACAATTATTTCCATAAAAGCAGAAGAAGAGACTTTAAAAATGAGAACAGGAGATCTTCGGAGTGAAATTCACAAGGACTACAGGGCAGTGAAGTCAGCACTGCTGCTGGAGACGCGTGCAGCGCCTTCCTGTCTATCTAATCTGCCTTCCTGTGTTGAGGTTAGCAGGTTGAGGGGTGAAAAGTGTTATTGTATGCAAAAGTATTTTGTATGCAAAATGTGACGTGATCCCAGGACTGAAAGCTTTAACCACACTTGAGCATCTTCTTTTAAGACAGCTATTCAACCCTGCAGTTTGTGACAGCAGTTTAAACACATATGCTAGATATAAGGGTAAGCAAAGCAAAAAAGTGTGAATAATAAAATTTACTACAAAACCAGGGATGGTAGCAAAAACACGCCAGAGCTCCTATGACAGCTCTCAAGCATAATCAGGAATTCTTAACAGTGTTGCCAACTCCTCAGTAAGGAAAGTAGCTATTGGCTGTTCTAAAAGTCGCTAGAAGTCAAACATGACGTCATTGCCTATTTGCATAATTGGTCATTTGCATGCAATTGTAATGGACGCTGTAGGAGAGAAAAATGTCATGGGAGAGACAAAACGTGAGTAAAAAACACCCTAAATATGTTTAGAACTACATACTAACTTTCTTCTGTTGATTCTTGGTTTGTTTGTTTTAATTTTGCCATTTAAATAGGCTATTGTTCTGTCCACAAACTTGGCACAAAAGGAGACGGACGAGAGGTTGCACTGGAATGGTACTTTATTACTGAACGGGTTGCTATACAGCCGGTGCTACACTGTGTGGGGTCGTCCGGGCAAGAGAAGGCCCAAAAGGTGGACGCCCCTATTTATAGGGCAGTGTGATGGCACACCCGGAAGGCGGAGTCATTGTTATGTGCAGTGTGTGTATGTTGCCGTACCCACCCACAGTGTGACGTCAGGCGGGCACGGTCACTTTTATGTAGTTCTGTGCACTGTTAATAAAGGGAAGTTCACTGCATGACAGAAGAGACTCCAGTCCCTCATTTCTCATACATAATATTTTGGTGACGAGAGAGAAATTATGGGAGTGTATGGGCTACCTCCATCCCTGCTACTAGTTCTGGAGTACATGGGAGAGCCAGTGATCCTGTGGCCTAAGTGGGTGGCCATGTTTGAGGATTACATCGGGGCGCTGGGCCTAAGTAGACTCGACGGGAGATGAAGACGAGCACTTCTGGACCACCATCTCAGCGTGGAAGGCCGAAGAATTCTCAGTACGTTGGGTGAAATGGAGTGCTATGAGGATGCTGTCGAGCGGATGGTCGAGTACTTCGCCGAGCAGACGAGGATCACAAAGCTGTGGGTGGTGGGAGTGTTAGCGCCAAATGGAGCTAGGCTAGTTAGCTCGGAGAAGCTAATGGCCCACTCAGTGTCTATGGGCAAGTTAGTCACAAAGCTAACTGCACGCCAAAAGCAAGCTCCAGGCTACCAGATAGGCACCGAGGTGGGACTGGGGCCACGAGTGGTGGAGTTCCTGGTCACTGCAGGCGGTGGGCCCGCCAAGGAGTGCAGCACGGTACAGGACTGTAGCGCTGGTGAGTTTGACGGTGCGGTGTGCGACAACAGCGGAGAGGGAGAGCAGCGACAGGAGTCATCCCCGCAGCTAGAGGCTGGGCAGTGGGAGAGTGGGAACGTGCAGGCTGAGGACCCTGGGAGAGAGCAGCGGCAGCTGGGCATGGAGACGATGCAGCAGAGCACCTGGGACAAGGGTACTGAGAGCAGTGACGAGACGCCTGGGTTGGAGAGTGACGCCGACGGGAGTGACGCTGGAGGCCCCTGGGGAGAGCAGCTGCAGCCGGGCATGGAGACGACACAGCAGAGCGCCTGGGACGAGGGTGCTGAGAGCAGCGATGAAGCGCCTGGGTTGGAGAGTGACGCTGATGAGAGCGAAGCTGAGAGCCCTGGCAGAGTGCAGCAACAGCCGGGCATGGATACAGTGGAGCGCCTGGGATGAATGTGCTGGGAGCAGCGACGAAACGCCTGGGTCGGAGAGTGATGCCGACGAGAGGGACGCTGATAGCCCCTGGAGTGAGCAACGGCAGCTGTGCACGGAGGCAGCGGAGTGGAACACCTCAGACGACAGAGAGGAGGTGCCGGGCACCGTGAAGGTCAGGCAGAATCTCAGTGTCGGAGCTCAACGCGCCCTAGACGAGGGTGCTGGGTGGTATGGCAAGGCACCCAAGGTAGCGAGCGGCACCGAAAAGCAGGCTTCGGGTCTCCCCGGAGTTTGGCCACAGGGGGCTGGAATGTTTCGAGCCACATCGGCGGTGTTGAAAGCGGTCAGAAGCGGACCGACGAGCACGGATGGACGGCGTGCCAGACAGCAGCACTGCGGGTCCCAAGGAGTGAGGCAGTCGGTGGTGAAGAGAGACATTACTGCAAGAGAGGTCATTTTTGATCCCGGAGGCAGACGGCGGCCAGGGGTGCACATGCCGTGGGGCTGCCTGAGGCCTCTGAGCCAGTCTTATCTTCGGTGGCCAGGTGCGTGCATGATTTGGGACTGCCCTGTGGCCCGGGCCAGTTTTTACCGCTGGCTGCCGGTGGACATAGGTGTGACTTGAACACTCTTGATGTCAATATTTTTTTTTTTGATTTTGTATACTTTATTGATCCCCAGAGGGGAAATTGAGGGCATCCACCTGGATGGATGAAGCAGCCACGGTACGGCGCTATCCCTTAACCATTCACACACACATTCACACCTAGGGCCCCTTTAGAGTTTCCAATTAACCTAACCTGCATGTTTTTGGCCTGTGGGAGGAAACCGGAGAAATCCCGGAGTAAACCCACACAGATACGGGGAGAACATGCAAACTCCACACAGATCACTGTTGGTCAGGGACTGGGATCGAACCAGGGATCCCATGGCCAAGGGTGAGTCGCTGTGCTGGCGCAGTGCTAACCACTGCGCCACCGCACCGCCAATATGTATATATCCTGCTGGTGTGCATGTGAGTATGTATGATATGGGTTTATTTTTTTTATATGTTAGAGACATGGTCTGATTTTAGTTGTTTTTTGGGGGGATGAATGTGTTAGGTTATTGTAGTTCACTGTTCCCCGTTAGTTCCTTCATGTATGATTCGGGTCCTAAATTGGGGAGGGTCTCGATTGTGTGTGTGGCCTTACACTTTTGTAAGGAGGAGGGGAATGTTGTGTAGTGTGTGTGTGTGTGTGTGTGTGTGTGTGTAGTGTGTGCTGTGTATGGGCTGCCGTACCTGCCCACATGGCCGCTTGTATATATAGCTCTGAGTTCTGATAAAAAGGTTGGTTGTTGGTTGTTGGTTCCCTGCATGAAGAGACTCTGGCTTCTTTCCTCATACATAACACCCTGCATCAGATTAAATCTGCTAATTAGTCTGCAGTTAAAAAAAAGAGTGCTTACACAACTTGATGTGCTGCTGCACCAAGATGATAGACATGCATCATGGCTCCAACACAAACAAAGGGGAGGATTATAAAACTTCTTCAAGAAGATAAATCACCACAGAATGTAGCAAAAGATGTTGACTGTTCCCAGTCAGCTGTGTCTAAAATCTGGACCAAGTACAAATAAGATGGGAAGGTTGTAAAAGGGAAGCATACTAGTAGACCAAGGAAAACATCAAAGCATCAAGTTAGAGAACTTCAAGCAATGTGTCTTGAAAATAGAAAATGCCCAACAAAACAAATGAGGCACAGATGGGTGGAAACTAGAATCAATGTCTGTGACCAAAGTTCACCAAACTGAAAGGAAACATTTCACCAAACATTTCTAAAGGAAATGGGATTTACATACAGAAAAGCCAAATGAAAGCCATCATTAACACCTAAACAGAAAAAAAAAGCAAGGTTACAGTGGGCTAAAGAAAAGCAATCATGGACTGTGGACAACTGGTTGAACAAGACATTGAGTGACAAATCACAAATCTGCATTGGGCAAGGTGATGATGCTGGAACCTTTTTTGGTGCTGTTCTAATGGAATTTATGAAGATGACTGTTGTGTCTGGAAACAGGACAGCGAAGGTGATGGCTGGATTGAACGATGGTTTATTACACAACACTGTAAACAGCATACAGTATACTATACTGTAACAGCGTACTATACAGAGCATACTATACAGAGGTACAGGCAGTGCTGCCAGGTTTCACGAGAGAAACAAGCAGCCAGCTCTATGGAAACAAGCCCAAAAAAGCCCAACAGGCAACCTACCACATTGTGTAAAAGAGAGGATACTTGATAACATATATCGATACATAGATTTATTTTTGTTTGCCGTGAATCGATCAGTTCCTCCAGAATTTCACAGGATGTTTTTATGATTGTTGAGGGCCAAAAAGCCTGAATTTGTGGGAGCTTTTTTAAAAAGCTGCAATAAAAGTTGCAATGTTTTTAGTGTTTTCTGCACTAAAAGTTGTGGGAAGAATTCCAAATTTTAAAGCAGATGCTTTTTTCCAGTTTATTGCAGTGATATTCTACATAACAATACAAGAAAAGCACAGGATGGTCAAAAATTTCCTATTATAGTGATTTGTAAATTAAGCAGAAACTTCTGCTATACAGAAAAATTCTTGTGCAACAGCAAATACAGACCACACAATATCCATTATAACAGCTAAATTGCATTGAATGCATGTCAAAGAGTAGAGATTTGGAAATTACTGGCAGCACCTTCATTTGAAAACTCCCTACGGTCCCCAACCACTCGGTACCGAGCGGAGAGGAAAAATTAATTATTCTGTTGCTCTGTATTGGCTATTGGAGTCGGTGTTTTTCTGGAAAAAAAAATAATACAGAGAATATTCTCTCTCTTTCCATGCCTACCTGTCTGTCTGCTGCATGTCGGTCTTGACACACACACATCTTTCATTTACAGCGGGACGACGGCGGCGGCAGGGGGTATGGGTGGGTGCGTTTGTCCGTCCAGAGTCCATATCGGAGTTTCACAGTTTTAAAGCTCATTGACCAGATGTAATGATTTTACCTCTAAAGATGTATAAATGTTCAAACACTGGCTGTTGTATAGTGTGCTCTCCTCACTCGCGCTCCCGCGACGGGGTGCTTTTGGGGCAGGAGCATGTTTTTCAACACAACCCCAGTGCTTCGCAAACGCTGTCAGGATGGAGACGTGGCGAGGCGTACACGGGCAGGCTGGGGGAGACGGAGGAAGGGACTGTGTTGAAAACCTCGTGGGCGAGTGTTTTTTTAAAATCACACACTGTTTGCAGATGTGTTCCTTTGCTCACAGTAAACTATAAACTCACTACTCACTGTAAACACGGCGGTGTAACAATGCATTTGATTGGTTAGACTGAGCATTTCAGCGCCAGTTAAAGACAAATTTGATTGGTGAAACTGGCGGAAGTTGATGAGGATTGGCCAAAATTGCGGGAAAGTTGTGGTGATTGAACAAAGTTGCAAGGTCGTGCAGTAGTTGCGCTGATTGGCTGATTTTGTGTGAATTGGTGCGATCGCAATATTGTGAAATCCTGGAGGGACTGATTGACTGTAAACACAGTCAGCACTGAATTCCGGAATTTTATAAATTCTAATTAAAGGAAAATACATATGCATTCTGCATAAGCAACAGCAAATTTATAGTGAACACAGTCAACATAAAAAGTTTGAATAAATTAAAATTTTAAACTGATCAAAAGAAAAGACCTGCATTCTGCATAAGTAACAGCACTAAACACGATTACAGTTGAGTGATATGGGATGATGGAAGTTGTTGTCCGCTAGTCGTTTAAACAAAACTAAATATTACTCTTATTATACGACAGCCAACACTTTAAATTAAAATTAAATTATAAGGGAATGTTCTGACAGTCTGTAATAAGACCAGATATCTTGGATATATCATCACTGACCAAATGACCCATGATGAAGACATCTACAAACAGTCTTGCTTGTTGTATACACAGGCTAACATTCTGTGTTGGAGGTTTAGTGCATGCTCACGTGAGGTTAAGTTATCTCTTTTCAGAGCATACTGTACACCCATGTATACTGCACATTTATGGGCCAATTATAAGGCAGAGCGTTTGAGGAGACTTCAAGTTGCCTATAATGATGCCCTTACTGTTACTAAAGATGCCTAGATGGTCTAGTGCAAGTGAGTTCTTTGTAGCTGCAGGAATTAGAATTTTTGGAGCCATTTTAAGGAACCTTATGTTTAAATTTATTTGTAGGCTTAATGCCTCTGAAAATGAAATAATTTTATCATTCACAGGGTAAAGATTTAGCACCATGCGTTGTCAATCCCTGCTGTGGAGGCACTGGTACACCTGTTTGTGTTGATTGTGAATTTTGTGGGTTTTTTTTTCTTCTTTATAGGTTTGTTTTTAACTGGACCTGTGAGTCTGAACAAAGGTTTATATATATATATTTAATTATGTGGAAAATTATCTTTTAAATTGACAAACATATGTGTAACTCGTGGCAAAATTTGATCAGGATCAAAAGATAATTTCAATGGAGAATTTTTTTTCGATTTAAGGTCCCGTATGCACTGATCTGTAAAAAAAAAAAAAAAAAAAAACCCTGGGTAGCTCACGCCCCATTAGCGAGTACAGAGCGAAGTGGAGTTGGGCGGGCCACTGATTTCTATAGAAAAGCTGGATGGAACATTGGCCACCAGAAGTGATTCCCCTGGCAGGCCACTTTTACCTCATTAACTTCCCCAAAAAAGCAAGTCCAAATAAGCAACTACACATTAAAAAACAAGCCCAAAAACCTGCAACCCACGACTGACGAGATTTGCAAGCGACTTTAGAGAAAAACAAGCCCAAAGTCGCTTATAATAAGCAGACTTTGCAACGATGTCGGACATTCTCCTTCAGGATTTTTTGGGTGACAGCCGAATTCATGGTTCCATTTACCACAGCAAGTCTTCCAGGTCCTGAAGCAGCAAAACAGCCCCAGACCATCACACTACCACCACCATATTTTACTGTTGATACAATGTTCCTTTTCTGAAATGCTGTGTTACTTTTACGCCAGATGTAATGGGACACACACCTCAGAATCAGAATCAGAATCAGAATCAGAATCAGATTTATTGCCATTGTTCATGTAGTACACAAACTAGGAATTTGTCTCGGTGCCATGCTGCAACATTAAAAACATGATGAGATAAAGAGATAAACTAAAAAACTAAAAGACTAAAAACATGCAATAAGTGTAGAATAATAAGTAATAATAATAATAACTAGAAAAGCACTTGGAGAGCGCAGACCTCCGCCAAGCGCCACAATTCCCCCCATACAGTGTTTGTGTGTACGTTTTCAGATTCCTTGAGCATGTAAACATATGACTAGCAATTGGATTCACAATGATTATTTGTTTATTTGACAGGGACAGTGCAATAAACACACAATTAATCAATGACAATCAATCTGATAGTGATAGGATTAGTGGTTCAGTAGTAAAAGCATTGCCTCCTTGGCGGAGGTAATAAACTGAAGTGTTGCTGTTGTGTCCATCTCCTCCACTGACGGATGCAAATTGGGTAGACAGGTTGCCGTGGGTTTTATATTATATTATTTTGGGGTTTCGCTCCGTGGCAAACGAGAATTTAGAAGCTTCGCCGGCAGAGAGCTCGTTATTGCGCAGCGCGTATGGCTGGCCGGGGAATTTCTGCCAAATGCGCAGCGCCTATGGCTGGCCGGGGAATTTCTGCCAAATGCGCAGCGCCTATGGCTGGCCGGGGAATTTCTGCCAAATGCGCAGCTCCTATGGCTGGCCGGTGAATTTCTGCCAAATGCGCAGCTCCTATGGCTGGCCGGGGAATTTCTGCCAAAGAATCCGTCGGCGGACAGCTGCCCGTGTGAGGTTTTGCAGTTGCGCGCAAACACAAGCACGCTGGCGGGCCCAGGCCAGCAGTGTTTTCCGCGTGCTTTTGTGCCTAAAACGTTGAAGAACGCAGAGTTTGTGTTGCAGACACGACGACCAGCGCCCTCCATTGCGCCTGCGCACATGTTGAAAATGGCCCTATGTCACAGTGTTGAAAAATGCTTTAAAAAAATTCCTGTATCCAGACGGTGAACCGGATCACCCCCAAAATTTAATCAGTTCTTCCTTGTACCATTTCCAACAACGCCTGAAAGTTTCATGCAAATCCGTCCAAGACTTTTTGAGTTATCTTGCTAACCAACAGACAAACAGACAGACAGACAAACAGACAGACAGACAAACAGACAAACACACAAACCCTGGCAAAAACATAACCTCCTCCTGGCCTTTTCGGCCTGGCGGAGGTAATAATAATGAGTAATACTAGTCAAGGCAGTTTTAAATAAATTAGCAAGTAGCAGATAATATGGGGTACCACAGTGCAGTCGATAATGCAACAGAAAAACAGTGATGAATGACATGAGCTGCTGTATATAGTGCACGAGAGTCAAAAAGTCACTTAGTGTTCAGCAGTCTGATGGCAGAGGGGAAAAAGCTGTTCATGTGCCGGGAGGTTTTAGTCTGAATGGACCGAAGTCTTCTACCTGAGGGGAGGGGGGCAAACAGTATGTGACCAGGGTGTGAAGGATCGGCTATGATCCGGCCTGCACGCCTCCGGGTCCTGGAGATGTACAGGTCCTGGAGAGATGGGAGCTTGCAGCCGATCACCTTCTCAGCAGTGCGCACGACGCGCTGCAGCCTTAGTCTGTCCCTGGCAGTGGCTCCTGCGTGCCACATGGTTATGGAGGAGGTGAGGATGGACTCGATGATGGCCGTGTAGAACTGCACTAACATCTTGGTGGGTAGCTTGAGCTTCCTCAGCTGCCGCAGAAAGAATGTCCTCTGCTGGGCCTTTTTGATGAGGGAGCTGATGGTTGGCTCCCATTTGAGGTCCCGGGTGATGGTGGTGCCCAAGAAGGGGAAGGAATCTGCAATGGTGATGGGAGAGCCTGTGATGGTGAGGGGGGGCAGGGGGGTTGTGACTTTCCTGAAGTCCACAATCATCTCCGCTGTCTTCAGAGCGTTCAGCTGCAGGTTGTTGTGGCTGCACCAGGACACCAGCTGGGCCACCTCTTTCCTGTAGACGGACTCGTCGCCGTTGGAGATGAGCCTGATGAGGGTGGTGTCGTCCACAAACTTGATCAGCTTAACAGACTGGTGGGAGGAGGTGCAGGAGTTGGTATAAAGGGAGAAGAGTAGGGGGGAAAGTACACAGCCCTGGGGTGATCCGATGCTGATACTAACAGAGTCCGAGACAGACTTCCCCAGCCGCACATGCTGCCTCCGGTCCGTCAGGAAGTCGGTGATCCACCTGCAGAGGGAGTCAGGCACGCCGAGCAGGGACAGCTTGTCCTGGAGCAGAGTGGGGCGGATGGTGTTGAATGCAGAGCTGAAGTCCACAAACAGGATCCTGGCGTAGGTTCCCAGGGAGTCCAGGTGCTGCAGGATGGAGTGGAGGGCCAGGTTGACTGCGTCGTCCACAGACCTGTTGGCACGGTAGGCAAACTGCAGTGGGTCCAGGAGGGGAGTGGTGATGGACTTGAGGTGAGACAGGACCAGGCGCTCAAAGGACTTCATGACTACAGAGGTGAGCGCTACAGGTCTGTAGTCGTTAAGTCCAGTAATCTGTGGCTTCTTGGGGACAGGGATGATGGTGGAGGATTTGAGGCAGGTCGGCACATGGCATAGCTTAAGGGAGGTGTTAAAAATGTCTGTGAAGACAGGAGCCAGCTCTTTCGCACAGTGTCTCAGGGTGGAGGGAGACACACCGTCCGGCCCGGGGGCCTTGCGCGGGTTCAGTCTGGAGAATTGTCTGTGCACGTCCTGCTCACTGATGACAAGGGCAGGGGGGGAGGAGGGGGGGGGGGCGCTTTTGATGAATTAGGGGCCGAGGAGGCAGTGGAGCTGGGCTGTTCGATCCAAGATGGCGCCCACAGCGGTCGACATGGTGCTTCGCTGCGCTCTTTGTTTGTTTTTGTTTGTCAATTGTGTGTCTGCTTGCACTTATACCCGTGAAGAACTTTTAAATATCAGGACTTTCACCCCCACGGACCTTCTCCCAGTTTTTCTAGCCCCTGCCGCCGATCTGGTTTATTGTTTGGCTCGGAAAGTGAGACGGCGGAAGAGAGGAAGACGAGCGGGCGCTCTCGTGCGACTTCGCAGGAGAGGCTCGCGAACGGCGCTGCCTGGCATATTTCTGTCCAATACCAACTCTCTCTCTAACAAGGTGGATGAACTGAGACTGCTGATGCGTTTTAAGGACCTCGCCTCCTCAGCTGTCCTCTGCTTTACTGAGACCTGGCTCCGGGAAAATATACCGGACAGCGCGCTGCGCCTCGACGGCTTCCAGCTCTTCCGTGCTGATCGTGACACAGAGCTTTCCGGCAAGACCACAGGAGGCGGAGTCTGCTTCTACATCAACTGCATCTGGTGCTCTGATGTAACGGTAATTTCCAAACACTGTTCTCCTGCCTTGGAATTTCTTGTTATCAATTGCAAGCCCTTCTATTCCCCGCGGGAGTTTGCTTCTTTCATAATGATCGCTGTGTACGCCCCTCCCGACGCGGACACGCGCGAAGCTCAGCGCGTGCTCGCGGATCACATTCAACACACAGAGCGGAGTTTTCCAGACTCGCTGATTATTGTGGCTGGCGACTTTAATCAGTGCAATCTGAGCCACGATCTCCCCCGCTACAAACAGTTTATTAAATGCCCCACCAGAGGATTAAACACACTGGATCACTGTTACACCACAGTGAAAGACGCATATCGCGCTGTCCCTCGAGCTGCGCTGGGATTATCTGATCACGTGATGGTTCACCTCATTCCCACATACAGACAGAGATTGAAGCTCACTAAACCTGTTGTGAGCACTACGAAGATACGGACCAGTGATGCTGAGGAGAAGCTGGAAACGTGCATGGAAATATCTGACTGGGGCATGCTTAAAGGAGCCACGCATGATCTGGATGAGTACACGGACACTGTGAACTCATATATCCACTTTTGTGAAGAGAACATTCTTCCATCACGCACCAGGGTGAGTTACTCTAATGACAAACCCTGGTTCACAGCTAAGCTCAGACAGATCAGGAAGGAGAAGGAAGCAGCGCTGAAAAGTGGAGACAGGGACTGCTACAGGGAGGTTAAATACCGGTTTAACAGAGAGCTGAAGAGAGCTAAATCTGTGTACTCAGAGAGACTCCAGCAGCAGTTCACTGCTAATGATTCGGCTTCCGTGTGGAGAGGACTGAGGCAAATCACCAACTATCGACCTAAGGCTCCTAAAGGTCAGGATGACAAAGCCCTTTGTCAGAGACTGTCCCAACACTATGCCCGTTTTGACACCTCGTCATCTGTGTCCAACTCCCCCCCTCCCTCCAGCTCCACAGCCTCCACATTCCCTACTTCATTTAAGGCACACCCCCCCCTCCTCCCCCCCTCCCCTTATCATCAGTGAGCAGGATGTGCTCAAACAGTTCTCCAGACTGAACCCGCGCAAGGCCCCCGGCCCAGACGGCGTGTCTCCCTCCACCCTGAGACTCTGTGCGAAACAGCTGGCTCCTGTATTCACAGACATTTTTAACACCTCCCTTAAGTTATGCCACGTGCCATCCTGCCTCAAATCCTCCACCATCATCCCTGTCCCCAAGAAGCCACGGATCACTGGACTTAATGACTACAGACCTGTAGCGCTCACCTCTGTAGTCATGAAGTCCTTTGAGCGCCTGGTCCTGTCCCACCTCAAGTCCATCACCACCCCTCTCCTGGACCCGCTGCAGTTTGCCTACCGAGCCAACAGGTCTGTAGACGATGCAGTCAACCTGGCCCTCCACTCCATCCTGCAGCACCTGGACTCCCCGGGAAGCTACGCCAGGATCCTGTTTGTGGACTTCAGCTCCGCATTCAACACCATCCGCCCCGCTCTGCTCCGGGACAAGCTGTCCCTGCTCAACGTGCCTGACTCCCTCTGCAGGTGGATCATCGACTTCCTGACGGACCGGAGGCAGCATGTGCGGCTGGGAAAGACTGTCTCAGACTATACTAGCATCAGCACCGGATCACCCCAGGGCTGTGTACTTTCCCCCCTACTCTTCTCCCTTTACACCAACTCCTGCACCTCCAGCCACCAGTCTGTCAAGTTGATCAAGTTTGCGGACGACACCACCCTCATCGGGCTCATCTCCAACGGCGACGAGTCCGCCTACAGGAGAGAGGTGGCCCAGCTGGCGTCCTGGTGCAGCAATAACAACCTGCAGCTGAACGCTCTGAAGACAGTGGAGATGATTGTAGACTTCAGGAAAGTCACTACTCCTCTGCCCCCCCTCACCCTCTCAGGCTCTCCCATCACCACTGCTGATTCCTTCCGCTTCCTAGGCACTACCATCACCAGGGACCTCAAATGGGAGCTGACCATCAGCTCACTCATCAAAAAAGCCCAGCAGAGGATGTTCTTCCTGCGGCAGCTGAGGAAGCTCAAGCTACCCACCAAGATGTTAGTGCAGTTCTACACAGCCATCATCGAGTCCATCCTCACCACCTCCATAACCGTGTGGTACGCAGGAGCCACTGCCAGGGACAGACTAAGGCTGCAGCGCGTCGTGCGCACTGCTGAGAAGGTGATCGGCTGCAAGCTCCCATCTCTCCAGGATCTGTACATCTCCAGGACCCGGAGGCGTGCTGGCCGGATCATAGCCGATCCCTCACACCCTGGTCACGTACTGTTTGCCCCCCTCCCCTCTGGTAGAAGACTTCGGTCCATCCAGACTAAAACCTCCCGTCACATGAACAGCTTCTTCCCCTCTGCCATTAGACTGCTGAACACTAAGTGACTCTCGTGCACCATGTACAGCAGCTCAACCAGACTCATGTCAATCATCACTGTTTTCTTCCTGCATTACCGACTGCACTATATAGTTCTCCACAGTATCTGCTGCTGGCTAATATATATTTTAACTGTTGACCAGTATCACTTAATCTTATCCTACACTTTATTACATGTATAGTTTATTTCTCTTATCATGTTTAATGTTGCAGCATTGTACCGAGACAAATTCCTAGTTTGTGTACTACATGAACAATGGCAATAAACCTGATTCTGATTCTGATTCTGATTCTGATTCTGGAGTGGGGGAGTTGGACACAGCTGACGAGGTGTCAAAACGGGCGTAATGTTGGGACAGTTTTTGACAAAGGGCTTTGTCATCCTGACCTTTAGAAGCCTGAGGCTGATAGTTGGTGATTTGCCTCAGTCCTGTCCACACAGAAGCCGAGTCATTAGCAGTGAACTGCTGCTGGAGTCTCTCAGAATACACAGATTTAGCTCTCCTCAGCTCTCTGTTAAACCGATATTTAACCTCCCTGTAGCAGTCTCTGTCTCCACTTTTCAACGCAGCTTCCTTCTCCTTTCTGATCTGTCTGAGCTTAGCAGTGAACCAGGGCTTATCATTAGAGTACCTCACCCTGGTGCGTGATGGGAGAATGCTCTCCTCACAAAAGTTGATATAGGAGTTCACAGTGTCTGTGTACTCATTAAGATCATGTGTGGCTCCTTTAAACATGTCCCAGTCAGTTATTTCCATGCATGTGTTCAGTTTCTCTCCAGCTTCACTGGTCAATTTCTTCATGGTGGTCACAGCAGGTTTAGTGAGTTTCAGTCTCTGTCTGTATGTGGGAATGAGGTGGACCATCACGTGATCAGATAGTCCGAGCGCAGCGCGGGGAACAGCGCGATATGCGTCCTTCACTGTAGTGTAACAGTGATCCAGCGTGTTATATCCTCTGCTTGGACATTTAATAAACTGTCTGTATCGGGGGAGCTCGTGACTCAGATTGCTCTGGTTAAAGTCGCCTACCACAATAACCAGGGAGTCTGGAAAAGTCCGCTCCGCATGTAGGACGTGATCTGCGAGCGCACGCTGGGCCTCGCACGCGTCCGCGTCGGGAGGGGCGTACACAGCGATCAAAACAAATGATGCGAACTCCCGCGGGGAATAAAATGGCTTGCAGTTAACAGAGAGAAATTCTAGATCGGTAGAACAGTGTTGTGAAACCACCGTTACATCAGAGCACCAGCTGCTGTTAATGTAGAAGCACACTCCTCCTCCAATAGACTTACCGGAGAGCTCTGTGACGCGATCAGCACGAGACAGCTGAAATCCCTCGAGGCTGATCGCGCTGTCCGGTATGCTCCTTTTAAGCCAGGTCTCAGAGAAACAGATGACAGACGAGGAAGCGAGGTCCTTAAATCGCATCAGCAGTCTTAATTCTTCTACCTTGTTCAAGAGAGAATTGGCATTGGATAGAAATATGCCAGGCAAGGCTGTTTGCGTGCCTCTCCTTCGCAGCCGAGCGAGAATCCCCCCTCGCTTTCCTCTTTTTCGCCGTCTTACTCTTTGAGCCAAACAATGAATCAGATCGGCGGCAGGAGCTAAAAAAACTGGGAGAAGGTCCGTAGGAGTGAGAGTCCTGATATTTAATAGCTCTTCACGAGTATAAGAGCTGGCAGACACACAATCGACGAACAAAAACAAACAAATTAAACAAATTAAAGGGCAGCGTAGCACCATGTCGACCACTGTGGGCGCCATCTTGGAAAAAAAAAACCTTCCAGAAAGTTCAACTTTTGTCTCATCAGTCCTCATAGTATTTTCCCAAAAGTCTTGGGGATCATCAAGATGTTTTCTGGCAAAACTGAGACGAGCCTTTATGTTCTTTTTGCTCAGCAGTGGCTTTTGTCTTGGAACTCTGCCATGCAGGCCACTTTTGCCCAGTCTCTTTCTTATGGTGGAGTCATGAACATTGACCTTAACTTACGCAAGTAAGGCCTGCAATTCTTTGGATGTTGTTGCGGGGTCTTTTGTGACCTCTTGGATGAATTGTCGCTGCGCTCTTGGGGTAATTTTGGTCACTCCTGGGAAGGTTAACCACTGTTCCATATTTTCACCATTTGTGGATAATGGCTCTCACTGTGGTTCGCTGGAGTCCCAAAGCTTTAGAAAAGGCTTTAAAACTTTTTCCAGACTGATAGATCTCAATTACTTTCTTATTTGTTCCTGAATTTCTTTGGATCGCAGCATGATGTCTAGCTTTTGAGGATCTTTTGATCTACTTCACTTTGTCAGGTAGGTCCTATTTAAGTGATTTCTTGATTGAGAACAGGTTTAGCAGTAATCAGGCCTCGGTGTGGCTAGAGAAATTGAACTCAGCTTTCCAAAGACGTGATAAACCACAATTAATTTATGTTTTAACGGGGGGGGGGGGGGGACAATCACTTTTTACACAGGGCCATGTAGGTTTGGATTTGTTTTACCCTTAATAATAAACACCTTCATTTAAAAACTGCATTTTGTGTTTACTTGTATTATCTTGTATTATCTCTGAACATCACCGCTTAGGTCCTCCTCATGGCAATCTTTTAAAAAAAAATGGCCAACACACGCCAATTTATCACATCCTTCTTCCATGTAAATTAGAAGCATTCTTTTGTAAATGTGAGGATTTTTCTCATAAATTTGCAGGATTGCCCTGCAGAGTTAGAGCCATTTTACTCAGAAATGTGCAGCTTCTTACTTGAAAATTTACAGCTTTTTATTATTCATAATTTTGCAGCTTTTTCCTCATGAATTTAGAACTTTTCTTACTCTTGAATTTGCAGTTTAAAAAAAAAAAGCTTAAACTTGCAGCATTTTACTCAAATCTTATATCTGCAGCATTTTAGGTTGTAAACAGTTGGAAATTTACACTTTTTTTTTTGTCTTTTTGCTAAAGTTGCAGCATTTTACCCATAAAATTCCACTTTTTTGGTCAGAAATTGGCAGCTTTTAACTGAGACTTACATCCCCCCCCCCCCGCTTTTTGTGTGTGTGTCAAGTCAGGCATTGGCTTGCTTGCTACCGGATAACCATGAAAACTGGTACTACCTGTCTCATGGGTCGGGCCGTTGGCGACTCAACCAGCATCCCTGCCCTTCCAAGGGCGTGGAGGGTGAAACAGGACATCCTGGCAGAACTAAAAACAATATCTGCCACAGGTCTGTGGTGGATCACTCCCAGTTACACAGGGTGAGCCTGGACATCCTGGCAGATAAACACATCTGTCGCAAGGTCTGTGGTGGACTGTGCCAGTCGGTGCATTGTGACATGCACTACACAAAGAGCAGAGATAAACAAACCTATCATCTGGTCAGTCACTGCAACAGATACTGGAGTCAGTTTGTCTTGGCTTGTCCTTGCCACTGATAATACCTTTATCTGCCAAGAATGTGCTGCTAGTCCAGCAAAGGCTAGCAGTACTCAAATACTTTGCAAGCAGTTTCATGAAATGGTCAATCAGAAAGCAACTCATACCGGCTCGGACGTCGCCTGGGCTTACAAGGTCCGCACTGATCTGATCTGTTCACACTCTGACAGGCAGCGAAAAGTAAGCTAGGAGCAGGGAGACAAAAGAAGAGGAAAACAGCAACCTTGTGTGTAGCAGAATGGAATGTATGCACTCTGTTGGACAGAAGAACATCACAGCGCCCAGAAAGACAGACCGCGCTTGTGGCCCTCGAAATGAACAGGTACAATGTAGACATAGCTGCACTTAGTGAAACAAGATTGCCTGGATATGACAGCTTGGAAGACCATGGGTACATCTTCTTTTGGAGTGGGAGATCAACTCAAGAAAGGAGAGAAGCAGGAGTGGGCTTTGCAGTTAGAAAGGAGATAGCAACAATGTTTGATGAGGAACTGGTGCCAATCAATGACAGGATAATGACTATGAGACTCCCACTACAGGGGAAGATGCATGCCACACTCATCAGAGTATATGCCCCAACAATGACCAACACAGAGGAAGTGAAGGAAGAGTTCTACAGTGATTTACGTGAGACTATCAGGCGTGTACCGACTGATGACAGGCTGATACTCGTTGGAGATTTTAATGCCAGAGTTGGTTCGGTCACCCAGAAATGGAAAGGAGTGCTATGCAGTCATGGAGTAGGCAAGTGCAATACTAATGGAGAACTTCTACTTGCACTATGTTCAGAGTACAACCTTATGATAACTAACACTCTATTTAAGCACAAGGACACACACAAGAAGACATGGATGCACCCAAGATCCAAGCACTGGCACTTATTAGACTACATCATAGTCAGGCAGAGTGACATAAGGGATGTATTGGACACCAGAGCAATGAGAGGCGTGGACTGTGGCACTGATCATGTTATGCTGATATCTAGATTAAGGATTTAGAGATGAAAACAGCACTGCAGGATGGGTGCGAAGCCACCACAGAAGCTAAACACTAGTGCACTGAAAGGCCAAAAGAAGCAGGAAGAACTTACACAGGAAATGGATGAAAACTTGAAAGACTGGGACAGCAACAACTCAGAGAATGACATAGAAAAGAAATGGGCAACACTGAAGGATACGGTGTATCAGACTGCAAGTGATGTATTAGGCTACCCTGAGAGGAAACATCAAGATTGGTTTGATGAGCATGATGAACACCTGAAGAAACTATTAGAAGCGAGGAATACAGCTAGGCAGGAAAATCTACAGTGTAACACAAGGTCGAAGAAGAAGAAATACTCAAAGACTCAGAGTGAGCTACAGAAGTACACCAGAGAGATGAAGTCCAACTGGTGGGATGAAAAAGCGGAGAAACTTCAAACTGCAGCAGACAGGAAGGACATGAAAACATTCTTCACAGGTCTGAGAGAAATCTATGGCTCTAAACCAAGAGGATTGATCCAATTAAAGGCTAGGGATGGTGAAACGGTTTTGCAGGAGAAAGACAAGATCCTGGACAGATTTGCAGACCACTTTAACCAACTGCTAAACAACCCTGGAGATCTCACTGAAGAGGCTAAAGAAGCTCTAGTGCAGTGATCAAATGTATCAAGTCTGGATGAACCACCAAATTTTGATGAACTAATGGCAGCTATCAGGACAACACAGGATGGTAAAGCTCCAGGAAGGGATAGAATTCCAGCAGAAGTGTGGAAATTTGGTGGTGTTCAGCTGACCAACTGCCTGCACAAGCTCATCCAAGAGATATAGGATGCCCAGAAAGTACCTCGAGACTGGAAGGATGCAAGTATTGTGCCTTTGTTCAAGAAAGGTGACAGGAAGGATTGTGGAAATTACCGAGGTATATCACTGCTAGCCACTGTTGGTAAGATTCTCTCACGTGTACTACTTAACAGACTCAGTGAACACATCTCGCAGAATGTACTACCGGAAACCCAGTGCGGCTTTAGAAGTGGAAGAAGCACAATGGACATGATTTTCTGCTTGAAACAGGTTCAGGAAAAGTGTATTGAACAGAACATGCCGCTTTATGTAGTCTTCATAGACTTCAGTAAAGCCTTCGATACTGTTTCGCAACAAGGACTTTGGCAGGTACTCAAGAAATATGGTTGTACAGAGAAGTTTGTCAGCCTGATCGAGGCACTCCATACAGCAAGCAAATGTGGCAATGAGTGGTTCAGTATCTAAAGACTTTTCAGTAAGCAACGGGGTGAAACAAGGGTGTGTGCTGGCACCTACACTCTTCTTGCTATATCTGGCAGCCATGCTTGAGGTGGCCTTCAAAGACACTTCAGAAGGAGTATACATTCAAACAAGGAAAGAAGCAGACTTGTTCAATGTGGCACAGTTTAAAGCCTAGAGTAAGACATTGATAAAGGTAGTAAGAGAAATGCTCTTTGCCAACGGCAGTGCTCTAGTTGCACACAGCGTGGAAGATATGCAATCTTCAGTGGAGAAATTTGCAAGAGCAGCTAGCCAATTCAGCCTCCAAATCAACATCAAGAAGACAGAGTGCCTTTATCAACCACCAAAGCTCCAATTATCAACACCACTACCAGAAGAGATCAGCATTGGTACAGAGCCACTATGTGCAAGACCTTCAAGTACCTAGGGAGTACTGTTTCAGAGAATGCTAGGCTGGAGGATGAACTATCTCTCAGAATGGGAAGAACGAGCGCTGTGTTTGGAAACTTGAGGGAGAGACTGTGGAACAATCGACATGTGTCTATCCATGTGAAATGCAAAGTGAGCGACAGTACTGGCTACTCTATTGTATGGTGCTGAAACTTGGACTGTCTACAGAGTGCAGGTGAAGAAACTCCACACGTACGTGATGAAACACCTTCGAGCCATAATGAACATCTCATGGAAAGACAAGATAACCAACATAGAAGTGTTGAAACAAGCTGGTCTAACATCAATGGAGGACATGCTAATACAGATGAACCTGAGATGGCACGGACATGCTGAGAGGATGGACCACCAGCGTCTCCCTCGGCAGTTACTCTACTCACGGTTATGTGAGGGCAAATGCAATCAGGGTAGACCAAGGCTCAGATTTAAAGACACTGTAAAAAGAAACTTGAAGAAGTTGGACATAGACAGGAGTTCCTGGCAGCGGAAGGCTAAGGACAGAGCTGTGTGGAGGAATCTGATCAGACCTAAATGAAACAGTCATTGCCCCCATGACAGACTGCTATGATGATGATGATGTATTATCTTTGTCTAATATTTAAATTTGTTTGATGATGTGAAACATTTAAGTGTGACAAACATACAAAAAATGAGAAATCGGGAGGGGAGCAAACACTCTTTCACACCACTGTATAATGAAAATAGTTTGGACCTCAATCCCATTTTAGAATCTATGGTGGAAATGAAAGAAAATAGTCCATGACAAGGCTCCAACCTGCAAAGCTTATCTGGCAACAGCAATAAGAGAAAGATGGAGCTGGACTGATGAAGAATACTGTTTGTCAATAATTAAGCTTAGGGGCGGCAGTGGCTCAGGAGGAAGAGTAGGTCATCCAATAACTGAAGGGTTGGCGGTTCAAATCCTGCTCTCCCCTGCCATTGTGTCCCTGGGCAAGACACTTCACCCACCTTTCCTCCAGTGTCCATGACACTTGGTAAGAACACGCATAAATATTCCAGAGGGGCAGTTGTCTTCTTCTTTTAGATTTGATTGGCAGTTGGCAACCAGCTTACAGGTGCATTACCGCCACATACTTCACTGGTGCACCACAACCGGTCTGCACCACAACTGGTGCAGACCGGGACATATCACTGTTAAACAACGACACTGGAGCAAAGACATTGAGTTGCTAGCTGTTAGCATGAGGCCTACATATCTCCCGAGAGAACACTCACACATGATCTGCATTGTTGTTTATGCAAATCCGACGGCGAACGCTGGGACAGCGCGTGACGTCATCCATTCAGTAACCAGCAGGCTGCAGACAGAACACCCAGATGCTCTTCTCCTCATCTCAGGCGATTTCAACCACGTTTCACTGTCTCCCATTCTGCCCACTTTCACCCAGTATGTCACATGCCACACTAGAGACAATAAAACACTGGATTTATTCTACGCAAACACTAAGGAGGCGTACACCTCATCACAACTCCCCCCACTTGGGAGATCGGATCACAACTTGGTTCATCTCCGGCCGGTGTACAAACCCCTAGTGCACAGACAACCTCCGGCCATGCACACTGTGGAGTTATGGTCTGAGGAGACAATGGACACTCTAAAGGACTGTTTTGAAGCCACTGCCTGGAAGCAGCTCTGCGATCCACATGGTGAGGACATCGATGGCCTCATTCACACCTTCACGGGCTACCTCAGCTTCTGTGTGGACAAATCCATTCCCACCAAGACCATACGGCGTCACTCAAACAACAAACCCTGGATCAACCCTGAGATAAAAACACTTCTGAGAGAGAAGAAGAGGATCTTCAGGTCGGGGAACAGGGAGATGCTGAAGTCCGTACAGAGGGAGCTGAGGAGAAAGATCAGAGAAGGCAAGGACAGCTTCAGGAAGAAGATGGAGGACAAGCTGCAACAGAGTGACATCAGCGGGGTCTGGAGAAACCTCAAAACCATCTCGGGGCTCCAGAATACCTCCCCCCAGGCCACGGGGGGCAGGGAGTGGGCGAACAACCTGAATCTGTTTTTCAATAGATTTGACCAACCGCCCTCCCCCCTGTCTGCACAACAACCACTGCTGCCTCTAAGAAATCAAGTCCTGCTGCCCACTCCCCACTCCACCGACCCCCCCCCCCCACTCCCAACACACAGCCCCCCATCCTGACCCTGACCAAGACCCAGGTGAGGACGGAGCTGAGGAAGATCAAGGCGAGGAAGGCGTCGGGACCGGACGGCATCAGCGCAAAGCTCCTCAAGTCCTGTGCAGACCAGCTGTGTGGGATTGTGACGTATATCTTCAACATGAGCCTGAAACTGGGGAGGGTACCACAGCTGTGGAAAACATCTTGTGTGGTACCTGTACCAAAAACTTCCCACCCCAAAGACCTGAACAGCTACAGACCGGTGGCCTTGACGTCCCACTTGATGAAGACCCTGGAGAGACTGCTCCTTGCTCATCTCCGCCCCCTGGTGGAACCAGCGATGGATCCACTCCAGTTCGCCTACCAGCATGGCATTGGGGTGGAGGATGCGGTGATCTTCCTCCTTCACCGTTCTCTGTCCCACCTGGAGAAGCCCGGGAATATGGTGAGGATCATGTTCTTTGACTTCTCCAGTGCTTTCAACACCATCCAACCGATGATCCTGAAGGACAAGCTGCTGCGCACAGGGGTGGACCAGCACCTGTCATCATGGATCCTGGACTACCTCACGAACCGGCCTCAGTTTGTGAGAACCCGGGACTGTGTTTCCGACACGATCATCAGTACCACGGGGGCCCCCCAGGGAACGGTGCTGGCTCCCTTCCTGTTCACTCTTTATACTGCGGACTTCTCACACAACACAACACATTGCCATCTACAGAAGTTCTCTGATGACTCTGCGATCGTTGGTCTCATCTCCAACGGAGATGAAGCTGAGTACAGAGGGCTTATCCAGGACTTTGTGGACTGGTGCCATCGGAACTGCCTCCAGATCAACGCGAGGAAAACTAAGGAGCTGGTGGTGGACTGCCGCAGGCATGGGCAGCCCCTCACAGCACCAGTAAATATACAGGGAACAGACATCGAGATGGTGACATCCTATAAGTACCTGGGTATTCATCTGAACAATAAACTAGACTGGTCACACAATACTGACGCACTCTACAAGAAGGGACAGCGCAGGCTGTTCCTGCTGAGGAGACTCAGGTCTTTTGGTGTACAAGGGGCGCTGCTGAAGTCATTCTATGACACGGTGGTGGCATCAGCCATCACTTTTGGAGTGGTCTGCTGGGGCAGTGGCATTACTGCAGCCGATAGGAAGAGACTGAACAAACTGATTAAGAAAGCTAGCTCTGTCCTGGGGCAGCGCCTTGATCCGATGGAGGAGATAGGAGAGAGAAGGACGGTGGCTAAACTGTCATCTCTGCTGGAGTCCGAGTTCCACCCTATGCAGGACATACTGGATGCACTGAGGAGCTCATTTAGCAGCAGACTACATCATCCCAGGTGCACAACCGAGAGGTTTCGTAGGTCCTTCCTACCAACGGCTGTCAGACTGTACAACCTAAGCAGGGCTGCTCGCAGAGATAGCAAAAAGACGTAACAAACTAATAGTTTTTTTTGAATGCAAAAGATGCAATAGACTTACACAATGGTCCCCTCCGGCATACAACTAGGAACATACCGGTCGCTGTGGAGGGTGAGAATATGTATGGGCACATAATCATACCATGTAGGATAACTAAGTAGACGGTTATGCTGTTTCATCCCACCTAGCAACAATGCTCTGCACTGTGTGTGTTTATATATTTACATATTTATTCCATCTAGCTACAATGCTCCGCACTGTGTTTTTATATATCTACATATTATTCCATCTAGCTACATTGCTCCACACTGTGTGTGTTTATATACTTGCATATTTATTCCACCTAGCTGCAATGCTCCGTACTGTGGGTGTTTATATATTTACATATTTATTCCATCTAGCTACAATGCTCTGCACTGTGTTCATATATTCATATATTTATTCCATCCAGCTACAATGCTCTGCACTGTGTGTCTGTGTGTGTGTGTGTATATATATATTTTATAGTAATATGTACATATGTATATTAGCTGCTCTTGCTTGCTTGTTTTTTTTTCTTGCCTTCTGATTGTTGCTCTGAGTGTTGCTATCCCTGTGCTGTTGCAATCCTGGAATTTCCCCGTTGTGGGACTAATAAAGGCTTATCTTATCTTACTTTATATCACTCTTCTTTCTCTTCTTCTTCTTCTTCTGGATTTGATTGCCAGCTGGCAACCATCTCGTTCCACAGAGACTTCTTCTTCTTCTTTTAGATTTGATTGGCAGTTGGCAACTAGCTTTCAAGTACATTACCACCACATACTTCACTCTATATCATCACTCTATCTCTTGTTTTCTACTCAAAAGTCACCACCAACTCACAGAGCTTTCTTCTTCTTCTTCCTCTTCTTCTTCTTCCTCTTCTTCTTCTCCTAGACCCGATTGGCGGCTGGCAACGAGCCCACAGGTGCACCACCGCCACGCACATCACTCTGTGACGTCTGGCTTGAACTCACAGAGATTTCTTTTTCTTCTTCCTCTAGACTTGATTGGTGGCTGGCAATCAGCCCACAGATGCATCACCGCCACGCACTTCACTCTACACCATCACCTCGTCTGGTCAGGAGCATCTTCACTCTATATATCACAGAGATTTCTTCTTCTTCTTCTTCTAGACCTGATCGGCGGCTGGCAACCAGCCCACAGGCACACCACCATCGTGGATTGGCAGCCACGTTTCCATCAGTCAGCCTCAGGGCAGCTGTGGCTACTGTAGTAGTTTACCACTGTCAGTGTCTGTCTGTGGAGTGAATGAATAATGTATCCACTGTAAAGTGCTTGCCTTCTTGACCAACGTTAGACACAGTGGCCCTCATGTATCAAAAGTGCAGAGAAATCAGCACACATTTGGGTGTAAATATGATTGTACAAAAAGGTCTATGTGGTATTTACAAAACAGGCATGTCTGATCAATCTCATCATACGATCATTCACTCATTGATAAATCTGACAGATGGATCAGAGTGTTATTTGAATTCCAAGCCCATGTCTCGACTTCTTCTTTTGGCTGCTCCATTTAGGGGTTGCCACAGCGGATCATCTGCCTCCATCTCACCCTATCCCTTGCATCTTCCTCTGTAACACCACCCCTCTCCATGTCCTCCTTCAATAGATCATGAATCTTCTCTGTGGTCTTCCTCTTTTCCTCCTGCCTGGTAGCTCCATCTTCAACATCCTTTGCCCAATATATCTACTATCCCTCCTTGGCACATGTCCAAACCATCTCAGCCTTGCTTCTCTTACTTTGTCTCCAAACTGCTCAACCTGAGCTGTCCCTCTGATATACTCATTTCTAATCCTGCCCCTCCTAGTCACTCCCAATGAGAATCTCAGCATCTTCAACTCTGCCACCTTCAGCGCCGCCTCCTGTCTTTTTGTCAGTGCCACCATCTCCAAACCATACATCATAGCAGGTCTCACTACCATCTTGTAAATCTTCCCATTCACTATAGCTGCTATCTGTCACAAATCAGCCCTGACACTCATCGCCACCCACGCCACCCTGTCTGCACTCTTTTCTTCACCTCTCATGCATTTTCCATTGCTTTGGATGGTTGACCTCAAGTATTTAAACTCACCTACCTTCACTACCTCTACTCCTTGCATCTTCATAATTACACCTGTCTTCCTCTCATTCACACTTATATATTCTGTCTTGCTTCTACTAACTTTCATTCCTCTTCTCTCCAGACCATATCTCCACCTCTCCAGGATCTTTTCCACCTGGTGTCTACTCTCACTACTGGTAGGAGATCTTTGCTGCCTTCCAGGCTGTTGCCTTCAATAAGAATATGTTCTTTGCTCACTTATCTGGTTAAATAAAGGTTGATGATGATGATGATGACTACAGATCACAATGTCATCTGCAAACATCACGGTCCACGGAGACTCCTGATTGACCTTGTCTGTCAGCCTATCCATCAAAATGGCAAACAAGAAGGGGCTCAGAGCTGATCCCTGATGTAACCCCACCCCCACCTTGAACCCATCTGTCATTCCTGGGTTTCTTCTGGTAACATTTCTCGGTGGCGGGCCGCCGCGCCATAAATTTTACTGCCTCGCCAAGATGGAGATATGGATTTAAGAAAAATATATGAAGCAATAACTTTCCGCAAGCACGCACACAAACAACGCTCGTGGTCGTCATCCGCGCGGAATTTAGAAGCGCCCCACTCACGCAAGCTTTCCAGTCAGTCAGCAGGAAGTGTCTCGCTAGTGGCAGCAGCATCTTTGTGGAAAAGGAGTGAAAATCGGGAAGTCAAACAGCAGAAATAGACTCTATTTGAAGAGAAACTTTGTGAAGAAGTCCACCGTCTCTTCGTTGGTGAAAATCCTGGTGCATCAGCACCTTGGCACTACCTATCGGGCTGGAGTGAAACTTCAAATGATGGTTGTGTGCATGCGTCAACCACTTGGCCTGGGTAGATGAAAAAAGTGAGCATGTACAGCGCCGCTTGTGTGCCGGGCTCATCCAAAGCATAAGATAGATAGATAGAGCCTTTATTGTCATTGCATAAAAAACACAACGAAACTGCACATGCCCCCTCCCACATAAAAAACTACAAACAACACTCAATCCATACACATCAACAACAACCATAGCAAAACACACAGAACATAACATATCAGCATTAAAAAGAGCTTAAAAAGTGAAAAAAAAGTGCAGTCATCTTTGTGTCAAGTTAACAGAATGTATTTGAAAGACACATTTAAGAATAAAGATAAAAATTTCTTTCCCTGCCAGATATAATGTACTAGTGACTATGATATGTCGTCATCGGCCTCCGTCGGTCTATGACGACCATGGAAGAGAATCCTAAACGACTACTCTGCTGGAACAGCACCACCTGTGGCTGAACAGGCCAATGCGCACCGGTGTTCTACCTTCCAGCTTTGGGCGTTGGTAGGATTCAAGCCTGGGCAGGAAGATATGGAGGACAAGATGTTACCCATGCAGCATGTCCCCCCTCTCCACGTCACTGATGAATCCAAAGGAACAGCAGGGCTGCTATAGTTTGGCACCAGCGCCATCGCAGGAGCTGCCAGAACGATGTTGAGCACAACAGAGAACTGCCTTAGGGGCTCCGACTCCGGATTTTTCCTCAGGGTTGACTCCCGAAGCCTTTCCCGTGACCGGGTGTGCCGCAAGGCAGCGGAGGTTTGAAATCAGGGTTTACCTTCCCCTAGATGGGCTACCTTCCCAGGTTGACGAGCCACCATCTACCCGAAGACTATGATATGTATTGGTGATTTAAAAAGTAAATGGCTTTTGGAAAGAAACTGTTAATAAATCTAGTGGAGTGCGATTTAATTGACCTATATCGCCTCCCTGAGGGCAAAAGAGTAAAAAGATGATGACCAGGGTGAGAAATGTCTGTACTGATGGTCCTGGCTCTTGTATGATAACGAGTGTTAGCAATGTCCTGGAGTGATGGAAGAGGGCAGCCAATGACTTTTTCCGCAGTTCTTACAACTCTCTGTAGTGCTGTTTTGTCTGCAACAGAGCAGCCTGCATACCAAGACGTGATGCAGTATGTCAAGATGCTTTCAACAGCAGAGCGGTAAAAGATCATCAGCAGCCTCTTACACAGGTTGTTTCTTATTAAAATCCTGAGGAAGTGGATACGTTGCCGGGCCTTCTTAACGATAGCTGTGGTATTTGTGGTCCAAGAAAGGGTGTCTGTGATATGTATACCAAGAAATTTATAGCTGTGCACTATTTCCACACAGTCACCATTGATAAAAATGGGGGATGGGTCAGCTCTGCATTTCCTGAAGTCCAATATGAGTTCTTTAGTTTTCTTTGTATTTAAAATCAGATTGTTTGCAGAGCACCACAGAGACAGATTTTGAACCTCATCACGGTAGGCGGACTCATCCTCCCCTGAGTTGAGTCCCACCACAGTTGTGCCATCTGCATACTTAATGATGGGGTTGGACGGATGAATAGGTGTGCAATCAGAGGTGTACAAACAATACAAAAGTGGGCTCAGCACACAGCCCTGCAGGGAGCCGGTGCTGAGAGTTATAGTAGAGGAAAGGTGAGGGCCAAGTCTAACAGTTTGGGGGCGGTTTGAGAGAAAGTCCATAATCCAGGGCCAGAGCTGTGTGTGAAGACCAAGGTGAACCAGTTTCCTAATCAGAATATGTGGTATAATAGTATTAAATGCAGAGCTATAATCGACGAAGAGCATCCGGACGCATGAGTTCTTGTGTTCTAGATGTTCCAGAGCTGAGTGGAGAGCGATGGTGATGGCATCCTCCATTGACCTGTTTTCCCTGGAAGCAAACTGAAAGGGGTCAAAGGTCGCCAGTAGTCTGGTTTTGATGTGCCTCAGTACAAGTCTCTCCAAGCATTTTGTGACAATAGAGGTGAGAGCAATGGGTCTGTAATCATTTAAACAGTCCACAGCAGGCTTTTTGGGGACAGGGATTATAACAGCTGATTTAAGGCAGGGTGAAACAGTGGCTTGTGACAGAGACAGATTAAAGATTTTTGTGAACACCGGGGCAAGCTCAAAGGCACAGGCTTTGAGTACTTTTCCAAGTACACCATCCGGACCAGCCGCCTTCCTTGGATTCACGGATCTGAACACTTTCCTCACCTCATACTCCTGTACAGACAGCACCTGGGTGTCAGTGTCAGGAGGAGATGAGTATGGTAATGAGCTGGTTTTTTCTTCAAAGCGTGCAAAAAAGCAGTTTAGCTCCTCTGCCAGCGATGCCCTGGTGTTGGGGATGATGGATGTGCTGCCCTTGAAGTTGGTGATCTGCTGCACTCCCTGCCACATCCACCTTGTGTCGTTGTTTGTGAGATGCTCCTCGATTCTCCTCTTGTAGGTCCGTTTGGCCTCTTTAATGCCCCTTTTCAGGTTAGCTCTTGCTACTGCATATAAGGCCCTGTCACCTAATTTAAAAGCCATGTCATGAGCTTTGAGAAGGTTACAAATATGTCCGGTCATCCAGGGTTTCTGATTAGGATAAACCCGGATGTTTTTCTTAATTGTAACATTTTCTGTACAGCATGAAATGTAAAATAACACCATCTGTGTGTATTCCTCTAGGTCATGGTGTTCAAATAAGTCCCAATTTGTCTCAGCAAAACAGTTTTGCAATTTAGGGAGAGCGTCTGCAGGCCAGATGTTAACAATTTTTGTGGTGGGCTTTATTTTCCTCCTAAGAGGGGCATAGGCTGGGACCAAGAGCAGGGATGTATGGTCAGACAGACCAAGATGTGACAGAGGTACTGCTCTATAGGCATGCTTGATGTTTGAATACACCCGATCAAGTGTATTCCCTCCTCTGGTGGAACATTTCACATGTTGGGTGAAATTGGGGAGAACAGTCCTTAAACATGCCTGGTTAAAGTCTCCAGCAATAATATGTACTCCCTCGAGGTAAGCCCTCTGATGTTTGTTTACAGTGTCATACAAGTGGCTAAGAGCAGTGCTAACCTTAGCATCAGGTGGAATCTAGACAGCTGTAATGACCACGTTTGATAGCTCTCTCGGCAGATAGAAGGGTCTGTGTGTAACTGACAAAATCTCTATATCCGGTAAACAGTAATTGTCAATAATCCGGCTCTGTGAGCACCAGTCATTATGGACATAGATACATAGGCCTCCACCTCTACTCTTACCAGAGTTTCCATTGCGGTCCTGCCGATGCAGCATGCGCCCTGCTAGCTGGACAGCGGCATTGGGGATCGCCAGGTGTAGCCACGTCTCTGTGGCTATGAGGACACAACAATCTCAAACAGAGTAATTTGCAGCAAGCAGCAGCTCCATATCATCCATTTAGTTCACGATGGATCTAGCGTTTGAGAGAAAAATGCTCGGGAGCGGTGGTTTGTGGGGCCGTTTCTGCATCTTGGCTAGCAGGCCCACCCGGCAGCCCCGCTTTTGCTTCCTCTCTCTACGCCGACGGCGCCGCTTGATACTCCCGATAACAATCCAAGAATAGCCGTGGGGTCTCGTAATGTCCACGGGAATGTTGTGCGCCCGCTGAAAGTCAGCCGTAATATCCACCCTGGCTTGTAGTCCATAAGTTATCAGTTCCTGTCGACTGTGTATAAACTTTGCTTGGCAAGCCTCAAGCACACAAACAAGCAAACACACAAACAACCACCATACAGGGTGGTTGTTAAGCGGACCAAGGCAGACTAGAGGGGAACTGCAGCATGAATAAGGCTTGACTATCCGACAGAAACATGAGTTTATTAAAGTACTTTAAACGCGGGAAAAAAATCATAAGAGGTATGTAAACACTGGAGGCATTTATCATGGTTTTAACCCGCTGGAAACGGGAGCAATAATGGAAGAGTTGCTAAGCTAAGAGATGTGGTTAGAATTCAAATGCAGCCGGCTTCATATGAAGGGAAAGGCAAGGGGGACTACTGAATTGCTGAGGATATACAGTATTTCACAAGCCACTACAATATTATGTTCCCAATTTTGTACCTGGCAAGCTAAGATGACCGAAATTCACCAAGGCTATGACTTTAATCCATCAGCAGCCTTCAGACAAACTGAACGTACCAGCATTTGGACTTCAAAATAAGGGAGATTTTTCTTGGCGGTGAGGAGATTTCTAAAAAAAACTATAAATATATAGAAATATTATAACAGAAATAATGGCATCCTTGGTCATTTAATTTAAATCATTAAATATAATTTTATTAATGTTTTTTTCTTTGTAATGAGAGTTAAATTATTCTGTTCTGACTGCAAAGTTATGGTCAAAAATATAAATTGTTATAAGGAAAAGGTAAAAAAAAAAAAATACCAGTCTGTTTCAATTTTATTTAAAAAACAGTAATTAAAAAAAAAAAACAGACAAAAATAAGCCATAAAATAATCCACAAATTTAGATAAATTTACAGAGAAAAGTAGAAAACTATAAGAACATTGTTATAAATTTTGGAGAAAACCTCAAACCTTCAAGACTGAAATCATTGCTCAAGTTTTAAGTGGGTGCTCTTTGTACCCTTAACTAGAAATTTTTGGTTGTCTCCTTTAATTTACATGGCACTTGATATTTTTTAACCTCTTTGTATACCACCATAGACAGAGAGAGAACCTGAATTAGAGCTCAGAGAGGGCAAGATGAGACAGAAGAGAGGGGCCAAGGAGAGGAAAGTGTTCAGGCAGAGGGTCCAGGAGAGGTGAGAGCAGAGAAAGGAGAGAAGGATGACACCAGTAAAAAGTCCAAACACAGGACGTCTGGGTGGGACCCCAAATGGCCCAATATTCCAACATTCAAGCCTTGGTTCAAATTGTAACTTCCATATGCACGGCAGTGGCTCAGGAGGTACAGCGGGTCGTCCAATAACCGAATGGTTGGCGGTTCGAATCCCACACTCCCCAGATATCCTGCTGTTGTGTCCCTGGGCAAGACACTTTACCCACCTTACCTCCAGTGTCCATAACACTGGGTATAAATGTTAGGTGGTGGCCGGAGAGGCCGTTGGCCTGGATTGGCAGCCACGTTTCCGTCAGCCTGCCCCAGGGCAGCTGTGGCTACAGTAGTAGCTTGCCACTACCATTGTCTGTCTGGAGTGAATGAATAATGTATCTGTAAAAAGCATCTTTGAGTGTCTATGACAAAGCACTATATACTGTAAATCTGATGCATTGTTATTATGTGCAAAAATAAAAAAAAGAAAGAAATAGTATAAAATTAACATATTCATGCATGTGTGTGTGTGTGTCCCCCCCCCCCCCCCGGAAAAATATGTTGCCACCACACCAAGGTCTTTAAGCCAGAGGAAACACTGCACTCTTACAGTACACTTCACCACCGTCTCACCGTCCTCATACATATCCATCATCACCCTCACATACTTCCACTCCTGACTTTCTCATACAGTACCACTCTTCCTCTCTTGGCACCCTATCATATGCTTTCTCTAGATCCACAAAGACACAGTGTAACTTCTTCTGACCTTCTCTATACTTCTCCATCAACACTCTTAAAGCAAACATTGCATCTGTGGTACTCTTTCTTGGCATGGAATCATACTGCTGCTCACTGATTGTCACCTCTCCTCTTAACCTGGCTTCAACAACTCTTTCCCATATCTTCACAGTGTGACTGATCAACGTTATGCCTCTGTAGTTACTACAGCTCTGAGCATCACCCTTGTTCTTTAAAACTGGTACCAAAGCACTTCTTCTCCACTCCTGAGGTATCCTATCACTCTTCAAGATTGTGTTAAACAGTCTGGTTAATAGGTCCATCACCATCTCTCCTAGACATCTCCATACCTCCACAGGTACGTGTGTCATCTGGACCAACCGCCTTTCCACACTTTTTCCTCTTCAAAGCTACCCTTACTTCTATCTTGCTAATCCTCGGAATGTCCTTGTTCACCGTCTTTCCTTTATCCATCCTCCTCTCGCTCTCATTTTCTTCATTCATCAGCTCCTCAAAATATTCCTTCCACCTTCTCAACACACTCATCACTTGTTAGTACATTATCAACCCAACCTGCTGCACATCCTTTCTAGCTCAATCTCTCTGTCTAGCCAGTCAATACAAGTCGTTTTCTCCTTCCTTAGTGTCCAGCCCCTCATACAACCCACTATATGCCTTTTCCTTTGTCACCTCTCTCTTTGTCACACGCGTAGATTCCAAATACTCCTGTTATGGCGGATGATAAAATAAAGGCAGCGAAGTGAGGTTTTAAGTAGGTTTATTGAATCATACCGCCATCATAGGAGCTCCGCTCCAGCCCTAAGTGTGAGCAGACTGGAGCGGGTTCCTCAGGCTCTCAGCAAAGAGACACAGGCTGTGTGTGTCAGCAGCAGCAGTCAAAGAGAGAGTGAGTTACAGAATATGTGCGGTATTTATACCCAGTTACAGACAATGCATGAAAGGCATTCACAGCAGTAGGTATGGCATTTGCATTTGAGAGACACAGTAGGGACAGGATGCATGAACACAATGCATGAATGGCACATTAACATCACAGTAGTGAAACAATGCATGAATGGCACATTACATCACAGTAGTGCAGCGGAAAAAAAACAGAAGTAGCGAGCTGTCTGTCCCAGTCTGTTGTGGGGGTTATCCCAAACCGCCACACTGTCTGCTTTCTTCATCTCCCTGACTATCCCACTTTTTCTTTGCCAACCAGTTCCTCTGAATTCTTTCCTGTACCTCCTCATTTCATCACCAAGTCTCCTTGTCTCCCTTCCTCTGTCCAGAGGATACACCACATACCATTTTCTGTCAATACTTTTGCTATACTTTCCCAGTCATCTGATAATTGTTCCCTACCACCCAGAGCCTGTATCAACTCCTTCTTTCTTCTGTAACTTCCCACACTTGATCTTTGGCTCTGCCTTCACCCTCTTCCTCTTCTTGCTTTATAAAATCATCCTACAGACTACCATCCAATGCTGTCTAGCTACAATCTCCCCTGCCACCACCTTGCAGTTTCCTATCTCTTTCAGATTTCTCCTTTTGCATAAGATGTAGTCCACCTGTGTGCACCTTCCTCCAGTCTTGTAAGTCACCCTATATTCCTCTCTTCTTGAAATGTGTCCACCGCAGCCATTTCCATCCTTTTAGCAAAATTCACAACCATCTGTCCTTTCACATTTCTTTCCTTAAAACCATACCTACCGAGAACCTCCTCATCACTTCTGTTTCCTTCACCTACATGTCCATTAAAGTCCACTCCAATCACCACTATCTCCCCCTTCATCCAACTTACTCCAGAATTCCTCTCTCTTCTGCCTGATATCCAACTTGTGGGGCATACGCACTGACAACATTTAACATCACACCTTTGACTTATAGCTTCAAATTCATGATCCTGTCTGAATCCCTCTTTACTTCCTGACCACTCTTCACATACTCTTCCTTCAAGATTACCCCTACTCCATTTCTCTTCATATCTATCCCATGGTAGAACAGTTTAAACCCACCTCCAATGCTCCTAGCCTTGCTTCCCTTCCATCTGGTTTCTTGAACACACAGTACATCTACCTTCTCTTCATCGTATCAGCCAGCTCTCTGCCCTATCATAGTCCCTACATTTAAAATCCGTACCCTCACCTCCACACCTCTACCTTTCCTTTTCCCTCTCCCTCTCCCACTGATCTGGTATGAAAGTCTCATTTGTCATGATCCACATGTTTGATTTGGCAAAGGTTTTACGTCAGATGCCCTTCCTGACACGACCCTCCCCATTTACCTGGGCTTGGGACCGGCACTAGCAGTACACTGGCTTGTGCACCCCATGATTCCCCCACACAGATTTACAATATAATCATAAATTTGGAACTTTTTTCCTATAGAATTTGAAACAATTTCTCATATTTTAATGATTTTTCTTGTACATCTGCTCCTATCCTCTCATTCATAAACTAAGTTGTCCTGTACAAACTATCCTTGCAGTCTTTATGAGGCAGGTTAACAGAAGGGATGATTTTGGCGCATTTTGTTGACAAAAGTAATCGCCTTTTTAAAAAAAAAAAAAAAAAAAAAAAAAGGATTTACTTACATAAATGGAGGTTTAATATACTATTTATTGAAAGAAAAACCTTTTTTCAGATTTTTGCAAAGATGTATTTTCAACAATTTATTTTTCAATGGATGCTGTTTATTCTTTTTTGATATTGACCCTTTGTCCTGTAAATAAAAAAGTAATGATGAATGATGACCATGGTTTTTGTAGAAATCTATTGGGTATTAAATACCCCCCCCCCCCACACACACATACACTGGCTGAACCACAGTGCCCGCACTTGCTACGCCCCTGCTGATAACTCACTAGCCATTCAAGGAATTCAACACAGACACGATTACAACTTTTTGTCTTCGTGACTAGTTAGATACACTGCCTTTGTGCCACACATTGACTTGCTAGAAGCAGCTTTATTTTCTTTGAGTGCATATACAAGAACTCAATGCAAAAAAAAAAAAAAAAAAAAAAAAAAAAAAAAATCAACATTCCCACAATTGTCATTTTCAGAGAAACATTTCATCCAATGGTCTACCTGTCATTTTGAAAGTGTCTGAGTTTTTCAGCTAGCTAACTCAAGCTATATAAATCCAGTGCATTATTACAAGTCCATGCCTCAGAGAATTCAAGCTGTGAAAAAAGCCAGAGGTGGTGCAACAAAGTTCTAGTGTACCCTTATTTTCATGATTCCATAATAATTTCCTCAGAATTGAGTGACTCCATATTTTTTCCTGTTTGATCTAATAAAAAAAATTGCAATTGACTACAACACCTTACGTTCATTCTTTTTTTTTTTCCAATGTTTTTTTAAAGCCAAAAGGTTGGCATTTTGAATAAAAAATCATTTTGTTACACGTACTGTATGTGATTATTATTTACAAAATTAAACAACTGGATGAACATCCTCCAAGAATGGTGATTCCATATTTTTTTGCCAGGAGTTGTATACAGACTTTGACCTCGACCTAAACATTTTCCCACACAGACTCTACTGGACTGACAAACTCAGATGAGCTTAAACTGCAAAAACAGAAGAATCCAGCTGGAGAATGGAAACTGAAGATTAGTCAGGAGTAAGCATACAGTAACAGACATTTGCATCTTCCTCTTTTAACTTAAAGTTGTTAGAATTTATTGCAGCCGATTTGATCTGTGATCTTGCTTCAGTGGTGTAAACAAAATTATCTTCCCACTGTCAGGAAATTTACACAAACTGATTATCTAAATATTTCACTGTGCCATATTTTATTAAACACTAAATTTGTAAATAAGATGTGCACTTTTCTAATCATCTTTCTTTTTTTTACTACACAATCTTGCACAAAACTGAAAACAATACAGCAGTTTACAATAAAATACATTTAATAAACTTTACACAACAAAATTCAGACCACACACAACACTTATTTGCTGCCTCAATTTGATTGATTTGGCCCTTTTCGTCTGATTGAAAATTGTCAAAATGCAATCAAGCAACAAAAATAAGTCAGAATTTAATTGCTTAAATCATCTTGACCTGATCCTCTTAATTGATATTAATACTGTAGAGAGTTAATGAGCAAGATAGAGAATGGAGAAAATACCCAAAATAATTATATCAAAAATCTGCTGTACCTCATCGGAATCAAAGTATATCCAAGCTGTTTTATGATACTTTGTCTTGTTTTTTTTTTTTTTTTTTTTTAATTTAAGAACCTGTTTAACCTATTAACATCTAATGTCACATCTGTAGTATTGACACATATGGCTGCAGCAGTGATGGCTGTTCTGTTCCTCGAATAAATAAGGAATCAGTTCACCAAATATCACACAGGTCAAAGGCACAGGAGAGTTTTCTGAGCCAAAAAATATATAAAACAATCTTTCATTTCTAAAAATTAATTCCTTTCATTCAAAATTATCCTAACAGAATCACACACTCATTTATCTAATTTGAAATGTAAACAATTTGCTTTAAGCAAGCATATGAAAGTGGTTACAGACACTTATTACAAGTTAGAGGCATTCACATTTAAAGGACAAGCCCTCTGAGTCATTCCAGTTAAATATGTCCGTTACACCCTAACCTGTGGTAGGAAAACAAGAAAAGGACGTTGACACATTCTGGACAGTAAATATGAAGGTTGCTCATTAAATATTTCCCCTGACTTATTTCCCATGGACTGAGAGGAACCAAACTTGGCACAGTTATTAGTCTTTCTCTACGTCAGAAGCCACAATTTGACCTCAGAAATCAGTGTTTCATCATCTTGGAAGTGCTTGACCTTCAAAAATGACTTCAAGGTCGGAAAGAGGTGGAAGTCAGATGGTGTGAGGTCAGGAGAGTAAGGGGGTTGTGGAAGGATTTCATAGCCGCAGGACCGTGCTTCTGCCTGGGCAACATGTGAGTTGTGAATCAGGATGTTGTCTTGCAGGAGATGGACACCTTTGGTCAGTGTGCCTCTCAGTTTTGATGGGCTTCCCCAGTTCTTCAGCAGTGAAGTGTAGTAAGTCCCGGTTACTGTGGTACCCTTTGCCAGGAAACTATCATCAATACTCCATGCTGGTCCAAAAAGAGCACAAGCATGACCTTGCCCACCAATGGTTGGACACATGCCTTGTTCGGAGGTGGTGAGTCATAATGCTTCCATTGCTTTGACTAGGCTTTTGTCTCTGGATCATAGACCATGGACCCATCTTTCATCTTGCGTGATTAGTCTGTCAAAGAAGTCCTCCTGGTTTTATTGGCACATGGCCAAAAGAGGCTGGGAGCATGTGACTCATTCCTGCTTCTGATAAGGTGTGAGCAACTGGGAAGTTCATTGTACAGACAAATTCCACATGCGCAAATGGCCATGGATGATTTTTCCAGAGACCCCCACACTGATGTTGACATCTTGGGCTAGTTGGAGAACAGTTATGCGGTGACACTCCAAAATGGTGGCCTCCACTTGCTGGATGGTGGCTTCATCAATGACGCACCGTGGTTGCCCTGGAATGGGTGCTGTTCCCACAGATGTCTGACCGACTGTACTTGAACTGTCAATGCCAGTGCTTCACTATGTCAAACGATCCTCCCCATAAGTCTCTTTCATCTCATCAAATGTCTCTGTGGTGTGCAACCTCTCATTCTACATTAAACTGGCTCCATTATCACACCTTACTCCACCTTAGCACTAGTAAAAGAGAAACTCTTAGAGGAGTCCAGAGCTGCAAATTACCACACAATCTATAGAGATATGTATCATTATACATGTGCAATTTCAGCTTCCTACAATAACCGGAAGTGGGTCAGGGGAAATCTTTAATAAGCCGCCCTCGTATGAGCCTTATGAATGTTGTCTTAATTCGAAATCCTGGAATCAAAACCTTGTAGCTGTTGAGTTTCTTGCATAAATGAAAGCATGGACATTTCATTTTTTAAAATCAAAAGTAAAACTATAATCAATTTAAAAATCTTTTGAAAATCATCCTTTCCCTTTAAAGAAGTAACCAGTACTGTTGACAAGTAAATATAAATCAATCAAACTCAAGGGTTGCCTGTTAATGCCACTGGTGCCATGAAGTATTATGTCACATCTTGGGTGCAGCTGCAGAGTTAAAATGACGTTGTCATTATTGATCACTCAAAGACATGTAGAAGGACACTTGGTGGAGTCTGTTTCAGAACAACCGCACAATTCGCTATGTACAGTTCAGGTTAGCATCTGATTGCGCCAACGCTCACTCGCTCTCCTGACATTCTCCACACATGCTTCTGGATGCGAACATCTTGAATCAAAGCCTGGATTATAAATCTGGCAGTCCCTCTGCATGTTCACTCAGCTCCATGGTGTAATAGTCCAACGGACGCCTGAGAATACAGACAACAAAATCAGCATATGCTGTACAAACCTTCAGAGCCTACACACTGCAGACAAAATTCAGTTTTATCTTAACAGAACTCAAAGAGATAAGGGATGTACTGCAATGGTCCTCACCTCCTCCTGTAGAAATATGTGAAGAGCGCAGCTCCTAATGCAAGCAGCAGAAACACTGCTACTATCAGCCCTATCTGTAACCCCAGGGCTGATGCTGAAAAAGAGTGAAAAAAAACCCTAGTTACATTTTTTACTCAATTTAAACAAGTTTACAATTCTGAAAATAATAGTAACAAAAATATTCTGGTGAAACTGGTGGTTCTTTATACCACATGATGGCCAGTGTTGTTTTTATAACTTGAATATGAAGAGGAACAAAACACAAAGCAAAGGGAGGGTGTGCTGGATCAGGAATATTTAGTGTGAAACTATTGCAACCTGGAGCTGCCTTTTTGTGACTAGAACTGACTAGAACTGTTCATACACTATCCCCATATCAGAGTTTTTGCTGAACAATGTAATGCATGACCTCATAAGATATGAATGCAAACCTCTCACATGTAGCCATGCAGTGTCTTTTTCAATAGAAAAAAGTTGATATTCAAGTCCTTTTAGGTGCTTGTTAACCTTGCGAGTTAACCCCTCATTAGACTGATCTCAAAATAAAGCTTGTCCAAGGTATTGCTGAGTTACTGCTTCTGTACAAATCTGAAGTAAATGTAATGAGAAATGTAGAAGCTATTGTGGCAAACACATAAAATGTTAAACAGAGAGATGGATAGATGGGCGGATGTAAGAGGGAAGTTGCAACCCCAAATTGTGGTGGCAAAATGGCTGAAAATTGTTGAAACGGGTTTATGACATTTGATTTTTGTCACCTACACCCTTAAATATGTGAAAATATAATATTTGTGTCATTCTATTTTCAAATATCTTCTTCTTTCACCTGCTCCCTTTAGGGGTTACCACAACGGATCATCTCCCTCCATCTTACCCTATCCCTTGCATCGTCTTCTCTCACACCAACCCTCCCCATGTCCTCCTTCACTATATCCATAAATCTTTTCTGTGGTTTTCCTCTTTTCCTCCTGCCTCACAGCTCCAACTTTAATATCCTTTATCCAGTATAGCCAATATCCCTTGTCTGCACATGTCCAAACCATCTCAGCCTTCTCTTCCAAACCGCTCAATTCGAGCTGTCCCTGTGATATACTAATTTCTAAAGGGCCGTCCACACCAAGCACGATAAAAAATAAAGACAACTATAAAATTATGGTTTTAAAAATTATTCTAACTGAAGTGGATGGCAGAGTCCACACTACAGTGATAATCATAACAAAAGTGGCAGACGGTATTGAGATCACTTTCGGAGCGATCACTTTCAGCCAATCAGAAAACATCTGACCAATGCAGTTACCTGTCTTGACAGCAAGCCTGAAATAAATGACACAGGCTGGGAACGTTTATCTACCTGCTTTCATCAGGATCTGAGTGTAGCTGGACCGGTACCAGGTAGACGGACTTGCCTCAGGGACCCTCAGCAACCACGAGACCAAAGGAACTTTGACTGTCCTTCTGCTCACCAACCCCCAACTCATTCTTCACAGCCCTTCAAACAATGAGGAGCAAAAGCTCATTGTTTTTCTCTTCTCTTAACACCCACACATTGCCACAGGACAACTGGAAATAAGGACTCAAAGTCACACGAACTGGGTCATTGACTGTCAGAATTCTAATCTTCATGTATCTGGACTTCTAATATACCTATCATGAGTTGAGCACTGGAGGTTTCCGTCTTGCTCCGTCTCATGGCTTTTTCTCTACATTTATATTTTTGTTGTATTTTGTGCTGTTTGGGTTTCTGTAATTCTTGTACTGTTTGCTATTTTCCTGTTTATGCTTTAGCTTTGTTACACTTCTATTTTGTATTTATTTGCATTTGTTTGTTGATATTTTATTCTTTATATCTTTACTGTTGTGTTCTTTCTCTGGGTTGACAGCTGTCAGTGGCATTTTTGGGTTTGTGTTCCGGGTGGGCGTCGCCCTGTCAGCTGTCAGTTCCAGTTGCTCCTCTCTCATTACCCCCAGCTGATCTAATTATGAATCATTGTTTCCTTCTGCCCACTCATGTGACCCACACCTGTCGTTACTTATGTGAATTGTTTTTGATCCTATTTAAGGGCAATTATTTTCATTTCCTGTTGCCGCTGTCTTGAGTGATTTCCTCTCACTTCGTCTCCACCAGAACCCAGTCCCTGTTCTGGTGCGCAATCCATAACTTTATTCGTTGTTTGTATTTTGTGTTAGAACACTGTTTGGACTTATGTTTTGTTACTTTCAATAAACCTCACAAACTCACAGTTCAGTGCGTGGGTCACACCTCTCTGCCCCGAAGGGCAATTCATGACAGAAGACAGCGGCGGCAAGAGACCCAGCTGCTGTGAGTTTGTGGATTTTTAATTTTTTTTTTTTCACTCACCTGTGTTCTATGGAGCTTATCATGTCCCCAGCACACTGACCTCCGGTAATCAAAGGGAGATCGGCAGCAGGATCCCCGAGTATGGAGGAGGAATGGGCCGTCGAATTCATCCAGGGCTTCGTGGATGAAGCCCTCACCTCCCAGAGCCCAAAGAAAATCTGGGAGAAGGTGGATTCGGTGACCGCCATTGTCAAGGCGCATCCGGGGTTGTGGAAGCATGCCTATTTCGCAGACTTGTTGGCTACACTCTCAGTCCTCCAACATTCCTTCCCTGGGCTGAGGTGGGGGCCGCCTCCAGCGAGCCTGACGACGATGCAGAAGCGCGCTCCATGGCAAATGCCCTGCTCCACCTCCAATCCACCCATTCCTGCTCCAGCTCCATCCACTCCTAGACGCTGTCATCGGAGGAATACTCCTGCCTCTCAGGCAGCAGTTTCCCTGTCGCCGAGGTTGAAAACTCCCGCAGCAGTTCCTTTTTCTGGTTTTTCCTCTCTGGCTGTCCCATCAGCTTTTCCTCCCATTGCTGCTGCCTCTTCCTCCTCCTCGGCGATTCCTCCTGCTGCTGAGAGGTCAGCCGTTTCTTTCCCTGCTCCACCCGTCATCACGTCTGCAGGAGCAGTTCCTCCATGTTCCACTGAGGGGCCCACATCCACTGACGTCACAGAGAGGGCTGTTTTCCTCCCTGCTGCAGCAGAAGACATCACACCCAGGAATTCAGGCAAGTGTTTTTCAACTCTTATCCCATTAGACATGAATTACTGTATCTTGCCCGATTCCCAGTGGTGAGGCTCAGCCAATACAGTCCTCTGAGTCCTCACCATCTGCTGCAACCATTAACTGTTCACCTGCTCTCTCTGTGTCTCCTCCTCTGCCCCGAGTATCCGCCGGCTCCAGGATTGAGCCACTGGATGTTGGAGGAGCCTGCGACCCTTTAGGATCTGGTCCCAGCCCCGTAGCCACGCTCTGGACGAAGGGTGAGCGCTGAGACCGAGCCGACACCTGCGCCAACAAAAGAGTGTACCCGGGCTTCAGCTGAGCAGGATCCAGCACCAGCAGGAAGCCAACCTCCTGTCACCACACAGGGCGAACCACCTTTGTGGGTCACCTCGCCGGGGGGTCCCAAGACTGTATTGACCATCATGCCTGCTGCAGGGGCTGCCGCAGCATAGTTCGAACTGGACCTCAAGAGGGCCGGACCCAAAGAACCATTGCCTGGATCGATGGAGTCCTGGACGGCGGTGGAGCTTGAGATCAGGCAAGTGCTCTCCTTTGTTTCTGTTTTTTCTATTTTGGAGAGATCTTGCCTGGCTCTTGGTGGGGGGAGCCAAGTGCAGCCGTCAGCTGCACCTGAGCTCACCTCACCGGCTCCACTGCTGCTGGTGACCCTGACCCTGCTTCTCTGCCTCTCTTGTCTGAGCTTTTCCCCAGGGTCACCGAGGATCGTCCAGCTTCACTAGAGGTCTCCGTGGGTCCGGCCTCGCCACCTGAGATCTCTGTGGGTCCAGCTTCCCCTGCCGAGGTCATCACGGGTGCTCCATTCCAGCCCGGGACCTCCAAGGGTGTTGCTTTCTCGTTGGGTGAGGTCATCGCAGGTGTTCTATCCCAGCCCAGGACCTCCGTGGGTGCTGCTTCCCCTCTGGATGAGGTCTTTGCGGGTGCTCCGTCCCAACCCAGGATCTCCGTGGGTGCAGCTCCTCCTCAGTCCGGGTCACCGCGGATGCTGTGTCCCTGCCGGGGACCATCGTGGGTGCTGCGCCCCAGCCTGAAACCTACCTGGGTGCTGTGCTCCAGTGTGGGCCCACCGCGGGCGTTATGCTTCAGCCCAGGGGTCACCGTGGCTGCAGCTCTTCCCCAGTCCAGGTCCACCGAGGGTGTAGCTCTGGCCCAGTCTGGGTCCACCGAGGGTGCAGCTATGTCCCAGTCTGGGACCACCGCGGGGGCAGCCCCAATCCAGCCCGGAGCCACAGCGGAGCAGCTCTGTTCCAGCCTGGAGCCACCGTGGGTGCTGCAATGTCCCAGTCTGGGACCACCGAGGGTGCTATAGGCCAGTCCGAGGGCGTCGTGGTTCCCCCTCCTCTGCCTGATGCCATCATGGTTCCCCCTCCTCTGCCAGACGCCGTCGTAGTTCCCTCTCCTCTGCCAGACGCCATTGTGGTTCCCTCTCCTCTGCCCGAGGTCGTTGTGGTTCCCTCTCCTCCACCTGACATCGTCATGGTTCCCCCAACTCCTCTATTGTGCCCACAATTAGTTCTTCCCATTGGGCAGCCACCTCCTGGGCCACCCTTTCTGTTCAGGTGGCTAAAAAACTCTGGCAGACCACCCGACAGACTGTGTCGCAGGGTTGGGTGGCCCACGTTCTCTGGTAGGCCACCCGACTCTTTCCATCAAGCCATCTGCCCGGCCTGGTACTTTGGCCGCACACCTGAACTGTCCAGCTCTTCGGTCCAGGGGACTTAGGTGTTTGGAGTGTTGCCTGGTGTGGGTCCTGAGCGGGGTTTTGTTTTTCAATCAATCAATCAATCAAACTTTATTTGTATAGCACTTTTAAAACATTAGATGCTGCACAAAGTGCTTTACATAGATAAAAACAATAGACACATTTAATTACATATTTTACATGATACAGCCCCACCCCTTCCAACCCTCTCATAAACATACCCACAAACACAACACACACAGGCACATACATCACCCCCTAATTCTCTTACACACACATAAAATAAAGGAGACATTGCTCGGCACCGAGGCACCACGTGAAGAAGCAACCATCCTGAGGAAACACTGGAGCTAAAACACATAAATACAAAATAAAACTAAGAACACAAAGAGCAAAGGGAACTAAAGACCCATACTTAGAAACTGAGCTAAGAACACATCAAAATAAGAAAATCTAAAAGCAAATGGCACTAAGAATGTAAAAACAATGGAACATAAATGACTACTTCAATAATAGTTAAAGGGTTTGTTAAAAGCCAAAATTTAAAAAGGTACAAACTAAGAACACATAAAAACAGGAACTAAAAAAACCCATACTTAAAAAAAAACAAACAAAAAAAACCCTGAACTAAACACATCAATAAGAAGATGAGAAAATCTAAGAACAAATGGCGCCAAAAAGAACATAAAGCAATGGAACATAAATGACTACTTCAGTAATAGTTAAACAGGTTTATTAAAAGCCAAATTAAAAAGGTGGGTCTTGAGCCTGTACTTAAAAACATCTATTGACTCTGCGGCCCTGAGACTCTCTGGCAGGCTGTTCCACAGACGAGGACCATAATAGTGAAAAGAAGCTTCACCAAAGGTCTTGGTCTTGACTTTGGGAACCATTAAAAGGCCAGTACCACAGGACCTCAGGGTCCACGAGAGCTCATAAGATAAGAGCAACTCAGATAGATAAGAAGGCCCAAGACCACTAAGGCATTTAAAAACTACTAAGAGAACCTTAAAATTGATCCTAAAATGCACGGGAAGCCAATGCAGCGATTCTAAAACTGGTGTAATATGCACCCGCCCTTTGGTCCTCATTAACACTCGTGCTGCTGAATTTTGGAGCAGCTGGAGATGTGATATTCTTTTTTGAAGAAGACCAGAGAGCAGGGCATTACAATAGTCTATACGACTAGTAATAAAAGCATGCATCAAGACCTCCGTGCTGGCAAGAGAGAGAAAAGGGTGGACTCTGGCGATATTCCTAAGATGGTAAAATCCGATTTTTGTTACATTTTTAATGTGTGAAATAAAATTAAAGTCAGAGTCTAAAAAAAAAAATGCCCAGGTTCTTGACACAATGTGTAGGTTTTAGACCTAGCAATTTTGGTAGAAGTTTCTCTTTCTTGTCTTCGGGACCAATGATTAAAACTTCTGTTTTGCCCTGGTTGAACTGTAGGAAGTTGTCTGCCATCCATGACTTTATATCTAAAATACAGTTCAAAATGGCATTAATTGGTTTTGTGTCATCAGGAGACGTGGCAATGTACAGTTGAGTATCATCAGCATAGCTATGAAAATTGATGCCATGTCTCCTGATAACATCCCCAAGTGGTAACATATAATGATTAAAAAGTATTGGCCCTAAAATTGAACCTTGGGGTACCCTACACTTGACTTCAAGGATTGCCGAAGAACATGTATCCATACTTACAAAATAGCGGCGATCTGTGAGATAGGAATGAAAACATTTGAGAACAGTACCTGAGAGGCCCACCAGTTGCTTGAGTCTGCGTAATAAAATGTTGTGATCTACTGTATCAAAGGCAGTGCTGAGATCCAGCAGCACCAGAACTGACAGTCTGTGGGAGTTCATGTTACACCTGATATCATTAATGATTTTCAAAAGGGCTGTCTTGGTACTGTGATTTGTCCTAAAACCAGACTGAAATTTCTCAAGAATGTTGTGGTCCATAAGAAAATTGTTTAACTGGATAAAAACAATTTTTTCTAAAACTTTACTTAAAAATGGTAAGTTGGATGCAGGTCGATAGTTAATGGGGATATCAGGATCTAAATTACTCTTCTTCAAAAGGGGCTTCACCACAGCCGTTTTAAAGGCAGCGGGGAAAACACCAGTCTGAAGAGAGCAATTTACAATGTTTAAAATCTCATGTTCGAAGAATCCATAAAATGTTTTAAAAAGTGATGTGGGAATCAGATCTAAAAGGCAAGAGGTCAAGTTTACCTGGGAGAAAACTCTACCAAACATCTTAGCATCAACCAGGGCAAAACAGCCCAGTGTTTCCTCAGCTAAAGGTGAGTCCAAGATTCCATTAAAAGCAGTCTTCTAGTCAGATAAAATGTTGGATCTAATAGAATCCACCTTGCACCTGAAGTGGTCTGCAAAACTCTCACAGAGAGTCTGATGGCAGGTTTGTGTTTTTATTAAAATCTGGGTTGATTAAGTGATCAGTTGTTGCATAAAGGACTTTAGGGTTATTGTTATGGGTTAGATTATGTCAAAATACATACTGTCTTCAGTGATTTCCTCTCACTTCATCTCCACCAGAACCCAGTCCCTGTTCTGGTGCGCAATCAGTAACTTTATTTGTTGTTTGTATTTTGTGTTAGAACACTGTTTGGGCTTATGTTTTGTTACTTTCAATAAACCTCACAAACTCACAGTTCAGTGTGTGGGTCTCACCTCTCTGCCCCTGAAGAGCAATTCATGACAATACCTTACACATGTCTGCCTTTTAGTAATATCTGGATGCTTTATGATCAAGTTAATTTACTGTACTAGATAATTAACCAAATAGAATTGCTTGGTTGTAGACAAAGGTGCCTTAGGACTAATTATAATATTAATATGATGTGCTCATTGTCTTTTGCTTTCCCCCAGCTCAGTGAATCACACCTTCCCCCCCGTCTTTTATTGTTGGGTAACCATAGTGACAAAGCCGACCTCTGTGCAATTTCTCACTCACTCATTCGTTCATTCGTTGGTTCCAAGGTTGTCATAGCCAGGAGCGGCACTGGGGTTAAGCTCCCAGTGCTTATAAAATGCTCCTTATGGCGTGCGTCTTGAAAAGCCTCTGACAACTAAGTCCAACTCCTAGCCTGCCCGTGTAGTTTAGTCTCTAAGCCCGGCGGAACTGCTTTTACTAATAGGAGAAGGGGCGAGGGCGGATCTCTGGCACCTTAAAACCAGATGCTTCAGGTAGATGGTGGCTCGTCAACCTGGGAAGGTAGCCCATCTAGGGGAAGGTAAACCCTGATTTCAAACCTCTGCTGCCTTGCAGCACACCCGGTCACGGGAAAGGCTTCGGGAGTCAACCCTGAGGAAAAATCCGGAGTCGGAGTCCCTAAGGCAGTTCTCTGTTGTGCTCAACATCGTTCTGGCAGCTCCTGCGACGGCGCTGGTGCCAAACTGTAGCAGCCCTGCTGTTCCTTTGGCTTCATCAGCGACGTGGAGAGGGGGGACATGCTGCATGGGCAACATCTTGTCCTCCATATCTTCCTGCCCAGGCTTGAATCCTACCAACGCCCAACGCTGGAAGGTAGAACACCGGATCACTGGAGAGGACACTCCAGCTTCGCCTTTGGCGTAGACAAAACACGGGGAATGACAGTTACCGGTTATAAGCCACTGCTCAATTGGCGTAGAGCGCAGCGCCAGGGGTTGTTCCCAATGGTGGGAGGGATCATTGGATCTCACTGGACAGCTACCGCCCGCCTCAAGATGGGCAGCCTCCAGCCAATAAGGTGTTGTCCCGCCACAGCTTGCTTTCCTCATTGGGTGCATGGAGATGAGGAGAAGTCTGAACAGCAGGCTGAGAACTTTCGCACCAGGCAAGACAAAAAAACAAAAGAGACCAACTCTAAAACTGGGAACTTGGAACGTCCGCACTATGATGACAGGACTCGCTGCTAACCTCAAGGGCATCAACGACACCAGGAAGACTGCCATCATCAATAATGAGCTGAAGAGACTGGAAGTGGATATCGCCACTCTCCAGGAAACACAGTTGGCTGACGCAGGCACACTGAGAGAGAAGGACTACACGTTCTACTGGCAGGGAAAGAGCAGTGACGAACACAGGGAACACGGAGTGGGCTTCGCAGTGAAGAACACCTTGCTGAAGATGGTGGAACTGGGCAGCAATGGCTCTGCACGACTCCTCACCCTCCGCCTCAACACCACTCAAGGCCCAGTCACCCTCGTCAGTGTGTATGCCCCAACACTGACAACCACACCAGAGGCAAAAGACGAGTTCTATGAGAATCTCGCAACAACTGTCAGGATCATCCCCAACTCTGAACAACTCATTCTCCTTGGAGACTTCAATGCCAGAGTGGGTGCTGACCACGACTCCTGGCCCTCCTGTCTTGGACCATTTGGCGTGGGCAGAATGAACGACAACGGACAGCGGCTGCTCGAGTTCTGCACTTATCACGATCTGTGCATCACAAACTCGTTCTTCAAGACCAAGCCCCAACACAAGGTTTCCTGGCAACATCCGCGCTCAAAGCACTGGCACCAGCTGGACTTGATCCTGACCAGGCGCACCTCACTGAAGAACGTGCTAATCACCCGTTCGTTCCAGAGTGCAGATTACGACACAGACCATTCATTGGTGTGTTGCAAGGTCAAGCTGCAGCTGAAGAAATTCCATTGTGTTAGACAGCCTGGAAAGACACGGATTGACACCAGCAAGATGGCCCAACCGGAACTTGTTGAGCGGTTTGCCTCCACCTTTGAGAAGGAACTTGGAGTACCACAAGAAGGAGAATCTGCAAAGCAGAAGTGGGAAGAGCTGCGAAACACCATCCACCGCACAGCCTTGGCTACCTTTGGGAGGAAGACCTCGAAGTCACAGGACTGGGTTGATGCCAAGTTGACCGAGATGACCCCCGTCATTGAAGCCAAGTGCTCAGCTCTTGCCGAGTACAAGAAGTACCCAAATGAGAAGAATCTCCAGATTCTCAGGGCTGCGAGAAGCAAAGTTCAGCAGACTGCTCGGCGCTGTGCCAACGAGTACTGGACTCAGCTCAGCCAAGACATTCAAACCGCTGCCATAACAGGGAACATCCGTGGTATGTACGATGGCATCAAGAAAGCACTTGGTCCAGCTCAGAGCAAGACGGCCCCCCTTAAATTCTCCACTGGGGAGATGATCACAGAAAAGAACAAGCAGATGGAGAGATGGGTGGAGCACTACTCCGACCTCTACTCCAGACAGAACACCGTGACACCGTCAGCCCTTGATGCCATCGATTGCCTGCCATCCATGGACGAACTTGACGCCGAGCCAACCATCGACGAACTCAGCAAGGCCATTGATAGCTTGGCCGCTGGCAAGGCACCCGGCAACGACGGCATACCCCCCGACCTGATCAAGCACTGCAAGACCGCCCTACTGCTGCCATTGCATGACGTCCTCTGCCAGTGCTGGAAGGAAGGTGCCATACCACAGGACATAAGGGACGCCAAGATCATCACCCTCTACAAAAACAAAGGGGAGAGAAGCGACTGCAACAACTACAGGGGCATCTCCCTCCTCAGCGTTGTTGGCAAAGTCTACGCACGAGTTGTTCTCGTTCGTCTACAGAAGCTTGCCGAACGTGTCTACCCCGAGTCTCAGTGTGGCTTCCGCCCTGAGCGATCGACGGTAGACATGATATTCTCCATCCGCCAACTCCAGGAGAAATGCAGAGAACAGAAAATGCCCCTGTACGTCGCCTTCATCGACCTCACCAAAGTGTTCGATCTGGTCAGCAGAGAGGGCCTTTTCAAGATCCTGCCAAAGATAGGATGCCCACCAAAGTTGCAAAGCCTCATCGAATCGTTTCACACCAACATGCAGGGGATAGTGCAGCACGACGGCAACGTCTCAGAGCCATTCAACATACGCAGCGGAGTGAAACAGGGCTGTGTACTTGCGCCAACCCTCTTTGGGATTTTCTTTGCTATGCTCCTGAGGCATGCCTTCAGCACAGCAACAGAGGGAATCTACCTGCATACAAGATCTGACGGCAGGCTTTTCAACCTCGCCCGCCTGAAAGCCAGAACCAAAGTACGCGAGGCTCTAATCAGAGACATGCTGTTCGCAGACGACGCTGCAGTCACGACCCACACACAGCAGGAGCTTCAGAGCCTGATGGACCGCTTCTCCCAGGCATGCAAGGACTTCGGGCTTACCATCAGCCTGAAGAAGACTAACGTCTTGGCGCAAGGCACGGAAGCACCACCAACCATCATTATTGACGACTAGGAGCTGGAGGTCGTGAATCAGTTCACGTACCTGGGGTCCACGATCAGCAGCAACCTCTCCCTTGATACAGAGATCGACAAGAAGATTGGAAAATCAGCCTCCACACTTGCTCGCCTCACCACACGAGTGTGGGAGAATCCCAAAATCTCTGTCAAGACGAAGATGGCAGTGTACAATGCCTGCGTCATCAGCACACTGCTCTATGGGAGTGAGACGTGGACAACATACGCCCGGCAGGAAAAGAGACTGAACTCCTTCCACTTGCGCTGCATTCACCGCATCCTGGACATATCCTGGCAGGACAAAGTGCCCAACACAGAAGTTCTGTCCTGCGCCGGCCTTCCCTCCATGTTCACTCTACTCAGGCAGCGCAGGCTCCGCTGGCTAGGCCACGTTCACCGTATGGAGGATGGCAGAATCCCCAAAGACGTCCTCTACGGAGAACTGGCAACTGGCAGGAGAGACGTTGGCCGCCCACAGCTGCACTTTAGAGACGTCTGCAAGAGAGACATGAAGGCCCTGGAGATCGACACAGAGCGCTGGGAGGACCTTGCAACGGACCGCTCCAAATGGAGAGGCACCCTGACCAGACAGCTCAAGGCGGGTGAAGAGAGACTGACTGCTGCAGCAGATGAAAAAAGGACCCGCAGGAAGAACCGCCACAGCTCCAGCAGCACGGAGACCACCCACAAGTGCGACCTGTGTGACAGGTATTGCCATTCGCGCATCGGCCTGTTCAGCCACAGGCGGTGCTGTTCCAGCAGAGTAGACGTTTAGGATTCTCTTTCATGGTCATCATAGACCGACGGAGGCCACCGCCGCCGCCGACATTCGTTGAGAGATCCTAAGCCCCTCCCTTCCAGCATGTGGGGAGGGAAGTTTAAACCAGACCCACAGAAGATATTTCTCTTCTTTTCCTGACTCTCCAGGCATTCACGTCTCCTCTGTCTTTGACACACTGTTTTTGCATCTCTCTTCTCTTTAAAGTTTTTCTGCCCAGTTGATTGCCTGCATTTCTAGTTACTGTTTTGTAGATTTCTGTAGTTCACGTTTTTCTATAGAGTTTGCCTTTGTTAGATCTAGGGATTAAAGCCTGAGTATTTTTTCTGCTTTTTAGAACTTACCTAGTTTAGCCACTGATCAGCACGAGACTGCGCATACCAGTCTTGTTTTCAGATCAGCTGCCCCTACCTAGCACATCGGCGGGTTGAGGCCCAGGACCGGGTCTACCCACTCTACCTGAAGCAAGCCTGCCTTGAGTGACCTAGGAGTAAAGCCATATGGATTTTGCGGGCCAAAATCCCCAACGAGGCACTGAGGAGGGCCCCCTGCCCTCGGCCTGGAACAATCCTCTCCAGGTTTTCATATCCACAGTAGGCACTCACCTTTTTATCTCATCTGTTGTGGTGATTATGCTGGTTTAAATCTGCTCAATCAGAAAAGCAGCTGCAAGCCCTTCGGTTAGACTCTGACGGTGCTTGGTCTCAGATACATTCCTGATTCTGAGCACCCCCCCTTCTCTTTCTTTAAACCCATCTATCCATCCATCTTCTTCCGCTTAATCCTTTTTGGGTCACGGGGGGCTGGAGCCTATCCCAGCATCTTTGGTCGAGAGGCAGGGTACACCCTGGAGAGCTCGCCAGTCCATTGCAGGGCCAACACAGAGAGACAGACAGCCATTCACTCTCACAGTCATACCTAAGGACAATTTAGAACCCCCAGTTTGATGCCAATTAACCTAACTTGCATGTTTTTATCATGTGGGAGGAAACTGGAGAAATCCCGGAGTAAACCTACGCAGACACGGGGAGAACATGCAAACTCCACACAGATCACTGTTGGTTGGGGGCTGGGATTGAACCCAGGATCCCCCATTCTACACTAAATTTTTGTAACTTTTTTTTTTATTAGAACTGCGTAAATTTTCTTTAATCACAGGGTGACTGCACAGATCAAAGCTTTAAGTACCACAGCTTAATCACGAAAATAATATGGTGATCTTAGGTGTATGGTATGTTCATATTTCATGCACTCAAGTAACCCCAATTATTGCCATGTTTGATTCTGCTGATCTTAAATGCCTTATGTTTGTGCCACTCCATTGAGTTTAATAAAGAGGGGTTACTAAAGCTAGAAGGTGTGATTTCTCCTTGTCCATTATTGTAACAACTCAGTCAAGAATTCTGCCTCCAGACTATGAGAGTGATCAAACATTACTAATTACATTATTAATTAATGCTTAACTTATTAATAACTTATCAATTGCCAAATTCCTAAGTTAAGTTGGTTCTTAACAGAGTGCTCACAACTCTGAAAAACCGTGAGTGGTGCCTCACCTAGTGTTACAAACAAGGTATTACAAGTATTATTAATCAGCTTTAAACTTAGTTTAATAATTATTAATAATTATATTTACAAATTGTAGGACTCAGCGCTACATGAGTGTGCAGTAGGTGGAGGAGAAGAAGAAGGAGAAATAATTGGATGCATAAAGCGGCCCTCTGAAACAGATCTATGCAGCCAAGCTGAACTTATTATTATTAGCCTATTATTAATTATTTGCAAGCTCATGTGATTCCACATTGCACTGTGTGCTCGCCTCATCCTATTTGGGCTAGTCCGGAGTCTGGAGCTGAGAGAAAAATTATTTTTGCTTTTCTTATTATTTTTTTTCTTTGCCTAGGGTACTGGCCGAGCTAAAAAGTTCTTTAAGATTACTGATTGTAGCAGCGGTATAAACAGTCTCATTCTGCAGCAGGACAAACATATACGGGGTGTTGTGAAGCCAGTGTGGAGAGTGCAGCTCATGTTTGGCTCTGCTGTCTGAGCGATATCGTTAACCAGTGTGGATAGACGGAATGCTTTTTAAAACTATAATTTTATAGTTATTGTTATTGTGCTTGGTGTGGATGGCCCTTAATCCTGTCATTCCCAATGAGACTCTCAGCATCTTCAACTCTGCCACCTCCAGCTCTGCCTCCTGACTTTTTGTCAGTGTCACTATCTCCGAACTATACATCACAGCAGGTGTCACTACCGTCTTATAAACCTTCTCTTTCTCTTGCTGCCATCCTTCTGTCACAAATCTCCCCTGACACTCGTCTCCATCCACTCCACCCTGTCTGCCCTCTCTTCTTCACCTGTCTCGTGCACTGTCCATTGCTTTGGATGATTGACCCCAGGTATTTAAACCCATCAACTTCACTATCTCCTCACCACTGCACCCTATTTTTCATTTATACACATGTATTCTGTCTCGCGTCGACTGATTTTCATTCTTCTTCTCTCCAAATTCTCTTCCACCTGCTCCCTACTCTCACTACAGATCACAATGTCATCGGCAAAAGAAAATCATAGTTCATAAAGACTCCTGCCTGATGATGTCTGTCCATCATCACTGCAATCAATAAATTGCTCGGAGTCAAACCCTGATGCAATCCCACTCTCACCTTGAACCCATCACTCCTACAACACACCTCACCACCATCTCACTGTCTTCATACATGTCCTGCACCACCTGCACATACTTCTCTGCCACTCCTGACTTCCACATACAGTACCACACTTCCTCTCTTGGCACCCTATCATATGCTTTCTGTAAATACACAAAAACACAACACAACTCCTTCTGACCTTCTCTATACTTCTCCATCAACACTCTTCAAGCACACACACACACACACACACACACACACACACACACACACACACACACACACACACACACTAGTGGTATTGGTGTTATTGCAGTAATCGCCCATTAATGCTTCGCCCCTGTTAATGGCGTCAAATTTTGTGATCATGGTTAACGGCAGAAAGTGCGAACAGTACTTTTTTTTGGCCTGAACTGCACTCTACTACGGAAGCCGCTCTTGGTAGTGACAGACACTGTGAGCCCCTTGCAGAAACTGCAAAGTCAAACAAGCTGGATCACTGCCATGGAAATCCCCAAAATCCTGTCATGTTTAAGTGTACAAGATTATCTGTCGGAGCTATCACCTGGATAATTGTCACAGCTCCTCCAGAACTTCGCCTGGAGGTCAGGTGTTTTTCTTTGGAAGCGGGCTAGTCGGCTAGCAGTAAACAGCTACGTGCTACAGATGTAGCAGCTGCCAGCAGCTGAGGACAGACACTCCACCTGTTTCATCTTCATAGCTTTGGGTCCAACTGTCGGTAGGTGAGTAGCAGTCTAAAATTCTCAAGTTGTGTTTGTAATGTCCACTCCCTCCCACGCCCTGTTTTCGCTGCGTGGTTAGTGATGTCATGGGTGAGATAGTTGTTTATGTTTACAATTTTTCTATTAAAAGGGAAATTGTATCTGTTGTGACACACAAGGTCCATTGGTCTCTGTTCGGCTGGTGGATATTTGTGTAAGACAGTCCTTCTCAAATAGTGGGGCGGAGGGCGCGTATGACCCCGGGGAACAGGCTTTGCTTTTGCCGTGTAAAGTGTAATTGCACATCCATGGCAGCAGGTGGTGCAGTGGCGCTCTCATTGTCAAAGTCTGTGCGGGAGTTTAAAACTTTTTAAATTGCTGTCAACAAACCCCTCGAGAGACACCATGGAGAAATATTTAACAGTAACGAAAAGAAAGGCGGAGAGAGACAGAGGTAAAGAGACAAATGAAAGTCTCCCAAAAGCTAAGACGAGGAAATATGACGAAGCTTATCTAGCGCTTGGCTTCACTGTGACTACGGTGGGAGACAAGGAAGGACCGGTGTGTTTACTGTGTCTGAAAATGTTGGCAGCGGACAGCATGAAGCCAAATAAATTAAGACGTTGTGGTGCACATATGTGGGTTTCATATGCTTCACATGTATATTACTGTATGCTTATTGTATGCTTCACGTCTCAGAGGAACAAAAGGACTGAACCTCCTAGGGGTAACGGGAGGATGTGAAATCTGGCCTTTTGTATGCAAAGAGATGGCCTTGAGGGATTTCCTGACCACCAGGACTTTAGGTGGAGGCGAGAAGACCTGGAGGGGGATGCATTGTGACTTGGGATTAAAAGACAATGTGACTGTGTGCTTTGATGTCCTGGGGTATAAAAGGGACAGATGTTGGGGGATGCATTCTCTTTCTGTTTTTGGATGTTGGAGAATGTGAATGTGAATAAAACTGGACTTGAGAAATAAACTCAGCCTCGTCCTTCCACACTTCTCCACAACGTCACCTACAGACATTACATCCTCAACACGTTGATAAGCCGCTTGATTTTTTTCAGTGAAAACGTGCGGAGTACGGCCAACAATCATCCCGCTTTGTGAACGCTACATCAGTAAACCAGCGAGCACTTTTAGCATCATTTAAAGTGGCGTACCAACTTGCGCAGTGCAAAAAACCCCACACAATTGCAGAGGAGTTGATACTGCCTTTTTCTACCTTTTTCTTCAGGCTAAAATGTTAAATATATTGGTGCTCCTGTGTTAATGTTCCAGATCAATTTACATTTAATATTATTTATTGACTGAATTATTTTTCTCAGCGTCAAATGGTTCAGTTGGTCAAAAATGTTTCTAGTTTAAATAAGGATCGACATATTTTTTTATTTCAGGCACTCTGATGCACTTTAAGTTTTTTTTTCTGTTTTAGACTATAACAGGGTTTCTGTGTGGCAAAATAAAGTTAATATTTGTTGAAAGTTGATTTATATTACTTTTTTCTTTTGTTAATGTTAAAAAGGATACAATTTTAGGTACACTTATACAATTTTTTATAGATAATGATCTTATTTATAGTCACCGTGGTGAGTGGGGGGGGCGCGAAATATTTTCTCTTTCCTAGGGGGGGCTTTGCAAAAAATAATTGAGAAGCACTGGTGTAAGAGGACAATGTACAGTATTTGTCTAGTGATAATATGGTGTGTATAATGTGTTTTTTTTTAAATTGTTTTAATTTACGGGATATTAATGCAATTGATGTTTTGAGTTGTTTGTGGGTTCTGTTTGTGCCAGGTGATGAGTGTGGTCTGATGGTTTGGGGTTTGTGCAATGTTTTTCTACCACTAGGCTGTGCTGTTGCACAAACGTGCTTTTTTTTTTTTGCCAGTACGGCTTAAGACTGGTTGCCTTGGAAACACTAGCGTTAGAGACGCCGATCAGTTTTTTTTGGCTGTCAAAAAAGGAAAAAAAATTTTTTTTTCTTAGTCTGGAAAATACCGTATTTTTTGGACTATAAGGCGCACTTAAAATCCTTTAATTTTCTCAAAAATCGACAGTGCGCTTTATAATCCGGTGCGCCTTATGTATTAACTCTGGTTGTGCTTACTGACCTCGAACCGATTTTATGTGGTACACGGCGCTCAAAAATCTGTCAAAAATGTTTTAGTACGACTTTGGTAAGTTACGAAGCCGAACCGCTTGTTGGATTGTCGGAGCATTACGGTAGTCAGGAGCCTCGCGGAGTAATATGTGCTTCAACATATGGCCGGATGGCTTTTTCCACAAATCTCCATCCCTATTGATCTGCCACTCCATGTGCGCCCATCTCACCGATACTGTCAAAACCCAAGTGAAGCAAATTAATTCGGAGCTTGCCATAATTCCGGGTGGATTAACCAAAGAACTCCAACCGCTATATTGGTGTCAACAGGTCGTTCAAAGTTAAATTGCTAGCGAGTTACGCCACTATCTGCCAATGGATCGTGGATCGAAACTGCTCCTGTTTAGCTGTAATTAATATTCAAAAATGATATTTTCGGGACGAAAGAATTCAAGCATCCCGGCATTTGTTTGCATTGTTTACTTCTCGGGGCTGCCGCCGGAGAGCGAGCCGTATCGATTACTGAGCGAGTATTCTGGCGATGTAAACAGCCACGGACCAAAAACGTTCCGCCTGCTCATGGAACAGGTCATTCACACTCGCAGACAATCGCGCTATATGTGTCTATAATGACTATAGATAGGATTTTCTTTCCATGCACGCAAAAAAAAAAAAAAAAAAAAAAATTCCCAGATCCGATACCCAAAAGCCGATGGTGTATAGAACACGTATATTAGGATTTGTATGTGAAATTTCGGCATCGAAACTGCTCCCGTTTAGCTGTAAATGGGAGCAGTAAATACGGCTGTAAATACTCTCTGGTGGAGAGCGAGCCGTATCGATTACCAAGCGAGTACCGAATGAGTATTCTGGCCAATATGGCGATGTAAACAGCCACGGACTAAAAACGTTCCGCCTGCTCATTGAACAGGTCATTCACACTCGCAGACAATCGCGCTATATGTGTCTATAATGACTATAGATAGGATTTTCTTTCCATGCACGCAAAATTTTTTTTTCCCCCGGCTCCGACTACCTCGCTTTAATGCGCCTTATAATCCGGTGCGCCTTATGTATGAAATTAGACCATCAAATAGACCGTTCATTGATAGTGCGCCTTATAATCCGGTGCGCCTTATAGTCCCAAAAAATATGGTAACGTTTTTTTTTGGTGAAGTCTCCAATCAGAGTCTGCCTACTCTCTGCCTGCAACATATATTTTGGCGAGTCAGCCGAGGAGAAAAAGTTCTGGAAGACTGCATTTAGTGTGGAAAGGAGGGCTTTTCTCCAGAGATGAACCGAGGGTAAAATAACGGTGGATCCAAAACCAACTGTAACAGACAGCAATGGTAAATTTAAGATGGACTTGGAAATTCTTCTGGACAGAGCCACAACCCAGCTGTACCAGTTAAGCTGGGATCAGATCGTAAGGATCTGTAAGTACCTAAAATGCATAGAGGATGAGGAGGAGGCAGCTAAAAAAGCCGGAGAGCACTTACAAAATTGGCAGAAATGAGGTTGGATGACATTGAGCAGAACATGGAGACAGATGATTCAATTTCCATTATTCAAGAACTGTTAATGTTTATTTGTGGCAATACAGAAGGACTATCCCAAAGGGAAGAACGTACAGCAATGGAAGAAAAACATCTCAAACTAATGCAGTCCCGCAACCACACAGACGAGGAAATAAGAATGCTTGGCATCAAGTTAAATATGTCAGATGTAACACCCTCAAGTACAGTTCATAATCTGCCTCTCACCGAACTGCCAGAAGTGACCATTGGGAGGGAGTTCTGTATTGAACTTAGTTCCCCGCTGACTCTCTTATCATCATCTCTTACCATCCTCACCTGTACATAACTGCCCATCTAACTTATTGTACATTATTTGCACATAACAGTACTCTTAACTTTCTGCACTGCTGCATATATTTACATATATTTGCTTAAATTGCACATACTGTTAATTACCGCATATACTGCACTGCTGTCCTTTGCACTTCTGATTGGATGCTAAACTGTGCTTCGTTACCTTGTATTCATACATGTGTAATGACAATAAAGTTGAATCTAATCTAATCTAATCTAATCTAATCTAATCTAATTTGTGGCCAAATTGGTGAAGGCGGTCAGTGTGACAAGTTGTCATACACCAATTTAATACACCAGATTGAAAGCGGGCTCCGCAAGGGACATGGTGAGTCAGAAGTCTTTGTGGCCGTGATAAGAGCCATAAGCCCAGGTTTAAAGCTCCGGGATATGCTCGAGATAAAGGCTGATTTGACTCTACCTAAGTTAAAGACTATTCTAAAGGGGCATTATAAAGAAGATGACACATCAGACGTGTACCAAAAAACTGTTTGGTGTCTCTAACGCTGGTGTTTCCAAGGCAACCAGTCTTAAGCCGTACTGGCAAAAAAAAACACGTTTGTGCAACAGCACAGCCTAGTGGCAGAAAAACAACATTGCACAAACCCCAAACCATGAGACCATACTCATCACCTGGAGCAAACAGAACCCACAAACAACTCAAAACATCAAATGCATTAATATCCCGTAACTTAAAACAATTTAAAAAAACATGTTATACACACCATATTATCACTAGACAAATACTGTACATTGTCCTCTTACATTTGCTATGAGAGTATAGTTGTGTAGCAGTGACGTTACTAAACCCTGGCATTCTGCCGTTTTTTGTACATGTGGTAGTACTTTTGAGGATTTTCTGGAGAATATTCTGAATAGTTTTATCATTCTGGATATGTTGAGAGCTTTAATAAACCTGCTGAAGACAGCAAGCATATCTGTCCACTCCCATGTTTACAACAGTATGAGAAACTTGAAAAATTACCAGCTTAAGGTACACTGTATCTCAATGGAAGAACACGTGATTAACGCGTGATTAATCATGATTAACTCAACGTTCCAAAAGATTAATCACGATTAGAAATTTTAATCGTCCAACACCACTAATATACTGTATATGATGAATACATTTAGACTCTTAGTGTTGTGTTTATAAATGGCAGCTTTGTGGGGCTAATTAAGCATATAAAGTTTTTGTTCATCATAAGTGTCATTGTGTGTACTGTCTGTGTAGAAAATTCTCCTGACCAATGACCCAAATCTTTTGGTGAATAATATTTGAGTGAAATCTATTCCATTATTTCGTCAATAATGAAATAGATGAGGTAACAGAAAAAAAAACAGCTACAGTCTTTGTCCTGCTGGATTTGTCCTCAGTCACTTTACAACAACAGCTAACAAAACCTTTAATTAATGTATCCACCAGTCCTTTATAATTTCGTATTTTGCAAGATGAGTAGTTTTCCACAGAGGGGTCACAGCCTGATAAATCCACCACTCTGTATCAGTACCAGAAATGATCTTTTTTGATGGCACCAGTCAGCTCCCCGCAAAATGTCAAATGCATTTCATTCCCTATAATTGTTTTGCAATAAAAATACGATCTCTGAATGAATACAACCACTGACAACCACTAATTGGCAGTGCAGGGCCAGTCTGTTACTTTCAACATTTTCAGCACTCAAATAACACACTGAGTGTAACAATGTCAGCAAGTTGGTGACTCTAGATTTGTTGTTGCCGAGATATATTTCACATGCAAACTCATAGTCACCCTTCAGGGTCACAGAGTGAACCTGTGTACCAAGTTGGTGACCCTAACTTTATTAGTTGCATAGTAATAGTGCAAATGGAACGTTAACTTTGACCTTTGACGTTTTGGTCCCAAACTCATAGTCAGGTCATGGTGCAAGTCGTCCATGATGCGTCTTAGATACAACTATGCTATGGATTTGAAAAGCCTACATCATTTCTTTAAGTAGTTATTGCGTTTACAAGATTTAGAGAAAAAGATAAACTCTGACCTTGACCTCAAGGTCATCCGATCAAAGTCAAATTGCAATATGCGCATCATCAGTGTATATCAAACCCTGATACCAAGTTTCAAAACAATCGGAACAAAACTGTAAGAGGAGTTGATTTCACAAAAGTGGAATAGATGGACAGATAAACGGACTGACGGACTGCCCCATAACATAATCCCCCACTGGTCAAAGACCCAAGGTGTTTTCATTAAAAGGTCTTTATCTTTTAGAAATGAATGAGAATATAATGGTAATCTGAAATAGAAGTGTAGATGTGTAGTCAAGATGTCCACCATTGAATGCAAAACTACTTTAAAAAAAAGACATTCTACAGACGGCACGCACTTGATAGGATTATAATGGGCTCCTCTGACCTGGTGTCTAATTATCCACTACACATCAGTTTTTTTTAAGGGGGATTTAACTACGGTCATTAGAATTTTAACCATAAATCAACTATGCCCTGCTGCAGAATTTTAAAATCTGCTTGGAGAAAGTTGCTACCTGTGCTGGTGTAACGACCCGTACTGGGAGAAGAACAGAACTCTCCCTGAGCAGACGAAGGATTCATGTGAGATGTCTGGATGATGAGGGCTCTCTGATGGTCTGACAGGGCCTGGATGTTCCCCCAAACTCGCAGCCACCCCGACATGCAAGAAAAATTGGCCCCTTGAACAAAAACAGACAAAAGAAATGATTTATATAATCAACACTGGTATTGAACTAAATGTGGATTTCATCAGCTGAAGATCTGAAGTGAATGGCACAATTTATTTACACTCGTTTGGTGACTATGATGGAAACAGGGTGGATAAATACAGGGAAAAAGCCTGCTTATTTACAAATGATAGAGCTAAAAGCGGAAAGAGGATCTGAGATGGTTGCTAAAGCCTGTCCTCTAAGTTTTGGTCATCTTTGGGAGCTGCTGTTTTATTTGCAGAAATCTCTTATAAATATATGCCCTTTTTAAAAACATTCAGGGCAACTGCATACAATTCACAAAGGATTTCTGATAAGCGGCACACACAAAAAATAAACTAAGAGGTACATTATTTCAATAGTATTTTCAATATTAATTATGAATAAAAAGTTGGATAATATAATATGTATCTGCCAAATGTGACCTGTACTGTATGTGAAAATGTCTCACCTTGAAGATACACGGCAGAAATGCCACAGTGACACCTGTGCTCCAAGTAGTCGGCTACCTCAGCTACCATTTTACTGTGGATCTGCCCACTGCAATCTAGAGTAATCAGAGGAGAGACTCTCAGCTTTTACGAATCCTCGCAGTTTCCTGACAGTGTAACTGTGTTCATTGCTGTCTGCCACAGTACAGCAGCTTCTACCTCAAAGCTTTTCCATTTCTGTGAATAAAGGCTTTAAATATGTTGTAGAAATCCTATTTTTATTAAGATGTCTCACCTCTAGACTGCTCCTGCCAGTCACTGGATGAGGGTCCGAGGCACAGATCAAGCTGACTTGAGAAGGCCGAGCTTGGACAGAGGTTTTTGCTGTGAGGTGTGGGAGAGGAGCTCGTCCAAGAGGAGGGACTCCTCACTTCACAGCACGAACAGCGGCTGAGGGAGACAGGACTATCTTCTACTGACCTACAGCAAAGCACTCATGAGTACATATAAACCAGTGTACAGGGTGATGAAGTCAAACAGCATATTTAACTGCATTGGACTATACAGGTGAAACCAGAAGTTTGCATTTTATTCTCACTGTCTACATTAAATCAGACTAAACTTTTCCTGTTTTAGGTCAGTTAGGATTGCTGCCTTTCTCGCACACGTCTTTTCAGCTCTGCCCACATATTTTCTATGCGACTGAGATCAGGGCTTTGTGATGACCACTCCAAAACAATGACTTTGTTGTCCTAAAACCATTTTGTAACCAATTTGGTGGTATGGTTAGGGTCACTGGATTAATTTCGAAGACCCATTTGCACCCAAGCTTTAACTTCCTGGCTGATGTCTTGAGATGTTGCTTCAGTATTTACACATAATGTTCTCTCTCATAATGCCATCTATTTTGTGAAATGCACCAGTCCCTCCTGCAGCAAAACACCCCTACAACATGATGCTGCCACCCCCGTACTTCACAGTTGCAATGGTGTTCTCAGACTTGCGAGCTTCCCCTTTTTTCCTCCAAATGTAGTGATGGTCATTATGGCCAAACAGTTCAATTATAGTTTCAACAGACCACAGGACATGTCTCCAAATATTAAGGGCTTTGTCCCTGTGTGCATTTGCAAACTGTAATCTGGCATTTTTTTATGTTGTTTTGGAGTAATGGCTTCTTCTTTGCTGAGTGGCCTTTCAACCCATGCAAGTACAGGATTCATTTCACTGTGGATAATGACACTTTTACCAGCGTCAGCAAGCATCTTTACAAGGTCTTTTGCTTTTTTGGGGGCGGTTGATATGCACATTTCGCACCAACACACTTTCATCTCTGGGACACAGAACCCATCTCCTTCCTGAGCTGTATGATGACTGGACATTCCCATGGTGTTTATATTTGCATATAATTATTTGAACAGATGAACGTGGCCCCTTTAGGCATCTGGAAATTGTACCCCAGAATGACCCAGACTTGTGGAGGCCCACAGTTTTCTTCCTCATGTAAACTTCTGGTTTCAACTGCACATAAGAAAATTCAGTTTGTGTTTGTCATCATATTTGGCATGTTTTTGCTACTGTTCCACGCTATATAAAAAATCTGCCTTACAGTGGTGGAAAATGAGCAGAAATCCAGGGTTTAGTGAATTGTTAAACAGCTCTCCCACAAACATCTCCAGCTGCTTGTGCCTGATTGAACTGTTAACCACACACATTTTTACCTGGTAAATAGGTTTCCTATTTTAATTCAAGCTGCTTTAATTAACTGGTGTGGAGCGTGTGTACAGCGTAGTTTGTGATAAACCATGGTCATGAGCAACAAAGCATGGTTCCACAATGCTGCATATCGAACAAACATTTTCTCAAACCAAAATTTCCTGCATTATTATATTAACAGAGAGGTGATGCTTATGTAAAAGTTAGGGGAACTATTCTCGAAAATGAATTGGTTTTCACTGGATATATTCTGAAATGTCATAAATCAAAATATCAGCTACAATTCTATTATGAGAAATAATGGTTATTAAAGTGCATTGAGATATCTAAAAAAAAATGCTGCTCTCTGCTTTTTACTTAAGTCATTCACTGTGAATGAATAATGGGTCATTTAATCTGAGTTTCTGTGCAATATAGTTAAAAGTGAACCACTTGCAATCATATTCCAACGTGTTTTTTTCATGTTCAGACCTTCAGGCCTTCTTTACCTGAGAGCAGGAATCACTTGTCTCCCTCTCGTGGTAGACAGTGAAGAAAGCAGCTGCTGGTTTTCACTAAATACAAGCACATCTCTTAGGCTGGAATTCGTCAAAGCTGTGCCCGCCCTGCAGACACTGAAAAGGTCGTAGCACAAAACTACTGCTCCTCGCACAGGTATCGTGGATCCTTCTGGAAAAGTCTGATCTATGCAAGAGAAAATTAAATAAAGGAGTTTAGTGATGCTATAAAATAATGTGTTTGTAAAAGGTGGGGGATACAGAGAAAGAGAGTAAAATTAAATAAAAGAAGGTGTAAAGATATGTAATCAACTGTCCTCACCTGCGCCACTGACGTTTCCTATGATGTAAAATCCATTGTTTTTAATCAGTCCAATCAAAGGAAGTGCAGTGACAGTCCCCCTTCGTTCTTGGTCAAACACAGAGAGAACCAGGCCATGCAGATCAGTCATGGGGGGTCCGTGCAGCTCCACAAAGGCCCACTGCTGGCTGTGATTGGTCCAGTGGCCACTAGCCACCTCACTAATGACCACGCCCTCGGGGGCTGGAGGAGGCCGAGGGCAGATATTTTCCCTCAGAGGAGTCGGTGGAGCCACCTGCAATAATTGATGTGAGATTTTTTTTTTTTAAACGAGCAACTATGAGTAAATGTAATATATTAAAGCACATGAAATTACATATAAATGCAATGAATAGCTGCATCTGAAAAATATAGCTACAAACGGCAATCATCGGGTTCCAAGCCGATGTAGACTTCAAGGTCTTGGGTTGTTTCACACAGTACGGAGATCATTGAGAGATTGGGACGATTTTTGATCTTTGGAATCATTTGGGGGGTCCTTGTGTGTTCTGGCCTGAGTCAAAACTTTGAGGAGACCCTGGTGACTGTAGAGATCACTGAAGATCATGGAGAGATCAAAAATTGGCCAGATCACTCAACGATCTCTCAGTGATCTTCACCCCTGTGTAAAGGGGGTAATTAGTAACAGCATTTGAAACCGAAGATGTGCTACACATTAGTTTTTAAAGCAGCACTATATAACTTTTTTGTTCCTGGTAGGAATACTGAAAAGACAACAACGGCGGCCACAACCCCATTCCCAACAGCCAACCACAGAGCGTTTTGTCGTTGGTGGCTAAAGTTGTGCCCTGTGATTCACTAATGGGACCAAAGCAACAGCCACCACAGCTGCTGCCCCCCAGTGATTCCACCAAAAAAAAAAAAAGTTGTTGCAGGCAATGTGGGCCCACTCAGGCTATGACGGAAGTGACACTCTGTCAAATGTTGGTGCACCATACAAAATACTTTTGTAAAGAATATTTTTATGTGGAAAATCTTGCTTTAAAATGCACAGGAGAGAAACACTGTACTTCAGTACCAGACTTCCCTGTCAACATTTGAACCTGTGACCTCCAGCATACCAAGCCGTCACCTTAATCACAACACTGCTTCAGCTCACACTCTAACTTTCTCAAAACATAAGTGCTCCACTGAAAGGGATTCCAAGTAGCAGCAGAACAATTTTTAAAGTTTAATGTGTGCTACACATTGTTTTCAAATGCAAAGGAGATGCATGTTGTACTTCAGAAGGAAACGTCCACCTTACCTACCCACACGACTGCCATGGGTCACACACTGATTTTCTCACACACTAACAAAATGTTCCGTTAACAGGACACAAAGTGTGATAGACATTTCATAAATATGATTTTTGGAACATGAACAGAACTGCATGAAATCTGGTGTTTTGCTGAAGAATACTGTTGTGATTGTGAGTGTGAAGACTGATAAGATAAGATAAGATAAGATAAGCCTTTATTAGTCCCACAATGGGGAAATTCCAGGATTGCAACAGCATAGGGATAGCAACACTCAGAGCAACAATCAGAAGGCAAGAAAAAACAACATCTAGTAAACATATGTCCATATTACTATAAATGTATATATATAGACACACAGTGCAGAGCATTATGGCTGGTGAATGTGCAGCAGAAAGTCTAAGCTCTCTCTCCGCGGATGCAGCGGGCCAGCTGGAAGTCTTTGGGCATGATGGTGACCCCCTTAGCGAAGAAGAGACCCACCAGGTGGGCCTCGCTGGTCTCCTGCAGAGCCATGACGGCGAAGCTCAGGAAACGCAGGACGTCTTGAAGTCCTGAGCGATCTCCCTCACCAGGTGCTGGACGGGCAGCTTACGGATGAGCAGCTCCGTGGATTTCTGGTAGCGACGGATCTCTCTCAGAGCCACGGGCCTGTGACGGCGAGGCTAGCTGTCTCCTGGGGGGCTTCTTCCTCCATCAAGTTTGGATCACAAGTTTGATCAAGTTTGGATCACTACATCAACAGTTAAATCCAAAAGTACAGGCCAAAGAGAAACTGTACAACTTGATTGGCCTATAAAATCAAAACAGATTGACATTTTTGGGATAATTTTAACAACTTTTCATTATCAACACCTGTTGATGATTTTTGCTTAATTTCAAGCAGTTTGGATGAATGGCCTTTGAGCAGTTCATTTTTACTTCAGTTGCACACTTTTGAAAATATGGTGCAGAAAATGTCATTGCCAGAGCATAAGATCAGTGGAGAAAAATTGTAGATTTCAGAGATTAGAATGATGAACGAATTTTAAATCTAGGACTCGCTGTTCTCGAGATATTTGGAGAAATTTAAAACAGTTTGTTATAGCACCACCTACGCATGCAGTGCCTTGATTTTTGCATAGCTACTTGGAACCCTAAATACAGGTACCAAAAATTATAATATCATGAAAAAGTTCAATATTTTTTGTCACTCATTTCAGAAAGTGAAACCCATATATTATATAGATTCATTACACATAGAGTGAAATATTTCAAGCCTTTATTTCTTGAAATTTTGATGATTATGGCTTACAGATAATGAAAACCCAAAATTCAGTGTCTCAAAATTAGAATATTACATAGGATCAATAAAAAAAGGATATTTTAAACAGAAATGTAGGGCTTCTGAAAAGTATGTTCATTTCTATGCACTCAGTACTTGGTTGGGCCTCCTTTTGCATGAATTACTGCATCAATGCCGTGTGGCATTGAGGTGATCAGCCTGTGGCATTGCTCAGGTGTAATGGAAGCCCAGGTTGCTCTGATAGCAGCCTTCAGGTCATCTGCATTGTTGGGTCTGGTGTCTCTCTTCCTCTTGACAATACCCCATAGATTCTCTATGGGGTTCAGGTCAGGCGAGTTTGATGGCCAATCAAGCACAGTAACACCATGGTCATTGACCCAACTTTTGGTACCCTTGGCAGTGTGGGCAGGTGCCAAATCCTGCTGGAAAATGAAATCAGCATCTCCATAAAGCTTGTCAGCAGAAGGAAGCATGAAGTGCTCTAAAATTTCCTGGTTGATGGCTGCATTGACTGTGGACTTCAGAAAACACAATGGACCAACATCAGCAGATGACATGGCAGCCCAGATCATCACTGACTATGGAAACTTCACACTGGACTTAAAGCAACGTGGATTCTGTGCCTCTCCACTCTTTCCCCCAGACTCTGGGACCTTGATTTCTAAATGACATGCAAAGTTTACTTTCATCTGAAAAGAGGACTTTGGACCACTGAGCAACAGTCCAGTTCCTTTTCTCCACAGCCCAGGTAAGACGCTTCTGACGTTGTCTCTGGTTCAGGACTGGCTTGACACGAGGAATGCGACATTTGTAGCCCATGTCTAGGATTCGTCTGTGCGTAGTGGCTCTTGATGCACTGACTCCAGCCTTAGTCCACTCCTTGTTAAATTCTTGAATGGATTTTGCTTGACAATCCTCTCAAGGCTGCAGTTATCCCTTTTGCTGGTGCACCTTTTTCCTACCACAGTTTTTCCTTCCACTCAACTTCCTGCAAATATGCTTGGATACAGCACTCTGTGAATAACCAGCTTCTTTAGCAATGACCTTTTGTGGCTTACCCTCCTTGTGGAGGGTGTCAATGACTTTCTTCGGGACATCTGTGAAGTCAGCAGTCTTCCCCATGACTGTGCAGCCTACTGACCCAGACTGAGAGACCATTTAAAGGCTCAGGAAACATTTGCAGGTGTTTTGAGTTAATTAGCTGATTAGGATGTGACACCATGACTTTCCAATATTGAACTTTTCACAATATTCTAATTTTCTGAGACACTGAATTTTTGGGTTTTCATTATCTGTAAGCCATAATCATCAAAATTTCAAGAAATAAAGGCTTGAAATATATCACTCTATGTGTAATGAATCTATATATGGGTTTCACTTTCTGAAATGAGTGACAAAAAATACTGAACTTTTTTATGATATTCTAATTTTTTTGAGATGTACCTGTACAGTATGGAACTTCTGGAAGTTTTTTTTCCCCAGTGACACCTAATATATGCAAAGTGAACTGCAGCCCTGTTCACTGGACCAAACAGTCACAACAAACAGTTGCCAGATGTTTAAAAAAGCACCTTTAGTATGTGCAGACAAGAAGATTTTGTTAACTACTTCTAGAATCTGTTTTTGAGCTAAATGAATTTCAGACCTCACCTTATGATTATTTTCTTAAAACCATATGCAAGAAAGCTGCTTTCATATTAAATTAATTCTCCTTCACAGTCTGTTTTTGGAGCAATCTGCCCCATCATGAAAACAATCTCTTTATACTCACTGAAAAAGCAGACAAATCATGGGGGTAAAGACCTCTACAACGGCTGAGGGCCTCGTCCCCGTCCAGAACATCTGGATCCTCCAGCAATGGCAGCTGTCCTGGTGTCAGAGTTTTACTAAGCTCCAGTGCCTCCCTGTCAGATCCTCTCTGTCTGTACACCACCGCATCGAGAAGTCCTTTACTGGGGATCCCTCTCTGAGTAGCTGAAGGTGGGCCAAAAGGGCTGCGGTAGAGTGCCACAGCATCCGGTCCGTTCCGGATGGTTTTAGGAGGCAGGCGGAGTGACGGAGCTGGCACCAATCTGTCACTGCCCAACAAAAAATATCCTCTGGCAGTGGTGAAGTGCCCGCTCAGGCTGATCTCCCTGTAAGGTTTGTTGTTGTGTGCACTGAACAGCAATATCCAGATGCCCTGCAAGGAGACTCTGCGGCCCGATGGATGCCACAGCTCGATGTACTCGCCGTCCTCAGCTTCACCTGGTGTGTTGGTGTTCAGCTCATTGATCAGGAAGTCACTATTACCCCAGGGTGGTAGATGAGGCGGCGAGTCTGTGCCTCCTGGAATCACTAAAGCATACAGAAAGGAGTTCATTGGCTGGTGAAGAATAAACTGTAATTTTGGTCAAAATGGTAAATGGCCTTCACTTATATAGTACTTTTTCTCATCTCTAGATGACCAAAGCACTTTGCAGATCCTGCTATCTTCCCATTCACACACACACACACACACACACACATTCACGGCAGCAGAGCTGCCATGCACAGGTGCTGGCCTGACCCACCAGAAGCAGCTGGGGGTTCAGTGTTTTGCTCAAGGACACTTCAACATGCAGACTGCAGACAGAGCTGGAATCAAACCCCTGACCCTCCGATCAGTAGTCGGCCACACTACATCTGCGCCACAGCTGCCCTATGCTACTGTATGCGTAGATATTTTTTAAATACAGCTGATAATGAGAGTGTACAATCATTACAGATGTGACAGTGTTTATAATAAGAATGTTACCCTTGATGTTTTCTCACAACTAGTTAAGGATATATTACTTATGTATGTATACTAAATTTAAGATTTGCAATACATCTGCCCTTTTTTCATTTTTTTCATCCCTTTTTAACGGCAGGCTGAAGACACCACATGCCAACTGTGAGTTTGCAACATTTATTAACATAAACACGAACACTGTACAAAAACACTACACTTACACATAAGGGAATGATGAGGAGCGCTGGAGGAGAACGGGGCTCACGACCGGTAGGAAAAGAGAAGAGCCTGGATGGACCCAGGCTGAGGTGCTCGGACATGCCAGGGAAAAAAGAGACAAAACCAGCCAGAGTAACACCCGAAAAAGCCGGGGCTCACAGCTGGCAAACGAAGAGGAAAAGGAGTAATCCCAGACGGAGTGCACCCGTTCACCTCTGCGGAGAAAACACATTCACTCAGAGTTACAACAGGTAACTCTGAGGAAGCTATCAGTAGGACACGGCAACAAGAAACGTTGTCGTATCCTTAAATAAGTAAATGGGAAACTCAACCATGAATGACAGGTGTGGTTCACAAGAGTGGGGAAACAATTAAAACAACAAGTGACAGCCGTGAAACAGAGTTTGACAGCCGGACATACAGTACATAAGGCTCTGTCAAAATAAAAGCGCCAGAGTGACTAAATAATGGTACTGAAAATGGAATGAACATAAACCCACGAGATGCAAATAATACAATAAATACAAGACAATACACAAATACATAAACAAGACTATGATGAAAAACCTAAGAATACAAGATAACTCATCAATGAACAGAGACAAATAACCCCGACAACATACAGAAACCCCCCAAACTAAGATAACAATAGTAAATACACAATAAACAGAGATGTAAACAAACAGAAGGACTTAAACTAAACTGGAAGCTGAGCACGGCACCCACTCGTGTGCTGTCATGACAGTGCCCCCCTCCCCCAAGGGTGGATTCCAGACACCCTGATGCAACAACAAAAAAAAAAAGAGGACCTACCCATAAAGAAGACCCCCCAACAAGAAAGAACAACCTATCCCAGGAGGGAGGAGGGGGAACCCAGGCACGGAGGGACCGAAACAAACCAGAAAACAAGAAAAAACTCATGACCCACAACACTGTACAGCAGGTGACAGTAGAATACTAAAGAAACAGAGTGAAAATCCCTGGGCTAATGGACCGTGGGGTACGACACCCCCACCACCACCACCAACGTGGAACCCGTGCTCCTGCGGACCGCAGAGACCTCAGTGTGGATAGAGTGAGTCAGTGGTTGCAGGGAGCTGGCATCCAATGGAGAGGATTGCTGACCAATGAAGAAACCAGGCGAAAGGATGGCTGACCAGCAAGGAAACCAGGTAAAGAAAACGACTACCAAGCAGAGAAGGCAGGCAAAGAGGATTACTGACCAGGGTGGCTGACCAGCAAGGGAAATAGACAAAAGGGATGACTGACCACCGGGGAAGCTGGATGAGGGAGACTGATGATCACTGGCGAGCTCCAGTGAAGAAGGGGGAACTATGGCGACCTTGGGTGGAGGCGGAGGACCCACGGCAACCTCAGGCAAAGGTAGAGGACCCACGGCGACCTCAGGCGGAGGCAGGGGACCCACGGCGACCTCAGGCGGAGGCAGGGGACCCACGGCGACCTCAGGCGGAGGCAGGGGACCCACGGCAACCTCAGGCGGAGGCAAGGGACCCACGGCAACCTCAGGCGGAGGCAAGGGACCCACGGCAACCTCAGGAGGAGGCAGGGGACCCATGGCGACCTCAGGAAGAGGCAGGGACCCACAGTGACCTCAGGCGGAGGTAGAGGACCCACGGTGACCACTGACGGAGATGGAGGACTAACGATGATCTCTGACGGAGATGGAGGCTCAGAAAGAGGGGAAACAGACACCAGTTCAGAGTCAACAGCAGCAGTGGAGCTCGGCGAGGGGAACTCAGATGCAGCTGGTGGCTGCAACTAGTACCCCCCCACCAAGAGTCAAGCAAGATCTCTCTAATACAGTTAAAGTGAAAACAAAAAAGAGAACTTATCTGAGCTCAAGTTCCACCGCCGTCCAGGACTGTGGCGAATTAGGCTGGGATGTCTCGACTCCGGACATCTGGCAATCTAACCCTAGCACAGTCACCTCAGACAGGGAAGAAAACAAACACCGGAGCATTACCGGCAGCAGTTTAGCCCAGCGAGGAGAACTCAGGAGCAGAGGACATCTGCAGTTGATTCTCCCTGCCACGAGCAAGACAAGATTTCTCTAAAGCTAATAATGGAGTGACTGAACAGAGAACGTGTCTTGACTCGAGCTCCACCGCCATTCAGGACTCCAGCAACTCTGCTGTGATGACTCCCGCAGCAGGCATGACGGTGGATGCAGCCCAAGGACCTCAAGGCATGGCGACTGACGCAGGTAGAACTCCCGATGTAGTGGCTAACGCTGGAGGTTGCCTCACCATTGATGCCGGCTCCCATGCTGCTGAAACCAGGAGACACTCCCCTGTCATCTCAAGTTTCAGGGTGCAGGTAACGGTCTCCTCCCATCCAGGATGTGGCTGCAGGGCAGAAATGGAATTTTCCCGGGCCGCAGGCTCCTACGTCGTCCGGTGGCTCCATCCCAGGACCAGCGGACACTCAAGGGACACAGGAGGAGACATGGAAGAGGCAGGTGAGGAACCGGTGGCAGCAGCAGGCAGTGAGGACTCAGCTAATGTGGGCTGCAGGTGCTGAGCCTCACCACCGGGAATAAGACAAGGCATTTCATCTAAAAGCGTTTGAGAACAAAAATGTACTTACCTTATTTCCCGGGGTGTGATGGTAACTGCTGCAGAAGACCCAGGTGAATTCCTCTTCATGGCTGCAGCGGGCATGGGCACCAATGTAGAAAATGGAGGAGAAGGCCCTGCAGGCACGCTGATGGCATGCCACTCAGCAGTGGGAGGTGACGCCGTGGAGGAGAAGGGGACAGCAGCAGCAGACAAGGAGGAGGAGACTGACGGGACAGCTGAGGGGAAACAGTTCAAAAATGGTGAGGAGGCTGCTGCTGTGGTTCTCCAGAGTGGTGAGGAGGAGACTGCTGGGAAGGTGGAGGCTGCGGAGGTCACCAGGCAAGGAGGCGGAGGCAGGTGAGACACTGGAATCTGGGGACACTCATTCATCGGCACAGACCTCGGTGCAGATGGTTTGCCAGACCTTCTCCCGCGGAGTGGCTGTGAAGCTGACGGAGCGGGAACTGAAGCTGGGGGCTGGCGAGGAGCCGATGGCGCCAAAGTCCAGGGATGCTCTCTCATCGGCGCAGACCTCGGTTCGCTGACAGGGCTCTTGACCTTCCCATGATACTCCCACTACAGGTCTTCCACCAGGAAAATCTTCTCCCTTCCCTCGGCATGCAACACGAGCCGAGGATGACGCTGCACAGCCGCCTCCACAAGACCCAAGTACCACAGAGCATCTTTAGTGGTGGAATATTGATGAGCATTGACAATAAGTTCGTCTATCTCCATAATAGCTGTGCGGAGGTCCCACCCCAGGCTCAGCGGGTACTATCTTCTGCCTGCTGACATCTCAGCAGGTGTGGAGTAACAAAAAGGGGAAAAAATAATTACGAGGAAAAAGAAAAAAATGCAAAACTCACAGAGGCTGGTGTGACACACTGGCCGTGTCCTTCTGTCATAAATCGCCCTTTTCAAGGGCAGGCTGAAGACACCACATGCCAACTGTGAGTTTGCAACATTTACTAACATAAACACGAACACTGTACAAAAACATTACACTACGACATAAGGGACTGATGAGGAGTGTTGGAGAAGAACGGGGCTCACAAATGGTAAGAAAAGAGAACAGCCTGGATGGACCCAGGCTGAGGTGCTTGGACATGCTGGGGACAAAAAGAGACAAAATCAGCCGGAGTCACACCCGAAAAAGCTGGGGCTCACGGCTGGCAAACGAAGGGGAAAAGGATAAATCCCAGATGGAGCGGACCCATTCACCTCTGCAGAGAAAACACATTCACTCAGAGTTACAACAGGTAACTCTGAGGAAGCTAACAGTAGGACACAGCAACAACAAACATTGCCTTGTCCTTATATAGGTAAATGGGAAACTCAACCATGAATGACAGGTATGATTCACAAGAGTGGGGAAACAATCAAAACAACAAGTGACAGCTGTGCAGCCCGTGAAACAGAGTTTTGACAGCTGGACGTACACAAGGCGCTGTCAAAATAAAAGCACCAGAGTGAATAAATAATGCTACTGAAAATGGAATGAACATAAACCCACAAGATGCAAATACAATAAATAGAAGATGATACACAAATATATAAACGAGACTATGATGACAAAATTAAGAATACAAGATAACTCATCAATGAACAGAGACAAATAACAACCCCGACAACATACAGAAAAAACCCAAACTAAGATAACAATAGTAAAGACACAATAAGCAGAGATGCAAACAAACAGAAAGACAAACTAAACTGGAGGCTGAGCACGGCACCACCCATGTTCAAAGTCATGACATCATAGAGAAAGAGATATAACATGAGTCCTTCAGTCTGGCTTTATAGGCCTCATATCATGGATTTTGCAGGGAATAATTTTAAGGTTAGACATCTTTAAAGGACATACATATGTCGTTTTAAAGGTCAAAAACAATTTGCGTTGTTTTACAGCTCATCAAAAAAGCCCTGTTGGCTTTCAGCCAGTTTATTAATATTAATGAGCACCTAATCTCACGAGTCAACCTATAGGGAGGAGGTCCGGCATCTGCTGCGATGGTGTGATGACAATAACCTGAACTTGAACACATCCAAGACCAAGGAAATGATAATGGACTTCAGGAGATCTACACAAACTGAGCACTCCCCCCTCTATATTGATGAAGGGGAGGTAGAGAGGGCGGAGAGCTTCAAGTTCCTTGGAGTCCACATCTTGGCTGACCTCACCTGGTCCACAAATATTTCTCACCAGGTGGGGAAGGCACAACAAAGACTGTACTTCCTCAGGAAGCTCCATCAAGCCCATCTACCACAACTCCTGCTGTTTAACTTCTACTGCTCCACCACTGAGAGCCTCCTGACCTACTGCTGTACTGCGGAGGACTGAAAAGACCTGTAGCGGGTGTTGAGAAGAGCAGAGTGGGTGATCGGGACAGCACTACCCCTTGTCAGTGACATTTACACTGGCAGACTCCAGAGGAAAGCCAGTTGTATAATCAGAGACCCCTCACATCCTAGACACTCCCTTTTCTCCCCCCTCCCCTCTGGTAGAAGATACAGGACGCTCAGGACAAAGACAAACAGACTTAAGAACAGCTTCTACCCACAAGCTGTTAAACGCATCCACCACCACCAGCCCCAGCCCCCCTACTAACTGAACAACCATCCACTCTCAGTCTAACGGCCAATGCAATGTTCACTGACTCATGTACCTTGTTTTTAATCTTCGTGTGTTCTAGTTGTTTTATATACAGTAGCGTTTGTATATAGTTTTTATTCTGCACTTTAAGAACCAGCTGCTAAACAGAACAAAGCTGCTAAACAGATTTTCGTTGTTCCTGTAACAGTGACAATAAAGGCCTATTCTAATTCTAAGGTTGTTTTTTATTATTATTAAAAAAAATAAAAAAGTTTTTTTTTTTTGTTTTTTTTTTTAAGTCGGACAATCAAAGAAAGCTGTCAGGATGCATTTGTTCATTAACTTACAGAACTGAAGCTAGATAGACAGACAGATACTTTATTGATCCCAAACTGGGAAATTACAGTGTAACAGCAGCATGACAGTAGACGACCAAAATGACAGAAACACACACACCATAATAGACAAAGGGCATGAATCACCACAAGAGTGCTCAGATCTCCTGACCATTGACCTTGATCTTAAGCCTTGTTTATGCTCCACCTCCACTCTGTGTTGTGTGCACCCTTTGGACGAGGCCAGTGCGCACGCGGCTGTATATATGCTTCATTTTTTGCATCCACTCAGCCAAGCATTTCACGCAGGCGCATAACCATCATTTACAGTTTCGCCCCAGCCCTACTGGGTAGCACAAATGTACTCGCACACCAGTTTGTTAAAGAGTGGAAAAATGAGCCGCGTGCATTTTAGCAGCAACGACATTACAAAGGGGAGAAAACAAACTCCTGTGTTTCTACTTTCACTTCTAATCATCTTTTTCTTTCTCTAGTCACTCATCTTGTCATGTTTCTTTTTAATTTGTCTTCTTCTTCCGTGTTGCCAACTCTCACTCTTATGAAACAAGTCTCACTCTTTCTCCCTCACTCTCTCACACCACAAACCTCATTTCTCACTCCAAAATGAGGAAAATACTGCCAATATCATACTGATCTTCTTCATCTTTTTACACAATAAGAACTCTCAAAGCAGCATAAAGCAAACTGAACATGCTCCAAAACTTATTCTAAGGTAATGAATTCTATGTGTTGAAATAAATAACTCTTTATGGGTATTGTGCATATGCACGCTCACTCTACCCTGCCTCCACTCTCCCTGGTGCACAATTCCCTTTATATCTAACTCCAAGCTTTTCTGAAAAGTTGGCAGCTCTGTTCTTCCTCTTCTTCTTTGCATGCTGTGTTGGTAGTGCCACCTCTTGAATGAATCTTGCGAATATGTAGTCAACGCACCCCGGCAACACAGTCACAAAGTTTGGGCTGCATGCGCTCAGCTGCAGAGAGGCTCCGCAGAACGTAGCGGACTGGAGACGATGATATCACTTACATCACACAAGCTTCACGCTCAAGCAGATGCACAGAGTGGGGGTGGAGCATAAACCCAGCTTTAGCAAAATTTGGATGCAGACACATCTGAGGATCACTGTAAGTAAGTTTGGGGACCGCTGGGGCAATTGTCTTGGAAGAGTAGAAATTTTGAAATGATAAATGCCCAGATCTCCTGGCCATTGACAATGGCCTTGACCTTGAGCTCAACCTGAATGCACACCCACCTGAGGATCCTTGACTGTGAGTCTACGGAGAATTAGGAAAATTGTCTAGGAGAGGTAACAATTTTGATAAAATCCTTTAAGTGCTCAGAACTCCTGACCTTGACTTTGAGCACAGAATCAGGAAACAAATACCACACAGATTCTAATATTCTTCATTTAAATATTATTTTTAAGAGATTACAATACATTTCACTATTATTTATTCAAGTTTTTTTTTCCTTCTGTTTTTCATGTGGTGACAGAACATTTTCACATTCTGGTTTCCTCGGACAAAACTGAAATATCAGAGATGAATCAATATTTATGGTGGATCATGATGCTAATGAAGCTGATAATGTTAGCTTCTACCTTTCAGTTAGCGTGTCATTCCCCAGCCCTCTCCTAAGCAAAGCTACACTAAAGCAGGGCTACCCAATAACAAGAAACGACAGGACTCTGTTGTTAGCGTGGCTACAAAGGCGCAAGTGTCCATGACGTGTGGCCTTGACTCTGAACCCAGCCTAGATGCAGACCCACCCAGGGATCACTGTACATGAGTTTGGTCAGCATCCAGGCAAATGCTTAGGAGGAGCAATGACTCTTGTGAACTGTGGATGGACAGACAGACACAGCACTATGGCATAAGCTCATTTTTCCTTTGCTCGAATGAGCTAATAATAATTCTATGGTGGGAAGCTGCAGCACTGATCATGGACGAAGTTTCAGCCTGCAGGCCCTTCTCCCCCAGGCTGAAGCCATATTGCACATTAGACGTGTTACATGGACCGTGTGTCAACAATCGCTGTTTAATTTAGAAATTAAATATTAATACTGCACCAATAATGCATAGATGATATTATAAAGAGTTATGTAATCAATTTAAGGCTCTTGTAGTTACTGTATGGTTGCAGACTGTGAAACCAGCTCCATGGTTAGTTCATGGTTTACATAATTTCCCAAAGCATACAAAACACCTAATAAACTCGGAGCTGCAAAAATGAAGTCCAGCTAGTTTTAGATGAACTCAACTTTGCAGTTACCCCTTTACACACATGGAAAGCAGCATGAAAGTCCTCATCAGATGCTGCTGTACTCCTGGAAGGTACAAGGTCAGGGGCATGTTCTGCACTTGGAAGCAGTAAATATGCTTGAGTTTTTGGCGCGCTGTCACATCAGTGCAATCTGACATCACCCAAATTTATTACTGAGTAGATGGGGGATTAAACACCAGCTAATGTGCAATCTGGTAGTGTGCTTTACTAACTGCGTCTCTGTCGGGCGATACTTTGGAAAAGCTTAAACCTGCTCTGTACAGGTTTAAGCTGTGTACAGTATATGTGACAACCGTCATATACAGTATTATATCCAGCACTGCAGAAGTAGGACAGTAAGGATTAGCCAGGGGGCAATCACCGGGATCATTGCCCGTTTCTGCCTTTTGGTCAGGAAAAGGCTCCTGCAGCCCGAGGAAGATGGATAAGCTGAAGAGGAGCTTCTTCCCGCAGGCCGTCCGGGTGCTCAATGAGAACACTGCTTGAGGCTGCAACCTCCTCCCTCCACCATCACCACCAGTGCAGGACAAATGGCCTCCCAAAGCATCACCAAGTAAATTAATAACTCCAACCTTTACACTAACTCCAATATCCAGTCAACCGACAAACACCAGATAATAAGAAAGTGAGCAGCAAAACTAAAGGTCCTAAAAGTCAAAAGAGCCCTCGCAAACTAAGTCAAAATATACATAACCTCACAAAGTGAACCTTAAACAAAAGAGAGAAAATAGAGTATTTACGCCATTATTCATTCATACTCTTTATTTTTAGCAAATCAGAGAGAATGTGATCGTTAACTTCCGAAGAATTAAACATACATTAACTTGTTGAAGTTTTCAGTTATACCACCGTTTTCATCCATCTAGCCATTTCCTCTCTCAGTTTATTACTTATGTAACTTCAGGGTGTGGGGGGGCGGGGGGGGGGGTTTGCTTATTTGTGGTCTTGATAAAAATCTCTGTTTATTAAGTTACCTTAACCACACTCTGACTTCTCTTCTGCAAGACATCGTGTTTATGTCCCCAGATTTAAAACAAGACAAAACACTTCAACCCCGTTTCCTTTTAAAGGGATTAAAAGGGAGTCACAACGGCAAAAAACGGACTTCCCTCGATGCTGGCAAAGGCAAATCTAAAGGAAGCCCTTCCACTTCTCTTGTTCTGGTGATGTAGTTTTTCCCTTTCAATTCACAGTAAAGGAGAAGTCTGAAAACTTCCTCAGCGTCAGCATATCGTCTTGCACTTGAGTAGTGTTAAAGAAGCCACAAGTATCTATTTGATCCATCCTTCTTTTCATTCGAATTTGTCTCACACTCCAGGCACTCAGGAGTCAACATCCTTCTTTCCCTGCAGACTAAGGTTCTAAATTTTCCGAGACACACAGCCTCTCGTATCACTCATGTTTCACGGGAAGGGGCATGTCACGGCTTGTCATTTACAGAAAGCAACAAATCCTCAAACACCACACTGCCACCACACCACAATCTTTTCCCACGCACACCCTTTCTAATTTGCAGGTGATGTGTATTGTGTTGTCACAGCAAACACGTTTTCCCCACCTGCTCTTGTAATCTGCAGCTCCTTTGCTCAAAAGACAGAAAACGATAAACAAAAAAAAAAAAAAAAACTTCACAAATTTCGATTCAAAAATAAAAAAAATAGAGCCACAAACTTAGGACAGCAAAGCCTCAAAATGAAGAGAAAATGGCTTATGTAAAAGTTATGAAAAAAGGAAACAAAGTTGCACACAGTATGAGAATACAGTCGCAAGATTAAAAAAGTCGTAAATTTCAAGATTTTTTTTTTTTTTTTTTTTTACAAATCTAGAAATTTATGAGAAAAATTGTGAAAAGATTCATATTTAAGTGGAAAACATTTGCAATGTACTAATGCTGAAAGGCCATTTTATACTTCTGTGGTTGTTTTTCTTTCCTTCTAAGGGTCAGAAATGTTATGTGGGTCCATGCAGAACCCCCCCCCCCCCCCCCACACACACACACAAACACAAAGCTGTTCAAACACTTACTGATGCTGTGAGGGCAGATCTTTGGCCAAGGACACTGGTTGGGCAGTCCAGGAGTTTGTGGAGCCTCCCAGAAGATGCCAGGATCTCTGGGCCAGGTGGCCACACCACAACGGCTCAGATAGAAGCCGCCTTCTCTCAAACTGGAAAAAAAAAATGAACAAGCAATAGTAACAACTAGGGCTGTGTATCCATTAAAAATTGTTAAGCTAATTGACTGCACATTTTTCTATAATTAATTGTGACTAATCACTAAACTTGTGCAAAAGAATCGGTGAAAAAGAAGCATACTTGCGCAACTTTTAACTACTTCTTCATTCATTGACTTCCGGCGTCACATGAGTCAGCAGCCTTTTTGCAGCAGCAGCAGCTCAGTTCTGAGATTTTCTTTCTCGTTTTTAAGACAATTACAATTATTTTCAAGGGTGGCAACAACACTGTTCATTCAAATGTGAAATATACTGTCTGGGTCCATAATTATATTTTGCCAGGTAATGTAACTAACTGTAATGCTGTTAATACCATCTAACTGCGCTGTTCCTGCACTGTGTATATAACTGGGTACATATGTAGATTTATTTACTGCTTTGGCTAACCAATTCTTGGTTTATTATCTTATTTACTATTGCTCTGAGTGTTGCTATCCTTTTGCTGCTGCAATCCTGTAATTTCCCCATTGTGGGACTAATAAAGGCTTAATCTTATCCTATCTTATCTTATAACTGTGACTCATATTCAACAAAAATACTAATAGAGCAACATAAAACACTTGATAATCATGGATGCACATTCAGTTAAAAAAATTATGATAGGAATTTATTATATTCTTTTACAGTTCATCATAAAGAGGAATTTGATTTATTTGCAGCACCATCATTTATAATTGTCAGAGTTCCTGTTTTATTTTGAGACAATCAAAGAGGAAGCGCTTCTACTTATGGTACCTTTCCTAATGATCTCAACCCTTAAAAGTACAAACAAATAGAGCAATTCTTAAGTGATTTCAGGAGCTCCTGACCTTAATTGTGACTTAGAAGCTTTTATTCATTTTATATCAGAGTGTGTGTTTTTGACAGAAACTCTCCCTCTTAATATTTTTGAACGAGGAGCCCAAGTCAATGATGCTAGGTCAGGTGTGTGTATGTGTAATGAATCTATATAATAAAGGAGTTTCACTTTCTAATTTATTGAGATGCACCTGTAGACTGAAAAGTCAGTTGGTTTTTATTACTCTGGCACCCCAAAACTGAATTTGTATACGCAACATTTTTTAATAGTTTTATTTAAGTATCGCAATATTGGTTTCTCTGAATCATTACAGTACTGTGGACATCTTGATACTACACTGTATCGATTTTTTGCCCCACTCCTAGTAAATAATAAAAAATAGACTATGTGAAAGCGCCACAAAAGTAAGCCCAAGCATCTTGATCGCCCTCTGGTGGCTGGCTGTGTGAAGATGATAAGCCCCTCCCACCCCATTATTGTGTGCTGTACTTTGCTAAACTGAAAACTAAAAATGCTCATCAAATAATTTTTTTTTTAAGATTGTTTCTGCCCTCACAGATAGTTTTTAATAATCACAATATTTTTTCAAATGCTCGTTTTTCAGATCAGACTGATTTTAATTTGTTTTTTGTATATCTGACAGTTTCTTCCTTGACAAAGTTTCTTCCCTGACAAACAGTTTCTTCCCCTGGGCCATCTGAACCGCAAATAGCCACAGGCCCCACCCCCTCCCCCAAACGCTCACATGCACAGAACTGAGGACCTTTTAAATATCATTAAAAAAAAACCCTCACCTGTCTTTGCACTCTGCACTTTTCATGCACATTGATCCATCTGTGAAGCCACTACCTAATCTGTATATATAATCTGTGTATATTTTTTTATAATCCTGGGTTATTTTATTCAAATGTGTGTTTTGCAACTCTGTGTCTTATTTATGTCTTTTTTTTTTCTCATACTTACTGCGCTGTAGCCTGGTGGAGCTCCAGCAATTTCGTTGTACTTTACAACTGTACAATGACAAAGCCTATTCTATTCTATTAAAGAGGGTGTGTGGTCATGATTATGGGTGTTCGTATTTGAGGAAGCTATCTATCAGTTGCTGTATAGACTGAAAAGGGCAGTCATGTAGGCAGGAATTCGACACTTTGATCTCACGTCGCTACGGCACGGTGGCAAAAGGTGCCAAACGCACAAGATCAAGGAAGTAGATCTTCACTTTTCTACAATAGAAATAAGTGACAGCATGCTGTCTAAATGTATATACAGTCTATGGCAGAAATTTAAATATGAGGGAGTAAATTATTGGCCTTGGTGAAGGTTTATGGTCTCTATGTGCTTTCTAGTTAAAGGTAAAGTTAGGCTGCTTCTGAAAACGTCTCCATTTTCATGACGATCTAATGCAAAAAACAGGAACACAAGCTGACCCCCCACCTACCCAAGTGACACGCACTTAACTAAACGTGTTGCACAACGTTCAAAACTAATCAAAAATAACAACTGAACATGACTAACACTTCTAGCAGCTTCACCCATTAGTCACACCAATTCTCCTGAGTATAGTCAGTTTTAATGTTGTAAATTATAACTGTGGAAAACTAAAACTATTTCACTGTTCTTGCCTGTTGCTCAGCTGGTACAGCTGCCTGCCTGGGATGAGGGTCTCTGTGAGGCTGGCACTGGGCTTATTTCCAGGTCCAGCAAACACAAATGCATCCAGAGGCTGAATCTGGCTCAGTGGGCTGCCCACAGGAAAGTCTGTAGCTCTTCCGTTGTATATGGCCACTGCCCCAGACTCATCACCTGTGACGAAACCGCAACAGGAACACAAGATTTTACAATGAAGCAAACCTACAAATTAATTAAAATTGATCACATCATAGTTTCTATGATACAAAAATAATTCAAACCATGAGAACAAAATGACAATAGCGGACTGACCTTTCATATAGTTCTTCTCTATGGTGACAGAGATCAATCCATTCCTGGCGCTGGTCAAATCTACGTCCACACTGACGCTGACTTTGTCCATTTTCCCATCCCACACTACAAGGACCTGAGGGCCTGCTGCTGGAGCCTCGGTTAGTTCCACCAATCCATCAACCTGTCCTCCACCTAGCTTCAGCTCCGTAATTAAAGGAATAGTTAACGGAGCAGCAGGCGGAGTGCAGTTGTTCCGCTGACCCGGGGAGGGTGAAGACACCTGAAAGCCCCACCGATCTTCAGAGAGGAGGCACCTTTCTATCGACTCATCCCCCTCCAGCGTTGTTTCATCCTCGACAAAAGCTGGTTCCCCAGGTGTCAAAGTTTCAGCAAGGAATTCTGCACCTCCAGTGCGACGAGTCATGTAGACGGCAGCGTCCACTAACCCAACAGTTGTGACATTCATCTTTTCACTGTAGCGAGCAGCAGAGGTGTGGTAGAGGACAATGGCATCAGGTCCGTTCTGGACCGTGTTCGGGGGCAGGAGGATGGCTGGTTTAGGCAACATGTCCACAGAGCCCACCAGGAAGAAGCCCCGGTCATCTGTGCTGTGGCCCTTTAGGTCCAGCACCTTGTAGGCTATGTTCCCATTTCCATTATAGAAAACAAGAGTGTAGCCATCTAGTGAAGCCCGCTGTCCACTGGTATGATACAACTCCACGAACTCAGTGGTGTCCAGTTTCGGGTTGTCAGCATTGATCTCACTGATAATGAGGCAGGGGTCACTGCCAACAACACCCAACAGGAAGAGATAGGCAATGACACAAGCAACAACGACCACCATGATTTGCAGCTTCTCTGAAAGACAGCAGGGCAAGTTCTGATAAAAAAGAAAAATAATTGCAGCAGTTGCATTTTTCAGAACAATAAATAGACAAGTGGCACATGGGGAAATGTCATACACGTAAGTCCAAGTTATAAATGACTTCCAAGCAACTGCTTTGAGACTCAAACAAGTTGAGCCAAGTACTACTAAAATTCAGATGCTCTGGATTTGTATTTCTTAAATGAACAGAAACTGTTCCAGCATATCGTAAGTCATGCTGATATTTTGTTACAATCAATAACACAACTTAAAAGACCAAATATTGATATAGACTAGAATTAGAAACCATGAACTTTAAAGACAGATTAATGTTTTAATTTCTTTTGGAGATTTCTGGATGTTGTACAAATTGAGTCACGTAGCTTTTTAGCTTCATATACTCTGCATTGCTTGTTTGTACAATGAAGGACAAATCAATTTTTACTGTTTTAGCTACCTCTGCTTTTGATTCTTTGGGTCTACCATGTCCCATAAAAGGCTGCTACTAACTGCACTAGAAGTCACCCACTCAATTTTCAGAAACAGAACAGCTCAAAGGTTCTTGGTTCCGACATCTGGTTGACGGGGGCCTTTCTGTTTGGAGTTTGAATGTTCTCAAAGTACATGCAAGGGTTTACTCTGACAGACCAAAGGAACACTTGCTAAATGGTGATTCTTAAATGGTCATACATAATTCTACGTCTCACTTAAGTCCATAGAATTGAGGATTGTTAGGAGTGCTCTGAGTGGTAACTGAAAGTGGATTTGAGAAGCATTTCATAAATTAAGGATATGCTGATACCAGTATGAGGCTTTATTAGTACCCGAAAAATTTGCACCGATACTTCATACCGATGCCACATTATCACATGTGGCATATGCCAAGCAATTACTCTTTCAACAGCCCTTGACTGCTAAGAGAGAAATCTCTCACATGTGGAGGCACTTCACAGAAAAAGCACAAGGCAGACAAAGTGAAAAGCACAAAGTTTCACTAACTGTTAGTATCGGTTTGCTGTATCAGTGTGCACACAAACATTTGTGCAAGGTCCAGCAAAAAGTCACATTGGTGCATCTCTAATATGAATGCATTTCTATTTCATCGGTCTAAAGTCATGAATGCAAAGTCAAGTCCAGGCTTGTATCAGTGTTAGTAGGGGTGGGGCAAAAAAAAAACCCCAAAACAAAACAATACAGTGTAGTATCGGGATACTTTGTGTCCACGATACTGTATCGATTCAGAGAAAACAGTATTGCAATACTTAAATATGAGAACTAATCACTATCCAGGGGTTGCCACAGCAGATAATGGGACTGTACATTGATTTGGCCAAGATTTTACACTGAATGCCCTTCCTCACACAGCCCTTCCCATTTTACCCAGCACAATCAGTACACAGGCTTTGTGCTTCCACCTGTGGCTGGGCAACCAACTTTCCTTTCCACATTCTATCTATGCTGAGCACCAAGCTAGAAGGTAGAAAGTACCATTACGGTCTTTTGGTATGACTTGGCTGGTGTTTGAATCCACAACCTCCTGGCTGTGGGTCAGTTGCTCTACGGGGGTGCTGAAAAGTTCATAGTGGTCAAATTTGACCAAATGTTTATTTTTCAACATAGTCTACCCTTCAGTCCACACACTTCTTCCATTGGTGTTGCAGTGCTTGGATCCCTGCAGTTGAAAAATAAACCACATTTGGTCAGATTTGACCACTATGAACTTTTCAGCCCCCCCCCCCCCCCCATATATGACTAAGCCACTACTACAGTAAATTAAAAAAAAATGTTGCAAATACAAATTCAGTTTTTGGGTACCAGAGTAGTAAAAAACAATTGACTTTTCAATCCATTAGATGGCGCTAAATGCTCACTGTCTGGTTGGGTCAGTATAGCAAAGGACTGAGTCGTGAGGGCTAGCCAGGAGTTGAACAAGACAGAGATTGGGATGGGACAATCGTAATATATGATATTGCAATACTCAGCGTATGGCAAGATTGTGATAATCCATAATTTCGTTGTGCTGTACAATGACAATAAAGCTTATTCTATTCTATTCTAATATGGTATCACGGCCCAAATACTGGGATAATATATCCTGGGGCTTCAGGTGGTTCTCACCAATATTAGAAAAAAAAAAATCTCAAAATTGTGACTTATGCAATGGAGTCTCCCACCTCTGATAAGCATTATTAAAATGAGTCACCAACTAAAACGAGATCTTATCAAAGGAAAACAAATCACTGAATGTGTTTCTCAAAAGCAGGCCAGACTCGGGAGGAAAATCCTCATAATATCATGAATGAGTCTTTTATTAGACTTTTTTTTTTCTTCATGGTGACACTGGGAAGGCACGACTTGTGCATGAGTCATGAAATGTTGCGAAACACGCTGGCAATCAGAAGGAAACTTTGCAAGGAACTGTGAAATGTCACAAAATAGGTTCAAGTAACTAAATGGACAAGGCGAATTTTGGCCGAGTAGTTTGTCTAGTCTGCGTGATGCAACTTCCTAAACCCATTTCATCCCATTTCAAATCCTTCAGAGCATTACCGTTAGTGGAAATACATTTTAAATAAGGTGCGATGTACACTTAGAAAGTCCCTCTTTAACGAGTCTGCGGGGTTAAATTATCTCCCATGTCTATGCACTTATTCCAGTCACGGCCAGGCTGACGTGCATGCATCTTTCCCCTCGGAAAAAAGCCTGTCAATCTGCTTTCTATCATCGCCACACAAGCTCCCCAAAGGCGACGACACTTACCGATTTTTCCTCGCTCTTCGCCGGGAAACTATCGCCTGTCGGTGCTATCCAAAGTCCGGGGCTAAATTCAGAAAGCGTTACCAGCCCTAAATATTGTTATTAAAGTTTATTTTCTGTCTTCCTTCGCTCCAGTCATTCACAAAGCAGCACTTTCTCTCCCCCCGAACTGTGGGCGGTCAGACTGACTGAGGGGGATGAAGCTTTTTTTTTTTTTTTCTTCTGAGGTTCAGACCAGCAGCTGAAGACAAAACACACAGGAGAAGAAGAGAAAATCACTGCTAGCATGCTAAAAGGTGAGCAGAATTTATAGTAGAAACCCCACCCCCATATAGAGGCGATATTACAGTAGTTCACGTTGTAGTGTGGAGAAAGGAAGCAGGCGAGGCAATGAGCTAGACAACACAAGAACGTTATTCCTTCTCCAACATTCAGTACAGAAAAAGCTCTCTCTGGTCTCTGTGCATTCTCCTTTTATACCTTTAATTCCATGCATTGAGACCCGGAACTTCCAACCATAATACATTGTTTGGAACAAAGACCTGTGTGGCACATAAACATAACATCACACCGCCACCGCTTCGCACCCCCTTCTTCTTCCAGTGGCTCCATTGTTCGCTCCTCTCCCCGGGGGGGAGGGGGTCAATAGTCCTTACTGTCCCGACTGAGACCCCCTGGTGACACTTCCTCCTTCAGCCCATTGTTCCCCCTCTCCCCAGCTGCTTTCCCTTCTCTGGGTGGAGAATCCCCCACCTGTACCACCACACAGCCCCCCCCCCCAAACACCCAGAAGGGGCACTACCCCCCCATCCTTTGGGCTTGAGCCAGTGCCCATAGTGGCTGTAGCGGGGGATCGCCGATCCACTCGAAACACCCTGCTGGCGAGGTGTACAGGAGGGCATGTCAGTCTGTGGAGGGAAAAAGGGAGGGGGGGAAACACATCAGCGTCGTGGGCACAGGTTCCTACCGAGGGAACACCAACTTGCGGGGCCACCAATGGTGAGCGTCCGCACCAGGGAGCCTGGGCCAATGTCACCTGCTCATCTGCCAACAAAAAAGCAGGCTTCAGCCTGTCAATGCAGACGGTCTCCCTACGCCCCCCCCCCAAGTCTAACACAAAATGCTTCGCCCCAGGTTCCAACACCCTGAACAGTCCATCGTATGGTCGGCGCAGCAGGGTCCGGTGTGCATCATGCCTGCCAAAAACAAAGCTGGCATTCTGTAAACTCTTGGGGACGGAAGTGCGGGGAAAACAATGGTAGGCCGGGCCCGGTACGTTAAACGCCTCCATGCTGTGCAAAAATTGTGCGGGCAGATCAGCCTCGGGCGTGGGGTTTTCCAGTAAAAACTCTCCGGGGATCTGCAGCGGCTGAGAAAAAATGAGTTCTGCCAGGGAGGCTGACAAAGCCTCCTTAGGCGCAGAGCACAACCCCAAAAGAACCCAGGGCAGGCGGTCAACCCAATTTGTATCCGCGAGTGAAGCTCTGAGCACTGCCTTAAGTGACCTGTGAAAATGCTTGCATAACCCGTTAGCTTGGGGGTTGTACGTAGTAGTGTGGTGAATTTTGACCCCCAGGCTCTGGGCCATCGCAGACCAGAGTTCCGAAATGAATTGCGGCCCCCTGTTGGAAGTGATGTCCGATGGGGATCCAAACCGTTCAACCCAAGCTGACAAAAAGGCACGAGCTACTTCCGCGGACGTGGTAGAAGCCAGTGGAACCGCTTCAGGCCAGCGCGTGGTGCGGTCCACGATAGTCAAAAGGTGCATGAAACCTTGCAACAGTGGGAGGAGTCCCACCAAATCCACGTGGACGTGGTCAAACCTCCTGGCTGGGATTTGGAAGGGCTCGAGGGGGGCTCTGGTGTGCTTGTGCACTTTGGCCCACTGGCACGTGACGGAAGCTGCAGCCCACTCTTTTACATCCTTGCGCAAGCGAGGCCAGACGAATTTCACCCCCACTAGCTTCACTGAAGTGCACATGCCCGGATGCGAAAGAGAGTGGACTGACTCAAAAATGCGACAGCACCAAGAGCTCGGAACCACTGGGCATGGGCGGCCGGTGGAGACGTCGCAGAGCAAAGGAGGGCACCCTTCTTGCACCACCCTGCTCCCCAGCCTCAACCTAGTAGGCGCCAACTGGAGCCCGCAAATGTGTGCGTCCCCGGCTTGCTCCGCGGTCATAGCAGAGAAATCTATTCCCATGTATACCGGGGAGACTAACGCACGCGACAGACAATCGGCCACGGCATTGAGCTTACCAACAACATGTTGAATGTCGGTCGGAAACTCTGAGATCGCAGCCAAATGCCGCTGCCGGGCTGACCGCGGTTCCGAGACCTTGGACGTTGTGTACATCAGTGGCTTATAGTCCATGAATGCAGTGAACTCACGCCCAACTAGCCAAAACTGGAAATGGCACGTCACCAGGTGTAGAGCCGACAATTTTCTGTTGAATGTGCTGTATTCGTGTTCGTTGTTGCACAAAGTTCAACTGAAAAATGAGACCGGCTGCCACGCACTGGAGACGTACTCCTCCACCACTGCTCCTATGGCAACATCAGATGCATCCGTAGTGAGCACTATCCATGCCGATGTATCAGGATGGGCTAGCAACTCGGCATCTGCAAGCACTGTTTTGGTGTTTATGAAAGCCTTGACTCGCTTGGGAGTCCAGTCGATGGTTTCCGCGGGCTTCTTTTTTATTAGCGCAGCATACAACGGCTGCATCAGATGGGCTGCCCGGGGAAGGAAATGGTTATAAAAATTAACTATTCCTAAAAACTCCTGTAGTGCCCTCACGGTCTGCGGACACGGTAAATCCGACACAGCACGCACCTTATTCGGTAACGGAATCGCGCCCTCCGGCGAAATGTGGTGACCCAAAAAATCAATCACTGGCACACTGAACTGGCACTTCACTGGGTTAACTATCAGCCCGTGTGCTTCCAACTTCTGGAAAACTGTCTTGAGATGGGCGATGTGCTCCTCCTCGGACGTGCTAGCTACCAGAATGTTGTCTAAGTAGACAAAAACGAAGGACAAGTCACGAAGCACTGCGTCCATCATTCTCTGGAAAGTCTGCACCGCGCCTTTTAATCTGAACGGCATGCGTAAAATCTTGAAAAGGCCGAAAGGAGTTCTTACCACGCGCACTGGGACCTGGTGGAAACCGCGGACCAGATCCACTTTGGAAAAAACACGCACCCCAGCCAGGTGCATGGAAAAATCCTGGATGTGTGGGATAGGAGATGATTGTGTTCCGTGGCATTGTTCAAGCGCCGGAAATTGCCGCACGGTCGCCACAACCTGTCGGCCTTAGGCACCATGTGAAGCAGGGATGCCCACGGGCTGTTGGAGCACCTGACGATGCCCAACTGCTCTAAGTTGGCAAACTCCTTGTGCACGCTGGCCAGTTTAACCGCGTCCAGGTGCAGAGGTCGCGCAAACACCGGTGGGCCTTTTGTAGTTATAAAATGTTCAACCCCGTGTTTCGTTATTGTAGCCGAAAAAGTCGGGACCGTGAGTGCTGGGAACTGTGCGAGTAAATATTGGTACTTACCTCCTGGAGCTATAATGTTAGCCAGTGTTGTTGACCCAGCTCCCTGAGCTGTGCAGGGCAGTGAGGTAAAAGCGACAGCATCCACTAATCGCCTATTAGCAACATCGACTAACAACCCATAAGCACATAAAAAATCTGTGGCTAAAATGGGGGCAGAACATGCAGCTACCACAAAGTCCCACTGAAAATTACGTCTGTGCAAGCATATCGTCAGTGTCCATTCACCAAATGTCCTGATGGTGGATCTGTTGGCGACCATGAGCTCGGGACCGCTGCCTCCCTGTCTGCATTGACCGGCAGGATGAGGCTCTTCTGGGAGCCAGAGTCCACCAGAAACCGTCTCCCTGAATGTGTGTCCGTGACATAAAGCAGCTTGTTCCTGTTGCCAGCGGTTGCAGCTGCAACTGAGTGCCGAACGTGCCGTCTTCCTGGCTTCTTGAACTGGCATGGCGGCAAACAGCGTTGGGCATCTGAGCCGAAACAGTGATTATAGGAACAGATTGCCCTGTTCCGGCATCCTTTGGCATCCGTCCCAGCTACCACCAACAGCTCCTCGATCTCGCTGGAGTCCCTCATGGATGCCGGTGCCACTGCATGCACGCTGAGAGCCCTGGTTGCTAAAATGATGCGGTCCGCTTCCTGTGCCAGGGAGTGGTAGTCCTTGGTCACTAGCAGCGGCGAGTTGGCCAGGATCGCCCTCGCTGTAGCAGGTAGGTTCCTGAGGAACAAGTGGGCGAACAGGAAAGATTCGTTGTTCTTCCCCCTCAGCGCCAACATGCTCTCCATGAGTTCCACGGCTGACCTGTCACCTAACTCTGAACGTGTTAGGAGTCTGTCTGCCCTCTCACTGTCAGACAGGGTATAGCGCAGGAGTAACATCCGCTTGAGCACTTCATATTTCCCCTGGGCCGGCGGCTCCTAGAGCAGGCTCGTCACGTGTTGCATGGCGTGTGCATCCAGCGCAGTGACCACATAGTAATATTTTGTGTCTTCCGTTGTTATCCCGCGGAGTGCGAACTGGGCTTCTATGTGCAGGAACCACATGGTTGGGCTGTGAAGCCAGAAGTCTGGGAGCTTGACTGAGACAGCGCACACGGCGCTGGTGCTCTCCATCCAGGTAGTCTGCGGGGTGGTGCTCGGCTCGCTGTCCATGGCACATCTTGGGGTCACCAATGTGGAGAAAGGAAGCAGGCGAAGCAACGAGCTGGACAGCACAAGAACTTTATTCCTTCTCCAACATTCAGTACAGAAAAAGCTCTCTCGGGTCTCTGTGCATTGTCCTTTTATACCTTTAATTCCATGCATTGAGACCCAGAACTTCCGACCATAATACATTGTTTGGAACAAAGACCTGTGTGGCACATAAACATAACATCACACCGGCACCGCTTCTCACCCACTTTTTCTTCCAAGCGGCTCCGGCGTTCTCTCTTCTCCCTGGGGGGGGGGGGGGTAGTCCTTACTGTCCCGACTGAGACCCCCCGGTGACACTTCCTCCTTCAGTCCATTCTTCCCCCTTTCCCCAGCTGCCTTCACATGGTGTGTTGTAGCTGGTGGCTCAAGTTGCACCCTGTGATTGGCTGTTGTTACTCAGGTCATTATTGCCATACTGTCAGTTAGGGATGGGCGATACCAGCAATTTTCCTTTTGATACCATACCATTAATTTATGGGACTTTTTCTTCGATACCAATACTGATACTTTTTGCCCAAAATCACATGATTGCAGTTTCATTAACAACTTTATTGCAAGGGCAATATGAAATATGGATAAAACTCATGAACATAAACACTTGAAAGAAATGCTTATAAAATGATCATAAAATAGAACAATGAGCAAAGTAAATAAAAATAAAATGGTTTTTTTTCCAATTATAATAAAAATAATTAAGACTTAAAATGAATGCAATATTAATTCAATTTCTTAATTTAGTGAAGATTCTCAACTGAATTCAAGTATTTTTTACTTCTGAAATGTTTCACCATTCATCCAAATTCTATGGTAATACCAAGTATTATGTATTTATTCAGTGTTCATATTGTTCATGTCGGAGCTTTTATTTGTGTGGTACAGGATGGCAGTCCCGGTTTCCGGTTCCGCCATCTCCGGTAGTATAAGAGGGGCTGCTGGTAGGGGGGCAATCTCTTCCGCCTTTCCTCTGCCAAGCGGCTGCATGTGTGGTCGGGTGTACAGAGTCCAGCTGGTTTAATAAAGCAGTGTTCAGCTCCCCTCCTGGCCTCATCCTTGTCTACTAGTTACGACATAACAGTTGGTGACAAGCGGTAAACTCATGGAGGCGTGTGGAACATCAATTCGTCCATTCCTGGAGCTCCTGGGGGAGCGTCTGTGCTGTGGCCTTGTTGGTATGAGGCTTTCCAGATGTACATAGTAGCGTTGGACTTGGGAAGAATGGAGAAGCTGCGAGCTCACACATTATTAGTACACAACCTGGGAATGGAGGGACAAAGAATTTGGGCACACTTGGAGATGCGGACACTTATGAAGAAGTGGTCAAGTAAACGTTATCATTAGGCGGATAAAGTTCAGACAGCGCCGCCAACAGGTAGGTGAACCGATCCAGCGGTTTGTGTCAGACTTAAGGCAGTTGGCCGGTGAGTGCCGGTTCGGGCCGTTGGAAGAAGAAATGGTACGCGACCAGTTGGTGGAACACACCAACTGTGCTGCAGTCTGCTCCAAGCTGCTCACGTTACCGGGGGAGTTGACGCTGGCTAGGGCCGTCAAGTTACCGCTACAGCTGGAAGCAGCAGATAAGCTAACTCAGGAGCTAAGCCAGCACCTTTCGCTGGGAGGTTCACCATCCCCCATGGCCGCACAGGTAGTGGACCCAGACAGTGATGGGAGCGTTGTGGATGACGTGCAGGAGACCAACGCTGCACAGATGAGGTCTGCCCTGGGGAAGCCCAGGTGTATGGGTTGTGGGTCCACGAAGCACCGCCACAAGGCCAGAGAGTGTGCGCGGCAAGAGGGAAGCACTGTGGAAATTGCGGCCGTCTCCATCATTTTGTGAGGATGTGCCAGTTAGCTGGACAAGAGAGCCTGCGCAAGACTTCAACTTCTCCCACTCCAACGGTGGTACACACGGTGTCACTGAATACCAATGGGCGCACACGCTGCACGGTAATTCTGGATGGAGTTCCGGTACTGATGTTGGTCAACATGGGAGCGGAGAGTTCTGTGCTGAACTGGGCTACAGTCAGACAGTGTTTTCCCCATTACAGGATTGGAAGTTTCTCAGCGCCACTTTGCGGCTATGGAGAACGACGGTTAGCCATGGTGGGTACCATCATGTTAATGGCTCGGTACAAGTCGGCGATGATGGCCACTGTGGAGTTCATGGTGACAGCCTATGGCTGTAACATCACGGGCTGCAACTTATTTTATGGCCTTGGATTCTCCATCAGAAGCGGCGCTGAGGAAGAGTGGTCAGGTGGCGGACTGTGGGACCGACTGGTTCTGAGGGTCCAGGATGATGCAGTGTGGGATGAACCGTTGCTGGGCACTCCGGAAAGGGGACAGGCTGCGTTGTGCTCAGGGTCACCACGAGAGGGCCCCGGTGCCAGTGTCCGAGCTGTCCTGGATATGGGCGCTGGGCGGCATAGGGAAGGACATGCGGCGACAAGTGGGGCCCAAATGATGGTCTCAGATGTTCCCGAAGCACGGCCGTGGAGGACTGGTGAACACGAGACCACAGGGGTGGGGTCAGCAGCGGAGCTACAAGCAGTTGGGGCAGGACCGAGTGGCACTGGAAGAGCAAGTGCCAGGTGGAAACACCGCAGGCCATGCAAGGCCCCACTTGGAGTCACAGACTGGGTTCGGGTTCGGGCGGAGGTGAGGTCCAGGCGGGTGAGACAGAAGCGGAATATGGAGCGGTATCAGGGTTGGCTGCAGGTGATGTGTGATCAGCACGATTGATATCTTCTGCTGCTGGATGGCTCGTGGCGTCGTCCCAGTGAATTATGGCATGCACCAAAGAAGACGGGTGGGCACGGCCCCAGACGGTTGGAGCGCTTGGAGGTGTGGAGGAGAAGACGCTCTGAGGCGGAGGTGACCAGCTGTGGTCCGGGAAGCGGACTGCTGCTAGGGGTGGACTGATGGTCAAAGTCTGGGGGGGGTGCCACGGGTCAGCCTCACCGAGTCATGGATGTGTTCAGGATGTTAAACTGTTGTTCTGTGTTAATAGTTTTGGGGATTTTCTTTTGGGGATCTTTTCTTCTTCCGGCTTTCAGAGAGAGCAGATGCATTTCTTCTCCTCTCCCTTCTCCCTTCTCCTCCTCCTGATCCCAGCTTGCTGTGTCCTGTCTGTGTCTTGCTCTTCTTCTGCTGCATCTTGACCCAAACGGAAAATTATGGAATTGAGCTGGGCTTTAAATGCAATTGTCACCACTTTAAAAGATCGGGCCAGGGGGAGCCCAAGTGGAGAGACTCATGGGACAATTGGAAACTCATGTGTCTGTGTGATTCGATTGAAGATGCGGAAGACATCTATCTGTTTGGCTTATGATCACAGGATTTTCTACTGTTTGGCTCTGGAGTTTCCTGGTGTATCGGAAATTAAAGAAGTTGGAGCTGGTCAAAATGCGGACCCGGCGAAGCTCCTTCAACAATTCGATCAGATGGGGAGTGCACTGATAGCGGCAAATGGTGAACTGAATGGCGAACTGATTCAGTAGGTGGAAAACATCTTGAAGTCGCTGGGTGCTCTCCAGGGAATGATTTTAAAGCCTGTAAATGTGTGATGCACAGAATCGCATGAGATGGGAAATTTTTATGCTCTAAGTGAACTGTGCTTATCAGGCCTTGATTCAGCGTCGTTGGGACTCATTCCTCCAGGAGAGAAGATAAGGCAGAAGGGAGTTTTGGCTTCTCCCTAACCCAAACACTGATGTGCAGCAAACTGATCTCTCTAAGGACAGCGTTATCACATGACTAGCATGGAATTTTACCATCTGACATGAACTGAAGAGAGATGAACTCTTGTGGACATGTTATCTATGTTTAGGACACTAAAGACATAACATCTAGCCGTTGCTGAGGAGAGAGGATTTGTTGTCCACCAGTAACTGATATTTCACACACTGCATTCACACTGATATCGCTACCACTGACATACACACACTGGTCTCTCTCTTGCTTTGTTTTTGTGTGGATCTGTATTGTCTGCTAATTGTGCAATTAGAGGGTTTTTTTCTATGTGATCACAATCTTGCTCATTCGAAGGAGCTTTATTTTGATAAACTATGTTTTTTCTCTCTGCCCAATGTGTCATTCCCTCCCCCTCCCCCTCTTTACCCTCCACTGTATGAGGCGCCTTGTATGGCTGCCGCGTCATTAGGGAGCGCTTAACACGAGCGCACCTTAGTGATAAGTGGAATTCCTTGTATGTGCAAGCATACTTGGCAATAAAGTTGTTTCTGATTTCTGATTATTTTAGTATTTTATATAGGAAACACGGCAGCATTTTCTTTTATGGACTTTAATAACATAGGCGGCAGAATAACCTGTCTCGCCGTGTGGGGGGGTAGGACGGCAGTCTACCCGTCCCCCCTAATTTTAGTTCTTTTGGTGTGAATGTCAGAGGCCCCTTTTGGTGATTTTAGTTTGTTTAGCGAATGATTTGGGTTCCAAATTGGGGTGGGTTGATTGTGTGTGCATTTTGGACTTTCTACGGTGGGGGGGGGGGGGTATTATATATTTATTCAGTGTTTATATTGTTCATGTCGGAGCTCTTATTTGTGTGGTACGGGATGGCGGTACAATAAGGTGAAACTCTTCCATAGTGTTGCTTTAAGTTAAGCCACTAGGAGATTTTTTTTTTTTAACAAGGGGGATGGTGGTGGTGGTGTGGGATGTTCATAAATTTAGCATTAGGTACAAAGATATAAGTAACTTAAATAAATTAAAATAAATTTTGAAGAATACAGCTGCAAAAAATACGATAAAACAAGCTAATTTACAATTCAAAAAGTCCCAAATATACCATTAATTATTGCTCTGAGTGTTGCTATCCCTGTGCTGTTGCAATCCTGGAATTTCCCCATTGTGGGACTAATAAAGGCTTTTCTTAACTTATCTTATCTTATAAACAAGTCCCAAATTTGTGAGAGGAAAACAATAAAAAAATTGAGGGAAAAAGAACAATCGAAGAAAGAATAATCCAATAAAAAGTCATAAGAATAAAGTCACAAAGTTTGCCAATGTACAAGAACAAACACAGCAGATTTGTGATTTGCATATTTTTTAAATTTCCCATTTTTTAGCCAATTTGTGAAGCTTTTCTTGTAAACTTGTAACATTTTTCTTGAAAATTTATAACTATAAATTTCGTGATAAATTGCCCCCGGCAAGTCTGTGACTTGTCTTATATATTTGCCACTTTTTGTGATATATTTGTTACCTTATTCTACACAAATTTACAGCTATATACAGAGACCCCATGATATATTATCCCGATACTTGAGCCATGATACAAAATTATCGCAATCTTGCAATAAACTGAGTATTGCATATTATATCTTGCGGTTTCTCATGCTGATCTTTGTCTTGTTCAACTCCAGGCCAGGACACTGCAGTCACTCCTTTACTATAATGTATCGATTTTTTAATAAATTTGCAAGCTTTTTCTCATAAAGTTGCAACTTTTTCCTCATAAATGTCAATATTTTTCTTGTATATTTAGAGCTACACTCTCACACACATATTCCATTGTACTGTATGAACTACAGTATACTTGCACTCTTTATGGGGATGAGGGGAACACAGCTTAACAAGGGGGATGGTTTTGTATTGTTTCAAATCATCTACTGACTTATAGGCCCCAAAATGTAAACCTGCCTGTAAATAACAGAGATAGGAGAGTTTTTTTAAAAAATCATTTTATAAATTTGACTTTTTTCTTTGTTTTTTTTCCTGAAACTTTGCATAATTTCCTTAGAATTATTTTGCTTTTCAAACTTTTTTCTGACAATATTTTTCTTATGAATTTTTTGTTTTTTCTATATTTTCTTCAGTTGGAAATTTTTATCTTTTCTCATAATGTTGCATTTATTTGCTGTAAATTTGCTACCTTTTTCTCAGAATTTAAGGAATTTTTTTTCATAACTTTGCAACTTTTTTGGCAGAAATTAGCTTGTTTTAAGAATATGCAGCTTTTCATACATTTGCAAAATATTCTATAGATATTTTCCAACTTTTTTTGTAAAACTGATCCTATTTTGTTATTTTGTAACTTTTTTCTGTTTAAAAATATACATTTTCTTTGTTAGTTTTTTCTCAGAAGTTAGCAATCCTTTCTTTATAATGTTTATCAAAACTTTTCCTGATTACTATATATATTTTATTTCTTTTGAGAATTTTTTTCTCATAATTTTGCATTTTTCTCATATTTTGCAAGGCTTTTTCCTGCGTAGATTTTCAAAATCATCCTTTAAATTTGTAACTATCATGTTCTCATAAATTTGCCCCCTTTTTCCTCATAAATTATCATGTTTCACACAAGCTTATTTTTAAGTTTTTAGTCATAATGACAGGAAGCCACAGACTGTGCAAAAGTGCAACTTGTGGCTGCAACCATACAAGTTGCAGACTCTTGTACTATACAGCAATCTTACACCAATGAAGGTCCCATTTATCCTTTCACAGAGGACAAACAAAAGCTCTCGGGCAAACAATAAAAGGCTGGCTCACAAATGGGGCTGGGCAGAGCACTCCTATGGGGCCCCTAACCCTCAATGGGCAGAGGGAGCCCCAGGTTAACTTGTGTGAAATGGTAATAAATAATTGGTATTTTTCAGTGTACATCACTGAAATACAAACACTTACATTACAGTGTATTCACAGCGTTTTCCAACAGTGTTTTTGACAGTCAAGTAAAACTAATACAAATTGAACAAATTGATTTTCATATCCCCCCTAAAAAAAAATAAATCAGAAATTATTTAGTGTTGTGTGGATACTAATAATAATAATAATAATTGTCTATATTGTAGACCTTTATGCAACATGTGGATAAGACAAATATCAAACAAGGTAAAAGTTCCATAAATATGAACTGACATTATTTCATTCAACCTGGTTTAGCAATAGTGCTGTGTGTTAAGAAAATTGATTTATGCTTCTCTTGAGATTTATAAGAATGATTGACAATTGTTAGTTAGTTCCTTCCACAGCATGTGGGACACCAGATGGTGTATAAGGGCGGTGCCTATCTCCGTCTCTGACCCTAGGCCACACAGCTACTGTAAGTAGAGAAAGCTACAGTGGGGGGTCAGTACTCTGGTAGTGCTGAAACTTTCCTTTCCCTGTTCTATCATGCTGAGCACCAAGCTAAAAGGCAGAAAGTACCATTTTTATATGGTCTTTGGCATGACCTGGCGAGGATTTGAACCCCGGCCTCTCAGTCGTGGGGCGGATGATCTACCAACTAGGCCACCACTCCTGTATTGACAACTGTTGCAGAGAAGACAAAAGCTCCAAACACCAAAGTGACACCAGGATTTTGAACCTTCAACCTTCTGCAAACTGGTGCCAACAACAGTACTGTTATCTTTGCTTTTGAACTTCCAAAGAAAATAATAATCAGAAAATAAATGACAACCAGGCCGCCAATGACAGAGTGGTGCATTCTGGCTGATGAAATCACCTGAGAGTGCACAGGTCTCTTGACCTTGACCCTGAACTTGACATTGAGCAGACCCACCTGTGTGTGTTTGTTGAGAATCAGGGCAAATGCCCTTGCACGTGCAGAGGGGGAGCTTTAGGGGCTTGAGCCCCTGCCCCTTTGCCAAAGTGTCCATAGTGCCCTTTTGATTGTCCATTTACATTCAGTATAATTAGACACAGACTCGGCGCCATGGAGGGTCATTCTGGGTTTGTGCCCCCATAATAAGTTACTGTATCCCCTCAAAGCCCCAGACTAAGCCTTTGGCATCAAACTTCGTTTTATTAATTGATAATGGATATTTATGAAAAGTCAGATTTCTGAGTGGAAGTGAATGCAACATTATTGCAGGTGGTTACCCCTCCCTTCCCCTGACAGCCAGTAGATCATTCTGATAATTTATTGTGTTGATGTTTAAGAGTAATTTTGAATCATTCTTTATGTAAATGTAAGAGACTAGAGCTAAGTTTGTTATTATTCCTGCTTGGACTGAAAAGTTCAGACTGCTCTGACATTTTTTTGAGAGAGACTGAGAGGCAGAATGACATTTTCACTGAAACAAGAAAGAGTTTAAAGACTGTTGTCTAAAAACACCTGTTGGAAAATTGCATAACTAACTTATTTTTATTTTTTAATTTGAGAGAGCGGTCACAGTTTGATGTTTTATTTCTCTGATTTTATTTTATCATTAGTGTTAATACATGTGATAAGAATAAGACGTTTTTTGTGGGTTTTGATCATTACCTTTAGTGAGTGAAGGTGTTTCCTGGTATTTTTTGCAGAGTGGAGCTCCAGCCGGTTTCAAGGTTGTCATAGCCAGGAGCGGCACTGGGGTTAAGCTCCCAGTGCTCATAAAATGCTCCTTATGGTGTGCGTCTCGAAAAGCCTCTGACAACTAAGTCCAACTCCTAGCCTGCCCATGTGGTTTAGTCTCTAAGCCCGGCGGAACTGCTTTTACTAATAGGAGAAGGGGCGAGGGCGGATCTCTGGTGCCTTAAAACCAGATGCTTCGGGTAGATGGTGGCTCGTCAACCTGGGAAGGTAGCCCATCTAGGGGAAGGCAAACCCTGATTTCAAACCTCCGCTGCCTTGCGGCATACCCGGTCACGGGAAAGGCTTCGGGAGTCAACCCTGAGGAAAAATCCGGAGTCGGAGCCCCTAAGGCAGTTCTATGTTGTGCTCAACATCGTTCTGGCAGCTCCTGCAACAGCGCTGGTGACAAACTGTAGCAGCCCTGCTGTTCCTTTGGATTCATCAGTGATGTGGAGAGGGGGGGCATGCTGCATGGGCAACATCTTGTCCTCCATATCTTCCTGCCCAGGCTTGAATCCTACCAACGCCCAACGCTGGAAGGTAGAACACCGGATCACTGGAGAGGACACTCCAGCTTTGCCTTTGGCGTAGACAAAACACGGGGAATGACAGTTACCGGTTATAAGCTACTGCTCAATTGGCGTAGAGCGCGGCGCCAGGGGTTGTTCCCGATGGTGGGAGGGATCATCGGATCTCACTGGACAGCTACCGCCCGCCTCAAGCTGGGCAGCCCCCAGCCAATAAGGTGTTGTCCCGCCACAGCTTGCTTTCCTCATTGGGTGCATGGGGATGAGGAGAAATCCGAACAGCAGGCTGAGAACCTTTGCACCATGCAAGACCATAAAACAAAAGAGACCAACTCTAAAACTGGGAACTTGGAACGTCCGCACTATGATGACAGGACTCGCTGCTAACCTCAAGGACATCAACGACACCAGGAAGACTGCCATCATCAATAATGAGCTGAAGAGACTGGAAGTGGATATCGCCACTCTCCAGGAAACACGGTTGGCTGACGCAGGCACACTGAGAGAGAAGGACTACACGTTCTACTGGCAGGGAAAGGGCAGTGACGAACACAGGGAACATGGAGTGGGCTTCGCAGTGAAGAACACCTTGCTGAAGATGGTGGAACCGGGCAGCACTGGCTCTGCACGACTCCTCACCCTCCGCCTGAACACCACTCAAGGCCCAGTCACCCTCGTCAGTGTGTATGCCCCAACACTGACAGCCACACCAGAGGCAAAAGACGAGTTCTACGAGAATCTCGCAACAACTGTCAGGATCATCCCCAACTCTGAACAACTCATTCTCCTTGGAGACTTCAATGCCAGAGTGGGTGCTGACCACGACTCCTGGCCCTCCTGTCTTGGACCTTTTGGCGTAGGCAGAATGAACGACAACGGACAGCGGCTGCTCGAGTTCTGCACATATCACGATCTGTGCATCACAAACTCGTTCTTCAAGACCAAGCCCCAACACAAGGTTTCCTGGCAACATCCACGCTCAAAGCACTGGCACCAGCTGGACTTGATCCTGACCAGGCGCACCTCACTGAAGAATGTGCTAATCACCTGTTCATTCCAGAGTGCAGATTGCGACACAGACCATTCATTGGTGTGTTGCAAGGTCAAGCTGCAGCTGAAGAAATTCCATCGTGCTAGACAGCCTGGAAATGTACGGATTGACACCAGCAAGATGGCTCAACCAGAACTTGTTGAGCAGTTTGCCTCCACCTTTGAGAAGGAACTTGGTGTACCACAAGAAGGAGAATCTGCAAAGCAGAAGTGGGAAGAGCTGCGAAACACCATCCACCGCACAGCCTTGGCTACCTTTGGGAGGAAGACCTCGAAGTCACAGGACTGATTTGATGCCAAGTTGACCGAGATGACCCCCGTCATTGAAGCCAAGCGCTCAGCACTTGCTGAGTACAAGAAGTACCCAAACGAGAAGAATCTCCAGATTCTCAGGGCTGCGAGAAGCAAAGTTCAGCAGACTGCTCGGCGCTGTGCCAACGAGTACTGGTCTCAGCTCAGCCAAGACATTTAAACCGCTGCCATAACAGGGAACATCCGTGGTATGTACGATGGCATCAAGAAAGCGCTTGGTCCGGCTCAGAGCAAGACGGCCCCCCTCAAATCCTCCACTGGGGAGATGATCACAGAAAAGAACAAGCAGATGGAGAGATGGGTGGAACACTACTCCGACCTCTACTCCAGACAGAACACCGTGACACCTTCAGCCCTTGATGCCATCGACTGCCTGCCATCCATGGACGAACTTGACCCTGAGCCAACCATCGACGAATTCAGCAAGGCCATTGATAGCTTGGCTGCTGGCAAGGCACCCAGCAACGACGGCATACCCCCTGACCTGATCAAGCACTGCAAGACCGCCCTACTGCTGCCATTGCATGACGTCCTCTGCCAGTGTTGGAAGGAAGGTGCCGTACCACAGGACATGAGGGACGCCAAGATCATCACCCTCTACAAAAACAAAGGGGAGAGAAGCGACTGCAACAACTACAGGGGCATCTCCCTCCTCAGCGTTGTTGGCAAAGTCTATGCACGAGTTGTTCTCGTTCGTCTACAGAAGCTTGCCGAACGTGTCTACCCCGAGTCTCAGTGTGGCTTCCGCGCTGAGCGATCGACGGTAGACATGATATTCTCCATCCGCCAACTCCAGGAGAAATGCAGAGAACAGAACATGCCCCTGTACATCGCCTTCATCGACCTCACCAAAGCGTTCGATCTGGTCAGCAGAGAGGGCCTTTTCAAGATCCTGCCAAAGATAGGATGCCCACCAAAGTTGCAAAGCCTCATCGAATCGTTTCACACCAACATGCAGGGGATAGTGCAGCACGATGGCAACGTCTCAGAGCCATTCAACATACGCAACGGAGTGAAACAGGGCTGTGTACTTGCGCCAACCCTCTTTGGGATTTTCTTTGCTATGCTCCTGAGGCATGCCTTCAGCACAGCAACAGAGGGAATCTACCTGCACACAAGATCTGACGGCAGGCTTTTCAACCTCGCCCGCCTGAAAGCTAGAACTAAAGTGCGCGAGGCTCTAATCAGAGACATGCTGTTCGCAGACGACGCTGCAGTCGCAACCCACACACAGCAGGAGCTTCAGACCCTGATGGACCGCTTCTCCCAGGCATGCAAGGACTTCGGGCTTACCATCAGCCTGAAGAAGACTAACGTCTTGGCGCAAGGCACGGAAGCACCACCAACCATCACCATCGACGACTACGAGCTGGAGGTCGTGAATCAGTTCACGTACCTGGGGTCCACGATCAGCAACAACCTCTCCCTTGATACAGAGATCAACAAGAGGATTGGAAAATCAGCCTTCACACTCGCTCGCCTCACCACACGAGTGTGGGAGAATCCCAAACTCTCTGTCAAGACGAAGATGGCAGTGTACAACGCCTGCGTCATCAGCACACTGCTCTATGGGAGTGAGACGTGGACAACATACGCCCGGCAGGAAAAGAGACTGAACTCCTTCCACTTGCGCTGCATTCGCCACATCCTGGACATATCCTGGCAGGACAAAGTGCCCAACACAGAAGTTCTGTCTTGCGCCGGCCTTCCCTCCATGTTCACTCTACTCAGGCAGCGCAGGCTCCGCTGGCTAGGCCACGTTCACCGTATGGAGGATGGCAGAATCCCCAAAGACGTCCTCTACGGAGAACTGGCACCTGGCAGGAGAGATGTTGGCCACCCACAGCTGCGCTTTAGAGACGTCTGCAAGAGAGACATGAAGGCCCTAGAGATCAACACAGAGTGCTGGGAGGACCTTGCAACGGACCGCTCCAAATGGAGAGGCACCCTGACCAGACAGCTCAAGGCGGGTGAAGATAGACTGACTGCTGCAGCAGATGAAAAAAGGACCTGCAGGAAGAACCGCCACAGACCCAGCAGCACGGAGACCACCCACAAGTGTGACCTGTGTGACAGGGACTGCCATTCGCGCATTGGCCTGTTCAGCCACAGGCGGTGCTGTTCCAGCAGAGTAGACATTTAGGATTCTCTTCCATGGTCATCATAGACCGACGGAGGCCGACGACGACCCGACGGAGCTCCAGCCACTAGGTGTCGTGGTTCGAGCGCCGATCTCGTCCGCGCTCGGGCCATGCAGTATTTTCCTCCCATCTGGCGTGTGTGTGTTCCTTATGGCTCTCCGAGCTTTTATTGTGACAGTGCTCAGAGGGGCTTCCGGCTGTCAGAGCTGAGGCTTCTGACAGCTGAGCTGCATTTCGCCTCATCAGCTGTCCCACCTTGAGCCTTATTTAAGAGGGCAGCTAAGGGCGAAATGTGCGGCAGTCTCGTCGGACAACTCCTCATCTGACATCATCGAGCATTCCTCCGGTCAGACGTTTGCAACCCTTCATCCGTTATTGTAAGTGTATTCCATTGTGATCTGTTTCCTCCTCGTCATAGCCTGTGTTATCGTTATTGTTATAGTGTGTTTTAGCCCCCCGTGGCTCGTTACTTTATTGTTATCCCTTTCCTTTAATAAACTGTGTAAACTCACTGGCGAAAATGTGACGTCTTATTGATGGCTCATGAGGGCCATCACATGACACTAGGAAAGAGTGAAATTTATAATTCCATTCTAACAGGTGGACATTAAACCCACCTGTTAAATAAAGGTTTAGAGATAAATATACTGCTCAAAAAAATAAAAGGAACACTTTTTAATCTGCATAAGTTTTGGAATGTTTTGAATTCAGCCCTCTGTAGGTTGTAGGTTGATAATTTTCATTTCCATCAAAAGATGTGGCATCTTTTTATTCTTAACACATTATCCAGTCCATATCAGTGTAGATATCCAGCTTATTTTTTCCCATTAAAATCTGATGTGTTTTCAAAGTGTACCTTTTATTTTTTTGAGCAGTATATTTAAAATGTGTACAACACTGTGTTCTTTTAAGATGGGTAGTTTAAAGGGGTCATTGACTGCACTTTTTCCACATTTTAACAGCTCACTTATGTCTTAATGAAGTGTTTGGGACATATTTTGTTGATATTTTATTTATTTTTTAAATTACTGAAGCAAATTTGTTTTTTATGTTTCCTGGCTTTCTTGAAACGCTCTGATTTAAAGCCTGTCACTTTAAGAAACATCCTTCAGCTGTTCAACTCCGCCCTCCCTCTTACCTCAGTTAGCCATTAGCTGAGTAGCTTCTAGCCTCCTTCTAGCTTGGATGAGTAGCGCTGGTTCACTGAGCCGCAGTCATTTATGCATCTGGCGTCATCCCAGCCCACCCCCAACAATCCCGCCGAGACACCACAACAAATCGCCAGGGCCTGGCGATCTACCGATCACCACAACCCAAGGCCACTGGCCAAGCCACGGGATCTCAAAGGGCAACGTCTCACTCCGTGGTACTCCACTCCTCTCCCATGGCCAGCCGGGGGATGCCCTGTCACGCTTCCCGCAAGAGTATGCCCGGAAGATGGTGGGGGAGCTGGCCGTGAGAGCCAGCAGCTCCATGCAGCAGCCCCAGGTCACGGCACCCGCCTGCATTGGTGTTGCTGCCTGGCGCTGCTGGCTCTCACAGCCAGCTCCCCATGACTGGCACGCCAGCGCTGGCAAGGCGCCGTGGAACCACAGCAAAGCTACCGGGAGACGGGCCAGAGCAACATGAGGTGCATTGTGGACCATGGACCGGTGAACCAGGTGGTAACAGGGATGGTTATTAGGGTGACTAAGATCTGAAGAAAAGAATATAAACTTGGTTCGAGCTTCCTGTTACCAGTGTTTAGCACCCCTGTCCATCTACATGACAGACAGCTAGGCAGGCAAATAATAGAGCAATGGGCTGGTCTCAAGGACGGCGGTGGGTTGGCTTTTTCTAGATGTGATGTATAGGAGTTCCACAGAAAAGTCAAAGCTGTTTCTGGCGTTTCTGGGAGAGAAAAATGAGATAAAGGCTGTGTGGTTTTTTTTAAGAGAATTGACTGTTTTGAAAATTTGTCTGATTAGGTGACCAGTAGACCCATTTCAGACGATTCAAACCTACAAACACACCATTTTTCAGGCAGTGACCTGTTTAAGGACATGACCCTTAAATTGCCCCTTGGGGATAAAGTTTTTTTTTTTAAATTTGACTGGACAAATTGGTCTGTCTGCTGCTTAGGGTTGACAACTGCCAATTTAAAACTTTTTCTTGCAATTTTTCTTTTTCCCTCAAAAAAAAAATAAATAAAAATAAAAATGTAAATTGTAATCTTTTCCCCCAACTTTCTCCCTAATTATAATTTTTTTTTTTTTTTACATATTTGTTTTTTTTCCCTGACAAATTTAAATCTTTTTTTGTGCTTTCGTTTAGTTTTCTTTCTGTTTTTCTTCTGTGATATTCAAATTTGATTCATAATTTTTGCTTTTGCTCTCTCCTGTGCCTGCATTTTGCCTATAGTAGATAAATATGAAATAATTTGATCATCATAAAAATTAAACTCATTATAAAGCCGGGAAACCAACCTTTTTGGTCATGACTGTACGTTGGAATGTTGGAATTGTTATATTATAATTTTGAAAATCTAAAAACCCCCCCCAAAAAACAAATCTTGCTCCATGTGCCCCTTTTTTCAAATTTGAGCCCCTGGCCCTCAAATGGTCTCTGTGTGGCCCTGTAATTGCCTAGTAGCGATTTTAGTGAAATCCCATACAGTAAGTGCCCAAACCCCCAGACCTTTGACCTTGATAGTGAGCACAACCTGGATGCAGACCCCCCTGATGGTCATTGTAAGTGAGTTTGACAAGCATCGGGGCAATTGCCTGGGAGGAGTAGTGAGTCTGGTGAAATGTGGACAGATGGACAGACAGAAGAACATTCAGACAGATCTACTTCACTGTTGTAAAGCAGAAGTGTCCTTTTTTTTCCTCAAGAGGAACTGCTAAAGGCTAATTATGGTCAGGGGAATTCATAATATATTGAAAAAATTTTGTACTTTCATCATCCTGAAAATGTGGACATCAGCAAACCAGCAGCATCTATCTTATGAAAGACAGTCATTTATCTGGTTCCAAACTGTTGTCACCATTTAGAGTGGAATGTTATAAATCATAAACATCTTTATCCAAGGGAAAACAACTATTAACATGTGATAAAGTTAGATGATTTTGAGGAAATTTCACCTAATATTTCTTATTCTTCACAGCTGTACAGTTAAAAGTGAAGTATGTAATATTCAGCACAATCTATCAGTCAGATTTCAAAATGCACCCAATTCACAATTTATCATTCCTTACTCTCCTCCCTAGCTTTTAGGAGAGCCTGTAGAAGCTGTTTGCATAATTAATATTTGTTATAAAGCTTGGAAAGATGTAATGGTGGTCCAAGATGGCTGCTACATGGGGAAGGACCCTCCTCCTCTGTATAAAACACTTCTCTTAAGGCAGGGGTGTCCAATCATGTGCCATGGAGGGCCAAGACCCTGCAGGCTTTACCTCCAACCAGTGTTGTCAACAGCGGATTCCACTGAACTTCTTCCCACTGATGGCTGATCAGTGAAAACACCTGCTGAAGAGACTGGGTAGAAGAGAAAACCTGCAGGGTCTTGGCCCTCCGTAGCACATGATTGGACACCCCTGTCTTCTAGGAGTGATTATATAACAATGAAAACAAAGTTAAGATTTTATGCTGCATTAGATTTCAGAATTCCAGTTACCACAAAACGTTACACACTGTACCTTTAAGCTGCTGACTTCATTGTCAGCCATCTTTGTAGTCTGGGGTTGAACACACTGTCATAGAAAGCAAATTTTAAGCCAGTGGATTTGCTGTCATGTAAGGAGCTGCTTTTAAACTAAGAAAATTAGTTTTCTTTGTACTGCTAATGTTGAGGTGATCACTCTAATGATCTCTGTCACGTGAGATGTGACAGTCTGACAAAAATTATTTTGGAAGTGGGAGAAAAGAGGAGGTTGGGTCTAAGCCAGAAGCTTTTAAAACTGCAACTCTGTAAAAGGTCCTTGGTGTCCAAGCTATACTATTTTTAATTGGTGCGTGAATGAATTTGTTGCCTGCTCCTACCACAAGATGGGCCTATAAGCTTTGCAATGTTCCCTGTTTACCCTACTGGAGAACATTAAACCTTCAGCTGGGGGAAATAATCCAAAAGGTCTGTGATAAGTCTCTTTATGTGGGATTCTAATTCAGGTCTGATATTCCTGCTGTAAGTGTGGTGTTTGGTGCTGCATGGCCGAGTCAGTTTGACAAGACTGGGTGTATTTTGAGACAGAAAAAGGTCAGCTGAAATGTTAATGATGTACAGGTCTTGTTTGTGGTGCAGGCGTGGTGGTTTTTTTTTTTACCGCAATGGGCGCAAGTGAGCTTCTGTTGCAAGGACAGCTGGCTTTTCAGAAGTCAACCCGCTGACACGGTACATCTAATTCATTTGGCTGCTTTGTTTTGATGACTCACTACTTTGATGTCGTCATGTCTAATTCATCACTGGCTTCTGCCTGTGGTGGAAAATACTCTACTGATGATCTGGAAAGGCACAACTACAAGTTATGATACCTATAGGATATGAATTTAATTAAGATGAAGATTCAGAAGAGTCATTAGTACAAGGGCTGCTCATTAAAGAATTCCCTTGACTCATTTCCCATGGACTGAGAGGAACCAAAGTTGGCACAGTTATTAGTGTTCCTCTACATTAGTACCACTAAGGGTCACACACTTCTCCCATCACCTTATGCCCCTGTGGAGACCTCACCTGCAGAAGACTGCAGGTTGCGTCAGAAGTCAAGACTTGACTTCAGAAATCAGCGTTTCATCGTATTGGAAGTGCTTACCCTTCCAAAATGACTTCATCTAGTCCTGTAACGATAACATCTAAAACGATTAATGGTATGATAAGAAGAAACTACCACAATAAGTTTTCTGGCCTCGATAAGTAGCTGTTTATGTGTGTGTGTTTCTTTACACAACACTGGTCAACACCAGATTTATTGTCTAAGTTTTTTTTTTTAGCTGATTTAGGACAGTTTTGATGTGCTGAATCCAAAAATCACATTGGTTTTGCTCAATCAGGTCAACTTTTTGAATTATGGCCACATGTTGTTTTATATGTTTTTGTTTACATGTAGGGGTATTTTCACTTTATATGATGCAAAATTCTTTTTTATGTCTTGAAAGTCTCTTAATTTTGAACAATGATAACGTAACATTCAATTTACATGAACTTACCTTTATATAAAGGTAAGTACATGCACAGTACTAAGTACTAAGTACAGGTTTTTACTTAGCACATTTTCGGATTCAGTGGTGGAAAATTGTCTTAAATCAGTTGAAAAAACACAGACAACTTACAAAAAAATTATTTTTGTAACCCTGTGTAATCTGCCATTTCAGCCAGACACGCTCCTTCTGTCCCACTGCATGCTCCCCATGGGAGGCGGAGCTCAAACTCACACCGTGGGGACAGCCAGAACAAGTGAACTGGCAAGCTGAAGGGTCTGCTCACAATTTAAAGTTTGTCCTGACAAAGTCTGAAAGTCTGCCCCCTTTTTAATAGTGTGATCGCTTTGCACAGAGAAGCCCTAATTTTTTGACTGATTGAAGAGGTCAGCTTAAACTCTGGCTCAGTTACTAAATGTACCAACCATGTTTACGCTATGTTCACATGATCAGTGCGATCATTCTTACCGTTATTACCACCTGTATTAGAGAGCACTACCTGAAAAAAAAACTCAAAATAGATGGTAAGGTCCATGAAGTTGAAATGTTCACTATGTAGTTCTTTGCTGTGCTGGCTCTGAGACGTGCATATTGTAAATAAGCAAACGGCGCTTACCGATAACATAAAGCAATGTTTCTCGGTCGTCTGTGGCAGTGGTGTTTATTTACTGATTTGCGTTTTATTTAGGTTTTCGGATATTTTATATATTTTTTCAGCATGTCATATCTAATGTTTACTATTGTTCATAAATAAAAGTTTGAAGCTCTTTGAAAAGTTGTAAATTGCTATCATTATATCACTATATCCTGAACATAAAATGGTCTTTACCCAGCCACAGGGGGTGCGCAAGCCAGTGTATTCCTAGTGCTGGTGGAGGTATGCTCTGGAGAGAAGAGGAATGAAAGTCAGTAGAAGCAAGACAGAATACATGAGTGTGAATGAGAGGGAGGCAGGTGTAACAGTGAAGATGGAAGGAGTAGAGGTAGTGAAAGTAGGTGAGTTTAAATACCTAGGGTCAACCGTCCAAAGCAATGGAAAATACACAAGAGAGGTGAAGAAGAGAGTGCAGGAAGGGTGGAGTGGGTGGAGACGAGTGTCAGGGGTGATTTGTGACAGAAGGGTAGCAGCAAGAGTAAAAGGGAAGATTTACAAGACAGCAGTGAGACCTGCTATAATGTATGGTTTGGAGACAATGGTGCTGACAAAAAGACAGGAGGTGGAGCTGGAGGTGGCAGAGTTGAAGATGCTAACATTTTCATTGGGAGTGACTAGGAGAGACAGGATTAGAAATGAATATATCAGAGGGACATCTCAGGTTGAGCAGTTTGGAGACAAAGTCAGAGAGGCAAGACTGAGATGGTTTGGACATGTGCAGAGGAGGGATAGAGGATATATTGGACAAAGGATGTTGAAGATGGAGTTGCCAAGCAGGAGGAAAAGAGGAAGACCACAGAGAAGATTCATGGATGTAGTGAAGGAGGACATGGAGAGGGTTGGTGTTACAGAGGAAGATGCAAGGGATAGGGTGAGATGGAGGCAGATGATCCACTGTGGTGACCCCTAAAGGGAGCAGCCGAAAGAAGAAGATCCTGAGCATAAAATGGTCTTCATGACATCATCGATAATATCATTTATCATGATAATTTTGGGAAAAATTTATCATCCATCAAAATTTGTTGTTGCAGGGCTAGCTTCATGGTTGGAAAGAAGTGGAAGTTGAATGTTGCGGGGTCGGGAAAGTAAGGGGATGAGGAAGGATTTCATAGACTCAGGACTATTATGACCTACTTTCTGGGCCAAGGCCAGAATTGCTTATTCAGCCTGGGATCTCCAAGTCTGTTTCAGTCCTTACGCCAAGGTGGACTGACCTAGTCACTTTTGCCCTCAGGCAAGGTAGACATACACCTCCTAAGTCACTTTCACCCTTAGGCAAAGTAGACATACACCTATAAGTCTCTTTCACACACAGGCAAGGTAGACATACACTTATATCCCAGGCTGGGAATTGAATGCATGACACTGTGATCTCAAAACCTCTCACTCTACCACTGAGCCAAAGAGGAATTCCTCCCTAGCACCTTGGCTAGGAGTGGAGGTGTACCCTGACAGTGTCATGAACTGCACCACTGACTAATTCCCCATGGAGGGGTGCATAACAAGGACCATGCTTCTGTCTGGACATCATGTGAGCTGTGAACTGGGGTGTTGTCTTGCAAGAGGCAGATACCTTTGGTCAGCATGCCACACCTCTTAGTTATGGTGGCCTTCCGCAATTTTTGCAGCAGTGAAGTGTAGTATGTCCCGATAATTGTGGTACCCTTTGCCCTGAAATACATCATCAGTACTCCATGCTGGTCCCAAAAGAACGTAAGCATGGCCTTGCCCGCCAAGGATTGAACATGTCCTTCTTTGGAGATGGTGAGTCATAATGCTTTCATTGCTTCAACTGGGCTTTAGTCTCTGGATCATAGTGATGGACCCATGTTTCTTCCTGCATGATTAGTCTGTCTAAGGAGTCTTCCGGGCTTTCTTGGCACATGGCCAAAAGAGCCTGGGAGCACGTGACTTGTTCCTGCTTCTGGAAAGGTGTGAACAACTGGGGAATCCGTCATGCAGACAACTTCTGCATGTGCAAATGGTCATGGATGATTTTTTTCCACAGACCCCACACTGATCTTGACATCTTGGGCTAGTTGGTGATTGGTTATATGGCGATCCTCCAAGATATAGGCCTCCACTTGCCGGATGGTGTCTTCATCAATGTTGTACTGTGATCGCTTGGGTATGGGTGCCATTTCCACTGATGTCCGACCACACTTGAACTGTTGATGCCAGTGCTTGACTGTGTCATACAATGGGACATCCTCCTAAGTCTCTTTCATCTCATCAAATGTCTCCCGTGGTGTGATGCCTCTCAAGTACAAGAACCTGATGACTGCTCTGCATTCAACTGGCTTCATTTTCACACCTTACTCTGCCTTATCACCTGTAAAACAGAAACTCATAGGAGTTCAGAGCTGCAAATTACCACATGACCTATAGCGATATGGATTCTTATACACTGTAAAGAATTTTTCTGTAAAATAACAGGAAAATATTGGCAGCATTTTACCGTTATTTTACAGTCTTCTTACTATAAAATGTCAGGCATTGGTTTGCTTGCTACCGGATAACCATGAAAACTGGTACTACCTGTCTCATGGGTCGGGCCGTTGGCGACTCAACCGGCAAACCCACCCTTCCGAGGGTGTGGAGGGTGAAACTGGGCATCCTGGCATCCTGGCAGAACTAAAAACAATATCTGTCACGGGTCTGTGGTGGACCACTCCCAGTTACATGGGGTGAGACTGGACATCCTGGCAGATAAGCACATCTGTCGCAAGGTCTGTGGTGGACTTTTGCCAGTCGGTGCATCGTGACATGCACTAGACTAAGAGCAGAGATAAACAAATCTGTCATCTGGTCAGTCACTGCAACAGATACTGGAGTCAGTTTGTCTTGGCCTGTCCTTGTCACTGATAATACCTCTATCTGCCAAGAATGTGCCGCTAGTCCAGCAAAAGCTAGCAGTACTCAAATACTTTGCAAGCAGTTTCATGAAATGGTCAGTCAGAAAGCAACTCATACCAGCATGGACGTCGCCCGGGTTAACAAGTTCCTGGCAGCGGAGGGCAAAGGACAGAGCTGCGTGGAGGAATCTGATCAGCCCTAAATGAAATAGTCATTGTCGCCCCCGACAGACTGCTATGATGATGATGACTATAAAATGACTTTATAGCTTATTATTGCAATAGTGAGAAACAGTATATTTCTGTGTTTATTTATTTTACAGTAATGTCCTGGCAGCAGAGATGCCAGCAATATACTGTTATGAGCAGTGGGTTTCAGGTAGCGAGGCAGCTATTGCTCAACCAGCATTTATTTTTTAACTTCCCCAAAACACCACAATGGCCAAAGCCATTAAACTGATCTGCTCCTTCGTTCACGGTTTCCACAGAGAACAATGCACAAACACTAACTAACATTTAACAATACTACTAACTATTACAAAAACATAAGTAAAGAACCCAGAACCCACATTAAATCCTCTCAAAATGTCCCCAACAATCCTTCACTCCCTGCCTCATTAGCATACTCCCTCTATTTTGGCCAATCACGTCCCAGAGGCTGCCCAGGATGCCAGAATAGTGTAATTTTACAGTATTCATACTGTTACCTACATATTTACAGCCTATTACAGTAAAACTAAAATGCAGCATATTTCTGTGACTATTCTAATTTACAGTAACATTCTGGGGTTACTTTAAATTTTCACTGTTTATTGTAGACAGGCATAATGCAGTGAATTAGTTTAGCAGTTTAGAACATCTAAAATCCCAATATTTAGTGTAATTAAAATTAGCATTGTTCTGTGGGCTCCGGACAGGTGTTTAAACCTACTAAAAGATAAACAACTTAAAAAGGGATTTAATGGCACAAATGTTTATTTAAACAGGCAGTATCAACATGAATACTGCTACTGTAAAAAAACAAAACAAAACTAATTATAAAAAAAAATACAAACTGTTAGATGCCCCAAATACACAAGCCAAAGAGATTCTGGAAAAAATGCAATGATGATAAACTAAAATTCTGCATGTTGGAGAACTTACCAAACATGAAAACACAACAAAAGTTGTAACTGCTTCAATGCTATTGTCTGTCAAAGAGAGATGATCACCACCTTGCTGGACATTGTTCATCTCCCTGGCTTTATTCCAGTGTTGCCACTCTAAAATAACAACAAACAAAATAATCAAAATAACTTAGGGGTGTACAATAACATTATATGCTTATGAAGTTGATAATATCAAAATCTCTTATGGTTTGTCAGAACAATATGTGGAGTTAAGAGCAAGGCACAAGAGAGAGTTCACTGACCTTTTCAAACATAATTTCTAGTAATACTCTACTGGCAAAGAAACAAAGATAAGTTAGTTTTTAATTACCTTGTTATTTGTAGGTGCACAATCCAGTTGAATGAATGAATGAATGAATGAATTATTTCGGATAGTACATTACAGGTTAAAAGAAACTGTATAATATAACAACAAGGTCAAATTAGACAAAGACTCCTTCTACTATACAATTCCACGTGAGTTATCCGAAATGGGTGATGGCTGAAGCCGCAGCTTATATTGCCCACCCATATTCCATCCAAGAATTCAAAGGAGAAAAAAGAGAAAACAAGACAAGAGCGATTACAATTTAAAACAAGGCTAAGACAAAATATGACTGAGAGAAAAAGAAAACTGAGCTAGTCTAAGTTAAGCGGTTACTATTCAAAAACAAATCTAAGACATAGTGTCACAGAGAAAAAAGAAAAACTAAGCTATAACACAACACAGGCTGGAAATGTCAATCCTTATGTGAGTTTACATGTCGTCTTGTAAATATGTTTGGAGTATTTCTTCCTTTAGTTTTTGTTTAAATTGTCCAAGCTTTGTACATGATTTTAATTCAGGTCCAAAATCGTTCCATAATCTGACACCTTGCACTGAAATACAATGTTGCTTGGTAGTTGTTCTCACTGTAGGCTTTTGAAATATACATGTTCCTCTGAAGTGATATCGTTTCTCCCTTGTTTGGAACAACTTTTGGATATTTGCGGGCAGTGATAGATTCTTCACTTTGAACATTATTATTGCGGTTTTAAAGTCGATCAGATCTTTCAACTTGAGAGTTTTTTGTTTAAGAAAAAGTGGGTTTGTTGGTTCCCTGTAAGCTGCTTTGTTGATTATTCTAATAGCTCTCTTTTGAAGCATAAAGAGTGGATATATGTTTGTTTTATATGTATTTCCCCATACTTCATTACAATATGTCATGTATGGGAGTATTAATGAATGATACAAGGTGTATAGTGTGGGTTGATTCAGCAAATTTTTCACTCTGTGTAATATTGCAATTGATTTGGATACTTTACCTTTTATATAATTAATATGTGGCTTCCAACACAGTTTGTTATCAATTATTACTCCAAGGAATTTAGTTTCGGATACCCTTTCAATCTCTACACCATTTACACTGAGTTTGGGTACTGGGTAGTTGTGATGGTTGTTAAAGACTATAAATTTTGTCTTGCTTAAATTGAGCGTTAATTTGTTCGAATCAAACCACAGTTTCAGCTTTCCTAATTCCTTTCCGAGTGTATCCAGAAGTTGTTCCAAGTTGTTTCCACTGCATAGCAGGTTAGTGTCATCAGCAAACAATATTAAGTCCATTTTTTCTGAAACTTTACATATATCATTTATATACATATTGAATAATAATGGTCCCAAAACTGAACCCTGTGGGACTCCACAGGTGACCTTCAGTAGCTCTGAGTTTTTGTTGTTAACACATACAAACTGATATCTATTCTTTAAGTAACTTCTTAACCAGGACAGTGCTACCCCTCTGATACCACAATTTTGTAGTTTCTTTAATAATAGATTGTGATCTACTGTATCAAATGCTTTTTTAAGATCCAGGAATACTCCAACTGAATACTCTTTATTTTCAATGGCTGTTGATATTTTTTCTGTAAATTCCATTAAGGCATATGCTGTTGTCCTTTTGTGTCTGAACCCATATTGCTGCTCACACAATAAATCATTCTTCAGTATGAAGTTGTCAATTCTCTCATAGAATATTTTTTCAAGTATCTTGGAAAATTGCGGTAATAGTGAAATTGGTCTGTAGTTGGAGAGTTCCCCTCTGTCGCCTGTCTTGTAAATCGGAATTACTTTAGCTATTTTCATTGCATTGGGAAATATACCTGATTGGAGAGACAGGTTACAGATATACGTCAGTGGTTTCACTATGCATTCGATAACAGTTTTGACTAGTAGCATATCAATACCATCGCAGTCAGTAGATGTTTTACTTTTGAACGATTTAACAATTTCAATGACCTCTCTTTCGTCTGTGTTCTTTATGAAGATGGTGTCTTTTACAGCAGTGTTATTGCATATTGAATCACCTGTTGGCACCGTAGTGGGTATTTCTCGGGCCAGTTTAGGTCCAATGTTAACAAAAAAATTATTAAATTCATCTGCAGGTGAAGCTATATTCACATTCGGAGTCGATTTATTATTTTTTGGAGTGTTAGTTGGGTAGCTGGTATTTCTGCTTTTATTTCCAAGGATACTGTTGATTATTGTCCATGTATTTTTAATATTGTCTTTGTTTTTTTCCAGTTCTTTACTGTAATAGTCTCTTTTACTACATTTTATTATATATGTTAACTTATTTTTGTATGTTTTATACCGCTGCTCTGCTTCTTTTGTCCTTTTCTTTATGAAAGCTTTATATAATAAATTTTTCTTTTTACACGCCTTTTGTAGTCCTTTGGTTAGCCATGGTTTGTCAGTAAATTTGTGTTTAAGCTTTTTTTAACTAATGGGCAGTTTTTTTCATAAAGAGTGGTTACAATGTTTGTAAATGCGTCATAGGCTTCATTTACATCTGATACATAGACTTCTGTCCAGTCTTGCTTCAGCAAGTCCTCTTTAAAAGAACTGATTGCGTTTGGTGATTTGTGTCTGAACGATTTTGAGATTTTTTCTGGGTTGGGCCCCGTGTGGCCATGGATAAGTGCAAAGATTGGCAAGTGGTCGCTTATATCATTTATCAATAATCCACTTTCTATTTTCTTGTCGAGAACATTGACAAACAGGTTGTCAATAAGTGTAGCAGAGTGAACAGTGATTCTACTGGGATGTGTTATTGTGGGATATAGACTCATGCTGTACATAGAGTTCATGAACTCTGTAACTACATTTTGTTGATGTGGATTAAGTAGGTCAATATTGAAATCTCCACAAATTGCTACCATTTTCTTACTAGTAATATTATTGTACAGCTCGACTAATTTATCTCTGAATGTCTCAATGCAAGTTCCCGGCGTTCTGTATATGCAGCTTATGATTAGATTTTTTGTTTTGTCTAGGTCAATCTCAACAGTAACACATTCCAGAAGCCCTGGTAGTGCTGAGGACATTTCATTTACAAGCTTACATCTATATAGGTCATCAATATACAGTGCAACACCACCACCCTTTTTTTGAGATCTGTTAATGTTAAACATCTGATATCCCTCTATTGCCATCAGGGGAGCCTGGTCTTCATTAAGCCAGGTTTCAGAGACTGCTATAGCTGTGAATTTTCTGTTTAGCTGTTTTAAATAGTCCTGAATCTGTGAGAAGTTTTTGTTAAGACTTCTGCTATTGAAGTGTATTATTGACAGTTTACCATCTAATTGCACTTGACTTTTGAATTGCTTTTCAGTGTAATATTCACAGTGGTTATGAATATTATTGAAAAAGTGGTTATCAGGATCAATATCATTCTCCATCTCTTGTGGTTTATGTTCAGCATAGTGGCATATTTTTAGAGTTTGAGTTTCCTCACTCTGTGTTTCATAGTCAGTTGATGCAGATGAAGCAGGATTTCTTGTTCATGAGTAGCAGCACATGTCCCAATGCTCTGAAAGGCTTTCCAAATTTTCCCTCTTTAGTTTGCCACACCCATTCTAAAAAGTACCGTAGTTTACTGTATTTTAAAACATTAGCATACTGTTGATGGCCTGTTGAACAGCCCACAATGCATTGCAAATTACAGTACAAATCCATATTACATTAATACAGTATATCACTGTTGGAAATTGGCCATAAATTAACAGCAATTGCTTGCAGTGTACACGTGCAATTTCAGCTTCCTACAATTACCAGAAGTAGGTCAGGGGAAATCTTTAAAGCGATCAACATAACTCAACTGATAAATGTATTTTATCATGTTTTCTTTGATTTATCATGCTATGCATCAGAAAATTACAAAGTCACTCAAAGCCATCAAAACATGTATGTCAAAGGTGCAGAAATTAATCCAACTCAGCATAACGCCACAGCAAGACAGGCTTTTTTTTTTTTAATCTCAGAGAAGTATGCTGTCATATTGCCTTATAACGCAGTGAAAAGTGTGACATTGAGTGGCTGTGAGTGTTGAGTCATTTCACTGGAAAAGAAGGCAGACTGCATCATCTCTAATTCAATCATTGGATGAATTCAAGGAGCAGCGGCGGCATGCTTGGAAGGATATTTATACCCACCAGGGGTATTGTGCAAACATCTTAGCAAATTAAATACCAGAGCAAGAGCGGGCCAATCTACATGAATGACCACCTACAGCTAAACACAGGGCACGTGCTAGTTTTGTTAAATTAGAATATCTGATCAGGTTCCGCTTGGATGCAGATTCATTAACCTGGGGGAAAATTAGACATAAAATGCTGAATAAAAATTACATTTGTTATTTTAACAGGTTTTACTGCAGGGGTTTCTTTTGAAAAATTTAGACTTATGAATAGCTAAATAAATTGTTGGACAGAACTGACAAACATTTTGGGAAGGCAGTGATTTTTAGTCATGAGGAAAAATACTTTAGGGCAGTGAAGGTTTATTAAATTGTTGACTCTTCAGTTGATAGATAAAATAGTTTCCTGAAGGGTCTGAGAATTAAAAGATAAAGGTATCATTGTCATTTACAATAAAGAGCACTCCAATGGTCAGATAGTTAGCATTTGTGATGTAATATTTGTGCTGTTCATTGACATTTGGCTTTGAAAGTCAAAGACATTTCTGTATAAATTCACCATCTCAATTAATGTTCCTGGATCATAATTTTGTCAGCTCCGACTGCACAACAACTCCAAAATTTCCGGGGGGCGGGGAGGGGGGGAACCGTCAGCTATTACAGGCACACAGTAACGGTACATTTACTGGATGCTGCAAATTCCTTTTTTCCTGTAAACAGCACACTGTGAGTCCCAGCCACTGTAATATCTAAAATGTAAAATTAATACATAATACTTAATACATAATTAATGACTTGGCATCAAACTGGGGATTCTAAATTGTCCTTAGGTATGACTGTGAGAGTGAATGGTTGTCTGTCTCTCTGTGTTGGCCCTGCGATGGACTGGCGATCTGTCCAGGGTGTACCCTGCCTCTTGCCCAAAGATGCTAGGATAGGCTCCAGCCCCCCGGCGACCCGAAAAGGATTAAGCGGAAGAAGATGAATGAATGAATGAATGAATGACTTTGGAGTGGAACGGCCAGAGAACACACAGTCCAGGAGAGGGGAGTCTGTGGCGGCTTCTCCTTCCTGTATGGGACCGATGGTCCCAGCTGCCGCTGGTACAAGCTGCGCTGTAGCCCGAGCTGCTGACAACATCAGTGGGCAAGAGCCCTATTGTAATCGCTAGGATTATTAACCCTGTTTATACAGGTAATCCCATTGAGACACGGGGTCTCATTTTCAATAGAGCTGTTTAATCGATCAGTTCTGTTAAAGCAGAGCTGATCACAGCGGTCATCTGGCATGTGGAGGAATGAAGCTGGTCTATTTATTTTGTGCATAATCATTTCTGAATGATTTTAACATTTTTATTTTGCTGCACTACATCAAGGTGAAGTTCTGTCCCCCTCAATCATTCGGGGCTCATATTTATTTCCGTGAACACAACGCTGTGTCTGACATTACGTTTTCTTCTGCGCATGCGGGTCACTTCATAGCTGTAGATCGTTCACACTGGAGTCTGATGGGGGTTGCATTTAAATTATAATGTGAACGCTCACACCAAAAAAATCGGTTCTCGGCAATAGGCTACGGTCACTCTGCAGTGTGACCATAGCCTATGTCATTGCCCTTTTACTTGTCAATTATATTTTCTTCATAAGCCATTAATATGCCAGAATAAGAGATGAAAATCTGTCTATGAACAAAGCTAACATTTAAATGAAAAGTAGTCCAAAGTGGTACATTTTAAACACATTTGTTTTTATACAACAGTTAGAGCTAACTGAGCAACTGATTAGACAATAAGCATTCCAGGATATATTCCCTGATAACCACACTATGTATCTCTCCACTTCACTGCTGTTCAAACAATTGTTAATTTCAGTGGCCTACTAATTGTCTGTGGCTTCTTATAGTATGTGAAGCTTGTAATGCTGTGTTGTGTACCTTATTTTACACAGTAACGTGCTGTTTGAAAGAGACAGCCTTCATAACCTGTAAATCGTGTGTTCTGGCTTCATGTTAATAGGCTGGTTAACTTTTTACCTTTAAAATGAGTTACTCAAAGTTTGAATTAATGCTTTACAGTTTCTACTGAAGCCTTGCAATACTTTTTATTTTATCTGAAGATAACAAAAGGAAGGTGGTGAGGAGAATATAAACAAGAGCAGTGATACTGATTGAACGCTAGTGCTTGAACAATGGACTCTTGAAAAATATGTTTAGTGACAATAGCAAATTTTGTTGAAAATATGCATAAAATGACAATAAAGCTATTATATTCTGTATTATACTCATTTCTGTTAGTTAGCAACATGTTTTCACATAGCAATGCTTGTCTTGGCAGAACAAAAATAGACAAAGAAATTATAACTTACTGTCACCTATTATTGTCATCTTACAAATTATGTTTATGGAACTGTTGCATTACAGTCAAGGTCCTGTGGTATCATGAATATAACTTCAATATAATGTCACACTATGACTGAGTAACTGTTATATTCATATATTCTATATGCTTTATTCATTATACCCCACTATTAGTGTTGCTTAATTAGAACTGATTGAAAATACACAGAAATGTAAACATCAGCCTAAATTATTAGCCTTAACAGTGTAGCTTGCTGACAGAATTATTCTACTTTAAAAGGGTCATTGATTGAAAAATGTTGTGTTTCTAGGTTTTAACCAACTGAAATGTGTCTCCTGGTAATGTGATTATCGAAAAAATATATAGCCCGCCACTTCTCTTAAAAAAACTCACACAGCCTTTATATTGTTTTTCTCAACAAGAAACCATTTTAACTCTTCTGGATTTGCCTTGGGACATCATAAAATTGTAAACCCAGGTTCTAGTGCTCTATTATTGGCCAGCATAACTGTGTGTCATGTAGATGGAGCTAAAGGTATTAGCTCAAACAGATTCATTTTGTCTTCTTAATGATAAAACTGATATTGTTCTTCTATTAAGACAAAGCATTGCTTTGTCTTAATAGAAGAACAATATCAGTTAAAGGTATAGCCCCTGAGCTAACTGTGGTACTAAAGCGCTTGGACCAAGGGTGGTGTATATTACTTTCTTCAGATTTCAGTCACCCTAATAGACATCCCTGTTTCCACCAGTTCACTAATCCACAGTCGATAATATATCTTGTGTCATTCTGCTGCTTCCTTCTTATGAAAGAAGCAGCAGATTTTACTAAGAACCCATTCAAGAATCTTTCCAAACTTTTGGGGGATAAAAGATCAGGTCAGATGAAGGAGGAAGTGAAGCTGCACCTTCATCAAGTCCATAGTGACCCCAGGAGGGCGGAGAGATGGAGAAGCTCATTAGGGCACCTCAGCCAACGATCCCATTTCAAACAGCTGAGCCAAGCTGGAGGGAGGTGTGTGACTTCATCGAGAAAGCTAGATGAAAATCAGCTCCAGGGCCTAACGGCATTCCATACAAGGTGTACAAATGTTGTGTTAGGCTCAGAAAATGCCTGCGGAAGCTGTCAGGGTGGCTTGGAAGAACAACTTCCTTTCAGATGACTGGCTAATGGCAGAGGGTTTCTTCATTCCAAAAGAAGAAAATTCTTCAACTATCAAAGAATTCCACACCATTTCACTCATCAGTGTAGAAGGAAATATCTTTCTTGGAATCCTGGCAAGGGGGCTCGCTACTTTCATGTTGGAGAATGAGTACATGGATACATCGGTACAGAAAGGAGGCGTTCCAGGGGTATCCGGTTGTCCAGAGCATATAAGCGTCATCTCCAAGATCATAGAGGATCCTAAGAGGACCCGGGGAGATCTCACTGTGTTGTGGCTTGATCTGGCAAACGCCTATGGTACGATACCTCACAAGCTAGAGGAGATGACATTGAATACCTACCATGTGCCAGAGCAGTTCAGAAACCTCCTGCAGTACTATTTCGAGAGGTTACGAATGTGTTTCACTTGTAGAGACTATACCACTAACTGACAGAGACTGGAGGTGGGAATTGTGACTGGTTGCACAATCTCAGTGGTCCTGTTTTCTGCTGCAATGAACCTTCTCATTGAGGGGCAGATTTATTAACGTGCTGTGCCACCGCTAAACCCTGTTTTGGTGTTAAAAAAATACTGTTGAGATTTACTAAAGGGCGCAGGGCAAAATTTGCGGTGGAAAGGCGTGGACTATGTTAATTTTGCGCCTGGCCTCATTGCATATGTATTTGTGGGAGTTGTCATGTCAACGCGCAGATTTGAGGGAGTATTTAAATGACTGGCGCAAGGTGATTAACTAAAGTTTGCGGTTGTTAGTATCCTGCTAAATGTGCCAGGATTTGATTTCATTCATTTATTTATTTCGAATGTGTAACATCGAGTATTCAGTGACAGTAATGTAGAAAACATTGTTAAGAAAAATAAAATAAAATATATATGAAAGCATAAGTCACCATACAAAACATGAGTTTCACCATGCACATAATTCATGTACATATCCGAAAAGGAGTGGGAAGAAGTCTAAACTTATTCAATCCCACCCCTTCTCCACAAATCATTGATTTCTATTCATTTGCTTCCTAGCTATACACAACACTATATATATATATCATTTAAATTAAATCATAGAAAATAATAATACATACATTTAATACACATTATTCAGAAACGCAGCTTTGTTCAAACACCTTCATCCTTGTACTTTGAGAAGATCTTTTTTTATACATCCTTTTAAATGGTTTTAAAATTCATTTTTAAAATAAATAAATTTAAAATAAATGTAATTGATTTAACTCCCAAAAAAAGCTTGTCTTAATTCATCTGCGCCTGACATGATAGTGATCGTTAGTGCCAGGAGGAGACAATGGTGAGAACTGAGGGCACATGACAGAAGCTTCTCTCTGCCCGTGACTTTATTTAGCATGACAGAAGAACAGATTATGTGAATATCAACGGTCTCACAGACATTGGTGTTATGCGCAAATGGACATCAGCTGGCAGTTTTTTTAAATTTCATTTGTTTATACTATGTATAGCCTACTACATGAATTTCTATCCATAAAATAGGATACAATAGGAGCCCTTTTACCTGCAGGGGATATACAGATGGTGTCAGCCAATAATGACTCTTTTTTTCTTTTCTGCAGAGGTTAGACTTGGACTGGAGTTTTCCTATCAGCTCTCCCTCGCTCTTGAAGCAAAATCTTCCACATTGCCAGTTTTCTTTGTTTTTTTCCTTGATCCATATTTCTACATTTACAGTATTTCTTTTTCTTGTGCATAAAACGGTAATGCAGTTCCCTCTTCTCTCTATTTCTCTCTCCCAGTTCAGGATGCACATTATAGGAGGAAAACAGCAATGATATTATCAACATAAAGAGTGCACAGATCCATAGAAATGTCCCACGAAATTGCAACACCGTAACTCAATGGCATTTATAAAAAGTCATGAACTGGGAGACCTGTAGATTTTGTTAAAACAAAGTTATTCACATAATAAAACCCCAGAGTCTCCATCAGACCATGATGGTTCTAGGTTCAGGTTCAAGTTCAAGTTACTTTATTTGTACCTGTAGGTAGATTTGTTTTGCAGTCTGGTGACATCCATATTTACAAGCCACAAATTACATTCAACATAGACACAAACACAGGCACACATGAAGCTGACTATAAACATGATAAAAATACTCAAGGCTCCATCAATCAGGGTATAAAAAGACAAAGAGATGGGAGAAAAACCAGAGGTAAGAGAGAGGGGTCATATTAAAAGTTAAAAACTAGTCAAAGAGGTTAAAAACTCAAAGGTCTAAAACCCAATAAAATATTTAGAACCCAAGTAACATCCTACAAAAATAAGTAAATATAAAATGGAGTTAATAAATAGGTACCTAAATCTAGTGTTGATAAAATAAACATGTTAGTTAAATAATCAATTTATTCATGAGTAGTCCTTTATTAAATTGGATACAAATGCTTCATTTATATATATTAAACAAAAAAGTGTCAACAATGGCTCTCATGAGCCATCAATGAGACGTCGACAGCCAGCCGATGAGTTTGCATAATTTATTAAGGAAAGACAAATTACAAAATAAAGAGCCACGAGGGGCAAAAACACAACTGAGGCTAAGACTAAGACACAGGATGCAGAGTCTTAGGGAAAACACTTACAGTGACGAATGATAGACGAGGGATTGTTTGATGAATGATCGATGGATGATCGACGAGGTGGCAGCCCGGAGTAAACCGAGCTGCTCCCCTAAATAGGGCTGACAGATTAATCACCTGATGAGAACGTCATCAGCTGATTGGATTCCAGCCGTCCCTGCGGAGCTCGGCTCTGACAGCCGGAAGCCCCGCCGAGACGCTGCCACAATAAAAGCCCGGAGGCCATATGGTGCGCCTGAGAAGAGAACGGGGAACTACCGGACAACCCGAGCGCGGACAGAGTCAGTGCTCAGACCATGACAAAAAGTATGCCATGTTAAATGAAAATCTAAATTTTGAAATATAATGAACAAAAATAAACTATTTTAGTGGGGTTTGCGCCTAAACAAAAACTTAATAAAAGCTTTATATATTATGGTCCTCTGAACTGGCTGGACCTACAGTATGTTGATGACCCGCTTCCTCATCAGGTGTACCTGTGCACAATTTTGCGGTGCTCTTGGCGGATGGGTGGGCATTATTGAAATGCAGTGACTGCGTGTATGTTCATAATTTTGCGTGTTGTTAGTAGATCACTGGCAAACATTTGCCACTCCCTGAGGCGCTCTGTCTAATTTGCGCACTCGCTAATTTGCACTGCCTTAGTAAATCTGCCCCTAAGTCTGCAGAGAAACTGTGGCAAGGTGCTGTCCTGGCAAACAGTATCCAGCAGGTGCCAATTAGAGCATTTATGGATGACCTCACAATTACAGCAAAATCGGTGCCCAAAGGACGATGGCTTTTGGAAGGCTTGGTAGAGCTCATGGATTGGGCAAGAATGCAATTTAAGCCTGCCAAATCTAGGAGCCTAGTACTGAAAAAGGGACATGTCCAGGATCGCATCCACTTTACCATAAAAGAAGTCACCATTCCAACAGTAAGCGAGAAGCTGGTGAAGAGCTTGGAAACGTGGTACAGAGCAGACCTCAATGACAAGCAGAGTGTGAAGGAGATGCTCATTCAAACAGAAACTTGGATGAACGTACCTGGATAAGAGTGGCCTTCCTGGCAAATACAAGACCTGAGGATACCAACATGGTGTTCTTCCATGAGTGCTTTGGCCACTGCTTATTTATGAGGTACCTATAATCACAGTGGAAAGACTGGAAAAGAAGATCAACACCTACCTTAGGAGGTGGCTGGGCATCCCAAGAAGTTTCTGCTCAATTGGACTTTACAGCACAGGCAGCAAGTTGCAGTTGCCAGTAACATCTGTGGTGGAGGAGTTCAAAGCAGCAAAAGCAAGGCAGGCAATGATGCTGCGGGACAGCAGAGATGATAGAGTTTGCCGGGCAGACATTGAGATCAGAACAGGTCATAAGTGGTCAGCCAGTAGAGCAGTGAGAGATGTGGAGAGTCACCTGCACCAGGCTGATGTTATTGAGACTGTAACCCAGAGACATTCGGGTCTAGGATATACCATCAGGACAAGCTGGAAGAAAGCTGACTCGAAGGAGCGATGGGGCATGGTGCAGAGAGAGAGAGCCGTAAGACAGAAGAGGAGACTACGCAGACCAAAGTTGTGGCATTAGGGAAACAGGGCAGCTGGATAAGGTGGGAGGGTGTTCAAGAGTGGGCACTGACCTGGTCGGACATCTGGTCAATGGAGGGCACCGGGTGAATTTCCTGTTGTGCACCGTGCATGATGTTCTGCCAGCACCTACAAATTTACATACATGGGAGTTAGTAGAGAGCTCAAGGGGCCCACTCTGTGGAAGACAAACCAATCTAGAGCACATGCTATCTTCACGTCACTCAAGCCTAGCCGATGGAAAATACCGGTGGAGACATGACCAAATCCTGAACCAATTGGCTGCAGCTGTGGAACAGGCAAGGGAGAAGCCAAAACAACTTTCTAGAGGCCCCCAGTTTATCACCTTTTGCAAAACAGGAGAGACTGGTGTGATAGAGAAGAGATCTCGAGGGATACTGGCCACAGCTAGTGACTGGGAGGTGCGGTTGGACCTGAAAAGGGAGCTGAAGTTCCTGGAGGAAATAGCTATCACAAGCTTAAGACCTGATATCACCCTCTGGTCAAAAGGTACCAAACAGGTCAAATTACTTGAGCTGACTGTACCCTGGGAGGAGCGGATGGAGGATTCAATTCATCCATCCATCTTCTACTGCTTAATCCTTTCGGGTTGCAGGGGGGCTGGAGCCTATCCCAGCATCTTTGGGCGAGAGGCAGGGTACACCCTGGACAGCTCGCCAGTCCATGGCAGGGCCAACACAGAGAGACAGACAACCATTCACTCTCACATCCATACCTAAGGACAATTTAGAACCCCCAGTTTTGATGCCAATTAACCTAACTTGCATGTTTTTGGCATGTGGGAGGAAACCGGAGTGCCGGGAGTAAACCCACGCAGACACGGGGAGAACATGCAAACTCCACACAGAAGGGTCACCGATGGTCTGGGGGTGGGATCGAACCCACGATGGTCAAGGGTGGAATCGATCCCATGACCTTCTTGCTGTGCTGCCACTGTGCTAACCACTGCGCCACCGTGCTGCCTAGGATTCAATTCACTTCAACTTTATTTATATAGCGCCATTTCACAACAACAGTCATCTCACAGCACTTTCAACTGTAGGGGAAACCCCACAATTGCAGAAAGGCCCCAGCAATCAGGCGACCCCCTGTGAGCAAGCACTTGGCGACGGTGGAGAGGAAATACTCCCTTTTAGCAGGAAGAAACCTCCAGCAGAACCAGGCTGAGGGAGGGGCAGTCATCTGCTGCGACTGGCTGGGGTGGGGGTGGGGGATAGAGATGAAGAAGAAAAGAACAGACATGTAGAGAGCAAACAGCATGACGGGGACTCAATCTACGGGAGAGAACAAACAGATGTTAATGACACAGCAAAAATATTTTATGTGCACAAGTTTAAGTGTAACAAGTACCAAGCAGCACGGTGGAGCAGTGGTTAGCACAGTGGCAGCACAGCAAGAAGGTCATGGGATCGATTCCACCCTTGACCATCGTGGGTTTGATCCCACCCCCAGACCATCGGTGACCCTTCTGTGTGGAGTTTGCATGTTCTCCCCGTGTCTGCGTGGGTTTACTCCGGGCACTCCGGTTTCCTCCCACATGCCAAAAACATGCAAGTTAGGTTAATTGGCATCAAAACTGGGGATTCTAAATTGTCCTTAGGTATGACTGTGAGAGTGAATGGTTGTCTGTCTCTCTGTGTTGGCCCTGCGATAGACTGGCGATCTGTCCAGGGTGTACCCTGCCTCTCGCCCAAAAGATGCTGGGATAGGCTCCAGCCCCCCCGCGACCCGAAAGGATTAAGCGGTAGAAGATGGATGGATGGATGGAGTACCAAGCCCTCATCCATGACTGCCAACAGGGAGGGTGGAAGGTATGGAAGTTGGTTGCCGATGCTTTCCTGGGAAGTCACTCTGGCGAAGTCTTGGGCAGGTAGGCATCGAAGGTGTGGATAGGAGGTGGCTGATAGCCAGCTTTACAAGGTAGGCAGAGACTGCATCCAAGTGGATTTGGCTGAACTGTAACAAATCAGTGGCAGAACAGACTTCTGAGTGACCATCAGAAGGATTCGGCGTGTTGAGGGATCACTAAGCCGAGTGATGTAAGGGGGGGTAGTTTTGAGATGCTGGTTCTACCCCTGAGCCCCCAGGAGGTGTCATGAGCTTAATTCGGCGAAACACCTATGAACTGGGGTGCCCATTTGTCAATCCACAGATGTCATTCAGCTCAGATCCAGGTGCCATGAAAGTAAGAAAGATGGAGATAGCAATGCTGTTGGCCCAAGTTGGCGCAGGACCGAGTGCCTGTAAAGCTGAGCCAGGTGTGATGTTCAGCAATTGTGTTTGCATATATATGTACATACACAGTGGTGTGAAAAAGTGTTTGCTCCCTTCCTGATTTTTCTTTTTTTTTGTATGTTTGTCACTCTAAGTTGTTTCAGATCATCAAACAAATTTAAATATTATACAAAGATAACACACGTAAACACAAAAAGCAGTTTTTAAATGAAGGTGTTTATTATTAAGGAGAAAAAAAAATCCAAGCCTACATGGCCCTGTGTGAAAAAGTGATTGCCCCCTAAACCTAATAACTGGTTAGGCCACCCTTGGCAGCAACAACTGCAATCGAGCGTTTGCGGTAACTGACAATGAGTCTTTTACAGGGCTGTGGCGGAATTTTGGCCCACTCATCTTTGCAGAATTGTTGTAATTCAGCCACACTGGAGGGTTTTCGAGTATGAACCACCTTTTAAAGGTCATGCCACAACATCTTTGTCAGATTCAGGTCAGGACTTTGACTAGACCACTCCAAAGTCTTCATTTTGTTTTTCTTAAGCCATTCGGAGGTGGACTTGCTGGTGTGTTTTGGATCATTGTCCTGCTGCAGAACCCAAGTGTGCTTCAGCTTGAGGTCACGATCAGATGGCTGGACATTCTCCTTCAGGATTTTTTGGTAGACAGCAAAATTCATGGTTCCATTTACCACAGCAACTCTTCCAGGTCCTGAAGCAGCAAAACAGCCCCAGACCATCACACTACCACCACCATATGTCACTGTTGGTATGATGTTCCTTTTCTGAAATGCTGTGTTACTTTTACGCCGGATGTAATGGGACACACACCTTCCAAAAAGTTCAACTTTTGTCTCGTCAATCCACAGAATATTTTCCCAAAAGTCTTGGGGATCATCAAGATGTTTTCTGGCAAAATTGAGACGAGCCTTTATGTTCTTTTTGCTCAGCAGTGTTTTTCATCTTGGAACTCTGCCATGCAGGCCATTTTTGCCTAGTCTCTTTCTTATGGTTGAGTCATGAACATTGATCTTAAATGAGGCAAGAGAGGCCTGCAGTTCTTTGGATGTTGTTGTGGGATCTTTTGTGACCTCTTGGATGAGTCGTCGCTGTGGTCTTGGGGTAATTTTGGTCGGCCAGCCACTCCTGGGAAGGTTCACCACTGTTCTATGTTTTTGTCATTTGTGGATAATGGCTCTCACTGTGGTTTGCTGGAGTCCCAAAGCTTGAGAAATGGGTTTCTATCCTTTTTCAGATCAATAGATCTCAATTACTTTGTTTCTCATTTGTTCCTGAATTTCTTTGGATGATGTCTAGCTTGTGAGGATCTACTGGTCAACTTCACTTTTTCAGGCATGTCCTATATAAGTGATTTCTTGATAGAGAACAGGTGTGGCAGTAATAAGGCCTGAGTGTGGCTCGAGAAATTGAACTTAGCTTTCCAAAGATGTGATAAACCACAATATATGTTTTAACAGGGGTGGGGGGGGGGCAATCACTTTTTCACAAAGGGCCATGTAGGTGTGGATTTTATTTACCCTTAATAATAAACACCTTCATTTAAAAACTGCATTTTGTGTTTACTTGTGTTATCTTTGTGTAATATTTAATATGTTTGATGATCTGAAACACTTAAATGTGACAAACATACAAAAAAATGAGAAAACAGGAAGGGGGCAAACACTTTTTCACACCACTGTATGTATATGTATGTGTGTGTGTACACTACCGTTCAAAAGTTTGGGGTCACCCAGACAATTATTGTGTGTTTTCCATGAAAAGTCACACTTATTTACCACCATGAGTTGTAAAATGAATAGAAAATACAGTCAAGACATTGACAAGGTTAGAAATAATGATTTGTATTTGAAATAATAATTTTTCCTTCAAACTTTGCTTTCGTCAAAGAATCCTCCATTTGCAGCAATTACAGCATTGCAGACCTAACATGATTGCACAAGGGTTTTCTAATCATCCATTTGCCTTCTGACGCAATGAGCAAACACATTGTACCATTAGAACACTGGAGTGATAGTTGCTGGAAATGGGCCTCTATACACCTATGTAGATATTGCACCAAAAACCAGACATTTGCAGCTAGAATAGTCATTTACCACATTAGCAATGTACAGAGTGTATTTCTGATTAGTTTAAAGTTATCGTCATTGAAAAAATGTGCTTTTCTTTCAAAAATAAGGAAATTTCTAAGTGACCCCAAACTTTTGAACGGTAGTGTATATATATATATATATATATATATATATATATATCACCAGGACAGCCACACGGGCAAAGTGGATTCCCCCCACCCTCGCCAAGGCCCACCCGCAGTCAGACACACGTCCAGCAGTCCCCCGCCGGCACAGAGACCCCCGTTACAGCAGATATGGGAGGAGACTGAAGCCCAAAAGATGTGAGGACTGAAACTCTGTCTCGGGGGGGGGGGGGGGGGGTGTTAGTGTAGCAGAGACAAAATGCATATTATAGAGACTTGGGTGAATCAGCAGACAGCGTCTCAGTTAGGATGCCCCACTGTATATACAGTATATATACAGTATATATACATACTACCGTTCAAAAGTTTGGGGTCACTTAGAAATTTCCTTATTTTTGAAAGAAAAGCACTGTTTTTTTCAATGAAGATAACTTTAAACTAATCAGAAATACACTCTAATATCTAATATACATTGCTAATGTGGTAAATGACTGTTCTAGCTGCAAATGTCTGGTTTTTGGTGCAATATTTACATAGGTGTATAGAGGCCCATTTCCAGCAACTATCACTTCAGTGTTCTAATGGCACAATGTGTTTGCTCATTGCGTCAGAAGGCTAATGGATGATTAGAAAACCCTTGTGCAGTCATGCTAGCACAGCTGAAAACAGTTTAGCTGGTTAGAGAAGCTATAAAACTGACCTTCCTTTGAGCAGGTTGAGATCTGGAAAAAAATTATTATTTCAAATACACATCATTATTTCTAATCTTGTCAATGTCTGGACTATATTTTCTATTCATTTTACAACTCATGGTGGTAAATAAGTGTGACTTTTCATGGAAAACACAAAATAATTGTCTGGGTGACCCCAAACTTTTGAACGGTAGTGTATATATATATATATATATATATATATACGTATATATATATATATATATATGTGTGTGTGTGTGTGTGTGTGTGTGTGTGTGTGTGTTTATATTTTCACTGCAATTTTACATTGCATTGTTTGGCGATCCAAGTCAATTATTGTAACCAAAACTCAGCTCCCTTTGGCGCGGAGGAGGTGACAGACAGGTTACTGGACCAGCTGGTTTTGAGCTTCATTTTCTAAAAATTCTATTCACCCTCACTGGAATCCTTGTTCATCTAACAACGCTTGCCCATGTCGTATTTTGCTCTAGATTTTATTTTAGGTTAGTTAAAATTTTATTTTCTCAGCTGCCTTGCGGTTCAGCTGGCTAGCTGAAGATAGCAGTTTAGCCACTCATTCACAAATGTTTCTGTGCTTATCATACTCCAGGGGCTGGTCATATCCTATCATCATTGAAACCACACACCCCTGCCCACCAGTGATGCATTATTTCATTCATTCTTTAAAACAAACATTAGTTGGCTCAGGGGTAACAGATCAAGTCGGCCTTGACCCAGTCAGCCCTGGGATCCTCAACAGCACAATCGGAGAACCCCCGCAAAACTGTTAAAAGACTTTTCTTGGTCACCAACAAAAGTAAGGAGTTTTACAGAAAGATCCCAACATGTATTTGGCTCAGGATACATCAGAGCTTAAGGCTAGAGCTAGCCAGCTAATATTAGCAATAGTCCTTTGAGACAAATTTACATTAGTTGGCTCAGAGCTAGTCAGCTACAGGCAGCCATATTCAATGGTGCTCTCTAATGTTTACAGTCCACCTTATTCCTGGGGGTGCCGCTGGAGGAACGATTGTGGACGGAACTTCTGGTTTAGTTTGACCCACTGTAAAATCAGTCAGTTTCAGTGGAGTAGCAGGGGCATTTAAAATTGCGTTTTTAAAAGTTTTTCAAATTCATTTTAATGTATAGTCCACATACGTGTTTTCCACTCAAGTGGCAGCTAATTTCAGCACTTGTAGTTTTTGTATTTTTGAATGTTTAGTTGGGTGACACTCCTCAGAGATAAGTACAGCTCAATCTGTGGCTTCTACAGCAATGAGTAGGTCATGCACTGAAAAGTAAAGGATTGTTTGTGAGATTGGTGGTACAGACACAGGACAGACACCAAGACAAGAGCCAGGTATGTTTTCACTTGTATGAATGTCACAGATCTGACGTTTTACCCCAAATTTAAAACACCCAAGCACAGTGTTGAATGTGCGCCGTGCCATTATGAACTGCAGGCAACGAGTCATAAATCATGACCGGCTACAAACTCCGTTGGCTGGAAAAGGAATGAAAAGCCCCACGCGCTCCCAGACGAAACTGGGCAGCTGAGGAAAAGGGCGAAATAACAATGAGAAAATAGCCCCCGGCGGAACGGTGGGCAAATGACTTACAGAGGGTCGGAGCGCAACTGGGCTCTGGGAACAACGACACCATCAAAGTCCAAAGGAGGAGAACCAACTGTGAGAGAGCCTGGACATCAAATGTTGACTTACACTGCCACATTGAGTGCTTACACTGTCACCCATAAATACCCCGTGTACTTAATGAGTGACAAGTGGATACAGGTGTGCGGCGGCAGCCGGTGTGTGAGTGAGTTTCAGAGTATGTGAGTAAGAATGAATGTGTGTGTGTGTGTGTGTGTATGTATGAAAGGGTGTGCATGAGAACAGGAGAGTGGACAAATGGTAATGACAGTCAACTGGTGGATGCTGGCAGAGAGAGGAAGGCGTGGCTGTAGGCTGGCAGGGAGCCCAGGACCCAGTTTTTAGGACCCAGAGGCTCCTAAAAACTGCCAGCTGAAAATTAAGACAACAACAACCAGGGAAAATACAGCCACAAGTCATGGACGGGGTTGGAGATGTTCAACCCAGCCCACGACAGAGCCCCCTCTTCAAGGGGTGGATGCCAGACACCCACCGTACCATCAAAAGCAAACAAACAAAAAGAAAAACCTGCCTCCCCCACCCAGAAAACTATCACACAACCAGGGCGGGAGGTGGGGGGAAACAGGCCAGTAGGGAATTAATGAATAACATTAACAATAAAGTATAACACGAGAAAATAATATCACCCAAACTCCAACCCTAAGGCTAAGCCCCCCCAAGACCCAAGAGTCCCAAAGTTCAGGGGGCCGATCAGAGTCCTGGGCCCAGCGGGCGGCCCACAGAACAGTGTCGGGCGGCCTGCCAGGGTGAATGGGCCACCCAACACGGAAACCCAGTCCTTCGGGTGGCTGGCCCGCATAGTTGAGCCACCAGGACCAGAGGGGCAAACAAAGAGGCAGCCTACCCACTGGAAGGCTAAAAGGTGGGTGGCCGGACCAGAGAACAGTAGAACTCCAGCGGCCTCTGGTGGCAAGGCCTGGTGGACCACGGCGGTGCCCAGAAGAAGAGAGAGGAACACCCAGAAGGCCTCTGGAAGGGAAGAGGAGACCTTGGTGTCCTCAGACTGGCCGGCTGCACCCTCCGTGGTCCCGGCTTGGGACTGGAGCACAGCTACACCCGCGGTGGACCCAGCCCGGGACAAAGTTGCACCAGTGGTGGTCCCGGCCTGGGACCTCATTGCTCCTGTGGTGAGCTCCGGCTGGGCCTGCGTTGCACCCCCGGAGGACCCTGACCAGGCCATGGTTGTACCCACGATGGAACCTGGCTGGGCCCCTGCTGCACCCACGGTAGGACCCGACTGGGCCACTGCTGATCCCAATGCCGCCTTAACTGTGGGCCAGCCGACCCGCATGAACACCCGAGCCAGGAGCCGATCAACTACGGGCACCCTGGGCTGGAGCTGAGCACCCATGATGACCTCCTCAGCAGGGACGGCAACAGCCATGATGACCTCCAGTGGTGAGCCTGGATCCTCGGACTCGTCCGGTGATGTTGGACTCTCTCTGGTGGCCCTGGAAGAGGACTCAGGCAGAGAACAAGAGGGGTCAGGGTCGCCAGCAGCGGTGGAGCCCGGCGAGGCGAGCTCAGGTGCAGCGTGCGGCTGCAGCTGGCTCTCCTCACCTAGAGCTAAGGCAAAAATGCTCTAACATAGAAAGGAGAAAAACAAAAGAGAGCATTTGCCTTAGCTCGAGCTCCACCGCCGTCCAGGACTCCGACGATCCAGGCGACATTCTCGTGGGCTTGGCCTCCTGGAGGTTCAGCTCTGGTGCTGACTCTGCTGCGGCAGCCTCCGCAGCAGGCATGATGGAATTATCAGTCTTATTTGCCCCAGCTGTCGTGCTCCATGCAGGGAATTCCTACGGCATGACGGCTGGGGTCTGGCTCACCATTGCTGCGGGGGAAAGACCCATTGCTGCGGGGGAAAGACCCTCAAGGACATCTGGCTCCTCCTTGTTCTGGCGGTCCAGCTCCGGCGCCGGCGCACTCTCGGGGAAAAACAGGAGAGAGCATGAAGAGGGCTGGTGAGCAGTTCAAAGCAGCAGCAGGTGGGGAGAACTCAAGGGACTGCTTTTCCTGAGTCTCCCTACCAGGAATCAGGCAAGGAGTTCGTCATTAATAGAAGTGGACTGAAATAAAACTTGCCTGTTTTCTGGGATTTGGATGTTGCCTGCTGCTGTAGCAAGTACGTCATCCTTCTCTGTGGCTAGGATGGTTCTGAGCTCCCCTGAGGATTGTGGAGGAGCCGCCCCTCTGGCCACGGGGATGGGAGCCACCGGTGACGAAAACAAACGCTCCTTGACAGTCTGACATTGCACCGAGGGAGGAGGTGGGGCTATAGGCTGGCAGGGAGCCCAGGACCCAGAGGCTCCTAAAAACTGCCAGCTGAAAATTAAGACAACAACAACCAGGGAAAATATAGCCACAAGTCATGGACGGGGTTGGAGACGTCCAACCCAGCCCATGACAGAACTATGCAAAAACATTCAAAAATACAAAAAACTACAAGTGCTGAAATTAGCTGCCACTTGAGTGCAAAACACGTATGTGGACTGTACATTAAAATGAATTTGAAAAACTTTTACTAAAACACTATTTTAAATGCCCCTGCTACTCCACTCTTACTGACCGATTTAACACTACATCAGCCGAAACCGGAAGCTCCGCCGATAATCGTTCCTACAGCGGCACCCCCAGGAATAAGGTGGATAGGTAACATTTGAATATTTGAAAGTAGATAATATCTCCTGTGGTATCTTTATATGTTAATTTTATTTACTGAAATACCTTCACATGTTTTCATGACAAACCAAAACCTTTCTTGGTGGAGATTATTACACACTTAGCTTTTTGTGAGTATTTACTAGATCACACAGTGTGTTGGCGCGTGGAAGGAGCATGTGAGTATTAGCTCATTGTGCTGGTTCATCCAGAAAAACAGTGGGTGGCACTAATTGTTCAGTCAGTTGGCACTAAATTACTGCAGAAAAAGAGGGCACACTGAAATGATACAATTAAAAAACTATGTGGAAAAATATGATGGGAATGTGGCAATGTCAGCGTGGCCATGATGTATAAGCTAAATGTTTTATTACTGCACTTTGATGCATTTAGTTTACAACAGGCATGTTCACATGTATATAAAACATCACTCAACTTTAGATGACCTGAAATTCTCAGTAACCTGAGTCACAGATACACAACCAGATATATACACAATTTTCTGTTCTTCCTGTGTATTAATTCACATCTCATATGCAGCTGCCTCACACCAAAAACTGCTTTGCATGCCGCTGACCTGAAAAACTTCCCTGGTGTGCCTCAAGCTAATTTTTCACCACATTAGCCTGGATGGACATTAAAAAAAACTGGGACACTTGTCAGGACAAAGCTGGCCTGTGTATACATCCGCAGCAGGAAGACGTGATGAGGAAAGAGGCCATATTTAGTGGAGAGGTTTTAGGGACACAAGACAATAAATTATAGAGAAACAAGCAGTGGTGAATCGAGGAGAGCAACGTCAGTGTGGCAAAGTGTTTCCACTTGTACGTGTCACTGTGTGACCGCACACACATGCATGGGCTAATCAGGAGGTGAGAGCAGGTTTTGACATTGATGAATGTAGTTCTCTACTTTCCGTCCGCTCAGTCTTACAGGCACAGAGGAAGCTTTCTACTGCTTCTCCTTTTTTTTTCCAAGAAAGCTTCCAAAGAACCTAATCAGCATTCAGCATGCATCACCAGCTCTCTTCATGCAATCACGTGCTCTGACCATACAGAGCGCGCATTTGTGTGTGAGCGTGCACGTGTGTGGGGATAGAGCTTGTGTGTGTGATGGAGGGAGACAGGCAGAGACAGGCAGGGAGAATCCTTTTGTGTTGCCTGTGAATGCCCAAGGTCATGTATGAGCACTCACAAGCACATCCCATGCAGAGATTATATTCCAGGTCAGAGTACGGGATTTAGATTGTTTTTTCTTCTTCTGTACATTTAGGTTAATAGCAGCAATGGCAGGACACACATGCATCTCCCTGACCAGATTTGTGTTGGATTATTGATCTAAAGTGACGCTTCATCCCCTTTCATTTCAAGAAACCCCTCACGAACTCAGTCTAAAGTATATTCATATTACCATATACTCTTTGGGATAATCTATACCGGCTATGTGCTAAGAAGGGATAAGAGGTGTGCGAGCAGGGGCTTGGCCACAAGTCGATTTCTTCGAGAGATTGCCCCCATGTTTGATACCCAGTTCCCATGGCAACCAGTGACTAAGGTGTACCTGACCTATATATGTGTGCTGTATGTACACAAACATGCGCTAACCATCTGTTAATGTTCTTCAGTGCTGTGGATTGAGGTGAATTTGAACATGTGCCCAATGAGTCTATTGGTAATTGCAAGAACAAACAGCAGAGCTTTTTGAGAAGCCACAAATGAACTGAGTCAACAAGTGCTGCCGGTGACATTGAGACGAGCAGACGTTCAGTTTTTACAATAAGCCCTGTAAACATGAGGATATTATTATAAATATGATGACATATACCATAACACTTGGGAAGATACACTACTTGAAAATTTTAGGTGCCACAATAATTTACAAAAAATTAGGCATCTGACAGAATATCACTGTTGTTATTAGGCTATACTTTTGTACTAACACAATGTTGGTTTGTAGTAGACGTGAAAGGAGATCTGTTTGGAAATAAGAGACTTGATAAACTTTATATTCCAAGAAGAAGAGTTTGTCATAATGTTTGTTCAGTTATCAACAATAAAAATCAAGGACGTGCAGACATTTTGAGGGGCTAGCCGTGTGTTTTCACGCTTCCTATTCACTGTCTATGTAGCATGCCCCTCCTGCAAGAATCTCGAGTTGTCGCGCGGAGGTGCCTCTTATAATGTTATGGGAGTATTAAGTGACTGTTAGTCAATCAGTGTTTTAGTTAGGCAGTACTATAGACAACAAAGTGGCCAGGTAGGGGGCCTGAGGGTCCTTAGTGGCAGGCATGGATATAGGAGTAAATATAAAGTGGCGGGAGCACATTGTAAGTCTCTGGGTTACAAAAGCTAATTAAAGAAGCCACAAGTTACATGCTGAACTCAAGGTTGTCTTCATTTCCATGAGCATCACTTTATTAAATTGGCGATGAGGATAAACGGTAATTATGGCAACGTATGGCAGCATCACTGAGTTTGACCCAGAAACGGATGAGTGGTGGCAGTATGCCAGACGTCTGCATTTTTACTTTGCAGCTAACAAAATTGTGGATGAAGAACAAAGGCGAGCCATATTCCTGAATGCATGCGGGGTGAAAGTATACACTGTCCTCAGAGATCTGTGCCAGTCGGGTAAGCCAGGGGATTTCCCATTAAAAGACTTATTGAAGACTTTAAGCAACCACTTCACGCCAAAACCCAGTATGATAGTGGAACGTTTTAATTTCACTCCAGACAGCCGCGGCAATCTGTTGCAGCGTTTTTGGCTGAACTGAGGAGACTCACAGAGCACTGTGGATTCGGCACTGTGGGTACTGTGGGTACACAGTGGGCACTGTGCCGGACGACAGGATCCAAGTCCACCTTGTATGCGGTATTAATGATAACCCTATTCAGTGGCAATTATTGTCAGAGGCTGATGACAAATTGACTTTAGCGAGGGTGACAGAGATAGCGTTGTCATAGCGGAGCTGCAACAGACGGGCGGAAGCTGCCATTTACACACTATGACCCGGCTCAACTTACCATCCATCATTTCCACAGGCATGCTACAGGTGTGGCGGAAATCACAGACCATGGGACTGTAGATCCACAGATGTAGTGTGTCACAACTGCCAAAAAGGGGGCACTTGGCCAGAAAATGCCAGAGCTCCAGTCATTCCAAACTGAAAAAGAGAAAAGCACGTGGGGCAACTAACATACTGGAACATGATAAAGGTGAGGAACATGCCAACATGCTATATGCTCTTCAACTAGACTCTATCAACTAGGCCACTGGAGTGGTGGCCTAGTTGATAGAGCATCCGAGCATCCGCCTCACAACCGGGGGGTCATGGGTTCAAGCCCCGGCTGGGTCATACCTAAGACCATATACTGTAAAAATGGTACTTCCCACCTTCTAGTTTAGTGCTCAGCATAATAGAATGGGAGAAGGAAAAGTTGTTTGTGGTGGCACCTTGCGTGACAGCGGCCTTTCTGAGTCTAGATGTGATTAACATTGTAGATAGGAGAAACATAATTTTGTTCTACTGTACATGATTGGCTGTATGGATTGAATGACAATAAAACTGGCTTCTTCTTCTTCTTCTTCTTCTTCTTGATGGTGAAGAGAGAGGGAAGCCATACAGAGAACATATAAGTGAATGGACAAAACATTAATTTTGAAGCTGATACTGGAGCAGGCATGACAATTGTGAATGAGAAAACGTATAGACAGATGGATGGGGAAAAACTCCAAGACACACAAATAAAGTTGTACACTTACACCAGAGATAGTCTTAGGGTGTTGAGAAAAATGTATGCCCAAGTGACTTACAAAGGGGAAAGCAAACAGCTGCCATTGCTTGTTGTAAAAGGAGAAGGACACAGTCTGTTAGGGAGAAATTTGCTTAGGGCCGTGCACTTAGACTGGAGAGGCATTTTCAGATTGCAGACAAGTCCACAATCAGAGTTACACACCCTCCTGTCAGAGTATGAATATGTGTTTCAGAGTGAACTGGGCACCTTAAAAGGGACCACAGCTAAAATCTACATGGATCCTGCTGCCAAGCCATGGTACTTCAAAGCTCGCCCCTTGCCATATGCATGAAAAGACAAAGTTGAGAAAGAATTGGAGAGGCTGGAGAAAGAAGGCATTATTCAACCTGTAAATTTTTCAGAGTGATCAGCCCCAGTTGTTCCCATCTTGATACCAGATCACACTATACGAGTATGAGAAGACTACAAAGTGACTGTAAATCCATTGTCCAAGTTAGACAGTTACCCCATTCCAAAAACAAAAGACCTTCTGGCGCTATTGGGGGGTGGGCAAAAGTTCACAAAACTGGACATGTCTCAAGCCCATCAACAGCTCCCCCTGGATGAAAAATCCAAGAAGTTCACAAACATAAACACCCAAGGTGGACTCTACTAATACACCAGACTGCCATAATAGGTGTCATCAGCACCTGGCATATTTCAGCGCACGATGGACAATCAAGGACTTCCACAGGTAGTGGTACGAGTTGATGATGTCCTAGTGACTGGAAGAGATGATAACAGTCACCTCCAAAATCTGGGGCAGTGTTGAGACAGCTCTCAATGGCAGGGCTTTGATTAAAGAAATGGTAAATGTGTGTTCATGGCTCCAGAGGCTTTGTACTTAGGGTACAGAATCAGCCATGAGGGAATCCATCCAGTTGTTGACAAGGTTCAAGCTATAGTCAACGCCCCTCAACCGACGAACCAATCACAGTAAAAATCCTTTTTGGGTATGCTCAATTACTACCACAGGTTTTTACCCAACATCGCCGCTGTGCTTGAGCCACTGCATGAGCACTTGAGAACAGGAAGTCCATGGAGGTGGGGGAAATGCCAAATGCAGGCCTTTGAGGAAGCAAAAAGTTGTCTCCAATCAGAACAACTACTGGTTCATTTTGATGACAAAAAGCCATTATATATGTCATATGATGCTTCACCTTATGGTATCGGAGTCGTATTGTCACACAAGCTTCTGGACGGCACAGAGAGGCCCATTAGATATATGTCACGCTCACTGTCATGAGCTGAACGTGGTTATTTTCAACTCAAGAAAGAGGCACTTGCTATCATCTTCGGCCTCAAGAAATTCCACCAGTATCTGTTTGGTAAACACTGTACTATCGTGAACCAACCACAAACCCTTGCTAGGCCTTCTGGGTGAGAATAAAAGTGTACTGCACCTTGCAGCTGCCAGGATCCAGAGATCCAGTGGTGGGCATTGACTTTGGCTGCTTATGAGTACACACTAGAATATAAAGAGGGCTCAAAACACAGTGCTGCAGATGGCCCGAGCAGCCTCCCACCACCACACATACTAGCAGCCACGTCCCAACTTGAAGAAGTAATCATGTTGATGGAACACATGAACGGCACACCCCTGGAAGTTAAACAAATGTGAGATTGGACTCATCGAGACTGTGTCCTGTCAAGAGTGTAACAGTGTCTGAGACAGGGCACCGGGCCGTCACAATGCACGGACCTAGAAATACAGCCATACATGAGAAGAAGACATGAACTGAGCATGGAGGAAGGATGCATTCTGTGGGGAAGCAGAGTGATAATTCCTCCAAAAGGAAGACAAATGATGATAAAAGAGCTACACCAGAGCCACCCTGGAGCATCAGTGATGAAAACTTTGGCTCACAGCTACGTGTGGTGGGCGAACATGGATGCAGAACTGAAGGCAGCAGTGCGACAGTGTCACGCATGTCAGTCTTGTCACACCAGCAGCTGCACTCCTACATCCATAGGAGTGTCCTTCCCAACCATGGATGGGACTACATCTGGATTTTTGTGGCCCGGTACAAGGAAAAATGATACTGATTCTTATGGATACCTACTCAAAGTGGATTGAGGCTTATCCAGTGTCATCCATAACCTCATCAGCAACTGTGGAGAAATTGAGGACCATCTTCACTGTGCATGGCATTCCAGCTGTTCTGGTTAGTGATAATGGGCCTAGTCTTGTCAGTGCAGAATTTGAACATTTTCTGAGAAAAAACAGCATAAAGCACATAAGGACAGCACCTCATCATCCATCATCAAACGGGTGAGCAGAGCGAGCAGTCAGGGTGATCAAGGAAGGAGTCAAGAAGATGAGAGAAGGTAGTTTAGCGAATAAGCTGGCAAGATTTCTCTTCAACTATTGATCAACTCCCCAGACCACCACAGGAGTCATACCGGCAGAGCTACTCATGAACAGAAAACTCTGCACCCAACAGGATCAGGTGTGTTCCTCATTAGGGGACAAAATTGGACGAAATCAAGCCGAACAAAAAGAGTACCATGATAAACATGCCAAAGCCCTGAGATTCACAGAGTCTGATGCAGTGTATGTGAGAGGATATTCAGGCCAGAAGTGGATTCCTGCAACACTACTTGAGAGGACTGGTCCAGTGTCATGGAGAGTGAAGACACTGAGTGGCCAGCTGGTGAGACGTCATCAGGATCAAATCCATCCACGTTATGACCAGAGACCGATGGAACACCCGCACCGAGAGGAGGCTCTCCCTGGAGATTATGGATTTCTGCATCCAGAATATCAGGAGTGGGGCCAGTTGAGAAGCCACAAGAGACTGGGGAACAGGCACCCCCTGAGCTGACTGTTGGGACTGGGCCATGTTATCCTGTTAGAGCTAGGAAAGCACCCACTTACCTGAAGGATTTTGTTGTCACAGAGGCAGAATAATCCCCTTGGATGTCTCAAGGAGGAGCAGTCTACTCCTATCTCGTAGATTAGAAATATGTTGTTTGAACCTCGCTGTGTTGAAGAAAACAAGAGGCTCGTTTGCATTAAGCTTTGGATCATGGGGGAAGGGAATGTTGTAATGTTATGGGAGTATTAAGTGACTGTTATTCATTCAGTGTTTTAGTTAGGCAGTACTATAGAACACAAAGTGGCCAGGTAGGGGGCCTGAGGGTCCTTAGCGGCAGGCATGGATGTAGGAGTAAATATAAAATGGTGGGAGCATATTGTAAGTCTCTGGGTTACAAAGGCTAAGAAGCCACAAGTTACACGCTGAACTCAAGGTTGTCTTCATTTCCATGAGCATCACTTTATTACAGTGCCCGCTCCACATTTACATGAATTCCGGCTCTGGTCCCATTTATGCAAATGAAGAGTGGGCAATCGCTTCCTGGAAGTCATGCTGAACTTTTAAAATATCGGTTGTTAGTAAAAATTAAATACACATTCAGCAACTACACATTTATTTCTTGCTTCAATAGTTTTCAGAAACATGCTTAGCTGTTTACTTTTGAAGATTGAGGTGAAGGTTCAACGTCTTGAATTGTCGAGAACAGACTAGAACAGCACATGCACCAGGAGTTGTGTCAAGCAATGATGTGCAGGTCAGCGATGGCAGAAGAAGATCATTAAACTCCACTTTTATAGACAAAAAGACTGCTTGAATGCCGACTTATCGGATTGAAGTTTTCTGACCAGGCGATGATACTTGCCATGCAGTTCACAGTTCCAGATTATTGACTAGTGTGACTTTTGCCTGGTTACACCCCATTCACACTCCCAATGGATCCCTGATACGGAGGAGGTGCAGGGACCTTTCATCATCAGACAATTAGGTGGAAACCCTTTGCACATGGCTTCATGTTGACAATAAACAGTCTCTTAAAGCAACTATAAGTTTTTCACCTTACGGTCATCCCCCACAAACTCACCGACAAACTGTCTTCACTTGGCCTGCACCCCACCCTCTGTGACTGGCTACTGGACTTTCTAACTGGCAGGCCCCAGTCTGTCAGGATGGGTAACAGGACCTCAGCCAGCTTCATCACAAACACAGGTGTCCCCCAGGGTTGTGTTCTCAGCCCCATCCTCTACAGCCTCTTCACCCATGACTGTGTTGCCTCCCACAAAGACAACATCATCCTAAAGACTGTGGATGACACAACAGTGATAGGACGCATCACTGGTGATGACGAAGCATCCTACAGGAGGGAGGTGGCCAACCTGGTGTCATGGTGTGAGGACAACAATCTCACCCTCAACACGGACAAGACAAAGGAAATGATAGTGGACATGAGGAAAGGGAGGAGGAGACCCCATCAGCCACTGTTCATCTGGAAGCTTGAGGTGGAGAGGGTGAGCAGCTTTAAATACCTGGGCATCCACATCAGTGAGGACCTTAAGTGGACACACAACACCACAGAGCTGGTCAAGAGAGCTCAACAGCGACTGTACTTTCTGAGGAGGCTGAAGAAATTTGGCATGTCTTCCAGGATCCTCAACAATTTCTACAGCTGCATCATCGAGAGCATCCTGACCATCGGCATCACTTTATGGTATGGAAACACCACTGCCCTGGAGCGCAAACGCCTGCAGAGAGTGGTGAAGACAGTGGAGAAAATCATAAAGACTCCACTCCCCTCTCTGCAGAGCATCTACCACCGCAAAGTCCAAAAGAGAGCTGACGCCATCCTCCAGGACCCCACCCACCTCCAACACAGACTGTTCAAACTTCTACCCTCAGGCCGGAGGTACAGAAGTGTGAAATGCCAGACAACCAGACTGAAAAACTCCTTCTTTCCCACTGCCATCAGATTCATGAACAGACAACAACTCCCAAAACTCTGTAACACAGCTTTGCATATAGGAACTCACACATCGGCTGCTAAATTTGCACACTGCTCACCGGTACAGTAGATATAGTATCACCTGTCTGATATCCATATCATCTCTGCTGCTACTTATCAATAATTTGTAATTATACACTGCTTGTTGCACAATGCTCATTTGCACACTGTACATAAGTCTATGCCATCTCAGGTTCACATCAGGTTGCACACTGCTCATTTGCACACTGTACATAGGTCCATGCCATCTCAGGTTCACATCATCTCTGATATCAATGTACCACTATCACTTTAGTCATCCTGTGACTTTCATTTTCATTCCTCTACTGCCTAACTGTGTGTTGGTGTATGTGTCTTGGCATCCATCAGTACTAGGATTGAGTTACTGTGTTAGTGTGTCATGACCTATTAGAATTGTTGTTTCTGTACCTTTAACTTGGCATTCGTTCGGAGAGCAAAGTAAGAATTTCATCGCTCAGGAATTGTAGCATTTCTTAACTGTGCACATGATAATAAAGCCTTTGAATCTTGAATCTTGAAAATAATGTTTCCTAAATTATTTTGACAATACATCAACCTTTGACCGGGTGAACGTCACTTCCTCCCTAGCCTGAGTGGACCTGTATTGCCTGCAACAATAGGCAGGTAATACAGTTTGCCTGCCTATTGTTCAGTGTTTATTGGTAGAAACACTGAAAGGACTACAACTATAGCAACTGTGACCTCAGGTCCAACAGCCAATCACAGGGCACAACTTAAGCCACCAACAACAAAGCACCTTTTTTAAAAAAATTTTTACTCCTGAGGGGTATCTCAGTCAAAGAGAGCAAACGGGCTGTTGCTTGGGCAACAGTAGCCCATGTTAAGATAAGATAAGCCTTTATTAGTCCTACAATGGGGAAGTTCCAGGATTGTAGCAGCAAAGGGATAGCAGCACTCAGATTACTGCACATCCAGGATAAAAACACATTTCACAGTGTCACCATTTGCAATATTTAGTTTATTCAGTTAAAAAATATTGCTTTTTCAGTGTTGTCTCACTGCGTGCATCCTTCAGGATGTCAACTCCACAATATCAGGTTGACATTGTGGAGCTGATATCCTGAAGGAAACACTCAGTGAGATGCAATATGCACCTTTTGGTGTTTTTTTTTTTTTTTTTTTCTGACTCATGGTTGTAAATTGATTTTTTTTTTTTTTTTTTTACAATAGCCATGATTCCAGTTCAGTGAATTACAAAGTGGAGCCTGGTGAAAGATTATCAATATCTTGTGAGGGGGATGGAGATTAAATTTGGCACAAGTGCCGAGAAACATGAACAAACAAGTCCAAAGCATATCATAAAAACCACAGTTCCAGTGAAGTTGGGACGTTGTGTAAAACATAAATAGAAAAGAATGCAATGATTTGCAAATCCTTTTCAACCTATAGTCAATTGAATACACCACAAAGACAAGATATTTAATGTTCAAACTGATAAACTTTTTGCAAATATTGAATTGCAATTGCCCCTCATAGATCGTCACCTTATCGTGGTGGGAGGTTTGCGTGTCCTAGTGATCCCAGGAGCTATGTTGTCCGGGGCAATTTGCCTCTGGTAGGGTCACCCAAGACAAACTGGTCCTGGGTGAAGGGCCAGACTAAGAATGATCCAACAGACTCTCATGAAAAATACCAGAACAAGGATTCAGTGTACCCCGCCCGGAATGGGGTTAGCCAGGCCTGGGGGAGGGGCTCAATGGCCAGCATCTGGTGGCCGGGTTTCCGTCCATGGGACCCGGCTGGGTCCCATGGACTGAAACCCATCCCTCGGACCCATGTAACTCCTGAAGGAGTTACATGGGTCCGCCCTCCAGTGGGCTCACCACCTGCAGGAGGGATCATGGGAGTCTGGTGCTATGTGGATCAGGTGGTGGTCAAAGGCGGAGACCTTGGCGGTCTGATCCCAGGCTTCCTAAACTGGCTTTGGGGACATGGAATGTCACTTCTATGGTGGAGAAGGAGCCTGAGCTGGTGTATGAGGTTGAGAGATACTGGCTAGATATAGTCGGCCTCACCTCAACACACAGCTTCGGTTCTGTAACCAGTCTCTTGGAGAGGGGCTGGAGCTTGGCCTTCTCTGGAGTTGCCCCAGGTGAGAGGTGATGAGCAGGGGTGGGTATTTTTATATCCCCCCACCTTGCTGCCTCTATATTGGAGTTTTTCCTGGTCAACGAAAGGGTTATTTCCCTGCGCCTTCGGGTTAGGAAACGGGTCCTGACCTTCATTTGTGCCTATGCACCAAATGATGGTTCAGAGTACCCACCCTTTTTAGAGTCTCTGACTGGGGTGCTGGAGAGTGCTCCTCTTGGAGACTCCATTGTCCTACTGGGGGACTTCAATGCGTACGTGGGCAAGGACAGTGAAACCTGGAAGGGGTGATTGGGAGGGATGGCCTCCCCGATCTGAACCTGAGTGGTGTTCAGTTATTGGACTTCTGTGCTGACCTGACATAAAACAATGTCCTGTGTCACAACTTGGTTGCAGGAGTGCTGTCTACAGTTAAATGTTTCTAAAACTGTAGGCATGTATTTCACTAAAATAAATAGAGTGTCACCTGACCCTGACATACATGTTAATGGAGGAAAAATACAAATTGTTAGCCAATATAAATATCTTGGGTTAATAATAGATTCACAGCTTTCTTTTAAAGCCCATATTGCTAAATTGTGTAAAAAAATCAAATTAAATCTTGCAAATTTCCGTGCAATTCGAAATGAAATGTCAACTGATGCCGCAAAAACATACTTGCATTCAATGATTCTGAGTCACTTCAACTATTGCCTAACTAGCTGGTCCCAGGCGGGTTTGAGTGCAAAAAAACCATTGGAAGTTTTGTACAAACAAGCACTTAAAGTTATGGATAAAAAACCTAGGCATTATCATCATTGTGCAATTTAAAAAAAAAACAGTCTTTTAAATTGGGATAGTCTTCATGCATTTGCAAATTTAAATTTGATTTATAAAGTACTGCATGATTTGGCTCCAGATCCTCTGGCAGAGTTCATCAGCCAAAGAAACAGCTCTGAGCGTGTCACTCGAGGCTCTGTCAGAGGTGACTGTTTCATTCCTCTGCGCAGGAGCACTTTCAGTAAGTCAGCCTGGTCAGTGAGGAGCGCTAGTGAGTGGAACTCAGTACCTGAGGAGGTTAAACTGCTCACAACATTCAAGACCTTCACAAAAAAATTGAAAATGTGGCTTATAAACACCTATAGCCGCCAACACTAAAAGATAAGTCTGCTGTGATGTTTGATGTTGTGTTTAAATGTACAGTTTGTTATGTATATGTTATTTGTTACATTAGTGCCCTCTTAAATGTCTAACCATGTTTTTTTCTTGTAGATGCATTTTACTGCTTTTTTACATCTTGGCCAGGGGACTACAGATGAAAACTAGCCTTTTGGCTAATTCTGGCTTTCTTAACCATGTGTAATCATGTGTTTTATGAAATTGCATTGTCTCTTTTCAAATAAACTAAACTAAACTAAACTGACCACAGTTTGTCCATAACAAACACCATGTTCAAGCATAAGGGTGTCCATATGCGCACCTGGCACCAGGACACCCTAGGTTGCAGGTCGATGATTGCTTTTGTTATCGTGTCATCAGACCTGCGACCATATGTCTTGGACACTCAGGTAAAGAGAGGTGCAGAGCTGTCAACTGATCACCACCTGGTGGTGAGTTGGATCCGATGGCAGGGGAGGATGCCATTCAGACCTGGTAGACCCAAATGTATAGTGAGGGTATGCTGGGAACGTCTGGCTGAGGCCCCTGTCCGGGAGGTCTTCAACTCCCATCTCCGGAAGAACTTCAATAACATTCCGAGGGAGTCTGGAGACATGGAGTCTGAATGGGCCATGTTCTCCACCTCCATTGTTGATGCAGTGGCTCAGAGCTGCGGCCGTAAGGTCGCCGGGGCATTTCGTGGTGGCAACGCCTGAACCAAGTGGTGGACATCAGTGGTGAAGGGGGCCATTAAGCTGAAGAAGGACTCCTATCAAGCTTGGTTGGCCTGTGGGACTCCCGAAGCAGCTGAGGTGTACCGGCAGGCCAAGCGGAGTACAGCTCGGGTGGTTGCTGAAGCAAAAACCCGGGTATGAGAGGAGTTCGGTAAGGCCATGGAACAAGACTTTCGGTCGGCCTTGAAGAGATTCTGGCAAACTGTCTGGCGGCTCAGGAGGGGGAAGCAGCTCCCTGTCCACACTGTATATGGTGTGGATGGGGCTCTGCTGACTTCGACTGGGGATATCTTCGGGTGGTGGAAGGAATACTTCGAGGATCTCCTCAATCCCACTGATACGCCTTCCACAGAGGAAGCGGGGCTTGTGGATGAGGGAGACGACTCGCCTATCACAGGGGCTGGGGTCGTCAAGGTGGTTAAAAATCTCCTTGGTGAGCGGGCCCCGGGGGTGGACGAGATTCGCCCTGAGTACCTCAAGGCCCTGGATGTTGTAGGGCTGTAATGGTTGACACGCCTCTGCAACATTGCGTGGAGGTCGGGGGCAGTGCCCTTGGCATGGCAAACTGGGGTGGTGGTTCCTCTCTTCAAAAAAAGGGACCGGAGGGTGTGCTCCAACTTTAGAGAGATCACACTCCTCAGCCTCCCTGGGAAGGTCTATGCCAAGGTACTGGAGAGAAGAGTCCGGCCGTTGGTCGAACCTCGGATTCAGAAGGAGCAATATGGTTTTCATCCTGGTCGTGGCACATCGGACCAGCTCTTTACCCTCTCAAGAATCCTCAAGAGTTTGTGGGAGTTTGCCCAACCAGTTTACATGTGTTTTGTGGACTTGGAGAAGGCATTTGACTGCGTCCCTTGTGGTTTTTTGTGGGGGGTGCTTCGGGAGTATGGGTTATCGGGCTTGTTGTTACGAGCTATTCAGTCTCTGTACGACCGTTGCGAGAGTTTGGTTCGTATTGCCAACACTCAATCAGACTCTTTCCTAGTGAGAGTTGGACTCCGCCAGGGCTGCCCTTTGTCACTGATCCTGTTCATAATTTTTATGGACAGGATTTCTAGGCGCAGCCAGGGAACGGAGGGTGTCATGCTTGGTGACCACAGGATCTCATCTCTGTTGTTTGCAGATGATGTTGTCCTGCTGCCTTCATCCAGCAAGACCTACAGGTCTTACTGGGACGGTTTGCCGTTGAGTGTGAAGTGGCTGGGATGAGAATCAACACCTCCAAGTCCGAGTCCATGGTCCTCAGCCGGAAAAAGGTGGATTGCCCTCTTCGGGTTGGGGACAGGCTCCTGCCCCAAGCGGAGAAGTTTAAGTATCTCGGGGTCTTATTCATGAGTGAGGGGAGAATGGAGCGAGAAATTGGCAGATGGATCAGTGCAGCATCTGCAGTGATGCAGACGTTGTACCGGTCTGTTGTGGTGAAGAGGGAGCTGAGCTCTAAGGCAAAGCTGTCGATTTACCAGTCAATCTACGTTCCTACCCTCACCTATGGTCACGAGCTTTGGGTAATGACCGAAAGAACGAGATCGTGGATACAAGCGGCTGAAACAAACCTACCTACGGGTACAAATAAAGTAACCTGAACCTGAAATGAGCTTTCTTCGTAGGATCGCTGGACTCACCCTCAGAGATAGGGTGAGGAGCTCAGTCATTCGGGAGAGGCTCAGAGTAGAACCGCTGCTCCTCCACATTAAAAGGAGCCAGTTGAGGTGGTTTGGGTATCTGATCAGGATGCCTCCTGGATGCCTCCCTCTTGAGGTGTTTCGAGTATGTCCCTCTGGGAGGAGACCCTGGGGCAGACCCAGGACTCGCTGGAGAGACTATGTCTCCCAGCTGGTCTGGGAATGTCTTGGTATCCTCTCTGAAGAGCCAGAGCAGGGGGCTAGGGAGAGGAGGGAAGTCTGGGCTTCTCTGCTTGAACCACTGCCTCCGCGACCTGGACCTCCAGAAAAGAAGATGGATGGATGGATGGAATTGCAATTGCAAATAAATTGAAGTTCGTAGTAGTAATATCCACAGTTTAACACAAACAAAGCAAATTGTATTTTGACATTGTGAGATATTCTGTAAATGTCTAATTTGAGTTATAGAAATTATAATTACAAGAGAGGCTGTAACACTTTCTTGTTATCTATCACTTTGACAGACGAGGTTGCAAAAATTGTGTCATAATTGCTTATTACCTATCATTTTAATTTTCATATTAATAGCCTTTGTTTACATGTAATCATGGGCCTATAAGATACAGCATGCAAACTATGTATGTGTGGTATATATGACTCTTATATCCCATATCTACATATGTTAGAACAAGTGGAAATGTTTTGTGACAGCATATGTAAAGAGCTTCACACCTAGTAAGGACAGAGCATCCCCCGCGCCGGAGTAAAGACAATGGACCTCCCAAGACGCGGCAGTGGAGACGGACTCGACACCTTTACCCCCCTAAAGCGAGAGGGGGAGTTCCCATCACCTCCCAAGACAGGGAGAGGGGATGGCAGGACAATGGGGATTAAGATAACGGGGAGATGTTACCTTTTTCAATGAGTGGCTCTGACGTCAGCTGTTTCAATGAGTGGTGCTATGCGTGCTTGTATTTAACCAGCGAGCGAAGCAGAGTTCTCTCTCTTGCCTTCTGCCAAGCTCTACACCTGATGAGATTTGATAGCGGAGCTATTCATTAAAAACCCTGTTTTTAATACAAAACCGCCTCGTTATTTCAGCTCCACTACAGTATGCATGTATTTAGTTATTGAACTGATGGACAGAGACTGAACAGACAGTACTGGATGATGTCTATTCAACATACACAATAAAGTGGGTAGGTGGAAGTTACAGGTAAAAGCTACAATAAATCAAGCTCAGTACAATCTGTCAAAATGATAGACAGCCTTCAGATTTTTCTGTCACTGCTGAAAAAAGTATCAATGACAATTTTCTGTTAACTCAACCTCTGAACTAGAATTGTGCTCAACAGAGATGCAGACCCCCACCCTGAAGCCCTATCCTGATTGGGGTGGAAGTCAATGTTCTAAGTGTCTCACTCCCTATTGTAATGGGGAAGTCCAGATTAACTAGAATTGGACAGTACCAATTTTCAGGGTCAAAGGCAGGGTCAAGATAATTTCATATTGGATGCTGTATGACACTATAGGTTATATTCAAATTCTGCTATTATAATAAAGGCACCATAAGTCAAGTTTAAAGGTTAAAAGCCAATCTGAAACTTGGTGACTTAGTGACCTAACTTCAGACCCTCTCGATCTTCAAGATAAAAGCCAAGGTCAAGGTCATTTCACATTTGTTATGTGCCCAAGACACCACTCTAATGTGCACAGATTTCTTGCTCTTTACTCTAATAATAGTCACTATCGGCCAAAATCTATTTTGACCTTTTGGGACCCTGTGACCTTGACCGTTGACCTTGTGACTCCAAAAACATAACAATACATGCTAAGCCTGAGGTTCACCCATAGACCAAGTTTAGTGACCCTAGCTTCATTTTTTCTCACGTTACAGTCCAGACAGATGGCGATGACTGCCCTACCTGTTGTGTATAGTTTAGACTTTTATTTGTGAGGTACGGGTGGTGGCTCCACCTTCCGGTTCCGCCACCACCTGTGGCTGTAAGAGGACAGTGGGCAGGAGGGGCGGTCTCTTTGCCACCTCTTCTGCCCGACGGCTGTATCTGTGTGGTATAGTGCCTCATTAATAAACATGTGTTCAGCTCGACACCTGGCCTTGTCCTTGGCTCCATATACAGACATAACATTTGGCAACAAGGATAAAAGTGGATTAGAATAGGATATGGAAGCGTGCAGGTTTGAAATTCGGCCAATTTTGGAGCCCCCCGGCGAGCCACAGGTCCCATGGCCAAGGTGGTGCGCCATTTCCGGACGTACATGGTGGCGCTGGACTGTTGGAAGCTGGAGGAGTGGAAGGCATGTGAGTTGTTGGTGCACAATTTTGCAGTGGAAGAACAGCATGTTCTAAGCACACGGGGTGACTGTGATAGTTTTGATGAAGGGACTGAGTTAATGGCGCACTATTTCCGCGCCCTGGAAAACGTCATGGTTAGCAAGATTCAGTTTTGACAGCACTGCCAATGGGTGGGCAAGTCTATTCAGCGGTTCGTGACAGACTGGGAGCTGTTGGTCGACGGGTGCCAGCTTGGACTCTTGGAGAAAGGGATGATTTGCGATCAGTTGGCAGAATATATTAATGGCACTATGATCTGGTTGAAGCTGCTTACGTTTTCGGGCAAATTGGTGCTGCCCACTGCCATCGAGTTAGCTCAGCTTCTGGAAGCTGCGGACGAACTGTTACGGGAGCTGAGTGAGAGCTTGTCACACCAACATCTGGGATCACTGTCAAACGCATATGCAGTGGACCTGGTCAGTGTGGGAAACGTGGAGGATGACATCAGTGCTGTGAATGTGAAGTCTGCCCCGGGAAAGCCCAAAGGTGAGGGCTGTGGGTCTACGAAGCACCGTTTCCAGGCTAAGGGTTGTTTGGCAAGAGCGGAGCGCTGCAGCACGTGTGGCCACTTGCTTCATGTCACCAGGGTATTTCACAGATCCGAGTGAGGAGGTCCATGGCACAAAGAGGACTCTCGCACCCTCACCGTTGTCCATGCTGTGTCCCCGTGCATCAACGGACACACGTACTGTTTGGTGGAGTTGGATGGGCTGGAAGTGGTTTTATGGATCAACACGGGAGCGGTGGGCTCCGTGCTGGATGGGACGCCGTGAGATGTTTTTCCCTGCACGTCAGTATTGAGAGTGACCCGGCGCTGCTTTGTGATTGTGGACAAGGGCGGCTGGCCACGGTGGAAACGTTGGAACTGACAGCTCGGTGCGAATCGGCCGAGATGTGGGACTGTTCAATCCTAAGCGTGGTAGATGGTGCAGTGTGGGATGAGAAACTGCCTGGCACCCTGGAGAGTGAGCAAGACCAATATCACTCAGGGTCATCACAGATGGGTCCTTGTGCCAGAGCTCAAGTCACCCTGGATGAGGGTACTGGGCGGTACAGTGGGACACCTGTGATGACGGGTGACATTGAGAGGCTGGCTCCATCTGTTCCCGGATTTCAGCTGGAAGGTACCGGTGAACAAGGGGTCACAATGGCGATGGTGGCAGCAAAGTTAAAAGAGGTTGGGGCAGGACCGGCTGGCACGGTAGAATGACATGCCAAGCAGAAACACTGCAAGCCGAACAAAACCTCTCTGGGAGCCGCAGACTGGATTCAGGCTCTGGGTGGTGAAACCAGAGCAGTTACTGGCCAAACGGCAGGTGGAAGAGCACCAGGGATGGCTGTGTGTTGTGGCCATACTGGAGGATTCTTCTCCCAGCTGTCGGACGGCTCATGGGAGCACCCGAACGAGCTGCGGCGTGCCCGGGAGGAGACTATGGGTGGTGGGCCTGGACTAGTGAAATATTCAATGGTGAGGAAGATGAGGCGTATCGGTGCCGAGACGACTTGCTGCGGCCCGGGAGGCTGGCCGCTTCCACGGGCGGACTGATGAAAGGACGGTCCAGGAGGGCCCATGGGCTTATCTATCCTCCATCCGTTTTGTATATAGATTGGCTGTTGCATGTATGTTTGAATCAGCTATGCATGTTATATTCTGATGGTTGGTTTCTGATTTGATATGTATATATGCTCATGGGGATTAATTTGATGTTATTTTTAGTTTTAGTTATTTTGGTGTGACTGTGTTAGGCCATTGCTTAGTTATTTTTAGTGTGTGACTGGGGTCCAAATTGGGGTGGGTCCGAATTGTGTGTGTGGGTTTGGGCTTTTGTGAAGGGGGGAGGGGTTATGTTGTGTATAGTTTAGACTTGTATTTGTGAGGTACGGGTGGCGGCTCCACCTTCGGGTTCCGCCACCACCCGTGGCTATAAGAGGGCAGTGGGCAGGAGGGGCGGTCTCTTTGCCACCTCTTCTGCCCAACGGCTGCATCTGTGTGGTATAGTGGCTCATTAATAAACATGTGTTTAGCTCGACACCTGGCCTCATCCTTGGCTCCATATACAGACATAACACTACCCACGCCTCCTCAACTCTTGTTGGCATGGGTAATTACACACATGACATATTAACAGCTAGTAGTTTGAGCAGACACCATCTTCAACAGAACATAAAAACTTTTATCTGTTTTTCCACCTTCTTCTTGTTTGTTTGTCGAGGGACAACTTTGATGACATCATGTATAAAGGGTTTCAGTTGAAAAGAAAGAATATGGCTGTCTTAACTTGATGAGCGGTCTGAGTATTTACTGTATACCTTCACTGCAATGGACAGACATTTTAGGATATTTTTGCTTCTGTCATTCATGATATTGTACTCTCTCACATAGTGTAGGTATGGATGTTTACTGGTGCTGCTGCTGATTTGGTGACATTCAACCTTGTACTGTACACACACGTATACACTCTCTCCCCTGAATACACTTTAATAAAATATCTTCTCTGTATTTCACTCTCTTCCTCTTTTCGTCTTCCCTTTATTTTTCATTGATTCTGCCTAGACAGGTCATGGGACAGTGTTCCCTTATGGAGCACTCTGGGTAATAAATCTAATTCCTGTCTGCATGTGGAGGCTCATGGGAAGGTTGTGGCCCACTTTTCACCCAGACAAATATATCTACAAAATGGAGGAAAGTGGGTCAGAAAGTAGCATAGAGGTGCACTGAAAAGTGCTTGCTAGAATTCAGCTATACCTTTTAGCCACCATATGAGCCCTGCCATCAAATGAATTTTCCAACTTCACAAAACTGAGAATTTAAGTTAATCTAGCCAATATACAGTATCTCACAAAAGTGAGTACACCCCTCACATTTTTGTAAATATTTTATTATACCTTCTCATGGGACAACACTGAAGATATGACACTTTGATACAATGTAAAGTAGTCAATACACAGCTTGTATAACAGTGTAAATTTGCTGTCCCCTCAAAATAACTCAACACACAGCCATTAATGTCTAAACCAATGGCAACAAAAGTGAGTACACCCCTAAGTGAAAATGTCCAAATTGTGCCCAATTTCCCATTTTCCGTCCCCGGTGTCATGTGACTCATTAGTGTTGCAAGGTCTCAGGTGTGAATGGGGAGCAGGTGTGTTAAATTTGGTGTTATTGCTCTCACACTCTTTCTGATCACTGGAAGTTCAACATGGCACCTCATGGCAAAGAACTCTGAGGATCTGAAAAAAAGAATTGTTGCTCTACATAAAAATGGCCTAGGCTATAAGAAGATTGCCAACACCCTGAAACTGAGCTGCAGCATGGTGGCCAAGACCATACAGCGGCTTAACAGGACAGGTTCCACTCAGAACAGGCCTCGCCATAGTCGACCAAAGAAGTTACGTGCACATGCTCAGCGTCATATCCAGAGGTTGTCTTTTGAAAATAGACGTATGAGTACTGCCAGCATTGCTGCAGAGGTTGAAAGGGTTGGGGGTCAGCCTGTCAGTGCCCAGACCACATGCTGCACACTGCATCAAATTGGTCTGCATGGCTGTCGACCCAGAAGGAAGCCCCTTTTAAAGATGATGCATAAGAAAGCCTGCAAACAGTTTGCTGAAGACAAGCAGACCAAGGACATGGATTACTGGAACCATGTCCTGTGATCTGATGAGACCAAGATAAACTTATTTGGTTCAGATGGTGTCAAGTGTGTGTGGTGGCAACCAGATGAGGAGTACAAAGACAAGTGTGTCTTGCCTACAGTCAAGCATGGTGGTAGGAGTGTCATGGTTTGGGGCTGCATGAGTGCTGCCAGCACTGGGGAGCAACAAAGAGACAAACAATAACACATGTTTGAGTATCTTTATTAAATAGCAAAAAGCCTTCGCACAGCTACAGAACAGTCACTCGCCAGAGAAAGGAGCCTGTGGAGAGAAGACAAGAGCTGTGAGAGGATGAATGGAGTAAGGGGAAAATGCCTAGCCAAATTACCACTTACGTGGGCTCCAAGGGAGCACCGGCAGGACTCCAGCGGGGAATAGACGAACCAGCAGGGTGGGGAATGAGCTGGTGGTGTCTGACTGGGTGGAGGTTAACTGTCAGTGATGGTGATGTGGCAGGAGAGCGTGCGCAGTCCCGGCGACACACCTGTATGATGGCAGCAACCTGAACAAAGGGAAAAAAGCACACAGGTTAGTAATTTCTTACACCGGTGTGAATGTGACTTGCTGTCTTAGCAGCAGTATACCCAGACGAGCCAGCGTTGAATCACTGAAGGATGCTTCCTTAAGTATGCTGGTTGATGAGAGGGCGCAGGTGTGTCCTCTCCCTCAGGTGTACTGGTGAGCTGAGGAGAGATGAACGGGAAGAAGGGGGGGCGCTTTCGCCGCCCATGACAGGGCACCCCCTTCTTGGAGCTCCTCCTGGTGGTCCGTATGGTTTATTGGGATGGGCACGATGATAGGACAGGAACATCTCTTTGTCCAGGATCTGGGACATGGGGACACAGGAACGTTCCTCCGGACCGTAGCCCTCCCAATCGACCAGATACTGGAGACCCCAGCCTCGACGGCGAACATCCATGATCCGGCAGACCGTATGGGCAGGGTGACCGTCGATAATCCGGGGAGGAGGAGGCGACTTCAGGGGGGAGGGGGGACACACAGAGGACTGACTGAGAGAGGCTTAATATGGGACACATGGAAGGTTGGGTTCACCCATAGGGTTGGTGGTAACTTGAGCTGAACCGAAGCGTCATTGATGATCCTGGAGATAGGAAAGGGCCCCAAGAAGTGAGGAGACAGCTTCTTCGATGTTGTCTTCAAGGGGACCTGGCTGGCTGCCAACCAAACCTGCTGCCCCATGGTGTACTTAGGGGCAGGCACCCGTTGTCTGTCCGCCATAGCACGGTTGTGCTCAACAGAGCGGGTGAAGGCAGCATGCGTGGATCTCCAGAGACGTTGGCAGCGGTAAACATGAACCTCTACGGAGAGAACCATGACCTCCCTCTCGGCCATCGGCAGCGGAGGGGGGAGGCGTGTATCCCATGGACACCTCAAATGGAGTGAGCCTGGTTGCCGTGGAAACAGCCAAGTTCATAGAATACTCCACCCAGGTCAGGTGCGCGCTCCAGGAAGATGGGTGTTCAGCCGCTACACACCGCAGGGTGGCCTCCAAGGACTGGCTGGTATGCTCTGCCTGCCCGTTGCTCTGATGATGATTACCAGAGGAGAGGCTCACAGTCATTCCCAGGGTGCAGCAGAAGGCCCTCCAAACCTGCGAGGTGAACTGGGGGCCATGGTCAGACACGATGTCCACAGGTATCCCATGGAGGCGGATCACATGGTTGGTCAGGAGGTTGGCCATCTCCAAGGCCGAGGGGAGTTTGGGAAGAGCCACCAGATGCACAGCCTTGGAGAAGTGGTCCATAATGGTCAGAATAACTGTTTTTCCATGGGAGGGGGGAAGACCAGTTACAAAGTCCACGGTGATGTGAGACCACAGGCGACCGGGAATAGGAAGCGGATAGAGAAGTCTAGCCGGGTGAGAAGAGTCAGACTTGCCCCGGACACAGGTCTGGCAGGCCTGTACATACTCCTGCATATCCCGCCGCAGCATGGGTCACCAGAACACCTGCTGAACAAGGTCTGTGGTGCGGGTGATCCCAGGGCGACAGGCGAAGCGGCTGGTGTGATCCCACTGGATGACATCACTGTGGAGGGCAGCGGGGACATACAGGTGGGTCCGGGGGCACCCTGCTGGCACAGGTTCCTGAGACTGGGCCTGACGGACCCTCCGCTCGATATCCCACGTAAGGGCACCGAGGACACAAGAAGAGGGAAGAATGGATTGGGGGTGGGAAGGGGGCACCATCTCCTTGGAATCAAACTGGCGTGATAGCGCGTCCGGTTTGATGTTCCAAGAGTCAGACCGGTATGTGATGGTAAAATTGAACCGCTGAAAAAACAGGGCCCAACTAGCCTGCCTTGCATTAAGTCAGCGGGCCAACCGCAAATACTCGAGGTTTTTGTGGTCGGTCCACACAACAATGGGGTGAATAGCCCCCTCTAACCAATGTCTCCATTTCTTCAGCGCCAGTTTAATAGCAAGCAGCTCGCAATTCCTCTCGGCCGGCGTAAGCCGACAAGAGAAATACGCGCATGAGTGGAGCTTCTGGTCGGAGGATGTGTGCTGCGAAAGGACAGCGCCCACCCCCAAATCAGATGCATCCACCTCAAAGACAAACTGGAGCTGCGTGTCGACCTGGGCCAAGATAGGAGTGTTAGTGAACAGGCCCTTTAATTTAGAAAAGGCCTGTTCAGCTGCCTCGGTCCACCGAAAGGGGACCTTAACAGAGGTCAGCTGCATCAAGGGCAGTGCTACCCCACTATAATTCTGGATGAACAAGCGATAAAAGTTCGTAAATCCGAGGAAGTGTTGAAGCTCCCTACGGGAGTGGGGTGTTGGCCAATCAAGCACTGCCCTCACCTTGGTTGGGTCGGCAATCAGTCTCCCCTCAGCCACTATGAAGCCCAAGAAGATGGTAGATGTTGATGTCACACTTCTTGGCCTTAACGTAGAGCTGGTTCTCCAAGAGCCGTTGTAGGATGGCTGTTACGTGGACCTCATGTTCCTCTGGCGAGCGGGAGAAAATCAAAATGTCATCCAAATAGACAAACACAAATTGATAAAGCATATCGCGGAGGATGTCATTAATTAACCGTTGGAAGACTGCGGGGGCGTTGGTGAGCCCAAAAGGCATCATCAAATACTCGAACTGCCCCAAGTGGGTTTTAAACGCTGTCTTCCACTTGTCCCCCTCACGAATGTGGATTAGATGGTACGTGTTGCATAAGTCTAATTTGGTGAATACCCATGAGCGCTGAAGGAGCTCAATCACGGAATTCATCAAGGGCAGAGGATATTTGTCCTTAACTGTAATAGCATTGAGCTTGCAGTAGTTGATACACGGGTGCAGCGACCATCCTTCTTACCGACGAAGAAGAACCCAGCCCCGATAGGGGCCAAAGATGGCCCAATAAGGCCAGTGTTCAGCGACTCCTTGACATACTGTATTTCTCCATAGCCTCCCTCTCTGGATCAGAAATGCTGTAGACCCGACTGGACGGCAGCTTCGCCCCCAGGATGAGGTCCACAGCACAGTCATAAGAGTGGTGAGGCAGCAGCGACAACATTCTTGACTTGCTGAAAACCTCCCCCAAATCATGGTACGCCCAGGGAATGAGGCTGAGGTCCGGTGGCTCGACCAGAGTGGGAGAGACAGGGAGAGACGGATCACATTCAGCTGAAAGGAGACAATTGGCTAAACAAAATGGGCTCCAGGAGGAGATGGAATTATGCCCCCAGTTAATAATGGGGCTGTGCTTCTGGAGCCAAGGAAACCCTAGAATCATCGGGGAAGATGAAACTGGGAGAACTAGGAACGTGAGTTCCTCCCGATGATTCCTGGAAAAGAGGATGGCGACCGGCACCGTGCGTTTGCCAACTACCGCAACCTCATGGCCAGATATGGTGGTGATACATTGAGGATGGGGTAATTTATGTGTGGGAATACCCAGGTCCCAAGTGAGCCGGACTGACACGAAATTACCCTCTGCCCCTGAATCAACTAACGCCATGACCCTCCTCTCAACCCCCAGCAATTGCACGAGGGCCGGAATAGATAAATTACCGGGGGGAGTTAATTTAGTCCCACCCGCCAGACCCCCCATGGTTACTGACGGGCTGCGTCTTTTGGCCGCTGGGGGCAGTCGTCCCGACCGTGCTTCGGAGAACCACAGTACTTGCATGTGCCAGTCCTCCTCCTTTGCCGATGCTCATTGTCGGTTAATTGAAACCGGTTGAGGTCGGCTCGGGAGGAGGATCCGCCCCCCCAGTGTCAGTCCCTGCAGTGGGCACCTGCTCAGCGGGCAGGTGAGAGAGGCCTGTCGCTCCTTTGCGCGCTCATGATAGCAGTTGTCCAACCCCACAGCCTGATCAATAAGACCATCGAGAGTGTCGGACACAGCATAAACCACAAGGTCATCATGGAGGTGGGCGTTTAATCCGTGGAGGAACGTGCTGCGTAACACAACTTCGTTCCACCCTGAGTCTGCCGCTTTGACCCGAAACTCCACCGAGTACTCAGCCACGGACCGAGCACCCTGATGGAGAGTCATAAGGCGGCTCATAATGTTCCCTTGGCTCTCGATGTGGTCAAACGCGTGGGAAAAAGTGACCACAAAAATTGCTCAAACGTGTAGGTTCACCCTTCCGGGCTGTCTGCTGTGGCCCAAGCCCAACTAAGGACTCCGCCCTGCAGCAGTAGAGTAAAGAATTGAATCTTAGCCACATCCCCCGGGTACCCCCTCAACCTGCTCCAAATACATCCGTACCTGGTGGAGAAATTCCTTCCTCTTCCCCACCTCCCCCACGTACAGGGCAGGTGTGGGAATGGAGGTGGTACAGCACACTGGTGGTTGAACAATGAGAGCAGGCTGAGCAGGAGGAGCCGGAGGAGCCGCCCTGGCTAAATGCTGCATGATGGTGTCCAATTGCCGCATCATTGTCTGCAGCTGCTGGGCCATCATAATAATCTGTTGCTCATTCGCTTCTAAGCGATCCAGAGCTGATTGCCCTGCTGCTGCATCTGCTGAGCCGAGGTTCGGGCTGGCTCGTTCTGTCATGACTGATAATAATAATTCAGCCCATGTGCAAGATGCATCAACAAAGAGACAATCAAACAATAACACACATTTGAGTATCTTTATTAAATAGCAAAAACCTTTCGCACAGCTACAGAACAGTCACTCGCCAGAGGAAGGAGCCTGTGGAGAGAAGATGAGAGCTTTGAGAGGAGGAATGGAGTAAGGGGAAAATGGCTAGCCAATTACCACTTACGTGGGCTCCAAGGGAGCACCGGCAGGACTCCAGCGGGGAATAGACGAACCAGCAGGGTGGGGAATGAGCTGGTGGTGCCTGACCGGGTGGAGGTTAACTGTCATTGATGGTGATGTGGCAGGAGAGTGTGTGCAGTCCCGGCGACACACCCACACGATGTCAGCAACCTGAACAAAGGGAAAAAAGCACACAGGTTAGTAATTTCTTACACCGGTGTGAACGTGACTTGCTGTCTTAGTGGCAGTATACCCAGACGAGCCAGCGTTGAATCACTGAAGGATGCTTCCTTAAGTACGCTGGCTGATGAGAGGGCGCAGGTGTGTCCTCTCCCTCAGGTGTACTCATGAGCTGAGGAGAGATGAACGGGAAGGAGGGGGCGCGCTCTCGCCACCCATGACAGATCGAATATAATTGCAGAAGGCTTACTTGATACTCCAAGCTGGTGAGGACATTGATCCAAGAGACAGTTTCCAAAAGGTAGGTCATTGGCCAAGGAGGGTACTTACTTGGGAGTCCAAGAGGGAGAGAAGATCCAGAGGTAGGGAGGTCCAAGGAGCAAGGAGGTGAGGAGAGTGAGCAGACCACTAGGTGAGCAGACAGAGACCTGAGGAGTAGGAGACCATGACAAAGACTGGTAGAGAGCTGATCTGACATTTTAGGCTTGATCCAGAAGCTGGGAGGGTATCACAGCTGTGGAAAACATCCTGTGTGGTACCTGTGCCAAAAAGTTTTGAAAAGTAGTGTACAATGGATGGTCACTACATTTGCCAATATATTCCATAATGCAATGTACAGTCAACGGAGCAGTGAGAGGAGAACTTCATATCACAACATAAACTACCTTAAGCCTGCCTGGAGTCAATCTGCTGCTGTTCTGAGTGTAGCTAGCTTAGCCTGCCTGGAATTAACCTGCTGCTGCTCTGAGTGTGTTCTTGCTTAGCCTGCCTGGAGTCAATCTGCTGCTGTTCTGAGTGTGGCTAGCTTAGCCTCCCTGGAGTCATCCTTCTGCTGCTCTGAGTGTGTTCTGGCTTAGCCTGCCTGGAGTTAACCTGCTGCTGCTCTGAGTGTGTTCTGGCTTAGCCTGCCTGGAGTTAACCTGTTGCTGCTCTGAGTGTGTTCTGACTTAGCCTGCCTGGAGTCAATCTGCTGCTGTTCTGAGTGTAGCTAGCTTAGCCTGCCTGGAATTAACCTGCTGCTGCTCTGAGTGTGTTCTTGCTTAGCCTGCCTGGAGTCAATCTGCTGCTGTTCTGAGTGTGGCTAGCTTAGCCTCCCTGGAGTCATCCTTCTGCTGCTCTGAGTGTGTTCTGGCTTAGCCTGCCTGGAGTTAACCTGCTGCTGCTCTGAGTGTGTTCTGGCTTAGCCTGCCTGGAGTTAACCTGTTGCTGCTCTGAGTGTGTTCTGACTTAGCCTGCCTGGAGTCAATCTGCTGCTGTTCTGAGTGTGGCTAGCTTTAGCCTCCCTGAAGTCAACCTGCTGCTGCTCTGAGTGTGGCTAGCTTAGCCTGCCTGGAGTCAACCCTCTGCTGCTCTGAGTGTGTCTAACTGGGCCTACCCAGAGATAGATAATGGTCCACAGCAAGACCGCTTAATTGCACAAAGGTGCTGTGTAGATATGATGGGCATTTGGTTCAAATGGTGGCAACAGCAGGCAAGCTCATGAGTTTGAGTGATCCATATTAACCAGAATCTATTTGAATCAACTAGCACCAATAACAACACAATGTCACCCAAAAGGAATGTAACATATGATGAGATTGAGGAATTAAAAAAAATGACTTGACTTTCTCTCAGAAGAGGTAACTGTGGTGAGAAAACAACAAAAACAGATAACTGAATTGGTGGAAGAGGTCAAAACCTTGAGGCTGAAAAATGAGGAGAAAGACAAAAAGATTGCTTTTCTGGAAAATAAGGTGGACAACCTGGAACAGTACACTCGAATGAATGACATCATTGTTTGAGGATTAGAAACAAAGCCCAGATCCTATGCCCAGGCTGTGGCAAGAATGGATGATACAGACCTTCATGACCTGGACGCCAGATCAGTGGAAGAACAGGTGACAACCTTCCTCTATTTTAAAGGCATAGAGATAGACAGTAACAACACAGAGGCTTGTCACCCTCTTCCTAAAAGAAGGAAGGGTGAAAAATCGGCAATAATCATCCATCTTACAAACAGAAAGTATAAACTGGATCTGCTGAAACAGGGAAGGAAGCTGAAGGGGACAGAAGTTTATTTGAATGAGCACCTGACCAAGAGAAATGGAGACATCGCCAAAAAGGCACAATTCTTGCGAAAACAGAAGAAAATCCAATCAACATGGACTTTCAACTGCAAAGTCTTTATAAAACTGAATGGAACACCAGAGGAGTCCAAAGTGCTGGTAATTAGAAATGTGGAGGAGCTGGATAAATACTGTATATGTAAGGAAGTAAATCACAGTGAGGACAAATATGATTCTCCTGTGTGATCTATAATTCTGTAATTTCATCAGTGGACCAGAACAAGATATTGATCCTGATAACAATCTCTACAATAATCTAAGCAACAATTGCTCTTACTACACAGATGAAAAGTTCAATCTAAATGTCAAGTCTGATCATTGTATATTAATTATCCATTTCAGTAGCAGAAGTTTATATGCAAATTTTCAAAAAAATCAATGACTATTTAAGTCAGCTTACTAAACCATTTAATGTGATTGCTATCTCAGAAACTTGGCTTAGTTCAGAGAAGGGGATGGACTTTGATTTGAAAGGCTATGAGATGAATTTCAATAATAGAAAGAATAAAAGCGGAGGGGGTGTAGCTTTATATAATGATAAAAGTATCAACAAATCTACCTACGGGTACAAATAAAGTAACCTGAACCTGAACTATAAAGTAGTGGAAAATATGACATCAGCCATTGATGATGTAATGGAATGCATTACAATAGAAATCTAAATGAAAAATAAGAAAAATATAATTGTTAGTTGTGTATACAAAACACCTAATTCCATCCATCCATCCATCCATCTTCTTCTGCTTAATCCTTTTTGGGTCGCGGGGGCGCTGGAGCCTATCCCAGCATCATTGGGCAAGAGGCAGGGTACACCCTGGACAGATCGCCAGTCCATCGCAGGGCCAACACAGAGAGACAGACAACCATTCACTCTCACAGTTATACCTAAGGACAATTTAGGATCACCAGTTTGATGCCAGTTAACCAAACTTGCATGTTTTTGGCATGTGGGAGGAAACTAGAGAAATCCCGGAGTTTAAATCATTATATGATTTTAAAAAAAAAACTAAACTGTCCAGTCCAGCAATACAAGAAGAAAATGAATTATCTGGATAGGCCACGATTGACAAAGGGATTGAAAAACGCTTGCAGAAAAAAAAAAAACCCTATATAGGAAGTTTCTGAAATATAGAACAATAGAGGCAGAGAACAGATATAAAAGATATAAAAATAAACTGACTAATATTATAAGGATATGTAAAAAGGATTATTATAATAAATTACTGGAAAATAATAAAAATAATATTAAGGGAACATGGAAGATATTAAATAGAATTATTAGAAATGGACTAACCAATACTAGTTGTCCTGATTATTTCATTGATGGTGGTAAGATAATTAATTGTATGAATGAAGCAGTAGATAGGTTTAATCATTTTTTTTTTTTTTTTTTTTGTAAGTGTTGGACCTAAACCGGCTGATCAAATAGGTGACCCACAGCTTAGAGAGGGAGGCGCTATTAAGCATCATGGAGGCAGAAATCCTAGCTCAATGATTTTAAGGGCTGTGGATAAAAATGAAATTATAGATATTGTTAGCAAATGTAAAAATAAAACATCTAAGGATTGGGATGATATTGATATGAGTCTCATGAAAAAAGTAATTGTATTGTTGAACCATTAGAGTATCTCTTCAATTTGTCATTCAATACGGGTATATTCCATGCAAAATGAAAACTGCAAAAGTTATCCCATTTTATAAAGCAGGACACAAACATCAGTTTACAAATTACAGGCCTGTATCCTTACTTTCCCAGTTCTCTAAAATACTGGAAAAACTCTTTGTTGCAAGATTGGACAGTTTCATTGACAAACATAATTTATTAATGAACAGTCAGTATGGATTCCGGGCAGATAGATCAACATCAATGGCATTGATAGAGATGATCAAGGAAATTACTAGTTCTATTGACAGTAAGAGGCATGCCGTGGGTGTGTTTATAGATTTGAAAAAAGCATTTGACACAATTGATCATGACATTGTACTTAAAAAATTGGAGGACTATGGTGTAAGAGGGATAGTCTTAAACTGGCTTAGAAGTTATATTAAAAACAGACAACAGTTTGTGCAGTTGGGTGAGTTTAGATCAAGTCAGTTAGAAATTACTTGTGGAGTTCCCCAAGGGTCAATATTAGACCCCAAATTGTTTGTTTTGTATATTAATGACATTTGCAAGGTATCAGATATTTTGAAACTAGTAGTTTTTGCGGATGACACTAATGTCTTTTATGATGGTGAGAATTTGCAGCAGTTGTTGAATGTGGTCACAAATGAATTGGGTAAATTAAAATTATGGTTTGACAAAAATAAATTATCTTTAAATTTGGATAAAACTAAATTTATGTTGTTTGGAAATCGTATTATACATGAACAAGTGAAAGTGATGATTAATAATGTATTGATTGAAAGAGTATATGAAAATAAGTTCTTGGGGGTATTACTAGACCACAAACTCTGCTGGAAAGCTCACATAAAACACCTGAGCTCAAAGCTGGCTAAGAATATTGGACTTTTGGGTAAAGTTAGGCAGATTCTAAACCACAACACACTGTATACACTGTACTGTTCAGTTGTTTTACCGTATCTGCTTTATTGTGTTGAAGTCTGGGGTAACACCTACAAAAGCATCATACGGAAATTATGTACATTACAAAAGAGAGCAATAAGAATAGTAAACTATGTAGGCTACTCTGATCACACTAATGCTTTGTTCTTAAAGTTAAATTTACTGAAATTTGTGGATCTGGTGAAATTAAAAAATTTACAAATAGTTTATAAGACAAGAAACAATTTACTCCCTGGAAATATACAGAAATTGTTTCTGGAGAGAGAGGGAGAGTATGATTTGAGAGGAACATTTAATTTAAAAGTTCCTTGTTTTCGCACTACACAGAAAAGTTTGTGCATTTCAGTGTGTGAGGTGATTTTGTGGAATGGTTTGGATAAGGACATTAAACAGAGTAACAATGCCATACAGTTGACTTCCGGTTATGGCTGCCACGTAGGACGGACGTGTCTCGCTCTGCTCTGCTCCTGGAGAAAAAAAATTGGCAAATAACTCTCTCATTTGGGACAGAACGTATCCCAGCGTTTGGGCGAGGATATGTCGGTGAAGCCTAAGGCTGGAAAACCAGGCAAAGGAAAAAGCGAGCCGCCGAAACAGTCCAAATTAACGGACTTTCAGGTCTGTGACGCAGCAAATAAAACTCCATATATGGTGGAGGAGGCTGGCAACGGTGCGATGTCTGCGGGGGGAGGCGCAGATGCGCTGATGGCTGCCATGAGTTCAATGAGAGCGGACTTTTCCTCTAGATTTGATGGGATTATGACAGCGTTGGAAGGAATAAGAAAGGAATTGGGTGACTGTGTAGAACGAACGGCGCAGATGGAGCTCCGTCTCGCTAGTGCTGAAGATGACGTCACCCGTCTTCAATTAAAGGTGCGCACTTTGGAAAAAAAAAATAAATCTCTGGAAAATAATATTTTGGATTTGGAATCTCGGTCGAGACAGAATAACTTGAGGCTGGTGGGTCTTCCAGAGGAATCAGAAGGTCGGGACGTATGTTCCTTTCTGGAAAAGTGGATTCCGGAGGTGCTGGGCAGCGAGGAATTGCAATCAGCAGTGGTTCTGGAAAATGCACATCGTATTGGCCCACGGAGAGATAAGGGACCGCCAAGGACCTTAATTATGAAGTTTCTTAGCAACAGAGACAGGATGAAGATCTTCAACGCTGCACGAGCTAAAGGAGAGATTAAACACCAGGACCAGCAGGTGCGGTTCTACCCAGATTTGGCCACAGGAATCCAGCAATTGAGGAAGCAGTTTGATCCCATACGTAAGGAGCTGCGCAACCTTGGGATTCGTCATGGTGTAATCTATCCTGCGAGACTGCTGACCACGTATGAGGGCAGAACCCACATCTTCAAGACCCCAGAGGAGGCGCAGGAGTTCATCAAGAAGATCAAAGAAGAAGAAGAGACTGGTGGGAGCTAAGCATGAACAAAATACAGTATAAGGTAGAATAATTAAGCATTTGCACAGGCATCTGACTGACTTGAAGTAAATAGTAAGTTTACAAAATATAGATTGTATTATATATTAAAAAAACAAAACAAAAACAAAACAAACAAAAAAACTATGATGTACAAAGTTGTTAAAAATTTTGGAGTTAAGTTGGAAAACTACAGAGGAGAGTTAATGTTACGTCATTAAAAGCAGTAGAGTTAGGGTGATTGGGAGGATGAAGAAGGAGTGGCTTAGGCTGTTCCCCGTGGGTGTGGAACGGTCGATGGCTATATCGGGAGACGGAATTTTTCTTTTGATTTTGGGGGGTTTGCCACAAGTGTGGGAAGGGGAAATTTGTTTGTGTGTAGTTTGTAGGATGAATGTTCAACCACTCATGTTTTTGCTTCTCTGTATGAGCATGTTTACACTGCAAGGTAATCCCAAACTCTCTATTGATCATAAACCAAAGTGTTAATCTTAATTTAACTTCATGGAATTGCAGAGGTCTACAAAATTTAAAAAAACTTAAACAAGTTATGAATAAAATAAAAGACATGGGTTCAAAAATTGTGTTTTTACAAGAAACTCATCTAATAGAGGAGGATGTTAAAAGAATTAGGAGTAGATGGCAAGGAAGTGTATTCACCTCTTCATTTTCATCCCGAGCCAGGGGAGTTATGACTCTCATACATAAATCAGTTCCTTTTCAAGTGAAAAATGTAATTGGAGACAAATTTGGAAGATATGTAATCATTCAAGGTTCTTTGCTATTAGAAAATATAAATCTTGTGAACTTATATGGTCCCAATATAGATGATCAGAAGTTCTTTGCTAATTTATTTCTTATCTTATCATCACTTACAGGGCAACATATAATAGCAGGGGATTTTAATTGTACATTGAATCCAGGTATAGATAGATCAACAGGACTGGATTGTACGCACATTGGATGTAGGATGACTATTAATCATTTTATGAAAGAATTGAGATTGTTAGATATATGGAGAGAAATGAAACCACAAGTTAAAGCCTATTCTTGTTATTCCAGTACCTACAAGACATTCTCACGTATTGATTATTTTTTGATTTCCACAGAATTAAGGTCCAAGATTCAAAACTGCTTTTATGATAACATCGTGATCTCTGATCATGCACCCTGTTGTCTAATATATGTAGATAAAAAATTGACAAAGGAATCAGGTAGATGGCAATTTCAGCATAAATGGCTTCAGGATGAGGAATTTGTCAAGTATATAGAAAAACAGATAGACGAGTTCTTTGACATCAATACTACACAAACATCAGCATGTGTAAAGTGGGAGGCTTTCAAAGCTTTTATTAGGGGACATATTATTAGTTATACAGGATCAAAATCTAAGAAGACTCGAGAGGAGAGAGCTAAATTGGAACATAAAATAAAAAGTCTTCAGGAAAAAGTGTATGCAGGAAGTGACCCAAGGTTGGAGAATGAATTACTGATTTTGAGAGCTGAATACGACAAAAAATCAGCGAATAGAGCTGCCTCGAGTCTTCTAAGATTGAAACAATCTTTTTATGAACAAGGTGAAAAATCAGGAAAATTATAAGCATGGCAGATTAAACAATTAGAAATTAAAACACCAATTACCAGTATTATAAGTAACGGACAGGTAGTTATAGATCCTTTAGAAATTAATAGAGCCTTTAGAGATTACTATGAAAAATTATATGATACCAAAAATGAACCTGATTTAACAAAACTAAATGGGTTTTTGAACGAACTATCTATACCGTGTATTCCAAATGAAAACAGGGAGATATTGGAGTCTAAAATTAGTCAAGAAGAAGTTGGGCTAGCCATTGATAATATGAAATCAGGAAAAAGTGCAGGACCAGATGGTCTTCCAGTTGACCTTTATAAAAAATTTAAGAATAAATTAATAAAACCTTTTTTGGAAATGGTTTTAGAAGCATTTCAAAATAATAATTTACCATCATACATAAATAATGCCTTAATTATACTGCTGCCAAAACCAGGTAAGCCCTCTAATAAATGTGAAAATATGAGACCAATAAGCCTATTAAACGCCGACCTTAAGATAATCTGTAAAATTTTAGCAAGACGAATACAAGAAATTTTACCAAATATTATTAATCAAGATCAGAATGGCTTTATAAAGGGTAGACAAGGCTTCCATAATGTAAGAAGACTATTTAATATTATTTATTTTAATAAAGAAGCACCGGATACAGCTCTCCTATCACTGGACGCCGAAAAGGCCTTTGATAGAGTTGAATGGCCCTTTCTTTTTGAAGTCCTACAAAGGTTTGGACTTGGAAATAATTTCATAAAATGGGTTCAAATAATATACAATAATGCTACAGCAGAAATCCTAACAAATAACAATATTTCAAAACCAATAAAAATCAATAGAGGATGTCGACAAGGCTGTCCACTTTCACCTTTACTGTTTACTATGGCAATTGAACCTTTAGCGATAGCGATACGTTTACATTCACAAATATATGGAATTAAAGTTGGACCAACAGAACATAAAATCTCCCTGTACGCCGATGACATAATTTTGTTTATGTCGAATCTAAAAAAATCAATTCCAACCTTGTTGAATTTAATAAAGAATTTTGGGGAAATATCAGGATATAAAATAAATAAAACTAAATCTTCAATATTAATGCTAAATGAGACCCAGAGAAATTACCCAGCCCCTGAGGTAAATCAATTCAATGTTGTAAATCAGTTTAAATATTTAGGAATCCAAATTGTGCCTAAGCTAGAATCAGTCGCCAGTGTCAACTATGAAGCCTTAATGTCAGATATCAATGAGTTAACTCAGAGATGGATGTCACTACCAATGTCGATGATCGGGAGAATCAATATACTTAAAAGTAATATTTTACCTAAAATACTTTATTTATTTCAATACATTCCCTTATCACCACCTTTAGATCTATTCTCAAGAATAAAAAAAAAGTTAGTGGAATTTATATGGAACAACAGGAGGGCTAGATTACGTTTGTCTTTATTATATTTACCATTTGATCGTGGAGGTCTGAAATGTCCAAATTTTATGTTGTATTATTGGTCGGCACAACTGAGGTCTATGACATATTATTTTTCATCAAATGATCTCCCTCACTGGACTGAAATGGAATCATACAATTTACCTTTACCTCTTCCCATATTCATATACTCAGATTCGGCAAAAAAATTACAAAAACAAGTTAAAAATCCATTTGTAAAGCATATGATCAAAATATGGTGTGAAGCTAAAAACTATTTAAAAGAACCACAGTTATTGTCACAATTTTGTCCAATATGGGGTAATCAATATTTTAAACCAGGGAGAGCGGACGCTGTATTTAAAGTATGGAATTTAAAAGGGATACAAAAGATTCAGGATTTATATTTGCCATGTGCAGATAACATAATGTCTTTTGAAGAGCTGAGGATCAAATTTAATCTCAATAGAACACATTTTTTTAAATATCTTCAACTTAGAAACTTTATTCGATCAAATCAAAATAAAGCTCTCACTCGACCTATTTATTCATCCTTGGAAAAAATGATGATGAAAGATAGTAAAAGAAAGGGTATTATTTCAGAGTTTTATAACTCATTGACACTATCTTCAAGTGAAAATTCACTGAAAAGATTAAACTACTGGAAAGAAGATCTGCAAACTGAAATTTCAGAGGAACAATGGGAATTGGCTTGTACAGAAGCTCAAACCAAATCAATAAATGCACGCCTTAAATTGATACATTTCAAATGGTTAATGCGGATGTATGTTACACCGGAGGAGTTAAATAGATATAACAAAAATATACCAGATACATGCACAAAATGCATGGAAAGTAAAGGAACCCTATTTCATTGTTTATGGGAATGTAGATTAATAAGAATGTTTTGGGAAGAGGTGAGGGTAACAATTGAAAAAATAATCTCAAAACAAATCATATTGAATCCTAAACTGTTTTTGTTGGGTCTGTACCCAGAAAAGCATAATTTTAATAAAAGTGAAAGAACATTCATAGACCTCAGTTTGCTTAATGCCAAAAAATGTATTGCACTATTATGGAAAAAGACTCATAGACCAGATGTGACTCAGTGGTTAAGACAGATGTTAACAAACCTTCCATTAGAAAGAATAACATATATACTGAAATCAAAGGAAATTGTGTTTGAGAATATATGGAGACCTTTTATTGATTATGTAAAAAATTTAAACATAACTCTTGAAGAAGAAGGTGAATGATGTGTGTGGACCTTGTAAATTCCAAACTGGTGAACACAATATGTATACTTATGTATTGGATTGTCTAGACTAAACAGAGGAGCATTGTTGAAGATTTGATTTTGTTGGTGGTTGTTGGTGTTTTTAGTGCATTTTTTTTTGTAGTACTTTAGTGTTAGTGTTTGATTGTTTGTATCATGTTTGTTAAAAAAAAAAGGTTCAATAAAGATATTGTGGAAAAAAAAGTGAAGGAACATTCATAGACCTCAGTTTGCTTAATGCCAAAAAATGTATTGCACTATTATGGAAAAAGACTCATAGACCAGATGTGACTCAGTGGTTAAGACAGATGTTAACAAACCTTCCATTAGAAAGAATAACATATATACTGAAATCAAAGGAAATTGTGTTTGAGAATATATGGAGACCTTTTATTGATTATGTAAAAAATTTAAACATAACTCTTGAAGAAGAAGGTGAATGATATGTGTGGACCTTGTAAATTCCAAACTGGTGAACATAATATGTATACTTATGTGTTGGATTGTCTAGACTAAACAGAGGAGCATTGTTGAAGATTTGATTTTGTTGGTGGTTGTTGGTGTTTTTTAGTGCATTTTTTTTTTGTAGTACTTTAGTGTTAGTGTTTGATTGTTTGTATCATGTTTGTTTAAAAAAAAAAAAGGTTCAATAAAGATATTGTGGAAAAAAAAAAACAATGCCATACAGTTTAAGAAAAAGTATAAAAATATTATTCTTGAAAGGTATAGACTTGAGGAATGGAATTGTTTTGCTCCCTAATGGGAAAGAAATAATGATATACATTGTTCTTCATGTGTTTTTATTGTTTGGGGGTTTTTTTTCCTCATTCTGGAGTTTGCATGTTCTCCCTGTGTCTGTGTGGGTTTACTCCGGGATTTCTCCGGTTTCCTCCCGCATGCCAAAACCATGCAAGTTAGGTTAATTGGCATCAAAACTGGGGATTCTAAATTGTCCTTAGGTATGACTGTGAGAGTGAATGGTTGTCTGTCTCTCTGTGTTGGCCCTGCCATGGACTGGCGAGCTGTCCAGGGTGTACCCTGCCTCTCGCCCATAGATACTGGGATAGGCTCCAGCCCCCTCGCGACCCAAAAAGGATTAAGCGGAAGAAGATGGATGGATGGATTGGTCTGTATAGGTGGCAGCTTGTTTTCATTTAAGTATTAAGTACACACGTGGACAAAATTGTTGGTACCCCTCTGTTAATGAAAGAAAAACTCACAATGGTCACAGAAATAACTTGAATCTGACAAAAGTGGTAATAAATAAAAATTCTATGAAAATTAACCAATGAAAATCAGACAATGCTTTTGAATTGTGGTTCAACAAAATTATTTTAAAAAACAATCTCAAGAAACAGGCCTGGACAAAAAGGATGGTACCCTTAACTTAATATTTTGTTGCACAACCTTTTGAGGCAATCACTGCAATCAAACGATTTCTGTAACTGTTAGTGAGACTTCTACACCTCTCAGCAGGTATTTTGGCCCACTCCTCATGAGCAAACTGCTCCAGTTGTTTCAGGTTTGAAGGGTGCCTTCTCCAGACGGCATGTTTCAGCTCCTTCCACAGATGTTAAATAGGATTTAGATCAGAGCTCATAGAAGGCCACTTTAGAATAGTCCAATGTTTCGCTCTTAGCCATTCTTGGGTGTTTTTACCCCCTACAGTTGATAGTGCTATGAGATGACTGTTGTTGTGAAATGGCGCTATATAAATAAAGTTGAATTGAATTGAATTGAATTTAGCTGTGTGTTTTGGGCCATTATCCTGTTGTAAGACCCATGACCTGTGACTGAGACCAAGCTGTCTGACACTGGGCAGCACATTTCTCTATAGAATACCTTGATAGTCTTGAGATTTCATTGTACCCTGCACAGATTCAAGACACCCTGTGCCAGATGCAGCAATGCAGCCCCAGAACATAACAGAACTTCCTCCATGTTTCACAGTAGGGACAGAGTTCTTTTCTTGGTATGCTTCATTTTTGCGTCTGTGAACATAGAGCTGATGTGCCTTGCCAAAAAGTTCCAGGTTTGTCTCATCTGTCCATAAGACATTCTCCCAGAAGCTTTGTGGCTTGTCAACATGCAATCTGGCAAATTCCAGTCTGGCTTTTTTATGATTTGTTTTCAACAGTGGTATCCTACTTGGTCGTCTCCCATGAAGTCCACTTTGGCTCAAACAATGACGGATGGTGCGATCTGACACTGATGTACCTTGACCTTGGAGTTCACCATGAATGTGTTTAGAGGTTGTTCTGGGCTCTTTTGTTACCATTCGTATTATCCGTCTCCTCCTGCGGCCACGTCCAGGGAGGTTGGCTACAGTCCCGTGGATCTTAAATTTCTGAATAACATGTGCAACTGTAGTCACAGGAACATCAACGTGCTTGGAGATGGTCTTATAGCCTTTACCTTTAACATGCTTGTCTATAATTTTCTTCCTAATCTCCTGAGACAACTCTCTCCTTTGCTTCCTCTGGTCCATGTTTAGTGTGGTACACACCATGTCAACAAACAGCACAGTGACTACTTGTCACCCTTTAAATAGGCCGACTGACTGATTACAAGTTTGTAGACACCTGTGATGTTAATTAGAGGACACATCTTGTTTGAACATGTCCCTATGGTCACATTATTTTCAATCTTTTCTAGGGGTACCATCATTTTTGTCCAGGCCTGTTTCATGAGTTTGTTTTTTAAAGTAATTCTGCTGAACCACAATTCAAAAGCATTGTCTGATTTTCATTGGTTAATTTTCATAGAATTTTTATTTATTACCACTTTTGTCAGATTCAAGTTACTTGTGTGACCATTGTGGGTTTTTCTTTCATTAACAGAGGGGTACCAACAATTTTGTCCACGGCTGTACTTACAGTATTGAGGGGTAGGACTTGAAAAGCTTTTGCTTCTTCCAACTCTTTTTAGGGCACCCAAGGAAAGGGTTTCATCACTTTGCATTGTGTTTTTGTATCTTTTGGTGTATTTGTTGGATGTTCTGTTTTGTTTCCTTTTGTCCGAAATAAATAAATAAAACTCCGCACCCCATGGACCTGAACAGCTACAGACCAGTGGCCATCACATCATACCTGATAAAGATCCTGGAGAGGCTGCTCCTCGCCTATCTCTGCCCTCTGGTGAGACCAGTGATGGACCCACTTCAGCTTGCCTACCAGCATGACATCAGGGTGGAGGATGCAGTGATCTTCCTCCTACATCATTCATTGTCTCACCTGGAGAAGCCTCGGAGCACTGTGAGGCTCATGTTCTTTGATTTCTTCAGTGCTTTCAACACCATTCAACCAGTGATCCTGAGGGACAAGCTGCTGTGTGCAGGGGTGGACCAGCACCTGCCATTGTGGATCCTGGACTACCTCACAGGCCAACTACAGTTTGTGAGGACTCAGGACTGTGTGTCTGACACCATCATCTGCAGTACATCGACCCCCCAGGGAACAGTTCTGGCTGCTTTCCTGTTCACCCTCTACACTGCTAACTTTTTACACAACACAACACACCACACTGCCATCTACAGAAGTACTCTTATGACTCTGCAATCATTGATATCATCTCTCATGGGGATGATTCGGAGTACAGAGGACTGATCCAGGATTTTGTGGACTGGTGCCGGTGGAACTGCCTCCAGATCAGTGCGGGGAAGACCAAGGAATTGGTGGTGGACTGCTGCAGGCATGGACACCCCCCACAGCACCAGTAAACATCCAGGGAACAGACATTGAAATGGTGACATCTTACAAGTACACCATGGAAAATAAGTATTGAACACATCAACTTTTTTCTCATTAAACATATTTCTGATGGAACCATTGACCTGGGATTTTCACCAGATATCAGTAACAACCCAAGTAATCCATACATACAAAGAAATCAAGGCAACTGTGTTCACAAGTTATATTTAATAAAGTGGAATGACACAGGGAATAAGTATTGAACACGCTTGGTGAAATTCATTTAATATTTATTAGAAAAGCCTTTGTTGGTAATAACAGCTTCCAGATGCCTCCTGTATGGAGAAAGTAGGCGCAGGCATCGCTCAGGAGTGATTTTAGCCCTTTCTTCCACACAAACTGTCTTCAAAGCTTGAAGATTCTGTGGGTATTAAAAAGGCCAGTGTCACATAGACTATTCCACCCCACCCCTTTTGGAGTGGTGCATTCCGGCTCCTCAGTGTCCAGCCTGACCAGTGTTGCCAGACGTACGATAATTTTGCCCTCTGTACAATGGTTGATCAATAATTTTAAAAAATCCCATAATGTATGATAATTTGACCCCTTCATTACGTGGCTAAGTTAATACGTTAGCAAACACAGCCAGGATACAGAACCTGCGCAAAGTGCACATACTGTGCATACTGCACTTGTTTTTACGCACCATCTCACTTGAAACAAGTATTTGAATGACAACATAAACCATTTTTGTTTTAGTTTGTACAGACATGTCACACTGCATTTTAGCCTAAACTGATTTTCACACAACAAAAATAACAAAACTAAACTTTGTTCATCGAACACAGTAGTAACTGCATCACTCATATACTTGTTTCTTTGCATAAGGCTAATTTACTAACTCATTTTTTAATCCACAACCACATGTGTGAAGTACATTTACATGTTTTGAAGAAAGAATTTTTAACTTCCTTGTTTTCATAACTGTCACGATCTGAGCATGGGGGGATTCCACCGTGGTCTGTCTCTTTGCCTTTTTTCTCTTTATTTGTGTAATGTATTTTTGAGTTCTAATTCCTGTTATGTTATCTTCAGTTGGTTTTCACATATTCTGTATTTGTCACCATGGGGTGAGACGCCGGCTCGGCGCTCAGCCCATGCTCCTTTTATCCCTGCCTCTCGTTGGGCAGCGCCTCAGCTGGCTCCCAGCTGTCAGTGTCACGGGACGGCTGGGGCCAATTAATCCTCATCAGCTGGGGCGCTGCTAATGAGTATAAAGAGGAGCAGCCATGATCATTCGGCGCTGCGACATAAGCACTACTAGGCTGGAGCCCCTTTGTCCGGTGCCAGCCCTTGTCTCATCATCCAGCATCTCTCGTAAGTGTTTTCCCGTAAGAAGTATTTGTGCCTCTGTGCCCCCATGTCCGGCACAAGCCCTCTACTAGTCTTAGCGAATCACTTGGGAGCGCCACCTTATTAACTGTTAACTCTGTTGCTGTACTGTCCATGAGTGTAACTATGTATGAGCATCTGTGCTTTCCTCATCCCTTACCCCTGTCACAATTAAACATCATAACTGACTGGCTCGCCCTTGGCTCTCTTATTGTGTGGCTCCCTAGAGCCACGTGTGACAGTATTGTTTCTTAGTATGACTTATTTTCCTGGTTACTTTCATTGTAGTTTTGTTATTTACATGTTTGGGTTTGCTTGACTTTATTCATCATCTCTTTATATGTGTATGTTGCCAGTTCCTTTTTTTTCTCTACAGGATTGCACCTGCCAGAGGCATTTCCGGGTTTTTCCCTGGCTGTGGGCGGTGCCCCTGCCAAGCTGTCAGCCCCGTCTCCTCTCCTCATGACTCACAGCTGATTGTCATCATCTTCTTCCCCGGCCTGCTGATGTGATTCACACCAGTTATCATTTGTGTTTAATTGTTTCTGACCCTATTTAAGGGCGATTATTTCTTTTCTCTTTGCTGGTGTCTTAAGAATCATTTTCGTCAGTACCCTGTTCCCGTCCTGACGTTAGTATCCTGTTTTCTCCCGGTTGCTTGTAAGTTTTGGTTTGTGCACTTTTTGGACTTTTTGTATTTGTATTCTTTGAGGACTTTTGTTTTTGTTAATAAATATCACAACTGCAACTGGAATACATTATTCCAGGGACATGTTGCTGCATTTAAACACGGTTGATGCAGCGGCTGTGATTGAGCCTAAGCCGCAACTGCCGGACTTTGAGAGACGGACATAGCAGTGAAAAGAGAGACGGCAGAGACGGCAGAAGGATGCGCAGAAGGTGTGGAGATGTGAAATTGCGCCTGAGAAGACGTCAGTTTGGTAACATTCCTCTTCCTTCGATGATTTTTGGGAACGTACAGAAACAAGGTGGATGAAATTCAAGGGAGTGTACGCTACCAGAAGGACTTTAAGAACTGCTGTGTCATGGCTTATACTGAGACTTGGCTTAATGCGCATGACCGAGACGCAGACCTGTGGATTGATGGCTTTGGACCCCCGCTGCGCTCGGATCGGCAGGAAGAGGTAATGGGGAAACGTCAGGGGGGCGGCGTATGTTTATATATTAATAAGCAGTACTGCACATCTGTCACGGTCAGAGAGCGCATCTGTACACCCGATGTGGAGCTGCTGTCTGTGTCACTATGCCCCTTTTATTTGCCTCGCGAGTTCCCCCAACTTTTCATCACAATTGTGTACATTCACCCGAGGGCAGACGCTGACTCCGCCTGCAGCACCGTCTTTGATGTGATCCAGCAGCTGCAATCAATTTCTCCAGAGGCGCCAAACTTCATTCTTGGGGATTTTAACCATGTTTCTTTAAAGAAGACACTTAAAAAATTTTATCAGTATGTCTCCTGCCCAACCAGGTGAAAAAAGACATTGGACCTGTGCTATGGATCCATAGAGAGGGCCTATAAATCACTCCCCCTTCCTCCTGTAGGATCCTCAGATCACAACTGTGTACATTTGCTGCCCACATATAAAACTGCTCTCAGAAGAGGCAAGGTGGAGACGAGAGACATTGATATGTGGACAGAAGATTCAGTGCACAGCCTCCAGGAATAAGATAAGATAAGATAAGCCTTTATTAGTCCCACAACGGGGAAATTCCAGGATTGCAACAGCACAGGGATAGCAACACTCAGAGCAACAATCAGAAGGCAAGAAAAAAAACAAGCAAGCAAGAGCAGCTAATATACATATGTACATATTACTATAAAATATATATATACACACACACACACACAGACACACAGTGCAGAGCATTGTAGCTGGATGGAATAAATATATGAATATATGAACACACAGTGCAGAGCATTGTAGCTAGATGGAATAAATGCTTTGACTGTACAGACTGGGAGATGTTCAAACTGGCCTGCGGGGATGATTTGGACTCTTTGGTGGACGTCACATGCTCATACATGGCTTTCTGTAAAAATAAGATTGTTCCACGTAAACATGTCAAAATATATCCCAACAACAAACCATGGGTTACAAAATCAGTTAAATCCTGCTTACAGAGGAAAGCACTTGCCTTTAAACAGGGGTCTGTTTCTGAGCTACAGGTTGCCACAAAGGAGCTGAAGGCCGAAATTTTAAGAGCAAAACAGAATTATAAATCAGAGTTGGAAAGCAAGATGGCAACAAACAAACTTGGTTCAGCCTGGGCCAGTATGAAAACTATTACAGGCCTTCAGAGCACAGAGCGCAGTAATCGTGTGTTTTTAGATGGTTTTAATTCAGACACAGAGCTGGCTAATGCTCTTAATTGTTTTTATGGTCGTTTTGACTCCTTTGATTTTAGCACAGAAACCCAAGATTTGAAACAGAAACTCAAAGACAATCAGCACTTTAATAATGAGGTGCAGGATATTAAAAGGGAGTTCTGCGCTGTAAAAGTGAACAAAAGTCAGGGCCCTGATAATATATGTGGGCGCTTGGTAAAGTCCTGTGCACATGAACTGAGTCCTATATTTCATTACATTTTCAGTAAGTCCTTACAGACACAACATGTGCCTAAGATCTAGAAAGAAGCCATGGTTGTTCCTGTTCCAAAATCCAGCTGTCCTAAAACGGTAAACGACTTTAGACCAGTTGCTTTGACTTCAATTTTAATGAAAATTTTTGAAAAACTGGTCAGATGTGAGGTCCTAAAGCAGACTGAGCATGCACTGGATCCTCTGCAGTTTGCCTATAGGCCTCACAGAGGAGTGGAAGATGCCACTGTCACTCTGTTTAACATGCTTTTTAAACATCTGGATTTTAATGGGACACACGCCAGACTTTTATTTGTGGACTTTTCCTCCGTCTTTAATACAATCCAACCTCATATCTTAGTTGAAAGGCTCCTGCAGCAATTTGATTTGAGCAATAATCTGGTGGGTTGGATTCTGGATTTCTTAACCAACAGGACGCAGAGAGTAAGGGCCAATGGTACATTGTCTGACCTAAAGTGCTCTTCTACTGGCTCTCCTCAGGGGTGTGTGTTGTCACCACTACTCTTCATCCTGTACACAAACATGTGTCGGAGCAGACATGACAACAGACACATTATAAAGTATGCTGATGACTCAGTTATTGTCAGTCTCCTCCAGGATGGTGAGAGTGGCCACGGCCCAGTAGTTGATGATTTTGTTCACTGGTGTGAGGATTCCTACCTGCAGCTGAATACGACAAAAACTAAAGACATGATTATTGACTTTAGGAGGAAAAATCCCAGGCACAAAGTCACCGTACTAAAAGGCCAGACCACCGAATGTGTACAATCCTACAAATATCTTGGGACGATTATTGATAGTAATTTAAACTTTGAAGAGAACTGTGAAAGGGTGTGCAAAAAGGGTCAGCAACATTTGCATTGCTTGAGAAAACTTGCACGCTTCCAAGTTGACCGAACCATAATGACAATGTTTTATTGGGCTTTTATTGAATCTGTTTTATCCTTTTCTTTAGTGTCATGGTTTGGTCAGATAAAACTGAAACAGAGGAAATCCTTGGATCAGGTAGTTAGATGGTCCAGTCGTTTGGTGAGCCACAGCTGAGCCTGACATCCCTGTACACCAGACAAGTACAGAGGATGGCTACCTCCATTTTAAATGATGACTCCCACCCTTTGCACTGCCACTTTCAGCTTCTTCCCTCAAGACGGAGGTTTGCTGTCCCAAAAAGCAGAACCCAGCGCTACAAAAACAGCTTTGTCCCTGCTGTTGTCAAAGAGTTGAACAAGCTGTAAAAATATATTGCACATAATTTAGGTACCTATTTATTAACTCCATTTTATATTTACTTATTTTTGTAGGATGTCACTTGGGTTCTAAATATTTTTCTAAATATTTCATTGGGTTTTAGACCTTTGAGTTTTTAACCTCTTTGACTAGTTTTTAACTTTTAATATGACCCTTCTCTCTTACCTCTGATTTTTCTCCCATCTCTTTGTCTTTTTATACCCTGATTGATGGAGCCTTGAGTATTCTTATCATGTTTATAGTCAGCTTCATATGTGCCTGTGTTTGTGTCTATGTTGAATGTAATTTGTGGCTTGTAAATATGGATGTCACCAGACTGCAAAACAAATCTACCTACGGGTACAAATAAAGTAACCTGAACCTGAACCTGAACCTGAACTGCAGTCCAGCGCGTGGGTCTCTCCTCTCTGTCCCGAGGGGCAATTCATGACAGTAACAAGTCACTCCACTTGTACTAAACATTTGTTTACATATATTAAACACCTAATACAAGTTTGAAAATGGTCAGCTTCACCATGTTTTTATTATGGTTGCAGTTTTCAGGTGTCTGAAGAAAGAATTTTTAACTTCCTTGTTTTCATAACAAGTCACTCCACTTGTACTAAACATTTGTTTACATATATTAAACATCTAATACAAGTTTGTAAATGGTCAACCTCATCATGTTTTTATTGTGGTTGCAGTTTTTAGGTGTTTTTGTACAAACTAAACCCCCTTTTGGTATATTTTGTAGCGGGAGTGCAAGAAAAATTGCTTCACCCTGTTTTTGTTACACAACATACATGGTGCTGATGTTTGATGAATTTACCATAACACTGTACATGTTGTGTCATACACAATAATGCCTTCTGTGGATGAAAACTCTGTTTTAAATGCGACATGAAGATAAACCTGAATCAAATGAAACTATATTAAACCAAAGTTACTTTAACCTGATTAACGTGTTACCTGTAATGTGAAAAAAAACATAAGTACCCCAGAATCTTATTTGAGTAGTAACTTTTGATGTAGTTTATTCTTTCCACACAACCTTTTGTGGTAGTAACAATAAATTATTTCATGAACCCATTTTTGGATTGCATATCCAGATAACAAATCCGTTGTAGACAAGTGATTTTTCTTTTTTCTTTTCCTCTAGGCGGACTTGACACTGATTTACTTTTGAGCATCTTGTAACTGGTTTGCTAGCCCTGTAGAGTGGCTATATCCCCAAATTAAATATTAAAACCCTCAGATTATTTGAATCAATATCATCAAAATGAAAACTGAGTCACAAAGCATTTGCAGAAATTCAACAGCTCAGCTCAACACTGACAAGATCCACCCGATAGGGTGTATGTACCATTTTGCAGCGTAATAAAAGACAAGCCCTAAGGAACAACAGAACTCTCAACTATTTATCCATTTTTGAATCATTTGGATAAAAAAAATAAGTAATCCATACCTGAGTAAATGGAAAGATTTATTTTGTTCTTACAGTCACAGCAAAGGTTAGACAAAAACAAAAAACTCCAATATTGTAAAAATGTTTCTGTAAAACTCTTGTTACAGTGTTGCACAAAACACATTTTTTTTCTACACATCTATGTACATTCTCCATGCATTCAAGAGAAAAACACTACCTAAAAGCAAATTATACAGGGATACACATTGCGATGTACGACCCTCTTTTGTTTCATCCTAGCTGCCAGTTTGTTGTGGAACAAAGATAGTTTAAGAAAAGCATGCAAATTTATTCAAAAAAAGCATTTTATTAGATCTCTGTGTCAGTTTTTTCAGACTCTGCATCAGAATTGATATCTGGGACTGTATCGCTGTCCATATCACAACCCTTCTCATTGTCAGAATCAGCCCGACAACCCTTCAAAAACTTCTCGTTATCCGCACAATCCTCCTCCTAAAAGTTCTCATTGTCCAGACAACCCTGCCAATAGTCCTCAGCTCTTTGCAAATGTTTAGCCATTTTCTCATCGCCCGCAAACAGTGTTTCTGAAATCTCAGAAATCTTGTCAGTGATGTGTGGTGTTTGTCTAAGTTTGTGAAGGAAAGCCTCTATAATTCTGACGTACACTGGTACACAAGTAGGCATGTAGTTTAATTCGGTCAGTCTCTGGATTGCTCCAAAGAAGCACCCAATCTGCAGTCTTTTCGTGATCTTGTCAAAGTGACCATGGAAGAAATATTTGGACTCCACCAGACAATCATGGTGGCTTTGATTGAAGTGGCTGATCCGACAACCATTGCATATTTCTTCTCTGTATTTGTTGATGGTAACATCCAGAAATTTTATCAACCCAAATTTCACTATGTACAGAAACACAGTAGGTAGATGATCTGTCGTGTATATCGGGTCATCTACCTCAAAAACCATGTCGAGGTTTGTAGAGGGAGAACCGTGTGGAAGGTCTGCGGTGTATTCTTCAGCATCCATAGAACAGATCTGCTCCATTGCAGAAGGGAGGGTAGGTGAAGACGGTTGAGGAGGACCCTCAGTATCCAGGGAGCATGTTTGTGAAGGCGGGTGTTCATCCTCGCTCGATATTTCCAGAGACAATAATTTTTCCCAAGGGACTTGTTCAAAACACTGTTGGAGAGTCACACACAGGTTTGCCTCCATTTTGGTTTGGGCAAAACGGGTGGTGGGTGGTCTTCTTTTAAATTGGAGGATGGGATTAGGTGTAGGAGGTTGTGGCGTCATCTGGGAAAGCTAGGTTTTTTTTCATCATTACCACATCTCCCGTGGTATGGCTGGAAATGAAGAGAGATTTGAGCTTTTCCCCTTTCTCATCGACCATTTTGACCCACACTGTTGTAGGCAGACGTAATATTGTGTGGAACACACCACATTCAGAACTGAAATACTGCAAGACAAATTCATCATCAGATGGCAGGTCACACATTGATGAGTGGCATGGCGAAGATGGCGAAGCCTTTGTCTCCCACACACTACTAACTAACACTCTACTGGTAATGAATGGTGGTAGTGTAAAAATTAATTTTGGACAGTTAGCAGAATCTTTTCAGTTAACCAACCAATAATCACAGAAGAAACACTATTTCTCAGCTTAACTTTTATTGACTCATGCAGGTAGTCAAACATGGCCGTGGGTCTCTGCCATGAATTGCCTCTTATGGAAGAGAATTGAGACCCACGCGCCAACTGTGACTTTGGATAATTTATTGACAAAAAATAACTAACACAGAGTTCAACAGATCGTTCCAAACACAAAGTATAACGAGTGAGAAAAATACTTTCAGAAATACGCACCAGAGCGAGGTGGAGCTCTGGTGGAGATGAGGAGAAGAGGAGCGATTCAGCGGCAAAGTCAAAATGGAAATAAGGCCCTTATATATGGATCGAAACCTATTAACATGATAAACAACAGGTGTGGGTACCTGAACAGGCAGGAGAAAGTGATAATGCATAATTGGGATCAGCTGTGGCAGTGAGAGGGAGGTGAACCAAAACTGATGGCTGACAGGGCACACCCACCCAAGCTTCATGTCCCTGATAGCTGTCAACAGTAAAAAGAAAACACTAGAGATATACAGAATAAAATAACATACTAAATAAATAAATATAAATAAATATACAAATAAATATAAATAAGTACAGAATAAAAATATGACACCAAGACAAACAGAAAAAATGGCAAGAAAAACAAAAACACAAACCCAAAAGGCATCAGATGCAACAGATGAGTAATTAGGCAGAAAAAGTCATGAGACCGAGTCTGGGGAAAAACTCCAGCACTCGGTTCATGATAGAGCCCCCCTTCAAGGGGTAGACCCCAGACACCTCAGGGTAACACCAAAAGAAAAAGAAAAAGCCTGCCCCCCCCCCCAACAGGGCACAACAATAACCCATCAAGGGTGGGTGGTCGGGGGAACAGGCCAGGAGGGAACAAAACTAACCCTGCTCAGGACCCACACTCACTAGAGAAAGACCCCCAACTCCCCTAAGCCCCCTGGACTGAGGGGCTGTGCAGTTCAGGCGGGCGACTATAGTCCCAGGTCTGCCAGATGGCATGATGGGTCGAGTCAGGTGGCCTCCCAGGGAACGTGGGCCACTCCACTCTGCGGCACAGCCTGTCGGGTGGTCTGCCTGAGTTTTTTAACCTCCTGAACAGGAGAGGCGGTCCAGGAGGTGGCTGCCCGACGGGAAGGGCGAGTTGTGAGGGTAATAGAGGAGTCGGGGAAACAATGACGAACTCAGATGGAGAAAAGGGAACCATGATGGCGTCTGGTACAGGAGAGGGGACCACAACGGTGTCTGGCAAAAGACGGGGAACAAAGATGGCATCTGGCAGAAGCAAGGGGACCACGACGGTGTCAGGTGAAGGAAGGAGGATCACGACGCCCTTGGATTGGCCAGCAGCACCCTTGGTGGCCCTGGATTGGGACAAAGTTGCACCCTCGGTGGTCCCGGGCTGGAGCTGAGCCGCACCTGCGGTGGCTCCGGGCTGGAGTGCAGCTGTGCCCTCGGTGGCTCCAGGCTGGAGCAGAGCTGCAACCAAGGTGGCTCCTGGCTGGAGCAGAGCTGCACCCTTGGTGGCTCCGGGCTGGAGTGGAGCTGCACCCTTGGTGGCTCCTTGCTGGAGCAATGCAGCACCAACGGTTGCTCCGGGCTGGAGCAATGCAGCACCCACGGTGGCTCTGGGCTGGAGCAATGCAGCACCCACGGTGGACCTGGACTGGGCCACAGCTGCACCCATGGTGGGCCTGGACTGGGCCACGGCTGCACCCACGGTCGGCCCGGACTGGGACACGGCTGCACCCATGTTGGACCCGGACTGGGTCAATGCTGCACCCTTGGAGGCCCAGGGCTGCAAAGGAGCGCCCACGATGACTTCAGCAGGAGAAGGAGTGGCACCCACGATGACCTCAGCCGGAGGGGGAGCAGCACCCACAGAGGTCCAGGGCTGGGATGGAGCATCTGCGATGGTCTCCGCGGGAGAAGCTGGACCCATGGTGACTTCTGGAAATGATCCTGGACCCACGGAGATGTCTGGCAGATCTTAATTAGCCTTGGCGACCCTGGGGAAGAACTCAGACAACATAGACGGAAAAGCAGGGTCAGGGTCACCGGCAGCAGTGGAGCCTGGAGAGGTGAGCTTGAGTGCAGCTGATGGCTGCACTTGGCTCTCCTCACCAAGAGCCAAACAAGACCTCTCCAATACAGAAACAACAAGAACTGAAGAGGGCATTTACCTGAACTTGAGCTCCATCGCTGTCTAGGACTCCGTTGATGCAGGCGACGATTGCTTGGGTCCGGTCCTCTGGAGGTCCAGCTCCAACTCTGCCATGGCGGCCCCTGCAGCAGGTTTGGTGGGTGATTCGGTCTTCAGACTCCCAGGCGAAGTGACCCACGTCGGTGGCTTGTCCGGCATGGAGGCTGGGGGTCCACTTTCTGGAGATGTTGAATCTGGTGTAGCTGAGGTCCTGGGACGCTCCATTGTAGGCACCGGCGTCAACTCGGTAACAGCGCTCCCTCTCCGCCCATACTGTGGCTGTGGGGCTGGGGCCAGGTCCTCCAGGGTCGCAGGCTCCTCTATCATCTGGTGGCTCGGCTGGCACTCAGAGAGATTGGGAAGAGACACGGAGAGAGTAGGTAAAAGGCTTACAGCTGCAGCAGGTGGTGAGAGCTCAGAGGACAGTATGAGTTGAGTCTCACCACCGGGAATCAGACAAGGTAATTCATATTTAAGTGACTGAGAATGAAAAAAACACTTGCCTGTTTTCCCAGGGTGTGGTGTTTTCTGCTGCAGCTAGTGTGGCGTCGTCCCTCTCTGTGACAACAGTGGGCGTTGGCCCCTCAGAGGATCGTGGAGGAGCAGCCCCAGAGGACACGGAGGTGGGCGGAGTCAGAGGAAAAACAATTGACCTCTCGGCAGCGGGAGATAGTGCCGGAGAGAAGCAGCGGACAGCAACTACAGAGGGAGGCTTCTGGCTAGGCGTAAGAAGGGCTGCTGGCTGAGACGTGGTGGCATTCTTCCACTGGAATTTTCAAGATCAGCGGCGATGAGCAGGAGGAGGAGGTGTAGGCTCACTGTGGGGAGGAGGAGGCTCCAGAGTCAGGAAATGCTCAGTCTTCAGCTCCATCTCCGGTTCCCTTGGTGAGAACTCCTCTAATTCATGAACCAAATCCGGGAGGAGCCATGGTTTAACCTCCAGGAGGAAGTCGGTTTCTGCCAATAGAACCTGCCTGCATTCCTCCAGTTCCTCAGCCAATGGAATGGGGCCAAGGCTCGGAAGAAGGAGGTGGAGCAGCCGCTGGAGATTGGCAAGAGGCTGGAGGCTTCTTTTTGCACGAGCGCTTGCTCTTTGTTGGCACAGGCGCCAGCATTGGAGTTGTCTCCCCCGGTTCATTGCTTGATGGTGAAAAGAGGAATCAGGGGAGAAGTAGGTTGGTGAGCTCTGGGTGGTCCCACAGGCTGGGGCATGCCTCAAGCACCTGCGCCGCGCCCTCCATACACTCTTGGGCTGCCTCACGGGTACAAGAGGCTTGAGCCTGTAATAAGATATCCTCCAGCACACTCACTGTCCACCGCTCCATTTCATTCAGTCTCTTGGTGAACTTCTCCGGGGTCACAGACATGGTACTCTTGGTTAGACGAAGAGAGGAACCAAACAAGGAAAAAATGGAAAAAAAACAACTAGCTTCACTGCTGACGAGTGACGAAAACAAAAAAATCAAACTCACAGCAGCTGGGTCTCCATTGGCTGCTGAATTCTGTCATGAATTGCCTCTTAGGTCAGAGAATTGAGACCCACATGCCAACTGTGAGTTTGGACAATTTTTTGACAAAAAACAGCTAACACAAAGTTCAACAGATCGTTCCAAACACAAAGTATAACGAGTGAGAAAAACTTACTTTCAGAAATACGCACCAGAGCGAGGCGGCGCTCTGGTGGAGATGAGGAGAAGACGAGCATTTCAGCGGCAAAGTCAAAATGGAAATAAGGCCCTTATATATGAATTGAAACCTATTAGCATGATAAACAACAGGTGTGGGTACCTGAACAGGCAGGAGAAAGTGATAATGCATACTGTAATTGGGATCAGCTGCGGCAGTGAGAGGGAGGTCAACCAAAACTGACAGCTGACAGGGCACGCCCACCCAAGCTTCATGTCCCTGACAGCTGTCAACAGTAAAAAGAAAATACTAGAGATATACAGAATAAAATAACATACTTAATAAATATAAATAAATACAGAATAAAAATATGACACCAAGACAAACAGAAAAAATGGCAAGCAAAACAAAAACACAAACCCAAAAGGCATCAGATGCAACAGATGAGCAATTAGGCAGAAAAAGTCATGAGACCGAGTCTGGGGAAAAACTTCAGCACTCAGTTCATGACAGTCTCAGCAGCTCAACCTGGTCCAAGACCCCGAACAAAGGAATCCCCATCTATATATAGCTTCTGAGTTGATGGGCATTTCCCAGCAACTCTCCAGCAACACATGTCCATTGTCCAAAATGAAAAAGAAAAAAAACAACGTAATAACAACGTACAAAAAATCTATTATTTTTTGTTTTGTACGCCAGCGCATGAGTTAAAAAAAAAGAAGGAGAAAAAGAGAAACTTATTTTTTATTTCCAAATATCATAAACTTTGTTTTCTTCAAATTTAAAAAAGATGACTTATTTTTATCAAATACCATTTCACTTTCAACGTTTGGTGCTAAAACTTTCAAGTTGTTTCCTGAGCTGAAAAGTTTAGGTCCGAGGACAGAATATTGTGACACCCTACATTTCAGTGTGTAAACAGGTGGATTCTGTACCTGAAAACTGAACATGTTGTTTTCTGTTCTTTTAAATATTTTTCATATTTTCCATATTTTTCTAATTTTGATGGTAAAATGGTATGATCTAATGCATCAAATGCTTTTTAAAAGTCAATAAACACTCCTATGGTGTATTTGTGATTCTTTAATGCCATGGTGTTTCAATTATTTTCATCAGTCTAATGCACTTTAATTTTTAATTAAAAAAAAATCAATTTTTTAGAACAAAAGACTTTCTCCAATATCTTTGAAAAGTTATGTTTATCTCCAGTGTTAAATACTGGAAATACTTTTGCTATTTTCATTCTATCACAAAATTGTCATGAATTACCCCTCGGGGCAGAGAGGAGAGACCCACGGACTGGACTGCTAGTTTGTGAAATTTATTAAGAAAACAAAACACAAAATCCAGACAGTGCTCAAACGCAAAAAACAAACTGACATACATAGTTAACTCACTGATAAATCACACCAGAACAAGAGCTGGGTTCCGGTGGAGACAAGGGAAGTGTAGCTTAAGACTCTGGCAAAGACAAATGGAAATAACAGCCCTTAAATAGGGTCAGAAACAAATGATACGAGTGATGACAGTAGTGGGTCACATGAGTGGGCAGAAGGTAACAATGATTGCAACTGGGATCAGCTGGGAGCAATGAGAGGGAGAGCCGGGACTGACAGCTGACAGGAGCGCCGCCCACAACGGAGCAAAAAACCCAGAAGTGCTGCTGACAGCTGCAGCCCCAGGAAGAGAGAAGATACAACAGAATAAAAATACAATGAAATAACAAAGACAAATAAACCCAAACATAAAAACAAAACACTACAATGAATGCACCTAAACAGCAGGGGTGGTCCAGGAGGTGGCTGCCCCATGGGGATGACCAATGAGGAAGAGGACAGTGGAGTTGGGGAAACCACGGCGGCGTCGGGCAGAGGAGAGGGAACCATGATGGCATCTGGCAGAGGATGGGGAACCACGATGACATCTGGCAGAGGAGGGAGAACCACGACGGCATCTGGCAGAGGAGGGGGAACCACGACACCCTCGGGTTGGCCAGTAGCACCCTCGGTGGTCCAGGACTGGGACATTGCAGCACCGGCGGTGGCTCCAGGCTGGAGCAAAGCAGCACCTGCGGCGGCTCCAGGCTGGAGCAAGGCAGCACCTCTGGTGTGCCCGGACTGGGCCAGAGCTGCACCCGCGGTGAACCTGGACTGGACCAGAGCTGCACCCACGGTGGACCCGGACTGAGCCAGAGATGCACCCATGGTGGCCGCCGAGCTGGAGTGTAATGCCCAAGGCGGGCCCACACTGGGGTGCAGCACCCATGTTGAATTCAGGCTGGGACGCAGCACCCACGATGGTCCCTTACTGGGACATAGCACCCACTGGAGACCCGGACTGAGGAGGAGCTGCACCCTCGGAGGTCCCGGGCTGGCACGGAGTGCCTGCGACAACTTCAGTAGGAGGGGAAGCAGCACCCACGGAGGTCCTGGGCTGGGTCGGAGCACCCATGATGACCTTGGCAGGAGGAACTGGACCCATGGTGATCTGGAACAGCGAGGCTGGACCCATGGAGACCTCTGGCAAAGCTGGATGATCCTTGGTGACCCTGGGTGAAAGCTCAGACAGAAGAGGAACAGGGTCAGGATCACCGGCGGCAGTGGAGCCCAGCGAGGTGAGTTCAGGTGCAGCTGATGGCTGCACTTGGCTCTCCCCACCAAGAGCCAGACAAGACCTCTCCAACACAGAAACAATGAAAACAAAGGAGAGCACTTGCCTGAGGTCAAACTCCACCGCCGTCCAGGACTCCGTCGATCCAGACGATGACATCTTGGGCCCGGCCCTCTGGAGGTCCAGCTCGGACTCTGCTGTGGCGGCTCCAGCAGCAGGCATGGTGGTGGATGCAATCCTGAGACCCCCCAGCGAAGTGGTCCACGCAAGTGGCTCACCCGACGTGGACACAGGAGGTCGGCTTCCTGCTGGTGTTGGATCCTGTTCTGCTGAGGCCAGGGGATGCTCCATTGTCGACACAGGCTTCAGCTTGTGGCAGCGGGGCTGGGACCAGGCCCTCCAGAGTCGCAGGCTCCTCCATCGTCCGGCGGCTCAATCCTGGGACTGGCGGACACTCAGGGGGGAAAGGAGGAGACACGGAGAGAGCAGGTGAACAGTCTAAAGCTGCAGCAGATAGTGAGGAGTCAGAGGACTGCCTAATCTGAGCCTCACCATCAGGAGTCAGGCAAGATAATTTATGCTTAGCTGAATGAGAGGGAAAAACCACTTGCCTGAACTCCTGGGCTGTGATGTCTTCTGCTGCAGAAGGTTGGGAATCAGCCCTCTCCGTGACTTCAGTAGAAGAGGGCCTCCCAGGGACCCCTTGAGGAGCCACCCCTGTAGCCACAGCAACGGGCGGAGCCGGGGAGGAAACAACCGGACCCTCAGCAGTGGGAGGAATTGCCGAGGAGAAGGAAGAAGCAGCAGCAGCAGAGGAAAAAGCTGACAGGACAGCCAGAGAAGAAAAACTAGATAAAGGGACTGCTGCAAGAGTTTTTGACCTCGGCGATGGGGAAACTGCTGCCTGAGAGGCGGGGTTATTCCTCTGGCTGTTCGGAGCTGGATGGCAGCGTCTTGGAGCCGATGGAGTGGGAGCAGGAACAGGCGCCGGAGACTGGTGAGGAACAGATACTACAGAGGCCCGGGAACACCTCCCCTTTGGCGCGGGCCCCGATTTCCTCGGGGAATTCCTTACCATCTCACTGTTCTCACATTGCAGAGCCGCCACCAGAGAAATCATCTCCGCCCTCTCAGCATGCTCCTTAAGCTGAGGGCACCGGCAAGCAGCTGCCTCTGCAAAACCCAGGTACCACAAAGCGTCTTTCGGCGTAGGACCGATGTGAGCTGCAGAGATTAGTCCATCCATCTCCATCAGGGTTTTGCAGCTCTCCCACCCCAGGCTCATCGGGTAGCTGCGCCCACCTGTAGAGTCTGTATGGGCTGGGGACATGATTTGCTCCGGAGAAACAGGTGAGTGTGAACAAAAACCCACAAACTAGCAGCAGCTGGGTCTCGAATTGGTTGGAGTCTTCTGTCATGAATTGCCCCTCGGGGCAGAGAGGAGAAACCCACGTGCTGGACTGCTAGTTTGTGAAATTTATTAAGAAAACAGAACACAAATTCCAGACAGTGCTCAAACGCAAAAAAACAAAACAAAAACAAAACTGACATACAAAGTTAACTCACTGATAAATCACACCAGAACAAGGGCTGGGTTATGGTGGAGACAAGAGAAGTGTAGCTTAAGACTCCGGCAAAGACAAATGAAAATAACAGCCCTTAATAGGGTCAGAAACAAATGATACGAGTGATGACAGGTGTGGGTCACATAAGCAGGCAGAAGGTAACAATGATTGCAACTGGGATCAGCTGGAAGCAATGAGAGGGAAAGCCGGGACTGACAGTTGACAGGAGCACTGCCCACAACGAAGCAAAAAACCCAGAAGTGCTGCTGACAGCTGCAGCCCCAGGAAGAGAGAAGATACAACAGAATATAAATACAATGAAATAACAAAGACAAATAAACCCAAACATAAAAACAACACTACAATGAACGCAACGGGAAAATAATTCATACTAAGGAACAATACAGGATAAGTGAAAATTAACCAAAGATAAAATAACAGGAATAAGAACTCAAAAATGCAACACCATACAAATATAAAAAAAGGCAAAGAGACCGAGCACGGCAAAATCCCTCCGTGCGTAGATCGTGACAAAAATATTCCTAACTGAAAAAGAGAGATTAAAAATATAAGCATATCAATCTCATCCCTAACAGTAGAAGTCTTATTTTTAAGACATAAAAAAAAACTTCCTCAAGAAATGTGAAATGCAACACTCGTTCTCCCGGCTTCCATTCAGCCTGTAATTGTGCATCATCCTGTATTTAAAAATTTTTTGGTAGACTTCCGGTCTGGACACCATGGTGATAGCAGCTTAATGCTGAAGCTCCCAGACCCCATCCGTGAAAATACCATGAAAATCAGATTTAACGGATTTATGGAAGAGTAAAAATCAAAAGACAAAGTCATTATGCCTAAAGGAAAACAGAAGAGATCGACATTCACCAGGCCAAGACACTCATCGGCCGGAGAATCTGACCTGGAAGATAACAACCACTCGGAAATAGAGGAGCAAAATGAGGCTAACAACACGGTTAGCTTAAAAACGGTACTTCAAGAATTAAGAGAATCTCGTCAAGAGTGTTGGGCCGAATTTTGTGAAATTAAAGACGAAATAAAAAGGACAAACAACAGAGTGGACCAGGCTGAGGCCCGAATCATGGAAGCAGAAGAAAGAATAAAAGGGCTGGAAGAAACCACGCTGGAATTACTCAAACGACAGACAAGACTGGAGGCTAAGCTAACCGACCTGGAAGGAAGACTAAGAAGGGACAACATAAGAATTCATGGTCTGAAAGAAGGAGTCGAGGACGGTTTCACCACAATGGCTGCATGCGTGGAATCCATACTGAGAGAGAAGTTGGAAATTCCCCAATCCACCGATTTGAAAATAGAAAGGGCGCACCGTTCATTAGCCCCAAGGCCATCGGCGGAAGCTCCCCCGCGATCAGTGGTGGTGAAGTTTTCCAACTTCAGAACAAAAGAAGAGGTTTTGAGACTGACTTGGCAGAAAAAAGGATTTATGCACCAAGAAAGAAAAGTTTTTGTGGAGCATGACTACGCCCCGGAGGTCCTTAAAAAGCGTCGGGAATACGACGCTAAAAAGGTACTAAGAGAACTACGCTTTCAAACTCCATTTTCGGCAAAGCTGAGGGGTTTTTACGGGGAAGAGACGTGTCTCTACAACTCGGCGGAAGAAGCAACCAGGGATATGGCGAGAAGAGGGCTCCCGGTAACAGTGGTTAAACCCGCAGCAGACCCGACCGAAAGAATCAAGGCTCAAATGTGGTGCACACAGAGACCCTTAAAATCCACGGGCCAGCAGCGGGAAATCCAGCACCAGAGCTATAAGGAAAAACTGGACGCTTTCAGGAGGAAATAATGATATTTTTAGTCAATCTGCACATCCAAACCTCCTCCTACAAGGTAACAAACATTAAAGAAGATGCAGAATCAGCAAATATGAAGTGGTAAAACATTTCATGGAACAGTCATAATATTAGAAACAAATAAGTCTTTAAAAAAAAACTTGTTAAAATAGAAATGTGACAATGAACCACATGAACTCTCCAGACTAACAAATACTGTATTACCGTGATTGTTTGCTGTGATGGTGGTGGGAGGTTGTGCACAATTTCATAGGGTATTGGCATAAAAAAAAAAATCATTACAAGTTCTGATTGGGATCTGAAATTCACGTTAAATACATGGGACAACTTACAGGGGTAAGAGAGGGCCCTCAGGACTTCCGGTTATGGCTGCCACGTAAGACGGACGTGTCTCACTCTGTTCTGCTCCTGGAGAAAAAAAATCGGCAAATAACTCTCTCATTTGGGACAGAACGTATCCCAGCGTTTGGGCGAGGATATGTCGGCGAAGCCTAAGGCTGGAAAACCAGGTAGAGGAAAAAGCGAGCCGCCGAAACAGTCCAAATTAACGGACTTTCAGGTCTGTGACGCAGCAAATAAAATTCCATATATGGCGGAGGAGGCTGGCAACGGTGCGATGTCTGCGGGGGGAGGCGCAGATGCGCTGATGGCTGCCATGAGTTCAATGAGAGCGGACTTTTCCTCTAGATTTGATGGGATTATGGTAGCGTTGGAAGGAATGAGAAAGGAATTGGGTGACTGTGTAGAACGAATGGCGCAGATGGAGCTCCGTCTCTCTAGTGCTGAAGATGATGTCACCCGTCTTCAATTAAAGGTGCGCACTTTGGAAAAAAAAATAAATGTCTGGAAGATAATATTCTGGATTTGGAATCTCGGTCGAGACGGAACAACTTGAGGTTGGTGGGTCTTCCGGAGGAATCCGAAGGTCGGGACGCATGTTCCTTTCTGGAAAAGTGGATTCCGGAGGCGCTGGGCAGCGCGGAGTTGTAATCAGCAGTGGTTCTGGAAAATGCACACCGTATAGGCCCACGGAGAGATAAGGGACCGCCGAGGACCTTAATTATGAAGTTTCTCAGCAACAGAGACAGGATGAAGATCTTCAACGCTGCACGAGCTAAAGGAGAGATTAAACACCAGGATCAGCAGGTGCGGTTCTACCCAGATTTGGCCACAGGAATCCAACAATTGAGGAAGCAGTTTGATCCCGTACGTAAGGAGCTGCGCAACCTTGGGATTCGTCATGGTGTAATCTATCCTGTGAGACTGTTGACCACGTATGAGGGCAGAACCCACATCTTCAAGACCCCAGAGGAAGCGCAGGAGTTCATCAAGAAGATCAAAGAAGAAGAAGAGACTGGTGGGAGCTAAGCATGAACAAAATATAAGGTAGAATAATTAAGCATTTGCACAGGCATCTGACTGACTTGAAGTAAATAGCAAGTTTACAAAATATAGATTGTATTATATATTAAAAAAAAACAAACAAACAAACAAAAAAAACTATGATGTACAAAGTTGCTAAAAATTTTGGAGTTAAGTTGGAAAACTACAGAGGAGAGTTAATGTTACGTCATTAAAGCAGTAGAGTTAGGGTGATTGGGAGGATGAAGAAGGAGTGGCTTTGGCTGTTCCCCGTGGGTGTGGAACGGTCGATGGCTATATCGGGAGACAGAATTTTTCTTTTGATTTTGGGGGGTTTGCCACAAGTGTGGGAAGGGGGAATTTGTTTGTGTGTAGTTTGTAGGATGAATGTTCAACCACTCATGTTTTTGCTTCTCTGTATGAGCATGTTTACACTGCAAGGTAATCCCAAACTCTCTATTGATCATAAACCAAGGCGTTAATCTTAATTTAACTTCATGGAATTGCAGAGGTCTACAAAATTTAAAAAAACTTAAACAAGTTATGAATAAAATAAAAGACATGGGTTCAAAAATTGTGTTTTTACAAGAAACTCATCTAATAGAGGAGGATATAAAAAGAATTAGGAGTAGATGGCAAGGAAGGGTCTTCACCTCATCATTTTCATCCCGAGCCAGGGGAGTTATGACTCTCATACATAAATCAGTCCCTTTTCAAGTGAAAAATGTAATTGGAGACAAATTTGGAAGATATGTAATCATTCAAGGTTCTTTGCTATTAGAAAATATAAATCTTGTGAACTTATATGGTCCCAATATAGATGATCAAAAGTTCTTTGCTAATTTATTTCTTATCATCACTTACAGGGCAACATATAATAGCAGGGGATTTTAATTGTACATTGAATCCAGGTATAGATAGATCAACAGGACTGGATTGTACGCACAATGGATGTAGGATGACTATTAATCATTTTATGAAAGAATTGAGATTGTTAGATATATGGAGAGAAATGAAACCACAAGTTAAAGCCTATTCTTGTTATTCCAGTACCTACAAGACATTCTCACGTATTGATTATTTTTTGATTTCCACAGAATTAAGGTCCAAGATTCAAAAATGCTTTTATGATAACATCGTGATCTCTGATCATGCACCCTGCTGTCTAATATATGTAGATAAAAAATTGACAAAGGAATCAGGTAGATGGCAATTTCAGCATAAATGGCTTCAGGATGAGGAATTTGTCAAGTATATAGAAAAACAGATAGATGAGTTCTTTGACATCAATACTACACAAACATCAGCATGTGTAAAGTGGGAGGCTTTCAAAGCTTTTATTAGGGGACATATTATTAGTTATACAGGATCAAAATCTAAGAAGACTCGAGAGGAGAGAACCAAATTGGAACATAAAATAAAAAGTCTTCAGGAAAAAGTGTATGCCGGAAGTGATCCAAGGTTGGAGAATGAATTACTGATTTTGAGAGCTGAATACGACAAAAAATCAGCGAATAGAGCTGCCTCTAGTCTTCTAAGATTGAAACAATCTTTTTATGAACAAGGTGAAAAATCAGGAAAATTATTGGCATGGCAGATTAAACAATTAGAATTTAGAACGCCAATTACCAGTATTATAAGTAACGGACAGGTAGTTATAGATCCTTTAGAAATTAACAGAGCCTTTAGAGATTACTATGAAAAATTATATGATACCAAAAATGAATCTGATTTAATAAAACTAAATGGGTTTTTGAACGAACTATCTATACCGTGTATTCCAAATGAAAACAGGGAGATATTGGAGTCTAAAATTAGTCAAGAAGAAGTTGGGCTAGCCATTGATGATATGAAATCAGGAAAAAGTGCAGGACCAGATGGTCTTCCAGTTGACCTTTATAAAAAATTTAAGAATAAATTAATAAAACCTTTTTTGGAAATGGTTTTAGAAGCATTTCAAAATAATAATTTACCATCATACATGAATAATGCCTTAATTATACTGCTGCCAAAACCAGGTAAGCCCTCTAATAAATGTGAAAATATGAGACCAATAAGCCTATTAAATGCCGACCTTAAGATAATCTGTAAAATTTTAGCAAGACGAATACAAGAAATTTTACCAAATATTATTAATCGAGATCAGAATGGCTTTATAAAGGGAAGACAAGGCTTCCATAATGTAAGAAGACTATTTAATATTATTTATTTTAATAAAGAAGCACCGGATACAGCTCTCCTATCACTGGACACCGAAAAGGCCTTTGACAGAGTTGAATGGCCCTTTCTTTTTGAAGTCTTACAAAGGTTTGGACTTGGAAATAATTTCATAAAATGGGTTCAGATAATATACAATAATGCTACAGCAGAAATCCTAACAAATAACAATATTTCAAAATCAATAAAAATCAATAGAGGATGTCGACAAGGCTGTCCACTTTCACCTTTACTGTTTACTATGGCAATTGAACCTTTAGCGATGGCGATACGTTTACATTCACAAATATATGGAATTAAAGTTGGACCAACAGAACATAAAATCTCCCTGTACGCCGACGACATAATTTTGTTTATGTCGAATCTAAAAAAAATAAATTCCAACCTTGTTGAATTTAATAAAGAATTTTGGGGAAATATCAGGATATAAAATAAATAAAACTAAATCTTCAATATTAATGCTAAATGAGACCCAGAGAAATTACCCAGACCCTGAGGTAAATCAATTTAATGTTGTAAATCAGTTTAAATATTTAGGAATTCAAATTGTGCCTAAGCTAGAATCAGTCGCCAGTGTCAACTATGAAGCCTTAATGACAGATATCAATGAGTTACTTCAGAGATGGATGTCACTACCAATGTCGATGATAGGGAGAATCAATATACTTAAAAGTAATATTTTACCTAAAATACTTTATTTATTTCAATACATTCCCTTACCACCACCTTTAGATTTATTCTCAAGAATTAAAAAAAAGTTAGTGGAATTTATATGGAACAACAGGAGGGCTAGATTACGTCTGTCTTTATTATATTTACCATTTGATCGTGGGGGTCTGAAATGTCCAAATTTTATGTTGTATTATTGGTCGGCACAACTGAGATCTATGACATATTATTTTTCATTAAATGATCTCCCTCACTGGACTGAAATGGAATCATACAATTTACCTTTACCTCTTCCCGTATTTATATACTCAGATTCGGCAAAAAAATTACAAAAACAAGTTAAAAATCCATTTGTAAAGCATATGATCAAAATATGGTGTGAAGCTAAAAATTATTTAAAAGAACCACAGTTATTGTCACAATTTAGTCCAATATGGGGTAATCAATATTTTAAACCAGGGAGAGCGGACGCTGTATTTAAAGTATGGAATTTAAAAGGGATACAAAAGATTCAGGATTTATATTTGCCATGTGCAGATAACATAATGTCTTTTGAAGAGCTGAGGATCAAATTTAATCTTAATAGAACACATTTTTTTAAATATCTTCAACTTAGAAACTTTATTCGATCAAATCAAAATAAAGCTCTCACTCGACCTATTTATTCATCCTTGGAAAAAATGTTGATGAAAGATAGTAAAAGAAAGGGTATTATTTCAGAGTTTTATAACTCATTGACACTATCTTCAAGCGAAAATTCACTGAAAAGATTAAACTACTGGAAAGAAGATCTGCAAACTGAAATTTCAGAGGAACAATGGGAATTGGCTTGTACAGAAGCTCAAACCAAATCAATAAATGTACGTCTTAAATTGATACATTTCAAATGGTTAATGCGGATGTATGTTACACCGGAGGAGTTAAATAGATATAACAAAAATATACCAGATACGTGCACAAAATGCATGGAAAGTAAAGGAACCCTGTTTCATTGTGTATGGGAATGTAGATTAATAAGAATGTTTTGGGAAGAGGTGAGGGTAACAATTGAAAAAATAATCTCAAAACAAATCATATTGAATCCTAAACTGTTTTTGTTGGGTCTGTACCCAGAAAAGCATAATTTTAATAAAAGTGAAAGAACATTCATAGACCTCAGTTTGCTTAATGCCAAAAAATGTATTGCACTATTATGGAAAAAGACTCATAGACCAGATGTGACTCAGTGGTTAAGACAGATGTTAACAAACCTTCCATTAGAAAGAATAACATATATACTGAAATCAAAGGAAATTGTGTTTGAGAATATATGGAGACCTTTTATTGATTATGTAAAAAATTTAAACATAACTCTTGAAGAAGAAGGTGAATGATGTGTGTGGACCTTGTAAATTCCAAACTGGTGAACATAATATGTATACTTATGCAATGGATTGTCTAGACTAAACAGAGGAGCATTGTTGAAGACTTGATTTTGTTGGTGGTTGCTGGTGTTTTTAGTGCATTTTTTTTGTAGTACTTTAGTGTTAGTGTTTGATTGTTTGTATCATGTTTGTTAAAAAAAAAAAGGTTCATTAAAGATATTGTGGAAAAAAGAGAGGGCCCTCAGCATGTAACAAAGTTTGAGGAATTTCCCTCAGAGCCAACGCACCATCAAGGCTGCTAAAAAGACCTCAGTTCAGGAAGATCTTTTTACAGTTTTTTTGTTTTAAAGTTTTATATACTATGTTCTTAATGTTTTTTTATGTTCTTAATGTTCTTTCACTTTCTGAGTAGCATAAAAGAGGGCCACTACACTGTTATACTAAATAAGACAATACAGTGGAGAAACAGGGTGTAACCAAAATAATCTCATATAATGTAAAAGGGATCCTGAATCCAGTTAAAAGATCCAAGATTCTAGGCAAAATGAAAAAAGACAAAGCAGGAATAATATTTTTACAGGAAACCCACCTAACAGACTTGGAGCACACTAAACTTAATAGACAAGGGTTTAAACTGATCTCTTCATCTTCATATAAGTCAGGGAGGAGGAGGGGGGTAGCGACATTGATCTCAACCAAAATTATATTTGAAAAAAATTCAGAACACAAAGATAAAGAAGGGAAATTTAGCATGGTACTTGGTCGGCTAGAGGGAGAAGATATCACCCTGCTGAATGTACATGCACCACCAGGGGCTAACTGGAAATTTTATAAAAATGTATTTGTCCTAATGATAACTAAAGCCCAAGGTTTAGTGATATGTGGTGGAGACTTCAGTCTAAGACTGAATCCATACTGGGATGCACCAAGTAATTCTCCACATCAAAATAACACTCAAAAGTAGAAAAACTCGGATGCTACTAAAAGAAATGGGAATCTGTGACATGTGGAGGGAATTCAACCCCAGTGTAAAAGATTATACATTTTACTCAGCACCACATTCATCATACTCAAGGATTGACTATTTTTTTTATGTTTAATAGAGACATTGGAAGAGTAAAAACATGTAAAATAGGACTGATGGATCTCTCTGACCGCAGTCCGATCTATATGGACTTAAATATCCAAAAATACACAAATAACACATTTTCTTGGAGATTAAATTCAAATGTGCTGAAAGGACCACTGAAAGATGAATTGGAATCAGATATTCTCAGATATTTGGAAGAAAATGATAATGGAGAAGTATCCCCTTTAATACTGTGGGATGCATGCTAAGCTGTAATAAGGGGAAAGATTATCGCAAAACTGGCAACCCAAAAGAAACCGAGACAAGAAAAACTAATCACATTAGAGTCAGAACTTAAGAAACCCCTTGCACTCTGGTCAATTTCCCTAAAAACACCAAAAAATAATGTACCCAAAGTAAATCAAAAGCTGTTCTTCAACCCTTTGCAGCATCTTCATGAGGTTGGTCTCATTTAAAAGAAAACACTTTGAATTTTTTGGCAAAACAGTCATAATCTCTCTAAGTGCTCCGGCCACTGAGTAACAGTCATCTAAACATACTGAACTTGAAGAAAATAAATTTCGCCCGGATGTTTTTTTAGATACAAATGCTTGCAAATAACACACAGCTGTCAGATATGGGCTGGAAAATGCAACAGAAATGTAGAACCAAGTGTTATCCAGCTGAGGTCAAAATTTTGTAACAATACCACAAAAAATGAATATATTACACAGCTTTTTTCTTAGGTTGTTCCCAGGCGTTTTTGAACTGAGCCAAATTGTGCCAAATGGCACAGTTTGGAAAAACGTCTGTAACTTTTGAATGACTCAATATAGAAGCTTCATCTTGGGCTCTAATGAAAGGTGACACTCAGGGCTGTGTGTGTGTGTGTGTGGGGGGGGGGGGGTTGTTTATTCATTCATTCATTCATGAATGAACAAACAAGCCCCCCCCCACACAAAGAAGCATGCCACGTAAAAAATGTGTGGCTTTTTTTTTTACAAGAAAAAATAACCTACAGTGCACTAAAAATTATTCTAAAATATCTGTAATGTAGAAGATAACAACTCCCAACCCCCCACCCCCGCTACAGAGGACGGACATCGCCCATGATCGCGGCACACAGTCCCCGCGGTGTACTACGCACAGTTGTACTGAAATATCTGCAATATATCTGCAATCCGCTACAGAAGAGTAGCGGGGGGGGCGTTCACAACATGACGGGGGGGGGGGGCGTTCGCAACATGACGGACCCGGACCGATCGGTCAAAAGTCATTTGGATTACAATTTTCAGGGATAAAGAATAATTTAGCTTATAACACTTACCTGTCCACAACAGCAGCGTAGCTGGCGAACTTCTCTTCCTCATTGTCAGACGAACATGAAGCTGGTCCGCTTGTTACAGACTCGTGGTTCTGGTCACGCGACCCGGTCAAACCATAATTCCATGATTGCGGTTTTGGCAAACGATTTTTCAAAACAAATAAGAACAGTAGTAATAAAAAAAAGACTGGCGAACGCCTGTGTGTCACCCAGCCTTACACAAAACAGCTTTCGAACTTCTGTGCTTCAATTGGCTGGCTGTATTCGCAGCCGTTGGTAGGCGGGTCCTTCTTGCTAGGTTTTCAGTCATTGGTTCTTCAAGGTTTCAGAAACCCAATTCAAGGCTCTTATTAGTCGAATGAGAGGTCAATCACATCTAAACCAATCAAAGCACTCCTTTCGCTTTCTGTTCGCGGCTGTGTCTGTAGTGGAAGAACGGAAATGCAGCTTTTTTTTTTTCAGTGCCCCCTAGGACACACAGTGTGCATCCTAGGACGCCCTTGTGCGCCCTAGGACGCAGAGACGTGCCCGCCCGCGGTACACCGGAGTGCAAGAGGTTAAGAAACTAGAAAAAGAGCACAAAGACAACACTCATTCTAATGACTCACTCAAAATTAAGGAAATTAAAAAACAAATAAACGAGATCTACACAATAGAAATCCAGAAGAAACTTACATTTCTGAAACAAAAATACTATGAAACAGGTAGCAAATCAGCAAAATTACTAGCCTATAAATTGAGAAAACAACAAACGGAGAGAGCAATCTACAAAATCAGAGACCCAGTATCAAAGGAAATAAAATTTAGAATCCAGGAAATTCTTAAAAGCTTCGAGAATTACTACAAGAACTTGTACTCCCACAAAAAACACAAAAACACATCCGAAGCCTTCCTAAATACATTAAAAGGAACTCCAATTATATTGGCATGTTAGCTCTATATGCTTTATTTTGATGTTAGTAACATAACTATAATATAATTTTTTTGAAAATAATTCCCAGTTTTATATATTTTTAAAAAACTTTATTATGATGTAAATCGCCATTTTTGTTTACGTCGCAATGCATTCTGGGTAGTGACGTAGAATGGTTGCAGCCGTTTTTTCTGTCTTATACAAGCCAAGAAGCGAAGCTACTAACTACTGCCATTTGTCAGTGAAAATGCCACATTGCGCGGCTTTTGGATGTAATTTCCAATCAAAGAGAAATAAAGAGAGCGGGGTGAGCCTCCATAGCTTTCCTAAAGAGGGAAAGTTGAGGAAAAAGTGGGGCGGCAGCGGCTCAGCAGGTAGAGCAGGTCGTCTAATAACCCGATGGTTAGCGGTTCGAATCATGCTCTCCCCAGATATCCTGCTGTTGTGTCCCTGGGCAAGACACTTCACCCGCATTGCCTCCAGTGCCCATAACACTGGGTATGAATATGTAAAAATGTTTAAATCAGGGGTGTCAAACTCATTCCATGGAGGGCCAAGACCCTGCAGGTTTTACCTCCACCCAGTGTCTTCAACAGGTGATTTCACTGAATTTCTTCCCACTGATTGCTGGTCAGTGAAAACACCTGCTGAAGACACTGGGTGGAAGTAAAACCTGCAGGGTCTTGGCCCTCCATGGAATGAGTTTGACACCCCTGGTTTAAATGTTCGGTGGTGGCCGGAGAGGCCGTTGGCGCGGATTGGCAGCCACATCTCCGTCACTCTATGAGTGTCTATGATCAAGCGCAATAGCGCATGCTTGATAAAGCTGATATACCCGTATTTTTTGGACTATAAGGCACACTTAAAATCCTTTAATTTTCTCAAAAATCGACAGTACGCTTTATAATCCGGTGCGCCTTATGTATTAATTCTGGTTGTGCTTACTGACCTCGAACCAATTTTATGTGGTACATGGCGCTCAAAAATCTGTCAAAAATGTTTTAGTACGACTTTGGTAAGCTACGAAGCTGAACCGCTTGATGGATTGTCGGAGCATTACGGTAGTCAGGAGCCTCGCGGAGTAATATGTGCGTCAACATAATGGCCGGATGGCTTTTTCCACAAATCTCCATCCCTATTGATCTGCCACTCCATGCGCGCCCATCTCACCAATACTGTCAAAACCCAAGTGAAGCAAACTAATTCGGAGCTTGCCATCATTCCGGGTGGATTAACCAAAGAATTCCAACCACTATATTGGTGTCAACAGGTCGTTCAAAGTTAAATTGCTAGCGAGTTACGCCACTATCTGCCAATGGATCGTGGATCGAAACTGCTCCTGTTTAGCTGTAATTAATATTCAAAAATGATATTTTCGGGACGAAAGAATTCAAGTGTCCCGGCATTTGTTTGCATTGTTTACTTCTCGGGGCTGCCGCCGGAGAGCGAGTCGTATCGAGTACTGAGCGAGTACCAAGCAAGTATCCTGGCCACTATGGTGATGTAAACAGCCACGGACCAAAAAACGTACATTTGCTCGTGGAACAGGTCATTCACACTCGCAGACAATCGCGCTATATGTGTCTATAATGACTATAGATAGGATTTTCTATCCATGCACGCAAAAAAAAAAAAAAAAAAATTCCCAGATCCAACTACCTAGCGAGGTAGTCGATACCCAAAAGCCGATGGTGTATAGAACACGTATATTAGGATTTGTATGTGAAATTTCGGCATCAAAACTGCTCCCGTTTAGCTGTAATTAAATATTCAAAAATGATATTTTTGGGACGAAAGAATTCAAGCGTCCCGGCATATGTTTACTTATCAGGGCCGCCGCCGGAGAGCGAGCCATATCGAGTACCGAGCGAGTACCCAGCGAGTATCCTGGCCAATATGGAGATGAACAGCCACGGACTAAAAACGTTCCGCCTGCTCGTGGAACACGTCATTCACACTCGCAGACAATCGCGCTATATGTGTCTATAATGACTATAGATAGGATTTTCTTTCCATGCACGCAAAAAAAATTTTTTTCCCGGCTCCGACAACCTCGCTTTAATGCGCCTTATAATCCGGTGCGGCTTATGTATGAAAATAGACGATCAAATAGACCGTTCATTGATGGTACGCCTTATAATCCGGTGTGCCTTATAGTCCCAAAAATACGGTATATATTTATCACGCTATGATAAAGCGCTATATCTCTCAAAGCGCACGCGCTTTGAGCGCTTGAGTGTCTCTTCGCTCCGCGAGTGTCTCTTCACTTTGAGTGTCTCAAGCGTGCGCTTGAGGAAGCATTATTTTAAGGTGAAACTTACACTACCGTTCAAAAGTTTGGGGTCACCCAGACAATTATTTTGTGTTTTCCATGAAAAGTCACACTTATTTACCACCATGAGTTGTAAAATCAATAGAAAATATAGTCAAGACATTGACAAGGTTAGAAATAATGATTTGTATTTGAAATAATAATTTTTTCCAGATACTCAACCTGCTCAAAGGAAGGTCAGTTTTATAGCTTCTCTAACCAGCTAAACTGTTTTCAGCTGTGCTAACATGATTGCACAAGGGTTTTCTAATCATCCATTATCCTTCTGACGCAATGAGCAAACACATTGTACCATTAGAACACTGGAGTTATAGTTGCTGGAAATGGGCCTCTATACACCTATGTAGATATTGCACCAAAAACCAGACATTTGCTGCTAGAATAGTCATTTACCACATTAGCAATGTATATTAGATATTAGAGTGTATTTCTGATTAGTTTAAAGTTATCTTCATTGAAAAAAACAGTGCTTTTCTTTCAAAAATAAGGAAATTTCTAAGTGACCCCAAACTTTTGAATGGTAGTGTATATATTGTTGATTTACTTACAATAGAATGCTCAAACACAAAAAATTGTCTGCAAGCATGATGGGCACTGAACTGATAAACATGGACTCTCAGCAACATAAAGCAGTTTCTCTGTTGCTTTCTCAGACTGCAGGTTGAACATCCATAAGCAGTGCTCCAAAGTCGTTCCAAATGACTGCCAGCCAGATCTTCGACATGTCAAGCTTGAGGCGCACGCTCAAGCGTGCGCTTTGAGTGTCTATGATAAAGCGCTATATAAATCTGATGCATTATTATTATTATTATTAAAAGTGGGAGGATGTGGTTGGAAGAGTCCAACTTCCCAAAGACCCGCGGCTGTGCTCTAATCACTTTAGCCCTGAGGATTTTGAGGGTTTTCGTCGCCCCCAGCTCATGAAAGAGCTCACAGGTGTGTCTGGCTACAAACGACGGCTTAATGCAAACGGCATCAAAGCTTTGATGTGCTGTGATACAGGACAGATCTGTAAAGCAGGCATGCATCCTGTTCCACCACTTTAACAAGTGACTGAACAAGATACATTTATAGCATCAGGTACCATGGACAGCGGCAGAAATGAAGTGGAGCTCTTTCCAACAGATTTTTTTTTAATTTTTTTTGCTCTTTCCAACAGCTCTACTTCTCCGTCAGCATTGGCGAACATTTGCCACAAAAACACCATCCAACATGACCAGCTCTAGCTTCCTCGCGGCTGCTGTCTTCATTCTCAAGTCCATTTTCACTTTGTGTGTCTTTGTCATTGTTTTTATTGCTTTGGCTTTGCACTGGTTCTAACTGAAAAGGCTGTTTATAGACCGCTGCTGCTACAACCAATCTGCGTCACTACCCAGAATGCATTGCAACGTAAACAAAAATGGCGATTTACATCGTAATAAAGTTTTTTTAAAAATATATAAAACTGGGAATTATTTTCAAAAAAATTATATTATAGTTATGTTACTAACATCAAAATAAAGCATATAGAGCTAACATGCCAATATAATCAGAGTTCCTTTTAAATCTTCCCCAACTTACTGAGTCACAAAATAAAAACATACTGTCAGAAATACAACCTAAATAATTAGAAAAGCAATTATGAAACTTAAAGCTAACAAATCCCCAGGAGCAGATGGCTATACAGCAGAGTAGTACAAAACCTTTAAACAGCAACTATCTCCTCTCCTCCTGAAAACATTTAACTATGTCCTCCACACAGGGGAAATCCCCCCTCCTGGAGAGAAGGGGTCATTGCAGTCATACCTAAACCTGAAAAGGGTAAACTAGACTGCTCCAACTACAGACCAATCAGTGTGTTAAATCAGGACTATAAGCTTTTTACCACTATCCTTGCCAAAAGGTTAGAAAATATACTGACAGACTTAATTCATTTAGACCAAACAGGTTTTATAAGACAAAGACAGACACAAGATAACATTAGACACATTTTACACATAATTCATCATATAAAAAAATATAATTTAAATGCAGCCATATTGGGATTAGATGCTGAAAAAGCATTTGATTCGGTTGACTGGTCTTTCCTATATAGAATCTTATCCAGTTTCAATTTTCATAACAACTTCATTAGAACTATCCAGGCATTATATATAAAAAACCAACAGCTAAAATAAGGATTAACGGTAATTTATCATCATCTTTTGAACTGGAAAGAGGATGTCGTCAGGGCTGCCCCTTGTCTCCACTGCTCTTTGCAATCTTCATAGAACCTCTGAGCCAATGGATAAGACAGAATCAAAAAATTCAAGGTATTACACTTGGTCAGAAGGAACATAAAATAGCACTCTTTGCTGATGACATTTTAATATACCTGGGGCAGCCGGACACCTCTTTTCCAGAACTAATCTCAGTTTTTTCAGAGTATGGAGAGTTATCGGGGTACAAATTAAACATGCATAAAACCCAAATTTTAACATTCAGCTACGACCCAAATCAATATTTACTAAGCAAACTCAAAACTAACTGGGAGATGGAATCTATGAAATATCTGGGGGTCAATATCCCGAAACAACTCAACAAAATTATAACACTAAACTATGATCCACTGATGGCAAAAATAAAATCTGATCTAGCAAGATGGAATATGATACCATTCTTGGGTACTGCACAAAGAATTGAAGCAGTCAAAATGAATATACTTCCACGTCTTCTATACCTTTTCCAAACAATACCGGTAGAACCTCCCCAAAAAACATGGCAAGAACTGGACAGAAGGATCTCAAGATTCATATGGCAGGGCAAGAGACCTAGAATCAGATATAGAACCCTACAGCTAAACAAAGACAAAGGTGGGCTCGCGCTGCCAAATATCAGGGACTATTTTAAAGCCCCGCAAATTAAAACTTTAGAAGAGATATGTAACCCAGTCTACACTGCACAATGGAAGGAGATGGAATGCCAAATAACAAGTGACATTCCCCTACAGGCGATAATAGGGAACGATGCCTTACCTAAACTTTTGAATAACACTAACCCGTGGATAGAGACCCCGCTAAAAATTTGGTTTAAGATAGTCAGGGAGAATCAAACTAAAGAACCCTATCGATTATTGCAATGGATTGCCTATGATCAGGACTTTATTCCTAATAAAACAGACACTAGGTTTAAAAAGTGGAAAGAGAACGAACTGATAAAATATTATGATTTTTTTAAAGGGCATACTTTAAGAAGTTTTGAAGATTTGAAAAAACAAGGTCTAGTAAATCAAAACCTTTACAGGTTCTTTCAGCTTAGACACCACATAAACAAAATACTTAAAAAGGAGGATTTGGAAAGGGCCCAGTCAGGTGTTCTGAAGGTCTTCTTAATGGCATATAAAGGGATCCCAGGGATCAGATACATTTCTAAAATATACCATGGTCTTCAGGATTTAAAAGGAGACAACACATCATATATAAAAGAGAAATGGGGAAAAAGAGGGGGATTTCACTTTACAACTGGAAATATGGGAAAAGCTAAATAAACAGCAATGGAAAAGTACCTCATCCCTGCAGTGGAGAGAATTTGGATGGAAAAATTTGGTAAGATTTTTCAGAACACCTGCACAAAACAAATTTACTCGTAAGGGGTTGAATTGTTGGTGCTTGTGTGCTGAAAAGACTGCAAATCATTTTCATGTGTTTTGGTCATGCCCAGTTATCCACCAATATTGGACCAATGTACAGACAATATTGGGGAAAATATTCAAAGTAACAGTTCCCTTTTCTTTTGTAACTTTGTATTTGGGTTTACTACCGGAATCACTGGAAAGACGAGGAGAAAAATACTTATTCACTGTTTTAATATTGGCAAGTAAAAAAGCACTAACAAAAAAATGGATGTTGAAAGACTGTCCTACACCTGAAGATTGGATTAACGTGATTCAGGACATTTATTTGATGGAAAAGTTGACATTTGCACTGAGACAGGACATCAGAATCAGAATCAGAATCAACTTTATTGGCCAAGTATGCACAACACATACAAGGAATTTGACTTTGGCTAAAAACTTGCTCTCATTGTTCAGGTGGAGGATTTAAATAAGGATTCAATGACAACAGAGTATGTACAGTAAATTACAGTCTGTCCACGTTTCTATAAAAGGATGCAAATATATACAGGAATATATGCAGTTATTTACTCAGACTAACCACACTTTGCAGAAATATATGAAAAAATATACAGTCACACAGTATTTCAATGTGAACTCAGATTCAGTGATATAATGTGAATGAAGTAAAAAGCAGTGTGAGAGTTATGTGCAATGTAATAATGGATGAAAAGTCATGAGTACAGCAACAGGTAGGACTAGGTGAATGTTAGGAGTTCATCAGAGTGATGGCTTGAGGAAAGAAACTGTTCCTGTGACGGGTGGTTTTGACCTTCAGTGATCTGTAACGACGACCAGAAGATAGAAGTTCAAACAGTTTGTGGCCGGGGTGTGATGGGTCAGCACAGATGTTTCCCGCCCGTTTCCTGGTTATGGACCGATATAAGTTCTCAATGGAGGGTAGGTCAGTACCAATGATCCTCTCCGCAGACTTAATGATCCGCTGCAGTCTGGTCTTGTCCTGTTTAGTGGCAGATCCAAACCAGACAGTGATGGAAAAGCAGAGGACAGATTGGATGATGGCGGTGTAGAAGACAACCAGCAGCTCCTGAGGCAAATCAAACTTCTTGAGCTGATGCAGAAAAAACAACCTCTGCTGGGCCTTTTTCCGGACAGTGTCTATATGGGAGGACCACTTCAGGTTCCGGGAGATTGTGGTTCCCAGAAACTTGAAGGAGTCCACAGTGGACACTGTGCTGTTGAGGATGGTGAGTGGGGGGAATGAAGGGGGGTGTCGCCTGAAATCCACAGTCATCTCCACTGTTTTGGCTGGGTTAAGTTCAAGATGGTTCTGGCTGCACCAGAGGATCAGCTGCTCCACCTCCCGCCTGTATGCAGACTCATCATCATCCCGGATCAAACCGATGACTGTGGTGTCGTCCGCAAACTTCAGGAGCTTCACCGAAGGGTCCTCTGAGGTGCAGTCATTGGAGTAGAGGGAGAAGAGCAGTGGGGAAAGGACACATCCTTGGGGGGCGCCAGTACTAATTTTTCGGGAGCTGGATGTAAATCTCCCTAGCTTCACCTGTTGCCACCTGTCAGTCAGAAAGCTGGAGATCCACTGGCAGGTGGAGGGGGGCACCTTGAGCTGGAGGAGTTTCTGATGAAGAATGCCTGGGATGATGGTGTTGAACGCTGAGCTGAAGTCGACAAACAGGATCCTGGCGTACGTCCCTGGGGAGTCGAGGTGTTGCAGGATGTAATGTAGTCCCATATTCACTGCATCATCCACTGACCTGTTTGACCGGTAGGCAAACTGCAGTGGGTCCATCAGGGGGCCTGTGATGACCTTCAGGTGGTTCAGCACCAATCTCTCCAAGGATTTCATGACCACAGAGGTCAGGGCAACAGGTCTGTAGTCGTTTAATCCTGTAACAGAGGGTTTCTTGGAAACTGGAATGATGATGGAGCGTTTGAAGCAGGAAGGCACTTCACGCAGCTCCAGTGATCTGTTAAAGATCCGGGTGAAGATGGGGGCCAACTCGTTGGAGCAGACTCTCAGGCAGGACGGAGACACACCATCAGGTCCTGCAGCCTTCTTGATCTTTTGTCTCTGAAAGACCCGGCGCACCTCCTCTTCACAGATCGTTAGTGCTGGTGGGAGGTCAGAGTGGAGGAGGGATGGAGTTCCTGGGGCTGCAGATAATCCTTTTGTGTGGGTGGGAGGTGAGAACTGTAGGTTCTTTTCAAACCTGCAGTAAAAGCTGTTTAGGTCGTTAGCCAGCTGGAGGTTTTCCACAGGGTGGGGGGATGGTCTCCTGTAGTTGGTGATATTCTGCAGGCCTCTCCAGACAGAAGCAGAGTTGTTGGCTGAGAAGTTTTTTTGTAACTTCACACTGTAGCTCCTCTTAGCAAGCCTGATCTCCTTCGTCAGCATGTTTCTGGCCCGCTTGTACAGAGTCCAGTCACCAGTCCTGTAGGCCTCCTCCTTGGTCTGACGTAGCTGCTTCAGTTTAGGAATGAACCAGGGTTTATTGTTGTTGTATGTGCAGAAGGTCTTGGTCTGCACACACATGTCCTCGCAGAAACAGATGTATGACGTCACAGTGTCAGTGAGTTCATTTAAGTTAATGGCTGCAGCTTCAAAAACACTCCAATCTGTGCAGTCAAAGCAGGCTTGTAACTTCAGCTTTGATTCCTCAGTCCATTTCTTCACAGTCCTTACAACAGACTTGGAAGTTTTTAGTTTCTGTCTGTATGTTGGAATAAGATGGAGCAGACAGTGGTCAGAAAAACCCAGAGCTGCACGGGGGACGGCATGATAGGCATTTCTTAAAACTGTGTAACAGTGGTCGAGTGTATTTGTGTCCGTGGTGGGACATTTAATATGCTGTCTGTATTTAGGAAGCTCATTTGTGAGATTAGCTCTATTGAAATCACCCAGAATGATAAGCAGAGAGTCTGGATGTTTTTCCTCCACGTCTGCTATCTGGTCAGCGAGGTGCTGCAGGGCCTCTGTTGTAGAAGCAGCAGGCGGGATATAAATTCCGACCAGAATAAATGAGGAGAACTCTCGCGGTGAATAAAAGGGTTTACAGTTTATGAACAGTGACTCTAGGTTAGGGCTACAAAACTTCTTCAACACTGTGACATCAGTACACCAACCTTCGTTTATGTAGAAGCAGATTCCACCACCTTTAGTCTTTCCAGAGAATTCTCGGCTGCGATCAGCGCGAAACAGCTGGAATCCGTCCAGGCGGACCGCGCTGTCCGAGATGTGTTCACTCAGCCAGGACTCCGTGAAACAAAGGGCGCCAGATCTGCTAAAATCCAGGTTTTTGTGAGTCAGGAGCAGCAGTTCATCCATTTTGTTCGCCAAACTGCGGATATTTGCCAGATTGATCGATGGGAGCGGCGTGCGAAATCCTCGTTTCTTCAGCCTGACTAGCGCACCGGCACGTTTACCACGCCGCCTTCGTTTCCGGCCAGCGCCAATAGCCGCTGCTCCCACAGCTAAGATTGACTGAAAAAAATTCAGATCAGCAGCAGCAACTGGCGGAGAAGTTGCATTGGGAGGTAGTCTGAGTGAAAGTAGTTCCTCCCTTGAATAGGTGATTCGGACAGAAGAGCAGAAGTCCAAAAAAACACACAAAATTATCAAAAACATCAGAGAGCAGAAGCCAGTGGCTGCCATCCGCGGCGCCATCTTGGATTTTTTTTTTTTTTTTTTTTGGACATGGATGGGTTCTTGAACTTCTGGCAACCCTGGAACGCATATGTGTCTTCCACCAGATCTAATCTTTGACAAACACCATTTCAATAATGGCACCTCTCTTTGTTCCAACGCTACTCAGATGCTCTTTTATTTTTCTGCTCTTTTGGTTTTTTTTGTTCGTTTTTTTTTCTTTTTTTTAATTTCTCTTTTTCTTTCACTTAAAAAAAGGCTGTTGTAATATTTTTTTTCCAGTGTTGTCAAAAAACAAAAAAAGGGGGAATATGTGATGAAAATGTAAACAATGCAATGCTGTAATGACATGTATACCCTTTACAAAAACTTAAATAAAGTTCAATTGGGGGTAAATTTTATACATGCAAACATTGTACCATTATTTGCTTCATGCACAAATGTTTTCAACAGAGAGACAATGCAATTCTGCTAGTTAGCGTTGAAGTGAAAAGTGTGCTTTTCTCTTCTCTGAAAAACATGTCCTTAGCATGACCTTATGTGAGAAGCGACTGTTTTACCTTTGCAAAACACTGGGCAGTGAGTTTGAACACTGAATCCTGATTTAGTCATTTAACTGTTGGTAAATATCAAGTACAACTTGTGGGATGCTTACAGAATTGTTTTGTGCAAATAATAATAGTTGAATCCTTAGAACACTGTTGTGTGGTCATTTTTAAAAAATGTAACACAAAATGGAAACTATAAAATGCTTTTATAGGGGGAATGTTAAATTTGGTACCGTCATCACAAATTAAACCACACTTTTTAACATCATGGTATTGTTTGAATACCCAATCAACACTGAAAAGATTTAAACAGATTACAAAATGTAGACTGGTTAAACTATGTTTAGCCTGAGGCATCAAAAATGTGTGACCAAAAACGATCAGAGCCTTCTGACCACCAAAGTTTTTTGTTTCTACCAGACCCCAGACTGTCTGTGTAAACACACTGACCAGTGAGTTTGAACGCTGAAAAAAAACTGCAGAGTGATTTAATAAGTCTTTGATGAATCCAGGAAGATGTAAAACATTTTGTAGTGATCAAAACATCCATGTTTTAAAATGTTTTTTCAATTGAGCGCAGATGCACAGACAGCCAAAACCCCCACAAATTCTGGTTTAAATTTGTCATGAGTGGTTGAAAAAAAAAAAAGTCTGACTTAAAGTTATAAACACCAGAAGGTATGAAAAACTTTTTTGAGATCACAATAGATGATAAAAGTGTTATGGCCTGAGCGCTGAATCCATCCGTGCTCGGGTTGCTCAGTATTTTCCCTGTTCTCCCGTTTTATTTCGGGACTGGCTATGTGGCCTCCTCCAGGGCTTTTATTGTGACAGCGTCACGGTGGGACTTCCGGCTGTCAAAGCCGAGTCGGCGCTGTGACAGCTGTATGTCATTTCATTAATTACATTCCCCTTCTGTGATTGGTGTGTGTTCTACACTTAAGGGAGCAGCTGAGGCTCACTCCTTGCTGCGACCTACAACTCCGTGCACCGCCATGTACGCGACTGGAGTCCCTTTCCCCGACTCCAGTCTCCTCGGTGATTCATCTTCATTCGTCCTCCTGTAAGTGTTTATTGTTCAGCGCAGGCTCTGACCTTGCTGCCGTTCATAGTTAATCTTCTGAGTCTATTATCTTGTGCCTTAGTTTATGTTCATGTTTTTGCCCCATGTGGCTGTTTATTTTGTCATTCTAGTCTTTTGTTAATAAACAAGCAAACTCACTGGCTGGTTTCTAGCGTCTCACTTATGCCCTGCAAGGGGTATGCCATAACAGTAGGTCGCAGCCAAAATGAGACGCCGGCCACCGTGAGTTTGTTTTTGGGCTTGTAGTTTTTCCCCCTTTTTTTCCATGTACTAGTGTGTTTTGGGAAATGCCGTCACCAAGAAAAGGTTATTCTTTGGACTTGGGCTACGAACTGATTATAGCTCTAATTGAGGTCGATGGCCTCCTCTCCAACGCTCATAGCAGCGTCACTCCCAACGGCTCACACTGGTACCTGGACCTCGCAGAGGTGACAATTAAGCGCAATCCTCGCCATGCCGATCACGTCGAGGGCAGGAAGAGGATGGCCGAAATTACGGCACCTCGGGAGAGGATCCGTGGGCTGGAGAGGAGTCCCAGCAGGAAGCTGAAGTCGAAGCCGATGGTGAGGCATCCCCGTTCCTTGCCTCGGGATCAGGTTCTTGCCACCCATCCAGCCCAGGGGCCTGCGCCACCAAAGTGCCGTTCCCATCTGCAGCAGAGGAAGAGGACAGCCGGGACTCCCCGTGAAGAGATGCAGTGGGCAGCTGAGCTCATCAGGGGTCGTGTGGCTAAAGCACGCTCTTTCCCCCATCCCAGTAAGATTCTGAAGAGTGTAGTGGCGGCAGTCAGACTGGTGGAGATCCACCCTGAACTCAGAGATTATCCTGAATATGCCGAGCTGCTGGACTCCGTTTCTGCGCAGCAGCGGCGCTTTCCAGATTTGAGCCTCGCCCTTTGCCGGAAGACGTCGCCACCTCGTCGCTGATCACCCTCTGCGAGATCCCCGTCCGGATCCTGTTCTGGGCCGCCGAGAGAACTCTGCCTCTCAGCCAGCTGTTGCCCCTGCGTCACGACGGAAGGGAAAGACAGCAGCCTCAGCCTCCAGGTCATCGGTTCCTGCTGTTCCGTCAGCTCCTCGTCCCCGGACTGCCTCGGCTACTCCTCCCTCCTCCTCGGTGCTCTCTCCAGCTGCTGCAAGCTCAGCAAGTCCTGCTTTGGCTCCGCCCATCTCCGGTCCGGTGAGAGCGGCTCCTCTTTGTCTTCCCGGGGGGCCCTCCGTCACCATCCATAGGGGAGAGGGGAGAACCAAGCCCGCTGCAGCAGCTACCACCATCCCTCGGGGGAACAGGCAAGTGTTGTTTCATTCTCACACTCTGTACAATGAATTGCCTTGTCTGACTCCTGGGGGTGGAGTTTGGGGTTCACAGTCCCCTGAGCTCCCTCCACCTGCTGCGGCCATAAACATTGAACCTGCAACCTCTGTGTTTCCTTCCCCTCTCTCTGAGCGTCCCCCGGTGTCAGGAGTAGATCGTGGGACGAAGGAGGAGCCTGTGGCCCTGGAGAGCCTGATGCCAGCCCCACAGCCACGTCACGGGCAGAGGAGGAGGTCAGACTGCCGTTTGGAGCCTGTGCCGACGATTAAGTGTCCACGGGTCTCTGTGGAGTTGCAGTCGGACCCAGCAAGTCACGGATCCCCTGCCACCATGCCGTGTGGGCCGTCAGCATGGGCTTCAGCGCCTGGGGGTTCCCAGACTGTGATGACCATCATGCTGGCTGCGGAGGCCGCCGCAGTCGAGCCAGAGCCTGGAATGGACCTCCAGATCATTGAGCCTGGATCAACGGAGTCCTGGACGGTGGTAGAGCCCGAGATCAGGCAAGTGCTCTATTTTGTCTTCTTATTTTCCTTTCTTGAGCATTCTTGCCTGTCTCTTGGGGAAACGAGCCGGGTGCAGCCGACCGCTGCATCCGAGCTCGTCTCGCCGGGCTCTGCTGCTGCCGGTGATCCTGATCCCGGTTCTCTTTGTCTGTCTGAGCCTTCTCCCAGGGTCACCGGAGATGAATCAGCTCTGGTTATTGTCGTCGAGGCTCCAGGATCGTGTTCGGAGGTCATTGAGGACGCAGTGCCAGTCCAATCGGGGCCCATCATGGGTGCTGTGCTGGTCCAATCGGGGCCCATCGTGGGTGCTGCACCAGCCCAATCAAGGCCCATCGTGGGTGCTGCGCCGGTTCGGTTTGAGGCCGGTGAGGGAGCTGCGGATTCCCTTTGGCCAGACACCAGGCCGGTTCCTCCTCTTCCCTCCTATTTTTCCCCACTGGGTGCCGCTGGGGTCCCCCTTATTCAGGTCGGCTCTCCCCCGCTGTCCCTCTCGGTAGGGAGGCCGCCTTCAAGCTTCCCCCTCCGGTCCTGGTGGTCTAAGGACGCGGGATGGCCGCCTGAAGAACAGTCTTGTTGGGTCGGGACTCTGGTAGGCCGCCCGAACTGTTCGTTTCCCCTTATGGTATGGGGATTCGAGATGTGTATCGGTCTCCAAACTGTTTGTGTGTCCCCGTCCTCTGCTTTCTACCTGCTGGCGCCCTTGAAATTGTGTGTGGGTTTTTTTGTGTGTGATTCCATGTATTCTGAAGGACTCTTGGTTCGTTTCCCGAGTTAGTGGTGTTATATTTGGTTCGGTGATGATGATATTTGGTTTGGTTATGATTTGTTGGTGTTTTGGATGACCCAAATATTTGATTGTGATCAAGAGTGCTGTATGGTCTCCTCCATTATCTCCATCGTTATTGGACAATTTCAGACCTAGTTGAACTTCTTAGTATTGCATGTAAATGTTTGGGGGTTTTTTCCCCTAGGATTACTTCATGTCAACTCTGCATGCAGTTAACAGCTAAATTGATCATGTTCTTCGTGAGAATTTGTTCTGAAATACTGAATGTCAACATGAGCCATTCTGAACATTTTTGTCCCACAAGATTTTGCATGTTCGAGTCGTTAATTAATTTAAACTGGCAAGTTATAAGTATAACTGCCCTGTCAAACTGCGTATAGCAGAGTCCGCCTGAGCTGTCTTTTTTTTTTTTTGTTTTGTTTGTTTTCTTTCTTCCTCCCCCTCTGCCTGCCGGCATCCCTATAGTTGTTGATGTGAAGGGATTGCCATGTGTACTGTATATTTTTTTTTTTGTTTGCCTACTCCGTGGTGTTTGAGTATTTTTGAAGTCGAAGGGTACCTGTATTTTTGTTTTCCTTATTCCTTGTTTGAGTATTTTCTAAGGTGGAGGTGTACCTGTATTTTTGTTTCCCCTATTCGGTGTACCAAGCGGTACGATACATATATTTTTGTTGCTATTCTGTACTCCCCGAGTTTTCTTCTGATTGAAGTGTATTGACACTTTTGTTTTCACTTGTTCTTTTAGTTTGGTCATTTCTGTATTTTAGCCCCATCATTTTATGTTTGTCTTGTGAGGTTACCCGTTCCTTGTGGGGTTTTTTTTTGTTGTTTTGTTGTTTTTTTTGGTTCTCTCCCTCCTGGCCTGTTTCCCCCTTCGCCCTCCCTGGGTTGGTCCTGGTGGCCTTCTGGTTGGGGGGCCGTGGATGCTACATCTACGCCTGGAATGCGCCTTTTGAGCAGGGGGTATTGTTATGGCCTGAGCGCTGATTCCATCCGTGCTCAGGTTGCTCAGTATTTTCCCTGTTCTCCCGTTTTATTTCGGGACTGGCTATGTGGCCTCCTCCAGGGCATTTATTGTGACAGTGTCATGGCGGGACTTCCGGCTGTCAAAGCCAAGTCGGCGCTGTGACAGCTGTATGTCATGTCATTAATTACATTCCCCTTCTGTGATTGGTGTGTGTTCTACACTTAAGGGAGCAGCTGAGGCTCACTCCTCACTGCGACCTACAACTCCGTGCACTGCCTTGTACGCGACTGGAGTCCCTTTCCCCGACTCCAGTCTCCTCGGTGATTCATCTTCGTTCGTCCTCCTGTAAGTGTTTATTGTTCAGCGCAGGCTCCGACCTTGCTGCCGTTCATAGTTAATCTTCTGAGTCTATTATCTTGTGCCGTAGTTTATGCTCATGTTTTTGCCCCATGTGGCTGTTTATTTTGTCATTCTAGTCTTTTGTTAATAAACAAGCAAACTCACTGGTTGGTCTCTAGCGTCTCACTTATGACCTGCAAGGGGCATGCCATAACAAAAAGGTTTGATTGAATAAAAATAGTTTAACTGTTGGTAAATATGTACAAGTTGTGGGATGTTTACAGAATTGTTTCATGCAGACAATAATGTCTGAATCCTTAGAACGCTGTTGTGTGGTAATTTAAAAAAAAGTAACACAAAATGGAAAATATAAAATGCTTTTATATGCGGAGGAATGTGTAAATTTGGTACCGTCACCACAAATTAAACTGTAATCATACAAACAAACCATACAGATAAAAGTTTTTTTTAAGTTCTTAATGTTCTTTTTAAGTTCTTAATGCCTGTGTTCTCCTGCAGGCTCGGTTCTGATCATTCTTGGTCTTATGTTGTGTTTTGATTTCTCTCCTGTGTCTTATTTCTATGTTTGTGGCCACTGCTCTGGCCGGTGATCGTTAGGCAGCTGTTTGACCCACCGTCTGGTGGGTGCTGTCTAACATTTGTCAGTCCGACCACGCCCCCCTCTCTCTGACAGTCAGCTGTTTGCCCTGGTAATTATCTTTCCCGCGCCTTGCCCAGGTGTTCCCAATTTGTTAGGCCAGCGGTGTTTGTACTTCAGCAGCTCTTTGCTAATCAAACACTGCTGGACCATTACACGAGCCACACGATCGTTCTCCGTCGTATGACTGTCACGTCATTGAAGGACTTATGGTTTGTGCTCGCGGGGAGAATTGGACTTTTTGGACTGTTCCTGCTCGTGAGTAAATTGTTTAGTGTTTCTCAGTGCGGTATTGCTGCTACGCTTATCTGGTAGCGTTTCTCTCTGCAGTTCTACTGCTACACTGAGGCTGTTGCACGGTGGCGCAGTGGTTAGCACTGCGGCAGCACAGTTTACCCTTGGCCGGGGGATTGTGGGGATCGTGGGATCGTGGGTTCGATCCCAGCCCCCGACCAACAGTGATCTGTGTGGAGTTTGCATGTTCTCCCCGTGTTGCGTGGGTTTACTCCGGGATTTCTCCGGTTTCCTCCCACATGCCAAAGACATGCACGTTAGGTTAATTGGCTGTTCTAAATTGTCCCTAGATATCTGTTTCCTATAGGCCCTTAGAATAGAGGGTTAGTATTAATGAAAGCGCTTTGAGTGGTCTTTGTGACTAGAAAAGCGCTATATAAGTGCAGGTTAGTTAGTTAGTTAGTTAGCTTCCCCTGAGTCAGTTGAGCTTCCTAGAGTCTTCCTCGCTCCCCCAAGAGCATTTGTTTTTGCCTTATTTTTCTGTGGCCACAGTACACAGTGGTCTGCCTGCTGTTCACTTTTGCTTCAGCCTTTTTGTGTACATTGTTACCTACCTGTTAGTCTCTATTTGTGAACTGTTTCATGTCAATAAATGTGTGTTTGGTGTAACCCCGCGTTTAAGTCCATCCTTCCTTCTCCTCCTCCGTGCGCTGTAGAAAAGCGCACGGGGAGTTTATGACACTTAAACTCTAACATTTTTTGACATAGTTTTGCCATTACTGACATGATTTAGTAGATAGACTCAGAAGCAGACTACAGACTTGGTTATAGTTGCAATGATTTTATTGCGTGCAAGGGTGTGTGTGTAGAGTGGGAAGAGTCTGGCAACCCTGCAAGGGAGAGAGAGAGAGAGAGAGAGAGAGAGAGAGAGAGAGAGAGAGAGAGAGAGATGAGTAATTTGCAGCACACAGCGGGGCAATGAGGAGTTAATAATAATCTTACAGAGTGCTGAGCGGCTGGGATGGAACTAGCAACGGCCCACGTCCTCTCCAGATTGCTGTGGTCCCGTGAAGGTGAAGGAGTGAAGGAGGTGCTGATGCAGATACAGTATATACAGTGCTCTGTGCAGGGAGGATACCCTCGGCCGAGGGGTGAAGGGAAACAGTTCAGTCTGATAAGTTATGTGCACTTACAGGATGATGATGAGAGTGAGGGGACTCCGGCTCCGAGGGGAGGATCCAGGTCCGCCACGAGGAAGGGTGCTGGTCCACCAGGGAGAAGGTCCACCTGTGCACAGGTAAGTCCAAGACAAACAGAGGAGAATGGAGGGGTGAGGTTCAAACACAGAGGCAGCTTACTGAGTGCCGAGTCTGAGACGGGGATTGTAGCTGGAGAGGGGAGAGGCAGCACACAATGTAGAGGAGCTCTCTGGACTGCATACATGCGTAGACGTCTTCGTGCAGAAGTGGAGGACCCCCTCTCCATTTAAAGGCTACTAATTAGGAAGTGCAGGTGTGGGTGAAACTGCAGCTGTGGAAAATAAGCAATGAGAGAAGTGGGAAAACAGCACACAGCACGGATCACCACAATTACTGGCTTATTGATTGAGGAAGAAGGTAGGTGGATCCAAACGCACATTTGAACGCTTACTTTTTGGTCAGTTCAATCTATCCCCAGCTGAAGCGAAGACCTCTGAATCACCAGTGCGCTGTTTATGGTACTCCGGCTTCACCCCCCCAACGGACTTCGCAATTAACCTCTAGAGCGCCATTGGCTAGGCCATCAAACCCTCCCTCTCTGCTCACTGTTGTCTTGCTAATGTTGCCTGACTATGTTTGGTGCTTCGCCCATTAACCCACACTCATGGTGAGTTTTTTTTCTCTTTTTTATTGTTTAATTTTCTGATTTTATTTAATGATCCAATTTTCGCACACTCCATGCTGTAGTGTCATTGGTTGACCGTAGGGGTGCGCTTCTAGGGCATCGTTGGCGATGCCATCAAATCCTCCCTCCCTGCTCATTGGTTGAGGCTGGATCAAAAGTTTATAAACCTCAAATATCATCATCCATCAGTTTAACGTCTGGTCGTGGGTGTGGGTGCAAGTGCTGGTCGCAAGTTGAAAAGGTCAAGATCGTCATCCATCACTTTGACACATGATGGCAGGCACAGGTGTGGGTCACAAGTTGAAAAAGTCAACGGTCACATGGGAACGGAGGGGTGCGGGGGGAGGTCAAAGGTCAACATCCATCACTTTTTGACATAAGGTGGTACCTAATATCTTCCCATAGGCATGGAGGTGATCAGCCTGTGGTATTACTGCGGTATTATAGAAGCCTAGGTTGCTTCCCAAATCAGGTGCCAAGTCCTGTCATGTGGAAATCAAGGTCCAAGAGTCTGGATGAAGAGCGGAGAGGCACAGAATCCAAGTTGCTTGAGGCCCAGTATGAATTTTCCACAGTCAGTGATGATTTGGGGAGCCATGTCATCTGTTGGTGTTGGTCCACTGTGTTGTATAAAGTCCAAAGTCAGTGCAGCTGTCTACCAGGAAATTTTGGCACACTTCATACTTCCCTCTGCTGACAAGTTTTATGAAGATGCGGATTTCATTTTCCAGCAGGACTTGGCACCTGCCCACACTGGCAAAAGTACCAAAACCTGGTTTAATGACCATGTATCACTGTGCTTGACTGGCCAGCAAACCCCATAGAAAATCTATGTATTGTCAAGAGGAAGATGAGAGACACCAGACCCAACAATGCAGACAAGCTGAAGGAGGCTATCAAAGCAACCTGGGCCTCCATAACACCTTAGCCTCCATAACACCTTAGACTGAAGTACTTCCGCCCTCCAAAGAGAGCAGACGCTTTTCTTACCCGCTCCGGCTCCCTATCTCTCTCTCCCTCCTAACTGACTGGATCCCAGCTTGCTATCGTCTGTGTCTGCGTGTCTCTACTGCTGATTTATCTAACGAAATTATGGATTTAATAAGCTGGGCTTTGAACGCAATTGACACTGTTTTTTCAATGAGGAAATCAGGCCCGGGGGAGCCTATCTGTCCTGCAGGGACTGCTGCTGTGGGTTATTTAAAGGACACAAGCAATTGGAAACTCTTGTGCCTGTGTGATCTTTCTATTGAAGATATTGAAGATTTATATCTTTTCGGAGCAATGGTCATCGGAATTCTACTGATTGGCTTTGGGATTGTTCTGGTGCACCGCAAATTGAAGAAGATGGACAGAGCTTATCAAAAAGCGGACCCGGCGAAGCTCACTCATCAAATTGACCAACTGGGCAGGACTCTGACAGCGGCCAATGGAGAACTGTACAGGAAAATGGATTACATCACGATCACGCTGAGAGCTGTTCACGAATCGATTTCAATGCCTGGCCATGATGGAATTGGAGCACTGAATCCGTAAGAGAATAGAAAGTTTTTTCTCTGAAGTCAGTGCTATTCGACCTGTTTTTTTTCGGCACCCTCAGCACTCAGTCCTCCTGATAATCAACAGTATAATTGTTTTCATATCATTGGCGGGCAGCATCTGACTCTCAAGGACAGCTGTCTGGCTCAACTATTCCATCTGCCGTGCTCAAGGACACGTGCCTTTGCTTCAGACTCTAGTCATAACATCTGCTGAGAAAGAGACTATTGTTGTCCACCTAACTGATTTGCCACTGATTGCATCCAACTCACACATACTGATCCATTTATACTGACTGATGAAGACATTCACTCACTGCTCTCTTTGTGTCATTGTGTGGATTCTATTGTCTGCTAATTGTGCATTGAGAGTTTTTTCTTGTAATCATAATATCGGTCATATATGAACTTTATTCTGATCAACAATGCTTTTTTCTCTCTCCTATTGTGTCCACCCTCCCCCTCCCCCCACTGCCTACTATTCCCTTCCTGCTGACAGGCGCCTCCATGGCTCGCCGCGTCATTGAGAATGTCATTTATGACGTTTTCAGTGTCAAGTCAAATTCCTCGTATATTTACCTGTTATTTACTTGTAAATGTGCTTGGCAATAAACTTATTCTGATTCTGATTCTGATTCTGATTAGTAGTAACACAGGCTGATCACCTCCATGCCACACCACAATAATGCAGTAATTCATGTAAAAGGAGTCCCAACCAAGTATTGAGTGTGCACTTGGACATATTTTCCAGTAGATCAACATTTCTATCAAAAATCATTTTTTTTAAAAAATCGAATATTATGTAATATTCAGTTTTTTTTAGAAACTGAATTTTGGGTTTTCATTCGCTGCAAGCCATAACCATCAAAATTCAAAGAAATAAACACTTGAAATATATCACTGTGTGTAATGAATCTATAGAATATATGAGTTTACATTTTAAATTGAATTACTGAAATAAATAAACTTTTTGATGATATTCTAATTTACTGAGATGCACCTGTATACTTTATTTACAGTATATCTTAATATTGAATTACTGCAACCCTTATACAAACAAAATGGAACATAAACTAGTGCTGTCTTACACAAGGTATTCACACTACAAGACCATGGAGTCTTAAATCAGACTATATTTCACAATACTAATTATCTATAAAATGCAACATGGAATCTAGCATCATCATATTACAGTATATCCACAAAGTGAAAACTAGTACTGTATATATGTCTATTGTGTGTATGTGTGCGCCTGCACACACACACATCACATGCAACCGATGGTCAACCTTGAGCTGTTGTAAAACTCTTCACAATAATAACTTTCTGTTGGCCATGTCCTGAAAAATGTCTGTGACAACACTAAAAAAAATGTCTGACAAAACCTAAATGTTGGTTGTTATGCATCTTCTCTCTTACAAAATAAATTCCGACAGACCCAAAGATATTCAACATTTTGCACAGTAATCATTAGAGCCAAGGCTGGTATTGTAAAGGTTTGGACATGACTGTGCTCATGTCCTCACTTTATGTTCATGTTTGTTTTTTCTGTTATTTTCAGAACATGAGTTCAGCCGTGTCCTTGCCCTTTGTTATTATGTTTCTCTGTTTTCCTTGCAGCCATGTACTTTTAGTTATTATTATTATTATTATTATTATTATTATTATTGTCATGGTTGTGTTTCTCCTGGTCCTCTGTTCATGCCTTATGCCTCAGTCCATCATGTTTTTTTTCCACATCTGTAGTCATTCCCTGTCTCTGATTGCTCCTGATTGTGCCCACCTGTTCCTTATTGGAATGATTGCTCCTTGTCTATATATGTCTCTGCCAGTCTGTGTCAGGTGTAGCGTCATTTGCATTTCATTCAGTTCTGTTCGGCGTCCTCACGTGTTGTGTGTAATCTGTAAGTTTGGTTTTCAGCCCACATGCTGTCATTTGTTTATTTTTTTTTGAGTTTTGTTAATAAATTATCATTTTTTGCACCATATTCCTGCCTGCACCTGAGTCCCATTCACCACACCTTGACAGAATGACGCCACCAGGAAAGGACTCAGTGGGCAGGACCAGCAGGAGGAAAGGGCTGAGTCCGAGTTCCGTGGAGGAGGATCTTGACTGGGCGTTTCTCCTTTTGGACCAGGCTCTGGGTCAGTCCAACCAGTAGGAAATGTACGTGGACTTGGTGGAAGCAAGAGCAATCCTCTGTTCACTAGCCCTGTTACAATGTCCTGAGCTGTCCGAGCTCCACTCCCGCATCGCCCAGATGAGCGACGAGTTGATACGAATTGGCCCTTGGCTTTGCTCGGTCCAATTTGGCTCCAGGCCATTGATCCCAACTCCTGCCTGCAGTGTGCCATCTTCCTCATCCTTCCTGCACTGTCTACTGCTTCTATTCCGCCAACCATGGCCACAGACGCGTTGGAGCAGGAAGAGCGGAGGCAGGCAGTCCTTCCGCAAGATGACATCCTGCTGGAGTTTAAGTCCTGGATTGCTCTGGAGGTGCTTTTCTCAGTATGCGAGGACCAGCACCATATAATATGAGAGTTGTGTCACTCCAGTAGACTTCTATAGAAACTATGAAAGGCGAGAAGTCATGCGGGTCATGGAACAGCGAATAGTTTCAAACAACGGAACTTTCTCGATAGATCACCAGTCAGTTCACGGAGTGTCTGCTTAATAATCCTGGGTAAGTTAATGAATGGCCATTGTTTTGGTCATTTTACCACTTAAGTTAACATATAGATTCTGTAGTCTGTATTCTCGTTTTATTTCGCGTTTATGGACGTGTCCAAGTTCATATCCTTATCACAACGGCGTAAAAACAAACTTTTCGCTGGTGCATGGCGCAAAGAGGCCGGTCTGATCATTCAGAGGTGTGTTTTGGATAATCCAATCCAAAGCGCTCCTTCCCATCCCTTTAATGCAAAGAGGCACATTATCTAAAGTGAACTGTGATCGTGACGGTTTAAGATGGGTTTTGTGCTGACCAAAGCCTGTGTGTGTGAGCCAAAATGCACGCGATAGTAACGCTGCTTGGTAATAAGGAAGATATCAGTCACAGTTGATGCACAGTAACATATTATCTTATTTTAAAAAGAACAAACGGTGAAGAATGGGCTGAAAAATTAGCTGAATGCACATGAACAGTCATCCGTGCACTTTTCAGACAGACATTCTGCCGTGCGCCAGTGTTTTTCTGTCAGCACATTGTCTGTTTTTTTACACCTTGCGTCACGCGATCAAATTACCAGTAGACAGTGCGCCAGCTATGCGCACTGTCTACTGGTAATCTACTGAGGCGCCTCATTTCAAAGAGGTGTGGCAGCACGTAATCTAATGTGCATTACTATTATGGTGCATTCCATGAGAATCTGCTTTTGATCAGGAAAAAGGAGGTCTATCGCCAGAAGTGCATTGTTTAATGATATTTCAGTGGCGTGTTTTGACATTGCGCTGTTCCAGAACTCAGGAAACTGCATGTGCTGGGATCTTGTAACATTCTGTACCGCCCGTCATTTTAATTATATGATGATTACACACTATTTTTTTTATTCCGTCCACTCTCTCATTTTAATTGTGGAGTCTATAGATTAGGCATTAATGTATGATTTTTTTAGGGGAATGAATGAATGAATGAACATGGAGCATGTGTGCCAGCGTGTTCCAATGTGATGTGCTGCGCATGGGGGGATTTTTGTTTTCATCATGGACTTATTAGGCATTAATGTGCTTATTTTTAGGGGAATAAATGAAGGAACAAGGAGTGTGCAGCGTTTTACTTTTCACTAACTCCCCAGTTAGACAGGAGATGCGTCCACATCTGCATCGGCCGTGTGCCCCAGGTTTTCAGCCCAGCAAGCTCTCTGACAGCCACCTGTCAGCCCCCGGCATAGGCTGACTTCATGGTGGGGGCCAGAGGTGACAGATTGCCTCCTTCCCTCCTACCCAGGACAGATAGCGGGAGACCCTCGGTTGGTGAAAGCAACAGGAGAGGGAGCACTCCATCAACCCACAGCCAGGAGCAACTTCCACGCCATCATTAATGAAAGTTTATGAAAATTTGCACAAGCATCTGTTGTATAGTACTTTTACTGTGAAGTGCAGTGTGGTAACGCACACCTATGGTGACATCACCGCACCGCCCTATATAAGACCAGGGTCGGCCATCTTACAGCCTCTTTCTCACCTATACCTTGGCTGGTGCCTTGTCTGTGTTCGCCAACCACCAGAGTGTTCAATAAAGCTGTGTTCTACAAGTCCCCTCGCCTCATCTGTGAACCAGGGTAAAACCATACATAACAGCATCATTCTCTTTTCTTCATGTCTGTGTTGCATCCTTGCGCACATTAAACAATTCAGCTGATTTTTTTTCAGCCCATTCGTACCTGTTTGTTCTTTTTAGTATAACTAAATAGACATCAACTGTGATTGATGTCTTCCTTATTATGGATGGGAAGGAGCGCTTAGGATTGGATTATCCAAAACACACCTCTGAATGATTAGACCGGCCTCATTGCATCATGCACCGGTGGCAAGTTTGTTTTTACGCTGTTGGGATAAGGAAATGAACTTGGAAATGCCCATAAATGCGTTCTGCGTCAGACACTGATCAACCAACTCCGTCGTTGTAATACGGCCCTATGATTGTCCCAGCACATGCTGTTTCCTGATCTCCTTTATCTTGATCAAAAGCGGATTCTGATGAAATGCACTATAATAGTGTAATGCGCATTAGATTGTGCATGGCGAGCACACTGTCTACTGGTAATTCGATGGCATGACACAAGGCATAAAAAACAGACAATGAACTGACAGAAAATAACAAAAACACTGGTGGAAAGTCTGTACAAAAGTGCGGGAGTGCAGCCCAATCTGTCACTGTCTGCACTCCCGTTACTGCATTGAATTTGCAATTTACTGGTATTACGGCTTACTGTACATAGGATTGCTGTATTTTTACCGTTATCTGCATTATGGGTAGCATTACTGTACATAGATTGTTATTGTTTTCCATCCTTACTCCTTCTTGTCTCACGTATTGCGCACACCACTAAGAGAGAGAGAAAGGGCATTCCAGTTCTACTGTATGTCCTGCACATATAGAAGTACTGAAAAATAAAAATCTTCGAATCTTTGAATAAGTATTGTGTAAGACATTAATTGTAGCAATGAAGCATTTAAGCTATTCATAATACAAAACCCGGTTATTATTAATATAAAGGTTATCCATCCATCCATCCATCTTCTACTGCTTTTCCGGAGGTCCGGGTCGCAGAGGCAGCAGTTCAAGCAGAGAAGCCCAGACTTCCCTCTCCCCAGCCACCTGCTCCAGTTCTTCAGAGAGGATACCAAGGCGTCCCCAGACCAGCTGGGAGACATAGTCTCTCCACCGAGTCCTGGGTCTGCCCCGGGGTCTCCTCCCAGTGGGACGTGCCTGAAACACCTCAAGTGGGAGGCGTCCAGGAGGCATCCTAATCAGATGCCCATACCACCTCAACTGACTCCTTTCAATGTGGAGGAGCAGCGATTCTACTCTGAGCCTCTCCCGGATGACTGAGCTCCCCACCCTATCTCTGAGGGTGAGTCCAGCAATCCTACAGAGAAAGCTCATTTCAGCCGCTTGTATCCGCGATCTTGTTCTTTCGGTCATTACCCAAAGCTCGTGACCATAGGTGAGAGTAGGAACGTAGATTGACTGGTAAATCGACAGCTTTGCCTTAGAACTAAGCTCCCTCTTCACCACAACAGACCGGTACAACGTCCGCATCACTGTAGATGCTGCTCCAGTCCGTCTGTCAATCTCTCGCTCCATTTTCCCCTCACTCGTGAACAAGACCCCAAGATACTTAAACTCCTCCACTTGGGGCAGGAGCCTGTCCCCAACCCAGAGAAGACAATCCACCTTTTTCTGGCTGAGGACCATGGACTCGGACTTGGAGGTGCTGATCCTCATCGCAGCCACTTCACACTCAGCTGCAAACCGTCCCAGCAAGAGCTGTAGGTCATTGGTGGATGAAGCCAACAGGACAACATCATCTGCAAACAACAGAGATGAGATCCTGTGATCACCAAGCATGACACCCTCCATTCCCTGGCTGCGCCTATAAATCCTGTCCATAAAAATTATGAACAGGATCGGTGACAAAGGGCAGTCCTGGCGGAGTCCAACTCTCACTGGGAATGACTCCGACCAAGTGTTGGCAATATGAACCAAACTCTCACAACGGTTGTACAGAGACCGAATAGCTCGTAACAGCAAGCCCGATACCCTATACTCCCGAAGCACCCCCCACAAAAAACCACGAGGGACGCAGTCAAATGCCTTCTCCAAGTCCACAAAACACATGTAAACTGGTTGGGCAAACTCCCACGAACGCTCAAGAATTCTTGAGAGGGTAAAGAGCTGGTCTGATGTGCCATGGCCAGGACGAAAACCACATTGCTCCTCCTGAATCCGAGGTTCGACCAACGGCCGGACTCTCCTCTCCAGTACTTTGGCATAGACCTTCCCAGGGAGGCTGAGGAGTGTGATCCCTCTAAAGTTGGAGCACACCCTCTGGTCCCCTTTTTTGAAGAGAGGAACCACCACCCCGGTTTGCCATGCCAAAGGCACTGCCCCTGACCTCCACGCAATGTTGCAGAGGCATGTCAACCATGACAGCCCAACAACATCCAGGGCCTTGAGGTACTCAGGGCGAATCTTGTCCACCCCCGGGGCCCGGCCACCAAGGAGATTTTTAACCACCTTGGTGACCTCAGCCCCTGTGAATGGCGAGTCATCCCCCTCGTCCACAAACCCTGCTTTCTCTGTGGAAGGCATATCAGTGGGATTGAGGAGATCCTCGAAGTATTCCTTCCACCGCCCAACGATATCCCCAGTCGAAGTCAACAGTGTCCCATCCGCACCATACACAGTGTGGACAGGGAGCTGCTTTCCCCTCCTGAGGCGCCGGACAGTTTGCCAGAATCTCTTCGAGGCGGACCGAAAGTCTTGTTCCATGGCCTCACCGAACTCCTCCCATACCCGGGTTTTTGCTTCAGCAACCACCCGAGCTGCACTCCGCTTGGCCTGCCGGTACACCTCAGCTGCTTCGGGAGTCCCACAAGCCAACCAAGCTTGATAGGACTCCTTCTTCAGCTTAATGGCCCCCGTCACCACTGGTGTCCACCACTTGGTTCGAGGGTTGCGACCACGAGATGCACCGACCACCTTGCGGCTGCAGCTCTGGGCCGCCGCTTCAACAACAGAGGTTGAGAACATGGCCCATTCAGACTCCATGTCTCCAGACTCCCTTGGAATGTGGTTGAAGTTCTTCCGGAGATGGGAGTTGAAGACCTCCCGGACAGGGACCTCAGCCAGACGTTCCCAGCACACCCTCACTATACGTTTGGGTCTACCAGGTCTGAATGGCTTCCTCCCCTGCCATCGGATCCAACTCACCACCAGGTGGTGATCAGTTGACAGCTCTGCACCTCTCTTTACCCAGGTGTCCAAGACATACGGTCGCAGGTCTGATGACACGATAACAAAATCGATCATCGACCTGCGACCTAGGGTGTCCTTGTACCAAGTGCACATATGGACACCCTTATGCTTGAACATGGTGTTCGTTATGGACAAACTGTGGTTAGCACAGAAGTCCAATAACTGAACACCACTCGGGTTCAGATCGGGCAGGCCATTCCTCCCAATCACCCCCCCTCCAGGTTTCACTGTTGTTCCCCACGTCCGCATTGAAGTCCCCCAGTAGGACAATGGAGTCTCCAAGAGGCGCACCCTCCAGCACCCCAGTCACAGACTCCAAAAAGGGTGGGTACTCTGAAACATCATTTGGTGCATAGGCACAAATGATGGTAAGGACCTGTTTCCCAATCCGAAGGCGCAGGGAAGCAACCCTTTCGTCCACCGGGGAAAACTCCAATATAGAGGCAGCAAGGTGGGGGATACAAGAATACTCACCCCTGCTCGTCGCCTCTCGCCCGGGGCAACTCCAGAAAAGGCCAAGCTCCAGCCCCTCTCCAGGACACTGGTTCCGGAACTGGAGCTGTGTGTTGAGGTGAGGCCGACTATATCTAGCCGGTATCTCTCAACCTCGTACATCAGCTCAGGCTCCTTCCCCACCAGAGAGGTGACATTCCACGTACCAAAAGCCAGTTTAGAAAGCTTGGGATTAGTCTGCCAAGGTCTCCGCCTTTGACCGCCACCTAATCCACATAGCACCAGACCCCCATGATCCCTCCTGCAGGTGGTGAGCCCACTGGAGGGCAGACCCATGTAACTCCTTTGGGCTGAGCCCGGCCGGGTCCCATGGGTGGAAACCCGGCCACCAGACGCTCGCCTTCGAGCCCCTCCCCCAGGCCTGGCTCCAGGGTGGGGCCCCGGTAACCCCATACCGGGCGGGGTACACTGAATCCTTGATCTAGAATTTATCATGAGAGTCTGTTGGATCGTTCTTAGTCTGGCCCTTCACCCAGGACCAGTTTGTCTTGGGTGACCCTATCAGAGTCAGATTGCCCCGGACAACATAGCTCCTGGGATCACTGGGGCACGCAAACCCCCCACCACGATAAGGTGACGATCCATGAGGGGGATATAAAGGTTATAGGGACGGGATATTAGGCAGCTTCCCCTTCTCCTTTCTATTCATGAATTTGAAAAATGGAGTGAGCATTGTGAACTGATCATGGGTTAAAAACATAAAAATGATGACCTGTAATGAATCTATTCAGAGCTGTTATGCTAACAATTAAAGTCTTGTCACAGATTTGATCGAAAACCTAGAGTATTTGTGTAGATCTGACAAATAGCAGCAGAACACAAGTCAAAGAAGACATACGAGTACGTGATGGTTGATAGTTGTGTAATTTTCACTTTTTTGACAAAGTAAAGAATGCAATGAAATAGGATGATTGTGCATTTTTTACTTTGCCCAGAGGGGATGCTGAAGTGTTGTGATTCTCCTGTCCATCTGTGTTTATGAAAAAAAAAGATCCAGCAGAGGTTAAAGTCTGCAAATTGCAGTTGTTGTGAGTGAAAAAAAAAAGAGCAATCTTTTGTGCAAAACAGACACTGAAGATTATTAACAGAGAAGAAAAAAATGTTTGGAAAAGACATGCAAAATGGGAAAATGAATGAGATCCATATTAATATGGGTTGGAATGTGTCACTTACTGTATGTTGATTTACATTATGCAACAGTTAGTTTTGATTGGACAATGGGATTCTAGGAGTTACTATATTCCTCAATAATCGCACTTGGCCGTTTCACCAAATAAGTATCACTCCGCTTCAGCTGTGTTTTAATAATTATCTTGAAATTATAGTTAATATCAGTGGCTTCTCATATTATACAAGTATTGTAATATTGTGTTGGATACCTTAATTTCCACAGTGAGGTGCTGTTTGAAAAGAGCTGGTCCTAAAAATGAGACCTCCGTGACCCTTGTAAACATCTGGAAATTTAATGTGAACTGAGATTTCACGTCCGTTTGCAGCAGAATAGACAAGTTAGAGTCAGATTTATTGTTTCAATTATCCAACCATAACAACTTTATTTAATCTGAAACTGCAAAGAAAAAGCCAGCGAAATACGCCAACACTAAATCACTAACAAGGTAACCAAGCTAATCAACCACTGGCCCAGTCATGGTGACTCATAAGGAGATTACTAAAATACAGTACAGTGGACTCAACAGCTGGACGGTATCTATTACAAACAGTGACTTATGCACTGGACAATATTTAATTTTCTTGTGTGTGTGAAATGACAATTTACCTATTCTTTTCTATATTATGGTCATTGAGGTGCTTAGTAACAGTTCATTTTGAAGGGACTATTTTTCTCGGTGGAGCAAAATAACTGGTCAAACAAACAAAACTCATAATATTTTGTCTTGTATTGCTGCCATTTAATAAACTGCTTGTGGAACTGTTGTATAAAAGCAATATTAAATGCGAGGTCACACGATATTAATGAATATATAACTGCGGCGATATCTTCGGCCCTTTGCTTCACATCAGGGCTACGATGAATCGCCACAGTTATACATGTCCATAAAGTCTCTTTACAATTTAACAAATTTATTACAAAAGCAAATGAATAGACAAATCTGTGGAAATTATTACAAAATGAGGAGTAGATGTTGAAGTTTTTTTTCCCCTCATTTAATACACCTCTATATGGGCACAATTAGTTGCACGAAGCACATCAAGATGGTACTCGATTTCTTGCCATGTTTGCTGTAGCATAGCCTCATTGATGGTGGCAATGGCATCAGTGATCTTTTGCTTCAGGTCGTTGATGTCCTGTATCTTTGTTCAATACATGATATACATGAAAAAGGACAAATTACATGTGTCTCTGGGAATTTTTAGGGACTGTCTTGCTGATTACCAGAGGACCATGCAAAAGGCAAAATTTCAGTATCTCTCTATTATTTCTAGCAGCAGTCACTGTCCTAGAGTGCTGTTTAACACAATTAACTCTTTTATAAACCCACACACTCTGACTGTAACAGATGATTCGTTTACAACATGTGAGACTTTTCTTCACTTTTTTGTTGATGAAGTGGACTCTGTCAGACGAGTTATTAATAACAGTTTTAATGGGAGCTTGTCTGTTGTCCCGGGTTACTCTGCTGTGTTTGAACAGTTTGAGTTGGTCTCTTTATCTTCACTCACTGATATAGTGAAGTCTCTGAAGCTGACTAATTGCTCACTGGATGTTGTTCCTGCTGGAATACTGAAAAGGGTTTTTAATACTGTAGGGCCTGGTCTTTTGGTTTTTATTAATTCCTGCCTTAATTCAGGATTTGTCCCACCTGCTTTTAAACATGCTGTGGTTAGGCCCCTTCTTAAAAAAAACTCACCTTGACACTTCAGTTTTATCTAATTTTAGACTCATTTCTCATTTGCCCTTTTTATCTAAGGCTTTAGAAAAAGCTGTTTTTATACAGTTGCAATCTTTTTTAGAAGACAATTTTATTTTTGAGAAGTTTCAATCTGGGTTTAGATCTTGTCACAACTCTGAGTCTGCCCTGCTAAAGGTGCACAATGATATTATGATGTCTGCTGATGTTAAATACCCTGTGGTCTTAGTGCTGCTAGATCTTACAGCAGCCTTTGACACTGTGGACCATACTATCCTTTTGTCACGCCTGAATCACCATGTTGGCATCCATGGCACTGCACTTAAGTAGTTTGAATCCTACCTATCTAATAGAACTTCTTCTGTAATGATTAGTGACATGTCTTCTTCTAGTGCCTCTCTCTCCTGTGGGGTCCCACAGGGCTCTATCCTTGGCTCTATTCTCTTTTCATTATATATGCTGCCACTCGGGCCAATAATAGCCAGGCACAGCATTTGTCTTTCCACTGTTATGCAGACGATTTGCAGCTTTATTTACCTTTGAACCCAGAACAAACAAACTCACAGTGTTCTATTGGATTGCATCACTGACATTAAGTTGTGGTTAAGCCAAAATTTTCTCCACTTAAATTAAGAAAAAACAGTATGTATTGTGTTTGGGGATACTGTAACGGCTGGCTTTGGTACCCTCTCTTTAAGGCTCAGTTCAGCTGTCAGAAATTTGGGGGTGATTTTTGACAGCCATTTAAAATTTGATAAACAGATTGACAATGTAGTCAAGATGAGTTTTTATCAATTACGTCTGTTATCCAAAGCCAAACCTTTCCTGAGCCGTCATGATCTTGAGATAGCCATCCATGCTTTAATCACGTCTCGACTTGATTACTGCAATGCACTTTATGTTGGCATCTCTCAGTCTTCTCTCGGCCGCCTTCAACTTGTTCAAAATGCAGCGGCCCATCTTTTGACCAACACACCTAGGTGAGAGCACATTACTCCGATCCTTTTTTCACTTCATTGGCTTCCAGTCCATTTTAGAATTAATTTTAAACTTTTGCTTTTTGTTTTTAAAGCTCTAAATGGCCTTGCTCCGGTTTATCTGTCTGAGATTTTGACTGTCCATGACCAAGGCAGGGCTTTGAGGTCATCCAGTCAGCTTTTGCTGGATGTGCCCAGGTCAAGGTATAAACATTGGGGTGACCGAGCCTTTTCTGTTGTCGCTCCCAGGCTCTGGAATAATCTCCCCCTTACCTACGTGCTATCTCTGACCTGGCCCTTTTTAAATCAGAACTTAAAACATATTTGTTTAGGATGGCTTTTAATACCCAGTAGTGGTGATATTTGTCTTGGCATTTGTTTTTATTTTATTCTTATTTTTAGGTATTTATTCTTATTTCTTTGTTTATGTTATTTGTTTTTAATGCTGTGTGTGTGTTTTTAATGCTGTTTAATTTACAGTAAAGCACTTTGGTCACCTACGGGTTGTTTTAAAGGGCTATATAAATAAAGTACATTACATTACATATCTTTAACATAACCTGCCCTGGATTGTCAAGAGGGCTTACTGGGGCAGGAGCCCAGGGGCCCTGGCTTGTTTGGAGGCCCCGAAAGAAACACTTTTTTTTTGGCTAATTCTGCCATGCCCAAAGTTTATTGGAAGATTTGTTTTTGGTGTATCAACTTTTTATTTGTTGAGATGTATGTCTGTCCCACCTGCTTAATTTAATTGGTTATGAATTGACATTTGACCTAATTAAGGTTGGATGTGGGCCGGTTGTGAATCCGTGGGCGAATGAATGAATAAATGTACGATAGCGGCGTCTAAAAGAGAAAAAAGAAGAAAGAAAAACAGGAATGTGTGAAGGTTTTTAAAAAGACTCCTAAATTGACAGGATTTTTTAAAGTTGCAATACAGACAGACAGTGTCAACTTTATATTCACTACAAGATGCTTGTCAAACAGTTAGCATTACAAATGCTAACATGGGACCAGTGTTGGGAGTAACGTGTTACAAAGTGACGCGTTACTGTAATGCCACTACTTTTACAGTAACGTGTTGTGTAATGAAATTACTGTTTAAAAATTCAGTAATGCGTTACAGTTACTGAAATTTGATCAGATGTGTTACTCGCATTACTCGCGTTACTCATTTTATTCATATGGATAGATATAGTAGAAGGAGTCTTTGTCTAATTTGACCTTGTTGTTATATTATACAGTTTCTTTTAACCTGTAATGTACTATCCGAAATAAATTCATTCATTCATTCATTCATTCATATTTTTAGCGCAAATAAATACAAACTGACTCTACCTAGCTAATGAGCCGTCAGTCAAAGAGCCTCTTCATTGCTGCAGCCACAAATGGAGCTTGTTCCTGCTGGGAAAAGATGAAGCTACTTTGTTTTTGTGGCAATGGACAGATTATTTTTTCTTTGTCATGGTTAAGGATAAAAGCATATTGGTGGGTTGCAAGCTAAATGCGGTTGAGACCGACTGCAATCTCCAGAAGCGCCTAAGAACAGCAACAACTTCCTGCAAAGCTAGTGCTATGTTACGCTAAGCTAATACCGTGTTAGTGGATTTACGCTATCTGAACAGTGGCTGGATTTCAAGCACAGGTTGGATCTGGACTGTCTGTAGCCCAGCAAGAATTAAACCGACTGATTGCCAGATACAGTTAGGCCCAGAAATATTTGGACAGCGACACAATCTTCATGATTTGGGCTCTGCATGCCACCACATTGGATTTGAAATGAAACAACTACAACGGAATTGAAGTGCACACTTTAAGGTTTAATTCAAGGGGTTGAACAAAAATATATGCTTAAACATGTAGGAATTGTAGCTATTTTTATACAAACACTCCTCATTTCAGGGGCTCAAAAGTAATTGGACAAATAAGCATAACCCTAAGAAAAGTGTTACTTTTCAATATTTTGTTGAGAATCCTTTGCAGGCAATGACTGCCTGAAGTCTGGAACCCATGGACATCACCAAACACTGGGTTTCCTCCTTTGTGATGCTTTGCCTGGCCTTTACTGCAGCTGTCTTCAGTTGTTGCTTGTTTGTGGGTCTTTCTGCCTTAAGTTTGGTCTTGAGCAAGTGAAATGCATGCTCGATTGGGTTGAGATCTGGTGACTGACTCGGCCATTGCAGAATATTCCACTTCGTTGCTTTAAAAAACTCCTGGATTGCTTTTGCAGTATGTTTTGGATCATTGGTGAAGCGCCGTCTAATCAACTTTGCTGCATTTGGCTGAATCTGAGCAGAAAGTACGGTGGGGTAAAAAAGTATTTAGTCAGCCACCAATTGTGCAAGTTCTCCCACTTAAAAGATAAGAGCGGTCTCCAATTTTCATCATAGGTATACCTCAACTATGAGAGACAAAATGGGAAGAAAAAAAAATCCAGAAAATCACATTGAAGGATGTTTAAAGAATTTATTTGCAAATTATGGTGGACAATAAGTATTTGGTCAATAACAAAAGTTCATCTCAATACTTTGCTATATACCCTTTGTTGGCAATGACAGAGGTCAGACGTTTTCTGTAAGTCTTCACAAGGTTTTCACACACTGTTGCTGGTATTTTGACCCATTCCTCCATGCAGATCTCCTCTAGAGCAGTGATGTTTTGGGGCTGTCGCTGGGCAACACGGACTTTCAACTCCCTCCAAAGATTTTCTATGGGGTTGAGATCTGGAGACTGGCTAGGCCACTCCAGGACCTTGAAATGCTTCTTACGAAGCCACTCCTTCATTGCCCGGGTGGTGTGTTTGGGATCATTGTCATGCTGAAAGACCCAGCCACGTTTCATCTTCAATGCCCTTGCTGATGGAAGGAGGTTTTCACTCAAAATCTCATGATATATGGCCCCATTCATTCTTTCCTTTACATGGATCAGTCATCCTGGTCCCTTTGCAGAAAAACAGCCCCAAAGCATGATGTTTCCACCCCCATCCTTCACAGTAGGTATGGTGTTCTTTCTCCTTCAAACATGACAAGTTGAGTTTTTACCAAAAAGTTCTATTTTGGTTTCATCTGACCATATGACATTCTCCCAATCCTCTTCTGGATCATCCAAATGCTCTCTAGCAAACTTCAGACGGGCCTGGACATGTACTGGCTTAAGCAGGGGGACAAGTCTGGCACTGCAGGATTTGAGTCCCTAACGGCGTAGTGTGTTACTGATGGTAGCCTTTGTTATTTTGGTCCCAGCTCTCTGCAGGTCATTCACTAGGTCCCCCCGTGTGGTTCTGGGATTTTTGCTCACCGTTCTCGTGATCATTTTGACCCCATGGGGTGAGATCTTGCGTGGAGCCCCAGATCGAGAGAGATTATCAGTGGTCTTGTATGTCTTCCATTTTCTAATAATTGCTCCCACAGTTGATTTCTTCACACCAAGCTGCTTACCTATTGCAGATTCAGTCTTCCCAGCCTGGTGCAGGTCTACAATTTTAATTTCTGGTGTCCTTTGACAGCTCTTTGGTCTTGGCCATAGTGGAGTTTGGAGTCTGACTGTTTGAGGTTGTGGACAGGTGTCTTTTATACTTATAACGAGTTCAAACAGGTGCCATTAATACAGATAACGAGTGGAGGACAGAGGAGCCTCTTAAAGAAGAAGTTACATGTCTGTGAGAGCCAGAAATCTTGCTTGTTTGTAGGTGACCAAATACTTATTGTCCACCATAATTTGCAAATAAATTCTTTAAAAATCCTTCAATGTGATTTTCTGGATTTTTTTTTTCTCATTTTGTCTCTCATAGTTGAGGTATACCTATGATGAAAATTGGAGACCTCTCTCATCTTTTAAGTGGTAGAACTTGCACAATTGGTGGCTGACTAAATACTTTTTTGCCCCACTATATATCCCTATACACTTCAGAATTCATCTGGCTGCTTCTGTCTTTTGTCACATCATCAATAAACACAAGTGACCCAGTGCCATTGGAAGCCATGCATGCCCATGCCATCACACTGCCTCCACCATGTTTTACAGAAGATGTAGTGCTTTGGATCATGAGCTGTTTCAATTCTTCTCCAAACTTTCTTCTTCCCATCATTCTGGTACAGGTTGATCTTAGTCTCATCTGTCTAAAGAATGCTGTTCCAGAACTGGGCTAGCTTCTTCAGGTGTTTTTTGGCAAAGTCAATTCTGGCCTTTCTATTTTTGAGGCTGATTAATGCTTTGCACCTTGTGGTGAATCCTTTGTATTTACTCTCATGAAGTCTTCTCTTTATGGTAGACTTAGATACTGATACACCTACTTCCTGGAGAGTGTTCTTCACTTGAGTGGATGTGAAGGGGTTGTTCTTCACCATGGTAAGGATTCTGTGATCATCCACCACTGTTGTCTTCCATGGACGCCCAGGCCTTTTTGAGTTCCCAAGCTCACTAGTGCACTCTTTTTTTCTCAGAATGTACCAAACTGTTGATTTGGCCACTCTTAACATTTCTGCTATCTCTCTGATGGATTTCTTCTTTTTTTCAGCCTCAGGATGGTCTGTTTCACCTCCATTGAGAGCTCCTTTGACCGCATGTTGTGTGTTCACAGCAACAGCTTCCAAATGCAAACGCCACACCTGGAATCAACTCCTGCTTAATTGATGACAGGTTAACGAGGGAAGAGCCCATGCAGCCTTGTTATTTATTTTTTTTTTTTTGCAGCCTTCTGAGTCAATTGTCCAATTACTTTTGGTCCCTTGAAAAAGAGGCAGCTACGTATTAAAGAGCTGTAATTCCTAAACCCTTGCTCCAATTTGGATGTGAATACTCTCTAATTACAGCTGAGAGTCTGCACTTTAAGCCCATATTGATTATATAATTGTATCCTGAATATGTTTTCGTAAACAGCTAAAATAACAAAACTTGTGTCACTGTCCAAATATTTTTGGGCCTAACTGTATGTCTGTTAGATGTTAATGTGAGTGTACCAATATGGCGGCACCCTGGGTGTAGAGGGAGGTGACGCCCCACCTTTCCGGTGGTGGCGTCACGGGGAGTATAAGAGGCCATGGCGGAAGAGGCTCTGTCTCTTTGCCGTGGACCCTTGACCTATACGGAGTGACTCCTGTTTGGTTCCTATTCTTAGTTAATAAACTGTATAAACTGTAACCTCGCCTCCTCCTGTTTTAAGGACACAACATTTGGCGATGAGGATTCAAGGTATGGAGCGAGCTGCTACCGCTTTTCACCCATTTCTGGAGGCTCCAGGAGAGCCGCCCGTGCGCTGGGCCAGGTGGTATGCAGCCTTCAAGAACTATCTGTTCGCTCTTAACCTCGGCAAGCTCGAAAAGCTGCATGCGAAGGAAATCCTGGTTCATAATCTCGGAATGGAGGGCCAGAGAATTCTTAGTACGCTAGGAGGTGGTGATAATTTCGACGATGTGGTATAACTAATGGCGGGCTATTTCCACAGCCCGGAAAACATCATAGTGAGAAGAATTCAGTTTCGACAGTGATGCCAGCGGCCAGGGGAGTCGGTGCAACATTTCGTTGCCGACCTGTGTCAGCTGGCTGGAGAGTGCTAATTCGGCATTTTAGAGGAAGAAATGGTCCGCAACCAGCTGGCGGAACATGTTCTCAGTTCCTCCGCGAGGGCACGTCTCCTGACATTCACTGGGGAATTGACGCTGATCGCCGCCATGGAGTTAGTGCAGCAGTACGAGGCAGCGGATAAGCTGGCCAAAAATCTTGGCGAAGATGAGAAGCTACGGAGGGACGAGAAACAGTGGAAGACACTGGCCACGGACTTGGACAGCAAAGACAGCGTAAGTGATGAGGAATATGCCGTTGCTGTCAAAGTGAGGTCTGCCCCGGGGATGCCAAGGTGTTAAGGCTGTGGGTCCGCTAGGCACCGATACAAGGCAAAAGACTGTCCAGCAAGGGGGAAGCACCATGGAAAGTGTGGTCTGTTCCACCACTTCACCAGGGCCTGCAAAAATTTTGAACAAGGGACCAAAGGCTGGAGGAGAGCCCCTCCACAAAAGAATCTATGGTGGTTCACACAGTTTCACTAAGTACAGATGGACGAATTTATTGCAATGCTGAATTGGATGGGATTGAGATATTGTTACTACTGGACACGGGATCATCAATTTCCATATTAAATTGGCTCACGGTGAAGGAGTTTTTCACACATTACCGGGTGAGTGAATTGGAGGTGACCTGCTACGGCTATGGCGGTAACTCATTTGACATCGTGGGCTCACTGCATCTGTCGGCGAGATACAAATCTGCAGGGATGTGTGGCGTCCATTTTGTGGTGTTCACTGAAGGGTCGAACATTATGGGATGCGATATGTTCCATGGGCTGGATTTCACAATAGCTAGCGGCGTAGGTGAGGAGTGGTTTAGCTGTGGGCTGTGGGATTGGCCTTTTCCATCGGTGGAGGATAACGAAGTGTGGGAGAGTGTTTGGCGCGGGTTAAGTGAAGATGGGCCGGACCAGCACTATGGAGCGCCATCGCGGGGAGGTTCCGGTGCCAGAGTTCGTGTTATCCTGGGCAAGGGAACCGAATGGCACGGACGGACACCTGTGGTGGCGAGTGGAGCCAGTGTGTAGGCACCTTTTGGTTCCGGAGTTTGGCTGAGTACTACCAAGGAACAGGGCGCTGCTGTGGCTGATTCAGCATCCACAATGGAGATTCAGTTTTAAAGCTCATTGGCCAGATGTAGTAATGATTTTACCTCTAAAGATGTTCAAACACTCGCTGTAATGTTGTGTACTCTCCTCAAGTGCGCTTCCGCAACGAGGTGCTTTTGGGGCAAGCGCATGTTTTTCGACACAAACCCAGCGCTTCGCACATGTGGTCAGGATGGAGATGTGGCGAGGCGTCCATGGGCAGGCTGGGGGAGACAGAAGAAGAGACGGTGTTGAAAACCTTGAGGGTGAGTGTTTTTTAAACTCACACACGCTATTTGCAGATGTGTTTCGTCACTCACTGTAAACTATAAACTCACTGTAAACATGGAAGTGAATGCGGTGCAACCATGCATTTGATTGGTTAGACTGAGCGTGTCAGTGCCAGTTAGACAAATTTGATTGTTGAAATTGGCGGAAGTTGATGAGGACTGGCCAAAATTGTGGGAAAGTTGGGGTGATTGGACAAAGTTGCAAGGTCGTACAATAGTTGCACTGATTGGCTGATTTCGCGTGAATTGGTGCTATCGCAACATCGCAAAATCCTGGAAGGACTGGACAATCCAACAAAACCTTTTCAGATCAGGTCCAAACCAGCTGCTTCTGTGGCTTAGGTAGATAGTATATTGGGCCTCTGATCAGAAGGTTGCTGGTTCATGTCCTGCTGTTGGCACCTTGTCCAAACCATTTTACTTCATATGAGATTAAATTCAGACTTAAAATTAAGAGGTTAGCCTTAGGATTTGGGAGTGGGTAAGGTTAAAAAGGTAGTAAACAGATAATGATTAAAATTTTGAAACAAATAAATGCCTTAGATTTCTGTACCTGTAGCCTGCTGCTTTTAAGATATGCATTAATAGAACGTACTGGCCAATCAGATTTGAGCCGTATCTGTAACAAGAATTGTATGAGTACGATGGAATATGCCATAGACCCTGGCAATAATTTATTTACCTCCATCAATAATAACTGTAGTTATTACACGGATGAACAGTTTAACACAATGGTCACATCTGATTTTAATATATCAATGATCCACTTCAACAGCAGTAGTCTCTATGCTAACTTTAATAACATTAAAGATTATTTACATAAGTTTAAAGACCCATTCAATATAGTGGCAATATCAGAGACATGGCTCAGTGAAGAGAAAGGAGTGGATTTTACATTGGATGGCTATTGATGGCAACGATCACCAGACCTAGCAGAATTACATCACACAGTGTCACATTAATAGATAACATATTCACAAACATTATGGAAAATAATATCGTGACTGGGCTTTTATTAAATGATATCAGTGACCACCTGCCGATTTTTGTTGTCTATCAATGTGATTATAGGAAGGAAAAAGTATACCAAAAATATTAAATATAAAATAATAAGAACTGAAGAATCTATGTATTTACTGGCAAAGGAATTATTAATGCAAGACTGGAAGATAGTTTGTGATGAAAATGATATAAATAAAGCATATGATGAATTTTTACAAATATTTCAATCATTGTACAATAAAAACTGTCCTATAAAACAATACAGTGACAGACAACAAAACAAAAATATTCCATGGGTCACCAAGGTGCTATTAAATGCACATTATTTAAACATTATATATTATATAAACAATTCATTAAGTGTAGAGGGTAGAGGCTGAGATCAAATATAAAAGATATAAAAACAAGCTAACTAATATAATGAAGACTTGTAAGAAAGAATACTACAACAGAATATTAGAGGATAATAAGAATAACTTAAGAAGAATATGGCAAGTGCTAAATAGGATTATTAGTAACCGAACAAAGAATGCAAATTTATCCAGAATATTTTATTGAAAATGTCAATTTGATAAATAATATGGAGGATGTGGTTAGTGGTTTCAATCAATTTTTTGTAAATGTTGGACCAGAATTAGCAAAAACAATAGTGACACCAGAAACAAACGATAGTGGGCCTGTAAATGAAATAGAAGATAGAAATCCAAACACAATCTTTTTGGGTGCAGTAACTGAAAAGGAAATTATCAAGACTGTGAGTAAATTTAAGAACAAAAAATCAACTGACTGGAATGAAATTGACATGACAATAGTGAAGAAAGTAATTGAAGGAATTGTTAAACCACTCACCCACATCTGTAACCTATCATTTCAAACTGGTAAATTTCCAAACAAAATGAAAATAGCAAAAGTAATACCACTATACAAAACAGGAGACAGCCATCATTTCACAAATTACAGGCCAGTCTCTTTTCTCTCACAATTCTCCAAAATACTTGAAAAAATTTTCACTAAAAGACTGGATAATTTCATTGAAAAACACGACCTCCTTACAGACAGTCAGTATAGTTTTAGAACGGACAAATCCTCATCTTTGGCAGTGATCGAACTCATAGGAGAAATTACTAGTTGTATAGACAAAAAAAACTTTGCTGTAGGAGTATTTATAGGTTTAAAGAAAGCTTTTGACACCATTGATCACAGAATTCTACTGAGGAAATTGGAAAGGTATGGGATAAGAGGGGTCGGACTGAGTTGGGTGGAAAGTTATTTAAGTAACAAACAACAATTTGTACAAATAGGTGAGCACAAATCACCCTTCATGGACATCTCTTGTGGTGTGCCCCAGGGGTCAGTTTTGGGACCCAAACTCTTTATCTTATACAGTATATAAATGACATACTGTATGCCAAGTATCAAAATTTCTGAAATTTATTTTGTTTGTGGATGAGACAAATATCCTTTGCATTGGTGAGAATTTGCAGCAGGTTTTAGAGGTGGTCACAACAGAAATGCAAAGGTTAACGCAGTGGTTCAACATAAATAAATTATCTTTAAATCTGAAAAAAACCCCAAAGATTATGTTGTTTGGAAATTATAAAATAAATAATGAAATAATGGTAATGATAGATGATTACTTACTTACTTACTTAATCCTCTTCGCCCCAGCTGGGGCATAAGGCGCCAAATGATAGATGATACCAGAATTGAAATAGTACAGGAAAATAAGTTTCTGGGGGTGACGCTAGACAATAAACTCTGCTGGAAACCTCACATCAGTCACATCCAGGCCAAGTTGGCAAAATGTATAGGGATACTGGGGAAGACAAGACACATCTTGGACTATAAATCATTATTCTTACTGTACAATTCACTGTTTCTACCATATCTTAACTACTGTGTAGAGGTCTGGGGAAACACCTACAAGACCAACCTACAGCCAATATGCACATTAGAAAAAAGCTATAAGGATAATAAATAATGTAGGATATAGAGACCATACCAGCTCGTTGTTTTTAAAGCCACATGCCCATAAAGTTCATGAATTTAGTTAAATATAAGACAGCATAAGTAATGTACAGGGCAATTAATAATCAACTCCCAACTAATATACAAAAAATATTCTAAAAAAGAGACAATGATTATAATTTGAGAGGAGATTTAAACTTTACAAAACCTAAGGTACGAACAACTAAGAAAAGTATGTGCACATCTGTCTGTGGGGTGGATTTGTGGAACAGTCTGGAGCTGGAACTAAAACTATGTACAAACAGAAATCAATTCAAAAATAGGTATAAACATTATTTATTAAAAGGATATATGTTAGAGGGGTAGTATTAATATGTACGATGCATTAAGCGCACTCTGGCACACTATGGTAGGGTAGGTGAGACAGTACTGGGTATAGATGGGTATAGATGTATGGACTGTATGTAAGTAGGGATGGATGGGTGTCAATGTTGATATGTATAAAATATAGTTAATTGTCTACTTGGGGTCTTAATTGAGGTAATATGTATATATTTCACATGGGCTGTATTTAGGGAAAAGAGGAGTTGGAGTAAATAAGTGTTAACTTCTTCCTTCTCCCTTTCGAGCACTGTATACTGTCACTTTTATTGCACTTGTCATTTGTTTTGGGGTTTTTTTGCTTTTTTGTTTGAAATAAAGTATCTTATCTATCTATCTATCTATCTATCTATCTATCTATCTATCTATCTATCTATCTATCTATGGTTCCATTTCCATAGTGACTGCCTTAGTAATTTAGGACCTTGAAGGTCAAGCTGATCCATCAATGACTCCGGCTACATGGCCACAATAATCTGATAACTAGGAATAATCAAATAATGGTAATCAGATTTGACATGTTTACATGCACTGAATAAATGGATTATTGGACAATAAACTATGTGTGTTAATGTAATTTCACTTTATGTAGCACAATAATTGCCTTTCATCTGATTATTGTTTTTACATGACTACTTTAATAATCAAATAATTCCAGAAATCCGATTATAAACGGTTTATTACCATGCATGTAAACATGGCCATTTTGTGTATCATACTCCCATAAATATGTGGGAGGGCCCCAAAAATTGCTTTAGCCCTGGGGCCCACAACCTCCTTTATGCGGCCCTGAACATAACCCCATACAAAGAAGTCCAGGGGGGTGAACGTATCTGGTGAACGAGGTGGCCAGGGAATTGGACCATCTCTTCCAATCCACCGGTCTAGAAATGTTTGATTTAGGAATCCACGAACAATGAAATACACAAATGCAATGTGATTAAAAAATTTGATAACCAGTGAGTACATAAAACAAATCTGATCATCATATCTTATCAGTTGCATTTGTAATTTTTTTTTAAATTATAAAAGACTTTTATGGTCCTTTTCCACTAGTACCTGTTTGGCCCTATTCACTTCAACTTGGCTTTACACGGCTCAGCACGCTTTTGTTTCCATTACAGCAGAGTACTGCCTGAGGTGGGTGGGACTTTTTTTACAGCAAGGCGGCGCAACACTCCTGTGACGTAAAGCACGAGACACACAAGTAACACACAAAATGGAGGATTACAAGGGGAAGATTTACTCACTGCTCGCTCTGTGGCTTTTTGTCACAGTAAAGGCCAAACAGGAGAGCCAGAGAAGACTACGTGCGTTGAGAGAAAACACGGTGGAAAAGTGCAGGAGAGTTTTGGATGCCATAGCGGAATATGAAGCGGAATATGAAGCCGCAAATGTGAGGATGGAAACTACTATGAGACGGATGCGGATGATGTTTGTTCTCTCCCATAGATTGAGTCCCCATCGTGCTGTTTGCTCTCTACATGTCTGTTCTTTTCTTCTTCTCTATCCCCTCACCCCCCAGCCAGTCGCAGCAGATGACTGCCCCTCCCTGAGCCTGGTTCTGCTGGAGGTTTCTTCCTGTTAAAAGGGAGTTTTTCCTCTCCACCGTCGCCAAGTGCTTGCTCACAGGGGATCGTCTGATTGCTGGGGTCTTTCTGCAACTGTGGGGGTTCCCCCCTACAGTTGATAGTGCTATGAGATGACTGTTGTTGTGAAATGGCGCTATATAAATAAAGTTGAATTGAATTGAATTGAATTGAATTGAATTGAGGATGAGGGTAAGCTAACGAATGCTAATGCTTGCTACAGTCATTATAATCCTGCGTAATACATTGTGATGGTGCCAGGTGATCGCTATTAAAGGTATTAAAATATGTATGCTGTGTGTGTGTGTTTTAGATGGCTGCTTCGTTGTGAAATAATCGCTGCAAACCGTCGGTCTGGACATTCAACCGTGCCTCACAGTGGTGGGAGGACATTGTTCCCGGCTTCACAAACACGGAGTGGCTGCAGAACTTCCCGATGTCCGAAGACACTTTTACCTACCTGTGCCACAAATTGCGTCCATCCATGGAGCGTCAAGATTCGACATTCCGCCAATGTGTACCTCTAGAGTGGCTATTGCACTGTGGAAGCTTGCTACCGGCTCAGAGTACTGCACTGTTGGCCATCTGTTTGGAGTCAGCATCACAACTGTGTGCAGGACGTTTGTGCTGCAGCAGAGTCATTGTTGGTGCCAGAACAACTCCTTTTTCCTTATGAAGGGAGGTTCAGAGAAATGTCGGCCTACATCGAGAACAGCTGGGGGCTACCACACTGTGTTGGTGCTATTGATGGCTCCCACATACCCATCATAGCACCACAACAATATCACACTGACTACTTCAATCATAAAGGCTGGCATTCCATGATCCTTCAAGGTGTTGTTGATGGAAAGGGGCTGTTCTGGAATGTGTTTGCTGGGCTTCCAGGGAGCTTGCATGATGCTAGGGTTCTGAGACTGTTCACACTGTGGGAGTTAGCCAACCGGGGAAACCTCCTCCCACCTCACATCAGGAACATTGGTGCGATAAGTGCGGGCTATAACATCATCGGAGACTCAGCTTATCCCTTGCAAAACTGGCTCTTGAAAACATTCCATGACACTGGACGACTGACAGAAGAACAGCACATGTACAACCAAAACATCAATCGAGTACGGGTGGTTGTGGAGAATGCTTTCGGCAGGCTGAAAGGAAGGTGGCGCTGCCTTCTGAAAAGGAATGACTGTGACATCCAACTGGTGAACGCTATGGTGCTGACTTGTTGTGCTCTGCATAATCTGTGTGAAAAATCATGGCGAGACTTTTGACACGACATGGGATGATCCAGCAGCTGCAGCACATGAACCGGTGGTGACAGCAGCACAGGGTGTAGAGGAGCAGGGCAGAGATGTACGAGATGCTCTGATGCAGCACTTGTGTAGCAATAATGACTAAACAATATGAGTGCTTTCCCATTCATGTGCCTACACATGTCCAACTTCTGTATTTTGAAAATAAAATTTTGTATCCTTTTCGATACATCTCCACTGTTGTTTATAAGGGTTATTTGTGAAGGTAAGAGTGATTAAATGCTAAAAGACAGGGGAAGCCGTCTGCAAATAATCCAGCAGTTAGATAAATCACTTTTGGTTTGATGCAAGTCTGTTAACAGAATTATGAATCATGTGTTGAAGCATGTTATATCCCATTATCTCTATCCTATTATTTTGAAAAACTAAATGTTTTGTTTACTTTTTCTTAACCCCGTAGCATTCCTGCCAATTTTCCAGGGTAGAAAAGTAGAATTTTGGTTAAGAAAGATCTTTCATTATTCACCATTAATAATAATAATAATAATGCATCAGATTTATATAGCGCTTTATCATAGACACTCAAAGCCACTTTACAAATAGATGCATTATTCATTCACTCCAGACAGACAATTACACACAGACAACATGGAAACATTGCACGGCTGGATTACCAAAATGTGTCTCAATATTTTTCAACTACGATGTCATGATTCCCTGCATCACAAGATTTTGTTGGTCCAAAACTGCTCCCACAACCTACAACCTGACCTTGATCTATAGACTTTTGTAGGATGTTTAAGTAATTAGACTCTATAATATACTCCAAATAAAATTGTCTAGCAACCCTTTTCTTCTAAAAATATAATTTTGTATCCTTTTCAGATACGTCTCCTCTGTTGTTAGGAAAACCCTAAATCCCTGATCCATGATCCATGATCCCTCCCTTAGTTATGCTGCTAATAGGTTTAGTCAGCCGGGGGACCTCCAGTAATGCACTGGGCCTCACTCCTTTCCTCACTCTCAATGAAATATTTTTTTTGCTGGCCATTAACATTTGTTTGTTCTCTCCCATAGATTGAGTCCCCATCGTGCTGTTTGCTCTCTACATGTCTGTTCTTTTCATCTTCTCTGTCCCCTCACCCCCCAGCCAGTCGCAGCAGATGACTGCCTCTCCCTGAGCCTGGTTCTGCTGGAGATTTCTTCCTGTTAAAAGGGAGTTTTTCCTCTCCACTGTCGCCAAGTGCTTGCTCAAAGGGGATCGCCTGATTGCTGGGATCTTTCTGCAACTGTGGGGGTTCCCCCTACAGTTGATAGTGCTATGAGATGACTGTTGTTGTGAAATGGTGCTATATAAATAAAGTTGAATTGAATTGAATTGTCGTTTATAAGGGTTATTTGTGAAAGTAAGAGTGATTAAATGCTAAAACACAGGAGAAGACATCTACAAATAATCCAGCAGTTAGATAAATCACCTTTGGTTTGATGCAGGTTTGTTAACAGAATTATGAATCATGTGTTGAAACATGTTATATCCCATTTAACCCTATCCAATTATTATGAAATACTAATAAATGTATCACAACAATTTGTTGGTCCAAAACTGCTCCCACAACTTTTATAGGATGTTTAAGTAATTACCCTCCATAATATACTCCAATAAAGTAGTCTAGCAACCCTTTTTTTCTAAAACTTTGGAGAAAATTGGCAATGTACTACAGACACCTAACCTGATGTACTGCAGAATTTGGTCAGAAGAGAGGATGTGTATGTAATTATTGACTCTTTTCCCACCAGTGTCATAACAAACAAACCACGATCACGATGCAAACACAGTCACTGGTTTATTACAGCAGCACAATTAAGTACACTAGTTAAAAAAAAAAACACTGGGGGTGGGGAGACAGGGTCACACACGCCAGCCACTCATCACGTTCACAAGCCTGCCCAGTTCAGCCAAGAAAGCTTGATTGAAGGCAGAAGTTTGTGCCATCTCCTCCCTTCGGAAGGTGACTTCTTGCTTCCTTGCTTCACGCGCGTCATCGGCAAGCCGGTTGACAGTCTGCATGTGCTGGGCAAGTGATTCACGGTGCAGAGCAAGTGCTTCACGGTGCTGTTCACACTGCTGTTCAAGCTGCCGTTCATGGAGCCGCACCCCGTCACCATGCATCTGGGCAAACACAGTTACCTTGTCACCATGCATCTGGTCAAACACAGTTGCAAGGTCCATTATGGGTGGCTCCTTTTCCTCTTGCCTAGACAAAAGACAGAACTGGATGGTGGTTAGTTAAAGCAAGTTCAAAGCACATATTAGGGAAATACACTTGTGAAAGCCAGTGGTGGAATGTGACTAATGCGTCGTTGTTGTATTTAAGCACAATTGTCATGCTGCACCTCAGTAGAGCAGATTTTGCAAATGCCAGGTTATGTTTAAAAGAATTTGTTTTTATTGTGGCCTCAGAAATCTGAATGAGTTAATATGATCAGCTGACTTGGATCATTTCAATGAAGCACGTTGACTGCAAGTACATTCGAAAGCGAGTTCATGTGCGGAGTGGTGGCTCAGTTGGTAGAGCATCCGACCCACACCCGGGAGGCAGGGGTTCAAATCCCGGCCGGGTCATGCCGAAGACCATATAAAAGTGGAACTTCCTGCTGTCCAGCTTGGTGCTCAGCAATAAATGGAATGGAGGAGGGAACTCTGTGGCGGCGCCTTGCATGGCAGCGGCCCTCTGATTCTGCACTTGGGGTGTGTGTGTGATTTACACTGTAGATAGGTAAAGCACAATCTCGTTCTGCTGTACATGATTGGTTGTACGGTTGAATGACAATAAGGGTGATTTACATCAGTTTTTCAAAAACAAGAATTATACCAGTACTTCCTCCACCACAGCTAAAAATGGGACCAGGTTGTGGACTCTGACAAGTGAGCACCCCAGGATCCACTCTGTACATATACAAGGACATTTTCAATCCAGGGATTTATGGTGAAAAAGAAACAGCACGACAACACTGTTGCAACACTGTTTTTGGAAAATCCACAGAATAGGTACTGTATGTGGATCTATTATGAGGCTATTGGAAATTATATGATTCACTTCATAAATCACTTTTTTGAAAATGCACTTGTATATGTTGAGATTTTGGATCCTGGGGTCCACTTGACCTGTATCCATAAACACAACAGGGTGTTAATCTTTTGTTTATTGTGCCTTACCAGCACTTGAATGTGTCATGCCAGACGTTGATGGAGCTGGTGATGGGGCTGGTATTGGTGTTGGCTCCGATGCTGCTGCTGCGACAGACACAGGAGAGCTCGGGGGATTCATGTTGAGGGAGGCGGACCCCTGGCGTGTGGAACCAGATTCTAGAAAGAAAATACACACAACTTAATGCACAGCACCAAAGTGCAACATGTACACAAAACTTTTTAACCAGGATTAGCATATTTCATCGTTTTGCTCTCACTAGCGAATACTTCAAACAATGCAAGCGCGAATCAGCAGTTGGCTACTAGCTAGCTAGCTAGCGCTCCTTGCTAACACTTGTTAGCCAGGAGAGAATAGCGTTGTTATTGCTCAGAAAAGTGAGTTTGCCACCAATAGGATAAATCAGCGAAAAGATGCACAGTGTCACAAAACACTCACCACCCATGGTTTGCAACAATGATGTGGCCATGGCCGGGTCGACCCCAATCTCTCTGCCATTACTGGCCGGTCTACGCTCGTAAATCGCGTCCATTTGGTTGAACCACTTCCAGTCCTTTCGGTTCACCCCACTTTGACCGCTGTGGTCCTTGATGGCCTGGTAATCACTTTTCAATTTCTTCAGTTTCTCCCTACATTGTTTTGCTGTCTGGTTGTATCCGTGGGCTGCCATCTGTTCGGAGACCTCCTGGTACACTTTTTCATTGCGGGTTGCTCCATCTAACTCGCTCTGGATACTATCGTCAGACACTGAGCACAGAAAAGTCCGCACCTCTTTGTTGGACCACAGTGTAGATTTCCCCGAAACCTGCAAAGCCATCTCTATATCGTTTTTACTCACTGAAGAATTTTTTGCAAATTGCGGTTGTAGATTCTGCAGAAGATGGCGCTCTCCTGACGTTACACCCTGACCAATCAGTGGCCTGCAGTCTGTTGACGTCACATTTTCAGCCCGACTCCACACGGTTGGAACCCCAGTGGAGTAGGTACCAAAAAAGTACCTGGTACCAGGTACAAGGTACTAATAGAAAACCCTACAAACCGAGTAGAGTCGAGGCGAGTAGGGCTGAGTGGGTACTAGTGGAAAAGGGGCTTTAGTATTAGTAGAGCTGACATGGCGCCTTCTTGTATTCCAACTTGCAGGTGCTCTGACCATTTTGTAATAGGTTTGTAGAAATAATTGACTAATAATATTGTTGAAGAGTCTGTGATGCTCTGTGGACATTTTCACAGATTCATAAGCTCCCAATTGTTATAATAAATAAATAGTGAAGATTAGTTAATTAGATACAGTATTACACAAAGTGTTTGCATACAGATAACTTTTTGCTACACACACATGCACACACACACACAAGTCAAACCCATACATACACCATTTACACATACACATCAGTTGCTTACACACATACACACAAGCCACACACGCACCAGCTGTACACACACACACACACACACACACACACACACACACACACACACACAAGTTGCATACACGCACACATGAATGCACACCCAAGCTTTAGTCTCTCTGATCCTGTTTACATACATGGGCATAAGGTGAGAGTTGCACTGGAGAGACAGGATGGAAGTCATAAAGGGCTGAGATGACATCTGAAGCCATTTGGATGCTGAGAAGACCAGTTTGGACCAGTTTGGACAATGGACACGTATTGTTGGAGGGCTGCTGGGAATGCCCAACAGCTCAGAAGCTTTATGTAGTGGGGGAGTGCTTTGTTCCGGGTCTTTTCACCAGAGGGGGCGATGAGAGAACCACAGCCGTGTTCTCTGACTCCCTGCATGATTCAATAAAAAGATAAACTGAGGAATAGTATTTCTTCTGTGATTATTGATTGGTTAACTGAAAAGATTCTGCTAACTGTCCAAAATTCATTTTTACACTGTTCTGGTCAGCTCAGCTGCTGCCACCAGCACACATGTACACACACAGATCTAAACAAATGTTTGTCTAATGGGACCTATTGGGGATCCGAGCTAACTTAAGTGTCACACTTTCAAGCTACAGGATAATATGAAGATCCCAATTACTATTTAGCCTTCCTTGCCAAGTTCTTACCTTTGACTGCAGTCTGTAAAATCAGCTGTCCACACAGGTGAGACAGAAAATGTCTCCTTATGCTCAACTATGCAGATGCTTCTAATCATTTCGGCTGATTAGACCTCCATACAGACCACACCTGGATCCTGCTCACCTCCTGTTTCCTTTCTGATGAACGAAGGGTCCAAAGAAGAGAAAAACAACAAAACTTTATTCTTGAGGCTGCTCGCAGGAAACCAGCAAAGCTGGGACACTGTGTGCTGGAACAAGCTAGCTGCTAAAGCTAGCCTTAGCAGGAGTTCAGGCTTTAGGAGAACGACGCTGAGATCCAGACTTCATCAACATTCAGGAGTGTCAGTCGCTTGGGAAGTCTTAACTCTTCTGAACAACGGCTGAAGAAAATGATAGTGTAGTAACCCAAGGTTTGCTGTTCTGATGCCAAAATGTCAGAACACTGGCTAATTAGCTGTGGCTTTGAGGATTATTACAAGTAGCTGGGAGTCTACAAATCAACTGCTTATTGTTAACAATGAGGGATAACAATTAGATACCAAGACAACGATGTCTAACTTCATCTGAAAGCACCTGGACAGGTGAGTGTGCTAAATCAAGCCAGCCTTTAGCTAATGCTATATCAAATTAGATCTCAAATTAAAAAAACAAAACAAAACTGAGAGCAAAAAAAGAAAAACAAACAGGAGAAATTAAGCTGGGGCCTCTGTGAATAATTTATGGGCTGATGTGGATAAGCATGATAAGTGTTATGAAGATAAAGAAATATACGTATTTAGCTTTGTACATGTCTGGATAGGTGATGCTTGCCCACTTCTCTGTCTTTTGGCTAGTTTTGTTTTGGAATAAGATAGGGGACTTGCTTCTCAATTAAAACTAATTTGTCATCATACCACTGTCTGTCATTATCAAAAGTTTTATAATATACTTTGGACGTTTTCACTTTTTTTTTTTGTTCCATTTTACTACGTGATTATCCCCCCAATATGGCCGGTGAGCCCGCCGGAAGTCACGTGATCAAAAACTATGAATAACGATCTAACATTTATTACAGATGTGATGCTCTTAGGTAGACTGGATCCTCTTTTTGTTGAGCAGAGACCCCAGTTTGGTTGGGGATTTGTATCTGAAGTATGTGATTGCTCATCTAAAATATTGTAAAAGAGGCAAAATTGGGTGGGAAGCTTAACTGTGGACAACTACACTGTATGAAAGCTCAGTCAGGTCAACTGAATTCAATTTTTTTTTTCTCTGAAACGTTTCACCATTCATCCAATTCACTATTCAGAGTAAAAAATCCGTGATTAAAGTTGACTAGACTGAGCTTTCATACAGTATAGTTACCCACCTGGATGACTGAGAATCTTCATCAAAGTGTGGACTATGTCATCACTGCATAAAATGTTCATTCTAAAGATAACTAGCTACATTGTGTTAACATTTTCTCTTCTGGTCTACAGGTAACTCCAGATGCTCAGACATTCCTGACATCTCCTGGACCTGTCTGGATCACTGTCCCTTTGTCTTGTTTGTCTTAATTAAATTGATTATTAATGTTTACAGTCATTAATGCACATGGTCAGTCCAGCTGGAGTTATCCTATTTTAGCTTCTTAAATAATTTTAATTCTCAGGTTTTAGTTAGCTTTTTATTTAATTGGGCATTTATTTGTACATAATTGTCATGAATTACCCGAACGGCAGGGAGGAGAGACCCAGACGCTGAACTGCAGTTTGTGATATTTATTGAAAAAGCAAAACACAAAGTCCAAACAGTACACCAACACAAAAACTGATCAGAAGGCAAACTTACGAACGGATGAATTGGAACAAAGCTCACCAGAACAGGGAAAGGTTTCTGGTGGAGATGAGAATGAGACTCTGGCAATGAGGGAGGAAAATAACAACCCTTAAATAGGGCCAGAATCAAATGATAACAAGTGATGGCAGGTGTGGATCACATGAGCGGGAAAGAGGTAATGATTACAACAGAGATCAGCTGGGAGTGGTGAGAGGGAGAAGACAGGACTGATAGCTGACAGGAGCACCGCCCACAACAGATCAAAAAACCCAGAAGTGCGCATGCGCACGCAGCAACCGGCAGCTGGTGAAAAAGTCCGTCATCTGTGTGTCTGTTTTTACGCACTTTAATGTGTTTTTAACGAAATTCTCTGTGCCGTTTCTGTCCTGGAATGTTTGTGGACTGTATGGCGAAGAGCTCCCTGGTTCCATCAATATGGATTTCCTCCCCTTTTTTGCACTGCTGCTACTTTTCCGCCGGGTTTTTGTCTCTGAGGTAAGCGCGATCGGGATCATGGCGGGCAGAATACATTATTCCAGGGACATGTTGCTGCATTTAAACACGGTTGAAGCAGCATCTGTGATTGAGTCTAAGCTGCAACTGCCGGACTTTATTTTGAGAGATGTTCATGGACACAGCGGTGAAAAGAGAGACGGGAGAAGGAAACGCGGAAAGCGTGGAGGCGTGAAATTACGCCTGAGAAGATGTCAGTTTGGTAACATTCATCTTCCTTCTATGATTTTTGGGAACGTACAATCTCTGAGGAACAAGGTGGATGAAATTCAAGGGAATGTATGCTACCAGAAGGACTTTAAGAACTGCTGTGTCATGGCTTATACCGAGTCTTGGCTTAATGCGCATGACCGGGACGCGGACCTGTGGATTGACGGCTTTGGAGCCACACTCCGCTCTGATCGGCAGGAAGAGGTAACAGGGAAACGTCAGGGGGGTGGCGTATGTTTATATATTAATAAGCAGTACTGCACATCTGTCACGGTCAGAGAGCGCATCTGTACGCCCGATGTGGAGCTGCTGTCTGTGTCACTATGCCCCTTTTATTTGCCTCACGAGTTCCCCCAACTTTTCATAACAACTGTGTACATCCACCCGAGGGCAGATGCTGACTCCGCCTCCAGCACCATCTTTGATGTGGTGCAGCGGCTGCAGTCAATTTCTCCAGAGGCGCCAAACTTTATTCTTGGGGATTTTAACCATGTTTCTTTAAAGAAGACACTTAAAAACTTTTATCAGTACGTCTCCTGCCCAACCAGGCGAAAAAAGACATTGGACCTGTGCTATGAATCCATAGAGAGGGCCTATAAATCACTCCCCCTTCCTCCTTTAGGATCCTCAGATCACAACTGTGTACATTTGCTGCCCACATATAAAACTGCTCTCAGAAGAGGCAAGGTGGAGACCAGAGACATAGATGTGTGGACAGAGGATTCAGTGCACAGCCTCCAGGAATGCTTTAACTGTACAGACTGGGAGATGTTCACACTGTCCTGCAGGGATGATTTGGACTCTTTGGTGGACGTCACATGCTCATACATGGCTTTCTGTAAAAATACGATCGTTCCACGTAAACGTGTCAAAATATATCCCAACAACAAGCCATGGGTTACAATATCAGTTAAATCCTGCTTACAGAGGAAAGCACTTGCCTTTAAACAGGGGTCTGTTTCTGAGCTACAGGTTGCCACAAAAGAGCTGAACTGCAAAATTTTAAGAGCAAAACAGAATTATAAATCAGAGTTGGAAAGTAAGATTGCAACAAAGAAACTTGGTTCAGCCTGGGCCAGTATGAAAACTATTGCAGGCCTTCAGAGCACAGAGCGCAGTAATCATGTGTTTTTAGATGGTTTTAATTCAGACACAGAGCTGGCTAATGCTCTTAATTGTTTTTATGGTCGTTTTGACTCTTTTGATTTTAGCACAGAAACCCAAGATTTGAAACAGAAACTCAAAGACAATCAGCACTTTAATACTGAGGTGCATGATGTTAAAAGGGAGTTCTGCACTGTAAAAGTGAACAAAAGTCAGGGCCCTGATAATATATGTGGGCGCTTGGTAAAGTCCTGTGCACATGAACTGAGTCCTATATTTCATTACATTTTCAATAAGTCCTTACAGACACAACATGTGCCTAAGATCTGGAAAGACGCCGTGGTTGTTCCCGTTCCAAAATCCAGCTGTCCTAAAATGGTAAACAACTTTAGACCAGTTGCTTTGACTTCAATTTTAATGAAAATTTTTGAAAAACTGGTCAGATGTGAGGTCCTAAAGCAGACTGAGCATGCATTGGATCCTCTGCAGTTTGCCTATAGGCCTCACAGAGGAGTGGAGGATGCCACTGTCACTCTGTTTAACATGCTTTTTAAACATCTGGATTTTAATGGGACACATGCCAGGCTTTTATTTGTGGACTTTTCCTCTGCCTTTAATACAATCCAACCTCATATCTTAGTTGAAAGGCTCCTGCAACAATTTGATTTGAGCAATAATCTGGTGGGTTGGATTCTGGATTTCTTAACCAACAGGACGCAGAGAGTAAGGGTCAATGGTACATTGTCTGACCTAAAGTGCTCTTCTACTGGCTCTCCTCAGGGGTATGTGTTGTCACCACTACTCTTCATCCTGTACACAAACATGTGTCGGAGCAGACATGACAACAGACACATTATAAAGTATGCTGATGACTCAGTTATTGTCAGTCTCCTCCAGGATGGTGAGAGTGGCCACGGCCCAGTAGTTGATGATTTTGTTTACTGGTGTGAGGATTCCTACCTGCAGCTGAATACGACAAAAACTAAAGACATGATTATTGACTTTAGGAGGAAAACTCCCAGGCACAAAGTCACCGTACTAAAAGGCCAGACCACCGAATGTGTACAATCCTACAAATATCTTGGGACGATTATTGATAGACTTAAACTTTGAAGAGAACTGTGAAAGGATGTGCAAAAAGGGTCAGCAACATTTGCATTGCTTGAGAAAACTTGCATGCTTCCAAATTGACCGAACCATAATGACAATGTTTTATCGGGCTTTTATTGAATCTGTTTTATCCTTTTCTTTAGTTTCATGGTTTGGTCAGATAAAACTGAAACAGAGGAAATCCTTGGATCAGGTAGTTAGATGGTCCAGTCGTTTGCTTGGTGAGTCACAGCTGAGCCTGACATCCCTGTACACCAGACAAGTACAGAGGATGGCTACCTCCATTTTAAATGATGACTCCCACCCTTTGCACTGCAACTTTCAGCTTCTTCCCTCAAGACGGAGGTTTGCTGTCCCAAAAAGTAAAACCCAGCGCTACAAAAACAGCTTTGTTCCTGCTGCTGTCAAAGAGTTGAACAAGTTGTAACAATATATTGCACATAATTTAGGTACCCATTTATTAACTCCATTTTATATTTACAGTGATCCCTCACTTATCGCGGTTAATGGGTTCCAGAACCGACCGCGAAAAGTGAAAAACGGCGAAGTAGCGTCACCCCTAATGACGTCACCCATAAATAACACATACGTTCATTCGCTCACTCTCTCTCATATGATACGTGTGTGTGTGTGTGTGTAAGTGTACATACATACGTAGATGTAAATAAAGTGTACATAAATATGTTTTTAGAACTCTTTTATTTTTATAACAAGATACGTAACTCAAGATGAAGATGATTTACATACTGCACAGGTTAATGAGAGCTTTACTGCTCCTCAGGTGACGCCTCATCGTCAGGTGCTAGAGGCGCAGGATTGTCGAGGGCAGCTGCAGGAGGCGGCGTAGTGGCTCGACGGGAAGACTATTTCACACAAAAAGGGACAAGAGAACAGCGAAAACTTCCACGCTGCGAGACTAGCGATAAAGAACAATGAATGCGGTCTTCCTTCGGTGGGTATGGGCGCTCTGCAGGGAGAGAAGCTGGGTAAAACGTCTCGGCCAATCAGCTTGCGAGGTAAAACGTCTCGGCCAATCAGCTTGCGAGATTCCCGAGCAGCGAAGAGGTGGGCGGAGAGGAGTGGAGCGGTGGTCAGAGAGGTGGATTTTGAGTTGAGCGGCTGTCCGTGTTGATACCTGATGTTCTAATGTAGTCTCCCTGCCTTCTGCTAGCGCCCGCCCATTTTTTCTCAATTTTGAATTTTTGATGAATATTTCTGAAAAATCCGCGATGCACTGAGGGCGCGAAAGGTGAAGCGCGAAGTAGCGAGGGATCACTGTACTTACTTTTGTAGGATGTTATTTGGGTTCTAAATATTTCATTGGGTTTTAGACCTTTGAGTTTTTAACCTCTTTGACTAGTTTTTAACTTTTTAATATGACCCTTCTCTCTTACCTCTGGGTTTTCTCTCATTCCTTTGTCTTTATACCCTGTTTGGTGGAGCCTTGAGTATTTTTATCATGTTTATAGTCAGCTTCATGTGTGCCTGTGTTTGTGTCTATGTTGAATGTAATTGTGGCTTGTAAATATGGATGTCACCAGACTGCAAAACAAATCTACCTACGGGTACAAATAAAGTAACATGAACCTGAACCTGTGCCACTGACAGCTGTAACCCCGGAGAGGGAGAGAGAAAACACAACAGGATGCAAATATGATGTAATGGCAAATGAAGACAAGTAAACCTAAATATGTAAACAACAAAACTACAATGAATGTAAACAGGAAAATAAACCATTCTAAGAAACAATACAGAATATGGGAAATCAACCAGATAAAATAACAGGAATTAGAACTCAAAAATACAACACCATACAAATATAGAAAAATTCAAAGAGACGGAGCACAGCGGGATCCCCCGTGCACAGATCGTGACAATAATTTCATGTAAATAAATTCCTTGTTGAACATTCTCATTTTAAAGTTTCCCCTTTGACTGCTACCTATGACTCTTCACCTGGTTTTAAATGTAGCATCATCTCACTTTGGCTCAGCAATAATTATTCTTCTGCTTAAAGACATTTTGTTTCACCCAGGAGTAAGACGGTCAAGAACTGATTTTCTCCCCCAGGCCACAGCTGAAATCCCATTCCTTTGTTAAAACCAGTCTAAAGAATTCAACTAATGCATTTCCTGTTTTGACTCTTTTTATTGCCCCCATAAACATGGAGACATGGAACAGACCTGAGGAGCCCTCATGGCCTACACAGATCCACAACTCAGTTAATTTCCTTAAACTCTGGGACATGCTGGATTTAACCAGTGAACTTTAAAGTACATTATTACAAACCCAATTCTAAATCTTCCCTTCTTTTCAGGACTATGAAAAGCAAATGGACTCTGATGTTTTTAATGTGGAAAATCAATAAAATGTGTGAAATGCATTAATCTGTGATTTTTTATATATATATATATATATATATATATATATATATAAATGTTTAAATGAATGTTTATTCCTGCATGTTGATTTAGAAGCACTGCTTATAAGGTTACACTAATCACTAAGGTTAGCTTAGTTCATACATAAGGGTATAAAAGCATATTCCAGTGTATTGGAATTGTGTGTCCATGTGGACCAGTATCAAATTTCACCCAGCATTCACTGGGCTCCAGCTTCTCCATCCCATTGGTCCCTCGCAGACAAAGCCTGTCATTGGACTAAAGTTCGTCAAGCCCACCCACGAAGGACGCTCATTGGCTGAGATTCTGGTCAACCCGGAAGCCCGCGAAAGCTCAACAAAACTTATAAAAGGAGGAAGACCCCCTCTTCTCTCTCTCTTTGGACTCACTCTTTCGGCCTCTTTCATCTCTTTTAACGCCTCCTCTTTGGACGCTCTTTTTGGCTCTTTTGTCTCTCTTCTTTGTCCATTGTCCACACACAGCAAGAAAGACCTTCGGTAGAACAATGGACTGCCTGAACAAAGACTTTTCCCACGTGTTGCTTTTCCGAGCACAGAGCAGATAACTCGTAATTTGTTTATGTAACTTTGTATTTTAATGTTTTTTTTCTTTTTCTCTTAAATGCCTAGGAATTCCTATTTCTTTGAGCTCAATTCTTAATCGGAGTTAAACTCCAATTTTTATTTATCGCTTTTTCTTTGTTAAACTTTGTGTAAAACCACCATTTGTTTTAATTTTAATGTAAACTTTAATCTTGACTTTATTTTCATAATATTTTTCCTGACCAATCACACACCAGAAGCTATTATTTCATCTAAAGTCCGAAAAAAAAATTTCTAATTTGACATCTGATTAGATTTAATTATTCTCGAAGACCTCTGCAGCCTCTTGTCTACGAAGGAGAAAATGCGCAGCTCTCTTCATCACACGCTGAAGAAACGTCAGCACCATCTGGCTCCAATCCAAGTTACAACTGTGGGTCATTCAGCCAAAATCCAGCCACTTCGACTGCTTGACTTTAAAGGTCGAACTGTGGACCCTGAAATATCTGCAGGCAGATATTTGCCCTAACATCCACGAAATCTTGGGCTGAGGACGATGCCAAACGAGGAATCACGTGAGCTGCAAACTTTAATTCATCTGCTGAATTAAACGTCTGAGGTTCGGTAATAATTTGTATATCTAATCAGATGCAAATTAAGAAGCCATTAACATAACTCTTCTTTTCATTAAAATTCCATTTTTATTTTCTTAAGATTAATCCAGGACTTTCCACATAATTAGTAAACTTTCTCCATCAATTTGCGTTGTTTCCATAATCTGTTAACTCAAACTGATAGAAATTCATTTCTCAGTTAACCCCGGTTCCGAAAATATTGACATTGTTAATCTATCATTTACAAGTTTGATTTTATGATTAATGAAATTACTGCAATGTCTGTTAATCATTTCATTTAATAAATATGTGAAGATGAGAGAAGTTGTTGAGGATTTATTTCATTCTGAGTCTGTTTCAAGCCCAGGTATCAAATTCATGGAAAAATTTTTGAGACTGATTATTAATTAATTTATTGAGTGATTAAACAGGTATAAAGTGAAATTAAAATTAAAATTGCTTCTTAAAGATAGAAGCTGGCGCCCCTACAAGTGTTATTAACTTTTCTGGTGTATATGAAACAAGATTTGATGTCAGATTCCCATACATCAATATAAATTAAATAATTTATACCTGATCATATTTATTAATTTCATATTTTCCTACATAAGGAACCTTGCAAAGTTATGTTTATCATGAGGCTGAGCATGGTGTTTCACCGGGCTCAGACTCTTAATTTGTTTCTGAATATTTTCTATATTTTTCTGGCTTTGTGTTGTTTTACTGTGTATTGAGTTATGATGTTTTCCTTGGTGGTTTAGCGTTCTGTTAGTTGTATTAGTATTATTTTGTCAGCTCCTGTAGTTTAGGAATTATATTTTTGTTTCTATGTAATATGACTGCCTTACCTCCTCTTCCAGACACTCCCACCCTGTCATCTGCTCACTAGTCGTCCCAGCTGTGAGTTGTTGTGCAATCAAGTCACCTGCTCGCTCATGCTCCCTGTGTGACAGAGATCATCCTGCGCAGTTCGCCCCACACGGGACACGAACCCGCGACCTCTCAGTCAAATACACAGTTCGAGCATGGGAGACACAGCACGATCGCGCTGAGCTAAAGGTCCGACCGGTAGCTCAGCGCTACCGATACTGTATGAGGCTTTGGGAGGGAGGTTTACTAACGTTCTACGCCGAACAGTACTAGTTGGCATCCGTTACACCTGCACCTGCTGCCTATTTGTTCTCCTGCTATTTAAAGACTGTCTTGTTGTTTCCTCACTGCAGCAGTCTTGTTTAACTCTCTTCCTCATCGCCACCAGAGCCCAATTCCTGCTCTGGTGAGTTTTTCTGGATTCATCTCAACCTATAAGTTTTTCCTAAGTGTCTGTGCTTGGACTTTGTTTTTTTTTGCACTTCTTGGGGCTTGTTGCTTTTTGTGTGTCTGTAATAAATTCCCCTAACTACAGTTCAACACGTGGGTCTCGTTTCTCTGCCCTGAGAGGCGATTCATGACAATGTTTTTAACTACCCCTTGGTCACACGTTACAAATGCCCATGTTGGCTTTTCAGATTTGGGACTTTGACTTTTTGAACCCAAAACCAAAGTCGATGGTGAGAGCCCCAAGTTTGGTGAGCCTGATATCATTTGTTCTTCGTCTCACTGTCAGCCTGTGTACTAAGTTAGGTGACTCAAGCTATATTTGATCTCAGAGTGTACAGTATATGATGTTGTTAGACTGACCTTTGAGCTTTTGTCCCATAACCATATCCACATATAAGGCTCCCAAGATCAGTGTACCAAGTTTGGTAGCTCTTAAAATAAAGTGACTATTGAACAAAACTTATTTTGAGGTTTCATGATCCTGTGACTTTGACCTTTTAACTCCAAATCATCGCCTAAGGCCAATCTTGGTACAAAGGTTTTTGACCCTAGCTTCATCAATTCTTGTGTTAGAATGCAGACAGAAGGAGAGATGGAAGCATCCACCCTATCCACATCTACACCCCATCTGTGTGGACAATGACAGAGCAGATGCTATTAATTGCATTCTTAATTCTTGGTCACCCCATGGAAAAAAAAAATTAGGAGCATTTTGGAAAGACGGGGATTACAGCTCCAGGTGGCCTGAGAAGATGTGGAATCTCATGGAAAGAGCCAACAAAGCTTGTTAAAGGGATCCCTGGGTGACTCAACGTCCCAATACTGAGTGAGTGGTGAGGAAATAATTGGATCACAGGATTAACAAAGAAAGGTTTTCTTATTTGAAAATTTGCCCCTGATGGGAATAATGTTTGGGATGGTATAATAATGCAATTCAACACAAGAAAACGGAGTGCATAAATGCAAAATTTAACTTTTGTGAAACCATATGTTACAAGGGCTGCTCATTAAATATTTGACTCATTTCCCATGGATTGAGAGGAACCAAACTTGGCACAGTTATTAGTCTTTCTCTACACAGGCCCTACCAATATTCACACACTTCTCCCATCGCTTTACGCAGCTGTGGAGATCTCGCCTGTAGAAGTCTGCAGGTTGCATCAGAAGCCATGACTTGACCTCAGAAATTAGTGTTTCATGAAATGATTTCATGACTGGAAAAAGGTGGAAGACTGTGTGAAGTCGGGAGAGTAAGAGGGTGAGGGGGATTTCACAGATGCAGGACCGTGCTTCTGTCTGGGCAACACACGAGTTGTGAATGGGGCATTGTCTTGCAAGAGGTGGACACCTTTGGTCAGCATGCAACGCCTCTTGGTTTTGATGGCCTTCTGCAATTTCTACAGCAGTGAAGTGTAGTAAGTCCTGGTAATTGTGGTACCCTTTGCCAGGAACTCCATCAACAATACTCCACTTTGTCATTGACAGAAATTCACAGGGGGCCCCTCCAACCAGCATTCATCACCCTTATATAATTATATAGTACCAGTGTCCTTACCGCGACACTCAGGTACTCAACACGGTCACATCAGGACCAGCAGAGGCAGGACACACTAAGCTGCTCAGAGCTAAATTAACGACTGTATTATTTGCACTGCTTACCACTGTCTTACTTTCTTTTCCTCCTCCTCTTTCTTCTTCTTTCTTTTGTCACTGCCAGACAGATAATTTCATTTCATTTTGATACAGCCGCTCTCACTTATTTGTGTACCGGTACTTGCAGAGTGAGAGGTGGGGGTGGGGTCCCTTTAGGGAATTCTATGCATCCTACCACTGTCATTGCAAACTCTCCACATTATCATTGCTGTAGTGATTCACACTTGGTCAGCCCTCTGGGCCCCCTTCTGTCTTAGGGCCCCAATCATTTGCCAGCTTTGTCTGCTGGCATGCTGCGCCTCTGATGGTCCCAAAAAACCATGAGCATGACCTTGCCCACCGAGGGTTGGAGACGTGTCTTTTTCTGAGATGGTGAGTCATAATGCTTCCATTGCTTCGACTGGGCTTTAGTCTCTGGATCATAGTCATGGACCTGTTTTGTCCAGGTGATTCATTTGTCGAAGGTGTCTTCCTAGTTTTCTTGGCACATGGCTAAAAGAGCCTGGGAACATGTGACTCGTTCGTGCTTCTGGAAAGGTGTGAGCAACCGGCCAGTCCATAGTGCTGACAACCTCAGTGTGTACAAATGATCATGGATGATTTTTCCAGAGACCCCACACTGATCTTGACATCTTGGACTAGTTACCTCCGCCAAGGAGGTTATGTTTTCATCGGTGTTGGTTTGTTTGTTTGTTTGTTTGTTAGCAACATAACTCAAAAAGTTATGGACAGATTTTCATGAAATTTTCACAGATTGTCAGAAATGGGGTATCCTACAGATGATTAGATTTTGGTGGTGATCCGGATCACCGTCCAGAAGAAAACCGCCATTACGGAAAATGCAATTTTCGTGAATAACTACTGAACCACTAATCCTATCATTGTGAATCCAATTGCTAGTCATATGTTTTCATGGTCAAGGAATCTGAAAACGTACACACAAACACTGTATGGGGGGAACTGTGGCACTTGGCGGAGGTCTGCGCTCTCCGAGTGTTTTTCTAGTTGGGTTATGTGGCTATCCTTCAAAATGGTGGCTTCCACTTGCCAGATGGAGTCTTCATGAATGGTGCATTGTGGTCGTCCAGGTATGGGTGCCATTTCCACCAATGTCAGACCACACTTGAACTGCTGATGTCACTGCTTGACTCCATTATACAATGGGACATCCTCCAAATAATTCTCCTTCATCTCATTGAACGTCTCCTGTGGTGTGCAGCCTCTCAAATACAGGAACCTGATGGCTGCTCTACATTCAACTGGTTCCATTATCATACCTGACTCCACCTCAGCACCATAAAAGAGAAACTCTTAGGAGTTCAGAGCTGCAAATTACCACATGATCTATCGAGATATGTATTATTATACATGAGCACTTTCAGCCTCCTACAATAACTGGAAGTGGGTCAGGGGAAATCTTTAATGAACTGACCTCGTAAAACTTCAGTTGGCTTTCGAAAGTATAAATTTTCCAAACTGAATTTCAAATGGCTTTTTCCCCCCTTAGGACATCAGAACTCAACCACTTAAGCACTTTTACAAACAAGCAGACTTAGGGGATTAGAGTTCACCGGCAGACTTTGCATTTTTAGTGAACCTTTAAATAAATAAAGTAGCACTGTGCAGAAGGAACTGAGAAAAGGTCTGAAGATGGTGGGTTTGCTTAACAAAACATGAACGAAGTTAATTGGAGACAGATTTTATTGTGGGTAATGAAATAAGCCAGTTAAATTATTGCATGATGTTAACTCCTTCAAGTCTTAAACTGTATGAAAATATCATAAAATGTTCCTCACAGGTGCATGAAGAATAAAATAAGCAATGAACTGGCTAAATGATCAGCATGACCAACACACAATAATCCCAAGTTTGAGAGCATTACACAACCCTGAGGCTGTAAACAATTTACATGCTCATCTATTTTTATCTCAGACTCTTTTTTTATTGGGGGAAAACTCAGCCTGTCTCAAACTCTAATGGAGACCTGGTGGCATAATAAACAACTTTCTACATGATTAAATTTGTACAACTCATTAGGCAGCAATGATTGAATATGCAGGCACATAAACTGTTATGAAATTATGATCCTATGACCTTGGAGAGAGGGAAACCACCAGCTCTCCTCACAGCCTTTGGCATCCTTAAACCTGCTCTGATCCTTTTTAGCACAGCCAGCGGCGGCCAATCTCAGCTGCAGCTGTGAACAATATTCCCAGGGTGGTGGCCAATCAGGGCTCCTGTCATCAGGGCAGCACACTCAGACTTAACAATCGATTTATTTCTGCTGACAGCCTGAAGCCTGGGGCAAGAAGCCTGTTGAATGAGCAGCACTGTAACCTTCACGTTTCATGTATTTAAAAAGGGCTATAATGGTGGGCGTGGGAGGTGGAAGATTCTAAAATCACACTGTACCCTCGCACTGTTTCTGACTCATATTTTTGCATGAAGTTTTTAAAATAGCATGTTGCACTCTTTTCCAATTGAAAACAATAATTAAATATGTTGTGTTTTTACCAGTTTGTTTTGATAGTTATACCACTGTTGTAAGAATGCAGGAGATGTCTAGTTAGCAGTGGCAGACTCAGATATGTGCCACGTGAGCAGGTGCCTAGGGCCCCATTCTTTTGTGGGTGCCATGAGAATCAAAAGAATAAACATAATAATAATAATAAAAGATTCATAATTATGTGTGCTGAGCATGCGTTTGTGGCAAATGGGCGCCTTCTACAGGTGGCATGCCGGTGCCCCCTGGCTGTGGCTGGCAGACTCCACAGTATGGCTGACATTCAAAGCGGAGCAAAGGAGGAAAAAAACATTAAAAGGAAATAATAATAAAGTAATAATAAGTTTTTTTCTTAAATTATGCAGCAGTTTGAATTTTAAAACTCTGAGCTCTAAAACAGCAACATTTGGTTATCACAACTTATGTTATGTAACATAATTTTTCTCCAATGTGTTGTAGTCAGCTTCAGTTTAGTGGCCACAGGAAATAATTTCAGGGCTGTGCAGAGACCATCTGAGAGGAAGGGGCGCAAATTAATTTAAAAAAAGGGCACATGGAATGAGATTTGTTAAAAATATATGTCAACTTTATATGTTACTTAGTTGGTATCTATTTTACTTTAATAATTATACACTCATGGTCATAATAATACTCCACAGATTTTTTTTTTTTTTACAAATTATCAACTGCCACAGAGACCACGGTCTTCATCATTAACTAAAGGGCACGCAGAGAGCGCAAACCTCCACCAAGACTTCGTCCCTCCCTCCCTCCCTTTGTCCTCCCCTCTGTCCCTTTGTCCGTCCATATTGCCATCCATCTATACATTGCAAGATAGGGCCTTTGCGGAGGTATACACTCATGGATCACCTCCAACGTCTAATGAGTTCATCTTTGGGCCAAGGGCCACCTCTGGTGAAAATTTCATCCAAATCCATCCAGTAGTTTTGGAGTATTGTTGCTAACACTCTGTGAGAGAATAAGAGCCTTGGTGGAAGCATCCATTTTGAGATCATCACCAAAATCTAATCATGTGTTCAATGTGCCATTACACACCTTTCCTGAAAATGTGAATGAAAGGTGCTATATAAATGCAATCCATTATTGTTATTATTATTATTATTGTTATTATTATTATTCATAGCAGTCTGTCGTGTTTCATTTAGGTCTGATCAGATTCCTCCACACAGCTATGCCCTTAGCCTTCCACTGCCAGGAACTCGAGTCTATATCCAGCTTCTTCAAGTTTCTTTTTACAGTTTCTTTAAATCTGAGCCTTGGTCTACCCTGATTGCATTTGCCCTTGCATAACTGTGAGTAGAGTAACTGCTGAGGGAGACACCGGTGATCCATCCTCTCAACATGTCTGAGCCATCTCAGGTTCGTCTGTATCAGCATGTCCTCCATTGATGGTAGACCAGCTCGTTTCAACACTTTTATGTTGGTTATCTTGTCTTTCCATGAGATGTTCATTATGGCTCAAAGGTGTCTCATGTACACGTGGAGTTTCTTTACCTGCACTCTGTAGACAGTCCAAGTTTCAGCACCGTACAATAGAGTAGCCAGTACTGTCGCTCTGTACACTGCATTTCACACGGATAGACATGTGTCAATTGTTCCACAGTCTGTCCCTCAAGTTTCCAAACACAGCGCTTGCACTTCCCATTCTGAGAGATAGTTCATCCTCCAGCCTAGCATTCTCTGAAACAGTACTCCCTAGATACTTGAAAGTCTTGCACTTGACTAGTGGCTCTGTACCAATATTGATCTCTTCTGGTAGTGATGTTGATAACTGGAACTTTGGTGGTTGATAAAGGCACTCTGTCTTCTTGATGTTGATTTTGAGGCTGAATTGGCTAGCTGCTCTTGCAGATTTCTCTACTGAAGATTGCATATCTTCTGCACTGTGTGCAACTAGAGCATTGTCATCAGCAAAGAGCATTTCTCTTACTACCTTTATCGATGTCTTACTCTTGGCTTTAAACTGTGCCACATTGAACAAGTCTGCTTCTTTCCTTGTTTGAATGTATACTCCTTCTGAAGTGTCTTTGAAGGCCACCTCAAGCATGGCTGCCAGATATAGCGAGAAGAGTGTAGGCACCAGCACACACCCTTGTTTTACCCCATTGCTTACTGAAAAGTCTTTAGATACTGAACCACTCATTGCTACGTTTGCTTGCATACCTGTATGGAGTGCCTCGATCAGGCTGACAAACTTCTCTGTACAGCCATATTTCTTGAGTACCTGCCAAAGTCCTTATCGCAAAACAGTATTGAAGGCTTTACTGAAGTCTATGAAGACTACATAAAGCGGCATGTTCTGTTCGATACTTTTCTTGAACCTGTTTCAAGCAGAAAATCATGTCTATTGTGCTCCTTCCACTTCTAAAGCCGCACTGGGTTTCTGGTAGTACATTCTGCGAGACGTGTTCATTGAGTCTGTTCAGTAGTACACGTGAGAGAATCTTACTAACAGTGGCTAGCAGTGATATACCTGGGTAATTGGTGTACACAAACACAGATGCTTATAAAGCAACACCTCGCCCCCACCTTGGCCTTTCTGACCACATACATATCCGTGATGCTGATGCCTGCCTACAAACCTTTACTGAAGCGCAGCAGGCCAGTAGTGAAACAAATCAGGATTTGGCCAGAGAGTGCAACCTCAGAACTGAAAGACTGTTTTCTGCACACAGACTGGGAGGTCTTCAAAATAGCAGCCTCCCAGGAAGACAAGACCGATGTGGAGGAATATGCTGAAACGGTCACCAGCTACATCGCAAAGTGCACAGAGGATGTCACTATAGTGAAGACCATCACTGCACGGGGCAACCATAAGCCCTGGATGACTGCAGAGGTGCGCTTGCTACTCACAGCCAGAGATGCAGCCTTCAGAGTGAAGGACAGGATTGCCCTCCGCTCAGCCAGGTCTGCGCTCTCAAAAGGAATTAAGACAGCGAAGCGCTCCTATGCGAAGAAAATCCAGGGACACCTCTGTGACACTAGGAACACCAAGCGGATGTGGCAGGGAGTTCGGGCACTGACGGACTATAAGTCTAGGCAGGGGGTCGATGATGATGACGCTTCGCTTCCAGACAGGCTCAACAACTTCTTTGCACATTTTGAAGCATCAAACCCGACAATCAGAGGGAGGGCTGGCCCATCTCCACCATCGGTTGGGCCAGCTATCACCATCAACACAGCGGACACACGGAGGACCCTAACCAGGGTCAACCCACGTAAAGCTGCAGGTCCAGACAACATCCCGGGACGTGTGCTCCGAGACTGCGCGAGCGAGTTGGGAGATGTCCTGACTGACATTTATAACATCTCCCTGAGTCAGGCCATCGTTCCCAGAGACCTCTACCATAGTACTGGTGGCAAAGAAACCAGTTGTGTCCTGTCTGAATGACTATCGTCCTGTTGCACTGACACCAATTATGATGAAGTGTTTTGAATGGCTTGTCAAACCACACATCACAGCCTGTCTCCCTGCATCACATGACCCGCTCCAGTTTGCATATTGTTCAAACTGCTCCACGGAGGATGCTATAGTCACCACCCTGCACTCTGTCATCACCCACCTGGATCAGAAAGACACCTATGCCAGACTCCTGTACATTGATTTCAGTTCAGCATTCAACACCATTATTCCCCAGAGACTGATGGAGAAATTACTCCTTCTTGGTCTGAACACCGCCACATGTCTCTGGATCCTGGATTTCCTGACTGAGAGACCTCAGTCTGTTCAGGTTGGAAATAACATCTCCAACTCTATCATGCTGAGCACCGGATCCCCTCAAGGCTGTGTACTCAGTCCACTATTGTTTACACTTCTAACACATGACTGTGTATCCAGACACGACAGGGACCAGATTATTAAGTTTGCAGACGACACCACAGTGGCGGGACTTATTCAGAGGGATGAGGAATCAATGTACAGGGAAGAAGTGAGAGACCTGGAGGGCTGGTGCAGGGAGAACAATCTGGTGCTCAACGTGGACAAAATGAAGGAGATGATTATTGACTTCTGGCGGTCACAGCCTGAACACGTCCCTCTCAGCATCGGCAGCCGTTTAGTGGAGAGAGTGGAGAACATCAAGTTCCTCGGAGTGCAGATCTCGCAGGACCTGACCTGGAGCAAGAATTTCTTGGGGATCAGGAAGCGGGCCCAGCAGAGACTGCACTTCTTGAGGAAACTCAAACAGGCCTCTCTCCACATCTGCATCCTCAGGACCTTCTACAGAGGTGTGGTGGAGAGTGTTCTGACGTACTGCATTGCAACATGGTACTCCAGCTGCAGTATGTCAGACAAAAAAGCTCTGTAGAGGATAGTTAATGGAGCTGAGAGGGTAATTGGAGTCTCCCTCCCCTCTGTCCAAGAACTTTTTCAGAACCGTTGTAAGAGCTGGGCACTGAACATTGTCAAGGACCGTTCTCACCCTCTGTATAAACACTTTGAACTTCTGCCATCTGGCAAACGATTCCGGAGCATCAGAGGCAGAACCACCAGACTGATTAACAGCTTCCCTCCACAAGCTGTTAGGATGCTGAACAGTTGATCCAGAATCTCTCATACATACTACTGCACCTATGGACATTATGTATATTATTTGTATATTATAGTTCTGGTTAGTTTTCAAGTATGTCTAAGGGAAGTGTGAATGGCTGTGTTGGGGTGGGGGGTGAGGGTGTGTGTGAGTGTGTCTTAAATTATGTTCTTTTTACTTATATGGATGCCGAGAGAAATGCAATTTCATCTTGCCTGCACTACAGTTGTATGTACAGCAATATGACAATAAAGGTTGATTTGATTTGATTTGATTTAATTTCCACAATCTTTCCTGTCACCTTTTTTGAACAAAGGCACAATACTTGCATCCTTCCAGTCTTGAGGTACTTCCTGGGCATCCCATATCTCTTGGATGAGCTTGTGCAGGCAGTTGGTCAGCTGAACACCACCAAATTTCCACACTTCTGCTGGAATTCCATCCCTTCCTGGAGCTTTACCATCCTGTGTTGTCCTGATAGCTGCCATTAGTTCATCAAGATTTAGTGGTTCATCCAGACTTGATACATCTGGTCGCTGCACTAGAGCTTCTTTAGCCTCTTCAGTGAGATCTCCAGGGTTGTTTAGTAGTTGGTCAAAGTGGTCTGCAAATCTGTCCAGGATCATGTCTTTCTCCTGCAAAACCATTTCACAATCCATAGCCTTTAGTTGGATCAGTCCTCTTGGTTTAGGGCTGTAGATTTCTCTCAAACCTGTGAAGAATGTCTTCATGTCCTTCCTGTCTGCTGCAGTTTGAAGTTCCTCCATGTTTTCATCCCACCAGTTGGACTTCATCTCTCTGGTGTACTTCTGTAGCTCACTCTGAGCCTTTGAGTATTTCTTCTTCTTCGACCTTGTGTTACACTGTAGGCTTTCCTGCCTAGCTGTATTCCTCGCTTCTAGTAGTTTCTTCAGATGTTCATCATGCTCATCAAACCAATCTTGATGTTTCCTCTCAGGGTGGCCTAATACATCAGAATCAGAATCAGAATCAGAATCAGAATCAGGTTTATTGCCATTGTTCATGTAGTACACAAACTAGGAATTTGTCTCGGTACAGTGCTGCAACATTAAACATGATAAGATAAGAGAAATAAACTATACATGTAATAAAGTGTAGGATAAGATTAAGTGATACTGGTCAACAGTTAAAATATATATTAGCCAGCAGCAGATACTGTGGAGAACTATATAGTGCAGTCGGTAATGCAGGAAGAAAACAGTGATGATTAACATGAGTCTGGTTGAGCTGCTGTACATGGTGCACGAGAGTCACTTAGTGTTCAGCAGTCTAATGGCAGAGGGGAAGAAGCTGTTCATGTGACGGGAGGTTTTAGTCTACATCACTCACAGTCTGATACACTGTATCTATCCTTCAGTGTTACCTAGTGTTGTAGTCAAGACCACACCAACCGAGACCAAGACATTGTCGAGACTAGAGAGTATCGAGACCAAGACAAGACCAAGACATTTGGAGGCCGACACCGAGACAAGACCAAGACATTTGGAGGTCGACACCGAAACAAGACCAAGACTGTATATATCGAAGAAAAATCATAACAAAACAGAACAAAATGACCAGTGTCTTTTTTTTTCTAAATTTAAGTTTGCTTTTACATAAATGCAACAGCAACAAAAAAAAATTCTATGATGTTTTCAAACCAGCAAAATGAAACAAATCTCAAATCTAAGCAAATTTGTTTTTTCACTTGTACAAATTACGCAATTGTACTCATTAAAACTGCATTGTCCTGACAAGCCACGATAAATATGTCATTTCAGAAAGAAAAATTAAGAAAAAGTAAGGAATAACGCCTAAATTAAATTAAATGAGTGAAAAAATAACCCTGACATTTCTTTTCAGCAAGGTATTTTTTAAAATAATTTTCTTGAACATGGGTCCCTTTGACATTTTGCATTTTGGTGCTTTGCCAGCCAACTTAGGTGCACAGCCATGAAGAACATTCACAGTAACAGAACTTTCACAACAACAAAGAAAGCCAGATAATGTTCTTTTTAGAAGTATTAATTCTCCTAGGCAGCCACAACAAGTTTCCTTCATAAAATTACAGCATAAATTAACTAGGAGTAATTTAACTGAAAATTATGGCATGCCAAGCATGAACAAAATGTGTTTTAAAAAAACACCCTTAAAAGTCTGAGCTGAACACTAAGAATACACTCACAAAAGGGTGGTTGTAAAAAACCTCAAAGGTCCCATTTCTGGGCCAGGGTTAGGGTGAGATGGATGGTCCTGCCTGGCTCTAGGGATGAGGAGGTTAAACAAAAGCTTGGTTGCATTTCAGAAAAATTAGAGACTGAAGCATTTTGTGACCTAAACGGGCTCGGTGGGGCCTCATGATGATGCCTCCTCTACTAAATACCCTCTCAACTGGTGCAGAGGATGCAGGAACTGACAACACCTTCAGTGCCAAATTGTGGAGTTGTGGGAATCTGTGATGGTTTTTGTGCCAGAAGACAAGTGCATTGTCAGTGTCAGTGTCCTGTATGGCATCAAAGTATTTGCTTATCTGTGCCCTGACACTTGAATCCTGACCTGTGCTGTGCTTTTTGTGAGCCTTGTAGCGAGAAAGAAGGCGTGGGCATTTGACTGGAGGTGAATCCCCAGGTGACTCTCCATTTATTGGTCCGTAGTCCATTGCAGTACCTTCACAGTCCATCAAGTTCTCAACCTCAGAGATCAAAGTGTCTGAAAAACACAAACACATGGAAAAAAAGACCAGATTAGATTAAAGGATATACAGTGTCTGCAGGTATCAAATAATAAACTGCTCTCACAATATTTTTCTCTTGATGTAAAATGTATGTGTGTATACCTGTCAGTGTTTTCTTCAGCTCATCTCTAAACTTCTTGAGTGGCGTTTCATTTAGCCCATTAGTAACATCCAGATCCACCCAGCTTAATCCAAACTGTGGATCAAGCATTGTAGCTAAAAAATACACATTATGGCTAAAAGGTTCCTGTCTCCCATTGTCTTTAGTCATATTTGTTTTGCCAAAGATTCCACCGAATCTTGGAATCAGAGACTGACGGAGGGCCTTTACTAATGGCCGACACTGTATTCGTGTCTCCATCTTCACAAGGTGTGTATGCAGGTCCAGAACAGTCAGAACGACCATGCTAATGGTAACTGATTTCTCTCCCTCTGTCAGGTCTGTTGCCTCTGAGAATGGCACGAGAACTGAAGTCAGTTCTTTAAGCTGGTTCCACTCACGAGTGCTGAATACCACTTCTTCATAGTCCTTGCTGCACATTTCAGTCAGAGCTTTATGGTCCAGAGCTGTGAGGGCCTTCACTTGTTTGAAAATGCTGTTCCAGCGAGTGTTGTTTGCAGCTGGAATAGTCTTAGTAGAGTCAAATGCAGCCTCAAATTTGTCTTTGAACTGTGAGCTGCTGTGTAACAGAGTTGAGAAGCGTGATGTTTTGGCAATACTGCGAGACATGGCTTTAACTTCCTTCATGCCGTCATTCACAACTAACTGCAGGGAGTGAGCAAAACAAGAAAGACGCTCACCTGATGACCAGAGTGGCTCTGTGTCCTCCACAGAATTCATGTCCTCCCACAGGTTCTCATCATCTAGATTCTCCTCCTCACTCTCACTGCCATCTGACTGCTGTTGTGGCATCTGAACTTTAAAAGCACACTTCATATTGGCAGCATTGTCTGTGACAATATAACTTATCTTCTGACGGACACCATATTTATCGGTGATCTCCTCAAAGGCAGAAGAAATTCGCTGTCCACTATGTTTGCCTGTGAAACGTCTACAGTCCAGCAAGTAGGATTCAAGGGCATAGGATTCCTTTGACTTGTTGCACACATGAGCAGTTACTCCAAGGAAGGAACGCAGTCTACGATCAGACCAGATATCAGTAGTTAAGGACACTGCTGAGCTTTTCTCCAACTTCTCAAGAACAGTCTCCTTAACTTTCTTTACCAAAACTGGAATGTGTTTCTCACCAATTGTTCTCCTAGAGATTGGTGTGTACTTGTTATCTACAATCTCAAGAAAGTGTTTAAAATGTTCATTTTCCACAAAGGACAGTGGCAGGCAACACCCAATTATCAAATCTTTGACAATGGCATCGCTGATGGCTTGCTGTCTTGGGGAATGGAGACTGTAGATCTGCACTTTCTGGGCAAAGGATGCTATAGTTGGCTGTGTAGCATCTACCTGTTGTCCAGCCTTGTACTCCAGGAACCTGAAATTGAGGAGGATTTACAATTTACCAATACCAAGAGAGAATTCTCAGAAGATGCAAACGTTACATCTAACAAATATGTGCTTAGTGCAAACAAGCAACAAATTATAGAAGCCAGAGAAACACATCATGCATCACTACATAGTTCATATACAGTATATTCACTTTTTTAAAATGAATGAAGCCAAATTTCACTTTGAATTACTGCTTTTAAACAATCTTTAATTTTTAGCATTACCTTTTTCAGAGTCTTTATTGTCTTAAAATACGCTTTTTAACTTTTTTCTTTTACAATATATTTTTTCAAACAAATTTGATGAACGTACTCATTCAGTGTTAATGACTTTGAACTAGCTAGCACAGCGTTAGCTTTCTAGCTCATGGCTGAGCCAAACGATCAACTTTCTGCAGCTGAAGACACTGTTGACCAGAAATATGTCCTGTTGGTCCCAACTAAAGTTCAGCCCATTTACTGGTGCAGTGAACAACGTTTCCATTGCATAAGAACCTCCCAAGTAACGCCAGTGGCCTCGACTAATACCTGGTGTGTTCATTGTTTGTTATTCTGTTATCTTGCTTTTGACAATGCTACGCAAGCTAACTTGGCTATAATATAAAGTCAGTGCTCTGAACGTTAGCAAAAAACGATCGTGGGAAGAAAAGAGCTTATTTTCGCTCAATGTTTTAAGATGGGGTGTTGAAATTTTTTGATTTTAACTTTCCCAGTGTAGCTAATTTAACGGTTAATTTACCTGTCTTTATGCTTCCTCTCAATGTGACGATAAAAGTTTGACGTTGTCCCAGCGGTTTCTGTGAGTTGAGCACCGCAGAATTTACACACTGCAGAGTGTTTTCGCTTGCATGTCGTTTTGCAGATAAAGTCCTTATGGTTTTGGAAACCAAACTTAATGACTGATGAGTTTGCCAACATTTTTAACGGCTAGTTTCCCCGGAGGCACAGCGTCTCCAGTCATCTTCATCCACTCTCTGTGTACAGGGGGCGTGTCACTCCGCGTGTCACACTGCATGACTGGGAAGGCACCAGCCTGCATTCTACTTTTCTCACTTATCACAGATCACTTATCACTGGCCTGGTCTCGACCAGTCTTGATCAAAAATCCCGAGTCCACCCTGTCCGAGACCGAGACAAGACCGAGTAAAAATGCCTTCGATTCCGAGACGAGACCGAGACCCTTAAAAAGTGGTCTCAAGACCGGTCTCGAGACCAAGACCGATCTCGAGTACTACAACACTAGTGTTACCCATTTCTCTTCTATGTCATTCTCTGAGTCGTTGCTGTCCCAGTCTTTCAAGTTTTCATCCATTTCCTGTGTAAGTTCTTCCTGCTTCTTTTGGCCTTTCAGTGCACTAGTGTTTAGCTTCCGTGGTGGCTTTGCACCCGTCCTGCAGTGCTGTTTTTGTCTGCAAATCCTTAATCTAGATCTCAGCATAACATGATCAGTACCACAGTCCACAGCTCTCATTGCTCTGGTGTCCAATACATCCCTTATGTCTCTCTGCCTGACTATGATGTAGTCTAACAAGTGCCAGTGCTTGGATCTTGGGTGCATCCATGTGTTCTTGTGTGTGTCCTTGTGCTTAAATAGAGTATTGGTTATCACAAGGTTGTACTCTGAACATAGTGCAAGTAGAAGTTCTTCATTAGCATTGCACTTGCCTACTCCATGACTGCCTAGCACTCCTTTCCATTTCTCAGTGTCTGAACCAACTCTGGCATTAAAATCTCCAAGTATCAGCCTGTCATCAGTCGGTACACGCCTGATAGTCTCACGTAAATCACTGTAGAACTCTTCCTTCGCCTCCTCTGTGTTGGTCATTGTTGGGGCATATACACTGATGAGTGTGGCATACATCTTCCGCTGTAGTGGGAGTCTCATAGTCATTATCCTGTCATTGACTGACACTGGTTCCTTATCAAGCATTGCTGCTATCTCCTTTCTAACTGCAAAGCCCATTCCTGCTTCTCTCCTTTCTTGAGTTGATTTCCCACCCCAGAATAAGATGTACCCATGGTCTTCCAAGCTGTCATATCCAGGCAATATCCAGGCAATATAACAAGCCAGGCAATATCCAGGCTTGTTTCACTAAGTACAGCTACACTACCGTTCAAAAGTTTGGGGTCACCCAGACAATTATTTTGTGTTTTCCATGAAAGTCACACTTATTTACCACCATGAGTTGTAAAATGAATAGAAAATATAGTCAAGACATTGACAAGGTTAGAAATAATGATTTGTATTTGAAATAATATTTTTTTCCAGATACTCAACCTGCTCAAAGGAAGGCCAGTTTTATAGCTTCTCTAACCAGCTAAACTGTTTTCAGCTGTGCTAACATGATTGCACAAGGTTTTCTAATCATCCATTAGCCTTCTGATGCAATGAGCAAACACATTGTACCATTAGAACACTGGAGTGATAGTTGCTGGAAATGGGCCTCTATACACCTGTGCAGATATTGCACCAAAAACCAGACATTTGCAGCTAGAATAGTCATTTACCACATTAGCAATGTATATTAGATATTAGAGTGTATTTCTGATTAGTTTAAAGTTATCTTCATTGAAAAACAAACAGTGCTTTTCTTTCAAAAATAAGGAAATTTCTAAGTGACCCCAAACTTTTGAACGGTAGTGTATGTCTACATTGTACCTGTTCATTTCCAGGGCCACAAGTGCGGACTGTCTTTCTGGGTGCTGTGACGTTGTTCTGTCCAACAGAGTGCGTACATTCCATTCTGCTACACACAAGGCTGCTGTTTTCCTCTTCTTTTGTCTTCCTGCTCCTAGCTTACTTTTCGCTGCCTATCGGAGTGTGAACAGATCAGTTATTATTATTATTGTTATTATTATTATTAACAGAAAGAGAAAGGACAGCAAAAACAATATCAGGTTCAGGTTCAGGTTACTTTATTTGTACCTGTAGGTAGATTTGTTTTGCAGTCAGGTGACATCTATATTTACAAACCACAATTACATTCAACATAAACACAAACACAAACACAGGCACACATGAAGCTGACTATAAACATGATAAAAGTACTCAAGGCTCCACCAATCAGGACATAAGACAAAGAGATAAGAGAAAAAACAAAGAGATAAGAGAGAAAGGTCATATTAAAAAGTTAAAGACTAGTCAAAGAGGTTAAAAACTCAAAAGTCTAAAACCCAATAAAAGATTTACAACCCAAATAAAAAACCTACAAAAATAAGGAAATATAAAATGAAATTAATAAATAGGTAACTAATATGATGATGATGATGATGATGAAATTATGTGCAATATATTGTTACAACTTGTTCAACTCTTTGACAGCAGCAGGAACAAAGCTGTTTTTGTAGCGCTGGGTTTTACTTTTTGGGACAGCAAACCTCCGTCTGGAGGGAAGAAGCTGAAAGTGGCAGTGCAAAGGGTGGGAGTCATCATTTAAAATGGAGGTAGCAATCCTCTGTACCTGTCTGGTGTACAGGGATGTCAGGCTCAGCTGTGACTCACCAAGCAAATGACTGGACCATCTAACTACTGTACCTGATCCAAGGATTTCCTCTGTTTCAGTTTTATCTGACCAAACCATGACACTAAAGAAAAGGATAAAACAGATTCAATCAAAGCCCAATAAAACATTATCATTATGGTTCTGTCAATTTGGAAGCGTGCAAGTTTCCTTAAACAATGCAAATGTTGCTGACCCTTTTTGCACACCCTTTCACAGTTCTCTTCAAAGTTTAAATTACTATCAATAATTGTCCCAAGATATTTGTAGGATTATACACATTCAGTGGTCTGGCCTTTTAGTACAGTGACTTCGTGCCTGGGAGTTTTCCTTCTAAAGTCAATAATCATATCTTTAGTTTTTGTCGTATTCAGCTGCAGGTAGGAATCCTCACACCAGTGAACAAAATCATCAACTACTGGGCCGTGGCCACTCTCACCATCCTGGAGGAGACTGACAACAACTGAATCATCAGCATACTTTATAATGTGTCTGTTGTCATGTCTGCTCCGACACATGTTTGTGTACAGGATGAAGAGTAGTGGTGACAACACACACCCGTGAGGAGTGTCATATCCCGAGCGCTACTTTGTCCGCGCTCGGGTTATACATCATCCCTGTCAGGCTTTGACAGCAGGTGTTGTCATTCTGGTTTCCCGGGCTCTGATTGGTCTAACACTCGGGAATTCCCCGCTGTCAGAGTCTGAGCAGCTGCGCTGCATTTGCAATCGTGAGCAGCCGGCTTTAAATGCTGGCGCCAGCGACTGCATCTTGCGGTCGCCTTGTCAACATTCCCGTCTACGTTCTCCTAACGTTCTTCCATGACTCTCCTCCAATGTAAGTGTGTTTATTGATTGAGGTAGTCACTCATATTTCTAACCTTTTTCCCTTTGTCTGATGGTGAGCGAGCATTCCTCGTCTCAGCCGTCATTAATCGTTGTTATGTTAATGGATAATCTTGCTGCTCAGCCCACGCGGCTAGTTATCTTGTCCTACCCTAGCCTTGAACTGTGAATAAAACAACTGTGCAACTTTACTGGTCTGTGGCGTCTTATGCTGGCTCGTGAGGGCCAGCCGTGACAGTAGGTGACCGCCAGAAGGAGATGCCGTTCTCGGTGAAGTTGCACACAGGAGAACTCTGCTCTTTCCTGTCTGGGTACGGTGAACTGGAATTATGCCGTCGCTGAGGGGTCGTACTCGGGGTTCCAGCGACCAGCTGACCGAGGTGCTGGAGCAAGTAGATGAAATCCTCATCGCCGCCTCCGACCTCGATTTTAATCCTGATACTCTCATCGCCCCTCCCCTCCTCGGCTATCAGCCCGATGTGCACTGGTACCTAGACCGGGCTGAGGATGTGCTCGACCAACTGCCTCCCTGCTACCACGACCACCCAGAAGTCGACGCGAGGAGACTTGACATCGCCGCCCAACGCCAGATACTCTGGATGTACGAGGAAGAAGAAGCCCAGAGGCGGATGAGACGGAATCCCCGCTGCCCGCTTTGGGATCCTGATCCCTTCCTCGATCCAGTCCAGGAGTTCGCACCACCTGGGGCCTGTCGAAGACATCGGCGTCGCGGCCAGAGACATTCTCAGCAAGAGTCCCGTCTGGATCCTGCTCCGGGTCGCTGGACTGACCCCTTTAACCCGACAGCTGTCTCTTCAGCGTCTCACCAGGAGGGAACCCCCGCAGCCTCTCTCCCCGGGCCGTCTTTCCCCGCTGTCCCGTCAGCGCGTCGTACCCGGCCCGACTTGGTTGTCGCCCCCTCTTCTCCGATGCCTTCTCCAGCTGCTGGGTGTGTGAGGAGTTCTGCTCCGGCGATTCCATCTCGAGTGCCCCCCCTCTTCCTTCCAGGGAGCCCTCTGCCACCATCCGACGGGGAGAGGAAGGAGCAACGTTCCCTGCGGCAGGCTCCATCTTCCCTCTGGGAGACAGGCGAGTACAAGCTCACTCTTTTCCCCCTAATAGTGATTTGTCTTGTCTGACTCCTGGGGGTGAGGTTTGGGGTTCGCAGCCCCCCGAGCCTCCACCACCTGCTGAGGTAAATACTAAACCCGCTGCCTCTGTGTCTCCCCCCGTTGAGCGCTCTTCGACGTCTGTTGAGCGTGATCAGATGAGGAGGGGGCCTGCGGTCCTGGAGCAGAAGATCCCAGCCCCGCAGCCACATCAAGGACAGAGGAAGGGATCGGTCTGCTGTTTGGAGCCTGCGCCGACGACGGAGCGTCCCCGGGTCTCCACGGATGAGCAGTCCGACCCAGCGTGCCAGGAGCCCCCTGCCACCACGCCGTATGAGTTGCCAGCGTGGATGATGGCGTCGGAGGGTCCTCAGGCTGCGGAAGCCTCTTTGCCAGAGGCAGATGACGACACGGCTGAATGGGAGCTGGAAGACGACCTCCTCCCGTCTGAGTCCGGATCGTTGAAGTCCTGGACGGCGTCTGAACTTGAGATCAGGCAAGTGCTCAGTGTTGTCTTTGTTTTTTCTATTATTGAGCATTTTTGCCTGTCTCTTGGGGAGGCGAGCCAGGTGCAGCCGTCCACTGCATCTGAGCTTGTCTCGCCAGGTTCTGACGCTGCCGGTGTTCCTGATTCCGGTTCTTCTTCTTCTCCTTTTTCTTCTGGGCCCTCCTCCAAGATCGCCAGTGCAGAGCAGGCCCTTATCGCTGTGCCGGGGGTTCCAGGTTCGGAGGTGGAGGTCGGTACTGGTGCGGCCCAGACCCAATCGGGGTCCGACGCGGGTGCAGCTTCCGCTCAGTCGGAGTTCATCACCGAAATGGTTCAGACCCAATCGGGGTCCGACGCGGGTGCAGCGTCAACCCATCAGAGTTCGTCTCTGAGGTGGTTCAGACCCAATCGGGGTCCGATGCGGGTGCAGCTTTCGCTCAGTCGGAGTTTGTCACCGAAGTGGTTCAGACCCAATCGGGGTCCGACGCGGGTGCAGCATCGACCTAACCAGAGTTTGTCTCCGAGGTGGTTCTGGCCCAATCCGGGCCCACCGTGGGTGCAGCGTCGGTCCAGTCAGGATTCCCTACCGGATTGGTTCCGGCCCTGCCAGTTTCTGTTTGGGTGGGATCCGGAGATGGTGCTGCAGATCCACTGCCAAACAATCTCCAATTAACCCCCTACCCTCATCATGTTTCTCCCTCCCCCGCATCTGGAACCGCGGGAGTTAATCGTTGTCGGCCCGGTTCGCCCCGGCTTTTTCCCGCCGTTGGAAGACCGTTGCCGATCTCTCTCCAGTCGTCTTGTTGGCAGGTTGATGCGGATCGACCCCCTGGAAACCTGCTCTTCCCGTTTGGCGTCCGGGTCCGGCCTCCCGATAAACAGAACCAGTGCCCATAACACTGGATATGAATGTGTATAAATGTATAAAATGTTTGGTGGTGGCCGGAAAGGTTGTTGGCGCAGATTGGCTGCCACGTTTCCGTCAGCCTGCCCCAGGGCAGCTGTGGCTGCAGAAGTAGCTTGCCACTACCGTTGTTTTGTCTGGAGTGAATGAATAATGTACCTATTTGTAAAGCGTCTTTGAGTATATATGATAAAGTGCTATATAAAACCGATGCATTATTATTATTATTATTATTAGAACTGTACATTTGGCGCCCTGGTCCGGCTGCCGGAGGCATGGTCATCCTTGGCCCGGGATTCGGGTAGGCCACCTGAGCACGTTCCGCTGCCCCTGTTAGCGGTTTGGATGCTGCGGGCTGGGAGGCCCCCTGAACTGTTTATTATGACTGTCATCCTGGTGTGCCTTTTTTTCCCTTCCTTTTGCCCCTCAGTAATTTCTGTGTTTTTGGGTTTTTTTGGACTGGAATACTCCGCAGACAGGATCTCATGTGGTACTCCGATATGTGACTTGGCCTCTGGTTTTTTTTTCCTCCAATCAGTCTTGTTTATACACCGAGTTCTTTTTTTCCCCTTGTTTGACCTTTTGGCTTTGAAGACAACTGAGTTTATTTGATTTCGTTAGCATTTTCCTTCAATGTTTGGGTCTATTTTGGTTATTTTGAACATCGTTTATATTACCCCTATTTTGTGAATATTTGTACCCTTGTCATGTCATTCGCACATTTTTGAGTTAGTAGAATGTTGTCTGTTTATTGTGTCTCGGATCAAGGAATCTTTAGAGTAGATTTTTTCTTTTTTCCTTCTGGTTGGATAATACCGGCAGTCTGACTGTTTTAAGGTGATGGTCACTTCAGCAGAACCCACAGTTGAGGTTCTGTAGCCCAGGGAACTCTGCAGATCTTTATTTTCAGGACTAAGTTTCTTTTGTTGTGAATGAATTGTTCTTTAAATTTCTGTGCCTTTACTGTAAGTATAAATTTTGGAGAAGGAGGTATTATCAGTTCTTCTGTTTATTCACTCTGCTTTGGACCCCTCAGACCTCTAATCTTTAATGCAGGGGTCACCAACCTTTTTGAAACCAAGAGCTACTTCATGGGTATCGAGTCATGTGAAGGGCACCAGCTTGACACACTCCTCTAAAATAACAAATTGTGTGTGTGTGTGTGTGTGTGTGTGTGTGTGTGTGTGTGTGTGTGTATATACTGTATATATACAGTATATATATATATATATATATATATATATATATATATATATATATATATATATATATATATACTGTGTATATATATATATGTATATATATACATAAATAAATAATTATCAATAACTTAGAGTGGGTAACAGACAAGATCAATATTCAACACTTTATTTTTATTAATCTCAGCAATTGTTCAGATGATCCCTTCTACATTTCATAAAAAAGTCCAGTTTTCACCAGTCCCTTTTAACCATAAAAAACTAAACCCTTTTAATTCATGAACTATGTTGAACCATGTTTGAAAAAGTTATGCAACATTTAAGAAAAATCAACTTTCATATTAAATAAATCTTAATACATTTTTAACTGAACAAATCTGCTGCAATTCTGCTCAAAATCTGTTACATTTAATAAACACACTTTTGTGTGTTCTTTTTCACTGGAATTATATCCATACAGTTCTTGCCAAGAATCATGCTTGAGCAACCAGCACTGTCCTTTCATGAGAAGAAACTAAACAAGCACTGAGAGTGCTTATATGCACGGTGGCGCAGTGGTTAGCACCGCGGCAGCAGTTTACCCTCGGCCGGGGGATCGCGGGTTTGATCCCGGCCAACAGTGATCTGTGTGGAGTTTGCATGTTCTGGTGGTGCATGTTCTTGTTTTTTCATGCAAAAACATGCAGGTTAGGGAGTTAAGGGGCGCTTGTGCACGCAGCGGCTGGTGGCTTGTTACTGGACTGCAGAACAAATCTACCTACGGGTACAAGATAAGTCCAAAAAAAAAAAAAAAAAGAGTGGGTAGTGAAGTGGCGCTTCGCCATCGCCCCGCAAATGAAATACACGCAGCTTCCTTTCACGGTAGTAAAAAAGAACTCTTCCTCCCGCTCACTTTGAAAATGATAAATTTTCTGTCTTTTTTTTGCCATGTTTTTGGGCTTGAAAACCACACTGCGCCCACTATCTTAACTGCCCGCTAGCTAAGCTTACGCTCCACAAGCGCGAAGGTTTTGTCATGCGCACAATACTGACCTTTGAACTAGGTCAGAGTTCACCTTAACTTTACGTATAATAAACATATTTTCATTTTTTTTTATTTTTAAGACATTGCCATTTTAAAATCTATATAAATGCAAGTGTGATTTTAAAAAATATAAAAAATATAAAATAAAAAATAGCGGCAGAAAAAATTACATCTGCAGCTCACTTGCGAGTTGTGCTATTTTTAGAACAGGCCTGCGGGCGACACATGTGGTCCCTGCGGGCGACATGGTGCCCGCGGGCACCGCGTTGGTGACCCCTGCTTTAATGTGTTCGATGCATGGACACCATAAGCCTTTTTTTGTTGAGAAACATGAGAAGCTTTAGTCTTGTAAAATATGTGGGAAATGCTTCATTCAGTGTTTTGGTTTATCATGCGCAGCAGCTTTTTTGAATGGTTAAGTACCAGTTCAGCCACGTCTGTGTTTGGTTCATCACTGATGGTTTTTTTTTTTGTGGAGTTGCTGCTAATTCGTGAGTTGAGTTTCTTTTTTTTTCTTTTTTTCTTTTTCTCTTCCCCTGTAACGGTCCGGTATCCAGTTTTGTGATGTCATTTGTACTTTGTTAAGCTGTTCTTCTTTGTGTTTTGCGTTCATGTACAGTTTTTTTTTGTTTCTCTCTCCACCTCCCCTGTGTATTTACCACCGCCCCCCCCCAGTTTGTTTTTCTGCCCCTGCCTTTTCAGCATTGTGATTTGTGGGGTATTTGTCATATTTTTTTTTTTTTGTTTTGTGAAGTTGATCCTGTCCCCCCTCTGCCTGCTTCCCCATCCACCCGCCCTGGGGTGGGGTGGGGTGTGTGTGGATGTTATAGGCGACCGGGTGTTCGCCTTGAGGGGGAGGTCCTGTCATATCCCGAGCGCTACTTTGTCCGCGCTCGGGTTATACATCATCCCTGTCAGGCTTTGACAGCAGGTGTTGTCATTCTGGCTTCCCGGGCTCTGATTGGTCTAATGCTCGGGAATTCCCCGCTGTCAGAGTCTGAGCAGCTGTGCTGCATTTGCAATTGTGAGCAGCCGGCTTTAAATGCCGGCGCCAGCGACTGCATCTTGCGGTCGCCTTGTCAACATTCCCGTCTACGTTCTCCAAACGTTCTTCCACGACTCTCCTCCAATGTAAGTGTGTTTATTGATTGAGGTAGTCGCTCGTATTTCTAACCTTTTTCCCTTTGTCTGATGATGAGCGAGCGTTCCTCGTCTCAGCCGTCATTAATCGTAGTTATGTTAATGGATAATCTTGCTGCTCAGCCCACGCGGCTAGTTATCTTGTCCTACCCTAGCCTTGAACTGTGAATAAAACAACTGTGCAACTTTACTGGTCTGTGGCGTCTTATGCTGGCTCGTGAGGGCCAGCCGTGACAAGGAGAGCCAGTAGAAGAACACTTTTGGTCAGACAATGTACCACTGACCCTTACTCTCTGTGTCCTGTTGGTTAAAAAATCCAGAATCCAACCCACCAGATTATTACTCAAATCAAATTGTTGCAGGAGCCTTTCAACTAAAATATGAGGTTGGATTGTATTAAAGGCAGAAGAAAAGTCCACAAATAAAAGTCTGGCGTGTGCCCCATTAAAATCCAGATATTCAAAAAGCATGTTAAACAGAGTGACAGTGGCATCCTCCACTCCTCTGTGAGGCCTATAGGCAAACTGCAGAGGATCCAATGCATGATCAGTCTGCTTTAGGACCTCAAATCTGACCAGTTTTTCAAAAATTTTCATTAAAATTGAAGTCAAAGCAACTGGTCTAAAGTTGTTTACCGTTTTAGGACAGCTGGATTTTGGAACGCGGACAACCACAGCATCTTTCCAGATCTTAGGCACATGTTGTGTCTGTAAAGACTTTATTGAAAATGTAGTGAAATACAGGACTCAATTCATGTGCACAGGACTTTACCAAGCGCCCACATATATTATCAGGGCCCTGACTTTTGTTCACTTTTCCAGCACAGAACGCCCTTTTAATATCCTGCACCTCAATATTAAAGTGCTGATTGTCTTTGAGTTTCTGTTTCAAATCTTGGGTTTCGGTGCTAAAATCAAAGGACTCAAAAAGACCATAAAAACAATTAAGAGCATTAGCCAGCTCTGTGTCTGAATTAAAACCATCTAAAAACACACGATTACTGCGCTCTGTGTTCTGAAGGCCTGCAATAGTTTTCATACTGGCCCAGGCTGAACCAAGTTTCTTTGTTGCCATCTTGCTTTCCAACTCTGATTTATAATTCTGTTTTGCTCTTAAAATTTCGGCCTTCAGCTCTTTTGTGGCAACCTGCAGCTCAGAAACAACCCCCTGTTTAAAGGCAAGTGTTTTCCTCTGTAAGCAGGATTTAACTGATTTTGTAACCCATGGCTTGTTGTTGGGATATATTTTGACACGTTTAACGATCATATCTCTGCAGAAAGCCATGTACGTATGAGCATGTGACGTCCACCAAAGAGTCCAAATCCTCCCCGCAGGACAGTGTGAAAACCACCCAGTCCGTACAGTTAAAGCATTCCTGGAGGCAGTGCACTGAATCCTCTGTCCACACGTCTATGTCTCTGGTCTTCGCCTTGCCTCTTCTAAGAGCAGTTTTATACGTGGGCAGCAAATGTACTCAGTTGTGATCTGAGGATCCTAAAGGAGGAAGGGGAAGTGATTTATAGGCCCTCTCTATGGAGCCGTAGCACAGGTCCAATGTCTTTTTTCGCCTGGTTGGGCAGGAGACATACTGATAAAAGTTTTTAAGTGTTTTCTTTAAAGAAACATGGTTAAAATCCCCAAGAATAAAATTTGGAGCCTCTGGGGAAATTGACTGCAACCGCTGTACCACATCAAAGACGGTGCTGGAGGCGGAGTCAGCATCTGCTCTCGGGTGAATGTACACAGTCGTTATAAAAAGTTGGGGGAACTCGCGGGGCAGATAAAAGGGGTGTAGTGACACAGACAGAAGCTCCACATCGGGTGTGCAGATGTGCTCTCTGACCGTGACAGATGTACAGTACTGTTTATTGATATATAAACATACGCTGCCCCCCTGACGTTTCCCCGTTACCTCTTCCTGCCAATCCGAGCGAAGTGGGGCTCCAAAGCTGTCAATACTCAGGTCCGCATCCCGGTCATGTGCCGTAAGCCACGTCTCCGTGTAAGCCATGACACAGCAGTTCTTGAAATCCTTCTGATATCGTACATTCCCTTGAATTTCATCCAATTTATTTCTCAGGGATTGTACGTTCCCCATAATAACGGAAGGAAGAGGAATGTGGTTAAGCTGACGCCTCCTCAGGCTTAATCTTACACCTCCACGCTTTCCGCGTTTCCTCCTCTTGTCTCTGTTTTCATCGCTGTGTCCATGAAAATCTCTTAAAATAAAGTCCGGCAGTTGAGGCACAGACTCAAACACAGATGCTGCATTATCCATGTTTAAATGCAGTAACATGTCTCTGGAATACTGTATTCTTCCCGGCATGATCGCGATCGTGCTTACCTCCAAGACAAAGAGCCGGTAGGAAAGAAATGACAGTGCAAACACAAGAAGGACATCCATACTGATGGAACCAAGGAGCTCTTCGTTATATAGTCCACAAACATTCAAGGACAAAAACGGCACAGAGAATTACATTAAAACACATTAAAGTGCATAAAAACAGAGACACAGACATCAAACTTTTTTCACCTGCTGCTGGTTGCTGCATGCGCATGCGCATGCGCATGCGCCCAATGTGACTACATTATATGACTACATAATAACAATCCGTCCATCCATCCATCCATCCATCCATCTTCTACTTCTTTTCTGGATGTCCGGGTCACGGAGGCAGCAGTTCAAGCACAGAAGCCCAGACTTCCTTCTCCCCAGCCACCTGCTCAAGGTGTTCCCAGACCAGCTGGGAGACATAGTCTCTCCAGTGAGTCCTGGGTCTGCCCTGGGGTCTCCTCCCAGTGGGAAATGCCCAAAACACCTCAAGTGGGAGGGCGTCCAGGAGGCATCCTGATCAGATGCCCATACCACCTCAACTGGCTCCTTTCAATGTGGAGGAGCAGTGGTTCTACTCTGAGCCTCTCCCAGATGACTGAACTCCTCACCCTATCTCTGAGGGTGAGTTCAGCAATCCACATTTTCCCTCCCCAGTGTCATGTGACTCATTAATGTTACAAGGTCTCAGGTGTGAATGGGGAGCAGGTGTATTAAATTTGATGTTATCACTCTCACACTATCTCATACTGGTCACTAGAAGTTCAACAAGGCACCTCATGACAAAGAACTCTGAGGATCTGAAAAAAAGAATTGTTGCTTTACATAAAGATGGCCTAGGCTATAAGAAGATTGCCAGCACCCTGAAACTGAGCTGCAGCGTGGTGGCCAAGACCATACAGCGGTTGAACAGGACAAGTTCCACTCAGAACAGGCCTTGCCGTGGTCGAGCAAAGAAGTTGAGTGCACGAGTTCAGCGTCATATCCAGAGGTTGTCTTTTGAAAATAGACATATGAGTGCTATCAGCATTGCTGTAGAGGTTGAAGGGGTGGGGGGTCAGCCTGTCAGTGCTCAGACCATATGCCGCACACTGCATCAAATTGGTTTGCATGGCTGTAGTCCCAGAAGGAAGCTCCTTTTAAAGATGATGCACAAGAAAGCCCACAAACAGTTTGCTGAAGACGAGCAGACTAAGGACATGGATTACTAGAACCATGTCCTGTGGTCTGATGAGACCCAGATAAACTTATTTGGTTCAGATGATGTCAAGCGTGTGTGGCGGCAGCCAAGTGAGGAGTACAAAGACAAGTGTGTCTTGCTTACAGTCAAGCATGGTGGTGGGAGTGTCATGGTTTGGGGCTGCATGAGTGCTGTTGGCACTGGGGAGCTACAGTTCATTAGGGAACCATGAATACCAACATGTACTGTGACATACTGAAGCAGAGCATGATCCCCTCCCTTTGGAAACTGGGCCACAGGGCAGTTTTCCAACTTGATAACCACCCCAAACACACCTCCAAGACGACCACTGCCTTGTTAAAGAAACTGAGGGTAAAGGTGATGGACTGGCCAAGCATGTCTCCAGACCTAAACCCTATTGAGCGTCTGTGGGGCATCCTCAAATGGAAGGTTGAGGAGCGCAAAGTCTCTAACACCATGATGTCATCATGGAGGAGTAGAAGAGGATTCCAGCGGCAACCTGTGAAGCTCTAGTGAATGCCCAAGACAGTTAAGGCAGTGTTGGAAAATAATGGTGGCCACACAAAATATTGACACTTGGGCACAATTTGGACGTTTTCACTAATCAAATCAAATCAAACTTTATTTGTATAGCATTTTTAAAACATTAGATGCTGCGCAAAGTGCTTTACATAGATAAAAACAATAGACAACATTTAATTACATATTTTATATGATACAGCCCCACCCCTTCCAACCCTCCCGTAAACATACCCACAAACACAGCACACACGGGCATATACATCACTCCCCACTTCTCATTACACACATATAAAATAAAAGAGATATTGCTCGGCACCGAGGCACCACGTGAAGGAGCAACCATCTTGAGGAAACACTGGAGCTAAAACACATACAAAATAAAACTAAGAACACAAAGAGCAAAGGGAACTAAAGACCTATACTTAGAAACTGAGCTAAGAACACATCAAAATAAGAAAATCTAAAAGCAAATGGAGCTAAGAATGTAAAAACAATGGAACATAAATGACTACTTCAATAATAGTTAAACGGTTTGTTAAAAGCCAAAATTTAAAAAGGTACAAAAAGAACTAAGAACACATAAAAACAGGAACTAAAAAAACCCAGACTGAACTAAACACATCAACAAGAAGATGAGAAAATCTAAGAACAAATGGAGCCAAGAAGAACATAAAACAATGGAACATAAATGACTACTTCAGTAATAGTTAAACAGGTTTATTAAAAGCCAAATTAAAAAGGTGGGTCTTGAGCCTGTTCTTGAAAACATCTATTGACTCTGGGGCCCTGAGGCTCTCCGGCAGGCTGTTCCACAGACGAGGACCATAATAGTGAAAGGAAGCTTCACCAAAGGTCTTGGTCTTGACTATGGGAACCATTAACAGACCAGGCCAGTAACAGAGGACCTCAGGGTTTGCGAGGGCTCATAAGAAAAGAGCAGCTCAGATAGATGAGAAGGCCCAGACCATTGAGGCATTTAAAAACTACTAAGAGAACTTTAAAATTGATCCTAAAACACACAGAGAGCCAATGCAGTGATTCTAAAACTGGTGTAATATGCACCTGCCCCTTGGGCCTCATTAACACTCATGCTGCTGAATTTTGGAGCAGTTGGAGATGTGATATTCTTTTTTGAGGAAGACCAGAGAGCAGGGCATTACAATAGTCTATACGACTAGTAATAAAAGCATGCATCAAGACCTCCATACTGGCAAGAGAGAGAAAAGGGCGGACTCTGGCTATATTCCTAAGATGGTAAAATCCGATTTTTGTTACATTTTTAATGTGTGAAATAAAATTGAAGTCAGAGTCTAAAAGAACGCCCAGGTTCTTGACACAATGTGTAGGTTTTAGACCTAGCAATTTTGGTAGAAGTTTCTTTCTCTTGTCTCCAGGACCAATGATTAAAACTTCTGTTTTGCCTTGGTTGAGCTGTAGGAAGTTCTCTGCCATCCATGACTTTATATCTAAAATACAGTTCAAAAGGGCATTAATTGGTTTTGTGTCATCAGGAGACGTGGCAATGTACAGTTGAGTATCATCAGCATAGCTATGAAAATTGATGCCATGTCTCCTGATAACATCCCCAAGTGGTAACATATAAAGATTAAAAAGTATTGGCCCTAAAATTGAACCTTGGGGTACCCCACACTTGATTTCATGGATTGCCGAAGAACATGTATCCATACTTACAAAATAGCGGCGATCTGTGAGATAGGAATGAAACCATTCGAGAACTGTACCTGAGAGGCCCACCAGGTGTTTGAGTCTGCGTAATAAAATGTGGTGATCTACTGTATCAAAGGCAGCGCTGAGATCCAGCAGCACCAGGACTGACAGTTTGTGGGAGTCCATGTTACACCTGATATCATTAACGATTTTTAAAAGGGCTGTCTCTGTACTGTGGTTTGTCCTAAAACCAGACTGAAATTTCTCAAAAATATTGTGGTCCATAAGAAAATTGTTTAACTTGATAAAAACAATTTTTTCTAAAACTTTACTTAGAAACAGTAAGTTGGATACAGGTCGATCGTTACTGAGGATATCAGGATCTAAATTACTCTTCTTCAAAAGGGGCTTCACCACAGCCGTTTTAAAGACAGTGGGGAAAACACCAGTCTGAAGAGAGCAATTTACAATGTTTAAAATCTCATGTTTGAAGAATCCATAAAATGTTTTAAAAAGTGATGTGGGAATCGGATCTAAAAGGCAGGAGGTCAAGTTTACCTGGGAGAAAACTCTATCAAGCATCTTAGCATCAACCAGGGCAAAACAGTCCAGCGTTTCCTCAGCTAAAGGTGAGTCCAAGATTCCATTAAAAGCAGTCTTCTAGTCAGATAAAATGTTGGATCTAATAGAATCCACCTTGCACCTGAAGTGGTCTGCAAAACTCTCACAGAGAGAGTTTGATGGCAGGTTTGTATATTTATTAAAATTTGGGTTGATTAACTGATCAATGGTTGCAAAAAGGACTTTAGGGTTATTGTTATGGGTTGAGATTACGCTGGAAAAATACTCAATTCTCGATATCTTGACTGCATTATTGTATATTTTTAATTTATTCTGTAGTACTTGGTAATTGATAGTTAATTTGTTTTTCCTCCATTTCCTCTCAGCCATCCTGCATTTTTTTTTCAGTTTTTGGATTTGGTTATTTCTCCATGGAGGCTTTGTTTTTTTCCTAACTGTCCTTGTGATTATTGGGGCAACTCTGTCAATAGTTGATCTTAATTTACTGTTAAAATTATCAACAATAAAATCACATGATGCAGGTAAAATAACTGGGGGAGTGTTGCACAAGAGTTTAATAAAATCAGCAGCCACTTCAGGTGTCAGATGGCGCTTCCTCACAGTTTGCACCAAGGTCTCCTGTTGCATAAAACCAGTGATGTTAAAAAATACACAGTAATGGTCGGATACAGCCAAGTCAACAACAGAGGACACACTCGTGGGCAAGCCATGGCTAATGACAAGATCCAGAGTGCGTCCCCTGTTGTGAGTCGGCTGCATGACATGTTGAATAAAATTCATGGACGTAAGCAGGTCATTAAAATCTTCTGACACATGGTCGCCCTGCCTATCAGTGAGTAGATTAAAATCACCAGAAATGAGAATAAAATTATATGAGGAGTGGATTATTGATAAAAACTCAGAGAACTCATTAATAAAAACAGGGCAGTATTTGGGTGGTCTGTAAACCGTGACGCATAAAATTGCGGGGCTGCTAAAGACAAAAGCGTGGTGCTCAAATGCGGTATATTGATCAAGTAAAATTTGCTTTACTGCAAGTGAGGAAGAAAAAATTGATGCAGTACCCCCACCCTTCCTGCCCTTTCTTATGGAAAAAAACTGAACTAAAATTTGGTGGGGAAGCCTCAGTGAGAACCGCTGGTGCATCCGTGCCAAGCCACGTCTCTGCTAAAAATAAACAGTCAATTGTTAGCGAGTGACCGTATATTTAAAAGAGCCATGTTTAGGGTAGGTGGTGAGTTATTTATGGGTGGGTAATTTGTTTTCTGTGGATATTGTTAGGAGACTGATCCACAGAACGCAGGCAGCATGGGCGTGAGTTCTTGTAAACTGTATGTTTTATGGATGGAGGTCTGTCCATGATCAATGTCATAATGTGGAAGGTGGGTAGTGAATTAATTTCCAGACCAGATGGTGGAGGCTGACAAAAACGGGACTGGTGCTGGATCATCTTACTGGGGGTCAGAGATGTGAGTGGATCTGGAGGGGAGGGGTCGTGGGATGTAAACGGTCAATTGCGTGTTGTGGTTTGAATGATATGCATCAGGTTTGCTGCTAAAAGCTGGCTACCTGATGCATTTAAATGTATGCCATCAGATTTATAGAGATTGTGGCATCCCCAAAACAAGTTAAAATTGTCAATAAAATTAATGTTGCTGCTGCAGATGAACTTGAGCCAAGTTGAGAAGGCAAGAATACGGCTAAAACGATCAGATCCACGGCGCAGTGTGGGAATGGGGCCAGAAATAAAAACAGACTTTCCGCTGTTTGATAAAATATTAAAAAGTTTGCAGAAGTCATTTTTAGTGATTTCAGACTGTCTGCGGGTGGTGTCGTTAGTCCCTACATGAATAATAATCCGTGTGATGGAAGGAGGTTGTGACTGCAGCAGATCCGGGAGCTTTTCTAACAGGTCGGGGACAGTAGCTCCTGGGAAACAGTGAGTGATAGAGTTGAAATACCTGATGTGCCTGATGATGGAGTCACCGACGATCATCGTGGTTGGAGGAAAAAGCGGGTGGGATGTTGGTGTTTACAGGGTCCCTCGGCGAGAGTCAGTGCAGTGAGGTGGTGGCAAAGTGGGGGTCCCGTCGTTGGGACAGGTAAGGCCCCTTACCTCACCAGCCGACGAGCAAGGCAGTGAAGAACCGGAGGAGGGATTCCCTGACTACCCCGTGCAGTGTGGCCTCCTGGAGTGCCAGCGAACAGCCTCCCTCAGGATTATACGTCGGGCACAGGACTCTCCAGAAAGGAGCCGGAGCCGATGTGGCTCAGCTGGGGCCACGCCAGCCACCCCACTGCTGTCAGTCCTCAGCGGAGGAAAGGCTGCCAGGTCTTCCAGCGAAGGGACGGGTGCGACGTCAGCAGGGGCTGCGCGTCGTGTGGAGTCCAGGCAAACTGGAACCGGTGAAGCTGGAGCATCGGTGGAAGGTGGATTATCAGCCATTGCCAGAGCCTCATAGCGGTTGGAGACGGGCAGAGGAGGGCTGGTGGTTGACGCGTCTGAGGCCATTTTCCTGCCCCGGACCACCACCTCAGACCAGGCCATCTGATTCGGCATTGAGCAGGACAAGGGCTATGGACAGGCGGAGGGGTCCCAGGCGACTGTGTCTTGGAGGGCTGAGTCACTCAAGGCCATTTTTTTGGACTCCTGGGCCGCTAAAAGACTCATCGTCTGTGACAGCAGAGGAAGACGTAAGCTGAAGTTGGAGAGGAGCGTGTTTTTCTGCTGCAGTTCATCAGAGAGTCGTCGGATAGCCTCCTCCAGGTAAGCAATTTTCTTTTGTGCTTTCTGTAGGAGAATTTTATCATCCCCAGGCACTGTCATGTCCATTTTTTACTAAAAACAAACTGTCCAGCCGTTGGGAACTGTATGATCAATATAGCCGATCAATAAAGCTCTAGCTCCAGTTTAAAAAGTTAATATCACTAGATAGAAAGTTAATATCAATAAAAAAGATAAACATTTAAAATGGAGTAGATAAAATAAATAAAAACAGATAAAATAACCAGTCTGTGACCGAGGTTGGTTCAGTTCCTCCTGATGGTTCCCAGATGTAATGACGGCCACTGGGAGGGTCTGCTGGGATACGGTAACGAGAGGGGTGTACTCACTTTTGTTGCCAGGGAGAGGGGTGTACTCACTTTTGTTGCCAGCAGTTTAGACATTAATGGCTGTGTGTTGAGTTATTTTGAGGGGACAGCAAATTTACACTGTTATACAAGCTGTACACTGACTACTTTGCATTGTATCAAAGTGTCATACTGTATCTTCAGTGTTGTCCCATGAAAAGATATAATAAAATATTTACAAAAATGTGAGGGGTGTACTCATTTTTGTGAGATACTGTATATAAGAGCATATTCTATTCCATTCTTGGAATTTCCCCATTGTGGGACTAATAAAGTCTAATCTTATATTGTTTGAAAACCTCCACTTTTATGGGTTTACAAGTAAGAAGTGTGATCTGAAAACCTGTAGGCTTTGATATTTCTGTTTGTTTGTTGGCAGGATAATTAAAAACTGATGGTACTGATTTGCATTAAAAATCATCACAGATGGAACCTGGCCCCATTGAGAGGTTATTAATGTTTTTACCAGGGTTTGTCTGTTTGTCTGTTACCAACATAACTCAAAAAGTTATAAACGGATTTGGACGAAATTTTCAGGACAAGTCCAAAATGGGACGAGGACGAAATGATTAGATTTTGGTGATGATCTGAGAGTGCATACCTCAGCCAAGGCTCTCATCTTCTCACAGTGTGTTAGCAACAATACTCCAAAACTGATGGACAGACTTTGATGCCATTTTCACCACAAGTGGCTATAGGCCTACATACAAACCCATTACATTTTGGAGGTGATCCATGAGAAACGGAAGGAGCCTTGGCGGAGGTATGCGCTCTATGAGTGCTTTTCTAGTTTCATTTTTATAATGATAGCAGTTCAAATATCAAGGGTACAAAAAAAATAGAAATCCTGATCTTTTAAAATGCAAAACAAGAAATGCAATCTTTTCTTTAAAACTTGTCTTTAGTGTTACTTTATGTCAGTTAACCAAATGCTTATTTTTAAAGTGGCTCCTCATGAATAAGCCCTTGACTTAATCATAAAAATATTTTGTTACGAGAAATGTAATGATGGTAAAGAGCTAAAATTTGGTTCTTTTCTTAATTAAAGAAACTTTCTTGATTCATCACGCTCTAACTAATCAAAATCTACTATAAAGTCTTTCAGGTGTCGAGGTCTCTGCCAGACTCTGGTCGAGAATCTCATGGGGTGTAGCACTGCTGCTGACCCCAGCAAACACTCCTGGGGGTTCTCAGGTTCCGCATCAGCAAAGTCCCAACCTGGATCCGTCATGTCTGTGGTCGTCCTGTGATCCGAGGTCAGGGTCTATGGGGATTTTCGGAGGCGGCTAGCATGCTACCATGACCCATCAGAGAGACGGAACGTGGCTGGACCCAGCTGTGCTGTGATCTGCGATGGTGTTGTCCAGAACGACTGCAGTTTATGGGCATGGTGAGGGTGCCTGATTCTGACCCAGTCCAACATTGCGAATTGGGGCTGCCTCACCCAGCATTTCCTGTAGAACCTTAGTTTCATCCAACACTGCTGCTCAACCACCATCCCCCTCGGTGATGGTCTCTGTGCTGGGATTGCTCCCTCTGGGGGGTAAGCAGTCCAGGGGAAGGCACATTTCGCGTCCCAACATCAATACTGCCGGTGAGCAGCCCATCATGACATGAGGTGTTGCTCTATAGTGCAACAGGGTACTCTGTCATGCAGCCAGGAACTGGAGACCGTCTGCCAGATGTGCTCTGAGACCATTCTTTAGGGTTTTGTTGAATCTTTCTATCACCCCCCACCCCCACCCCTGTTTGCTTGTGGATGGCAGAATGCGGTCTTTTTGTGTTTGATACCTTGCTCACTAATGAATGCCTCAAAACCCACCAAGATGAACTGTGGGCCATTGTCCATCGTAATGGCATCTGGTACACCCCAGCGAGCGAAGAGGGAGGTCAGGAAGTCGGTGACCACGTCGGTTGTGACTGAGCCGGTGGGCATTACCTCTGGCCATTTTGAGTGGAGGTCGTACACCACCAGTCTCTGTCAATGCCCGGCCACCAGACCGACCCCCTGCACCGTTGTTTCACTCTGACCATGCCCAGGTGACCCTTGTGCAGCATGGTTAAGATGCCACCCTTTAGCATTTCTGGAATTATTGTGCAGTGTCCTTTTGCCACGCAGGCGTCATTCTAGCATGCCAGATCGTCCTTGACTCTATGGAAACGTGCTAGCTCTCCCGGTACCTTTGCAGGCCATCCCTTACGGATAAAAGAACGTAGCTGCGTTAGGGTCGGGTCCTGTTCTGATGCCACCTGGAGCTCCTGGAGAGAGACTGTGTTCTGGAAAGGCCCGTGTAGCATGTTGATCAGCTCCGTCTCCAGGGGATTTCGGTCACCATTTAGGTTGGTTTTGGGTGTGGCTCGGGAAAAAAGTTCACCACTACGTTCTCTCTGCCCAGCATGAACTGGGTGGTGAAGTTATATGCTCGCAGTCTTTCAGTCCACCTATAGATGTGCAGAAGTCTGTGTCCTGACCTGGACGTTTCCAGCAGTGCTATGAGGGCTCTGTGGTCCATTCGTAGCATGTAGTGTCATCCGTAGAGGTATATGAGCCAACACTCGCACACCTAGGCACACGCCAACACCTCCCTCTCCTCCACCGTGTACTTCTGTTCAGCTGGTGTGAGGGAATTCGATCCGAATGCCACTGGGCATTCCATTCTGTCTCCAAGCTGTGACATGACAGCTCCTACCGCACAGCCAGTCGCATTGCACGTCACCAAGGTGGGACTCTGTGGGTTGAAGTGGGTCAGCACAGGTGGAGAAGTGAGTTGTGACTTCAGTCGATTAATGGCAGCTGAGCATGGTGGAGTCCATTCCCACGGCACGTCCTGTTTCAGGAGGACGCACAGTGGTTCTGTCGTTTCAGAGTAGCGAGGGATGAAGCGCTCGTAGAAATTCACCATGCCCAGAAAAGACGAGATTTGTGCGGGGGTTGTAGGCTCTGGTAGCTGCTGGACCACTTCCACATTCGATGGCTACAGCGAGCTCCAGTGTCTAAACCCCTCTCCAGTTCACACACTACAGATGTCACAGCCAATAGCATCACTAGCTTCACGTTACATGCCATAGTCTTGTTTTGAGTTGTTGGGTTGCCAGGTAGTGAATTATTCAGCTAAACACCTGAGTCTGAAGCCAGACGTCAGTTTCTTAGTCGTTCTCAACTATGGCATGACAAAGGAGCAGGACAAATATGGGTTCTGTTTTTGATGGCTGATGTCTGCTGAAGAGTCTCAAAGGGCTGAAAAGTCACGCTGAGGTGACCACCTTTGTTCTGACAGGTAAGGTAACCAGTACTAGCTATGATGCTAACTAGCTCATACATCCTCCGCTGTTTCATTACCCCCCCCACCAAAGAATTCTGTTCGTGGGGGGCAGTCTAAACTCTATGTAACCAACTAAATTTTATTTCTGACATGTTCATATTATAATTGTGAGTGTATGATAATCAGTCCCTCCAGGATTTCGCGATGTTGCGATCGTGCCAATTCACACGAAATCAGCCAGTCAGCACAACTATTGCGCAACCTTGCAACTTTATCCAATCACCGCAACTTGCCCACAGTTTTGGCCAATCCTTGTCAATGTCCATCAATTTCACCAGTCAAATTTGTCTCTGACTGGCGGGTCAGTCTAACCAACCAAATGCATATTGCTGCATCGCGTTCACCTCTGTGTTTACAGGAGTATTAATGGAACACATCAGCAAACAGTGTGTGATTTAAAAAAAACAAACAAACAAAACACTCACCCGTGAGGTTTCCAACGCCGTCCCTTCCTCCGTCTCCCCCAGCCTGCCTGTGGACGTTTCACCATATCTCCGTCCTGACCATGTGTACAAAGCACTGGGTTTGTGTTGAAAAACGTCAACCTGCCCCAAAAGCACCCCGTTGCGGGAGTGTGCGTGAGGAGAAATGCCATGAAACTATTAACACTACAGTGAGTGTTTACATTTTACACATCTTTAGAGGTAAAATCATTACTACATCTAGTCAATAAGCTTTTAAGCTGTCGATCTCCAGTCTGGATGGACAACCCCCCACCACCACTGTTCCACCATAAATGAGAGATGTGTGTCAACACCAACGTGACCAACAGACAGGTAGGAGTTAGGCACAGGAAAGAGAGAATAGTCTCTAATTTTTTTTTTTCAGAAAAATACAGACTCCTATAGACAGTACAGATGAACAGAATAAATTCTTTATTTTTTCCTCTCCACTTGGTGCTGAGTGGTTGGGGACCGTAGGGAGTTTTCAAATGAAGGTGCTGCTAATAATTTCCAAATCTGCTCTTTAACATGCATTCAATGCAATTTAGCAATAATGGATATTGTTTTAATGTTTGTATTTGCTGTTGCACAAAAGAGTTTTTCTGTATAGCAGAAGTTTCTACTTAATTTACAAATCACTATAATAGGAAATTTTTGACAATCCTGTGTTTTTCTTGTATTGTTATATAGAATATCGCTGCAGTAAACTGGAAAAAAACATCTTTTTTAAAATTAGTAATTCTTCCCACAACTTTTACAGCAAAAAACATTAAAAACATTGCAACTTTTATTGCAACTTTTTAAAAAAAGCTCCTGTGAATTCAAGCTTTTTGGGACACAACAATCATAAAAAACATCCTGCGAAATCCTGGAGGGACTGGATTTCAGCCAATATATGGTGTGGAATAGACCCCACTGACTGCTCCTTACCAAGCTGACACGTATGACAGGTTTATGATATGATCAACATTTACATATGAATGTAACAGCACATACTAATTGTGCAGCAGTCATGCTTTACATCAACTTTTTTTTTAATTATCAGCTTTGATATGCAGATGCTCAGTGTTATAATTTGGTATACAGTGAAAAAAGTTACAGTTGTTTATTACTGTTACAGTTTAAGATAATAATGTACAACTTCATTGATCACCATGGTGGAAATTGAGGTTAAAATAGTTTAAAAAGTTTTAATAGTAGAATAAACAGGTCTTAATTTATTTTCTTACTAACTAATGTTACTGCACATCATTAGTCACAGAATTTCTTGAGTACTTGAAGCAGATGTAATTCTGTATGTAGAAATTTATGTCAGATTTTTGATTATCCAAGTAATAAACCATAACATTTTTTTCACCCTCTGTAAGGACTTCCTCCATCATGAGGTGAATAAGCACAGATGGGTGTTTGGACGATGCCATCATGATGCAGCAGAGAAGAGCTCCACCAAACAGTGACTGGAGAGAGGGTCTACAGCTTCTGACGTCCTCACTGATGTGATGGACCAGTGGGGGTCAAGGACACTGTTATGAATGGCCTGTCTGGGGCAGAAAGACCCACGCGCTGGACTGCAGTAGTGACATTTAATAACAAAAAATCCAAAACTGTACAGGAAACACAAATATACAAGCAAGGGTAACATACAAGGACAGGCACTCCAGAGCCGGAAACGGTCTAGAGGAGATGAGGAGACGACTCAGTGGAAACAGATTCAGTCACATCAGATCAAGACTGCTACAGTGAGACAATAAGCTGACAGAACTTAAATAACAGGCAAACAAATGAGCGGGCAGGTGACCTAATTATACAACTGCTCACAGCTGAGATGGATGGGGAACAGACAGTGAGCAGCTGGTGGGAGTGTCTGGAAAAGGAGGAAGGGGCTCGTGTCACCAAACCAAAATATATACAGAAACTGACAAAATAATATTAACCCTCTGAGTGTGGGAATTTGCGTGCCCCTAGTGGCAGAGCGTGGTGCTGTGCCTGTCATCTCACTCTGACATGATCAGCTCCATTCAGGATTTGTACTGATCTGTCAGTTTCAGAAGGTGGCAGACATCTGTTGGAGGACTCAATGGATGACACGTAATACACCGAAGAAGAAGAACTCTTCATTTCCTTTTCCTGTTTTTAGCATTTTAGCCCAGAAAGCTAATATGTCCACGATCGGTCATTGTCACCGTCAATTTGTTGGCTTTGTACACGGAAAATAGCCAGGGGATACAAGCGAAATTTATGTGGGATAATCATAAGACTTTGTAGATGTGATAGAGACTGTAAATGACCGACAGAATGCAAAATAACAACCACGATGGGTGAAAAGGCAGCAACCACGCCTGCCAGCCAGCCCCCCCTTTGTCAAAAGTAAGTGAGGAATTTCAGTTTTTTTTAAATGTACTGATTTCTTGTTCATATACTTTGAAGATAAGATGATGAGGTACCTCTGTACAAAAAACGGTGTCAAAAGACTGAACCATTCTTTGTGTAAATACGTCCAAAGCCCAGTTTTGACTGAGTTATGGAATTTAAAGAGGTGCCACGATATTATGCAAATTAGATGCATAAATTTATTCCTATCTGAAACTTTGGATCATATTTTACATCTTTCTATTTGACAGTAAGCCATTATCTCTTACCACTTTCAAGTTATAGCCTTGGAAATCTGAACTATTTTATTGACAAAAAATATTTACCACTCTTGACCACTAGGAGTTATGTCACAATTCGGCGACATACACACTCAAAAGGTTAACAGACATAAACTACTCAGAAATAAATTAAGAGTCTGAGCTCTGTGAAGACACTGCGCTCAGACTCATGACAGAGCCCCCCCATTTAAGGGGTGGATTCCAGACACCCCAAGGTAACACCCAAAAGGACCCCCCCCCCAAAAAAAAAGACACGGTACAGCAATGAACCACCCCAGGTGGGAGGTGGGGGACACAGGCAGGAGGGAACAAAAAGATGGAGCCTGCTCAGGACCAGCACCCACGCTACGCCAGGCCCCTGGGCTCTCTAGGCCAAAGAACTAAGCTGTTCGGGTGGCCGACTGAAATCCCAGGCCAGACAGACGGCAAGGTGGTATGAGTAAGGTGGCCTGCTGGAGAATATGGGCCACCCAACCCAGCGGTTGAATCTATCGGGCAGCCGGCCAGAGTTCTTAAGCCACCAAGACCGGAGGGGTGACCCAGGAAGTGGCTTCCCCACAGGGAGGCCCGATGAAGGGATGAAGGGTCGAAGGAGGGGGACCATGATGGTGTCTGGTAGCGGAGGAGAACCCATGACGGCGTCTGGCAGTGAAGGAGGAACCATAACGATGTCGAGCAGAGGAGGGGAGGCCTCAACGGCCTCAGGCTGGCTGGCAACACCCCCAGTGGTTCCGGACTGAGACACAGTTGCACCCGCGGAAGTCCCGGACTGGAACATAGCTGCATCCATGGTGGCTCCGGGCTGGAGCATGGCAGCACCCGTGGTGGCTCCGGAGTGGAGCAATGCTGCATCCACAGTGGGCATGGACTGGGCCAATGCTGCATCCACAGTGGGCCAGGACTGGGCTAATGCTGCATCCTCGGTGGACCCAGACTGGGCCAGTGCTGCACGCATGGTGGACCCTGGGCTGGGGCATAGCACCCATGGTGGGCCCAAACTGGAGCACAGCATCCATGTTGGATTTAGGCTGAGGCGCAACACCCAAGAGGATCCTCAACCAGAATGCAGCACCCATGGAGACTCGGACCGAGGAAGAGGAGCCCAGACGATGGCCTTGGGCAGAGGGGGAGCTACACCAACGGAGGTCCCGGGGTGGGACAGAACACCCGTGACGACCTCCACTGTGAGGGAAGCTGGACTCCTGTCGACCTCGGGCGGTGAGCCTGGACCCACGGAGGCATCTGGTTGTGCTGGAACATTCCCGAAGACCCTGGGAGAAAGTTCAGGCAACACACACACAGAAGCAGGATCAGGGTCACTGGCAGCGGTGGAGCCCGGCGAGGCGAGCTCAGGCGCAATGGGCACCCGGCTCGCCTCACCAAGATCCAGGCAAGATTTCTCCAAAACTGAGACAAGAAAAACAAACAAGAGCACTTGCCTGAGCTCCACCGCCATCCAGGGCCCCGTCAATCCAGACGACGATGACGTCTCGGGCCCGGTCCTTTGAAGGTCCACCTCTGTTTCTAACTCTGCTGCGGTGGCCTCTGCAGCAGGCATAATGGTGGATGCAATCTTGGTGCCTCCAGGCAGAGTGACCCACGCTGGTGACTCCTCCAGAGTGGCAGCTGGGGTTCGGCTCACCATTGGCACCGGAACTTGGTCCTCCAGGGCCACAGGCTCCTCCCATGTCTGGTGGCTCAATCCCAGGGTCAGCGGACACTCAGGGGCCAAAGGAGAAAACATGGAGAGGGCTGGTGAGCAATTAATTACTGCAGCATGTGGTGAGAGCTCAGGGGACTGCACATCCTGAGCCTCCCTACCGGGAATCAGGCAAGGCATATCATCATAAATTGAAGAAGAATAAAATGACACCTGCCTGTTTTCCCAGTGTTTGATGTTGCCTGCTGCAGTGGTTGGAAAGTCATCCCTCTCCGTGGCTATGGTGAACATGGGCCCCCCTGAGGATTGTGGAGGAGCCGCGCCTGTGGTCACAGAGACGGACGTAGCTGGGAAACCAGCGGAGGGCCTCTCGGCAGCAGGAGAGGACGCCGAAGTGGAGCAAGGAACAGCAGCTACAAGGCGGAGTGAAGCTGATGATTCAGTCGGAGAAAAGAGGACCGAAGGCTATACTGCTGAGGGAGGCTTCTGCTTTGGTGTCCAGGAAATGGCTGCTGGAGAGGCGGGAGAATTCCTCCGGCAGTCCGGAGCGGGACGATGGTGTCGCTGTGGAGCTGCTGGAGCAGGCGAGGAGGAGGCTGATGGCAAAGGTGGGAGTGGAGGAAGGGAGAGTCTCAGCACCGAGGGGTGGAAGCACACACTGGGTTTGACCTCCAGCAAATTAGCGACTCCACCCCAACACAGCATCTCGTCCTTATGGGATGAGTAGTTCTGAGCACCGATCGCCATGTTCTCAATCATTGAGACAAAGTCCAGCTCATCCCGGCTCCACTATCTCCTCCTCTGGTCTGATTCACCTGATGGAAACATGACAGCTCTGCAGGACAGGTTAGTGATTTAAAAAAAACAAAACAAATGGGCGAAAAATGCACTAACTGCAGCAGCTGGGTCTTATTCCTGGCGGCAGTCTTCTGTCATGAATGGCCCCTCTGGGGCAGAGACAGACCTATGCGCTGGACTGCAGTAGTGACATTTAATAACAAAAAATCCAAAACTGTGCATGAAATACAAAAATACAAGCAAGGGTAACTTACAAGGACAGGCACTCCAGAGCCGGAAACGCTCTGGAGGAGATGAGGAGACAATTCAATGGAAACAGATTCAATCACATCAGATCAAGACTGCCGCAGTGAGACAATAAGCTGACAGAACTTAAATAACAGGCAAACAAATGAGCAGCAGGTGTAGGTGGATGAGCGGGCAGGTGACCTAATTACACAACTGCTCATAGCTGAGATGGCTGGGGAACAGACAGTGAGCAGCTGGTGGGAGTGTCTGGAAAAGGAGGAAGGCGTTTGTGTCACCAAACCAAAATATATACAGAAACTGACAAAATAATATTATCAGACATAAAATACTCAGAAATAAATTAAGAGTCTGAGCTCTGTGAACACACTGCGCTCAGACTCATGACAGACAGAACATCAATATCTGACCTTTAGTTGAGTATGATGCAAAGTTTTACATTTAAAAAGTCACAACAAGGACTATTAACATTGATATATATTATTATGAACTACCACAGTGCTTGCAAATTAGATATTACCCCCCCACACACACACACACAACATCATTGTAAAGGAATGCTTATGCATACACACACAGGCCTCTTATTCATAAGGAATGCATAGCTCAGGGTGTGATAAAACAACAGGACACGGAGACATCACAGCCGGAGTCCACGGGAGCCATGAGGACAAAGGAGCCAGGAGGACAATAGACCATTGTTGGAGGCTAGTTGGAAACACCCAGCTGCTGAACTATAACTGTATTGAATTTCCTGTGAGGAGCACACTTTCTTACAGAGTATGCTGAAGGTAGTGTCCACAGCTGTGTCTTGGAACTTTCTGCGTGTTAGAATAAAAGTTAAGCTGAGGAATAATACTGTTTTTGTGATTATTTCAGTGGTTAACTGAAAAGATCCTGCTAACTGTCTTTTTAGTATAATTTCAGCAATTGGTGAAGAATACAGGCAGTTAGCCAATTGCATTGATGGACATCAGGACACAAAGCTTTGGCTGGTTACTGCAGACAATCTGGGGCCCCAAATCAAAAGGTGAGCAGTGAGCCCTTTTTGAAATCACTGTAGGACTGTCTGTAGTATTCAGTAAAGTAAGTCTTTTGTCCTGTTTTTTAAAATTTTATTGAAGAAAAAACTTAATACAAAGATAATGTTATATGTTGTGGCTATTTTTTATGATTGTAAGAACATGCAGAGAGTCTCATAAGCATTCACATGTTAGGGTCAATTCAATGAGCTGCTTTTTATAGATACTGTAAATAAGAAATATTAATACAATACGAGAACTTAATTTACATCAACTAGAGAGCATAAATAACCACTTTTTATACATAAATAAGAAATATCAATACAATGCGGTGCATGCGCATGTGCACACAGCGACCGGCAGCTGGTGAAAAAGTTTGTCGTCTGTGTGTCTGTTTTTATGTACTTTTATATGTTTTTACGAAATCCTCTGTGTCTTTTCTGCCCTGGAGTGTTTGTGGACTATATGGCGAAGAGCTCCCTGGTTCCAACAACATGGACTTCCTTCCCTTTCTTGCACTGATGCTACTTTTCCTCCGGCTCTTTGTCTATGAGGTAAACGCGTTCGGCATCATGGCGGGCAGGATACATTATTCCAGGGACATGTTGCTGCATTTAAACACGGTTGATGCAGCGGCTGTGATTGAGCCTAAGCCGCAACTGCCAGACTTTATTTTGAGAGACGGACACAGCGGTGAAAAGAGAGACGGGAGAGACGGCAGAAGGAAGCGCGGAAGGCGTGGAGGTGTGAAATTGCACCTGAGAAGACGTCAGTTTGGTAACATTCCTCTTCCTTCTATGATTTTTGGGAACGTACAGTCTCTGAGAAACAAGGTGGATGAAATTCAAGGGAATGCACGCTACCAGAAGGACTTTAAGAACTGCTGTGTCATGGCTTTCACCGAATCTTGGCTTACTGTGCATGACCGAGACGCAGACCTGTGGACTGACGGCTTTGGAGCCCCGCTGCGCTCGGATCGGCAGGAAGAGGTAACGGGGAAATGTCAGGGGGGCGGCATATGTTTATACATTAATAAGCAGTACTGCACATCTGTCACGGTCAGAGAGCGCATCTGTACACCCGATGTGGAGCTGCTGTCTGTGTCACTACGCCCCTTTTATTTGCCTCGCGAGTTCCCCCAGCTTTTCATCACAATTGTGTATATTCACCCGAGGGCAGACGCTGACTCCGCCTGCAGCACTATCTTTGATGTGATCCAGCAGCTGCAATCAATTTCTCCAGAGGCTCCAAACTTCATTCTTGGGGATTTTAACCATGTTTCTTTAAAGAAGACACTTAATAAACTTTTATCAGTATGTCTCCTGCCCAACCAGGCGAAAAAAGACATTGGACCTGTGCTATGGATCCATAGAGAGGGCCTATAAATCACTCCCCCTTCCTCCTTTAGGATCCTCAGATCACAACTGAGTACATTTGCTGCCCACATATAAAACTGCTCTCAGAAGAGGCAAGGTGGAGATGAGAGACATTGATGTGTGGACAGAAGATTCAGTGCACAGCCTCCAGGAATGCTTTAACTGTACAGACTGGGAGATGTTCACACTGGCCTGAGGAGATGATTTGGACTCTTTGGTGGACGTCACACGCTCCATACATGGCTTTCTGTAAAAATAAGATTGTTCCATGTAAACGTGCCAAAATATATCCCAACAACAAACCATGGGTTACAAAATCAGTTAAATCCTGCTTACAGAGGAAAGCACTTGCCTTTAAACAGGGGTCTGTTTCTGAGCTACAGGTTACCACAAAAGAGCTGAAGTCCGAAATTTTAAGAGCAAAACAGAATTATAAATCAGAGTTGGAAAGCAAGATGGCAACAAAGAAACTTGGTTTAGCCTGGGCCAGTATGAAAACTATTGCAGGCCTTCAGAGCACAGAGCGCAGTAATCGTGTGTTTTTAGATGGTTTTAATTCAGACACAGAGCTGGCTAATGCTCTTAATTGTTTTTATGGTCGTTTTGACTCCTTTGATTTTAGCACTGAAACCCAAGATTTGAAACAGAAACTCAAAGACAATCAGCACTTTAATATTGAGGTGCAGGATATTAAAAGGGAGTTCTGCGCTGTAAAAGTGAACAAAAGTCAGGGCCCTGATAATATATGTGGGTGATTGGTAAAGTCCTGTGCACATGAACTGAATCCTATATTTCATTACATTTTCAATAAGTCCTTACAGACACAACATGTGCCTAAGAGCTGGAAAGAAGCCATGGTTGTTCCCGTTCCAAAATCCAGCTGTCCTAAAACGGTAAACGACTTTAGACCAGTTGCTTTGACTTCAATTTTAATGAAAATTTTTGAAAAACTGGTCAGATGTGAGGTCCTAAAGCAGACTGAGCATGCATTGGATCCTCTGCAGTTTGCCTATAGGCCTCACAGAGGAGTGGAGGACGCCACTGTCACTCTGTTTAACATGCTTTTTAAACATCTGGATTTTAATGGGACACACGCCAGACTTTTATTTGTGGACTTTTCCTCCGCCTTTAATACAATCCAACCTCATATCTTAGTTGAAAGGCTCCTGCAGCAATTTGATTTGAGCAATAATCTGGCGGGTTTGGATTCTGGATTTCTTAACCAACAGGACGCAGAGAGTAAGGGTCAATGGTACATTGTCTGACCTAAAGTGCTCTTCTACTGGCTCTCCTCAGGGGTGTGTGTTGTCACCACTACTCTTCATCCTGTACACAAACATGTGTCGGAGCAGACATGACAACAGACACATTATAAAGTATGCTGATGATTCAGTTATTGTCAGTCTCCTCCAGGATGGTGAGAGTGGCCACGGCCCAGTAGTTGATGATTTTGTTCACTGGTGTGAGGATTCCTACCTGCAGCTGAATACGACAAAAACTAAAGACATGATTATTGACTTTAGGAGGAAAACTCCCAGGCACAAAGTCACCGTACTAAAAGGCCAGACCACCGAATGTGTACAATCCTACAAATATCTTGGGACGATTATTGATAGTAATTTAAACTTTGAAGAGAACTGTGAAAGGGTGTGCAAAAAGAGTCAGCAACATTTGCATTGCTTGAGAAAACTTGCACGCTTCCAAGTTGACCGAACCATAATGACAATGTTTTATCGGGCTTTTATTGAATCTGTTTTAACCTTTTCTTTAGTGTCATGGTTTGGTCAGATAAAACTGAAACAGAGGAAATCCTTGGATCAGGTAGTTAGATGGTCCAGTCGTTTGCTTGGTGAGCCACAGCTGAGCCTGACATCCCTGTACACCAGACAGGTACAGAGGATGGCTACCTCCATTTTAAATGATGACTCCCACCCTTTGCACTGCAACTTTCAGCTTCTTCCCTCAAGACGGAGGTTTGCTGTCCCAAAAAGTAGAACCCAGCGCTACAAAAACAGCTTTGTCCCTGCTGCTGTCAAAGAGTTGAACAAGCTGTAAAAATATTTTGCGCATAATTTAGGTACCTATTTATTAACTCAATTTTATATTTAAATCACCCTTTATTGTCATTCAACTGTACAACCAATCATGTACAGTAGAACGAGATTGTGCTTTACCTATCTACTGTGTTAATCACACACACTCCAAGTGTAGAATCAGAGGACCGCTGCCATGCAAGGCGCCGCCACAAATTTCCCTCCTCCATTCCATTATTGCTGAGCACCAAGCTGGACGGCAGGAAGTTCCACTTTTATATGGTCTTCGGCATGGCCCGGCCGGGATTTGAACCCCTGCCTCCCGGGTGTGGGGCGGATGCTCTACCAACTGAGCCACCACTCCGGTGGTGGCTCAGTTGGTGGTGGCTCAGTTTACTTATTTTTGTAGGATGTCACTTGGGTTCTAAATATTTTATTGGGTTTTAGACCTTTGAGTTTTTAACCTCTTTGACTAGTTTTTAACTTTTAATATGTCCCGCCAGTCTTAATAGAATTCTGGTAGAAGCTTGGACAGGCTGTTATTCCAGATTGAGATCGGGGTTCTGAGTTGGGACCGTTAAAATCCTGTACATATCACAAACTTTTTTTCCCACATAGTTTGATAATTTTTTCCCAACATAGTTTAATAACTTTTGTCTATAGATAAAATGTCGAGCAAAGTATTATTAGCAGAGGAGTTGGTGGATAAAGCTTGAAAGTCAATCGAGAATCAGACAGATAACAAGAAGAAGGTGAAAGAGAAAAATTCAGGAAATGGGTGATGGAGCAGCAGACCTTAGGGCATGTTCCTGTTGAAACATGTTTATTTCTATGTTAGTACATTGTGTTATTGCACTTTGAGATTTTCTATTTAGTATTTCGGTTTAGAAATGTGTTGGCACTCCTGGCTGAGTAGCGCTGTCCATGGTACTGAAAGGGTTCTAAATTGATAAAGTTTTATTAAAGTTTATATACAAAGTTACTAAATATAATATAAATGTAACAGTTGCAAGAAAAATATAGGTATGCTGTTGTTCTCAAATTATTTTTATATATAAAAATGTTTCAAAAATATCCCCCTACCTCTCTCCCCCATCATGGTATCTTAAACCCATTGAGCTGTATATAGCCCATGGTCCATAAAAGGATCTTAAGGAGATCTGTGATATGTTGCCCTCTCTAATGTCCGGAGGCTCCCTATGGATAAGGACAATGACTAAAGCCACCGTGGGGCGTAGATTATGCATGGCAGGTGTGAGACGCATAATAGTCACTCACAATAGCACAGCAGCGCTGAATAACTGGAGGAATAACATAGAACTGGAGGCTAACAAAACAGATGCAACAGAAGAAGAGCCGTTTATAGACCATTCAGAGGCACTTTTTCCAGGTATTATGCACTCTATATCCAGTAGACCAGGGGTCACCAACCTTTTTGAAACTGAGAGCTACTTCAAGGGTACTGAGTACTGCGAAGGGCTACCAGTTTTATACACATGAAAAAAAATTGCACCATTTAAGTTTATATATTACTATTAATGATTACTGATATTCATCTATGTGAAAATACTGATCACATTAATGAATTTCCACAATAATTATTAAAAATGATTTAACCAGGTAGGAAACAGATACATTTCAACATACAACACTTTATTTCTAATCTCTTTAAATGTCTCATTTTCAAATGATAACTTCTACAAGTAGGAAATCTTCATGTCCAATTTTTAACAAATTTTGAACCATGTTTGTACAAGTTATCAATTACACTGGTCAACACCAAATTTATTGTCTCAGTTTTTTTTTTTTTAGCTGATTTAGGACAATTTTGTCGTCCGGTGGACGAAAGGGTTGCTTCCCTGCGCCTTCGGGTTGGGAAACGGGTCCTGACCATCATTTGTGCCTATGCACCAAATGATGTTTCAGAGTACCCACCCTTTTTGGAGTCTGTGACTGGGGTGCTGGAGGGTGCTCCTCCTGGAGACTCCATTGTCCTACTGGGGGACTTCAATGCGCACGTGGGCAACGACAGTGAAACCTGGAGGGGGGTGATTGGGAGGAACGGCCTGCCCGATCTGAACCCGAGTGGTGTTCAGTTATTGGACTTCTGTGCTAACCACAGTCTGTCTATAACGAACACCATGTTCAAGCATAAGGGTGTCAATATGTGCACCTGGCACCAGGACACCCTAGGCCGCAGGTCGATGATCGATTTTGTTATCGTATCATCAGACCTGCGACCGTATGTCTTGGACACCCGAGTAAAGAGAGGTGCAGAGCTGTCAACTGATCACCACCTGGTGGTGAGTTGGATCCGATGGCAGGGGAGGAAGCCATTCAGACCTGGTAGACCCAAACGTATAGTGAGGGTGTGCTGGGAGCGTCTGGCTGAGGCCCCTGTCCGGGAGGTCTTCAACTCCCACCTCCGGAAGAACTTCAACCACATTCCGAGGGAGTCTGGAGACATGGAGTCTGAATGGGCCATGTTCTCCACCTCTGTTGTTGAAGCAGCAGCCCAGAGCTGCGGCCGCAAGGTGGTCGGTGCATCTCGTGGTGGCAACCCCCGAACCAAGTGGTGGACACCAGTGGTGAGGGGGGCCATTAAGCTGAAGAAGGAGTCCTATCAAGCTTGGTTGGCTTGTGGGACTCCCGAAGCAGCTGAGGTGTACCGGCAGGCCAAGCGGAGTGCAGCTCGGGTGGTTGCTGAAGCAAAAACCCGGGTATGGGAGGAGTTCGGTGAGGCCATGGAACAAGACTTTCGGTCGGCTTCAAAGAGATTCTGGCAAACTGTTCGGCGGCTCAGGAGGGGAAAGCAGCTCCCCGTCCACACTGTGTATGGTGCGGATGGGACACTGTTGACTTCAACTGGGGATATCGTCGGGCGGTGGAAGGAATACTTCGAGGATCTCCTCAATCCCACTGATACGCCTTCCACAGAGGAAGCAGGGTTTGGGGACGAGGGGGATGACTCGCCTATCACAGGGGCTGAGGTCGCCAAGGTGGTTAAAAATCTCCTTGGTGGCCGGGCCCCGGGGGTGGACGAGATTCGCCCAGAGTACCTCAAGGCCCTGGATGTTGTTGGGTTGTCATGGTTGACACGCCTCTGCAACATTGCGTGGAGGTCGGGGGCAGTGCCTTTGGCATGGCAAACCGGGGTGGTGGTTCCTCTCTTCAAAAAAGGGGACCGGAGGGTGTGCTCCAACTTTAGAGGGATCACACTCCTCAGCCTCCCTGGGAAGGTCTATGCCAAGGTACTGGAGAGGAGAGTCCGGCCGTTGGTCGAACCTCGGATTCAGGAGGAGCAATGTGGTTTTCGTCCTGGCCGTGGCACATCGGACCAGCTCTTTACCCTCTCGAGAATTCTTGAGGGTTCGTGGGAGTTTGCCCAACCAGTTTACATGTGTTTTGTGGACTTGGAGAAGGCATTTGACCGCGTCCCTCGTGGATTTTTGTGGGGGGTGCTTCGGGAGTATGGGGTATCGGGCTTGTTGTTACGAGCTATTCGGTCTCTGTACGACCGTTGTGAGAGTTTAGTTCGCATTGCCAACACTCGGTCGGAGTCATTCCCAGTGAGAGTTGGACTCCGCCAGGGCTGCCCTTTGTCACCGGTCCTGTTCATAATTTTTATGGACAGGATTTCTAGGCGCAGCCAGGGAATGGAGGGTGTCATGCTTGGTGACCACAGGATCTCATCTCTGTTGTTTGCAGATGATGTTGTCCTGTTGGCTTCATCCAGCAATGACCTACAGCTCTTGCTGGGACGGTTTGCCGCTGAGTGTGAAGCGGCTGGGATGAGAATCAGCACCTCCAAGTCCGAGTCCATGGTCCTCAGCCGGAAAAAGGTGGATTGTCCTCTCCGGGTTGGGGACAGGCTCCTGCCCCAAGTGGAGGAGTTTAAGTATCTTGGGGTCTTGTTCACGAGTGAGGGGAAAATGGAGCGAGAGATCGACAGACGGATTGGAGCAGCATCTGCAGTGATGCGGACGTTGTACCGGTCTGTTGTGGTGAAGAGGGAGCTTAGTTCTAAGGCAAAGCTGTCGATTTACCAGTCAATCTACGTTCCTACTCTCACCTATGGTCACGAGCTTTGGGTAATGACCGAAAGAACGAGATCGCGGATACAAGCGGCTGAAATGAGCTTTCTCCGTAGGATTGCTGGACTCACCCTCAGAGATAGGGTGAGGAGCTCAGTCATCCGGGAGAGGCTCAGAGTAGAACCGCTGCTCCTCCACATTGAAAGGAGTCAGTTGAGGTGGTATGGGCATCTGATTAGGATGCCTCCTGGACGCCTCCCACTTGAGGTGTTTCAGGCACGTCCCACTGGGAGGAGACCCCGGGGCAGACCCAGGACTCGGTGGAGAGACTATGTCTCCCAGCTAGTCTGGGAACGCCTTGGTATCCCCTCTGAAGAGCTGGAGCAGGTGGCTGGGGAGAGGGAAGTCTGGGCTTCTCTGCTTGAACTGCTGCCTCCGCGACCCGGACCTCCGGAAAAGCGGTAGAAGATGGATGGATGGATGGATGGATGGATTCAAAAATCACATTGGTTTTGCTCAATCAGGTCAACTTTTTGAATTATGGCCACATGTTGTTTAATACGTTTTTGTTTACATGTACGGGTTTTTTGCTTTATATGATGCAAAATTACTTTTTCTGTCTTCAAATTCTCTGAATTTTGAACAATGATGACGTAACTTCAATTTACATGTACTTACCTTTATATAAAGGTAAGTACATGCACAGTACTAAGTAAGTATACAAGTTTTTACTTAGCACCTGATCAAGAGAAACGGATGTCATTTTCGGATTCAGCGGTGCAAAATTGTCTTAAATTAGTTGAAAAAACACAGACAACCTACATAAAAATGATTTTTGTAACCCTGTGTTATGTAAGACTACAAAAATCAACTCTTTCAGATTTTTAAATCTTATCACATTTTGTGATAATCACCAAATCTACAGCATTTTTTCCAAAATGGTGTCTCTCACACTTTATAAAAATATTTGAAACATTTTTTTTTTAATTTTTTTTTTTTTTTTACATTTAAATTTAATCTTGCCATGCCACTACCATCATCTGGTCTGCTTGTAAGAGGCAGGTTCCTATGTGGAGAGATGCTTGGCTCTCTGGACAGACATGACTGGAAAGAACCCACGTCACAATCCCACAGTAGCTGCGGTTTTCTGCAATGTGGTGCAGACTTCAGTTCCCCACCTGTAAGGGCCTCACTAGAGGGAGTGGTTGGCTTAAAATACACAACTTTTGGCCCAATGGCTGTCACACATTCACCATTATGTAAAACAACACAATAAAAAAACAAAAAGATAAAAATGATGAAAATGCAGAACTCTCTGACATATTGCACGGCTCAGGAGACGCACACACACAGGCTTAGAGTAGTTCAAAGAGTTTATTAACAGCAGGAGTGAATGAGTGCGTGTCTGCGGGATGTAAATGTGTTGGTGATGGCGTCTGCTTCAGGCACAGAGGCAGGTGACCGTACAGCCGAGCAACCCTATGGAGAGAGCACAGGGAGAGGGTGACGGGCATACACCAACACAGGAGGGATTTATGGCGAGAGAAGGACTTACTTGGTTTGTCAGGATAGCTGGCACAACAAGGGGGCGAAGCCCGGAAGACAGCCACCTGGAGAGCTCCGTACAGCAGCGAGGATTGGGCGATGGAGTGGAGATGTCCGCCGCCGGGGAATCCACCTGTGCACAGGGGAGCAGACTGAAGAAGAGAGGTAAGCGATCTTCTTACCAAAATGATGATGCTGAAGAGAAGTATGCTCACAACGGTGAGGGACGAAGTCTGACGGCTTCAGGCCGAGCCTCCGGGCGAGACGGCTTTTATCCCTCGCCGCTGATGATTGTCAGGTGCGGGAGCAGGTGGCGCCGCTGATGAGTGGCGCGGCGTGACACTCTCTAACCCAGTGGTTCCCAACCTTTTTCCCAGGAGCCCCCCAACCTGTGCCACAGAAGTGTTGGCCCCCCCCCCAGCCCACATGATCATGCCAGAAGAATTAAGACACTTTAGAACATTTATTTAGGAAAAAAATAATATCAGTTTTGTGCTTAAACCCATTGCACTCCGGTCAATTTCCCTAAAAACGCCTAAAAATAATGTACCCAAAGTAAATCAAAAGCTGTTCTTCAACCCTTTGCAGCATCTTCGTGGGGTTGGTCTCATTTAAAAGAAAACACTTTGAATTTTTTGGCAAAACAGTCATAATCTCTCTAAGTACTCCTGCCACTGAGTAACAGTCATCTAAACATACTGAACTTGAAGAAAATAAAGTTCGCCTGGGTGTTTTTTTGGATACAAATGCTTGCAAATAACACACAGCTGTCAGATACAGGCTGGAAAATGCAACAGAAATGTAGAACCAAGTGTTATCCAGCTGAGGTCAAAATTTTGTAACAATACCACAAAAAATGAATATATTACACAGCTTTTTCCTCAGGTTGTTCCCAGGTGTTTTTGAACTGTGCCAAATTGTGCCAAATGGCACAGTTTGGAAAAACGTCTATAACTTTTGAATGATTCAATATAGAAGCTTGATCTTGTGCTCTAATGAAAGGTGACACTCAGGGCTGTGTGTGTGTGAGTGGGGGGGGGGGGTGTTTATTCATTCATGAATGAATGAATGAACAAACAAGCCCCCCACACACAAAGAAGCATGCCACATAAAAAATGTGTGGCTTTTTTTACAAGAAAAAATAACCTACAGTGCAATAAAAATTATACTAAAATATCTGTAATGTAGAGGATAACAACTCCCCCCCCCCACCCGCTACAGAGGAGCACGGCGGGGACGCGGACCGTGCGCCGTGGTCCGTCATGTGGCGATGACGCACAGTTGTAATTTACCGATCAGTCAAAAGTCATTTTTATTCCTATTTTCAGTGATAAAGAATAATTTAGCTTATAACACTTACCTGTCCACAACAGCAGTGTCGCTGGCGAACATCTCTTACTCATTGTCAGACGAACATGACGCTGGTCCGCTTGTTACGACTCATGGTTCTGGTCACGCAACCCGGTCAAACCATGTTTCCATTGTTGCGGTTTTGCGCTTCCATGATTGCGGTTTTGGCAAACGATTTTTCAGAACAAATAAAAACAGTAGTAATAAAAAATACTGGCGAATGCTACCGTTACACACAGTGGCTTACACAAAACAGATTTTACGCACGGGACGCAAGGTTTCAATCGTCGGACTTCTCTGCTTCAATTGGCTCGCTGTATTCGCAGCCGTTGGTAGGCGGGTCCTTCTTGCTAGGTTTTCAGTCATTGGTTCTTCAAGGTTTCAGAAACCCAATTCAAGGCTCTTATGAGTCGAATGACAGGTCAATCAAATCTAAACCAATCAAAGCACTCCTTTGGCTTTCTGTTCGCGGCTGTGTCTGTAGTGGAAGAACGGAAATGCAGCTTTTTTTTTTCAGTGCGCACTAGGACGCAGAGACGAGAACGTCCGCGGTATCCCGGAGTGCAAGAGGTTTTAACCTATTCTATTTGTTTTGAAATGTAGATTTCTTTTCCTTTATACTTAAACTAAATTGAATTATATGAACATGTGTATTGCACACAGACAAAAAAATAAATGTAGCAAATGACTGCAATGGTATTAAAATATTTGTCCTTTTGTTTTAAGACAGCATTACTTTTAAACATGGCCTTTTTGACACCAGAAGGCAGTCCTGAGTTCTTCATCGTTCATTGTCAGTAACATAAAGTTTTCATCTTTGTCACAGGTATGAAACAGAAATGTTAACAAGAGCATGTCCCTTGTGAAAGCAAAAATTTCTAACAACTACAATAGTGGGTATACACACACATGACCGCATAAATCAGTAAAGGCCTAAAAGTCAGTCAGTATGGGCCTAATGGCAGTAGGCCTAAAAACACCCCTGTCATACACAAAGAACAAATATCCTTGACTGCTCTTTCTCATAACACTACCCAGCAATTAACATTGCAAAAAATAGTTCAATGATTCTTTGCTTTTTACTCTCTCCAGTCTGTTGATTCAAAAAAGGATATTAATGTGTACCTTGAGCTTGCATGTCTCTGACCAGTGATGCGATGTTTGGAGTGATAGTGGTGATAGGCATGCAGGCTTGATCAGCTGCTCACCAATATTGTGCGCCTTTTTTGCCTTTGCAATGAGCAACGCACAATCGAATGATGCTTCAGTGGCTCTGAGTAAACAACTACCTGCCCGTTCAAAGGATTTTCTGATATCCCCGTGTCTCCTTTAAAGCGCCAGGTGCCGTTTCCTCTCAAAAAAACCAATCCTGACTTGCACCAATGGTCTCTCGGTGTAGAGCCTCCTGATGCCATTTCAGTTTGCTAGGCCTCATGCTGTCATTAGCTAGCTTTTCACCACAGATAACACATTCTGGCCAAAAAGAGCCTTGTGCTTCTATAAATCCATAGTTCAGGTAGCTGTCAATATATTGTCTTTTTTTCTTTTTTAACTCCACAGGGTCCTCTGAACATTTACGTTTCTCAGCCATTGTGGAGGATGGAATCAGATGAGACAGCGAACTGCACGACACAGAACTTTTTTTCTCCTCCAACACAGAATAGAACAGAATAACCCTGAATGCCTGAGCGAACTCCTTTATACACTTTTATTCCCGCCTCCGGCACACAGGGTAAACATATTAACCTCTTGCGCTCCGTTGTACCGCGGACGGGCAAGTCTCTGCATCCTAGAGTGCACGACGGCGCTCTCGTGCGCTCTAGGACGCATGATGGAGATTGTGATGTAGGTGGTGTATGGCGTCCAAGCGCGCACTGAAAATAAAAGCTGCAGACACAGCCGCGAACAGATTAGTTCATCTGATTGACCTCTCATTCGACTAATAAGAGCCTTGAATTGGGTTTCTGAAATCTTGAAGAACCAATGACTGAAAACCTAGCCAGAAGGACCCGCCTCCCAACGCTGTGAATGCAGTGAGCCAATTGAAGCAGAGAAGTTCGCGAGCTGTTTTTTTTTAAGGCTGGGTGAAGACTGACTGCTGCAGCGGATCAAAAAAGGACCCGGAGGAAGAACCCCACAGACCCAGCAGCACGGAGACCATCCACAAATGCAACCTGTGTGACAGGGAGTGCCATTCGCACATCGGCATGTTCGGCCACAGGCGGTGCTTATTTTGTTTTGGTTCCAGCAGAGTAGACGTTATGATTTCTTCCATGGTCATAGACCGACGGAGGCTGACGACGAAGGCTGAGTGACACACACGCCTTCGCCAGTCTTTTTTTAATTACTACTGTTATTTGTTTTGAAAAATCGTTCGCCAAAAACCGCAATCATGGAAGCACAAAACTGCAATAATGGAATTATGTTTTGATCGGGTTGCAAGACCAGAACCATGAGCGGACCAGCGTCACGTTCATCTGACAGTGAGGAAGAGAAGTTCGCCAGGACTCTGCTGCTGTGAAGAGGTAAGGTGTTATAAGCTAAATTATTATTTATCCCTGAAAATTGTAATCCAAAATGACTTTTGACCGATCGGTAAATTACAACTGTGCGGCGCGGCGCAGTTTGTGCGGCGCGGCGCAGTTTGTGCGCCGCGGTACAAGGGGTTGGTCGCCGTGTCCAGACCGTGAACGCCCCCCACCCCCGCTATTCTTCTGTAGCGAGGAGGGGGGAGCCGCGGTGACTGCGCTGCTGTCCCACATCACCACATGAGGCTAATCCGTTGTGTAGCGATGGCCGATGTCCATCCTCTGTAGCGAGGAGGGGGGACAAACCCCCCCCACACACACACAGACAGACAGCCCTGAGTGTGACCTTTCATTAGAGCCCAAAATGAAGCTTCTACATTGAAGCATTCAAAAGTTACAGACGTTTTTCCAAACTGTGCCATTTGGCACAATTTGGCACAGTTCCAAAATGCCTGGGAACTACCTGAGTAAAAAGCTGTGTAATATATTCATTTTTTGTGGTATTGTTACAAAATTTGGACCTCAGCTGGATAACACTTGGTTCTACATTTCTGTTGCATTTTCCAGCCCGGATCTGAAGCTGTGTGTTATTTGCAAGCATTTGTATCCAAAAAACACCCAGGCCAAATTTATTTTCTTCAAGTTCACTATGTTTAGATGACTGTAACTCAGTGGCCGGAGCACTTAGAGAGATTATGACTGTTTTGCCAAAAAATTCAAAGTGTTTTCTTTTAAATGAGACCAACCCCATGAAGATGCTGCAAAGGGTTGAAGAACAGCTTTTGATTTAATTTGGGCATGTTAATTTTTGACGTTTTTAGGGAAATTGACCGGAGTTATTTATTTATTTAGCGAATGCAAAGTCCTTAAGCCAAGCAGTTGCCTCCTGGTTTGCTGTATGGAGGGTGTGTAATCCTCCTTCCAGTCTTTGGAGCGGGCAAACCTCTATGATGTGTTCCATTGTTTGCTCCTCTCCACATGCGCACAGTGGGCTAGGGCTACTGCCCCATCTGTGAAGGCTGGCCAAGCAGGGGCCATGTCCAGTCCTGAAGCGATTGAGTGTAGACCACTGTCTCCTTGGGAGGTTGGTGCCCGGGACCTGTTGGTTGGGGTTTATCACCAGCTGTTTGTTTGGGACCTCCTTGGTCTCCCATTCCTCTTGCCAAGCTGTCTGGATGCTAAAGTCAGCTGGGGGAGGGTTTTTCCAAATCGGCCGTCTGGATGAAAGTTGGGCAGTGGGTGGGGTGTAGATATCTGCATGGATTGGCAAGTGAGGAAAATCTTTAACTTTTTGGAGCATCCTTTGAGTTAATGCTGCTCGCCGGATGTGTGGAGGGGCTATGTTTGACAGTACAGAGAGCCAGGGGAGTGGTGTTGAGCGGATTGTTCCAGTTATAGTTCTCATGGTTGAGTTGAGCTGGGTGTCTACATGGTGTGTGTAAGATGACCTGGACCAGACAGGGGCACAATATTCTGCTACAGAGTATGAAAGGGCCAGTGCTGAGGTGCGCAGGGTGGAGACTGCCGCCCCCCATTTTGCACCAGCGAGCTTGCAGAGCAGGTTGTTTCGTACCTTCACCTTAGCAGCCGTCCCCTTTAGATGTTCCTTGAAGGATAAGGTCCTATCAAGGGTCACTCCAAGATAAGTTGGATTTGGGGCATGCTTAAGCTTGAGTCCGCTCAGGTGGATGTTTAGTTCTCTGGCAGCTTTTGCATTGTGGAGATGGAATACACTGGAGACGGTTTTTGCTGGGCTTGGTTTTAGGCGCCAGATTTTGCAGAACTGGTCCAGTTTGGCAAGATCTTCCGTGAGCACCCGTTCCAGTGGTTCAAAGTCTGGTGCTTGGAATGCCAAACAGATGTCGTCTGCATAGATGAATTTGCGGGATTTTGTAGTAGGCAGGTCGTTTATGTAGAGGTTGAACAGAGTTGGAGCTAGAACTGAGCCTTGTGGGAGTCCGTTTTTCTGCATTCTCCATGCACTTGTGTTCTGACTGAGGTGGACTCTGAACCTTCGGTTGGTCAGCAGGGTTTTTATAATTGCTGTTGCCCAAGCAGGGATCGCCTTTATAAGTTTCAGGAGGAGGCCTTTGTGCCAGACCGTATCATAGGCGGCTGTAAGATCGAGAAACACAGCCCCTGTCTTCAGTCTCCTCTCAAAGCCATTTTCGATGAAGGTGGTTAGGGCCAGTACTTGTTCTCCTGTACTGCGGTCCTTGCGGAAACCTGCTTGATCCACACTTAGAATATCCTCTATTTCTGGGGAAATGCGTTGCAGTATTAGGCGCTCCATGATTTTGTAAGGAACGCTGAGTAGGGATATTGGGCGGTAGCTTGCTGGTAGTTTGTGGTCTTTGCCAGGTTTTGGGATGGCAATGACCTTTGCTGTCCGCCATTTCTTTGGGATCGAGTTTGTTTGTGTGATCCTTGTGTAGAATTGTGTCAACCAGGTTAGGGCTCGGGGGCCAAGATTTTTCATGAATTCTGGGAAGATGTTATCGTATCCTGCTGCTTTTCCACATTTCAGGCCCTGTAGGACTTTCTCCAGTTCAGCAGCCTCGAAGGGTTCAGGGTTCGTTTCCTCTACAGGCATTTTTTGGTGTTTTTTTAGCTCAGTTGTAACTGCTCTTCTGGTGTCTTTGTCTTGGGGTGCTTTGGCGATAGTCAGTAGGTGGGATGCAACTTGGTTGGGTGTGACGGATGCTCGGCTTTGGCTAGGGGGCTTCTGTGCAGCTCCTAGGCGACAGATGAGGCTCCAACATTTCCTGCTAGAGTGGGTAAAGCTCCGGTCAGCAACTGTCTCCTCCCATGTCTTTCGCCGGGCTGTATTTAGCGATTCAATGAGATGGTCTGCTATCTCTGGGTCCCCTGATGTTTGATAGGATTGTAGGAGGGCAGCACTTTCTCCGTCCAAACATGGGACATAGAGGGGTCGGTAGCCTCGTGGGATTGCAGTATGGGCAGCCTTGAAGATTGCGCTGCAGAAGCGGTTGTATGCTTCATCTACAGTGATGGTGTGGAGTGGGATGGTAACAACGCTCCGGTCCAGAGTTTCACTGAATTTCTTCCAGTTGGCTTTACGGAAGTTCCAGCGCATCTTCCTTGGGCTGTATATGACTGGAAGTTGTAGGCCAATGTGTACAAGCAGGGGCCGGTGTTGGCTGTGTGGAAAATCATCAAGAATGAGGATCTGTGTAGGATATGGCTCCCCATTCAAAGAGCTGACCCAACACAGGTCAGGAGAATAGTCCTTCTTCCACCTAGCAGAGTGGAAGGTTCCTCTTTGTTTGGGGTCGTATATCAAAGCGTGGTCATTTCTGGATGCCCAGTCTGAAAGTGCCTCCCCATCACTGTCCACTGCTGGGTACCCCCAGTCAGGGTGATGGCTGTTAAAGTCCCCCACATAGATGGCAGGGTGGGGTAGGGTGGGTAAGACCTGCAGATCCCAGTTGGCATTAGGAGGCTTGTACACATTGACAATATGGAAGCCACCAATGATTATGGTGTCTGAGAAATGTGTTGTTATCAGGTGATTTGCTTCAACTATGTCAGAACGCACATAGGTGGCACGTCCATGTTTAGCATGTAGAACATAGCACAGGAGGTCAAAGCCTTTGATGGTGAAGCGGCCAGCTTCCTCTGTGCCCATATGAGTCTCTTGGAGGCAGATTACATCAATCGAATGTTGGAAGGCGAGGACTTCGATAAGGCTTCGCTTGGCTGCAGATAGGCCTTCAACATTTAGTTGCAATATGCGAAGGGCAGATCCTACCACAAAGTGCTCTTGGGGCTGTTTGCTTTCGGCTTTAGGACTGTGACTAGGATTCTTCTTTGACTTGGCACAGAGGCGTCGTCTCTTCGAATTTAGTCTGCTGGTAGGATCATTAGCTTCCCCAGGCGAGCCCGGGTACTGGCGGAGGGCGCGACGAGAACGCTGATCCATTGCTGATCCATTGCCCCGGAGTGCAAGGGGTTAACATACAGACTGAAAGACATGTATACACATGTCATTGACACACTCGTCACAGAGCAGGTCTTGCTACAATACATTTGCACCCCTGCGTCCTCAGGTGCAAACCTGGTGCTGCGGGGGCGAAAGGCACGTCTTTGTTTGTTTGGCCCCTCTCACCTTTTCTCCATTAGCATCTCTAACTATCTTCTCCCCCATCAACCCCCTGTACTGGGTGGAGTTCCATGTATATTGTGTCCACCACACCATCCTCTTTCTTTATTTGATGTCATTCATGCATTTTTTTACCCATGCATTTCATGACCTCAAAACAGATGGAGCTCCACCCCCCCCACCCCCCGTGGGCTCAGGTTGAGAGACACTGCTCTAACCAGCTACTAAAAGCTCAACTAAAAGCACCTAGGGAATAAATAAATAAATATAAAAAGAACAAAACTGAAGTGCAGGCCCCTGTTGTACCCACTCAGAGTATCATTGGGCCACTTCCAGCGGAGCCTTTTGTGTTGGCACCCCAACAGCAGTGGTATTCATGCCCCCCACAAGGGGGCCAAGGAAGAGGTGCATATAGGGGGTCCCCATATAGAGGAGGAAATCGGGACACTTGCTGTAAATGTGGGGGGTCTGGACATTGGGCCCGAGACTGTCGCAGAGGTCTTATGGTGAAAGGCCACCCATACATTCCAATTCCACCATCTGCTCCTGGAGTGTTCTTTGGCTGGACTGGACTTTGCACACTCTTTTTTTGTATTCACCAGACTGTCCTGTTAATCTCTTGGGATGAGATGTGCTGTGGGAGGGGAAGGCTTACATCTCTTTTGCTTCTACTGGGACTGTGGTGTGTTTGTCTGATGGCACCATGCTCTGCTGCACGTCAGACACAAGTTCATCTTTTAATGTACCTCTACTTCCTGTTTCTGAACCTGAGGATATGCATTCATCACTGGCTATGGTCTGGTGGCTGCTCTTGGACAGCATAAACCCAGAAGATAATCTGTTGGTTCAGACCTATAAATCTCGGGCCTCTTGGATTGACTCCATACAACCATATGATCCTCCCACAGATCCACTGCATTGTACTATGAACTATACTCATGATGACCAAGAACTCTATGATGATCAGTGGTCTATGCAGCCAGATGAACTTATGTTAACCTGTAAAGACATTTATGTTGGCCCTCAAGGAGTGGCAGCTGCTGCATTTCCTGGAAAAGACTTTGTCTCTCTGTATGCATTAACAGACACATCAGCTCCACATGTCACTTCGGCAGTGTTGCAGGAGGTGAAGCCGGGGTACTGGGTCCAATGGTAAAAAACTGCAATCAGTTATCTGACTGGGTACCAACTCAAAATGCAAAATTGCATTTCTCCCCCTCTAGTGGCTGTTACCACATTTCTATGAATGCCACTATGAAAACATTTCCCCAACGGGTGCAACTAGATCGCATGCATGGTAGGGAAAATACTGATCACCCTGATTCATCTTCTTTGCTTAAAACCATGCCATCATCTCTATGGTCTGCTGGATCTGCGGATGTGGGACTGATAAACTGTACCCCTGTGCAAATTCCTTTAAAACTAAATGTCCAGCCCAAATGGTGACCACAATACCTGCTTTCATCAGAAAAAAATCACCGGTATAGCAGGAACAATCAAAGGCCTTCTCCAAGCTGGTGTCCTTGCACCAGTTGACTCTCCTTGGAACACTGCCATTCTCCCAGTGGAAAAACCAGGAAAACAGATTACGGGATGGTACATGATTTATGCCCGATCAATTCAGTAGTCATTCCAACCAACTATACAGTTCCAAATCCTTACTTGTTATTAAATACCATTACACCCGCATGTGAAGTGCCAAAATATTTTACACAGTCACTATTAGATACCAGAAATAGTTGCCATTCTAAAAAAAAAAAAAAAAGTTTGCATTGTTTTTTAAATTTATTTTTATATCTTCTTGATGATTTTGTCCATTGAGGAAGACAGTTGGCAGCACACCAATGTAAGTTTTATCTTATCAAAACATTTTACACACAGTAATGTATAAAGCCAAATCCTTTATTTTGAATTTTTAAATGTGTTTGTTTGGGAGATTTTTTTTTTACAGTTTTTGAAATGTTAAGGAGTGTTTTTTTTTTTTAATATTAAGTCAGCAACCTGGTCAAATCAATCATATTTATGGATTATTTAGCCAAAAGTAGATGCAACAGATGTACTTCACGCGCTCTGGAAAACAGCCAACCTCAACATCCATACTAAGATAAGAATCTTTAAAAGCAATGTACTTAGTATTGTGGAGATGTGTGGAAGGACGAGGCTGAGTTTATTCCTCAAGACCAGTTTTATTCACAATCACATTCTCCAACATCCAAAAACAGAAAGAGGAAGGCATCCCCCATCCTCTGTCCCTTTAATACCCCAGGACATCAAAGCACACAGTCACATTGTCTCTTAATCCCAAATACAATGCATCCCCCATCACGTCTTCTCTTCTCCACCTAAAGTCCTGGTGGTCAGGAAATCTCTCACGGCCATCTCTCTGCATACAAAAGGCCAGACTTCACATCCTCCTGTTACCTCTAGGAGGTTCAGACCTTTTGTTCCTCTGAGACGTGAAGAATACCATAAGCATACAGCAATACACCTGTGAAGCATATGAAACCCACATATGTGCACCACAGTATCCTCTTATATGGATCAGGATGTTGGAAGACATCCACCACCACTCAAGAAAACTTGATGATTTCCAAACCAAATGCCTCCGTAAAATCCTTAAGATCTTTTTGCCCAATACGATATCAAATGAAGATCTTTACAACAGAACTAACACTACCCCGATCTCACATCCAGAGAAGCCGATGGAGATGGATGGGCCATGTATGCCGAATGCCAACCATGGCTATACCCAGAACAGCACTACGGTGGACACCTCAAGGCAAAAGGAACAGAGGATGGCCAAAGGAGACCTGGCATAGGATAATGGAGGAGGAACTTAGGAACAGAGGCCTGAGTCTGCAGACTGCCCCACAAATAGCAGCTGACAGAGATAGATGGCGCTTCCTTCCAGTTACCTCAAGTGCCAGACGGCACGTAGAGGACTGAAAGAGATGCAACAGATATTTGTTTATTTCTTTTTTGAATAACTTCTCAAGACAGCAGTCAAAAATTTGGCAGTTAAATGTCTTGGATTTTTCATTTTAATTAAAACCACAACCTGCCTGTGCACTTGGTGTTCCAAGAATGTGTAATTAGAAAAAATGTTGTTCCTCTTCTTTAATCAGGTCCAGTCCTGCAGCAGGAATGAATATACAACACAGCCATCCATCTTCTACAGCTTTTCTGGGGGTCCAGGTTGTGGAGGCAGCAGTCTAATCAGAGAAGCCCAGACTTCCCTCTCCCCAGCCACCTCCTCCAGGTCTTAAGAGAGGACACCAAGACGTTCTCAGACCAGCTTGGAGACACAGTCTCTCTAACGTGTCCTGAGTCTGCCCTGGGGTCTCCTCCATCCTCCCATAACACACACATAAAAAGTAATTCCATTTCTGTGTCTAGTCTTTCCTTCAACTACAGTATATTGTAATTCACATTATGTAGACCAAGCAAACTCGTTGCAGCACCACTATAGTCCTAAAACTGTCTGGTAGTTCTGTCATGGTTAAGCCCCTTTATTATAAGAGCTGGTCACACTGGCGCGACTCGAGGGCACAAAAACAGAGCACAAAAAACTGGCAAAAACAGGCATGGCAAACAAGTAAACAAGGCATAAAATAACTTAACTTGGCAGGCAAGACACAGGCAGGCCAAAGCGTGGTTAAATGCTAAATAATGACGAGGACACAGCAACCAGGTGAGGGGCTGCATCCCTTAAATAACAGGTGAACATAATTACAAACCAGTGTGTGCACTTAGCAAATTAACCAGACCAAATCAGGCAATGCAAAAAGGAAACTGAGAACACTGTCAAAATAAAGCCAAACCAAGACAGTAGAAAGTGACAGGAATAACAGGAGAAACATAAACATGACTAAGCTAAGAAAAAAACTAATTAAAAAGACTGAATAATCATAATGACAATCAAGGATACAAAACACAGAAGGCATGATATAATACTAATAATAAATAACTAAGGACTAGGCAGAGATAATCCTAAGGAATACAAACAAGCAGAAACAATGATGAATAATCACAATATAGAAAAAACCCAAAATACAAACTCAAAGCGAGAACACGGACTAGGGCCCATGCCCTGAAAACAAAGAACAAAGTTATAACTCAGGGTGAGGACACAGGGCCCAGTCCATGCCCTGACAAGTTCACATACTGTCATGTTTTAATGCTGTTAGTCTGTGATTACATTTTCTTAGAGACTGTCCTTTTGCACAAATGTCACATCTGCTGCTGTCTGTTACTGCAACACTGATCATGTGCAGTCCTATCTGTTACTATCTGCACCTACACTACCGCAATGAACTGCAACTACGGGTACTACATCTCTACTTTTCTGTATATAGGACTGCTGGGTTTCATCATCGTTAATCATTTATCTCTATTTGCACTATGGGAGGTCTGGGTCTATCTTTTGTCGCCATTTGCACTGCGGGTTGTATTACTGTACATAGACTGCTGTTGTTTTTTCCAGCCTTATTCCTTTTTCTTTTTATATTGTGCACACAACTGAAGAGAGAGAGAAACACCATTTCAATTCTCCTGTATGTCCTGTGTGTATAGTAGCACTGACAAATAAAATCTTTGAACCTTTTTTGCATCAACAAATTGTACCTGACTATAGTAAAAAAGGTCAACCCTGACTATGGGGACAACAAAAGCTTTCAAGAGTGTGTCCTAATCCTGATTTAATTAATTTCTCTATTGCTCTCCCAGATCTGCCCCATGGACCCTACATCTGGACTGCTTAATTTTTTAATAAACATTTTCCCCAAAATAAATTCCTGTTTGTTATATGTCGACTGACTTGATTTGAGGTTGATTTTCTTTTACATTCTACTCATGCACCTCCAAAGGTTGAATACTGTGGTGAATTTATTTTAAGAAATAACTCAAATCTAAAAAGTAAAACTTTCATATTGTACAATAATCCCATATAAATTTAGTCATTTTAAGATTTATTTATTTTTTTTAAATTGGGATGAATATGTCTGCGCTATTTGATATAGATCTGAATGGTGATATGCTCATTTTTGGAGATGTAATACTGTTTTTACAGAATATTATTTGAAAAAAGATTATTATTCCACCATAAATTATTTCCAACTTCACTAAGGATTAGTGATTAGGATGTTATGTATATATCTAATACATACAGTATATTTTAGATTCTTGTTTATCACTATGTTATACAAAGGTTGAAAATAGTTTTAAAGAGGTGAGGTAAACCATTACATGTGAATCTGTCACACTGAATCAACAACAGATTTTATCTTATACAGGTAAGTGAAAAGGCACAAATGAATTCAGGCATTCAACATTTCACAGCATTTATTTATAGATTTTAAAACAATAAAAACAAAACACATTTACAACCTAAAATAAACTGGAACTGACATAAATGACTGCTGGAGCCTAATAGCAACAACTTCTTTTTTCTTTTTTAGTATGCTAAAATGGTTGAACATAAACAGACCATAAATGTGTGATTCAGCATATTTACAAAAAACACTAACAGCAGTCAAAGTCCTTACAATCTGAACTAAAGTATTGTCATAATTACGTCAAAACTAGAGAGCTATCCGGTTCGATAACTGCTGTGTTACATTAGCATTACTGTCAACGACACTATACGATATAGTTATTAAAAAATGTTTACCGAAGATGTGCATCAGACAGGATTATGTTAAATTCACAATTCTATATCACAAGAGTCCTTGCTTGATATGCTGCCTGGCTTATAACAACCAAAGGTCTGAGATGTTAGCAGTCTGCAGTATGTTGATGTCAGCCTCCAGGAAGTGCTGTTTATCTCTTTACCTGGCAACCGCTACGAGATTATAGTGAGTCAACAGTGAATGTGACCCCTACTGGCCAGGAGGTCAGAATGCTATCTCTTGCCCCTTTAAATTTGATAATTTTGACATGGGAATGACCCATGGGCTTTTCAAGTTTGCCATGAAGCACATAGCGAGGTTCAGTGGGCTTGGGCAGTATCTGCTGTTTGAGAAATTTTTGTGTTCAGAAACTAAAGCTAGCCCCAACTTAAAAGACAATCATTAAGTTTTGGCCTCAAATATGACTTTCTGGCAATCCAGAATCCCTGATCATCAATTGTCCTGTCAGATTTCCCTGTGGTGTGAGGCATCTTACAACTAGAATATTAGGGCACTGTGATCTCGAATTGTAAATACAGTACGTAACATGTTTAGGGGTTGATATCCTGCTGTGTGACATGGTATTTGTGACCCACAGAGCAGACACAACTCCAGGTAGATACAATTAACAGTTTTATTGAATAAATGTACGTGAGTAGATGCGTGTGTGCAGGGTTGTGTAGTGTAATGTAATGTAATCTGGATTTCCAGCTGGGGCCGGCAGAGCACCGTACCACCTGGCAACCCTGGGAAGAGACAGAGGCAGTTAGTGACAGCTTAGCCCGTCGGGTACTTTAGATGTAATTGTGCTTACTGTCAAGGTGGTAGGATGTAGCCCAGGTAGCTCCGAAGCTGCAGCCAGGAAGACAGTGCCCGCAGGCGGCCAGTGAGCTGGGAGTTGGCGAGGGAGGTTGATTATCCGCTGCCGGGAAGGGAATGGTCTGCCGCCACGGATCTCCGCCTGTGCACAGGGGAAGCAGACAGGGTGAAAGGAAAGCGTGGTGGCTTACTTGTTGTAGGATGGTCCGGGAGGTGCAGGCCCGGACAGGGAACAGCAATGGCTTGGAAGCCGACGTGTAGATGCATGATGAGCTGGTAAGCTCGAAGGCTGGCGTAGCAGGATTCTGGGAAAGGAACCAGACGACTCCGCACCGAGCACTGGTCCTGATGGAATAAATAGGCTGCTGGAGATGGCAGGCAGGTGCGCACACAGGTGTGACGATTGGCGGCCATGACAGTACTCCCCCCCACGGCACACCTCTTGGCAGGCGTTCCAACCTTCCCGGATGCGTCTGATGGAAGTCCCTGATGGGCTGCTTGTCCAGCACAAAGGAGGGACGCACCCAGGACCTTCACTCCGGCTCATAACCCTCCCAGTCCACCAAGTATTGCAGGCCACAACCCCGGCGACAAACGTCCAAGATGGCAGTGACTGGTCAAGCCGGGTTGCCGTCGATTACCATTGGTGGAGGTGGAGACCTGGGAGGAGGACACAAAGGGCTGGAGCAGACGGGCTTCACCTGTGACACATGAAAGGTCGGGCAGATGCAGAGGGAGGGGGGGAGAGTCAGGCGCACAGATACAGGATTAATAATCTGGCTGATAGGAAAAGGACCAATGAACCGTTGCAATGTTTTCCTACGCTCAGCCTTCAGATTAATGTGCTTTATAGATAACCATACCTGCTGACCCACCCAGTAGGCGGGGGCCAGGACCCTGCGCCGATTGGCCACTGTGGTGTTGCATTCCGCCGTCCGTTGGAGTGCTGCCCTGGCCGTCCTCCAGATCCGCCGGCAATGCTTCAGGTGGGCACGAACTGAAGACACGGCGATGTCCCCCTCCTCCTCTGGGAACAGCGGGGGGTTATAACCCAACGAAGCTTCGAAGGGAGACATGCCGGTGGCTGTTGATATAGCAGTGTTGTGAGTGTATTCAATCCAAGGGAGGTGTGTGCTCCACGATGATGGGTTAGAGGTTGCGACGCACCGCAGTGCCGCCTCCACCTCCTGGTTGGCTCGCCCGCACTGACCGTTGGGCCGTGGCCCCCAATGCAGCGCAGAAGGACCTCCAGACCCTGGAGACGAACTGGGGCCCTCGGTCAGAGACGATGTCCCGCGGGATGCCATGCAGCCTGACGATGTGCTGGACAAGAAGATCGGCCGTCTCCTTGACCGTGGGCAACCCCCGCAGAGGGATGAAGTGGGCGGCCTTGAAGAACCTGTCAACCAGCGTGAGGATGGTGGTATAGTGGTTGGACGTGGGCAGACCGGTGACAAAGTCCAAAGCCACGTGTGACCATGGCCTGCCTGGGATGGGAAGGGGATGAAGCAGCCCGGCCGGTGGTGAAGAGGACATCTTACCAGTCGCACACTCAGGGCAGGCACGGATGTAGTCCCCCACATCCTTCTGAAGGGACAGCCACCAAAATGACCTCTGCAGGAGCGCCACAGTGTGCGCCCTTCCCGAGTGACAAGCAAATTTAGACGTATGACCCCATTGAATGACTTCCCCTCGGACAACTGAAGGGACAAATACCCCCCCCCCCCGGGTTGGCCTCGTCAGACTGTGCCCTAAGGACCTTGTCCCTAATACCCCAAGAGAGGGCGCCCACGACACATGATGAGGGGAGAATGGGGTGTTCCGCCGTCTCCGGGGCAAATTGACGAGACAGGGCGTTGGGTTTGGTATTCTTCGACCCAGGGCGGTAGGTAATGGTGAAGTTAAATCGTCCAAATAAGAGCGACCAGCGGGCCTGTCGGGCGTTCAGCCGCCTGGCAGTCCGAAGGTACTCCAGATTCTTATGGTCGGTCAGACGATGAACAGCTGCGACACTCCCTCCAACCAGTGCTGCCACTCCTCCAAGGTAAGTTTAACTGCCAGCAGCTCTCTGTCACCGATGTCGTAATTGCGCTCCGCTGGGGACAGGCGGCAGAAGAAGTACGCGCAGGGGTGAATCTTACTGTCCGTCGGGGAGCGTTGGGACAAGACGGCCCCCACTCCCGAGTCCGAGGCATCCACCTCCACCAGGCATTGGAGAGCGGGGTCCACCTGCGTCAGTATAGGCGAAGAAGAGAACTTGGTCTTCTGGCGCAAAAATGCAGCGTCCGCCTCCTCCGTCCAAAGAAAAGGCACCTTGGTGGAAGTCAGATTGGTGAGTGGCAGGGCAATGCGACTATAGTCTTGTATGAAACGACGGTAGAAATTAGCGAATCCCAGGAACTGTAGGAGCTGCTTCCTGGACGAGAGAGTAGGCCACTCCACCACCGCCTTCACCTTGGCTGGGTCCGGGATGATCTCTTTATGGGCGATTATGAAGCCGAGGAAGGAGGTCCGGGAAACGTGGAACTCACATTTCTCCGCCTTTACAAAGAGCTTATTCTCCAGCAGCCGCTGCAGAACCCGCCTGACGTAGACGCAATGTTCCTCCATGGACTGTGAAAAGATGAGAATGTCATCCAGATAGACAAACACAAACGTGCCCAAAAAGTCCCTTACAACATCATTGATAAGACGTTGGAAGATGGCCGGGGCATTGGTCAGCCCGAACGGTATGACCAAATATTCAAAATGCCCACTAGGGGTCCGAAAGGCCGTCTTTCACTCATCTCCCTCCCGTATCCGCACCAGGTGATAGGCGTTGCGCAGGTCTAACTTAGTAAAGCAACAGGCCCCCCGGAGGGAATTGAATGCCGAGTTGATGAGCGGGACAGTGTATTTGTCCTTAATAGTTATGTTACCGAGTTCCCGGAAGTCGATGCAGGGCCTGAGAGAACCATCCTTCTTCCCACCAACAAAAAACCCGCCCCCACCACCGATGATGAAGGTTTAAATATGCCCGAACTCAGGGACTCCTTAATATACGAGTCCATAGCAGAGTCCGGAGCAGACAGATTGCATAGTCTGCTAGATGGCAGCAGAGCACTGGCCCGGAGGTTGATTGCACAATCATACGGGAAGTGAGGGGGAAGGGAAAGGGCCTGGGATTTACTGAATACAGCCCCTAGATCGTGATACTCAGGTGGCACTTTCGACAGGTCGGGAGGAGGAGAGGCAGGTGCACCCAGAGGCACGGCAGGTGAGCATGCAGCAGACTGCAAACAGGCACTCAGGCAAAATGAGCTCCACGAAACCACACTCCCCGAACGACAATCAATGGAGGGATTATGCAGGCGCAGCCAGGGATAGCCAAGGATGACCGGAGTGGACGACACAGGTAAGACATGCAGCCCTAACTCCTCCCGATGGTTGCCTGAAATAATGACTGACACTGGGGCGGTCCGATGAGTGACTGTGGCCAGCGGGGCTTTAGACAATGCTATGAGCCTGAGTGGGGTTTCTAACAGCTGCATAGGAAGCCCCAGCCGGGTTGCCAGGCTACCTGAAATAAAGCTCTGCTCAGCCCCTGAGTCAATGAGTGCATGTGTGTTAAACTCCTTGTGTCCATAACTAAAATGAATGGGAATTACAAAGTGAGTGAGGGGATTATTGCAGGTTGAGTCCGTGAGACCTCCTACTGCGACGCACAGACTCCCCCTTTTGGTCATTTGGGACAGGACTCGACCTCATGCTCCTCGCTCCCACAATAAACACACAACCCCAACTCCCGATGGCGCTGTCTCTCCGCGGATGAAAGCTTGAAACCACCCATAACCGTAGACTCCTGGTCTTCCGGGGAATCAGCAGACAGGAGGGCCAGCAGGGGGTGCTGGAGGGAGCTGCGAGCCAGGCCACCCGAGCGACCGGAAGTTCTCCGCTTGGCCGCCCACACCCTCAGACCGTTGTCAATGCTAATAGCCAGGGAGATTAACTCATGCAACATAGATAGCTTCTCCAGACAGGCTAAATCATCCCGTAGGCTAGGGCTCAGACTCCTAACAAAAATACTACAAAGAGGCATCCTTCCACCCGACCTCCGTAGCCACGACCCGGAAGTCCGCAGCGTAGTCGGTGACAGCTTTTGACCCCTGCCGGAGATTTAACAAACGAGAGGTAAACACGTCTTCATGGTCCGAGTGGCCAAATACCTCCTGAAATTCTTGTACAAACTGAGTATATGTTAGGGATGCGTTATTAGCCCTAGCCACACCGCATATGCCCACGCTAAAGTCCGTCCCTCCAACAAATTAATCACGTAGCCAATGCTACTTTGGTCAGTGAGAAAATCGCCGGGTACCCGTTGGAAAACTATGTTGCACTGCATGAGGAACCCCCTTGCCTCCCCCAAATTACCCCTAAAACGGGCAGGAGTCAGGAGTCGGGATGGGAGTAAGGCGACAAGCGGGGCCTGGAGTGGGCGGACTAGGGGTATAACTAGCGGTGGAGCTAGCGGGAGCGGAGGAGCTAGCTGGGGCTGCCGGGAAACTCTGTGGGCTGGCTAATCTATCTAGCCTGTCCGTGATGCGGGCTAACTGGGCTAGCATCACCTGCTGTTGGTAGGCTAACTGATATACCCGAGTCTCTAAATTGTTTACCCTGTGTGCTAGCGCTGTGTCTGCTGGGTCACTCTGGCGGAGTCGTACTGACATGGTATTTGTGACCCACAGAGCAGACACGACTCCAGGTAGATACAATTAACCGTTTTATTGAACAAATGTACATGAGTGGATGAGTGCATGCAGGGTTGTGTAGTGTAATGTAATGTAATCTGGATTTCCAGCTGGGGCCGGCAGAGCACCGTACCACCTGGCAACCCTGGGAAGAGACAGAGGCAGTTAGTGACAGCTTAGCCCGTCGGGTACCTTGGATGTAATTGTGCTTACTGTCAAGGTGGTAGGATGTAGCCCAGGTAGCGCCGAAGCTGCAGCCAGGAAGACAGTGCCCGCAGGCGGCCGGTGAGCTGGGAGTTGGCGAGGGAGGTTGATTATCCGCCGCCGGGAAGGGAATGGTCCGCCGCCACGGATCTCCGCCTGTGCACAGGGGAAGCAGACAGGGTGAAAGGAAAGCGTGGTGGCTTACTTGTTGTAGGATGGTCCGGGAGGCGCAGACCCAGACAGGGAACAGCAATGGCTTGGAAGCCGATGTGTATATGCACGATGAGCTGGGAAGCTCGACGGCTGGCATAGCAGGATTCTGGGAAAGGAACCAGACGACTCCGCACCAAGCACTGGTCCTGATGGAATAAATAGGCCGCTGGAGATGGCAGGCAGGTGCACGCACAGGTGCGATGATTGGCGGCCATGACACTGTGTAGGGGGATCCCAGAAGACACACAAGCACACAGTATGTGGACTGTCACGATAATCAATCTGAGAGCAAGCTGAGGAAAGACATAAGTGTTGTCATGGGTTATTTTTTAAGTCACATTTGACCACAAGAGACTTTGAGGTTTCCAGTTATTTCCTATGACTTTTTTCTTTAAGAAAGTTGCTTGTAAAATTCATGTTTTGCATTTTATTCCCAACAACATGATGTCATGGTCCACATTTTGCATTCATTTTTTGCCTTTCTGTGTTCATTATTATGATTATTATGATTATTTGCCTTCCGTCTTCTGTTATTGTCTTTGGTGTTCCCCTGTCTGTGGTCACCCCATGTCCTCGCCCTTTATTTCTCTGTACTGCGATTATTATTTGTATTTTGGTCCCTGTGTGCTCTGTCTGTGCAGCTCCACCCGTCCTGTGCTGTCTGCGTTGCTCTTGATTATTCTCACCTGTAGTCTCTTCCCTGCTGCCCCTGATTGTTCACCCAGCTGTCTCATGTTAGTATTAATCAGTTTCCCTATTTATGTCAGTTTGTGCTTGTGCTCTGTCTGGTTTCGTCGTTGTTTATTCCCTGCTGTTCTCCCCTGACTACCTGTGCTGTTTTCTAGTTTAGTCCTGTGAGTTATTTAGCCCATGATTTCTTGTGTTATTTTCAGCCACCGTGTTGCCATTTGTTTCTCTTTGAGTTTTGTTAATAAATCATGATTTTTGCACCATACTCCTGCCTGTGCTCATGGGTCCTATCTGTTACCTCTCATCTGCCCAGAGGGCAGATTCTGACACATGAGGCACTAAAATGGACAAAAGAGAGATCAAAAATACATGCAAGAAAGATTGGATTGCTGCATGAGTGAAGAGTCAATCATATTATCTGGGCTTGTTTTAACAGATAGAGGTGCTTGTTTGTTGTGTAAAATCTGGCAACACAGGTCGGGACTGGTTATTTGTAGATGGAATCTGTTATTGTGTGGTGCCCTGCCTTGCTCATATTGGTGCACTCTTCACACTATAGGATCAAAACTGTTAAAGCCATAATTTTGTACCTCTGCCAATAAGGTAATGTGATCATGTTGATTTGTTTGTCTGTCTGGGTGTGTGTAGGATTACACAAAAACTACAGAACAGATTTTGATGAAATTTTCACCAGAGGTGGTTCTTGGGATACACATGAACCCACTGCATTTTCTAGGTGATCTGAGAGTGCATACCTCTGCCAAGGCCTTCTTTTGCAATGTTAAAGAAAGTGAAAGTGATGCAGAATGTACATTCTGGCTTGGATCACCTCCAAATTCTAATGGATTCATCCTCAGCTCAAGGGCCACCTGTAGTGAAAATTTCATCAAAACCTGTCTAGTACGTTTTGCGTAATCCTGTTCAAAATCAGACAGACACACCTTGGTGGAGGTATGCACTCTGAGTGCCCTCTAATTTAAAACAGTTGTGGGGTTTCTCATATTTTTTCTCATGTGGGCCTGGCTTTATTCTGGACAGGCAAGAGCAGAATTTTCCTATAAGAAATGATGACTTTGTAAAAACTATATTTGTTCATAGTCATATATAAAAGATGTCTGAGGATGCCTCTAAGGATTCTGAGTTCACCTTGTGTTTGCAGCTATATTTCTACTGCTGATTGATCACATTGCACTTTAACATACGGTTGTCTTAATTCTCTTTGGGTGAAAACAACACTGACTAAGGAGGAAAACGATATGCTTACGCATGGAGGAAATGATCCTAAGTGGGAAGAGAAATTCCTGTGTGATTAATCCGGGTGCCAAGACAGCCAGCTCGCCTTTGGCTGAGAGCAAAAACACAAAAGACTTAAGACAAAACAGGTTGTCTTCATTTGCTTTTTTCAGAGATATTGAGGCAGTCATGGCTTGCTCATATTGCAAATGGGGAGATGAAAGAGAGAAGGAAGGGGCAATATGGGGAGTATGAAGATTTCCCTGGCTAATTGTGATAACTTCTCATACATGGTGAGTCAGCATGCACACTGCTGCGTCTGTAAACTTTGTGCCAGAAGATACAGTCTCTGTGGGCAGCTGAAAGGAAATGAACTGTTGTGGGGGCATGGTGTTGGACTTCTCCACTCAGGGAACAAGGGACCAAAGGAGGAGGTGTCACCGGGGGGTTCAGACGGGACAGGAAGGACAATGCAACCCCCGGGGAGAGGAGTAAATGCCTGGGAGGATGGTGTGAGAGCGGCGCCGGCGTTATGTCATGTAAAGGTGCCACACAGGCTTTGTTCTAAACATAATGTGTTATGGTCAGAAGTCCGGGTCTCTATGCATGGAAATAAAAATATAAAAGAGGGATGCACAGAGACTCGGGAGGAGCTTTTGCAATACTGTTCGTTGGAGAAAGAATAAAGTTCTTGTGTCGTCAGCTCATTGCCTCGCCTGCATCCATTCTCCACACTGGTGACCCCAAGACGTGCCATGGAGAGCGAGACGAGCACCGCCCCGGAGACTACCTGGAGGGAGAGCGCCAACGGCGTGTGTGCTGTTTCAGTCAAGCTCCCAGACTTCTGGCTTCACGACCCGAAAGCGTGGTTTTTGCACGTAGAAGCCCAGTTCGCACGCCATGGGATAACAGCAGATGACACAAAGTACTACTACATGGTCGCTGTGCTGGACGTGCGCACCACACAATAGGCGGCAAGCCTGCTCCAGGAGCCGCCGGCCCAAGGGAGAAACGAGGCGCTCAAGAAGATGCTTCTCAAGCGCTATACCCTTTTGGACAGTGAAAGGGCAGAGAGACTCCTAACACGCTTAGATTTGGGGGACAGATCAGCCATAGAGCTAATGGAGAGCATGTTGGCGCTGATGGGTAGAAACAATGAGTCTTTCCTGTTCGCTCACCTGTTCCTCAGGAACCTACCAGCTGCTGCAAGGGCGATCCTGGCCAACTCGCCATTACTGGTGACGAAGGACTACCGCGCACTAGTGCAGGAAGCGGATCGCATCATTTTAACGACCAGAACGCTCAGTGTGAATGCAGCGGCACCAACGCCCAGAAGGGATTCCAGCGAGGTTGAGGAGCCGTTGGTGGTAGCCGGAGCAGACGCCAGGAGATGCAGGAGCGGGGCGATCTGCTCTTATCATCGCCGTTTCAGCTCAAACGTCCAGCGATGCATACCGCCATGCCAATTCAAGAAGCTGGGAAATGGCACAGCCAGCAGTCAGTAGCAGCTGCGACTGCTGGCGACAGAAACAAGCTGCTGTATGTCACAGACACACGTTCGGGGAGACGGTTTCTGGTCGACTCCGGCTCCCAGAAGAGCACTATTCTGCCAGTCAATGCAGACAGGGTGGCAGGGGGCAGTGGTCCCGAGTTTACGGCCGCCAACGGATCCACCATTAGGACATTTGGTGAGTGGACATATCCGCTTACACGGATGCAACTTTCAGTGGAACTTTGTGGTGGCTGCATGTTCCGCCCCCCATTTTAGGCACAGATTTTTTATGTGCTTATGGGTTATTAGTTGATGTTGCTAATAGGAGATTAGTGGATGCTGTCTCTTTTGACTCTCTGCCCTGTACAGCTCGGGGAACTGGGTTGACAACACTGGCCAACGTTATAGCTCCAGGGGGTAAGTACCAACAGTTACTCGCACAGTTCCCAGCACTCACAGTCCCAACGTTTTCAGCTACTATAACGAAGCACGGGGTCGAACATTTCATAACTACAAAAGGGCCACCGGTATTCGCATGACCTCGGCGCCTGGAATCAGGTAAACTGGCCAGCGCTTGCGAGGAGTTCGCCAACTTGGAATAGTTGGGCATCATCAGACGCTCCAACAGCCCATGGGCATCCCCACTACACATGGTGCCTAAAGCCAACGGGTTGTGGCGACCATGCAGCAATTTCCAGCGTTTGAACAACGCTAGGGAATACGACCGCTATCTTATTCCACACATACAGGATTTTTCTGTACACCTGGCCGGGGCACATGTTTTTTTCAAAGTGGATCTGGTCTGCGGTTACCACCATGTCCTGGTGTGTGCAGAAGATGTTCCAAAAACAGCTGTAATAACTCCTTTTGGCCTTTCCGAGTTTTAATGCATGCCATTTGGATTAAAAGGCATGGCGCAGACCTTCCAGAGGATGATGGATGCAGTGCTTCGAGACGTCCTTCATTTTTGTTTACTTAGATGACATTCTGGTAGCCAGCGTGTCTGAGGAGGAGCACATCGCCCATCTCAAGACAGTATTCCAGAGGTTGGAAGCGCACGGACTGATAGTTAACCCAGCGAAGTGCCAGTTCGGTGTGCCAGTGATTGACTTTTTGGGCCCCTGCATTTCGCCGGAGGGCGCAATCCCGTTACTGGACAAGGTGCACGCTGTGTCGGACTTTCCGTGCCCGCAGACCGTGAGGGCACTACAGGAGTTTTTGGGAATGGTTAATTTTTATAACCGTTTCCTTCCCCAGGCAGCCCAGCTGATGCAGCCGTTGTATGCTGCGCTTAAAAAAAAGAAGCCTGCAGAAAACATCGACTGGACTCCCGAGCGAGACCAGGCTTTTACGGACACCAAAACAGTGCTGGCGGATGCCATGTTGCTAGCCCACCCGGATCCGTCTGCACAGATAGCGCTCACTACAGATGCATCTGATGTTGCCATAGGGGCAGCAATGGAGCAGTGCATCTCAGGTTCGTGGCAGCCGCACACATTTTTCAGCAGAACTTTGCGCGACAACGAAAGCAAATACAGCACATTTGATAGAGAATTGCTGGCTCTCCAGCTGGCAACGTGCCATTTCCAGTTCTGGCTGGAGGGGCGCGAGTTCACCGCGTTCATAGACCATAAGCCGCTGACGTACGTCATGTCCAAGGTTTCCGAACTGTGGTTGGCCCTGCAGCAATGACAGTTGGCCGCAATTTCGGAGTTTACGACTGACATTCAACACATTGCTGGTAAACTCAACGTCATGACCGATTGCATGTCGCACGCATTAATCACCCCGGTCTACATGGGAATAGATTTCCCCGCCATAGCTGCGGACACGGACATTTGCACGTTCCAGTCTGCACAAACAAGGTTAAGGCTGGAGAGCAGAGTGGAGAGCAGGGTGCCCGCGCCGAGTGGTTCTGAGCTCTTGGCGCCATCGTGTTTTTGAGTCAGTCTACTCCCTTTTGCACCCGGGAGTGCGCGCTTCAGTGAAGCTAGTGGGGGCGAAATTCGTCTGGCCGTGCTTGTGCAAGGACGTGAAAGAGTGAGTTGCAGCTTGCATCGCGTGCCAGCGGGCCAAAATGCACAAGCACACCAGAGCTCCCCTTGAGCTGTTCCAAATTCCGGCTAGGAGGTTCGACCACATCCACGTGGATTTGGTGGGACCCCTCCCGCCGTTGCAAGGTTTCACACACCTTTTGACAGTAGTGGACCGCACCAAGCACTGGCCTGAAGTGGTCCCGCTGGTTTCTACCATGTCCGCGGAAGTGGCACGCTTTTTTGTCAGCTTGGGTTGCACATTTCAGATATCCATCGGACATCACGTCCGACAGAGATCCACGACTCGTTTCAGAACAGAGCCTGGGAGTCAAAATTCACCACATTCCCGTGTACAACTTCCAGGCTAATGAGTTATGCAAGCATTTTCATAGGTCGCTTAAAGCAGCACTCAGAGCTTCGCTCACGGACACAAATTGGGTTGACCGCCTGCCTTGGGTTCTTTTAGGGTTGCGCTCTGCACCTTAAGAGGATTTGGCAGCCTCCCCGGCAGAACTTGCTTTTTCTCAGTCGCTGCGGATCCCCGGAGAGTTTTTACTGGAAAACCCTGCGCCCAAGGCTGATCTGCCCATGCAATTTTTACACAGTATGGAGGCTGTGAGCGTACCGGGCCCAGCCCACCATTGTTTTCCCCGCACATTCGTCCCAAAAAGCTTGCAGAACACCAGCTTTGTTTTTGTCAGGCATGATGCACCCCGGACCCCGCTGCGCCCACCGTACGACGGCCCATTCAGGGTGTTGGAACCTGGGATGAAGCATTTTGTGTTAGACTTGGGGGGACATAGGGAGACAGTCTGCATTGACAGGCTGAAGCCTGCATTTGTGTTAGCAGACGAGCAGGTGGTGTTGGCCCAAGCTCCCCGGCGCGGATGTCCACCGTTGGTGGCTCCGCAGCTTGGTGATTCCTCAGCAGGGACCTGCGCTCGTGAAGCTGGTGTGTTTTCTCACCCTCCCTTTTTCCCTCCACAGACTGACGTGCCCTCCTGTACACCCCGCCAGCAGGGTGGTTCGACTGGATTGGTGACCCCCCGCTACAGCCGCTATGGGCGTCAGCTCAAAGGATGGGGGGGGGGGGGTAGTGCCCTTTCTGGGTGTTCGGCGGGGGGCCTGTATGGGGTCATGGTGTTGGACTTCTCCACCCATGGAACAAGGGACCAAAAGAGGAGGTGTCACCGGGGGGTTCAGACGGGACAGTAAGGACTATGCGTCCCCCGGGGAGAGGAGTAAATGCCGGGCCGCTGAGAGAATGATGTGAGAGCGGCGTTATGTCATGTTTATGTGCCACACAGGCTTTGATCTAAACATAATGTGTTATGGTCGGAAGTCCGGGTCTCTGTGCATCCCTTTTTTATATCTTTATTTCCATGCATAGAGACCCGGGAGGAGCTTTTGCTATACTGTTTGTTGGAGAAAGAATAACGTTCTTGTGTCATCAGTTCGTTGCCTTGCCTGCATCCTTTCTCCACACTGCGTCTAAAATGAAATCATAGGCGATTCAACAAAGTGCAAGAAACCAGAGAAATGCACTCATGGCAAAATATCTTCCTTTATCATTATATTATTACCAATATATTGCGCCAGTGAGTACTGGCAGAACCTGTGCACCAACATCCAGGTAGCTGCCGATTGTGAATATGCCAAAGGAATGTATGAGGGCATCAAAACAGCTATCGGCCCCACAAGCATCAAAACAGCACCGCTCAAAGCCAAGACAGGCAAAGCCATCACCGACAAGAGCAAGCAACTTCAGTGTTGGGTTGAGCATTATCTTGAATTGTACTCGACCCAGAACATCGTGACAGACATTGCCCTCAACACCTTGCCTGGCCTTCCATTCATGGAAGAGCTTGACAAAATGCCCATGCTGGAAGAGCACAGCAAAGCCATAGACTACCTCTAGCCTGTGGCAAGGCTCCAGGGAAAGACGGTATCCCCCCCAGAAATTCTGAAACATGGGAAAACAGCCATCTTACAACCACTACATGATTTCCTCTGCCTTTGCTGGGAGCAAGGTCACATTCCCCAAGATATGAGAGATGCCAACATAGTCACGCTGTATAAGAACAAAGGCGACCGCAGTGACTGCAACAATTACCGCGGCATCTCTCTTCTGAGCATAGGTGGCAAAGTCTTCGCCCGGGTCACCCTGTTCTGCCTGCAGAGCCTCGCTTTGCGAGTCTATCCTGAGTCCCAGTGTGGCTTCAGAGCCAGAAGGTCCATAGTGGATATGATCTTCTCCCTCCGTCAGCTGCAGGAGAAGTGTCGAGAGCAGCAGCAGCCATTGTTCCTTGCGTTCGTGGACCTGACCAAAGCCTTTGACTTAATTAGTCGAAGCAGGCTCTTCCAGATCCTGAGAAAGATTGGTTGTCCCCCAAAGCTCCTTGCAATCATCTCCTCCTTCCACATGGACATGCATAGTACTGTTTGCTTTGATGGAGCCACCTCAGATGCCTTCCCAGTCAGCAGTGGAGTGAAGCAGGGTTGCGTTCTAGCACCGACTCTCTTTGGGATTTTTTTCTCAATGCTCCTCCACTACGCCTTCACCGACTGTCCTGAAGGTGTCTACGTCCGCATGAGATCAGATGGAAAACTCCTCAACATCGCAAGACTTCGTGCTGAAACCAAAGTCTATGAGGTCCTCATACGTGAGCTGCTGTTTGCAGACGACGCTGCTCTAGCATCACACAGCAAGGAGGGCCTGCAGCACCTGGTCGACAAACTGTCCCACACCTGCAAGGAGTTTGGGCTCATGATCAGCCTTAAGAAAACCAACATCATAGCGCAAGATGTTGTCTCCTCTCCTGTCATTACCATTGACAACACACAGCTTGTGGCTGTGGACACTTTCACCTACCTAGGGTCCACTGTTTCAAACACGCTCTTGCTGGACACCAAGATCAGCTCCAGAATTGCCAAAGCAGCTGCTGTCATGGCCAAACTAAACAAGCGTGTGTGGAACAACAATCTGCTGAGTTTGAAGACCAAGTTACTCGTATACCAAGGTTGCATCCTGTCCACTCTCCTGTATGGCAGCAAGTCCTGGACAGCCTATGCCAGGCAGGAGAAGCGGTTAAACGGGTTCCACCTCCGCTGTCTTCGGCGCCTTATGCACATCAAGTGGCAGGACAGAGTCCCCAACACCGAGGTCCTTGAGCGCGCTGACTTGCCAAGCATCCCTGCATTGATCAGCCAGAGATGACTCCGGTGGCTCGGCCACATGCACCGCATGGAGCCTGACCATCTGCCGAGAGAAATCCTTTACGGAGAATTGCAGGTGGGCGTCCGCCGTGTGGGCCGACCGCTGTTGTGTTTTAAAGATGTCTGCAAATGCAACATGCGGTGTGTGCAGATCAACACCAATAACTGGGAGGTTATTGCCAAAGATCGAGCCACCTGGTGCCACAGTGTCAAAGAGGGTGTTCTCAAGATGGAAGCAAACATGAGAGTCCAGATGGCGACAAAGCGTGCGGAGAGGAAAGAACGTTCAGCATCAGCACATGCACCATCAATCTTCATCTGCACCAACTGCTCCAAAGACTGCCACTCAAGGACTGGGCTGTATAGTCATTCCATGCGCTGCTCCAACCCTTGACGCGCTAACCATCGCCTCTTCGAGACGAGGATGCCAGAGAGATATTCTTAAAAACATGTAGCTAACTAGGGGGCACTCAGAGAGTGCATACCTCCACCAAGGTCTGTGTCTGTCTCTTGGTGAGCAGGATTACACAAAAACTACTGGATGGATTTTGATGAAATATTCAGGCAAGGTGGCCCTTGGGCTACGGATGAACCCATTAGGGTTATGGATCACTTTTTCCACTTTCTTTAACATTGCAAGAGAAGGCCTTGGTGGAGGTATGTGCTCTCAGATCACCTCCAAAATTTAATGGGCCCTCTGTAGCCCAAGGGCCACCTCAAGTGATAATTTAACCAGAATCCGTCCAGTATGCATCCATCCAGCCAGCCATCCATCCGTCCATCCATCTTCTACCACTTTTCCAGAGGTCCGGGTCGCAGAGGCAGCAGCTCAAGCAGAGAAGCCCAGACTTCCCTCTCCCCAGCCACCTGCTCCAGCTCTTCAGAGAGGATATCAAGATGTTCCCAGGCCAGCTGGGAGACGTAGTCTCTCCAGCGTGTCCTGGGTCTACCCTGGAGTCTCCTTCCAGCTGGACATGCCTGAAACACCTCAAGTGGAAGGCATCCAGGAGGCATCCTGATCAGATGCCCAAACCACCTCAACTGGCACCTTTCGATATGGAGAAGCAACGGTTCTACTCTGAGTCTCTCCCGGATGACTGAGCTCCTCACCCTATCTCTAAGGGTGAGTCCAGCAATCCTATGAAGAAAGCTCATTTCAACCACTTATATCCGCATTCTCATTCTTTTGGTCATTACCTGAAGCTCATGACCATAGGTGAGGATAGGAGCGTAGATTGACCGATAAATCGACAGATTTGCTTTAGAGCTCAGCTCCCTCTTCCCCACAACAAACCAGTACAACGTCCACATCACTGCAGAGGCTGCTCTGATCAGTCTGTCAATCTCTCGCTCCATTCTCCCCTCACTCATGAACGAGACCTCGAGATACTTAAACTCCTCTACTTGGGGCAGGAGCTTGTCTCCAACCCGAAGAGGACAATCCACCTTTTTCCGGCTGAGGGCTATGGACCATGGACATCTGTCCAGTAGTTTTTGCATAATCCTGCTAGCAAACAGACAAACAAACAAACAAATCCCCCCAATCACATTCACTTCTTGGCAGAGGTAATAACAATAGTACACAATCAGCTTTTGAAGTCAGTCTTTAAGATTTATTTAACAAGGACATAATACCACACTACGACGCACTACTGCAACATACCAACACAAGTACCAGATAATACTATTTTTAATACATGCAGTGAAAATCTAGTTTACAATGGCTATCTAAAGGAGACTTTTAAAGATTTAAAATAACTAAAGTGGATAAAGCGTCACCTCAACAATGTTTGTGCTGTGTGACATTCAAAGTGTGATGAATTGTCTTACATAATTTCTCCCTATTCCATATCTGGAAAACTATTAAAACTTAATGAGCCCTCAGAAATGGCTGGTCTCTAGACTATAAATTCCATTTTTAATTATGATGATGCATTCAGGCAGAAAGGTATGCCAGGACTGCGTGCAGTTGAGAAGCACAAGATGTGAAACCAGTTTCTGGAAGAACAGGCAGCAAAGGTGAAATTATGACCAAATGCCACAACAGCACACTCACAAATGACTCCTCTGGAGAAAATGTGCCATTTTTGGTTTAGATATTGTTATATGGCTTGAGCAGTCAAGGTGCATTTTAAAAGAAGAGCCTGACTTCAGAAGTTTGCGGCAAGCAATTTTTCTGTTTATTTCAGACACTGTGTGCAACCAACCAACTCCACTCTAGACCAACCAACACCCGACATCATACAGATGAAGATTGACTTGTTTGTGGCAGCGGCCCCTCTGATTCTAGGCGTGATTAACATTATAGATAAGAGAAACATAATTTCGTTCTACTGTATATGATTGGCTGTGTGGAATTAATAACAATGAAGATGGTGTCTTCTTATACACCCAGTGAGATAATTAAACTGATTGGAGCATACCCTTATTCACAGATACATTCACAGATTTATCTTGCAGGTGGACTTCCACTCAAAAGGAGAGACAAATGTCCAGCTCCCCCATCACCCCAGCACAAACAACAAACACAGCCAATAAATAAATAACATTTACAACTTTCAACAGTGTGTGTATTCTTATAAGTTAAATGTGTTTTGGTATTTTAATTATGTTTTTTTTTAACCCTGCATGTACAATATGCCATCTAACCAGAGAGTCCACACAGGTAACGGCAGTCCGTCATTACATTTCCTCCCACTCTCTCCCAAGAGTGCAGTACTTTAGGACTCATCTGTCTCTAGAGTGAAGTGACGACCAAGCATATAGTATCTCAGTGATTCAATGGCCCACTTCATGGCGAGACACTCCTTTTCCACTGTAGAGTATCTGGTCTCCCGGTCCAGCAGTTTACGGCTCAAGAACAGCACTGGGCGCCTCTCTCCCTTCACCTCCTGCAGGAGTACTGCTCCAATGCCAACTCCTGAAGCATCAGTATCGAGGATTAATGATCGACCAAAATCCGAACTATGAAGAACAGAGTCACAGGAGATAGCGCTCTTCAGATTCTTGAAGGCTCTGTCACATTCCTTTGTCGATTTCACCTTATTTTATGCTGAAACTTTGGTAAGGTCAGTAAGAATTGCTGCTCTCTCAGTAAAGTGGGGGGATGAATTTGCTGTACCATTCCATCAATCCCATAAATGAGCACATCTTTTTCTTTGTGGTGAGCACAGGATAGGCATGGATGGCATCCACCTTTCCCACTTGTGGCTTGATGACCCCCGTCCAATGACATGGCCCAGGTACTCCACCTGCTGCTGTCCAAAAGCACACTTGCATGGATTGATGGTCAGTCCTGCTGTACTGATCAGATGGAGGACCTGACGTAAGTGTAACACATGCTCTTTGTTGTTCCCTGAGCCTGGTTCTGCTGGAGGTTTCTTCCAGCTAAAAGGGAGTTTTTCCTCTCCACCATCGCCAAGTGCTTGCTCACAGGGGATCGCCTGATTGCTGAGATCTTTCTGCAGTTGTGGGGTTTTCCCCTACAGTTGAAAGTGCTATGAGATGACTGTTGTTGTGAAATGGCGCTATATAAATAAAGCTGAATTGAATTGAATTGAATTGAATTGAATTGAATTGAATTCTTCGAGGTCTGACTGTAGATGACCACATCATCCAAGTAAGCAGCTGTAAACTGTGGTACATCTCTCAATACTTGGTCCATGAGTCTTTGAAAGGTCGCAGGTGCAACTTGGAGGCCAGATGGCATAACTCTAAATTGAAAGTTGCCATAAGGTGTCTTAAAGGCTGTCAGTTCTTTAGTCTCAGAAGCCAAGGACAGCTGCCAGTGTCCCTTGCTCAGGTCTAATGTGGTGATGAACTTGGCTTTGCCGACTCTCCAGCAGCTCATCAATTTGAGGTATGGGGTAGGATTCAAACTTTGAAATTGCATTTAGGTATCTGAAGTCGATGCAGAACCTCAAGGAACCATTCTTCTTCGGGACCAACACAATGGGACTGCACCATTCACAGGTTGAAACTTCAATTACCCCTAGCTGCAACGTCAACTCAATCTCCTTCTTGAGCTTTGGGACCAGATGGTCATGGATTCTGTAGCACTTTCCGTGGGGGGTAACATCTTCCTTCAGGTGGACTTTGTGCTGAACCAGAGTTATGAAGCCAGGTTTCTCTTGGAAAAGCTCTGGATCCAATAGTGCTTATATCTCCCTTTGCTGGCAAGGCTGCAGATAGGAAGCATCCACTAAACAGGTCTCTGCAGTGTTGGGGAAGGACTGTTCTCTTTCTTCATCCACTTCAGTCGCACAGATGAGGAACTGATGCTATGGCTGCTGATGGACACGTTGTTGCTGCTCCTGATGGGCAGGCTGCTGAAACTCCTTCAACAGGCTGACATGGAAACATTGATGTTTCTTCAGTCTGTCAGGTATGTAGAGTTCATACGTAACTGTGCTCAGCTTCTTAGTGATCTGATAAGGTCCCTGCCATCGAGCCAACAGCTTACTGTCACTGGTGGGAAGAAGCAGCAACACCTGCGGGCCTGGATGAAAAATCCTCTCCCTGGCTTTCCTGTCATACCAGGTCTTCTGGTTGCTCTGTGCCGTCCTCATGTGCTCCTGAGCCAGGTCAGTCATCTGGTCCAGTCTCTCTCGCTCTCATTTTTATCACATAGGACACCACATTGTCCTGATCAGTAGATGGACTCTCCCAGTGCTCCTTCAAAAGGTCTAGTGGGCCCCTCACTTGACGTCCTTAGAGTAGCTATAAGGGTGAAAATCCTGTTGAAGCCTGGGAAACCTCACAGTAAGCAAACAAAAGGTATGGCAGCCATTGGTCCCAGTCAGAACCTGTGTTGGAAACAAACTTCTGCAGCATGTTCTTTGGGGTCTGGTTAAATCTCTCAACCAGTCCGTTTTTTCTGAGGATGGTATGGGGTGGTCTTAATGTGCTTTATACCCAACAGTTTGTATACTTGCTGCAGTAGCTTAGACAGGAAGTTTGTCCTGCAGTCTGTAAGGACCTCTCTAGGTATGCTCACCCTTGAAAACAACTGTACAAGACAGTTGGCAACCTGCCTAGCCTTAACAGATCTCAGCAGGAAGGCTTCTGGATAACAAGTGGCATAGTCACAAATGACCAAAGTGTACCTGTTGCCTAAGGAGCTTCTCTCTAGGGGGACAACTACATCCACACCTATTCTGTCAAAAGGTGTTTCAATGACTGAAGCTGGGCATGTGTTACTCCCCTAAGTGATGTTAACTGACATGTTTCACATGCAGCACAGAACTCCTTAACCAGGGTGTACATTCCTGGCCACACAAGTCTCCTGGCAATTCTATGGAGTGTTTTTTGGAATGCTAGGTGAGCTGCCCAAGGAACAGCATGTCCTAGCTCCATGACTTTCTGTGTAAGGCTTTGTGGCAAAGCTATGGCCACAACTTTACCCTGATGTTGATAAAGAATGCCATTTTTAATCACATGACAGGCCTCAGCTAAGTAGTCTATTCTGGCCTGTTTCACACCCTCAACCTCAGAGACTTTATCAAACCAGGGTTTTGGTGATGGATCAGCTTTCTGCAGAGCAGCTATGTCAGAAGTGATGTCAAAATCTACTGGCTGGCTTAGCTGTCCTACCTCCTCACACAGGTTCTTAGCTGTAACTGAAACCTTGTCCCTTCTTCTCAGGGCCTTAGATTTTGGCTGCTTGACTGAACCCACCTCTAACTCAGAGTCATAAAAAGGTAACTCCTGGAGAACATTTCTAGCTCTCTGTGCTGTAGCCATGACCATGTTGCATTCCCGCTCAGCAGGTACATCTAGCTGATGTTCAACAGCGCCATCTACCTGTCCCTCATCAGTTTGATGTTTAGCTCTAGCTTGTTGTATGATATCCAACAAAGTTGGACATCATTGCCAAGAATGATTGAATGAGGCAAATCAGACACAAGAGCTACAGAAAGGAGGTAAGCTTGACCACCTACAGTTAGATAAACCTCAGCAGTAGGGTACAACTTCTTATCACCATGTACACAACTAATATTCAATGTTGTCTCACACCACAGATCTCTAAGGACCAACCTAGGCAAAGCAACAGTCTGAAAACAACCAAAATCTAAAAGAGCCTCTTCACACTGGCCATTAAATAAAACTGATGTTGTGTATACCTCTCTCTGAACTGGGGCTGAGAGGGTGGGTCTTGGGACTGAGCATAAAAGAGAAGGCTTTGTTTAGTAGCTGGGCATGTGTACTGAGTCTGACTGACCTCATTACACTGGCAGCATGCATCTTGCCTGGATATAAAGTGCGATTTTTTACTAGTGTTATGTTTACTATTTGTGAAACTATCTGGAACTGGAATGAGGTCTAATCTGAGCTTGACCACCCCTTTCACCGCCATTGGACTTACTCTGTGTGGTGAAGTAGCTGTCATGACTGAAAGTGAGTCTTCTGTTCCCAGTCCTGGCTGACAGGAAAACTTCTGCAAGCCGAGCAGCGTTCTCTGCAGCCTTTGGATCACACTCTCGTATCCAAACTTCCAGTTCTGGGTCCACCACCCGCAGGAACTGCTCCAGAACCATCAGTTCAGAGATATCTCTTATTGTTGAGGTCTCTGGTTTAACCTATTTGTTAAAAAGGTCTTTCAAACGAACATAAAGTTCGTAAGGGGTTTCATCCTGCTGAATGTCCAGGGAACAAAACCTTCTTCTGTAGGTGCTGGCTGTAATCTCGTATTTCATTAAAACCACTTCTTTCACTTTTTTATAATCTTCAGTGTCTGAAATGTCCATAACCACATAAGCACTACGTGCTTTACCTGTGAACAGGGGAACCAGTTGAATAGCCCACTCTTCCTTTGGCCAGTGACAGACAGTGGCCATTCTTTCAAATGCTGTCAGGTAATGTTCAATATCATCGTCAGGAGAGAGTGGATTCAACCTGGGCTCATGGTGCATGTGTGTCATCCTTGGCAGTGATGGCTGCGACTGTGGCAGTAGCTACTCCTGCTAGCCGATGTACCTGGCTCTAACCTCTGGGTCTTCACCCAAAGCATTATCTTCACCATTGTGTTGACCCCGGCTCTCAAACCCCTCTTTCAGCAAAGTCACTTGTGCTTGTATCTGGTGAAACTGGTGCTGCATGTTCTGCCATCTTTGCTCTTGTAGGGAGGCTTCTTTCTCAGCTGTTGGTCTCTGGATGCCTGAGAAGAGACTAATGACTTCACCAGGCTTGCCAATTCTTCCAGCTTGTGAGGTTTGCTGGCCCCCTGCTGCTCAGTTGAAGTACCTGGTTCACAGTCATCTGGCTCATCTTGCTGCTTCTTTGTATCTCCTCTAGTCATTGCTTCTGTGCAGTGCTGCCCCTCCTTAGCTTTTAACAACACTTTTGGCTTTTTCTTCTGACACCACTTGTCATATGGCTCAAACAGTCAAGACATGTTCTAAAACAAAAGCCTGACTTCAGAAGTTTGCAGCAAGCAATTTTTCTATTTATTTCAGACACTGTGTGCAACCAACCAACGCCAGTCTAGACCAACCAACCAACACCCAACAATGTACAAATGAAGACTGACTGCTTGTATACTCAGTGACATAATTAACCTGATTGGAGAATACCATTATTCACAGATAAAGAGATAAATATCCACACTTTAAACATACCCCAGCAATGACTTAAAACTCTCATCAAGCATATAGGCAATATCTACACAGTATTTACAAAACTCAAACATAAAATATAAACACCCATGAATAATATATACTCATGGGTGTTTATATATAAACACCCATGGTGTTTATAATATAAACACCCATAAATAATATATACCTCCCTCATGGATCGTCACCTTATCGTGGTGGTGGTGGTGGTGGTGGGGGGGGGGGGGGGGGTTGCGTGCCCCAGTGATCCCAGGAACTATGTTGTCCGGGGAAATTTGCCTCTGATAGGGTCACCCAAGACAAACTGGTCCTGGGTGAAGGGCCAGACTAAGAACGATCCAACAGACTCTCATGATAAATTCTAATATCAAGGATTCAGTGTACCCCGCCTGGTATGGGGTTACTGGGGCCCCACCCTGGAGCCAGGCCTGGGGGAGGGGCTCGAAGGCTAGCGTCTGGTGGCTGGGTTTCCACCCATGGGACCCGGCCGGGCTCAGCCCGAAGGAGTTACATGGGTCCACCCTCCAGTGGGCTCACCACCTGCAGGAGGGATCATGGGGGTCCGGTGCTACAGTATGTGGATTAGGTGGCGGTCAAAGGTGGAGACCTTGGCGGACTGATCCCAAGCTTTCTAAACTGGCTTTTGGTATGTGGAATGTCACCTCTCTGGCGGAGAAGGAGCCTGAACTGGTGTACGAGGTTGAGAGATACCGGCTAGATATAGTCAGCCTCTCCTCAACATATAGCTCTGGTTCCAGAACCAGTCTCCTGGAGAGGGGCTGGAGCTTGGCCTTTTCTGGAGTTGCCCCGGGCGAGAGGCAACGAGCAGGGGTGGGTATTCTTGTATCCCCCCTCCTTGCTGCCTCTATATTGGAGTTTTCCCCAGTGGACAAAAGGGTTGCTTCCCTGCACCTTCGGGATAGGAAACGGGTCCTGACCATCATTTGTGCCTATGCACCAAATGATGTTTCAGAGTACCCACCCTTTTTGGAGTCTGTGACTGGGGTGCTGGAGGGTGCTCCTCTTGGAGACTCCATTGTCCTACTGGGGGACTTCAATGCGCATGTGGGCAACGACAGTGAAACCTGGAGGGGGGTGATCGGGAGGAACGGCCTGCCCGATCTGAACCCAAGTGGTGTTCAGTTATTGGACTTCTGTGCTAACCACAGTTTGTCCATAACGAACACCATGTTCAAGCATAAGGGTGTCCATATGTGCACCTGGCACCAGGACACCCTAGGTCGCAGGTCGATGATCGATTTTGTTATTGTGTCATCAGACCTGCGACCATATGTCTTGGACACCCGGGTAAAGAGAGGTGCAGAGCTGTCAACTGATCACCACCTGGTGGTGAGTTGGATCCGATGGCAGGGGAGGAAGCCATTCAGACCTGGTAGACCCAAACGTATAGTGAGGGTGTGCTGGGAATGTCTGGCTGAGGCCCTTGTCCGGGAGGTCTTCAACTCCCACCTCCGGAAGAACTTCAACCACATTCCGAGGGAGTCTGGAGACATGGAGTCTGAATGGGCCATGTTCTCCACCTCTGTTGTTGAAGCGGCGGCCCAGAGCTGCGGCCACAAGGTGGTCGGTGCATCTCATGGTGGCAACCCCCGAACCAAGTGGTGGACACCAGTGGTGAGGGGGGCCATTAAGCTGAAGAAGGAGTCCTATCAGGCTTGGTTGGCTTGTGGGACTCCCGAAGCAGCTGAGGTGTACCGGCAGGCCAAGCGGAGTGCAGCTCGGGTGGTTGCTGAAGCAAAAACCCGGATATGGGAGGAGTTCGGTGAGGCCATAGAACAAGACTTTCGGTTGGCAAGATTCTGGCAAACTGTCCGGCGGCTCAGGAGGGGAAAGCAGCTCCCTGTCCACACTGTGTATGGTGCGGATTGGACACTGTTGACTTTGACTGGGGATATCGTCGGGTGGTGGAAGGAATACTTCAAGGATCTCCTCAATCCCACTGATATGCCTTCCACAGAGGAAGCAGGGTTTGGGGACGAGGGGGATGACTCGCCTATCACAGGGGCTGAGGTCGCCAAGGTGGTTAAAAATCTCCTTGGTGGCCAGGCCCCGGGGGTGGAGGAGATTCGCCCTAAGTACCTCAAGGCCCTGGATGTTGTTGGGCTGTCATGGTTGACACGCCTCTGCAACATTGCGTGGAGGTCGGGGGCAGTGCCTTTGGCATGGCAAACCGGGGTGGTGGTTCCACTCTTCAAAAAAGGGGACCAGAGGGTGTGCTCCAACTTTAGAGGGATCACACTCCTCAGCCTCCCTGGGAAGGTCTATGCCAAGGTACTGGAGAGGAGAGTCCGGACGTTGGTCAAACCTCGGATTCAGGAGGAGCAATGTGGTTTTCATCCTGGCCGTGGCACATCGGACCAGCTCTTTACCCTCTCGAGAATTCTTGAGGGTTCGTGGGAGTTTGCCCAACCAGTTTACATGTGTTTTGTGGACTTGGAGAAGGCAGTTGACTGCGTCCCTCGTGGTTTTTTGTGGGGGGTGCTTCAGGAGTATGGGGTATCGGGCTTGTTGTTACGAGCTATTCGGTCTCTGTACGACCGTTGTGAGAGTTTGGTTCGTATTGCCAACACTCGGTCGGAGTCATTCCCAGTGAGAGTTGGACTCCGCCAGGGCTGCCCTTTGTCACCGATCCTGTTCATAATTTTTATGGACAGGATTTCTAGGCACAACCAGGGAATGGAGGGTGTCATGCTTGGTGACCACAGGATCTCATCTCTGTTGTTTGCAGATGATGTTGTTCTGTTGGCTTCATCCAGCAATGACCTACAGCTCTATGTTTATTGCACTGTCCCTGTCAAATAAACTAATCTACTACTACTACTCTTGCTGGGACGGTTTGCCGCTGAGTGTGAAGCGGCTGGGATGAGAATCAGCACCTCCAAGTCCGAGTCCATGGTCCTCAGCTGGAAAAAGGTGGATTGTCCTCTCTGGGTTGGGGACAGGCTTCTGCCCCAAGTGGAGGAGTTTAAGTATCTTGGGGTCTTGTTCACGAGTGAGAGGAAAATGGAGCGGACATGACAGACGGATTGGAGCAGCATCTGCAGTGATGCAGAAGTTGTACTGGCCTGTTGTGGTGAAGAGGGAGCTTAGTTCTAAGCCAAAGCTGTCGATTTACCAGTCAGTCTACGTTCCTACTTTCACCCAAATGAGGCTTTCTGGAGGACTTGAGGCCTTTCATCAAAATGGCTCATATAGACGAGGCCTCATGTGAGACTTCATTTTCTCTACCAGGCCATCTAGTGGACAAAACATATACAACATACAGATTTTTGCAAGGGCTTTTTTTATTTCAATAAATGCAAATAAATGACTACAGTGAATGTGCTTGTGGTACACTCATACAGGGCACAATAGTGCCTCAGCATAATGATGTGTTATTGTTGTATCCAAACTCTTTGAAACACAACAGACACTTCACTGTGCAAATAAAAATAAATTATAAGAATGACCCAGCTGAGACTTGAACCCCAGCTTCCCAATAACAAGACAGATATTTTACCTCTAAACTACTACTTAGTCATGAGGTTTTCTTGAACACTTGAGCCTTTCATCAAAATGGTTTGTATAGACAAGGCCTCATGTGAAACTTCATTTGCTCTACTCGGCCATGTAGTTGACAAAAAGTATACAGCATGCAGATTTTTACAAGGGCATTATTGGTTTAATGTGTATTTTTTTCAATTTCAATAAATGTGCTGTCTTTTAAGAAATATCAATGATCATAAGGGAAAAAAGAAATAATAAAACCGGGGTGACTCCAGTGAATGTGTCCGTGTTACTTTGTGTGCTTGAACTACTTATCCATTTTTATTAAGAAATAAATTTTCAACAGTCTTATACTGTCCCAGTATATTCAACTCTGGCCTTATTTTCATGCAGGGTACAATGGCAATAGTGCCTCAGCATAATGATGTATAATAATGATCCAAGCTCTTTGAAACACAAGAGACACATTGCAAATAAAAATAAAATGACAAGAATGACACAGCTGAGATTCAAACCCAGGCCTCCCACTTGTAGTGCAGATGTTTTACCGCTAAGCCATCATCTCAGCTGCATTAAATGGCCACTATTTGTGGAAAATACATTGATGGGAGAAATGCACTCAAAATGTTCACGAGCAGGAGAAGTCCGTCTTTTTGCCCCTGCCTCCATGTAAAAATTGGCTGTGACAAATCCCTTACACAGTCAAACATGACAACACAAAACGTGAGGGACGGGGATTTCCATTGGGTATCGCTGCTCACTTTATTTCATATTGCGTGCAAAATTATGAACGGCTTCCTGACCCAGTCACTCGGTCTGACGTCAACACATACGTCACAATGCATGCCTCGATACGCGCTTCGCCAAGTATTTCCTGGATAAGCTTGGAGCACCTCTCAGCGCTCCGGAGCCTGTCTTCCCATCACTAGTTTAAACTGTTTTTTTTTTATTATGAGCTGGTCACCCAGATGAATCTCCGTGGCTTTTAATAGGAAATAATATGCGGCTCAGAAGCTGCAACAAAAAGCTGAGGCAAAACAGACTAGGCAAGGCAGGATACAGACAAGAACAAGAAGCCTGTTGTTCACGCCATATGACTAGAGGAACCTGAACAGAAGTGGAACAGAACTTAAATAACCAAGGGTACAATCAAGACAACACAGCACAGGTGGGGAGAGCAATCATGACTGACAGCTGACACAGATTAGTGATGATATAGAGCACAGGTGTCAAACTCATTCCATGGAGGGCCAAGACCCTGCAGGTTTTACCTCCACCCAGTGTCTTCAACAGGTGATCTCACTGAATTTCTTCCCACTGATTGCTGATCAGTGAAAACCCCTGCTGGAGACATTGGGTGGAAGTAAAACATGCAGGGTCTTGGCCCTCCGTGGAATGAGTTTGACACCCCTGATATAGAGTGAAGTGATGATATAGAGTAAAGTACAAGGAGATGAAAAAGAGTGATGTCTGAAGATAGAATTGAGGTTCGACTGGACACAGCAATGATGACAGAAAGACTACAGCTCCTGACCATCAGATGAAGTGATGATATAGAGTGAAGTATGTGGCGGTAATGCACCTGTAAGCTGGTTGCCAACCGCCAATCAAAAGAAGAAGAATAAGAAGACAGCTGACACATGAGGAACACAGAGGTGACAGGAGGGGTGGGGCTGCACACACAAGCACAGACGGAGAACACACGTAAACAGAGGATGAGAGTGGAGACCAGACCACGACAATAATAATACTGACAGTGGCCCACAAACAAAATTGAGGCAGGGATAATAATCACATGATGAAAATCAGAAAAGACTAGGATAATCCTACCAAGCATGATGACCAAATCAGAAACAACAGTTAGTGGCAGAGACAATAATGAACACAGAGATTATAACAGTCATCACTGTATAAATTCAAGAAGTCTCTCTGTGTGTCTGTGTGTGTGTGTTATGACCAAAGATCATAGGACTGCCTATGATGTCTGCATGATGTCCTATGATGTTCCTGTGTATAACTCCTTATGTGTGAAATGTCCTGTCATGTTCCTATGTATAACGACTCGTGTGAAAAAATTATCCGTCCTTGGACTGCATCACTCACGATCATAGGACTCACTATGACATCATCAAAGATCAAAGCATCCCTCACGCTCACTCACGATCATAGGACATCGAAGATCAAAGGCAGGTGTCACTCACAATCATAGGACTCACTCTGACATCATCAAAGTTCATAGGACTTGCTATGACACCATCAAAGATCAATGGCAGGCATCACTGAATGAGTGCTGATGTGCTTGGTTACACCCTTGCTTACACCTGCTTTCTACGGGCATGCACAGGTAGACACTAGTAATAATAATGAGCAAGAACCAAAAACACAAAATCATACAACTCAAGGCGAGGACATGAGTTCCAGCCCACGTCCTGATACTTTTATCTCACAGGTGGACTTCATCTCAACAGGAGACACAAATGTCCAGCTCCCACTATCACCCCAGCACAAACAAACACAGTCAATAAATAAATAACATTTACAACTTTCAACCACGTGTGTATTTTTATAAGTTGAAATGTGTTTTGGTATTTTAATTTTTTTTTTTTTTTTTAACCCTGCGTGTACAATATGCCATCTACTGTAACTAGTGAGTCCGCACAGGTAATGGCAGTTGTTACAGATATAAAATATAATATTTATAACAGGAAATTAAAGCACTGAGAACACAAGAGGGAGTACAGTATCAATGAATATACAGGGTGTCTATAGGAGAAAGCCAAATTCTCCCCCGTTTCTGATAGTTCCCGAGTTGACTTGCCTTGGTTCAAAATAATTGCTGGTAATCGATAAAAAAACCCCACTTTCTCCTTCCCACCAGTGTTTGTACAACCAATTATTCCACAGTAGTGCATTATATTTACATAATTTTCAGCTTTAGTGAAATAGACTCCCAATATGGCTGCTCATATAGCGACTGGCCGTGTGACGTCATCTTAAAACTACGAATAGTAGATAATTTTTTTGCTAAGGTTATAAAAAAAAAAACTAAAGCAGAAAAAGACAAACACAGGCATCATTGGACGACTCGCCATGCCTACATGAGGGCAAATGTGTAGCCTTGACGAATGCCAGTCTACACTACAAATGTGTAAAATGCCAAGCAAAGCGCTGACTTTCTCCGGGTGCTCTGGTTTCTTGGTTTCTACGGGCATGCACGGGTCTGCCTGATATCCTATGATGTTCCTATGATGTCGGTGTTCATTGGACCGTTTACTGGATGTCTACATGACGTCACATAAACGGAACTGTATATGTTGTCAGATAAACCGTTAGGCTGCTGTTCCTATGATCTCACAAGGATGTCTATATGACATCATACAGAGCCCAGGAATCGCTACAATAGGACACACTACTTTAAACCACACCCATTCAAAGCAGTACATCATGTCTGTGTGTCACAGGACATAGGACATCTTCAAAGATCAAATGCAGGCATGCCTCACGATAATAGGACTCACTATGACATCATCAACTTTCATAGGACTCACTATGACACCATCAAAGATCAAAGGCAGGCATCACTGAATGAGTGCTGACGTGCTTGCTTACACCCTTTCTTACACCTGCTTTCTATGGGCATGCAGAAATACTTGCTTATACTTGGTTTCTATGGGCATGCACTAGTAAATATAGCTGAGTGTAATTTCTGATCATTTGGGCCGCACGTCTGCTCTGGCTGCTCCGCCCCCACCTACTCATCCGACTTCTTACACCATCCGCCGAACCCTTTCCATTCCCACTCCTGCCCCGTACGCGGGGGAGGTGGGGAACTGTAAGGATTTTCTTTGTCACATTCGGCTTTATTTTGAGCAGGTAAAGGGGGAGTTTCCAGATGACATCTTTAAGATTCATCAGTTTACCCTTCTGTTTCGGGGCCGAGCTCTTAGTTGGGCACGGTCTGTAATCGATAGTCGAAGGGACGCGCCACCAACGTTTGACCAATTCGTGACCAAATTTTCCTGCACTTTCGACCGTACTGAGAGTGAAGGGAATATCATGAGTTGCCTGTTGTCGCTCCGCCAGGGCAGCCAGTCGGTGGCCAACTTCTTGGTGGGGTTTCGAGTTAAGGCAGCAGATACGGGGTGGAAAGAGGTTGCACTGCGCAGCGCGTTCCTCCACAGGTTGGATCCTTGGCTCCGGGATGACCTGTTGGTTCATGCCGTTCCTGCCACCTTGGATGGGCTCATTGATCAGGTGGTTGGGTTAGATAACCGGTACCACAAGCGCACCAGGGAGCATGGCACCTCCTCTCACCCGTTCGCCACACGCGCGCTCCCAGCGCCTGCTGACCTAGGTGAGTCCGAGTCCTCCACTGAAGCCATGGAGCTCAGCTCTGCTCACCTCCCATGGGCAGATGCTGAGCGGCGGTGGCGGGTCGGGGTGTGTGCCTACTGTGGTCCATTGAAGCACAAGCTGGACACATACCACCTACGGCCAAAAAACACAGCCCATCAGTAGCTGCGGGGGGGTCTGGTGGGCGGGACTCATTCTCATCCCCCCGGTAATTTTTCTATTTCGTCCCTGGTTCAGATGCCGGGGGTCAAGAGAAGGGTCTCCGCCCTTATTGATTCTGGGACAGAAGGTAATTTCATCTCCTCCCAATTGGTTCACCAGATGAGGATTCTGACAGTTAAATTGCCGGTTCCTTGCTCCGTACATACCCTCTCTGGCCAGAAAGTGGCGTCCATTACTCATTGCACGGCGCAGCTATCCGTTCTTCTGTCCGGTAACCACCAGGAGAGGCTCTCTTTTTACGTGCTTCCATGTGCCTCTCATGCGGTGGTTCTAGGGTATCCACGGCTCCGGAGGCATAATCCTATTCTCAATTGAGCACAAAATTCCATCACCTCCTGGAGTCCTAATTGTTTGGCTACATGTCTAAGTTCAGCCGAGTGTTCGCCGTCCCTCCTCGTCTCCTCTCCTCAGGTCGAACCGCCGGACCTCAGCCTTGTGCCCGCAGTTTATCACGACCTTGGGGAGGTCTTTAGCGAGTCACGAGCGTTAGCGCTTCTCCCGCATCGCTTGTATGACTGTGCCATTGACCTCCTTCTTGGCGCGAGGTTACCGTCCAGCAGGCTCTATAATATTTCTGGACCTAAGAGGGAGGCAATGGAGAGGTACATTAAGGACTCTCTGAACACTGGCCTCATTCGGCCATCCTTGGCTCCACTCGGGGTGGAGGTTTTTGTTTGTGGGAAAGAAGGACGGGTCTCTGCGTCCGTGCATTGACTACCGTGAGCTTAATGACCTTCAAAGATAAATACCCTCTGCCCCTGATAAACTCCGCTTTCGAACTCCTGCAGCGGTCGCGCATATTCTCTAAACTCAACCTACGCAACGCTTACCATCTAGTCAGAATACACGAGGGGGACGAATGGAAAACGGCATTTAAGACACACCTGGGGCAATTTGAATACTTAGTTATGCCCTTTGGGTTAACCAACGCCCCAGCTGTTTTCCAACACTTAATTAATGACGTCCTCCTCAACATGTTAAATTGGTTTGTTTTCGTCTATCTTGACGACATCCTGATTTTTTTTTTCTTGCATGCCTGAGGAGCACCAAACTCATGGTAGAGCCGTGTTACAGCGGCTCTTGGAGAACCAACTGTATGTCAAAGCAGAGAAGTGTGAGTTTTCCACTAATTCCACTTCTTTTCTTGGCTTTATTGCAGCAGAGGGGGAGCTGAGAGCCAAGCCGGCCAAGGTGAAGGCTTTGCTTGATTGGCCAACACTCCACAACCGCAAGGAGCTGCAACACTTCTTGGGGTTCGCAAATTTCTATTGCAGGTTCATTCGGAACTGTAGTGGAATAGCACAGCCTTTAACTAAGCTGACCCCTGTTAAGGTACCATTTTCATGGGCCGAGGCAGCTGAACAGGCCTTTGTGCAATTACAGGGCCTGTTCTCCGACAAACCCATCTTGGCTCAGGTCGACCCCCAGCTCTCATTTACCCTGGAGGTGGATGCTTCAGAAATGGGGATGGGCACGATTTTGTCCCAGTGCTCCGCCTTTGACTTGAAGCTCCGTCCGTGTGCATATTTCTCTCGGTGGCTCACCCCAGCTGACAGGAATTATGACGTTGGGGATCAAGAGCTGTTGGCTATAAAATTAGCTTTTGAGGAATGGAGACATTGGCTGGAGGGAACTGTTCATCCTGTAGTTGTGTGGACCGACCACAAGAACCTCGAGTATCTGCGGTCAGCCCGCTGACTGAATTCCAGGCAGGCTCGCTGGGCCCTATTTTTCCAGTGTTTCAATTTCACTGTTACTTATAGGCCCAGTTCCCGTAATGTTAAGCCTGATGCTCTCTCCAGACAGTTCAGCCAGGACCCGGCTGACCCCCCTTCCCGCTCCCAGCCCATTCTTCTGCCTTTGTGCGTCCTGGGAACCCTTACCTGGGAGATCGAGAAGAGAGTCCGCTAGGCCCAGTTTTCTGAGCCCAAACCAGTGGGTTGCCCCCCTAACCGCCTTTATGTCCCTGCTGCCCTCTGCAGCGAAGTTATCCAGTGGGGGCACACCGGACGTTTCGCCTGCCACCCTGGGGTGGTGCGCACTGCGGACATTATCAGGCAAGCGTTCTGGTGGCTCATGCTGCGGCAGGACATGCAGGAGTACGTGAAGGCCTGCCAAACTTGTGCCCGTAACAAATCCTCCCCCACCCCCACCCCCGCTGGTCCTCTTCACCCCCTTCCCGTCCCCAGCCAGCCCTGGTTCCACATAGTCATGGACTTTGTCACTGGTCTTCCTCCCTCCCATGGCAACACCGTCATCTTGACTATTGTGGACAGGTTTTCCAAGGCTGCTCATTTGGTTCCTCTCCCCAAGCTGCCATCTGCCTCCAAGACTGCTGAATTACTCTCCCATCACGTCATCAGACTGCATAGCATCCTCATGGACATTGTGTCTGACCGGGGTCCACAGTTCATCTCACGTGTCTGGAAGTCATTCTGTCACTGCCCTGACACCACTGTCAGCCTCACCTCTGGTTACTACCCGCAAAGCAATGGGCAAGCCGAGTGTGCCAACCAGTCCCTGGAGGCCGCCCTTCATTGTGTGGTAGCCCATGACCCTGCATCATGGAGCTCCCATCTGAACTGGGTGGAGTACTCATTGAATTCTACTGTCTCTTCGGCCACAGGGCTGTCTCCATTTGAAGCCTCCGTGGGCTACAATCCCCCCATTACCTATGATGGAGAGAGAGGCGGTGGTGCCGTCCGTGGGGGCCCATTTTCGTCATTGTCGCAGGGCCTGGAGGTCTACCCGGGCAGTGCTCCTTCATTCCACGCAGTGCAATTAGCACTATGCTGACCGTAAGAGGGTTCCGGCGCCAGACTGCAAGACTGGACAACAGATCTGGGTGTCTACAGATCAGGTTCCGCTGAAGGCTGAAGCTCATAAGCTCCCCCCCCCCCCGGTTCGTGGGCCCCTTCCCCATCACCAGTAACATGGGCGACTCTGCTGTCCGGCTTCAGCTCCCACGGGTGCTCCGCGCGCATCCAACATTCCATGTCTCCAAGGTCAAGCCCCTCTCCTCCAATCCCCTTTGTTCCCCCCCCCCCCATCCCGTAGCCGCCGCCTCCTCCTCGAATCCTCGATGGCCATATCACACACACCGTGCAAGAAATCCTGGATGTTTGCTGCTGGGACCGGGGGTTCTAATACCTGGTCCACTGGGAGGGTTACGGTCCGGAGTACTGGTCATGGGTCCCCTGGTCAGCACTCCATGACAAAGGTATGGTCAGGGCCTACCATCGAGCCCACCCGGAATAGCCTGGTGGACCGCCAGGAGGCGTTCCTTGAGGGGGGGGCCCTCTCATGTCCTGGTGAGCGCTCGTCCCATCCTTCCCGTTTCACTCTGCTCTCCAAATCAGCTAATCTGACGCACCTGCTGTTCCTGCTGAGCCAGTGTTTATAAGGAAGCAGCTCGTTTGGGTATACTGCCTTGAGCAGAATAAGTTCTAATCAGTAAGCTACTTGTGTTTTGGGTTCCCGTACCTGACACATTTTCTCCTCCTCACCATCTTCCATGTTGCTGCCGATGAAGCGATGCGTCTTCAGGGGTTTTGGTGCTCTCACCAGCCTGTTGCTTCCCCCCGTTGCAGTTCATCATCTCCATCCGATCAGACTCCGCTCCTCATTTCTTTGCCAGCAGCTCTGACCTGCCGATTCATCTCCTTCGCTGGATTCTGAGCCGGTCTCTCTCTTCCTCCCACGTGAGTGGTATTATTTGGATTTCCACATCCTCCTCCATTCCTCTGTTAATCAGCCTCGTCTCTTCCTCTGCAGATTTACTGCTCCTCTGGCAAGTGACTGTTTTTATCCAAGTTCGCGCTTTTGTAAATTAATAAAGGGTCAAACGTTCTTTGTGTGTGATTCTTTTGGTGTTGCACCTTGCACTTAGGCTGACTGTCCAGTCAATATGACACTTCGCTTCTAAGGCAAACAGCTAAACCGCGGGACACACACCCAGGCTTGATCATCCTGTGGTGGGCCTGCCTCAGTGGAGGGTGTCTTGTGATAAATGGCCGAAACACCCTGTGATGCTGAGGTGCACAACTGATGATGTGTTCTGGCGGTGAAGCCTTATAGCAGCCATCTCTCAAGAACTCCCCATGGACTCAGAAGTGGTGCAAACAGCAGGGATTGTAACAGCTAGTCCTTTTATCGAACCTTGTCGCCAAAAAAGTTCCATCTCAACTCGCCTTTTTGCAGCAAAAAAACAGAGATATGAGACTTTGAGTGATTTTGCTCTTGATATCTTGTAAGTCAAAAATCATTTTGCAGACATGTTAACAAGAAAAAAAAACTTGACTTTTGGTCAAGTGTCACTTTAAGTGAAATTGTTCATTTTGCTAACTGCCTGTTACCTCGCTTCCTCAGCAGCAAAAGGTTGAAAAGAGTAAAAGCTTCAAGGACAAAGTGGCTGTTTAATATAAACAGACTATCATTACAAACCATCAAGTACTAGCATGAAGGGTTGCTCCCAGCCTTGAGGTGTGTTGTGGCTCTGTAGAACTATGACATGATTACTGATTACTAATGTAAGCCGTGTGTGTGTTATATACACCTATAGTCCTCTGTCCTACCTGAGTCATAACCTCACTACCAATCTTTAATTTTGCTAAATCAACTGCTGCTCACATGTGGTTTGTTTGCTGTCTCAACAGCTTTAGTTTGCTGGGAAAAAATGGGTCAGACAGTGATGGTGAAGGAGAGAGAGAGAGAGAGAGAGAGAGAGAGAGAGAGAGAGACCCTGAATGACACAGCTAGCCTCAGCTTGCTGCTTCCACATGCAAATACAGACATACACACTCCCGGCTGAGGAATGAGGCAGCTCAGCGCATCGGGGAAATAAATTGTCCAGAAGAATAACACTGAGCTGCGGATGGAGATCCTGGGGGATTTCTATTTTGCAGTAGCTGTGTGCATTATTGTCAACCCCTCCCCATCTGGATTATTCCTGAGTCGCCATCCATCCTTAATCAGTTCAGTTCATACAAAATTCACTCAAGCTGCGATTCCATATGGACCATAAAATGTGTAGCCAATATTGACATGAATATACCTTAAACTAGTCACGTCATCCTAATTAATCTCTGCGGACCTGAGTGTTTCCATCACATATGTCCCAATAATATTTATAGTAGCTCATCAGAATTGACGCCATAGATGTCTGCCAATGACAGATGGTGCTTTCTCTGTGAGCCACAGCTTTTTATTAGCGAGTATGAGAGCTAAGGACACCGGGAGAGAGGAGAAGGCTTGGAGAAAAAGCACATCATAAAGGCAATGCTATGGTGGTATTCATCCAAATACCTCAAGAGAATTGTGACGCATATACGAAAGATATGTTTCCTCAAAGGTCTAATTTTTTTCAGAGGGTCATATTAGCTGACAAATTCACCTCCACGAGTCGCTTTTTAACCACAGTTAACTGAATTTTTGATTCTCTGTTTGGATTTCCTGGCAGGTACGCAGGGCAGGGTATTTTTGGTCTTCTTTAAATAACTGCCAGTTTAGATGTGATCCATCTTTAGCGATCCAGACTGGGGCATATGTGACACTGATGGTGATGTAAGAGCTTCAGCGGGCCAAGACGGAGAGAAACCCAGCATCTTGGCATTTTTACCACAGACAGGAAGCCAGTGCTTACACATCATTCAACTTTCAATAAATAGTTAATGACAGACTTATGCTTCACCAAAAATGCTTTTAAATAAACTGTTGGAGCTTGTTTTACTAATGCAATTTTTTTTTTTTCAAAAAAGATAGCATTGCTTGCTTCAGGACTGTACATCAGGATAAGCTGAGTTATCTCAACATTTAGAGGCTTGTCTTCTCCAGTGCTTCCTCTTTAATCTGAAGATAAGTGAGTGGCAATTAATGAGAGGTAAATCCCTGTGCAATGCAGACCAGCTTTCAGTGTCAAGGTTGAGCTGCATATCTGCCATAGCTGGAAAGGCTACTTATGTGATGTCCTTCTAATATCATCTACTTGTAGGATTTGTGTCATGTTTGTGCCGTCTACTCAACGTGAGCATGGGCTTATAAAAGAGGATTTTCATCTTATTAAGAAGAGAAATACAGAGGAAGTCTTGATATGGGAAGGCCATTATACAAATGCAGTGCGATGACCACATTAGATTTTTCTGTATACACCAGTGGTGGGGCATGAGGATTTTTTTTGAAGAAGCCAAGGTAAATGTTTATATTTTTATTTTAAGGGGGGAGCGCAGGCTGATTATGTAAGCTTGTGCTCTCTCGCTCTCTCTCAAGTCACATAACTTTCTGTAAAACTGCATTTTATAACACTGACTTAAAACTAGGGATGAGCCGATACCACTTTTTCAAGGCCGATAGCAATACTATGACTCTGAGTATCAGCTGATATCGATCCAAACCCGATACCGTCTCTCTTATTTAAAACAACAAAAGTACAGAACATACTAGTTGCATTTTGTACACATATAAAAACAGAAATCTAAAAGTCAAAGAATATATTACAAATTTGACTCAGTTCAGCAACAATGCTGCTTTTTTAATTTTAAACTTTGTAACATTGGCAGCATTTCACTGGTCAGCACTATGTGCAGGTACATCTGAAAAAATTAGAATATCATGAAAAAGTTCAATATTTTTTGTCACTTATTTCAGAAAGCGAAACCCATATATTATATACGTAGATTCAATACACAGAGAGTGAAATATTTCAAGTGTTTATTTATTTTAATTTTGATGATTATGGCTTACAGCCCATGAAAACCCTAAATTCAGTTTCTCCAAAAATTTGAATATTACATAAAATTAATTTTAAAAAATTGCTTTTTAATAGAAATGTTGGCCGACTGAAAAGTCTGTCCATGTACTCAGTACTTGGTCGTGGCTCCTTTTGGATTAATTACTGTATCAATGTGGCGTGGCATGGAGGTGATCAGCCTGTGGCACTGCTAAGGTGTTATGAAGGTCCAGGTTGCTTTGATAGTGACCTTCAGCTCGTCTGCATTGTTGGGTCTGGTTTCTCATCTTCCTCTTAACAATACTCCATAGATTCTCTATGGGGTTTAGGTCAGGAGAGTTTGCTGGCCAATCAAACACAGTGAAGCCATGGTCAATAAACCAGGTTTTGATACTTTTGGCAGCGTGCAGGGGGGGGGGGGGGGAGTCCTGCTGGAAAATGAAATCAGCTTCTCCATAAAGCTTGTCAGCAAAGGGAATCATGAAGTGCTCTAAAATTTCCTAGTAGACGACTGCACTGACTTTGGTCTTGATAAAACACAGTGGACCAACACCAACAGATGACATGATTCCCCAAATCATCACTGACTGTGGAAACTTCACACTAAACCTCAAGCAACTTGGATTCTGTACCTCTCCACTATTTCTCCAGACTCTGGGACTTTGATTTTAAAAATGAAATGCAAAATTTACTTTTATCTAAACAGAGGTCATCTGCTGGTGTTGGGACGTCAGGATGACTGAGCCGTGTGAAGGAAAGAGTGAATGGGGCCATGTATCGTAAGATTTTGAGTGAAAACCTCCTTCCATCAGCGAGGGCATTGAAGATGAAGCGTGGCTGGGTCTTTCAGCATGACAATGATCCCAAACACACTGCCCGGGCAACGAAGGAGTGGCTTTGTAAGAAGCATTTCAAGGTCCTGGAGTGGCCTAGCCAGTCTCCAGATCTCAACCCCATAGAAAATCTTTGGAGGGAGTTGAAAGTCTGTGTTGCCCAGCGACAGCCCCAAAACATCACTGCTCTAGAGGAGATCTGCATGGAGGAATGGGCCAAAATACCAGCAACAGTGTGTGAAAACCTTGTGAAAACTTACAGAAAACGTTTGACCTCTGTCATTGCCAACAAAGGGTATATAACAAAGTACTGAGATGAACTTTTGTTATTGACCAAATACTTATTTTACCGAGGAATTTACCAATTAATTCATTAAAAATCCTTCAATGTGATTTTCTGGATTTATTTTTTTTCTTATTTTGTCTCTTATAGTTGAGGTACACCTATGATGAAAATTGGAGACCTCTCTCATCTTTTAAGTGGGAGAACTTGCACAATTGGTGGCTGACTAAATACTTTTTTACCCCACTGTATATGGGAATTAGCATTAGGCCTTCAGTTTTATTCCATTTGGGCCAATTCATCACAGTGTGACAAATTATTTCAATATATGGTTAGTCTATACTAGTAAAATAGGCTATATAGAACAATGCCTAGATCTACAGCATCACAGAAAATATGTGAGGCCTTTTTTTCTCAAACTTTTACCTCAATTTAAATAGGATCTTTGTGAAAAGGTTGCAATCCCATATTTTGCTAATTAGATTAGGCCTAGCCACTTAATAGCAAGATTAAAGCACTGCATGATATTTTAGTTTACTCATATAGGACTATTATTAGGACTATTATTAATGTATGATGACATGCCTAAACACACAGAGTGGTGGCCTAGAGGTAGAGCATCCACCCCACAACTGGGAGGTTGGGGTTCAAGTCCCAGCCGGGTCATGCCAAAGACCATATAAAAAATGGAACTGCCTGCCATCCAGCTTGGTGCTCCACAAAAATGGAATGGAGGGAAATGTGGGTGGCAGTGGCTCAGGAGGTAGAGCAGATCATCCAATAACCAGAGGGTCCCCAGCCATCCTACCATTGCGTCCCTGGACAAGACACTTTACCCACCTAGCCTCCAGTGTCCATGACACTGGGTATGCATGTGTATAAATGTTCGGTAGTGGTGAGAGAGTCCGTTGGCGTGGATTGGCAGCCACGTTTCCGTCATTCTGCCCCAGGGCAGCTGTGGCTACAGTAGTAGCTTACCACTATCAACGTCTGTCTGCAGTGAATGAATAATGGACTCACTGTAAGCACTTTCAGATGTCACTTGACATGTAAAGTGCCAAATAAGTCTAATCCATTATTATTACTCACAGAACTACTCGCCTTGGTTTGACTTTTCCAATTATCCAGCCTTCCCACGGTTGCTAAACATAATGTCAACTCGATTTCGATAGTTCACCAGTTGTGCAAGATTATAAGCTGTGTCTCCATACCAAGAAGTTCAAAATCAAAGGTAAAAGTGGCACCATTTAATACTAAACCCATTCATTCTCCATTGATTCGATGAGTGTTTTGGGTGTACTAAAACGGTGGCCACAGTTTCCGGTGGCTTCACTTCTGCCGGCCAGTGCACAATCCAGTATTTTCTAAACAGATCAGGGGCTAGAACTGAAAAACAATAAATTCTACACATCATGCAACATTTTCAGGAAGAAAAGCTGTTCCTCAAGGATCTTTGCGCCCTGTTTTTGTTGTTATGTATTTTTCCCTCATGCTGGATTTCCTTCTTCCATCCCACTCTTTCCCCTCTACATTTTACATCCCTACCTTTACCGTCCTTTCATGAAGGGTGCATTACAATAAACACTCTTTTTCCGCAGGATCCATAAGTTGGTATTATGTAGATGTACTGGAAGAATGACGCAGATGCATTCATGAGAGTAGGTGGTGTAGTCCTCTTAGAAGAAGCAGGGGGAGGAAATGGCCAAAGGGAAACAGGGAGACAGTGCAAGAAGGCAGCGAGAAATGAAGGGAGAAAGAGAGACAGATGAAGAGGGGGAGTGTAAGTGGGGACAGATTGATGAATGAATGTTTGGACATGCCACAGCGCGGCAAATGCCAATTTACTACACCAAGAAAGTGTTTCAAATTGAAGTGATGTTTGGAAAGTGGCGGGGGTGGGGGGTCTACTCAGATTCAAAGCTCTCCCTTGTTCTCAACTTCAAATCATGCCTCAGCTGAGTCCAAGAACACTGAAATTAACTCAACAAATTACCTAACCATTATCCCTGAGAAACTATTTACACTTCACACCCAGTGTGTCACACTTAATCATAAATAATCACAAAAGGTGTATCAGGAGATTTTAAATAGACTACTGAAGCTCCAGGTTTATTAGGTCATAAAGTATTGGCCATGTGGTTCAAACCCCGGACCTTTTTGGTGTGAGGTGACAGTGTTATTCACTACAGTGTTATCCACTAAGAGATTTTAGCACCCTAAAATTTGTGACAGCATGTTTTTGTTATTATTACCTCCACCAAGGGAGGAGGTATTGTTTTTGAAAGCGCTGGCCTGTCTGTCTGTTAGCAACATTACTCAAAAAGTTCTGAACGGATTTTGATGAAATTTTCAGGAAAGGTGCTGTAATCCTGGGCACGGGTGGATGCCGTGCCCAGCCTTCAGTTTTAGTTTAGTCTTTTTCTGTCTGTTTGTTTCTTTGTTTATCCTGTCTGCCGTATTTGGGTTCCTGTTTAGTAATTGTGTCATTTTGTACTTGTAGTATTATTTACATTTTGGGGTTGTGCTGTTGTTGTATCTTTATGGTTTCCGGTTTATGTTTTATTTTGACTGCGCTGTGCAGTTTCTGGCTGTCAAACTGGTTCACAGGCCGCACAGATGTCATTGATTCTGTTATTTTCTCCACTCATGTATCCACACCTGTTATGCATCAAGGACAGTATTTAAGGGCACGACAACGGGAAAAGGTTGTCATGTTGAGACGTCCTCAGATGATTGTCGTTAATCTGAGTGCTTTGTTGGGCATTGCCGTTGAGGTGATTGCACAAGCTCCGACCAGGTATTTGTCCTTTCCCTTAACTCCCTCAGCCGTGAGCCCCGCTGCTCTTCGGGTGTGCTCCAGCTGCATTTGTCTCTGTTTCCCCGGAATCCCCGAGCACCTCAGCCATTATTTCCCCAGGCTGTTCTGCTCCCTCTGGTTGTGAGCTCCGCTCTCCTCCAGCACAAGTGTTCACCCCTTTATTTATTAGTGCTGTGTTGCTTGTCATGTGCGTCTTTACTTTAATAACTGTTACAAACTCACAGACAGCATTTGGTGTCTTGTGCTGCCTGTGAAATGGGCGATTTATGACAGAATGGCACGACCAGTGTGACACCAGCCTCTGTGGGGTTTTTTTTCCTTCTTTTTCCCACAATAATATTCCCCTCTTGTCTAACGCGCACATTTTCTAAGCCACCATCGCGTCGGGGCACCGCTGACCAAGGTAGATTGGTAGCTGGGGGTCCCACCACTGATGAACTGTTGGTGGCGGACTTTGCCCAGGACTTTTTGGACGTAGCACTTGTCTTTCGCTTGCTGGAAGAGGTGTGTAGGAATGTGGAGGGGGCAGCAGCCATAGTGGAGGCACACCCGGGGTTAGAGAGCTGCCCCAGGTACGCGGGCCTGTTGTGTTCAATCTCCATCCTCCAGACGGACCCTCACAGCCTGGTAGGAGACCTTCAATCATCAGTGCCTAGGACCAAGTCCACGAGGAAGTGGCTCTGAACTCCGGCATCTTGCATTCCTCGTCAGAAGCACGAGCCTCTGCCTCCTTCTCAGAATACATCAGCAGCGTCCAGGGGAGCATCGTCTGGTCCAATTTCAGCAGCAGGAACCATTGTGCCCCGGGAAATAAGGCAAGTGGGTTTTCATTCCTCTTTTCATTTTAATGAAATCCGTTGCCTTATTCCCAGTGATGAAGCTCTGCGACAGCACCCAAATTTAGCATCACCTGCTGCTGTTGTCTCATCCTAGCCTCCTTCTCCCATGTTTTCTTCTATTGCTTCCTAGGGTCCGCCAGTCCTGGGAAGGAGCTGCCGGATGACGGAAGGGTCTGCCACCCTCTGCCACCCTGGAGACTCCTGCTCCAGCCTTGCGGCCATGCTCGAGACAGTAGACAAGTGCCACCCGTGCTCTTAATCCTGAGCCTACAGATGAGTGTCCCCTGGGTTCAGCAGCATGGGAGCCAGCACCGTTGGTGAGGCAACTTCCAGCGTCAGCCACACCGCTGAGTGATCCGCCGGTCATCATGCCTGGAGGTCTACTGGCTGTGCCCACCATCATGCCTGCTGCCAGAGTCACCGCAGCAGAGTCGTTGGAGACCTGGATGGCGGTGGAGCTCAAGTGCAGGCAAACGCTCTGTTCTGTGTTATCACCTACAGATCCAAAGAATTCTTGTCTGGCTCATGGTGGGGAGAATCAGTTCAGGTGTCCTCTGCTCTGAGCTCTCCTCACCGGGTTCCACTGCTGCTGGTGATTTTTCTCCGGTTCTTTTTCCTTCTCCTGAGGTGGCTGTGTCAGAAGTGGATGCCCAGGTGGAGAGAGCTGAGACGTTCCAGTCAGGATCGTCGGAGTCCTGGACAGCAGTGGAGCTCAAGTTCAGGCAAGTGCTCTTTCTTGTTTTCACTTTCTCAGTCTTAGAGAAATCTTGCCTGGCTCTTGGTGGGGAGGGCCAAGTGCAGCCGTCAGCTGCACCTGAGCTCTCTTCATCAGGCTCTACTGCTGCCGGTGACTCTGATCTGGTGTGTGTTTATGTTCCATCTGAGCCTTCCCCTGAGGTCGCCATGGGTCGTCCATCTCCACCAGAGGTCCCCGTGGGTGCTTTGCCTCCGCCAGAGGTCTTTGCGGGTGCTACGCTCCTGCCCGGGGTCGCCGTGGGTGCTGCTCCTCCATGTGAGGTCACTGCAGCTGTGACGTCTCTGGCCGAGGCCGCTGCAGGTGTTTCACCTTCATCCGAGGCCACCGTGGGTGCGATGCCTTTGTCTGAGGCCGCCACGGGTGCTATGCCACAGTCTGGGACCTCCTTGGGTGCTACGCCCCAGTCCGGGGCCTCTGCAGGTGCTACACTCCAGTGCGGGGCCTCCGTGGGTGCTGCGCTTTCGCCCAAGGTCGTTGAGGGACCTCCGTCCCTGCCCAAGGTCGCTGAGGGTCCTTCATCTCGGCTGACGTCTGAGGTCGCTATGGCTCCCTTGCCTTTGTCAGGGTTCGTTGAGGGTCGTCAGGCGCCGCTGGAGGTTCCCGCTGATCGGCCACCCATCTCAGGAGGATGCCGCCTCCCAGCTCCCATGGTTTGCAGGGGGTGCTGGGTCCGGCTGCTGCCCCCAGGGTGTGTGTATTGTGTGCTGCGGCTCACTGGTTTAAGGATGCTGGGAGGCCACCCGATGGGCTGCCTCACCTGCTTGGATGGTTCTGGAACATGGGGAGGCCACCCAACTTGTTCCAACACATGCGCTGGCGGTCTTGGGACTCTGGTAAGTCACCCGAACTGCCTCATCCGCTGATCAGTCAGGCTTAGAGTCCTGTGCTGCCACTTGCTGTACAGTCTTGTGGGTCATGAGTGGGTGTTGCCGTTGCCGTTGACGTGATTGCGCGAGCTTCGACCAGGTATTTGTCCTTTCCCTTAATTCCCTCAGCCGTGAGCCCCGCTGCTCTTTGGGTGTGCTCCGGCTGCATTTGTCTCTGTTTCCCCGGCGTCCCCGAGTGCCTCAGCCATTATTTCCCCAGCTGTTCTGCTCCCCCTGTCATGAGCTCTGCTCTCCTCCGGCATGAGTGTTCACCCTTTTATTTATTAGTGTTGGGTTGCTTGTCATGTGTGTCTTTACTTTACACTGTTACAAACTCGCAGACGGCGTTTGGTGTCTTGTGCTGCCCGTGAAGCGGGCGATTTATGACAAAAGGTGTGTAATGACATGGGGAACACATGATTAGATTTTGGTGGTGATCCGGATCACAATCTGCACCAGGAATTTTTTGAAAATTGTTTTATATATGTATTAATATTGCGCTTTTCATGTACTGCTCCTTTAAGACATGTCAACTAAGTTACATGCGTTGCCATGCCATAGGCCCACGCATGTCTGCAACCCTGAAGTTGCGGACATGACTGACATTATTTTTCCTCTGAAGATGCCAAGAAAAAGCAAGAAAAAGCAAGATGGGGCGCGAGGTATCAACAAACAACGATTTCAGTGCATTTCTATGGGAATGTTAGCTACATTTAAACAAAGAAAATGCTGAAATGGTGCGCAACTGGTTCATGTAGCCATCATCATCTTATGAAAGGTGGTGATAGCAATCAGAAATACAAGTTCTTTAGATTCACATCGGCCAGCAGAGATTACTGAAGTTGTATATTTTGGGCTGCCTTTTCATAATGGGATGAGAAACGTGTCAGCTCAGTATGAATATTCATTCCAGTTTGAGCCACTTATCAGCCTCAGAGGACAGTAAACATATCAACACTGCAATTAAACTAGTTTAAAAATAAGGCTGACCATCACCTGCTGACAAATGGACCGAAGCTCTGTAGAGCTGAAATGAAATGTCGTGATTAACCAGGGCTAATGAATGTAAACAAACAGCATCTCCCGTACGGGAGATGGGAGGTTGTTTTTTGTGTGAGCTCCGGTGACTAAATTTTAACTACTGGATGGATTTTGGTGAAAATTTCACCAGAGGTAGCCCTTGGGCCAAGGATGAACCCAATAAATTTTGGTGATGATCTGAGAGTGCATACCTCCAGCAATGACCTTGTCTGTATTTGTGCAGCAGGATTACACAAAAACTACTGGATGGATTTAGATGAAATTTTCACCAGAGGTGGTCCTTGGCCTACAGAGGAACCCATAACATTTTGGTGATGATCTGAGAATACATACCTCCACCAAGGTTCTTATCTTCTCACAGTGTGTTAGCAAGAATCCTCCAAAACAATACTGGATAGACTTTGACGCAATTTTCACCAGAACTGGCTCGTGGCCTACACACAAACCCATTACATTTTGGAGGTGATGCATGAGGGATGGAAGGAGCCTTGGCGGAGGTATGCGCTCTCTGAGTACTTTTCTAGTTACATCATACAACAGTTAGTTCTAACTGAATAGTTTGGGCAAAAGGCATTCCAGGTGTATCTAGATTCACTATAACAATACTGGGACATTTAACATTACTCCACAGGTGTTGTTGTAATTGTTAATTACATTAACTGTTCCTTTTTATAATGTGAGAATTATCCTGTTTGACAAGACACAGTCCTCTCAACCCGGATTTGGCTCCTCATGTTCTTCCTGGTTCATGACAAGCGTTACCTGAGTTTGGATAATTTTAAATTAGCTGTCCTGTAGTTTATATTAAAGCCTCACAGTGTAATACCTGCTTATGACTCGACTTCTCTCTGAAGTTGCTGTTATTAGTTTGACTGACTAGGTCAGCGAGGCTAAAAAGGGCTCTAAACTGACAAAACACCGCTACCCATTCTGTTTGCTGCAAACATCAGGTCCCTTGCAAGCAACATCGCTCAGCCGAATTCGGCTTTATCAGCCCTATTTGCAACTCAGGATAGATACCTGATGATAACAAAATCGTGGCATCTTCCAGGAATCTTGAGCTAGCTACTGAGCTAGCTATTGAGCTAGCAGGCTCCTTAAAAGTGCACTGTGTAAAATTTTGATGATCTTTTATCAAAAATTAAGATAATCATGTATAAATATGTTTTTAATAGTGTACAATCTTTAAAAAAGCTGTCTGATTTTTGTTACCTTAGAATAAGTTGTTTATATCTACATGATAAGATAAGATAAGATAAGCCTTTATTAGTCCCACAATGGGGAAATTCCAGGATTGCAACAGCATAGGGATAGCAACACTCAGAGCAACAATCAGAAGGCAAGAAAAAACATCTAGTAAACATATGTCCATATTACTATAAATGTATACATATATAGACACAGTGCAGAGCATTATGGCTGGTGAATGTGCAGCAGAAAGTCTAAGCTCTCTCTCCGCGGATGCAGCGGGCCAGCTGGAAGTCTTTGGGCATGATGGTGACCCCCTTAGCGAAGAAGAGACCATCAGGTGGGCCTCGCTGGTTTCCTGTGCCATTATGGACATTGCCATTTTGCACTGCCATTTTGCACCGCAGCTCCAAAGGGACAAACATACAGCTGGCTAAAGAGGAATGTCATGGATGGCCCTCACAGGCAGATGAACAGACTCACTCGTGGGGTGAAGTTGAAGCATAATTTAAGGAAGAAAACTGTAGCATAGCAGAGACAATGATACTCACGACCAGAGGTAATGACAGGTAAATAATGATGGGAAAACAACCATGGTGACGATGGTAAACGACGAGGATCCAACAAGGAAATGAGGGGGTGAAACCCAATAAATAGGAATTTACACAATCAGCCTAATGAGCAACAGCCCTCACCAATAATGACTGACATAGGGAGAAGCTGTGCTCAAACGGAAGTAAACAAGCACTGTCAATATAAAAGTCCAATCAGAAATAAATGATTAACAGGAAAACCAAACATACAAAAGTAACTGTGATGGATAATAATACTAATAATGACAATAATAATAATAATAATAATAATAATAATAATAATAATAATAATAATAATAATAATAATAATGAGACCAGGATGGAAATAAAGACCCAAAAAAGAAAATAATGAAGACTGAGTAATAAATCCTGACAACAACTATTGGGCCTTTTCCACTAGCACGCTTTAGCGCGACACGAGATGGCTCAGCACGCTTTGTACGCTTTTCCACAAGCCCCAACACGGTTTAACAGCCGCGATTCTCAGCCCCGCTCCAGGGCAGGGTACAGCAGTGCTGAGCTGTGCCGTGTTGTGACGTTAACAGACTGGTCGCCGCTGATTGGTCAGGTCGTAACCGGTGCTGATTGGTCAGGTTGTAACCGCCCCTCTCCTCCTCCTCATCTACCAAATCTTCACGACCTTCTCAATAAAGTTTTTGAAAAAAAAAAAAAAAGAATCTTCACGACCGCCTTTACTCAGCACGCAACCACTGTTGGCGGTTTCTTTTCAGTGTATTGCTGTGCTATTTTCATTTATTCTCTATCAAAAATGGCTTCGCGTAATAAGGGTGTTCCATGGACCAATAAGGAGGTGCAGTGTCTGCTCACTGCATTGTCAGACGAACGTATCCAGCGCGAGTTAGACGGAGCCGCCCGGAATGAAAAAATATACCAGGAGGTCTCGACATCGGAGTCCTTTAACGGTGAGTTTTAATTTTTTTTTATTGTGCGTTTTTTCGCAAATATATTCGGTAAGACGCTCAGTTTATTTATGCAATAAAAAAGCTGTTCATTTGTGGATGGATCGCTGCTTTATTGCAGCACACTGCGGACTAAAGCTTTTATTTTAATTATTCATGTGAACAATACGCTGAAATAAGCTTATGTATTCTTGTTAAAAACTATTGTCTTTTCTGTATATATTGCACTTTCGTGCTGTATTTTATTGTGTGCATTTTCCTTGTAGAATCATCCCACGCGTCCGCCGCGACAGCCCGCCCGATTATTCAACCGAGCCATCCTGACCCACAGCTGGCAGAGACGGCTTCATTCATCCGAGTCGTGACCCAGTTTGGGAAGCGGGTGTAGACACTCAGTGGTCGGCATGTATAAAATGTCGATTAACCTTCATGTTGTGTTGCAAAGTTTTTTTTTATTTTAATATTTTGTATATAATAAAATGGAATTGTTTTGGAAAGTGTGGTTTGTCTGTTATAACACTGAATTATAAAACAGTATAATTACATAGAAATTCCATTGCCTAGTCTGATCAAAATGATGCTGATCATCCTGTCAGGGGTCAACCATTGTAAAGGTAATGTAATTTTTAACTAGACCAAAAAAGAAATCTTTTTGTAAGCTTTCTGTTCTTTTTATTGAAATATCATAAAAAATTAGCACCAAGTCAAAGTAGGTACAAGTATATGTAAATTGAATGTTCTATCGGCATTCCAAATTCAGAGATTTACAATACTTTAGAAGGAGTGTAGCATCATCTAAACGGAAAATAATAATACTGTTGTTCCAAACGTTGACCTGAAGGTGAAAAACATGAATTTTTTTAATTCAGTACATCCAAAATGCCCTAGGATGTAAAAAATAATACAATTTGGTGTTGGCCAGTGTGCCACCATCTCATTATTTAATATGAATAAAAACAAGTTTCAGCTCATTATTTCTTGGTCATTTGGTAGTTAATTCAAAACAAAAGTGACTTGTGTTGTTGCAGCTTAATTATGAGATAAAATTAATTGTGAGATAAAACCACAGAGCGAGCAAGGCAATAATCCTTGGATCCTTTTTTGTCTCGTGTAAATAAGGACTCAGTCGGGTGCGTAACGTCACGGGAGTGTGGCCCCGCCTCGCTGAGAATCTGCCGCCGCCCCGCTTTTAAAACCTCCTAACACAAACCATCACAGCACAAGCACAACACCGTGTTAATGGAGACAGAAGCATTCCGAGCCGTACTGAAATGAATCGAGCCGTACCGAGGTGTGCTGGGCTAGTGGAAAACAGGCTAAAGTGCGGCCTGGTCTGACCCAGCGCAAACCACCACAGTAACACCGCCCCCCCCCCCCCCTTAAAGTCAGATTCCAGACGACCCCAGGGAACATCAGAAAAGGGAAAAAAGAAAAAGAGGAGAAAAAAAAAACCAAAAATAAATCCTAACGGGGTGGGGGGTGGGGGGAAATAGGCCCGGCGGGCCGAAACGGACCAGAACCCAGGATAGAAAATATAGGTGCCCCAACCTTAGGGGAGAAATATGAAAACCCACAGCCTAGGGGGCAGAAAAAGAACAAAAACAAAATTCACAATAGAACCCCCAGGACCAAAAATAATGTGCTCCAACCTCAGGAGAGAAACACACAAACCTACAGCCTAGGGAGATGGAGACTCCCCCCCCCACACACACACACACAAAATAGTAATGAAAACTAAGAGCCCATAGAGTAGAAAATGCCAGGAGCTCCCTACTCAAAAAAAACCCCCCATATGCTCCAAACTCAGGAAAACAGCATGAAAACTCTGGACTGCGCAGGTAAGGAACCCTCAAAAGTACATTTCAAAAAATACAAGAGACAAGGTGAGCACTTGAAAACATAACGGTACACATAACAGTGAAACAAATACTATGCTCCGATAAGTGACACACGTACCAAACATATAATACAGAACAGATAAGTAAACTACGAATTCTCAGCTGAGCTGGACATACAAGGAGGGAGTAATACAAACTATGAATTCCCAGCTGAGCTGGACACACGAGGAGGGAGAAATACAAACTATGAATTCCCAGCTGAGCTGGACATACAAGGAGAGAGGAATACAGTACATCCAAAACTTAAGTATGATGAGGAAAAAAAAACCATTGAGGCGCGCTGACCCCCGAAACGAAACAGCAGGAGAGCGCCGACCTCTGGCCGTCAATGACTGGGGTGCGATGACCTTGAGCATTGGAGGTAGGAGCATGCGACCTCTCGAAGAGACGGCTGGAATGAATCCGACCCAGATGCCCAGGAATCCCTCTCCACCCCAGTGCCCCGGACAGGGAGGAGAGGAGCAAGTGGAAGGGGAAAAAAAAATCACCACATCACCACAGTCAGTAAAAAGAAAACAGTACATGAAAACTTAGCAGTAAAAAAACACTGCTGAGTCCCTACACCAGGGACAAGGCAGCACCTCTCATCATTAAAGGTAAAAAGGAAAAAAAAAAGAGGGGAGATTGCCTTGCCCCCGCTCCGTTGTTGCTTAAGCCGCTAAAAAGGTCCGTAGCCGGAGGACCAGACGAATGTTCCCGGACAAGCGGTGACAGTCTAGCACGGCGGCGGGGTGTAGATGCAGAGGGAAGAGGAAGCGTAGAAGCCAGGGGACGCTGAATTGTCAGCACAAGCCTCCGGGGTACCAGGACTGACGAGGAAGCACGATGACCAATGGAGACAGGGGATGCTGGAACCGTCGGCACAGTCTCCGGAGTCCCTAGAAAAGTCCTCATCCACCCATAATCCTCAGCCTGGCATATAGAAAAAAGTGGCTGCAGATGATGACACGGCAGGGAAGACCACACCACCTCAGACAGCAGGAAACAGAATAAAAGTTCAGCAGCAAAGGAAACAGCTGCTGAGTCCCCTCCCCGGGGACAAAGCAGCACCTTTCATTATTAAATAAACCCAGAAATGAGAAAGAAAGCACTTGCCTTGCCCCCCGCTCCGACGTCACTGAAGCTGCAGAAGAACCCCACACGGGTGAACCAGACGAATGCTTCTGGGGCAGCGGTGTCCGTCTAGCCAAGGGCTGTTGCACGGCGGCGAGGTGCTGATGTGAAGAGGAGGGGAAATGTGGAAGTCAGGGGATGCTGGGTCATCGGCACAAGCTTCCGGGGTGCCGGGACTGGTGAGGAGGCACATGGAAGCCAGGGGACGCTGACTCGTCGGCTCAGGGTTGTTCCAAGGTGCCCGGACTGGCGAGGAGGCACGATGATAAATGGAGGCAGGGGACGCTGACATCGTTGGCACAACCTCCGGAGTCCTAGGTGAATTCCTCCTCCACCCCTGTAGTCCTCAGCCTGGCAGGTGACGAGGAGAAGGCTGGCGATAACATGGCGGGGTAAGGAAGCCCCTCCGGCCAGGGAAGAGAGTACAGATTTAGGTGAGCCCCCAGGGAACTGCAGCCCGCTGAAGCGAAACTTCACAGTCTGTTGACAGCCAGTCACTCTCCTCCCCTCTGCCTCCTTCGGGTCCTACTTCACTTCTCCCGCTGAGTCTTGTTTTGGGTTGGGTCCTACTGTCATGGATGGCCCTCACAGGCAGATGAACAGACTCGCTCGCGGGGTGAAGTTGAAGCATAATTTAAGGAAGAAAACTGTAGCATAGCAGAGACAATGATACTCACGACCGGAGGTAATGACAGGTAAATAATGACGGGAAAATAACCATGGTGACGATGGTAAACAACGAGGATCCAACAAGAGAATGAGGGGGTGAAACCCAATAAATAGGAATTTACACAATCAGCCTAATGAGCAACAGCCCTCACCAATAATGACTGACATAGGGAGAAGCTGTGCTCAAACGGAAGTAAACAAGCACTGTCAAAATAAAAGTCCAATCAGAAACAAATGATTAAAAGGAAAACCAAACATACAAAAGTAACTGTGATGGATAATAATAATAATAATAATAATAATAATAATAATAATAATAATAATAATAATAATAATAATAACGAGACCAGGATGGAAATAAAGACCCCAAAAAGATAATAATGAAGACTGAATAATAAATCCTGACAACAACAAAGTGCGGCCTGGTCTGACCCAGCCCAAACCACCACAGTAAAATAAAAGTCCAATCAGAAACAAATGATTAACAGGAAAACCAAACATACAAAAGTAACTGTGATGGATAATAATACTAATAATGACAATAATAATAATAATAATAATAACAATAACGAGACCAGGATGGAAATAAAGACCCAAAGAAGATAATAATGAAGACTGAATAATAAATACTGACAACAACAAAGTGCGGCCTGGTCTGACCCAGCCCAAACCACCACAAGGAAACCTTTATGTTGTAATGACAAACTAGCCTTGAGAATTTGGTGGCACTGTAGCGTTAGTTGACCATTGGCTGGCATAAAACAGGACATGAAGATGAAACACATGGAAGAGGAGTGGTTATAATATAAACATTTGGTGCCTGTGGCTGCCAAGTCGGCACCTGGAACAAGATCGGTGCCTTGCATGCACAAAAGTACTTCACTCAATGTACACACATACCTAACACCTTTACACCGTGACAAATGTATTTAATTTACAACTGAATAGATATGGTTTTGAATAACTTGCAGATTTTTATTAAGTACTTGGTCACATCTTCAATATACAAATGTATAATTTTTAAACAATATTCTGTCTTTGATGATGGGTACCGATTTAGTTCCGGGTACCAATGTGGCAGCATCTTCCTTACGGAAACCAGCCTTGAGATGTTGCCATCATTGGAGTAAAAGTATCAACTTTGGAGAGTAAACTACTTTGAAAATGAGACTGACACTCACCTGGAGAAGGAAGTATGGTAGCTCTGCAGTTTCTGCAGTTTTTTACCCACGGATTCCTGCCACGGATGTGCTAACAAAGCTAGCACGCCAGCAGTGTAAACAACCCATCATCCAGGTGAAATTTTGGAGGCAGGGACAATTTTCTCCCATCAGATAATAACAGCAGGTTGAACACAGCTGCAGAAGTTATAAAGGCAACTTCGCCTGTCTGCAACTCACTCAGACAGTGAGAGTTAGCTCACATTTACAATAACACTACTCAACTGCTGAACATTTATTGACTGGCATTGTCTGTGATAGTTTTGCACATTACATTTCCTAAATGTCTGAGCACTTGATATATCAGTAAAGTTGTTAGGAGATATCATCTTGGCAAATGTGCGTTTGGCAATTGCAAAAGTATATATTAAGACACCTGATGCCTCGGTAGAGAGTCACTTGCGTTCTGAAGGGGAGGGGTGGGGAATAGATTTTCATTTTGTTGCAATATGGAACCTCACCACTGGATAAAGCTAGTGTTTTACACAGTGCACCTTTAAGCCACTTACCAGACTTAAGAAAGAGCTGTGGAGGACTATGTATGGATATAAACAGTGACAAGTGGACATTAGCAAATTTTATTGTACGTGTGGAAAAAATAAAGCTATTGTAGAACAGAATGAATAGCTTTAGCTCATGAACAATGTAAGAGAAATTAGTGTTCTAAGTGTGATAGGGTACAATGACTATTTAATTTATACATAGAGGTGTGTGTGTGGAAACGGAGGTTTACTTTGTGACCACAAACACAAACAAAAGGAAAACAACTCGTAGGGGCACCAGTCCAAAACTTGGACAATTTATTAATAACTAATCCTTGTACCTTTCATTAACCAGCCTCAATTTTCGTGAATTCTTCTGCCGTGACCCAGGAAAGCAGAGACACACACACACACACACACACACACACACACACACAAAAAAAAAATCAAGCAGAAACTTCTATATACCGTTAACAGTTTTAATGATCAAAACTCAAGTTAAATGACATTACATTCCATTGATTTGCAAGCAGGTGAAATGATCAAGTATCAAACATCATATTAACTGGTAACAGATTCCTGAGCATAAAGTCTATAGTTAAACCTTTGTGGAAACAGGAGAAACCAGATTTTGAATTTGTAACTGTAATGCAATGGGAGACTGTGAAGTGACTGTAACAAAAATATGCATAAAATTGGACGCAATTTTATGAAGAAAATGATAAAAATTGATTATATGAAAAAGGAAATTCTGAGTTATTCTACAAAAAAAAACAAAAAAAAAACGGAGGTTATTGAAAAGGAGAACATTATTTTTCCTTCAGCTTTATAGCTCCTATCGTATCTTATGGACTAACTTTTAACATGAAAAATTGGTCATATTCAATTAGAATTAGACATCACATTTAGCCCAGCAAATATAAAATTGGAGTCTAGCTTACAACCCGCTGTGTCTTCAGAGTACAGCGATGATCTTTGGTGAATGCCAGTAGATGGCAAAGGGGGAAGACTGCCCGCAGTCCTTTCCAATTGGTTCAGCGGTCGCTCAGACTCAGCAGCAGGGCGACAGTGGAGCCGGCAGTAGAGTGGGCGGTTGGCCCCCAGGGCAGGTGACGTCTTCTCCTAGGCAACAGGTCCTTCCCTGGCCCACAACTTTGGGACATCCACTAGCCGACAAGAACCACAGGACTGAAGGAAAAATGGATATAAAACAGTTCTACCCACGAAATCCTAGTTCTTCTGACGTCGTGGTACGTGGGTGAGACAGTCTCAAGAAAAAAAGTTCAAAAATCACTATCAATCCACTTTAAAGGTGAGTTAAGGAAAATTAATAGAAAAAGTAAAACAGAATAAAACAGTGTCTGAGGAGAGGGATAAATGGAGTTTTGGAGTTTTACTCCAAGTAAGAGGGGTTGAGCTCAACAAGAAAGGATGATCTCTCCTCAGATACCAGAGGGGAAAAAAAACCCATACACACAAAAGAGACAGAATTCAGACCAACAGAAAAGACTTCAGAAAGACAGCAGAAAGAACTGAACTGAAAGACAACTGAAAGAATGCAGAACTACTAGGGTGTTTCCCTCTTAAATGAGAGCAATTCTTTGGTTATAACACATGACTAGCAGCAGGAAGAACCAGTTATCAGCTATCGTAGGAGATTTGAATGGACTATGGTCCAATAAGAAAGCGGTCCTTTGTCTGTAACCGATCAGTAGAATGAGAGGGGCGTCGTCCAACAAAGACGGCCTGGTGATTGGCTGATACCAGTCATATGACTTACGTAAGATTTTCAGAAGAAAAACACATATTAACATTGAAATTCATATTATAGACTTATATATATAATCGAAGCTAACTTCAGTGATTCATGACTAACTTTCATGACTACTTTCAGTGAGCATGCACTTTTATAACTCGTTTAAACATTTTCAGACATGCAATACATTTAAAATCAATGATTAATGAAACATTTCAAACCATCAGTGTTTATCACAGGGGCAGTCATCTTCAGCAGTGTTCTGAGCAGTATTTCCTGGAAAAATATCAAAGTCTTGAGGAGAGAGGATTATCTTAGGCAGATAAAACACAGTCTGATGTTGATTAGAGTATAAGTAAACATAAGATAAGATAAGATAAGCCTTTATTAGTCCCACAACGGGGAAATTCCAGGATTGCAACAGCACAGGGATAGCAACACTCAGAGCAATAATTAAGAAGATAAGAAAATAAAATAAGAGCAGTGAATATACATACAGTATGTACACATAAATATATAAATATATATACACAGTGCGGAGCATTGTAGCTAGATGGAATAAACAGCATAACCGTCTATTTAGTTACCCTACATGGTATGAATATGTACCCATACATATTGTCACCCTCCGTAGCGACTGATATTGTCCTAGTTGTATGCTGGAGGGGACCATTTGCGTAAGTCTGTTGCGTCTTTTGCATTCATACTATTAGGTCGTCACTTTTTTTTTTTTTTTTTTTGCTATCTCTGCGAGCAGCCCTGCTTAGGTTATACAGTCTGACAGCCGTAGGTAGGAAGGACCTGCGAAACCTCTCGGTCGCACACCTAGGATGATGTAGTCTACTGCTAAATGAGCTCCTCAGTGCGTTCAGTATGTCCTGCATAGGGTGGGACACGGACTCCAGCAGAGATGACAGTTTAGCCACCATCCTTCTCTCTCCTATCTCCTCCACTGGGTCAAGGCATTGCCCCAGGACAGAGCTAGCTTTCTTGATTAGTTTGTTCAGTCTCTTCCTATTGGCTGCTGTAATGCCACTGCCCCAGCAGACCACTCCAAAAGTGATGGCTGATGCCACCACCGTGTCGTAGAATGTCTTCAGCAGTGCCCCTTGTACACCAAAAGACCTGAGCCTCCTCAGTAGGAACAGCCTGCGCTGTCCCTTCTTGTAGAGTGCGTCAGTATTGTGTGACCAGTCTAGTTTATTGTTCAGATGAACACCAAGGTACTTGTAGGATGTCACCATCTCAATGTCTGTTCATTGTATGTTTACTGGTGCTGTGAAGGGTTGTCCTTGCCTGCAGCAGTCCACCACCAGCTCCTTAGTTTTCCTTGCGTTGATCTGGAGGCAGTTCCGATGGCACCAATCCACGAAGTCCTGGATAAGTCCTCTGTACTCAGCTTCATCTCCATTGGAGATGAGGCCGACGATCGCAGAGTCATCAGAGAACTTCTGTAGATGGCAGTGTGTTGTGTTGTTTGAGAAGTCCGCAGTATAAAGGGTGAAGAGGAAGGGAGCCAAAACCATTCCCTGGGGGGCCCCCGTGCTACCGATGATCGTGTTGGACACACAATCCTGGGTTCTCACAAACTGTGGCCGGTTAGTGAGGTAGTCCAGGATGCATGATGACAGGTGCTGGTCCACCCCTGCGCACAGCAGCTTGTCCTTCAGGATCATCGGTTGGATGGTGTTGAAAGCACTGGAGAAGTCAAAGAACATGATCCTCACCGCATTCCCGGGCTTCTCCAGGTGGGACAGGGAACGGTGAAGGAGGAAGATCACTGCATCCTCCACCCCAATGCCATGCTGGTAGGCGAACTGGAGTGGATCCATCGCTGGTCCCACCAGGGGGCGGAAGTGAGCAAGGAGCAGTCTCTCCAGGGTCTTCATCTTGTGAGACGTCAGGGCCACTGGTCTGTAGCTGTTCAGGTCTTTGGGGTGGGAAGTCTTTGGTACAGGTACCACACAAGATGTTTTCCACAACTGTGGTACCCTCCCCAGCTTCAGGCTCAGGTTGAAGATGTGTTCCACAATCCCACACAGCTGGTCTGCGCAGGACTTGAGGAGCTTTGCGCTGATGCCGTCCAGTCCCGAGGCCTTCCTCGCCTTGATCTTCCTCAGCTCTGTCCTCACCTGGGTCTTAGTGAGGGTCAGGTTGGGGGGTTGTGTGCTGGGAGTGGGGGGGTGTTGGTGGAGTGGGGTGTGGACAGCAGGTCTCGATGACTTTAGAGGCAGCAGTGGTTGTTGTGCAGTCGGTGGGGGGGAGGGAGGGCGGTTGGTCAAACCTATTAAAAAACAGGTTCAGACTGTTTGCCCACTCCCTGCCCCCCGTGCCCTGGGAGGTGGTATTCTGGAGCCCAGAGATGGTTTTAAGGTTTCTCCAGACCCCACTGATGTCGCTCTGTTGCAGCTTGTCCTCCATCTTCTTCCTGAAGCTGTCCTTGCCTTCTCTGATCTTCCTCCTCAACTCCCTCTGTACGGACTTCAGCATCTGCCTGTTCCTCGACCTGAAGATCCTCTTCTTCTCTCTCAGAAGTGTTTTTATCTCAGGATTGATCCAGGGTTTGTTGTTCGAGCAACACCGTATGGTCTTGGTGGGTACGGTGTTGTCCACACAGAAGATGATGTAGTCCGTGATGGTGTGAGTGAGGCCATCGATGTCCTCACCATGTGGATCGCAGAGCTGCTCCCAGGCAGTGATTTCAAAACAGTCCTTTAGAGCGTCCATCGCCGCCTCAGACCATAACTTCACCGTGCGCATGACCAGAGGTTGTCTGTGTACTAGGGGTTTGTACACCGGCTGGAGATGAACCAAGTTGTGATCCGATCTCCCGAGTGGGGGGAGTGGCGATGAGGTGTACGCCTCCTTAGTGTTTGTATAGAATAAATCCAGTATTGTATTGTCTCTAGTGTGGCATGTGACATACGGGTGAACATGGGCAGAATGGGGTACAGTGAAATGTGGTTGAAATCACCTGAGATGAGGAGAAGAGCATCTGGGTGTTCTGTCAGCAGCCTGCCAGTTACTGAGTGGAGTGCTTCACGCGCTGTCCCCGCGTTCGTCGTCAGATTTGCATAAATAACAATGCAGATCACGTGTGAGTATTCCCTCGGGAGATAGGTAGGCTGCATGCTAAAAGCAAGCAACTCAATGTCTTTGTTGCAGTGTTGTTGTTTAACCGTGATATGTCCCGGTTTGCACCAGTTGTTATTGACATACATTATCACTCCTCCGACCCTTGCCTTCCCACTGTCTGGTGTCCGGTCTGCCTGTATTGTGTGGAAACCCTCCAGTTCGATGTTAGCATCTGTTGTTAGTTCTGTTAGCCACGTCTCAGTAAACAACATCAAGCTTATCTTTCTGAAGACGCTCTCGTAGCGGGAGATACTGTAGCTGCTACCTCGTCAGTCTTATTGAGTAGCGATCGTACATTCCCCATAATAACGGATGGGAGGACGGGTCTGTACCTTATATTTCTCACCCGCCGTCTTACTCCAGCTCGACATCCACGCCGTTTCCGTCTTATTTCTCCCAGTATGTCGAGTTTTTGCGTTAGCATCATGGGCCGGTTAAGTGCTAACAACTAGTCTCTATTGTACTGCCTCCTGCAATAAACAGTGGCTCCGTCCGCTGGCTCAGGAGACATTTGGGCGATCTACGTGTCTGTGATGGATAAGGTGTCGCCGAATCAGAAAAAATTAGCAAGGGAGCCAGATAGTAAATAGAAATAGGAAGAAATAAGATAAGATAAGATAAGCCTTTATTTTTTTTTTCCACAATATCTTTATTGAACCTTTTTTTTTTTTTTTTTTTTAACAAACATGATACAAACAATCAAACACGAACACTAAAGTACTACAAAAAAAAAAAAAAAAAAAAAAAAGAAAAAAGGATGCACTAAAAACACCAACAACCACCAGCAAAATCAAATCTTCAACAATGCTCCTCTGTTTAGTCTAGACGATCCAATACATAAGTATACATATTATGTTCACCAGTTTGGAATTTACAAGGTCCACACACATCATTCACCTTCTTCTTCAAAAGTTATGTTTAAATTTTTTACATAATCAATAAAAGGTCTCCATATATTCTCAAACACAATTTCCTTTGATTTCAGTATATATGTTATTCTTTCTAATGGAAGGTTTGTTAACATCTGTCTTAACCACTGAGTCACATCTGGTCTATGAGTCTTTTTCCATAATAGTGCAATACATTTTTTGGCATTAAGCGAACTGAGGTCTATGAATGTTCTTTCACTTTTATTAAAATTATGCTTTTCTGGGTACAGACCCAACAAAAACAATTTAGGATTCAATATGATTTGTTTTGAGATTATTTTTTCAATTGTTACCCTCACCTCTTCCCAAAACATTCTTATTAATCTACATTCCCATACACAATGAAATAGAGTTCCTTTACTTTCCATGCATTTTGTGCATGTATCTGGTATATTTTTGTTATATTTATTTAACTCCTCCGGTGTAACATACATCCGCATTAACCATTTGAAATGTATCAATTTAAGGCGTACATTTATTGATTTGGTTTGAGCTTCTGTACAAGCCAATTCCCATTGTTCCTCTGAAATTTCAGTTTGCAGATCTTCTTTCCAGTAGTTTAATCTTTTCAGTGAATTTTCACTTGAAGATAGTGTCAATGAGTTATAAAACTCTGAAATAATACCCTTTCTTTTACTATCTTTCATCATCATTTTTTCCAAGGATGAATAAATAGGTCGAGTGAGAGCTTTATTTTGATTTGATCGAATAAAGTTTCTAAGTTGAAGATATTTTAAAAAATGTGTTCTATTGAGATTAAATTTGATCCTCAGCTCTTCAAAAGACATTATGTTATCTGCACATGGCAAATATAAATCCTGAATCTTTTGTATCCCTTTTAAATTCCATACTTTAAATACAGCGTCCGCTCTCCCTGGTTTAAAATATTGATTACCCCATATTGGACTAAATTGTGACAGTAACTGTGGTTCTTTTAAATAGTTTTTAGCTTCACACCATATTTTGATCATATGCTTTACAAAAGGATTTTTAACTTGTTTTTGTAATTTTTTTGCCGAATCTGAGTATATGAATATGGGAAGAGGTAAAGGTAAATTGTATGATTCCATTTCAGTCCAGTGAGGGAGATCATTTGATGAAAAATAATATGTCATAGACCTCAGTTGTGCCGACCAATAATACAACATAAAATTTGGACATTTCAGACCTCCACGATCAAATGGTAAATATAATAAAGACAGACGTAATCTAGCCCTCCTGTTGTTCCATATAAATTCCACTAACTTTTTTTTTATTCTTGAGAATAAATCTAAAGGTGGTGATAAGGGAATGTATTGAAATAAATAAAGTATTTTAGGTAAAATATTACTTTTAAGTATATTGATTCTCCCGATCATCGACATTGGTAGTGACATCCATCTCTGAGTTAACTCATTGATATCTGTCATTAAGGCTTCATAGTTGACACTGGCGACTGATTCTAGCTTAGGCACAATTTGGATTCCTAAATATTTAAACTGATTTACAACATTGAATTGATTTACCTCAGGGGCTGGGTAATTTCTCTGGGTCTCATTTAGCATTAATATTGAAGATTTAGTTTTATTTATTTTATATCCTGATATTTCCCCAAAATTCTTTATTAAATTCAACAAGGTTGGAATTGATTTTTTTAGATTCGACATAAACAAAATTATGTCATCGGCGTACAGGGAGATTTTATGTTCTGTTGGTCCAACTTTAATTCCATATATTTGTGTATGTAAACGTATCGCTATCGCTAAAGGTTCAATTGCCATAGTAAACAGTAAAGGTGAAAGTGGACAGCCTTGTCGACATCCTCTATTGATTTTTATTGGTTTTGAAATATTGTTATTTGTTAGAATTTCTGCTGTAGCATTATTGTATATTATTTGAACCCATTTTATGAAATTATTTCCAAGTCCAAACCTTTGTAGGACTTCAAAAAGAAAGGGCCATTCAACTCTATCAAAGGCCTTTTCGGCGTCCAGTGATAGGAGAGCTGTATCCGGTGCTTCTTTATTAAAATAAATAATATTAAATAGTCTTCTTACATTATGGAAGCCTTGTCTTCCCTTTATAAAGCCATTCTGATCTCGATTAATAATATTTGGTAAAATTTCTTGTATTCGTCTTGCTAAAATTTTACAGATTATCTTAAGGTCGGCGTTTAATAGGCTTATTGGTCTCATATTTTCACATTTATTAGAGGGCTTACCTGGTTTTGGCAACAGTATAATTAAGGCATTATTTATGTATGATGGTGAATTATTATTTTGAAATGCTTCTAAAACCATTTCCAAAAAAGGTTTTATTAATTTATTCTTAAATTTCTTATAAAGGTCAACTGGAAGACCATCTGGTCCTGCACTTTTTCCTAATTTCATATTATCAATGGCTAGCCCAACTTCTTCTTGACTAATTTTAGACTCCAATATCTCCCTGTTTTCATTTGGAATACACGGTATAGATAGTTCGTTCAAAAACCCATTTAGTTTTGTTAAATCAAATTCATTTTTAGTATCATATAATTTTTCATAGTAATCTCTAAAGGCTCTGTTAATTTCTAAAGGATCTATAACTACCTGTCCGTTACTTATAATACTGGTAATTGGTGTTTTAATTTCTAATTGTTTAATCTGCCATGCCAATAATTTTCCTGATTTTTCACCTTGTTCATAAAAAGATTGTTTCAATCTTAGAAGACTCGAGGCAGCTCTATTCGCTGATTTTTTGTCGTATTCAGCTCTCAAAATCAGTAATTCATTCTCCAACCTTGGATCACTTCCTGCATACACTTTTTCCTGAAGACTTTTCATTTTATGTTCCAATTTAGCTCTCTCCTCTCGAGTCTTCTTAGATTTTGATCCTGTATAACTAATAATATGTCCCCTAATAAAAGCTTTGAAAGCTTCCCACTTTACACATGCTGATGTTTGTGTAGTATTGATGTCAAAGTACTCGTCTATCTGTTTTTCTATACACTTGACAAATTCCTCATCCTGAAGCCATTTATGCTGAAATTGCCATCTACCTGATTCCTTTGTCAATTTTTTATCTACATATATTAGACAACAGGGTGCATGATCAGAGATCACGATGTTATCATAAAAGCAGTTTTGAATCTTGGATCTTAATTCTGTGGAAATCAAAAAATAATCAATACGTGAGAATGTCTTGTAAGTACTGGAATAACAAGAATAGGCTTTAACTTGTGGTTTCATTTCTCTCCATATATCTAACAATCTCAATTCTTTCATAAAATGATTAATAGTCATCCTACATCCATTGTGCGTACAATCCAGTCCTGTTGATCTATCTATACCTGGATTCAATGTACAATTAAAATCCCCTGCTATTATATGTTGCCCTGTAAGTGATGATAAAATAAGAAATAAATTAGCAAAGAACTTTTGATCATCTATATTGGGACCATATAAGTTCACAAGATTTATATTTTCTAATAGCAAAGAACCTTGAATGATTACATATCTTCCAAGTTTGTCTCCAATTACATTTTTCACTTGAAAAGGGACTGATTTATGTATGAGAGTCATAACTCCCCTGGCCCGGGATGAAAATGATGAGGTGAATACACTTCCTTGCCATCTACTCCTAATTCTTTTTATATCCTCCTCTATTAGATGAGTTTCTTGTAAAAACACAATTTTTGAACCCATGTCTTTTATTTTATTCATAACTTGTTTAAGTTTTTTTAAATTTTGTAGACCTCTGCAATTCCATGAAGTTAAATTAAGATTAACACTTTGGTTTATGATCAATAGAGAGTTTGGGATTACCTTGCAGTGTAAACATGCTCATACAGAGAAGCAAAAACATGAGTGGTTGAACATTCATCCTACAAACTACACACAAACAAATTCCCCCTTCCCACACTTGTGGCGAACCCCCCAAAATCAAAAGAAAAATTCCGTCTCCCGATATAGCCATCGACCGTTCCACATCCACGGGGAACAGCCTAAGCCACTCCTTCTTCATCCTCCCAATCACCCTAACTCTACTGCTTTTAATGACGTAACATTAACTCTCCTCTGTAGTTTTCCAACTTAACTCCAAAATTTTTAACAACTTTGTACATCATAGTTTTTTTTTGTTTGTTTTGTTTTTGTTTTTTTTTAATATATAATACAATCTATATTTTGTAAACTTGCTGTTTACTTCAAGTCAGTCAGATGCCTGTGCAAATGCTTAATTATTCTACCTTATATTTTGTTCATGCTTAGCTCCCACCAGTCTCTTCTTCTTCTTTGATCTTCTTGATGAACTCCTGCGCCTCCTCTGGGGTCTTGAAGATGTGGGTTCTGCCCTCATACGTGGTCAACAGTCTCGCAGGATAGATTACACCATGACGAATCCCAAGGTTGCGCAGCTCCTTACGTATGGGATCAAACTGCTTCCTCAATTGTTGGATTCCTGTGGCCAAATCTGGGTAGAACCGCACCTGCTGATCCTGGTGTTTAATCTCTCCTTTAGCTCGTGCAGCGTTGAAGATCTTCATCCTGTCTCTGTTGCTAAGAAACTTCATAATTAAGGTCCTCGGCGGTCCCTTATCTCTCCGTGGGCCAATACGATGTGCTTTTTCCAGAACCACTGCTGATTGCAACTCCTCGCTGCCCAGCACCTCCGGAATCCACTTTTCCAGAAAGGAATATACGTCCCGACCTTCTGATTCCTCTGGAAGACCCACCAGCCTCAAGTTATTCTGTCTCGACCGAGATTCCAAATCCAAAATATTATCTTCTAGACATTTATTTTTTTTTTCCAAAGTGCGCACCTTTAATTGAAGACGGGTGACGTCATCTTCAGCACTAGCGAGACGGAGCTCCATCTGCGCCGTTCGTTCTACACAGTCACCCAATTCCTTTCTTATTCCTTCCAACGCTGTCATAATCCCATCAAATCTAGAGGAAAAGTCCGCTCTCATTGAACTCATGGCAGCCATCAGCGCATCTGCGCCATTCCCCGCAGATATCGCACCGTTGCCAGCCTCCTCCGCCATATATGGAGTTTTGTTTGCTGCGTCACAGACCTGAAAGTCCGTTAATTTGGACTGTTTCGGCGGCTCGCTTTTTCCTTTATCTGGTTTTCCAGCCTTAGGCTTCGCCGACATATCCTCGCCCAAACGCTGGGATACGTTCTGTCCCAAATGAGAGAGTTATTTGCCGATTTTTTTCTCCAGGAGCAGAGCAGAGTGAAACGCGTCCGTCTTACGTGGCAGCCATAACCGGAAGTCAGATAAGCCTTTATTAGTCCCACAATGGGGAAATTCCAGGATTGCAACAGCACAGGGATAGCAACACTCAGAGCAACAATCAGAAGGCAAGAAAAAAAAAGGCAAGAGCAGCTAATATACATATGTACATATATATATACGTATATATATATATATATATATATATATATATACACAGACACACAGTGCAGAGCATTGTAGCTGGATGGAATAAATATATGAGTATATAAACACACAGTGTGGAGCATTGTAGCTAGATGGAATAAATATGTAGATATATAAACACCCACAGTACGGAGCATTGTAGCTAGATGGAATAAATATGTAAATATATAAACACACACAGTGCGGAGCATTGTAGCTAGATGGAATAATATGTCGATATATAAACACACAGAGCGGAGCATTGTAGCTAGATGGAATAATATGTCGATATATAAACACACAGAGCGGAGCATTGTAGCTAGATGGAATAAATATGTAAATATATAAACACACACAGTGCAGAGCATTGTTGCTAGATGGGATGAAACAGCACAACCGTCTACTTAGTTATCCTACATGGTATGATTATGTGCCCATACATATTCTCACCCTCTATAGCGACCGGTATTTTCCTAGTTGTATGCCGGAGGGGACCATTGTGTAAGTCTATTGCATCTTTTGCATTCAAAAACTATTAGGTTGTCATGTCTTTTTGCTATCTCTGCGAGCAGCCCTGCTTAGGTTGTACAGTCTGACAGCCGCTGGTAGGAAGGACCTGTGAAACCTCTCGGTTGTGCACCTGGGATGATGTAGTCTGCTGCTGAATGAGCTCCTCAGTGCATTCAGTATGTCCTGCATAGGGTGGAACTCGGACTCCAGCAGAGATGACAGTTTAACCACCATCCTTCTCTCTCCTATCTCCTCCACCGGGTCAAGGCGCTGCCCCAGGACAGAGCTAGCTTTCTTGATCAGTTTGTTCAGTCTCTTCCTATCGGCTGCAGTAATGCCACTGCCCCAGCAGACCACTCCAAAAGTGATGGCTGATGCCACCACCGTGTCATAGAATGTCTTCAGCAGTGCCCCTTGTACGTCAAAAGACCTGAGTCTCCTCAGTAGGAACAGCCTGTGCTGTCCCTTCTTGTAGAGTGCGTCAGTATTGTGTGACCAGTCTAGTTTATTGTTCAGATGAACACCCAGGTACTTGTAGGATGTCACCATCTTAATGTCTGTTCCCTGTATATTTACTGGTGCTGTGAGGGGTTGTCCATGCCTGCGGCAGTCCACCAAATTGATCCGCTGTTGCAAAAAGGCAGTCTACTCGTGAGGCGCCGGAAGTAGTTCCAACTCAAGAACAAACATGTTCCTGAGTTGAACAGAAAGGGGTACTGTTGGGCTTTGGATAATGGTAGAAGGCTCCAGGAAGGCGTTTTGATTATTCTGGTTTGTATCAAAAGGTTCTTAGCACATAAAACTGTCTGAGGGTAAGTGTTAATAGGGGATTTATGATAACAGTCTATGCGTCTTCCTGGCACAAAGCGGATCCTGGGGTCTTAAGTCAAGCAAGGAATGTGGCGTTTCAATACTTTATTTAGGAAACAGAGTGAGTTAGAGGTCTCCTGTTCACAGAGACTGTTCACGTAGATTGGAACTCAGATGTAACGTTACAACAAGCCTCATCATGGCCATGTTGTATTCACAATGCCACATTTCTTTACACGGGATGCTGTTTATATTATGAACAGATATAATAATAACATTATAATAATAATAATAATGTTATAATAATAACAGTGCTCCACACTGTGTGTGTTTACATATTTACATATTTATTCCATCTAGCTACAATGCTCCGCACTGTGTGTTTATATATTTACCTCCGCCAGGCCGAAAAGGCCAGGAGGAGGTTATGTTTTTGCCAGGGTTTGTGTGTTTGTCTGTCTGTCTGTCTGTTTGTCTGTCTGTCTGTTTGTCTGTTGGTTAGCAAGATAACTCAAAAAGTCTTGGACGGATTTGCATGAAACTTTCAGGCGTTGTTGGAAATGGTACAAGGAAGAACTGATTAAATTTTGGGGGTGATCCGGTTCACCGTCTGGATACAGGAATTTTTTTAAAGCATTTTTCAACACTGTGACATAGGGCTATTTTCAACATGTGCGCAGGCGCAATGGAGGCCGCTGGGCGTCGTGTCTGACCAACACAAACTCCGCCTTCTTCAACGTTTTAGCCACAAAAGCATGCGGAAAACACTGCTGGCCTCGGACCCCCAGCGTGCCTCTGCCAGCCATAGGCGCTGCGCACATTGCGCTGGTTGTCGTGTCTGACCAACACAAACTCCGCGTTCTTCAACGTTTTAGGCACAAAAGCACACGGAAAACACTGCTGGCCTGGGCCCGCCAGCGTGGCTGCTTTTGCGCCACGCTGCAAAACCTGACACGGACACCTGTCCGCCGCCCCATTATTTGCCACAAATTCCCCGCCCAGCTATAGGCGCTGCGTAAAAACGACCTCTCTGCCGGGGAAGATTCTAAATTCTGTTTTGCCGCGGAGCGCAACCCCAATATAATATAAAACCCACGGCAACCTGTCTAACCAATCTGCATCCGTCAGTGGAGGAGATGGACACACCAACACTTCACTTTATTACCTCCGCCAAGGAGCCAATGCTTTTACAACCGTAAAACGGGGCTATAAGGGACGGCGGGGTAATATGGGACACTTTTCTAAATGTAATTCTGCTTTTTTAATTTTGCTTCCGCCTACATTTGATGAAGGATTCATGGATATTTGACAATAACAACACAACTCAGCGTCCTGCTCAAAATAAAAAAAGCACAATTACATTTAACACATTTCCCACAAAAGTGTCCCTTATTAACCCGCCGTCCCTTATAGCCCCATTTTACACTACTGAACCACTAATCCTATCACTATCACATTGATTGTCATTCATTAATTGTCTGTTTATTGCACTGTCCATGTCAAATAAACAAATAATCATTGTGAATCCAATTGCTACTCATATCTTTTCATGCTCAGGGAATCTGAAAACGTACACACAAACACTCTATGGGGGGAACTGTGCCGCTTGGCGAGGTCTGCGCTCTCCGAGTGCTTTTCTAGTTACATATTTATTCCATCTAGCTATAATACGCCGCACTGTGTGTTTATATACTCATATATTTATTCCATCTAGCTACAATGCTCCGCACTGTGTCTATATATATATATATATATATATATATATATATTTATATTTATATGTACATATGTATACTCGCTGCTCTTGTTTTTCTCTTGCCTTCTGATTGTTGCTCTGAGCGTTGCTATCCCTGTGCTGTTGCAATCCTGGAATTTCCTCATTGTGGGACTAATAAAGGCTTATCTTATCTTATCTTATAATATAAACAGCCTGCAAATACCTGTATATACTATGGATGCAGCTTGTGAACTGAGCCACTCCAAAAAGTGAAGGTTGTACTTGAAAAAAGCTAAACTTAAAGCTTCAAAATTGTAGCCCATAAATCAGTGAGGAATGGTCGGTGTTTGCGATCAGATTATTTGTGAGAAAATGTCAATTATCAGCTCCCTACACGATTTTGCAGTCTTTGCCATGTCTTTTTCTTTTTTCTGCCTTTTCTCAGTCTCTCACGCCTTCTGTGCTTCATGTCTGTGTCTCCTTCTATTTGTGTGACACCCGGAATCACTCTGTGTGTTACTTGCTTTATTTTCCTTCTTTCTTTTTTCAGTTTGTTTCATCTTTGATGTTTCTGATTTGCTTTTCTAGCCACTGGGTATTTTATAGGTGGAGAAAAGCTTTCCCACCTTCATGATGGAAACCCGAAAGTCTACATTGTTGGAGTTTCTAGTTGCCTGTGTTTTGTGATTTGATCAATTCTCCATGTGTAGTATCTCACAAAAGTGAGTACACCCCTCACATTTTTGTAAATATTTTATTATATCTTTTCATGGGACAACACTGACGATATGACACTTTGATGTAATGTAAAGTAGTCAGTGTACAGCTTGTATAACAGTGTAAATTTGCTGTCCCCTCAAAATAAGTCAACACACAGCCATCAATGTCTAAACTGCTGGCAACAAAAGTGAGTACACCCCTAAGTGAAAATTTCCAAATTGTCCCCAAAGTGTCAATATTTTGTGTGGCCACCATTATTTTCCAGCACTGCCTTAATTCTCTTGGGCATGGAGTTCACTAGAGCTTCACAGGTTGCCACTGGAATCCTCTTCCACTCCTCCATGATGACATCACGGAGCTGGTGGATGTTAGAGACCTTGCATTCATCCACCTTCCGTTTGAGGATGCCCCACAGATGCTCAATAGGGTTTAGGTCTGGAGACATGCTTGGCCAGTCTATCACCTTTACCCTCAGTTTCTTTAGCAAGGCAGTGGTCGTATTGGAGGTGTGTTTGGGGTTGTTATCATGCTGGAATACTGCCCTGCGGCCCAGTTTCCGAAGGGAGGGGATCATGCCCTGCTTCAGTTTGTCACAGTACATGTTGGCATTCAATCAATCAATCAATCAATCAATCAAACTTTATTTGTATAGCACTTTTAAAACACTAGATGCTGCACAAAGTGCTTTACATAGATAAAAACAATAGACACATTTACAGTAATTACATATTTTACATGATACAGCCCCACCTCTGCCAACCCTCCCATAAACATACCCACAAACACAACACACACAGGCACATACATCACCCCCTACTTCTCTTACACACATATAAAATAAAGGAGACATTGCTCGGCACCAAGGCACCACATGAAGGAGCAACCATTCTGAGGAAACACTGGAGCTAAAACACGTACACATGTGGACAAAATTGTTGGTACCCCTCTGTTAATGAAAGAAAAACCCACAATGGTCACAGAAATAACTTGAATCTGACAAAAGGGGTAATAAATAAAAATTCTATGAAAATTAACCAGTGAAAATCAGACAATGCTTTTGAATTGTGGTTCAACAGAATTATTTTAAAAAACAAATTCATGAAACAGGCCTGGACAAAAATGATGGTACCCTTAACTTAATATTTTGTTGCACAACCTTTTGAGGCAATCACTGCAATCAAACAATTTCTGTAACTGTCAATGAGACTTCTGCACTTCTCAGCAGGTATTTTGGCCCACTCCTCATGAACAAACTGCTCCAGTTGTCTCAGGTTTGAAGGGCGCCTTCTCCAGACGGCATGTTTCAGCTCCTTCCACAGATGTTCAATAGGGTTTAGATCAGGGCTCATACAAGGCCACTTTAGAATAGTCCAATGTTTGGCTCTTAGTCATTCTTGGGTGTTTTTAGCTGTGTGTTTTGGGTCATTATCCTGTTGCAACACCCATGACCTGCGACTGAGACCAAGCTGTCTGACACTGGGCAGCACATTTCTCTCTAGAATACCTTGATAGTCTTGAGATTTCATTGTACCCTGCACAGATTCAAGACACTCTGTGCCAGATGCAGCAAAGCAGCCCCAGAGCATAACAGAACCTCCTCCATGTTTCACAGTAGGGACAGTGTTCTTTTCTTGGTATGCTTCATTTTTGCGTCTGTGAACAAAGAGCTGATGTGCCTTGCCAAAAAGTTCCAGTTTTGTCTCGTCTGTCCATAGGACATTCTCCCAGAAGCTTTGTGGCTTGTCAACATGCAGTTTGGCAAATACCAGTCTGGCTTTTTTATGATTTGTTTTCAACAGTGGTATCCTCCTTGGTCGTCTCCCATGAAGTCCACTTTGGCTCAAACAACGACGGATGGTGCGATCTGACACTGATGTACCTTGATCTTGGAGTTCACCATGAATGTGTTTAAAGGTTGTTCTGGGCTCTTTTGTTACCATTAGTATTATCCGTCTCCTCCTGCGGCCACATCCAGGGAGGTTGGCTACAGTCCTGTGGATCTTAAATTTCTGAATAATATGTGCAGCTGTAGTCACAGGAACATCAAGCTGCTTGGAGATGGTCTTATAGCCTTTACCTTTAATATGCTTGCCTATAATTTTCTTTCTAATCTCCTGAGACAACTCTCTCCTTTGCTTCCTCTGGTCCATGTTTAGTGTGGTACACACCATGTCACCAAACAGCACAGTGACTACTTGTCACACTTTAAATAGGCCGACTGACTGATTACAAGTTTGTACACACCTGTGATGTTAATTAGAGGACGCATCTTAGTTGAACATGTCCCGATGGTCACATTATTTTCAATCTTTTCTAGGGGTACCATCATTTTTGTCCAGGCCTGTTTCATGAGTTTGTTTTATAAAGTAATTCTGTTTAACCGCAATTCAAAAGCATTGTCTGATTTTTACTGGTTAATTTTCATAGACTTTTTATTTATTACCACTTTTGTCAGATTCAAGTTATTTGTGTGACCATTGTGGGTTTTTCTTTCATTAACAGAGGGGTACCAACAATTTTGTCCACGGCTGTAAATTCAAAATAAAACTAAGAACACAAAGAGCAAAGGGAACTAAAGACCCATACTTAGAAAATGAGCTAAGAACACATCAAAATAAGAAAATCTAAAAGCAAATGGAGCTAAGAAGAATGTAAAACAATGGAACATAAATAACTACTTCAATAATAGTTAAACGGTTTGTTAAAAGCTAAAATTTAAAAAGGTCCAAAAAGAACTAAGAACACATAAAAACAGGAACTAAAAAAAACCCATACTTTAACAAAAAAAAAAACCTGAACTAAACACATCAATAAGAAGATGAGAGAATCTAAGAACAAACAGTGCCAAAAAGAACATAAAACAATGGAACATAAATGACTACTTCAGTAATATTTAAACAGGCTTATTAAAAGCCAGATTAAAAAGGTGGGTCTTGAGCCTGTTCTTAAAAACATCTATTGACTCTGCAGCCCTGAGGCTCTCTGGCAGGCTGTTCCACAGACGAGGACTATAATAGTGAAAAGAAGCTTCACCAAAGGTCTTGGTCTTGACTTTGGGAACCATTAAAAGGCCAGTACCAGAGGACCTCAGGGTTCACGAGGGCTCATAGGATAAGAGCAGCTCAGATGGCTAAGAAGGCCCAAGACCACTGAGGCATTTAAAAACTACTAAGAGAACCTTAAAATCGATCCTAAAATGCACGGGGAGCCAATGCAGCGATTCTAAAACTAGAGTAATATGCACCCGCCCCTTGGTCCTCGTTAACACTCGTGCTGCTGAATTTTGGAGCAGTTGAAGATGTGATATTCTTTTTTGAGGAAGACCAGAGAGCAGGGCATTACAATAGTCTATACGACTAGTAATAAAAGCATGCATCAAGACCTCCGTGCTGGCAAGAGAGAGAAAAGGGCGGACTCTGGCTATATTCCTAAGATGGTAAAATCCGATTTTTGTTACATTTTTAATGTGTGAAATAAAATTGAAGTCAGAGTCTAAAAGAACGCCCAGGTTCTTGACATATTGTGTAGGTTTTAGACCTAGCAATTTTGGTAGAAGTTTCTCTCTCTTGTCTTCAGGACCGATGATTAAAACTTCTGTCTTGCCCTGGTTGAACTGTAGGAAGTTCTCTGCCATCCATGACTTTATATTTAAAATACAGTTCAAAAGGGCATTAATTGGTTTTGTGTCATCAGGAGATGTGGCAATGTACAGTTGAGTATCATCAGCATAGCTATGAAAATTGATGCCATGTCTCCTGATAATATCCCCAAGTGGAAACATATAAAGATTAAAAAGTACTGGCCCTAAAATTGAACCTTGGGGTACCTCACACTTGATTTCATGGATTGCCGAAGAACATGTGTCCATACTTACAAAATAGCGGCGATCTGTGAGATAGGAATGAAACCATTTGAGAACAGTACCTAAGAGGCCCACCAGGTGTTTGAGTCTGCGTAATAAAATGTGGTGATCTACTGTATCAAAGACAGCGCTGAGATCCAGCAGCACCAGGACTTACAGTTTGTGGGAGTCCATGTTACACCTGATATCATTAACGATTTTTAAAAGGGCTGTCTCGGTACTGTGGTTTCTCCTAAAATGAGACTGAAATTTCTCAAGAATGTTGTGGTCCATAAGAAAATTGTTTAACTAGATAAAAACAATTTTTCTCAAACTCTACTTAAAAACGGTAAGTTGGATACAGGTCAATAGTTACTGAGGATATCAGGATCTAAATTACTCTTCTTCAAAAGGGGCTTCACCACAGCCATTTTAAAGGCAGTGAGGAAAACACCAGTCTGAAGAGAGCAATTTACAATGTTTAAAATCTCATGTTTGAAGAATCCATAAAATGTTTTAAAAAGTGATGGAATCAGATCTAAAAGGCAGGAGGTCAAGTTTACCTGGGAAAAAAACTCTACCAAGCATCTTAGCATCAACCAGGGCAAAACAGTCCAGCGTTTCCTCAGCTAAAGGTGAGTCCAAGATTCCATTAAAAGCAGTCTTCTGGTCAGATAAAATGTTGGATCTAATAGAATCCACCTTGCACCTAAAGTGGTCTGCAGAACTCTCACAGAGAGAGTCTGATGGCAGGTTTGTGTTTTTATTAAAATCTGAGTTGATTAACTGATCAATGGTTGCAAAAAGGACTTTAGGGTTATTGTTATGGATTGAGATTATGTTGGAAAAATACTCAGTTCTCGATATCTTGACTGCATTATTGTATATTTTTAATTTATTCTGTAGTACTTGGTAACTGATAGTTAATTTGTTTTTCCTCCACTTCCTCTCAGCCATCCTGCACTCTCTTTTCAGTTTGTGGATTTGGTTATTTCGCCATGGAGGCTTTGGTTTAACTGTTTCCTAACTGTCCTTGTGATTATTGGGGCAACTCTGTCAATGATTGATCTTAATTTACTGTTAAAATGATCAACAATAAAATCACACAATGCAGGTGAAATAACTGGGGGAGTGTTGCGTAAGAGTTTGATAAAATCAGCAGCCACTTCAGGTGTCAGATGGCGCTTCCTCACAGTTCGCACCAAGGTCTCCCGTTGCATAAAACCAGTGATGTTAAAAAACACACAGTAATGGTCAGATACAGCCAAGTCAACAACAGAGGACACACTCGTGGGCAAGCCATGGCTAATGACAAGATCCAGAGTGCGTCCCTGTTGTGAATCGGCTGCATGACATGTTGAGTAAAATTCATGGACATGAGCAGGTCATTAAAATCTTCTGACATATGGTCACCCTGCTTATCAATGTGTAGATTAAAATCACCAGAAATGAGAATAAAATTATATGAGGAGTGGATTATTGATAAAAACTCAGAGAACTCATTAATAAAAACAGGGCAGTATTTGGGTGGTCTGTAAACTGTGACGCATAAAATTGCGGGGCTGCTAAAGACAAAGCGTGGTGCTCAAATGCGGTATATTGATCAAGTAAAATTTGCTTTACTGCAAGTGAGGAATTAAAAATTGATGCAGTACCCCCACCCTTCCTGCCCTTTCTTATGAAAAAAAAAAACTGAACTAAAATTTGGTGGGGAGGCCTCAGTGAGAAACACTGGTGCATCTGTGCCTAGCCCCGTCTCTGTTAAAAATAAGCAGTCAATCTTATTATCTAAAATCAGGTCATTGATGATAAAAGTCTTGTTAGCAAGTGACCGCTTATTTAAAAGAGCCATATTTAGGGTAGGTGGTGAGTTGTTTATCAAATCAAATCAAATCAAATCAAACTTTATTGTCATATTGCTGTACATACAACTGTATGGCAAGATGAAATTGCGTTTCTCTCGGCATCCATATAAGAAGCAGCATGATTAAGACACACTCCCACATAGCTCCACCCCCCACCCCACCCCCACCCCCCCATCCATTCACACATCCCTGAGACATACTTGGGGAAAAAGAATAACTAACTATAATATACAAAATGTCCATAGGTGCAGTAGTGTGCATGTGAGATTCTGGGTCAGCTGTTCAGCATCCTGACAGCTTGTGGGAGGAAGCTGTTGATCAGTCTGGTGGTTCTGCCTCTGATGCTCCAGAATCGTTTACCAGATGGAAGAAGTTCAAAGTGTTTATGCAGAGGGTGAGAACGGTCCTTGACAATGTTCAGTGCCCTGCTCCTACAACGATTCTGAAAAAGTTCTTGGACAGAGGGGAGGGAGACTCCGATTACCCTCTCCGCCCCCTTGACTATCCTCTGCAGGGCTTTTTTGTCTGACATACTGCAGCTGGAGTACCATGTAGCAATGCAGTACGTCAGAACACTCTCCACCACACCTCTGTAGAAGGTCCTGAGGATGCAGATGGGGAGAGAGGTCTGTTTGAGTTTCCTCAAGAAGTGTAGTCTCTGCCGAGCCCGCTTCCTGATCTCCAAGGAATTCTTGCTCCAGGTCAGGTCCTGCGAGATCTGCACTCCGAGGAACTTGATGTTCTCTACTCTCTCCACTAAACGGCCGCCGATGCTGAGGGGGACGTGCTCAGGCTGTGACCGCCGGAAGTCGATAATCATCTCCTTCGTTTTGTCCACGTTGAGCACCAGATTGTTCTCCCTGCACCAGCCCTCCAGGTCTCTCACTTCTTCCCTGTACATTGATTCCTCATCCCTCTGAATAAGTCCCACCACCGTGGTGTCATCTGCAAACTTAATAATCTGGTTCCCCTCGTGTTTGGATACACAGTCATGTGTTAGAAGTGTAAACAACAGTGGACTGAGTACACAGCCTTGAGGGGTTCCGGTGCTCAGCGTGACAGAGTTGGAGATGTTGTTTCCAACCCGGACAGACTGAGGTCTCTCAGTCAGGAAATCCAGGATCCAGAGACATGTGGCGGTGTTCAGACCGAGAAGGAGTAATTTCTCTATCAGTCTCTGGGGAATAATGGGTGGGTAATTTGTTTTTTGTGGATTATTGTTTGGAGACTGATCCACAGAATGTAGGCAGCGTGGGCGTGAGTTCTTGTAAACTGTATGTTTTATGGATGGAGGTCTGTCCGTGATCAATATCCTAATGGGGAAGGTGGGTAGTAAATGAATTTCCAGACCAGATGGTGGAGGCTGACAAAAACGGGACTGGTGCTGGATCGTCTTACTGGGGGTCAGAGATGTGAGTGGATCCGGAGGGCAGGGGTCGTGGGATGTAAACAGTCAATTGCATGTTGTGGTTTCAATGATATGCATCAGGTTTGCTGCTAAAAGCCGGCTACCTAATGCATTTAAATGTATGCCGTCAGATTTATAGCGATTGTGGAGGCTCCAAAACAAGTTAAAATTGTCAATAAAATTAATGTTGCTGCTGCAGGCGGACTTGAGCCAAGTTGAGAGGGCGAGAACATGACTAAAATGGTCTGATCCATGGCACAGTGTGGGAATGGGGCCAGTTTGCAGAAATAATTTTTTAGTGATTTCAGACTGTCTGCAGGTGGTGTCGTTAGTCCCTACATGAATAATAATCCGTGTGATGGAAGGAGGTTGTGACTGCAGCAGATCCGGGAGCTTTTCTAACAGGTCGGGGACAGTAGCTCCTGGGAAACAGTGAGTGATAGAGTTGAAATACCTGATGTGCCTTATGATGGAGTCACCGACGATCATTGTGGTTGGAGGAAAAAGCGGGTGGGATGTTGGTGGTTGCAGGGTCCCTCGGTGAGAGTCAATGCAGTGAGGTGGCGGCAGAGTGTCCCGTCGTTGGGGCAGGTGGTGCCCCTTACCTCACCAGCCGACGAGCAATGAAAAACCGGAGGAGGGATTCCCCAACTGCTCCGTGCAGTGTGGCCTCCTGGACTGCCAGCAAACAGCCTCCCTCAGGATCATACGTCAGGCACAGGACTCTCCAGAACGGGGCTGGAGCCGCTGTGGCTTGGCTGGGGCCATGCTAGCCGCCCCACTGCTGTCAGTCCTCAGTGGAGGAAAGGCCGCCAGGTCTTCCAGCGAAGGGATGGGTGCAATGTCAGCAGGGGCTGCACGTCGTGCGGAGCCCTGGTGAACTGGAACCAGTGAAGCTGGAGCATTGTTGGAAGGTGGATTATCAGCTGTTGTCAGAGCCTCATAGCGGCTGGAGACGGGCAGAGGAGGGCTGGTGGTTGACACGTCTGAGGCCCTTTTCCTGCCCCGGACCATCACCTCAGACCAGGCCATCAGATTCAGCATTGAGCAGGACAAGGGCTGTGGACAGGCGGAGGTGTCCCAGGCGACTGTGTCTCGGAGGGCTAAGTCACTCAGGGCCGCTTTTTTGGACTCCTGGGCCACTAAAAGACTCATCGTCTGTGACAGCAGAGAAAGACGTAAGCTTATGTTGGAGAGGAGCGTGTTTTTCTGCTGCAGTTCATTAGAGATTCGTCAAGATATCCTCCTCCAGGTCAGCAATTTTCCTTTGTGCTTTCTGTAGGAGGATTCTATCATCCCCAGGCACTGTCATGTCCATTTTTGACTAAAAACATAAACAGTCCAGCTGTTGGGAGCTGTATGATCAATATAGCCGATCAATAAAGTTCTAGCTCCAGTTTAAAAAGTTAATATCACTAGATAGAAAGTTAATTTCAATAAAAAAAAGATAAAAAATTTAAAACAAAGTAGGTAAAATTAATAAAAACAGATAAAATAACCAGTCTGTGTAAGAGTGACCAAGGTTTCAAACAGATGACAGACGCCGACACATGCACACTCTGTCAGTTATCGATGACAACTCTCATTCATGGTATTCATGGTTCCCTCAATGAACTGTAGCTCCCCAGTGCCGGCAGTACTCATCCAGCCCCAGACCATGACACTCCCACCACCATGCTTGACTGTAGGCAAGACACACTTGTTTTTGTACTCCTCACCTGGTTGCCGCCACACACGCTTGACACCATCTGAACCAAATAAACTTATGTTGGTCTCATCCGGACCACAGGACATGGTTCCAGTAATCCATGTCCTTAGTCTGCTTGTCTTCAGCAAACTGTTTGCGGGCTTTCTTGTGCATCATCTTTAAAAGGGGCTTCCTTCTGGGATGACAGCCATGCAGACCAATTTGATGCAGTGTGCGGTGTATGGTCTGAGCACCGACAGGCTGACCCCCCCCCCCCACCCCTTCAACCTCTGCAGCAATACTGGCAGCACTCATGTCTATTTTCAAAAGACAACCTCTGGATATGACGCTGAGCATGTGCACTCAACTTCTTTGGTCGACCACGGCAAGGCCTGTTCTGAGTGGAACCTGTCCTATTATGCCGCTGTATGGTCTTGGCCACCGTGCTGCAGCTCAGTTTCAGGGTGTTGGCAATCTTCTTATAGCCTAGGCAATCTTTATGTAGATCAACAATTCCTTTTTTCAGATCCTCAGTGAGTTCTTTGCCATGAGGTGCCATGATGAACTTCCAGCGACTAGTATGAGAGAGTGTGAGAGCAAAAACACCAAATTTAACACACCTACTCCCCATTCACACCTGAGACCTTGTAACACTAACAAGTCACATGACACCCAGGAGGGAAAATGTCATGAATTGCCCCTCGGGGCAGAGGGGAAGACCCAGATGCTGAACTGTAGTTTGTGGTATTTATTATAAAAACAAACACAAAGTCCAAATGGTGCTCAAACACTAAAACCAAACTGACATACAAAATAAACTTACAGATTACCACACCAGAACAAGGGCTGGGTTCTGGTGGAGACAAGGGAGGAAGAACTTAAGACTCCGGCAAGGAGAAATGAATATAACAGTCCTTAAATAGAGTCAGAAACAAATGACACAAGTGATGACAGGTGTGGGTCACATGAGCGGGAAGATGTTAACAGTGATTGCAACTGGGATCAACTGGGAGCAAAGAGAGGGAGAGCCGGGACTGACAGCTGACAGGAGCACCACCCACACAGAGCAAAAAACCCAGATGTGCTACTGACAGCTGCAGCCCCAGGAAAAGAGAAGATACAACAGAATATAAATACAACAAATATAAGACAAAGACAATATATATAAGACAATATATAATATACAATATATAAGACAAAGACACCGCTCCGGACTGGAGCCCAGAGCAGTGGCTCCGGGCTGGAGCAAAGCAGCACCCGCGGTGGCCCCAGGCTGGAGCAGAGCTGCACCTGCAGTGGCTCCGGACTGGGCCAGACCTGCGCCCTCGGTTGACCCAGACTGGGCCAGAGCTGCACCCTCGGTGGACCCGGACTGGGCCAGAGCTGCACCCTCAGTGGACTCGGACTGGACCAGAGCTGCATCCACGGAGGCCCCGGGCTGGGACAGAACACCCGCGACAACCTCAGCTGATGGGGAAGCAGCAACCTTGGAGGCCCCAGGCTGGGACAGAGCACCCGCAAAGATGTCAACTGGTTGGGAAGCAAGGCCCCGGGCTGGAATGGTGCATCTGGGAAGACCTCATCCAGAGGGAAAGCAGCACCCACAGAGGCCCTGGGCTGGAATGGAGCACCCACGGCGACCTCGGCTGAAGGTTGAGCAGCACCCATGGAGCCCCTGTGCTGGAACGGAGCACCTGCAATGACCTCGGCTGAAGGGGAAGCAGCACCCACGGAGGCCCCAGGTTGGATCGGAGCACCCGCAACGACCTCGGCAGGAGAAGCTGGACCCACGGTGATCTTGGGCGGCGAGGCTGGACAATCCTCGGTGACCCTGGGGAAAAGCTCAGACAGGAGAGGCAGAGAAACAGGGTCAGGGTCACCGGCGGCAGTGGAGCCCAGCGAGGTGAGCTCAGGAGCAGCTGACCGCTGCACCTGGCTCTCCCCACCAAGAGCCAGGCAAGAGCTCTCCAATATAGAAACCACAGAAAAAAAGGGCACCTGCCTGAGCTCGAGCTCCACCACCATCCAGGACTCTGTCGATCCAGACAATGACGTCTCGGGCCCGGCCCTCTGGAGGTCCAGCTCGAACTCTGCTGTGGTGGCCCCAGCAACAGGCACAGTAGTGAATGCAGTTCCGAGACCTCCCAGTGAAGTGGCCTATGCAGGTGACCCGCCCGATGTGGACACAGGAGGTCGGCTTCCTGCTGGTGCTGGATCCTGTTCTGCTGAGGCCAGGGGGCGCTCCATCATTGGCACAGGCTTCAGCTCAGTTGCAGCACTCTCCTTCCATCCAGACTGTGGCTGCGAGGCTGGGACCTGGTCCTCCAGAGCCGCAGGCTCCTCCATCATCCGGCGGCTCAATCCTGGGGCTGACGGACACTCAGGGGTGAAAGGAGGAGACACGGAGAGAGCAGGTGAACAGTCTAAAGCTGCAGCAGATGGTGAGGACTCAGAGGACTGCCTAATCTGAGCCTCATCATCAGGAGTCGGGCAAGATAAGTTATGCTTAATTGAATGAGGGGGAAAAAAACACTTGCCTGACCTCCTGGGCTGTAAAGTCTTCTGCTGCAGCAGGTTGGGAATCAGCCTCCGTGACTTCAGTGGAAGAGGGCCTCCCAGGGAACCCTTGAGGAGCCACAGCAACGGGCGGAACCAGGGAGGAAACAGCTGGACCCTCAGCAGTGGGAGGAATCGCCGAGGAGGAGGAAGAAGCAGCAGCAGCAGAGGAAAAAGCTGACAGGACAACCGGCAAAGAAAAACTAGATAAGGGGACTGCTGCGGGAGTTTTCAACCTCGGTGATGGGGAAACTGTTGATGAGGAAGTGGAGGCACTCTTTCAGTGGGATTTCCTTGAGTGATGGCAGGGAGCAGGAGGTGGAGACGTAGGCTCATGGTGAAGAAGGAGAGGCTCTGGAGACAAGGGACACTTACTCATCGGCTTAAACTCCGGTCCCCCCGGTGAAACCTCCTCCAGCTCCTGGGCAAGATCCGGGAGGAGCCATGGCTTAACTTCCAGCATAAGCTCAGTCTCGGCTAAGATGACATACCTGCGCTCCTCCAGCTCCTCGGCCGATGGTGCAGGCCAGTGTTCAGGAGGAGGAGGCGGAGCTGCCGCCAGAGAGCGGTGAGAGGCTGGAGTCTTCTGTCATGAATTCCCCCTCGGGGCAGAGGGGAAGACCCAGATGCTGAACTGTAGTTTGTGGTATTTATTATAAAAACAAACACAAAGTCCAAATGGTGCTCAAACACTAAAACCAAACTGACATACAAAATAAACTTACAGATTACCACACCAGAACAAGGGCTGGGTTCTGGTGGAGACAAGGGAGGAGAATTTAAGACTCCGGCAAGGAGAAATGAAAATAACAGTCCTTAAACAGGGTCAGAAACAAATGACACAAGTGATGACAGGTATGGGTCACATGAGCAGACAGAAGGTCTCACTGGGAAAAACATCATGTCTCACTGGGAAAAACATTACCAAACTTTCACCAGTTTGTTGACTGTCCCACCAGAGAAAACAAAACACTGAATTTACTGTATGCCAATGTCAGAGATGCATATAGTGCCACAGCTCTACCCCCCCCCCCCCCCATTGGCAAACTGGATCAATGCATGGTCATGTAAACACCCAAGTACATTCCCCTTGTGCAAAGGCAGCCTGCTTATACATGGACTGTGAGGAGGTGGACACAGGAGGCTGCTGATGCACTACAGGACTGCTTTGAGACGACAGACTGGGGCATACTCTGTGAACCACATGGGGTGGACATAGACAATATGACCGATTGCATCACAGAATACAGTAGATTCTGTGAAGACACAACCATGCCAGCGCAGACTGTACACTGCTTTTCCAACAGCAGACCATGGGTCACGAGTGACCTGAAAGCACTTCTGAACAAAAAGAAAAGAGCTTTTAGAGCTGGAGACAAGGAGAAACTGAGGGGAGTGCAGCATGAGCTGAGAGAGATGCTGAGGAGGTGCAAGAACAATTATAGGAAGAAGTTGGAAGATAAACTCAGGCAAAACAACGCTGAAGATGTGTGGGTGGGAAGGAAACAAATAACTGGATGCAAGAGGAGAGTCAAGCAGACATCTGGGAGCCAAGAGAGAGCTGATGAACTGAATCTGTTTTTTAATAGGTTCAAGTCACAGTCTGTCACCCCAACAACACAGCCAGACCCCCACACACCCCTCCCCAACCACCCTCCTGTGCAGCACCTCTCTCCATCTCCCCCCTCACCCCCCTCCTCCTCCTCGGGGGACACCAGGACCCTCCCTCACATCACGGTGACTACAGACCGTGTTACGAAACAGCTGGAGAGACTCCATCAGCAGAAGGCGTCGGTCCCTGATGGCATCTCCGCCAGGATCCTGAGGACCTGTGCCAACCAGCTAGCTGCGGTACTGAAACACCTGTACAACCTGAGCCTGAGTCTGGAGACAGTACCAGTGCTGTGGAAGACATCCTGCCTGGTTACTGTCCCCAAGAAGTCATCACCAACGGACCTGAACGACTATCGACCAATTGCCCTCACATCTCATATTTTGAAGGTCCTGGAGAAACTGGTCCTATCCCACCTGAGGCCGCAGGTGAAGATGTGGCTGAACCCTCTGCAGTTTACATAGCAGCCCCATTTAGGAGTTGAAGATGCTGTCATCTATCTGCTGCAACAAGCCCATCTACACCTGGATGGCGGAGGAGACACTGTGAGGATCACATTTTTTGATTTCTCCAGTGCCTTTAACACCATCCAGCCACTGCTGCTGGGTGAGAAGCTGTGGGTGATGGGGGTCGACAGCTCTGTGATCTCCTGGATTACTGACTACCTGACAGGCAGGCCACAGTTTGTCCGGGTGGGCAGTGTCTTGTCTGGCGTGGTGGTTAGTGACACGGGAGCTCCACAGGGGACTGTGCTCTCTTCTTTTCTCTTCACCTTATACACCACTGACTTTCAGTGGGTCATGCCACCTGCAGAAATTCTCTGACAACTCAGCTGTTGTGGGGTGTTTAAGAGGTGGAGAGGAGGGGGAGTACAGGGCACTGGTAGACAGATTTGTGGAGTGGACCGAACAGAATCACCTCAGGCTGAATGTCAGCAAGACCAGAGAGATGGTGATTGACTTCAGGAAGAAGAGGATGCCTTCTCAGCCATTGCATATTGGGGGGAGGATGTGGGGGTGGTTGAGGACTACAAATATCTGGGTGTCAGGATCAGCAACGGGTGGGACTGGAGATCCAACACCGATGCTGCGCACAAGAAGGGGGGTGAGCAGACTCTACTTCCTGAGGAAGCTGAGATCCTTCAACGTGTGTAGCAGGATGCTTGAGCTTTTCTACTAGACCATTGTTGCCAGCACCATCTTCTTTGCTGCTGTCTGTTGGGGTAGTGGTATCAGGGCCACCGACACCAACAGACTTGACAAGATTATCAAGAGGGCTGGCTATGTATTGGTCTCAGACCTGAGACCTTTGAGACACTGGTGGAGAGGAGAACACTAAATAAACTGCGATCTATCATGGACAATCCTGATCAGCCCCTCCACCACACACTGCACAGACAGTGGAGCACTTTCTCCAGTAGAGTACTACAGCTTCGCTGTCAAACGGCCAAGTACAGGAAATCTTTCCTGCCGCATGCCATTTCACTGTACAATAACTCACTATGATGTTGTATTCTGGTCATAACTATGCTGCCATACTGCAACTTACAGTTTAACTGGCACCTCACATTTCACTCTGCTCCTGACAGTCCTGCATTGTGCAGCGGGTATGATTCATGTGTCTATATGGGTCATCATATATTAAGCTATGATGTATACAGGTTTTTATAGCAGTGTTAGTTTTTCTTTCCATGGGTAATCCCTTTGTCTGTCATGTGTGTGTTTCTGTCGTTTGGTTGTCTACTGTCATGCTGCTGTTACACTGTAATTTCCCAGTTTTGGATCAATAAAGTACATCTATCTATCTAAGGTAGCAATGATTGCAACTGGGATCAGCTGGGAGCAAAGAGAGGGAGAGCCTGGACTGACAGCTGACAGGAGCACCGCCCACACCAAGCAAAAAACCCAGAAGTGCTACTGACAGCTGCAGCCCCAGGAAGAGAGAAGATACAACAGAATATAAATACAACAAGGACAAATAAACCCAAACATATAAACAATAACACTACAATAAATGCAACAGGAAAATAATTCATACTAAGAAACAATACAGGATAAGTGAAAATTAACCAAAGATAAAATAATAGGAATAAGAACTCAAAAATAGTAGTCCATACAAATATGAAAAAAGGCACAAAAAAAAAACAAAACCCAAAACTGAGCCCATCGGAATCCCCCCACACTCAGATCGTGACAGAAAATGGCTAATTGGGCACAATTTGGACATTTCACTTAGGGGTGTACTCACTTTTGTTTCCAGCAGTTTAGACATTAATGGCTGTGTGGTGAGTTATTTAGAGGTGACAGAAAATTTACACTGTTATACAATCTGTACACTGACTACATTGTCTCAAAGTGTCATATCTTCAGTGTTGTCCCATAAAAAGCTATAATAAAATATTTACAAAAACGTGAGAGGTGTACTCACTTCTGTGAGATACTGTATTTATAGTCGAGTCCTTTTTTCCACCTTTTTTATCCCTTTGTCTCAATCTTGCAAATATAAATGATCATACATACATCAGCTTCAAGTCTGTTTTAAAAGTCACATTCACTGTGTTTTTGTAGGCGTTTACATTCTGAAATGCTTCTGTTGGTCACGTGATTATCAAAAAAACATCAAAACACCCACTTTTCTTAAAAAAACCACACAGCCTTTATTTCATTTTTGTGTTCAATTAGCCGTTTTAATTCTTCCAAGATTTTCCTCTACGTCAAAAAACATCTGTCTTTGATACGTGCCGCTGCTCTGTTATTGGCTAGCATAGCTGTCTGTCTGCAAACAGATGAGCTGGGAGCCCAACCAAAGCTACCTAAGGTTTGCTTCATAGCTAGGGAGTTGACTGACCAAGCGCAGTTTATACATTTTTTTTTTTTAAGATTTCAGTCACCCTAACATCCCTGTTTCCACCTGGTTCACTAATCAACAGTCAAAAATATATGTCACATCATTAGGTCTTATTTTATTATATTTTCACTGTGATGCTACATCAATCCATGAGCATTATCTTGGCTCAGCGAGAAGGCTAGAAGTTTAGCCACTCATTCTCTTCTATTTCTGTGCTTATTGTACTCCTGTCATAGCTTCTTCCAGTGGACAAATAAGAAGGACTCTCAATGCAGGCTGAACTCCAGTATAACATGATTTATTAGCAAAAGACAACGAAAACAACACAGCGCAGGGGCTGGAACTTAAAGTCAGAAACTAATTTGTGGGCGTAAACTAATTTGCAGAGAACTGTACAAGACACAGGAACACTGGCAGGGTACGCAAACAATGACGCCACACCAGGACACAAACTCAGACAGACATAAATAGGATAACTCATAATCACAAATGCAGGACAGTTGGGAGAACAATCAAGGCCTAAACGGTAGCGCACATGAGGGAAAGTGTCTACAGGTACCCAGGGGAACACAGAAGGCAAATAATGCAAATACTGTAATTATCATACACCAAAACAGGGGAAAACACAGAGAACAAAATTGAACATAAAGCGTGGGCATGGTCCAGATCATAACAGCACCCCCCACCCACCCCCCCACCCGAGGACGACTTCCAGATGCCCTCCAAACAAAACAAAGAACACCCCAATTGGGCAGGAGGAGGGGGACATAGACACTGACCCTGATCGAGGCTGGTCCCGCTTGACCTCCGTGGTGCCCAGCGAATCCCCGGTCTGCTCGCTCTCAGTGTCCGTCTTCGCCTGCAGTTCATCGTGGCTCCAGTCCCCCCTTGATACCTAGGTGGTAGCTTGTAGCTTGGTTTTGGTGCGCACCTAGCTTCATGGCTAACCTCGCCATTGCCACAGACTGAGCCTTTAGATTCTCCGAGCTAACTAGCTTAGCTCCTTTTGGCGCCAACAACTTCACTACCCACAGCTTCGTGTCCCTTGTATGTTCAGCAAAATGTCCAGCCAGCCGCCCGACAGCATCCGCATAAGACTCCGTCTCTCCCAACATGCAAAGAATTCTCCGACCCTCCACGCCGAGATGGCGGACCAGGAGTGCTCGTCCTCAGTCTTCGTCAAGTCTACCCAGGCCCAGTTCTGAAACGTATCCCACAAGCATGGCCACCCAGTCCGGCCACAGGATCACTGGCTCTCCCGGACACTCCAGAAACGGTGGTAGAGGTGGAGGTAGCCCATACGCCTCCATGGTTTATCCTTGTCGCTAAAATGTTATGTTTGAAATCAGGGACTGGAGTCTTCTTATGCCATGCAATGAACTGACTCTTTATTGAGAGAACCACAGAATATATACTGGTGCCGTAGCCTGTCTGACATCACCACCAGGGTGGCTACGGCAAGCCCTAAGGGCCACGCATACACCACACTCTCCACACAACAGTATCCACTCTCTGTGTCATGCATTTTGGCTAGCATGTCACAAATTAGCTCTCCGGTGTTCTGTTGTCCCACCAATCGTGGCGTCTTCTGGGCCGGTACCTCTAGCTGAAATGCCAATTCCAGTGCCTCCGCCCTCAGCAAGAAGCATGCCGCCAACAGCAGGCTCCTCTGCAGTGCCCTCACCGACTCTGCCACCGTCTGGTTGTCCGGCGTGTCCTCCAGTATGGCCCGTATTTTCAAACCACTTCAACTGCAGCATTATTAATCTGTCCTCCACGTGCCAGAACTCGCACGTGCCAGCCAGATGGCAAAGAGTGTCCACATACCGTATAAATGACTCATCCTTCCACTGTCGGCGCTGGTAGACCACGGACCTCTGGGCCATTACATACTCTGGGATGTTGAAGTGTTTGGCTAGCAGCCCAACTGACACGTTGTAGTTGTTGTGGGGTGAAGTGCGGCGGCTAGCTAGCAGCCTGGCCGCCCCGGCACGCGGGACTGGTGGTCTTATCGCACCGTAAAAACGAGTGCCCTCCATGCCCAGATAGTAATGCAGTAGAGCTGACTTCCATAGCTTTTTCATCTCATCCAGGCCAAACGCCAATAAGTAGGTGGTAAAAGTGTCAAACCAGCTCGCCCACGGGATTGATGGCTTACCGGGCTTTTCCAGAAACGGTCATGGTGGCTCCATGCACGCCTCCATGGTTTTACCTCTTGTTGCCATATGTCATGTCTGGAAACCCGGAGTGATGCACATAGAGTGGTGCTGCTTTGGAACACAAACTTTGTTACACACAGTAATATAATGTACAATACAGGTCTCCTATCTCCTATAGTGCCAGCCGGGAAAGAGGACCAAAGATGGCGGCTCTCACCTTATATGGGCTGGCGTGATGACAGCACTAGCCGCCCGTGTCATCACGCCGCTCCCTGCCATTAACCTTTTCACTACAAAAAGGACTCTCAATGCAGGCTGAACTCCAGTGTAACATGATCTATTAGCAAAAGACAACGAAAACAACACAGCGCAGGGGCTGGAACTTAAACAAAGTCGGAAACTAATTCATAGGTGTAAACTAATTCGCAGAGAGCTGTACAAGACACAGGAACACTGGCAGGGTACACAGACAATGACGCCACACTAGAACACAAAGTCAGACAGACATAAATAGGATAACTCACAGTCACAAATGCAGGACAGCTGGGAGAACAATCAAGGGCTAAATGGTAGCACACATGAGGGAAAGTGTCTACAGGTATGGAAAACATGAGGAGCTGGGAACAACAGGTAAACAAATATACATAAAAGACCCAGAACCACACAAAGGACAAAAACAAGGACAGGGAAACACAAAGACCACAATAATGACAAGAAAGGCAAACAGGGAATAACACAACAGACCAGGGAAACACAGAAGACAATAATAGAGGACCCAGGGGAACACAGAAGGCAAATAATGCACATAATTATCATAAACCAAAACAGGGGAAACAGGGGTGGATCTACTGGAGAGCAACAGGGGCGAAAATCCCATTTCACTGTTGGGGGGGACAATAAACAGGAAAATTTGAGAGCTTAATTTTTGAGGGGGACATAAAAAAAATGCCATTTTTGCTGTGTTGTCTGATACATTGATTCTCAAATGTCTTGTATAATAATATTAGATAATTATGTCATTGTTCCTTATTAGTCCATATCCTTCCTGTCTACAGGTTTTTACACAATCAACCAGCAATACCAGAAGTTGTATTGGGTGGTCGGTGTCAATTACACCATATATGATCAAACAAAATGTCTTTGCCCACCATGAACATGGGTCTGATCCCCACCACAGCAGCTTACAAGAATTTAAAGCTCAAAATAAGTTCTAAAACTAGAAGAAATACCTTAATGAATAACTAAACTACATCAAACTATTCTTCAAAAAATATGTATTTATTAACAAGCAACAACAAAACAAAATCTCAACATGTCTTCAAACTAGGGCTGTTAAACAATAACATTTTTAATCTGATTAATCATAGTGATACTTATGTCGGTAATCAGATACTGGAGTCGGCCTTATGCCATGCAGCAAACTCCCACTTTATTGAGAACACGCAACTATACGTATATACTCTGGCTGTAGCCCACCTGACGTCACCATACAGGGTGGGTACGGCAAGCCCCACGGGCCACACACACACACACACACACACACACACACACACACACACACACACACACACACAAAAGTCCAAAATACGCATACAATTGAGACCCTCCCCAATTTCGAACCCGAATCACACGCTAAGAAAACTAAACTTAAGTCACTAAAAGGACCTATCACAGTCACTCAAAACAGCTAAAAACTAGGGGGAAAAGGTGGACTGCTGTCCCACCCCACACAGCAAAGCAGATTATTCTGCTGCTTGTACTAAATAAAACAGTCCACATAAGAAAAAAAACTTAAAATACTGCTGTGTCTCTACACTAAACAATACATAAAATAATCTCACAACAACACATATTCACATGCACACCAAACTCATATCCAACACTATTTTTAACATATATGCATGTGTAACGGATGCCAACTAGTACTGTTCGGCGTAGAACGTTAGTAAACCTCCCTCCCAAAGCCTCATACAGTATCGGTAGCGCTGAGCTACCGGTCGGACCTTTAGCTCAGCGCAATCGTGCTGTGTCTCCCATGCTCGAACTGTGTAGTTGACTGAGAGGTCGCGGGTTCGTGTCCCATGTGGGGCGAACTGCGCAGGATGATCTCTGTCACAATGGTGCCGTGAACCCGGCATGGGAGTGAGGTTTAAGGGGGAGAGTGTAACGGATGCCAACTAGTACTGTTCGGCGTAGAACGTTAGTAAACCTCCCTCCCAAAGCCTCATACAGTATCGGTAGCGCTGAGCTACCGGTCGGACCTTTAGCTCAGCGCAATCGTGCTGTGTCTCCCATGCTCGAACTGTGTAGTTGACTGAGAGGTCGCGGGTTCGTGTCCCATGTGGGGCGAACTGCGCAGGATGATCTCTGTCACACATGCACAAACATATTAACTATTATTAAACAGCATATAAACATATTTACATTAAAGTCTTCAGGTTATACCACAGTCCATGGGCAGCCAAAGATAAAGCCAGCTCGGGGGCCCAGGGCAGCCCCAAGGCATGAGTGCCCCTGGAAGCTGCCTGCCCCGGGGTCGAAGCTGACCTCCCTGGCGAGAATGTCTCTTCTCACCACCGACCGCTTCTCTCGTCTGGACCCGCAGTGTTGCTGCCCGGCACGTAGTCCCTCCGTGCCTATTGGTCTGCCCCCGACCATCTCCAAAACTGCTGTAGCTGCCGCCGTTGTAAGCCCAGACACTTTGGCCCCTGTGGCCAAGCTCTGGGGAAAACTGTTGCCCGCTCGTCGGCATCGCTTGTCGACCTAGGTGCCTCGCCACTACGCCCAGCACCCTCATCCAAAGTGCTCCACTGCGCTGCCTCTGTGCCCGGCTGCCACTGCTGTCTCCCAGGGCTCTCAGCATCACTGTCGTCGGCGTCACTCGTCGACCCAGGTGCCTCACCGCTACGCCCAACACCTTCGTCCAAGGCGCTCTGCTGCGCTACCTCTGCGCCCAGCTGTTGCTGCTGCTTCCCGGGGCTCTCAACATGCACGTGCCCCCTCTCCCACTGCCCCAACTCTAGCTGCGGGGAAAACTCAGTTGAGTCCAGTCGCTGCTCTCACGCCATGCTGTCTTTGCTCACCGTGCCATCTTTACCACCAGCGCTACAGTCACACACCGTGCTGAGCTCCTCCGCTGGCTTGCTGTCTTAGGTGACCAGGGGCTCCGGTCCCCCCTCGATACCTAGCTGGTAGCTTGTAGCTTGGTTTTGGTGTGCACCTAGCTTCGTGGCTAACCTCGCCATTGCCACAGACTGAGCCCCTAGCTTCTCTGAGCTAGCTAGTTTAGCTCCTTTTGGTGCCAACAACTTCACTACCCACAGCTTTGTGTCCCTTGTATGTTCGGCAAAATGTCCAGCCAGCCACCCGACAGCATTCGCATAAGCCTCCATCTCTCCCAACACGCAGAGAATTCTCCGACCCTCTACGCCAAAACGGTGGACCAGGAGCGTTCGTCCTTGGTCCCCACCGAGTCTACCCAGACCCAGGTCAGCAATGTATCTCCCAAGCAGGGCCACCCAGTCCAGCCACAGGATCGCTGGCTCCCCCGGACACTCCAGAAATGGCGATAGAGGTGAAGGTAGCCCACACGCCTCCATGGTTTATTCTCGTCACCAAAATGTTATGTCAGTAATCAGTGACTGGAGTTGGTCTTATGCCATCCAGCGAACTCCCACTTTATTGAGAACACACAAATCAATCAAATCAAATCAAATCAAACTTTATTGTCATATTGCTGTACATACAACTGTAGTGCAGGCAAGATGAAATTGCGTTTCTCTCGGCATCCATATAAGAAGCAGCATGATTAAGACACACTCCCACATAGCTCCACCCCCCACCCCCACCCCCCCCATCCATTCACACATCCCTGAGACATACTTGGGGAAAAAGAATACTAACTATAATATACAAAATGTCCGTAGGTGCAGTAGTGTGTATGAGAGATTCCGGGTCAGCTGTTCAGCATCCTGACAGCTTGTGGGAGGAAGCTGTTGATCAGTCTGGTGGTTCTGCCTCTGCTGCTCCAGAATCGTTTACCAGATGGAAGAAGTTCAAAGTGTTTATGCAGAGGGTGAGAACGGTCCTTGACAATGTTCAGTGCCCTGCTCCTACAACGGTTCTGTAAAAGTTCTTGGACAGAGGGGAGGGAGACTCCAATTACCCTCTCCGCCCCCTTGACTGTCCTCTGCAGGGCTTTTTTGTCTGACATACTGCAGCTGGAGTACCATGTAGCAATGCAGTACGTCAGAACACTCTCCACCACACCTCTGTAGAAGGTCTTGAGGATGCAGATGGGGAGAGAGGCCTGTTTGAGTTTCCTCAAGAAGTGTAGTCTCTGCTGAGCCCGCTTCCTGATCTCCAAGGAATTCTTGCTCCAGACTATACAACAACTATATATACAGACAACTAGACAACCAGACAACTATATATACTCTGGCTGTAGCCTGCCTGACGTCACCACACAGGGTGGGTACGGCAAGCCCCATGGACCACACACACACACACACACACACACACACACACACACACACACACACCACAATACTGTGGATTAATTTACAGTAATCATGATTATTACCCATCCATTATTACTTACGAGTACATACCCGTGCATACCCGTCCATGCCCGTAGAAACCAAGTATAAGCAAGTATTTCTGCATGCCTGTTGCTGAAGGGTCTCCTCCTGTCTCAGACAGCTGTGTTGTTCACAGTCATGCCTGCGGTGTACTGCTGGAACCTGAGGTGTTTCATGTTCACAGCATCTTTTCTGACGTGTAGCAGTTCTCCTCATTCTACTGCTCTCTATCTGGTGGGTCTTCTTCTTCTTCGTTCAGACCACTGGTTGAGGGATTGGTGCATTGTAATTCCAGTTCATGGGCAGGATCATGAAAATAGATCTGAGCAAAAAGTGGCTTTCGACCCTGTTCAGGAAGGCCTGTGCATGCCCGTAGAAACCAAGAAACCGGAGCACCCGGAGAAAATCAGCACTTTGCTTGGCATTTTACACATTTGTAGTGTAGACTGGCATTCTTCAAGGTTACACATTTTTACTGTGTCAGCACCTCTTTAAAAACAACATTGCTGAGAAAGCGACGCTTTTGCTTAGTTTCTTCATCTTGAGCAACAATACGAAGACTGCTTGATCTGGCAACTCTTCTCACGACAATGTAGAATCGGTCATGGCTGCAGAAATCTGTTGTGCAGAAAACATGAACGCGCTGTAAAGACTGGCCCTGTGACTTATTCACCTTGCCAATTTTGAGCCATATGACATCATAAAGACACATTAGTCTAGGCATCGTGAGTGATGGTCTATATGACATCATAAAGACACATTTGTCTATGTGCCGTCAAATAGACATCATATCGTTTTCTATGTGCCGTCATATAGACATTGTATCTTTATGATGGCATCATCTATATGATGTCATATAGACTGATATGACGTCTATATGACGGCATTGCGAATATCTTTATGATGGCATCGCGAGTCCTATGGTGCCTGAGTTCATAGGATGTCCTATGATGATCAGGCAAGAGATCATAGGCGGTCTTATGATGTCCTATAAACGTGACAGACACACAGAGATTTTTTGCTTTAATAGAGTGATAGAGTGATGATGTTTCTTTTGGTGGAGGCAAAAAGACTCATGACTGAAGAAATGAACAAATACAGACAAAAATGTATCAGTTGAGTTTATGTAAAACACGCTGGTGTTATGCCGAGAATTGCTCACTTACCAAGAATTGCATCCCATTTGCCAAAACTATAAAATATAACACTCCAGCCAGGCTTGTAACCATTTGTGCATTTTTAGAAGTACCCATGATGCATTTTTAGAACTAAAAATTGTTATTACCTCTTGTAAATTATCTTTAAATTATGTTTATTCACCAGATGTTTTAGTGTGTCAAAGAGGGTTAGAAATCATAGTGATAAAACTCCACGTTTTACAATCTTCAAAGTTGAGATTTTGCATTTATGCGTTGTCGGTGAAAAGGGTAATCATTTTATCAAAGTATTCTCAAAGTATATAGTTGTATTGACTTGACCACCTGCTTGCAACAATGGGGTGCAATTCTCAACACGCGAGCAATTTTTGGCATAGTTGTATTGACTTTGACAGTATGGGATGCAATTCTTGGCAAGCGAGCAATTCTATAAAATATCGCTTTTCATGTTCTGTTTGTGACTGTTAAAAACATGGACTGATAAATATCTTATTAACGGTTCACTCATTAAGCTTCCAATGCACTTCCTTACTGCTCTCTGCCTCTCTGTCAGCGTGGAGGAGCTGCAGCAGCCCTGGCCATGGGGGAGAAACAGATTGGACTAAACCACTGTGAGGATGGAGGATTTGTATTCTTTCAATAGTTATAAATGTCAAACAATGTGTTTTTAAGCCGCCCCACTTGTATTGTGCCTTCAACGAACATTACTGTGCTGTTCAAATAAAGCATGTTTGTGTTTACAATGTGATTTTTTGGGGGGACAGTTTTATGGAAGGGGGGGGTCATGACCCCTGCATCCCTCCCGGGATTTACGTCCCTGGGGGGGCAAATGCCCCCCTACTGTAGAGCCTTGCCACCCCAGCTGCCCCACCCCCAACTTTAATGTCCTTGAAATTATAGTTGTAAAAACACATTGCTTGTATGCCCTAAAGCCTCTCATAGCACTGAAATAAAAAGAAGAAATCACACAAAAAAAAGTATAATTGAAAATAATCTTAAGCCCCTCAAAAACTTAGCTACGGCCCTGCATCAAGCAGACTTCTGCCTCCTGCTCCCCAGCCCCACGCGCTGGTGTGTCACACACACATGTAGGACACAGTCTGTCTGCAACTCAGTAGAGTGGAGCAACTAAGCTGCCCAGCTTTCTCCAGGTGAAGTCGGTTTCCCCAGGTGATCTTTTAACATACAAAGTTAAAGTCAAATTAAATTTGTAATGAATGTAATGTATGCTAAAGGCGATGGATAGTCATGGCTCAATACGTGTATTAATTGCTTGTCAAAAGTGACTCAGTTATGATTTGTTGGAGCATAGTTCCCTAGTTAGTTAGTTCTGATTATAGTAAATATGAGAGCAGTTTATGAAGCATTTAGATATTAAAAAAAATGTCTGAATCCAGACAGACGCTGTTTCAGAGGCTTGTTTCAGTGACAGTAATCAAATACAAAGGCGATGGAGCAGTCCAGCCCAATTTAAAGACTTTCCCCAAAACACTTCATGGAGCAGCTAAAAGAAGATTCCACAGTGTGTGAAACAGTTCTTGGCCATGGCTGGAATATTTTCTATCAAGAGATGCAGCATATTGCTTTGCCTGCAGACATTTTGCAATATCAAAAAGTCAGGCTCAGAATGATGGGAAATGTTGATAAAAAATAAATTACTGATAATCAGAATTACATTAAAACTTTACGTACATAAGGGATTTTCATATGCTGCATTGAGGATGTCCATTGCCACCCTGCCGAGATCTTGTGCCACTCCATGTAAAATTTTCTAGATCCACCACTGAGAGAAAAACAGAGAAAAAATAATGAACATAAAGTATGGAAATAGAATAGAATAGAATAGGCTTTATTGTCACTGTACAGTTGTACAGCACAACGAAATTGTGGGTGCTCCACCAGGGTACTGCACAATAAAGTAAGTGAGATTAATTTGAAATAAAACAGTTACAGAACACACAATTAACCATAAGACTGAAGTAAAAATAATAAATAGCCCATTGGTATATACACAGGTATGGTAGTGGGTTCGCGGGTGGAACTACATATGTACATAAGAGTGCGGAGTGCAGAACACATAATTGAGTAAAATGGCCCCAGGGATTATGGAAAATATGTACAGTAGTGATTTCACGGATGAGTCAATATACATGAAAATGAGGAGTGCAAAGACAGGTGAGTTATAATGATAATTAAAAGGTCCTCAGTTCTGTGCATGTGAGCGTTCAGAGGGAGGGGGGGTAGAGCCTCTGACTGTTTGCAGTTCGAATGGCCCAGGGGAAGAAACTGTTCATCAGTCTGGAGGCATGGGACCTGATCGATCTGAACTGTCATCCAGAGGGAAGCAGGTCAAACAAGTGGTGGGCGGGATGTGAGGGGTTTCCTTTGATGGCCTTGATCCTTCTGAGGCAGAAGACTCTGGAGATGTCTTTCAGGGAGGGCAGAGGGGTGCCGATAATTTTTTGGGCAGTATTGATGACCCTCTGCACAGCCTTCCTGTTCTCGGCCATGGAGCTGGCGTACCACACACCCAGACAGTAGGTGAGCATGTTCTCCACTGAGAAGCAGCAGCTTCTGGTCCATGTTGTGCTTCCTCAGGACACAGAGGAAGTGCAGCCACTGCTGGGCTTTCTTCACCAGGGCCTTGGTGCTGACAGTCCAGGAGAGGTCAGAGGAGATGTGGGTGCCCAGGAACCTGAAGGCGGGGACATTTTCCATGCAGTCGCCATTTATGAGGGGGGTGACGGGTCCTGTGTGTTCTTCCTGAAGTCCAGAATGAGTTCTTTATTTTTATGCGCATTCAGTTTCAGGTTGTTTGTTTGGCACCACAGCAGCAGATTCTTTACCTCCGCCCTGTATGCCTTCTCATTGTCATCAGTGATGAGCCCAACCAAGGTGGTGTCATCCGCATATTTCACAATGACGGTGGTTGGGTGGGTTGGAATACAGTCAAAGGTGTACAGGGAGTACAGTAGAGGGCTTAGCATGCAGCCTTGAGGGGAGCCCAAGGCTTGGGGGAGCATGGTTCTAGAACCATGCCCAGATCATAACAACTCCAGGGACTGGTTATATCTTATTATTAGTGGTGTTGGATGTTTAAAATTTTTAATCGCAATTAATCTTTTGGCATGTTGAGTTAATTGTGATTAAAAACGTCTTAATCGCGTGTTTTTCCATACAGATACAGTGTACCTTAAGTCGGTAATTTTTCAAGTTTGTCATACTGTTATGAACATGGGAGTGGACAAATGTGACCAGTGCTGCCAAAATGAGTTGCAATGAGGAAAATTTCGAAACTGAGGTAGCGTTTTTTTCATATTCTGTGTTGAAAGACCTTCAAAATGATATTTAATTTGTAGGAATTGGGCAAAAACTGACCAGCAACAAGCCGATTTTGTTTCTATTTTGGCTGGTTTGAAAACACGCGTTTGATTGGTCCTGAGTTACGTCTTCTGCAAAAACGTGTATTTTTAGAAAGTAGGGGTTCCAAGCTTTACAATGATACCAGGCACTGATGGGGGTTCTCCTGGGACTTGCTGCCAGCAAAGAAAGAAAGAATCATGATTTATGACTTCTCATGCCTGTAGCTCGTAATTACCCGGTGCAAATTCCAACTCATTTTGCCAGCACGGTTCACAAATATGCTTGCTGTCTTCACCTGCAGGCTTATTAAAGCTCTCAGCATATCCAGAATGACAAAAACTATCCAGAATATTCTCCAGAAAATTCTCAAAAGTAGCCTGCATGTGCAAACAATGGAATGCCAAGGCTCATTACTGCAATACAACTCAGCATCCAAAGAGCAGCCACAAATGAAGCTTGCTCTTTCTCCCATAGCAAACATCCACAACTTTTAAGCAGATCAACACAAAACCATGGACGTTGTGTGTCACAACAGGCACAATTTCCCTTTTAGCAGAAAAATTGCAAGCATAAACAAACAACTATCTCGCCCGTGATGACACCCCATCGTGCTGCAAAAACAGAGGGGGAGTGAATGGATACTACAAACACAGCTTGAGAATTTTTTAGACTAGTACTCACCAACAGTTGGACCCAAAGCTATGAGGATGAAAACACGCGAATTTCTGCCCGTGTCAGCTGCTGGAGGTCAGCTACAACCTAGTATGTAGCTACTAGCCAGCTAGCCAGCTTCCACAGAAGAAGAACAACGCAACATCCAGACGAAGTTTTGGAGGAGGCTTTAACAATTATCCAGGTAAGAGCTCCGACAGATAATGTTATAAACTTAAACATGACAGCACTTTGGGGATTTCCATGGCTGTAATCCAGCTTGTTTGACTTTGCAATGTCTGCATGGCACGCACAGTGTCTGTGGCTAGAGTGGCTTTGGTACGGAGAGCCACTAGGCCAAAAAGTACTGTTTGTGCTTACTGCTGTTAACTGCAATCACAAAATTTGTCGCCATTAAGGAGCAAAGCCTTAACAGGCAATTAACACGATAATGCCAAGACCACTGCTTATTATACAACATTTAGTTCCGACCAAGCAATCTGATTGGACAATAGGGATTCCAGGAGTTACTATATTTGATTTATATCAAATATAGTAACTCCTAGAGTTATACCCAGATTTGCCTCAGAAAATAGAGTCTGCTCATCCCGGTCGGCGTCTGTTTGAAACCTCAGTCGTACTGGTTATTTTATCTGTTTTTATTAATTTGACCTACTCTGTTTTAAATTTTTATCTCTTTTATTGATATTAACTTTCTATTTATTGATATTAACTTTTTAAACTGGAGCAAGAACTTTATTGATCGGCTATATTGATCATACAGCTCCCAACGGCTGGACCGTTTGTGTTTTTAAAGTCAAAAATGACAGTGCCTGGGGCTGATAAAATTCTGTTGCAGAAAGCATAAAAGAAAATTGCTGACTTGGAGGAGACTATCCAACGACTCTCTGATGAACTGCAGCAGAAAAACACGCTCCTCTCCAGCTTCAGTCTTCCTCTGCTGTCACAGACGATGAGTCTTTTAGCGGCCAGGAGTCCAAAAAAAAAGGCCTTGAGTGACTCAGCCCTCCGAGACACAGTCGCCTGGGACCCCTCCGCCTGTCCACGGCCCTCCTTCTGCTCAACACCAAATCAGATGGCCTGGTCTGAGGTGATGGTCCGGGGCAGGAAAAGGGCCTCAGACGCATCAACCACCAGCCCTCCTCTGCCCGTCTTCAACCGCTATGAGGCTCTGGCAACGGCTGATAATCTACCTCCCACCGATGCTCCAGCTTCACCGGTTCCAGTTCCTTCACTGAGGGCTGACAGCAGTGGGGTGGCTGGCGCGGCCCCAGCCGAGATACAGCGGCTCCGGACCCATTCTGGAGAGCCCTGTGCCTGACGTATGGTCCTGAGGGAGGCTGTTCGCTGGTACTCCGGGAGGCCACACTGTACAGAGCAGTCAGGGAATCCCTCCTCCGGTTCTGGCGCTGTTTCGCTGCCCTGCTTGTTGGCTGGTGAGGTACGGGGCCTTACCTGTCTCAACGACGGGACCCCCACTCTGCCGCCACCTCATCGCACTGACTCTCGCCGAGGGACCCTGCAAACACCAACATCCCGCCCAGTTTTTCCTCCAACCACGATGATCGTCGGTGACTCCATCATAAGGCACATCAGGTATTTCAACTCTATCATTCATTGTTTCCAAGGAGCTACTGTCCCCGACCTGTTAGTAAAGCTCCCGGATCTGCTGCAGTCACAACCTCCCTCCATCACACGGATTATTATTCATGTAGGGACTAACAACAACACCCGCAGACAGTGTGAAATCACTAAAAATGACTTCTGCAAACTTTTAATCACTAAAAATGGCTTCTGCAAACTTTTTAATATTTTATCAAACAGTGGAAAGTCTGTTTTTATTTCTGACCCCATTCCCACACTGCGCCGTGGATCAGACTGTTTTAGCCATGTTCTTGCCCTCTCAACTTGGCTCAAGTCCGTCTGCAGCAGCAACAACATTAATTTTATTGACAATTTTAATTTGTTTTGGGGCCGCCACATTCTATATAAATCTGACGGCATTACATTTAAATGCATCAGGTAGCCGGCTTTTAGCAGCAAACCTGATGCATATTATTGAAACCACAACATGCAATTGGCTGTTTACATCCCACGACCCCTGCCCTCCGGATCCACTCACATCTCTGACCCCCCAGTAAAACTATCCAGCACCAGTCCCGTTTTTGTCAGCCTCCACCATCTGGTCTGGAAATTCATTCACTACCCACCTTCCCCATTAAGACGTTGATCACGGACAGACCTCCATCCATAAATCATACAGTTCACAAGAATTCATGCCCACGCTGCCTGCGTTCTGTGGATCGGTCTCCTAACAATAATCCACAGAAAACAAACTACCCATCCATAAATAACTCACCACCTACCCTTAATATGGCTCTTTTAAACCTACATTCTCTTGCCAACAAGACTTTTATCATCAATGACCTGATTTTAGATAATAAGATTGACTGTCTTTTCTTAACAGAGACGTGGCTTGGTACAGATGCACCACTGAGGCCTCTCCACCAAATTTTAGTTCAGTTTTTCCATAAGAAAGGGCAGGAAGGGTGGGGGTACTGCATCAATTTTTTCTTCCTCACTTGCAGTAAAGCAAATTTTACTTGATCAATATACCACATTTGAGCACCACGCTTTTGTCTTTAGCAGCCCCGCAATTTTATGCGTCACGGTTTACAGACCACCCAAATACTGCCCTGTTTTTATTAATGAGTTCTCTGAGTTTTTATCACTAATCAACTCCTCATATAATTTTATTCTCATTTCTGGTGATTTTAATCTACACATTGATAAGCAGGGTGACCATATGTCAGAAGATTTTAATGACCTGCTCACGTCCATGAATTTTACTCAACATGTCATGCAGCCGACTCACAACAGGGAACGTACTCTGGATCTTGTCATTAGCCATGGCCTGCCCACGAGTGTGTCCTCTGTTGTTGACTTGGCTGTATCCGACCATTACTGTGTGTTTTTTTAACATCACTGGTTTTATGCAGCAGGAGACCTTGGTGCAAACTGTGAGGAAGCGCCATCTGACACCTGAAGTGGCTGCTGATTTTATCAAATTCTTACACAACACTCCCCAGTTATTTTATCTGCATCGTGTGATTTTATTGTTGATAATTTTAACAGTAAATTAAGATCAACCATTGACAGAGTTGCCCCAATAATCACAAGGATAGTTAAGAATAAACCAAAGCCTCCATGGAGAAATAACCAAATCCAAAAATTGAAAAGAGAGTGCAGGATGGCTGAGAGGAAATGGAGGAAAAACAAATTAACTATCAGTTACCAAGTACTACAGAATAAATTAAAAATATACAATAATGCAGTCAAGATATCGAGAACTGAGTATTTTTCCAACATAATCTCAATCCATAACAATAACCCTAAAGTCCTTTTTGCAACCATTGATCAGTTAATCAACCCAGATTTTAATAAAAACACAAACCTGCCATCAGACTCTCTCTGTGAGAGTTCTGCAGACCACTTCATGTGCAAGGTGGATTCTATTAGATCCAACATTTTATCTTACTAGAAGACTGCTTTTAATGGAACCTCGGACTCACCTTTAGCTGAGGAAACGCTGGACTGTTTTGCCCTGGTTGATGCTAAGATGCTTGGTAGAGTTTTCTCCCAGGTAAACTTGACCTCCTGCCTTTTAGATCCGATTCCCACATCACTTTTTAAAACTTTTTATGGATTCTTCGAACATGAGATTTTAAACATTGTAAATTGCTCTCTTCAGACTGGTGTTTTCCCCACTGTCTTTAAAACGGCTGTGGTGAAGCCCCTTTTGAAGAAGAGTAATTTAGATCCTGATATCCTCATTAACTATCGACCTGTGTCCAACTTACAGTTTTTAAGTAAAGTTTTAGAAAAAAAATTGTATTCTTCCAGTTAAATAATTTTCCTATTGACCACAATATTTTTGAGAAATTTCAGTCTGGTTTTAAGACAAACCACAGTACCGAGACAGCCCTTTTAAAAATTGTTAATGATATCAGGTGTAACATGGACTCCCACAAACTGTCAGTCCTGGTGCTGCTAGATGTCAGCGCTGTCTTTGATACAGTAGATCACCATATTTTATTAAACAGACTCAAACACCTGGTGGGCCTCTCAGGTACTGTTCTCGAATGGTTTCATTCCTATTTCACAGATCGTCACTCTTTTGTAAGTATGGATACATGTTCTTCGGCAATCCATGAAATCAAGTGTGGGGTACGCCAAAGTTCAATTTTAGGGCCAATACTTTTTAATCTTTATATGTTACCACTTGGGGATGTTATCAGGAGACGTGGCATCAATTTTCATAACTATGCTGATGATACACAGTTGTACATTGCCGCGGCTCATGATGACACAAAACCAATTAATGCCCTTTTGAACTGTATTTTAGATATAAAGTCATGGATGGCAGAGAACTTCCTACAGCTCAACTAGGGCAAAACACACGTTTTAATCATTGGTCCTGAAGACAAGAGAGAGAAACATTTACCAAAATTGCTAGGTCTAAAACCTACACATTGTGCCAAGAACCTGGGCGTTCTTTTAGACTCTTGACTTTAATTTTATTTCGCACATTAAAAATGTAACAAAAATCGGATTTTACCATCTTAGGAATATAGCCAGAGTCCGCCCTTTTCTCTCTCTTGCCAGCACGGAGGTCTTGATGCATGCTTTTATGACCAGTCGTATAGACTATTGTAATGCCCTGCTCTCTGGTCTTCTTCAAAAAAGAATATCACATCTCCAACTGCTCCAAAATTCAGCAGCACGAGTGTTGACGATATGCGGGTGCATATTACACCAGTTTTAGAATCGCTGCATTGGCTCCCCGTGCGTTTTAGGATTGATTTTAAGGTTCTCCTAGTAGTTTTTAAATGCCTCAATGGTCTTGGGCCTTCTTATCTGTCTGAGCTGCTTTTATCTTATGAGCCCTCACGGACCCTGAGGTCCTCTGGTACTGGCCTTTTAATGGTTCCCAAAGTCAAGACCAAGACCTTTGGTGAAGCTCCCTTTCATTATTATGGTCCTCTTCTGTGGAACAGCCTGCCAGAGAGCCTCAGGGCCGCAGAGTCAATAAATGTTTTTAAGAACAGGCTCAAGACCCACCTTTTAATTTGGCTTTTAATACTGTAAACCTGTTTAACTATTACTGAAGTACTCATTTATGTTCCATTGTTTAATGTTCTTCTTGGCGCCATTTATTCTTAGATTTTCTCATCTTCTTATTGATGTGTTTAGTTCAGGGTTGTTTTTTTTTAAGTATGGGTTTTTAGTTCCTGTTTTTATGTGTTCTTAGTTCCTTTTTGTACCTTTTTAAATTTTAGCTTTTAACAAACCTTTTAACTATTGTTGAAGTAGTTATTTATGTTCCATTGTTTTACATTCTTCTTACCTCCATTTGCTTTTAGATTTTCTTATTTTGATGTGTTCTTAGCTCAGTTTCTAAGTATGGGTCTTTATTTCCCTTTGTTCTATGTGTTCTTAGTTTTATCTTGTATTTTATGTGTTTTAGCTCCAGTGTTTCCTCAGTGGGGCCCCTCTTGCCGGATGCTGCCAGGCCCATCTGCAGGGGTGTTGGTCTCGTGGGTTGCTCTAGCTTGTGTGGGTGGGGGCTTTATGCCACTGCCTACAGCTGTGGTGCGGGCCCTGGCCTGTCCTGGTTGGGGCGGCCTTTCTGGTGCCCTCTGTGGTTATGGGCTTTGTGGTCTCCCAGTGAGGGGGGCTCCACAGGATGGTTGCTCCTTCACGTGGTGCCTCAGTGCCGAGCAATGTCTCTTTTATTTTATATGTGTGTAAGAGAAGGAGGGGGTAATGTATGTGCCTCTGTGTGTGTGTGTGTGTGTGTGTGTGTGTGTGTTTGTGTGTGTGTGTGTGTGTGTGTGTGTGTGTGTGTGTGTGTGTGTGTGTGTTTATGGGAGGGTTGGAGGGGGTGGGGATGTATCGTGTAAAATATGTAACTAAATGTGTCTACTGTTTTTATCTATTTAAAGCACTTTGCGCAGCATCTAATGTTTAAAAAGTGCCATACAAATAAAGTTTGATTGATTGATATTCCCCAATAATCGCACCTGCACATTTCAATGAATATGTATCACTCTGCTTGTTTTGATAATTTTTAAATTAATTAAAGTTAACAGAAATATTGTAAATATTGTATTGGATACCTTCATTTCCACAATGAAGCGCTGTTTGAAAAGAGACTAGAGACAGTCCTAATCCAGACCTCTCTGACCCAAAAGTCCCACCCTTGTAAACATCTGTCAAGATATTTTACGTCTGTTTAAACAAAACAGACAATTTATTGTTGTGATTGGCAAACTACAGTATGTTAGTGGTGATGGACTCATTATTTCTCATTATTCTGGTTCCCTGGCCAGAAACCTCGGCATTATCATGGACCCCACCCTCTCCTTCACATCTCACATCAACCGTATCACCAAAACATCATTTTTTCATCTTCGTAATATTGCACGCCTCCGTCCCACCCTCTCCCCCTCTGCTGCTGAAATACTCACCCACGCCTTCATCACCTCCAGACTTGATTACTGTAACAGCATTCTGTATGGACTTCCTTCCACCATCCTCCAAAAACTACAGTATGGTCAAAACTCAGCCGCCCGCCTACTTACTCACTCCCGCTCCAGAGACCACATCACTCCTCTCTCCTCCGTCAACTCCACTGGCTCCCCATTCAACAGCGCATCAACTTCAAGATCCTCCTCATCACCTATAAAGCTCTTCATAACCTCGCCCCCTCATACCTAACTGACCTTCTGTCTCGTCATTCCCCCACCCGCCTCCTCCGCTCTGCTGACACTCACCTTCTCACCCCCATCACCAAGACAAAACTCCGCACCCTGGGTGGTAGATCATTCGCCATCGCCGCACCAACCCTCTGGAATTCCTTGCCCCTTCACATCCGGTCCGCCAACACACTTGCTTCCTTCAAAAGTCAACTCAAAACCCATCTCTTCAAATCTACTTACGAAAACTGACTGCCTCTTCTACCTATGTGAACCTACCTTGCCTGTTTACCCGTTCTCTGTATGTTTGTCCCTATGCTGCTTTGTAAAGCGTCTTTGAGTACTTAGAAAAGCGCTATATAAGACTGATGTATTATTATTATTATTATTATTATTATTTCATCAGAAAATGCCAAGAAAAAGTGAGCAAAGTGTGCCAAATCGCTAGCATGCTGGCTAGTCACCTGTGCAATCTCATGGACACTCACAAACTCAAGTGACTGGTATGTATTATAAACACTGACTTTTGCACTTGGCAATATTTAATTTGTTTCCATGTGTGTGAAATAACAATAGATGTATTCCTTTCTGTATTATGCTGATGTCATGTGTCTGAGCTCCAATGTCTTCCAGACCTCAGACACAGGTTGTTGTATTTTGTATCTCTGTTTTTGTCTGCTCATTTGTCTGGGTTGTTCTGTGTTCCTGTTTTTGCCCCTCTCTCTCTCCAGACACTCCCCACTGGCTGGTCATTAGTCAACTTGGCTAGTCGAGCTGGTAGCTCTATCAGTCATCATCCTGTTTAAGACTTCGTCTGGTGCTGTTATTGCCCGGAGCTCAGCCTTGCTCCGAGACACACTATGTAAGTCTCCTCTTTTCCTATCCAAGTTCATGTAATGCTGTATTCCCCTCCAGAGGCCCAGTCTGGCCCTGAGGCATTGTATGAATTTCTACCTCATCTGCCCAGCTGTATTTTATGCTGAACTGTTTCCCCTGCAGTGCTGCTAGTTTCTCCAGAGCTGAGTTTGCTCTGAGGCACTGCAGGGTCACCTCTCATTTGATATTTTGTGTTGGACATTTTGAACTGTTTGCCTTTTGCTGTTAATAAAATACACACAACTTCATCCAGCGCGTGGGCTCATCTCCTTTCCTCTGCACCTTGGAGAGGCGCGTATATGACAGTATGGAGCGACCAGTGATTAGAGCCCAGCTGTGAAGTGTGTGTTTTTTCCATCTGTCTGTGTTTCTCACCCACCTGAGTCTGAAGCACTATGTCCTACTTGGGGGACCAGGAGCTGTGCGCACTGGATCTCCTGGATGCCATTTTTGAGTGGACGGAGGGGCCCCTTACTCCCGAGATTGATCGACTGGCTTGGGACGAGGCTGCGGAGATTATGGTGGATTACCCCGACCTTTGGTGTTGCCCGGAGGTGGCCTACATGGTCCACATGATCTTCTCCCTGCCGTATGAGGAGCCAGGGAAGGAATCTCCAGTGCTTGAGCCATCTCCAGCGACGATGAGGCGCTCACGACGGAAGAAGCTTTTCACCTCTCACAGCTCTCCTGCTCCAGTCTTGCCTCCTCCTCCAGAGCTCCGCCATCCGTGGAACGCAGACTGGCATTGCTGGCGGAAATAGATGTCCGCTTAGAGGTGGAACCGTGGCCCCTCCCAGAATCGGCATCAGAATTGGAGAAGCTCTCTCTGAGGTGCCCGGAGCTCCTGCCTGAAGATGAGTACACTTAAACCTTGGAGCCTCCTTCTCCTCTGCGTCGTCACCGTTCCCGAAGATCTCACCCGAAGAGTCACACCACTTCTCAGCCAGCAACCCCTCTCTCACAGGAGGAGGAGAATTCTTCAGAAGAGTTGTTTTTTTCCTCCAGCTGCCTCACCAGCAGCCATCTCCTCCTCCACTGCATTTGCATCCGCCAATGTGGGTAGGGCCATTTTTCCCCCAGCTCTATCCGCCTCTGTGTCTGCTTGGGAGGCTTCTCCACAGCCTACAGAGGAGCGCAGGCCCACCAGGGACACGGAGAGGGATGAAAATGCTCCAGACACCGCTGGAAACATTGTGAACCAGGAGAACAGGCAAGTTCTTTCTCATTCCATTTTTGTTATTGATGAGCATTCTTGCCTGATCCCTGGTCAAGAAACTCAGGTTCTGCAGTCCCCTGAGTTCTCTGCACCAGCTGCATATGATAACCCCTCACCAGTCCTCTCCATGTCCTCTCCATGTGCTGCTGAGAGTTTGCTGGCCCTTGAACCGAGCCGTCAGATGGAGGAGGAACCCGAGGCCCTGGAGGATCCATTCCCAGGGTCAGCGGTGAGGCAGCCCCCAGCCACCACACCGGATGAGGCATGAGTGTGGGGTACATTGCCTGGGAGCCTTCAGACTGCAACCACCATTACGCCTGCTGTGGGGGCCACCACAGCAGAGTCACCCACCAAGCTAGACCTCCAGAGGGCCGAACCCGAGGGAACATCATCATCCGGATCGTTGGAGTCCTGGACAGCTGTGGACCTCGAGCTCAGGCAAGTACGCTCCCTTGTTTTGTTTTTGTCTGTATTAGAGCAATCTTGCCTGGCTCTTGGTGAGGGGAGCCAGATGCAGCTATCCGCTGCACCTGAGCTCGACTCGCCGGACTCCACTGCTGCCGGCGACCCTGACCCTCTGTCTCTTTGTGCTGTGTGTGAGCTCTCCCCCAGGGTCACCAGAGAAGATCCAACCATGCCAGAGGTCATCGAAGATCTAGGTTCACGGCTGGAGGCTGGCCAAGGTCTAGCTCCTCCTGTTGAGGTCACTGCAGGCATTCCGTCCCAGCCCGGGACCTCTGTGGGTGCAGCTGTGGCCCAGACCGGGGCCTCCGAGGGTGCAGCGTTGGCCCAGCCGGGCTCCACCACAGGTGTAGCTGAGCTCCAGCCCGGGTCCACCGTGAGTGCAGCCGTGGTCCAGCCCGGGTCCACCTTAGGTGCAGCGTTGGCCCAGCCCAGGTCCACCATGGGTGCTGCAAAGCTCCAGCCCAGAGCCACCGCGGGTGCAGCTGTGTCCCAGGCTGGGACCACCACAGGTGCAGCTGAGTTCCAAGCTGGGACCACCGCGGGTGCAGTTGAGTCCCAAACTGGGACCGCCGAGGGTGCAGCCAAGTCCCAAGCCGGGACCACTGCGGGTGCAGCCGAGTCCCAAGCTGGGACCACCATGTGTGCAGCTGAGTCCCAAGTCGGGACCACCGAGGGTGCAGCCAACCAGCTTGAGGATGCCGAGGCCTTCTCTCCGCTTCCAGAGGCCTTCAGGGTGTCTCTTCCTCCTCTCCCAGGGGCCATCGTGGTCCTCTGTCCTCCAGTCTGGCTTCCTGCCTCTGAACCTCCCGGTGGGAAGGCCACCTCCTCGTTCACACCTCCGGTCCTGGTGGCTCAACAGCGCTGGCTGGCCGCCCGAAGGACTGAGTCTCCAGGTCGGGTGGCCCATTTGCTCTGGCAGGCTGCCCGATGCTGTTTGCTGTTCAGCGGGCCGCCTGCTTGGCCTGGAACTTTGGCCGGCCGCCCGAACCCTGGAGCCCTGAGACTGTGGGGGCTTAGGGGTTGCCGGGGCGCAGGTTTGAGTGTTGATGTTGAGCTGGTTAATTTTTCCCTCCTGGCCGTTTTTCCCCCCACCTCCCTCCCAGGGTGGGTTTTTGCTGTTCTCCTTTTTTTTTTGGGGGGGGGGGGTCTTTTTCTGATGTTACCGGGGGGGGGGGCTGGAGTCCACACCTTGGGGGGGGGGGCTCTGTCATGTGCCTGAGGTCCAATGTCATCCAGACCTCAGACACAGGTTATTGTTGCATGTTGTATCTCTGTTTTTGTCTGCTCATTTGTCCAGGTTGTTCTGTGTTCCTGTTTTTGCCCCTCTCTCTCTCCAGACACTCCTCACTGGCTGCTCAGCCTGCTGCTGCGGTGAGCAGCTTGTAATCAGTTCACCTGCAGCCCAGCTCACACACCTGCCTCCACTCTTGTCATTAGTCCACACTGTATTTATACTCTGTTGGTTCATTCATTATTTGTCGCTCCGTTAGTCAACCTGGCTAGTTGAGCTGGTAGCTCAAGCTCCTAGTCATCATCCTGTTTAAGACTTCGTCTGGTGCTGTTAATGCCCGGAGCTCAGCCTTGCTCCGAGACACACTATGTAAGTCTCCTCTTTTCCTATCCAAGTTCATGTAATGCTGTATTCCCCTCCAGAGGCCCAGTCTGGCCCTGAGACATTGTATGAATTTCTACCTCATCTGCCCAGCTGTATTTTATGCTGAACTGTTTCCCTGCAGTGCTGCTAGTTTCTCCAGAGCTGAGTTCGCGCTTAGGCACTGCAGGGTCACCTCTCATTTGATATTTTGTGTTGGACATTTTGAACTGTTTGCCTTTTGCTGTTAATAAAATACACACAACTTCATCCAGCATGTGGGCTCATCTCCTTTCCTCTGTGCCTCAGAGAGGCACATATGTGACAGCTGACTGAGGTGCTTAGCAGCAGTTAACTGGCTCCATTTTTTCCTCAGTGGCATAAAATAACTGGTTAAACAAACAAATCATAATATTTTGCCCTGTATTTGTTAGGATCTGTGCATGGGCGGAGGACCATGCTCACACTTTAAGTTCATTCTTGTTATTTTCTGTGTTTATCATGATCATTGTTTTCCCGGGTTGTCATTATTATTATGGGCCATTAGGTGGATTATGGTTATCATGGTTTTTGGTAGTATTATCCTTTGTTCATTTCATTAGGTCTCATGTGTTTTCCCTGCCCGACTGTCAGTTAATTATGATTATTATCATTATTCAGGTTCAGGTTACTTTATTTGTACCCGTAGGTAGATTTGTTTTGCAGTCTGGTGACAACCATATTTACAAGCCACTAATTACATTCAACATAGACACAAACACAGGCACACATGAAGCTGACTATAAACATGATAAAAAATACTCAAGGCTCCATCAAACAGGGTATAAAAAGACAAAGAGATGAGGGAGAAACCAGAGGTAAGAAAGAGGGGTCATATTAAAGTTAAAAGTTAAAAACTAGTCAGAGGTTAAAAAACTCAAAGGTCTAAAACACAATAAAGTATTTAGAACCCAAGTGACATCATACAAAATAAGTAAATATAAAATATGTACAATATATTTTTATGATTGTCTTGGTCTTGTCTCCATTTTCCTCTGTTCATATTTTGGTCCATTCTCTGTCAGTAATTGTACGTGTTGCCCCGCCCGTCATGTTTTCCCATATCTGTCGTCAGTGTTCTACCTGTGTGTCAGTTGTTAGTCTTAATTACACACCTGTTTTGATATTCATTGATCACCCATTGCCTTATTTAAACCCGTGTATGCCTTCATTCTGTCTGGTGTCTTTAATTGTCATTTTATGTGAGTACATGCTTCATGTCTTGTTTGAGTCTTGTCTAGCCTGTATCCTGCCAAGTTCAGTATTATTTAATTGTCATTTTGCCCTTGTGTTTTGAGCCCTCGAGCTGTGAAGGGGTTGACCAGCTCAAAATAAAATTTTAAAACTTTACATCAGGCATTTGGGCCCTGAATTCTGCCCCGGAGAGACGCAGCGTTGACAATATTGCTGTCATTTAATAAACTGTGCTTGTGGAACTGTTGTATGAAGGCAATATTGTTGCCCTCACATCCCATGTGATGAAGGTCCTGGAGAGACTGGTCTTAGCCCACCTGAGGCCGCAGGTGAAGACGTGGCTGGACCCTCTGCAGTTTACATATCAGCCGCATTTAGGAGTTGAAGACGCTGTCATCTACCTGCTGCAACAAGCCCATTTGCACCTAGATGGTGGAGACACTGTGAGAATCACATTCTTTGATTTCTCCAGTACCTTTAACACCATCCAGCCACTGTTGCTGGGTGAGAAGCTGCAGGCGATGGGGGTCGACAGCTCTGTGATCTCCTGGATTACTGACTACCTGACAGGCAGGCCACAGTTTGTCCGGCTGGGCAGTGTCTTATCTGACGTGGTGGTTAGTGATACAAGAGCTCCATAGGGGACTGTGCTCTCTCCTTTTCTCTTCACTTTATACACCACTGACTTTCAGTACAACACCGAGTCACGCCACCTGCAGAAATTCTCTGACAACTCAGCTGTTGTTGGGTGTATAAGAGGGGGAGAGAAGGGGGAGTACAGGGCACTGGTAGACAGATTTTTGGAGTGGACAGAGCAGAATCACCTGAGGCTGAACGTCAGCAAGACCAGAGAGATGGTGATTGACTTCAGGAAGAAGAGGATGCCTTCTCAGCCATTGCAGATTAGGGGGGAGGATGTGGAGGTGGTTGAGGACTACAAATACCTGGGTGTCAGGATCAGCAACGGGCTGGACTCCAGATCCAACACCAATGCTGCTGACAAGAAGGAGATGAGCAGACTCTACTTCCTGAGGAAGCTGAGATCCTTCAACACGTGCAACAGGATGCTGGAGCTTTTCTACCAGACCGTTGTTGCCAGCACCATCTTCTTTGCTGCTGTCTGTTGGGGTAGCAGTATCAGAGCCAGTGACACCAACAGACTTGACAAGATTATCAAGAGGACTGGCACTGTAATTGGTCTCAGGTCGGAGACCTTTGAGACTGTGGTGGAGAGGAGGACACTAAATAAATTGCGATCTATCATGGACAATCCTGATCACCCCCTCCACCACACACTGATCAGACAGTGGAGCACTTTCTCCAGCAGACTGCTACAGCTTTGCTGCCGAATGGTTAGGTACAGGAAATCTTTCCTGCCACATGCCATTTCACTGTACAATAACTCACGCTGATGTTGAATTCTGGTCATAACTGTGCTGCCATACTGTATCGTACAGTGTAATTGGTACCTCACATCTCACTCTGCACCTGATAGTCCTGCATTGTACAGCGGGTATGATTCATGTATCTATATGGGCCATCATCTATTCATCTGTATGTATATAAGCTTTTTTTAGTAGTTTTACTTTCCATGGGTAATCCATTTGTCTATTATGCTCTGTGTGTGTGTGTGTGTGTGTGTGTGTGTGTGTGTGTGTGTGTGTGTGTGTGTGTGTGTGTGTGTGTGTGATTTGGTTGTCTACTGTCATGCTGCTGTTATACTGCAATTTCCCAGTTTGTGATCGACAAAGGACATCTATCTGTCTATCTATCTGTCTGTCTGTCTATCTATCTATCTATCTATCTATCTATCTATCTATATTACACTCAAGGTTGTGCAGTATCATGAATATAGTAACTACGCTGATGTCTTCGACCTTCCGCTTCACCTCAGGCCTACGACAAATCACTGCAGTTAGAATAGTGATACCCCTCTTGTGTAATACTGCTTAATCGATCACTGAAATCCCCCCTCCCCCCGTCCACCAGTGATGCATTATTTTTAATTCATTCTTTCAGACAAATTTACGTTAGTTGTGTCAGGTTTCATTCCTACTAAGACTGTAAAAGGTGATTCACAATGATGCTGCAATAATTATATGCCATGCAACAAAGTTGTGGAGGGTACAATGTTTTTGACCCATCCGACTGTTCGTTCATCCGTTAGTTTGATAACATGCTGTTGCCACTATAGCATCTACATTTCTGATCAGATTCACTTCAAGTTTATACAGAAGCTTTGACTGAAATGAAGGATTCCATTTTTGGCAAGGATGACTTTTTTTTCCCCGTCCATTTAATATTGATCACAGTTCTCATTCGGGGCCCCTATTATGCAGATGTGTGGGGTCTGAGAGCTTGCTCACGAAGGTTATTTAGTTAAATATTTAAAGGTGATTTGACTAATGTCTCATTAAGGCCTGTGGGAGCTGTCAACATGTAGGAAAAGTGCAGTGAATGGGACCTTTAATGTCACACAAGGCATAATTCTTCAAAGACCACATCTGTATAATTGTCTAAACCACTAAATTACAGTGGTGTGAAAAAGTGTTTGCCCTCTTCCTGATTTCTCTTTTTTTTTTGTATGTTTGTCACACTTAAATGTTTCAGATCATCAAACAAATTTAAATATTAGACAAAGATAATACAAGTAAACACAAAATGTAGTTTATAAATGAAGGTGTTTATTATTAAGGATAAAAAAAAATCCAAAATCCAAACCTACGTGGCCCTGTGTGAAAAAGTGATTGCCCCCATTAAAACATAAATTAACTCTGGTTTAACACATCTTTGGAAAGCTGAGTTCAATTTCTCTAGCCACACCCAGGCCTGATTACTGCCACACCTGTTCTCAATCAAGAAATCACTTAAATAAGACCTGCCTGACAAAGTGAAGTAGAACAAAAGATCCCCTAAAGCTAGACATCATGCTGTGATCCAAAGGAATTCAGTAACAAACTAGAAAAGCACTCGGAGAGCGCAGACCTCCGCCAAGTGCCACAGTTCCCCCCATACAGTGTTTGTGTGTACGTTTTCAGATTCCTTGACCATGAAAAGATATGACTAGCAATTGGATTGACAATGATAGGATTAGTGGTTCAGTGGTTATTCACGAAAATGGCATTTTCCGTAATGGCGGCCACAGTTCCCCCCATACAGTGTTTGTGTGTATGTTTTCAGATTCCTTGACCATGAAAACATGTGACTAGCAATTGGATTGACAATGATAGGATTAGTGGTTGAGTAGTTATTGACGAAAATGGCATTTTCCGTAATGGCGGTTTTCTTCTGGACGGTGAGCCGGATCATTCCCAAAATTTAATCAGTTCTTCCTTGTACCATTTCCAACAAAGGCTGAAAGTTTCATCGAAATCCGTCCAAAACTTTTTGAGTTGTCTTGCTAACCAACAGACAGACAAACAGACAGACAAACCCCTGCAAAAACATTACCAACAAAGTAATAGAGATCGACTGTCTGGAAAAGGTTATAAAGCCATTTCTAAAGCTTTGGGACTCCAGCAAACCACAGTGGGAGCCATTATCCACAAATGGCAAAAACATTAAACAGTGGTGAACCTTCCCAGGAGTGGCCGGCTGACCAAAATTACCCCAAGAGCACAGCAATAACTCATCCAAGAGGTCACAAAAGACCCCACAACAATATCCAAAGAACTGCAGGCCTTACTGCCTCAGTTAACGTCAGTGTTCATGACTCCACCATAAGAAAGAGACTGGGCAAAAATGGCCCGCAAGGCAGAGTTCCAAGACAAAAACCACTGCTGAGCAAAAAGAACATAAAGACTCCTCTCAGTTTTGCCAGAAAACATCTTGATGATCCCCAAGACTTTTGGGAAAATACTCTGTGGACTGATGAGACAAAAGCTGAACTCTTTGGAAGGTGTGTGTCCCATTACATCCAGCATAAAAGTAACAGCATTTCAGAAAAGGAACATCATACCAACAGTAAAATATGGTGGTGGTAGTGTGATGGTCTGGGGATATTTTGCTGCCTTAGGACCTGGAAGACTTGCTGTGGTAAATGGAACCATGAATTCTGCTGTCTACCAAAAATTCCTGAAGGAGAATGTCCGGCCATCTGTGACCTCAAGCTGAAGCACACTTGGGTTCTGCAGCAGGACAATGATCCAGAACACACCAGCAAGTCCACCTCTGAATGGCTTAAGAAAAACAAAATGAAGACTTTGGAGTGGCCTAGTCAAAGTCCTGACCTGAATCCGATTGAGATGCTGTGGCATGACCTTAAAAATGTGGTTCATGCTCGAAAACCCTCCAATGTGGCTGAATTACAACAATTCTGCAAAGATGAGTGGGCCAAAATTCCTCTACAGCGCTGTAAAAGACTCATTGCCAGTTATCGCAAATGCTTGATTGCAGTTGTTGCTGCTAAGGGTGGACCAACCAGTTATTAGGTTTAGGGGGCAATCACGTTTTCACACAGGGCCATGTAGGTTTGGATTTTTTTTCCCTAAATAAAAAACACCTTCATTTAAAAACTGCATTTTGTGTTTACTTGTGTTATCTTTGTCTAATATTTAAATTTGTTTGATGATCTGAAACATTTAAGTGTGACATACAAAAAAATGAGAAATCAGGAAGAGGGCAAACACTTTTTCACACCGCTGTAAGTAGCATCTCCAATAATCTACATGTGTAAACAGATTGAAAAGACTGTTAACTATCCAAAAGATTGAACTGTTGATTATAATTGCAGCAAAATCTCTGCAATGTTTTGCTTCCTCCCCAACGTGAGTGTGCAGACTGTCACCAAGACAGCATGAAAACACAATTATCACATTTTCTGAAGATCTCCAACTGACCCGGGCTAATCAGTGAAGTATGAAATGACAAAGGTTTTGAGTTTGCAGTCGGCACACTCATACTCTCTTTACACTGAATCCTGTACAGCATATTATATGCTGATAACTTTGAATAAAGCTTTCATGCATGTCGAAAGAAGAGCAGGACATAGAGAATGCTAATGTGCACTTGCCAGCTTTGGTGTACAGTACTTCCTTACACTGTCTATGCGGTCCTCAAGAACCCATACAGTATGTGAGAAGAAAAGAAAAATTAGCATAAGCAGGAAAACTGAGCTTACTCCGAGTGAAAGAGAGAGGAGCCGTCTTTAATCTATAGGTACAATGAATTAATGTACGAGTAAAACAATAGTCCATTCCAGTGACTAATGTAACATGCTAATTAAAGTCATTTGATATGCATACAGCTGATTTGTATTCATGAGCATGATTTCATTCTCTGAGAATTGGCAAAAATAAAACGTTAATTTCTCACTGTGGGCTGCTGGCCAAGTTCTTCAGCAGGAAGGTAGCAGTTGGAGGACTTCCATTTATGGTGTAGAAGACTCAATCTGTCCTATAGAAGGCTGCATGCTGTACTTACCTTTTTTCACATTAGATTACGCTGAAAATTATCTGCCTTTCACTCTCAGTATCACAGTGTTCTCTGATCATTATCGACAATGAGATGGATAGATTTTTCAGGGACAAAAAGGATAGTTCACAACAGACAATATTCCTGATTCTATTCAGCATGCTCATTTATTCAAAACATCGATGTGCACAGCGGCACAAAAGGATTTTCATAGGAGAGTAGAATGGAACTAGAACATTTTATAGGCTGCAAGGCAAACCTCAACTTTTAAGCTGCTGATTGGCAGATGTGTGAGCACAGTTTTCTTTCAGAGCTATGCTTCATGTCTTCAGATTTTATGATGCTGAACATTCTCTTGTCTGTCCAAGCAGTTTTTAAATGGAGAAAGCCATTAATATATAAACTGGAGCACACTTTTAGTTTCAAGTTGTTTCCATGCATTTGCTCCGATTTGGGCCAAGACTCGGACAGTGCAGTCAAACAGGCCAAAGCACATTCAAGAATGATTACATTTTGTCTGCAGCCCAGCTTTCAAGAAATGGTTATACAATGTGACAAAATTTAATCACTGTTACATAACAAGCTAAAACCAGAAACTCAGAACATACTGTGATTATATCAGAAAACCTGATCCTAAACTAGAGGTTTTACATGCTTATTTGACAAATAAATAAACCAACCATATTCTTATTGATTTGATTCAATAAATTCTCTGCCCCACTTGTTCCTTGTGAGTGCTGATTAGAAACACCATGGTCTGATTGCTGGAGGAGAAACTGCACCATTTTCCCCAGCTCATTTTTGATGTAACTGGTAGTAGTTTAGACCGACGAATTTTCATGTAGACATAGCCAAATTATGCAATCAATAGGTGAAGACTCCTGTTCTTATTGTTCTTCAGCAGTAGACGATAAACTGGTAGAACATTACATAACAGTGTATTGTGCAGGATGTGAATATGATTTCATAAAGTTGAAGACAAGCTGTCATTGATAATAGTAGCAACTGTTAGCAGGTTTGTCTATCCATATGAACCACTTGTCTGGAGGACTGGGTGGTGGAGGCAGCACCAAGCTGTTCAACCTCTCCCTGATGCATGCCACGTCCCCTCCTGCCTCAAGGCCTCCACCATCATCCCCATCCCCAAAAAGTCCACAATTGACAGCCTGAATGACTACAGACCCATAGCACTCATGTCTGTAGTCATGAAGTGTTTTGAGCAACTGGTGTCCCAGCACATGAAGGACTGTCTTCCCCCCTCCTTCGACCCCCACCAGTTCACCTACAGGGAGAACCGGTCCACAGAAGACGCCATCACCACCACACTCCACAGAGCACTGAGCCACCTGGAGAACCCAAGCAGCTATGTGAGGATGCTCTTTGTGGACTACAGCTCAGCTTTCAACACCATCATCCCGGATAGCCTGATCAATAAACTGCACCTCCTCCACATCCCCTCCCCCACCTGCTCCTGGATAAAAACTTTCTCACCAACCACCCGCAAACAGTCAGATTTGGCCCCCACCACTCCTCCACACTGTCTCTCAGCATGGGCTCCACCAGGGCTCCATGCTAAGCCCTCTACTGTACTCCCTGTATACCTTAGACTGTATTCCAACCCATCCAAATGCCGTCATTGTGAAGTACGGGGATGACACCACCTTAGTTGGGCTCATCACTGACAACGATGAGAAGGCATACAAGACGGAGGTAGAGAATCTGCTGCTGTGGTGCCAAGCAAACAACTTGAAACTGAATGTCCAGAAAAACCAAAGAACTCATACTGGACTTCAGAAAGAACAGACAGGACCACACCCCCATCCTCATAAATGGCGACCGCGTAAAAACTGTCCCCACCTTCAGGTTCCTGGGCACCCACATCTCCTCTGATCTCTCCTGGACTGTCGGCACCAAGGCCCTGGTGAAGAAAGCCCAGCAGTGGCTACACTTCCTCCGTGTCCCGAGGAAGCACAACGTGGACCAGAAGCTGCTGCTGGCCTCCTATCACTGCTCAGTGAAGAGCGTGCTCGCCTACTGTCTGAGTGTGTGGTATGCCGGCTCCACGGATGAGCACAGGAAGGCTGTGCAGAGGGTCATTATCATCGCCCAAAAAATCAGTAGCAGCCCTCTTGTCATGACTCGCCACTCATCAGCGGCGCCAGCTGCGCGCACACCTGCGCCTCGTCAGCAGCGAGGTATTTAACTCACTCTGCCCTGGGCTTCGGCCTGAAGCCGTCTGTTCTCTTCGGCATCTTTGCTGCAAGGAACCCCCTTCTCCACGCAAGGAAATCTGAGTAAGCTTCCCTCACCTCTTTTTCTCCCAGTCTTCTCCCCTGTGCACAGGTGGATTCCCCGGCAGCGGACCTCGTCTCCTCGCCGCTGCCTCTTCGCTGCTGCTACGGGCGCTCCAGGTTGCTGTCTCCCGGGCTACGCCCTTGTTAACGCCAGCCACCAGCCCAAACCAAGTAAGCCAGCAAACTGTCTTAGTCTTCTGTATTGGTGTGGTGCCCATTACCCTTCTCCCTCTGCTTCCTCTCTTAGGGTTGTCCGGCTGAACGGCTTCCTGCCCCTGTGCCTGACGCAGACGCCCACCACCAATACATTCTTATCCCACAGACACGCAGCCATGCACTCTTGTTGTTCAATAAAGCTATTAAATCTACCCTGAGCCTGCGTGTGTGTCTCCTGAGCCGTGCGTTATGTCAGTACGGCTTCAGCAGAGCGGCTCGGCAGACAGCGGGCTCGCACGCCGTCTTTCCACCCTCGAGGCTCGGGTGGATCTAATAGCCCACCAACAACAAGTGATCCTTAATCAATTAACAACAATTACTAACCGATTAGACCGCCTGGATCCCCAACAGCCATTCCCCCCGGTTCGTCTGGGTGGCGCAGCTTCCGCTGCTCCGGCGGCCGTCCAGCCTGCTCTGGGTGCGCCGGCACGACTCACACCCATCCCGACCCCCGCCCGCTTTAGCGGCAAGCTCGGTGGAGCGCGGGGGTTTATCATGCAGTGTGAGTCCGTGTTCCACCGCGTCCCCGGAGACTTCCCCTCAGACCACAGCCGGATTGGCTATATAGGTAACCTCTTGGAGGGTCGAGTGCTTACCTGGGCTTACGCCGTAATGGCGAAGCCCAGCTACGCCACCCTCACCTATGGCCAGTTCGTGCGACAATTTCTGGAAGTGTTCGATCACTCGTGTATGGAGAGTGTCCAGGTCGATCGCCTTCTCAGCCTCCAGCAGGGGAGCCGATCGGCGGCCAATTACGCGATCGACTTCCGGGTTACCGCGGAGGAAGTCGGCTGGGAAGAGCGTTCGCTCTGCGGCATCTTCCTTCGCAGTCTTAACTCTGGTCTGAGGGATGAGCTGGCCAGCCGGGAAATCCCGGGGATGCTAGCGGAGCTGACTTCCCTTGCTATTAGCTTGGATAACAGGCTGCGCGAGCGCGCCTCGGAGCGGAAGTCCTCTTCTCGCTCGCGGGGTGCCTTGGCGCGCCTGCCCCAAGCTCGCCCCCTGGCGTTACCGCCGCCAGAGCCCTCCGAGGAGTCGGAGCCGATGGTGATGGGCTGGACAAAGCTCCCCCTAGCGGAGAAACAACGTCGCCGTGAGTTGGGCCTCTGCATGTATTGCGGGGGCAGCCAGCACATGGTGGAGCATTGTCCAGAGAAACCAAACGGGGAGGTCCGCGAGTCACTGTAGGGGGCCTCGCGGACACTAATCGGTTAACCCCCCTCACACATTTGACGCTGCCCATCCGCTTCTGCCACAACCCCACAGGGCATCTCACTCACGCACTGGTGGATTCAGGCACGGAGGGTAGCTTCATATCACAAAGCCTGGCAACCCGATTGGGCATCTGTTGCCACCCTCTCGATTCTCCTCTCGCCCTAGTCAATCTCTCCCGTGTCTCCCTGGGAGAAGTGACTCACCGGACATCCCCCGTCCCGGTCATCATCTCGGGGAACCACCGGGAGGACATCACCTTCTACGTCCTGCCTTCCTCTATTACACCTGTCATCCTTGGATACCCATGGCTCCGCCTCCACAACCCCGTCCTGGACTGGAAGACCGGTAGGGTGTCTGCCCGGAGCTCCTTTTGCATGGGCACCTGTCTGCAATCCGCTGCCTGCGCCCCGTCCTCTCCTCCCACTGCTAAGGACACCGCGCCTCCGGATCTCACCCTGGTGCCCTCGGAGTTCCACGACCTGGGCGCGGTCTTCAGCAAGTCCAAGGCGATGTCTCTTCCTCCACACCGGCCCTATGACTGTGCCATTAACATCCGCCAGGGGGCACCTCTACCCTCGGGACGCCTCTACAGTCTGTCAGCGCCAGAGAAGGAGGCGATGAACACGTATTTGAAGGAGTCGCTCAGTGCTGGGATTATCCGCCCATCATCATCACCATTAGGCGCAGGGTTCTTCTTTGTGGGCAAAAAGGATGGCTCCCTTCGTCCTTGTATTGATTACCGTGCCCTCAACGACGTCACGGCGAAGGACCGCTACACCCTGCCCCTGATGGACACCGCCTTCCACTCCCTCCAGGGCGCAACCTGGTTTACCAAGCTGGATCTCCGCAGCGCGTACCACCTCGTCCGGATCCGGGAGGGAGATGAATGGAAGACTGCCTTCCGTACCCCAAACGGCTGCCGTTCAGGCTGACCAATGCTCCAGCCGTCTTTCAGCGCCTCATAAATGATGTCCTCTGGGATTTCATTGGCCTGTTCGTGTTCGTCTACCTGGACGATATCCTCATCTTCTCCAGATCCAGGGACGAGCACTGGATCCACGTGAGGCGGGTCCTTCAGAGGCTACTGGAGAACCGACTATATGTGAAAGCGGAGAAATGTGAGTTCTACGCCAAGACAACTTCTTTCCTGGGGTTCGTCATCTCCCATGACCAGGTGCTCCCGGACCCAGCGAAGGTCAAAGCAGTGGTAGATTGGCCCACGCCAACCTCGAGGAAACAGGTGCAACAGTTCATCGGGTTTGCCAATTTCTACCGCCGCTTCGTCCCTAATTTTGGAGCCATCGTCGGCCCTCTGACCCGCCTCACCTCCCCTAAGGTCCCGTTCCGGTTGACTGAAGAGGCCGCAGCGGCCTTCCAGGCGCTGAAGACGGAGTTTTCCTCCTCCCGGGTCCTCAGCCAGGTCGATCCCGCGCTACAGTGCATTGTGGAGGTGGACGCTTCGGATACGGGGGTGGGGGCGGTGCTGTCCCAGCGGTCACCAGCCAACGGAGCCAAGCGGCCCTGCGCCTTCTTCTCTCGGCGCTTGTCCCCGGCGGAACGTAATTACGACGTGGGGGACAGAGAACTATTGGCCATCAAACTCGCGCTTCAGGAGTGGCGCCACTGGCTGGAGGGGGCCGCCTTGCCATTCGTGGTACTCACCGACCATAAGAACTTGGAGTATTTAAGAACTGCCAAGCATCTGAATGCCCGCCAGGCGCGTTGGTCCCTGTTCTTCGCAAGGTTTAGGTTTAACATCACCTACAGGCCCGGCTCCAAGAACGGCCTGCCCGACGCCCTCTCCAGGCAATTCGCCCCTGAGGCGTCAGAAGATGTGGTCCACACCATCCTGCCCAGGTCGTGCATCATGGGGGCCATCTCCTGGGACATTGAGAGCAAGATCAGGAGGGCGCAGGAGTCGGAACCGGACCCTGGCGGCGGACCGGAGGGGAGGCTCTTCGTGCCATCTGCTGTCCGGGGGGAGGTTATCCACTGGCTCCATACCTCGAAGCTCACCTGCCACCCTGGGCCCTCCCAGATGATCGACCTCCTTCAACGGTCCTTTTGGTGGCCGGGACTGTGGAAGGACGCCGCCCGCTACGCCCGGGCCTGCCCCGTCTGCGCCACCAGCAAGTCAGGTAACGCTCCCCCCGCGGGCCTGCTCCAGCCCCTGCCAGTCCCTGGTAGGCCCTGGTCACACGTCGCCCTAGACTTCGTCACCGGTCTCCCTGTTTCCAACAACTTCGACACGGTCCTGACCATCGTTGACCGTTTCTCCAAGGCCGCCCACTTTGTGCCTCTACGGGGGCTCCCCTCTGCCTTGGAGACGGCGGACCTCCTCATCCAGCACGTGGTCAGACTACACGGGATACTGGTTGACGTGGTCTCCGATCAGGGTACCCAGTTCGCTTCGGACGTCTGGAGGTCTTTCTGCAACGCCCTGGGAGCCAAAGTAAGCCTCTCCTCCAGCCATCACCCCCAATCCAACGGTCAGTGTGAGCGGACCAATCAGGAGCTGGAGGCTGCGCTCCGCTGCGTCACTGCATCTAAGCCCGCGTCCTGGAGCACACATCTCGCCTGGGTGGAGTACGCCCACAACACCTCCCGCTCTTCTGCCACCGGGATGTCCCCCTTCAAGGCATCCCTGGGCTATGATCCACCTCTATTCCGCGCGCAGGAGGGCGAGTTGGCTGTCCCCTCAGTCCAGGCGCACCTCAGGCGGTGCCGCTCCCTTTGGACCACGGCGCGCAATGCGCTTTTACGCACAGCGGAGCGCAACAAGTCCACGGTGGACCGGCACAGGAGACCTGCCCCTGCCTACCAGGTGGGCCAACAAGTCTGGGTGTCCACCCAGCACGTTAATTTAAAGGGTGAGAGGAGGAAGCTGGCACAACGATTCATCGGCCCATTTCCCATTACCCAGATCATCAACCCGGTGGCTGTGCGTGTGGCTATTCCCCCCTCCCTCCGCATCCATCCCACCTTGCACGTCTCCAAGGTTAAACCGGTGGTCTCTGACCCCCTCTGCCCTCCACCTGCAGCGCAGCCCGCGCCCCGGATGATAGGTGGCCATCCGGCCTGGACAGTCTCCGCCATCCTGAACTCCCAGCGCCGGGGTCGCGGGTTGCAGTATTTGGTGGACTGGGAGGGCTATGGACCTGAATGGAGACAATGGGTGCGCTCCTCGTTTGTGTTGGACCCGTCCCTCATCGCTGAGTTCCACCGAGTGCACCCGGAGAAACCATCGCCAGGAGGTGCTGCTAGAGGGGGGAGTACTGTCATGACTCGCCGCTCATCAGCGGCACCAGCTGCGCGCACACCTGCGCCTCGTCAGCGGCGGGGTATTTAACTCACTCTGCCCTGGGCTTCGGCCTGAAGCCGTCTGTTCTCTTCGGCATCTTTGCTGCAAGGAACCCCCTTCTCCACGCAAGGAAATCTGAGTAAGCTTCCCTCACCTCTTTTTCTCCCAGTCTTCTCCCCTGTGCACAGGTGGATTCCCTGGCAGCGGACCTCGTCTCCTCGCCGCTGCCTCTTCGCTGCTGCTACAGGCGCTCCCTCTGCTTCCTCCCTTAGGGTTGTCCGGCTGAACGGCTTCTTGCCCCCGTGCCTGACGCAGACGCCCACCATCAATACATTCTTATCCCACAGACACGCAGCCACGCACTCTTGTTGTTCAATAAAGCTATTAAATCCACCCTGAGCCTGCGTGTGTCAGAATCAGAATCAGAATCAGAATCAGAAAAGATTTATTGCCAAGTACATTAACAGATCACTGATAACATATGAGAGAATTTGACTTGACACAGAAAATGAACCTGCATTTCCAGTGACGCGGCTGCATCAGAGATGCGCCTGCCAACAGGATAGTGGGTACAAGCATAAGAATAAGAATAATACGAGGAACAATAGGAAGGAGCAAAAAAATCATTGATTCAAAATACTGGTTACATAATTAATCAATATTAAGATTTCAAGGAAAAAAAAGCTCTCGATGCACATTCGCTACACAGGATTCACAAGACACAAGAGAGCAGTGTGTGTATCTTTATTCAGTTCATGGATCAATGTGTGTGCGGTGTTGAGCAGTGTTGATGATAATAAGAGAGACAACAAGGACACTTGGCAGGAGATGTTTTGTCTGGCTGCCGCCGAGTCCTTATCTTGGCAGGCTGTGCAGATGGCTGTCCAAGGCCTTATGCTCGATGATTTTGAAAACACAGACTGCAGACAGCCAGGAGGAATTTTCATGGGGAAATTGAGCCAAATCGGACTGATCACAGAGAAGGCTTTTTATTTCTTCTGTAGATTCAGTACTTAATCCTTCATTGCGGGGCTTTAAATCCATCGTGGAAAGACCTAAGCGAGACCATGATGTAATCCACCTTCCGAGACAGTTCTCCATTTGTCGCTATCAGGGTCTTCTCCAATTTTTCAATTTGACAGATGCACCTCGCCTGGCCAGCATTTTGATAGGTTGTATCCATCTTCAGCAATTTGCGGTACACCAGGACAATCCCAGTTCCAATCAGAAAGATCCCGATCACCATTACCACGAAGACATACAAATCTTCAATATCTTCAATAGAGAGATTAGTAAGACACAAGATTTTCCAATTACTTGTGTCACGTAAATAGCCCGCTGGAGCCGTACCTGCGGGGCAAACAGCTTCCCCCGGAGCACTTTTTCTTGTTGAAAAAATAGTGTCAATTGTGTTCAAAGCCCAGCTTATTAACTCCATAATTTCTTTCTTTCGACGGTCGCAGTTAGACGCAGACAGACAACAGCAAGCTGGGATCCAGTAGTTGGGGGGGAAGGAAAAAAAAGTCAGAGCAGGAGAGGAGGAAAAAGCGTCTACTCTCTTGGGAGGGCGGAAGTGAAGATGTGTGTCTCCTGAGCCGTGCGTTATGTCACCTCTGCCCTCCCTGGAGGACATCTCTAGATCCTCCTGTTTCGGAAGGATCAAGGCCATCACAAGAGACCCCTCACATCCCACCCACTACCTGCTTGACCTGCTTTCCTCTGGACAACGGTTCAGATTGATCAGGTCCCACACCTCCAGACTGACAAACAATTTCTTCCCCTGGGCCATCCGAATTACAAACAGTCAGAGGCCCCTTCCCCCTCCCTCCGAACGCTCCCATGCACAGAACTGGGGACCCTTTTAATTATAATAATCGCACCTGTCTTTGCACTCCACACTTTCACGTATACAGTGGGGCAAAAAAGTATTTAGTCAGCCACCAATTGTGCAAGTTCTCCCACTTAAAAGATGAGAGAGGTCTCCAATTTTCATCATAGGTATACCTCAACTATGAGAGACAAAATGAGAAAAAAAAATCCAGAAAATCACATTGTCTAATTTTTAAAGAATTTATTTGCAAATTATGGTGGAAAATAAGTATTTGGTCACCTACAAACAAGCAAGATTTCTGGCTCTCACAGACCTGTAACTTCTTCTTTAAGAGGCTCCTCTGTCCTCCACTCGTTACCTGTATTAATGGCACCTGTTTGAACTCGTTATCAGTATAAAAGACACCTGTCCACAACCTCAAACAGTCAGACTCCAAACTCCACTATGGCCAAGACCAAAGAGCTGTCAAAGGACACCAGAAACAAAATTGTAGACCTGCACCAGGCTGGGAAGACTGAATCTGCAATAGGTAAGCAGCTTGGTGTGAAGAAATCAACTGTGGGAGCAATTATTAGAAAATGGAAGAAATACAAGACCACTGATAATCTCCCTCGATCTGGGGCTCCACGCAAGATCTCATCCCGTGGGGTCAAAATTATCATGGGAACGGTGAGCAAAAATCCCAGAACCACATGGGGGGACCTAGTGAATGACCTGCAGAGAGCTGGGACCAAAGTAACAAAGGCTACCATCAGTAATCCACTACGCCGCCAGGGACTCAAATCCTGCAGTGCCAGACGTGTCCCCCTGCTTAAGCCAGTACATGTCCAGGCCCGTCTGAAGTTTGCTAGAGAGCATCTGGATGATCCAGAAGAGGATTGGGAGAATGTCATATGGTCAGATGAAACCAAAATAGAACTTTTTGGTAAAAACTCAACTTGTCGTGTTTGGAGGAGAAAGAACACCATACCTACTGTGAAGCATGGGGGTGGAAACATCATACTTTGGGGCTGTTTTTCTGCAAAGGGACCAGGACGACTGATCCGTGTAAAGGAAAGAATGAATGGGGCCATGTATCGTGACATTTTGAGTGAAAACCTCCTCCACCAGCAAGGGCATTGAAGATGACACGTGGTTGGGTCTTTCAGCATGACAATGATCCCAAACACACTGCCCAGGCAAAGAAGGAGTGGCTTCGTAAGAAGCATTTCAAGGTCCTGGAGTGGCCTAGCCAGTCTCCAGATCTCAACCCCATAGAAAATCTTTGGAGGGAGTTAAAAGTCCGTGTTGCCCAGCGACAGCCCCAAAACATCACTGCTCTAGAGTAGATCTGCATGGAGGAATGGGCCAAAATACCAGCAACAGTGTGTGAAAACCTTGTGAAAACTTACAGAAAATGTTTGACCTCTGTCATTGCCAACAAAGGGTACCGTATACAACAAAGTATTGAGATGAACTTTTGTTATTTTACCGAGGAATTTACCAATTAATTCATTAAAAATCCTTCAATGTGATTTTCTGGATTTTTTTTCCTTATTTTGTCTCTCATAGTTGAGGTATACCTATGATGAAAATTGGAGACCTCTCTCATCTTTCAAGTGGGAGAACTTGCACAATTGGTGGCTGACTAAATACTTTTTTACCCCACTGTACGTGATGTTGCGTTTGATGTGTTCTTTATTGTGAAGTGCGGTGTAGTGGCGACCACTTCCTCTTCCACCACTGCACCGCCCTATAAATACCAGGAGGCATCCATTATACGGGCTCTTGCCGATACCCCTGCCTGGTGGCTGTGTTGTGTGTCCAACTTATTGATAAAGCTGAGTTTGCCCATTCACCTGGCCTCATCATTATACAAAGGTATTTACAGACATAAAATTTTGGCGGAAAGGACAAACTACGGAGGCTTGTATTACACCACTTCGCCCCTTCCTGGAGCTCTTGGGTGAGCCACCTGTGCCCTGGCCAAGATGGTTTATCGCTTTCCAAAATTTCATTGTCTGGCTCGACCTGGGTGAACTAAATAAGCTAAGAGCACATGCACTCCTTGTACATAATTTAGGAATTGAGGGTCAGTGTATCCTGCGCACACTCGAGGCTTTGGACTCATTTGAGGACGTGGTTGGGTTGCTCGCAAGCCATTTTCACACCCCGGATAGCATGACTGTCCGGAAGATTTGGTTCCAGCAGCAACATCAATGTGTGGGTGAGCCTGTCCACCAGTTTGTTGCCAACTTTAGACAGCTACCTAGCGAGTGTCGTTTTGGGCCACTGGAAGAAGAACTGTTATGTGACCAGCTGGCGGAACACACGAACAGCACCGCTTTACGTGCTAGGCTACTCACAGCGCCAAGTGACTTACCATTAGCCAGGGCTGTCAAGCTAGCTCTCCAAATGGAGACTGCAGACAAGCTAGCTTCAGCGCTAAAGTGGCGTCAGTCACAATGGCAGCTGGAGCCTACCACGGTGGCATTAGTAGTGGGCTCTGATAGCAAGGATAGCTTGGATGACACCAACGCGGAAACCAATGCTACCAGCCAAAGGTCTTCCCCGGGTAAACCCTTGTGCATAGGTTGTGGGTCCACGAAGCACCAATACAAGGCTAGGGAATGCCCGGCTAGAGGGAAGCATTGTGGCAAGTGTGGACGTTTGAACCATTATGCTGGAGTGTGCCGTGTATCTGAGCCGGAGAGCCCATGGAAGAAACCACATCACCTGCCCCAGACAACTACTCACACGGTGTCCTCAAGTACCAATGGGTGCGTGTTCTGTGCAGCGACACTGGACGGCGTGGGGGTGCTGCTGTTGCTCGACACGGGGGCGGAGAGGTCATTGCTGAATTGAGCCATGGCAAGGAAGTTTTTTCCCCACTATGGGATAAAAGCTAACCCAGCACCACTTTATACTTATGGAGGTTGCAGGCTGTGCACGGTTGGAACGTTGGAGTTGACGTTTCGGTACAAGTCTGCGACGATAGCTGACTTCATGTTTCACATGGCAGCCCAAGGCGACAACATTATGGGCTGTGACTTGTTTTATGGACTGGATTTCACCATTAAAGACGACGCTGGGGAAGAATGGTCTGATTATGGCCAGTGGAACCCTCTGGTTCTGGTGGTAGAGGATGACGTTGCGTGGGACAAAGGACTAACAGACACCATTGCGGTCAAGTAGGATCACCCTCACCCAGGTTTGACGCAGGGAGGTCTCAGTGCCAGTGCTCGGAAGATGGTAGAAAGGGGTACAGAGTGTGGCGGCGAGGCACCTGCATTGGCGAGTGGCGCCAATGTGCTAGCTCCCGATTCCTCCGGAGCTTGGCTGCAGAGGGATGGTAGATCGGCAGCTATGATGGCGACCACTACAATGGCTTTAGAAGAGGACGGGGCCAGACTGACAGCACGGAGAGACCATGTGCCAAGCAGCACCATATCAGGCCGAGCAGAACTCCACTTAGGGTCATGGACTTGGTCTGGGTTCGAGAAGTGGGATGTCCATGGTGAATATGGGCCAGACGGCAGCCAGCGGAACGCCTACACATTGTGGCTAAGCTGGGCGCAGCTTACTTCCAGCTGTCTGATAGCTTGGCGAGGCATGCCAATGAGCTGTGGTGTGCCTGGGAAGAGGCTTCTGGTGGTGGGGCTGGACGAGAGCAGCAGTTGGTGGTGATGAGGAGAGGCGTGTTCGTCCATGAGATCAGCCACTACTCTGACAGCCTGCTGCCAGAAGGGGAGCGCCTGCTGAGGGGCTGCCCTGGGCCCCTAAGCCAGTTCTACCCTTTTCTGCCGAAAGGACAGTAGTGTAAATGTAATTAATAGTTCTTTGTTCATATGTTTGTGCATGTAAAAAAAAAAAGAAAATGTTATTGTTCTGGGTGTTTTAATTAATATAGGAACACGGCAATGTTTTAAGTTATTAATGGACTTTTAATTGGTTTACAGGTGGCAGAATAATCCACCTTACCATGTGGGGCAGGACAGTAGTCCACCCGTCCTCCCTAGTTTAGGTTTTGTTGTGTGAATGTGGTAGGCCATTTAGTAATTTCAGTTTTAGTTTTCTTAGTGCGTGATTCGGGTCCTAAATTGGGGAGGGTCTCTATTGTATGTGTGTTTTTGGACTTTCTACAGAGGGATGTGATGTTGGGTTCGATGTGTCCTTTATTGTGAAGTGCAGTGTACTGGCTGCCACTTCCTCTTCCGCCACTGCACCACCCTATAAATACCAGGGGACATCCATTATACAGGCTCTTGCCGATGCCCCTGCCTGGTGGCTGTGTTGTGTGTCCAGCTTATTAATTAAAGCTGAGTTTGCTCATCCACCTGGCCTCATCATTACACAAAGGTATTTACAGACATAACAGTATACTGATCCATCCGTGAAACCACTACCATACCTGTGTATATTTTTCCATAATTCTGGGCTATTTTATTCAATCGTGTGTTCAACTGTGTGTTCTGTACTCCACACACTTATGTACATTGTTTCATCCATGAAGCCACTACCATACTGTGTATATTTCCTTAATCTTGGGCTATTTTTTTATTTCAGTCGTGTGTTTAATCGTGTGTTCTGTAACTGTGTTTTATCTAATCCTTCTCTCATACTTAATTGCGCAGTAGCCTGGGGGAGCACCCACAATTTTGTTGTACTGTACAACTATACAATGACAATAAAGCCTATTCTATTCTATTCTATTCTATTCTACTTAGGCTGAGAAAGCCAGACCTCTCTCCTCCGCCACCTTCTCCAGCTCTACAGAGATGACACCAAGGTGTTTCCAGGCCAGCAATGAGACAGCTTCTCCAACATGTCCTGGGTCTGGCCCAGGGCTTCCTTTGAGTGTGACGTGCCCAAAACACCTCACATAGTCCAGAAAGCATCCTGAATAGATGCTCCACCACACCCCAACAGCCAGTTTAGGAAGTCAGGGACCAGACCACCAAGGTTCGATTGCTACTCAATCCACATGGTACCAAGCCCCCCAGTGATCACTCCTGCAGGTGATGATCCCACTGGAGGGCAGACACATGTGGTTCAGTGGGGTCCCGTGGGCAGAAACCCAGCCATCAAGCACTTGCCATGAAACTCCTCCACAGAGCTAATTTGCCGTGGGAGACACTACCAGGGACAAATTGCCCTTGACAACATAACTCCTGGAATCATTAAGGCATGCAAACATCCACCACTATGAGGTGGCAATCCATGGGGGGGAGGGGGCACATTTATTTTCAAGTTAAATTAGACATACACTGATAAGTCGTGTATCTCTTATGTCTGTACATGATTTCACATGTATGAAGTAAATGTACTGAAACAAATAGGGGGAGAGTAGCTACAAATTTCATGGAAAAGCAAGGTTTGGACCCATTAGCAGGGCACAACACAGGAGGACAACAGGTGAGGCAAGAGAGTGTTTTTTTAATTGAACTACAGCTCTGGAAAAAAAAGAGACTACTGCAAAATCTTTCAGAAATTAGCATCTCTACGTGTATGGCAGCCATTTAATTTGAGTATCTGTTGAATTCCAACACAAGGACACCTTGTCACGTGTTCACCCCCGGGGCAAAGGAGAGAACCCAATCGCGTAGCAAAAAAAAAAACATAATTTGCTGCCAAAACAAATAAAGCTGCACGGCAGGATAAACTGAAAAAGAACCTTAACCATGGGCAGCCTGGGCAAATTATAGTAAGCTGTGCCAGACAAAGTGGTTAAGCAGCTAACAGTTCACCGTTGTGGCAGTAATAGTCAACAGAATAGTAGATCGTCGCAAATGAGGGTGCGGCGAAAACTGAACATATAGAGCAGCCATGAATAATTAACAACAAAAAAGGAACCAATCACAGGAAATAAAAGCGCTGTCACATTGAGTAATACAAGGTGAAGATTAGGACAGGATAAGGGTGATAATAATGTGAAGAAAGGAGGCAGGTGAGACAACGAGCTGGACGACACAGTTACTTTATTCTTCCTCCATCATATTTTACAGCAAAAGAATGTCTCGGGTCTCTGTGTATCCCTCTTTTATACTTTTATTCTCACGCATCGAGACTCGCACTTCTGACCATAACCATTGTTATCTGAACAAAGAATTGTGTGGCACATTAACATAATGTGATGCCGGCTCTGCCCCAACACCCTTCTTTTCTCTGGCATTTAATTCTCTCCCCGGGGTCCTTACTGTCTCCTCTGATACCCCCCGGTGACACCTCCTCGTTCAGTCCATTGCCCCTCGGTGGAGAAGTCCAACACCATGCCCCCACAATAATACACAGAAAACCGTAACCAAAGGTAAGGGCAGAGTGACAATAATGACAACTGAGATAAAGCATAACTTAAAGAGTGGGACATGTTTGCACACATGTCCCCCCATGATGCACCTCAGTCTATTTAAGGAAGTACAGATAAGGTGATCATCTAAGCATGGTAAAACACATGAAAGCTGTGAATAAAAATCTGAGTTATTACATAAATGTAGATTTCAGAGTTCTTCCTAAATTAAAACTTAAGACTTGTAGTGTTCAAGAATGAACATGAACTTGTTTTCTTACATTATTTGATCTAAAAGCAACATCTTTTTTTTGTTGTTTTGGTCAGTTGTCCTTTTCTGTAAATAAATGCGCTAAATGACAATATTTTGACTTGGAATTTTGGGGAGTTGTTTTCAGTAGGTTAGAGAATTGACAAGGTTAGACAATTGTTCATTTTACTCAAACACATACATACATAGTAAAACCAATAAAAAGTGATAATTTTACAGTGGTCCCTTTTTCGCTTAATTTTTTCCAGAGCTATATATACAAAAACTAGAGTTGCCTGCAGCATGGGAGGAATTGACTCATCTGGAGACACAGAGAAGAAAGGGTTAAGTATTTAAAACTAAGATGGTAAGTATTAATTGCAGAATATGGCAACAAACTGCAGAAGTGCCTCCAGAAATTTTTCATGGGAGGGGGGGCACTGAAAATCTTAGGTGGCACATGAAAATCAATTTAAAAACTAATCACTCTGTGATTACCCGTTTGGATTTGGTCTGAACGCACCTTGACAGTGTGATCTGTCCTTTTTTGCTGTATTTTGCTATCTATTAATAATATAGAGCACACATCAGTTATTCTTAAACATCTACTACATGTAAAATATGACATAGAAAAACAAGTTATAAAATTATGTTAGACTATCCAGTGGCAGGGACCAGGGGGAGCCACTGGGGGAGCCCAAATGGTGGTAGGAGGGGGCCATGCTCCCCCCTTCCCCCAAGGGGCGCCCCTGACAAGCTGGAGTCTAGCAGGTGGGAAGCCAGCGAGGAACAGGTGGGGTCTCAAACCTGGAGGTTGGCCTATGATTAAGTCCTTTAAGGGTGAGTAATAATTCAAGTTCTTTCTTGGGAGGTTATTCACAAGGTAGAGAGTCTAGATTACAAGGGGTCTGCCAGAGAAGAGAGCTTGCATTCTGTTATGTCTGGATATGGAGCCAAAGGACAAGGTCAGGTGTAGAACAGGACAAATGTTTATTAACTGGTAGCACACACACACCACACTACAACCACCAGGCAGAGGTGATGGCAAAGAGACCCGCCCCTCCTGCCTACTGCCCTTTATAGGCATGGGTGGTGGCGAGACCAGAAGTCAGAGCCACCACACCGTGCCTCACAAATAAAAGCCTAAGAACAATAACACTATAAATAACTATACAACTCCCCCCCTTATAAAAGTCCAAAACATATACACAATTCAGACCCTCCCCTATTTAGGACCTGAATCATGGACTAAAATAACTAAAAGCAATGTACTATAAGTGGCCTAACACATTCACACCCAAAACAACTAAAACTAGGGGCAACGGGTGGACTGCTGTCCCACCCCACACAGCAAGGCGGATTATTCTGCCGCCTGTACTAAATGAAAGTTCAGTACTAAATTAAAATAACCGCCGTGCTCCTAAACTAAAAATAAAGTGTACAAAATAATCTCCAGAGCTACATACAACACACATAACAACAAAATACTCTGAACACATGCACTTAGATGAGCACGGCTAAAGGAGAAACAAGCCTGTGGGCCCCCCTGGACCGTCCCTTCATCAGTCCACCCCTGTAGGCGGCTTGCCTCCCGGGCCGCAGCTGGTTGTATCGGATCGGCACCGATGCACCTTCCTTTTCTTCACTGTTTGATGTTTCACTTGTCCACTCCTACCACTCACAGTCTCCTCCCGGGCACGCCGCAGCTCATTCAGGTGCCTCCACAAGCCATCTGACAGCTGGAGATAAGCATCATAAGCATCATCCTGTCTGGCCACAACGCGCAGCCGTCCCTGGTGCTCCTCTATCTACCGTTTGGCCCGTACCCGACATGATTGCGCCTCCTCCCGAGCCCGAACCAGGTCCACGACTCCTAGAGGGGTTCTGCTTAGCTTGCAGGGTCTCTGCTTGGCACACGGTCCCTCCGTGCCTAACGGTCCGACCACTTGTAAACCCGCTGCAGCCATCGCCGTTGTATCCCTATGTTCACCAGCCCACTTTAGCCAATCTCCGGGAACACCTTGGCATCGCTCGTCATCACAGGTGCCCCGCCGTGCCGCCCAGTACCCTCGTCTATGGTGACTTGGGCTCTGACACAGGGACCCCCCTGCGATGACCCTGAGCGAGACTGGTCCTACTCACCTTCCGGGGTGCTGGGCAATTCCTCATCCCACACCGCCCCGTCCTCCACTCTCGGAACCAGCTGGTCCCACAGTCCACAGCCCGACCACTCCTCCCCAGCGCCACACTTAATGGCGAAACCCAGACCATAAAATAGGTCGCAGCCCATGATGTTATCGCCACGGGCTGTCACGGTGAACTCGAGATTAGACATCTCCACCGATTTGACCGGGCCATCAGTCTCAGTGTTCCCACCATGACCAGCCGTCCTCTTCCATAGCCGTAAAGTGGCGCTGGGTCACCTTCAAACCTGTAGTGCAGGAAGAATTTTCTCACTGTAGCCCAATTCAGTAGGGAGCCCTCCGCCCCCATATCGATCAGCAACGGTACCTCCACACCATCCAACTCCACTGTGCAGAACGTGTACCCGTTGGTTTTCGGGGACACAGTGTCGACAACCGTCGGGGCGGGAGGGGTCGATTTCTTCTGTGGGCTCCCCTGCTCAAGCATGCGGCACACCCTGGCATAATGGTTCAAGCGGCCACACCTGCCGCAGTGCTTCCCTCTTGCCAGACAGTCCCTGGCCTTGAAGCGGTGCTTCGCGGACCCACAGCCCAAACATATCAGAATCAGAATCAGAATCAGAATCAGCTTTATTGGCCAAGTATGCACAACACATACAAGGAATTTGACTTTGGCTAAAAACTTGCTCTCGTTGTTCAGGTGAAGGATTTAAATAAGGATTCAATGACAAACAGAGTATGTACAGTAAATTACAGTCTGTCCACGTTTCTATAAAAGGATGCAAATATATACAGGAATATATGCAGTTATTTACTCGGACTAACCACACTTTGCAGAAATATATGAAAAAATATACAATCACACAGTATTTCAATGTGGACTCAGATTCAGTGATATAATGTGAATGAAGTAAAAAGCAGTGTGAGAGTTATGTGCAATGTAATAATGGATGAAAAAGTCATGAGTACAGCAAACAGGTAGGACTAGGTGAATGTTAGGAGTTCATCAGAGTGATGGCTTGAGGAAAGAAACTGTTCCTGTGACGGGTGGTTTTGACCTTCAGTGATCTGTAACGACGACCAGAAGATAGAAGTTCAAACAGTTTGTGGCCGGGGTGTGATGGGTCAGCACAGATGTTTCCCGCCCGTTTCCTGGTTATGGACCGATATAAGTTCTCAATGGAGGGTAGGTCGGTACCAATGATCCTCTCCGCAGACTTAATGATCCGCTGCAGTCTGGTCTTGTCCTGTTTAGTGGCAGATCCAAACCAGACAGTGATGGAAAAGCAGAGGACAGATTGGATGATGGCGGTGTAGAAGACAACCAGCAGCTCCTGAGGCAAATCAAACTTCTTGAGCTGACGCAGAAAAAACAACCTCTGCTGGGCCTTTTTCCGGACAGTGTCTATATGGGAGGACCACTTCAGGTTCCGGGAGATTGTGGTACCCAGAAACTTGAAGGAGTCCACAGTGGACACTGTGCTGTTGAGGATGATGAGTGGGGGGAATGAAGGGGGGTGTCGCCTGAAATCCACAGTCATCTCCACCGTTTTGGCTGGGTTAAGTTCAAGATGGTTCTGGCTGCACCAGAGGATCAGCTGCTCCACCTCCCGCCTGTATGCAGACTCATCATCATCCCGGATCAAACCGATGACTGTGGTGTCGTCCGCAAACTTCAGGAGCTTCACCGAAGGGTCCTCTGAGGTGCAGTCATTGGAGTAGAGGGAGAAGAGCAGTGGGGAAAGGACACATCCTTGGGGGGCGCCAGTACTAATTTTTCGGGAACACATCCTTGGGGGATGGGCTTTCCCGGGGCAGACCTCAACTGCACAGTGTTGGCATCTCCGGCGTTGTCCTCCACGCTACTTGTGTGGCCACAGAGGATACTGGCTGTCGGTGTGACAAACGCTCACTCAGCTCCCGCGTCAACTTATCCGCTGCTTCCAGCTGGAGAGCTAACTCGATGGCCCTGGATTGTGCTAAGTCACCTGGAAAAGTGAGCAGCTTCAACCTTATTGCAGCGCAGTTGGTATGTTCTGCCAACTGGTCGCGAACCATCTCTTCCTCCAACGGTCCGAACCGACACTGGCTAGCCAGTAGCCTCAAGTCAGCCACGAACCACTGAACAGACTTGCCCACCTGTTGGTGGCGCTGCCGAAACTTGATCCTCCGAACAATGACGTCCGGGGCATGAAAATGGCATGCCATCAGCTCGACCACATTGCTGAAGCTGTCAGAGTCGCTGAATGTACTCAAAATTCGTTGTTCCTCCATCCCGTTCTCTGTCCCACCTGGAGAAGCCCGGGAATATGGTGAGGATCATGTTCTTTGACTTCTCCAGTGCTTTCAACACCATCCAACCGATGATCCTGAAGGACAAGCTGCTGCGCGCAGGGGTGGACCAGCACCTGTCATCATGGATCCTGGACTACCTCACGAACCGGCCTCAGTTTGTGAGAACCCGGGACTGTGTGTCCGACACGATCATCAGTAGCACGGGGGCCCCCCAGGGAACGGTGCTGGCTCCCTTCCTGTTCACTCTTTATACTGCGGACTTCTCACACAACACAACACACTGCCATCTACAGAAGTTCTCTGATGACTCTGCGATCGTTGGCCTCATCTCCAATGGAGATGAAGCTGAGTACAGAGGGCTTATCCAGGACTTCGTGGACTGGTGCCATCGGAACTGCCTCCAGATCAACGCGAGGAAAACTAAGGAGCTGGTGGTGGACTGCCGCAGGCATGGGCAGCCCCTCACAGTACCAGTAAATATACAGGGAACAGACATCGAGATGGTGACATCCTATAAGTACCTGGGTATTCATCTGAACAATAAACTAGACTGGTCACACAATACTGATGCACTCTACAAGAAGGGACAGCGCAGGCTGTTCCTGCTGAGGAGACTCAGGTCTTTTGGTGTACAAGGGGCGCTGCTGAAGTCATTCTATGACACGGTGGTGGCATCAGCCATCACTTTTGGAGTGGTCTGCTGGGGCAGTGGCATTACTGCAGCCGATAGGAAGAGACTGAACAAACTGATTAAGAAAGCTAGCTCTGTCCTGGGGCAGCGCCTTGATCCGATGGAGGAGATAGGAGAGAGAAGGACGGTGGCTAAACTGTCATCTCTGCTGGAGTCCGAGTTCCACCCTATGCAGGACATACTGAATGCACTGAGGAGCTCATTTAGCAGCAGACTACATCATCCCAGGTGCACAACCGAGAGGTTTCGTAGGTCCTTCCTACCAACGGCTGTCAGACTGTACAACCTAAGCAGGGCTGCTCGCAGAGATAGCAAAAAGACGTAACAAACTAATAGTTTTTTGAATGCAAAAGATGCAATAGACTTACACAATGGTCCCCTCCGGCATACAACTAGGAACATACCGGTCGCTATGGAGGGTGAGAATATGTATGGCCACATAATCATACCATGTAGGATAACTAAGTAGACGGTTATGCTGTTTCATTCCATCTAGCTACAATGCTCAGCACTGGGTGTGTTTATATATTTATATATCTACATATTATTCCATCTAGCTACATTGCTCCGCACTGTGTGTGTTTATATACTTGCATATTTATTCCACCTAGCTGCAATGCTCCGTACTGTGGGTGTTTATATATTTACATATTTATTCCATCTAGCTACAATGCTCTGCACTGTGTGTTCATATATTCATATATTTATTCCATCCAGCTACAATGCTCTGCACTGTGTGTCTGTGTGTGTGTGTATATATATATATTTTTATAGTAATACGTACATATGTTTATTAGCTGCTCTTGCTTGCTTGTTTTTTTTCTTGCCTTCTGATTGTTGCTCTGAGTGTTGCTATCCCTGTGCTGTTGCAATCCTGGAATTTCCCCGTTGTGGGACTAATAAAGGCTTATCTTATCTTATCTTATCTTATCTTATCCCTAAGTTGTGCACCAACAACACACACGCCCTCAACTTCTCCATTATTCCCAGGTTTAGTGCCACCATGTACGTCTGGAAGGCAGCATACCACCGCAGCCAGGGAACAGGTGACTCGCCCAGGAGCTCCAGGAATGGCCGAATAGGAGACCCACACACTTCCATACCTTGTTTATCCTCATTGCCAAATGTTATGTCTGGATATGGAGCCAAAGGACGAGGCCAGGTGTAGAACAGGATGAACGTTTATTAACTGGTAGCACACATACACCACACTACGACCGCCAGGCAGAGGTGATGGCAAAGAGACCCGCCCCTCCTGCCTGTTGCCCTTTATAGGCACGGGTGGTGGCGAGACCGGAAGTCAGAGTCACCACACTGTGCCTCACAAATAAAAGCCTAAGAGCAATAACACTATAAACACTATACAACACATTCCAGATATATGGAGGAGGGAGCCAAAGAATCCTGCTGCACAGGGGTTAGCTGATTGTGAGATTGTGCAGAAGGCTTACTTGGAAGAATGCGAAGAGGTCCATCCTGAAACTGAAGATCCAGAGTGGGAGAGCCCTCTCTCTAGCCCTCCAACATAAAACAAGGATTCAGGTTACCTGAAGCTAAACAAACCAGACTGGAAGAAGTGTATGAAATGACCTGAGATCAAGGGAACTTGAACTTAAAGGGCCTATATCATGCAAAATCGACTTTTTTGAGCTTTTAAGCATGTTATAATGTTAATTCCTCACCAAAAACACCCCCAAAGTGGTATTTTGCTCCATTCACGCATCTCTGAGTATTTCTCCTCAACCCTGCTCTCTGAGCTGCTGCTCCGCCCTGTCCCTGATAATGACTGGGTCCCCACGTTCATACGTATGAACATGGGTGAGCCGCCCACTCCAGGAAGTGCCTGTGCTGCCAGCACCGCCCCCAGGCTAACGCACACACCCACTTTCTCCGCGCAGCTAATGGAGCAGTGATTGGCAAAACTCTTTCACTTTAGCATTGACGCTGTGAAGAAGTAGTTCCTCTCGCACCTAATCTGCTCAGTGACAACAACTGTTTGCTTTTTTACGTAAGACAATGTCTTCTACGTTTTCGTGGGCGGAACCCAGCGACACGCTGCAGTAGCCGGCTCAGGGGTTACGTCATGAAATGGGCGGCAGCCACAAGAAGGAGAGGCGGCGCCTCAGAGATCGAGGCATCTTATTTCCGGGTTGGAAAAGTAGCTCGCGAAAATAACTCATATTTCATAAGAAATTCATTCTCCAGTGTACCAAAGGTAATATACTATCACATACATGCATATAGTTTACTCTGAAAGGCTTAAAATAGCATGATATAGGCCCTTTAAAAGAAAACAACACAAGAAACGCTTTCTACAAAAAACTGAAACTGTAACAGAATAATCATAATGTCCATAAATCTAAGAAAACAGACAACTTAGGAAGTGGAGCATGATTTTCTACTGGCTTCTTGTTCTTATGGCTTCATTTTCACTTCATTTTCATAGAAAACATCCCAACCCCACAAAATGGTTTCCATTCTGCTTCCACACAAACCATCAGAATAACCACAAGGAGCTGTAAATCAAAGTTTGTCTCTCTTTTACCCTCATTCTCAGTGCCATCTGCTCACTGTTTCACTTGCTTTGTCTGCACATCAACTTACTTATGACAATGTGCAGCTGTTAACAGCATGAAGTGTATTACAGCTCCACTCTCCTTTAGCCCACAGTGGAATCTGTAATTGGTCACATGTGAGAATCTAAGAATAAAACAGGATCTGAGTAATAAATCTGATCTGTACCAAGCCCCGGGGTGTGATAATTAGACTACAGTCAGAGTAAAACAGATTAAGTTTATTACTGCATTTAATGTATTGCAAATGTCCATCCACCCATCTTCTACCGCTTTTCCGGAGGTCTGGGTCATGGAGGCAGCAGTTCAAGCAGAAAAGCCCAGACTTCCCTCTCCCCAGCCACCTGCTCCAGCTCTTCTGAGAGGATGCCAAAGCATTCCCAGGATAGCTGAGCAACAGTCTCTCAGCTGTCCTGGGTCTGCCCTGGGGTCTCCTCCCAGTGGGACGTGCCTGAAACACCTCAAGTGGGAGGCGTCAAGGAGGCATCCTGATCAAATGCTCAAACCACCTCAGCTGGCTCCTTTCAAAGTGAAGGAGCAGCGGTTCTACTCTGAGCCTCTCCCGGATGACTGAGATTCTCACCCTATCTCTAAGGGTGAGTCCAGCAATCCTACAGAGAAAGCACAATTCAGCCGCTTGTATCTGCGATTTCATTCTTTCAGTCATTACCCAAAGCTCATGACCATAGGTGAGGGCAGGAACATAGCTTGAGCGCTAAATTGACCTCCCTCTTCAACTCAACAGACTAGTACAAGATCCGCATCACTGCAGATGCTGCTCCGATCCGTCTGTCCATCTGCCGCTTCATTCTCCCCTCACTCGTGAAGAAAACCCCGAGATGCAAATGTCAAGACCTATTAAAGATTTCCTTAAAAATACAGACACAAATGCATAGTACAAAAATATTACTGTGTTTCATTAATAATAATAATAATAATAATAATAGTAAGAAGAAGAAGAAGAAGAAGAATGGATTAGATTTATATGGCACTTTACATGTCAAGTGACATCTCAGACCGCTTACAGTGAGTCCATTATTCATTCACTCCAGACAGACATTGATAATGGCAAGCTACTACTGTAACCACAGCTGCACTGGGGCAGACTGACGGAAGTGTGGCTGCCAATCCCCGCCAATGGCCTCTCTGACCACTAGCGAACATTTATACATATTCATACCCAGTGTCATGGACACTGGAGGCAAGGTGGGTAAAGTGTCTTGCCCAGGGACACAACAGCAGGATGGCTGGGGAGAGTGAGATTCGAACCCCCAACCCTCTGGCTATTGGATGACTCACTCTACCTCCTGAGCCACTGCTGCCCACATTTCCCACCTCTGTTCCATTTTTGCTGAGCACAGAGCTGGAGGCAGGAAGTTCTATTTTTATATGGTCTTTGGCTTGACCCGGGCAGGACTTGAACCCCAACCTTCCGGTTGTGGGGCAGATGCTCTGCCTCTAGGCCACCACTTCGGTGACCTAGAGGTCATTATTGTTTTCTTTCTGTAAATTTAAGGATCCATCAGTTATACACATATGAAAGCAGTTCACTGTTTTAGAGGACACAGTATTGTATTCACTTTTAATTAGCATTCAGAAATTTATCCAAGTAATTAAAAACACACACCAAGATTCATCCTTGCATATCAGTTATTTATAACTGGTTTGGCCATGAACATTTATGTTCATGAGGCTCAGAGTAGAACCACTGCTCCTCCACATTGAAAGGAGCCAGTTGAGGTGGTATGGGCATCTGATCGGGATGCCTCCTGGACGCCTTCCACATGATGTGTTTCGGGCATGTCCCACTGGGAGGAGACCCCGAGACAGAACCAGGACTCGCTGGAGAGACTATGTCTCCCAGTTGGTCTGGGAACGCCTTGGTTTCCTCTCTGAAGAGCTGGAGCAGATGGATCTACAGAAAGCATATGCCAAGAGAGGAAATGTGGTATTGTATGAGAAAGTCAGGAGTGACAGAGAAGTATGTGAGGGAGGTGCAGGACATGTACGAGGACAGCAAGACGGTGGTGAAGTGCACTGTAGTAGTAATGGATGGATTCAAGGTGGGGGTGGGATTACATCAGGGATCGGCTCTGAGCCCCTTCTTGTTTGCCATGGTGATGGACAGGCTGACAGATGAGGTCAGGCAGGAGTCTCTGTGGACCATGATGTTTGCAGACGACATTGTGATCTGCAGTAGAGTAGGGAGCAGATGGAAGAGAACCTGGAGAGGTGGAGGTATGCTCTGAAGAGGAATGAAAGTTAGTAGAAGCAAGACAGAATACATCTATCTATAAATGCACAGAATCTCTGTCTGTGTGTGTATGTCTGTGTGTCTATCGGTGTGTCTGCTCCACGCATATCTCTTGAACCGTTCATCAAACTAGCCTAAGACTTTATACATGCTTTGCTCAGGTTACGAGGGTGTGCGTTCGAGAGTATGGAGTCGCTCAGTCAAAATATGTAAATTTTATCAATAAAAGTTTAGCCACCGCTCTGTCACCGCTCTGTCTCTTCATGCCCTGGTTTCAGGAAGTGTGAGCGGGGTTTCGGATTGACTCCGTGCTGATTGGATAATACGCGGCATCATGACCAGGCTGATTGGATAATACACAGCATCACAACCATACTGATTGGATAATATGCGGCATCATGACCAGTCAGTCACCACAGTGTGTACTGAACAAAACAAGGAAGTGAAAAATGACAAATTTGACAAGAAAAAGATAATATTGAAGATTTAATGCTTAAAAATATTATACCATAAAGCTGCCATGATTGTGTAGGTCTAAAGGATAATTCGCCATATGTGGAGAACACGAGGTGCGTGAGCAGACTGTGCAGAGTGTCAGCGGGGACCGGGTCTGACAAAGAGCACCGGTGTGTCCAACACAGAACATGCCGGGAGAAGCAGTGGCCCGACACAACCTGGCTCAAAGGTACACTAACTGATGGCGATTAAAAAAAAGTTATTTTCAATAAAGTGAAAAAAAGAAGATAATGCATGGAGTGTGCTTTTGCCGGGAGGTGCAGCCAACAGCAAAGTGTGATTTATAATGGAAAACAGCTGAGCTCTGCTCATAGAGTGATCAGCTGATTGGATCCACCCCCTCTGATGTTCTGACATTTTGACATATCTATCAGAGCAGCACTGGACAGTTGATGGTATAGACTGCAGTCAAAGGTAAGAAAGACATGTGGGGAGGGCTAAACAGTGATTTGGATCTTTATCCTGTAGCTTGAAAGTGCTCAGACACATCCCCAACGGGTCCCATTATACGAACAAGTACGTGTGTTTAGCTCTCTCTCTCTCTCTCTCTGTGTTTGTGTGTGTGTGTGTGTGTGTGTGTGTGTGTGTGTGTGTGTGTGTGTGTGTGTGTGTGTGTGCGCTGCAGGCAGCAGCTGAGCAGAGCTCTGTTGGGTTTTGTCTATATGCCAAATATGCCGTTATAGGGTAGCTCCAAGTTAGAAACCCATTCAATAAGTTACACATAGGTTCAAAGAGCATTACTCATATGTTAGAAATAATTTTTGGGTACGCTAGACATTAATCTCGATGTATTTTGACTTTTGAATAACTGAGCCGCTGACAAGTAACGTGTAAGCGAACGCATAACTTCCCTACAACCTTGGTTCTGTGAATGAGAGACGTATCAACCATACGCTGGACATGTCGGAAATTTTTCAGCATGCTGAAAATTTTCAGAGGAGCTCAACGATCTATGCCGTATACCACCGTGCTTCAGGGTGCTTTGGTGTTCTTCAGCGTGCTCTTAACTTAGACAAAACTTAGCCATAACTGATTTGATGTACACCAGCGTATTGTCCAAATTTTTCATACGTTTTGCAAACGCTGACTAAATCGTCTAGGTGTGACAGGGCCTAAACGCAGGACACAAAAACGCCCAAATAACAAAATAAATCATTTTAGTTAAATATTTACTGACAAATGGGAAACAATGATGCAATGGTTGCAGTCAAACGGGTCCTTCTGTTGTGTATAATAATGTTGAGTGTTTTGCAGTTAATTCGGTTGATTACAGTTTTAAAAAAACTTTTTAATAACGAAATATTGCTAAAGTATAAAATGATGAACTACAATGGGTCTCAAATATTTGTAAACATGTCCTGTTATAGTACTGCATGAATTTATTGACAATACACAGAAGAAATTCAATATTACACTTAACTCCATCACTGAATAGTGATAAACTTAAATAATTATAATGATGACTGAACAACTCCCATTCCCCAAAATGCAAGATACACTATTATCTTGAACATACAGTCCGGGACTAACCGGTCCCAGACTGTGAGACTTGGCTCCTACTTCTCCTCCACACGGATGCTGAGTACTGGCTCCCCACAGGGCTGTGTGCTGAGCCCCCTCCTGTACTGTCTCTACACCTATGACTGTCGTCCGGCCTACAACAACAACCTCATCGTGAAGTTTGCTGACGACACCACGGTGGTTGGACTCATTTCTGGAGGGGATGAGACAGCCTATGAGGGGAGGTCCTGAAGTTGGCAACTTGGTGTTTAGAAAATAACGTGACTCTGAACACCAAGAAAACCAAGGAAATCATTGTCAACTTCAGGAGGACCAATACTGACCCAGCCCCCCTCTTTATTAACGGCGAGTGTGTGGAGAGGGTCCACACATTCCGGTACCTCGGCGTCCTTATCTCCTCTGACATCTCCTGGACAGACAACATCTCGGCGATTATTAAGAAGGCTCAGCAGCGGCTACACTTCCTGAGAGTCCTCAGGAAGTACGACCTCAACTCCACCCTGCTGCTGACCTTCTATCGCTCATCCATTGAGAGTCTTCTCACATACTGCATTACAGTGTGGTATGGGAATTGCACAATGGTAGACAGGGAGAGGTTGCAGAGGGTAGTAAAGGCAGCACAGAAGATCATCGGCCACCCTCTCCCCTCCCTGACAGACATTTACACCGCCCGCTGCCTTAGGAGAGCACAATACATCATCAAGAACATCTACCACCCTGGAGCTGACCTGTTTGACCTGCTGCCCTCAGGGAGGCGCTACAGGTGCATCAGAGCCAGGACAAATAGACTTAAGAACAGTTTTTTTTCCAAAAGCCATCATGGCTCTGAATTCTCAGTCCAATCCTCCCTGACCCTCTCAGTATACCTCTAAACACATCACTGTGTAATTGACATTTACGGTCCAGAATGCTGTGCAGTCTTTTTAATATTTTTATTTTTATATTGTATATATAACTTATTTTATCTTAGATTACATACATTGTACACATTATACATTATTTATTGCAGGAATTTATTGTTTTTATGCTTTTTATTTTTCTCTTTTACATATGTTGCACTGAAGAAGATGCTTAAATCTCATTGTACATTTGTTTGTATAATGACAATAAAGGCTATCTATCTATCTATAAGTCATAAAAGATCACACAAATAAGTGATCTGACAAACAAACAAGGGATCTGAAACAGTTGCTAATATTGGATGTCCCATTCATTTTCAATATTTAGATATTCTGTAATTAATATTCACGCAATCAAATAAATCTTAGTGCCATTTATTCCCTTTTATATTTGTCAAAGTCTAACATGTGATTGCCAACATATAGCCTACACCATGTTGTATTCCACTTTCAAACACAGCTGACATTTTGGCCTGTAAAGCCTAATTGGGATGCCTGTTTCAGACAGGAATACTTGCATTCTACGGGCAATGCGCTAGTGAGTGTGAATGAGAATGAACAGCTTACATGAACAGCTTCTTCCCCTCTGCCATCAGACTGCTGAACACTAAGTGACTTATTAGACTCTCGTGCACTACGTACAGTAGCTCAACCGGACTCATGACAATTATCACCGTTTTCTTTTTGCACTACCGACTGCACTATGTGGAACTCCACAATATCTGCTGCTTGTTAATATATTAAAAATTGCATAGATTAGTATTACTTATTCATATTCTACCTTTTATTGCATGCATAGTTTTTTATCTTTAGTGCTACTCCATGTTTATTGTTGCAGCATTGCACCGAGACAAATTCCTAGTTTGTGTACTACATGAACAATGGCAATAAATCTCATTCTGATTCTGATTCTGATTCTGATTCTGAGAGGGAGGCAGGTGCAACAGTGATGATGGAAGGAGTAGCAGTAGTGAAAGTAGATGAGCTTAAATACCTGGGGTCAACCATTGAAAGCAATGGAGAATGCACAAAAGAGGTGAAAAAGAGAGTGCAGGCAGGGTGGAGTGGGTGGAGACGAGTGTCGGGTGATTTGTAACAGAAAGGTAGCAGCAAGAGTGAAAGGGAAGATTTACAAGACGGTAGTGAAACCTACTATGATGTATGGTTTGGAGACGGTGGTGCTGACAAAAAGACAGGAGGTGGAGCTGGAGGTAGCAGAGTTGAAGATGCTAACATTTTTATTGGGAGTGACTAAGAGGGATAAGATTAGAAATGAGTATATCAGAGGGACAGCTTAGGTTGAGCAGTTTGGAGACAAAGTAAGAGAGGCAAGGTTGAGATGGTTTGGACATGTGCAGAGGAGGGATAGTGGATATACTGGACAAAGGATGTTGAAGGTGGAGCTGCCAGGCAGGAGGAAAAGAGGAAGACCACAGAGAAGATTCATGGATGTAGTGAAGGAGGACATGGAGAGGGTTGGCGTTACAGAGGAAAATGCAAGAGATAGGGTGAGATGGAGGCAGATGATCCGCTGTGGTGACCCCTAAAGGGAGCAACTGAAAGATGAAGAAGATATATCCACACTCTATTTTCTTTGCACAAAAATAGAAATATACTTTTTCAGATCAAATCACTGTTATTGATGCCAGGTATTTAATCAGGCACACACAGTCGCTTTGATACAGATTCTTTCATTATTTCCATTTTTTGTCTCAGTGAAATCATTTTTGTTTCATTGAATTGAGTGGAGACATTTTCTGAACTTTTCAAAAAGAGGAAGACAAATCACCTTCCTCCCTTCTAGTGAATATCACAGATACGACAGGAGGGAGAAGCATCTTTCTTACTAACATGATAAATCTGTCTTTTGGTGTACAGCAACTTGTTTCTCTGCCTTCAGGTTTTGACAAATGCCTTTTTAATACTTCAGTAGTGAAATTAGTTTGGAACGATTCTAGACCTTTCTGTGACCTCATTGCCAGAAGACCCTTGGCACGGTTAATGATGTGTTCAACACCAAGCAGAGCTGCCTTAATTACATTGTATACAATGGGATTATTAATGAGGTAATCTGTGCTGCCTTGTATTTTGGGTGTTAAAGCAAATAATGAGAAAGAGTTATTGTTCTATTCTTCTGCTTTGCAAAGAGTGATTTTTTTTACTTTCTTTTTAGAATTAACAGGGTTTGACTTGGAGTAAAAAAAAAAATTAAAATCCTCCATGCTGATATTTTTCAAGGCTTCTCATCTTTTTTCATGGTGCGTTATCTTTGACAGGGACTGGATGGCTCTCTCAGTGGGCTTCCTGTTTACTTCATAAAAGCTGTTTCTCTCCTCAGCCGTTTTAATGACAAACAACATGAAACCAGTCTATCCTGTTGCCAGCCAGGCTGATTATTGGAGATTACCCAGGCAACATAGGGGTGTATAATTATTGTTATTATTTTTTAACCAGCAAAGCAAGACAACAACTTCAAACTGCAAGGGACTTGGTTTAATCACCTCTTGAAAACCAGTGGTGTTTGTTTTCTCTCTAATCAAACTTGGTCTCCATGTCACAGAAATAGCAGTGAGTTCACAGGTTGTGACAAGAAATCGAGAGCAGCGTGAAGGTGTTGGCAGTAAAAATAGTGACTGTGATTCACCTCATTTCATTCACTCTGGTGTGCAGTGTGACTCACTAAGTTCACAACCTGGAAAATACAGATGTGGACAAAATTGTTGGTACCCCTCTGTTAATGAAAGAAAAACCCACAATGGTCACAGAAATAACTTGAATCTGACAAAAGTGGTAATAAATAAAAACTCTATGAAAACTAACCAATGGTAATCAGACAATGCTTTTGAATTGTGGTTCAACAGAATTATTTTAAAAAACAAACTCATGAAACAGGCCTGGACAAAAATGATGGTACCCTTAACTTAATATTTTGTTGCACAACCTTTTGAGGCAATCACTGCAATCAAACGATTTCTGTAACTGTCAATGACACTTCTGCACCTCTCAGCAGGTATTTTGGCCCACTCCTCATGAGCAAACTGCTCCAGTTGTCTCAGGTTTGAAGGGTGCCTTCTCCAGACGGCATGTTTCAGCTCCTTCCACAGATGTTCAATAGGATTTAGATCAGGGCTCATAGAAGGTCACTTTAGAATAGTCCAATATTCTGCTCTTAGCCATTCTTGGGTGTTTTTAGCTGTGGGTTTTGGATCATTATCCTGTTGCAAGACCCATGACCTGCGTCTGAGACCAAGCTGTCTGACACTGGGCAGCACATTTCTCTCTAGAATACCTTGATAGTCTTGAGATTTCATTGTACCCTGCACAGATTCAAGACACCCTGTGTCAGATGCAGCAAAGCAGCCCCAGAACATAACAGAACCTCCTCCATGTTTCACAGTAGGGACAGTGTTCTTTTCTTGGTATGCTTCATTTTTGCGTCTGTGAACATAGAGCTGATGTGCTTTGCCAAAAAGTTCCAGTTTTGTCTCGTCTGTCCATAGGACATTCTCCCAGAAGCTTTGTGGCTTGTCAACATGCAGTCTGGCAAATTCCAGTCTGGCTTTTTTATGATTTGTTTTCAACAGTGGTGTCCTCCTTGGTCGTCTCCCATGAAGTCCACTTTGGCTTAAACAACGACGGATGGTGCAATCTGACACTGATATACAGTGGGGCAAAAAAGTATTTAGTCAGCCACCAATTGTGCAAGTTCCTCAACTATGAGAGACAAAATGAGAAAAAAAAAATCCAGAAAATCACATTGAAGGATTTTTAATGAATTAATTGGTAAATTCCTCTGGCTTTTTTATGATTTGTTTTCAACAGTGGTGTCCTCCTTGGTCGTCTCCCATGAAGTCCACTTTGGCTTAAACAACGACGGATGGTGCAATCTGACACTGATATACAGTGGGGCAAAAAAGTTTTTTTTTTTTTTTTTTTTTTTTTTTTTTTTCCTCTCGGCGCCACACCAGTCGGCTGCCTTTTGCAACAGCGGCTCGATTCCGAGTTTTTTTTTCCCTTCCTCTCTCTTTTGATCACTTTTTTTTTTTCACCCCACTTATATCACGGACACACAGATCATCCCAAATGTCTCCTGAGCCGGTGGACGGAGCCACTGTTTATAGCAGGATACGATATAACAGGGAAGAGCTGCTAGCATTTAACCGCCACCCGGTCCCACTGGAAAAACTCGACATACCGAGAGAACTGAGGCGAAAACGCCGCGGCTGCCGGGCTGGAGTAAGGCGGAGGACAAAAAATATAAGGTACAGACCCTCCCTTCCATCTGTTGTCATGGGAAATGTACGGTCGATACTGGGAAAGTTAGATGAGCTAGCGGCTATCTCCCGTTATGATAGCACTTACCGGGAGTGCTCTCTCCTTTTGTTTACTGAGACGTGGCTAACTGAACTAGCAGCAGATGCTAACATTGAGCTGGAGGGTTTTCACACGATACGAGCTGACCGAACACCAGAGAGTGGCAAAACTAGGGGCGGTGGAGTGATCATGTATGTTAACAACAACTGGTGCAGACCGGGACATATCACTGTTAAACAACGACACTGCAGCAAAGACATTGAGTTGCTAGCTGTTAGCATGAGGCCTACATATCTCCCGAGAGAACACTCACACGTGATCTGCATTGTTGTTTATGCAAATCCGACGGCGAACGCTGGGACAGCGCGTGACGTCATCCATTCAGTAACCAGCAGGCTGCAGACAGAACACCCAGATGCTCTTCTCCTCATCTCAGGCGATTTCAACCACGTTTCACTGTCTCCCATTCTGCCCACTTTCACCCAGTATGTCACATGCCACACTAGAGACAATAAAACACTGGATTTGTTCTACGCAAACACTAAGGAGGCGTACACCTCATCACAACTCCCCCCACTTGGGAGATCGGATCACAACTTGGTTCATCTCCGACCGGTGTACAAACCCCTAGTGCACAGACAACCTCCGGCCATGCACACTGTGGAGTTATGGTCTGAGGAGACAATGGACACTCTAAAGGACTGTTTTGAAGCCACTGCCTGGAAGCAGCTCTGCGATCCACATGGTGAGGACATCGATGGCCTCATTCACACCTTCACGGGCTACCTCAGCTTCTGTGTGGACAAATCCGTTCCCACCAAGACCATACGGCGTCACTCAAACAACAAACCCTGGATCAACCCTGAGATAAAAACACTTCTGAGAGAGAAGAAGAGGATCTTCAGGTCGGGGAACAGGGAGATGCTGAAGTCCGTACAGAGGGAGCTGAGGAGAAAGATCAGAGAAGGCAAGGACAGCTTCAGGAAGAAGATGGAGGACAAGCTGCAACAGAGCGACATCAGCGGGGTCTGGAGAAACCTCAAAACCATCTCGGGGCTCCAGAATACCTCCCCCCAGGCCACGGGGGGCAGGGAGTGGGCGAACAACCTGAATCTGTTTTTCAATAGATTTGACCAACCGCCCTCCCCCCTGTCTGCACAACAACCACTGCTGCCTCTAAGAAATCAAGTCCTGCTACCCACTCCCCACTCCACCGACACCCCCCCCACTCCCAACACACAGCCCCCCATCCTGACCCTGACCAAGACCCAGGTGAGGACGGAGCTGAGGAAGATCAAGGCGAGGAAGGCGTCGGGACCGGACGGCATCAGCGCAAAGCTCCTCAAGTCCTGTGCAGACCAGCTGTGTGGGATTGTGACGTATATCTTCAACATGAGCCTGAAACTGGGGAGGGTACCACAGCTGTGGAAAACATCTTGTGTGGTACCTGTACCAAAAACTTCCCACCCCAAAGACCTGAACAGCTTCAGACCGGTGGCCTTGACGTCCCACTTGATGAAGACCCTGGAGAGACTGCTCCTTGCTCATCTCCGCCCCCTGGTGGAACCAGCGATGGATCCACTCCAGTTCGCCTACCAGCATGGCATTGGGGTGGAGGATGCGGTGATCTTCCTCCTTCACCGTTCTCTGTCTCACCTGGAGAAGCCCGGGAATATGGTGAGGATCATGTTCTTTGACTTCTCCAGTGCTTTCAACACCATCCAACCGATGATCCTGAAGGACAAGCTGCTGCGCGCAGGGGTGGACCAGCACCTGTCATCATGGATCCTGGACTACCTCACAAACCGGCCTCAGTTTGTGAGAACCCGGGACTGTGTTTCCGACACGATCATCAGTAGCACGGGGGCCCCCCAGGGAACGGTGCTGGCTCCCTTCTTGTTCACTCTTTATACTGCGGACTTCTCACACAACACAACACATTGCCATCTACAGAAGTTCTCTGATGACTCTGCGATCGTTGGTCTCATCTCCAGCGGAGATGAAGCTGAGTACAGAGGGCTTATCCAGGACTTTGTGGACTGGTGCCATCGGAACTGCCTCCAGATCAACGCGAGGAAAACTAAGGAGCTGGTGGTGGACTGCCGCAGGCATGGGCAGCCCCTCACAGCACCAGTAAATATACAGGGAACAGACATCGAGATGGTGACATCCTACAAGTACCTGGGTATTCATCTGAACAATAAACTAGACTGGTCACACAATACTGACGCACTCTACAAGAAGGGACAGCGCAGGCTGTTCCTGCTGAGGAGACTCAGGTCTTTTGGTGTACAAGGGGCGCTGCTGAAGTCATTCTATGACACGGTGGTGGCATCAGCCATCACTTTTGGAGTGGTCTGCTGGGGCAGTGGCATTACTGCAGCCGATAGGAAGAGACTGAACAAACTGATTAAGAAAGCTAGCTCTGTCCTGGGGCAACGCCTTGATCCGATGGAGGAGATAGGAGAGAGAAGGACGGTGGCTAAACTGTCATCTCTGCTGGAGTCCGAGTTCCACCCTATGCAGGACATACTGGATGCACTGAGGAGCTCATTTAGCAGCAGACTACATCATCCCAGGTGCACAACCGAGAGGTTTCGTAGGTCCTTCCTACCAACGGCTGTCAGACTGTACAACCTAAGCAGGGCTGCTCGCAGAGATAGCAAAAAGACGTAACAAACTAATAGTTTCTTTTTTTTTTTTTTTTTTTTTTTTTTTTTTTTTTTTTTTAATGCAAAAGATGCAATAGACTTACACAATGGTCCTCTCCGGCATACAACTAGGAACATACCGGTCGCTATGGAGGGTGAGAATATGTATGGGCACATAATCATACCATGTAGGATAACTAAATAGACGGTTATGCTGTTTCATCCCACCTAGCAACAATGCTCTGCACTGTGTGTGTTTATATATTTACATATTTATTCCATCTAGCTACAATGCTCTGCACTGGGTGTGTTTATATTTATATGTCTATATATTTATTCCATCTAGCTACAGTGCTCTGCACTGGGTGTGTTTATATTTATATGTCTATATATTTATTCCATCTAGCTACAATGCTCCGCACTGTGTTTTTATATATCTACATATTATTCCATCTAGCTACATTGCTCCGCACTGTGTGTGTTTATATACTTGCATATTTATTCCACCTAGCTGCAATGCTCCATACTGTGGGTGTTTATATATTTACATATTTATTCCATCTAGCTACAATGCTCTGCACTGTGTTCATATATTCATATATTTATTCCATCCAGCTACAATGCTCTGCACTGTGTGTCTGTGTGTGTGTGTGTGTGTGTATATATATATTTTATAGTAATATGTACATATGTATATTAGCTGCTCTTGCTTGCTTGTTTTTTCTTGCCTTCTGATTGTTGCTCTGAGTGTTGCTATCCCTGTGCTGTTGCAATCCTGGAATTTCCCCGTTGTGGGACTAATAAAGGCTTATCTTATCTTATCTTATCTTATCTTAAAATAAGTATTTGGTCAATCCCAAAAGTTCATCTCAGTACTTTGTTATATACCCTTTGTTGGCAATGACAGAGGTCAAACGTTTTCTGTAAGTCTTCACAAGGTTTTCTCACACTGTTGCTGGTATTTTGGTCCATTCCTTCATACAGATCTCCTCTAGAGCAGTGATGTTTTGGGGCTGTCGCTGGGCAACACGGACTTTCAACTCCCTCCAAAGATTTCCTATGCGGTTGAGCTCTGGAGACTGGCTAGGCCACTCCAGGACCTTGAAATGCTTCTTACGAAGCCACTCCTTCGTTGACTCTTCACTCTTTCGTGTTTGGGAAACACACCGCCCGGATGAAACGTGGCTGAAAGACCCAGCCACGTTTCATCTTCAATGCCCTTGCTGATGGAAGGAGGTTTTCACTCAAAATCTCACGATACATGGCCCCATTCATTCTTTCCTTTGCACGGATCAGTCGTCCTGGTCCCTTTGCAGAAAAACAGCCCCAAAGTATGATGTTTCCACCCCCATGCTTCACAGTAGGTATGGTGTTCTTTCTCCTCCAAACACGACAAGTTGAGTTTTCATCCAAAAGTTCTATTTTGGTTTCATCTGACCATATGACATTCTCCCAATCCTCTTCTGGATCATCCAAATGCTCTCTAGCAAACTTCAGATGGGCCTGGACATGTACTGGCTTAAGCAGGGGGACACGTCTGGCACTGCAGGATTTGAGTCCCTGGCGGCGTAGTGTGTTACTGATGTAGCCTTTAGTTACTTTGGTCCCAGCTCTCTGCAGGTCATTCACTAGGTCCCCCCGTGTGGTTATGGGATTTTTGCTCATCGTTCTCGTGATAATTTTGACCCCACGGGGTGAGATCTTGTATGGAGCCCCAGATCGAGGGAGATTATCAGTGGTCTTGTATGTCTTCCATTTTCTTATAATTGCTCCCACAGTTGATTTCTTCACACCAAGCTGCTTACCTATTGCAGATTCAGTCTTCCCAGCCTGGTGCAGGTCTACAATTTTGTTTCTGATGTCCTTTGACAGCAATTTGGTCTTGGCCATACTGGAGTTTGGAGTCTGACTGTTTGAGGTTGTGGACAGGTGTCTTTTATACTGATAATGAGTTCAAACAGGTGCCATTAATACAGATAACGAGTGGAGGACAGAGGAGCCTCTCAAAGAAGAAGTTACAGGTCTGTGAGAGCCAGAAATCTTGCTTGTTTGTAGGTGACCAAATACTTATTTTACCGAGGAATTTACTAATTAATTCATTAAAAATCCTTCAATGTGATTTTCTGGATTTTTTTTTCTCATTTTGTCTCTCATAGTTGAAGTATACCTATGATGAAAATTGGAGACCTCTCTCATCTTTTAAGTGGGAGAACTTGCACATTTGGTGGCTGACTAAATACTTTTTTGCCCCACTGTACCTCGACCATGGAGTTCACCATGAATGTGTTTAGAGGTTGTTCTGGGCTGTTTTGTTGCCATTCGTATTATCCGTCTCCTCCTGCGGCCACGTCCAGGGAGGCTGGCTACAGTCCCGTGGATCTTAAATTTCTGAATAATATGTGCAACTGTAGTCACAGGAACAACAAGCTGCTTGGAGATGGTCTTATAGCCTCTACCTTTAACATGCTTGTCTATAATTTTCTTTCTAATCTCCTGAGACAACTCTCCTTTGCTTCCTCTGGTCCATGTTTAGTCTGGTACACACCATGTCAACAAACAGCACAGTGACTACTTGTCACCCTTTAAATAGGCCAACTGACTGATAACAAGTTTGTAGACACCTGTGATGTTAATTAGAGGACACATCTTGGTTGAACATGTCCCTATGGTCACATTTTTTTTCAATCTTTTCTAGGAGTACCATCATTTTTGTCCAGGCCTGTTTCATGAGTTTGTTTTTTTTAAATAATTCTGTTGAACCACAATTCAAAAGCACTGTCTGATTTTCATTGGTTAATTTTCATAGAATTTTTATTTATTACCACTTTTGTCAGATTCAAGTTATTTCTGTGACCATTGTGGGTTTTTCTTTCATTAACAGAGGGGTACCAACAATTTTGTCCACGTCTGTATTTCTAACATTTTAATTTCATTTCTTTTACACCCGTATGTATTTGTCTACAGTTGCACTTTGTTGGAGCAAAAAGTTACTGAATCAGGATAAAAAAAAAACATATCATTCATTCAATCATTCATTCGTCTTAATCACTTAATGCTGTTCATGTTGTAGGGGAGCTGGATTCAGTGCTTAATTAGTAAAATTGGAGGTCCTGCAACCCCTAAAAAAACCCAAACAAACAAAAAACAGAATACGATACAAAAAAGACTAAAACACACTAAAAAACACAAAAGAAAAAATAAATTTTCCAAATAATTTATTTTGCTAAATTTTCTAATTAAACAAACCTAAACAAAACCATTTTAAAAAACCAAATCAACACTTAAAGACCCTGACTGTCATGGTCTGAGCGCCCATGACAGTAGGTCGCAGCCAAAACGAGATGCCGGTGACTGTGAGTTTGCTTAATTTGGGCTCGTAGTTTTCCCCTTCCCACGTACCAGTGTGTGACATAATGCACGGCTCAGGAGACACACACGCAGGCACAGAGTGAATTTAACAGTTTTATTCAACAACAGGGAAGTGTGGTTGCGTGTCTGTGATATGTGGATGTACTGGTGGCGGACGTCTGCGTCAGGCACGGAGGCAGGAAACCGTGCAGCCGGACAACCTTGGGGAGAGAGCACAGGGAAAAGGTAACGGGCACCAAACCAGTACAAATGGCTAAGGATCTTGTTGGCTTACTTGGCAGGGCAGGTGGCAGGCGTGTACAAGGACGAGCCCGGGAGACAGTGACCTGATGATGCACCTGACAGCAGCGAGAAGACGGCGATGCAGAGGCGAAGTCCGCCGCCAGGAATCCACCTGTGCACAGGGGTGAGATGGGAACGACAAGAGAAGGTATGCTTACGCTGTAGATCTTGCTGGAAGGCGAGGGGGTTCCTCTGCAGCAAGTTGGCCGAAGGGATCAGACGGCTTCAGGCCGAAGCCCAGGGCAGAGTGGTTTATATCCTGTGCTGCTGACGAGGCGCAGGTGTGCGCGCAGCTGGCGCCGCTAATGAGCGGCGAGTTGTAACAGTACTCCCCCCTCTAGCAGCGCCTCCTGGCGATGGTTTTTCAGGGTGTGCCCGGTGAAACTCGGTGACGAGAGAACGATCCAACACGAACGAGGGACGCACCCACTGTCTCCATTCAGGACCATAGCCCTCCCAGTCCACCAAGTACTGTAGCCTGCGACCCCGGCACCGGGAGTCCAAGATGGTGGAGACAGTCCAAGCCGGATGGCCATCTATCATACGGAGCGCGGGCGGCGCAGCAGGAGGAGGGAAGATGGGATCAGACACCACCGGCTTCACCTTGGAGACGTGGAAGGTGGGATGGATGCGGAGGGAGGGGGGAGTAGCAACACACACAGCCACCGGGTTGATGATTTTGGTGACGGGGTATGGGCCCATGAAACGCTTAGCCAATTTTCTCCTCTCACCCTTCAGGTTCACATCCTGCGTGGACACCCAGACTGATTGGCCTACCTGGTAGGCAGGAGCAGGCCTCCTATGCCGATCCGCCGTGGTCTTATTGCGCTCCGCCGTGCGTAAAAGCGCATTGCGCGTAGTGGTCCAGATGGAGCGGCACCGCCTGAGGTGAGCCTGGACTGTAGGAACTGCCGACTCGTTCTCCAGCGAGGGGAACAGAGGGGGGATACGGACCAGTGATGCTGAGGAGAAGCTGGAAACGTGCATGGAAATATCTGACTGGGGCATGCTTAAAGGAGCCACGCATGATCTGGATGAGTACACGGACACTGTGAACTCATATATCCACTTTTGTGAAGAGAACATTCTTCCATCACGCACCAGGGTGAGTTACTCTAATGACAAACCCTGGTTCACAGCTAAGCTCAGACAGATCAGGAAGGAGAAGGAAGCAGCGCTGAAAAGTGGAGACAGGGACTGCTACAGGGAGGTTAAATACCGGTTTAACAGAGAGCTGAAGAGGGCTAAATCTGTGTACTCAGAGAGACTCCAGCAGCAGTTCACTGCTAATGATTCGGCTTCCGTGTGGAGAGGACTGAGGCAAATCACCAACTATCGACCTAAGGCTCCTAAAGGTCAGGATGACAAAGCCCTTTGTCAGAGACTGTCCCAACACTATGCCCGTTTTGACACCTCGTCATCTGTGTCCAACTCCCCCCCTCCCTCCAGCTCCACAGCCTCCACATTCCCTACTTCATTTAAGGCACCCCCCCCCTCCTCCCCCCCTCCCCTTATCATCAGTGAGCAGGATGTGCTCAAACAGTTCTCCAGACTGAACCCGCACAAGGCCCCCGGCCCAGACGGCGTGTCTCCCTCCACCCTGAGACTCTGTGCGAAACAGCTGGCTCCTGTATTCACAGACATTTTTAACACCTCCCTTAAGTTATGCCACGTGCCGTCCTGCCTCAAATCCTCCACCATCATCCCTGTCCCCAAGAAGCCACGGATCACTGGACTTAATGACTACAGACCTGTAGCGCTCACCTCTGTAGTCATGAAGTCCTTTGAGCGCCTGGTCCTGTCCCACCTCAAGTCCATCACCACCCCTCTCCTGGACCCGCTGCAGTTTGCCTACCGAGCCAACAGGTCTGTAGACGATGCAGTCAACCTGGCCCTCCACTCCATCCTGCAGCACCTGGACTCCCCGGGAACCTACGCCAGGATCCTGTTTGTGGACTTCAGCTCCGCATTCAACACCATCCGCCCCGCTCTGCTCCGGGACAAGCTGTCCCTGCTCAACGTGCCTGACTCCCTCTGCAGGTGGATCATCGACTTCCTGACGGACCGGAGGCAGCATGTGCGGCTGGGAAAGACTGTCTCAGACTATACTAGCATCAGCACCGGATCACCCCAGGGCTGTGTACTTTCCCCCCTACTCTTCTCCCTTTACACCAACTCCTGCACCTCCAGCCACCAGTCTGTCAAGTTGATCAAGTTTGCGGACGACACCACCCTCATCGGGCTCATCTCCAACGGCGACGAGTCCGCCTACAGGAGAGAGGTGGCCCAGCTGGCGTCCTGGTGCAACAATAACAACCTGCAGCTGAACGCTCTGAAGACAGTGGAGATGATTGTAGACTTCAGGAAAGTCACAACCCCTCTGCCCCCCCTCACCCTCTCAGGCTCTCCCATCACCACTGCTGATTCCTTCCGCTTCCTAGGCACTACCATCACCAGGGACCTCAAATGGGAGCTGACCATCAGCTCACTCATCAAAAAAGCCCAGCAGAGGATGTTCTTCCTGCGGCAGCTGAGGAAGCTCAAGCTACCCACCAAGATGTTAGTGCAGTTCTACACAGCCATCATCGAGTCCATCCTCACCACCTCCATAACCGTGTGGTATGCAGGAGCCACTGCCAGGGACAGACTAAGGCTGCAGCGCGTCGTGCGCACTGCTGAGAAGGTGATCGGCTGCAAGCTCCCATCTCTCCAGGATCTGTACATCTCCAGGACCCGGAGGCGTGCTGGCCGGATCATAGCCGATCCCTCACACCCTGGTCACGTACTGTTTGCCCCCCTCCCCTCTGGTAGAAGACTTCGGTCCATCCAGACTAAAACCTCCCGTCACATGAACAGCTTCTTCCCCTCTGCCATTAGACTGCTGAACACTAAGTGACTCTCGTGCACCATGTACAGCAGCTCAACCAGACTCATGTTAATCATCACTGTTTTCTTCCTGCATTACCGACTGCACTATATAGTTCTCCACAGTATCTGCTGCTGGCTAATATATATTTTAACTGTTGACCAGTATCACTTAATCTTATCCTACACTTTATTACATGTATAGTTTATTTCTCTTATCTTATCATGTTTAATGTTGCAGCACTGTACCGAGACAAATTCCTAGTTTGTGTACTACATGAACAATGGCAATAAACCTGATTCTGATTCTGATTCTGATTCTGGGTTGTAACCCAGAGACGCCTTAAAGGGGGACATCCCTGTGGTGAAGGAGCGAGCGGTGTTGTGGGCGTACTCCACCCAGGCAAGGTGTTTGCTCCATGATGCAGGCTTGGAGGCGGTGACGCAGCGGAGAGCAGCCTCCAGCTCCTGGTTGGTCCGCTCACACTGCCCGTTAGATTGGGGGTGATGGCCGGAGGAGAGGCTTACCTGGGCTCCTAATGCTTTACAGAAACTCCGCCAGACGTCCGAGGTGAATTGGGGACCCCGGTCGGAGGCCACGTCAACTGGTATTCCGTGCAGCCTGACCACGTGTTGGGTGAGAAGATCTGCCGTCTCCAAGGCAGAGGGGAGCCCTCGTAATGGCACGAAGTGGGCGGCCTTGGAGAAGAGGTCGACGATGGTCAGGACCGTGTCGAAGTTGTTAGAAACGGGGAGACCGGTGACGAAGTCTAATGCGATGTGCGACCAGGGCCTACCAGGGACGGGCAGGGGCTGGAGCAGACCCGCGGGGGGAGAGTTGCCAGATTTACTGGTGGCGCAGATGGGGCAGACCCGGGCGTAGCGGGCAGCGTCCTTGCGCAGTCCCGGCCACCAAAAGGAACGTTGGAGCAGGTCAATCATCCGAGAGGTCCCAGGATGGCAGGCGAGTTTGGACATATGGAGCCAATGGATGACCTCCCCCCGGACGGAGGATGGAACGAAGAGCCTCCCCTCCGGTCCGCCGCCAGGGTCCGGCTCCGATTCCTGTGCCCTCCGGACCTTATCCTCGATCTCCCAGGAAACGGCCCCCACGACGCACGACCTGGGCAGGATGGTGTGCACGGCGTCCTTCGATTCCTCCTCCCTCGTCAGGGAGACCGTTCTTGGAGCCCGGCCTGAATGTAATGGTGAAACGGAATCTAGCAAAAAACAGGGACCAACGGGCCCGGCGGGCATTCAGACGCTTGGCAGTTCTTAAATATTCCAAGTTTTTGTGATCCGTTAATACCACGAATGGCAGGGCGGCCCCCTCCAACCAATGACGCCACTCCTGGAGCGCGAGCTTGATGGCAAGAAGCTCTCTGTCCCCCACATCGTAGTTTCGCTCCGCCGGGGACAAGCGCCCGGAGAAGAAGGCGCAGGGTCGTTTGACTCCATCCGCAGGTGACCGTTGAGATAACACCGCCCCCACCCCCGTATCCGAGGCGTCGACCTCCACGATGCACTGAAGAGAGGGGTTGACCTGGCTGAGGACCCGGGAGGAGGAAAACTCCGCCTTCAGTGCCTGGAAGGCCGCCGCGGCCTCTTCAGTCCACTGGAACCGGGTTTTAGGGGAGGTGAGACGGGTCAGAGGGCCGACGATGGCTCCAAAATTGGGTACGAAGCAGCGGTAGAAATTGGCGAAGCCGATGAATTGTTGCACCTGCTTTCTAGATGTGGGAGTGGGCCAATCTACCACCGCTTTAACTTTGGCTGGGTCTGGAAGCACCTGGTCGTGGGAGATGGCAAACCCGAGAAATGACGTCGTCTTGGCGTAGAACTCGCACTTCTCCGCCTTCACATACAGCCGGTTCTCCAGCAGCCTCTGGAGGACCCGTCTCACATGCGCCCAGTGCTCATCCCTGGATTTGGAGAAGATTAGAATGTCATCCAGGTATACGAACACGAATAGACCGATGAAGTCCCGGAGAACGTCATTGATCAGGCGCTGAAAGACGGCTGGAGCGTTGGTCAACCCGAACGGCATGACCAGGTATTCAAAGTGGCCGTTCGGGGTACGGAAGGCAGTCTTCCATTCATCTCCCTCCCGGATCCGGACGAGGTGGTACGCGCTGTGGAGATCCAGCTTGGTAAACCAGGTCACCCCCTGGAGGGAGTGGAAGGCAGTGTCCATCAGGGGCAGGGTGTAACGGTCCTTCTCCGTGATGTCACTGAGGGCAAGGAAGTCGATGCATGGACGAAGGGAGCCATCCTTCTTGCCCACCAAGAAGAACCCTGCACCTAATGGAGATGAAGATGGGCGGATAATACCTGCACTGAGCGATTCCTTGAGGTAAGTATTCATGGCCTCCTTCTCCGGCACTGACAGGCTGTAAAGACGTCCCGAGGGAAGGGACGCCCCCTGGCGGAGATTTATGGCGCAGTCGTAAGGCCGGTGTGGGGGAAGAGACATCGCCTTGGACTTACTGAAGACTGCGCCCAGGTCGTGGAACTCCGCTGGCACCAAGGAGAGGTCTGGAGGCACGGCATCCTTTACCACGGGAGGAGAGGATGGAGAGCAGGCAGCAGATTGGAGACAGGTGCTCATGCAGAAGGTGCTCCAGGCTGTCACCCTACCGGTCTTCCAATCCAGGGCGGGGTTGTGGAGACGGAGCCACGGGTAACCCAGAATCACCGGAGACACAGAGGATGGCAGGATGTAAAAGGATATATCCTCCCGGTGGTTTCCAGAGACAATGACTGAGACGGGGTTCGTCCGATGAGTCACTTTCCCCAGGGACGCACCGGAGAGATTGATGAGGGCGAGAGGAGTTTTAAGGGGCTGACAACGGATGCCCAAACGGGTTGCCAGGCTTTGTGAAATAAAGCTGCCTTCCGCGCCTGAGTCCACCAGTGCGTGGGTGAGGTGCCCTGTGGGGTTATGGCAAAAACCGATGGGCAGCGACAAATGTGTGAGGGGAGTTGACCGGTTAGCATCCGCGAGGCCCCCTACAGTTACTCGCGGACCTCCCCGTTTGGCTTCTCCGGGCAACGCTTCACAGTGTGCTGGTTGTCTCCGCAATACCTGCAGAGACCCAACTCACGGCGTCGTTGTCTCTCCGCAAGGGGGAGCTTTGCCCGGCCCGTCACCATGGGTTCCGACTCCTCGGAAACCTCCGGTGGCGGTAACGCCAGGGGGCAAGCTTGGGACAGGCGTGACGAGGCACCCCGCGAGCGAGAAGACAACTTCCGCTCCGAGGCGCGCTCGCACAGCCGGTTATCCAAGCTGATGGTGAGAGAGATTAGCTCCGCAAATGTTTCAGGGATGTCCCGACCAGCCAGTTCATCCCTCAGACCAGAATTTAAACTGCGGAGGAAGATGCCACAGAGGGCGCATTCCTCCCAGCCAACCTCCTCCGCTGTAACCCGGAAGTCAATGGCATACTCCGCGGCCGATCGGCTCCCCTGCTGAAGGCTGAGGAGGCGATCGACCTGGACACTCTCAAAACGAGAGTGATCAAAGACTTCCAGGAACTGGTTAACGAACTGGCCATAGGTGAGGATGGCATAACTGGGCCTTGCCATTACGGCATAAGCCCAGGTAGGCGCACGACCCTCCAGGAGATTACCTATATAGCCAATTTGACTGTGGTCTGAGGGAAAATCTCCGGGGACGCGCAGGAACACCGACTCACACTGCATAATGAACCCCCGCACTCCACCGAGCTTACCGCTAAAGCGGGCGGGGGTCAGGATAGGCGTGAGTCGGGCTGGGACACCCGGAGCAGGCTGGACGACCACTGAAGCTACGGAAGCTGCGCCTCCCTGACAAGCTGGGGGGAACGGCTGCCGAGGGTCCAGGCGGTCTAACCGGTCAGTAATCAAAGTTAACTGATTAAGAATCACCTGTTGCTGATGAGCTATTAAATCCACCCGAGCCTCGAGGGTGCAAAGTCGGCGTGTGAGCCCGCTGTCCGCCGAGCCGATCTGCTGAAGCCGTACTGACATAATGCACGGCTCAGGAGACACACACTCAGGCTCAGAGTGAATTTAACAGTTTTATTCAACAACAGGGAAGTGTGGTTGCGTGTCTGTGATATGTGGATGTACTGGTGGCGGACGTCTGCGTCAGGCACGGAGGCAGGAAACCGTGCAGCCGGACAACCCTGGGGAGAGAGCACAGGGAAAAGGTAACGGGCACCAAACCAGTACAAATGGCTAAGGATCTTGTTGGCTTACTTGGCAGGGCAGGTGGCAGGCGTGTACAAGGGTGAACCTGGGAGACAGTGACCTGATGATGCACCTGACAGCAGCGAGAAGACGGCGATGCAGAGGCGAAGTCCGCCGCCGGGAATCCACCTGTGCACAGGGGTGAGATGGGAACGACAAGAGAAGATATGCTTACGCTGTAGATCTTGCTGGAAGGCGAGGGGGTTCCTCTGCAGCAAGTTGGCCGAAGGCTTCAGGCCGAAGCCCAGGGCAGAGTGGTTTATATTCTGTGCTGCTGACGAGGCGCAGGTGTGTGCGCAGCTGGCGCCGCTAATGAGCGGCGAGTTGTAACAGTGTACTGGGAGATGGCATCGCCACACAAGAGCTATGCCATGAGCCTGGGCTACGAGCTGGTGATGGCCCTTATCGAGATCGACGGGATCAGTTCCAGCGCTCGCCATCACACTGTCCCCAGTGCCTCACGCTGGCACCTGGACCTTGCTGAGGCGACTACCAACCGCCATCCTTGCTACGCTGACCACCCTGAAATCACGGCGAGGATGGCGGACATCTCTGCTCACCAGGAGAAGCTCCATGGGCTGGAGGGAAACTCTGGCAGGAAGCTGAAGTGGAGGCATCCTCGCTCCTTGTCTCGGGATCCCATTCCTGTCCCCTGTCCAGTCCAGGAGTTCGCACCACCCAGGGGTCATCCCCAGCGGAGAGAGACGTCTGCCAGGATTCCCTCGGCAAATCCTCAGCGAAAACCCCGTCCGGATCCAGTTCCGGGTAGCCACACAAACTCTGTCTCCCAGCCAGCTGCAGCCTCTGTGTCTCGCCAGAGGGGTAAGACAGCTGCCGCCACCTCCGGGTTGTATGTGCCTCTTCCCCGGCCTGCCTTGGCTGTTCCTCCCTCCTCCTTGACGCTCTCTCCAGTGGCTGAGAACTCCACGAGTCCGGCTCCGGCTGTGCCTGTCATCGATCCGGTGTGAGTGGCTCCTCCTTGTCCTCCCGGGGGGCCCTCCATCACCATCCAAAGGGGAAGGGAGAAAATGAAGCCCACCGCAGCAGCTTCCATCGGCCCTCAGTGGATCAGGCAAGTGTCTTTTCATTCTTTTCCTTCACTGGGTGAATTGCCTTGTTTGATCCCTGGGGGTGGAGTTCGGGGTTCTCAGTCCCCCGAGCCGTCTCCACCTGCTGTAATCATTAATTGTGAACCTGCTACCTGTGTGTCTCCTTCCCCTGAGCATTCCCCGGCACCAGGACTACACCGCTGGACGAGGAAGGAGCCTGTGGCCCTGGAGTGCCTGGTTCCAGCCCCACAGCCACGTCATGGGCAGAGAAGGAGGGCAGACTGCCAACTGGAGCCTGCGCCGACGACTAAGCGTCCCCGGGTCTCCACGGAGGAGCAGTTTAACCCAGCAGGTCAAAAATCCCCTGCCACCATGCCGTGTGGGTTTTCAGCGTGGACGTCAGCGTCAGGGAATCCCCAGACTGAGGACACCATCATGCCGGCTGCGGAGCCCGCCGCAGTCGAGTGAGAACCAGAGGTGGACCTTCAGCGCGCTGAACCCGAACCTCGTCAAAGTCCTGGGCTGTGGTAGAGCCCAAGATAAGGCAAGTGCTCTATTTTGTCTTCCTTTCTTCTATTCTGGAGCATTTTTGCCTGTCTCTTGGGGAGATGAGCCGGGCACAGCCATCCGCTGCGTCCGAGCTTGTCTTGCTGGGCTCTGCCGCTGCCGGTGATTCTGATCCCGGTTTTCTTTTCTCCTCTGAGCCTTCTCCCAGGGTCACCGGTGATGAGCCTGTTCCGGTCTTCGCCTTGGAGGTTCTGGGTTCATGTCTGGAGGTCGCTCCTGGTGCTGCATCGGCCCAGTCGAGGTCCATCGTGGGTAGTGTACACAGCCCAGTCGGGGTGCAACGTGGGTGCTATTTTGACCCAATCGGGGTCCAACGTAGGTGCAACGCGGATCCAATCGGGGTCCGTCATGGACGTGGTTCTGGCCCAATCGGGGTCCGTCGTGGGTGCAGCACAGTCCCGCTTGGGATCCAACGAGAGCGCAGCGCCAGTCCGTGTGGAGTTCGGAGAAGGGGCTGCAGATCCTCTGCCTATCAACGCCGGACTGGTCCCTCTTTTCCCCATTTCCTTTTTCCCTCCATCAGGTGCCACAGGGATTCCCCGTAATTGGCTCGGCTCTTCCTCGCTATTCCTCGCGATAGGGAGGCCCTGTCCAAGTTCTCCCCTGCGGTCCTGGTGGCCTGATGACACGGGTCGGCCGCCTGGGAAACTGCTTCGCTGGTTTGGCGTTCTGGGTCGGCCACCTGACAAACAGGACTTTTCGTTTGGCGACCTGGTCCGACCGCCAGAGGTACGGTTTCTCCGGGCCTGGGACTGGAGCAGACCGCCCAAACTCTTTCTTTTCCCCCTGCTAGCGATCTGGACGCTGGATGCAGGTAGACCGCCTGATCTTGTCGTTTTTCTTTATTATTTCTTTGTGTTCTGCCTGCCGTCATCCCTGTAGGTTTTTTTTTCCTCCCCTGTAGTTTTGGGATGCCCTTGTGTTTTTTGTTTCTATGAACTATATTGTACTGCGTGTATTTCGCTGCTTTTTAGCGTGTTTTTTCATTTCCCCTTTTGTCTGGTATTATTGGGTACGTTGTATTTTGGTATGTGCCTGTATTTCAGTTTCTCCGGCCTCTATTGTTTGAGAGGCTCTTTTTGTTGCTTATGCCTGGTTATTTGTATTGTTTGTCTGGTATTATTAGGGCACGTTGTATTTTGGTAATGTGCCTGCATTTCAGTTTCTTCCTCTTATTGTTTGAGAGGCTCTTTTGTTGCCTGTGCCTGGTTATTTTATTGTGCCTGGGGACGGCAGTGGCTCAGGAGGTAGAGCAGGTCGTCCAATAATCACATGGTTGGCGGTTCAAATCCCGCTCTCCCCAGATATCCTGCCGTTGTGTCCCTGGGCAAGACACTTCACCCCCAATTGCTCCTGGTGGGTCTGGAAGCGCCATGTTAGGCAGCATGCCACCATCAGTGTGTGAATGGGTGGATAGCAGGATCTGTAAAGCACTTTGGTCATCAAGAGATGAGAATAAAAGTGCTATATAAGTGAATACCATTTTTATTTGAATTTTCTGTATTTCACCGCTGTTTAGCGTGTCTTTTTTTCCTTCCTCTGTTCGAGAGACACTCTGTGGTTGCCTTTTTGTTCTGTTGTCTGTGTATCATATTCTTTAGGCTTAGTATCTGTTATTTGTATCCATTGTTCTGTTTCTGTATTGTTACCTGTGCATTATGGAGTATTTTTGTGGTTTTGTTTTTTTTTTTCACTGCAACAAGCGACTGCAACAACTACAGGGGCATCTCCCTCCTCAGCGTTGTTGGCAAAGTCTACGCACGAGTTGTTCTCGTTCGTCTACAGAAGCTTGCTGAACGTGTCTACCCTGAGCCTCAGTGTGGCTTCCGCGCTGAGCGATCGACGGTAGACATGATATTCTCCATCCGCCAACTCCAGGAGAAATGCAGAGAACAGAACATGCCCCTGTACGTCACCTTCATCGACCTCACCAAAGCGTTCGATCTGGTCAGCAGAGAGGGCCTTTTCAAGATCCTGCCAAAGATAGGATGCCCACCAAAGTTGCAAAGCCTCATCGAATCGTTTCACACCAACATGCAGGGGATAGTGCAGCACGACGGCAACGTCTCAGAGCCATTCAACATATGCAACGGAGTGAAACAGGGCTGTGTACTTGCGCCAACCCTCTTTGGGATTTTCTTTGCTATGCTCCTGAGGCATGCCTTCAGCACAGCAACAGAGGGAATCTACCTGCACACAAGATCACCAGGGACCTCAAATGGGAGCTGACCATCAGCTCACTCATCAAAAAAGCCCAGCAGAGGATGTTCTTCCTGCGGCAGCTGAGGAAGCTCAAGCTACCCACCAAGATGTTAGTGCAGTTCTACACAGCCATCATCGAGTCCATCCTCACCACCTCCATAACCGTGTGGTACGCAGGAGCCACTGCCAGGGACAGACTAAGGCTGCAGCGCGTCGTGCGCACTGCTGAGAAGGTGATCGGCTGCAAGCTCCCATCTCTCCAGGATCTGTACATCTCCAGGACCCGGAGGCGTGCTGGCCGGATCATAGCCGATCCCTCACACCCTGGTCACGTACTGTTTGCCCCCCTCCCCTCTGGTAGAAGACTTCGGTCCATCCAGACTAAAACCTCCCGTCACATGAACAGCTTCTTCCCCTCTGCCATTAGACTGCTGAACACTAAGTGACTCTCGTGCACCATGTACAGCAGCTCAACCAGACTCATGTTAATCATCACTGTTTTCTTCCTGCATTACCGACTGCACTATATAGTTCTCCACAGTATCTGCTGCTGGCTAATATATATTTTAACTGTTGACCAGTATCACTTAATCTTATCCTACACTTTATTACATGTATAGTTTATTTCTCTTATCTTATCATGTTTAATGTTGCAGCACTGTACCGAGACAAATTCCTAGTTTGTGTACTACATGAACAATGGCAATAAACCTGATTCTGATTCTGATTCTAATTCTGATCTGACGGCAGGCTTTTCAACCTCGCCCGCCTGAAAGCCAGAACCAAAGTACGCAAGGCTCTAATCAGAGACATGCTGTTCGCAGACGACGCTGCAGTCGCAACCCACACACAGCAGGAGCTTCAGACCCTGATGGACCGCTTCTCCCAGGCATGCAAGGACTTCGGGCTTACCATCAGCCTGAAGAAGACTAACGTCTTGGCGCAAGGCACAGAAGCACCATCAACCATCACCATCGACGACTACGAGCTGGAGGTCATGAATCAGTTCACGTACCTGGGGTCTACGATCAGCAACAACCTCTCCCTTGATACAGAGATCGACAAGAGGATTGGAAAATCAGCCTCCACACTCGCTCGCCTCACCACACGAGTGTGGGAGAATCCCAAACTCTCTGTCAAGATGAAGATGGCAGTGTACAACGCCTGCGTCATCAGCACACTGCTCTATGGGAGTGAGACGTGGACAACATATGCCCGGCAGGAAAAGAGACTGAACTCCTTCCACTTGCGCTGCATTCGCCACATCCTGGACATATCCTGGCAGGACAAAGTGCCCAACACAGAAGTTCTGTCCCGCGCCGGCCTTCCCTCCATGTTCACTCTACTCAGGCAGCGCAGGCTCCGCTGGCTAGGCCACGTTCACCGTATGGAAGATGGCAGAATCCCCAAAGACGTCCTCTACGGAGAACTGGTGACTGGCAGGAGAGACGTTGGCCGCCCACAGCTGCGCTTTAGAGACGTCTGCAAGAGAGACATGAAGGCCCTGGAGATCAACACAGAGCGCTGGGAGGACCTTGCAACAGACCGCTCCAAATGGAGAGGCACCCTGACCAGACAGCTCAAGGCAGGTGAAGAGAGACTGACTGCTGCAGCAGATGATAAAAGGACCCGCAGGAAGAACCGCCACAGACCCAGCAGCACGGAGACCACCCACAAGTGCGACCTGTGTGACAGGGACTGCCATTCGCGCATCGGCCTGTTCAGCCACAGGCGGTGCTGTTCCAGCAGAGTAGACGTTTAGGATTCTCTTCCACGATCATCATAGACCGACGGAGGCCGACGACGACGACGATGGAGTATTTTTGTGGTTTTGTTTTTTTTTTTTTCCCCCATGCTCTGTAGTTGCACCATGTTCTGTTTTTTGTGTTTGCCCTTGTCATTTTTTCCTGATTCCCTGTCTTGATGGGTTGTTTTTTTTTCTGGGTCTGGCCCTCCTGACCTTTTTCCCCCTCCTCCCACCCTGGGTGGGCTGTTGTAGCCTTCCGGGTGGGGGGGAGGCTTGGATGTTACGCGGTGCCCGGAGTGCACCAGTTGGGGGGGGGAGTACTGTCATGGTCTGAGTGCCGATTTCATCCGCGCTCGGGTCATGCAGTATTTTCCTCCCATTCTGTGTTAATTCCTTGTGGCTCTCCGAGCTTTTATTCTGAAAGCGTCTTGGAGGGGCTTCTGGCTGTCAGAGCTGAGCTTCTCTGTGACAGTCTCCCCAACGTTCGGCTGAAGCCCCTAACCCTGGCTTCAGTCACTCCCTTGATCCTCCATGTTCCCAATAAGTTTCTCCTTGTTCTCTATATGTCGTTAGTGTGTCCTAGTCATAGTCTTTATTTGTATTTTTCCCCACGTGGCTCATTATTTTGTATCGTTGTTCCTTTCCTTAATAAATATGCAAACTCTACGGCTACCTATAGCGTCTCATTAGTGGTCCGCGAGGACCGCACCATGACACTGACAAGTGGATTCAGCATTTTTCTTCTAAACATAATATATATATATTACAAATGTGGTGCTTAAATCATGGTAAAAGGCTTATAAGTATGCAGAGCTAAACAGCAGAGTTCCACTGCTGAACAATTTTCTGGCAGTTCTCGCGCCAGGATTTTTGGGGTGGACCTAAAACAGGGCTGCTCTACATAATGCAGCCCTAACCCCGCCCCGTCACTGCCCTCAGGGATATAAATACCAGCCACGCATTTGCAGTGGCTCCCTGCTCGCGCTTGTGCTTGTGCTTACACAGCCTGCTAATGTTTGCTTGCCTGTCAGTTAACGAGATCCCTCCTTGACCACGAAAATGCATCTTGCCTGGATATTGCAAGGTAACAATTCTGTCTCAGCTGCAGCTTGGGTTTTTGGAGAGCCCATTCGTGATCACAGATGAAGCTTCCCTCCTCTGCCTCACCAGGACACCTCTTCCTGCCCAGCAGACAGCAAGAGTTAGCAGGGCTGGGACTACAAACACACCATCAAAGTGTAAGTAGTCTTGTATGCTAATTATAGTAAATTTAAGCTAGTTTGCCAAGTGCTAACGAAGTTCAAATATCTAATGTAAGTTCATACAGTATTACGTCAAACAGGTTCATTTTGTCTTCTTTTAATTATTTATCCTTTTTTTTTTCCTTTGAAAGACAAAAGTAAAATAGAAAGATGTCTTTACCTTCTTTACCTTCTTTACATGTTTCAACTGCACTGCAGCCTTCATCAGAAGAGTCAGCTGATTGCTGCCAGGTGACATTTATCAGCTGATTTTCGTAGGCGGGGCCAGCTCAGCAGATCTGTCAGATCCACCGAGCCGGCCCCGCCTCCCGCCTCCCGCCAAGAACGCCTCAACAAGGACAGTACCCTAAAAAGACGCACCAACCTCACAGTCCATGACATATCCAAATTACTACAGTTTGTTGCAAAATCCACTTATTTTCAATTCAGAGGAAAAATCTACAAACAAAAAGAAGGATTTGCAATGGGAGACCCACTATCAGCCATCACGAGCAGTTTTTTTATGGAGGATCTGGAAAATAAAGCCATCAACACAGGACCCACAATATGCAAACCCACCCTTTGGAAGAGATACGTAGATGACATTCTGGAAAAAATAAGGAAAGGACATACACAAGAACTCACTGACCATCTGAACAGTACAGACAGTACGGGGAACATAAAATTCACACACGAAGAGGAGGAAAATGGCACCATAGCCTTTCTGGACATGAAAATCCACCACAACGAGGACGGCAGCATAAAAATCACAGTCTACAGGAAACCAACCCACACAGATCAATACCTACTTTGGACATCGGAACACCCCACAGCACACAAGCTGTCAGTCGTCAGGACATTATATGAACGAGCCACCATCATCACGGAACAAGAAGACAGACAGGAAGAGGAAAACCACATAAAACATGCACTTATACGCTGCCAATATCCAGTATGGGCCATAAACAAAGGGAAACAGCAAGTCAAAAACAAAGAAAATAAACAGGACACAAGACATAGAACAAAAGCTGAAATCAAAAACAAGGACACCATAACTATACCATACATACGAGGGATCACGGAACCAATTCAAAGGATCATGAAAAAATACAAAATAAACACAGCAGTCAAACCACACAAAAAATTAAGACAGTTATTAGTACACCCCAAGGACAGAATAGAACAAGACAATAAATGCAATGTATTATATGAAATATCATGCAGATCATGTAACAAAACCTACATTGGAGAAACCGGAAGATTATTCACCACAAGAAAAAAAGAACACCAAAAGGAATGTGAGAAGGAAACGCAAGGACGACTCACAAGATCACAAAAAGAAAAAGCAGAACAAGAAACATTAAAATCAGCTATATCGGACCACTGCAAAAGAAATAATCACATCATGGACTGGGACAACACAAAAATTATTGGATCGGAGAGCAACAGACACAAACGTTGGATCAAGGAGGCAATAGAGATCAGAAAGCGGGGAAAAGACACCATGAACCGAGATGAGGGAGCCTTTATGCTTTCTCACACCTGACACCACATTCTCCAGAGACCATCTGACGGCGGGAGGCGGGGTCGGCTCGGTGGATCTGACAGATCTGCTGAGCTGGCCCCGCCTACGAAAATCAGCTGATAAATGTCACCTGGCAGCAATCAGCTGACTCTTCTGATGAAGGCTGCAGTGCAGTTGAAACATGTAAAGAAGGTAAAGACATCTTTCTATTTTACTTTTGTCTTTCAAAGGAAAAAAAAAAGAGAGAAAAAAAAAAGGATAAATAATTCATAGAGTATTATTTAGGAATAATGCTAGCTTGTGGTTAGAAATACTGTGTCATGTTCGGGGTTGTTTTCAACCCCATCCATGACTCGTGGCTGTAGGTTTTGATCATTGCTTATTAATTCCAGCTGGCAGATTGAGCCTTGCTCTCTGCCAGCCCTACGACCACGCCTCCTCCTCTTGCCAGACATTCACCAGCCGTATTCCATCACCACATGCACGCACACACACTCACACACACACACACACACACACACACACGCACACGGTTCAATCAGTCGCACATCTGTTTGCCACACGGCTGTGTCCACTTGCCTTAGTTAGTATATTGTGTACTTATTGGGAAGCAGTGTGCTCAGTCAGTGTGGCGGCTTAAAGTCAACATTGGACATCCTGGCTTACTGAATATTGGCCCCCTTTCTTTTGGACTTCACCATGTTTCTGCTCCAACGTACTTGTAAGTCTTTCTTTTGTGCCTTTTCCCTATGCTGCTGTCTGCTTGGAGCGCGTTTGGCATCTCATTCAAGCCAACAAGGTTTGTAGCCAGTTGTCTCATTCATTTTCACTGTGAATATTACTTGGAAAATTTGTATATTTTTTCCACTATCATTAAACATGTTACATTACTGCACGTTGGGCTCGCTCCTATTTCATATGTTCACTGCGAGATTACACAGCGGACATGACAGTAAGCCGCCACCACAAACAGCCCAAGCAGTGAAGTAACGTGCCATGTTTTTTTTCACTTCACTATTCCCTGTGTGTTTTTCCCTTTCCGGAGTTACATTCAAGATGGACTTACCGGGTAGCAGAGGCTATCCATTGCGTTTGGGGTGGAAATGTTGCCAAGCCCTGATGAAAATAGACGGGTTGATCTCGGCGGCACGCGTTTACTCTGCTCCAGACAACATTTTGTGGTGTGTGGGACTGGCAGACGCTGCAGCTCGCGGCTGCCCTCAGCTGAAGATGCACGCTGAAGGGAGGGAGAGAATTGCCCTGATCGCTGCGCTGCAGCGGGAGAACGGCAGAGCGGAGAGGAAGCACCCAGAGAAGCCCGGACGCACGCCGAAGAAGAGGCGTTCCTGGGCCTCAGCTGTTTTCCTCCACCAGCTGTCAGCACCCAGATTGCCTCTGTCTCCTGAGCCCGGTCTCACTCCATCGCCAGGGAATAAGAAGAAACACAAACGGGTGGGGCCGGCCGAGATCGATCGCTGTTCTGAGGAGAAGAGACCTGCAGCCATCTCATCCTCCGTTTTTACCTCCGCTAAGATGTGAGGGGCAGGTTACTCCTCTTATCCATCCCCTTCGGTGCCAGTTTTGAGGGCTTCTCTGCAGCCTATGAAGGAGCCCAGGGCTGTCACAGCCATGGAGAGGGATGTTACCTCACCAGCTGCAGCAGGAAAAATCATTGACCAGGAGAACAGGCAAGTAATCTCTTCATTTGTTCCTAAAATTGTTGAAAATTCTTGCCTGATCCCTGGTAGAGAGTCTCTGGGTGTGCAGTCCCCAGAGACCTCTTTACCTGCTGCAGCCATGAACTGATCACCAGCCCTCTCCATGCTCTCTACTTTCTCCCCTGAAAATACACCGGCACCGGAGGTGGACAACCAGGATTGGGAGGAGCCAGAGGTCCAGGAGTATTCTTCCCCGGTGAGCCAGACCTCAGCCGCCACGCTGGAGGAGTCACCAGTGTGGGTCACGACGGCTGGGACTACGATGACTGCAGAGACCATCATGCCTGCTGTGGAAGCTGCCATAGCAGAGTTAGCGCCTGAGCTGCACCTCCAGGAGGTCGAGCCTATGGAGACATCGCATGGATCGCTGGAGTCCTGGACGGCGGTAGAGCTTGAGCTAAGGCAAGTGCTCTCTTTTGTCTTCCTTCTTTCGATATTAGAGCATTTTTGCCTAGCTCAGGGTGAGGAGGGCCAGCTGTAGCCATACACTGCACCTGAGCTCGCCTCGCCAGGCTCCGCCACTGCCAGCGAATCTGACCCTTCCTTTTCCCTGTTCAAGTTCTCTTCTAGGGTCGCCTGAGTGAGATCCATGTCGCCGAACGAGTCCAAGGATCCAGCCTCGCCACTGGAGGTAACTGGGGCTGCTGCTGTTCCCAGTGAAGTCGACCTGGATTCAGGTCCCCATCTGTTGGAGGCCGTAGTTTGGGTTATGCCTCAGCCTGGGTCTCCATGGGTGCTGTGTCCCGGCCGGGGACCATCGTGGGTGCCGCACCCCTGCGTCAGTCCCACGTGGGTGCTGCACTCCAGCCTTGGTCCGCCATGGGCACCGTGCCTCAACCCGAGGCCCACCGAGGGTGCAGCAGCGACCCAGCCGGGTCTCACCGCGAGTGCAGCAGAGGTCCAGCTGGGCTCCACCATGGGTGCAACCATGGCTCGGTCGGGGTCCACCGTGGGTGCAGCCAAGCTCCAGTCCCATGGCGGGACCATTGAGGGTGCAGCCGAGGTGCAGCCGAGCTCCAGTCCCATGCCGGGACCACCGAGGGTGCAGCTGAGCTCCAGTCCTATGCTAGGACCACTGAGGGTGCAGCCAAGCTCCAGTCCCATGCTGGGACTCATCAAGGGTGCAGCCGACCTCCAGTCCCACGCTGGGACCACCGAGGATGCAGCCAAGCTCCAGTCCCAAGCTGGGACCACTGAGGGTGCAGCCAGCCAACTTGGGGACACCAAGGTCCTTTCCTCCCTTCCAGAGGTCCTCTTGGTGTGTTCCTTCCTCTTCTGCCAGGTTCCGCCGTGGTCTGCCTGGTCCTGCCACTAGGGACCACAAGGGCTCCCCTTCTTCAGTCCGGCTACCCACCTTTCAGCCTTCTGGTGGGTAGGCCACCACCTCGTTTATCCCTCCAGGCCTGGTGGATCAACTATGCAGGCCAGCCACCCGAAGGACTGGGTTCCTGGGTCAGGTGGCCCTTTTCCTCTGGCAGGCCACCTGATGCTGTTCTGCAGGCCGCCGTTGGCCTTCTGGGTGGGGGGGGGGGCAAGCTTTGTTCTCTGTTTTTGATGGTATGGTGGGTGTCTGGTATTCACCCCTTGATGGGGGGGGGGGGGCTCTGTCATGTTTGGGGTTGTTTTCAACCCCATCCATGACTCGTGGCTGTAGGTTTTGATCATTGCTTATTAATTCCAGCTGGCAGACTGAGGCTTGCTCTGTGCCAGCCCTACAGCCATGCCCCCTCCTCTTGCCAGACATTCACTGGCTGTATTCCATCACCACATGTACGCACAAACACACACACATACACACACACACACACACACACACACACGGTTCAATCAGTCACGCACCTGTTTGCCACACGGCTGTGTCCACTTGCCTTAGTTAAATTAAATTAAATCACCCTTATTGTCATTCAACTGTACAACCAATCATGTACAGTAGAACGAGATTGTGTTTTACCTATCTACTGTGTTAATCACACACACCCCAAGTGCAGAATCAGAAGCCCGCTGCCATGCAAGGCGCCGCCACAAATTTCCCTCCTCCATCCCATTATTGCTGAGCACCAAGCTGGACGGCAGAAGTTCCACTTTTATATGGTCTTTGGCATGACCCGGCCAGGATTTGAACCCCTGCCTCCCGGGTGTGGGGCAGATGCTCTACCAACTGAGCCACTACTCCGGTGAGCCACCACTCCGGTAGTTAGTATATTGTGTACTTATTGGGAGGCAGTGTGGTCAGTCAGTGTGGTGGCTTAAAGTCAACATTGGACATCCTGGCTCACTGAGTATTGGCTCCCGTTCTTTTGGACTTCACCATGTTGTACCTCAGAGCCTTTCTGCTCCAACATATTTGTAAGTCTTTCTTTTGCGCCTTTTTCCCTCTGCTCCTGTCTGCTTGGAGCGCGTTTGGCATCTCATTCAAGCCAACGAGGTTTGTAGCCGGTTGTCTCATTCTTTTTCATTGTGACTATTATTTGGACAGTTTGTATATTTTTTCCACTATCATTAAACACGTTACATTACTGCACGTTGGGCTTGCTCCTATTTCATATATTCGCTGCGAGATTACGCAGCAGACATGACATACTTTTACATTGGAACATGAAATCTTGACAGTTTCAGCATCATTCTGTGATTGGAGTCATATGTAACAGGTAGAGCTGTACCTGTATGTAGGCGATAACTATAAGCTTCTGCAGATGGTTGGAAGATCAAAGGATCTTGTCCCAATACCCCAGCCAATTAAGGCAAGGCAAGTTTATTTGTATAGCACATTTTGTGTACAAGACAATTCAAAGTGCTTTAAATAAAAACATTAAAACATTACAGCAGGTTGCAAAAGGAATACATAAGAATTTAAAAGCAAACTAAAAAGTAAGTTAAAGAGAAACAAAAACAAGCTAAAATAGAATACGACAGAAATAAAAGTTACAGTACACAGTATTTAGTAAAAGGGGCAAGCTACAGGATTTAAAGTGTCACGGGCTAAACCTGGGATGAGGTTTTGCGCTAAGGGTGGTAACTGGGACCTGTGTGGTGAACCTGACCCACTTGTACTTCCCTTACAAACCAGTAGTGGGTGTGAGTTACCCCTACTCTGGAGAACAAAACTGATGACCAGGTCTATGTTGTCTTTAAAACAAAATAGGTTTATTTGTCATTTCTCCTGTCATGAATTGCCCGTTTCACGGACGAGAAATAGGACACCAAATGCTCACTGTAGGTTTGCACATTTATTAACAAAAACACACACAAGAACAAATTATACAAACACCATAAATGAAATGAAATAACACAAACGCTGGAGGAAAGTTGGGCTCAACGTCAGTGGTACAAAATCAGGGAACGCCTGATCAAGAGGAAAGCGCAGCCGGAGGACCCCAAGAACTATGGGGCTCGATGGCTGAGAGAAAACAGCCAGGGGAAAAGGGCACCACGACGGAGCACACAACTTACCTTGACAGCAGGACCTAAACCATGAATGTAGGTCATGGCAGGGAAGAAGAGGAAGTAGACAAAGTTAGGAGAAGGGCACGACAATGGGCAGAGGTTGTTGCGTCTCTTAAATGCCCAACACATAATCACAGACAGGTGTAACTCATGATTAGTCAATGGGCAGCAGCTGTGCAGCCCCGAAGGAATTGACAGCCAGAAGCTGCACAGCGCTGTCAAAATAAACAAAGTGGAAACAGAAAATACACAGCAAAATTCAAAACATCATAAATAATCTTAGAGAAAACAGAAAATAAACAGAAAAAACACTCACTGGGCAGGGAACCTGGGCACGGCTCTAACCTGTGCCCCAGGATCATGACAGAGCCCCCCCCCCCCCCCGCCAAGGGGTGGGTACCACACATCCCAGGGTAATATCACAAAAAAGACAAGAAAAAACAAGCCTCCCACACACAAAGAGCCAACCCACCCTCGGGGGGAAGGAGGGGGAACCCAGGAATGGAGGGACTGAAACCAGAATAAAAAAACAAAAAGAAAACCAAAAGAAAACACTGATGAATCACACTCAGTCTGTCAGATGGCCAAATGGGACTCTAAGCCCGACTGTTCAGTGGGCAGAGCAGTTCAGGCGATCTTCCCGAGTCCCTTGACCCCCGCTATCTGTATTGGAACACATCCGGTGGCCTCCTCGTGCCCCAGAACCCATGGAAAAGCAGGGGTGGTTCGGGCGATCTATCAAAGTCCCAAGACCACCAGCATCTGTGCTGGGACATGTCTGGTGGCCGCCCCGTGCCCCAGAACCAACGAAGCAGCAGAAGCAGTTCAGGTGGTCTCCCAGCATCCCTAGGCCAATGAGTCACTGGAACTAGGGGGTGGCATCCCTCAGCAACAGGCGGCCATCCAAGAGGAACTTTACAGGATGCACCCACGGTGGCCATGGACTGGGGCTGAGTTGCACCCGCGGTGCCCCCAGACTGGGGCTGAAGCAGAGCTGTACCCGTGGTGGCTTCGGGCTGAAGCAGAGCTGCACCCACGGTGGCTCCGGGCGGGAGCAACACTGTGCCTGCGGTGGCTCTGGGCGGGAGCAACACCGCACCCTCGGTGGGTCCGGGCAGGAGCAACGCCGCGCCCTCAGTGGCTCCGGGCGGGAGCAACGCCACACCCTCGGTGACCTCAGCTGGAGGGGAAGCAGCACCCACGGAGGTCCCAGGCTGGGACGGAGCATCTGCGATGACCTCAGTGAGAGCAGCTGAACCCATGATGGCTTTAGGCGGCGAGCCTTGACCCACGGAGACTTCTGGCTCAGGTAGATCTTCCCCAGTGACCCTGGAAGAAGGCTCAGGAAAAACAAGGAGAAAACAGGGTCAGAGCACTGGCAGTGGCGAAGCCCGGCAAGGTGAGTTCAGGTGCAGCTGATGGCTGCACTTGGCTCTCCTCCCCATGAGCCAGACAAGACCTTTCCCATAAAGAAACAATAGGAACAGAAGAGGGCACTTGCCTGAACTCGAGCTCCACCACCGTCCAGGATTCTGTCGATCCAGGCAACGATGCTTCAGGCTCAGTCCTCTGGAGGTCTGGTTGTGACTCTGCTGCGGCAGCCTCCGCAGCAGGCATGATGGTGTGTGCTGTCTCGTCCTCCCCAGATGAAGTGGACCATGCTGGTGGCTCGTCCGGCGTGGCAACTGGGGGTTGGCCCTGCGTTGGCACTGGGTTCAGATCCTCCAGGGCCACTGGCTCCTCCATCGTCCGGCGGCTCCGTTCAGGGATCGGCAGACACTCAGGGACAGGTGGAGGAGACACGGAAGTAGCGGGTGAGAGACAAATATTAGCAGCTGGCAGAGAAAACCCAGTGGACTGCAGAGACTGGGTTTTCTCTCCAGAAACCAGGCAAGAATTTTCATTTTTTTAGGGATGGAAAACAAGAGTTCACTTGCCTGAATTTCTGGGAGGTGGTGGTTTCAGCTGCTGCTCCGGGGTCAGGCTCCGTCCCTCCAGGAGCCTCGAGAGCTGTCTGGGTGGAGGGTGATGACTTGGACTTGAGGTGGGAGTGGTGAGCCTTCCACCCCCATGAAGGCGTCTTCAGTCTGTGTTGAACTGAGGGAGAATCTTCAAACAGCTCCACAACTCGTTGTCTAGTTTCGTATATTTGTGTGAGAAGAGGAGTCAGGCCTGGGTAGCTCCAAAGACTGGGACAAGTCTCTATCAACCCAGCAGCAAAGTCCATGAGGCCAAAAATGGTCTCAGAAGTGTGGGTGACCTGAGCCTTAGAGGCACAATCCACTACATGATCAGCCACCGCACACTCCCTCCTGACTTAGTCCAAAAACCCAGAAGTCTATGGTGATTATACCCTCTACACTTCAGACAAAAACACACAAAAAAAAACAAAAAACGGCAAAACCTACAGCGGCTGGTGTCCACACTGGTCGTGCCCTTCTGTCATGAATCACCCATTTCACGGACAAGAAATAGGACACCAAACGCTCGCTGTAGGTTTGCACATTTATTGACAAAAACACACACACAAGAACGAACTATACAAATACCATAAATGAAATGAAATAACACAAACGCTGGAGGAAAGTTGGGCTCAACGACAGTGGTACAAAATCAAGGAACGCCTGATTAGGAGGAAAGAACAGCCGGAGGACCCCGAGAACTATGGGACTGGACGGTTGGGAGAAAACAGACAGGGGAAAAAGGCACCACGACGGAGCACACAACTTACCTCGACAGTGGGACCTAAACCATGAATGTGGGTCATGGCAGGGAAGAAGAGGACGTAGACGAAGTTAGGAGTAGAGCACGACAACAGGCAGAGGTTGTCGTGTCTCTTAAATGCCAACACATAATCACAGACAGGTGTAACTCCTGAGTGGACAGCAGCTGTGCAGCCCTAATTGAATTGACAGCCGGAGGCTGCACAGTGCTGTCAAAAATAAACAAACTGGAAACAGAAAATACAACACAACAAAATTCAAAACATCATAAATAATCTTAGAGAAAACAGAAAATAAACAGAAAAACACTCACTGGGCAGGGAACCTGGGCACGGCTCTAACCCGTGCCCCAGGATCATGACACCTTCAGGATTTCGCAATGTTGCAATCGCATCAGTTCACGCAAAATCAGCCAATCAATGCAACTATTGCATGACCTTGCAACTTTGTCCAATCACCACAACTTTCCCGCAATTTTGGTCAATCCTCATCAACTTCTGCCAATTTCACCAATCAAATTTGTCTCTGACTGTCGCTGAAACGTTCAGTCTAACCAATCAAATGCATTGCTGCACCGTGTTCACTTCTGTGTTTACAATGAGTATTACCAGAACACATCAGCAAACAGAGTGTGTGATTTTAAAAAAAAGCACTCACCCACGAGGTTTCCAACACCATCCCTTCCTCCGTCTCCCCCAGCCTGCTGGTGGACGTCTCGTCACGTCTCCATCCTGACCGCATGTACGAAGCGCTGGGTTTGTGTTGAAAAACATCTGCCTGCCCCAAAAGCACCCCGTCACAGGAGCGCGCGTGAGGAGAGACACTGCAAAACCACAAACACAGTGAGCAAGTCTAACACTACAGCCAGTGTTTGAACAATTTATACATCTTTAGAGGTAAAATCATTACTACATCTGGTCGATGAGCTTTGAAGCTGTGGATCTCCATTCTGGACGGACAACCCCCCACCCCCACCCCGCTGTCCCTCCGTAAATGAAAGGTGTGCATATATGTGTATCAAGACCGATGTGCAGCAAACAGACAGGTAGGAGTTAGGCACAGAAAGAGAGAATATTGTCTGTAATTTCCATCCATCCATCTTCTACCGCTTTTCCGGAGGTCCGGATCACGGAGGCTGCAGTTCAAGCAGAGAAGCCCAGACTTCCCTCTGCCCAACCACCTGCTCCAGCTCTTCAGAGAGGATACCAAGGCATTCCCAGACCAACTGGGAGAAGTAGTCTCTCCAGCGATTCCTGGGTCTGCCCTGGGGTCTCCGTCCAATGGAACGTGCCTGAAACACCTCCACGATCTCATTCTTTCAGCCACTACCCAAAGCTCATGACCATAGGTGAGGGTAGGAACGTAGATTGACCGGTAAATTGACAGCTTTGCCTTAGAGCTTAGCTCCCTCTTCACAACAACGGACTAGTACAACGTCCGCATCACTGCAGATGCTGCTCCGATCTGTCTGTCAATCTCTTGCTCCCTTCTCCCCTCACTCGTGAATAAGACCCCAAGATACTTAAAACTCCTCCACTTGGGGCAGGAGCTTGTCCCCAACCCAGACAGGACAATCCACCTTTTTCCGACTGTGGATCATGGACTCGGACTTAGAGGTGCTGATTCTCATCCCAGCTGCTTCACACTAAGCAGCAAACCGTCCCAGTAAGACCTGTAGGTCATTGCTGGATGAAGCCAACAGGACAACATCATCTGCAAACAACAGAGATGAGATCCTGTGATCGCCAAGCATGATACCCTCCGATCCTTGGCTGTGCCTAGAAATCCTGTCCATAAAAATTATGAACAGGATCAGTGACAAAGGGCAGCCCTGGCAGAGTCCAACTCTCACTGGGAATGAGTCCGACCAAGTGCTGGCAATATGAACCAAAGTCTCACGATGGTCGTATAGAGACCGGATATCTCGCAACAACAACCTCGATACCCCATACTCCAGAAGCACCACCCAACAAAAAACCACGAGGGACGCAGTCGAATGCCTTCTCCAAGGCCACAAAACACATGTAAACTGGTTGGGCAAACTCCCACGAACCTTTGAGGATGCTCGAGAGGGTAAAAGTTGGTCCGATGTGAAAAAAAAGACTCCTATAGACAATACAGAGCACCAGAATAAATCATTTTTTCCTCTCCACGCGGTACGGAGTGGTTGGGGATCATAGGGAGTTTTCAAATGAAAGTGCTGCCAATAATTTCCAAATCTATACTCTTTAACATGCATTCAATGCAATTTAGCTGTTGTAATGGATATTGTGTTAATGTTTGTATTTGCTGCTGCACAAAAGAGTTCTGTATAGCAGAAGTTTCTGCTTAATTTACAAATCACTATAATGGGAAATTTTTGACAATCCTGTGTTTTTCTTGTATTGTTATATGGAATATCACTGCAGTAAACTGAAAAAAAAGCATCTCCTTTAAAATTTGTAATTCTTCCCACAACTTTTAGTGCAAAAAACACTCTAAAAACATCGTAACTTTTTAAAAAAGCTCCCGCGAATTCAGGCTTTTTGGGCCGCAACAATCATAAAAACATCCTGCGAAATCCTGGAGGGACTGAAAGCTGGCAGATAGCGTTAACTACTTTTACTTGAGCTACAAAAGACAGGTGCCTCCAACGATATGCGAGCAAAAGTGCACACTACTTCTTCGTGTTGGTGACGCAAGCTAGCTGCTGTCAGTAGCCGTCCTCTTTGGCTGGTGGTTGTTCCTCTTCGCCCAAGAGACATGAACACTCTACTAACCGGCACTTATTATGGCTACTAACTACTGCAGCAAAGTCGGGCATCATGGCCAAAGAGTAGGTAGAAGGGAGCATACCCAGTGGCGCAATGGACATGGCTATTATATGCCAGGACTAGCTCAGGCAAATACTCCTTCCAGTTGCGTTTCTTTTCTGGAGGAAGGGACCTCAACATTTTGTGCATGGTGCGATTGAAATGCTCACATTGAGCATTGCCTTCTGGATGACAGGGGCTTGTTCAGCTCTTGGCAATTCCATAAAACTTACATAGCTCTTTGATGACGCTAACTTCAAAACTCAGACCTTGGTCAGCATGGAGTCTGGCTGGACAACCATAATAAACAAACCAATGTTTTACTAGGGCAGCTGTGGTTGTCTTTACCATCTGATCTTTTGTTGGTACAGCGATCGTAAGTTGGATGAACATGTCTGTAAGCACCAGCATATTTTCATAGCCCCCGGCTGAAGGTTCAAGGAGAATATGGTCCACAGCTAGCACCTCGAGAAGGGTAGTGACATTGGTGCAGGTCATGGGCGCCTGTGTTTTGGGGAATACATCTCTTACACTGTTGAATCCAGCAATGTACCATACAGTGCATCCAGAAAGTATTCACAGCGCTTCACTTTTTCTACATTTTGTTATGTTATGGCCTTATTCTATAATGGATTAAATTAATTTTTTCCTCAAAATTCTACACAGAAAACCCCATAATGACAACATGAAAAAAGCTTTTTTGAGATTTTTGCAACTTTATTAAAAATAAAAAACTAAGAAATCACATGTACATAAGTATTCACAGCCTTTGCTCAATACTTTGTTGATGCAACGTGGCAGCAATTACAGCCTCAAGTCTTTTTGAATATGATGCCACAAGCTTGGCACACCTATCTTTGGGCAGTTTGTCCATTCTTCTTTGCAGCACCTCTTAAGCTCCATCAGGCTGGATTCGAAGTGTTGGTGCACAGCCATTTTCAGATCTCTCCGGAGATGTTCAATTGGATTCAAGTCTGGGCTTTCGCTGGGCCACTCAAGGACACTCACAGAGTTGTCCTGAATCCACTCCTTTGATATTTTGGCTATGTGCTTAGGGTTGTTGTCCTGCTGAAAGATGGATCGTTGCCCCAGTCTGAGGTCAAGAGCGCTCTGGAGCAGGTTTTCATCCAGGATGTCTCTGTATATTGCTGCATTCATTTTTCCCTCTATCCTGACTAGTTTCCCAGTTCCTGCCACTGAAAAACATCCCCACAGCATGATGTTGCCACCACCATGCTTCACTGTAGGGATGATATTGGCCTGGTGATGAGTGGTGCCTGGTTTCCTCCAAACATGACACCTGGCATTCACACCAGAGAGTTCAATCTTTGTCTCATCAGACCAGAGAATTTTGTTTCTCATCGTCTGAGAGTCTTTCAGGTGCCTTTTGGCAAACTCCTGGTGGGCTTCCCCGTGCCTTTTACTAAGAAGTGGCTTCCATCTGGCCACGCTACTATAAAGGCCTGATTGGTGGATTGCTGCAGAGATGGTTGTCCTTCTGGAAGGTTCTCCTCTCTCCACAAAGGAATGCTGGAGCTCTGACAGAGTGACCATCGGGTTCTTGGTCACCTCCTTGACTAAGGCCCTTCTCCCCCGATTGCTCAGTTTAGACGGCTAGCCAGCTCTAAGAAGAGTCCTGGTGGCTCCGAACTTCTTCCATTTACGGATGATGGAAGCCACTGTGCTCATTGGGACCTTCAAAGCAACAGGAATTTTTCTGTACCCTTCCCCAGATTTGTGCCTTGAGACAATCTCTGTCTTGGAGGTCTATAGCCAATTCCTTTAACTTTGTGCTTGGTTTGTGCTCTGGCATGCACTGTCAACTGTGGGACCTCATATAGACAGGTGTGTACCTTTCCAAATCATGTCCAATCAACGGAATTTACCACAGGTGAACTCTGATTAAGCTGTAGAAACATCTCAAGGATGATCACTGGAGACAGGATGCACCTGAGCTCAATTTTGAGCTTCACAGCAAAGGCTGTGAATACTTATGTGCATGTGATTTCTTAGTTTTTTATTTTTCATAAATTTACAAAAATCTCAAAAGAAAACTTTTTTTCCGGTTGTCATTATGGGGTATTGTGTGTAGAGTTTTAAGGAAAAAGTGAATTTAATCCATTTTAGAATAAGGCTGTAACATAACAAAATGTGAATACTTTCCAGATGCTCTGTATTACTTACCAGCTCACTGCTATATCGATATACTAGCTTCAAATTGGCTATTTTCAGGGATTTGGTAAGCCATTCACCCTCACACTCCTTTGTATAATAGCTGAAAAAAACACAGAGCATCCTGCTTTATACAAAAGGCCAGCTAATCACAAGACTGTTGCATAGTAGGTGCATGACATCATCCAATAATGGAGACTGAGAAACAGCATGAACTTGCAACTGGACTCACCTCTTTTCTTATTCTCCAGAACTGGGGGAACGATATAAGTCCCACTGGAAAACTGAAGTATAAAGTGAGAGTCACTGACAACAGAGAAGATTGCACCAGATGTAAAAGCTAACTGGATTGTGTTCATTTCATTTGGTTAATTGCAGTGTTTATTGTATTTTCTTTTATTTATAGAACATTGGCATCAACTGGGGATAAATTGTCCTTAGGTAAGAATTTGTGAGTGAATGGTTGTCTGTCTCTCTGTGTTGGCTGTGTGATGGATTGGCAATCTGTCTCTTGCCCAAAAACACTGGGATAAGCTCCTGCACCCCCCGTGACCCAGAAAGGATTACGCGATTGAAGATGGATGGATGGATGGACGGATGGATGGATGGATGGATGGATTGTACAACATTTCAGATTTGAATAAAACATGAACTCAACGTAAAGTTCAAATTTGGACTTTATGAGGAACTGAGTCACATTATTTTGGTGTCTTATTAAAAGACACTAAATGAAGACAAAAGGTACTTCAAGAAAGTTGAAAGATTGCAATATGAATTTGGGAGACCTATTTGGGACACCTATTGTGAACTAGCTAGTACAGTTATCAAAAGATTCTTTAGCATCAACATGTGTCATTATTTACTGAGGGAACTAATGCGAACACACAGAGACCAGAATTGAGGCAAGTGAAGGTATTTATTGATCTACAGTATTTACAATGATGAGGCTGGGCCCGCAGAGCAGGGAGTATTAACTCCTGTTCATGCCAGGGATTTAATGGAGGTAAGTAAGGTTTTAGTAGTTTGCAGGAGTGAGTTCTTACTTCTGATTCAGAAGTGTATTCCAGGCAAGTTTTTTCAGCAGGTAGTATGTAGGCCAATGAATCTGTTATACTTATGAATGGTGAGTAAAATTCCTTACTTGGATTGTTCCTGAGTGGCTTGAATTGGTGCGAGGTTTTACAACTGGTGGGGTACAGAATGGACAAAAGAGGACGACTCCTGCCGTTAGACCTTCTTTATACCCACGGCATGGTGACATTATCCACATGTCTGTGGCGAACATTGTGGTATTTCCCATATGCCACCCCCCGCCCCACCGGGAAAAACCAGAACCTTCCTGGTGATGGTTAAACTTAGCTGGGTGTGGCATTGTGGTGTCACACGGCTAACACAACACAATACAGTCAGCACCATATGATGTAGAATAGCGATGAGACTATGACCGGGTACAGCGCTGCGGGAGTCACTACACACTTGCTAACATACATTTATATGGACTGGCTATCGGTAGATGTTACACCTAAGTCTAGACCAAGATCTCAACCAGTCCTGTTAGAGGGAGCTGAGGTGGAGGTTGTGGAGTCATACAAATATCTCGGGTTGTGGTTGGATAATAAATTGGATTGGACAACATACATTAGCCACTTGTATGGGAAGACACAAAGTAGGATGTACTTCCTAAGAAGATTGCGGTCCTTCAACATCTGCAGCAAACTTCTGCGGATGTTTTACCAGTCTGTGGTTGCCAGCGTCCTCTTTTACTCCGTGGTGTGCTGGGGGGGCAGTATATCCAAGAAGGATGCATCCAGACTGGATAAACTGATCAGGCGGGCTGGCTCTGTGGTCGGCGCGAAGCTGGACACCCTGGTGACGGTGGCAGAGATGAGGACTCTGGATAAACTGTTGGATATAATGGACAACGTCAGCCACCCTCTGCACACCGTCATCAGTGACCAGAGGAGCCTGTTCAGTGAAAGACTGCTCCTTCCCAAGTGTCGGACCAACAGGCTCAAGAACTCTTTTGTCCACCATGCCATCACACTCTATAACTCCTCACTTGGGGGGGGGGGGCATAGAGTACAGATGACAGTAGGGTATTCATAGTGCAATAACCTTAACTTAACCACACTTGTACAAGCCATATTTAGCCTTGCATTTATATTGTGTATATTAAGTGTTTATTTTTTTCTTTTTTGCTTTTCTGATCTGTACGCTCCTTTTATGTGCTGCTGGAAATTTTAAATTTCCCAGAGGGAGTCATCCCAAAGGGATTAATAAAGTTAAGTCTAAGTCTAAGTCTCTACACCTGCGCAGCATACACATGTATATTTACAAGGCTAGACAACTAACATGAAACTCATCTCGTGTCAGGGCTGTAATGCAAGCTTAATACAACAGTGTATTCTTACCAGTGCTGTGACTAGCATATGCATGGTGGTACAACATAATGCAGCATGATGTTGAGCATTACATTTAACCAATGTTTAACTGATATTTTGGGTACACAAAAGCACAATATGGTGAATTAGCTTCTAAGACCCAAACCATAAATCACTTCAGGTTCCATACACCATAACCATTACTTTTGAACTAATATGTGAACCTGGGTAACTGGGTAGACTACCGGCATAACCCTGCATGGTTGAGTGGATTATTCTGCCACTTGAATCAACCATGCTCTGCTTAAACATATTAAGAAAAACTGGGTTTGCTGGGTTTATTATTTATTAGATTGCGTGTCCACCAAACGTGTTTTTTCCGCTCTGGGCGGCTATTTTCCATTCATTCTCTATGTAGTCCAGTGTTTACAGTGCTGAGCGCCCTTGGCACTGAAACGCTCTCGGCGGTGGCCGTTTTTGTCTCAAAGCTCAGGGCACTGAGAACTGAAAAAAATTCAACTTTTCAAATTGCAACTGAGTTTGTCAATGTCAGACCTTAAACAGCCAATCAGAATTGCTGTGTGGGCGGGACATAGGACGCCGGTACTAGTCTGTACTCAGACTCCTGCTTTCCGTGTCATCATATTTTACATCCAGAGCTGCTAGAATACGTTTCCTGTCCATTGTTATTTAGAGATCAGTAGAAAGTCTGACAATAGGAAAAGCGGAAGTGCTGAGCTGAGAGTGACAAGCTGTTGCTGGAATACATGGCACAGACTTTTTTTTTCTAGAGTGCAGCGCACAAGTGCTGAAGAAAAAACAAAAGCTCAGGGCAGTCGGGCAACAAAAAACGTATTTGGTGGACACGCAGCACTACAGTCCAGCCTTAGAGGGCATCTGATGAGTCTGCAGTGGGCGTGGCCCTGGAGGAGCTGGCCACAGCGGACCTGGGTGCCATCTTGCTGAAATCATGGCTCGCTCATCAGCAAAGTCCCAGTCTGGGTCCCACACTGGCTAAGTCAGTTCCAGTGTTGGGCCTCGATCCAGAGCAGCTGGTGGTCTTACCTTTGGCAGACAGCTGGCATGCCATCGTGAACCATCGGCCATCTGGAAAGTTTACTGGCCCCAGTTGCATGGTGACCTGCATCGGCAGTGAAAGGAGCATCTGCAGGTCGTCTGGGCATTCAGATTGGTGGACCCAAACCCAATCGAGCACCATGAGCACGGACCTGGTCAGCTTCAGGCGACGCTATCTCTTGTAGCTGAACCGCAGTTCCATGAGGCTTGTGCTGGGCGAGGATCTGAGTCGAGTCTGGGTTCTGCTATCCGTGCGGTGTGAAGCTTGGAGCGGCTGCACACACGTCTGGATGAAATGTGCTCGGGCCATAAGTGGTCAAAGTAATTTGTGGTTGTTAATGGTGAAGCCTAATTCGTGAAAAAGGTCACACCCCAGGATGTGACCTTTTTCACATCCTGGTGCTTTCCAGGTAGCACCATGCATTGCTACCTGGAAAGTGAATGCTGAGAGGACTCTGGACCCCTTGCAAACTGTTAACGTGATGGTTCCTACCAGGTTGATTTTGGTGTGCCTCCGTAGAACTCCACCACGTCCAGCTTGATTGCATGCTGAGGGAAGAACCTCTTCACTGTGACCCAGTTCATCAGCAACCTTGTAGTGGCGGTGTCCAGGAGTAACAGCAGAGTGATATCATCCAGCCTCACTGTGTGCCACTTGTATGCCGAATTGCTAGAGTCCACTGAATGAATGTTTGTTGGCGAAGGCAGTCCAATTGAGCTGGGTTGCAAGCTCGTTATTAACCATGTTGAATGTCACGCTTTGGCAAAATGGTTAAGCTTACTGCAGCACTGGCATCTCTGCCCTCTTGCTAGGCAGAAGCACATGCATGTTCGGTGCGCTGGGGAACCACAGTTATCACACGTTTGGCATCCCATGATGTCTTGTTGTCCCGTGGTGTTCACCTCCACATCCTCCAAAAAGGTTGCGGTGTCAACTTGCTCTTCTGCCAGGACAACTGCATGAGCTAGTGGGGTTGTTGTTGTGAAGCTCCTAGCTGTGATGTTAGCTGGGCAGCAGCCTCCAACTGGAATGCTAACTCCACCACCTTTGCCAGCGGCAGGTCGACCAGCGCCATTAACAGCTTCTCCTGCAGCCTCGGGTTGGTGGTGTGCTCTGCTAGCTGGTCCCGTACCATCTCGTCTTCTAGCTGTGCAAACCTGCGTGCAAACCTGCGTGTACTTGCCAGACAGCAGAAGTCGGCAACAAACTGCTGAATCGTCTCTTCCACTCTCTATCGGTGTTGGTGAAACTTAATTCTCCTCACCAGCACACTCTTTGGCGTCACGAAATGTCCAGCCAGTAAGGCGATACATTCGTCATAGGTATCAGCGAGGCCCAATGTTTTGAACACGTCCCTCACTGCCGAGGCTATGTGTCAGCATGGCACGTCTTCGAACCAACAAGGCCACAGAATGGGCAGCTCACCTGGATTGATGAGGAACAGCGGCAGGGGGGCCAAACACGCTTCCATCTTCAGGAAAATAACAAGTTTTCCTCATTGCCCAGTGTTATGTCTGGGTAATGAGACCAGTGGACACATTCTCTGCTGAGGGTTAGCTTTACTGAACAGGCTAACACATGTGCAACAAGCTAATGGGAGTGTGGTACAGGTTGTGGACAGGTTGAAGGCGGAGTGCCAAAGAGGATGATACCCACCGTTAGGCGCTCTTTATACCTACAGCATGGTGACGTCATCCGTGCCTGCATCCCCACGTCCGTGGCGCACATTGTGGTATTTCCCATATGCCACACAGGGCTCACCCAGATCTCTGACAATGTGGGAATTTCACAACAAATCTTGAAACTAGTGATGTAGCCAGGAACTACATCATCAGGAACTACATTCAGCTTGTCAGACCTGAACAGGATTTTAATCAGCTAGCTTTGTCTTAAAAGGTATGAGCTTAACAACAAACTTGAAGATGCAAAGATTTTTGATTTGATTAAATCTGACCAGTTTTCTAGTTTTGAACTGAAGATATGACTTGATTTACATTTTTTTTTGTTTGTTTTACAAATACTGTACTCTAGGTCAAGAATGGCATGTTTATTTATTTAGTTAGAAGTGAGCTGGTGTTGACCACATTGAAAACATGACATTATTTCATCTGGAATCTTATTGTGAGACTACACTGTATTTACAGAACCTTATCATGCCCAACTTAGCAAGGTTCTTGGAGATGATATATGGGCACTTGAGTCCACAGAGAGAGGAAAGCTAGACAGTGCATCAGGAAATGATTAACAGTCTAACGGAGAGAAGGATAAGATAAATTGCTGGGCAGAGAGAGCTAGTCACCAGAGAAAAGGTGAAATCCAGAGTATATTGCCTGATACCTTTTCCGCATCTCGGACAGATACTAGTACATAAAAAAAAAATCACAATTCAGCAATTTAATTCAAAGAGCTAAGTCATGAACTTTACAATTTAAAACAAAAAAGGGTGTGAAATAGCTCACTTTGCGTGATGAACAGAGGAAATATGAATGTTTAAAGGTGCACTCCAGCACCTCAAAAACAAATATGCACGTAGTGCCCAAAATAGTATATTGTGGCTTTTTACCCATAAAAATACTTTCATTGCCTTAGAATTGCTTGGAAAAGGAGTTTAAATCTTGCACCTACTTAAGTAAGCACGGATCTATGAATATTCTAATTAGTGGCCTGCAGGGCTTTCAGGTGAGTGGTTGCCACGCTCCCGACCTGCAGGGGTTGCACGTGATTGGTCAGCGCGACTCCTGGTGGTTGGGCTGCTAGTCTGTTCAAGACACTTCAGGATGTTAAAGTTTTGCCTACAGTGGATATAAAAAGTCTACACACCCCTGTTCAAATGCCAGGTTTTTGTGATGTTAAAAATGAGACTAAGATAAATCATTTCAAAACCTTTTCCACCATTAATGTGACTTATAACCTGTACAACCCAATTGAAAAACAAACTGAAAGATTCAAGATTCAAAGCTTTTATTGTCAATACGTACTACTATACGTGCAGGACATACAGGAGAAATGAAATGGGGTTTTTCTCTCTCTCTTCATTGGTGTGCATTTTATAAAAAAGAAAAGGAATAAGGCTGGAAAAAAGAAAAACCAATAGCAGCAGTCTATGTACAGTGTATGTACAGTAATGCAACCCGTGGTGCCAATGGCAGCCAGAAGGACCCTGATCTCCATAGAGATAAACGATTAGCTATAAGGCTACGTGTCCACCAAATGCGTTTTTTGTCGCCCGACCGCCCTGAGCTTTTGGGGGTTTTTTTCAGTATTTGTGCACAGCGCTCTGGGGAAAAAAAAGTCTGTGCCCTGTATCCCAGCAACAGCTTGTCACTCTCAGCTCAGCACTTCTGCTTTTCCTATAGTCAGACTTTCTACAGATTTTTTAATATCAGTCTCTACATAACAATGGACAGGAAACATTTTCTAGCAGCTCTGGATGTAAAGTATGATGACACAGAAAGCAGGAGTCTGAGTACAGACTAGTACCGGCATCCTATGTCCCGCCTACGCAGCAGTTCTGATTGGCTGCTTAGGTCTGACATTGACGAGCGCAGCTGCAGTCTCTGAAAAGTTGAACTTTTTTCAACTCTGAGCGCCCTGAGCACTGCGACAAAAAACGGCCACTGCCGAGAGCATTTCTGCGCCGAGGATACTCAGCGCTGTAAATGCTGAACTACATAGAGAATGAATGGAAAATAGCCGCCCAGAGTGGAAAAAAGCATTTGGTGGACACACAGCCTAATAAATAATAAACCCAGCAATCCTATATACAGACAGCTAGAGATGAATACCCGTAGTTGCATTTCAGTGTGGTAGTGTAGGTGCAGATAGTGACAGATATGATTGCACGTGGTCAGTATGGCAGTGACACAGACAGCAGCAGATATGACATTTGTGCAAATGGTTGTGGTTAATGTGCAGAGGCATACAGCAGCAAAAGTACAACAAACAACAATATTACTGTTGGTGTGCCAGTCTTTCTGCACCAACAGCTGAAGTAGTTATTGTGTGGGTGATTGTGCCTCCATCCGGGGGGGAAGTGAACAGAGTTCAGGGTCCTGATGGCCTGATGAACGAAGCTGTTCAGCAGTCTTGTGGAGTGGGTCCGGAGGCTTCGGTACCTTTTCCCCGAGGGCAGGGGGCTGAAGAGGGAGTGTAGGGGGTGGAAGGTGTCGCCTGTGATGCTGATGGCTCTGCGGGTGAGGCAGGTGAGGTAGATGTCTGAGAGGGGGTGCAGGGACAGGGCCAGCAGGGTACCGATGATCTTGCTTGCTGCTTCCACTATGCATTGTAGTGTCTTCCGGCAGGCGGTGGTGCAGCTTCCATACCACGCCATGATGCAGTTGGTGAGGATGCTCTCAATGGTGCTCCAGTAGAAAGACTGCATGATGGGGGGTGGAACTCCTGCTCTCCTCAGTTTGCAGAGGAAATGGAGGTGAGTTTGGGCCTTCTTGGCCAGTGACATGGTGTTGTTGGACCAGGTGAGGTCCTCAGAGATGTGCATCCCCAGGAACTTGGTGCTACTCACCCTCTCCACAGCTGCACCATCGAAGATCAGAGGGGGGTGTTGTGTGTGACCCCTCCTGGAGTTGACCACAACCTCTTTGGTTTTTCCCACGTTCAGGAAGAGGTTATTGTCTTTACACCAATGGGCCAGTTGGCTCACCTCATTTCTGTAGTTGGCTTCCTCGTTGTTGGTGATGAGGCCCATGGGGAAAAATCAAAAGTAAAAACTTATAATAACCTGGTTGCATAAATATGCAGACCCTGTTATAACTGGGGATGTGGCTGTGTTCAGAATTAACTAATCACATTCAAACTCATGTTAAATGGGAGTCGGCACACACCTTCCGCCATTTAAAGTGCCTCTGATTAACCCCAAATAAAGGTCAGCTGTTCTAGTAGGCTTTTCCTGACATTTTTGTAGTCACATCTTACAGCACAAGCCATGGTCCGCAGAGAGCTTCCAAAGCATCTGAGGGATCTTATTGTTCAAAGATATCAGTTGACATGATTTGGTATTTAGACCCAGAAGCAGACTACAGACTCAGTTGGAAAGTGTAACAATGATTTATTGTGCAGAACGTGACGTGAGGTGCGTGGCGAGTCTGACAAATCTGCAAGGAGAAGAGAGAAGGGGGATGAGCAACTGCGACACAGAAAATGTCACAGACGTAATGAATTGTTGCCTTACGGGTCAGAGAGCTGCAGGCTGTGAAACCGCCGGCGTTCCTTGTCTCCTTCCCAGCTGTCGTGACAGGTGAGTGAGTGGAATCCTGGTGCAGATATTTACAGTGAGGGGCTGAGACTCTCCTGAGTCAAGGGAGTAAAAGAGAGATCACTGCACAGTTCATTAATGTCCACTTACAGGTGTTGAGCTGGTGACAGGGGCTCCCTTCCATCGGGAGGACTGAATCCTGAGTCCGCCAGGAGGACAGGAGATCCAGAACTGCCGGGAGGATGAAGCCTAAGTCTGGCAGCAGGATGGTCCACCTGTGCACAGGTAAGTGGAGGATAACATAGAAATGGGGAGGCAGACAGATAGAAGTTTAATCTTACAGTTCCCACGGAGAAGAAGCTGAGTGAGGAGCTGTCAGCTGTAGCGTGTTAAGTCGACGTCCCCGTGAAGTAGTGAAGTTCTGCTCCCTATTTAAAGGCTGCACAAATGAGAAGCGGCTGGTGAACCTGCAGCAGCTGTGGGGCACAAGTAATTGGGGAGACAAAGACAACAGAGTGCAGCCAGGATCATGACATCAGTCAGGAGAAGGGTACAAAATAATTTCCAAGGCATTAAATATATCATGGAACACAGTAAAGACAGTCATCATCAAGAGGAGAAAATATGGCACAACAGTGACATTACCAAAAACTGGACGTCCCTCCAAAATTGATGTGAAAAGGCAAGAAGAAAACTGATCAGGGAGGCTGCCAAGAGGCTGACAGCAACACTGAAGGAGCTGCAGGAATATCTGGCAAGTACTGGCTGTTTAGTACATGTGACAACAATCTCCCGTCTTCTTCATATGTCTTGGCTAAGGGGTAGGGTGGCAAGATGGAAGCTTTATCTTACAAAGAAAAACATCCAAGCCCAGCTACATTTTGCAAAAACACATTTGAAATCTCCCAGACACATGTGGGAAAATGTGTTATGATCTGATGAAACCAAGGTTGAACTTTTTGGCCATAATTCCAAAAGATATATTTGGTGCAAACACAACACTACTCATCGCACAAAGAACACCATACCTAGAGTGAAGCATGGTGGTGGCAGCATCATTCTTTGGGGCTGTTTTTCTTCAGGTGGAACTGGGGCCATAGTCAAGGTGGAGGGAATTATGAACAGTTCTAAATACTAGTCAATGTTGGCACAAAACCTTCAGGCTTCTGCTAGAAAGCTGAAGATGAAGAGGAACTTCATCTTTCTGCACGACAATGAACCAAAGCACACTTCCAAATCAAAAGAATGGCTTCACCAGAAGAAGATTAAGGTTTAGAAATGGCCCAGCCAGAGTCCAGACCTGAATCCGATCAAACATCTGTGGGGTGATCTGAAGATGGCTGTGCACAGGAGATGCCCTCACAGTCTGACAGATTTGGAGCATTTTTGCAGAAAAAAGTTGGCAAATATTGCCACATCAAGAGGTGCTATGCTGATAAATTCCTACCCAAAAAGGCTGAGTGCTTTAATAAAAGCCAAAGGTGCTGCAACAAAGTATTAGTCTAAGGGTGTGCATATTTATGCAACCAGGTTATTGTAAGTTTTTTATTTTTTATTTTCCCCTTAAAAGATTTCAGTTTGTTTTTCAATTGGGTTGTACAGGTTATAGGTCACATTAATGGTGGAAAAAGTTTTGAAATGATTTATCTTGGTCTTTTTTACATCACAAAAACCTGGCATTTGAACAAGGGTATGTAGACTTTTTATATCCACTGTATAGCTCCAAAAGTAAAAAGTGAAGCATTTTTCTGAAAACAGTTGAGGCGAGAGATAAATGTATAGTTGTCAAATATGGATTTACTTTTTACTAACAACCAGTCCCCTGTCCACCGGCAACTAAGCAGGGAGGGGAGAGGGGGAACCCCGATTTGAATGTGGCTGCTCTCAGCTCACAGTGCAGTGCCCCATCCACTGGCGAAGTGCGCTAAGAGCAGCTCGATTTGAATGTGGCTGTTCGAGACCACAGTCACGCACAGCCACATTCACATTGCCCCGCCTCTCCGCCTGTCTCTGCTCTCTCTCTCTCCTGCTACCCCAACCTGCTCTGCCTCAATTCTGCTGCTCCTCGGCTCCTCCCTCTTACCACGAGGTAGCCAAGAGTATCCATCTGATTGGTTAATGTTATAACCAACCAGGCTAAGCAGGAATAGTTATGTAGCTACTAACGGTCTGTCCAAATCTGCCTTTTTTGCAGGGTGGAGCTTAAGCAGGCATTCACAGTAGAAAAAAATATACTTGGGAGTTTGGGATGATTTTGCTTTTGATATGTTTTGTAAATCACAAGAAACATGTTACAGATATGTTAACAACAGACAAAAACTTGATTTTTGGCAGAGCATCACTTTAACTTTTTTAAAATTTAATTATTAAAAAATAACTTTTTCACAATATTATAATTTTTGAGATGTACTAGTAAAACACTTGCTTCTTACTGCTATGAAAGACCTTGGCTACATCATGAGATAGATCAACATGTTCACAGAGACGAGAAGTATTAGTGAAGCAATGACTTTCATCTCACACTGAATAAGCAGGACCAGTCACTTGTGCAGCCCAGTCTTACCTAAAAAATGTATATATTAATGCTGTGGTGACCCACCACAACCTACGGGACAGGCAGAGCGCTCAGCTGGAGCAATTAACAGAACAATGAGATGTATAGACGGATATCAATATGTAGATGTGCCTTGCAACCTCTTTTGCCCTACAGCTCCAGAGCAGAGAGGAATCCCGGCGCCAGTAATCCTGCTATTGATATGTGTGACTCTCATGTAAATGTCCCATGCATTCATGCTGTACTGTGATGCTAATATGCCATGCATACATTGTCTGTGGCTGAGTATATAAGCTGACTGTATATGCCTCACTTGAGCTCTCTCACTTGCTTGTTGCTGACTTAGAGACGCAGGGCTCACTCCAGCGCGCTGCCACAGCGCTGAGTGAGCCTCGTGATGGAGGATGAATAAAGCACCCTTTTAACCTTCAGTTCGCCGTGTCCGCCTGCACTTCTTTGAGCCTTGCCTCCACACTGGTAACCCTTATTCGTATCCTCCACAATGCATAGTTTTTCCCTATGAGAAAACATGCATACACACAGAAATAACATTTTTCACGGGCAGTGGATACGTGGCATTTACACCTTTAAGAAAAGTCTGCCAGCACCATAACGTTTGTCTGCCACTTTCTTTCTTTCTGTTTGACCATTAGAAGTGATGCCTAAAGCTGGATTCTTGCTGCACCTCTGCCGTCCGCGTACGTGTAACCGGAAACTTTGTGTGACGAAATTTATGTCATCGTCTCCACTCCGGTAGTGTCCGCAGTGCTCGATCACGGATGACCACGTGCAGCCCAAATTTTGTGACCGCACCGCCTGCCCATGACCTGAATGCATTGAAAAGTGCATGTGCAAGACTGAGCGTCCCATTCACAAGGTGGGGGAATACCAAGACAAAGTAGACAAAGAAGACAATGAAGAAGCAGAAGACAAGAATAAACATACAAGAATCATACATAAATACAGCAGCAGCATCTTTGTGGAAAAGGAGTGAAAACTGGGAAGTCAAGCAGCAGAAAGCAAGCAGCGTTTCTTCGTTGGTGAAAATCTTGATGTGTCAGCGCATTGGCGCTACCTATAGGGCGGGAGTGAAACTACAAATGATGGTTGTGTGCATGTGTCAACCGCTTGGCCTGGGTAGATGAAAAAAGTGAGCATGAACAGCGTCACGTGCGTGCCGGGCTCGTCCAAAGCGTATGCGGACCAAAGCGGGCTAGAGGGGAAATGCAGCATGAATAAGGCTTAAGCCTAATATTTTTCCTAATCCTAACCATTAGAGATGACAAATAAACCTAACATTTTCCTGACCATAACCAATTCATAGCTTTAAGATGACGTCACACAGCTGCCAGTCTCTATATGGGCAGCCATGTTGGGAGGGAAGCTGCAGGGGGGTAATTCTGTTTCATTAAAGCCGAAACTTATGTAAATACAGTATAGTGCACTACTGTGGAATAATTGGTTGTACAAACACTGGTGGGAAGGAGAAAGTGTCGTTTTATCGATTACCTGCAATTATTTTAAACCAAGGTGAGTCAACTCAGGAACTATCAGAGAAACGGAGGAGAATTTGGCTTTCTCATATTAGTATTAGTAGAGCTGACTTGGCGCCTTCCTTGTATCCCAACTTTCAGATGCTTTGACCATTTTGTAATAGGTTTGTAGAAATAATTGACATAATATTGTTGAAGAGTCTCTGATGCTCTGTGAACATTTTCACAGATCCACCTGCTCTGTTCTAATTAGCTCAGCTGCTGCCTGCAGCGCATACACACACAGAGAGCTAAACACACGTGCTTGTTCGTGTAACAGGAACTGTCAGGGACCTGTCTGAGCCAATTTAAGTGTAACACTTTAAAGCTACAGGATATTCTGAAGAGCCAAATCATTGTTTAGCCCTCCTTGCCATGTTTTTACCTTTGACTGCAGTCTGTACCATCAGCTGCCCACACAAGCAAGACAGAAAATGACAGAATAGTAACCTGAGGTATACCGTCCTGATGCCAAAATATCAGAGCAAAAGCTAATTAGCCTTTGGCTTTGAGGATTATTACAACTACCTGGGAGCCTAGAAATCAACTGTTTATTGTTAACAATGAGGATAACAATTAGACACCAAGACAACAATGTCTAACTTCATCTGAAAGCACCTGGACAGGTGAGTGTGCTGAAGCTAGCTTCTAGCTAATGCTAATTCAAATTAGATCACATATCAAAAAACGGAGAAAAACAAACAAGAGAAATTAAGTTGAGAGCTCTGTGAATAATTTATGGCAGGGCTATTCAATTACGAAATCAGTTGGGCCACAATTTGAAATCAAGACATGTAACTGGGCCACACATGTTAGCGATCTGTTGAATATAACAAATTTCAAACCAACACAAGTCAATATGACAAAAAATATGCACTTTTTATTCATTGTTTTGGTTTTAATTGTGTGTTTGGCATATGACAAAGGCACATCGAAAGTGTATAAAAACACAATAACAGTGCTGGGGTTGAGCAGAATTTGAAGTAGTAGAAATATTTTTCCTGTTAAACAACAATTAAAGGGCACCTGTAGTGAATTTTAATCAATAGCTATTTCAAAGGATCAAGTATGATACTAGTGGTTCCATCCGGTTTTGGTCATGATTCCTTCTCAAATATGTACGAGTTTCGAGTCACTGCTCTGTCAGTCAGTCAAGGTCAGGGACATCTTGTCTCCTCCATGGGTTGTTTCAGCACCGGTAGTTATGCCCAGTTGCTTTGTGCAGTTGACTGGGCTGCAGTATAGCAGTCAACAAAGTTTTAACATCAGAATTTTATGTAATTTTTTACAACCGTGTACAAGCAAATCTACCCGTTGTAGAGGATGCCTTCACAAACGAGACTAATGGTTTATGGTCTACAAACGCGGTGAAACGGCGCCCTTCCAACCAGAACTGGAAGTGGTGGATGGCCAAATGCAGGGCTAAAAGCTCCCTATCAAACGCGCTGTATTTACGCTCGTTATCGCGCAATGTTTTGCTGAAAAACGCAAGTGGTTGCCAGCTCCCTGCTACCAGTTGCTCGACCACCGCTCCCACTGCCACGTCGGAGGCGTCCGTGGTTAGCGCCATGCGAGCTGCTGGCACCGGGTGTGCCAATAACGCAGCGTTCGCGAGGGCCGATTTGACCTGTGAGAAAGCGCGCTCCCGGTCCGGGGACCACTCGACCTTAGATGCAGGTTTTTGTTTCTTTAATGCCGCGTACAATGGGTGCATGAGCCGTGCCGCGTTGGGGAGGAAACGGTTATAAAAACTGACCATCCCCAAAAATTCTTGCAGTGCCTTAAGTGTCTGCGGTTGGGGGAAATCCGTTATCGCGCGCACTTTATCCGGCAGCGGGACCGCACCCTCTGGAGACACGCGGTGTCCCAAAAAATCGATTTGCGCTACCCCGAATTGGCACTTCGCTGGGTTAATGATCAGCCCGTGCTCTGTCAGCCTCTGAAAAACGGCTGTGAGGTGGCATTCGTGCTCGGCTTCGGATGCACTGGCTACCAAAATATCATCCAAATAAGCGAATACGAAAGGGAGGCCGCGCAGCACTGCATCCATCATGCGTTGGAAAGTCTGCGCGGCGCCTTTGAGGCCGAAAGGCATACGTAAAAACTCGAAAAGCCCGAAAGGGGTTATAACTGCCGTTTTGGGTATGTCTTGCGCGCGGACTGGAACTTGGTGATAACCGCGCACCAAATCTATTTTGGAAAAGATGTGCGCCCCCGCTAAATGTGCTGAAAAATCCTGGATGTGCGGAATCGGGTAGCGGTCGTGTGCTGAAGCATTATTTAATCTGCGGAAATCACCACAAGGGCGCCACGAGCCGTCAGCCTTGGGCACCATGTGCAGGGGTGACGACCAAGAGCTGTTCGAGCGTCTAACAATGACCAGTTTTTCCAAGTTGGCGAATTCCTCGCGCGCGATGGCCAGTTTAGCTGGGTCCAAGCGCCGAGCTTTTGCAAAAACAGGGGGGCCAGAGGTAGTTATGAAATGCTCGACCCCGTGTTTGGCAACTGACGCTGAAAATGTTGGGACCGTGAGTGTTGGGAACTGGTTGAGTAATGCATGAAACTTACCACCCGCAGCTGTGACATTGGGATGTGCAGAAGGCAGGGCCACCCGAGCTGTGCAGGAGATAGAGTAGAAAGACAGTGCATTTACAATACGTCTATTAGAAAGATCAACTAACAAACTGTTTGAGCATAAAAAGTCAGCACCTAGTATGTTGTTGTTAACTGCAGCTACAACGAAGGTCCACTTGAAGGTGCGCCCGTGGAGGGACAGGAGGAGCGTCTTCTCCCCATAGGTTTTGATCGTGGAGCCGTTCGCCGCTAACACCAGGGGTCCGCTGGCAGGCGTCAGCATGTCCGTGTAGGCAGGCTTGACAAAACTTAGCTGGGAGCCTGTGTCCACCAGGAATTCTTTCCCTGAATTCGCATCTATCACGAAAAGCAGCTTGTTCTTCGTGCCAAGAGTCGCAGCTGCTACCGGCTCCCGGTCTTGGCGTTTCCCTGGCGCTGGTACCGGCACGGTGGAATGCATCTGCGCGCTTTCTCGGCGAAGCGCTGATGGTAGAAACAGAGGGTGTTGTCAGCCCCGCTTCTCCTGGCCTCTGCCGCTGCTGCCGTCAGTGGATCCGGTGCCACAGCCTCTGGTCTCCCCTCGTCTCGCGGGGGGGCGTTCAGCTCTGCTGCTGCCGTCGTGGCTGCGTGCCGTCTATGGGCGTTGACGAGCCGCTGCGCCTCCTGGCCCAGCTCGTGGTAGTCACGGTTGTTGAGTGGCTGCGAGCTGGCCAGGGTGACTCTCACTGCTGGCGGGAGCGTTCTGAGGAAGAGGTGGGCGAAGATAAAGCTGTCGTCATCCTCGCCTCTCAGGCTCATCATCTTCGCCATCAGATCCGCCGGCCTGTCTGCTTCCCCTTCTGTCAGCGCCAGGAGCTTCTCTGCTCGCTCTCCCAGCGAGGGAGTGAAGGCTCGAATGAGGGCGGCTTTCAGTGCGCCATACTTGTCGTCCCGGGGCGGGTGGTTGGTCAGGCTCTCCACCCGCTGCACTGTGAGGCTGTCCAGCTTCGCGACGACATGGTAGAACCTCGTTGCGTCCGCTGAGATTCCCCGAAGGTGGAACTGCACCTCCACAGTGGTAAACCAGGAGCGCGGGTTATGTTGCCAGAAATCGGGCAGCTGTAGTGTGGTAGCTGCGTTAACCCAGTTGGCTCCTGAAGAGTCCGGTGCGGAAAGCTCGCCATCACCGGCCATGGTTCGTCGTAGGTCACCAGTGTAGAGGATGCCTTCACAAACGAGACTGAGTTTATTTCTCAGGAAAGGTTTATTTGCAGTCTCATCCTCTAACAGCAAGTATCTCAACAAAAGAGACAGGACAATCTTTCCTCACAGCTCTTATACCCCCAGAGACACAAAACCCCCCACATCAAATATCACACCTTCAACCCACAGTCCTTCAGTAAACATATAGCCTCCGAGGCTCGTTGGCGTCTCTATTGTCTCTTCCGCCTCGGGGGCTCCTGCTGGGACATTGTCTCTGACTTCCCGTCTCTCCAGAAACCACTTCACACCTGCCAAGGTCTCTGCCGGGTCAGGTCCTTTTGGACGTTTGAAGTCTGTAGAGTATGCACCGTCATGCCTACTAAATACATGTGAGAGAAGATGCGTACCATACAAGCATGCCATATATGCGCCCTAAATGTGTGCCATACCGTGTATAATTTAATGAAATAAAATTCTAGTATATCAAGATTTATTCAGTGTGTTCTGAAGTTACTTGACTGGGAGCTTGCCTGTTTGTCAGGTCACCTTCAGGTGCTGGTTCCCAGACGTACCTGTGGATCATGCCGTCAATGAAGGCCATTTCCAAGGACGGTTTGTGCAGTATATATTTGTGCAGATTTTGCACTGTTTTCAACTTGGAGCTTGACCCACTGAGCATCTGCTGAACACTTTTACTTGTCCATAGTAAACACGTTTACTCATCCACGGTAAAGCCGGAATCAATTAGTGGATGTTACTTCTGGCCGGCAATGGCTGCTCCCCATTGGTTTTGGCTGAGTGGTTTTCATGGGATAAAATTATTCAGTATACTGACTCTCAGGGGTTATTTTTTACTGAATAAATGCATTTTTGGTTTATAAGTAATACCTAAAGCACGATTAATGTTGTTATGATGACCAGTACTGGTTTCCTTTAAATAAATAGAATGAAAAAAATAAAATTCTGAAAATAACCATTGTGGTCACATCTTACTAAGACATATCTCAATGTGCATAAAAACTCAATGTGCACTGATAGTAGCAGTAACATTTGCTCCCCTTTTGAAATAAAATATACTACATCCTGGTCATAACTGACCTTGGCACATCACAAAGTGCATTTAGCTGAACAAAAAATGAACTGTCAAACACTTCAGTGCACAAACCCCCCAAGAAAAGACTGATAACATTAACAAACATTGCACATCCATTATTGTGGTTTGTTTTGTTTTAAATCACTACTTGTGTGAGTAGGAACCTCTTTTGATAACTACACATTCCATTACACACGCATCAGTCCAGGCAGGGTTTGACCAACGATTTTCATCATCAATTTTGACAATGACATGTTTTAAGGTGCCTTCACACCAAACGCGAACAAGTGAATTTTTCGCGCGGCATGGTTATATTTTAACTCATTGTAAACATGCAAATAGACATGAATTCACCATCACAGTGAGTTGCAGACAGACGAAGTTGCCTTTATAACTTCTGCAGCTGTGTTCAACCTGCTGTTGAAATCCCCAAAATAACATCATGCTTAGGTTTACATTATCCGACGCGCTGTCCCTACCTCCAAAACTTCACAAGATGATATGCGTTTACATTGCTAGCCTGCTAGCCTTGTTAACATATCCGTGGCAGGAGTCCGTGGGTAAATAGCAACATCCCGATTCAGCTGAAGAGCTCCCAGTCCTTCTTTCTTCAGGTGAGTGTCAGTCTCATTTTCAAACTAGTTTACTCTCCAGTGTTGATAGTTTTACTCCGATGATGGCAGAATCTCAAAGCTAGCGTTATCCCTCGGATGCAAATGCGCAATTTCGCGTGTGCTCACCTCTTTTCGTTGACTGCTTTGTATGCATTTGCGCCCCCTGTTCGCATTTGGTGTAGGATTGGTATCTTGCCACTAGCATCGTTGGCCACAGTCATAGCCCACACTTCAAAACAAATGTGCTGCATTGTGGGTTGATGGTTGCTAGGCTACACGGAGTGTTGCATTTATGGTCTGTAGTAATTAATGGATTTTTGCAATTAAACGTATTAGCCTTTGCTTCTCTGGCTGGATCACAGACTGGGCCTGGGCCACTCGGAGGTTGGTTCTGGGCCACATGTGGCCTGCGGACTGCTAATTAAATAGGCCTGATTTATGGGCTGATATATGGATAAACATGAATAAAAGAATATTTTACTGTTTTTATAAATATTGCTTTGGTTTTTAAAATGATGCTGACTAGCGTACAGGAGCATGAGTCCAATTTCCATTTGATGTTTTTCTTAATTTTTACATGTTTAGCATTAAAAAACACAACAGGTGCTTAGGCCCCAGTTTTATAGCCTTTAAGTATTTTGTGTAAAGTTTTACAAAATATTTCCAAGTGAACAATCTGATTTTCTTCTACTTTTTCATCAAAAAAAAAATCAAATGTTTTGTTTACCTTGGCTTTGGGCACACAAAGGTTGTTGATTTGACACAATGCATGTCTCAGACCCAGCTGCTTACAAACTGGTTGTAAGCTTCTAGACCTTTGTAGGATCTTAGTTGTTTAAGAGTGTAAACAGCACTGGTACTGTACAGTAATAATTTAACAATGTCTGGATAGGTGATGCTAACCCACTTCTCCATGTCTTTTGGCCGGTTTTGCTTTGGAATGAGATAGGGGGCTTGCTTCTCAATTAAAACTAATTTGTCGTCATACCGCTGTCTGTTCTCATCATCAAGAGTTTCATAATACATTTTGGAGGTTTTCACTTTTTTTGTTCCATTTTGCTCCGTGATTATAAGATAAGATAAGATAAGATAAGCCTTTATTAGTCCCACAACGGGGAAATTCCAGGATTGCAACAGCACAGGGATAGCAACACTCAGAGCAACAATCAGAAGGCAAGAAAAAAAAAAAAAAAAAAAAACAAGCAAGCAAGAGCAGCTAATATACATATATACATATTACTATAAAATATATATATATATACACACACACACACACACACAGTGCAGAGCATTGTAGCTGGATGGAATAAATATATGAATATATGAACACACAGTGCAGAGCATTGTAGCTAGATGGAATAAATATGTAAATATATAAACACCCACAGTACGGAGCATTGCAGCTAGGTGGAATAAATATGCAAGTATATAAACACACACAGTGCGGAGCAATGTAGCTAGATGGAATAATATGTAGATATATAAAAACACAGTGCGGAGCATTGTAGCTAGATGGAATAAATATATAGATATATAAATATAAACACACCCAGTGCTGAGCATTGTAGCTAGATGGAATAAATATGTAAATATATAAACACACACAGTGCAGAGCATTGTTGCTAGATGGAATGAAACAGCATAACCGTCTACTTAGTTATCCTACATGGTATGATTATGTGGCCATACATATTCTCACCCTCCATAGCGACCGGTATGTTCCTAGTTGTATGCCGGAGGGGACCATTGTGTAAGTCTATTGCATCTTTTGCATTCAAAAAACTATTAGTTTGTTACGTCTTTTTGCTATCTCTGCGAGCAGCCCTGCTTAGGTTGTACAGTCTGACAGCCGTTGGTAGGAAGGACCTACGAAACCTCTCGGTTGTGCACCTGGGATGATGTAGTCTGCTGCTAAATGAGCTCCTCAGTGCATCCAGTATGTCCTGCATAGGGTGGAACTCGGACTCCAGCAGAGATGACAGTTTAGCCACCGTCCTTCTCTCTCCTATCTCCTCCATCGGATCAAGGCGCTGTCCCAGGACAGAGCTAGCTTTCTTAATCAGTTTGTTCAGTCTCTTCCTATCGGCTGCAGTAATGCCACTGCCCCAGCAGACCACTCCAAAAGTGATGGCTGATGCCACCACCGTGTCATAGAATGACTTCAGCAGCGCCCCTTGTACACCAAAAGACCTGAGTCTCCTCAGCAGGAACAGCCTGCGCTGTCCCTTCTTGTAGAGTGCGTCAGTATTGTGTGACCAGTCTAGTTTATTGTTCAGATGAACACCCAGGTACTTATAGGATGTCACCATCTCGATGTCTGTTCCCTGTATATTTACTGGTGCTGTGAGGGGCTGCCCGTGCCTGCGGCAGTCCACCACCAGCTCCTTAGTTTTCCTCGCGTTGATCTGGAGGCAGTTCCGATGACACCAGTCCACGAAGTCCTGGATAAGCCCTCTGTACTCAGCTTCATCTCCATTGGAGATGAGGCCAACGATCGCAGAGTCATCAGAGAACTTCTGTAGATGGCAGTGTGTTGTGTTGTGTGAGAAGTCCGCAGTATAAAGGGTGAACAGGAAGGGAGCCAGCACCGTTCCCTGGGGGGCCCCCGTGCTACTGATGATCGTGTCGGACACACAGTCCCGGGTTCTCACAAACTGAGGCTGGTTCGTGAGGTAGTCCAGGATCCATGATGACAGGTGCTGGTCCACCCCTGCGCGCAGCAGCTTGTCCTTCAGGATCATCGGTTGGATGGTGTTGAAAGCACTGGAGAAGTCAAAGAACATGATCCTCACCATATTCCCGGGCTTCTCCAGGTGGGACAGAGAACGGTGAAGGAGGAAGATCACCGCATCCTCCACCCCAATGCCATGCTGGTAGGCGAACTGGAGTGGATCCATCGCTGGTTCCACCAGGGGGCGGAGGTGAGCAAGGAGCAGTCTCTCCAGGGTCTTCATCAAGTGGGACGTCAAGGCCACCGGTCTGTAGCTGTTCAGGTCTTTGGGGTGGGAAGTTTTTGGTACAGGTACCACACAAGATGTTTTCCACAGCTGTGGTACCCTCCCCAGTTTCAGGCTCATGTTGAAGATATACGTCACAATCCCACACAGCTGGTCTGCACAGGACTTGAGGAGCTTTGCGCTGATGCCGTCCGGTCCCGGCGCCTTCCTTGTTTTGATCTTCCTCAGCTCCGTCCTCACCTGGGTCCTGGTCAGGGTCAGGATGGGGGGCTGTGTGTTGGGAGTGGGGGGGTGTTGGTGGAGTGGGGAGTGGGCAGCAGGACTTGATTTCTTTAGAGGCAGCAGTTGTTGTTGTGCAGACAGGGGGGAGGGCGGTTGGTCAAATCTATTGAAAAACAGATTCAGGTTGTTCGCCCACTCCCTGCCCCCCCGTGGCCTGGGGGGAGGTATTCTGGAGCCCCGAGATGGTTTTGAGGTTTCTCCAGACCCCGCTGATGTCGCTCTGTTGGAGCTTGTCCTCCATCTTCTTCCTGAAGCTGTCCTTGCCTTCTCTGATCTTTCTCCTCAGCTCCCTCTGTACGGACTTCAGCATCTCCCTGTTCCCCGACCTGAAGATCCTCTTCTTCTCTCTCAAAAGTGTTTTTATCTCAGGGTTGATCCAGGGTTTGTTGTTTGAGTGACGCCGTATGGTCTTGGTGGGAACGGATTTGTCCACACAGAAGCTGAGGTAGCCCGTGAAGGTGTGAATGAGGCCATCGATGTCCTCACCATGTGGATCGCAGAGCTGCTTCCAGGCGGTGGCTTCAAAACAGTCCTTTAGAGTGTCCATTGTCTCCTCAGACCATAACTCCACAGTGTGCATGGCCGGAGGTTGTCTGTGCACTAGGGGTTTGTACACCGGCCAGAGATGAACCAAGTTGTGATCCGATCTCCCGAGTGGGGGGGAGTTGTGATGAGGTGTACGCCTCCTTAGTGTTTGCGTAGAATAAATCCAGTGTTTTATTGTCTCTAGTGTGGCATGTGACATACTGGGTGAACGTGGGTAGAATGGGAGATAGTGAAACATGGTTGAAATCGCCTGAGATGAGGAGAAGAGCATCTGGGTGTTCTGTCTGCAGCCTGCTGGTTACTGAATGGATGACGTCACGCGCTGTCCCAGCGTTCGCCGTCGGATTTGCATAAACAACAATGCAGATCACGTGTGAGTGTTCTCTCGGGAGATATGTAGGCCTCATGCTAACAGCTAGCAACTCAATGTCTTTGCTGCAGTGTCGTTGTTTAACAGTGATATGTCCCGGTCTGCACCAGTTGTTGTTAACATACATTATCACTCCACCGCCCCTTGCTTTGCCACTGTCTGGTGTTCGGTCAGCTCGTATCATGTGAAAACCCTCCAGCTCAATGTTAGCATCTGCTGCTAGTTCAGTTAGCCACGTCTCAGTAAACAAAAGGAGAGAGCACTCCCGGTATGTGCTATCATAACGGGAGATAGCCGCTAGCTCATCTACCTTTCCCAGTATCGACCGTACATTTCCCATGACAACAGATGGAAGGGAGGGTCTGTACCTTATATTTTTTGTCCTCCGCCTTACTCCAGCCCGGCAGCCGCAGCGTTTTTCGCGTATCCCCCCAACATGGCAGGTGATCTTATTCAACCCCGCCGGAAGTCACTTGATCGAAAACTATCAATAGTGGAGTGAAGGCAGTGCCGTGTGGGATGCAAACTCACGACCTGTTGATTAAAAGTGTGTGAATAACCAACCACCATCCCCCGCCCACCAACTGAATAAGTGTTGAAGTGTTGTTAAAATGTGTGTTGTTTTGCTCATGCACAATGAGAATGGTATGTTTTTTTTGTACATTGGCAGAATGACAATGGGTGGTTGAATCTGCTCATGCGTAGCGAGTCATTTTTGCTCCATATCTCAAGTACATGTTGTTATTGTTTTTGTGCATGCACAGTGGGTGAAGGCATTACTCCATATCTACTCCATTTCTAGTCCGTATCTCAGATATGTGTTTTTATTGTTTTACATACAAATGAACATTTTTTTGAGGGGGCGGAAAATGTGCATTTGGTATGAGTTTTAGTGAAATAGGGTTGACTTTCATGGTATTTTGTCAAACTGAAAACTAAAAATACTCCTTTTTTTCAAAAAGGTTTCTGTCCTTGTAGAAAGTTTTTATCATACTGATTTTTGGTAAAGGGTTTGTTTTTAGCATCAGTATGGTTTTAATTAGTACTGGGAATATTAATGGGTTAACACAATTAATTACAGCATTAACTGATTAAAAAATATTAACACTCCCACGGCAATTCCTTTTATAGCAGAAACTAAAATGTGCAACAAAGATTCCACCCGGACAGTCTTTAGAGAGACACGTGATCAAGCTTGGGAATTTTATTTAATTCCAAATTTTCAAATTAGGTTGTTGGAGTATCACTGTTATAATATGAGGACATCTGGATGGTAGATTACATTTATTTAAACATCAGAGACTGAATCTCCAGCTTGTGTCACACTAACTGCTAACTTTTGGTTAGAGTGAGGCTAGCACTGTGTTGGAAATGTTCAGTCATTACTTCTGTTAACCGTTCCTGCTTCTGGTCTCCTAACCGTGGTTGGGGGACGCAGGGGAGATCTGTCTTCTCCAGGGCCGGAGGCGCTTTTCCTCCTCCGGGGTCAACTCCCGAGTAAAACCTCACTCTTGTTAAGCAGGAGATATGGTGGTACACAGAGGCACAGGCCGTATTGCTGAAGCGTTGGGGCTTTATTTACAGACTGCACTGTTATTAGCAATGATTTCTACCTGCTCCGGTCGCCTCGCTCTCTGTCTCTCATCCGCCCAAAATCACACACACCGTTCACTCGTCGGGGCCGTTCCACACACCCCTGGGGCGCGCCTCGGCTGCGCGCACGCACTCACTCACGTTCACGCACTGAGCTGTCCTTTCTAAACACCTGCATTAGGCACATCTTACAACACTACCCCCACCATGGATTGGCAATTAATACTAATTCCATTCCATCCAAACCATATAAAATTGGTACACACTCTACATTCGTACGCCTAGCAGTAGCAGTGTCCAATATATAACAGGGATTCAAATAGGTTGGCAGGTTACGAGTATCTATGCAGTGGTAAAACTAGCTCATTTGGCAGTGAAAACGTGAGGGGCAAATACATTTAAATACCATTGTTTCTAATTAAACAAGGAGGTACATTATACTTTGAAATCTATTTCTAGGCGACCGGGAGTAATACTGTCTAACTAATCAAAATACAATACATTCAATTAAAACAAAGTACATGTGGTATATGGAAGCATTGTTACTTCAGCTCTTTTTTTTTTCTTTTTTTTTCCTTTTTTTTTTTTTTAAAACAAACGTATAGAACATTACAACTAGACTAGAGTCTAAAATGTGAACTGGAGAGTCTCTAGTGCAAACAGGAACTGCTACAGTTGGTTCACTCAGTAACCCAGTCCCCGTAACGGTCCGGTCCTCTGCGCCGACGTTTGGGCCGTGACACGTGCTGAGCCTGATGGCGTGGTTCTCCCACCGCACCCCCACCATGGCCAAATATCACATGGGAAGGAGTGGGTGGAAGAGACCCGATCACATTGGGGGGTTTTAGCAGGTGGAGTGGACGGCCGGGAACTGCTGGGGCCATCACTGGAGGTAGTAGCGAACAGGTTGTACAGGCTGAGGTCCTGGTCTGCTGGGTCCCCGTCCACAGCCGGTGGCAAATTGCGCGGGGCTGCCGAATGGCGCGAACAAATCCTCTCCATCAACAGGTGCGCCCGCGCAGCTCTCATCACACAGAAATGGGCCACAATGTCCACACTTCGTCTCAGCCCGACATTCATGAGCCCTCACAGCACCTCGTCTGCACTCCTGACGATTAGCCAGCGACATGAACGGGTTTGAGTAGTTAGTATCTTGTTTGTAGATATCGGCGGGATAGCGAGCGGCCGCCGTGTCTCATTAGCTTAGCTGCCATCACAGTCACTCGGCCCAGCTGCCACTGTCCTTTTCTTCGGTACTCACCACCCTCTTAACAATGTGAGAGTCCCTTCGTGGTCGCTAGTGTTAACCGTTCCTGCTTCTGGTCTCCTAACCGTGGTTGGGGGACGCAGGGGAGATCTGTCTTCTCCAGGGCCGGAGGCGCTTTTTCTCCTCCGGGGTCAACTCCCGAGTAAAACCTCACTCTTATTAAGCAGGAGATATGGTGGTACACAGAGGCACAGGCCGTATTGCTGAAGCGTTGGGGCTTTATTTACAGACTGCACTGTTATTAGCAATGATTTCTACCTGCTCCGGTCGCCTCGCTCTCTGTCTCTCATCCGCCCAAAATCACACACACCGTTCACTCGTCGGGGCCGTTCCACACACCCCTGGGGCGCGCCTCGGCTGCGCGCACGCACTCACTCACGTTCACGCACTGAGCTGTCCTTTCTAAACACCTGCATTAGGCACATCTTACAACACTTCCATAGTTCTCTATATAGTGATTCAACCATTTTGTAGTCCTGTTGAAAATCTTAAATGATCATTCAGTATTTAGTGCACTCAAAATATCCCACAATGTATTTAAAAAAGTACAACCGATGGTCTCTACATTAGCCAACGTACACTGTAATGCAATGCACAGCTAACGGAGCAGTCAGAAGAGAGCTTTCACAACATAAACTACCTTAAGATATTTTTATTTATTAATGCAGTAAAATTGATTTGATTAAATATATATTTACTACCAAACATAGGTATTCACTTTTTAACGCCATCAATATGTTATGTTTTGCTGTGTTACTACTGTACATACTGTATGTCAAAGCTGATTCTGTTGGGATATTTGTAACTTTTGTCTTTGTCACCACCATCAGTGTACATGGTATGGATGGGATAGCTTCTTTGTAGTGCTAAGTAAGATAGGCATTGCTCCCTAGGAAAATGTGAGTCTAAGTTTTAAAATATTACTTAGTCGGGGATTGCAGCTCTTAATGCTACAATGATGAGCTTCATCTTATAGTTTGGGGGGCCCCTAGCGTTTACATACTTTTAACATGGTGTAATACTCAGACCCAGGAGCAGACACGGAAGACAACGTTTAAGGTAAGTGAAACAATAATCTTTATTGGCAATAATTTTGCAATATAGTGAGAGTGACGAGGATCTGGCAACCCTGCAGAGGAGAGAGCAGAGACAGTGGTAAGCATACAGGATAGTGACAGGGGGATAAATATTGTTTTTATACTTACAGGTTTCTTCTGGTGGAAGCAGTAGGGAACGGCAGCAGAGCCTCTGATAGTGGATGTCAGGGAAGGAGACCTTTAGTGCAGGTGAGGGGGCAAAAGGGAAAGGCTGGCCAGGCCTGGGTTTTGGGGAAAGGGAAATGGTGACAAAGATGATAAACGGTTGTAAATTGACTTGGGGGGGGGGGTACAGTCCAGGAATATCCAAATCCAATCTGTGAGGCAATTTCCAGAGTGAAAGGCAGGCAGGGTTCAGAGCACAGCAGACTAGATCAGGGCAGGCAGACAAATCCAATACAGTAGGCAGGCACAAAGTCCAGAAACAGGCAAAGGTCAGATCACAGCAGAACAAATCACAAGGTTAAATCCAGTTTAAGCACAAGCAGGATACAGGCAGGTTGTAGATCTGACCTGACAGAGGAGTGGGAGAGTGTCCTACTTATACTGCCCCACTGATTGGCTGCAGGTGGTGATGCAGCTGCAGGGAGAGGAGCACCATCAGTGGGGTGAGAGAGGCAGGCAGGCAGATCAGACAGGACACTTAAGCTGGGTTCACACTATAACATTTGGACTGACTTTTACTGATGTTTTGAAAAATCAGAGCAATCAGTCCAAACGGTGAAATTACCTTCGTGAGCACACACCAACTTTTACAAACTTTTGCTAGCATTTGCCAGCATTGCATTCGGCATTGTCAAACTTTTGCCAACTTAGGCTAGGGTATGTGTAGCAGTTCCCAACTTAGGTTAACTTAAGCAAACGAATACTCAGCGTAGTTCAGCTGACATCAGTGTCAAGTGGCGCTCATATAAAGATCAGCATTTGTGGAGGCTTCCTGCCATCCTGGACCTGTTTTTTTGGGTGGATTCACACTACAACGTTTGGACCAACTTTTACTAATGTTTTGGCAAACGTCTGGCTCTGCTGGCAAAAGGTGATAAAAGTTGGTGTTTGTTGACAAATGCTGGCTGAAAGGGTTATGAAAAGTTAGAGTGCCAAAATAATAATTCTGTAGATAATCTCCCATTATGCTCTATACATATTCTATACATACTCTGTTTGTATTCTTATGAACAAATATGTTAAGTGTTAAACTAGAATCTGAAGTGTTATGCAACCACAATCTGATAAACAGGAATCAGGCAGAGCTATAGAGCCCTCTTTCGCTCTCTCTCTCTTCTGTTAGTCAGGTCTATTACATTAGTTACGCACCCAAATCAGCACTCACACACACTTTTCATACTACATCTTAGGAGATAGTTTACGTGAATAGCGGATGGCCTGTTCACGTCAGAGTTAAACTGGCCAATCAGACGGATGCGTACAAGCCCATCCTATTGTACGGGGTTGGCCCAAACTGACCCGAGAAGATGAATGTAAGTTGAACCCGGAAGTCGGGGTCAGTCTGGCGATGCTCCCCAGGGTGCTGCGTCACACTGCACCCAGCGCTGCTTGCTTTACATGTGACCTCTGAATAAATGTTGCATCTTTGAATTGAAGAATTCTCCGGCTTTTTCTTGGATTTTTCAATCAAAGAATCGGGATTTTAACAATTTTGGTGCTGGTGACCTGGATTGAACTATTCTGAGACGAGTCCGGAACAGATCGGAAGGACCCTTTTTAGACGATTTTGGCACCCAAACAGAATGGTAAGCAGAAAACCCTTTTACACGAATTTCTGCACTTTGGCCATGCTAAATTTACAGTTGTCTGACTAAGGGGTATATCCGATCTCCAAATTTTATAATTTGGTTGGGAGTCACATGTAAAGTTTAAATAAATAGTCAAATAGTTTCAAGCAAAGGAAAGTGCATGTGTCCTATTATCAGTCTGAAGTAGGATGGTCACGATCAGGACGTACAATTCACGGGTGTTTAGTCCATCAAATGATAAAGTACTTTAGAGTCAGTCTGAACCAAAATAAATACGAGACTTAGGGAGCCAGGGTGATCAATGATCACGTGGGTTCATCTCCTCAAATGAAAATAGCCAGGGTTAGTAACCTAATGCCGGGGGGAGCCATTTAAAGTGTTCGATCCGATGCCGCTAGGGAGTGAAGCCACGATTGTTTAAATCAGTATAGCACTGAGCTTTAAGATACGGTGCTGCTTGTACTGGAGGACCTGCCGAGGCTTCAGTGAAAGTGCCCTCTGCTTAAAGTTGGACGAGTCGGTGAGATTCTGGGAGTAGTCTGTACCCAGAATTAATAAGACTTAGGGGGCAATGGCCGTGCCCGTCTTCCAAATTAAAAATAGCCAGGATTAGCCTGATGCCAGGGGGATTTAACTGTCCGACCCAATACCGTTAAGGAACGATGCCACGTGGGTGAAGTATTTCGGATGCAGTCTGTTCCGAAATAATTATGAAACTTAGGGAACAGCGGAATCAACCATGTTTGTCTCCCTAAATAAGGGAACCAGGGCTAGCCTGGTGCCGGTATTGAAGTATTTCGGATGCAGTCTGTTCCAAAATAATTACAAGACTTAAGGAACAGTGGAATCAACCGTGTTCATCTCCCCAAATAAGGGAAACAGGGCTAGCCTGGTGCCGGTACTGAAAAAACAAAAAACAAAAACAAAAACCTTTTGTTAATAATTTAAGGTACAGCACAAGAATCTTTTAACCATTCCTTAGTGAGCGACTGTCCATAATAATAAACATTGTTACTGTTTGTATTGTCTACAGTGTGCATGCTGATATCTGTTAATTCTTTGTCTTTAGGGGTTAAATGTGTGATTTGACAAATAACGGGGGTTGGGAATATCTACTGACCTTTTCTCATAGTATGATTTAACTAACGGCGCTCTCCGGGCCATGTGGAGAACAAAGGCGTGTGTGTGTTTTTCCACAAAGGAGAGAGGCAATTCACCCCCACTCCTGAGTGGAGTTGAGATCGTTTAAAACAGGCTGCTGAGAGGAGATTATTTGAGGTAACAGTATTAAAATGGAGTGCTAAATTAAAGTTGTAAGGTTATTCTGGCATGTTTACAGCTGAAGTTAAGGAGGCAGCGCTCCAGTTTCTTTGAAAAACAAGTCATGGTTTGTGGACAATAGGCTCCGGGGCCATCTTGCGCATTCACAACTGCACGTGGCAGAGGCGGCCACATGGCATTCAGTGTGCATGTGCAGGTAAACGTCATCTTGAACCACCTTCAAACTGCAGCACAGTGCCTCCATTGTGGGGCCAACTGTAGGAAGTGCACTCCTTCGTAAATCTGCCAAATAGAGCTTCAAATCTTCTTAATAAATTTGGAACCTTATCTCTCTGGCTGAAAGGAAAGCTTTAAGTCCGTGCACAGCAAAATAAAGCCCTCCCACGCTCGCTAATGCGGGTTTGATGTAGTGAGGCAAGGCCTGTCCAATCAGCTGGAGAGAAAAGGCTCAACTTTAAATTGGGCAAAGGGGAGATTTACTCCTACTTATACAATAAAAGTGTAGAAAAATCCTAGGTGGACAATATATAAAGGTGGGGTAATTTAAATAAAGAAAAGGGAAAACTGTGAATTGGAATAAATAAATAAATAAATAATCAGAATCAGAATCAGAATCAGCTTTATTGGCCAAGTATGCACAACACATACAAGGAATTTGACTTTGACTAAAAACTTGCTCTCGTTGTTCAGGTGAAGGATTTAAATAAGGATTCAATGACAACCAGAGTATGTACAGTAAATTACAGTCTGTCCACGTTTCTATAAAAGGATGCAAATATATACAGGAATATATGCAGTTATTTACTCGGACTAACCACACTTTGCAGAAATATATGAAAAAAAAATATACAATCACACAGTATTTCAATGTGGACTCAGATTCAGTGATATAATGTGAATGAAGTAAAAAGCAGTGTGAGAGTTATGTGCAATGTAATAATGGATGAAAAGTCATGAGTACAGCAACAGGTAGGACTAGGTGAATGTTAGGAGTTCATCAGAGTGATGGCTTGAGGAAAGAAACTGTTCCTGTGACGGGTGGTTTTGACCTTCAGTGATCTGTAACGACGACCAGAAGATAGAAGTTCAAACAGTTTGTGGCCGGGGTGTGATGGGTCAGCACAGATGTTTCCCGCCCGTTTCCTGGTTATGGACCGATATAAGTTCGCAATGGAGGGTAGGTCGGTACCAATGATCCTCTCCGCAGACTTAATGATCCGCTGCAGTCTGGTCTTGTCCTGTTTAGTGGCAGATCCAAACCAGACAGTGATGGAAAAGCAGAGGACAGATTGGAGTAAGTAAATACATAAATAAATAAAATAAAATAAAAATAAATGAATATATAAATAAATAGACAGAAGTTGTGGAGATGAGCATTGTGGAAGTGAGTGGACAGAAAATGGAAAGGGAAGTTTGGTTTTAGAGAAAAATTGAAATCTGATGAATTGTTAAAGTTTTGTGCAGGACACAAGAGAAAATATGGAGAAACCATTAGAAGAAGGAAAAAAAACGTAAGAATAAGAGACTCATGCTGCACCAGTGGGAACAAAAGCAAAATAATCAATAAATGCGATAAAACAGAAAAGGACAAAAAAAAGCTGTTTAATGGCTTGTCTGTTTCTCTATTAATCTGAGACGATGGTCATGGCTGTGGATCACTTCTCTCCCCCAGCGACTGTGTGAGTCCCTCTTCAGGCCCGCTGGAATTGGCTGCGTCCACCCTCCCCCTCCACGCCATCGCCTAGCGACCCCCTCCTCCCTCCGCAACAACAGTAAAAAGAATGTAAAATAAAGGGACATCAAAAGATGGGTCATAGATGATCAACTGAGCACACGTAAGTACAATAAATTATATTGTTGCTTTCCATTTACCTTCGGACAGCATCTCAAATATTGAATCTCATTCATGAACATTTAAGTGTTGGTCTGCATATGCCATACATGCTTTGCCAGGAAGCTGTGTTGGTGCTAACAAGTCATTCCAGATTCAGCAAACTACTCATATGTTCTCTAAGTGTACATAACCAGTATTTGTGAATCAGCTGTAGTCAGCACATGTTCACGAGAATTGAGGATTGCATAACTGGCGCCTAAAACTACTGCTAAAATCACATCTCAATATAATTGAGATCTGATTTTACTAAAAGGCCTATCAGAGAGGTGCCAAAATCACATACTGAGCAAAGTGAAGTATTTTTAGAAAAAGCCGTGGATAAGGCAAAAACCAAAATAAAAAATAAAGCCTCTGCTAAGCAGATGCCACAACAACCCATGCCCCACCAAACTCTATCTATGCACCCCAGGACCTCACATCACAATAATATGGGCCCTAGCCAGACCCCCCACCAAATCTGCCCTATCAGTATTAGCTGCAGGGCCACAGGAGATGGTCAGAGGTTTAATAATAGAGGCAGAGGCCATGTTAACAGTAAAACCTTGGGGGGGGGGGGGGTCCCCCAATTAGCAACACAATGGGTATCCCCCCCTACATGGTCCTCATTTGGATGTTGATGAAAAGAACAGCTTTGTGTTAAAGCCGTTCTGTTTCAAAAGGGGGAGAGTGGGACAAGCACGGATGGAAAGGTGCTAATGTACTATAGTAGCAAATTTGAAAGGAAATATTTCTTTTATTTAGTTGTTGGTGGGCATTTCAGGACTCCATACCATCACAAGCCATCACATTTTCATTCTTGGCCAGTTCTCCCTTGGAAAAGATGTTTTTAAATCTCAATGGGATTTTTATCTGGTTAAATAAAGGTAAAATAAACAGGAAAAACATCACATTTTGTTTTATTGTAGACAAATACAAAACTAGAGTATGTGCACATAGCTGTCTTTTCTTCGTGACCTTGTGGTCCGTAGACAACGTAGGAATAGGTCATCCGGCTTGTGTGAAACATGTAGCCGCTATAAGAAAGGCTGTAGAAAAGACATTGCACCTGGGCAATCAAACCACTATTTACACAACACATGGAGTTAAAGCCTTTCTTGACTCAAAGTTAGAAATCTAGATAAGAAAGGAAAATAAAATTTGAAGGAAAAACCCGCACTTATTTATGGAATGGCTGACACACGGGGAGCCTGAGGCTCCCCATGAATCTGTTTCTTTTATAAAAGGAAGCCAAAAGGAGGAGGAGGGGACAGCAGTGGCGGAGGAGGGAACGCACCCCACAATGGAAACTGAGTGATGGCAAGACCGGCTGCTGGGAGGGGCAGTCACCCATGATCCACACCCACTACAGAAAAACTGGACTGCATGCTTAAGACAAAAACAGATAAGTGGACTCACTTCTACATGTATACAGAAAATTAGCAAAAATTAAATTATTAGAAAATAGCAGACATCTTCCATTTACCTGACTCTGAGGTTCAAGGCACTTCAATTAAATTTGTATGGTGCAGGTGCATGTAAAGTAGTAACCCCAGGTAATGACATACATGACTTTTCAAAGTCAGAAAAAGTAACAGTTAAATTCTGCAAATGGCAAGCTACCAGTAGAATACCTATCAACAATTGTAAAAGTAGCATTGTACCCCATGTACTATAGGCAATTGAACGGATCTGATCCAAATTATGAACAACCATTATTTGCAAATCCATCCTCCAGATCGGTCATAAAACTTGGACTGGTAAACAAGGAAATGTGTGGAAGCATCCATTGTCCTAGTTGAAAAGGATGAGAGACATTTCAACCTATGGGGGGTTCCACACATCCCGCTGGTTAGACCCAAACACATGGATTGGAAAATGTTGGACATTGTGTCACCTCTGCTGGGGAACATAGCCATCCATGGAAAACCAACACCTGACCTCAACGTGGAATATTCTCCTAAATTAGAAACATACGCATTGTCTCTTAAATGGGTAACCACAGCACAAAAGGCTGTTTAGATTGATGCCCAGAAATCTCCTACATGATCAATCTTGACATTAACAAATGAGGGGATGAGAAAATTTGAAGCAAATTCTAAATTTGTTATGGTAAAAGGGTAAACAGATGTAGATCTAATAAAAGGAGCAGAGTATGACACTATAGACCATATACAGTATTCAGGAGTCCAGAAAGGTGTTAACCAGGTCATAAAAACTAAAAGTAGCAGATATCATAGCATCATCAGACCTGTAGGAAACACTCTGATGAAGCAGGGCCTGCAGGAATTAATGAAGCTCAAATTCTCTGTGCTCGTTGTATGCCAGGATCACATATATTGATGAATGAGCTAAACCTCCAAATGCAATTTTCCACAGTGGTAGTCATCAGCAAATCTTGCACATCTCATACCTCCTCATAGAATCCAATTGCTGAGTCCAGAGGAGGAGCTGAAGACCCCAAGACAGGGGATGATGACGAAGAAGACCACTGCGCTATTACGGATTATTTGTAAACACAATGTGCTACTGATAACACAGGGTTACAAAAATTATTTTTTTGTAAGTTGTCTGTGTTTTTTCAACTGATTTAAGACAATGTTGCACCGCTGAATCCGAAAATGACATCCATTTCTCTCGATCAGGTGCTAAGTAAAAACCTGTACTTATTTAGTACTTACTTAGTACTGTGCATGTACTTAATTTATATAAAGGTAATAACATGTAAATTGAATGTTATGTCATCATTGTTCAAAATTCAGAGAATTTCGAGACATAAAAAAGAATTTTGCATCATATAAAGCGAAAATACCCATACATGTAAACAAAAACATATATGAATACATGTGGCCATAATTCAAAAAGTTGATCCGATTGAGCAAAACCAATGTGATTTTTGGATTCAGCACATCAAAAATTGTCCTAAATCAGCTAAAAAAAAAACTTAGACAACTAGAAAAGCACTCATAGAGTGCATACCTCCGCCAAGGCTCCTTCCGTTTCTCATGGATCACCTCCAAAATGTAATGGGTTTGTGTGTAGGCCTATAGCCACTTGTGGTGAAAATTGCATCAAAGTCTGTCCATCAGTTTTGGAGTATTGTTGCTAACACACTGTGAGAAGATAAGAGCCTTGGCTGAAGTATGCATTCTCAGGTCATCACCAAAATATAATGGGTTCCTCTCTAGCCCAAGAACCACCTCTGGTGAAAATGTCATCCAAATCCATCCAGTAGTTTTTGTGTAATCCTGCTGCATAAATACAAAGGCCTTGGTGGAGGTATGCACTCTCAGATCATCACCAAAATCTAACCATCTGTTCCCTGTGCCATTACACACCTTTCCTGAAAATTTCATCAAAATCCGTTCATAACTTTTGGAGTATTGTTGCTAACACACTGTGAAAAGATAAGAGCCTTGGCTGAGGTATGCATTCTCAAATCATCACCAAAATATAATGGGTTCCTCTCTAGCCCAAGAAGCACCTCTGGTGAAAATTTCATCCAAATCCATCCAGTAGTTTTTGTGTAATCCTGCTGCACAAATACAAACAAAGCCCTTGGTGGAGGTATGCATTCTCAGATCATCACCAAAATCTAATCATCTGTTTCCCGTGCCATTACACACCTTTCCTGAAAATTTCGTTAAAATCCGTTCATAAGTTTTTGAGTTATGTTGGTAACAGACAAACAGACAGACAGACAGACAGACAGACAGACAGACAAACCCGGGTAAAAACATTACCTCCTTGGTGGAGGTAATAAATTTGGTGTTGACTAGTGTAATACATGAATCATACATAGCTCACCACACACATGCAGGGGTGTGAGACTTATAGTATTCTTGCGTTATCTTAAAACCCTCTCTGGGCTCCAGAATACCTCCTCCCAGGCCACGGAGGGCAGGGAGTGGGCGAACAATCTGAATCTGTTTTTAATAGGTTTGACCAACCGCCCTCCCCCCTGACTGCACAACAACCACCGCTGCCTCTAAAGTCATCGAGACCTGCTGTCCACACCCCACTCCACCAACACCCCCCCACTCCCAGCACACATCCCACCAACCTGGCCATCGCTAAGACCCAGGTGAGGATGGAGCTGAGGAAGTTCAAGGCGAGGAAGGCCTCGGGATCAGCGCGAAGCTAACTAACTAACTAATTAACCTGCACTTATATAGCGCTTTTCTAGTCACAAAGACCACTCAAAGCGCTTTCATTAATACTAACCCTCTATTCTAAGGGCCTATAGGAAACAAATATCTAGGGACAATTTAGAACAGCCAATTAACCTAACATGCATGTTTTTGGCATGTGGGAGGAAACCGGAGAAATCCCGGAGTAAACCCACGCAACACGGGGAGAACATGCAAACTCCACACAGATCACTGTTGGTCGGGGGCTGGGATCGAACCCACGATCCCACGATCCCCACAATCCCCCAGCCAAGGGTAAACTGTGCTGCCGCAGTGCTAACCACTGCGCCACCGTGCAGCCCAAGCTCCTCAAGTCCTGTGCAGACCAGCTGTGTGGGATTGTGGAGCACATCTTCAACCTGAGCCTGAAGCTGGGGAGGGTACCACAGTTGTGGAAAACATCTTGTGTGGTACCTGCACCAAAGATTTCCCACCCCAAAGACCTGAACAGCTACAGACCAGTGGCCCTGACGTCTCACATGATGAAGACCCTGGAGAGACTGTTCCTTGCTCACCTCCGCCCCCTGGTGGGACCAGCGATGGATCCACTCCAGTTCGCCTACCAGCATGGCACTGGGGTGGAGGATGCAGTGATCTTCCTCCTTCACCATTCCCTGTCCCACCTGGAGAAGCCCGGGAATGCGGTGAGGATCATGTTCTTTGACTTCTCCAGTGCTTTCAACACCATCCAACCGATGATCCTGAAGGACAAGCTGCTGTGCGCAGAGGTGGACCAGCACCTGTCATCATGGATCCTGGACTACCTCACTAACTGGCCACAGTTTGTGAGAACCCGGGATTGTGTGTCCGTCATCTGTAGCACGGGGGCTCCCCAGGGAACGGTTTTGGCTCCCTTCCTCTTCACCCTTTATACTGCGGACTTCTTACACAATACAACACACTGCCATCTACAGAAGTTCTCTGATGACTCTGCGATCGTCGGCCTCATCTCCAACGGAGATGAAGCTGAGTACAGAGGACTTCTTCAGGACTTCGTGGACTGGTGCCATCGGAACTGCCTCCAGATCAATGCAAGGAAAACTAAGGAGCTGGTGGTGGACTGCCGCAGGCAAGGACAACCCCTCACAGCACCAGTAAACATACAGGGAATAGACATTGAGATGGTGACATCCTACAAGTACCTGGGTGTTCATCTGAACAATAAACTAGACTGGTCACACAATACTGACGCACTCTACAAGAAGGGACAGCGCAGGCTGTTCCTACTGAGGAGGCTCAGGTCTTTTGGTGTACAAGGGGCGCTGCTGAAGACATTCTATGACACGGTGGTGGCATCAGCCATCACTTTTGGAGTGGTCTGCTGGGGCAGTGGCATTACAGCAGCCGATAGGAAGAGACTGAACAAACTAATCAAGAAAGCTAGCTCTGTCCTGAGGCAACGCCTTGACCCAGTGGAGGAGATAGGAGAGAGAAGGATGGTGGCTAAACTGTCATCTCTGCTGGAGTCCGAGTCCCACCCTATGCAGGACATACTGAACGCACTGAGGAGCTCATTTAGCAGTAGACTACATCATCCTAGGTGCGCAACCGAGAGGTTTCACAGGTCCTTCCTACCTATGGCTGTCACCATGGGACGAGATGCCGTCTCGGCGCTCAGCCCATGTTTCCCTTCATCCCTGCTTCTCATTGAGCAGCGTCTCAGCAGGCTCCCAGCTGGCAGCATTACAGACGGCTGGGGCCAATTAATCCTCATCAGCTGGGGCACTGCCAATGAGAATAAATAGGAGCAGCCTCGATGACTCGGGGCTGCGACATAAGCACTGCTAGGCTGAAGCCCCTTCGACTGGTGTCAGTCTCTACTCCCCTTACAGCATTCCTGTGATTGTTACCCGCTGAGAGTATGTATGCCTTGTTACCCCTATGTCCGGTACGAGCTCCCTGCTCCTGCGCTGTGCAACTTGTGAGTGTACCTCTGTACGAGTATCTGTGCTTTCCTCATCCCTCACCCCTTACCTTTAATAAAACATCACGACTCACTGGCTCACCCTTGGCTCTTATTGCGTGGCTCCCTAGAGCCCCGCGTGACAGTATGTCGCAGCCAGACGAGTTGCCGGCGGCCGTGAGTCGCTGTGGAATTGTACCTTTCTGTCGGGGTGTCAGCGCTGCTAGCATGCCGTTTCCCAGGAGTCACTCCCGACGCCAGGGCAACGAGCTGAGGTCCATCTCGGGGGCTGTCGACAGGACGCTCTTCACCCTGCACGACGCCTCCAACTCGAGATGCTGGCATCCGGGCCGTGCTGAGGATCTCCTGGACTGTCACCCTCATTCTTTGTTCCATCTCGAGGACTGTGCCAGGATAGACGCCACAGGTACACAGTGAGAGAAGCTCCGCGGGCTGGATGGAAACCCCGGCAGGAAGCCGAAGTGGATGACGTTGCCCCCTGCTTCGGGATCCCGTTCCTGCTGCCATTCCAGCCCGGGAGTTCGCGCCAACCAGAGGGCTTTCCCCGACCTGCACCATGTCACTCGGGATTCCCTCCAAGGAGCCGCAGCTGACAGCAGTTACGTCAGGGGCCGAGCGGCTGTCACGAGCTCCACTGTGCATCCTGTCACCATCTGCAGGCACGTGGCGGCGGCAGTGAGATTGGTGGAGAGGACTCCAGGGCAACGAAGCTGTCCCAAGCTCAATGCCCTCCTCGCCTCGGTCTCTGATCAGGAGCGGCGATTCCTGGGTTCCCCCCTCGTTTCGTCCCCTGGGAGAAGTCGTCGTCACATCGCCAAGTCACCTCTGCACGACTCCCTTCCAGATCCAGTTCTGGGCTGCCGCCAGGACCGTTCCCCCCATGCAGCTGTCACCTCTTCGTCTCGTCAGCGTGGAGTTTTCACAGCCTCGTTCCCTGAGCCTCGTTTCCCCGCTGTCACTCCAGGACATTTGGGCTGGCTCGTCCCGGCTGTTTCCCCCTCCTCCTCGACGCGCTTCTCGACGGCTGTGTGTGCTTGGAATCTCGGCCTGGTGAGCTCTCTGCTGGAGATTACGCGAGCGATCCTCAGACGATTTCCCAGGGGGTCCTCCGTTATCGCCGGGCGGGGAGAGGAAGAAGCGGTATCCACCACAGCAGGCGATATCCAACCTCCAGGAGACAGGCAAGTCATAGTTTATGTACATCTGCTTAATGATTTGCTCTGTCACATTCCCGGAGGAGGAGTTCAGGGTTCGCAGCTCCCTGAACTCCCCCCACCTGCTGTAACCTGTGTTCCTAATCCTGCATCCTCTGTGTCTCTCTCCGCCGAGCGATCCCCGGCTCCGGGTCAACGTGGTGGGATAAGGAGAGGGCCTGTGGTTCCGCAGCTACGTTGCGGACGGAGGAGGGGGACTGACTGCTGCGTGGAGTCTGCGCCGACGACTAAGCGTCCCCGGGTCTCCACGGAGGAGCGGTTCGGTCCAGTGGGACGAGATTCTTCTAGCTTCACGCCGAGTGGATCGTCGGCGGGGTTACCGGAGCTGGAGGAACCTCAAGCTGCGCTGACCATCGTGCTGGCTGCGGGGCCCGACGCGGCTGGATGGGAGCCTGACAACGACCTCCTGACAACGGATCCTGGATCTTCGCAGTCCTGGACGGCGTCAGAACCCGAGATCAGGCGAGTGCTCTCCTTTCTTTTCTCCCTTTATATCTTTGAGCACTTTAGCCTGTCTCTAGGGGAGACGAGCCGGGTGCAGCCGCCCGCTGCGTCTGAGCTCGTCTCACCGGGTTCTGGCGCTGCCGGTGATCCTGATCCCGGTTCTGTTTTCTCTTCTGAGCCTTCTTCCAGGGTCACCGGCGAGGAGTTGCCGTTCCTCGTGGTGCTGGAGGGTCCAGGTTCAACGTTGGAGGTCGGTTCTGGTGCGGTGTCCAACATGGGTTCGCCCGAGACCCAATCGGGGTCCGACGTGGGTGCTGCTCCAGCGGCGTCCAACGTGGATTCGCCCGAGACCCAATCGGGGTCCCACGTGGGTGCTGCTCCAGCGGTGTCCAACGTGGGTTCGCCTAAGGCCCAATCGGGGTCCGACGTGGGTGCTGCCCCAGTGTTGTCCAGGTCCCGTGAGGAGGTGGCCGCTTCCCTGCGGCCTGACGCTCATCGCCCTCGTCATCGGCTCTCCCCTGAGCCTCTTCCACCGGGACCCGCTTTGACCCTTCGTCCGTCTCAACGGTCCTGGTGGTTGAGTGATGCGGGTCGACGACCCGACCCGCAAGACTTTCGATTCGGTGATCTGGTCCAACCCCCCGGTGATCTGTGTTTGCTTCTGGGCGGCCTGGTTCGGCTGCCGGTGGACTGGGTTCCTGGGATCTGGGTCCGGAGTTCGCCGTCCGATCATTTCCCTTTCCCCGGTTCGCCAACTGGACAATGGGCGGGGAGACCTCCGGAGCCACCTCGGCCATTTTAGACTCTGCCTGCCATATTCCTCGGGTGTCGCTTTTCTTTTGTTATTATTAAGGTCACTCGGGTGTAATATTTTGTCCTGTTGGTGAATATATATTCATAGTGCTGTGTGTTGTTTTCCATTTTCCGTACTCAGCATTTTCCTTTTTGTGCCTTGTTTTTAGCTTTGTCTGTGCATTATAGAGTTATGTGTTTTGTTTCCCATCAGACCATACTCTGTAATTGTCCGTTTGTCCCAGTCACTTTCTCTCCTTTAGGTGACTGTGCGTGTAGATATATATATATATACGGTGCTGTGTATTGTGGGTTTTTTCTCCCCCCTTTTCATTATCCGTACTCAGCGTTTTTTATCACTCTTGTCCTGTTCTTAGTTTTGTCTGTGCATTATGGAGTAGTGTTTGTTCCGTTATCCATACTCTGTAATTGCTTTATCCGTTTTTGTCATTCTTTTGGTGGGTTGTTATCTGTTCCCGTGTTCTATATTCTCCCCATCTGTGCCCTGGTTTTTTTTTTGGTGCGATGTAGAGTACCGTATTTGTTTTGTTTTTTTTTTTTCTGCCCTGTTACCCTACATTGGTCTATTGCGTATTTGGGGGGGGGGGGGGGGGGTTCCTGCCCTGTTACCCTACATTGGTCTATTGGTGTTGTCCTTCCCTTTGCTTCTTCCCCTCCGGTCCTGCCTCCCTTCCACCCACCCTAGGTGTGGGGGGGGGGGGGGGGCTGGGATGTTCCTGGTCGTTCAGGAGCCCGACCTTGAGGGGGAGGCTCTGTCACCATGGGATGAGATGCTGTCTCGGCGCTCAGCCCATGTTTCCCTTCATCCCTGCTTCTCATTGAGCAGCGTCTCAGCAGGCTCCCAACTGGCAGCATTACGGACGGCTGGGGCCAATTAATCCTCATCAGCTGGGGCGCTGCTGCCAATGAGAATAAATAGGAGCAGCCTCGATGACTCGGGGCTGCGACATAAGCACTGCTAGGCTGAAGCCCCTTCGTCTGGTGTCAGTCTCTACTCCCCTTACAGCATTCCTGTGATTGTTACCCGCTGAGAGTATGTATGCCTTGTTACCCCTATGTCCGGTACGAGCTCCCTGCTCCTGCGCTGTGCAACTTGTGAGTGTACCTCTGTACGAGTATCTGTGCTTTCCTCATCCCTCACCCCTTACCTTTAATAAAACATCACGACTCACTGGCTCGCCCTTGGCTCTTATTGCGTGGCTCCCTAGAGCCCCGCGTGACAATGGCTGTCAGACTGTACAACCTAAGCAGGGCTGCTTGCAGAGATAGCAAAAAAATGTGACGACCTAATAGTATTGAATGCAAAAGACACAATAGACTTACACAAATGGTCCCCTCCAGTATACAACTAGGACAATATCAGTCACTACGGAGGGTGTATGGGTACACATTCATACTATGTAGGATAACTAAGTAGATGGTTATGCTGTTTATTCCATCTAGCTACAATGCTCCACACTGTGTATGTATATTTATATATTTATGTGTACATATGTATATTCACTGCTCTTATTTTTTCTTATCTTCTTAATTATTGCTCTGAGTGTTGCTATCCCTGTGCTGTTGCAATCCTGGAATTTCCCCATTGTGGGACTAATAAAGGCTTATCTTACCTTATCTTATCTTATTATTTACATCATTCTAATTGCGGTTAGGTAGTCAGGATAATTGTGAAGGTTAGAAGCCCTAGAGGCCCAAATACAACAAGCATGGATAAAGATGTCTCCTAACTTTGAACAATTTTGTTTACTACCTACTTACATTGCAACACATAGGTCTCATCACTCAACTCACTCATCATAACAAACCTACTGCTGAACGGTCCCATTACCCAGCTCACTTACAGTATCACAACACAACCACTGCTTGTAACTTGCATAAAGCCGACAATCACACACTCAAGGCTAATGGGAGATAACTTACAACAGCACATTGTCAGCTACAGATGTAGTGAATAAGGATAAAACGGTGCAGGCTCCAGATATTGCAGTGACAATCCCTCAGGCCATTATTGATCCTGTCCCGGCCAAGCCCTTTGTATCGGCACCCAGGCAAAGGTGTAGGGTGCAGGGAAGGTGCATGCAGGGGGCGCACCAGACCATCACGACGTGTGCCTGCAACGTAGAAAAGGAGGTCGTAGGGCTAGTAACTGTACGACTTCAGTCCCTAGAAAAAGGATGAACTGGTACCCATGCGCACCCACCGCACCTCCAGCACTGCCTGCTACATATATATAATCTCCCAGAAATGTGACGGCCCAAAAGAAAAAAAAAAATCTCCTCATTGAGAAATTTACTGTTCTTAATTTTCTGCTCAATGTGTAATCATTCTCCATGATTTATTGGTTCACTTCCATTGTGGGAATCAAACAGCGCTGATGTGGTGTCAAAAAGTAAATGACATTTAACGGGATTTTGTGTTATTTTAATGAAGAGCGGTGTAACAGTCAAATATTATCACTTGTCATTTTATTTATATGATAATTCATGAATAGTTTTTTTTAATTCTATCCACATTCACATTTTAATTGCAGACTTAGTGTTAGAGTCTATAGCATTATTTTATTATTTTTTTAGATTAATGAATGAATGAAGGAAGGAATGAATGAATGAATGAACAGGGGAAAAGGGTATGCAGAAGTAACTACATAGGAATATAAAATGAAAATAAATACTGAAACATATGCCCAAGGGAGATGTGTTTCAGCCTCCACAAACACTGATCTTTATATGAGCATCACCTGACGCTGATGTCAGCTGAACTCCGCTGAGTATTTCTCCGATTTTTCAAAACGTCTGTAAAAGTCGGTCCAAACGCTATAGAGTGAACCCAGCTTTAATTTAGGCTGACTTAGGTAAACTCTGCATAACTTAGCTCAGCGCTCAGGAACTTTTACAAAATGAGCACAGTGTTCACTAACGTGTATTTCCAAAAGTCGGTAAATTTTCAGCAGGCTGAAAATTTTCAAAGAACACAGTGTTCACAGGCGTTTGCCAACAAACACCAGCAATCAATAATTTTTGCCAGCAGAGCAAGATGTTTGCCAAAACGTCAGTAAAAGTTGGTCCAAACGTTGTAGTGTGAATCCACCTTTACAACTTTGCTCAATGGAGGTAATGGTTGTGCAGACATCTCTGGGTGCTCAGGACAAACGTATATGTGGGCCATATTTCCATCCATCCTCTTCTGTTTAATCCTTTTCGGGTCGCGGGGGGGCTGGAGCCTATCCCAGCATCTTTGGGCGAGAGGCAGGGTACACCCTGGACAGATCGCCAGTCCATCGCAGGGCCAACACAGAGAGACAGACAACCATTCACTCTCGCAGTCATACCTAAGGACAATTTAGAATCCCCAGTTTGATGCCAATTAACCTAACATGCATGTTTTTGGCATGTGGGAGGAAACCGGAGAAATCCCGGAGTAAACCCAAGCAGACATGGGGAGAACATGCAAACTCCACACAGATCACTGTTGGTTGGGGGCTGGGATCGAACCCAGGATCCTCCGGACATATTTGTGAGTCTTTAATATCTGATATTTATATAGATTAGATTAAATTACAAATCTACCTACGGGTACAAATAAAGTAACCTGAACCTAAATTAGTATTTTGTGGTCAAATTTAAGGATTTCTATGCCTCTGGATCAATTCTGACCTTTTGTTCTGTAATTTATTGCCTCATAGTGTTGTAGCTGTAAAGATTGTTCACAAAGTGAGATATTGCACAGTCATTGATATAAAAGACACCGGTGTGATTCACAATAAAAATTATATACTGCATTTTAAAAGGAAGGCCAAATGGGTTGTGGTTGTTTTCTTTTAATCTCTGGTGTAGTCGGAAGTTTCACCATGGGGGGTAGTGTTCTCCAACAGGCTGTTTTGTCAATAATACAAAATCTATGCCCTGGCAGGTGTCGTAAATACCCTTCACACTAATCGACATGCTGGTGGGGGGTGGCCACTGAGCAGGGCTGTAAATGAAAGCATTGATGGGAAGAGTTCCTTGCTATATAGTTAGTTAGCTGTTAAATGTCACAGCTATTGAGACGGGCTGAAGTGCAGGTTTTGTTCAAGAAAGAAAATCTTTCTTGGCTCTGGCTATTGTCCAAGGAAATGATTGAACCCATTATAATATAGCACAGGAATTCACATACCATGGTGGCTTGCTTTCTTTCTATATTGGGGAGTTGTGGTGGACATCAGTCATACATACAGAGCCACTAGCTGTAATTCTGTCACAGCTGCACCTCTTGTCCCCCCCATTATAGAAACTCATTAGTGGATAATTGAAAGTAATGACACTGATTAGGAGAAGCACTTGAGAGGTATCCCCGGGGTCTTTGCAATTTACAAGCTGGTAGTGGCATGTGAATGATGCTACACCACAATTGAAAAGGAAGCCATGTTGTTTGCAGATGGGGTTTTTTTTCTTCTTTCTTTTAATGATTACATTATGTTGTGTTTCTGCATGTCTGAGTGTCACTGGTTTTAACCTCATAGATGAGTTTTCTTCTGCCTTGATCATAGTCCAGTCAGAGTATTCACGATGATAATGGAAATATACTCCCTAAGAAATTTAACGCTGCTAGCTTGATGAAACAGGCTTTTAGATTAGATTAGATTAGATTCAACTTTATTGTCATTACACATGTATGAATACAAGGTAACGAAACACAGTTTAGCATCCAATCAGAAGTGCAAAGGACAGCAGTGCAGTATATACGGTAATTAACAGTATGTGCAATTTAAGCAAATATATGCAGCAGTGCAGAAAGTTAAAAGTACTGTTATGTGCAAATAATATGCAATAAGTTAGATGTAGTTATGTAGTTATGCAGTTATGGTAAAAGATGATTGTAAGAGAGTCAGCGGGGAACTAAGTTCAATAACGTGACAGCTGTTGGAAAGAAACTGTTCCTAAACCTGCTGGTTCTAGTCCGAAGGCTTCTGAAACGTCTTCTGGAGGGGAGAAGCTGGAACAGTCCATGAGCAGGATGGTTGAAGTCCCTAAGAATGCTGCGTGCCCGGCGCAGACATCTTTTCCTGTAGACGTCCTCTATAGCTGGAAGTGGAGTCCCTGTGATGCGTTGGGCGGTTTTCACCACCCGCTGCAGTGCCTTGCGGTCAGCTACAGAGCAGCTCCCATACCAGAGTGTGATACAGTTGGTCAGGGTGCTCTCTATCACGCAGCGGTAGAAGTTGCCCAGGATGTCAGTTGACAGATGGTTCTTCTTCAATGTCCTCAAGAAGAAGAGGCGCTGATGGGCCTTCTTGATCAGGCTGGTGGTGTTAACTGACCAGGACAGGTCCTCCGAGATGTGGGTCCCCAGGAATTTGAAGCTGGGGTCACGTTCAACAGCTATGCCATTGATATGGATGGGGTCATGTGTCTCTTCCCTCTCCTTCCTGTAGTCCACTATGAGCTCCTTGGTTTTGCTGGTGTTAAGGAGCAGGTTATTGTCAGCGCACCAAGTAGCCAAGTGCTCAACCTCTGCCCTGTAATCTGACTCGTCGTTGTCCCTGATGAGTCCAATCACCGTGGTGTCATCTGCGAACTTTATGATGGAATTGGATCCATACATAGGCCTGCAGTCATGGGTGTAGAGGGAGTAGAGGAATGGGCTGAGCACACAGCCCTGTGGTACACCAGTGTTGAGTGTGATGACGGAAGAACGGTTGGGGCCTGACCTAACATGCTGGGGTCTGTTGGTCAGAAAATCCATGATCCAGTTGCAGGTGGAGGTACTGATTCCCAGGTCCCCAAGTTTGGTGAGCAACTTGGAGGGGATAACTGTGTTGAATGCTGAGCTGAAGTCAATAAACAGCATTCTTGCGTAGGTGTTCTTGTCATCCAGGTGTGAGAGTACATAGTGCAGCGCTGTAGAACCCGCATCCTCTGTACTCCTGTTGCTCCGGTAGGCGAACTGATGAGGGTCCAGTGTAGGGGGCAGGCCTTTTTTGAGCTGTGCCAAGACCAGTCGCTCAAAGCACTTCATGACTATGGGCGTCAGTGCCACAGGGCGATAGTCATTTAGGCACGATGGTGTTGAATGTTTCGGCACTGGTACTATTGAAGTGGTCTTGAAGCACGCTGGTACCACGGCCTGGGCCAGGGACAGATTGAAGATGTCTGTGAAGACCCCAAATTTTATGATAATTTCCAATATATTGTGCAACACCATACACAGAAATATTTTTATTTAAAAAAATCTAACTTTTAGGCAACCTGTATTTACTTGTGCTAGCATGCTATCTCTGAATGTCAAACTTCATTATACTACTTTGCACCTCAAAGACACCTAAAAGCAGTCTTTTGCCCCCTTTTAACAGGAAAACAAAGGGGAAATATATCATTTTGTCTGGTGTTTGCAAAGTGAACTGCACCTCCTCTCAATTCTGGTCTTTATTCATGGTATTTATGACTGAGGGTTGATTAGCTTTCAAACCAGTGTTCTTTTTGAACCACGGCGCAATTTTTACATTGGAAAAAAAAAAACATGGCACACCACCAATCTAAAGTGTTAGAAATGACACACTGTAGCCTATTATGGCAATTTAATCATATAATTTGCTTATACTTGGTGTGAAACATGGTGCGATTACATACAAAGTCAATGGAAAGACATGAACACAAGCAAATCTGCTCCTGGTGATGCAAATTTGCATCCTCACGAGTTGGATTTTGTTCAGCTTAGATGAAAAAAATTTCTTGGTGCTTGGTTGCGATAGCCAACCAGCATTGAGATTCCACTGTTACCAGGAGAAATTAGTTTGAAAATGAGACCGGCACTCACTGGAGACAGTTGGACCGGAGCGCCACAACAGTTTGTATCTACTGCTTGTTTAGTGCTGAAAAAAGCTGACATCAAGATGCACTTTTTGGAGAAGGTAGTGACTTACAGTATACCCAACTGTGTCATGAACTCAAACATGATCACATCAGGTTGCACAATGCTCATTCGCACACTGTACATAGGTTCATGCCATCTCAGGTTCACATTATCTCTGATATCAGTATACCACTATCACTTTAGCCATCCAGTGAATTTTCACTTTTTTTCCTCTTGTCTGACTGCTTTAACTGCCCATACTGCCTAGTGTGTGTTATTAGTACTCATTAGTTTTAGTACTTAGTATCAAAGTGGGCTTAAGGAGTCCTAACTGCCTAACTGTGTGTTCGTGTGTGTGTTATTAGCATCCATTAGTTTTAGGATTGAGTTACTGTGTTAGTGTGTCATGACCATATTAGAATTGTTGTTTCTGTGCCTTTTTCCTTGGCATTCGTTTGGAGAGCAAAGTAAGAATTTCATTGCTCAGGAAATGTAGCATTTCTTAACTGTGCACATGATAATAAAGCCTTTGAATCTTGAATGATGGCGTTTTTGGGGGAAATTTCCATGGCAGCTATAAAGTGGCGGCAGAGGTTATGAAGGTAACCCCACTGCGCTGCAGAGTGAATTTACCACCAAGAAGAAGAAGAAAAATAAGCATTGCATTTATACTGACGCCCACTGACACGGAAGAGCCACTACATTGCAGGCACAAATGCACAACCGCAAATTATTTGGACAAATTAAGTGAAATTAGAAAATTTTCTGTCAGACTTGACAATCTCTCACGGCACACCCAGTATCTGCGGACATGAATGAAGTTTGAGTGAATGGGACTGCAGTTTGCTGAGAGACCACAAGGTGTCACTAAAACCACATTGTTTTAAGAAGTTTCATATATAACCTTTGTCTCTGTGACAAAATAGAACCAAGCCTGTAATAATGTAATGTGATGTTACCTTAGCATATTTCTTAATCAAAATGCTTTGCTCGAAACAGGTCTGCTGAGTCAGTGCTACATCCACTCAGAAGTACAGAAAATGGTAAAGTTGCTCACCCATTGTGCCTTACAAAACCTGCTTAGGAACATAAACTGAGATCCTGTTGTTATATCAGGAATAACGCAGAATGGAGAGCTTTTTTCTGGGAACATACAACTGCCCTTTATTGAGTTTTCATTCCAGTTTATATCCCCACCATAGCCCGCCTGACGTCACTCACTCCCCCCACCCTGGCGGTGCTATGGCAACCCCCAAAGCCTAATTTCTATACATAACACCTGTCCCACAAACTTTGGGACTCAGAGGATCTGCTTCTTCTGTCCTGATATCAGACATCAACACAACCTATTGTGTTATCTGGCCATACTACTGTTCCCTTATGTGCCGTATCTCAAAGAGCATTTCTAACATTGAAATGTCAATCAATCAATCAATCAAAAACTTTATTCCAGACTCATGGTCCTTCAAAAATAAAATAAAATAAAATAAACAAGACAGTTGAAACAGTTAATAAGAAAAACAATCAAAAAGTTACAAAACAGTAAGACACAACTACTAAAAGAAGTACAAAAGCAGTACAGACTTTAAAAAGACTTAAAAAGACTACTGTACCAGTGCCTTCTAAACTGTGACTGACAGCGAATAGAACTGAGCTTAATGCTAGACATGACTTGAATGATTTCATTTCTAGATACATCAAGCCGACAGATGAATTTATACATAAGATTCCTTATTACTGCATGCAGTGTATTTACACGTGATGAGACAAATAACTCGGAAGCACTGCACCATCGAGGCTTTTTAACTAAAATTCTTAAAGCATCATTGTAAGCAACCTGTAATTTCTGCATACTTTGTTTCCTATAATTTATCCATAAATGAGCCGTGTATAAAGGTGTACAATAGGTTTTAAAAAGAACCAGTTTCACCTCATCTGAACAAAAGCCAAACCTGCGTGCAAGAATATTTGCTTGCATGTAGATTTTGAAGCGTTGTCTGAAAATATCATCATCATCAGTCATTCTATCATTAATAAAATGTCCCAGATATGTAATTTTATCCCTGACAATTAATTCCCTGCCTGCCAATTCAAAGACAGGGAATTTCATTAACAAATCTTCTTTAGTGCGGCAAATCAGCACACAACTCTTATTTGTATTATATTTTATGTCATTTTCCTCTCCATAAGCAGTACACACATGTCCACAGGTAGAATGCAGAAATTAAAAAAAATGCAATCTATTTATTTATGACTTTATGACATATAACAAAGCTCAGAATAGCAAAGCTTTTTTTTCTTTCCATTTTGTTTTTATTGATAGTTTTGTCTGTAATATAGCCCGATATTTAGAAACCAGTGATTGAAAATTCCTCTAAGCGTGTGCAGTGGTATTTGTTCTTTAGACTTGGCGTGAAGAGATGTAGGAATTGAAGCATGAAAGATGACAGATGTTGGTGGGTAGTGCACGCAGGTCTTGTGGCAGCTGACAGTACAGATTCAGATTTCAAAATGCTGGGAGAGTCCTCACCCTGAGAGGTGATTGCATGAATATGAAAATATAAAGCTTATGGGTTTTTCAGAATGACTCCACTGTGTGAACGACATGACATTTTATGACTGTCGATATTTAAATTTGAGAAATAAAAAAGAATACAGACACAGTTGGTGGCAATCTGAGCCTTATGTTGTGCATACCACATGATGATTTAATTAAACAGAGCAGTCTCTGTGTACATACTGTTTTCCCTCTTGGCTCTCATAAACAACAGATGTTGAGGAAGATTTCAGTGCTTTGACTTGGAGGTGTGTTTATTTCAGAATTCATCTGATTACAATGAGCTTGACTTCCATAGTGCAGGTAAACTGGAAAAGCTGTTTAACAAAGAGTTTACAATCTGAGATTTTTATAGATAACTTTTTTGATTAGGTAACTGGTATTTTAAGGCCTGAAGACAGCAGAGAGACGAGATATAGATACGAGGTATATGTGATATCGTCGTCGGCCTCCGTCGGTCTATGATGACCATGGAAGAGAATCCTAAACGTCTACTCTGCTGGAACAGCACCGCCTGTGGCTGAACAGGCCGATGCGCACCAGTGTTCTACCTTCCAGCGTTGGGCGTTGGTAGGATTCAAGCCTGGGCAGGAAGATATGGAGGACAAGATGTTACCCATGTAGCATGTCCCCCCTCTCCACGTCACTGATGAATCCAAAGGAACAGCAGGGCTGCTATAGTTTGGCACCAGCGCCGTCGCAGGAGCTGCCAGAACGATGTTGAGCACAACAGAGAACTGCCTTAGGGGCTCCGACTCCGGATTTTTCCTCAGGGTTGACTCCCGAAGCCTTTCCCGTGACCGGGTGTGCCGCAAGGCAGCGGAGGTTTGAAATCAGAGTTTACCTTCCCCTAGATGGGCTACCTTCCCAGGTTGACGAGCCACCATCTACCCGAAGCATCTGGTTTTAAGGCGCCAGAGATCCGCCCTCGCCCCTTCTCCTATTAGTAAAAGCAGTTCCGCCGGGCTTAGAGACTAAACCACACGGGCAGGCTAGGAGTTGAACTTAGTTGTCAGAGGCTTTTCGAGACGCACGCCGTAAGGAGCATTTTATGAGCACTGGGAGCTTAACCCCAGTGCCACTCCTGGCTATGACAACCAAAGTGATATCAAAGACTGCAGATATCACATGTGATAGGATCTGAGCCAGATCCACTCTGCTTCAGGTACATAGGCTCAGGGGTCAGTAGCAGCGATGGGCCCAGTCACACTCAGCTGGTTATAAAATGAATAAGACTCACCATTTAATATACCTCAAACTGACATGGTTTTAGTGACCCACAGAGCAGACACGACTCAAGACTGATACAATTAACCTTTTATTGAATATAGAGGACGTGAGTGGGTGCGTGTGTGTGTGTGTGTGTGTGTAGTGTGAGCAGGCGAGTCAGCTGGGGCAAGCAGAGCACCATATGACCTGGCAACCCTAGGAAGAGACAGAGGTAGTGTTAGATGCAGTATGAGCCAGAGGAGCACCAGATAGTTGAGCGCTTACTGTCAGAGGTGGTAGAGGGACACCCAGGTTAGCACAGAAGCTGCTGCCAGAAAGATAGTGCCCGCAGGGCAGCCGGGGAGCTGAACGCCAGTGTGGGAAGCAGGTGAGTCCGCCGCCAGGGAGAAGGGGTCCGCCGCCACAGATCTCCGCCTGTGCACAGGGGCAACGAACAAGGTGAGAAGGAATGATGGGAGCTTACTTGATTGCTGAGAGGTCCAGGAGGCGCAGGCCCGGACAGGTATGGAGGAGGCTAGGAAGCCGACGTGAAGAGGCACAGCGAGGCTAGGAAGCTCGACGATTTGGCGTAGCAGGTTTCTGGAGAATGGAACAGACGACTCCGCACAGAGCACTGGACCTGACGGAATAAATAGCCAGAGGATAATGAGAGGCAGGTGTGCGCACAGGTGTGACAAATTGGCAGTCATGACACAATCCTGGTTTAACCCAACTTTAAGGGAGCTAAAGTTGTTTATTGCGTCAAATTTTTAGTTCTTTCCAACAAAGCCAAAAGGAGCTAATGTGATGACATGACATCTGCCATGGGAATCGCTACTCATCTTAGGCATTTGCCCTGATACTGACTGTTATGTCTGCAAAACAGGTACAGTGGAGGCAATGGCTGTGCTGAACTGTGGCCTTTATTTAACAGTTAGCCAACACGTGGAGCATACAGAAATAGCTAGTATGCTAACTATATGGGAGTACAGGCTGGGGTTTGCTAGAGAAGTGGAACACCAATAGAGCACGGGCTGCCACCAACAGTCCCTTATTATAGGCATGCCGTGATGACATCACCCGTGCCTGCGCCATCACGTCCATGCTGCATGTTATTATGGGCATACATAACATTCACCTCCCCCCTGGGAAAATCTAAAATCATTATGAACGTTATGGCAGGCATGAGAACGCACATCAGACAAACCTGAACCTGGGCAACTGGGTGGACTACCAGTAGGCTCTGTATGGTTGAGTGGGTTATTCTGCCACTGTGTTTCCAACCTTGCTCTGTCTAAACATTGCAAAGCAGTCATTTTCTTACTGTCCAACCTCAGGGGCCTCAGGCAAGCCCACGGTGGGCGCGGCCCTGGAGGTGCTGGCCGTAGCGGACCTAGGAGCTCGCTCATCAGCAAAATCCCAGCCCAGGTCCCACAATAGTTGGGTTGGCTCCAGCGTCACATCTTGATCCAAGGCAGCTGCTGATCTTACCCTCCACAGATGGCTGGCATGCCATTTCAGACCATTGGCTGTGTGGAAGATGGCTGGCCCCAGCTGCGCAGTGATCATCATCGGTGATGACTGGAGCGTCTGCAGGTCCAGGCGTTCGAATCAGTGTACCTGAACCCAACTGAATACTGTGAGTGGAGATCTGCTTGGCTGCACTCGGCGCTGCTGGTCTTTTGTGCCCGAAATTGGTTGCTGTTGTGGCAGCATGCCGTTCATGCCGGCAACAGGACGTACTCTGGATTGGCGTTGTTCTGCTGCGTCCTGCTTGGCCACGAACTCTCTCTCCTGAAGCACTGCAGTGGCTCCCTGAGGCTTATGCCGGGCGAGGATCAGAGACGAGTCCAGTTTATGCCCTCTCTCCTCTGATGCTGGTTGTGGTGGCGGCAACATGTCATTCTCACCTGCAATGGGATATGCTCCGGGTTGTCGTCGTTCACCGGGGTCCTGCTTGGCCACAGACTCTATCTCCTGCAGCTGTACGGCGGCTCCATGAGGCTTATGCCGGGCAAGGATCTGAGTAGAGGCTGGATTATGCTCTCTCTCCGCATTCTGCTTGACTGTCAACCAGACCTCCTACGATGAGGCAACAGCTCAAGAATGCTCGTGCTGCGTGAAGCACTTCTGTTGTTCTTCTGTCCCGCTGCCGGGGAAAAGTGCCATTACTGGGGTATCGTCTGGTGGGTCGTCCGGTGGCAGACATGGAGGCAGACCAGTCTTGTCGCTGATGGGGCAGGTCCTACCCTCCTCTGGGTCCTGCGTGACTGTGGGCCAGATCTCCTGTGGCCGCTTCGGTTCTACTGGGTTCTGCTCGGCATGCGGTGCAGAGCCAGGAGTGGCTGCAACCATGTCTGAGTGCAGCGGACTTGAGCCGTCATCGGGCAAACTGAGTTTACTCTGGGTCGGTGCACTGTGGTGCCCTGCTGTCCCACGGCGTCTACCTTGGGGCCCTCCTGGGAAGGCGTGGGGTTGATGGGCTCAGCAGCTGGGGCAACCATCTGTACCGGCGGAGCTGACTGTGGGGAGCACGGGCCGGGGCCCATTAGCTGCGATGCTAGCTGGGCAGCCTCTTCTAGCTCTAGCTAGGACACTATCTCCAGTGGTTTAGTCAGTGTCAGGCTGCCCGGCGTTGTCATTAACTTCTCCTGCAGCTTCTTGCTCCTAGCATGTTCCGCTAGCTTGTCATGTACCATGTCCTTTTCCAAGTGTACAAACCTGCATGTACTTGCCAGACAGCGGAAGTCGGCAATGAACTGCTGGACTCTCCCACTTGCTGTCGGCACTGGCGAAACTTGAGTCATCTAGCCATCACACTTTCCAGCCAGAGTGCCAGACACGCTTCCAGATGCGCTTCCCTATACACTTCCACCTTCAGGAAAAACATTGTATTTTCCTCCAGAAAACCAATTTTTGTCCTCCTCGTCATTGTTGTGTCTGGAAAACAGGGACAGCGGAGGCAATGGCTGTGCTGAACTGTGGAACAGTTAGCCAACACGTGAGACATACAGAAATAGCTAGTATGCTAACTATATGGGAGTACAGGCTGGTGTTTGCTATAGGGGCGGAGCATCAAAACAGCACAGGCTGCCACCAACAGTCCCTTATTATAGGCACGGCATGATGACGTCACCTGTGCCTATGCCATCACGTCCATGCTGCATGCTGGTATTATGGGCGTACTGACCAAACTCACTCAGCACGATCCTCAGGTAGGGCTGCATCCAGGTTGAGGTTCAGGTCAAGGTTATTGTCAAAAGGCAGGAGATCTGGGCATTTATGATTTCACAAAAAAAAGTTACTCATGCTAGGCCCTTGACCTTGACCTTAAGCACATCTTGATGGGTCTGCATCCAGGCTGTGCTTAAGGTCAAGGTCAACAGTTCAGAGAATGAAATGAGCAGTGTTGGGCAAGTTACTAAAAAGTAGTAACTAATTACAGTTACTAGTTACTTCTTTTCAAAAGTAACTGAGTTATTTTACCAATTACTGCATGATTAAAGTAACTAGTTAGTTGGAAAAGTAACTTTCACGTTACTTTTAAATGCATACTTAAAATCATCTTGCACACATAGCAAGATAATTTAATTAATGGATTATATACTGCTCAAAAAAATAAAGGGAACACTTTGAAAACACATCAGATTTTAATGGGAAAAAATAAGCTGGATATCGAAATTGTGGAAGGCTAGTCCAACTTACTCAGATTAATCTGAGTAAACTGGACAAGCCTGCCACAATTTCGATATCCAGCTTATTTTTTCCCATTAAAATCTGATGTGTTTTCAAAGTGTTCCCTTTATTTTTTTGAGCAGTATATTACAGGCTTATTAATGTCAGGCTGAAAACAGACTGTTTCAGACTGAGCTTTTAGAACATGTTCAGTCTGCTTTAACCTGCCTTAGAGCTCCTATTGTGGGAAAATCTGAATAAAATCAGCACAATATTGCCAGTAATTTCCTGATTTTGGAGTCAGAAATAGGGTTTGTGGAGTAAGAGAGAGGGAAAAAGGGTGAGAATCACTCCAAAAGAGTGAATTGGCAACACTGCATAAAGCTGTCAATGATTATCTTACCTTTGTATTATGGATTTAATCTGATGTGCAGTGATCTAAACAAAATGTCCATTATCCACAGTCCAAATGTCTCCTGTGACTGAGACATGATCCAGTCCCTTAAATTCCTTTTGAAGATCAAATCCATTTTTGAATAATCTTTGTCCAGGTCGCAAGTAAATGTGTTTTAACTTCAGTGGATCACGGTCTCAGCTGTCTGATGGAAAATGACTTGTTGTCTTCATTCTGTAAGAACGTATCTGGCAATCAGTCGGTTTAATTCTTGATGGGTCACAAACTGCCCAGATGCATACCTGTGCTTTAAATCCAGCCGTGGCTGTTCAGATAGCGTAGCTCCACTAAAACAGTGTAGTTAGCATAGCATAGCGCTACCTTTGTTGGAGCTTGTTGCTGTTCTCAGGTGCTTCTGAAAATTGTAGCTGGTCTCACACGGCACTTTAGCTTGCATCCCACCAATATGCTTTTTTCTTTCATGACGACAAAGGAAAAAATCTATTTCCACAAAAACAAAGTAGCTTCATCTTTTCCTCCACTCAGTAGCGCAGAGGCTCTTTGCAACAAGTCACGTTGACTGACGGCTGCTTCATCTACATAGGGTCAGTTTGTATTTATTTGCGTTAAAAATATCTATCCATATTAATAAAACAAGTAACGCATCTGATCAAATTTCAGTAACTGTAATGCATTACTGAATTTTTAAACAGTTATTTAGTTACACAGTACGTTACTGCAAAAGTAGTGGCATTACTTCCAACACTGGAAATAAGTTTCTCCATCACTGATGGTCTGATTCTTTTTACTCCATTAGAGATTTACAGCTTCATATAGCCTAAAAGACTTGTCTCCAAAGTACAGTAGTTAACACAATTCTGTACAATCACAATGTGATTAAAATCACTTGTTAACAACGCCTATTACTCCTAGTGTAGCAGTGTAAATAGTTTATTTGTTCTCCACTATTATTTTCAATGTACTTATTTTCTTTCTGCACAAGCTCATCCAAGAGATATGGGATGCCCAGAAAGTACCTCAAGACTGGAAGGATGCAAGTATTGTGCCTTTGTTCAAGATAGGTGATAGAAAAGATTGTGGAAATTACCAAGGTATATCACTGCTAGCCACTGTTGGTAAGATTCACTCACGTGTACTACTGAACAGACTCAATGAACACATCTCGCAGAATGTACTACCGGAAACCCAGTGTGGCTTTAGAAGTGGAAGAAGCACAATGGACATGATTTTCTGCTTAAAACAGGTTCAAGAAAAGTGTATCGAACAGAACGTGCCACTTTATGTAGTCTTCATCGACCAGTAAAGCTTTCGATACTGTATCACAACAAGGATTTTGGCAGGTACTCAAGAAATATGGCTGTACAGAGAAGTTTGCAAACCTGATTGAGGCACTCCATACAGATATGCAAGCAAACATGGCAATGAGTGGTTCAGTGTCTAAAGACTTTTCAGTAAGCAACGGGGTGAAACAAGGGTGTGTGCTGGTGCCTACACTCTTCTCGCTATATCTGGCAGCTATGCTTGAGGTGGCCTTCAAAGACACTTCAGAAGGAGTATACATTCAAACAAGGAAAGAAGCAGACTTGTTCAGTGTGGCCCAGTTTAAAGCCAAGACATCGATAAAGGTAGTAAGAGAAATGCTCTTTGCTGACGACAGTGCTCTAGTTGCACACAGTGCGGAAGATATGCAATCTTTAGCGGAGAAATTTGCAAGAGCAGCTAGCCAATTCTGTCATGGCGGCCGCTGGGCCATCATTAACTTCAGCTGCGCACACACCTGCCACTGGTAATCAGCAGGCTTTAAAAGCCAGTGTCTCGGACTGCTCTGCACAGAGTCGTCTGTCGCCTTTGCTTCGCAACACGTCAAGGATACGACCTCAAGCCAGAGTTGGAACCAAGTCGCCATGCCAAGCCACGCCACGTAAGCTACAGCATCACTCACCTTGTCAAGGTGTTCTCCCCTGTGCACAGGTGGACCTCCCTGGTGGTGGACTCACCTCCCTTGATAACGGGACGTCATCTCCTCCTCCTCGGATCTCTTCCTCACCTCTTCAGCACCGAACACTACATGCACCACGCTACACCAGGACACGGAGCCAGCAGGACTCTCGCAGCAGCACCTGCAAGTAAGCAGCGCAAGCCTCAGCTTCCCCTTCGCATGAACTGTAATAACATCCTGTGCTTGTGTGTTCCAGGATTGCCAGGTCGCAGCAAGGACCACTCAGCTCCAGTGGCCAGACTGCTACGCACTCACTCACTCATTCACACACGTCACACTCTTCACTAATCAATAAATAATTGTCTAATTTATCTACTCGTGTCAGCGTCTGTCTCCTGGGTCCTACAATCATGTCAGTATGACTCCGTCAAGATGACCCAGCAGACAGCGCGCTGGTGCGCCGCATTAACACCCTTAGCGGTCGAGTAGACTTAATTGCTCACCAGCAGACAGTTATTCTAAACCAGCTAACTCAGGTTAACAGCCAGCTGGATCGCCTGGAAGGATGCCAGGCGTTCCCCCCGGCCGCTGGGGCTTCATCAGCCCATGTAGTCTCATCTGCTAGCCAAACACACCAGCCATCTTTACCTTGCCTCACTCCTGTGCCTACCCTCGCCCGCTTTAGCGGAAAGCTCAGGGAAGCACGGGGCTTTTTGCTTCAATGCGAAACCGTGTTTCACCGCGTCCCAGGAGATTTTCCCACAGATCACAGCAAAATTGGGTATATCTCCAACCTGCTCGAGGGAAGGGCGTTAGCTTGGGCCTAGACTGTTATGGCTAAACCCAACTATTCCCTTTTAACTTACCAGCAGTTCGTGGCAGAATTTTTAGAGGTGTTTGACCATACAGACCGGGGCACGGTGCTAACTGATCGGCTGCTTAGCCTTCGGCAGGGCAGTAGATCTGCTGTCGATTACGCCGTAGATTTGTGGGTGCTAGCCGCTGAGGTCGGGTGGGGGGAGCCAGCGCTTTGCAGCATTTTCCTCCGCAGCCTTAGCTCGGAGCTGAGGGATGAACTAGCGGCACGGGATAAACCAGACAGGTTAGGTGAATTAATTTCCCTCACCATTAGTTTGGACAGTAGACTGAAGGGGCAAGCGGCCGAACGGAGGGCCGTTAGCCGTTCGAGTAAACTACGCCCCTGCTCCGCTAGGTCACCTCACCTGGCTCTGCCCCTGTCAGAAGAACTTCCAGAGCAAGAGGATATGGTTATCGGACAATCGGGAGTTTCGGCGGCTGAGAGACAGTGCTGGAGGGATCTGGGCCTGTGTTTTTATTGTGGCAATGGGTGTCACGGGGTAGCTGAATGTCCTAATCGGTTAAAAGAGGAGGTCCGTGGATCACAGTAGGGGGATTCACGGACGTTAAGCAGAGAAAGCCCCTTACTAGCTGCCGTGTTCCCATTAGGCTAATTTATAAACACAAGGAACACACAACACACGCCCTTATTGATTCTGGAGCTGAGCAGAATTTCATCTCCGGAGACCTGGCAACCCAGCTGGGCCTCAGCTGTCAACCTCTTCGCCCACCTGTCAATCTCGTCACACTGTCCAAGGCGTCACTGACTTCTGTCACCCACCAGACGGCCCCCGTGTCGGTGATAGTCTCTGGAAATCATCGGGAGGAGATCCGTTTCTTGGTGTTGCCCATCTCCTCTTCGCCTGTGATCCTGGGGTACCCATGGCTACGTCTCCACAATCCCTCATTTGATTGGCAAGCCGGAAGTATCATCGCATGGAGCTCTTTTGTCTTAGTGCCTGCCTCCAGTCTGCAGCGTGTGCTCCCTCAGTATCGGTGTCCCCGCCTTCGACGCCGCCCCCGGACCTGTCCACGGTACCAGAGATCTACCACGATCTGGGAGCGGTGTTCAGCAAGTCACGGGTGCTGTCCCTCCCCCCCCCCACCGTCCTTACGATTGTGCGATCAACCTCAGGGCAGGGGCCCTTCTCCCGGCAAGTCGTCTATACAGCCTGTCTGCCCCGGAGCCGAGGCCATGGACACTTACAGTGGGGTAAAAAAGTATTTAGTCAGCCACCAATTGTGCAAGTTCTCACACTTAAAAGATGAGAGAGGTCTCCAATTTTCATCATAAGTATACCTCAACTATGAGAGACAAAATAAGAAAAAAAAATCCAGAAAATCACATTGAAAGATTTTTAATGAATTAATTGGTAAATTCCTCGGTAAAATAAGTATTTGGTCAATAACAAAAGTTCATCTCAATACTTTGTTATATACCCTTTGTTGGCAATGACAGAGGTCAAACGTTTTCTGTAAGTTTTCACAAGGTTTTCACACACTGTTGCTGGTATTTTGGCCCATTCCTCCATGCAGATCTCCTCTAGAGCAGTGTTGTTTTGGGGCTGTCACTGGGCAACACAGACTTTCAACTCCCTCCAAAGATTTTCTATGGGGTTGAGATCTGGAGACTGGCTAGGCCACTCCAGGACCTTGAAATGCTTCTTACGAAGCCACTCCTTCGTTGCCCGGGCGGTGTGTTTGGGATCATTATCATGCTGAAAGACCCAGCCACGTTTCATCTTCAATGCCCTTGCTGGTGGAAGGAGGTTTTCACTCAAAATCTCACGATACATGGCCCCGTTCATTCTTTCCTTTACACGCATCAGTCGTCCTGGTCCCTTTGCAGAAAAACAGCCCCAAAGCATGATGTTTCCACCCCCATGCTTCACAGTAGGTATGGTGTTCTTTCTCCTCCAAATACGACAAGTTGAGTTTTTACCAAAAAGTTCTATTTTGGTTTAATCTGACCATATGACATTCTCCCAATCCTCTTCTGGATCATCCAAATGCTCTCTAGCAAACTTCAGACGGGCCTGGACATGTACTGACTTAAGCAGGGGGATACGTCTGGCACTGCAGGATTTGAGTCCCTGGCGGTGTAGTGTGTTACTGATGTAGCCTTTGTTACTTTGGTCCCAGCTCTCTGCAGGTCATTCACTAGGTCCCCCATGTGCTTCTGGGATTTTTGCTCACCGTTCTCGTGATAATTTTGACCCCACGGGGTGAGATCTTGCGTGGATCCCCAGATCGAGGGAGATTATCAGTGGTCTTGTATGTCTTTCATTTTCTAATAATTGCTCCCACAGTTGATTTCTTCACACCAAGCTGCTTAACCTATTGCAGATTCAGTCTTCCCAGCCTGGTGCAGGTCTACAATTTTGTTTCTGGTGTCCTTTGACAGCTCTTTGGTCTTGGCCATAGTGGAGTTCGGAGTCTGACTGTTTGAGGTTGTGGACAGGTGTCTTTTATACTGATAACGAGTTCAAACAGGTGCCATTAATACAGGTAACGAGTGGAGGACAGAGGAGCCTCTTAAAGAAGAAGTTACAGGTCTGTGAGAGCCAGAAATCTTGCTTGTTTGTAGGTGACCAAATACTTATTTTACCAAGGAATTTACCAATTAATTCATTAAAAATCCTTCAATGTAATTTTCTGGATTTTTTTTTTCTCATTTTGTCTCTCATAGTTGAGGTATACCTATGATGAAAATTGGAGACCTCTCTCATCTTTTAAGTGGGAGAACTTGCACAATTGGTGGCTGACTAAATACTTTTTTGCCCCACCGTATATTAAGGAGTCCCTTAGCTCTGGGATTATTCGTCCATCTTCCTCGGCGGTGGGAGCGGGTTTCTTCTTCGTTGGAAAGAAGGATGGCTCACTGAGCCCCTGCATCGACTTCCGAGGGCTTAACGAGATCACCATCAAGGATAAGTACATGCTGCCACTCATGAACTCGGCTTTTGACTCCCTCCAGGGGGCATCTTGGTTCACGAAGCTGGACCTGCGTAACGCGTACCACCTGGTGCGCATCAAGGAGGGCGATGAGTGGAAGACGGCGTTCCGAACCCCAAGCGGCCATTTTGAATACCTGGTGATGCCGTTTGGGTTAACCAAGCTCCGGCCGTCTTCTAGCGTTTAATTAATGACATCCTCCGGGATTTCCTTAACTCCTTCGTGTTTGTCTACCTCGATGACATCCTCATCTTCTCACGCACATTGGAGGAGCACCAGGTGCATGTGTGACGGGTCCTACAGCGCCTCCTGGAGAACCAGCTGTTTGTCAAAGCCGAGAAGTGTGAGTTTCACACCGACAAGACCTCCTTTCTTGGCTTCATTATTGCCCGCAATCAGGTGCTTCCCGACCCGGCCAAGGTCAAGGCGGTGGTGGATTGGCCCACGCCCACGTCTAGGAAACAGTTGCAGGGGTTCCTGGATTTTGCCAATTTCTATCGCCGGTTTGTGCCGAACTTTGGGATCATCGCCCGGCCCCTGACCGCCCTCACGTCCCCCAAGACCCCTTTTCATTGGAGCGAGGAGGCTGCCACAGCGTTCGGGAGGTTGAAGGAGGAGTTTGCTTCGGTCCGCGTCCTGACCCAGGTGGATCCGGCTCTGCAGTGTCTAGTGGAGGTGGATGCCTCGGATTCGGGAGTTGGAGCGGTCCTCTCCCAACACTCCCCGGCGGATGGTAGGATCCGGCCGTGTGCTTTCTTCTCCCACCGCCTGACGCCCGCAGAAAGAAACTACTGTATCAGTGATAGGGAGCTGCTGGCCGTGAAGCTCGCCCTGGAGGAATGGAGGCACTGGCTGGAGGGGGCTGCCCAGCCGTTCGTCGTCTGGACGGATCATAAAAACCTTGAGTATCTCCGGACAGCCAAACGGTTGAATGCTCGCCAGGCCCGCTGGTCTCTTTTTTTCGGCCGGTTCAATTTTACCATCACCTACTGGCCGGGGAGCAAGAACGGCAAGTCTGACACCCTCTCGAGACAGTTCGAAGCGAAGGCCACCGGGGATCAGGAGGAGACTATCCTGCTGTCGTCTTGTGTGGTGGGCGCCCTGTCGTGGGAGATCCAGGACAAGGTCAGGAGAGCACAGGAGACTGAGCCCGACCCGGGTGGGGACACCCCGGGCCGTTTGTTCGTTCCCCCTTCTGTCAGGAGCGAGGTCATCCAATGGGGTCATGCGTCTAAGCTGGTGTGCCATCTGGGAATTGCCCGCACCATTGACCTGCTTCAGAGAGCCTTCTGGTGGCCAGGATTGAGGAAGGATGTTACCGGCTATGTCCGGGCCTGCGCCCAGTGTGCCATCGGGAAATCGTCATCTTCCTCCCCGGCGGGTCTTCTTCACCCTCTACCGGTTCCTTCCTGCCCCTGGTCCCACGTGGCTTTGGACTTCGTGACCGGCCTGCCCCCCTCTGGTCACTTCACGTCAGTTCTGACGATAGTGGACCGTTTCTCCAAGGCGGCACATTTTGTGCCTCTCCGGGGGTTGCCTTCAGCGCGGGAGACGGCAGATCTTCTTGTGCAGCATGTGGTCCGCCTTCATGGTATCCCGGCTGATATCGGATCGGATCGAGGTCCACAATTTGTGTCCCAGGTTTGGAAGGCGTTCTGCACGGTGCTGGGGGCCACGGCAAGCCTCTCATCTGGGTACCACCCGCAGAGCAACGGCTGGTGCGAACGGGCCAATCAGGAGCTGGAGGCTGCGCTCCGCTGTGTCATCCCTTCCTGCTCCTCTTCCTGGAGCACGTTCCTACCCTGGATCGAGTACGCACGCAACACCACGGTGTCCTCAGCTAATGGAGTCTCCCCGTTTAGAGCATCTCTGGGGTATGATCCACCACTGTTTCCGGAGGAGGAGAAGGAGGTGGCTGTCCCTTCGGTGCAGGCTCACGCTAGTCGTTGTCGGCGGATCTGGACCATCGCCCGCAGAGCCCTCCTCTGGACCACGGAACGTAATATCCAGGTGGCCAACCGTCACAGGAGGCCCGCCCCGGACTATAAGGTGGGTCAGAAAGTCTGGTTGTCCACCAAGAATATCAATGTGCCGGCCAAGAAGCACAAGTTGACTAAGCGATTCATCGGTCCTTATGTGATTTCTCGTATTATCAACCCTGTGTCTGTACGCCTTGCTCTTCCCTCTTCTATGCGCATCTGCCCTACCTTTCATGTCTCCCAGGTCAAGCCCTACATCTCTGATCCTCTGTGCCCGCCCCCCGTGGCTCCTTCCCCCCCGAGGATGATCAACGGCCACCCGGCTTGGGGGGTAACTGCAATCTTGGATGTCTGCCGGCGGGGCCGGGGTCTTCAGTATTTGGTGGACTGGGAGAGTTTTGGCCCTGAGCATCGCTCCTAGATTCACCCAGCGTTGATCCTTGACAAGCAGCTGATCCGCGATTTCCATTGGGCGCATCCAGGTAGGATAGGGCAGGTGCCTGGAGGCACCTCTAGAGGGGGGAGTACTGTCATGGAGGCCACTGGGCCGTCATCAACTTCAGCTGCGCACACACCTGCCACTGGTAATCAGCAGGCTTTAAAAGCCAGTGTGTCGGACTGCTCTGCACGGAGTCATCTGTCGCCTTTGCTTCGCAACGCGTCAAGGATACGACCTCAAGCCAGAGTTGGAACCAAGTCGTCACGCCAAGCCACGCCACGTAAGCTACAGCATCACTCACCTTGTCAAGGTGGTCTCCCCTGTGCACAGGTGGACCTCCCTGGCGGCGGACTCACCTCCCTTGATAATGGGACGTCATCTCCTCCTCCTCGGATCTCTTCCTCACCTCTTCAGCACCGAACACCACGCGCACCACGCTACACCAGGACACGGAGCCAGCAGGACTCTCGCAGCGGCACCTGCAAGTAAGCAGCACAAGCCTCAGCTTCCCGTTCGCATGAACTGTAATAACATCCTGTGCTTGTGTGTTCCAGGGTTGCCAGGTCGCAGCAAGGACCGCTCAGCTGTTGTTGTTCTTCCGCCTCCCAAAGAGAGCAGACGCTTTTTCCTTCTCTCCAGCTCTGACTTTTTATCTCCTTCCTCCCCCTAACTGACTGGATCCCAGCTTGCTATTGTCTCTCTGCGTGTCTCTACTGCTGATTATCGAACGAAATTATGGATTTAATAAGCTGGGCTTTGAACGCAATTGACACTATTTTTTCAACGAGGAAAAGTGCCCCGGGGGAGGTAGTTTGCCCCGCAGGAACTGCGGCTGCGGGCTATTTGAGGGACACAAGTAATTGGAAACTCTTGTGCCTGTCTGATCTCTCTATCGAAGATGTCGAAGATTTATTCATCTTCGTAGCAATGGTCATCGGGATCCTTCTGATTGGATCTGGGATTGTCCTGGTGTACCGTAAATTGATGAAGATGGACGTAGCCTATCAAAATGCTGGCCAGGCGAGGCTTAACCATCAAATTGAACAATTGGGGAGGACTCTGACAGCGGCTAATGGAGAACTGTCTAGGAAAATGGATTACATCATGATCACGCTGAGAGCCGCCCATGAAGAATTCAACGTCCAGCACTGAAGGATTAAAGTACTGAATCTGTAAGAGAATATAAAGTCTTTTTCTCTGGGAACAGTACTATTCGACTAATCTGACCTGCCCCTCACACAAGTCCTCCAGATTATCTGCAGTTTTTTGTTTCCAAAACATTTGAGCTGCATTGACTCTTATGGACAGCCAGCTGCCTGGCTCAAGGACAAAGTGCCAGCCGCTAGACAAAAACATCTCCTGCTGAAGAGACTTTGTTGTTCTTAACTGATATAAACACCTCCACTCAACACTACACCCACACTGACTCAATATACTGATGAGAAGATCATTCATACAGATCACTGAAGATCAAAACCACCCGTCACAGGAACAGTTTCTTTCCTCAAGCCATCACTCTGATGAACTCCTAACATTCACCTAGTCCTACCTGTTTGCTGTACTCATGACTTTTCATCCATTATTACATTGCACATAACTCTCACACTGCTTTTTACTTCATTCACATTATATCACTGAATCTGAGTCCACATTGAAATACTGTGTGATTGTATATTTTTTCATATATTTCTGCAAAGTGTGGTTAGTCTGAGTAAATAACTGCATATATTCCTGTATATATTTGCATCCTTTTATAGAAACGTGGACAGACTGTAATTTACTGTACATACTCTGTTGTCATTGAATCCTTATTTAAATCCTCCACCTGAACAACGAGAGCAAGTTTTTAGCCAAAGTCAAATTCCTTGTATGTGTTGTGCATACTTGGCCAATAAAGCTGATTCTGATTCTGATTCTGATTCTGATTCACTCACTGCTCCCTTTGTGTCTTTGTGTACATTCTTGTCTGCTAATTGTGCATTGAGGGCTTTTTTTTCTTGTAATCATAATATTGATCATATATGACCGGTATTCTGACAATCAATGTTTTTTTGCTCTTTCCTATTGTGTTATCCTTTTCTTCCCTATGCTTCCTGTACCCGTCTGATGACAGGCACGTTATCGACGCTGCCGCGTCACCGGAAATGCAGGTCGTTTTCAGTGTCAAGTCAAATCCCTCGTATGTTATCAGTTGTTTACTGTTAATGTACTTGGCAATAAATCCTTTTCTGAGTTCTGAGTTCAGCTCCAGTGGCCAGACTGCTACGCACTCACTCACTCATTCACACACGCCACACTCTTCACTAATCAATAAATAATTGTCTAATTTATCTACTCGTGTCAGCGTCTGTCTCCTGGGTCCTACAATCATGTCAAATTCAGCCTCAAAATCAACATCAAGAAGTCAGAGTGCCTTTATCAACCACCAAAGTTCCAGTTATCAACATCACCAGAAGAGATCAGCATTGGTACAGAGCCACTAGTCAAGTGTAAGACATTCAAGTATCTCGGGAGTGCTGTTTCAGAGAATGCTAGGGTGGAGGATGAACTATCTCTCAGAATGGGAAGAACGAGTGCTGTGTTTGGAAACTTGAGGGAGAGACTGTGGAACAATCGACATGTGTCTATCCGTGTGAAATGCAAAATGTACAGAGCGACAGTACTGGCTACTCTATTGTACAGTGCTGAAACTTGGACTGTCTACAGGGTGCAGGTAAAGAAACTGCACGCGTACATGATGAGACACCTTCGAGCTATAATGAATATCTCATGGAAAGACAAGATAACCAACATAAAAGTGCTGAAACGAGCTGGTCTACCATCAATGGAGGACATGCTAACACAGATGAACCTGAGATGGCTCAGACATGTTGAAAGGATGGATCACCAGTGTCTCCCTCGGCAGTTACTCTACTCAGTTATGCGAAGGCAAATGCAATCAGGGTAGACCAAGGCTCAGATTTAAAGACACTGTAACAAGAAACCTGAAGAAGTTGGATATTGACAGGAGTTCCTGGCAGTGGAAGGCGAAGGACAGAGCTGTGTGTAGGAATCTGATCAGACCTAAATGAACAGTCATTGTCACCCACGGCAGACTGCTATGATGATGATGATGATGATTTATTTTCTTTGAATTTCATTTTGGTAAATGGTTTTCTTTTTCTTTGCTGGGTTTGACATGGTAGGGATGGGAGGGTGAACTGGGGGCGTGGCTTAGCGGCACCTGCAACTTGGGTTGTGAGACCTGTGTTCTTCCATCTCTTCTAGTGGATGGTGAGACATGTGCAACACGTGAGGAGCTGATAGACTGAGTTTATTATGCATCAGTGAAACGGAGGCATACAGTAATCGGTTAGTGCGTCTGTTTGTGGCTGTGTGTATTTGTCTGTCTGTCTGTCTGTCCGCCTCTCTGTTTCAGCTCACCCGGTCAAAATTAAGTGGAACTAAAAGCTTGTATCATTGTATCACCATATTTTCTCAATTTTTTTTATTTGCTCAACTTTTAATTTGCCAGAATTTTGAAATAACACTTTGTTTTTGAAATAAACACAAATTCAACTCACCATTTCTGTCAATGCCGCAGCGAAAAAGATATTGTAATAACTATCCCGGGCCAATAGATATCGGAGTACCACTTTTTTACAGTCGCCCATGCTACCATGCCACAGGCACCGAGGCACAGAACCTTGGTGCTTTCATTTTATTTTATTTTTTGTTTGTTTGTTCATGTACAGCAATAAAGGCGCTAAAGAGTTTCTTCATTTTGTAAAAAAAAAAAAAAAAAGACACAAAGCAAAAGTATGACCGCTACACTAGCACCGAACATAGAAACCGGAGTGGTAGCTCAGTTGGTAGAGCATCCACTCTACACCCGGGAGGCAGGGGTTTAAATCCCGGCCGGGTCATGCCAAAGACCATATAAAAAGCGGAACTTCCTGCTGTCCAGCTTGGTGCTCAGCAATAATGGAATGGAGGAGGGAAATCTGTGGCCCTCTGATTCTTACATATGGGGGGGGGGGGTGTGATTAACACTGTAGATAAGAAAAACACAATTTTGTTCTACTGTACATGATTGGTTGAATGACAATAAAGGGTGATTTAAGAAAGGCACAATAGTAATGTACTTTTTTAAAACTAATAAGAAGTGATCAGAAACACTAGTGACTGTTTTAATGTTAAAAAATTTGGTATTGAGAAGCCGTTTTCAAGTGAAGCTCTGAGCTCACCAAAATCAGAATTAGGGCTGGGATAATTAATGCATTAACCTTTTTGATTAATGCGAGCCAATTAATGCATTAAAAAATTGACACCGTCAGGTCACTCCCTGAGGTGGTGTTGGCAGTGGTAACTGATTTGGCTCAGCAGCTGGCTCAACTTAAAACAAGAGTAGTCTTTTTTTTTAGTGTTTAAATTTGCAGCATTTACATTACACTAAATTGATCCCCCTGTACTCAGGGGAACCTCATCCTGCACACATACCCCACTTCAAGAGTATGCACGCGCACACACACACACACACACACCTGACCTAGTATCACTGATTGGGCTGCTTACACAGAAGTATGAAAACAGGTAGAGTTTGTCAGAGTGGGTGGAGGAAAATACACACTCAAATATAAAAAGAATAAAAGCTTCTAGGTCAGGTCAGGAGCCCTGGAAATCACTTAAGAATTGTTCTGTTTTTTGGTACTTTTACAGGTTAAGATAATTAGGAAAGCTATGTAAAGTTGAAACACTAACTCTATTACCATGTTAAAATAAGAGGAAATGTGACAATAATAAAATGATTATTTTGCTGAGAAATCAACTCCCTCGTTAAACTGAAAAAAGAATATTACACATTGATATCATAAATTATAAAATTCATTCATTCATTCATTCATCTTCTTCCGCTTAATCCTTTTCGGGTCGCGGGGGTGCTGGAGCCTATCCCAGCATCTTTGGGCGAGAGGCAGGGTACACCCTGGACAGATCACCAGTCCATCGCAGGGCCAACACAGAGAGACAGACAACCATTCACTCTCACAGTCACACCTAAGGACAATTTAGAATCCCCAGTTTTGATGCCAATTAACCTAACTTGCATGTTTTTGGCATGTGGGAGGAAACCGGAGAAATCCCAGAGTAAACCCATGCATTATTTAATTTAATGTACACTCATGATTGTCAAGTGTTTTATGTAAAGGACATTTGCTTGACATTAATGTAACAGTATTTTAGTCAGCGCTGTGATCCTCTGTGAAAACAAATTGAGGATCACTGATCTAGCAGTATTTTTGCAAATATGAGAGTCACAAGTATGCTCAGTGAATAAAATGTAATTAAAAGTTGTTAAAGTATACTTCTTTTTCATTGATTCTTTTACACAAACAATTAATCACAATTAATTATAGAAAATGTGTAATTAAATAGTTAATTTTTTTTTAATTGAAGCACTGCCCTTGTTAGAACACTTTTATTTAATTGTTCCCAGCTTGATTGTATTTTTTATTTCCTTCCCTGCTTAAAATAAATGCCAGCATTAGAATAACTGCACATATCTGTGCCGAAAAAGACCATAACCAATGGTAGATAACTGATGTTTATGTCACGGGGGCCCCTACAGGGCAGTAAACAGGATTCAAGTGTGTGGCATTTTTTTGGCATGATTTATTGCAACAAGCACAAAATAAACAAAGCACGAGGGCTGGACAAAAAAGAAAAGGCTATGGCTCCGTAAGGCAAAACTCTGGCTTGGATGAACAGGACACAAGAGGAACAAGGCTAAGGCAGAAGCATGTTGTCATGCCAGGTAGACATAAGGATGCCGCACTGATGAATGGGGCGGCCTCCCTAAAATAAGGCTGGACTAATTACTAAAACACAAACAGCCGTGGATAATCAAGAAATTAACAAACAAGGATCAAACTGGGGTATGGTGGAAAATAACTAAAGGCACTGTCAAAATAAAACCAAACCAAAACAGAAGATCATGACAGGAATGACAACGAGCAAACATAAGCATGACTATGATAATAGATAGATAGATAGATAGATAGATAGATAGATAGATAGATAGATAGATAGATAGATAGATAGATAGATAGATAGATAGATAGATAGATCCCAAACTGGGAAATAAAAGAACTAACACGACTATAGAACCTATATACATCATAGCTTAATATATGATGACCTGTATAAACACATGAATCATCCCATTGCACAAAGAAGGACTATCAGGAGCAGAGTGAAATGTGAGGTACCAGTTAGTCTGTAAGGTGCAGTGTGGCAGCATAGCTATGACCAGAATACAACATCATAGTGAGTTATTGTACAGTGAAATTGCATGTGGCAGGAAAGATTTCCTGTACCTGGCCGCTCGACAACGAAGCTGTAGTAGTCTACTGGAGAAAGTGCTTCGCTGCCTATCTAGTGTGTGGTGGAGGGGGTGATCAGGATTGCTCATGATGGATTGCAGTTTAATTAGTGTTCTCCTCTCCACCACTGTCTCAAAGGTCTCCGGTCTGAGACCAATTACAGAGCCAGCCCTCTTGATAATCTTGTCAAGTCTGTTGGTATCTCTGGCCCTGATACTGCTACCCCAACAGACCGCAGCAAAGAAGATGGCGCTGGCGACAACAGTCTGGTAGAAAAGCTCCAGCATCCTGCTGCACACGTTGAAGGATCTCAGTTTTCTCAGGAAATAGAATCTGCTCATCCCCTTCTTGTGCGCAGCAACGGTGTTGGATCTCCAGTCCAACCCGCTGCTGATCCTGACACCCAGATATTTGTAGTCTTCAACCACTCCCACATCCTCCCCCCTAATCTGCAGTGGCCAAGAAGGAGCCTTCCTCTTCCTGAAGTCAATCACCATCTCCCTGGTCTTGCTGACATTCAACCTCAGGTGATTCTGTTCCGTCCACTCCACAAATCTGTCTACCAGTGCCCTGTACTCCCCCTCCTCTCCTCCTCTTATCCTCTTATACACCCCACAACAGCTGAGTCATCAGAGAATTTTTGCAGGTGACATGACTCAGTGTTGTACTGAAAGTCCATGGTGTATAAGGTAAAAAGAAAAGGAGAGAGCACAGTCCCCTGTGGCGCTCCCGTATCACTAGCCACCACTCCAGACAAGACACTGCCCAGCCTGACAAACTGTGGTCTGCCTGTCAGGTAGTCGGTAATCCAGGAGATCACAGAGCTGTCAACCCCCATCCCCCGCAGCTTCTCGCCCAGCAGCAGTGGCTGGATGGTGTTAAAGGCACTGGAGAAGTCAAAAAAAGTGATTCTCACAGTATCTCCTCCACCATCCAGGTGCTGATGGGCTCGTTGCAGCAGGTAGATGACAGCATCTTCAACTCCTAAATGGGGCTGATATGCAAACTGCAGGGGGTCCAGCCACATCTCCACCTGCGGCCTCAGGTGGGCTAAGACCAGTCTCTCCAGGACCTTCATCACATGAGATGTGAGGGCAATTGGTCGGTAGTCATTCAGATCCGATGGAGATGACTTCTTGGGGACAGGAACCAGGCAGGATGTCTTCCACAGCACCAGTACTCTCTCCAGACTCAGGCTCAGGTTGTACAATAATAACAATATTAATAAACAGGACTAAGAGGATAATCATAACCAACAAAAAATAAATGGCAAATTCTAAGGAACATAACTAGGGACATGATAATGAAAATATCAATCAATCAATCAATCAATCAATCAAAGACTTTATTCCAGACTCAAGGTCCATCAAAAAAAAGTAAACAGTAAAAAGTAAAAAACAAGACAGTTGAAACAATCAAAAAGTTACAAGAAACACTAAGACACAACTGCTAAGAGAAGTACAAAGACAGTACAGACTTTAAAAAGACTTAAAAACACAACTGTACCAGTGCCTTCTAAACTGTGACTGACAGCGAATAGAACTGAGCTTAATGCTAGACATGACTTGAATGATTTCATTTCTAGATACATCAAGCCGACAGATGAATTTATACATAAAATTACTTATTACTGCATGCAGAGTATTTACACGTGATGAGACAAATAACTTGGAAGCACTGCACCATCGAGGCTTTTTAACTAAAATTCTTAAGGCATCATTGTAGGCAACCTGTAATTTCTGCATACTTAGTTTCCTATAATTTATCCATAGATGAGCAGTGTATAAAGGTGTACAATAGGTTTTAAAAAGAACCAGTTTCACCTCATCTGAACAAAAACCAAATCTGCGTGCAAGAATATTTGCTTGCATGTAGATTTTGCAGCGTTGTCTGAAAATATCATCATCATCAGTCATTCTATCATTAATAAAATGTCCCAGATATTTAATTTTATCCCTGACAATTAATTCCCTGCCTGCCAATTCAAAGACAGGGAATTTCATTAACAAATCTTCTTTAGTGCGGCAGATCAGCACACAACTCTTATTTGTATTATATTTTATGTCATTTTCCTCTCCATAAGCACTACACACTCTTAATAACTCCTGAAGACCAGCACTACTTGGACTGAGAATAACTAGATCATCAGCATACATAAAATGATTCACTAACTTATTCCCTATTATACACCCAGTTTTACAGGCATTCAGTTGCTTTGACAACTCATCCATGTAAAGATTAAATAGAATAGGGGACAGTATACTGCCCTGTCTAACACCACTGCTCACACCAAATGGGGATGAATGACTCTTCCCCCATTTCACCAGCATCTTCTGATGTGCGTACCAGTATATCAGGATACGTAGTAAGTACTTGGGAACCCCCCTGTCAATCATTTTCCTAAACAGTATCCTGTGATTAACACGATCAAACGCCTTGGAGGTGTCAATAAAGCACAGAAAAACTGAAGAATTTTGATTTCTGTACTTATTTATAATTTCTTTTAAGGCATATATGCACAGATCTGTTCCATGATGGGGTTTGAATCCAAATTGATGATCAGTAGATTTGATGAATACATTTAATTTTTCAAACATGATTTTTTCCAGTACTTTAGATATTATATTGGCTATAGCTATGGGCCTGTAATTATCCAGGCTACACAGCTTGCCAAAATAAATGCAATGGCCAAATTAAAGCTGAAGGGGGGAAAACACAGAAAACATTCATAAAATGAATAAACTCAACGTGAAGGCGTGGGCTGGGCCCATGTCCCGGTTACAACAAAACACTAAAACTAAAAACTAAGGTGAGAACATAGGGCCCAGCTCACGTCCTGAAAGTACCCTCCTCTTAAGGGGTGGAACCAGATGTCCCAAAAACCACAACACAAAATGACCCTCCCAGAGTGGGTGGTGGGGCACAAGGTCAGGCTGGCCAAAACAATTTCTTCCCCCCATAGAGTCCAACCAAAAGAATACAGTTTGTGAGGCGACCCAAGGTCCAAGGCCCCAAAACAAAAACCATGGCGGGTCGAGTGGTCTATCCAAGTTCATGGACCACGGGATTCGAGAATGAGTCAGGTCAGGGGGCCTACCCAAGTTCATGGGTCCCCAGACCAGAATGCAGGGTGGATCAGGCAGCCTGCCACAGTCTCTTGGCCACCCAACCACAGAGCAATGTGGAATAGAGGGCACAAGAGCATAGAGTTTAACAAAAACAAATAAGGGAGCTTTAAGCTCTACAACCGGTGACTACAGCGCACTGACCTCAGAAACCAACGTCAGAGGCACACTGGCCTCAGCAGCAGCCAGCGGAGGCCCTCCAACCTCAGGAACAAACTGTGGAGGTCCACCTGTCTCAGCAACAAATGGCGGATGCTCACTGGCCTCTGGAACAGATGGCGAAGGCTCACTGGCCTCTGGAACAGATGGCGAAGGCTCACCAGCCTCTGGAACAGATGGCGAAGGCATGCCAGCCTGTGGAACAAACGGTGGAGGCAGACCGGCCTCTGGAACAAACAGTGGAGGTGCATCAGCTTCTGGAACACATGACTGAGGTGCACCGGCCTCTGGAACACACGACGGAGGAGCACCGACCTCTGAAACACATGACTGAGGCACACTGGCCTCGAGAACACATGACGGAGGTCCACCGGCCTCAGGAACAGACAGTGGAAGCACACCAGCCTCTGGGACACACAACGGAGGCACACTGGACTCTGGGACACATGATGGAGGTGCACCAGCCTTGGGAACAAACAATGGAGGCACACCGGCCTCAGGAACAAACGTGGAGGTGCACCAGCCTCTGGGACACACAACAGAAGTGCACCGGCCTTGGGAACAGACAGCGGAGGCACACCAGCCTCGGGAACACATAACGGAAGCGCACTGGCCTTTGGGACACATGACGGAGGCGCACCGGCCTCGGAAACAAACGGTGGAGGCACACTGGCCTCAGAAACAAACGGTGGAGGCACACTGGCCTCAGAAACAAACGGTGGAGGCGCACCGGCCTCAGGAACACACAACGGAGGTGCACTGGCCTCAATAACAAACAGTGGGGGCACACCGGCCTTGGGAACAAACAGTTGAGGCACACCAGCCTCCTGAACACACGGTGGAGGCACACAGACCTCGGGAACACACAACGGAGGCAGACCAGCCTTGGGAACACATAAGAGAGGCGCATCGACCTCGGGAACACATAACAGAGGCACACTGGCTTCTGGAACACACGACAGAGGTGCAACAGCCTCTGGAACACATGACGGAGATGCACCGTTCTCAGGAACGCATGACGGAGGCGCACCGGCCTCAAAAACACATGATGGAGGTGCAACGGTTTCATGAGCAAATGGTGGAGGCACACTGGCCTCTGGAGCACATGACGGAGGACCATCGGCCTTGAGAACACATGACAGATGTGCACCAGTCTCAGGAACAGACAGTGGAGGCGCACCAGCCTCTGGAACACACAATGGCAGCACACCTTCCTCTGGGACACATGACAGAGGTGCACCGGCCTCAGGAACAAACGGTGGAGGCACACCGGCCTCTGGAACACACAGCAGAGGCGCACCAGCCTCAGGAACACCTGACGGAGGTGCACCAGCCTACAGGAACAAACAGTGGAGGCGCACCGGCCTCGGGAACACATGACAGAGGCGCATTGGCGTCGAAAACACATGATGGAGGTGCACCGACTTCAGGAATAAACGGTGGAGGCACACTGGCCTCTGGAACACATGACAGAGGCGCATCGGCCTTGAGAACACATGACAGAGGTGCACCAGTCTCAGGAACAGACAGTGGAGGCGCACTAGTCTCTGGAACACACAACGGCAGCATACCTTCCTCTGGGACACATGACGGAGGTGCACCCGCCTCTGGAACACACAGCAGAGGTGCACCAGCCTCAGGAACACCTGACGTAGGTGCACCAGCCTCAGAAACAAACATTGGAGGCGCACTGGCCTCAGGAACACATGGTGGAGGCACACCGGACTCTGGAACACATGACAGTGGAGCACCAGCCTCTGAAACACAACTGAGGCACACCGGCCTCAAGAACACATAATGGAGGTGCACCGGCCTCGGGAACAAACAGTGGAGGCACACCGGCCTCTGGAATACACGACGGAGACACACTGGCCTCTGGAATACACGACAGAGGTGCACCGGCCTCTGGAACACATGACTGAGGTGCACCGATCTGCAGAACAAACAGTGGAGGTGCACCGGTCTCTGGAATATACAGTGGAGGCACACCGGCCTCCGGAAAACACAGTGTAGGCTCACCACCCTCTGAAGTGAATGACTGAGGCACGCCAGCCTCAGGGGCTGATGGTTGGAAAGCGCTGACCTCGGGAGTTGATGGTTGGGGTGCGCTGACCTTGGGAGCTGATAGTTGGGGCGCACCAACCTCAGGAGCTGATAGTTGGGGCACACTGACCTCAGGAACAGGCAACAGAGGAGCAACAGCCTCAGGAATAGCTGATGGTGGCTCACCGGCCTCTGAAACAAATGGTGGCTGGAGAGTGCTGACCACCAGAGACAGCTGCTGAGGTGCCAGGGCATCCAGCCCAGATGCCTGGAGAGCCATCCCAGCTGCAGCCACCTCGGATAAGGGAGAAAGGCAGGCACTGGGTACGGTGACACCGAAATCACCAGGAGCAAGGCAAGTCTTTTCTGATATTGATGTTATCAATGTAAAGAAAAGAACTTGCCTCAGCTCCTGGTCCACTGCTGCTGGGGTGACCGCCTCAGGATGAAGCTGTGACTGGGGAGTGTCGACCACGGAGACAGCTGGAGCTGTGATGTGCGCCTCGGGGACAGCTGGAGCTGTGATGTGCACTTCGGGAACAGATGGCTGGGGTGCAATGACCTCTCGCTCTGGTGACGCTGAAGCTGGTGCTGCTGAAGCACTTGAGGAAGGTGGGGCCGGGGTAGCAGAAACCCTCGGGGAACCTCAAGTGAAGGGCCCAGATGGTGAGCGGAGTGACGGTTCCTCGATGCTCGCTTCCTCGCTGGCCCTTTAGATGCTGGCTGGTCCTCAAACATAGGGAATAAAACCTATGGAGCAAGCCAGGGCTTGTATTCCAGCAGGATTTCAGTTTGTACGAGGACCGATTGCCTCCGCTCCTCCTGCTCCGAAACGTCCGCTGCCATGGCTGGTGGAATGGAGGCAGCAGTACAATGACGGAGATGGGAGGCAGCACACCGGAGGCAGGAGAGGGAACTGATGACCCGGAGCCAGGATGGATGAGGTGACGCGGGCAGTCAATTTGCTTGAGTGAGTGCTGGAGTTGCGTTATCCTGGAGCGAAGTTTAACCACCTTGGGGAATAGCAACAAGTCTGGGTGACTGAGGATTATGTCCTCTGCAACCCTGAGATCTCCCAGTCCCTCTTAGGGGTTGCTACGATCCAGGACCTGGGCCACCAGGCGGGTGATGTGGCTCAGAAACCCCGACAACTCCTCCTGGTTCCATTCCTTCCTCCTCCTGCCAGTTTCACCAGCTGAGTCCTTTACTGGTGGCATCCTACTGTCACGGAGGCCCCTACGGGGCAGAAAACAGGGCTCACATGCATGGCATTTTTTTTGGCATGATTTATTGCAACAATCACAAAATAAACACAGCACGAGGGCTGGACGAAAACAAAGGCTATGGCTCAGTAAGGCAAAACTCGGGCTTAGATAAACAGGACACAAGAGGAACAAGGCTAAGGCAGAAGCGTGTTGTAACACCAGGTAGACATAAGGATGCTACACCGATGAATGGGGTGGCCTCTCTAAAATAAGGCTGTACTAATTACTAAAACACAAACAGCCATAGATAATCAAGAAATTAACAAACAAGGATTAAACTGGGCTACGGCGGAAAATAACTAAAGGCGCTGTCAAAATAAAACCAAACCAAAACAGAAGATCATGACAGGAATGACAACGAGCAAATATAAACATGACTGTAATAATAATAATAATAATAATAATAATAATAATAAATAGGACTAAGAGGAGGATCATAACCAGCAAAGAAATAAATGGCAAATTGTAAGGAACATAAATAGGGACATAATAACAAAAATAAACACAATGGCCAAACTAAAGCTGAGGCAGAGAAAACACAGAAGACAGAAATTCATACAATGAAAAAACTGAAAGCGAGGGTGTGAGCTGGGCCCATGTCCACGTTACAACAAAATACTAAAACTAAAAACTAAGGCGAGAACATGGGCCCCAGCCCACGTCCTGACAGTCTGGACATAATTGGTCTGAGTAGGTAGTCTGAATATTACTTTGTTCTGCCTCATACAGAGGCAGACTGCAACTGCACACATCTTCCCCCCTAATCTGCAATGGCAGTTGTAGATTAGGGGGGAGGATGTGGGGGTGGTTGAGGACTACAAATATCTGGGTGTCAGGATCAGCAATGGGTTGGACTGGAGATCCAACACCGATGCTGTGCACAAGAAGGGGATGAGCAGACTCTATTTCCTGAGGAAGCTGAGATCCTTCAACATGTGTAGCAGGATGCTGGAGCTTTTCTACCAGATCGTTGTCGCCACCGCCATCTTCTTTGCTGCTGTCTGTTGGGGTAGCAGTATCAGGACCAGTGACACCAACTTGACAAGATTATCAAGAGGGCTGGCTCTGTAATTGGTCTCAGACCTGAGACCTTTGAGACAGTGATGGAGAGGAGAACTGCGATCTATCATAGACAATCCTGATCACCCCCTCCACCACACACTGGACAGACAGCGGAGCGCTTTCTCTAGTAGACTACCACAGCTTCACTGTCGAATGCCCAGGTACAGGAGATCTTTCCTGCCACATGCCATTTCACTGTACAATAACTCATTATGATGTTGTATTCTGGTCATAACTATGCTGCCAAAATGCACCTTACAGTTTAACTGGCACCTCACATTTCACTCTGCTCCTGATAGTCCTGCATTGCGCAGCGGGTATGATTCATGTGTCTATACGGGTCATCATGTATTGAGCTATGATGTATATAGGTTTTTATAGTAGTGTTAGTTTTACTTTCCATGGGTAATCCCTGTCTGTCATGTGTGTGTTTCTGTCGTTTGGTTGTCTACTGTCATGCTACTGTTACACTGTAATTTCCCAGTTTGGGATCAATAAAGTCCATCCATCCATCCATCTATCTATCTATCTATCTATCTATCTATCTATCTATCTATTCCCAGTGCAGAGACACACATGTGATCACACCTGTCTACCTCTGTGTCACTGCTATATATCTGTTCATTGGTATGGAGAAGATGGAGAAGAGGAGGATGGAGAATATATGATACACTCCCCTATCACTGTAGCAGAAACTTTCAGAATACACACCAAAATCAGACATTTTGATTACTTTGATAAATTTGCTTATTTCTTGCCATTCTTTTGAAGATATGAGCAAATACCAACATAGTCAGTAGTCTTCCTTTTTAAAGGGGTCATTGACTGAGAAATTATGTTTTTATAGGTTTCAACCTTCTGTGAAGCGTCTGTTGGTCACATAATTATTGAAAAAATATCAAAACACTCACTTCTCTAAAAAAAAAACACACAGCCTTCCATCCATCCATCCATCTTCTACCACTTAATCCTTTTCGGGTCACGGGGGGGGGGGGGGGGGGGGGTGCTGGAGCCTATCCCAGCATCTTTCTTTGTCCGAGAGGCAGGGTACCCTCTGGACAGATCACCAGTCTATCACAGGATCACAGGGCCAACACAGAGAGACAGACAGCCATTCACTCTAAGGACAATTTAGAATCCCCAGTTGATACCATTTAACCTACCTTGCATGTCTTTGGCCTATGGAAGAAAACTGGAGTACCCAGAGTAAACCCACGCAGACACAGGGAGAATATGCAAACGCCACACAGAAGGTTCAGCGATGGTCAGGGGGTGGGATCAGGGGCGGACTTAGTCCATTTGGGGCCTAAGGAAAAGACAAAAATGGGGCCCTAGTTTTATTTTGTTCTACACTTTCTTTTCACTTTTTTGGGGTATGACTTAAATATTCATGTTATTGATTTTAAAATTGTAATGGGGTAGGCGCTCTATAAGCACTAGCTTCAGCCTACACCCTTTTGGTCGTTCTTATGTATCCTACATATTTTTGTGTTGACTATATGTTCATTAACGAATAAAATTCACATTCATTCATTCATTCAGGCCATCCTGACATCCTACCTGAAACTTAGTGTCCTCAGAAGTTTTCAAATGGTGATATCATTCAGGTATCAGGAATTACATCTGTAGAAAAACAAAGAAGCTTAAAGTGACACTATATGAAGAAAAAAGACCAAAGTTAAAGAAAAAAACTGTAGATTACTGAGAAAGTCATAAAATTTTGTGGAAAATGCCATTCAGAAGAATAAAGTTGAAAATTTACATGGAAAAAATAAAAGAATAATTGCACTGGTTTTTGAAAAAATATCTCCAAACCAACTGCAATGATGTTTGTGGTGGTGGGGGGGAGACTTAACAGTTTGCACATTTGCAGCTCAAGTAATTTAACTATCTAGTGACATCCTGTTTTTGTATTGAAGTGGATTACCAATCTCAAATCTCAACAAATGCATTAAATGTAGACTTGTGTATTATTTAAAAACAACAACAACAACAATTCACGTGGAAGATCTGTTGTTTGTTTACACATACCCACATTTGCCAGCAGGGTCCTGTTCACAGTCTGCTACTGGTCCATTTTGCAGAGGCATCCATTGTGCTCCCTCCTCTGTACTATATAGAACTAGGGAGAATATATCACACAAAAAATAAGGATAAATACAAAAAATATTAAACAGGCCCTCTCTGAACTAAATAGCAATGCTCTGTCTGTCAGGTGCTTAGGCCATAATGATGGGTCATCTTCAAGAACAAACTGGTCAGACTCGTGGCATATAGTTCCCTCATCATCTCCTCCTCTGTGAAGGGTAGCCGTTGACACAGCGGGCGTGTCATTTAAGCAACATGGACTAGCAGCCGTGGTACTGTCAACAACAGATACAGGTCAAGTGGACCCCTGACCAAGTAAGCACCCCAACAGGACCCCAGGATTCAATCTGTACATGTACAAGTACAGTTTAAATCCAGTGATTTACAAACTGAATCATAATTTTCTAAAGCCTCATTCAGAACATTATAGTCCCACATACCTATTCTGTGGATTTTCATCTGGGGCAGTCAGCCATGACGAGCAGCAGCGGTGGAAAAGAGAAGCCTTTTGAAAGCAGAAACGGAGCCAAAACCTTCTCTGGGTCTTTTAATACATATGTGGCGCATATGTTGGTTACAAATTCCCCACAAATGTGTTGCTGTATGTTTATTGTGTGCTTCACGTCTCATGGAACAAAGAGGACTGAGACTCTAGGATTCAGCAGAGGAGTGTGAGATTCGGCCTTTGTTTCCGGGAGACGACCGGGGAAGATTCCCGGGCCACAGAGACTAGAGCACAATGGCATGAGATCAAAGGGGTTACTTTGTGATTGAGATTAAGTACCATGTGACTGTATGTTTGATTAAACACCATGTGACTGCTGTTTCGTGCTCGGGGTATAAAACCCCTGATGTGAGATGAAAACTTCCTCCTGATTTGCTTGGAGATTTGTTGGAGATGTGCTCTGTGAATAAAGCTGAATCTGAGGAACAAACTCAGCCTCATCCTTGAACACATTCTCCACACTGGTGACCTTACGACTCAGAATGAGCAGAAATAATTCTCCCGAGCGGGGCTCGGCAGAAGCCAGCCTGATGGCTGCCTCCACACTCCGGCTGCCTGACTTCTGGCAGCATAGTCCGCGCTCCTGGTTTAGCGCGGTCGAGGCGCAGTTCATCCTCCGGAGAATCTCGAAGGATGACACGAGATTCTACCATGTTGTGGCGAAGCTGGACAGCCACACAGTTCAGAGGGTGGAAGACCTGGTCAACCACCCACCGGACAGCGACAAATACGGTGCCTTGAAAGCTGCGCTTATCAGTCATTTCACCCCCTCCGTGCAACAGCGAGCAGAGGGGCTCCTGGCGTTGACGGAGTCGGAGAACGACAGACCCGTAGACCTGATGGTCAAAATGCTGAGGCTGAAAGACTCCGAGGACTGCAAATTTATCTTCACCCACCTTTTCCTCCGGACCCTGCCGCCAGCAGTCAGAGTTACCCTGGCAGATTCACCCCGGTTGGCCAAGCGAGACTACCACGGGCTAAGCAAGGAGGCGCAGCGACTCGTCGACGCCCACAAGCGGAGCGCAGTTTCGGCTGCAGCAGCAGAGCTAGGAGCGACGCCCGGAGACGGCATGGGACCAGTGGTTGCAGCATCAGACGCGCCGACGACGGCAGCAGTCAGCACCAAGCGACACGGAGCGGGCGACGTCCTGTGCTTCTATCATCGCCGTTTTGCAGAGAGGGCACACAAGTGCCTCCTGCCGCACCACTTCAAGCGTTCGGGAAACGCCAAGACCGAGGGTCGGTAGTGGCTGCGGCCCTCGGGGAAGCGAACAAGCTGCTTTACCTGACGGATGCACGTTCGGGGAAACGATTCCTCGTGGACACAGGCTCCCAGATGAGCTTCATCATGCCTTCCTATGCGGACCGGCTGATGCCGTCCAAGGTTCCCCAGGTGTCAGTGTCAGCAGCGAACAGCTCAGCTATTAAGACCTTCGGTGAGAGGACTCTGCTTCTGTCTTTGCAGGGTTGTTCATTTGAGTGGACTTTTGTGGTAGCTGCAGTCAGTTTCAACATGTTAGGGGCTGATTTCTTGTGCTCACATGGTTTATTGGTTGATCTTGTCTTTTCACTCTATTCCCTGCACAGCACGAGTGGCACCGCCAACTGCACAAGCCAACGTCACGACTGCAGGTGGTAAGTTCCACACACTCCTCACTCAGTTCCCAGCACTAACAGTCCCAACGTTTTCGGTGACAGTGGCCAAACATGGGGTGGAGCATTATATCACTACCACCGGGCCACCTGTTTTTGCAAAAGCTCGGCGCCTGGACTCAGCTAAACTGACCATAGCGCGCGAGGAGTTTGCCAACCTAGAAAAACTGGGCATCATCAGACGTTCGAAAAGCCCCTGGGCTTCACCATTGCACATGGTCCCAAAGACTGATGGCTCGTGGCGACCTTGAGGTGATTTCCGCAGGTTGAATAACGCCACTGCACACGACCGCTACCCGATCCCACACATTCAAGATTTTTCGGTTCATTTGGCAGGGGAGCGCATTTTTTCTAAAATAGATTTAGTGCGCGGCTACCATCAGGTTCCAGTGCGCACCCAGGACATACCCAAAACAGCGGTAATAACTCCTTTCGGGCTTTTTGAGTTTTTGTGCATGCCTTTTGGACTCAAAGGGGCCGCGCAGACGTTCCAACGCATGATGGACGCGGTGCTGCGCGACCTCCCTTTCGTGTTCGTCTACTTGGATGACATTTTAGTAGCCAGCACGTCCGAAGACGAACACGAAATCAGAATCAGAATCAGAATCAGAATCAGATTTATTGCCATTGTTCATGTAGTACACAAACTAGGAATTTGTCTCGGTGCCATGCTGCAACATTAAAAACATGATGAGATAAAGAGATAAACTAAAAAACTAAAGGACTAAAAACATGCAATAAGTGTAGAAAAATAAGTAATAATAATAATAATAATAATAGTAATAATGAGTAATACTAGTCAAGGCAGTTTTAAATAAATTAGCAAGTAGCAGATAATATGGGGTACCACAGTACAGTTGATAATGCAACAGAAAAACAGTGATGAATGTCATGAGTCTGGTTGAGCTGCTGTACATAGTGCACGAGAGTCAATAAGTCACTTAGTGTTCAGCAGTCTGATGGCAGAGGGGAAAAAGTTATTCATGTGCCGGGAGGTTTTAGTCTGAATGGACCGAAGTCTTCTACCTGAGGGGAGGGGGGCAAACAGTACGTGACCAGGGTGTGAAGGATCGGCTATGATCCGGCCAGCATGCCTCCGGGTCCTGGAGATGTACAGGTCCTGGAGAGATGGGAGCTTGCAGCCGATCACCTTCTCAGCAGTGTGCACGACGCGCTGCAGCCTTAGTCTGTCCCTGGCAGTGGCTCCTGCGTACCACACGGTTATGGAGGAGGTGAGGATGGACTCGATGATGGCCGTGTAGAACTGCACTAACATCTTGGTGGGTAGCTTGAGCTTCCTCAGCTGCCGCAGAAAGAACATCCTCTGCTGGGCCTTTTTGATGAGGGAGCTGATGGTTGGCTCCCATTTGAGGTCCCGGGTGATGGTGGTGCCCAAGAAGTGGAAGGAATCTGCAATGGTGATGGGAGAGCCTGTGATGGTGAGGGGGGGCAGGGGGGTTGTGACTTTCCTGAAGTCCACAATCATCTCCGCTGTCTTCAGAGCGTTCAGCTGCAGGTTGTTGTGGCTGCACCAGGACACCAGCTGGGCCACCTCTTTCCTGTAGACGGACTCGTCGCCGTTGGAGATGAGCCCGATGAGGGTGGTGTCATCCACAAACTTAATCAGCTTAACAGAGTGGTGGGAGGAGGTGCAGGAGTTGGTATAAAGGGAGAAGAGTAGGGGGGAAAGTACACAGCCCTGGGGTGATCCGATGCTGATGCTAACAGAGTCCGAGACAGACTTCCCCAGCCGCACATGCTGCCTCCGGTCCGTCAGGAAGTCGGTGATCCACCTGCAGAGGGAGTCAGGCACATCGAGCAGGGACAGCTTGTCCTGGAGCAGAGCGGGGCGGATGGTGTTGAATGCAGAGCTGAAGTCCACAAACAGAATCCTGGCGTAGGTTCCCGGGGAGTCCAGGTGCTGCAGGATGGAGTGGAGGGCCAGGTTGACTGCGTCATCCACAGACCTGTTGGCACGGTAGGCAAACTGCAGCGGGTCCAGGAGGGGAGTGGTGATGGACTTGAGGTGAGACAGGACCAGGCGCTCAAAGGACTTCATGACTACAGAGGTGAGCGCTACAGGTCTGTAGTCGTTAAGGCCAGTAATCCGTGGCTTCTTGGGGACAGGGATGATGGTGGAGGATTTGAGGCAGGTCGGCACGTGACATTGCTTAAGGGAGGTGTTAAAAATGTCTGTGAAGACAGGAGCCAGCTCTTTCGCACAGTGTCTCAGGGTGGAGGGAGACACACCGTCCGGCCCGGGGACCTTGCGCGGGTTCAGTCTGGAGAACTGTCTGTGCACGTCCTGCTCACTGATGACAAGGGCAGGGGGGGAGGAGGAGGAGGAGGGGGGGGACCGCTTTTGATGAATTAGGGGCCGAGGAGGCAGTGGAGCTGGGTGGAGTGGGGGAGTTGGACACAGCTGACGAGGTGTCAAAACGGGCGTAATGTTGGGACAGTTTTTGACAAAGGGCTTTGTCATCCTGACCTTTAGAAGCCTGAGGCCGATAGTTGGTGATTTGCCTCAGTCCTCTCCACACAGAAGCCAAGTCATTAGCAGTGAACTGCTGCTGGAGTCTCTCAGAATACACAGATTTAGCTCTCCTCAGCTCTCTGTTAAACCGATATTTGACCTCTCTGTAGCAGTCCTTGTCTCCACTTTTCAACGCTGCTTCCTTCTCCTTCCTGATCTGTCTGAGCTTGGCAGTGAACCAGGGCTTATCATTAGAGTACCTCATCCTGGTGCGCGATGGGAGAATGCTCTCCTCACAGAAGTTGATATATGAGTTCACAGTGTCCGTGTACTCATTAAGATCATGTGTGGCTCCTTTAAACATGTCCCAGTCAGTTATTTCCATGCATGTGTTCAGATTCTCTCCAGCTTCACTGGTCAATTTCTTCGTGGTGGTCACAACAGGTTTAGTGAGTTTCAGTCTCTGTCTGTATGTGGGGATGAGGTGGACCATCACGTGATCAGATAGTCTGAGCGCAGCGCGGGGAACAGTGCGATATGCGTCCTTCACTGTAGTGTAACAGTGATCTAGTGTGTTCTCACCTCTGGTTGGACATTTAATAAACTGTTTGTATCGGGGGAGCTCGTGACTCAGATTGCTCTGGTTAAAGTCGCCTACCACAATAACCAGGGAGTCTGGAAAAGTCCGCTCCGCATGTAGGATGTGATCTGCGAGCGCGCGCTGGGCCATGCGCGCGTCCGCGTCGGGAGGGGCGTACACAGCGATCAAAAAAAATGATGCGAACTCCCGCGGGGAATAAAATGGCTTGCAGTTGATAGAGAGAAATTCTACATCGGTAGAACAGTGTTGTGAAATCACCGTTACATCAGAGCACCAGCTGCTGTTAATGTAGAAGCAGACTCCTCCTCCAATAGATTTACCGGAGAGCTCTGTGACGCGATCAGCACCAAACAGCTGAAATCCCTCGAGGCTGATCGCACTGTCCAGTATGTTCCCTTTAAGCCAGGTCTCAGAGAAACAGATGACAGATGAGGAAGCGAGGTCCTTAAATCGCATCAGCAGTCTTAATTCTTCTACCTTGTTCAAGAGAGAATTGGCATTGGATAGAAATATGCCAGGCAAGGCTGTTCACGTGCCTCTCCTTCGCAGCCGAGCGAGAATCCCCCCTCGCTTTCCTCTTTTTCGCCGTCTTACTCTTTGAGCCAAACAATGAATCAGATCAGCGGCAGGAGCTAAAAATACTGGGAGAAGGTCCGTGGGAGTAAGAGTCCTGATATTTAATAACTCTTCACGGGTGTATGAGCTGGCAGACACACAATCGATGAACAGAAACAAACAAATTTAAAAAATTAAAGGGCAGCGAAACACCATGGCGACCACTGTGGGCGCCATCTTGGAAAAGAAAACCACCTCACGGCAGTTTTCCGGAGGCTGGCAGAGCACGGGTTAATAATTAACCCAGCGAAGTGCCAGATTGGGGTTGCGTTCTGCACCTAAGGAGGATTTGCAAGCCTCTCCAGCGGAATTAGTTTTTGCACAGCCTCTCCATTTGCCAGGAGAATTTCTCCCCGATAATCCTGCCCCAAATTGCCCCCCCCCCCACTCAGCTGTTGCAGAGTGGCACAGGATCAAACACGCTTCCTGGCCCGGTTCATCACAGTTTCCCACGCGTTTTTGTGCCGAAGGCTTTAAAAAATACGGAGTTTGTTTTTGTGAGACATGATGCTTGTCGCCCCAGCCTGCGCCCGCCTTACGATGGGCCGTACAAGGTGCTGGAAACAGGAGAGAAGCATTTTTTGCTAGATTTGGGAGGCAGAAAAGAACTGATTTGTATTAACAGACTCAAACCCGCTTTTGTTTTGGCGGATGAAGAGGTGCAGTTGGCGAGAGCCCCCTGTCGCGGTAGACCCCCTAGAGGGCATTCTACAGGACTCCCACAGAGATTGACTAACAGTTCTAATCCACAGGTGCAGACAGCAGCAAAGCGGCTTTCAGCAGATACGGCAGGAGACTGAGAGTTAAGCAACTGGTGGATTGATGTGTAGTAATGTTATGATGTCATGTGTCTCTGGTTATGTTTGTCCCATTTAGACGTTTGGGGGGGGGGGTCTTGTGGCACATATGTTGGTTACATATTCCCCACAAATGTGTTGCTGTATGTTTATTGTGTGCTTCACGTCTCATGGAACAAAGAGGACTGAGACTCTGGGATTCAGCAGAGGAGTGTGAGATTTGGCCTTTGTTTCCGGGAGACGACCGGGGAAGATTTCCGGGCCACAGAGACTAGAGCACAATGGCGTGAGATCAAAGGGGTTACTTTGTGATTGAGCTTAAGTACCATGTGACTGTATGTTTGATTAAACACCATGTGACTGCTGTTTCGTGCCCGGGGTATAAAACCCCTGATGTGAGATGAAAACTTCCTCTTGAGTTGCTTGGAGATTTGTTGGAGATGTGCTCTGTGAATAAAGCTGAATCTGAGGAACAAACTCAGCCTCATCCTTGAACACATTCTCCACACATATACTGTATATATATGTATATATTCTTTTACACTTCTTGATGACTATAATGTTCTGAATGAGGCTTCAGGAAATTATGAATCACTTTATAAATCACTGGATTGGAAATGTACTTGTACATATACAAATTAGATCCTGGGGTCCAGTTGGGGTGCTCACTTGGTCAGGGGTCCACTTTACCTGATCCCTCCTGCAATTACGCTGCTAGTGCTACTACAATTGCTACCAATAAAATAATAAGTCACATTTGCTCTGTCACAGGTTTTAATGCCATGTTCCATCATGTAATGCTACTACCCATCTGTAATGTCTCTCAGAAACTGTGTTTTCACCCAAAAACTGTATAACAGATTTTGGAAATAAGGGCTGACCCGGATAGCTAGTTGAGCTAGCACAGGCTAATAACAGTTGCAAGTTTATGAGCTTTTACTGCACATAAGCAAGAAAAAAAGCTGACAAAATAAAACAAGATCACAGACTACAGAATCTACCTGTTAAATTAAGTGGTAAAATGACCAAAACAATGGCCATTCATTAAGTTACCCAGGATTATTAAGCAAACACTCCGTGAAATGAATGGCGGTCTATGGGGAAAATTCCATGTTAGGAACTATTCGCTGCTCCTTGACCCACGAAGGGGGGAGGACGTTGAGTCCGTGATTTGATTTGGTTTTTATAAATATCCGTGTTTCTATATTTTGTCGGACATCACGTTAAATAAGCTAAACATTTTTAAAAAAAATATGTGGGGCTTCTAGTCGATCGGGGCCCAAGGCAACCACCTACCTTTGCCTAATGGTAAATCCATCTCTGGGTGGGATCAAACCCATGATGGTCAGGGGTGAAATTGATCCCGTGACGTTCTTGCTGTGCTGCCACAGTGCTAACCACCGTGCCAGCATGCTGCCCTCACACACAGCCTTTACATGTTTTTTCTCTTCAAGAAGCTGTTTGAAATCTTCTGGGTATTTTCCTGTATGTCAAGAAATGGAAACATCACTAAAAGGTAAACCTCCTTAGCCTTGATACCTGCCTTCTGTGCTGTTATTGGAGAGCCTAGCTGTCTGTCATGAAGATGGACTGGGGGGAAGGGGGTGGAAAGGGGTTAGTTTAAGAGCTAACACTAGCCACGGTTACATGGGCAAAATTTCTTCAATCTGATTACAATTCAGATCAGAACGTTACTGTTTACATGGATCCTGAAAAAGCTAATCCGATTAGGACGTGCGTTTCCATGTGTCACACGTTTGAACAATAAATCATTTTGACATGCGCATGTCGACATTTCAACATTCCAAAAATAGTAGAAGAAGAAGCAACCAGTGTTAGCGAACCCTGCTTCATGTCTTTCTCTTTTTGAATGAACCTGTATTGTGTTATTCAGACTGTACTTTTGCTTCTGCTGGTCTCCATAATGAAGCTACAAGTACATACTTCTGCATATGACGAACAGAGGGAGACAGCAGGACGATACAGACCAGTTTTGTTTTACTCCCGCTATGTCTTCCGCTAGCTGCTGTAAAGGTGGAAATATGTCACGTCGACATGTGGCTGACATACAGACATGTGCAGTAAACATATTTTCTGCCCAACCTTTGGAATAAAGTGTTTCCATGCGCACCATTCGGATTAACAATCAGCATAACCCACCCGTCTCAATCAGAATGAAATATTGATCCGAATGAGCGTGATCAGGTCAGGATATTCAGATTGGCATGTTTACGTGAAGCATTTTTATTCCGATCAGGCTTTTAATCCGGTTACTTGTGTCCATGTAAACATGGTCACTAGGAAGCTCACTTGAGTGTGGTTCATATAGCCTGGTTCACTGATCTACAGTCGATAATATATCTCACGTCATTCTGGCTTATTATGCCTTGGTGAACCGGAGGAAGCGAATATTTCAAAAACAACACTACAAGACTGCTGGGAATATTCTACCTTCCAGGGACACAGGTTTGGGTGGACAATTGAAAGAAAAGCCAGAATGTATGGACTACACACTATTGATATAGCTAACACCAGTCCAGTGAGTGGTGTTCCCCCTTGGCTGTTTCTGGGAATAGAAGTAGACACTAGTCTGCTAATGAGGAAAAAGGATTGGCATATGAGTGAAGTTGTCATGCGGTGACCCTCGCGGCCACCATAAGACGCCAAAAGTTGCCAGTGAGTTTTGCAATGATGTTTTATTAACACAAACACAAGACATGGACACGAAACTATGAGCCGCTGTGGGCAAAAACACACTATACAGAATCCAAGGGATCATAAGGCTACACCCAGCCACCTATGATCTAGCCGAGAACAAAGACATGAATAAAGACACAAACCTTAACATGAATGTTGACATCACCCAAGGAATCACGAGGCATGTTTGACGATACTACTGCATCAACCTGCTGTCAGCGCCCGCTAATAAAGCCGGCAGTTAACGAGCAGTGATGCAGGACAGCTGATCGGCTTTGACAGCAGGAAGCCCCACCGAGCGCTGTCCCAATAAGAGCCTGGGGAGCCAGAATGTAATCCACTGCTGTCAAACCCGGCAGAGATGATGCATGGCCCGAGCGCAGACGAGATCGGCGCTCGGGTCATAACAGTGCCCTCTCTCCGAGGGCGGGCTCAGAACGCCCATAGACATCCAAGTCCCCCCACCCCCCCTCCAGGGTGGGCGGATGGGGGCAGGCCCGGCGGGAGAGGATCAAACCACAGGACGAGAACCAGAGCACAGACAGAGAAAAAAAAAAAGACGACTCAAAAAATACATGAAACAGAGTTACACAGGCACGATAACAGAAAAATACAACACTCCTTAAAGCACAAATCAAGATCAAGACAAGAAAAAAAAACAATACAAAGCACGATGATAAGAATACCACTCCCAAATGCACAAATCAAATACACACAGGACAGAAAAAAAAAAAACCAGAACAATTACAGGGCCAGACTACCACCACGAATGACCTCTACCCCCGACAGTTCATGACGACTGGCGGAGACCAAATGCCATGGGAACAGTTCAGGCAGTCTCCCCGCGTCCAACGGCCGACGGGTGGTCATGGGGGGCGGAACATGACCGGGCGGCTTACCACAGTCCCAGGCCTGGAAAGTCCACTCCTCCAGTGGCTGAACCAGATCGCCCAGTAATACACACAACATGTCGGGTGGCCGACCCAAGGCGCCGAACCGGTGAAGCAGTTCCTCGGGCGGCCGACCCGCGTCCCTCAGCCACCAGAACCAGGGGAAAACAGCCCGCGGCGGCCTCCCTGGCGAGGACAAAATATGGGAGAGCCGGGGTGAGCGAAGAGGGACCCCCACGGCCCCCGGTGATGATGAGCAGGGGCGATGACTCCGAAGAGGGGAAAGAAGGCGAAAATGAGCCCATACCAAGTCAAGCGGCGAAGGGTCTGCAGCTCCTCCACCGTCCTTGGACCACACCGGCGCTGCACCTCCGCTGCACCCCGATTGGGCCAGAACAGCACCTGCGGTGGACCCCGATTGGGCCTCGGGCGCACCCACGTCGGTCCCCGATTGGGCCAAAGCAGCTCCCGCGATGGACCCCGATTGGGCCTCGGGCGCACCCACGTCGGACCCCGATTGGGCCACAGCAGCTTCCACAAAGGACCCTGACTGGGTCGGCGCAGCACCGCTGACGACCTCCGCCCCCGAACCTGGAACCTCCAACACAGTGACCACAACTGGCTCCGCGCTGGTGACACTGCAACAAAGCTCAGAGGACAGAGAAGGACCGGGATCAGCATCACTGGCAGCGACAGAGCCCAGCAAGACGAGCTCAGGCGCAGCAGGCGGCTGCCCCTGACTCGCCTCCCCGAGAGGCAGGCAAAAGTGCTCCAAGACAGGAGAAAGAGACACAAGAGAGAGCACTGTTTATTGCACTGTCCCTGTCAAATAAACTAATCTACTACTACTACTTTCCTGCACTCGGGTTCTGTCGCTGTCCAGGACTTCGTTGATACAGGTTCAGGGCAAAGACATTCGTCCGCAGGCTCCCACTCAGCTATGTCGGGCTCCACAGCTGGCATGATGGTTTCCACAGCCTGAGCTTCCTCTGATGCTGACGTCCATGCCGATGACCCGTATGACGTGGGGGCAGGGGACCCTTGACCCACTGGCTCGGACCGCTTCAGCGAGGAGACCCGGGGACGCTTCACCGTCGGCACAGGCTCCAGGCCGCAGGCCGCTCTTCTCCTCCGTCCACGGTGTGGCTGCGGGGCTGGATCCAGGCTTTCCAGAACCACAGCCCCCCCCCCCTTCCAGCGACGTAGGCCTGGCATCGTGGACCGCTCAGCGGAGGGAGACACAGAGGTAGCAGGTTTGGTTATTATAACTACAGCAGGTGGTAGGAGCTCGGGGGACTGCGAACCCCAAACTCTGCCCCCAGGAGTCAGACAAGGCAGATCACAATTATCATGTAAAGAATGAACTTGCACTTGCCTTTCTCCCGGAGGGAGGATGGTGCCTGCTGTAGGGGACTTAGTTCCTCCCTATCCCCGCTGGATGGCGACAGAGGGCCCCTTGGAAGGATGAGGAGGAGCCGCTCTCGAAGGTCCAGCCGGGGATTCTGCTGAGGTTCACCTTGGCCGTGGCGCCGACGTCTTCGACGGCCCCCAGATGGCGCGAACTCCTGGACCGGATCTGGGACAGGAATGGGATTCCAACACGGGGAGCGAGGATGCCTCCTCCTCTGCTTCCTGCCGTCTTCCTCCTCCAGCCCACGGAGTATCTCGTACTGTGCGGCGAGTTCAGCCCTTCTCGTCATCACCTCCGGGTGGTCGTCGTAGTAGAGAGGAAGGTTGTCCAGAAGAACCTCAGCGTAGTCCAGGTGCCAGTGCATGTAGTTGGAGTCATCGTCAAAAGTAGCGTCGAGGAGCATCCCGTCGACATACTCCAGCGCGCTCGCTAACTCCTTGCCCAGGTGCCGACCGCGGCCCCTGGATGACGGCATTCTCCCAGCCAGTGACACCCAGACAGAGAAGAACAATTGTCCACTTAAGCAAAAACTCACCGGGACGGCATCTCGGTGTGGTGTCTCTGTTTAGATGCCTTGGCAGCAGTATACTGTCACGCGGTGACCCTCACGGGCCACCATAAGAAGCCAAAAGTCGCCAGTGAGTTTTGCAATGATGTTTTATTAACACGAACACAAGACATGGACATGAAACTATGAGCCGCTGTGGGCAAAAACACACTATACAGAATCCAAGGGATCGTAGGGCTACACCCAGCCACCTACAATCTAGCCGAGAACAAAGACATGAATAAAGACACGAACCTTAACATGAATGTAATAATAATAATAATGCATCAGATTTATAGAGCGCTTTATCATAGACACTCAAAGACGCTTTACAAGTAGATACATTATTCATTCACTCCAGACAGACAATGGTAGTGGCAAGCTACTACTGTAGCCACAGCTGCCCTGGGGTAGGCTGGTGGAAACGTGGCTGCCAATCTGCGCCAACGGCCTCTCCGTCTACCACCGAACATTTATACACATTCATACCCAGTGTTATGGGCACTGGAGGCAATGCGGGTGAAGTGTCTTGCCCAGGGACACAATGGCAGGTTATCTGGGGAGAGCGGGATTCGAACCGCCAACCATCGGGTTATTAGACGACCTGCTCTACCTCCTGAGCCACTGCCGCCCCAAAACGGCCTGCTCTTCCGTGTGCTGCCAAGCGTGAAGTTTACTCGGGAGTTGACCCCCGAGGAAAGGCTGCTTCCGGCCCTGGAGAAGACAGATCTTCCTGTGTCCCCCAACCTCGGTTAGGAGACCAAAAGCAGGAAATGTTAGCAGTATTTTACCTGCACTTTCTGATGTTGATATCACCCAAGGAATCACGAGGCATGTTTGACGATACTGCTGCATCAACCTGCTGTCAGCACCCGCTAATAAAGCCGGCAGTTAACGAGCAGTGATGCAGGACAGCTGATCGGCTTTGACAGCAGGAAGCCCCACCAAGTGCTGTCACAATAAGAGCCCGGGGAGCCAGAATGTAATACACTGCTGTCAAAGCCGGCAGAGATGATGCATGGCCCGAGCACGGACGAGATCGGCGCTCGGGTCATAACAGAAGTTTGTGTTAAAACAAGCATTTACCTCAGAAACAATTACTATAACTTCTTACAGCTCTATACTGATGGTTCAAAGAACAAAGAGGGCTCTGTTGGAGTTGGAGTATACATTCCAGAGTTTAAAGTGACCATCGCAAAAAGACTCTCCAACAATACATCCGTGTTTACAGCAGAGATGGTGGCAATAATTATTGTTTTGCAGTGGGTGGAGGAGGTCAGACCAAACTGGGTGGTGGTGTGCACGGATTCACTTGCAGCTTTAAAAACCATACAGACACTAAAATCTACAAGGGAAGACTTGGTGATTGAGCTATATCACAGTTTATTTAGGGTACACAGAGGTTAGGTTCCTGCACATGAAGGGTTGAAAGGGAATGACTGTGCAGACAAATTAGCAAACGTGCTCTTGGAAAAGAAATAACTACACCATTGTCTCTTGGAAAAGGTGAAGGGAAAGCAGTAATCAAGAAAAAAGGAACTGAGCTATGGCAAAAAAGATGGGATGAGGATCATAAAGGTAGATTGTATTACAAAATACAAAAATCTATTGCAATAAAGAATTTCATAACAACCAAAAGGAGGGAAGACATCATTATGGCAAGACTCAGACTGGATCACACACGTTTAAATGGCACTTTATTCACCATGGGAAAAAGCGAAAGTGACAAATGTAGAGAATGTGGAGTAAAAGAAAATGTCAAGCACATCTTATTACACTGTCACAAATATGGAAATGAAAGAGATAATGGAAAATGAAGTTTGAGAAGCCGGTAGGGAATGGGATTTAACTGGGATTCTGGGAACAGATGGAGATGGAGAGGCAATAAGAATCACGGCGAAGGCTCTTTTCTCTTTTTTAAATAACACAGGATTGAGTCATAGAATTTAGAGGTCGGACTCAGATGATATAATGTTACACACTCTTGTACAGTAGGTGGCGGTATGCACCTTTCAGTTGTTTGCTATCCGCCAGTAACCGAGAGAAGAAGAAGAAGAAGAAGAAGAAGACTAGGACACACTAATTTAAACCAGGATCAAATGCAGGAATCATAGGACTCACTAAGCCATCATCAAAGATCATAGGACATAGGACATCTTCAAAGATCAAACGCAGGCATGACTCACGATCATAGGACTCCCTATGACATCATCAAAGATCATAGGACTCACTATGCACCATCAAAGATCAAAGGCTGCCATCACTGAATGAGTGCTGACGTGCTTGCTTACAGACGTGGACAAAATTGTTGGTACCCCTCTGTAAATGAAAGAAAAACCCACAATGGTCACAGAAATAACTTGAATCTGACAAAAGTGGTAATAAATAAAAAATTCTATGAAAATTAACCAATAAAAATCAGACAATGCTTTTGAATTGTGGTTCAACAGAATTATTTTAAAAAACAAACTCACGAAACAGGCCTGGACAAAAATGATGGTACCCTTAACTTAATATTTTGTTGCACAACCTTTTGAGGCAATCACTGCAATCAAACAATTTCTGTAACTGTCAATGAGACTTCTGCACCTCCCAGCAGGTATTTTGGCCCACTCCTCGTGAGCAAACTGCTCCAGTTGTCTCAGGTTTGAAGGGTGCCTTCTCCAGACGGCATGTTTCAGCTCCTTCCACAGATGTTCAATAGGATTTAGATCAGGGCTCATAGAAGGCCACTTTAGAATAGTCCAATGTTTTGCTCTTAGCCATTCTTGGGTGTTTTTAGCTGTGTATTTTGGGCCATTATCCTGTTGCAAGACCCATAACCTGTGACTGAGACCAAGCTGTCTGACACTGGGCAGCACATTTCTCTCTAGAATACCTCGATAGTCTTGAGATTTCATTGTACCCTGCACAGATTCAAGACACCCTGTGCCAGATGCAGCAAAGCAGCCCCAGAACATAACAGAACCTCCTCCATGATTCACAGTAGGGACAGTGTTCTTTTCTTGGTATGCTTCATTTTTGCGTCTGTGAACATAGAGCTGATGTGCCTTGCCAAAAAGTTCCAGTTTTGTCTCATCTGTCCATAGGACATTCTCCCAGAAGCTTTGTGGCTTGTCAACATGCAGTCTGGCAAATTCCAGTCTGGCTTTTTTATGATTTGTTTTCAACAGTTGTGTCCTCCTTGGTCGTCTCCCATAAAGTCCACTTTGGCTCAAACAATGACAGATGGTGCGATCTGACACTGATGTACCTTGACCTTGGAGTTCACCATGAATGTGTTTAGAGGTTGTTCTAGACTCTTTTGTTACCGTTCGTATTATCCATCTCCTCCTGCAGCCACGTCCAGGGAGGTTGGCTACAGTCCTGTGGATCTTAAATTTCTGAATAATATGTGCAACTGTAGTCACAGGAACATCAAGCTGCTTAGAGAAGGTCTTATAACCTTTACCTTTAATATGCTTGTCTATAATTTTCTTTCTAATCTCATGAGACAACCCTCTCCTTTGCTTCCTCTGGTCCATGTTTAGTGTGGTAAACACCATGTCACCAAACAGCACAGTGACTACTTGTCACCCTTTAAATAGGCCGACTGACTGATTACAAGTTTGTAGACACCTGTGATGTTAATTAGAGGACACATCTTGGTTGAACATGTCCCTATGGTCACATTATTTTCAATCTTTTCTAGGGGTACCATCATTTTTGTCCAGGCCTGTTTCATGAGTTTGTTTTTTAAAGTAATTCTGTTGAACCACAATTCAAAAGCACTGTCTGATTTTCATTGGTTAATTTTCATAGAGCCCCCTCATGGATCGTCACCTTATCGTGGTGGGGGGTTTGCGTGCTCCAGTGATCCCAGGAGCTATGTTGTCCAGGGCAATTTGCCTCTGATAGGGTCACCCAAGACAAACTGGTCCTGGGTGAAGGGCCAGACTAAGAACGATCCAACAGACTCTCATGATAAATTCTATATCAAGGATTCAGTGTACCCCGCCCGGTATGGGGTTACTGGGGCCCCACCCTGGAGCCAGGCCTGGGGGAGGGGCTCGAAGGCTAGTGTCTGGCGGCCGGACTCAGCCTGAAGGAGTTACATGGGTCCGCCCTCCAGTGGGCTCACCACCTGCAGGAGGGATCATAAGGGTCCGGTGCTATGTGGATTAGGTGGCGGTCAAAGGCGGAGATCTTGGCGGACTGATCCCAAGCTTTCTAAACTGGCTTTTGGTACGTGGAATGTCACCTCTCTGGTGGGGAAGGAGCCTGAGCTGGTGTACGAGGTTGAGAGATACCAGCTAGATATAGTCGGCCTCACCTCAACACACAGCTCCGGTTCCGGAACCAGTCTCCTGGAGAGGGGCTGGAGCTTGGCCTTTTCTGGAGTTGCCCCGGGCGAGAGGCGACGAGCAGGGGTGGATATTCTTGTATCCCCCCACCTTGCTGCCTCTATATTGGAGTTTTCCCCGGTGGACGAAAGGGTTGCTTCCCTGTGCCTTTAGGTTGGGAAACGGGTCCTGACCATCATTTGTGCCTATGCACCAAATGATGTTTCAGAGTACCCACCCTTTTTGGAGTCTGTGACTGGGGTGCTGGAGGGTGCTCCTCTTGGAGACTCCATTGTCCTACTGGGGGACTTCAATGCGCACGTGGGTAACAACAGTGAAACCTGGAGGGTGGTGATTGGGAGGAACAGCCTGCCTGATCTGAACCCGAGTGGTGTGCAGTTATTGGACTTCTGTGCTAACCACAGTTTGTCCATAACAAACACCATGTTCAAGCATAAGGGTGTCCATATATGCACCTGGCACCAGGACACCCTAGGTCACAGGTCGATGATCGATTTTGTTATCGTATCATCAGACCTGCGACTGTATGTCTTGGACACCCGGGTAAAGAGAGGTGCAGAGCTGTCAACTGATCACCACCTGGTGGTGAATTGGATCTCATGGCAGGGGAGGAAGCCATTCAGACCTGGTAGACCCAAACGTATAGTGAGGGTGTGCTGGGAATGTCTGGCTGAGGCCCCTGTCCGGGAGGTCTTCAACTCCCACCTCCGGAAGAACTTCAACCACATTCCGAGGGAGTCTGGAGACATGGAGTCTGAATGGGCCATGTTCTCCACCTCTGTTGTTGAAGCAGCGGCCCAGAGCTGTGGCCACAAGGTGGTCGGTGCATCTCGTGGTGGCAACCCCCGAACCAAATGGTGGACACCAGTGGTGAGGGGGGCCGTTAAGCTGAAGAAGGAGTCCTATCAAGCTTGGTTGGCTTGTGGGACTCCCGAAGCAGCTGAGGTGTACCGGCAGGCCAAGCGGAGTGCAGCTCGGGTGGTTGCTGAAGCAAAAACCCGGGTATGGGAGGAGTTCAGTGAGGCCATGGAACAAGACTTTCGGTCGGCCTCGAAGAGATTCTGGCAAACTATCCGGCGGCTCAGGAGGGGAAAGCAGCTCCCTGTCCACACTGTGTATGGTGTGGATGGGACACTGTTGACTTCGACTGGGGATATCATTGGGCGGTGGAAGGAGTACTTCGAGGATCTCCTCAATCCCACTGATACGCCTTCCACAGAGGAAGCAGGGTTTGGGGATGAGAGGGACGACTCGCCTATCACAGGGGCTGAGGTCGCCAAGGTGGTTAAAAATCTCCTTGGTGGCAAGGCCCCAGGGGTGGACGAGATTCGCCCTGAGTACCTCAAGGCTCTGGATGTTGTTGGGCTGTCATGGTTGACACGCCTCTGCAACATTGCGTGGAGGTCGGGGGCAGTGCCTTTGGCATGGCAAACCGGGGTGGTGGTTCCTCTCTTCAAAAAAGGGGACCAGAGGGTGTGCTCCAACTTTAGAGGGATCACACTCCTCAGCCTCCCTGGGAAGGTCTATGCCAAGGTACTGGAGAGGAGAGTCCGGCTGTTGGTCGAACCTCGGATTCAGGAGGAGCAATGTCGTTTTCGTCCTTGCCGTGGCACATCGGACCAGCTCTTTACCCTCTCGAGAATTCTTGAGGGTTCGTGGGAGTTTGCCCAACCAGTTTACATGTGTTTTGTGGACTTGGAGAAGGCATTTGACCGCGGACCTCGTGGTTTTTTGTGGGGCTTGCTTCGGGAGTATGGGGTATCGGGCTTGTTGTTACGAGCTATTCAGTCTCTATACAACCGTTGTGAGAGTTTGGTTCGTATTGCCAACACTCGGTCGGAGTCATTCCCAGTGAGAGTTGGACTCCGCCAGGACTGCCCTTTGTCACCGATCCTGTTCATAATTTGTATGGACAGGATTTCTAGGCACAACCAGGGAATGGAGGGTGTCATGCTTGGTGACCACAGGATCGCATCTCTGTTGTTTGCAGATGATGTTGTCCTGTTGGCTTCATCCAGCAATGACCTACAGCTCTTGCTGGGACGGTTTGCCGCTGAGTGTGAAGCGGCTGGGATGAGAATCAGCACCTCCAAGTCCGAGTCCATGGTCCTCAGCCGGAAAAAGGTGGAGTGTCCTCTCTGGGTTGGGGACAGGCTCCTGCCCCAAGTGGAGGAGTTTAAGTATCTTGGGGTCTTGTTCACAAGTGAGGGGAAAATGGAGCGAGAGATTGACAGACGGATTGGAGCAGCATCTGCAGTGATGCGGACGTTGTACCGGTCTGTTGTGGTGAAGAGGGAGCTTAGTTCTAAGGCAAAGCTGTCGATTTACCAGTCAATCTACGTTCCTACTCTCACCTATGGTCATGAGCTTTGGGTAATGACCGAAAGAACAAGATCGCGGATACAAGTGGCTGAAATGAGCTTTCTCCGTAGGATTGCTGGACTCACCCTCAGAGATAGGGTGAGGAGCTCAGTCAACTGGGAGAGGCTCAGAGTAGAACCGCTGCTCCTCCACATTGAAAGGAGTCAGTTGAGGTGGTATGGGCATCTGATTAGGATGCCTCCTGGACGCCTCCCACTTGAGGTGTTTCAGGCACGTCCCACTGGGAGGAGACCCCGGGGCAGACACAGGACTCGGTGGAGAGACTATGTCTCCCAGTTGGTCTGGGAACGCCTTGGTATCCTCTCTGAAGAGCTGGAGCAGGTGGCTGGGGAGAGGGAAGTCTGGGCTTCTCTGCTTGAACTGCTGCCTCCGCGACCCGGACCTCCGGAAAAGAGGTAGAAGGTGGATGGATGGATGGAATTTTCATAGAATTTTTATTTATTACCACTTTTGTCAGATTCAAGTTATTTCTGTGACCATTGTGGGTTTTTCTTTCATTAACAGAGGGGTACCAACAATTTTGTCCAAGGCTGTAGACCCTTGCTTACACCTGCTTTCTACAGGCATTTTTTTTATTACTTATTTTGTACCCGTAGGTAGATTTGTTTTGCAGTCTGGTGACAAACCACCAGCTGCCGGTCGCTGCATGTGCAAGCGCCCCTTAACTCCCTAACCTGCATGTTTTTGGCATGTGGGAGGAAACCGGAGAAATCCCAGAGTAAACCCACGCAAACACGGGGAGAACATGCAAACTCCACACAGATCACTGTTGGCTGGGGGCAGGGATCGAACCCCCGATCTCACGGTCCCCGTGATCCCCGGGCCGAGGGTAAAACTGTGCTGCCACAGTGCTAACCACTGCGCCACCGTGCAGCCCATGCATGCAGAAATACTTGCTTATACTTGGTTTCTATGGGAATGCACGGGTATGCAAGGGTATGTACTAGTTTAGATCTGATTGGCGGTTGGCAACCAGCTTACAGGTGCATTACCGCCACATACTACACTCTATATCATCACTGTATCTTGTTAGGAGCTGTAGTCCTTCTATCATCATTGCTGTGTCCAATCAAACCTCAACTCTATCTTCGGACATCACTCTTCTTCTTCTTCTTCTTCAGACATCTTCTTCTTTTAGACTTGATTGGCGGCTGGCAACCAGCTGACAGGCGCACCACCACCACGTACTTCACTCTGTATTATCACTCTGTCTGGTCAGGAGCTGTAGTCCTTACCACCACGTACTTCACTCAGTAAACATCACTCAATGTATCAAAAGTCAGAATTTTTCTCGGTTGGCAACCTCTTCTTCGTCTTCTTCACTCTATATCTTTGTATAAGGAGTTCCTATAAGGAGCTCCAGTCTTCTTCTTCTTCTTCTTCTTCTTCTTCTTCTTCTTCTTCTTCTTCAAACAGTGAGATTTCCATGTCTACATGATGTCTATAACACTCTATGTGGTCTTCTTCTTCTTCTTTTAGATTTGATTGGCAGTTGGCAACCAGCCCATAGGTGCATCACCGCCACACACTTCACTCCATATCATCACTCTATCTGGTCAGGAGCTGTAGTCCTTCTATCATCATTGCTGTGTCCAATCGAACCTCAACTCTATCTTCAGACATCACTCTTCTTCGTCTCCTCATACTTCATTCTATGTCATCAATCTATCTGGTCAGGAGCTGTAGTCCTTCTATCATCAGTGTTGTGTCCAATCGAACCTCAACTCTATCTTCAGACATCACTCTTCTTCGTCTCCTCGTACTTCACTCCATATCATGACTTCACTCTGTATCATCACTCTACACACATCTCTCCTTCTTCTTCTTTTCTCGGTTACTGGCGGATAGCAAACAACTGAAAGGTGCATACTGCCACCTACTGTACAAGAGTGTGTAACATTATGTCATCTGAGCCCGACCCCTGCATTCTATGACTTAATCCTGTGTTATTTAAAAAAGAGAAAAGAGCTCTTCTCGTGATTCTTATTGCCTCTCCATCTCCATCGGTTCCCAGAATCTCAGTTAAATCCCATTCTCTACCGGCCTCTCGAACTTCATTTTCCATTATCTGTCTTTCATTTCCGTATTTGTGACAGTCCTCTATCTGGTCATACTCTACAAGGAGTTCTTATAGAGTTCCTATGATGTTCCTATGATGGAACATCATAGGAACATCATAGGAACATCATGGTCATATAGACCATGGTCATATAGACCATAGGACTCGCTTTAAACGATCACGTTCCTATGATCTCTACATGATGTCTATATGATGTCATATAGACGTCATATAGACATCATATATGGTCATCAGTCACAACCATAGGACTCGCTAAAAAATCATAGGATCACCTATGATGTTCTTATGATCTCTACATGACGTCTACATGACATCATACACCATAGTATAGAGTGATTCAAGAAAATTTGTGTGTCTGTGTGTGATCAAAGGCAGGCATCACTCACGATCATACGACATCAAAGATCAAGCCAGTCATCACTCATGATCATAGGACTCGCTATGACATCATCAAAGATCAAACGCAGGCACCACTCACAATCATAGGACTCGCTATGACATCATCAAAGATCATACCAAATGCAGGCATCACTCACGATCATAGGACTCGCTATGCCATCATCAAAGATCATAAGACTCGCTCACAGGCATCACTCACGATCATAGGACATCAAAGATCAAAGGCAGGCATCACTCACGGTCATAGGACTGGCTATGACATCATTAAAGATCAAACGCAGGCATCACTCACAATCATAGGACTCGCTATGACATCATCAAAGATCATACCAAATGCAGGCATCACTCACGATCATAGGACTCGCTATGCCATCATCAAAGATCATCAGACTCACTATGACATCATCAAAGATCAAATGCAGTCATCATAGGACTCGCTATGCCATCATCAAAGATCAAAGGCAGTCACCACTCATGATCATAGGACTCGCTATGACATCATGAAAGTTCATAGGACTCGCTATGACACCATCAAAGATCAAAGGCAGGCATCACTTCTTTTAGATTTGATTGGCACAGCCGCACCTCAGACACAGTCTAAGGATGGATAATTTTTTCACACATAAGGAGTTGTTCAGAACTCCTTATACAAAGATATAGTGATGATAATCAAGTCAGTGGCGGTAATGCACCTGTAAGCTGGTTGACAACCGCCAATCAGATCTAAAAGAAGAAGATTGGCAGCTGGCAACCAGCTTACAGGTGCATTACCATCACGTACTCTATTTTCAGACATCACTCTACTCACTGAATGAGTGCTGGCGTGTTTACTAACACCCTTGCTTACACCTGTTTTCTACGGGCATGCAGAAATACTTGTTTATACTTGGTTTCTACGGGCATGCACGGGCATGCACAGGTATGCACTACTGACTAGTCACTATAAATTCAAGAAATGTCTGTGTGTCTGTGTGTGTGTCTGTCACGATCAAAGGACATCATAGGATAGCCTATGATGTCTGCAGGATGTCCTATGATGATCCTATGATCTCAGGGTACATAGGACTTGCAATGATGTCATATAGGTGATGTCGTCATATAGGCAATAAGACCGGCTACTTGTGATGTAGTGTCCTATGATGCCAGCCTGGATGTCTTTATGGTGTCATATAGACCATCACTCACGATGCCTGCCCACCTACGATGTAGTGTCCTATGATGCCTGCCACAGGAGGAGACCCTTCACCAGCATAGGATACAACAGACAAGGGATGCCCAGACAGACAGGAAATGTGTGGCATGCACGTGCTGAGTCACTTGAAGCCCGAAATGCCCATGAAGCGAGCAACGCTGAATGCCACGCAAGGCACAGACAAGCTGAGACCCAGGAGATGCAGAATAGTCGGCTGGCCACCAACGCTGCATGCCAGGCAAGGCACAGAGAAGCTGAGACCAAATATGACACACTACTTTAAACCACACCCATTCAAACCAGGACATCGGGAAATCTCACTCAGTAAGGCAGAAGGCACTCTATAAATTCAAGAAATCTCTTGTCAGTGATGCCTACAGCATGACTGTGAACAACACAGGTGTCTCACACAGGAGGAGACCCGGCACAGACAAGCTGAGACTCAGGAGATGCGGAATAGTCGGCTGGCCGCCAATGCTGCACGCTAGGCAAGGCGCATAGAAGCTGAGACCGAATACGACACACTACTTTAAACTACACCCATTCGAAGCAAGACATCGGGAAATCTCACTCAGTAAGGCAGAAGGCACTCTATAAATTCAAAAAGTCTCTGTCAGTGATGCCTGCGAAATGACTGTTAACAACACAGCCATCTCACACAGGAGGAGACCCTTCAGCAACGGGCATGCAGAAGTACTTGCTTATTACTTGGTTTCTACGGGCATGGACAAGTATGCACGGGTATGTACTAGTCACTCTATCAAAGCAAGAAATCTCTGTGTATGTGTCTGTCACATTTATAGGACATCATAGGACGGCCAATGATCTCTGCCTGATCATCATAGGACATCCTATGAACGCAGGCATCATAGGACTCGCAATGTCGTCATAAAGATATGATGTGTATATGATATCATAAAGACACATAGGACATCTTATGAACTCAGGCATCATAGGACTCACGATGCTGTCATAAAGATATGTCTATATGATGGCACATAGACAAATATGTCTTTATGATGTCATATAGACCATCACTCCCAATGCCTAGACTAATGGGTCTTTGTGATGTCAGATGGCTCAAAATTGGCAAGGTGAATAAGTCACAGGGCCAGTCTTTACAGCGCGTTGATGTTTTCTGCACAACAGATTTCTACAGCCATGGCCAATTCTACGTTGCTGCGAGCAGAGGTTTGGTTTTTTTTGTTTTTTTTTTTGTTACTTATTTGTACCCGTAGGTAGACTTGGTTTGCAGTCTGGTGACAAGCCACCGGCTGCTGGTCGCTGCGTGCATGAGCGCCCTAAACCTACATGTTTTTGGTGTGCGGGAGGAAACCGGAGAAATCCCGGAGTAAACCCGCGCAACACGGGGAGAACATGCAAACTCCGCACAGCTCACTGTTGGTCGGGGGCTGGGATCGAACCCACGATCTCATGATCCCCGCGATCCCCCGGCCGAGGGTAAAACTGTGCTGCCACAGTGCTAAACCACTGCGCCACCGTGCAGCCCACTTGCCAGATCAAGCAGTCTTCGTATTGTTGCTCAAGATGAAGAAACTAAGCAAAAGCGTTGCTTTCTCCACAATGCTGTTTTTAAAGAGGTGCTGACACAGTAAAAATGTGTAACCTTGAAGAATGCCAGTCTACACTACAAATGTGTAAAATGCCACCAAGCAAAGTGCTGATTTTCTCCAGGTGCTCTGGTTTCTTGGTTTCTACGGGCATGCACAGGCCTTCCTGAACAGGGTCAAAAGCCACTTCTTGCTCTGATCTATTTTCATGATCCTGCCCATGAACTGGAATTACAACGCACTTATCCCTCAACCAGTGGTCTGAATGAAGAAGAAGAAGACCCACCAGATGGAGAGCAATAGAATGAGGAGAACTGCTACACGTCAGAAAAGATGCCATGAACATGAAACACCTCAGGCTCCAGCAGTACGCCGCAGGCATGACTGTGAACAACACAGCCGTCTGAGACAGGAGGAGACCCTTCAGCAATGGGCATGCAGAAATATTTGCTTATACTTGGTTTCTACGGGCATGGACGAGTATGTACCGGTACAGGTATGAACTAGTATATAATTCAAGATATATAAAATTCAAGAAATCTCTGTAGTGTCTGTGTGATTGTGTGTCTGTCTGTGTGTCTGTCACGACCATAGGACTCACTAAAAGATCATAAGATCGCCTATGATGTTCCTATGATCTCTGCATGATGTCTATATGACGTTAAATATAGATCATAGGACTCGCTATGAGATGAAAGCAGGCATCACTCACTATCATAGGACTCGCTATGACATCATCAAAGATCAAAGGCAGGCATCACAGAACAAAGGCAGGCATCACTGAATGAGTGTGGACGTCATAGATCAAAGGCAGGTTTCACCATGGTTACTGTTGCCATAGTAACAGTAACTTTTTACAGGCATGCAGAAATGCTTGCTTAAACTTGCTTTCTATGGGCATGCACAGGTATGTACCAGTATTTATAAAGAAAAAAAGCCTGACTTTCAAATAGAGACGATTAAGGACCCATCGAACATTTGTACCCAAGGGCCAGTAAATCATTATTAACATGTAGGAGATGCATGTTCTCAGCTTTAGATGAGCAATAATTATTGATCCTAGTCAATTTCTCCACTTCAGCTGATTAGTCCTCTGTTAAAAACAATGAATAATGGTAGAAAAAGAGAAGAGATCATCAGGAGCATTATGTGCCACATGCTGTGGTTCAAAGAAGAAATAATGAGTTAACTCTGAGTGTGAAACCCAATTCACAAAACCATGCGCTTACTGTTCTTCAGAAACCATGCTGATACATGCCTGTGCAGAGAAAGCAAATGTACCTGTAAATGCAGTACATTTAATAAGCAGCAATACAAACATGCACATAAAGAACAGAATGTTTCTGTACTGAAGAGCAAAACATAAATAGACAATGAACTACTGAGTAAGACCTCACACGGCACCTCCACAGTTAGAAATCTGCTGCTGGTTTCTAAAACAAGAAATTTTCTGAGCCCTTCTAAAATAGGATCATCTTAGTTGCTATAGCAATGGAGGCAGACTACCACACACAGTTTATGTCTGGCACTGACAAATTTCGCACATGCCATAAATGCACACAGAATAAACATGTAGGTTATAATACCGTTGGTGTTACAGCCACTTTGTCCTTGTGTGACTTCCTGTCTGTACAGCACAGAAAAAACACATTTTCTTTCCCACTTAATACATTTCTTCCTGTAACACTTTCTCCTTTCTGTGCTGACATTCATTTCTTTTCCTGTCCGTTCTCCCCTTGCTGAGATCAGACTCCGTTTCACACAATGCCTGAGTCTGGATTTGAGGGAGTAGGGATCATCCCTTCACAGTCAACCCCTGCTGAGATCACTATCACAGTCCTAGTTTCTGACTTTTCAAATCTTTGACTGCTTTTGTAGCATGATGCCCATGGCTGTATTTTTTTTTTTTTTTTTTTTTGCTAAATCCATCATGAAACAAAAAAATAAAATCACATTTCAGCTGACATCTTCAGAGTGATTCATCTGTAGATGCAAAAGCAGTAAGCTGTGGTGATACAGGAGGTTTAAATACTGTACAGTGTGTTCCCTCAAGTGTTCTGATGAACTGAAAATAGGCCCGATATCTGCAGTCTGTAACACAGAAAACTTAAAAATATTTCTCCTTGTTTACTATGCTTTTGACCTCAAAAACAATGCTTTGCATACACTTGTTTGCAGAAATTATCAGTGGAGAAAATCACAAGTGACTGCAGCAGCTGCAGATTTTTTCTGTTTTCACTGAAAACACAGACTTTCAGTTGTAACTGTGTTGGGCCAACCTGATCTCACCGAAAGTAGTACAAATAACATGCTTTCTACCCCATTAAAAATGTACCATTTATACTAAAAACAACAACAACAAAAAAAAAACACCATTTAAACTCCGAAAGCCTCCATTCCAAAAGCTGAGCACTCATTCAGCTGGTGGGAAGGGGATGGAGGATGGTAGAAAGAAACAAGCGCTTTCACTCAATAAACCCGGGTTCGCATCACTGCTCGTTTATCACTTCAGCATTAAGTTTAGGTGCTTACTCCACTGATAATTAAGGTTATGGAAAAGGTTAGGTTTAGGTGTACACTGTGGGGGACCCATGCTGTAGAGTTCAGTAGTATTCCTCAAACTGAGAGAGCATGGAGATCAAAGGGCTGGGGAGTAGGAAGAATTGTCTGGGGAGAGTGAATGGTGAATGCAGGACCTCAGGTAGCAGGGAGGTGTGAGTTTTGGGATATACTGTAAAAGAGAGAGTCCCTGCTTCACATGTTTAATGTTCTGATTCTGGAAGATGTGAGAGTGAAATAAAGCTCATCTGCTCGGAAAGTTCGGTCTGGTTATTTCATCTCCACAACATTCCATTAAGGGTTAGGGTTAGAGAAAGCGACAGGTTTAGGCACTTCTCCCACTCACACCTCACATGCACATGCTCTGCGTTTCGCAAAGCTGCAAAAGCATCTTATTTACACTACTTTTTGGTGCAACTGGACTGGTTGTGTAGTTTGATTTCCAATATATTGTAACGTGCTGCTCGACATGGCGACGTCCCACCGGGAGATTCGAACTCACGCCTCCCGCTCCGGAGTCCCGCACCCTACCTGTGTCGCCAATAGGGTCAACCCACTTGGCAAGCCAAGTAGGGTGCTCATATTGAGTTCGCTACAATATTACTTGTACTATTAACATGTTAGTAAGCTGACACCAAAGTTCAGTCAGATGGACTCCATAACAGCTCATATTTAGAATGTCAACATTTTAATCAGTACTTTTTATTACCATTTGAGAGCTAATCCTTTTATTATACTTACTGACAATTTCACACAGAGCATTTATGTTTAGCTAAAGTTTGTGCTTTTATTTGGCTTAAATTTTAGCTGATCATGTTTTTTATTTTGTAATTTTATTTGTCAAAGGTTGAGTGAGTGATAAACTCTTTAGCAGTGTTTTTCAACCTTTTTTTGATCCACCACACCCTTTTTACTTTGAGAAAGTCCCACTGCACCCCACCACCCAAAAATGTTATAAAATGACACATCCTGTTACTGCATATGTAATGGAAATTTTGTCTTGTAATCTGTTTAAACTCAGTGTGAAACGAGCAGTGTTGGGAGTAACGCAGTGTTACTTTGTAACGCAACGCCACTACTTTTGCAGTAAAAAAAATCTCCAAAAGGAATTTGAGGGACTGGATCATGTCTCTGTCACAGCAGACATTTGGACTGTGGATAATAGACATTTTCTTTGGATCACTGCACATCGGATTAAATCCATATCATAAAGGTAAGATAAACATGGACAGCTGTATCCAGTGTTGCCAACTCTCACTCCAAAATGAGGAAATTACTGGCAATAGCATGCTGATTTTCTTCAGATTTTTCCCACAATAAGAGCTCTCAAAGCAGGATAAAGCAGACTGGACATGTTCTAAAAGCTCTGTCTGAAACAGTCTGTTTTTAGCCTAACATTAATAAGCCCATAATGTAATCCATTAATTAAATTATCTTGCTATGTGTGCATGATTTAAGTATGCATTTAAAAGTAACATGAAAGTTAATTTTCCTAGTAACTAGTTATTTTAATTATGCAGTAATTGGTAAAGTAACTCAATTGCTTTTGAAAAGACATAACTAGTAACTGTAATTAGTTGCTATTTTAAGTAACTTGCCCAGCAGCTCGGTGGCACACTGGTTAGCACTGTGGCAGCACAGTAAGGTCATGGGATTGATTCCACCCCTGACCATCGTGGGTTTGATCCCATCCCCTGACCATCAGTGACCCTTCTGTGTGGAGTCTGAATGTTCTTCCCATGTCTGCATGGGTTTACCCCAGGTACTCCGGTTTCCTCCCTCAGGCCAAAAACACATAAGTTAAGTTAATTGGAGACTCTAAAGTGGCCCTAGGTGTGAATGTGTGTGTGAATGGTGAGGGGATTGGTGCCACCCCTTGGCTGCCTCATCCATCCAGGTGGATGCCCTGTAATTTCCCTCTGGGAATAATGCAGTATACCAAAACCAAACCAAGCAACAACAACAAAAAAATCCACTGGAAACGAGGCACTCTTACATACATGGTCAATGAAAAGACGTGAACAAACACACATATTTGCCCCGGGTGATCCGTGCAAGTTGGATTTTGTTCAACTCAGCACAAAAATGTGTTTGATGCTTAGTCACAATGGCCAATCAGCGTTAATATTCTACTGTTATTGGGAGAATAAATTAGTTTGAAAATGAGACTTCCCAGAGACAAATGTACAGATGGACCAGCGGAACTCCATGACAGTTTGTATCCACTGCTTGTTTAGTGCTGAAAACAGCCAACATCAAGATGCAATTTCTGGAGGAGGCAGTTTGGGGGATTTCTATGGCCAGTACAAAGTGGCTCCACAGGGCGAATTGTTTGTCAAGAAGAAGAAAAAGAAGAAAAGAGGAAGAAAGATTGCATTCATACTGCCATTCACTGACATGGAAAAGCCACTACAGGCACTGGCACAGTAATGGCAAATTATCTGCATTTTTTTGGAGCCAGTTAAGTGAAATTAGGCAATTTCTTGTGGCACTCAGGATAATCTGTCATTGCACCCCAAGATGCCATGGCACCTTGGTTGAAAAACACTCCTCTATACAGTCGTTTTCTCAAATGTGTTACAATTCTCTTCACATCTTGATATTTATCAATAGTTAAAGTGGCTTTCAAAACAGAAATAAGATCCATCCTGTGGTGCAGTCACAGGACTTTGAACCACCAAATAACATAATTAAACAGTCTAGTCTTTCTGTTTATCTGTCACCTGCAAACTCCACACTGCACAGTCCATCTCTGGAGCAGCCTCCCCATTACTCATGGACATCTACACCAATAGAGTCATCAGGAGGGCCCACAACGTCATCAAGGACATACCCATCCACAAGTCTGATCTCACTCCTGACAACAGTAACGCTTATAGGAGTGTGAAATCCCACACATTGAGTCTGTCAAACAGCTTCTACCTATAGGCCATTGGGCTGTGAACACTACCCCCCACCAATCCCCATGCTCCATCCTCAACCTCTAGTCTCCTGGGGCCTCATGTACAAAGGGTACTTACGCACAAAAACATGGCGTATGTCCTTTTTGTCATGTTCGGGGTTGTTTTCAACCCCGTCCATGATCTGTGGCTGTAGGTCTTTGATTATTGCTTATTAATTCCAGCTGGTAGATTACTTGAGCGCTGCTCTCTACCAGTCCTACGGCCACACCTCCTCCTCTCACCAGACATTCACCAGCTGTATCTTATCACCACATGCACACATACACACCCATGCACGCACACTCACACATGCACACACACACACACATTCCAATCATTCATGCACTTGCTTGCCACACTGCTGTGTCCACTTGCCTTCATTAGTGATGTAGGTACTTATGGTAGGCAGTGTGATCAGTCAGTGCGGCAGCTTAGTCAACTCTGGACTTCCTGGCTCATGGACTGTTGGCTTTTTCCCTTGGACTAAAATTGTGTTGTTACTCCAGAGCGTGTTTGCTCCAACGCGTATGTATGTCCTCTTTTATTTATGCCTTCCTCTCTGCTCCTGCTCAGTCTGGAGCACGCTTGGCATTTCCTCCTTGCCAACTAAGCTTGTAGCCGGTTGTCTCATCATCGATCTGTGACTGTATATGGACATTTTTATATATTTTTCCTTCTGTTAATAAACACGTTACATTACTGCACGTTGGGCTCATATCAATTCATATGTTCGCTGCGCACTGATGCAGCGGACATGACAGTAAGCTGCCACCACAAAGAGCCCAAGCAGTGAAGTAACGTGCCGTGTTTTTTCTTCACCATTCCCTGTGTGTTTTTCCCTTTCTGGAGTTGCATTCAGGATGGACTTACCAGGTAGCAGAAGCTACTCAATACATCTGGGGTGGAAATCCTACCAAGCCCTGATGGAAATAGATGGGTTGATCTTGGTGGCATGCATTTATTCCGCTCCAGACGACATTTTGTGGTGTGTGGGACTGGCAGACGCTGCAGCTCGTAGCTGCCCTCAGCTGAAGATGCACGCTGAGGGGAGGGAGAGAATTGCCCTGATTGCTGCGTTGCAACGGGAGAATGACGGAGAGGAGAGGAAGCGCCCAGAGAAGCCTGGACGCACGCCAAAGAAGAGGCGTTCCCGGGCCTCAACTGTTTTCCTCCACCAGCTGTCAGCACCCAGATTGCCTCTGTCTCTTGATCCTGGTCTTACTCCATCGCCAGGGAACAAGAACAAACACAAACGGGCGGGACCGGCAGAGATTGATCGCCATTCTGAGGAGAAGAGACCTGCAGCCATCTCGTCCTCCGTTTTTACCTCCGCCAAGGTGTGGGGGGCAGGTTACTCCTCTTATCCATCCCTTTCGGTGCCAGTTTTGGGGGCCTCTCTGCAGCCTATGAAGGAGCCCAGGGCTGTTACAGCCATGGAGAGGGATGTTACCTCGCCAGCTGCAGCAGGAAACATCATTGACCAGGAGAACAGGCAAGTAATCTCTTCATTTGTTCCTAAAATTGTTGAAAATTCTTGCCTGATCCCTGATAGAGAGTCTCTGGGTGTGCAGTCCCCAGAGACCTCTTTACCTGCTGCAGCCATGAACTGCTCACCAGCCCTCTCCATGGTCTCTCCTTTCTCCCCTGAAAATACACCGGCACCGGAGGTGGACAGCCAGGACTGGGGGGAGCCAGAGGTCCAGGAGGATTCTTCCCCGGTGAGCCAGACCCCAGCCGCCACGCTGGAGGAGTCACCAGCATGGGTCACGACGCCTGGGACTACGATGACTGCAGAGACCATCATGCCTGCTGTGGAAGCTGCCACAGCAGAGTTAGTGCCCGAGCTGCACCTCCAGGAGGTCGAGCCTATGGAGACATCGCCCGGATCGCCGGAGTCCTGGACGGCAGTAGAGCTCGAGCTAAGGCAAGTGCTCTCTTTTGTCTTCCTTCTTTCGATATTAGAGCATTTTTGCCTAGCTCAGGGTGAGGAGGGCCAGCTGCAGCCCTACGCTGCTCCGCCACTGCCAGCGACCCTGACCCTTCCTTTTCCCTGTTCAAGTTCTCTTCTAGGGTCGCCAGAGAGAGGTCCACGTCGCCGGACGAGACTGAGGATCCAGGCTCACCACTAGAGGTCATTGTGGCTGCTGCCGTCCCCGCTGAGGTGGTCATCATGGGTGCTCAGCTCCAGTTCAGGGTGCCCGTGGTTGATCGTCTCCTGGCTCAGGTGCTCGTGAGGGTCGGCTGGCCCACGGTGAGGGCAGCATTGGGTGCAACCATGGCCCAGTCGGGGTCCACCGCGGGTGCAGCAGGGGTCCAGCTGGACTCCACCGTGGGTGCAACCATGGCTCGGTTGGGGTCCACTGTGAGTGCAACGAAGGCCCAGTCGGGGCTCACCGCGCAAGCAATGAGGTCCTGGGAAGGGGCCACCGCTGGTGCTGCATTGTCGCAGGCTGGGACCATCGCAGGTGCAGCCATGGCCCAGCCTGAGTCCACCGTGGGTGCAACCAAGCTCCAGTCCCTCGCCAGGACCACCAAGGGTGCTACTAGTCCATTTGGGGACACTGGGGTCTCCTCATTTCTTCTGGAGGCCTGCTGGGTGTTCCTCCTTCCCCTGTGGGGCACCCCTATGGTCCACCGGATCCTGCCACCAGTTGCCGCTGGGGTCCTCCTTCTCTGGTCCAGCCACCCACCTTTGATTCTCCCGGTGGGTAGGCTGCCGCCTCGTCTGTGGCCCTGGTGGCTTAATTGTCCGGGTAGGCCACCCGGAGGACTGGATCTCTGGGTCAGGTGGCCCACTTTCTCTGGCAGGCCGCCTGACGCTGTCCTGCGGTCCACTTGCTGGCCCTGGGATTTTGGCCAGCCCCCTGAGCCTTGGGACTCTAGGTTTTTTTTGAAGGGGGGGGCTATTGTGATTTTGGGGTTGGGAAGTGTGGTGCTCTTTGTGTTGTGTTGTGGTGGGGGTTTTTTTTCCCCTTGGTTAAATCCCTCCTGACCTGTTCCCCCTTCCTCCCACCCTGGTTAGTTGCATTGGCCTTCCGGGTGGGGGTGGGGGGAGCAGGTTTTCTCTAGGGGTTTGTTTTCTTTTTTGATGGTACGGTGGGTGTCTGGTTTCCACCCCTTGAGGTGGGGGGCCCTGTCATGTTTGGGATTGTTTTCAACCCCGTCCATGATCTGTGGCTGTAGGTCTTTGATTATTGCTTATTAATTCCAGCTGGTAGATTATTTGAGCGCTGCTCTCTACCAGTCCTATGGCCACACCTCCTCCTCTCGCCAGACATTCACCAGCTGTATCTTATCACCACATGCACACATACGCACGCACGCATGCACGCACACACACATGCATACACACACATTCCAGTCATTCATGCACTTGCTTTCCACATTGCTGTATCCACTTGCCTTCATTAGTGATTTAGGTATTTATGGGAGGCAGTGTGATCAGTCAGTGTGGCAGCTTAGTCAACTCTGGACTTTCTGGCTCGTGGACTGTTGGCTTTTTCCCTTGGATTAAAATTGTGTTGTTGCTCCAGATCGTGTTCACTCCAACACGTATGTATGTCTTCTTTTATTTATGCCTTCCTCTCCGCTCCTGCTCAGTCTGGAGCACGCTTGGCATTTCCTCCTCGCCAACTAAGCTTGTAGTCAGTTGTCTCATTACCGATCTGTGACTGTATATGGACATTTTGTATATTTTTCCTTCTGTTAATAAACATGTTACATTACTGCACGTTGGGCTCATATCAATTCATATGTTTGCTGCACACTGACGCAGCGGACATGACACTTTTCCATGGAAAATTTCAGATGTATCAAGAATGAAATGACCATGGGAATATGCACAGCCCCATGCCAACTTCATGGCTGGCGTATGTACGTTTCTACTGTTATTGGCCCGTTGGCAACCCTTCGAGATGATGTTGGGAGACTGATAATGACGTGAAAATTATTGTACACACCAGAGACACATGATGAACAAACGTCTAAGTGTGCACAATTAAATAAGTGGCTATAAAAGCAAGCACAAAGAAGTGCAGAAAATGCCTCTAACAACAATGGTGTCAGCATTATTAGAGGATATTGCAAATTGCACAGTGAGAAGAGAGAGTATTTAGAGACAGAAGATTTTCTGGCTCAGGATGATGACTGGCTTATCAGGTGGTTTAGTTTTCCATGGGCAGTCCTTGTGGAACTGAGCTCAGAGCTTCGGCTGCTCTTGGAGCCTGACATGGTGAGAAGCCGTGCACTGCCCGTCCCAGTGCAGGTACTGACAACTCTGGGGTTCCTGGCAACGGTGGCATGCCAGAGGGAGCTGGCAGACCAATCGGGAATTTCCCAGTCTAACCTGAGCCGAGCTATGCCAGCTGTATGGGATGGCATTATCCAGCTGTCACTCAGGTACATCATATTCCCATACAATGCAGGTGAACAGGCCAACATCAAAGCGCAATTTGCAACGAGAGCCTGTTTTCCTAATGATTCTAATGAACAGCATTGTTGGGAACAAATTACAAGCTGGCACCATGCAGATGGGTGGCTTCTTGGTGAGTAAATTCATGTAATTGTCCTAAATAACTCATCTGATGCGCAACACTCCTGTGCGCCCCCAAATATCACCCTGTCTTCAAAGCTTCATTACAAGTCAAAGGTTTGAGTAAGTGACTTCTTTTTTTCGCTGATTAAACTACAGTTTCACAGTATTCTACCAAGCCCCCAACTGCCTCTGTGTGTACAGTAGTTATGTCAATAAACACATGCATAAAGTTTGAAATGCAACAGTGTCACCCTTTCCCCAGGGCACTTCATTCATTTAAAATAGTAGTGTGTGTAGTCCATGTAAGTTGTATACAACTATAAAGGATGAGATTTGCATTTTGGACATAAAATATGTACTTGTCGAGTCTAATATGATCTACTTTCAGCTGACAGGTGACTGTGGCTACCCACTAAATATGTTCATATTGTCTTCTTTTTTATGACTGTTTTCATTACTGTTGAGCTGATCCAGCTGGCTGGTCACAAATCACAGCGATCAGCTGATGCTTCTGAGGACAACTACAGACCTCAGTGGAAACATGTCAAGGTTAAATAAACATCTCCTTCTTATCCCTGTCTGAATAAAGGAAAACAATAAACTAATCTTATAGGGCTGTGAGCAGCCTATTGAATTACCTGTATCTGGCGCTAATGCAGGTGAACAGCGTGCCAACTAAAACATTTTTATGCACCTCTACCTCATTTAGGAGCACCTCCAACTTACAGTCTGTGAAATTCCATTAAATCCATTATTTTTGATCGTGGATACAGGAGAATCTTCTTCTTCTTCTTTTAGATTTGATTGGCAGTTAGCATCCAGCTTACAGGTGCATTACTGCCACGTACTTCACTCTATATCATCAGTGTATATCTTTGTATCAGGAGTTCTTATAAGGAGTTCTGAACAACTCCCTATGTGTGAAAAAATTATCCGTCCTTGGACTGTGTCCTCGACGGCGTCAATAGCTGTGCCAGCCAGCCGGCTGAGAGTTCTTATACAGGAGAATCAAATGTGCAGGGCTTGTATATATATATTTGCATGTCTATTTGCATCTAATTGCATATTCAAATGGAGACGTGTCAAGGGAGGAGTCCAGTATTTCCTCACATGTTCAATTTCCAGTAGATTGGGATGTACAAAGGAAATGTGCTTGGATTCCTGCGTACGCACTGTTTCATACATCTGGATTTTTTTTTTTTTTTTTTTTTTTTGGCTTGGATTCCTGCGTATGCACTGTTTCATACATCTGGATTTTTTTAATTTTTTGCTTATGGCATTTTCTTAATTTAAACATACGTCATCTTTCAGTCGGAAATCCACACAAGTCTTTGTACATGAGGCCCCTGGACTTTTATTTCTGTTAGTCAGCTCTTTCCCCCAGAAAAACACAGCACACCTGCTGTGAATTTGCACACTTTTATTTTTACATTGTGGCCGCACATGGCCAAAACGTAATGAGCAGCATCTTAGATAAGAACAAAGGGCAGAGTTTCCTTGGAGATAACAGGAAGCTGTGAAAGTGTGATCTTTTGTGTGTCAGAGACTGCGAGGGGGATGTTAAGGGATTAAGGAAGTGCATGCAATGTGATCTTTGATGTGAATGCAATGTGACCTTTGATATGTAGAAGGACCTGCGTATTTAAGAGAAGAGTTCTGTCTGAGATGTCCTCTTTTCTACTATGCTCATGTGTGAGATGTGAAATAAACTGCCTGAGACAAACTTGCCTCATCACTTACACACTCCACAACATTCATTCTTATGTCTGTTTTTGCTTATTTTATTTACTTTTTTACTGTTGTGTGAAGGGAGGTAGCAATAAGAATTTCATGACATGGTGTAACAGCTGTTTTAATGTGTTCACACAATAAAGCTTCTGATTCTGATAATCATAATCAAGACATTAAATCCATGTGAACAAGGCCACAGCTTGCGATTTTCATCTGTCACTGTTGCTCTGGTCTCTCTTTTGGGTCTCGACTCAAGTGGCGTGCAGACATGAGTTGTGCACACTGATACATGTACACATGTCTGCTCATTCTTTAAGATAAATTTACGTTAGTTAGCTCAGGCTAGCTAGGAGCTAGGCTTTAGCCGGCTAAGAACAGCAATAGTGATGAGTGATGTAACAGGGAGGGCATGTGTGGGCCAAACAACCTCTAAGCTCGCACTGAGCTTAGTGATTGGTTGCACAATTTACAGATTCCTTCCCTTCCAAGATCATGATTTTCCCTCTTTTTAGGTCAGCTAAATTTATTGAGACCTAGGTGTCTATGGTGACAGATATTATGAGTACAAAAAACTGTTTTTGAACAATAATTTTTACCGCAGCTTTAAAGTGATCGACCCGAGTCCTTTTTGGTACAGTGCTGCAACCTGGTGTTGACAGTTGGACTTAAGTTAAAACTACAAATAGATGGATGGATGGCTCTTTTTAAAGTTTTCAAATCAGCAGTTGCATACTTTAAATGGACCACTCAATGCACATGCTTTGGAATGAACCACACCTCTAATATACATATTATTATCACGTTTTTAAAATGATAATTACTTAAATTTCCTTTCCTCAAACCTGTAGTTTCAGCTGCAAGTATATTACTGTAATTGCTAGCTACTCAATTTCAACTTCTTAGCTTTGGGGTTATGGTAAGTAATGCCTTATATTGTTTAACCATTAACTATTAAATGTTTTAGTTTTTTGGGGGGGTTTTTTTGGGGGGGGGGGGTAACCATTACTGGCCATTTAGAAATATACAGTCATGTGAAAAAATTAGGACACCCTGTATATGTCACGGTGGCCCTCGCGAGCCACCATAAGACACCAACAAGTCACTGGTGAGTTTGCAATGATGTTTTATTAAAGGACAAAGGAACAGAGGATAACACAAAGTAATGGAAAGGAACGAGCCTCGATGGGCTAAAACACACTATGACGAAAAACAGGACCACATCAGAGTAACTTACAATTGTAGACGATGAAAAGACCGCGTCTGAGCCGGGGGACGCCCGATACGTCAGACCATGAGGAGTCTTGACGGGAGTTTAACAGAGACTGCTGCATCGGGCTGCATTCAGCGTCCGCCTTTTATGCCAGATGCTAATAAACCCTGAATGCAGCACAGCTGTTCGGCTTTGACAGCAGGAAGCTTCCCCGAGCGCTGTCACAATAAGAGCCCGGGGAGCCAGAGGGGAAACACTGCTGTCAAAGCCTGAAGGGGATGATGTATGACCCAAGCGCGGACGAGATCGGCGCTCGGATCATAACAGTATAAGCCTGTGTGTGTTTTTTAACATATTTGAGCATATGGATATTTAATATCAATGTTAAAAATACTGGGAGAGTCACATAATACAACTAAAAAATTAAAAATGAATTAAAGACTTCAAATTTTCTGTAAAATGTAATTCTAAAAAAATAGTGAGGAAAAAATTAAGACACCCCCCATCTTTTTTAGGACACCCCCACATTCATTCCCGCTTACAACGGCTAAAATAAATTTAAAATAAAATACAAATAAAAACAAAAACAAGGTTAGACGTAGATATGTGAACATTTCTTAAAGAACTGAATATTTAAAGGGGTGTCCAAACTTTTTCACATGGCTCTACATATTACTAATGGCTAATATATTTCTCCTTATTATCCATTAGTATAATTTCTGGTTACAACTGATTTTCTTTTTTTATCTATAGTTAGCTAGTTTTAATTAAGCTAAATTTTACACAGCCCCCACAGAGTCTGTAAAGCTCAGGTTGTGAACCACTGGTGTTAGTCTTTCTTATTTCCACAAATCTGTTTCTTCTAAACCAAACAATGGAGTATTCTCTTTGCCCTAACCGTGCAGGATTCCAGGTTGCCGTTATATGATAGATCTTGCTGCATACAATACAAAGTATTGTGCAGATTTTTATTACTGAAGCCGATGTGAGTCACACATGGGTAGAGCGGTCGTTGTTGTCGTGATTCAGATCAGGGTCAGACTCAACTGCAGAGCTGCCAGAACGATCATTCAGACTCCAATGAAAAGTTTCATAAATTTATTGAAAACTCACAGAAAACAAAAATGCAAAGTTCAAGAAAAACAAAACACAAAAGCACCAACTTAAATTTCAACAAGATAGGTGCCCCCTGGAGTGCACGTAGCCTACAGGAGAGAGCAGAAAGAGGTTATAAGGGACAGATTCTTCAAAGGGAGAACAATGCAGGAAAGCACACTTACAACTTGAGCAGCGGAGTCCAGCAGGGAACTCCAGCAAGGACCAGGGGACAGGGGGAAGCAGAGACCTGGGTGGACGCCCTGATCTTCCTGGTCAGGTGAGCGTGATCAGCTCCGGAGGCACACCTGTGGGTGGCAGCAACCTGAGGAGCAGGACACACAAGGCAAGTATACAGAAAACTTTAATAAAGAGACAGACCTTGACATAAATTGTGGCTGCAAACCCAGACAATCCAGCGATAAGCTCTCCACACTCTGGATCTTAAACACACTGGCTCATCAGATTCAGCAGGTGTGTAATCACGAAGGTGTGTCCAGTCTTCCAAAGTGGGAAACAGGAACAGGAGGGGAAGGGGAGCACGCTTGCCTGATCATCACAGTGCACCCCCCTCAAGGGACGCCTCCTGGCGTCCCACTGGGCTTGCATCAATGGATTCGATGGAATGCCCGAATCATACGCTTGTCCAGGATGTATGACACCGGGATCCATGACCTCTCCTCCGGACCATATCCTTTCCAGTGAACGAGGTATTGACAACCCCACCCCCGACGACGCACGTCTAAGATCCTCTCCACCGTATACGTAGTCTGGCCGTCAATGATCCGGAGGGGCGGCGGGGGGTTCGGAGGAGGATAGAGGAGACTGGCGAAGAGGGGCTTGATCTTGGAGACGTGGAACGTAGGATGGATGCGCATAGAGGGCAGCAAGTCCAACCAAACGGTGACATCATTGATCAACCACTTGATGGTGTAGGGGCCCAGAATGCAGGGGGAGAGCTTCCAGGACTCCGTTTTCAGTGGGATCTGGCCGGTGGAAAGCCAGACCCTCTGTCCCACCGCGTACTTCTGCGCCGGCGCTCGTCTGCGGTTAGCGTACTGTCTATTGCGTTCCACAGAGTAAAGGAGGGCAGCCCTCATGGCCCTCCACAGACGACAGCACCGGTGCGCATGGGCCTCCATGGATGGGATGGCGAGGCCCCTCTCCACCATAGGCAGCAAAGGTGGTGTATAACCCATCGACCCTTCAAATGGCGTGAGCCCAGTGGAGGAGGAGATTGCCAAGTTGTGCGCATATTCCACCCAGGTCAAATGGGAGCTCCAGGTGTTTGGGTTTGTGGATGCTACGCACCTTAAGGTAGCCTCCAGAGACTGATTAGCATGCTCAGCCTGACCATTGTTTTGGGGCTGGTATCCAGAAGTCAAGCTGGCGGTCGCACCCAAGAAGCAGCAGAAAGTCCACCTGGGATGTGAATTGGGGCCCCTGGTCCCAGACGATGTCCATGGGAATACCATGCAGCCGGGTGACATGCTGCGTCAGCAAGTCAGCCGTCTCCGTGGCAGATGGCAGCTTGTGGAGAGGAATGAGGCGGATGGCTTTGGAGAAGCGGTCAACTATCGTCAGGATAATGGTATTCCCCTGGGATGGAGGGAGACCCATGACAAAGTCCAGGGCGATGTGAGACCATGGGCGACCCGGCACCGGAAGGGGATGGAGGAGACTCGCAGGAGGGGAGGAGTCAGTTTTATTAGCAGACCAGGTGTGACAGGCCTTGACATACTCCCGCACATCCCTCCTGAGTGTGGGCCACCAAAAAACCCTTTGCAACAAGTCAATAGTTCTGGAAATGCTGGGATGACAGGCAAAAAAGCTGGTATGACCCCACTGAATCACCTCTCCACGTAGCGCCGCGGGGACATACAGCCGGTCCAGCAGGCCTCCCTCCAGGACGGGTTCCAATGGTTGTTCCTGCCGGACACTCTGCTCAATTTCCCACTGGAGTGTCCCGAAAAAAAAAAAAAAAAAAAAAAATCCAAGATGGCGCCGCGGATGGCAGCCACTGGCTAAAAACTTCCAAGCCTGTTGTAAGGACTGTGAAGAAATGGACTGAGGAATCAAAGCTGAAGTTACAAGCCTGCTTTGACTGTACAGATTGGAGTGTTTTTGAAGCTGCAGCCATTAACTTAAATGAACTCACTGACACTGTGACATCATACACCTGTTTCTGCGAGGACATGTGTGTGCAGACCAAGACCTTCTGCATATACAACAACAATAAACCCTGGTTCATTCCTAAACTGAAGCAGCTACGTCAGACCAAGGAGGAGGCCTACAGGACTGGTGACTGGACTCTGTACAAGCGGGCCAGAAACATGCTGACGAAGGAGACCAGGCTTGCTAAGAGGAGCTACAGTGTGAAGTTACAAAAAAACTTCTCAGCTAACAACTTTGCTTCTGTCTGGAGAGGCCTACGGAATATCACCAACTACAGGAGACCATCCCCCCACCCTGCGGAAAACCTCCAGCTGGCTAATGACCTAAACAGCTTTTACTGCAGGTTTGAAAAGAACCTACAGTTCTCACCTCCCACCCACACAAAAGGATTATCTGCAGCCCCAGGAACTCCATCCCTCCTCCACTCTGACCTCCCACCAGCACTAATGATCTGTGAAGAGGAGGTGCGCCGGGTCTTTCAGAGACAAAAGATCAAGAAGGCTGCAGGACCTGATGGTGTGTCTCCGTCCTGCCTGAGAGTCTGTTCCAACGAGTTGGCCCCCATCTTCACCCGGATCTTTAACAGATCACTGGAGCTGCGTGAAGTGCCTTCCTGCTTCAAACGCTCCATCATCATTCCAGTTCCCAAGAAACCCTCTATTACAGGATTAAACGACTACAGACCTGTTGCCCTGACCTCTGTGGTCATGAAATCCTTGGAGAGATTGGTGCTGAACCACCTGAAGGTCATCACAGGCCCCCTGATGGACCCACTGCAGTTTGCCTACCGGTCAAACAGGTCAGTGGATGATGCAGTGAACATGGGACTACATTACATCCTGCAACACCTCGACTCCCCAGGGACGTACGCCAGGATCCTGTTTGTCGACTTCAGCTCAGCGTTCAACACCATCATCCCAGGCATTCTTCATCAGAAACTCCTCCAGCTCAAGGTGCCCCCCTCCACCTGCCAGTGGATCTCCAGCTTTCTGACTGACAGGTGGCAACAGGTGAAGCTAGGGAGATTTACATCCAGCTCCCGAAAAATTAGTACTGGCGCCCCCCAAGGATGTGTCCTTTCCCCACTGCTCTTCTCCCTCTACTCCAACGACTGCACCTCAGAGGACCCTTCGGTGAAGCTCCTGAAGTTTGCGGACGACACCACAGTCATCGGTTTGATCCGGGATGATGATGAGTCTGCATACAGGCGGGAGGTGGAGCAGCTGATCCTCTGGTGCAGCCAGAACCATCTTGAACTTAACCCAGCCAAAACGGTGGAGATGACTGTGGATTTCAGGCGACACCCCCCTTCATTCCCCCCACTCACCATCCTCAACAGCACAGTGTCCACTGTGGACTCCTTCAAGTTTCTGGGTACCACAATCTCCCGGAACCTGAAGTGGTCCTCCCATATTGACACTGTCTGGAAAAAGGCCCAGCAGAGGTTGTTTTTTCTGCGTCAGCTCAAGAAGTTTGATTTGCCTCAGGAGCTGCTGGTTGTCTTCTACACCGCCATCATCCAATCTGTCCTCTGCTTTTCCATCACTGTCTGGTTTGGATCTGCCACTAAACAGGACAAGACCAGACTGCAGCGGATCATTAAGTCTGCGGAGAGGATCATTGGTACCGACCTACCCTCCATTGAGAACTTATATCGGTCCATAACCAGGAAACGGGCGGGAAACATCTGTGCTGACCCATCACACCCCGGCCACAAACTGTTTGAACTTCTATCTTCTGGTCGTCGTTACAGATCACTGAAGGTCAAAACCACCCGTCACAGGAACAGTTTCTTTCCTCAAGCCATCACTCTGATGAACTCCTAACATTCACCTAGTCCTGCCTGTTGCTGTACTCATGACTTTTCATCCATTATTACATTGCACATAACTCTCACACTGCTTTTTACTTCATTCACATTATATCACTGAATCTGAGTCCACATTGAAATACTGTGTGATTGTATATTTTTTCATATATTTCTGCAAAGTGTGGTTAGTCCGAGTAAATAACTGCATATATTCCTGTATATATTTGCATCCTTTTATAGAAACGTGGACAGACTGTAATTTACTGTACATACTGTGGTTGTCATTGAATCCTTATTTAAATCCTTCACCTGAACAACGAGAGCAAGTTTTTAGCCAAAGTCAAATTCCTTGTATGTGTTGTGCATACTTGGCCAATAAAGCTGATTCTGATTCTGATTCTGATTCTGAATAGACTCTGGGGGAGACGCAGCAGCTGCGGAGGAGGATGTGGAGGAGGAAGAGTCGGGAGAAAACTGGTGTGAGAGAGCATCAGTCTTGGCATTACGGGACCCTGGTCTGTACAAGATGGATAAATTAAACCAATTAAAGAACAGGGCCCACCAAGCCTGCCACGAATTTAACCGTCTGGCCGACCGAAGGTATTCTAAATTTTTATGGTTGGTCCAGACAATGACCGGTTGGCTAGCTCCCTCCAGCCAGTGTCTCCATTTCTCCGCCAGCTTAATGGCCAACAGTTTGCAGTCCACAACAGCATAATTCCTCTTGGCTGGTGTTAACCGCCGGGAGAAATACGCGCATGGATGGAGCTTCTGATTGGAGGAGGAATGCTGGGAGAGGACAGCACCCACCGCTGAATCAGAAGCATCCACCTCAACCACAAACTGTGCTACGGGATCCACCTGCGCCAGAACGCACACGTTGGTGAATAGGCCTTTTAGGGTCACAAAAGCTCGTTCAGTGGCATTGGACCACTTAAACGGGCTTTTGATCGACGTCAACTGCGTAAGCGATTGCACCACCCTACTATAGTCTCGGATGTATTGACGGTAGAAGTTGGCGAAGCCCAGGAAGCATTGGAAATCCTTCCTGGACTGGGGGGTCAGCCAGTCTACTACCGTCTTAATTTTTGCCGGATTGGCCTTTACTGTGCCTTCAGCGATGATGAACCCCAAAAATGAAGAAGAGCGAGTGGAAAATTCGCACTTCTCAGCTTTCACAAAAAGCTGGTTCTCCAGCAACCACTGAAGGACAGACCGAACGTGGTCTAAGTGGTCCTCCAGGGTGCGAGAAAAAAATCAAAATATTGTCCAAATAAACACAAACTGGTTCACCATATCTCGTAGGACGTGGTTAATTAACCGCTGGAAGATGGCAGGGGCATTGGTCAGTCCAAACGGCATGACCAAATATTCAAAATGGCCTAAAGGTGTTTTAAACGCCGTCTTCCACTCGTCCCCCTCCCGAATGTGGACTAAATGATACACATTACGGAGCTCGAGCTTGGTGAAAAAATGCGCTCGTTGGAGTAACTCAAATGCTGAATTTATGAGAGGCAGCAGATACTTATCCTTCCGGGTAATCGCGTTAAACTCGTGGTAATCAATACACGGCTGCAGAGACCCATCCTTCTTCCCCACAAAAAAGAACCCCACGCAGAGTGGAGCGGACGGCAGGCAAATTATGCTGGCGCTTAGGGAGTCTTTAAAGTAGGTCTCCATCACCTCCCTCTCCAGCCCAGATAAACTGTAGAGGCAGCTGGATGGCAGCTGCGTGCCTGGGAGGAGATCAATAGCACAGTCGTAGCCCCAGTGAAGTGGTAATGATCGGGTCCTAGACTTGCTAAAGGCCTCCCCTAAGTCATGATAAACCTCAGGCACGGAGCTGAGATCCACCGGCTCAGCCGGACGGGAGGAAATCGGGAGCAAAGGCGAGCATGTGGCCGAACGGAGACATGACAAAAGGCAGAAAGGACTCCAGGACGAAATGGAGTCCTGACTCCAGTTAATAATGGGATTATTAAATTAAATTAAATCACCCTTTATTGTCATTCAACCATACAACCAGTCATGTACAGTAGAACAAAATTGTGTTTTACCTATCTACAGTGTTAATCACACACCCCCCATGTGTAGAATCAGAGGGCCGCTGCCATGCAAGGCGCCGCCACAGATTTCCCTCCTCCATTCCATTATTGCTGAGCACCAAGCTGGACAGCAGGAAGTTCCGCTTTTATATGATCTTCGGCATGACCCAGTCGGGATTTGAACCCCTGCCTCCCGGGTGTGGGGCGGATGCTCTACCAACTGAGCCACCACTCCGGTGATTATGGGTGTGGAGCCATGGATGCCCCAGGATCATGGTGGTGTTAGATTGGGGCAGAACATAAAACTGAATAACCTCACGGTGATTACTGGACAGAATGACCGAAATGGGCTCAGTCTGCTCGGTAAGCACCGTGATGGTAATGCTCGAAACTGCCGAGACCGACAAAGGTATCAGAACATTCCTGGTGGGTATCTGCAATTTCTGCACCATGGCCTGTTGGATAAAATTTTGCTCCGCCCCCGAGTCAACCAAGGCGGAGGTTTTGAACTCGGCCCCCAGTAACTGAATGAGGACCGAAAGTTCAAAACGATTGGGAGGATTTTCCGAGGACCCTCCCGCCAGACCCCCCACGGTTACTGACGGGCCGGGTCTTTTGGCCTCACGGAGCATTTCGAAACAGCATGACCCGGGACCCCACAATAGAAACACGCCCCCTCCTTTTCTCGATGCCAACACTCCTCCTGAGTCAGATGGGACTTACCAAGTGCAATCGGCTCAGAGGGGGCTGGCGGAGCAGCACCAAGGGGAGGGGCAGCTGGCCGGGAAACGAGCGGAGAGACAGTTGCCTTCCGCTCCTTCGCTAGTTCCCTAAACCGGTTGTTGAAGGCCACGGCCTGCGCAATGAGCTCATCCAGGGAGGAGGGAGACGCACGGATAGCCAGCTCATTGCAAAGATGCAAATTCAGACTCGAGAGGAACGTGCTGCGCAGGGCAATGTCATTCCAGCTGGAGTCTGCCGCAACTACCTGGAACTCGGTAGAGAAATCGGCCACAGACCAATCCCCCTGCCAAAGCCCTATGAGTGGGCTCACAATATTCCCCTCACTCTCTGAATGGTCGAAAGCCCCTGAGAACTCTCGCACAAATCATTCAAACAAATAAAGGGGTCCTTCCGGGCTGCTCAAGATGGACTGTGCCCACTTGAGCCCGTGACACCAAAGATGGACTGTGACAGCCCAAAGATGGGCTGACAGACCAAACAGACCAAAGATGACAGCCCAAGATGGACTGTGCACACCTCCCCCCAATAGGGGGCAGGTGTGGGAACAGAGATGTTGCTGCGGATGGCAACAGCTGCCGGGGCACCAGGTGCAGGAGGAGACGCCACACCAGGAAGCCGACACAGGTGCTCGGTAACAGTCACCAATTGCTGAGTGATAGTTTGAAGCTGCTCAGAAAGAAACGCGACCTGGAGTTCCGTGGCACCCAAACGCTCGAGTGCTGACTGTTCGCCTGGTTGAGCGCTCGCTGAGCCTTGATCCTGGCTGGATCGTTCTGTCATGATTCAGATCAGGGTCACACTCAACCGCAGAGCTGCCAGAACAGTCACCCAGACTCCAAAGAAAAGTTTCACAAATTTATTGAAAACTCACAGAAAATAAAAATGCAAAGTTCAAGAAAAATGAAACACAAAAACGCCAACTTAAATTTTCACAATCCTTCCTTTTAAATAATTGTATGGGTATCCCACAAGGGTCCATTCTTGGTCCTTTACTTTTCAGCATTTTTATTAATGACCTGCCATTACACTGCTCAGCTGCAACATGTCAACTTTATGCAGATAAACGACTACAGACCTGTTGCCCTGACCTCTGTGGTCATGAAATCCTTGGAGAGATTGGTGCTGAACCACCTGAAGGTCATCACAGGCCCCCTGATGGACCCACTGCAGTTTGCCTACCGGTCAAACAGGTCAGTGGATGATGCAGTGAATATGGGACTACATTACATCCTGCAACACCTCGACTCCCCAGGGACGTACGCCAGGATCCTGTTTGTCGACTTCAGCTCAGCGTTCAACACCATCATCCCAGGCATTCTTCATCAGAAACTCCTCCAGCTCAAGGTGCCCCCCTCCACCTGCCAGTGGATCTCCAGCTTTCTGACTGACAGGTGGCAACAGGTGAAGCTAGGGAGATTTACATCCAGCTCCCGAAAAATTAGTACTGGCGCCCCCCAAGGATGTGTCCTTTCCCCACTGCTCTTCTCCCTCTACTCCAACGACTGCACCTCAGAGGACCCTTCGGTGAAGCTCCTGAAGTTTGCGGACGACACCACAGTCATCGGTTTGATCCGGGATGATGATGAGTCTGCATACAGGCGGGAGGTGGAGCAGCTGATCCTCTGGTGCAGCCAGAACCATCTTGAACTTAACCCAGCCAAAACGGTGGAGATGACTGTGGATTTCAGGCGACACCCCCCTTCATTCCCCCCACTCACCATCCTCAACAGCACAGTGTCCACTGTGGACTCCTTCAAGTTTCTGGGTACCACAATCTCCCGGAACCTGAAGTGGTCCTCCCATATTGACACTGTCCGGAAAAAGGCCCAGCAGAGGTTGTTTTTTCTGCGTCAGCTCAAGAAGTTTGATTTGCCTCAGGAGCTGCTGGTTGTCTTCTACACCGCCATCATCCAATCTGTCCTCTGCTTTTCCATCACTGTCTGGTTTGGATCTGCCACTAAACAGGACAAGACCAGACTGCAGCGGAGCATTAAGTCTGCGGAGAGGATCATTGGTACCGACCTACCCTCCATTGAGAACTTATATCGGTCCATAACCAGGAAACGGGCGGGAAACATCTGTGCTGACCCATCACACCCCGGCCACAAACTGTTTGAACTTCTATCTTCTGGTCGTCGTTACAGATCACTGAAGGTCAAAACCACCCGTCACAGGAACAGTTTCTTTCCTCAAGCCATCACTCTGATGAACTCCTAACATTCACCTAGTCCTACCTGTTGCCGTACTCATGACTTTTCATCCATTATTACATTGCACATAACTCTCACACTGCTTTTTACTTCATTCACATTATATCACTGAATCTGAGTCCACATTGAAATACTGTGTGATTGTATATTTTTTCATATATTTCTGCAAAGTGTGGTTAGTCCGAGTAAATAACTGCATATATTCCTGTATATATTTGCATCCTTTTATAGAAACGTGGACAGACTGTAATTTACTGTACATACTGTGGTTGTCATTGAATCCTTATTTAAATCCTTCACCTGAACAACGAGAGCAAGTTTTTAGCCAAAGTCAAATTCCTTGTATGTGTTGTGCATACTTGGCCAATAAAGCTGATTCTGATTCTGATTCTGATTCTGATGATGCAGTTATTTACACAGCTGCTAAGACTCCAGCTCAGGCTGCAGACGTCCTGTCTTCAAGCATGGTTGATGTCCAAGAGTGGCTCATTCAGAACCATCTACTGCTGAACCTTCAGAAAACAGTTTCAATGTGCTTTTCAATCAAAAAATGTAATTTGCAACATTTTAAAGTTAATATACATGATCAAGATATTAGTTCAGTTACAGAATTCAAATACCTTGGCATTGTACTAGATCCTCAACTCAAATTTAATCTTCACATAAAGAAGATTTCTAAAACAGTAAAAAAAAATTTGAATTGCTTTAAATTAATTAGACATTACACACCACACCAAGCAGCCGTACTGTATATGCATTCTATGGTTTTTTCGCATATATCATACTGTCTGACAGTTTGGGCTCAAGCAGCTCCTTCTACAATAAAACATACTATAGGTTCATTATATAATCAAACTCTAAAAATTCTGGATAAAAAGCCCATTAGGTGGCATCATTGTTATATTCTAAAAAAATATAATCTACTGAGTTTTGAGAGTTTCATTGACCTTTGTTTTCTGAAATTAATTTTTAAATGTTTCCATAAATCAGCGCCAGAGCCACTTGTTGGATTCATCCAAAGACAGGACAGCAGCAGAGCCACCAGGAGTTCTGTTAACAATAACTGTAAAATATCCCACCGCAGAACCACATTTGGACAAACAGCTTTTTCTATAAAGGGCAGTCATATCTGGAACACAATGCCAAATGAAATCAAAATAATAACGGATTTTAAAACATTTACTACAAAGGTTAAAAACTGGCTGAAAAGTAAACAAGAATGTACCCATGTATGAAATGATTGTCTGCAGGGTGTGAGTGAAGAAGGGAAGGCAAATGTTTAACAGGCATTTTACTGTAACAGGCAAATGTGAATCAGGTTTTTATATTATGTATTTATAATTTTGTTTGCACTGAAGTATGTGGATAATGTTTATACTGTTTTCATTTTGTTTTTTCTTCATCTTTTTCTCTTTTTATCTGTTGTAGAGGATGTGCTCAAGGATGAGACTGAGTTTGTTTCTCAGGTTCAGCTTTATTGTCAGAACACATGCTCTATCAACCTCTCAACAAGAAAAGAGGCTGATCAATGTAACGTCACACTCTTATACTCCTGGAGCATCGAAACCTAAGTCACATGGTGTTTCAGCAAACATAAAGTCACATGGTACTTAATCCCAGTCACAATGCAACTCTTTGATCTGTCACCATTGTCTCTCATCTTCAATGATCCAGAAATCCTTCTGGGGCATCTTCTTTGAGACAAAAGGCCAAATCTCACACCTCCTCGTTATCTCCTGCAGATCTCTGCAGATCCAGACCTTCTTTGTCCCGCGAGACGTGAAGCACCCAATACACATACAGCAATACCTTTGTGGAAAATATGAACCCAACATATGTGCCACATAACCCCCCCCCCCAAACGTCTACTAAGGGACAAAACATCATCAGAAATGTATGACAGAAAACATAACCACATATCAAAAATCAATCCACCAATTGCTTAGGTCTTAACCTCCTGCCATATCTGCTGTAAGTCGGCATTGTTCCTTCAGCAGCGTCCTCCTGCACCTGTGGATCAGAACTGTTAGCACATCTCTGTGGGGGGTCCGAAGAATGCCTTCTCGGCGGCCTGCCACGGCGGGGGGCCCTTGCCAACTGCACGTGTTCATCAGCCAGAACAAAAGCGGGTTTGAGTCTGTTTATGCAAATCAACTCTTCTCTGCCTCTTAAATCTAGCAAAAAATGCTTCTCCCCTGTTTCCAACACTCTGAAAGGCCCATCATAAGGCGGCCGCAAACCTGGGCTGCGTGCACTTCCGCACCACCACCCTGGCCCAAGGCCACGGCTGCCGAGCCTGCCCCCACGGGGCCTGGCGCTGCTACTGCACGCGAAAGACAGTCTGCCACTACATTATGTTTGCCTGCGACATGCTGAATATCGGTGGTGAACTCCGATATCGCGGCCAGCTGTCTTTGCTGCAGGCCCGACCAAGGCTCTGAAATCTTGGCCATCGCAAACGTTAGCAGCTTGTGGTCCACAAACGCGGTGAAACGGCGCCCCTCCAGCCAGAACTGGAAATGGCGGATGGCCAAATGCAGGGCCAAAAGCTCCCTGTCGAACGCGCTGTATTTTCGCTCGTTATTCAACCTGCGGAAATCACCGCAAGGCCGCCACGAGCCATCAGCCTTTGGGACCATGTGTAGCGGTGAGGCCCAGGGGCTGTTAGAGCATCTAATGATGCCCAGCTTTTCCAGGTTGGCGAATTCCTCGCGCGCTATGGCCAGTTTAGCTGAGTCCAAGCGCCGAGCTTTTGCAAAAACGGGGGGGCCAGAGGTGGTGATAAAATGTTCCACCCCATGTTTAGCCACCGACCCCAAAAACGTCGGAACTGTGAGTGCTGGGAACTGAGTGAGTAGTGCTTGGAACTTACCACCTGCAGCTGTGACGTTGGCCTGTGCAGTAGGCGGGACCACCCGGGCTGTGCAGGAAATAGAGTGGAAAGACAGTGCATTAACTAGATGTCTATTAGCAAGATCAACCAATAAACCATTCGAGCACAAAAAATCAGCACCCAACATGTTATAACTGACTGCCGCTATGACGAAAGTCCACTCGAATGCCCGGCCGTGAAAAGATAGGGGGAGGGTCTTCTCCCCGAAGGTCTTGATCGTCGAGCCGCTCGCCGCCGACACCAGGGGTCGGCTGGAAGGCGCCAGCCGGTCAGCGTAGGAAGGTGTGATGAAACTCAGCTGGGAGCCTGTGTCCACAAGGAACTCCCTCCCTGATCGCGCGTCCGTCAGGTAGAGCAGCTTGTTCGTCGCGCCGAGAGCCGCAGCTGCTACCGACTCCCGGTCCTGGCGTTTCCCGAGCGCTTGAACTGGCACGGTGGAATGCACTTGCATGCCCTCTCGGCGAAATGTCGATGGTAAAAGTAGAGGACGTCGCCCGCTCCATGTCTCCTGGCCTCCGCCGCTGCTGACGTCAACGAATCTGGTGCTGCAGCCTCAGGCCCCCTGCCGTCTCCGGGCATTGCGCTCAGCTCCGCTGCTGCCGTCGTGGCCGTGTGTCGCCTATGGGCGTCGACGAGTCGCTGCGCCTCCTGGCCCAGCTTGTGGCAATCTCGGTGGGCCAGCAGCTGTGAACTGGCCAGGGTAACTCTCACCGCTGACGGTAGCGTCCTAAGGAAAAGATGGGCGAAGATAAAGCCATCATCCTCGTCGTCTCTCAGATCTGAGGGTCTGTCTCTCAGGTCTGTGGGTCTGTCTGCCTCGCCTTCAGTCAGCACCAGGAGCTTCTCTGCTCGCTCTCCCAGCGAGGGGGTGAAAGCACAGATGAGAGCGGCTTTCAATGCGCCATACTTGTCGTCGTCTGGTGGGTGGTTAGTCAGGTTCTCCACCCGCTGGGCTGTGAGGCTGTCCAGCTTTGCGACTACATGGTAGAATTTTGTGGCATCAGCCGAAATTCCCCGAAGATGGAACTGTGCCTCGACAGTGTTAAACCAGGAGCGCGGGCTATGCTGCCAGAAATCAGGTAGTTGGACTGCGGTAGCTGCATTAGCCCAGCTGGCTCCTGAAGAGTCCGGTGTGGGAAGGTCGTCACCGGCCATAATTTGTCGTAGGGTCACCAGTGTACCTTTGTGGAAAATATGAACCCAACATATGTGCCACACTGTTTCTTTTCTCTAAAGCCCATCCAGGGACAAGAGTTGCAAACTAGCTTAATGCTATACACTCTCTGTGCAACACATCAGATTTTCTTTTTTGTCTATGTTTATTGCACTGTCCCTGACAAATAAACAAATAAAATAAATAAAACAAGACAGGTGCCCCCTGGAGTGCACGTAGCCTACGGGAGAGAGCAGACAGAGGTTATAAGGGACAGATTCTCCAAAGGGAGAATAATGCGGGAAAGCACATTTACAACTTGAGCAGCGGAGTCCAGCAGGGAACTCCAGCAAGGACCAGGGGACGGGGGGAAGGCAGAGACCTGGGTGGACGTCCTGATCTTCCTGGCCAGATGAGCATGATCACCTCCGGAGACACACCTGCGGGTGGCAGCAACCTGAGGAGCAGGACACACAAGGCAAGTATACAGAAAACTTTAATAAAGAGACAGAGCTTGACATAAATTGTGACTGCAAACCCAGACAATCCAGCGATAAGCTCTCCACACTCTGGATCTTAAATACACTGGCTCATCAGATGCAGCAGGTGTGTAATCACGCAGATGTGTCCAATCTTCCTGAGTGGGGAACAGGAACAGGAAGGGAAGGGGAGCACGCTCGCCTGATCATCACAATTGTGGTTGTGGAATAAGGCTATAGCCATCAATCCTGGTACATATGATGATGTTGGGGATCAAAGGTCAAGGTCATATGGTCATAAAAGGTAAAAATTTATTTTGGCCCATACTGACTTCATTATTGCAATTAGGGGCAAGAAACTATGTCTCTGACACCTGGTGAAGGTCAAATGACTTTGACCTTTATGATTGGTAGGGTGTGAATTTAACTTTTTCTATTACCATGATTATTGTAAATGCTGTAAAGTAAAGATAAATACTTTTAAATTTAGGTTAGCATTATGTTTTCACACCCAAAGGAAGTACTAGAAAGAGTTTTAGGCATTGATTGCAGTTATGCTTTGGAATGCTATATACATTCTGTAAATTTAGGCCTGCAAAATATGTGGGTCTGCATCTTGGTTGAGTGCATTCTGTTTTAAAGTGGCACCACTGAGCTTCACCTGTTCAAATTCCCTTTGATTCACACACCCTGAAAAAGCTGAAAGGATTTGGCAGCTTCTTTTTTGCTGCAAAACATTTCATGCTTTGATACCTGACATGAGGAGGAGGATTTTTTTTTTTATTTTTTTTTTTTTGGAGTGGGGAGGATTCTGCTCACACTTTGGTGTCTTGTTGTGCTGGCTTTGAAAAGGTAAAAGCAGGCTGTTAACAGCTGCCATGAATGCGAGAAACAGTCTCCTTGCCAGTCAGTCTCACAGCACTTACATCGTGTTACCAGCCTTAGCCCTTACAGAGGGAGCAAAACCTAGAGGGATTTAACACCTGATCTCACCTAGACACCTGCATTCAGGGGGTCACCTTACTTAATGTCCAAGCTCCCGCACCATGTACAGAAGACTTAATGTTCATCCTTCACCAGGCCAGGGAATCACTTCGGCTCTACCTAGCAGGGGTTTTTTTCTTTTCTTTTTTTGAAAAATCCAGCTAAGGAATAGTCTTTCTGATCTTATTGTCACTTTATCCCAGTGGGGAAAATAGCATATTTTTCTTCTTTACACCTCTGGAGACTTTTGTAGAAAGACAAACCAGTAGGAGTCTAGCCTAGTCTATATCGTTTCACATTTTTTAGTCTAAGGGTTGCGGGAAGCACAATTACGCTGCCACTGGACTGCTGCAGCCCTTCACAGGTGGATAATAGGCTATCACAGAGGACAACCTTCTGCTCTCTACACAAGCCCAGGGTGTCATGGTTGACCTTTTCTTTCTGTTGCAATGTCTGAAGTGATTAGCTTACAGCCACTGTCTAATGCAGCCTGATAACAGCTCAAGTTAACTCCTCCACCATGACACACCAGCTGACAGGCTGTGTGGAAGGCTTGGTGGGCTGATATCTTTTCATCTTCACATTTGAAATGTCCTTGAACGCATTTGCTCTTTGAGCGCAACCGATAACTCCTATCTACAGATGTGTTAATTGGGTTTTTCAGGAGGAATTTAGCAAATTAAAGTTGTCTGAAGGGTTGCTCACTAGTGAACCGGACTAGCATTTAAGCTTTGGGAAATCATGCGATTCTGGCTGACCTTCGTGTAATGGCCTGGGGATAACACAGGCTGAAGCTTTGCCTGCACTAACAGAAAAAAAAGGACTCAGATATACCCAGGAGGAATGAGATGGGTGCATAAATTTATTTAATCATATATTAACCTTTTATTTTTTTTTTAATAATTTCTTAAAGACACAGTACATACAGTATTTACATTAGATTCTACAACAAGATTTGCTGGCAGAAAAAAAGAAAACCAAGACAGACTGGGTAAGAAGGAGGCTACGCTCTTTTGAGCTAAAATAAAATTTTATATAACTTCAAACATTATTAAATCTTACTGTTCCTGTCATAACAGTCCATGAGAAACAAGACACATCACACACTGTTGATACAGCAGTTGTATAACAAAGTACCGGCTGCTTATTGTGTCACTTGTATACACACTTTATGTTATGCTGCTTTATGTCATGTCAAGATACATTGTGTTTCATTTTGCATCATGCCATACCACAGTGCTGTGAAAAGTATTTGCCCCTTCCCGATTTCTTGTGATTCAGCTCATCAAACAACTTTTACTATTAGACAAAGACAACCTGAATAAATACAAAATGTAGTTTTTAAATGATGATTTAATTTATTAAAGATGCACTCCGGTGGGTGTAAATCTCCTATAGAAAACAAATCTACACTGTCTGTCTAAAATGTATTTTATGCCCTTTTTTCCACAAAAAAACTTTCATTGTCTTACAGTTTCATGTCAAAATCTTTTCAGTCCACCCCCCCCCCACCAACACCAACACCAGAATCAGTGATTACTAGACCCAACCACATACCACAAGGCTAATAGTAGCTAGCACTACATTATCAGAATAAATCCTGTGATAAAAAGACTTACCGGCTGAAGGACATGCCCAGCTGTATGCATGGTGGCCCAGGATAATGACTGAAACTGCGCTGTCCTTAAAAGCAGTTTAATGGTAAAACCCATATGAATTTGGGTCAAGTTTTCAAAGCAGTTTGTTAAAAAACAGTAACTAGCCAGGAGGATAATGTCAGTTAGGCCAGAGAGTCCTGATTGGCTCAACACTACTCAATTTGTGTTTGTGTCACCGAAAACATTCTGTCTCAACTCACTGTGCAGGGGGCGGGGCTTAAGTGAAACTTCATAGCAAAACAACAGACATGAGACATTTGAGCGATTTCACTCTTGATATGTTTTGTAAGTCATAAAAAACATGTTACACACATGTTAACATGGAAAAAAAAACTCGATTTTGGGTTGAGTGTCACTTTAAGCGACAAAAGCTATCCAAACCTTCCTGGCCCGATGCCCCCCCCCCCCCCCATCATGATTTAAGTGTGATAAATCACTTTTTTTTTTTTGAAAGTTCAATTTCACTTGCCGCACCCAGACTGATTACTGCCAGACCCGATGACTCAGGAAATCACTTCAATAGAACCTGTCTGATAAAGTCAAGTGGGCTAAAACATTTCAAAAAGCAACACATCGGGCTGTGATCGAAAGAAATTCAAGAACAGATGACAAACAAAAACCCAGAACCACATCTGAAGAACTGCAGGCCTCACTTGCCTCAGTTTGGACACTGGTCTCTGATTCAACAATAAGAAAGAAACTGGGCAAAAATGGCATCCATGGGGGAGTTTCAAGGCCAAAACTACTGCTGGCCAGAGGTTGCGTTAACTGAAATATGTCCTTCATTGACAGATTTTTTTCAGCAATGACTGAAAGTTCTGAAAGCTGTCTGCCATTTGACAGATTACACTGAGGGATATCTAATTAAATTCCATTAAAATGACAGATAATAATAGAATATGACAGAATTTTTACAAGCCTGTCTGTCAAAATGAAAGATAACAAAAAAAAAGTCTAGTGCAATTTCTGCTGATGACCAAAAAGAACACAAAGGTTCATCTCACATTTGGGAAAATATTCTGTGGACTGATGAGACAAAACTTGAACTTTTAGGAAGGTGTGTGTACATGTGGCATAAAACTAACACAGCATTTAATAAAAAGAACATCAAACATGGTGGTGGTAGTATGATGGTCTGGGGCTGCTTTGCTGCTTCAGGATCTAGACGACTTGCCATAATTGACAGAACCATGAATTCTGCGCTCTACCAGAAACTCCTGAAGGAGAATGGCCGGCCATCAGTTTGTGACCTTATGCTCAAGCCCTCCATTGTGGCTGAATTAAAACAATTCTACAAAGAAGAGTGGGCCAAAATTTCTCAACAGCAATGTAAAAGACTCATTGCCAGTGATGGCAAAGGCTTGATTACAGTTGTCGCCACCAAGGATAGCACAACCATTTAGGTTTAGGGGACAATTACTTTTTCACATAGGGCCAGGTAGGTTTCAATAGCTTTTTTCCCTTAATAGATAAAATCATCATTTACAAAAAAAACCCTGCATTTTATATTTACTCTGGTAATCTTTGTCTAGTATTAAAATTTGTTTGATGATCTGAAGCATTTAAGTGTGAAAAACATGCAAAAATATAAGAAATCAGGAAGGGGGCAAATACTTTTTCACAGCACTATACATGTCATATTACATGACATTGAGTTATACTTGTCTGTGAAGGTCCATCTAATCCCTGTCTTTACACACAGAATAGCAACTTGTAAGGCCGGTCTACTTCACATTCCACTGCAATCTTCTGAAGGATTACCTTTTGATTAAGTATTTGAGGCAGGCGGCATCTCAGCGTACAGTGCAGTACACGCCTTTGACAAACCTCGATCACCTCCCCACAATCAGCAGTAAAGGATGGAAAGAGACAAGGAAAATGATAGGGGCTCTCATCAGCTTTGATTATGTCTGATGAGATTGGATCAACACATTGTTCTTGGAATCCTGGAAGATGTGTATCTGCAGAAGTACCGCCTGTAATAAACTAGACCGCTGTGGTGAGGAGCTGTAGATGAGTGGGAGGGGGGGTGTTGGTGACCTGTTGTTTCATTTGGGCTCAATTAGACTTCACGTTCAAGAATCAGAAGACAGCGACGGAGGTGATGGGCTGTCATCGGAGGAGTGGTTAAATGAGGAAGGTGAAGACAAGCAACACAACCACAGACTTGGATAAGCACACACAGACAGTGATAAGATTAAAGGAGTTCAGACAAGGAAGAATGGTAATTGGGATGCAGTGAAGGACTGAACACACTGGGTTTGTTAGATGTGCTCATAGTTTGCAGTATTTTGCTGGAGACTGAATCTGGTCAAGATTAATCATCAGCTCGAATGTCACAGAGGTGATCTTTACAGACAAGAAACAGTGAGGCTCTGCAATTCAACATGAGACACACTGTCACTCCACATCACCATGAATTGTCTAAATTTTGGGCAAATGAACGCTCAATATGCAAATAAGTCCTTATCTAATTTGCATATATTTTCCAAAAGATCCAAGCATCTAATGAAGTCGAGTTCTTTTTTATTTACTTAGCACAACTGAGTCAAAAAGTTTTTACTGACAGGTTTTAGGATTTTTTTTCTGTCAGAAAATAGCATCAAAGAAAACTTTTTACCATGTTTTCAATAACCAAATGTTCTATATTAAGTCTGAAAATGATCAATGCAAAGATCTTTAGGTAACTCGATTTGAATAAAATAAGACATTTTTGGTGCATTTCATTCTGAGTGAAGTGGGATTTCCTGATTCAACATTAATTGCACTTTTCCTACATTTTGACAGCTCCCACAGGTGTTTGTAACAAATTTTGGTCAAATTGCCTTCAATTATTTAATTATTGCAGCATCATTGTTGTTCATCTTTTGCAGCCTTTCTCAGAACAGCTGGTTTCAGTGCATGTCTCTTTAAATCCCTAAAATTGCATTTAACTCCACCCTCTCTCTTCCATCACTATTGCTAATTGTAGCTGGCTAGCTCATAGTTAGGATAGCAAGCCTGAACCAACTAAAGTAAATCTGTTTTAAAGAAGGAATGATCTAATGCATCACTGGTGGACAGAGGTGTGTGGTTTCAGTTGTTGATAAGATATGATATATAAACTGCTAGCTTCAGCTAGCTGCCTTGGGTCTCGGTTAGTGTATATAACTAAGCTAAAATAACATCGAAGAACAATGTAAATGGTCCTGTGTTATTAGGTGAATAGAATTTATAGAAAATAGCAATCAAAACTGGCTGGATTGACAGTTAAGCTAATGCCAACTCCATCCACCAAGCTCATGCTGATGGGCCGATGCAGCATCATGGCAAAAATATAACAAAATAAGCTAGAATGATGTGAGATACGGTGACTGAATTCTCAAGAAAATAACAACATAATCAATGCTTATGTTGTAAATTAACTCCGCAGTTGCACTGTTAGCTCTGAACCTAACACCTTTGTTTGCAGACAGCTAGGCTGGCCAAAAAGCGAGCAGGAGGTGGGATTAAGGCTGGGTTCCCCATTTCTGGATATACAGGAAAAAACCTGCAAGAGTTACATTGGCTGGTCAAAGCTAGAATCGATATAAAGGCGATGTGTTTTTATAAGAGAATTGACAAACAGATACTTTTTAGAAAGTTAAAACTTAAAAAAAAAAAAAAAATTTCAGTGAATGGGACCGTGAAAGATATATTTTATGTATCTATGTATTTATAAATTCTACACATTTCTATTGAAGAGCAGAATTTACAGATAAAATGGGAGCTAATACTGTATCAAGATGACACCTTCAACTGCAAATCAGGTATTCGATCATTTAGTATGCACTTTCAATAGGTAAATGCTATTAATCTAAAAACTTAAAGTGCATCTTATACTTACTTTTTTTCTCCATATTTTCATTCTTGGACTTTGCTGGGGCAGCTGTGGGTGGATAAATTAACAAACTAATAATTTACTTTTGCAGTCCATTCACTGCTTTGAACTTAACGTCTGATTGACACCCCTCACGAAGAGAAAATACCTGACCATCTGATAGTGGGTGGTGTGCCCACAGGCAGAGCTGTGTGCGTTAGACTATTTTGAGGATTTAATTCACACCATCAAGAGGGAAAAGCGGCAAAACCTGACAAGTCTTTAAAGAAGCCTGAAGCCTGTTTTTGGCTCACAAAGACTGCTTGCATATACACCAAACCACCACTTCTAAACCACTGGCCATGGTAAATAAGAGCATCAGCTTATTTCTAACTGTGTAGTTTTGACAGAAAGTTGAAGGGAAAGCATAATACTGTAGATCCACTTTGGTTTTCTATTTTTTTTATGGTATTTGTCCATTAGAAGACAAACAAAGCCAAATTTCTCAATATTTTGACATTCAAGAGTATCCTCGCCTTAAGTGATCCATTTGGATGAATTTCCACTGAGAGGTAGTAACACTATTTTAAAAAGGGAGCAGACATGATGCAACAAAATCTTCTGAGTAGTCTGGATAATAAGATGTCAACCTACAAAGCTGCCCTCATTAGCTTTAACAGACTGAGCAAAGTGGGTTCACTTTGCTAATTAATGAGCAAGGAAGCATGATGATTTGAAACGGGACATGGATGCTGCTCGTGATGTGGTTGTAATGACCAAACACCACAGGAACGAGTGACTTCAACATTCACATTTGTTTGGTTTGGATCCAATTCAGTCAAATCCCACAAAAAAAAAAAACAATGAAGGGGAAAGGAAACCAGCAGCAGCAGCTACAGTGTTATACAAACTGAAACCCCGTCACACGTGTATGTATTCACTTTGTTGTGAAAGACTGTACATTCTGTTTTATTTCTGCTACATACAATGCGTTGCCCCGACAGTAACTGTGAAACCTTTTCCCGCGGTAGAAAATTAGTACAGCTACATAGTTGAACTACCTGATATTATGGAGCACTCCTAGAAATTTCAAACTTTGCACACCACTGAGTCATACTTTTTCCCAAGAGTTACCCTTCCTTTACAAAAATTTTGTGCTTTGTCATTTCACACACACACACACACACACACACACACACACACACACACACACACACACACACACACACACACACAGAGCAGGTAGAAAAAAAAATATTTTTTTTTTCTTTTTGTCTGTTCTTCTTTGTTCGCAGCTTCTTCCTCTCAGAAAATGTTCAATCATTGTATCCTGTAGCTTTTAGTTGAAAACCAATTTCACTTAGAACAGTCACTCAATGATTTTCCATTAGTAATAAAACAGGAAGTGTCCTGAGTTGATGGCTATCACTGAGATTGCCTCTCAGTCTAGACACTTATACATGAAAAGATGTGTTATACAAACTGCTACATTTATCGTATATACTTTTCTTTTTCTCTTTGTAATACTTTAAAACATGTGACTCATACAGTATGTGTTGGAAGTCTGAGAAATGGCGGTCTGACGTGTTTGCGTAGATTCTAATCACCAGCCTCTGTCAGAAAAAAAAAAAAAAAAACATCACCTGATCATATGAACTTTCGGATATTATATATGTGAGGTGAATAAACACTGAGTTCAATCTAAACAGAAGATAATTAGCACCACCACAGTGTATGGGAAGGAAACAAAGTCATAATGGCAGCAGGCTCAAAAACACGGCCCGCATGGCTTCTCAGCTTAGGGAAGCAGTCTTTGGTCACAAATCAAACCCAACAGTTAGTGAATGTCAGTGATAAGCTGTCCAAGTGTATGCCACTGATTGATGATGATGTTCGTTTCCATGGCCTGGGATGGGATCCTGAGCTTCTCTTTCAAGTACCTCTCTCTCCCTTTTTCTCTGGGTTTTTCTGTGGTAGTCATTATCATGTCTTCACAGCTTGTTATTACTATGAAAAGCGTTTTCTTTTTTTTTCTTTTTTTTTTCTCATCACCAGTGTTTCGAGTGGTCACACACAGATTTCAATAGCTGTAGCCATCACCATCTGGCTTTTGTTCTTGTCTCGGCCTGGGGACTGTTGTGGTCCAGACTCTTCTCTGGGCGACAGTGGGTCGGAGAGGACGCTCCGTTTGAGTGGAGCCGGACGCAGGCAGGTCGTTCCCGGAGGGGTGGAGGGCTCAGGATGTCGATGAGAGGAACGTGAAGAAGTGGATGTTGAGGAGGAAGAGCAACTGCCTGTGCACACTCCAGAGCTTGACCTCTCACCTCTCTTGGCTCGGCAGGACGCTCTGCGCCTGAGCTCACTGACCAGCTCATACTTGACAAAGCAGAAGACATCCTTCACGCCGCAGCGTTTTTCCGGCTCAGCGGCGAGTAGCCTCTGAAACATACGCAGAGCATCGTCAGTGAAGCGCCGCCACTGAGATGGGTACGTTCCCACAGGGCACCCTGCTTTCTGCCAGCGTCGAAACTCCTCATAGAATGCATCGGCCGGCAGAGCTGCCTCCCAGGGGAAATTGCCCGTCAGCATGCAGAAGATCAGCACCCCAAATGCCCACACGTCCAGACTGGTGGTCACGAGAAAACCCTCAGTGCGATTTGCGCGGCACACCTCTGGAGCTGTGTAGGGGATGGTGCCGCTCACCCGTTTCACCCGGCAACCCACGCGCCGGGTCATGCCAAAATCAGCCAGCTTGATGCGCCTGCATTCGCGGTCAAACAGGAGTACGTTCTCAGGTTTGACATCACGGTGTACCAGGTTTTTACTATGCATAAAGTCCAGGGCCAAGCCCAGTTGTTGCATGCATCGTTTGACCATTTCCTCTGGCAGGCCCACCTAAAATGAGAAAAAAAAGAGAAAATATGTTTAATGTGGGGCGGCGCGGTGGAGGAGTGGTTAGCACTGTGGCAGCACAGCAACTCACCCTTGGCCGGGGGATCCTGGGTTCGATCCCAGCCCCCGACCAACAATGATCTGTGTGGAGTTTGCATGTTCTCCCCATGTCTGCGTGGGTTTACTCCGGGATTTCCTCCCACATGCCAAAAAACATGCAAGTTAGGTTAATTGGCATCAAACTGGGGATTCTAAATTGTCCTTAGGTATGACTGTGAGAGTGAATGGTTGTCTGTCTCTCTGTGTTGGCCCTGCGATGGACTGGCGATCTGTCCAGGGTGTACCCTGCCTCTCGCCCAAAGATGCTGGGATAGGCTCCAGCCCCCCCGCGACCCGAAAAAGATTAAGCAGAAGAAGATGAGTGAATGAATGAATGATGATGTTTAATGTGCAGTTAATATACAAGGAGGGGCTGAAAAGTTCATAAGCTGACCTATGACCTAGGGCAGCATAGTGGTACAGTGGTTAGCACTGCTGCCTAACAGCTAGATGGTTCCAGATTCAAATCCCCAGGCTGGCAGGGGTAGGAACCTTTCTGTGTGGAGTTTGCATGTTCTCCCTGTGCTGTGTGGGTTTACTTTGGGAGCTCCAGTTTCCTCCCACAATCCAAAGACATGCATGTTAGGTTAATTGGTCATTCTAAATTGTCCCCCTTATCCTAAAAGTTCAGAGTGGTCAAATTTGACCAAATGTGGTTTATTTTTCAACATAGTCTCCCCTTCAGCCCATACACTTCTTCCATCAGTGTTGCAGTGCTTGGATCTCTGCGGTTAAAAAATAAACCAAATTTCGTCAAATTTGACCACTATGAACTTTTCAGCCTATGAACTTTTCAGTCCACCCTCGTAGTTCAACAGACATATTGCACTGAGTAGCAGACAGCAACTGAATTGCTGTCTGCTATTCAGTTGCTATTCAGTTACAATCCTCCATCTATATATGGAGGATTGTATGTAAAGGATAAAGAGTGATATGCATTAAAGAGGAAAAGTAGAACTAAAAAAATCTCATTTCTAAGTAATTTTGCAGCCATTTTCATTAAACCTTTAGGAAAACCTAAAATTCAAATATTCGTCATCCGGAATAGCACCAAAGCAAAGTGAGAGCTTTGCACAGAGAGAAAACCAGTACAAAGACAGAGATCCAATCCCAGGAGAGCTTGTTAAAACAGCCCAGTCTGAACATTGTGACTAAGTGGAGAAGCTCAAGCTGAGTGAGCGCGTTGATTGGTGGAAGGGAAAAATGATAACATTACCTGTGGGGGTATGATGTCGAAAAGGTCCCCAGCGGGTGCATATTCTTGTCCGAATACATAGCTGTCCTCAGTCTCAAAAAGCACGTCCAGAACTTTGATGATGAAGGGGCTGCAGCTGAGAGAGCCCGTTAGACTGTATTCCCGCAGGAAACTTTTGAGCTTCGTCTTGTTCTTAGTAACAAACTTCAGAGCCATTTTGGTCCCTAAAAAAATCAAATATTAACATGAAGACAAACACAGTTAGGCTGAAGTGTAATAAACCTTATGTGAAATAAAACCTCTCAATATTCCGCTCATCAGAGGAGGCAGATGGCTTCCTGACTGCCCAACCTGGTTTATGTGGCAGCTGATATATTCATTCATATAAACGTATGTGCCATGAATGAATCTCACCTCGATTAAACACTGAGCCAGCTGTTCACAATCACAGCTGGAGAAGCTCTTAAGGCTCACACAGCATAATAAATCTTTCTATTCAGATCCCCTTTGTTACACGTAGTAGTTAGGCTGCGTTCACACGGAGCCATCTCCTGCTGGTATTCTTACTGCAAAGAGATTACAACCTAAACCTAAAAAAATCCTCAACAAATCCTTCTAACTGCGTAGAAATTAACTCTCAGTTGAGATTTTAAAGGGGTCATTGACCGAAAAACTGTGTTTTTTAGGTTTTAACCTTTTGGAAATGGATCTAGTGGTCATGTGATTATTGAAAAAACATCAAAATTTCTCTTTAAACACATGGGGGGGGGTGCTGAAAAGTTCATAATGGTCAAATTTGACCAAATGTGGTTTATTTTTCAACCGCAGGCATCCAAGCGCTGCAACACCAATGGAAGAAGTGCGGACCGAAGGGGAGACTATGTTGAAAAATAAACCACATTTGGTCAAAGTTGACCACTATGAACTTTTCAGCCTATGAACGTTTCAGCATCCCCCACATACACACACACACACACACACACACACACACACACACACACAGAGCCTTTATATTGTGTTTTTTCATACCAAAAAGTAAAATTAACTGTTCCAGATTTGCCACAGGATGTCACTGACATAGTAAACCCAAACCAGCGCCATCCTTGATACCTGGCCACGACTCTGTTATTGGCCAGCATAGTTGTTTGTCATGCAGATGCGCAGTCAGCCAAAGGTGTTAGCTTCAGAGCTAACAGTGGTACTGTGGTGGCATGGGTGGGGGATTCTCCACCCACAGAAGGCAGCTGGGATAAGGGGGAACAATGGACCGGTGGAGGAGGTGCCACCGGGGGGTCTCAAATGGGACAGTATGGACTATGCACCCCCTGGGAGAGGAGTAACCACTGGAGCCGCTGGAAGAGAGAAGGGTGTGAGCAGCGAGGCTGGCATTATGTTATGTTAATGTGCCACACAGGTCTTTGTTCCAAACAGTGTATTATGGTCAGAAGTTCTGGGTCTCAATGCAAGGAATTAAAGGTATAAAAGAGGAATGCACAGAGACCTGGCAGCTCTTTTTACTGTACTGTATGTTGGAGATGAAATAAAGTTCATGTGTTGTCCAGCTCGTTGCCTCGCCTGCTTCCTTTCTCCACATTGGTGACCCTAAGACGTACCATGGAAAGCAAGCTGAGCACCGCCCCGTAGACTACCTGGAGGGAGAGCACCAGTGTCATGTGCACTGTCTCAGTCAAGCTCCCAGACTTCTGGCTTCACAACCCGACCGTGTGGTTCTTGCACATAGAAGCCCAGTTCGCACTCCGCGGGATAACAACAAACAATACCAAGTATTACTATGTGGTCACTGCGCTGGATGCGCGCGTCACGCATCAGATGACACGCCTGCTTCAGGAGCCGCCGCCCAAGGAAAATATAAAGCGCTCAAGAGGATGCTTCTCCAGCGCTATACCCTTTCTGACACTGAGAGAGCAGAGAGACTCCTAACGCGTTCGGAGTTAGGAGCAGTTATCAGCAGTGGAGCTCATGGAGAGCATGTTGGCACTGAGGGGGAAGGACGATGAATCTTTCCTGTTCGCCCACTTGTTCCTCAGGAACCTTCCAGCTACAGCGAGGACAATCCTGGCCAACTCGCCGCGGCTGGTTGCTAAGGACTACCGCGCCCTAGTGCAGGAAGCGGACCGCATCATTTTGGCGACCAGAACTGTCAGCATGCAGGCAGTGGCACCGGCATCCATGAAGGACTCCAGCGAGGTCAAGGAGCCATTGGTGGTAGCTGGGACGGACACCAGGAGACGAAAAAACGGGGTGATCTGTTTTTATCATCGCCGTTTCAGCTCAAATGCCCAACGCTGCCTGTCGCCATGCCAATTCAAGAAGCCAGGAAGACGGCACGTTCGGAATTCAGTTGTAGCTGCAACCGATGCCGACAGGAACAGACTGTTTTATGTCACGGACACACATTCGGGGAGACGGTTTTTGGTGGACTCTGGCTCCCAGAAGAGGCTCATCCTGCCAGTCAACACAGACAGGGTGGCAGCAGGCAGCAGTCCCAAGCACATGGCCGCCAACGGATCCGCCATCAGGATATTTGGCGAGCGGACACTGACGATATGCTTACACAGACACAACTTTCAGTGGGACTTTGTGGTAGCTGCATGTTCCGCCCCCATTTTAGGCACAGAATTTTTTATGTGCTTATGAATTGTTCGTCGATGTTGCTAATAGGAGATTAGTGGATGCTGTCTCTTTTACCTCACTGCCCTGTAAAGCTGGGAAGTTGGGTCGACAACACTGGCTAACGTTATAGCTCCAGGGGGTAAGTACCAACATTTGCTCACACAGTTCCCAGCACTCACGGTCCCAACTTTTTCGGCTACGATAATGAAATACAGGGTCGAACACTTCATAATGACAAAAGGCCCACCAGTGTTTGCGTGACCTCGGCAATTGGACGCAGCTAAACTGGCCAGCGCGCAAGAGGAGTTTGCCAACTTAGAGCAGTTGGGCATTGTCAGGCGCTCCAACAGCCCATGGGCATACCTGCTACACATGGTGCCTAAAGCCAACGGGTCGTGGCGACCGTGCGGCGATTTTCGGCGCTTGAATAACGCCACGGAACACAATCATTATCCCATTCCGCACATCCAGGATTTTTCCATGCACCTGGCCGGGGCACATGTTTTTTCGAAAGTGGATATAGTCCGCAGATACCATCAGGTACCCGTGCACGCAGAAGACGTTCCGAAAACAGCAGTAATAACTCCTTTCAGCCTTGTCGAGTTTTTATGCATGCCGTTCAGATTAAAAGGCATGGCGCAGACTTTCCAGAGGATGATGGACGCAGTACTTCACAACTTGTCCTTCATTTTCATCTAGTTAGACAACATTCTGGTAGCTAGCGCGTCTGAAGAGGAGCACATTGCCCATCTCAAGACAGTTTTCCAGAGGTTGGAAGCACACGGGCTTATAGTGAACCCAACGAAGTGCCAGTTCGGTGTGCCTGTGATTGATTTTTTTAGGCCTTCGCATTTTGTCGGAGGGCGCAATTCCGCTACTGGATAAGGTGTGCGCCGTGTCGGACTTTCCACGTTCGCAGACCATGAGGGCCCTGAAGGAGTTTTTGGGAATGGTCAATTTTTATAACCGTTTCCTTCTCCGGGCAGCCCAGCTGATGCAGCCGTTGTATGCCGCACTGAGGAAAAAAAAGAAGCCCGCAGAAAACGTCGACTGGACTCCCGAGCGAGTCCAGGCTTTCACGAGCGCCAAAATGGCGCTTGCAGATGCCGCGTTGCTAGCTCATCTGGATCCATCGGCATGGATAGCGCTCACTACGGACGATTCTGATGTTGCCATAGGAGCAGTGGTAAAGCAGTACGTCTCTGGTTCATGGCAGCCACTCACATTTTTCAGTTGGACTTTGCGCAACAGCGAACGTAAATACAGCACTTCAACAGAGAGTTGTTGGCTCTGCACCTGGCGATGCGCCATTTCCAGTTTTGGCTAGAAGGGCACGAGTTCACTGCGTTCATGGACCATAAGCCACTGACATGCGCGATGTCCAAGGTCTTGGAACAAAGGTTGGCCCAGCAGCAACAGCATTTGACCATGATCTCAGAGTTTATGACTGACATTAAAAACGTTGCTCTGCGACGTCTCCACTGACTGCCCGCACCCGGTGGTTCCAAGCTCTTGGCGCTGTCGCGTTTTTGAGTCGGTCCACTTCCTTTCGCATCCGGGAGTGCACGCTTCAGTGAAGCTAGTGGGGCAAAATTCGTTTGGCCACGCTTGTGCAAGGACATGAAGGAGTGGGCTGCATCTTGCGTCGCATGCCAGCAGACCAAAGAGCACAGGGACACCAGAGCCCCCCTCGAGCCATTCCAAATCCCAGCCAGGAGGTTCAACCGCATCCACATGGATTTGGTAGGACCCCTCTCGCCGTCGCAAGGTTTCATGCACCTTTTAACAATCGTGGACTGCACCACGTGTTGTCCTGAAGTGGTCCTGCTGGCTTCTACCACGTCCGCATAAGTGGCTTGTGCTTTTGTGCTGGCTTGGGTTGCACGTTTTTTGTTGGCTTGGGTTTCCCCATCAGACATCACTTCCGACAAGGGTCCACAATTTGTTTCGGATCTCTGGTCCATGATGGCCCAGAGCCTGGGGGTCAAAATTCACCGCACTACCACGTACAACCCCCAAGCTAACACGTTATGAGAGTGTTTTCATAGGTCGCTTAAAGCAGCGCTTAGAGCTTCGCTCACGGACACAAATTGGGTTGACTGCCTGCCCTGGGTTCTTTTAGGGTTGCGCTCTGCACCTAAGGAGGATTTGGCAGCCTCCCAGGCAGAAATCGTTTTTTCTCAGCCGCTGTGGATCCCCGGAGAGTTTTTACAGGAAAACCCTGCGCCCGATACTGATCCGCCCGCACAATTTTTGCACAGTATGGAGGCTTTTAACGTACCGGGCCCGGCCCACCATTGTTTTCCCCGCACTTTCGTCCCCAAGAGTTTGCAGAATGCCAGCTTTGTTTTCGTCAGGCATGATGCGCACTGGACCCCACTGCGCCTACCGTACGACAGACCATTCAGGGTGTTGGAACCTGGAGTGAAACATTTTGTGTTAGTATTGGGAGGGCGTAGGGAGACCGTCTGCATCGACAGGCTGAAGCCCGCTTTTGTATTGGCAGACGAGCAGGTGGTGTTGGCCCAAGCCCCCCGGCGCGGACGTCCACTGTTGGTGCCTCCACAAGTTGGTGTTCCCTTGGTAGGGACCCATGCACGTGAAGCTGATGTGTTTCCCCCCCTCACTTTTTCCCTCCACAGACTGACGTGCCCTTCTGTACACCTCACCAGCAGGGTACTCCAACTGGATCAGCGACCCCCAGCTAGAGCCACTGTGGGCGCCGGATCAAACCCAATGGACAGGGGAGCTAGTGCCCTTTCTGGGTGTTTGGCAGTGGTGGGAGGGCTATGTGGTGGCATGGGTGGGGGATTCTCCACCCACAGAAGGCAGCTGGGATAAGGGGGAACAATGGACCGGTGGAAGAGGTGCCACCGGGGGGTCTCAAATGGGACAGTATGGACTATGCACCCCCCCGGGAGAGAAGTAACCGCCGGAGCCGCTGGAAGAGAGAAGGGTGTGAGCAGCGGGGCCGGCGTTATGTTATGTTAATGTGCCACACAGGTCTTTGTTCCAAACAGTGTATTATGGTCAGAAGTTCTGGGTCTCAATGCATGGAATTAAAGTTTTAAAAGAGGAATACACAGAGACCCGGCAGCTCTTTTTACTGTACTGTATGTTGGAAATGGAATAAAGTTCATGTGTTGTCCAGCTCGTTGCCTTGCCTGCTTCCTTTCTCCACAGTATGAGGAATCATGCACCAAGCACGCTTTATATTGCTATTTTGTTTAGATTTCAGTCACCCTAATAAACATCCCTGTTTACATCTTGTTCACTAATCCACAGTTGAATATACTGTATCTTGCATCATTCTGTCTTATTTTGTTATATTTTCACTGTAATGCTACATCCAGCCATTAATATTAGCGTGCTAGGCAGTTCGCCTCAGCAGAGAGGAGGTGACAGACAGGTGAGCTGGCATTAGCTTAACTTTCTATCCAGACAATTTTGATTCCTATTTTCTATAAATTCTATTCAACCCCACTGGAATTCATCTTCATCTAGCACGACTTAGACGTTATTTTAGCTTATTTTCTTGTAGTACTATCTACTAGTGCAGTGCCTGGCCACATGACTATATAAGGAGTTGTTCAGTTCCTGCTGAACTCCTTGCTGTGTCAAGTGCTGTTCACTAATTCTGGTCAGTTCCAGTTCCTGCTGAACTGAACAACACTTTATAAGGAGTTGTTCAGAAGTCCTTATAAGAACTCCTTATAAAGAGTTCTTCTTCTTCTTTTAGATTTGATTGGCAGTTGGGAACCAGCTTACAGGTGCATTACCGCAATGTACTTCACTCTATATCATCACTCCATATGTCTGTCTTTCAACAATCTAAGGAGTGTTCAGACCTCCCTTATAAAGAGTTAAGAATCATAGTGAAGTACGTGGCAGTAATGCACCTGTAAGCTGGTTGCCAGCCGCCAATCAAATCTAAAAGAAGAACACAGACACACTATGTTCCGGTATGAGGTCATAGAATTCTGGTCACGTGACCATATAAGCGGTTGTTCAGATAGAGTGATGATATATTTTGATTTTGATTTTTTTTTTTGATTTTGTATACTTTATTGATTCCCAGAGGGGAAATTGAGGGCATCCACCTGGATGGATGAAGCAGCCACGGTACGGCACTATTCCTTTACCATTTACACACACATTCACACCTAGGGCCCCTTTAGAGTCTCCAATTAACCTAACTAATATAGAGTGTAGTACGTGGTGGTAAGGCACCTGTAAGCTGGTTGCCAACTGCCAATCAAATCTAAAAGAAGAAGAATAAGAACTCCTGAACTACTCCTTATATGATATGACTTTATGTGATCTCCTTATATGGGCTCGACCATATAAGGAGTCTTCCTTAGAAGACCCGGTTCCGAAGCTCGTATCGGGCCCAAATTTTTATCATTTTATCCCACCGGCCTCCAGAGCCTGCCCTATAAATTTCAGCCCCCAACTCCCAGCAGTATACCTTTTCCATCTCTGTGTAAATTTAATAGCTCCATTATGGACGTTCAATAAAGATTTCCCCACCTAAACTTTCACATATCCAGAGAGGCTGAAATTTACAGGCATTATTCAGCTTAATATTATAGCCATAAATCCAAATTTTCAGCCCCCAAATCCCAGTGATTACACCTTTTCTGCCTCTGTGTTTATTTAATTGCTCCCCTAAGGACGTTCATTAAAGATTTCCCCTCCTAAACTTCCACATATCTGGGGAGGCTGAAATTCGGAGTTCGAGAGAGATGTTAGGAACAGACAGAATGACACACACAATGACACACATACACAGACAGAGAATCCTTGCATTATAATATGATTTCCTGCTGTTAAAAATTACTCAGTACAGCTGACGGAAGGTAAGCAATTATGTAGTGTTAGTGGCATATTTGCAGTGCAACTGCAATTCTGACAAAGTATGCTAAACCAATAGCTATATCTATCGGTTTGCCATAGGGGTATGGTATTCTGATAAAGTATGGTAAAATGGCAGAACAGCAGAGTTAAATGTGGTCAGGGATTTATTAAAGCGACAAGGCACTGAAATCAACTGTTCTTAGAAAGGTTGGAAAAATAAAAAACAAATTTGCTGCAATAATTAAATGACTAAAGAAACTTTACAAAATATATCACAAACATTTGTTAAAATGTGGAAAAAAGTGCAATGACCCCTTTAAGTGGTCTATGCTCAGCTGTGAGGTTTGCTGGTGCAATGTGGATGCTGAATTCATGACAATGTGCTGCCCTATATTGATTTCTCTTTTGTTTATGCCTTAACCGACAGTCGAGACATACTAAAAGAAATAAAGAGTGCATGTCCTTAACACACTCACCTTGTGTCCTATGTGCCACCAGGTCCACCTTCCCATAAGTCCCCTTTCCCAGCTCACGGATGTGCTCATATTGTTTGGCTACATCAGCAGCCGATAGAGAGGTGATGGCCAGTGCCTGCATGTCCTCCACTGGCACCCCTCCACAGTATCCCATTTTCGATGTTGGGGAGCCCCCACCACTACCCACTCGCCCAGGTCCCGATGGAGACAGAGACAGGCTCGCCTTGACGCTGTGAGGCAGACTAAAGAGAAAGGGAAACACTGCTTAGAATCAGGTTATTTTAACGATGGTAGTTAATACATGTCTGTTTTTATGTCAGAACAGTCTTCTTCAGCATGTTACTGTATCTCTACAGTATGTCCCCAAAGGAAGGTTAAGTTAGGAAAGCTTTAATGGGCCTTCATGCACAGGCAGTTAATTCAGGAAAGACATCAACAGGGGAGGAACTTTCAGTAAATGTATCAGACTCCCTGCTGTCCGTCTATATCACTCTGGTTAGCTTTCAAACGTGGCTGTTCTCAGATAGCACTTACTGGCAGACAGCAATGGGAAAATCAATAACACCGGGTAGAAGGACGAACAAATGGACACGTATCGGGAGAGCTGACAGATTTAAGGTGTACGCATGGTGGGAAGACATGCCTTGGATAATGTGAGACCACTCTGAGCGGGTGATATATTCAGAGGTGCCATAGTGTAGATTGAATAAGGGGGGCTATGAGAAAAGTGCAGCCTCGAAAGCACGTTCTGTGTGCACCATGCTTGCGCCGAGTGTTTGGAACAAATTGCTTAAAAAATGGAAAAACAAGAGAAGCTATTGCTGATTCTCACAAGTGCTAAGTTTGAAATAGGTCAAACTGAGCCTATGAGGGTGAAAATATAGGTCTGTTATTTGCAAGCTCAGAAGGAGTCAGAAACATGAAAGACATCACATGCACACACAGGCGGCTATGCTCGTACTGTTTGGGTAATGTATGGCAGAACACTAATGATCTTATCCACTGTTCTGTTTTTATTCAAACTAGTGCATACCCATGCATGCCCGTAGAAACCAATTATAAACAAGAATTTCTGCATGCACATAGAAAGTTACTGAGTCCTACGATCTTAGATAATGTCATAGCAAGTCCTTTGATATTTGATGATGTCATAGTGAGTCCTATGATCATGAGTGATGCCTGCCTTTGATCTTTGATGATGTTAGAGGGAGTTCTATGATCTTTTAGTGAGTCCTATGATCGTGACATCGTGACAGAGATTTCTTGAATTATATATATAGAGTGATGATCCACATTACATTCGCACAATTAAATTTATTCATCCAATCATGCAGGCAGTCGCACAATACTAACGGACAACAAATCAGCAGAAACTATTTTGCCAATGTGCCTTTTCATCCATTCAAAGCTTTGGTCTTTCCTCTTCTTTTCCCTGTAATATAGCCTTACTTATTTACACACATTAAAAAAACACACAGATAAGCATCTTAATATATTTCAGTCAAATGCTGGGGGAAAAGATGAATTAATGCATAGTACCAAATGTTTCTCTGAGAACAATATGGCACAGGAAGTTTTGTTCAGACATTTGGATGGGTCTGGCCATGTGGGAAGAATGTGATAAATATAGCTATTAGACAGCGAAGACTAAAATAAGATGCGACCGTTGCAGCCTTATGTTCTTGGCTGAACACTCCATTTTTACAAGGCTGCAAAGAGAAAGGATGCCCTGTGTACCACATGTATCTTTGCAGATAACGCTTGCTTCTTGATTTTATCATAATCACAGAGATGGTTATATAAGTCGCTATGAATATTGAAACCAACTCATGCTGAGTGTGCTTCGTGTTTAGCCTTCGGTGTGAGTCAAAAGTTGATCATGTCCAGAACAGTTTGTAATCCAGGTTTGGTGATTCAATGTGTAAATAGTACAGACAAACAGACTGGAAGTTCCTTTCTTCAGTGATTAAACATCCTTGTTTTCTCATCACCAAGGTACGTAGAGAAGTTTAAAGTGGAAGATGAACTGCCCTATCAATACAGCATCAAATCAGCTGATTAACGATGCGTTAAAAGGATTTATAGATGAGAAATATGTGGAATTCTTAACTGAAATTCAGAACTTCTACAGAATTAACTCATTTTCTATCTGGCTGTTTTATTGTGTTCTTTTTTTAGTCTATGTTTATTAGTTATTCAGTTGATGTTGATGTATTTAAAAGGTTTAGTGGAGGTGTTGTACAGTGTCAGGGAGAGCTAGAAGGACGAGGCTAATTAATTAGCACGTGCTCAATTGACCCTGTTTACATGGTCACGAGTAAACCGATTAAGTAAACGGTTTATTGGGCAAATAAACTTGGTGTGTTAATCCGTTTTCTCATAAACCGATAATGGCCTTTAACTGATAAAGGTAATCGGATTACTCTGTTTACATGACAGTTTGAATAATCAGGTAACTCCAGAAAGCTGATTATAATCGGTTTACTCGTGACCATGTAAACAGGATCACTGTAATGACCGAAATAGTTAAACCGAAAAGAAAGTCACAAACACTTCCTGTTACAACAGATTAGCTTCTCTGCAATGTGTTTCAGTCACTCTGGTTTTGGTGGGGAGTATCCTGTTTATTAAATCCACCAAGGAGGTAATGTGATCGGAGCAGTCTGTCGATCTCACTGTTAGCAGGATTATGCAAAAACTATAGGACGGATTTTGATGAAATTTTCCTCAGAGGTGACCCTTTGACTACTGATGAACACATTAGATTTTGGAGGTGATCTGAGAGTGCATACCTCTGCCAAGGCCCTATCTGACAATGTACGGATAGACGGATGGATGGACTAACAAAGAGACAGATGGATGGATGGAAGATGGACAGATAAAGGGAGGGAGATGGATGGACGGCGCTTTGGCAGAGGTATGTGCTCTATGAGTGCTCTCTACTTATGAAATGGATCCCTTCCAGTGCTGCTTTCTGCAGTCAATTGTCAGAAATGGATGCAAGTCTTTACTAAAAGGTTCTGTGCAGCCCAGGAGATGTATCACCTTGTTTGCACGCTATTAGCTTGTGTAAGTCAGCCGGGGGACCTCCAATAATGCACTGGGCTTCACTCCTTTCTTCACTCTCAATGAAATATTTTTTTTTGCTGGTCATTAACATCTGTTTGTTCCCTCCCATAGACTGAGTCCCCATCGTGCTGTTTGCTCTCTACATGTCTGTTCTTTTCATCTTCCCTGTCCCCTCACCCCCCAGCCAGTCACAGCAGATGACTGCCCCTCCCTGAGCCTGGTTCTGCTGGAGGTTTCTTCCTGTTAAAAGGGAGTTTTTCCTCTCCACCGTCGCCAAGTGCTTGCTCACAGGGGATCGCCTGATTGCTGGGGTCTTTCTGCAACTGTGGGGGTTCCCCCCTACAGTTGAAAGTGCTATGAGATGACTGTTGTTGTGAAATGGCGCTATATAAATAAAGTTGAATTAAATTAAGATTCAATAAAATCTTTCAGCTGCTCCCTTTAGGGCAGTGGTTCCCAACCTTTTTCTCAGGAGCCCCCCGGGCCCCCCCAGCCCACACGATCACGCCAGAGAAATTAAGTCATTTTAGAACTTTTATTTAGGAAAAAAAAATATCAGTTTTGTGCTTAACCTATTCCATTTGTTTTGAAATGTAGATTTGTTTTCCTTTATACTTAAACTAACTTGAATTATACGAACATGTGTATCACACACAGACAAAAAATAAATGTGGCAAATGACTGCAATGGTGTTAAAATATTTGTCCTTTTGTTTTAAGACAGCATTACTTTTAAACATGGCCTTTTTGACACCAGAAGGCAGTCCCGAGTCTTCATTGTTCATTATCAGCAACATAAAGTTTTCATCTTTGTCAGAGGTATGAAACAGAAATGTTAACAAGAGCATGTCCCTTGTGAAAGCAAAAATTTCCAACAACCAAAATAGTGGGTATACACACACATGACCGCATAAATCAGTAAAGGCCTAAAAGTCAGTCAGTATGGGCCTAATGGCAGTAGGCCTAAAAACACCCCTGTCATACACAAAGAACAAATATCCTTGACTGCTCTTTCTCATAACACTACCCAGCAATTAACATTGCAAAAAATAATTCAATGATTCTTTGCTTTTTACTCTCTCCAGTCTGTTGATTCAAAAAAGGATATTAATGTGTACCTTGAGCTTGCATGTCTCTGACCAGTGATGCGATGTTTGGAGTGATAGTGGTGATAGGCATGCAGGCTTGATCAGCTGCTCACCAATATTGTGCGCCTTTTTTGCCTTTGCAATGAGCAACGCACAATCGAATGACGCTTCAGTGGCTCTGAGTAAATCACTACCTGCCTGTTCAAAGGATTTTCTGATATCCCCATGTCTCCTTTAAAGCGCCAGATGCCGTTTCCTCTGAAAAAAAAATCCCGACTTGCATCAATGGTCTCATGGTGTCGAGCCTCCTGATGCCGTCTCAGTTTGCTGGGCCTCATGCTGTCATTAGCTAGCTTTTCCACACAAATAACACATTCTGGCCAAAAAGAGTCTTGTGCTTCTATAAATCCATAGTTCAGGTAACTGTCAGTATATTGCCTTTTTTTTCTTTTTTAACTCCACAGGGTCCTCCACACATTTACGTTTCTCAGCCATTGTGGAGGATGGAATCAGGCGAGACAGCGACCTGCACGACACAGAAATTTATTTCCCCTCCGACACAGAATAGAACAGAATAACCCTGAGTGCCTGAGCGAACTCCTTTATACACTTTTATTCCCGCCTCCGGCACACAGGGTAAACACATTAACATACAGACTGAAAGACATGTACACACATTAACATAACATTGACACACATGTCACAGAGCAGGTCTTGCTACAATATATTCGCACCCCTGCATCCTCAGGTGCGAACCTGGCGCTGCGGGGGCAAAAAGCACGTCTTTGTTTGTTTGGCCCCTCTCACCTTTTCTCCATTAGCTTCTCTAACTATCTTCTCCCCCACCAACCCCCTGTACTGGGTGGAGTGCCATGTGTATTGTGTCCGCCACACCATCCTCTTTCTTTATTTGATGTCATTCATGCATTTGTTTACCCACGCATTTTATGACCTCAAAACAGATGGAGCCCCCCCCCTCCCCCCCCCCCCGTGGGCTGAGGCGCCCCCCAGGTTGGGAAACACTGCTTTAGGGGTCACCACAGTGGCTCATATGCTTCCATCTCACCCTATCCCTTGCATCTTCCTCTGTAACGCCAACCCTCTCCATGTCCTCCTTCACTACATCCATGAATCTTCTCTGTGGTCTTCCTTTTTTCCTCCTGCCTGGCAGCTCCATCTTCAACATCTTTTGTCCAACATAGCCACTATCCCTCCTCTGCACATGTCCAAACAATCTCAGCCTTGCCTGTCTTTGTCTCCAAACCACTCAACCTGAGCTGTACCTTTTGATATACTGATTTCTAATCCTGTCCCTCCTAGTCACTCCCAATGAGAATCTTAACATCTTCAACTCTGCCACCACCAGCACTGCCCTCTTTCTGCCAGTGCTACTGTCTCCAAACCATACATAATAGCAGGTCTCACTACCATCCTGTAAATCTTCCTTTTCACTCTAGCTGCTTTCTGTCACAAATTACCACTGACATTCGTCTCCACCCACTCCACCCTGACTGCATTCTCTTCTTCACCTCTCTTGTGCATTTTTCCATTGCTTTAGATGGCTGACCCCAGGAATTTAAACTCATTTCACTACCTCTACTCCTTGCATCTTTGTTACACCTGCCTCCCTCTCATTCACACATATGTATTCTGTCCTGCTTCTAACTTTCACTCCTCTTCTCTCCACAACATACCTTCACCTCTCCAGGTTCACCAAGAAGGAGGTTTTGTTTTTATGTTTGTCAGTCTGTTAGCAGCATTATGCAAAAAAACTATTGAATGGATTTATATGAATTTTTCAACAGAGATGGCCCTTGCCTACAGATGAACCCAGTTGATTTTAGAGGTAATCCAAGTCAGGATGCAGATTCTGGATCACTTTTTCACTTACTTTAATACTGTGAGATAGGGCCTTGGCAGAGATATGTGCCCTCTGAATGCCTTCTTATTGTCTATAATTTGCAGTATTCACAATCTAGGGACAACAGTAGAGACTGGTCAGTCCTTTCCCAACTTTTCCTATGTGTCATCTCTCGTGAACATGTCTATAGCCTCAGTAAGTGCAAAAGCAGCACTTGTTTACCAGCCTATCTTCCAGTCAGCTCCACGGGCAGAATGAGCAGCATTACAGCGTGAATCCTAATCACATTACTCAGCAGCTCCCACTAAGACAACTTCCCCCTCCATCTCCTTTGCAGAACTGGATTAAGAGTCCAAAAATATGATGAGTGGTTGGTAGCTCCTCTTTGCAATGACGCTGTAAATGTGAACCAGAAAATGCACAATGGTGAGTTGGAGGATGAAGCTGTGCAGTTTCTGCGAGATGATTTATTTTTTGTGTTTAGTTTGAGAGGGGAGGCAGGCGTAATAGTCACACAGTGACACACTGTCAAAGGTCCTCTGTGATCCTATGTCAGAGAGGGAGCAGCTGCAAGCCCCGGCACGACTCAGCATTCATGCTCTACCACTCCAACATGCCCCGCTGGTCCCCCATGTTGCCCCGTGCTCCTCTTCTGTCCTCTCAGGCAGCTACAAACAAGGTGAAGTGCACATGCTCCACATACTGATGAAACTGTTCAAGACACATTTTAACATGTGGGGGACCTTCGGAGCCAGTCTCATTCATTGTTAATTATCTGCAAGCCTTTTAAAAACAGACCCCTGGGCTGGTTGTTTGTTCTAGGGCTCTAAAAACTAATAAAACTGAGATTTTATCTTCTAATTGAGATTAAAAACATGACATTTCAAATCCTGCTTAATGTCTTAAAATGGGTAGATGGAAGCTTTTCACGTAATCTGCAGTGCCTTCCATTCATTAATTATTTCTCCACAAATACAGGCAGACAATCTCACCCCATTTAGCAATTATTCAAATGAAGATGATCATATTCACAGTATAACTCGCATGAGTTGTGCAGAAAACCCCCCAAAATATTTAGTTTTAATGATTTATAACAACTATGGTGGCCTGAAAACCTTCTTCTTCATCTCCCAGTATTAAATGAAACAGGAGTTGCTTGTCTTTTGTTCTATAACCACTTATGTAGAAATAATAGAGCTAAAATGTGCTCTTACTCTGAAATAATAATAATGCATCAGATTTATATAACGCTTTTCATAGGCACTCAAAGACGCTTGACAATGGATATATTATTCATTCACTCCGCAGACAATGGTAGTGGTAAGCTACTACTGTAGCCACAGCTGCCCTGGGGCAGACTGACGGAAACATGGCCAATGTGCCAACAGCCTCTCCAACCACTACTGAATATTTATACACATTCATACCCAGTGTCATGGACACTGGAAGCAAGGTGGGTAAAGCATTGTGCCCAGGGACACAACGGCAGGATGTCTGGGGAGAGTGGGATTCCAACTGCCAACCCTCCAGTTATTAGACAACCCGCTCTACCTCCTGAGCCACTGCCACCCACATTTCCCTCCTCCATTCTATTTGTGCTGAGCACCAAGCTGGATGGCAGGAAGTTCCATTTTTATATGGTCTTTTGACATGACCCGGCCGGAACTTGAACCCCGACCTCCCTGTTGTGGGGTGGATGCTCTACCTTTAGGTTACCACTCCGATGGCCTAGAGGTAGAAGTAGAGGCTATGATGGTGACACTATTCTTTAATTTATTACAACACGTATAAACTGTTAGTCTGTGCTTGTTATGGTTCTTGGGTCAACAGTGCTGATGCATCAGCTGGTCCATGGCTTGACCATGACATTAAAGGTCCCATTCACTCCCCTTTTACCACATTTCAACAGCTCCCACATGTCTTGTTGAATTTTGCCTGAAATTATTTAATTATTGCAGCATCAATGTGAATTATCTTTTGCAGCCTTTTTTAGAAGGGCTGGTTTCAGTGTATGTTCCTTTAAATTCCTGAGACCACATTTTACTCCACCTTCCTTATTATACCAGTAGTAGCTGGCTAGCTCCTATGTCGACTTGAGCCTAAGCCAGCTAACGTAAATTTGTTTTAAAACCCTTTATCATTCCAGCCAATTTCCAGCCAATGTGAAACGTTCCGTAGTTGGAACACCGGAATTTTAAGATGTTAAAGAATGAATGAGATAATGCATCACTGGTGGACAGGGGTGAGTGGTTTCACTGGTCGATAGGCTATGACCGGTCCCTGGAGTACAATAAGCGCAGAAACATTTGTGAATGGGTGGCTAAACTGCTAGCTTCAGATAGCCGCCTTGGGTCTTGGTTACAGAAAATAAACTTTAAGCTACAGTAAAATAATGTCTAAGAACAAGGTATATGGTAAAGTTTTGTAGAAGAACCAGGTTTCCAGTAAGGGTGAAAAGAATTCATAGAAAATAGCAATTAAAACCGGATCGACAGTTAGGCTAATGCCAGGCAGCCTGTCCATCACTCGTCCCCGCAGTGACAAGCTCCTAATATTGTGACCGATGCTGACTGCCTAGCCAAGGCAGTGGTAATGGATCAATATTACATTACAGCAAAAACAACAAAATAAGCTGGAATGATGCGAGATATACTGTATTATCAACTGTGGATTAGTGAACCAGGTGGAAACAGGGATGTTTATTCGGGTGACAGAAATCTAAAGAAAATAACAACCATGCTCTGTAAGCTAATTCCTGAATTGCACTGTTAGCTCTGAACTCTGTACTGAATACCTTTTACAAACAGATGGCTAGGCTGGCCATTGTGGCCAGTAAGAGAGCAGCAGTGGGATCAAGTCTGGATTTCCCATTTCTTGACGTACAGGAAAAACCTGGAAAGCCAGAATCGCTATAAAGGCTGTGGGCTTTTTTAAGAGAAGTGAGGGTTTGGGTGTTTTTCTGATAATCACATGACTACTACACACATTTCAGAAAGTTAAAATCTAAAAAAACACAATTTTTCAGTGAATGGGACCTTCAAAGCTCCTATAGGATGCATCCTACTTATATTCATCATCCTCGAACTCTTTTTCATGCGTAACCAACACATCAACATTTGTAGCATTGTATTATCATCAGATCTCCCTTTCCCAAAGACTTGGGTTTCAGCTGAGCTGAGGTTGCTGAGGTAAAGGTTTTGTTAATTTTTTGTGATCTGAAAATAAAAATTGATGTCAGACAGTGGATTAATAATTTAGTGCTTTCATAATCAGCATTTCTGCAAGCCTCTGTGAATGAATACTTTAAGGATATACAGTGGGGCAAAAAAGTATTTAGTCAGCCACCAATTGTGCAAGTTCTCCCACTTAAAAGATGAGAGAGGTCTCCAATTTTCATCATAGGTATACCTCAACTATGAGAGACAAAATGAGAAAAAAAAAAATCCTGAAAATCACATTGAAGGATTTTTAATGAATTAATTGGTAAATTCCTCAATAAAATAAGTATGTGGTCAATAACAAAAGTTCATCTCAGTACTTTGTTATATACCCTTTGTTGGCAATGACAGAGGTCAAACGTTTTCTGTAAGTCTTCACAAGGTTTTCACACACTGTTGCTGGTATTTTGGCCCATTCCTCCATGCAGATCTCCTCTAGAGCAGTGATGTTTTGGGGCTGTCGCTGGGCAACACGGACTTTCAACTCCCTCCAAAGATTTTTTATGGGGTTGAGATCTGGAGACTGGCTAGGCCACTCCAGGACCTTGAAATGCTTCTTACGAAGCCACTCCTTCGTTACCCGGGCGGTGTGTTTGGGATCATTGTCATGCTGAAAGACCCAGCCACGTTTCATCTTCAATGCCCTTGCTGATGGAAGGAGGTTTTCACTCAAAATCTCATGATATATGGCCCCATTCATTCTTTCCTTTACACGGATCAGTCGTCCTGGTCCCTTTGCAGAAAAACAGCCCCAAAGCATGATGTTTCCGCCCCCATGCTTCACAGTAGGTATGGTGTTCTTTCTCCTCCAAACACGACAAGTTGAGTTTTTACCAAAAAGTTCTATTTTGGTTTCATCTGACCATATGACATTCTCCCAATCCTCTTCTGGATCATCCAAATGCTCTCTAGCAATCTTCAGACGGACCTGGACATGTACTGGCTTAAGCAGGGGGACACGTCTGGCACTGCAGGATTTGAGTCCCTGGCGGGGTAGTGTGTTACTGATGTAGCCTTTGTTACTTTGGTCCCAGCTCTCTGCAGGTCATTCACTAGGTCCCCCCGTGTGGTTCTGGGATTTTTGCTCACCGTTCTCGTGATCATTTTGACCCCACGGGGTGAGATCTTGCGTGGAGCCCCAGATCGAGGGAGATTATCAGTGGTCTTGTATGTCTTCCATTTTCTAATAATTGCTCCCACAGTTGATTTCTTCACACCAAGCTGCTTACCTATTGCAGATTCAGTCTTCCCAGCCTGGTGCAGGTCTACAATTTTGTTTCTGGTGTCCTTTGACAGCTCTTTGGTCTTGGCCATAGTGGAGTTTGGAGTCTGACTGTTTAAGGTTGTGGACAGGTGTCTTTTATACTGATAATGAGTTCAAACAGGTGCCATTAATACAGGTAACAAGTGGAGGACAGAGGAGCCTCTTAAAGAAGAAGTTACAGGTCTGTAAGAGCCAGAAATCTTGCTTGTTTGTAGGTGACCAAATACTTATTTTACCAAGGAATTTACCAATTAATTCATTAAAAATCCTTCAATGTGATTTTCTGGATTTTTTTTTCTCATTTTGTCTCTCATAGTTGGGGTATACCTACGATGAAAATTGGCGACCTCTCTCATCTTTTAAGTGGGAGAACTTGCACAATTGGTGGCTGACTAAATACTTTTTTGCCCCACTGTAACCAGTTCGTATCAGAAAAATAAATGAATATAATGTGTAAGAAAATATCAAAACTGCAACCTGGTATGGTATCTAAAGTAAAGACAATTAAAATATAAAATCAATTATGTTTAGTTTACTTCTGTAATATACTGTAGGCATGACTTAAGATAACATTACATATGGCAAAGCTTTGAATAAAAACATTTTCTTATTTTAAATATCTTAAAGTGACACAGATACCAAGTTTTTTTTTTGTTAACATGTCTGTAACATGTTTTTTTATGGCTTACAAGACATATCAAAATTGAAATAAATCAAATGTGTCATGTGTGTGTTTTTCTGTTGTAAAAGTTCAGTTACGCTCCTCCCCTTGGAAAAAGGCAAGTTTAGACAAAGTGTTTTTGTGATGTTACTATAACAGGTGAACCAATCAGGACTGAGCAGTGGCTGTTCAAATTTGCCAGCTTGCAGACTTCTACGTTCTGTGGTCTTGGAGGAAAGGTGATGCATCAATGTCCTTGTGGGCAGGATGTGGGTGGGCCTAATTAGATCCCAGCATTTGAAAGATGAGGTAAAGGGAAAAAATTTTAACATGCAACTCTAAGACATTAAAAGTTTTTTTTGTGGAAAAAAGGTGATATAAGATACCATTTTAGACAATGTAGATTTGTTTTTAAGGTGATTTATATTCTCTGCACTGTGTCTTCAACTAGGCCACTTGATAGAGCATCTGCTCCACAACTGGGAGGTTGGGGGTTTAAGTCCTGGCCGGGTCATACCAAAGACCATATAAAAATGGCACTTCCTGTCTTCCTACATAAAGCATGTCACTTCCACCCTCTGCTAGGTGGTGCTGTAGCTGTTCATGAATTTTCCATTTAGATGTGTTTATATCAGGACCCCAATCAAACATGAAAAGTATGATGTCAGTTGGCTGAAATATAACTTTAATTTTTTTGCGAGATGGCGAAGTTCCGGAAGAGGTGTGGCCTAGACCATCTGATGAAAGCTCAGCATTTCAATAACTTGTAGTCAGTCACCCATTTAGTTGATATTGACAGCGTTGATATTGACAACGTTTGAAGCCTCTGCATTGAAAGCTCTCAGAGGAGGTAGTTCAAGAATGCACCCTGGAAACCATTAAAATTCGCCACATGTACAAAACGGTATTCAAAATGGCAGACTTTCTGTTTCTTTGAGGGTATTAGTCCAAGAGACTTCTTGTTTACCTCAAAAGGTTCTATCTGCCCTGTGATTTTCATGGAAATTGGTGAAACTGTATCAAGGTGCTCAACTTTTGACATTTTCAAGAGGGCGCTGTTGAGCCATTTGGCTACACCCATTCTGGTTTGCCGTAAAATATAAATTTTTTTCACCAGTCCCAAGCACAATGCAAAAAAATATTGAGTTATTGTGCATGTTTACCCCATCAAAAATGTGTTTAGAAATATAATGTAATATTTTTGCCCACAAATACTGAGATATCAGTACTTTGTGGCAAAAATATTTTAAAGTCAAATTTGTGATTGAATGTAACAATGTGATAATACTCCCTTTTGTTTTGTATTTCTGTTTCTAAGTAATGTTACGATTATATTTTCTAAAAGCATCTATCATGTAATTTCAGCATGCTGCAGACCACAAATGATGAATTAATATTTAAAAGAGCACATTGCATGAGTACAGCTTCACGGAGATGGTAGCATGGCAGGGAGCTCTTAACAGAGCGATTTGTTCTCCAAAGACCAACTGCAGGAATGTCAACAAATCATTATCATAAGAAATCAGAGTTTGGAAGCAGGCAAATCTCATCCGTGGTATTAACAGGGGAGTCATCGAGGAAAATAAGTGTGTATTCAGTGAGCTATCACTTCTCCCAGGGAGATCTATAAGAATGATATGGTTGCAATGAACTGTGACATAACATTGATTACCACATAAAGACTTGGTTGAGGTAATGCACAAGCATGAATACAGATTCACATCTCATAAATTTGTTTTGTAAACTATAAAAATCGTGTGATTAGCTTCCAATAATTGTTTTAATGAACAACTAGCACACTGACAAAGGGCATCAAAGTGAGCAGCTGCACACACACATACACATACACATAAAGACACTTGGTTCTTTTAAGTCCATTTCCCTTTCTTCCTCCTCTCTTTTGTCTGTCCCTGAGATGTAAACAAGGGGCTAATGAAGGAAATAAATGGATTGCAGAGCCAGCCTCGTGTCTCAGCCTCTCTTTTACTAATGGACTAGTTGCTTGGCTCTCGGCAGAAGAGTCATTATGGGTGAGGACTGATCTCTTGTGTCCAATTTACTGTCAAAGTGCCCAACGCGTTTTGCCTCCGGGTCAAAGTGAAACCAGTGAGTGAAATACAATGCGACCAGTGTGGTTCCTGCCGCCGTCTGCCTGGAAATAAAACAGCTGCAAGCACTGGCAAACGTAGACGGTGTCTAGCTTGTCTGTATTTCCATCCTTGAAGTCAGTGTATGAATGAACAGAACAAAAAAAAAAAGGCTTCCTTGTGATAGTCAGCTGTAGTAAAGGTATCCTGTTCCATACACTGTTGAGAAAAAAACAAATCTTATAAAATTTATTTATGAAATTGTCAGAATTTTACTGTTAAAAGTACAGTAGAGCTTTTGTCCAATATAACACTACTGTTAATTTCATGCTTATTTGCCATAAATTGGCATCATTGCTGAACCTTGTATTTAACATGGAAATACATTTATTTTTACAGTCAAAAAAACAGCAGGAAAATCTGTTTTTCCATTAAATACATTTTTTACACATACAAAAGCTGTGATCCACCTGTCTGTACTAAGAAGTTCAACCCCATTTTTTTTTCTTTTTTTTGTGGTAAGCCAAGGCTCTTGAAAGGTAGCTCTGAGAAGCTTAGGTCTTGCAAAAATAGAGGGAACCCAGAGAGTACATACCTCCACCAAGGTCTGTCTGCCTGTCAGTTTGATTGTGAGCAGGATTACAGAAAAACTACTGCATGGATTTTGGCAAAATTTTCATCCGAGGTGGCCCTTGGGCTACAAATGAACCCTTTAGATTTTGGAGATGATCTGGGTCAGGATGCAGATTCTTGATCTCTTTTTCACTTTCTTTAACATTGCGAGACAGGGCCTTGGCGGAGGTATGCATTCTGTAGCGGCCCTCTAATTCTTTCTATACCATTGGTGCATACCAATGCCAAGGCCCTATCTCGCAATGTTAAAGAAAGTGAAAAAGTGATCCAGAAGCTGCATCCTGACCCAGATCACCTCCAGAATCTAATGGTTTCATCTGCAGCCCAACAGCCACTTCTGGTGAAAATTTTATTCAAATCCATCCAATAGCTTTTGCATAATCCTGCTGACAGATAAACAGACAAACAAAAACATTATCTCCGCTCCTTGTCGGACATAGTAATGTACAATTTCTACACAACAGTAAAAGACTGCTACAGCAGTTACATTTTTACAAAGTAAGAGCCCTTTTCTGTGAATAACTGTAAATATCTGAAAATCTTTGGAGCCACACCCACCCGGGGGTATATTACGGGTCATGGTTGCATTAAAGGTGTACTAGTATTTTCATAAAAACAATTGTTTTTAAACTAATACATCAACAAAATGTTTAGAAAGGTGCAGAATTAAAGCCTTTATATTCTTCAAAATATATATATTGTATTAATGGAAAAAAGCCTGTCCAAAACAATCAGAATATTTATATCTGATCAGTTGGATGATGAGAACTACGGTGGCTGGGAAGGATGTCACAGCCAATAGCATAACTGTGTTGCTGCCACGTTTCATCACTTCATATTAAGCGCATAGCACAAAAGAGTCCCTGCTTGACATGCTGTATCTGTCTCATAATCACCAAATAACTGAGATTGTAGAATAGCCTGTGCTGCGTGTTGATGTTTGTCTCTACTAACCAGTTGGGGCAAGAGTAAATGCAACACCTCCTGGCCAGTAGTGTCATGTGTGCTCCTTCAGGACAGAAAGACAGACCCAAGTGCTGAATTGTAATTGTGACATTTATTAACAAAAATAACATAAAGTTCTTGTGTCTCGGATTTCAGGCTTGTTGTTACGAGCTATTCGGTCTCTGTACGACCGTTGTGAGAGTTTGGTTCGTACTGCCAACACTCGGTCGGAGTCATTCCCAGTGAGAGTTGGACTCCGCCAGGACTGCCCTTTGTCACTGATCCTGTTCATAATTTTTATGGACGGGATTTCTAGGCACAGCCAGGGAATGGAGGGTGTCATGCTTCGTGACCACAGGATCTCATCTCTGTTGTTTGCAGATGATGTTGTCCTGTTGGCTTCATCCAGCAATGACCTACAGCTCTTACTGGGACGGTTTGCCACTGAGTGTGAAGCGGCTGGGATGAGAATCAGCACCTCCAAGTCCGAGTCCATGGTCCTCAGCCGGAAAAAGGTGGATTGTCCTCTCTGGGTTGGGGACAGGCTCCTGCCGCAAGTGGAGGAGTTTAAGTATCTTGGGGTTTTATTCACGAGTGAGGGGAAAATGGAGCGAGAGATTGACAGACGGATCGGAGCAGCATCTGCAGTGATGCGGACGTTGTACCGGTCTGTTGTGATGAAGAGGGAGCTTAGTTCTAAGGGAAAGCTGTCGATTTTCCCGTCAATCTACGTTCTTACTCTCACCTATGGTCATGAGCTTTGGGTAATGACCAAAAGAACAAGATCGCAGATACAAGCAGCTGAAATGAGCTTTTTCCGTAGGATTGCTGGACTCACCCTCAGAGATAGGGTGAGGAGCTCAGTCATCCGGGAGAGGCTCAGAGTAGAACCGCTGCTCCTCCACATTGAAAGGAGTCAGTTGAGGTGGTATGGACATCTGATTAGGATGCCTCCTGGACGCCTCCCACTTGAGGTGTTTTGGGCATGTCCCACCGGGAGGAGACCCCGGGGCAGACCCAGGACTCGGTGGAGAGACTATGTCTCCCAGCTGGTCTGGGAACGTCTTGGTATCCTCTCTGAAGAGCTGGAGCAGGTGGCTGGGGAGAGGGAAGTCTGGGCTTCTCTGCTTGAACTTCTGCCTCCGCGACCTGGACCTCCGGAAAAGCAGTAGAAGATGGATGGATGGATGGAACATAAAGTCCAAAAATAGTGTAGACAATACAAAAATGCAAAACAAGAATAACTTACAAAGATGAGCTCTCCAGAGCCAGCCTAGCTCTGGAGGAGGTGGGAGAATGATCAGAGTGATGACCAGGGGAAAAATGTTCACAGGATGTCCAAAGAAGAACCAATATTGCTGCAATGATACAATGAGTCAGCATGCTTAAATACCAGGGGATAAATGAGTCGCAGGTGTGAGCCGCTGAGCGAGCAGGTGACCTAATTGGGCCAACTGCTCACAGCTGAGATGACCAGGAGCAGACTGTGAGCAGTTAGTGGGAGTGTCTGGGAAAGGGGAGGCTCAAAAGACAACAAACCAAAATATGTACAGAAACTAACAAAATCAAGCTAACAGACCAACAAAACTACAAATAAATTAAGAGTCTGAGCTCTGTGAAAAACACATGCTCAAGACACATGACAAGTAGGTCTGAATGTTGACTGTATATCTTTAAACAGTGTGAGATTATTTAGCAAGGTAGTAATCTATTTTTGCAGAAATCAGACATAAAAAAATGACAGTTTTGGTAGATATTTACATTTACAGTAGTTAACCATTAATGAAACAATATTCCACCTTTTCTGTTTTATTATTGTTGTGATATTAAAGGTATGTAGAAATTGCAAGGGATTACTGGCAACACCAGATGGCTTCATCCACTAGACCGAAGTGAATTTAATGAAGTCTTTTTTACTAATGACTTCCTCAAGTTTGTCTTCTCCAAGTGAAGTGGTAATTAACTGGTATCATTACATGGTCTGCCCTACTTTAGAAATTAATGTAAATAAGTTAAAACACAGGATTTTTGAGTCTAAGCGGAAATCTTCCTTATACTCACCCTGCTGGTGTAAAGAGGTTATTGATCACTTTGTCAGCCTGGCAAACATCATAAATGAATTCATAGCTCTACAATATCATATATTACCATATTTTGCATGACAGCAAAGGAGGTGTTTCTTTACACTCTATATTTTCAAGTATTTCTAGAATATTTGAAAGTCAAAAATACTAGTCTACCTTTAAGGTTTTTGACCTTAAAAGCTACAGGCATGTTTTACAGTGCAGTTTAGACTTTAAAAAATGACTCACCCTTCCGCTGTTAGTTTAAAGCAACACTATGTAAGATTTTCACCATAAAATAATGTTTCCAAAACAATGTTGATGATACACCAACCTTTGACCAGGTGAATGTCACTTCCCCCATAGGCTGAGTGGGCCTGCTTTACCTGAAATAACTCTGTTCTTAGTTGAAACACTGAAAAGACTACAACTATGGTGACTATGACCGCAGTTCCAGCAGCCAATTACAGGTTATGACTTTGGCCACCAACAACTAAGCACCCTGTGACTGGCTGCTGGGACTGAGGTCATAGTGGCCACAGCTGTAGTCTTTTCAGTATTCCTACCCGGAACAAGAAAGTTACATAGTGCTGCTTTAAAAAAAAACAAAAAAACAACAACATTAGGACATGGATCTGCAGCCTCCATCAGGGAGAGACCTCCTACTGTGCTGTGACAGGCGAATCACTGGCCCAAGCTACAGACAGTCACTTTGACAAATCACCTGCTCTCATCTCTGCACACCTGCCCATATGGAGGACCCCTACTGAGACCGAGTGCTGTGTAACCCGCCTGCTCCTGACTTGCCTCGCTTACTCTCCCCTCCTCATCACCAATCTCTCTGCTAAATGTGTCACTGCAGCCACCTGCCCACCAGCAGAAATGTTGGCGGACCTAAAAACCCGGGAAGGGATAACCCAAGGTTGACTGCTCCCAAACAATGACTGAGATTCAGCAGCTCTACAAGGGTATTTGGTTCAAAGTTGACAACAAAGTACCAAAAATAGATCTCGCTGCAGAATCCAGCCACAGTTGGGGCTTTGGAAGTACACACTGCTGGGAACATGATTATAAACGCCAGTCATAATCAGTGTCACCATCACCCTCATTCTGATGTCATTCAGCAGAGTAATACCACTGCAATAAGCTGCCCACGGAGTATACTGTAAGCTACCCCCCCCCACACTCCATTATAATATCACATTTCAGTAACCTCAAGAATGAGAGAAAGACGGAAGGATTGGGGAAATCCAGCGAGACAGAGCTGAAGCATCTCTCCCTCAGCACCACATAGACTGTAACTCTTTGATGTCGTATACATGGGGAAATGTGACTAATGTGAGCTCAGTAAAATGGGGTCTAAATGGGGGCGTAACTAAATGATGTAACAGCACAGCCAAAATGAGGACATTTCTCTCGCTCTCTCTCTCAATCTATCTATACAATTTTTCTCCCCTCATCTTCAAAGCAAACTAAGAATAGGCTATATGATGATTTCCTACCCAGCCTCCAATCATAATCAGTGCACTTTTGAGGGCTCAGAATGCTTTCATGAGCAACTTCTATTTCTCCATGACAGTATTAGCCATAACTCTCCCTTACAGTTATTTTAATCTTTACAAACTAAAATACTAACCACTTAATTGAGTAGCCATTATGATGCACCACAACAGACAAAAGGGAAAGAGAAAAACGTATGCATGAATAATTAAGTGAATATTATTATATTCCTACTCTCATTACTTTTTACTTCTTCAGTTCTTCACTTAAAGACAAACACAAATATGAGCACATTCACCGTGTCATTAGACAGCTGTTTTCACTGAGACAATAGCAGGTTAGAATGTAATCTGCAGGTAATTGTGTTATCTACTTTTACCCTTCAGGGCTTAAACTTGCAAACAACTGAGTACAATTATCCTTCTTGAATTCTATGCATCCTCATTGACTTTTTTTTTTTTTACATCCTTTGTGTTTTCTGTGCATTTGGGGTTCCCTCAGACAGCCCATCTTAAATTTCCCAGTACCTGTCCATTTGTCTGAGTTTTGGTGCTAAGAATGGGACGAGGAGAGGCAGACCTGTGTGCCCACTGTCTGATATGACACCTGCTGTTGAGGCTGCCTTATCTGCTGACAATGGGGGTAGGTTTTTTTTTTGTTTTTTGTTTTTTTGCAAGGATTGCTTGGAATAAAGGGTTTTTCACATCACTGCTGAAGAATTTCAGGCCACCAACTCTGTTTTGACAGGATTTTGTCGGATCAAATATGCTGGAAAAACAGAGCATAAGTGAATGTTTGCAGAAAATGTGATGATAGCTTTCAGTCTGGACCACGTTTGCGGTGTTCAGGTTAATATTGCATCTCCTGCATTGATGTGCCTGAATTTGATGTTTGTATAAATTTTACTGCAAGTAACAAAGTAAAAATCTCCTCACAGCAACATATTTTTGTGGCTAAAGCAAAACGCATGTGTGCTGGCTGCTGTCATGTTTTATTATAGTCCATTACCAGCCTCCAGCTTGTTCTTTTACATGATTTTAAAGCCACCGGTTCACCTAAATGCATTAGCCTTGCAAAAAGTATAAAAGGTCCATTAAAAGAGGTGGAGCAGGATGCCCTCGTGTATATTATAGCACTGACAGAATAAGGAGGCAGATTGAGAGACTGCTATTATAGTCACAAAATCATTAAAGGAAATGAGAAATATCCACATCAATGTAAAATGTGCTTCAGCTCAGATAATGCTTCTCTTTTTTTTTTTTTTTTGTGAACTACAGTGTGAAGTGTCTGGATTTGAGGCTCTTCAGGGTGCATGTAGGTCCCGCTCACCTGCTGGCGACCTGTCTCTCTCCTCCATGGTCCTGCATCCGCCTGGAGAGCAGAGCCGCCGCGCTCCGCTCAGCGCTGACCCGGCCGCTCCAACTCCTCTGCTCCTTCTTATTGACCACTTTCAGGTTCCCTCAAAATCAAAGCACACAGATGAAGTGCAGTTTCGCCGCCGGCAGAGCTTTGGTGAGGTCCGTCGCTGGATCTGCCGTTTGCTCTAGGCTCGGTGTTTGCGGAGAGACGCTCTCCCACTTGGGAGACTTTCCTTTGCGAGGCGGGCGGATTCAGCGCGACGTCTGGTGCCTGCCGCAGAGATGGAGACGCACGCCGGGATCCCTCCACCCAGCGCCCACCATCTCAACCTGCCGAGCAGCGGGCGGAGAGCGCCTGTTTATCTCTCGCTCCTCCAGCAGTCCGCGTGACCCACTTCAGCGCCACACGAACACACGCACACGCCCCGGAGCGCCGGACCCATTCATTCGCTCCGCTCTGCTCTCCGCGGCGCGCACGCCAATCTGCACGCTCCCACCCCCCGGAGTCTGGGATGAGTCGTCTGCGGGTCCCGAGGTGTCTCATCAGATGTTTCTCCTCTGCAGGTCTCTCCGCTCGGCTCCTTCATTGTTCGCCGTCTCCACCCTCTCGCAGCAAACTCGTGCACTCACGTGTCCTTGGTCCTAGTGCCTGGATGCTCCTCTTCTGCAGGAGTGACTGTGGCTCAGGATAAAGAGCAACAGAATAGCTACTACTTGAAGGTCAGTGGTTCGATTCCCGGCTCTTTAGGCTACAAACTCCATGTCTGGTTGGAAAAAAAAAATACAATCAAAAATTGTATACAAATGCTTATGAACTATTTCTGTTACACTTAGTCTTTAAATTCGACTGGTTTTCATGGTTTTTAAAGTGAGGATTGTAGCACCTTGGGGGAGTCAGATTATTTAGCATCTCAGACAAGAGACAGTGGATAAGCATGGGAGAACAATGCTCAGGAGGTTCCTGGCGAGATAGCAGGAAGGAGTCAAGGACGTAGGGGGTTGAATGCAGTGTAATGTAAATGTCATGTTGTGTGTGGAGAAATGCCATGAAACTTGTGAGGAGAGATTTGGGTAAAAAGAGAGTGCCTGCTGAAATGAGTCAGTCTGTTCTGTGCTTGAGAGATGTGAAGTGTGTAATAAACCGTCTGCCATGAATCAGCCTCTTATTTGACACACTCCACACTGATGACCCAAGACGTATTATGGAACACAAGGCAAGAACCCCGGAGCTGGCCCGGTCAGGAAGCTCCAGCGAGGCGGCAGCCATCCCACAGACAGCCCGGACTGGAACCCCCAGCCACGCGTGTGCGGTTTCAGTCAAGCTACCGGATTTCTGGCAGCACAACCCGCGCTCTTGGTTCCACCACACCTAGGCCCAGTTCGCCCTCCGGGGAGTAACGGCAGACGACACCAGATTCTACCATGTAGTCGCAGCGCGACTTGCATTACTGAGTGTAATGCAAATGTCATGTTGTGTGTGGAGAAACGCCATGAAACATGTGAGGAGTGATTTGGGTAAAAGAAGAGTGCCTGCTGAAATGTGTCATTCTGTTCTGTGCTTGAAAGATGTGAAGTGTGTAATAAACCGTCTGTCGTGAATATGTCTCTTATTTTACACACTCCACAGTATACCCTTTTTTCTACAAAAAAAAGTTTTCTTGTTTACAGTTTCATGTCACAATCTTTTGAGATTTTCCTAAGACCAGGATCTATGACTTGGCCCACTCACAAAACACAAGGCTAATTAAACGGCATTAAGTCCTGTGATTAAAAAAAAAAAAGACTTAATAGTTGCGTGCCCAGTTGTATGCACGGCAGCCCAGGATAATGACTAAAACTGCATTAGTCCTTACAAAAGCAGTTTAATAGTAAAACCCATCTTAATTTGGGTCAAGATTTCAAAGCAGCTGTCCAAAAATGCTAACTGCCACTGAAGGCTAACTTCAGTGAGGCCAGAAAGTCCTGACTGGCTCAACATTATGGACCAGCTATAGTTACATTACCAAAAACGCTCCCTCTGTTCTGAGCTCACCTTTTTTCAAGGGGTGGGGTGTGGCATCTTGGAAATACAACAGCAGATGCCCCGGACTTGAGGACACAGGCACAGCCACAGATGACATCACCACGCCATGGGTATAAAAGAGGACTGACGGTGGGAGTCGCCCCCTTGGCGCTCCGCCTCTGCAACAGTCAGAGCCTGTGTCAGTTAGGGGTTAGCATACTGGGACACGTGTACCGCCTGTGTCTGTATTGTAATAAAGTTCTTGTTCAGTACAACGCCTGCCTCCGCTGTCCTATTTCCAGACATAACAATTGGCAACGAAGAGAAAAGCTAATCTTCTGGACGAAAACTAAATTATTTTCCTGAAGTTGGGGCCATGGAATGAGCGAGCCGCCCATTCCATGGCCCTGTTGGTTCAAGATGTTCACCAGCTACACGGAGGCTGTAAACCTGGAGAGATTCAGAGATCTGTGGAAGCAGGCAGTTCTACGCTGTCGCCTGGGTGACAAGGGGCAGCGGATATTCGACAATTTAGGACAGGTGGATACATATGACGACTGCGTAGTGTTGTTGACTGAACATTTCGCTGTTCCACAGACGGTTGACCCGTTGCTGAGTCCACCCACTCCACACCTTCTCGGGAGGGCCCCGAGGTAGACACTGCGGGACAGGAGGGCACCACAGCGCATCAACCCGGTGGTAAACTCAGTTTAGACGATGTCTTGAGTCCGCTACACTTGGACATGGATGCAGCTACTCCCTGCCTCGCACCGCCTGCTGTGCAGAACCCAGCAGAACTGGAGCAGCCCCAAGAGCCCCAGTCCACAGCCACATGGGACTCAGAGCCGGGCCCCGCACAGCACGAGCGTTGTCAAGCTGCAGCCTCATCTCAGGAGGGAGAGTATGATTTCACGGACGTGGGTACAGCTGAAGATCAGAACTCAGAACACAGCACGGAGAGAAGGCAGAAACTGAATTCACCTCTGATCCTCGCCCGGCATGAGCCTCATGGAGCTGCTGTGGAGCTGCAGGAGAGGGAGTTCATGGAGAAAGGGGACCCCGGTGAACGACGATAACCCAGCACGCATCTTGTTGCTGACGACAGCGACACATCACTGCGACCACAACCAGCACCAGGAGAGAGAGAGCAGAAGCTGAACTCATCTCACATCCTTGTTGAGTGTTGGTCTCAGGGAGCCACCGCAGCACAGCAGAATAGAGAGTTCATGGCCCTCTAGCACCCAGCAGAGCATTGCCAACCAATGGCACGTCCTGCTGCCGGCATGAATGGAACGTCGCTACAGCAGCAACCAGCATCAGAGATGAAAGAGCAGCAGCGCCGAGTGCAGCCGAACAGATCGCTGCTCACACTACTTGATTGGTTCGGGTCCAACGATCCGACCCCCTGGACCCATAGATGGTCCCATCATCGCAGATGAGAATCACCGCACAAAAGAGGCCAGCCGCCATCCAGATGGCCGTTGATTCAAGATGGCATGCCAGCTGTCTGCGAAAGGTAAGAGCAGCTGCCTCAGACCAAGACGCAGCGCTGGAGCCAACTCAGCTGGTGTGGGGCCCAGGCTGGGACATTGCTGATGAGTAAGCCATGACTCCAGCAAGATGGCACCCAGGTCTGCTGTAGCCAGCGCCTCCAGCTGCGTGCCCACCACGGGCTCGACTGAGGCCCCTGAAGGTGGACTGTGAAATGACTCTGTTTTGCAATGTTTAGACAGAGCACGGTTGATTTCAGTGGCAGAATAACTCACTCAACCGTGCAGGGTGTTACCGGCAGTCTACCCGGTTGCACAGGTTCATATTGGTTTAAAGTAATTGTCATATCCCGAGCGCTTTTGTCCGCGCTCGGGTTATTCCTCATCCCTGTCAGGTTTTTGACAGCAGGTGTCGTCACACGGGTTTCCCGGACTCTGATTGGCCAGACGCTCGGGGGCTCTCCGCTGTCAGAGCCTGAGCAGCTGCGCCGCATGGCCAATCATGAGCAGCTGGCTTTAAATGTCAGTGCGAGTGAATTGGACTCTGCGGCTGTCTCGTCAAAAGTCTTATGACTTTCCCCTGTCTCCTTATCACATGCTCCCTGGGTTCCCCGACGTATCCCGCTGCATGTAAGTTGTCTGTTATTTGGAATTGTACTTCTCCCTCGCTGACATTCCTTCCTAATTGCGGCGGACGAGAGCTCCTCGTCTCTGCCATAACTCTCTCCCTGTTCCACGTTTAATATTCCTTGCCTTTGCGGCGTACGAGTGCCCCTCGTCCTAGCTGCTAACCTCTATTGTGAATCCATATTGTGTTGTGTAATGAAGCCTGCGTGGCAAGTTGTGTTGTACACCCAAGCCCTGTGCAATATAAATAAAAGAACTGAATTGCAACTTACTGAACTGTGGCATCTTATGCTGGCTCGTGAGGGCCATCCGTGACAGTAATGGCTCATAATAATATGTTATGGTTCGGGTCTAGAAGCTAATTAACCATATTGTGTTTTTTTAACAACAGGCAAATTATGTGTACCCGGTCATAGTCTCTATTTACATCTGACTGCATTGTGTTGTGTTAACCGTATGCCACTACAATGTCACCCAGCTAAGGTTAACCATCACCAGTGAGGTTCTGGTTTTTCCCAAGGGGGAATAAATGTGGCATTTTGGAAATACCACAGCAGACGCCACGGACATGAGGATGCAGGCACGGATGACGTCGCCACACCGTGGGTATAAAGGAGGACTGATGGCGGGAGTCGCCCCCTTTGGCGTTCCGCCTCCATAACAGTCAGAGCCTGTCTCAATTAGAGGTTAGCATACTGAGACATGTGTACCACCTGTGTCTGTCTTGTAATAAAGTTCTTGTTTGGTACAATGCCTGCCTCCGCTGTCCTATTTCCAGACATAACATGTGGCTTAACTGAAACTTTAAAGCAAAAAACAGACATGACACTTCTGAGTGATTTCACTCTGTCTTGTAAGTCATACAAACATGCACAAAGAAAAAAAAATGTTTTTGACAGAGTGTCTCTCACATTGCTGACTTTGACAAAAAAAATTGTGAAAAAATACAAATTACTAAGGAAAATAGTAAGTTTGCAAGAAAAAAAAAAGTAGCACATGTGCAAAATTTGCAAGTTTTGAGACTTACTGAGAAATTGTGATTATCCAAAAAACATCAAAATGTTCACTTCTCTTAAGAAGAAAACACATAGCCTTTATCTTGTTTTTCTCTTGGTTTCTCCCCAGACTGTCATTTACTCTAATAACCTGCTCATTATCATCAGTTAGATTTAAAAAAATCAACATGGTATTATTGAGCTGGGGAAAATATCTAATAACATGCACTCATTTATATTATCTGTTGTTCAAAAACACACAATCCCTCCTTTCATCATATCTCTTTCCACTGCCTGTTCAGCCAGTCAGCCAAATACAGTCCATTAGCATCATTAGCATTGTTAGCTGCTCTACTCCTGGGTCTTTGCTAATTTCTTCTCATTCAGCAAATCCTATTAACACAGCCAAATTATTGGGGAGAGATTCCATATTTCCCCTAACTATGGAAGGAGGATATACTTCTTTTCCCTCCAGAATTAATTCAGCAGGTGATCCCAGTGTAAACATTAGGAGCTAGGCTGTCTCTGAACCTCCACACAAAAACATGGTACTTCTGGTCTCCATAATGTCATGTTTTTTTCCTGATTTGCACGTTAGATAATGTAAAAATACACAACTTGCAGAGAAACCTGAACGTGAGTAGGAGCGACTGTAATCAGCAGAAATTCAGAGCTCCTCTGTATTAAGATAAGATAAGATAAACTCAGTGGAGCAGTGGTTAGCACTGTGGCAGCACAGTCAGAAGGTTGTGGGTTTGATCCCACCCCCTGACCATCAGTGACCCTTCTGTGTGGAGTTTGCATGTTCTCCCCGTGTCTGCGTGGGTTTACCCCGGGTACTCTGGTTTCCTCCCACAGGCCAAAAACATGCAGGTTAGGTTAATTAGAGACTCTAAAGTGGCCCTAGGTGTGAATGTGTTTGTGAATGGTGAAGGGATTGGCACCACATCTTGGCTGCCTCATCCATCCAGGTGGATGCCCTGAATTTCCCTCTGGGATTAATAAAGTATACAAAGTACAAAAAAAATAAATAAGTAAGCACAGTGGTTAGCACTGTGGTAGCACAAGGTTATGGGATCAATCCCACCCAGACCATCGGTGACCCTTCTGTGTGGAGTTTGCAGGGGTTAAAGTAAAAAAAATTTCCTGGGCCTGAACTTTTTTCCGGGGGCAGGGTCATTGGGGTGGACATGCACACACACACACATAAACAGCAACAGTGAACTTTATATAATTCTCTGAATTGCATTACTTCCGTAATTGTTTTGTTCAAAAGAAATAATCCCTAGGCTTCAAAAATTTATTCTCTATCCTCCGGAATGTATGAAAGGTTTTGTGTATGTTGAAGGATGAAACACTCACGCAGGGCCGGAGTGGGACCAATTTTCAGCCTGGGAGTTTCAGGTCCAAGACCAGTCCACTTTTTGCCAAGTGGAGGAAATTGGAGCAAAAGTTCTATTTCTATCCAATAGTTTTTATTGCAGACATGTTTTGACAAGAATATAGAACTTAGTTCACTTCAGTAAACCAGCTGACAAATAAATGAGAAACTGAAAGATAAATCAGAAAAGGGAACTGACATAACGCACGGCTCAGGAGACACACACGCAGGCTCAGAGTGAATTCAATAGCTTTATTCAACAACAAGGATGAGTGGATGCGTGTCTGTGATATGTGGATGTACTGGTGGCGGACGTCAGCGTCAGGCACGGAGGCAGGAAACCGTACAGCCAGACAACCCTGGGGAGAGAGCACAGGGAGAAGGTGACGGGCACCAAACCAGTACAACAGGTAATGAGGGATTTGTTGGCTTACTTGGCAGGGCAGGTGGCAGGCGTGCACAAGGGAGAGTCCAGAAGACAGCGACCTGAAGATGCACCTGACAGCAGCAGCGAGGTGGTGATGCAGGGGCGGAGTCCGCCGCCGGGAAAGATCCACCTGTGCACAGGGGAGAGACTGGAACACAAGTGGAGGTATGCTTACACGAGAAATCTTGCTGGTTGGCGAGGGGGTTCCTCTGAAGCAAGTAGCTGAAGGGAATAGACGGCTTCAGGCCGAGGCCCAGGGCAGGGTGGCTTATATGCCAAGCTGCTGACGAGGTGCAGGTGTGCGCTCAGCTGGCGCCGCTAATGAGCGGCGAGTTGTAACAGTACTCCCCCCTCTAGCAGCGCCTCCTGGCGATGGTTTATCGGGGTGTTTCCGGTGAAACTCGGTGATGAGAGAGCGATCCAACACGAGCGAGGGGCAAACCCATTGTCTCCATTCTGGACCATAGCCCTCCCAGTCCACCAAATACTGTAGCCCGCGACCCCGGCGCCGGGAGTCCAAGATGGTAGAGACAGTCCAAGCCGGATGGCCATCAATCATCCGAGGCGTGGGCGGTGCAGCAGGAGGAGGGCAGATGGGATCAGACACCACCGGTTTCACCTTGGAGACGTGGAAGGTGGGATGGATGCGGAGGGAGGGGGGAGTAGCAACACGCACAGCCACCGGGTTGATAATCTTGGTGACGGGGTATGGACCCATGAAACGTTTAGCCAACTTCCTCCTCTCACCCTTTAGGTTAACATCTTGCGTGGATACCCAGACCGGTAGGCCTACCTGGTAGGCAGGAGCAGGTCTTCTATGCCGATCCGCCGTGGTCTTATTGCGCTCCGCCGTGCGTAAAAGCGCATTGCGCGTAGCTGTCCAAATGGAGCGGCACCGCCTGAGGTGAGCCTGAACCGTGGGGACAGCCGACTCGTTCTCCAGCGAGGGAAACAGAGGGGGATTGTAACCCAGGGACACCTTGAAGGGGGACATCCCTGTGGCTGAGGAGCGAGCGGTGTTGTGGGCGTACTCCACCTAGGCAAGGTGTTTGCTCCATGACGCAGGCTTCGAGGCGGTGACGCAGCGGAGGGCAGCCTCCAGCTCCTGGTTGGTCTGTTCACACTGCCCGTTAGATTGGGGGTGATGGCCGGAGGAGAGGCTTACCTGGGCTCCTAATGCCTTGCAAAAACCCCGCCAGACGTCAGAGGTAAATTGGGGACCCCGGTCGGAAACCACGTCAACTGATATCCCGTGCAGCCTGACCACGTGTTGGACGAGAAGATCTGCCGTCTCCAAGGCAGAGGGAAGCCCCCGTAATGGCACGAAATGGGCAGCCTTGGAGAAACGGTCGACGATGGTCAGGACAGTGTTGAAATTGTTAGAGACGGGGCGACCGGTGACGAAGTCCAATGCGATGTGCGACCAGGGCCTACCAGGAATGGGCAGGGGCTGGAGCAAACCAGCAGGGGGGGAGTTGCCGGTCTTACTGGTGGCACAGATGGGACAGGCCCGGGCGTAGCGGGCAGCGTCCTTGCGCAATCCCGGCCACCAGAAGGAGCGTTGGAGCAGGTCAATCATTCGGGAGGTCCCAGGATGGCAGGCTAGCTTGGACGTGTGAAGCCAATGGATGACCTCCCCCCGAACAGAAGACGGAACGAAGAGCCTCCCCTCCGGTCCGCTGCCCGGGTCCGGCTCCAATTCCTGTGCCTTCCGGACCTTATCCTCGATCTCCCAGGTAACGGCTCCCACGATGCACGGCCTGGGCAGGATGGTATGTACAGCGCCCTCCGAGTCTTCAGGGGCGAATTGCCTGGAGAGGGCGTCAGGGAGTCCGTTCTTGGAGCCCGGCCTGAATGTGATGGTGAAACGGAATCTAGCAAAAAACAGGGACCAACAGGCCTGGCGGGCGTTCAGACGCTTGGCAGTTCTTAAATATTCCAGATTCTTGTGATCCGTTAACACCACGAAGGGCAGGACGGCTCCCTCCAGCCAGTGACGCCACTCCTGGAGCGCGAGCTTGATGGCAAGAAGCTCCCTGTCCTCCACGTCGTAATTGCGTTCCGCCGGGGACAAGCGCCGGGAGAAGAAGGCGCAAGGCCGTTTGACCCCATCAGCAGGTGACCGCTGAGACAGCACCGCCCCCACCCCCGTATCCGAGGCGTCGACCTCCACGATGCACTGCAAAGAGGGATCGACCTGGCTGAGGACCCGGGAGGATGAAAACTCCGCCTTCAGCGCCTGGAAGGCCGCCGCGGTCTCATCAGTCCACTGGAACCGGGTTTTAGGGGAGGTGAGACGGGTCAGAGGGCTGACGATGGCTCCAAAGTTGGGCACAAAGTGGCGGTAGAAGTTGGCAAAGCCGACGAATTGTTGCACCTGCTTTCTAGACGTGGGAGTCGGCCAATCTACCACCGCTTTAATTTTAGCTGGGTCCGGGTGCACCTGGTCATGGGAGATGACAAACCCGAGAAATGACGTCTTCTTGGCATAGAACTCGCACTTCTCTGCCTTCATGTACAACCGATTCTCCAGTAACCTCTGAAGGACCCGTCTCACATGCACCTGGTGCTCATCCCTGGACTTGGAGAAGATGAGAATATCATCCAGGTAGACGAACACAAACAGGCCGATGAAGTCCCGGAGAACGTCATTTATCAGGCGCTGAAAGATGGCTGGAGCGTTGGTTAACCCGAACGGCATGACCAGGTATTCAAAGTGACCGTTCGGGGTACGGAAGGCTGTTTTCCATTCATCTCCCTCCCGAAGGTACAGCCTTCCGTACCCCGAACGGCATGACCAGGTATTCAAAGTGACCGTTCGGGGTACGGAAGGCTGTTTTCCATTCATCTCCCTCCCGGATCCGGACGAGGTGGTACGCGCTGCGGAGATCCAGCTTAGTAAACCAGGTCGCCCCCTGGAGGGAGTGGAAGGCAGTGTCCATCAGGGGCAGGGTGTAACGGTCCTTCTCCGTGATGTCATTAAGGGCTCGGAAGTCGATGCATGGACGAAGAGAGCCATCCTTCTTGCCCACGAAGAAGAACCCTGCACCTAATGGAGATGATGATGGGCGAATAATACCTGCACTGAGAGATTCCTTAAGGTAAGAGTTCATGGCCTCCTTCTCCGGCGCTGACAGGCTGTAGAGACGTCCCGAGGGGAGAGGCGCCCCCTGGCGGAGGTTTATGGCGCAATCGTAAGGCCTGTGTGGAGGAAGGGACATTGCTTTGGACTTACTAAAGACTGTGCCCAGGTCGTGAAACTCCGCGGGCACCAAGGAGAGGTCCGGGGGGCGCTGCATCCTTGACCACGGGAGGAGAGGATGGCGAGCAGGCAGCGGATTGGAGGCAGGTGCTCATACAAAAGGTACTCCAGGCTGTCACCTTTCCGGTCTTCCAATCCAGGACGGGGTTATGGAGACGGAGCCACGGATAACCCAGGATTACTGGAGACACTGAAGAAGGCAAGATGAAGAAGGAGATCTCCTCCCGGTGATTTCCAGAGACGATGACAGAGACGGGGTTTGTTCGGTGGGTCACCTTCCCCAGAGATGCACGGGAGAGATTGATGAGGGTGAGAGGAGTTTTAAGGGGCTGGCAACGGATGCCCAATCGGGTTGCCAGGCTTTGTGAAATAAAGCTGCCTTCCGCGCCTGAGTCCACCAGTGCATGAGTGAAATGCCCTGTGATGTTGGGGCAGAAACGGATGGGCAGCGACAAATGAGTGAGGGGAGTTGACCGGTTAGCGTCTGCGAGGCCCCCTACAGTGACTCGCGGACCTCCCCGTTTGGCTTCTCCGGGCATTGCTCCACCGTGTGCTGGTCGTCCCCGCAATACATGCAGAGACCCAGCTCACGTCGGCGTTGTCTCTCCGCTAGGGGGAGCTTTGCCCGGCCCGTCACCATTGGCTCCAACTCCTCGGGAACCTCCGGTGGCGGTAACACCAGGGGGCGAGCTTGAAGCCGGCGTGACGAGACCCCCCGAGAGCGAGAAGGCAGCTTCCGCTCTGAGGCGCGCTCACGCAACCGGTTGTCCAAGCTGATTGTGAGTGAAATTAGCTCCACCAATGTTTCAGGGATGTCCCGACCAGCCAGTTCATCCCTCAGACCAGAGTTTAAACTGCGGAGGAAGATGCCGCAGAGGGCTCGTTCCTCCCAGCCAACCTCCTCCGCTGTAACCCGGAAGTCAATGGCGTAGTCCGCGGCCGAATGGGTAGGAATGGGTGGAAGAATGGGTAGGAATGGGTGTGAGTCGGGCTGGGACACCCGGGGCTGACTGGGCGGCCGCTGAAGCAGCGGGAGCTGCACCTCCCTGACAAGCCGGGGGGAACGGCTGTCGGGGGTCCAGGCGGTCTAACCGGTCAGTTATTAGAGTCAATTGATTGAGTATCACTTGTTGCTGATGAGCTATTAAATCCACCCGAGCCTCGAGGGTGGAAAATCGGCGTGCTAGCCCGCTGTCCGCCGAGCCGCTCTGCTGAAGCCGTACTGACATAACGCACAGCTCAGGAGACACACACGCAGGCTCAGAGTGAATTCAATAGCTTTATTCAACAACAAGGATGAGTGGATGCGTGTCTGTGATATGTGGATGTACTGGTGGCGGACGTCAGCGTCAGGCACGGAGGCAGGAAACCGTACAGCCAGACAACCCTGGGGAGAGAGCACAGGGAGAAAGTGACGGGCACCAAACCAGTACAGCAGGTAATGAGGGATTTGTTGGCTTACTTGGCAGGGCAGGTGGCAGGCGTGCACAAGGGAGAGTCCAGAAGACAGCGACCTGACGATGCACCTGACAGCAGCAGCGAGGTGGTGATGCAGGGGCGGAGTCCGCCGCCGGGAAAGATCCACCTGTGCACAGGGGAGAGACTGTAACACAAGTGGAGGTATGCTTACGCAAGAAATCTTGCTGGTTGGCGAGGGGGTTCCTCTGAAGCAAGTAGCCGAAGGGAACAGACGGCTTCAGGCCGAGGCCCAGGGCAGGGTGGTTTATATGCCACGCTGCTGACGAGGTGCAGGTGTGCGCTCAGCTGGCGCCGCTAATGAGCGGCGAGTTGTAACAGGAACATCAATTCAGTTCAGTGGCATAAAAATTCTACAGAAACAAAATAGCTATTAGACAACTTTAACCTAGTATGTAATAGTAATATATACAGTGTCATGTCAGTTCAGTGTCAGTAATGATATCATATCATTGGGTAGTTTCCCCATATAAATTTTTTTGATCCTGTTCCAATATACAGTATGTATGTCTGTGTCACAAATTTACCAGAAAAAAGTTAAAAATGTCCAAAAATGTTTACAAGAAAAAAAAATAGACTGCATAGAAAATGGGAAAAACTAAAACATTTATACTAATCTGCAGCTTTTGTTCTTTAAATTTTTGACTTCATTCTTGTGAATTTATAATTATTTTTTGTAGAAATGTACCATTTCTCCCCTGCATTCATTGTTTTTTCATACAAAATTGTAACTTTTTCTCACAAATTTTCTATTTTGCTTGTAAATTGGCCTCCTTTGTCATATTTTACAGCTGTATTCTTGCTAATATATACTTAATTTACATTTATAGGCTTTACCTTGCACTAAATTTGTGAGTCCACCACCACTACCATCCCCCTTGTTCAAAAATAACAAATCACCTGAGACAAGCAGGGTTTTTTTCTTCATTCAGCAGCATCTACTGTGGAAAGAGGCTTTTTCACCAAACTGTCCACAAAAATCTGCATGGAGCAGTAGTTGAGCTTAAAATCAAGATAATGGGTAAAAGGCCATAACTACTAGGAATGTTTAGGCTATTATAAATATGCAGCTTTTTCTATAAATGTGATTTTCTTCATGTAAAAAAATCATATTCTTTTAATTTTAGAACTTTTTGAATGTATTTTTTTTTTCTTTTTAACCATACAAATTGCAGCTTCTGCTTATAAATTTTCATATTAACATATACTGTTGGTTCATGTAGCTAATTTTTCTTGGAAATTTAGAACTTTGTTTAAAAATCTTTGTAATGATGAATTAATTAGTTTTTCAGTTTATGAGAAAAAATATGTCAGAGTCAGAACTGTTAACTATTTGATAGCTGCTAAATATTATCGAATTTATTCTGAGAGTCACTTCACTAACCTGAGGTGCTGAAAATCTCACAGCCTCTCTGCTATAGCAACAACACACTCCTCTGCAGCCTCCTCTCCCCTCACCTGTACCGTTTGACTCATTTTTCTTTGGAAAAAATCACCTCTTCTATCAATATCTCTTCTTCCGGCTATCAGAGAGAGCAGACGCATTTCTTTCCTCTCCCTTCTCCTCCTCCCCCCTACTGATCCCAGCTTGCTGTGTCCTGTCTGTGTCTCGCTCTTCTTCTGCTGCATCTCGACCCAAACGGAAATTATGGAAATTATGGAATTTAGCTGGGCTTTAATGCTATTGACACCACTTTTCAACAGAAAATCGGGCCAGGGGGAGCCCAAGAGGAGAGACTCATGGAACAATTGGAACTCATGTGTCTGCGTGATTCGATTGAAGATGTGGAAGACATCTACCTGTTTTGGCTTCATGATCACAGGATTTCTGTTGTTTGACTCTGGAGTTTTCCTGGTGTATCGAAAATTTAAGAAGTTGGAAGAGCTAATCAAAATGCGGACCAGGCGTAGCTCCTCCAACAAATTCAACCAGCTGGGGAGAGCACTGATAGCGGCAAATATGTGACTAACATGGAATTTACCATCTGGCATGCACTGAAGAGAGATGGACTCTGTGGACATGTTTATCTATGTTTCAGAAGGTGGAATACATCTGGAGTCGCTGGGTGCTCTCCAGGGAATGATTTTAAAGCCTGTGTATGTAAATTGTGATGCACAGAATCGCATAAGAGAGGAAATTTCTGTGCTCTAAGTGAACTGTGCTTATCAGGCCTTGATTCGGCGTCCTTCCTCCAGGAGAAGTGATGAAGCAGAAGGGAGTTTTGGCTTCTCTTGGCTCCCTAACCCAAACACTGGTGTGCAGTAATCTGAACTCTCAAGGACAGCGTCATGTGACTAGCATGGATTTACCATCGGACATGCACTGAGAGTTGAACTCTTGTAGACATGCTATCTATGTTTAGGACACTAAAGACATAATATCTAAATGTTGCTCAGGAGAGGATTTTTGCTGTTCACCAGTAACTGATACACACACTGCATACAACATTACATGACTGACACACATACACTGGCACACACACACACACACACACACACACACACACACACACACACTGTCTGTCTCAACTTGCTTTGTTAATGTGTGATCTGTATTGTCTGCTAACTGTGCATTAGAGGGTTTTTTTCTATGTGATCACAATCTTGCTCAAACGAGCTTTATTTTGATAAACTATGTTTTTTCTCTCTGCCCAATGTGTCATCCCCTCCCCTTCCCCCTCTTTACCCCTCACTGTATGAGGCGCCTTGTATGGCTGCCGCGTCATTAGGGAGCGCTTAACATGAGCGCACCTTAGTGATAAGTGGAATTCCTGGTATGTGCAAGCATACTTGGCAATAAAGTTGTTTCTGATTCTGATTCTGATTCTAAATTTCTGCAATTTGTTAACCACCAAAATGTGAACACACCTTCTGGAGTCCCGCACCCTGTTGAATGCTGTCAGTCTGTCTTTCAGTCGGACCAATCATTACTGGCCCCCAATTCTGAGGGATGCTCTGGTGTGTAGCTCAGTCAGGCAGATTTAAGGATATTAAACATCAGGATAATGCTAACAACATGCCTGGCACAGATTATCAGATTATCCATCCATCCATCCATCTTCTACTGCTTTTCCGGAGGTCCGGGTCGCGGAGGCAGCAGTTCAAGCAGAGAAGCCCAGACTTCCCTCTAACCAGCCACCTGCTCCAGCTCTTCAGAGAAGATACCAAGGCGTTCCCAGACCAGCTGGGAGACATAGTCTCTCCACTGAGTCCTGGGTCTGCCCCGGGGTCTCCTCCCAGTGGGACATGCCCGAAACACCTCAAGTGGGAGGCGTCCAGGAGGCATCCTAATCAGATGCCCATACCACCTCAACTGACTCCTTTCAATGTGGAGGAGCAGCGGTTCTACTCTGAACCTCTCCTGGATGACTGAGCTCCTCACCCTATCTCTGAGAGTGAGTCCAGCAATCCTACAGAGAAAGCTCATTTCAGCCGCTTGTATCCGCGATCTTGTTCTTTTGGTCATTACCCAAAGCTCGTGACCATAGGTGAGAGTAGGAACGTAGATTGACTGGTAAATCGACAGCTTTGCCTTAGAACTAAGCTCCCTCTTCACCACAACAGGCCAATACAACGTCCGCATCACTGCAGATGCTGCTCCAATCCGTCTGTCAATCTCTCGCTCCATTTTCCCCTCACTCGTGAACAAGACCCCAAGATACTTAAACTCCTCCACTTGGGGCAGGAGCCTGTCCCCAACCCAGAGAGGACAATCCACCTTTTTCAGCTGAGGACCATGGACTCGGACTTGGAGGTGCTGATTCTCATCCCAGCCGCTTCACACTCAGCGGCAAACCGTCCCAGCAAGAGCTGTAGGTCATTGCTGGATGAAGCCAACAGGACAACATCATCTGCAAACAACAGAGATGAGATCCTGTGGTCACCAAGCATGGCACCCTCCATTCCCTTGCTGCGCCTAGAAATCCTGTCCATAAAAATTATGAACAGGATCGGTGACAAAGGGCAGCCCTGGCGGAGTCCAACTCTCACTGGGAATGACTCAGACCGAGTGTTGGCAATACGAACCAAACTCTCACAACGGTCGTACAGAGACCGAATAGCTCGTAACAACAAGCCCGATACTCCATACTCCCGAAGCACCCCCCACAAAAAAACCACAAGGGACGCAGTCAAATGCCTTCTCCAAGTCCACAAAACACATGTAAACTGGTTGGGCAAACTCCCACAAACCCTCAAGAATTCTCGAGAGGGTAAAGAGCTGGTCCGATGTGCCACGGCCAGGACGAAAACCACATTGCTCCTCCTGAATCCAAGGTTCGACCAACGGCCTAGGCATAGACCTTCCCAGGGAGGCTGAGGAGTGTGATCCCTCTAAAGTTGGAGCACACCCTCCGGTCCCCTTTTTTGAAGAGAGGAACCACCACTCCGGTTTACCATGCCAAAGGCACTGCCCCCAACCTCCACACAATGTTGCAGAGGCGTGTCAACCATGACAGCCCAGCAACATCCAGGGCCTTGAGGTACTCAGGGCGAATCTCGTCCACCCCCGGGGCCCGGCCACCAAGGAGATTTTTAACCACCTTGGCGACCTCAGCCCCTGTGATAGGTGAGTCATCCCCCTCATCCCCAAACCCTGTTTCCTCTGTGGAAGGCGTATCAGTGGAATTGAGGAGATCCTCGAAGTATTCCTTCCACCGCCCGACAATATCCCCAGTCGAAGTCAACAGTGTCCCATCCGCACCATACACAGTGTGGACAGGGAGCTGCTTTCCCCTCCTGAGCCGCCAGACAGTTTGCCAGAATCTCTTCGAGGCCGACCGAAAGTCTTGTTCCATGGCCTCACCAAACTCCTCCCATACCCGGGTTTTTTCTTCAGCAACCACCCGAGCTGCACTCCGCTTGGCCTGCCGGTACACCTCAGCTGCTTCAGGAGTCCCACAAGCCAACCAAGCTTGATAGGACTCCTTCTTCAGCTTAATGGCCCCCCTCACCACTGGTGTCCACCACTTGGTTCAGGGCTTGCCACCACGAGATGCACCGACCACCTTGCGGCCGCACCTCTGGGCTGCCGCTTCAACATGATGTTAATTAATTTTACTTCCAACTAGAACACTTGCCCGTCAGTGAAGTGGCCCACTGGGATATGAGTCACTCCGGTCCTGCACTCGTGCCTCCAGTCATGCTATATACGGCAACAACTCTTGGACAAAAAGTAGTTCTGCGTACAGGAATAGGATGTAAATCTTTTGTTTTTCAGACCCTCCAGGATTTCGCAAAGTTGCGATTCTACCAATTCCTGCGACTTCAGTAGGTCCTGCATAATTTTAATTTTCTCCAATCACCGCAACTTTACCTCAATTTTGGCCAGTTGTTGTCAACTTCCGCCAATTTCGCCAATCAAATTTGTCTCTCAGTAACACGCAGATATGTACGTCATCAGTTTGACCAATCAAATGCAGCGCTACCCCACACTCACATCTGTGTTTACATTGAGTATATACCGAACACATCAGCAAAAAACAGTGTGTGATATAAAAAAAGCACACACACCTGCGAGTTTTCCCACATCGTTCCTTCATCTGTCTCCCCCGGCCCACCGGTGAACATCTCCTCGAGTTTCTGTAATGACCGCGTTTATGAAGTGCCGGGTTTGTGTTGAAAAACGTCCGCCTGCCTGAAAGCACCTCTGTCTCGGGAGCACGTGCGCCCAGACATGCCATAAAACCACACAAAAAACAAGTGAATCTAATATTACAGCAAGTGTTGTAACAGTTTGTACATCTTTAGAGGTAAAAGTCACTACTACATCTTGTCAGTGAGTTTTAAAGTTGGGACTCTCCGGGCTGGACATGAGCCAATGCGCAATTCAGGCAATCCCCAAGGAGAGCCCCACAACTTACCGCAACAATAGAAAAAAAAAAAAATCCCGCGAAATCCTGGAGGGACTGGTTTTTATAGGAAAGGGGTCCTCAAATGTTTTGCCAGGGGTCTACATTTGCTTTTTCCAGTGGACCAGAGGTCCAGAGCAATGAAAGCATGCTGCATGGGTGGATATTTAATTTTTTTGTTGGGAGGGACAATAAACAGAACATTTTCTCCAGAGTAAATATTGAGGGGACACTACAAGTATTGTTGTTGTCAGTCACAAATTTACAGTGCATCCGGAAAGTCTTCACATCACTTCCCTTTTCCACATTTTTGTTATGTTACAGCCTCATTCCAAAATGGATTAAATTCATTTTTTCCCTCAAAATTCTCCACACAATTCCCCATAATGATAACATGAAAAAAGTTTGGGGTTTTTTTAGATTTTTTGCAAATTTATTAAAATTTTTTAAAAAAACTAAGAAATCACATGTACATAAGTGTTCACAGCCTTTGCTCAATACTTTGTTTATGCACCTTTGGCAGCAATTACAGCCTCAAGTCTTTTTGAATATGGTGCCACAAGCTTGGCACACCTATCTTTGGGCAGTTTGGCCCATTCCTCTTTGCAGCACCTCTCAAGCTCCATGAGGTTGGATGGGAAGCATCGGTGCACAGCCATTTTCAGATCTCTCCAGAGATGTTCAATTGGATTCAAGTCTGGGCTCTGGCTGGGCCACTCAAGGACATTCACAGAGTTGTCCTGAAGTCACTGCCAATCCTTTGATGTCTTGGCTGTGTGCTTAGGGTTGTTGTCCTGCTGAAAGATGAACTGTCGCCCCACTCTGAGGTCAAGAGCGCTCTAGAGCAGGTTTTCATCCAGGATGTCTCTGTACATTGCTGCTTTCATCTTTCCCTCTATCCTGACTAGTCTCCTAGTTCCTGCTGCTGAAAAACATCCCCCACAGCATGATGCTGCCACCACCATGCTTCACTGTATGGATGGTATTGGTCTGGTGATGAGTGGTGCCTGGTTTCCTCCAAACATGACACCTGGCATTCACACCAAAGAGTTCAAGCTTTGTCTCATCAGACCAGAGAATTTTGTTTCTCATGGTCTGAGAGTCCTTCAGGTGCCTTTTAGCAAACTCCAGGTGGGCCGCCATGTGCCTTTTACGAAAGAGTGGCTTCCGTCTGGCCACTCTACCATAAAGGCCTAATTGGTGGATTGGTGCAGAGATGGTTGTCCTTGTAGAAGGTTCTCCTCGCTCCACAGAGGAACACTGGAGCTCTAACATTGGGTTCTTGGTCACCTCCCTGACTAAGGCCCTTCTCCCTCAGTCACTCAGTTTATACAGCCGACCAGCTCTAGGAAGAGTCCTGGTGGTTCCGAACTTCCATTTACTGATGATGGAGGCCACTGTGCTCATTGGGACATTCAACGCAGCAGAAATTTTCTGTACCCTTTCCCAGATTTGTGCCTCAAGGCAATCCTGTCTCGGAGGTTTACAGACAATTCGTTTGACTTCATATTTCACTTGTGCTCTGACATGCACTGTCAACTGTGGGACTTTATATAGACAGGTGTGTGTCTTTCCAAATCATCTGAATTTACCACAGGTGGACTCCAATTAAGCTGTAGAAACATCTCAAGGATGATCAATGGAAATAGGATGCACCTGAGCTCAATTTTGAGCTTCATGGCAAAGGCTGTGAATACTTATGTACATGTGATTTCTTAATTTTTTATTTTTAATAAATTTCCAAAAATCTCAAAAAAAAAAACTTTTTTCAAGTTGTCATTATGTGGTATTGTGTGTGGAATTTTGAGGAAAAAAATTAATCTAATCCATTTTGGAATAAGGCTGTAACATAAAATGTGGAAAAGTGAAGCGCTGTGAATACTTTCCGTATGCACTGTATGAGAAAGAATGTACAAATGTTCACTTAAGGGGATAACGCTACAAATTTACAAAAAAAAAGTCATAAATTTGTGAGAAAGTAAGTTGTAAATTTAAAAGAAACAATTGCACATTTACAAAAGTCAAGTTTACTAGAAAAAAGTTGCAAATTTAGTGAGAAAACATATATAAATTTACAAGAAAAAACACACCTATTATAAAAAGGTTTCAAATTTACAGGAAAAAATACAGATTTAAGATGCAAAAACAGCAGATTTATGAGGGGAAAGTGGCAAATTTACAACAAAAAGTTTTACATTTACAAATAAATGTAGTAAATTAATGAGAAAAAGTTACACATTTATGAGAAAAGCTGCAATTTTTTTTTAAATGCCCCCCCCCCTCCCTGGACCCCCTTGATTTACGCCCATGTCACCAGGCTGGTCTGCTGTGGGAGGAGCTGGTGAAGGCAGCAATGTTCAGCACAGACTTTCACAATTCTGTTGGTTTTTACTGTTGTGTTGTGGAAAAAGGAGGCAGGCGAGGCAACAAGCTGGACAACACAGAAACTTTATTCTTTCTCCAACATAACTTACAGCAAAAAAAGATCCTGGGTCTCTGTGCATTCCTCTTTTATATCTTTATTACCATGCATCGAGACCCAGAACTTCTGACCATCATACATTATGTTTAGAACAAAGCCTGTGTGGCACATTAACATGAAATAACGCCAGCGCCGCTCTGACACCCTTCTTCTCCCAGCGGCTCCGGCATTTACTCCTCTCCCCGGGGGACACATAGTCCTTACTGTCCTGTCTGATACCCCCTGGTGACACCTCCTCTTTTGGTCCATTGTTACCTGGGTGGAGAAGTCCAACACCATACCCATGCCCATACCCACCAGTATGTCTCCCGCCCAACCAGGCGAAAAAAGACATTGGACCTGTGCTATGGATCCATTGAGAGGGCCTATAAATCACTCCCCCTTCCTCCTGTAGGATCCTCAGATCACAACTGTGTACATTTGCTGCCCACATATAAAACTGCTCTCAGAAGAGACAAGGTGGAGACGAGAGACATTGATGTGTGAACAGAAGATTCAGTGCACAGCCTCCAGGAATGCTTTGACTGTACAGACTGAGAGATGTTCACACTGTCCTGCGGGGATGATTTGGACTCTTTGGTGGACGTCACATGCTCATACATGGCTTTCTGTAAAAATAAGATTGTTCCATGTAAACGTGTCAAAATACATCCCAACAACAAACCATGGGTTACAAAATCAGTTAAATCCTGTTTACAGAGGAAAGCACTTGCCTTTAAACAGGGGTCTGTTTCTGAGCTACAGGTTGCCACAAAGGAGCTGAAGGCCGAAATTTTAAGAGCAAAACAGAATTATAAATCAGAATTGGAAAGCAAGATGGCAGCAAAGAAACTTGGTTCAGTCTGGGCCAGTATGAAAACTATTGCAGACTTTCAGAGCACAGAGCGCAGTAATCGTGTGTTTTTAGATGGTTTTAATTCAGACACAGAGCTGGCTAATGCTCTTAATTGTTTTTATGGTCGTTTTGACTCCTTTGATTTTAGCACTGAAACCCAAGATTTGAAACAGAAACTCAAAGACAATCAGCACTTTAATATTGAGGTGCAGGATGTTAAAAGGGAGTTCTGCGCTGTAAAAGTGAACAAAAGTCAGGGCCCTGATAATAAATGTGGGCGCTTGGTAAAGTCCTGTGCATATGAACTGAGTCCTATATTTCATTACATTTTCAACAAGTCCTTACAGACACAACATGTGCCTAAGATCTGGAAAGAAGCCGTGGTTGTTCCCGTTCCAAAATCCAGCTGTCCTAAAACGGTAAACAACTTTAGACCAGTTGCTTTGACTTCAATTTTAATGAAAATTTTTGAAAAATTGGTCAGATGTGAGGTCCTAAAGCAGACTGAGCATGCATTGGATCCTCTGCAGTTTGCCTATAGGCCTCACAGAGGAGTGGAGGATGCCACTGTCACTCTGTTTAACATGCTTTTTAAACATCTGGATTTTAATGGGACACACGCCAGACTTTTATTTGTGGACTTTTCCTCCGCCTTCAATACAATCCAACCTCATATCTTAGTTGAAAGGCTCCTGCAGCAATTTGATTTGAGCAATAATCTGGTGGGTTGGATTCTGGATTTCTTAACCCCTTGCACTCTGGTCAATTTCCCTAAAAACGCCAAAAAATAACGTACCCAAAGTAAATCAAAAGCTGTTCTTCAATCCTTTGCAGCATCTTCATGGGGTTGGTCTCATTTAAAAGAAAACACTTTTGAATTTTTTGGCAAAACAGTCATAATCTCTTTAAGTGCTCCTGCCACTGAGTAACAGTCATCTAAACATACTGAACTTGAAGAAAATAAATTTCGCCTGGGTGGTTTTTTTGGATACAAATGCTTGCAAATAACACACAGCTGTCAGATCCGGCTGGAAAATGCAACAGAAATGTAGAACCAAGTGTTATCAAGCTGAGGTCCAAATTTGGTAACAATACCACAAAAAATGAATATATTACACAGCTTTTTTCTCAGGTTGTTCCCAGGCGTTTTTGAACTGTGCCAAACTGTGCCAAACTGTCAAATGACACAGTTTGGCACAGTTTGGAAAAACATCTAGAACTTTTGAATGCTTCAACATAGAAGCTTCATCTTGGGCTCTAATGAAAGGTGACGCTTAGATAGCCCAAACTGTGCCAAACTGTGCCAAACTGTGCCAAATGGCACAGTTTGGCACAGTTTGGAAAAACGTCTAGAACTTTTGAATGCTTCAACATAGAAGCTTCATCTTGATCCCTAATGAAAGGTGACACTCGGGGCTATCTTGTTAGCTATCCAGAAACACTGTCAGTAGTAATGACGCAGAGAAAATGAAGTTTCAATTCTAAACATGCTTTACTGAACAAAAATGTCAATATACAAAACATACTATTTACAAACAACAAATTCAATTCAATTCAACTTTATTTATATAGCGCCATTTCACAACAACAGTCATCTCATAGCACTATCAACTGTAGGGGGAACCCCCACAGTTGCAGAAAGACCCCAGCAATCAGGCGATCCCCTGTGAGCAAGCACTTGGCGACGGGATATTTTACAAGTTGACAGCAATACCCTCTCAATCAAATATAATTTTCTAATCCTACTCATCATCATACTGATTCCTAGAAAATGTGTCAAGATTTTGCTGAGGCGGTCATGCATATCCGTGCCTCTCTTCTGCTCATTGGCCTCTTCTGCTGCTGGGCTGCTGAGGTGAAGGGCCCAGCTGATCAGGAGAAACTTTGTCCTGGTCATTACACTCTTGGGGAAAGGAAGGCTGTACAGGTGTCCCCCTCGCCAGTAATCACTGAAGGATTTGCACTTGACTATACCCATGTAAATAATCAGGCCAAAAAATGAGAGCAGGTCGGAGCGTGTGAGGTCAATCCAGGGGCTGGTGGGTGTGTTGTAGTGTGCAGAGCCATGTAGGTTGGTGTTCTCGACAATGTGGTCTAGCACAGATGGAGTGAAAAATAACTCAAACAACTGAATGGGGGTATTTGAAGCTGTTGTAATTAGCTAAGGTCCAGGTGGATTTTTGGGACGAAAAATGGGCTGTGGTGGAATGATGTCAGGGGTGTCGGAATCATGCCACCTCTCCTCAGCTGATGAAGGGCCGGCTGATGTCCCAGGCTGAGGGCTGCCATCACCACTCTTGCCTCCTCTTCCTCTCCTGCTACCTCCTCTTCCTCTCCCTCTTCCTCTTCCTCTCCCCAGTGGTGTCCCTCTTTTTGGGGTAGGGGTTTCCTCTTCTGACGAGCTCGCCTGCAGCTCCCTTCTTCTGCGCTTGCTGGCAGAGTGCTCGTCTGGCACCCACTCCTCACCAGAGTCTTCATCTGAAGTTTGTCTATTATGTGAAAATAAAGTCATTTACAAAGTTCAATTTTTTTTTTTCACTATTCTCCTATTTTCCCAGAGTTCACATACACGGCACAGTTCCTGTTTTTTTTTCTTTTTTTTACAAGAAAAAATAGCCTAAAGTGCAATAAAAATTATACTAAAACATTATTACATTTCTAGAGGGTAACAAACAACCCACTGGGAGGAGACCCCGGGGAAGACCCAGGACTCGGTGGAGAGACCATGTCTCCCAGCTGGTCTGGGAATGCCTTGGTATCCTCTCTGGAGAGCTGGAGCAGGTGGCTGGAGAGAGGGAAGTCTGGGCTTCTCTGCTTGAACTGCTGCCTCCGCGACTCGGACCTCCGGAAAAGCGGTAGAAGATGGATGGATGGATGGATGGATGGATAACAAACAACCCCCCCCACACACACACACACAAAAAGATGCCACGTAAAAAATGTGTGGCCTTTTTTACAAGAAAAAATAGCCTACAGTGCAATAAAAATTATGCTAAAATATCTATCTGCAATGCAGAGGATAACACCCCCCCCCCCCCGCCCCGCTATAGAGGAACTCTGCACACCAAAAAACTTGTGGCCATGACACACCGTTGGAATTACCGATCGGTCAAAAGTGATTTTTATTACTATTTTCATCGATAAAGAATAATTTAGCTTATAACACTTACCTGTCCACAACAGCAGTAAGTTCCTCATTGTCAGACGAACATGAAGCTGGTCTGGTTGTAACGGACTCGTGCTTCTGGTCACCCGACCCGGTCAAAACATCTCCGCTTCCATGCTTGCGGTTTTGGCGAACCATTTTTCCAAACAAATAATCCAAAAAAGACTGGCTGATGCTACCGTTCCGCACAGGTCTCAATGTCAGTCACCCAGCAGCTTAGGCAAAAGAGATTTTATGCAGGGAGACGCATGTCAACTGTCAAACTTCTCTGCTTCAACTGGCTCGTATTCGCAGCCGTTGGTAGGCAGGTCCTTCTTGCTAGGTTTTCAGTCATTGGTTCTTCAAGGTTTCAGAAACCCAATTCAAGGCTCTTATTAGAGGTCAATCAAATCTAAACCAACCATACACTCCTTTGGCTTTCTGTTCACGGCTGTGTGAAAAGAAAGCTGAACAATGCAGCTTTTTTTTTTTTCCGTGCGCACTGAGACGCACAGGCACTGTGCGTCTGAGTGCGCACTGAGACGCACAGTGCGTTGTAGGACGCACGAGGGCGCACTGGGACGCAGAGACGTGCCCGCCCACGGTACACCGGAGTGCAAGAGGTTAACCAACAGGACGCAGAGAGTAAGGGTCAATGGTACATTGTCGGACCTAAAGTGCTCTTCTACTGGCTCTCCTCAGGGGTGTGTGTTGTCACCACTACTCTTCATCCTGTACACAAACATGTGTCGGAGCAGACATGACAACAGACACATTATAAAGTATGCTGATGACTCAGTTATTGTCAGTCTCCTCCAGGATGGTGAGAGTGGCCACGGCCCAGTAGTTGATGATTTTGTTCACTGGTGTGAGGATTCCTACCTGCAGCTGAATACGACAAAAACTAAAGACATGATTATTGACTTTAGGAGGAAAAATCCCAGGCAGAAAGTCACCGTACTAAAAGGCCAGACCACCGAATGTGTACAATCCTACAAATATCTTGGGACGATTATTGATAGTAATTTAAACTTTGAAGAGAACTGTGAAAGGGTGTGCAAAAAGGGTCAGCAACATTTGCATTGCTTGAGAAAACTTGCACGCTTCCAAGTTGACCGAACCATAATGACAATGTTTTATCGGGCTTTTATTGAATCTGTTTTATCCTTTTCTTTAGTGTCATGGTTTGGTCAGATAAAACTGAAACAGAGGAAATCCTTGGATCAGGTAGTTAGATGGTCCAGTCGTTTGCTTGGTGAGCCACAGCTGAGCCTGACATCCCTGTACACCAGACAAGTACAGAGGATGGCTACCTCCATTTTAAATGATGACTCCCACCCTTTGCACTGCCACTTTCAGCTTCTTCCCTCAAGACGGAGGTTTGCTGTCCCAAAAAGTAGAACCCAGCGCTACAAAAACAGCTTTGTCCCTGCTGCTGTCAAAGAGTTGAACAAGCTGTAAAAATATATTGCCCATAATTTAGGTACCTATTTATTAACTCCATTTTATATTTACTTATTTTTGTAGGATGTTACTTGGGTTCTAAATATTTTATTGGGTTTTAGACCTTTGAGTTTTTAACCTCTTTGACTAGTTTTTAACTTTTAATATGATCCTTCTCTCTTACCTCTGGTTTTTCTCCCATCTCTTTGTCTTTTTATACCCTGATTTATGGAGCCTTGAGTATTTTTATCATGTTTATAGTCAGCTTCATATGTGCCTGTGTTTGTGTCTATGTTGAATGTAATTTGTGGCTTGTATATATGGATGTCACCAGACTGCAAAACAAATCTACCTACGGGTACAAATAAAGTAACCTGAACCTGAACCTGCCCCCACAGTGTCATAGATGCAACAACAATCCTGCTTGCAGCTTGATATGACAATTTCAGTGCATTTATTTTTGTTGTTCTTACCTCTGAATTTTGAGGAAATGTCTCCTCAAAATTCCAATGCTTGCTCTCATAATGCCATTTCAAACTGTAAATCATTATCATAGCTGTGGTCTCCTGGCATGTTAGGTACATTGGTCTTGTGGCGGTAGGAGAGAGAACAAATGCAAACTGGTCAGTCCGTTCGTCTGTGAATTGCCAAGTTTCAATGTCCACTTTTCTTTTAGCAGCAAACTTGGAACATGCCATTTTCATTCAATCTAGGCTCCCCCTGCCGCTACTGCTCCAAAAGTAAATGTAAAAACCAGGGGCGGACTTAGGCCATTTGGGGCCCAAGGCAAAGGCAGAAATGGAGTCTTACTTTTTCTTTGTTCTACACTTTCTTTTCAGGCCTTATTGAAATCCTACCTGAAACTTATTGTCCGCAGAAGTCTTCAAATGACGATATCATTCAGGCATCAAGAATTACATCTGCAGAAAACAAAGAAGTTTAACAAATTTAATGTAGACTCTTGTCTATTATAAAAAAAAATAACAATTCACATGGAAGATCTGTTGCTTGTTCACACTTACCAGTCCCTCCAGGATTTTGCAATATTGCAGTCGCACTAATTCACGCAAAATCTGTGATGATTTAATGTTTTTGAGGAGACTTAAATGCTGGGCAACCACTTCAGAAGAACACTCAGACGCACATGAAACGTTACGCCACTTTAATGAAAAAACTCAAACCCTATACACAACACGTGGCTTTAAGGAATAAATGCACACGCCACAATTAATGAAACCCGCAACCAAGATGCCACACTATATACAGGAAAACAGTTGCACGCTGGAGCCACATGCAGCCTAGGATGAAAGAGAGGAGAGGAATGATTAGTGATGGGAATGACAACTGAGGTAATGGGTCTTACGACACTGGCAGAGAGCCTGGCAGTGAACTCCAGCGTAGGAAAGGTGAAGGGGTCTGGAGGCTGCAGGACAGGAGGAGGAAGGGCTGAAGAACCAGGATGGAGAAGCCATTGTCTGGAAGGAGAGATGGCTCAGGTGAGTGTACAAACACAGCTCCAGAGACGTACCACTGGAGGCGACAGCAAACCTGAGTGGAGGAGAAGAGAAGGTGAGATAACTTTGAATAATTAATTTTTTACACAACAAGAACAACTGTTGTGAGGCAGCACAAACCAAACAATCCAGCAGAAAGCTCTTCACATGCTGGCCCTTAAATAAGCTGGTGAATCAGGAGGCAGCAGGTGTGTAATCACACAGGTGCGCTGATGAGCTCCGGAGCCAGGAAAACAGATCATGACAATGCCCCCCCTTCCCAAGGGACGCCTCCTGGCGGACACCCGGACTTCTACAGATGGGCAAGGTGGAACGCCCAAACCACGCCCTTGTCGTGGAAGTATGATGATGGAATCCAAGATCTCTCCTCAGGATCATAACCCTTCCAGTGTACCAGATACTGCAGCCCCAAACCTCAACTTCCAGAATTTGCTGGATGGTGTAGGTGGTACGTCCATCGATGATTCGGGATGGGGGGGGGTCTGGTGGAGGGGACAAGGGGCTGATGGAGAGAGGTTTGATCTGAGAAATGTGGAAAGTAGGATGGCTGCGGAGGGATGGGGGCAACTTCAGCCGGACGGTGACGTCACTGATGATGTGGGAGATCGGGAACGAGCCCAAAAAGCGAGGGGACAACTTCTAAGAGTCCCCCTTCACCGGTACCTTCTCGGCGGATAACCAGACCCTCTGGCCCATGGAGTATTTGGGCGCCGCCACCCGCCTGCGGTTGGCATACAGGTGATTCCACTCGGACGATCGCTGAAGAGCCACCTGAGTGGACCTCTAGAGGCGGCGACAGCGACGGAGACGCACACTGGAGGCAGCAGCAAACCTGAGTGGAGAAGAAGAGAAGGTGAGATAACGGAATAATTAATTTTTTACACAACAAGAACAACTGTTGTGAGGTGGCACAAACCAAACGATCCAGCAGAGAGCTCTTCACACTCTGGCCCTTAAATAAGCTAATGAATCAGGAGGCAGCAGGTGTGTAGTCACGCAGGTGCACTGATGAGCTCTGGAGCCGGGAAAACAGAACCAGGAAGGGAGAAGGGAGGCACACTCACCTGATCATGACAAAATCAGGCCATTGCTGCATCTTTTGAGCGATGTTGCAACTTTGTCCAATCACCACAACTTTCCCGCAATTTTGGCCAGTCCTCGTCAGCTTCCACCAGTTTCGCCAATCAAAATTGTCCCTTAGTAGTACTCAAACACTAAGCCTAACCAATCAAATGCATTGCTGCACCGTGCTCACTTCTGTGTTTACAATGCATATTAATGGAACACATCAGCAGAAAACGGAGTGTGCGATTTGAAAAAAACATTCACCTGTGAGTTTTCCTACACCATCCTGTACTCCGTCTCCCCTGGCTGGTGGACGTCTCCCCACATCTCTGTCTTGACCACATGTACAAAGTGCCGGGTTTGTGTTGAAAAAAGTCCACCTGCCTGAAAAGCACTCTGTTGTGGAGGCGCGTGTGAGGAGAGACACCAAAACACAGACTTAGATAGACAATACAGAGCAACAGAATAAATTATTTCTTTTTGCTCTGCACTTGGTACTGAGCGGTTGGGCACCACTGTGGTCAGGGAGTTTTCAAATGAAGCTGCTGCCAATAATTTCAAAATCTATACTGGTTAACATGCAGTCAATGCAATTTAGCTGCAATTTAGCTATTGTAATGGATAATTATTTTTTCATCCTTTCATCCAAACCCCCCACCTTATCATGGTGGGGGTTTGCGTGCTCTAGTGATCCCAGGATCTATGTTGTCCTGGGCAATTTGCCTCTGGTATGGTTACCCAAGACAAACTGGTCCTGGGTGAAGGGCCAGACTAAGAACGATCCAACAGACTCTCATGATGAATGCTAGAACAAGGATTCAGTGTACCTCGCCCAGTATGGGGTTACTAGGGCCCCACCCTGGAGCCAGGCCTGGGGGAGGGGCTTGATGGCTAGCGTCTGGTGGTCAGGTTTCCACCCATGGGACCCAGCCAGGCTCAGCCCGAAGGAGTTACATGGGTACGCCCTCCAGTGGACTCACCACCTGCAGAAGGGACCATGGGGGTCCGGTGCTATGTGGATCAGGTGGCAGTCAAAGGCGGAGACCTTGGCGGTCTGATTCCAAGCTTCTTAAACTGGCTTTTGGGATGTGAAATGTCACCTCTCTGGTGGGGAAGGAGCCTGAGCTGGTGAATGAGGCTGAGCGATATCGGCTAGATATAGTCGACCTCATCTCAACACACAGCTCCAGTTCCGGAACCAGTATCCTGGAGAGGTGCTGGAGCTTGGCTTACTCTGGAGATGCCCCGGGTGAGAAGCAACGAGCAGTGGTGGGTATTCTTGTATCCCCCCCCACCTCGCTGCTTCTATATTGGAGTTTTCCCCAGTGGACGAAAGGGTTGGTTCTCTGCACCTTCAGGTTGGGAAACGGGTCCTGACCATCATTTGTGCCTATGCATCAAATGATGGTTCAGAGTACCCACCCTTTTTGGAGTCTCTGACTGGGGTGCTGGAGAGTGCACCTCTTGGAGACTCCATTGTCCTACTGGGGGACTTCAATGCGCACATGGGCAACGACAGTGAAACCTGGAGGGGGGTGATTGGGAGGAATGGCCTGCCCGATCTGAACCTGAGTAGTGTTCAGTTATTGGACTTCTGTGCTAACCACAGTTTGTCCATAACAAACACCATGTTCAAGCATAAGGGTGTCCATATGTGCACCTGGCACCAGGACACCCTAGGTCGCAAGTCGATGATCAATTTTGTTACCGTGCCATTAGACCTGTGACCGTATGTCACAGGAGCGCTTCGTGGATTGCTGAAGTTGCACTCCAAAAGTCCCCCTCATCACCTCCTCAAGATGCTGCCGTAGCTCGTATACCTGGGTGAGCAGCGGCATCAGCCCCAGATATTTCCACAGACCGGGGTACATCCGGAACAACCCAACAGCGATATCCAACAAACAAAAATTGACCTCCGGGAAGTTGGTGGCATGAGCCCGAGAAACAAAGTCCACAGCTCAGTTAGCCACTGTGCACTCCTCCGGGCTCAGACCATAAACCGAAAAGTCCATAGTAACACGGGCTAGGGAAAACACAAAAGAGGGAAAAAGAAAAAACACACATGCACTACTTCCCCGCTGGGGTTTTCACTGGCCGAATTATTCTGTTGTGTCCCCGTGCGCTTTTATGCAGTGCATGGAGGATTAAAGACTAAACCCAGGCCCAGAGGAAGGTTAGTATGTATTTATTAAACAACCAGTGAATACAGTCCAATAAACAAATAGATAAATGGCACCAGGAGTACAGGGAAAAACTGCGAGGACACTCAATGGCACACCAGTGAGTACAAACAGGAGAAAAGAGTCCCAAGGCACAAGCAGACGGAACTGCGGCGGAAGAACGAATGAATGAGCCCAGGAAAAACCTCCAGGCGTGACTGGAAGGCAGGGGTGAAGCATACAGTACTCACGGGGGCTGGAGCAGACCAAATTAGTCCAAGTACAGTCCAGGGTGTAGTACAGAAACAAAAACAGAAGAGAAGACTAATGATATGCTGAGTGATGTGGTACCACATAGCAGGCAGGGCATCTAGTCAAGCATCCATAGTACAGGATAGTCCACACGACAAATGCTGAGCGTGCAATAACTCGGCAATCACTACTGGCCGGGCAGAGCTTAAGTAGTCAGAATCCAATGGCCAGAGTGATTGCCAGTGTGAAGGTGCGTGGGTGTGAACCTGAGCAGGGAGAAGGCAGATAATGACAGATTGAGATCACCTGTCTGTAGCAGGCAGGAAAGGGAGGTGTGGCCACTAGAAATAAATAACACAAAAATCAAACACAGACTGCGGGAAAATAACAAATGACACAAACAATGACCCATGAGCAACTCGTAACTGAGGAGCATCAAAAATACAACAGAACAGATTGAACAGTGAAACCCAATATGGAACTCAGAAGGATACGTGAAACACAGATAACCATGAAACAGAGAGATGCCATAAAACCGGGCCCGGCCTGGTTCATGACAATCTACTCTTTGAGAGTATACATCTCCTCCCAGGCTGAAGTGAAAAAGGTTGTTTTGATAAAAAAAAATTCTGTGCTCTTCCCTTTTTTCCATTTCTCTGTACCGCTCAGATAACTTAATTTCTATTTTGCTGCTATTCTACACGCTGTACGGTTTGTTTGCAATGCAATGCACATGCGCATGTTTCAGAAACACCATGGAAGAGTCCAACAGTCTGAGGAGAAGGGGGGAGGACGTTACGTTCATGACTTGATTTGCCGTTTATGTACTGTAAATATTGGTGTTTCTTTATTTTGTCGGACATCATGTTAAATATGCTAAACATTAAAAAAAAATATAGGGCTCCTAGTAGATCAGGGCCCTTAGCAGATTGAGGACTAAGGCAGTCACCTACCTTTGCCTAATGGTAAGTCCGCCTCTGGTGCTGACCTAACCAAAACATGTAGTGAAGGAATCACGATGGGTTGGAGCTTGCAGAATTTCGGTTGAGACACAAAGCTCTGGTTGGCACAGTGGCAATAGGACGTGCAGGGCTGGGTTCCATCCCACAGTCACGCTATGATCAAGTCCAGGGAAAGTACAAACACCAGTTAATCCTGCAGGAGGTGAGAGCAGGTGTTGAAGAAGCGAGGACTAGCAGGATGGTAGGCATGCGGCAGCAGGGGGCATGGACAAAATGCAAGGAAGCAGTGGTAAAGAAGCTGACCTGGAATGGTATCTGGCATGCAGAACCTCAGCGCATCCAATTTATGCTCCGAGCAGTATATGATGTGCTACCCAGTCCGGTAAACCTGCATAGCTGGGGCAAGAACGAGCTGCCAACATGTCCTCTCTGCCCAGGAAAGGGCATGCTTGAACACATCCTCAGCAGCTGCCCAACAGCTTTTGGTGAGGGCCGATATCGCTGGCGCCATGACCAGGTGCTAAAGTTTGTAGCGGAGACCATCTCCAACGCCATGGCCAACAATAAGCAGGTTGATAGTCAAAGGAAAATCACCTTTGTTAGAGCTGGAGAGAGGCCCCAACCACAGCTTAGACCAGGGGTGGGCAGTGAGGGCCATTCCACTGCAGGTTTTCTGTTCTACCCAGTCTCTTCAGCAGGTGTTTGCTCAGATCAGCTTCAAGGATTGCTAATCAGTGAAAACACCTGCTGAAGAGACTGGGTGGAATAGTAAACCTGTAGTGGAATGGCCCTCCATGGCACATGATTGCCCACCCCTGGCTTAGACCATCAGTCAGCCTGCTGTCTTCAGCTTCAGACTGGGACCTGTGAACTGACTTGGGCAAGCAGCTTAAGTTCCCTGACTATAGAACACCAACATCTCTTAGGCCAGATGTGGTACTTAGATCTTCCTCTTCCAGACAGGTCCTGTTAGTGGAGCTCACAGTTCCCTGGAAAGAGTGCATGGAAGAGGCCAATGAACGCAAACAGCTCAAATACCAAGAACTGGTAGAACAGTGCCAGAGGAATGGTTGGAGAGCATACTGTGAGCCCATAGAGGTGGGATGTTGAGGCTTTGCTGCCCGCTCCCTGTGCAAAATTTACACTCTCCTTGGTATCAAAAGAACTACTAAAAGGAAGACCATCAAATCTGCCACCGAGGCTGCAGAAAGAGCCTCTCGGTGGCTATGGATTAAGAGGTCTGAATCACGGGCCAATGCTGCTGGGACACAAGTCAGGGTCTGATCAACCCTGGCTGGATTACCTGATTGAGGGTGTCTGATGTTGTGAGACCTGAAACACCCAATGACATCAGGAAACATCACTGATGATGTGTCCCAGCGCATCCATGGATGTATCTATTCACCAACAGCTCGTGGCCACAAATATAATTTTTCCCCACAGCCAAAAGGCACACACCAGAAATCCGGCACGGTGCCGGAAAACTTCAAGCCCTGAGTTTGTATGTTCTCCCTGTGTCTGCATGGGTTTTCTCTGGGTATTCTGGTTTCCTCCCATAGGCCAAAGACATGCAGGTTAGGTTAACTGGTATCAACTATTGATTCTAAATTGTCCTTGAATGTGAGAGCGAATGGTTGTCTGTTTCTCTGTGTTGGTCCTGTGATGGACTGGCGATTTCTCAAGGGTGTACATTGCCTCTCGCCCAAAGATGCTAAGATAGGCTCTCTCCCCACCCCACCCCTGACCCAAAAAGGATTAAGTTGTAGAAGATGGATGGATGGAGATAAGATCAGACAAACCTTTATTAGTCCCACAATGGAGAAATTACAGGATTGCAGCAGCAAAGACAGAACAGCACTGAAAGCAATAATGAATGATAATAAATAAGATTCAAAATTGGGTAGAAAAAACAGTATATATACGTATATATACAGTATATATATATATACAGTATATATATATATATATATATATATATATATATATATATATATATATATATATATATATATATATATATATATATATATACACATATATATATATATATATACTGTATATATATATATACAGTGCAAGAGCATTGAAATTGTATTTACGGCTTTGCATTTAAGTTAAATTACCCAGCAATATATAGATATAAATCCAGACAGCATATTTCACAGTTGAATGAACAGTGTTGTTGCCACCTTCAATAATAATTGTAATTGTATTAGTAATGTATTGGAAGGGAGCAATCCCTGCTGTGCAAAGTAGTGGCATTAAGTACAGTCTCTATGAGCAGTGCAGATTATAAAGTCTGACAGCAGCAGGTCGGAAGGACCTGTGGAACCTCTCCCTTGGGCACTTCAAATGGTGCAGCCTGCCACTAAATGAACTCCTCAATGCATTAAGCATGTCCTGCTTGGAGTGGGGCTTGGACTTTAGCAGAGATGACAGCTTAGCCACCATCATTGGATGCGCCTAACGTGCGCGCCCAATGTCAAGTCAAATTCCTTGTGTGTTTACTTGTAAATATACTTGGCAATAAAGCTGATTCTGATTCTGATTCTGATTCTGATCCTCCTCTCTCTCCTATCTCCTCCACTGGGTCAAGGTGGCTCCCCAGAACAGCGCTGGCTTTTTTGATCAGAATCAGAATCAGAATGAGATTTATTGCCATTGTTCATGTAGTACACAAACTAGGAATTTGTCTCGGTGCAATGCTGCACTGATCAGCCTGTTTAGTCTCTTCCTGTCGGCTGCTGTGATGCTGCTGCCCCAGCAGACCACTCCATACGTGATAGCTCACGTCACCACAGAGTCATAGAAGGTCTTCAGGAGTGTTCCCTGTACTCCAAAAGACCTGAGTCTCCTCAGGAGGAACAGCCTGCACTGCCCCTTCTTGTAGAGCACGTTGGTATTGTGTGACCAGTCCAGTTTATTATGCCTTGGCAAAACTGAGAGGCATATGGTAATCAGTTAATGCGTCTGTGTGTGTGTGTATGTTTGTGTGTATACATCTCTGTCCATCTGTCTGCCTCTCTGTTTCAGCTCGCCCAGTCAAAATTAAGTGGAACTAAAGGCTTGTATCATTGTATCGCCATATTTTCTCAACTTTTAATTTGCCAGAATTCCGAGATAAGGCTTTGTTTTCAAAATAAAGACAAATTTAACTCACCTTTAATGTCAATGAAGCCCAGGCAAATGGTATTGTAATAACTATGCCAGGCCCCTAGAGGCAGCAGTGTGACTTTTTACAGCACATGGATGACTTCCTGTCACAGTCGGTCTCTAGCTGAACTGTTATGAAATAGCAGTTACTGAAAAAAAAACATGTATTCAGCAACTACACCATTTATTCATCACATCAATTGTTTTCGCATTGGTTTTGCTATTTAGTTTTGCAGAGGAAGGATGAGGTAAAACTTGTTAAAAACTCACTAAAAATTACAACTCCCAACATTCCTCGCCCGCAAATGGTTGCAGTGAACTGCGCATGCGCCCAGAAACTCCCGCCACAGGAACGTACTGAGCAATCCGCCAATACTGAGTGAACAAATGTCTCTTTTTGCCTGTCCATTTTCTTCCTCTGCCACGAAACAGCAAAAGCTCCTGTTTGTCTTGATTGTCATTGTAGTCACGTACCTCCATCGCTTCTGCCATTTAAAATTTCTGCCACTGTGCTCTTCTTTTGTTTGGATTGCAACTGTTCAAATCAGTTTGGTGGCTCTTGGCTGCTGCCAACAGTACGGGCATGTGAACTGCAGATTATTTTCACTGCGCATGTGTGTACTCCAAAACTACTGGATGGATTTGGATGAAATTTTTACCACAGGTGGTCCTTGGGCTAGAGAGGAATCCATAACATTTTGGTGATGATCCAAAAATATATACTTCCACCAAGGCTCTGGCACTGAGGCATCAGCACCTTGGTGCTTTTTATTGTTCAGGTGAACACCCAGGTACTTGTATGATGTCATCATTTCAATATCTGTTCCCTGGATATTTACCAATGCTGTGGGGGTGGGGGGTGTCCACACCTGAGGCAGTCCACCACCAGTTCCTTGGTCTTTCCTGCATTGATCTTGCGGCAGTTCTGCAGGCCCCAATCCACAATGTCCTGAATCAGTCCTGTGTTCTCTGAGTCATCCTTATCAGAGATGAAGCTGATGATGTCATCAGAAAACTTCTGTAAATGGCAGTGTGGTGTGTTGTATGAAAAGAAAGCAATGTAGAGACTGGACAGGAATTGAGCCAGAACTGTTCCATGGGGGGCCCCCATACTGCAAATGATGATGTCAGAAAGACAGTCCTGGATCTTCACAAACTGTGGTCGGTCTGTGAGGAAGCTCAGGATGCACGATGACAAGTGCTGGTCCATCCCTTCACACAGCAGCTTGTCCCTCAGGATCACTGGTTGAATGGTGTTGAAAGCATTGGGGAAATCGAGGAACATGGTCCTCACAGTGCTCTCAGGCTTCTCTAGGTGAGACAGGGAATGATGTAGGAGGAAGATCCCTGCATCCTCCACCTCAATGCCATGCTTGTAGGCAAACTGAAGTGGGTCTATCGCTGGTCTCACCAGGGGGCGGAGATGGGCGAGAAGCAGCCTCTCCAGGGTCCTCATCAGGTGTGATGTGAGGGCTACTGGTCTGTAGCTGTTCAGGTCCTTGAGGTGTGGAGTCTTCGGCACGGGTACCACACAGGATGTTCTCCACAGCTGTGGTACCCTCCCCAGCTTCAGACTCAAGCTGAAGATGTGCTCCACAATCCCGCACAGCTGGTCTGCACAGGGCTTGAGGAGTCTTGAGCTGATGCTGTCTAGACCTGCAGCCTTCCTCGCTTTGATCTTCTTCAGCCCAGATCTCACCTGGGTCTTAAGTGAGGAATAGACTGGGGCAGGGGAGCTGTGTGCTGGGAGGAGGGGGCGGGGGAGTTGGGCAAGTGAGGGGAAAGTGAAAGTTTCTGGTCTGAAAAAAATAAAGAGGAAATGTCCTGATAACCCAAAGGCTGGTATGACCTTCTCAAACAAAGTAATTATTACTACTCCCAGTAAACTACTACCCATTTTACCACCACAGAAGCTGATGTTTCCACCTGTTATGATCCAGGCTTTGGCCTTCTGTCCTTGCCCAAGCTTTATATTCATTTGTGTCTTCTCTGTGCTTCCTTGATTTGTTTTTTGTAATTGGCTATGATTTATCATTTGCATTTATTGCCCTCTGTGTTCCCCTGAGTCCCCTTGTCACGGTCTTCTGTGTCATCTCCTGTTTGGTCCTGGGTCTGTGTGTGTTTTCTGTTTACCTATTGTTCCAGCTCCTCTTGTTTCCATACCCATAGCCACTCTCCCTCGTGTACTCTGTTCAGCCCTTGATTGTCATCCCAGCTGTCCCGTGTTTCCCTAATTAGTTTCCTCTCTATTTATGTTGTCTCCTTGCTTTCAGTGATTGTTGAGTCATTAACGCCATTTGTCATTTCCGCTTGTTGTGCTCTAGTATTTCCTAAGGTTTCCTCCATGAGTGTTATTTGCTGTACATTTTCTAGTTTTTTCCAGCCCCCGTGCTGTGTCTTTATTTTGTTCTTTTGTGTCTTTGTTAATAAATCACTTCTGCACCGAAGTCCAGCCTGCGCCCTGGGTCAGTCACTCCACCTACACCTGCCTTCCAAACAGCCGTTCCCAACAGAATGACATAACCAAATAATAACCCAGCAGGTATGGACTTCTGGGGGGTAAGGCTGGACACTGATGAGGTGTGGGCAGCTGAGACAATAGAGGACCTCATCTCACTCGCCTGCACCTCTCATACTCCTGAGGCTGTCCTGAGCTTTCTGAACATTGTGCCTAAGGTGATCAACACTACCCCCAGCCTGCGGAGCTATCCGGAGCTGGTTGGACTCTTGATTTTAGTATTTAATCTGCAGCGGATGTACCAACACATGGTGGGAGACTTACCATCTGCGCCACAGCCTGTGCCGATAATGAAGCATCCCCAGGCTCCGGCATCTCCCTCCATCTGCTCCCATTCACCAGTTCCAACACCAGCCTCACCAGTCCCACAGCCACTCCATGGGCTGGAGAAGAGAGCACCATCTGTGTCGCTGCCTATGCTGACAATAAAGCATCCCCTGGTCGCGGCATCATGGGAACCTGCGCCGATGGTAAGATGTTCCCTGGCTCCACTACACATCTCCGCTCGCCCAGCACCAACCTTCAGCTCTCCAGCCCCTGTGCCATCCTCTCCAGCCCCGCAATCACTCCACGGGCAAGAGGAGAACTCATCTGCGCCGCAGCCTGCACCGACGATGAAGCGTCACCAGGTTCCGGTGCCTCTGTCAACCACACCTCCTCGCACCACTCCAGCTCCACGTCTCTCTCTGCCTGCAGTGCCGGCTCACACAGCTGCTGTGCTGGTGCCCTTGCCCACTGCTGCTCTTCAGACTGCCTCATCCGCTGTTCCGCCAGTGCCTCCAGAGGCCATCACATCAGCTTCGCCAATGTCTTCCATGGTTGTCATGCCACCTGCAGCTTCACCAGAGACCGGCAACCCAGCAGCAGTGAACAAGGAGTTAAGGCAAGTGCTTTTTCATTTAACATCTATTTCAGAAAAGACTTACCTTGCTCCTACTTGAGGGGGGGGGGTCCCAAGTGCAGTTTCCAGCTGCCCCTGGGTCCTCTCTGCTGGCCTCTGTCGCTGGCAACTGTGGTGACCCATCTTGTGTTTCTTCCTCCCCGTCCAAGGTGGCTGCGGCAGGGATGGAGAGGGACACTTCAGCTTCAGCCATCCCCAAGGTGCACACAACAGCTCCAGCCATCTCCAAGGTGTGCACAACAGCTCCCGCTGTCTCTGAGGTGCACACAACGGCTCCCACTGTCCCTGAGGCACACACCACAGTTCCAGCATTCTCCGAGGTGCACACCACAACTCCAGCAGTCTCCGAGGTGCACACCACAGCTCCAGCAGTCTCCAAGGTGCATGCCACAGCTCCAGCAGTCTCCGAGGTGCATGCCACAGCTCCACCACCATCACCTGAGCTGCACGTTCCACCCATCATCCCAGAGGTCATGGGACCTCTACCCATTGTTCCAGGGGTCATGGGACCTCCACCCATCGTCCAGGAGGTCATTCATGGGACCTCCACCCATCATCCCAGAGGTCCGCTCTACCCGTCACCCAAGAGGTCAAGCAGGCCGCTCCGCCTTTCCTGCCTGGGGTTGCTGCTCCCTGGTTGCTGTTAACCCCTGTGCTGAAGGCCTCTCAGGTACTGTCTCTAGATCAAAAACTTCTATGTTGTTACCTCTAGAGCAAAAAACATCTATGTTATTTTCTGTGCAAGAAGCTCCACTGTTGCCATCTACTGAGCTGAAAGCTTCTATGAGGTTTTCTCCAGCACAATAGACCCCTCGGTTGTTGTCTTATGAACTAAAAGATTCTCAGTTTTTATGTCAAGGGCAAGAGGCCCCTATGTTTTTTTCTCAGCTAAAAATTCCTATGTCATTGTCTCCTGAGCAAACAGTTCCTTTGTGGTCTCCAGATCAAAAGGCTCCTTTGTCATCACCAGAGCAAAGAGCCCCAATGTCATCTCTTGAGTTTAAAACCCCCATGTTGTTTTCTTTTGCGCAAAAGGAACCTATGTTATCTCCTGAGTTTAAAACTTCTATGTTATCTCTAGAGAAAGAAAATCCAGTGTTGTTTTCTCCTGAACTTAACACCTGTGTTGTCATTTTGTCCTGAGGTTAAAATACCTGTGTTGTCACTATCTCCTGAGTTTAGGGGTACTATACTTTCACCTTCTGAGTTTAAAGTGTCCATGTCGACACCTTCTGAGGTTAAAGGCTCCGTGTTACCTCCCGAGGTTAAAGTTTCTATGTTGTCACCTCCTGAGGTTAAGGGTTCCATATTATCACTTCCTGAGGTTAAAGGTTCCATGTTACCTCCCAAGGTCAATGGTTCCATGTTTCCTCCCGAGGTTAAAAGTTCCATGTTCTCCCCTGAGGTTAAAGGTTCCATGTTATTCCCAAGGTTAAAGGCTCCATGATGACACCTCCTGAGTTTAAGGATTCCATGTTTTCTTTGCCTGAGTGCAAGCTTTCCTTGTTATCTCCTGAATGCAAAATTTCCATGTTATCATCATCTCCTGAATGCAAGTTTTCCTTGTTGTCATCATCTCCTGAGTGCAAGATTCCCATGTTTTCATCTCCAGAGCTGAAAGGTTTTTTGTTATCTTCTCCAGAGGTTAAAGTTTCTGAGGATAAAGTTTTCATGTCATTATCTCCTGAGTAGAATGTTTCTGTGTTGTTGTCTTTTGTTCAAGAGGCTCCTAGGCTATCGCCCGTGTTAAAGGTTCCTGAGCTTAATGCCTCTACGGTACCGTGTTCTTTCATCATGTGGCCTATGGACTGTGTCAGACCGCCTGACGCACCGTGTTCATCCATCTGGTGGCCCTTGGACTTTGCTAGGCCACCCGAAGTAGTCTGTTTCCCTGCCTGGTGGGCCATGAACATTGGTAGGCCACCAAATGCATCATGCTCCCTCTGCTAGTGGTCATGAGATCTTGGGCGACCACCTGATGGACATTTATTTTCTTCTTTGGCGTTATTATGTGAAGATTCCTGTTTTTTGTTTTTCTTTTTCCCACCGTGCCTTGTCCCCCTCCTCCCGCCCGTCTTGGTGTTTCCCTGTTTTCCCTTTTGTGAGGGCGTCTGGATTCCACCCCTTAAAGGGGGGGGTACTGCTATGACCTGGGCTTTGGTCTTCTGTCCTTGCCCATGTTTTATGTTCATTTGTATCTTCTCTGTGCTCCCCTGATTTGTTTTTTGTAATTGGTTATGATTTATCATTTGCATTTATTGCCCTCCCCTTGTCATGGTCTTTTGTGTCATCCCCTGTTTGGTCCTGGGTCTGTGTGTTTTCTGTTTACCTATTGTTCCAGCTCCTCTTGTTTCCGTACTGATAGCCACTCTTCCTCATGTGTGCTCTGTTCAGCCCTTGATTGTCATCCCAGCTGTCCTGTGTTCCCCTGATTAGTTTTCTCCCTGTTTATGTTGCCTCCTTGCTTTCAGTGATTGTTGGGTCATTTACGTTGTTTCTCATTTCCTCTTGTCATGCTCCAGTGTTTCCTAAGGTTTCCTCTTTTTATTTGCTGTACATTTTCTAGTTTTCCCAGCCCCCGTGCTGTGTCTTTATTTTGTTCCTTTGCGTCTTTGTTAATAAATCACTTTTGCACCAAAGTCCAGCCTGCGCCCTGGGTCAATCACTCCACCTACACCTGCCTTCCAAGCAGCCGTTCCCGACTTCACCCTTTTATGCAATACATATGAGGCATTTGGAGGGGGGGGGTAACCTGCAGAATACACTTATTAAGCTTTGACATCCCCAAGAACATACAGTATATGTATGCATTTTTAAAGTGACACTGCCAAAAATCACGTTTTTTTTTCTTAACATGTCTGTAGCATGTTTTTTTATGACTTATAAGACATATCAAGAGCGAAATCACTCAAATGTCTCATGTATCTGTTTTTATGCTTTAAAGTTTCACTTAAGCCCTGCCCTCTGAAAGAAGGCAAATTTGTACGTAACATTTTTGGTGACGTAACTGTAACGGGTCTGTCATGTTGAGCCAATCAGGGCTATCTGGCCTAATTGAAGTTAGCCTCCAGGCCCAGTTAGCATTTTGGCCTGCTGCTTTACCATTAAACTGCTTTTAAAGATCGGTGCATTTTCAGTCATTATCCTGGGCCACCGTGCATACAACTGAGCACATTCTTCAACTGATAAGTCTTTTTATTTATTTTGTCTACCCACATCCGTGTGGGATAGTAGTAGTAGATTAGTTTATTTGACAGGGACAGTGCAATAAACATAGACAATTAATCAAAGACAATCAATCTGATGTGTTGCACATAGAGTGTATAGCTATTAGCTAATTTGCAACTCTTGTCCCTGGATGGGCTTTAGAAAAAAGAATCAAGATAAAAAATATACACAATAACCACATACATCAATGCAGAAAAATTATAAATACACAATTATAAATATTATAAATATTATAAATACACAAATATAACAGCCTGACTCACATTTAACATAAATATTATAAATATTATAAATACACAAATATAACAGCCTGACTCACATTTAACACATATAACATAACTCACATTTGCCTATTTCAGGCCTTCCTCCCTCCGTCACTCACTATAAACAAACACATTTATTCCTTCCCTTCATTCACTCTCACTTTGCAGACAAATAATTCATACATGAGTACATTCTTGTTTATTTTTCAGCAAGTTTTTAACATTTTTAGTGAATGTTTTAAAGTCCGTTATTATTTTAATTTCATTTGGCATTGTGTTCCAGATGTGACTGCCCTTTATAGAGAAAGCTGTTTGTCCAAATGTGGTTCTGCGGTGGAATATTTTACAGTTATTGTTAACAGAACTCCTGGTGGCTCTGCTGCTGTCCTGTCTTTGGACAAAACCAGCAAGTGGCTCGGGTGCTGATTTATGGAAACATTTGAACGTTAATTTCAGAAGACAGAGGTCAATGAAGCTCTCAAAACTCAATAGGTTGTATTTTTTTAAAACATTACAGTGATGCCACCTAATGGGCTTTTTGTCCAAGATTTTTAGGGTTTGATTATATAATGAACCTATATGTCTTATTGTGGAAGGGGCTGCTTGAGCCCAGACTGTCAAACAGTATGATATATGAGAAAAAACCATAGAATGCATATACAGTGCAGCTGCTTCGTAAGGTATGTAATATCTAATTAATTTAAAGCAGTTCAGATTTTTTTTTACTGTTTTTGAAATTTTCTTTATATGAAGATTAAATTTGAGTTGAGGATCTAGTACAATGCCAAGGTATTTGAATTCTGTAGCTAAACTGATGTCATGATCATGTATATTAACGTTAAAATGTTGCAGGTTACATTTTTTGATTGAAAAGCACATTGAGACTGTTTTCTGAAGGTTCAGCAACAGATGGTTCTTGAGGAGCCACTCTTGGACATCAACCATACTTGTAGACAGTACATCTGCAGCCTGTGCTGGAGTCTTGGCAGCTGTGTAAATAACTGCATCATCTGCATAAAGTTGGCATGTTGCAGCTGAGCAGTGTAACGGCAAGTCATTAATAAAAATGCTGAAAAGTAAAGGACCAAGAATGGACCCTTGTGGGATACCCATGTGGTTGTTTAAAAATGAGGATTTATCCTGGTGAACTTTTACACACTGTTCTCTATTCTGGAGATAAGATGCAAACCATTCTAATGTATTTGGGGAGAAGTTAAAAGATACCATTTTGGATAAAAGCAAACTGTGGTTTACAGTATCGAAAGCCTTTTTGAGATCTAGAAAAACAGCTCCTACCACATTACCCCTGTCCAAGGACTGTTTGACGTTTTCAATAAGGCAACAATTTGCTGTTTCTGTTGAGTATCCTGGTCTAAAACCAAATTGATGTGGATGAAGAAGTTGACTGTCTTGTAAGTAGTCTATCAGCTGTGTAGCTACAACTTTTTCAAGAACCTTAGATAGGACTGGTAAAATAGAGATTGGGCGGTAATTGCATATATCGTCTTTACTGCCTGATTTATGAACTGGTATGACGACAGCTTTTTTCCAGCCAGATGGAAATGTACTAGACCTAATGGAGAGATTAATGAGATGAGTCAGTGGTTTGATTAATATTTTGCTGTGCATTTTGAGAAAGGAGGTGCTCATATTGTAGATATCATTAGTTTTTGAGTTTGACAGTGTTTTAACAATACCAGCAATTAACTTCTCATTTACCTCATCGATGTGAAAAATATCTGTTGGAAGTATGGAATTTGTGTTGTTGAGCACATTTGGCAGCACAAAAATTTTTGTTAAGTCTTCCACAGAGCCCACAAAGTGTGAATTAAATTCATTTGCCAAAGTAGCCTTGTCACTGACGGTCTTGCCATTGATTCTAAGTTCCTTTACCCCCTTCTGATCGTTTTTTTTATTAGTTAAGTTATTTAAATGCCTCCATAGGGAACTGTTGTTACCCTTTGCATGATCTATCAGTTTATTGTAATAAGATATTTTTGATTTTCGCAGCTCATGTACCACTTTATTTCTTAAACTTTTGTACACAAGGTGATCATTTTGTAGTTTGGAGGTTAGTGATGTTTTCAGTGCATAGTCTCGCCTCTTCATAAGTTTTCTTATTTCATTATTTAACCATGGTAGGCTAATCTTCTGTTGTCTACTTTTAATTTGCTTTGAAAATTTTTCTATAGACTTTGTGATTGTTGCAGTTATAAAATTACAACAATCATCTACTTCACATGTTGACATGAGCTGCTCCCAATTTTGATTCTCTAAGTAATGTTCAAACTCCTCATTTTTTGATTTGGGGATAATAAAATTTGATTTGTCAATATCGACTCCCCCAAAATACTGTAGTCGCTTTTTAGTAAGTTTCCTGACAGCAAGAACCATGTTATGATCTGAGAGACCAGTTACAAGATTATAGGTTCTGGTTATTCGTTCTGGTTTATTAGTAAATACCATGTCAATAAGTGTTCTGGATTGTTTGGTTATCCTGGTGGGTCCTTTGATGATTTGCTGGTAATTAAATTTAGTCATGAGGCTTTTCAGTTTTTGTTTGTCTTTTTTATCAGACCAGTTGATATTAAAGTCACCATGAATTATTGTTTCTCTGTTCTTCTCAAGTTGTTTAACCAGATCACTTAATTCATTATAAAAGGAAGAGTTGTGTGATGGTGGGTTGTACACTACTGCAATGTTGAAATTCATTACCGGAGAGAGACATACATTAACAGCTAAACATTCAAGTGAAGTATTCAAATCAACCAGTTGACATTTATATTTCTCTTTGATGTAAATTAAAACACCTCCTCCCCTCCCTACCTGCCTGTCTTTTCTAAAACACTGGTAGCCCACAATATCGATCATATTAGTGTCTATGTTACTGTGTAGCCAGCTTTCTGAGAGACAAAGGTAGTCCAGATTTGAGTCCAACAGCAACACCGAAATCTCATCTCTTTTGGGGATTATGCTCCGTATGTTTAAATGACCGCCGAGGATCCCCTTTGGTTTAGCCTTGGTGTCCCAAAGAACTCGTGCATGATTAACAGTTTGGAAAAATAAATGTTGTTTTTGCTTTTGTACAGCTCGGTTTTGTGCTAACCCAGTGGTCTGCTGTTTAATAGTGGCAGGTCCAGGGTTAAGGTGAATATCTCCTGCCAGAAGTAGCAGAACTAACAGAACTTTAACTGTATATCCTCTGCCATATTGTGATTTTTGCTTAACAGCCATGTTTGCCTTAATTTGGAAGTTTTTGCTCAGGGCTTTTAAAGACCACATAGAGTGTAGGGTGAGATGTCCAAGCCCAAATCCATACAGATAAAACTTTTTAACTTCACCTTTGGTTGAGTTTGTCGGAAAATCCTTCTTGTTGCAGGTCCAGACACACAAAGACAAAACGAAGAGGAAGTAGAGAAGTAGAGAAGGCTTATTAGTGGTGCCCATCAGCCCACTTTTTAATCCGGTGGCAGCCATCTTCAGTCTTTCTTGGAAAGAAGGAAAAAGAAAATCTGTGGATAGTAAAATAAATTCTGCTTATATCGCCAGAATCTGATCCGATCGTCCTCGAATCCAGCTGGGCCTCAGCTAGCCAACTAGCCCCTTCCGTTGCTGGTCTCGTTGCTCATAGTCGCCGTAACTGGTCTCCCGTCCCGCTCCTCCAACCAAGTCTCGTCACACACCGCCGCTGCCACCGAGCTCTGCTGAGGTCACGGTAAGTCCTCCGCTAGGCACCGCCACCTACCGTCGTCTGCCTGGGTGAAATCTCTGCTGAGCCCCGTCAACAAATAGCCGCTTGCCGGGTAGTATCTCCGCTGGGCCTCGCAGCTGGGCTTCGATTCAGGCTGGTGTAAGGTGGAATGACTGGCGCCAGCATTAAGCTAACTAGCGTTAGCTTAGCAATCGCTTCGGGTAGTCTCGTCGCACACCACCGCTGCAGTCACGGTAAGTCCTCCGCTGGGCACCGCCGCCTACCGCCGTCTGCCTGGGTGAAATCTCTGCTGAGCCCCGTCAACAAATAGACAGACACAAGACAACATTTGACGCACTTTACACATAATTCATCATATAAAAAAATATAACTTAAATGCAGTCATATTGGGATTAGATGCTGAAAAAGCATTTGATTCGGTTGACTGGTCTTTTCTATATAGAATCTTATCCTGTTTCAATTTTCATAACAACTTCATTAGAACTATACAGGCATTATATAAAAAAACCAACAGCTAAAATAAGGATTAACGGTAATTTATCATCATCTTTTGAACTGGAAAGAGGATGTCGTCAGGGCTGCCCCCTGTCTCCACTGCTCTTTGCAATCTTCATAGAACCTCTGAGCCAATGGATAAGACAAAATCAAAAAATTCAAGGTATTACACTTGGTTAGAAGGAACATAAAATAGCACTCTTTGCTGATGACATTTTAATATACCTAGGGCAGCCGAACACTTCTTTACCAGAACTAACCTCAGTTTTTTCAGAGTATGGAAATTTATCGGGGTACAAATTAAACATGCATAAAACCCAAATTTTAACATTCAACTATGACCCAAATCATTATTCACTAAGCAAACTCAAAACTAACTGGGAGTCGGAATCTATGAAATATCTGGGGGTCAATATCCCGAAACAACTCAACAAAATTATATCACTAAACTATGATCCACTGGTGACAAAAATAAAATCTGACCTAGCAAGATGGAATATGATACCATTCTTAGGTACTGCACAAAGAATTGAAGCAGTCAAAATGAATATACTTCCACGTCTTCTATACCTTTTCCAAACAATACCGGTAGAACCTCCCAAAAAAACATGGCAGGAGCTGGACAGAAGGATCTCAAGATTCATATGGCAGGGCAAGAGACCTAGAATCAGATATAGAACCTTACAGCTAAACAAAGACAAAGGTGGGCTCGCGCTGCCAAATATCAGGGACTACTTTAAAGCCGCACAAATTAAAACTTTAGTAGAGATATGTAACCCAGTCTACACTGCACAATGGAAGGAGATCGAATGCCAAATAACAAGTGACATCCCCCTACAGGCAATAATAGGGAACAATGCCTTACTTAAGCTTTTGAATAACACTAACCCGTGGATAGAGACCCCGCTAAAAATTTGGTTTAAGATAGTCAGAGAGAATCAAACTAAAGAGCCCTATCGACTTCTGCAATGGATTGCCTATGATCAAGACTTTACTCCTAATAAAACAGACACCAGATTTAAAAAGTGGAAGGAGAAAGGGCTGATAAAATATTACGATTTTTTTAAAGGGCAAATTTTGAGAAGTTTTGAAGATTTGAAAAAACAAGGTCTAATAAATCAAGACCTTTACAGGTTCTTCCAGCTTAGACACCACATAAACAATATACTTAAAAAGGAGGATTTGGAAAGGGCCCAGTCAGGTGTTCTGAAGGTCTTCTTAATGGCATATAAAGGGATCCCAGGGATCAGATACATTTCTAAAATATACCAAGGTCTTCAAGACTTAAAAGGAGACAACACATCATATATAAAAGAGAGATGGGAAAAAGAGGGGAATTTCACTTTACAACTGGAAATATGGGAAAAGCTAAATAAACAGCAATGGAAAAGTACCTCATCCCTGCAGTGGAGAGAATTTGGATGGAAAAACTTGGTAAGATTTTTCAGAACACCTGCACAAAGCAAATTTACCCGTAAGGGATTGAATTGTTGGCGCTTGTGTGGTGAAAAGACTGCAAATCATTTTCATGTGTTTTGGTCATGCCCAGTTATCCACCAATATTGGACCAATGTACAGACAATATTGGGGAAAATATTCAAAATAACAGTTCCCTGTATGTAGGTAGACAGATCCTGGCGTTTGAAGGAGGTGGAAAACTGAAAAGATTTTGACACGAAACTGTAAGACAATGAAAGATTTTTTTGTAGATAAAAGGGCATAAAATACCATTTTAGACCATGCAGATTTGTTTTTATAGGGGATTTATATCCACCAGAGTATGTCTTTAAAGACCAAAACTCATTTCTGCGTTGTTTTACAGCTCCTCAAAGAAGTGGTTTGTAAAGCTGTCTCTGAAACATTAACATGCCCTAATCTGACTGGGTAAAGGTTTCTTGAGTGGGCCAGTCACAAATGAAAAAGCAGTCAGGGTGGATTTGTTTCATTAACTTGAAAGAACTGATAGTGGCACTTCTTGGTGTGTGATGTCACAAGTGTATTCAGTTCATTTCTTTAAGAGCTTCACTAAATAACAGTGTTGTTTTGTTTGTTTTTTTGTTTTTTTTTTTTTTTTGTGAAGTGTATATTTCAATATTTTGGCATTATTTGACCCATTGCTGTATTTTATAAATTTAAATCAGCATAACAACCTGCAAAAACATGCAGGTTTAGGGCGCTCGCGCACACAGCGACCAGCAGCCGGTGGCTTGTCACCAGACTGCAAACCAAATCTACCTACAGGTACAAATAAGTAACAAAAAAAAATAAATGAATAATAATAATAATTTTGCACAATATGGGGTCTTTGAATTATTGTTTAAATCAAAAATACAATTGATAAACAAAAACAAAATTAGTGCAAAGAAAAGAAATAGAAAGTAAATTCAAAATTAGTACCTCAAACATCGATGCAGATTTTTTTTTTAGGCCAAAAACTGAAGTGGTTCTCTCCATCATTGAGGTTGTCAACCCCTGGAAAAAGTGTATAGACTAGAGTGCTGTTGTTAAAAGGGCTTTTATAAATACAGGTCCATTTACCACCATTTTGCTTTTGATTCATGGTTTAAAGGAACACCAAGCTGCTCCACTCTTGCATAATTCAACAGCTTATGGCCTCAAGTAAATCTACTTCTCACGACGACTTTGCCAACTGTCCTTATTAGGTAACAGCGTGGCAAGACTTTCAATTAATTCACCACCCTGGCAGCTCCCCTTTACTGTACATGTTAATCGACAGGCCTCCTGCCAGACATGTTTGCCAACCAGAACAGATTGGACTGAGCCATCAGCTGAGGACATAACAGGGATAACTTCAGTGAATCATCATCAAAGAACATACTTGGGATGAATTAATGGAAGTCTGAGTGGAAGCGTTTTGTTCTTGAATAACAAAAGGCAGTAATTGTGCAGAAAAAGTTATAAAGCTGTGCTGTGGTGGCACGGGTGGGGGATTCTCCACCCAGAGAAGGCAGCTGAGATAAGGGGGAACAATGGACTGGAGGAGGAAGTGCCACCGGGGGGTCTCAAACAAGACAGTATGGACTATGCACCCCCTGGGGAGAGGAGGAACTGCCAGAGCCACTGGAAGAGAGAAGGGTGTGAGCAGCGGGGCCAACGTTATGTTATGTTAGTGTGCCACACAGGTCTTTGTTCCAAACAGTGTATTATGGCCGGGCATTCCGGGTCTCAATGCATGGAATTAAAGGTATAAAAGAGGAATGCACAGAGACCCAGGAGCTCTTTTTACTGTACTGTATGTTGGAGATGGAATAAAGTTCATGTGTCGTCCAGCTCGTTGCCTCGCCTGCTTCCTTTCTCCACATTGGTGACCCTAAGACGTGCCATGGAAAGTGAGCGGCCACTGACGATATGCTTACATGGACGTAACTTTCAGTGGGACTTTGTGGCAGCTGCATGTTCCACCCCCATTTTAGGCGCAGATTTTTTATGTGCTTAAGGGTTGTTAGTCGATGTTGCTAAAAGGAGATTAGTAGATGCTGTCTCTTTTACCTCACTGCCCTGTAGTGAGGTAAAAGCTCGGGGAGCTGGGTCGACAACACTGGCTAACGTTATAGCTCCAGGGGGTAAGTACCAACATTTGCTCACACAGTCCCCAGCACTCATGGTCCTGACTTTTTTGGCTACGATAACAAAACACGGGGTCGAACACTTCATAACAACAAAAGGCCCGCCGGTGTTCGTGCGACCTCAGCGCTTGGACGCAGCTAAACTGGCCAGCGTGCGAGAGGAGTTTGCCAACTTAGAGCAGTTGGGCATCGTCAGGCACTCCAACAGCCCGTGGGCATCCCCGCTACACATGGTGCCTAAAGCCGACGGGTCGTGGCAACCGTGTGGCAATTTACGGTACTTGATTAACGCCACGGAACACAATCATTATCCCATTACACACATCCAGGATTTTTCCATGCACCTAGCCGGGGCACGTGTTTTTTCGAAAGTGGATCTGTCCGCAGACACCATCAGGTGCCGGTGCGCGCGGAAGACGTTCCGAAAACAGCGGTAATAACTCCTTTCGGCCTTTTCAAGTTTTTACGCATGCTGTTCGAATTAAAAGGGTGGCGCAGACTTCCCAGAGGCTGATGGATGCAGTGCTTCACGACTTGTCCTTCGTTTTTGTCTACTTAGACAACATTCTGATAGCTAGTGTGTCCGAAGAGGAGCACATCACCAGTCTCAAGATGGTTTTCCAGAGGTTGGAAGCACACAGGCTTATAGTGAACCCGGCGAAGTGCCAGTTCAGTGTGCCTGTGATTGATTTTTTGGGCCACCACATTTCACTGGAGGGTGCTATTCCGCTACCGGATAAGGTGTGCGCCGTGTCGAACTTTCCACATCCACAGACCGTGAGGGCCCTGCAGGAGTTTTTGGGGACAGTCAATTTTTTATAACCGTTTCCTTCCCCAGGCAGCCCAGCTGATGCAACCGTTGTATGCCGTGCTGAAAAAAAAGAAGCCCGCAGAAAACGTCAACTGGACTACCAAGCAAGTCCAGGCTTTCACGAATGCCAAAGCAGCGCTTGCAGATGCCGTGTTGCTAGCTCATCCGGATCCGTCGGCACAGATAGCGCTCGCTACGAACGCATCTGATGTTGCCATAGGAGCAGTGATAGAGCAGTATGTCTTCATTTCGTGGCAGCCACTCACATTTTTGAGTTGGACTTTGCGCGACAGTGACCGCAAATACAGCATGTTCGACAGAGAGTTGTTGACTCTACACCTGGCGATGCGACATTTCCAGTTTTGGCTAGAAGGGTGCGAGTTCACCGCATTCGTGGACCATAAGCCGCTGATGTACGCAATGTCCAAGGTCTCGGAACCGTGGTTGGCCCGGCAGCAACAACATTTGGCCACGATCTCAGAGTTTACGACCAACATTCAACATGTTGCCAGTAAGCTCAACATCGTGGCCGATTGTCTGTCACACGCGTTAGTCTCCCTGGTCTACTTGGGAATAGATTTCCCTGCGATGGCTGCGGAGCAAGCCAAGGACACTGACATTTGATCGTCCCAGTCTGCGCCTACTGGGTTAAGGCTGGAGAGCAGGGTGGTGCAAGAAGGGTGTCATCCCTTGCTCTGCGACGTCTTCACCGGCCGCCCGCACCCAGTGGTTCTGAGCTCTTGGCGCCGTCGCGTTTTTGAGTCGGTCCACTCCCTTTCACATCCGGGAGTGTGCACTTTGGTGAAGCTAGTGGGGGCGAATTTCGTCTGGCCGTGCTTGTGCAAGATCGTGAAGGAGTGGGCTGCAGCTTGCATCGCGTGCCAGCGGGCCAAAGTGCACAAGCTCACCAGAGCCCCCCTCAAGCCATTCCAATTCCTAGCCAGGAGGTTTGACCACATCCATGCAGATTTAGTGGGACCCCTCCTGTTGTTGCAAGGTTGCACACACCTTTTAACAATCGTGGACCGCACAATGCACTGGTCTGAAGTGATTCCACTGGCTTCTACCACGTCCGTAGAAGTAGCTTGTGCTTTTTCGTCGGCTTGGGTTGCAGGTTCGGATCCCCGTCATATATCACTTTCAACAGGGGTCCACAATTCATTTCGGAACTCTGGTCCACGATGGCCCAGAGCCTGGGGGTCAAAATTCACCGCAGTACCGCGTACAACCCCCAAGCTAACGGGTTATGCAAGCGTTTTTATAGGTTGCTTAAAGCAGCTCTCAGAGCTTCACTCATGGACACAAATTGGGTTAACCGCCTGCCCTAGGTTTTTTTAGGGTTGCGCTCCGCACCTAAGGAGGATTTGGCAGCCTCCCCAGCAGAACTCATTTTTTCTCAGCCGCTGTAGATCCCCAGAGAGTTTTTACCGGAAACCCCGTGCCCAAGGCTGATCCATCCATGCAATTTTTGCACAATACTGAGGCCTTTAACGTTCTGGGCTCATCCCACCATTGTTTTCCCCACACTTTCATCCCCAAGAGTTTACAGAATGGCAGCTTTGTTTTCGTCAAGTACGATGAGCACCGGACTCCGCTGCGCACACCATACAATGGACTGCTCAGGATGTTGGAACCTGGGGTGAAGCATATTGTGTTAGACTTGGGGGGGCATAGGGAGACTGTCTGCATCGACAGGCTGAAGCCCGCTTTTGTGTTGGCAGACGAGCAGGTGGTGTTGGCCCAAGCTCCCCGGCACGGACGTCCACCATTGGTGGCTCCGCAAGTTGGTGTTCCCTCAGTAGGAACCTGCACATGTGAAGCTGATGTGTTTTCCCCCCCTCCCTTTTTCCCTCCACAGATTGACGTGCCCTCCTGTACACCTCACCAGCAGGGTGCTCCGACCCCCCGCTACAGCCACTATGGGCACCAGCTCAAGCCCAAAGGATGGGGGGGGGGGGTTAGTGCCCTTTCTGGGTGTTCGGTGGGGGGGACTGTGTAGTGGCATGGGTGGGGGATTCTCCACCCACAGAAGGCAGCTGGGATAAGGGAGAACAATGGACCAGAGGAGGAAGTGCCACCGGGGGGTCTCAAACAGGACAGTATGGAGTATGCACCCCCCAGGGAGAGGAGGAACTACCGGAGCCGTTGGAAGAGAGAAGGCTGTGAGCAGCGGGGCCAACGTTATGTTATGTTAATGTGCTACACAGGCCTTTGTTCCAAACAGTGTATTATGGCCGGGCGTTCCGGGTCTCAATGCATGGAATTAAAGGTATAAAAGAGGAATGCACAGAGACCCAGGAGCTCTTTTTACTGTACTGTATGTTGGAGATGGAATAAAGTTCATGTGTCATCTAGCTCGTTGCCTCGCCTGCTTCCTTTCTCTACAGTGTCACTTTTACTTTCTCCCATCTTGATCATAACACACACCCTATGGCATTAAAAGCAAGAAGAAAATATTTTTCACCTGCTTTTATTTTTCCGGACTTTTCAGATGTGGTTTTTATCTAGACCTCCAATCATTAAAGAGACTCAGGCCAGACTAATACTTTGTGGAGGGACTATGAAACATGAGCTGCTGTGACTCAGTTCAAGGACAAGAAAATAGGAATAGTGAAACGTGGAAAAAGAGCAGCACAGGTGAGTATGATCTTTCAGTTTCCTGAAACTAAATCATTTGACCTGGGTTGTATATATCCTTTTAGTGGTGATAGTGGTCTGTCAATAGAACTTTCTTCAGCATGTCTTTGAGACACTCAGGTGTTGTAGAATGCAGATTTAGGTCAAGAGGCAGTGATGCAGCAAATTTCCTCAGGGTCATGAGAGCAAAGCTGCCATAAATCATTGTGAAGGTCAAACACCCTAGGATGACAGTAGAGAGCATGGAGGGTCAAAGACTGCGGGGGGGGGCACACCTCTGAGCTGTGAACAAGTAGGGCTGCTCCTCTTTTCTCCTCACTCTTCTCTCACCACCAGACCCATGTCCTAATTATTACTTTTTGTGTGTCACCTAAAGTTTTCCAACTCTTACTGAACAGGGGTGGCCTTGTTTTTTCAGTGTTCTCCAATTTATCTCCTTGTGCTGCATTACTTTTTGTTCCTGCTACAAACTGTAATGTCAGAATGGGGATTATGGGCTTCATTTACAAGGGGGACCTGATCAGAAACTCCACTTACATGTTTATTCTCATATGATATAAACCAATCAATCATAAATGTATAGGACTCAGTGACTGTGTGCTTTCTTTGACCAGCAAGAAGGAACAAGAACAACAAGTTACTCTCACTTTGCAAACAAAACTTTTTAAACTGGACACAGTGTTTACGCTATGTATGAAAAAACCAAAATGGAACAATATTTCGCAGAACGCAAATGACCACTTCAGTGAGAGTGTTGCAGGTGGAGATAGGAGAAATGTGTCTGGAAAAGAGAAGAACAAAATAGTAACCTACTGGACAAACAGAGGACATAATGACAATCATTCAATGCAAAGTATATTAAAGCCTCGTCAGGAAAGAGAGCAGAGGTAGATGAAGAGCTCTGGCTGAACAACAGAGGACAAGGTGGATGAACTACAGTAGGAGAAGCTGATAAGTGCCAAGTCTAACAGTGTCTCTTTCTTTTGTCTCATGATGGATTCTGGAGGAAATGTCTGTGGACTTCAGGCTGTTAAAGGAAATAAGGAAAAAATGTAAATAAGAGTGAGGTCAATAAACATCTCAAGAGTAATTATCCAGAATTCATAAAGGTTTACAGGACACTGATGCATCCAAAACATTAAAAGGGTCATTGACTGAAAAATTGTGCTTTTGTAGGTTTTAATCTCATGAAAGGCATCTATTGGTCAGATGATTATCAAAAAGTATCACAACGCTCACTTCTCTTAAAAAAAAAAAAAAACACAGCCTTCACACTATTTTTCACTCCAAAAAGCAAAATTAACTGTTCTGGATTTGCCACAGGATGTCATTTACATTGCATACATAGTTAACCCAGCCAGCGTGCGCTTGATACCCGCCTGCTGTTGTTGTTGACCAGCCTTGCTGTCAGTCATTTGAACAACAGTAACCTACCATGTTACCTTACTAAGTCCGGTTTATATTATTATTTTCTTTAGATTTCAATCACCCTAATAGTCCGTAAGGCGGACTACTTTGTAGTCCGAAATATGGTATAGTACACCAAGGGGTATACGTACCCAGTTCGTTCCCCAGCCCATCATGCTGGTTTGTCATGGGGATAGTGACCCCATCACATAAAAAGCTCATTACTACTGAAACCAACAGCCCTTGCTCCATAAACCCCTATCTCAGCAACGAGGATGAAGAATATCAACATAGGCTGCAACAGAGGCCAACAGCTGATGACATGATGAAGATGTTGGATGAAAGCCAACTGGAAGTTTAACATCGGAGAACCCAATTTCTCGGCCCCAAAGCTATCACCAGAATTGGTGTTTACAACATGCATACATTGAACCCAGATGACAGGCTGGAAATGATCAGTAATATCCTACTGAAATACAAGATGGATGTCCTGGGCTTGTCTGAAGTTTGTTGAAAAGGGCAGGGAATATGTGATTCTGGAGAAAACTTCTCTGGTGGAAATGATAAATGCCTTCATGGTGTTGGCATTCTGCTTTCAAAACAAGCAAATAAATGTTTATTCTTGTGGAATCCCATCACGGTGCGAATTATGGCAAGGCTTCAGACAAGATTCTGTAAAATGACCATCATCCAAATGTATGTTCTAACAGAAGTCGCGGATGACAATGCCAAAGATGCATTCTACGACCAACTTCAACAATGCCTAGACAACATCCCTAGTCATGATATCAAGATACTGCTAGGTGACTTCAGTAATGAGATTGTTCGAGACTGAACCAGTTTCGAAGACACCATCGGTCCTTTTGGCTCAGCTTCTGTTCATAACAACAACGGAGAGAAATTCATGTCGTTGTGCAGCATTGAAGGACTCAACATCATGAACACCTTCTTCAAACACAAACAAATCCACAAAATTACCTGGACATTACCAAACGGGATAACTAAAAATGAGATAGACTGTATCTGCATCTCTAAGAGGTGGAAGAGCACTGTCGTAGATGTTAGAACATACCGGGGTGCCAAAGTAGGCAGTGACCACCACCTCCCCATGGCCAAACTGAAAGTGAAACTAAAAGCTCTCAAGAAATCTGTAGGAAGGAAAAAGTTTGATGTGTCGAAGTTAAAGGATCCCCACCAACAAGCAGAATTCAACCTGGAACTGAGTAACAAGTTCTCAGTGCTTGCGGATGATTCTGGTGACATCAATGAACAGTTTGAGAACATCAGGAACTGCATCCAAGTACCAACAGAGAATACTATCGGGTATGTAAGAGGAAAAAGGTCTGAACAATGGATCAGCAATGAATCATGGAAGCTCATAGATGATAGAAGATGAGCAAAGTTGAATAGATAAATAAAACCATCTGAGGTGAACATGCAAAGGTATAAGAACATTGACAAAATGGTAAAAAGATCATGCAAGAAAGACAAGCAGGTATGGTTGGAGAGCCTTACAACTGCCGCTGAAAATGCAGTGAGAAAGAATGACAGCAGGATGCTTTATCAACTTGTCAAACAACTGTCTTCAGACAACACCAGCAAAATAGTTCCGATTGTGGCTAAGAATGGTGCCACACTTCAAACCCCAGAAGAACAAGAACAAAGATGACGCATACATTTCAGTGAGATGTTAAACCAACCCACACCGGATGACCCAATCACGGAGGAAGAAGTGCCATCTAATATCTACTACATCAACATCAGCACAGAACCTATTATGTAAACTGAGGTAAGACAGCTCTAAAGAAACTGTCGAACAACAAGGCAGTCGGTCCTGAGGAAATACCACCGGACCTTCTCAAATATGGCTCAAGTGCTCTGACTCCTCAACTGACCAGCCTCTTTAACCAGATCCTAGAAACTGAAATTATCCTGAATAGTTGGAAGCTAGGAGAAATTGTAAAACTGACATAAAAAGGAAACCTTGGAGACTGCAATATCATCATCATCATCATCATCATCGTCACAGCAGTTTGTCGGGGGCGACAATGACTGTTTCATTTAGGTCTGATCAGATTCCTCCATGCAGCTCTGTCCTTTGCCTTCCGCTGTCAGGAACTCCTGACCTTGTTAACCCGGGCGACGTCCAAGCCGGTATGAGTTGCTTTCTGACTGACCATTTCATGAAAATACTTACAAAGTATTTGAGTAGCTTTTGCTGGACTAGTGGCACATTCTTAGCTGATAGAGGTATTATCAGTGGCAAGGACAGGCCAAGACAAACTGACTCCGGTATCTGTTGCAGTGACTGACCAGATGATAGGTTTGTTTATCTCTGCTCTTTGTGTAGTGCATGTCACGATGCACCGACTGGCAAAAGTCTGCCACAGACCTTGTGACAGATGTGCTTATCTGCCAGGATGTCCAGTCTCACCTCGTGTAACTGGAAGTGGTCCACCACAGACCTGTGACAGATATTGTTTTTAGTTCTACCAGGATGCCCAGTTTCACCCTTCACGCCCTTGGAAGGGCAGGGTTGCCGGTTGAGTGGCCAACGGCCCAACCCATGAGACAGGTAGTACCAGTTTTCATGGTTATCCGGTAGCAAACAAACCAATGCCTGACCTGACATAAAGAGACTGCAATAACTTGAGGGAATAACACTGGTCTCCATGACAAACAAAGTTCTTCGTTGCATATTACTCACACGAAGCAGGGAAGCTCTTGACCAAAAATTGAGAGTACAACAAGCTGGTTTTCAATCTGGTAGATCATGCAGTGAACAAATACTTACCTTGACAGTGACTGTTGAACAAACATTGGAATTTCAGAACAAGCTGGTCACCAACTTCATTGATTTTAAGAAAGCCTTTGATTCAGTGCACCGAGTGTCATTATGGATCATCATGAGGCATTACAGCATTACGGCTAAGTTCTGCAATATCATCAGGAACATGTATGAGAACGCTTCATGCACTGTCAAAACAGATTCTAGACCATCAGAACCCTTCCATGTGACGACCTTCCATGTGGCGACATCGATTGGCTGATTAGGAAGTGTGACGAAACGGAGTGGGTATACCATTCAACAAAAGAAGATTGCTTGATCTAGATTTTGTGGACGACATCACCTTATTAACAAGCAACGAAAGACATGCAGGTGTTGACAAACACCTTGGCATTTTTTGCAGGCAAGGTGGGTCTCAGAATCAGTGAGAAAAAAAGCAAGATCATGTTTGCAGGAGATTTCCAACAGACACAGGATGTGATGTGTAACAACAATGCACTCAAACAGGTAGACAACTTTGCCTACAGTGGGGTAAAAAAGTATTTGGTCAGCCACCAATTGTGCAAGTTCCCCCACTTAAAAGATGAGAGAGGTCTCCAATTTTCATCATAGGTAGACTATGAGAGACAAAATAAGAAAAAAAAAATCTAGAAAATCACATTGAATGATTTTTAATGAATTAATTGGTAAATTCCTCGGTAAAATAAGTATTTGGTCAATAACAAAAGGTCATCTCAATACTTTGTTATATACCCTTTGTTGGCAATGACAGAGGTCAAACGTTTTCTGTAAGTTTTCACAAGGTTTTCACACACTGTTGCTGGTATTTTGGCCCACTCCTCCATGCAGATCTCCTCTAGAGCAGTGATGTTTTGGGGCTGTCGCTGGGCAACACAGACTTTCAACTCCCTCCAAAGATTTTCTATGGGGTTGAGATCTGGAGACTGGCTAGGCCACTCCAGGACCTTGAAATGCTTCGTACGAAGCCACTCCTTCGTTGCCCGGGCGGTGTGTTTGGGATCATTGTCATGCTGAAAGATCCAGCCACGTTTCATCTTCAATGCCCTCGATGGTGGAAGGAGGTTTTCACTCAAAATCTCACGATACATGGCCCCATTCATTCTTTCCTTTACACGGATCAGTCGTCCTGGTCCCTTGGCAGAAAAACAGCCCCAAAGTATGATGTTTCCACCCCCATGCTTCACAGTAGGTATGATGTTCTTTCTCCTCCAAACACAACAAGTTGAGTTTTTACCAAAAAGTTCTATTTTGGTTTCATCTGACCATATGACATTCTCCCAATCCTCTTCTGGATCATCCAAATGCTCTCTAGCAAACTTCAGACGGGCCTGGACATGTACTGGCTTAAGCAGGGGGACACGTCTGGCACTGCAGGATTTGAGTCCCTGGCGGCGTAGTGTGTTTCTGATGTAGCCTTTGTTACTTTGGTCCCAGCTCTCTGCAGGTCATTCACTAGGTCCCCCCATGTGCTTCTGGGATTTTTGCTCACCGTTCTCATGATAATTTTGACCCCATGGGGTGAGATCTTGCGTGGAGCCCCAGATCGAGGGAGATTATCAGTGGTCTTGTATGTCTTCCATTTTCTAATAATTGCTCCCACAGTTGATTTCTTCACACCAAGCTGCTTACCTATTGCAGATTCAGTCTTCCCAGCCTGGTGCAGGTCTACAATTTTGTTTCTGGTGTCCTTTGACAGCTCTTTGGACTTGGCCATAGTGGAGTTTGGAGTTTGACTTTTTGAGGTTGTGGACAGGTGTCTTTTATACTGATAATGAGTTCAAACAGGTGCCATTAATACAGGTAACGAGTGGAGGACAGAGGAGCCTCTTAAAGAAGAAGTTACAGGTCTGTGAGAGCCAGAAATCTTGCTTGTTTGTAGGTGACCAAATACTTATTTTACTGAGGAATTTACCAATTAATTCATTAAAAATCCTTCAATGTGATTTTCTCGATTTTTTTTCTCATTTTGTCTCTCATAGTTGAGGTATACCTATGATGAAAATTGGAGACCTCTCTCATCTTTTAAGTGGGAGAACTTGCACAATTGGTGGCTGACTAAATACTTTTTTGCCCCACTGTACCTGGGAAGTATCATAGCCAGCAATGGAGACTCAGAAAAAGATGTCAGATCTCGAATAGCAGAAGGCACTGCATGCTTCAGGAGGTTGAACAAGATCTGGCAGGACAAGAAACTGTCCTTGGACGTCAAACTCAAGTTGTACACGTCACTTGTGTTATCCACAACCCTGTACGTCTCAGAGACTTGGAGAGAAATGGTGAAAATAAAAAACCTAGTGGACGTATTCAATACAAAATGCTTGAGAAAAATCCTGCACATTAGTTACCGCGACAGGGTTGCAAATGTCGATGTATACAGAAGGCCCAAGGAAAACACGCTGTGGCAACAACCTGTGGCACACATGGTAGCTGACTTCAACCCAGCTGGTACCAGAAAGGTTGGCAGACCAAAGCATGCCTGGAGGAGGACACTCCAGAAAGATCTCAGTTCTGTCTCCTTGAACCTCACTGATGCCAAGTCTCTTGCTGCCGAGAGGGATAAGTGGAGGGAGCTGGTGACCCTATGTCATTTTGGCAATGGGAGGAACTAAGGTCTAAGGCACAGGTGTCAAACTCATTCCATGGAGGGCCAAGACCCTGCAGGTTTTACCTCCACCCAGTGTCTTCAACAGGTGATCTCACTGAATTTCTTCCCACTGATTGCTGATCAGTGAAAACAACTGATGGAGACATTGGGTGGAAGTAAAACATGCAGGGTCTTGGCCCTCCATGGAATGAGTTTGACACCCCTGGCTAAGGTAAAGGTCAAATAGACATCACTGTTTCCTCCTGGTTCACTAATCCACAGTCGATAATATATCTCATGCCTTTCTGGTTTATTTTGTTGCATTTTTGCCATGATGCTACTTTGAACTCTGTTAGCATTAACTTGGTTAGGCGGTCGGTCGGCATTGGTCATGTGCACAGAGATATAATAGGCTAGAGTGCTAATTGCTAGCCACCAGGCTAGTTTTAGGTGGCCAAGCACAGACGCCATATTGGTGCTGATAAAAAACACAAACAAGCCATTGAGCCACAGAGGCATGCACTGCATTTTCTTCATTTTGGCCTGAAGAAGTTGAATATTATATGAAACAAATAGCATTCATTGTCATGTACAATGTCTGATCATGACAGAAAATTAATAAAAATAAAAAATGTTCAGTTTTAAAAGAGGACAACTATCCCTGGGCATCCACCCTGCGGCATCATGACGTTGCATGTGCGTACATGCCGCAGTGTGGTGCATCGCACCGTTTCCCATATAGATAAGATAAGATAAGCCTTTATTAGTCCCACAACGGGGAAATTCCAGGATTGCAACAGCACAGGGATAGCAACACTCAGAGCAACAATCAGAAGGCAAGAAAAAAAAAAGCAAGCAAGCAAGAGCAGCTAATATACATATGTACATATTACTATAAATATATATATATATACACACAGACACACAGTGTAGAGCATTGTAGCTGGATGGGATAAATATATGAGTATATAAACACACAATACGGAGCATTGCAGCTAGATGGAATAAATATGTAAATATATAAACACACAGTGCGGAGCAATGTAGCTAGATGGAATAATATTTAGATATATAAACACACAGTACGGAGCATTGCAGCTAGGTGGAAAAAATATGTAAATATATAAACACACAGTGCGGAGCAATGTAGCTAGATGGAATAATATTTAGATATATAAACACACAGTACGGAGCATTGCAGCTAGGTGGAATAAATATGTAAATATATAAACACACAGTGCGGAGCAATGTAGCTAGATGGAATAATATTTAGATATATAAACACACAGTACGGAGCATTGCAGCTAGGTGGAAAAAATATGTAAATATATAAACACACAGTGCGGAGCATTGTAGCTAGATGGAATGAATATATAGATATATAAATATAAACATAAACATAAACACACCCACTGCGGAGCATTGTAGCTAGATGGAATAAATATGTAAATGTATAAACACACACAGTCCAGAGCATTGTTGCTAGATGGGATGAAACAGCACAACCGTCTACTTAGTTATCCTACATGGTATGATTATGTGCCCATACATATTCTCACCCTCCGTAGCTACCGGTATTTTCCTAGTTGTATGCCGGAGGGGACCATTGTGTAAGTCTATTGCATCTTTTGCATTCAAAAAGCTATTAGGTTGTTACGTCTTTTTGCTATCTCTGCGAGCAGCCCTGCTTAGGTTGTACAGTCTGACAGCCGTTGGTAGGAAGGACCTGCGAAACCTCTCGGTTGTGCATCTGGGATGATGTAGCCTGCTGCTAAATGAGCTCCTCAGTGCATTCAGTATGTCCTGCATAGGGTGGAACTCGGACTCCAGCAGAGATGACAGTTTAGCCACCGTCCTTCTCTCTCCTATCTCCTCCACCGGATCAAGGCGCTGCCCCAGGACGGAGCTAGCTTTCTTGATCAGTTTGTTCAGTCTCTTCCTATCGGCTGCAGTAATGCCACTGCCCCAGCAGACCACTCCAAAAGTGATGGCTGATGCCACCACCGTGTCATAGAATGTCTTCAGCAGCGCCCCTTGTACACCAAAAGACCTGAGTCTCCTCAGTAGGAACAGCCTGCGCTGTCCCTTCTTGTAGAGTGCGTCAGTATTGTGTGACCAGTCTAGTTTATTGTTCAGATGAACACCCAGGTACTTGTTGGATGTCACCATCTCAATGTCTGTTCCCTGTATATTTACTGGTGCTGTGAGGGGTTGTCCTTGCCTGCGGCAGTGCACCACCAGCTCCTTAGTTTTCCTCGCGTTGATCTGGAGGCAGTTCCGATGGCACCAGTCCACAAAGTCCTGGATAAGCCCTCTGTACTCAGCTTCATCTCCATTGGAGATGAGGCCAACGATCGCAGAGTCGTCAGAGAACTTCTGTAGATGGCAGTGTGTTGTGCTGTGTGAGAAGTCCGCAGTATAAAGAGTGAACAGGAAGGGAGCCAGCACCATTCCCTGGGGGGCCCCCGTGCTACTGATGATCATGTCGGACACACAGTCCCGGGTTCTCACAAACTGAGGCCGGTTCGTGAGGTAGTCCAGGATCCATGATGACAGGTGCTGGTCCACCCCTGCGCGCAGCAGCTTGTCCTTCAGGATCATCGGTTGGATGGTGTTGAAAGCACTGGAGAAGTCAAAGAACATGATCCTCACCACATTCCCGGGCTTCTCCAGGTGGGACAGAGAACGGAGAAGGAGGAAGATCACCGCATCCTCCACCCCAATGCCATGCTGGTAGGCGAACTGGAGTGGATCCATCGCTGGTTCCACCAGGGGGCGGAGGTGAGCAAGGAGCAGTCTCTCCAGGGTCTTCATCAAGTGGGACATCAAGGCCACCGGTCTGTAGCTGTTCAGGTCTTTGGGGTGGGAAGTCTTTGGTACAGGTACCACACAAGATGTTTTCCACAGCTGTGGTACCCTCCCCAGCTTCAGGCTCAGGTTGAAGATGTACGTCACAATCCCACACAGCTGGTCTGCACAGGACTTGAGGAGCTTTGCGCTGATGCCGTCCGGTCCCAACGCCTTCCTCGCCTTGATCTTCCTCAGCTCCGTCCTCACCTGGGTCCTGGTCAGGGTCAGGATGGGGGAGCTGTGTGTTGGGAGTGGGGGGGTGTTGGTGGAGTGGGGAGTGGGCAGCAGGACTTGATGTCTTTACAGGCAGCAGTGGTTGTTGTGCAGTCAGGGGGGAGGGCGGTTGGTCAAACCTATTGAAAAACAAATTCAGATTGTTCGCCCACTCCCTGCCCCCCATGGCCTGGGGGGAGGTATTCTGGAGCCCAGAGATGGTTTTGAGGTTTCTCCAGACCCCGCTGATGTCGCTCTGTTGCAGCTTGTCCTCCATCTTCCTCCTGAAGCTGTCCTTGCCTTCTCTGATCTTTCTCCTCAGCTCCCTCTGTACGGACTTCAGCATCTCCCTGTTCCCCGACCTGAAGATCCTCTTCTTCTCTCTCAGAAGTGTTTTATTCTCAGGGTTGATCCAGGGTTTGTTGTTTGAGCAACACTGTATGGTCTTGGTGGGAACGGATTTGTCCGCACAGAAGCTGAGGTAGCCCGTGAAGGTGTGAATGAGGCCATCGATGTCCTCACCATGTGGATCGCAGAGCTGCTTCCAGGCGGTGGCTTCAAAACAGCCCTTTAGAGTGTCCATTGCCTCCTCAGACCATAACATCACTGTGCGCATGGCCGGGGGTTGTCTGTGCACTAGGGGTTTGTACACCGGCCGGAGATGAACCAAGTTGTGATCCGATCTCCCGAGTTGGGGGAGTTGTGATGAGGTGTACGCCTCCTTAGTGTTTGCGTAGAATAAGTTCAGTGTTTTATTGTTTCTAGTGTGGCATGTGACATACTGGGTAAACGTGGGTAGAACGGGAGACAGTGAAACATGGTTGAAATCGCCTGAGATGAGGAGAAGAGCATCTTGGTGTTCTGTCTGCAGCCTGCTGGTTACTGAATGGATGACGTCACGCGCTGTCCCAGCGTTCGCCGTCGGATTTGCATAAACAACAATGCAGATCACGTGTGAGTGTTCTCTCGGGAGATATGTAGGCCGCATGCTAACAGTTAGCAACTCAATGTCTTTGCTGCAGTGACGTTGTTTAACAGTGATATGTCCCGGTCTGCACCAGTTGTTGTTAACATACATTATCACTCCACCGCCCCTTGCTTTGCCACTGTCTGGTGTTCGGTCTGCCCGTATCATGTGGAAACCCTCCAGCTCAATGTTAGCATCTGCTGCTAGTTCAGTTAGCCACGTCTCAGTAAACAAAAGGAGAGAGCACTCCCGGTATGTGCTATCGTAATGGCAGATAGCCGCTAGCTCATCTACCTTTCCCAGTATAGAGCGTACATTCCCCATAATAACGGATGGGAAGGTGGGTCTGTACCTTATACTCCTTGTCTGCCATCTAACACCAGCCCGACAACCACGTCGTTTTCGCCTTATTTCTCTCGGTACGTCGAGTTTTTTCGTCAGCACCGAGTGGCGATTAAGTGCAAGCAGCTGTTCCCTGCTGTACCATCTCCTGCTGTAAACAGTGGCTCCGTCCGCCGGCTCGGGAGGCATTTTGGGGCGATCTGTGTGTCCGTGATGTATAAAGTGTGTAAAGAAAGAAAGAAAAAAAACTCAGAATTGAGCCGCTGTTGCAAAAGGCAGCCGACTCGTGTGGCGCCGGAAGTACCACATTTACTTCCCCCTGAAAAGCTTAGAACCATATTTGTGAATTAGCCTTAGTAAGGCCAGCAAGTAAACACAAAAACTGGCATATCAGCTAGTGTACAGCTGGTCGTATGTACACATAATGTAACCAAACGGGCCAGTGTAACGGTTAGCCTATTGCCTAGTATGAACAGCATATAGTTGACTGGACCACTGTAGAGAACCACCTAAGGCATATTTCCAACCACAACATTTTTTTTTTATATTTGTCTTAACCTGGGCAACCAGGTAGGCTGCCGGTGTGCCCTCATGGTCGTGTGGGTTATTCTGCCACTTTGAACAGACCATGCATTAACTGAACATGTACTATTGAACTTTAGAGTCAGTGACAGTTCCGAACTCAGTGCTGCCTCTGTTGAACCCCTGATGGGTGTGGCCCTGGCAGCGTTGGCTCAGGCGAATCTGGAGGCCATCTCGCTGGAATCGTGGCCTGCTCACCAGCAAAGTCCCAGTCCGGGTCCCACAGTGGCTGGGTCAGCTTGGTTGCCGTTTTTTGGTCCAGAGCAGGAGATGGTGTTACTTTTCTGAGACAGCTGGCAAGCCATCGTGACCCGTCAGCCATCTGGTAGGTGGCTGGTCCAAGTTGAGCAGTGATCTGCATCTGTGGTGACTGGAACATCTGCAGCTCGTGCGGGCAGTTGGATCACCGGATCCAGACCCAGTCGAGCATCGTGAGCGACGGTTGTTTCCACTTCACAATATGCTGCTGTGCCCTCATCCCATGGCTGGTGAAAAGTGCTATTGCTGGGGCGCCGTCTAACGGAGGACACGAGTGGGTTGTAGACGGCCATAGAGGCGAGCTGGTCTCATCATTGACAGGGTGGGCCCTATGTTCTCCCGGGTCCTGCGTTGATACAGATCAGAACTCCTGCAGCGGGGTGGCAGTTCGGGGAGGTTTACGCCGGGCGAGGATCAGTTCCCAGTCTCCTATGCTCTGCTCATTGTGCGGTGTGAAGCAGGGAGCGGCTGTGCTCATGCCTGGGCAAAGTGGGCTTGGGCAATCAGTGACCTTACAGAATCCCATGTGATCTGTGAAAGAAAAGCCCAGCTTGTGGAATAGATCACATCCCAGAATGTTGTCACCGAGGTGTGTCACTTCAAACGTGAACGCTGGGAGGACTCTTGACCCGTAGCGAACCAAGAAAGTAATGGTTCCTATCATGCTGATTTTTGTGTGTCCATACCCAAACAGTTCCACCACGTCTGGCTTGACTGGTTGCAGAGGAAAGAATTTCTTAACCGTGGCCTCGTCCATCAGGGGCCTTGTGGCAGCAGTGTCCAGCAGCAGTAGACTAACGCCATTCAATTCTGCTGTGCACCACTTATATGGCGTGTTACTGGAGTCCACAGAATAAACGGTGGTTGGACTGGGCCGACAGGGCAAGCTAGACAGCAGGCTTGCAGGAACTGAGCAACACACTCTGGCAAAGTGGTTTAGCTTACCACAGCGTTAGCACTTCTGTCCTTTGGCAGGGCAGGCAGGCGCATGTGTTTGGTGCAAGTGTTAGAGAAATTCTAGCTTAGAAGAATCATCTAAGGCAATGGCGTTTGCGGTCAGAGGAGAAAAAAGGGTATATTCCTATGCAGTGACACAGTTTCACACCCAGAAGTACCAAGTGGAAAATACATAAACATTCTGACAGAGACATTGGCCTTATAAGCCACTGTTTACATATCTAATCTATGACACATGACTACCACAGAAGCTTGGAGTGCCTGCTTTGTCAGCAGAATCACAAGACATAACAAGTGTACAGATAATTTAAGAACACAGTAGTACTCTTTGACATATAGAAGGTCATGTCCCGGTGATTGACTGGCACTAGGTTTTAACTAAGAAGATACAGGGTCATGCGTTGACCTCAGAAAGCACATGCTGGTCACAAGATCAGTTATACAGAAGGTACATATGGTTAAATCCAGATTCAGAACAATGATTAAATGTCATGTCATACCAATATCAGAATAACATAATCAAAAATAGACTAGAAATACAATTTCTCTATCAGCAAGGAAGAGCCACAGTTACCACTTGGTTGGCGTGCTGTAGTGCCTTGTCATCCCACGATGTTCACTTCAAGGTCCTTGTTAGAAGACATGGGGTCGGCGGGCTGGGCAGCCGGGGTAACAGCCTGTAATAGTGGAGCTAAATGTGGGGAGCCAGGGCTGGAGGCTCCTAGCTGTGTTGCTAGCTGAGCCACTGCTTCTAGCTACAATTCCACCGCCCTGGACAGCGATAGGTCGTCCAGCACCATCAGCAGCTTCTCCCACAGCTTCGGGTTGGTGGTATGCGCCGCTAACTGGTCCCGCACCATCCCGTCTTCCAGTTGCACAAATCTACATACAGTATACTAACCAAACAGTGGAAGTCGGCGACATATTGCTGGACCGACTCACCTGTACACCGTTGGCGCTGGAAAACTTGATTCTTCAGACCAAAATGCTCTCAGGGGTGGCAAAATGTCCGGCTAATAAAGCAACACACATTGTAGGTGTCTGCAGGTCCAAGCATCTAAAAAACACGCTGTCCATCAGTGTCGAGGCAATGAATTAGCATGGCACATGGCCTAGCTTTGCTAGCCTTAGCTAAGTCAATGGCGGACACGAACGTCTCAAACGACTCATACCAGTGAGACCAAGGAACAGGTAGCTTACCAGGCAGGGTGAGGAATGGTGGTAGAGGTGTTAACAGAGTGCCCATTATCCTCGTTACCAGTGTTATGTCTGGAAATGAGTGCGGACATGTCCACGTGTTGAGGTTAGCTTTACTGAACATTAGCCAAGTAAACAGTATACAGTGCAGGTGTAGCATGGAAGGACAGAGAGCCAAAGAGGACGACTAGCCCTGGGCAGCTGTCTAATAGTATACCCTGTGGTGTCATGAAGTCACACGTGCGTACACGCTACCACAGCATGGTGTGTCGCACCATTTCCTATATACCACAGGCTTCTCTGTTATGTGCACCTTTACGCGGTGCACAGAGATAAGGACAAACCCGGGCGCTGGATGATAATTTGCACATTTAATAAAGAAAACATCATAAGTCCAAAAATTCACAAAACCAAAATGCTGACAGGAAAACTTACAGGACGATATGATGAGCTCCTGAGCTGCCAGCTCAGGAGGAGACGAGGAAAGAGGATAAGAGGTTATGTCCTGAGGAGCACTCAGTGGAACACATAACCCTCTCACACTAACAATGTAGTAGCAATGACAAGGTGAAATGACAGCATTTAAATAGTCAGCAAGGTGAAGACAAGTGACAACAGGTGTGTGGGTCAGCTCAAGCAGGAGAAGGGAACAACAATTAATAATTGGAATCACCTGACAGAAATCAGAGGTGAGGGAGGCGCGGCTGTCAGCTTGGCAGGCGGCGCCAACAGAAAGTCAGAGACGTCACCAATCCGTGTACTCTTTGTTCTTTTAGTATTTCGTTTGTGAAACGAAAACAGAAAGACCGAAAATAGCTGTTATATCATTCTCCCCTTGTCAAAATAAAATCGAAATTGAGCAAAAACAAAATAACGGGTCTGATTCCGTGTGGCGTCGTTTGCCTTTTATTTTGTTGGTCACAGCCGGAAGTGGTGATGGCAGCAGCAGAACGCCGCCATTTTCAAACAAGCCTGAAAGACTCTGCTAAATCTCACTTTAAAATTGGGAAAATGCCCAAAGTTGCAGCATACAGTAGACTCATGCAGACATCTCCATCTGATGAAAGATGAGAAGGACTGCCAGAAATAGATGTTTATAGAGTTCCCATCACCCAGCAAAGAGGACGAAAGGAGGACACTGTGGATACCGAAGGCCTGGGGAGTTATGAAATGTTGACGTGACCGGCCTCTGTTTTGACCACTTTACAACAGGTAAGGTCTACTTATAAATTATGCTTCTATTACTTTTTTCTCTTTTCGGATTAGTTTGGGCTCCACATGTCAGCTCAGTATGTGATTACTGAGATGATGCAGGTTTCCAGCAGTTTTAATATGACTGGAGTCTCAGATTTTATGTGATATTTAGTATTGATATTTGCATTCTGGGTGATTCTAAGGTATTTGTATTTTGATGGTCTTTTGTATTTAATTATGTCCCACTTTAGAAAGTGATGTTTTGTGAAGATGAAAGCAGGATGTTGTGGACAAATGGATACCAAAGGCATGAGGAGAAATGAAAGGTTGACATGACCCACCTCTGGTAGGTCTACTTGTTGTTGTGAAAGACAGATTATTAAGGTCCACTGGTCTGAAAATTAGGACCAAATTAATTAGCCCTAAATAAATGGACTATTTTTCTTTGAAAATTAAGATTGCATTTATGTCTCATCCACCATAGGGATTCATTAGTTAAACATGATATTTATGGCAGACATAACAAGACTCCAATTTAACTTTTATTGACCATATTATTAAGTGCATATACATAAATACATTAAATGCAAAGTGTGTACACATGTGGTGTGGTGGATGGGAAGGGAGGATGTCATGTTGAATGGTTGAGTTGTAGTAAACTTATTCATTTAAGAGCTGGTTTAAACTGCATATAACCATTTTAAACAATTAGACTTTAGGAACAATGGGCCTTCAGAATATTGATTGACTAGTCACCCAAATTGTACTTTCTATTATTAGTATAAAATGGTCACTAATTTACTGAATTGTTTCTACTATTGATGAGCAATGAGTTTAAAAAATATATCAGAAAAATTTCAAAGAAATTTCTTTTTAAAGGTTACAAATTTACAAAATAAATACCAGGTTTATGGAAAAAACTCACAAAATGGAGAGAAAATCACAAATTTGAAGGGGAGCCCCAAATCTTTCAGAAAACAGCTGGAAAATTCAAGAGAAAAAAAAGACAAGTTTATAAGAAAAAAATATATAAATTCACAAATTTAGGGGGAAAAAAACTCAAACAAGCCAGCGTAAATTTATTACTAAGGTAATGTTTTTAGTTGATACTTTCTTACTAATCTTTTTGGTGACTACTCAGACTTGAGTAATTATAAATTACTTGAATGGTTTCTGACTACTGTACCCACCTCTGTATATGGCAATTATCAAACATTTTTGTATCAGTTCTCTCTTTCAGAAATCATATCACACCAGAATACCAGGAACCATGAAGTCCTTCACTGTCCAACAGCCACACAAGTTAGTAAAAGTTGTTTTCTATTGTAAACATTCAACTGAACAGAGGAGGGAATGTACATTAATCACTGTGAATTTTTTTAAATCCAGCAAACGTCTGTGTGATCCGTGACGACTACATCTGATGCAGAGCTGAGAGCTGCAGAAACCAGGGGACCAGTCTGGTGTGAGTGGTGTCCACATCCACTGGTTCTGAGATGGAAGCACCTTCTCCTTTCTGTCATGATGGCCGCTAGGCCGTCATCAGCATCATCAACATCAGCTGCGCTCACTTCAGCAGGTGGCAATCAGCGGGCCATAAAAGCCCAACGCGCGGACGCCTCAGCACGGAGTCGTCTGTCACTCTCGCCAAACAACGCGCCAAGACCACGACCTCGCATCAAAGAATCCACGCCTTGCCTTTCCAGGTCACGTAAGCCATCTCATCATCATTCCTCTGCTAGTTCTATCCCCTGTGCACAGGTGGACCTCCCTGGCGGCGGACCCCCCCCCCCCCCTCAGCTGACGAGGGACCGTCTCCCGCTCCACGGAGCTCCTCCTCACTCCCGCAGCACCGGACACCGCGAGCACAGCGTCGCACGGACACCAGGAGCCAGCAAGCCTCTTGTTGTGGCACCTGCAAGTAAGCCCCTGCAGCATACTCGCCGAACTTTGCTATTGTGCAACCATAACCTTGTGCTTGTGTATTTCCAGGGTTGCCAGGTTACCACAAGACAGACTCAGCTCCAGTGGCCAGACGAACACCCACACATTCACTCACTCATCACTCACAGTTCACAATAAAGATAATTGTCTGTATCTCTCATGTCAGCGTCTGTCTCTTGGGTCGTAAATCATGTCAGTACGACTCCGTCAGGATGACCCATCAGACAGCGCGCTGTCGCGCAGTTTAAACACCCTCAGCGCACGAGTAGACATGATTTCCCACCAACAGACAGTCATCTTAAACCAACTAACCCAGATTAACAGCCGGCTGGATCGCTTGGAAAGACACCAGGCATTCCCCCCGGCTAGTGGGGCGCCTTCTGCACCCGCAGCTGCGACTACTAGCCAAACCAGCTCATCCTCCACACATCGCCTAACTCCTGTTCCAACCCCCGCACGTTTTTTAGGTAAACTGGGGGAGGCACGGGGGTTTTTGCTGCAGTGTGAGTCAGTGTTCCTCCGCGTCCCGGGGGACTTTACCACGGATGTGAATAAGATTGGATACATCATCAACCTGCTGGGAGGCCGAGCTCTAGATTGGGCTTACACCATCATGGCCAAACCAAATTATTCATTGTTGACTTACCAGCAGTTCGTGGCAGAGTTCATGGAAGTGTTTGATCATGCCGACCGGGGCGCGGTGTTAACTGAACGGCTGCTTGGACTTCGGCAGGGCAGTAGATCTGCCGCTGATTATTCAGTTGACTTCCGGGTTTTAGCTGGTCAGGTGGGGTGGGGGGAGCCAGCGCTCTGTGGAATTTTCCTCCGCAGCCTGAACTCAGAGCTAAAGGACGAGCTAGCGGCAAAGGAAAGACCAGACAGACTTGGGGAATTAATCTCCCTCACCATCAGCCTAGATAGCAGGCTAAGGGAGCGAGCAGCAGAATGGCGAACAGCTGGCCGTGCGAGTAAGTCTCGCCCTCGCTCCGCTAGGGCCTCCCTCCTCGCTCTGCCCGCATCTGAAGAGCTTCCGGAGCAGGAGGATATGGTGGTGGGGCAATCGGGTCTTACAGCGGCAGAAAGACAGCGCCGCAGGGAACAGGGGTTGTGCTTCTACTGTGGGAATGGGGCACATGGCGTAGTGGATTGCCCGTTAAAAGGGGAGGTCCACGGATCACGGTAGGAGGATTCGCGGACAGAAATCAGGAAAAGCCCCTCACTAGTTGCCACATCCCCATTAGGCTCATTCATAAACACAAGGAACACACCACACTTGCCTTAGTCGACTCTGGAGCTGAGCAGAACTTCATCTCCAGAGACCTGGCAACCCTGTTGGGCCTCAGCTGTCAACCCTTACGCCCCCCTATCCATCTGGTCACCCTGTCAAAGGCATCTCTGACGTCAGTTTCCCACCAGACGGCACCGGTGTTGACGATTGTTTCTGGTAACCACAGGGAGGAAATACGGTTCCTGGTCTTGCCCATCTCCTCTTCACCCGTCATCTTAGGGTACCCTTGGCTCCGGCTGCATAACCCCACGTTCGACTGGCAAGCTGGGAGAATAACGGCCTGGAGCTCATTCTGTCTGAGCGCCTGTCTTCAGTCCGCTGCATGCGCTCCCTCAGTACCGATGACGCCTCCCTCAACACCCCCCTCGGACCTGTCGAAGGTGCCTGACGTCTACCATGATCTAGGCCAGGTGTTTAGCAAGTCACGGGCGCTGTCTCTTCCCCCCCATCGCCCATACGACTGCGCGATCAACCTCAAGGCTGGGGCCCCTCTCCCGGCGAGCCGCCTGTACAGCCTGTCAGCTCCGGAACGTGAGGCCATGGACACGTACATCAAGGAGTCCCTGGCCTCCGGCATCATCCGTCCATCCTCCTCGGCCGTCGGGGCAGGCTTCTTCTTCGTTGGGAAGAAGGACGGGTCGCTGCGCCCCTGCATCGACTTCCGGGGTCTCAACGACATTACTATTAAGGATAAATACACTCTCCCCTTGATGAACACTGCTTTCGATTCCCTCCAGGGGGCGTCCTGGTTTACCAAGTTAGATCTACGGAACGCCTATCACCTGGTGCGCATCCGGGAAGGTGATGAATGGAAGACTGCTTTCCGGACTCCAAGCGGCCACTTTGAATACCTTGTGATGCCGTTTGGGTTAACCAACACTCCGGCAGTGTTCCAGCGCCTAATAAATGACGTTCTCCGGGATTTCCTGAATTCCTTCATCTTTGTTTACCTAGATGATATCCTCAATTTCTCGCGCACACTGGAGGAGCATCAGGTGCATGTACGACGGGTCCTACAGCGCCTCCTGGAGAATGAGTTGTTCGTCAAGGCGGAGAAGTGTGAGTTCCACACGGATCGCACCTCTTTTCTGGGGTTTATCATCGCCCGTAACCAGGTGCTTCCCGATCTGGATAAAGTCAAGGCGGTGGTGGACTGGCCTATGCCCACATCCAGGAAACAGCTGCAGGGGTTTTTGGGATTCGCCAATTTTTACCGGCGCTTCGTGCCAAATTTTGGGAACATCGCCAGACCCCTGACTGCGCTCACATCCCCGAAGGTCCCTTTCCATTGGAGTGAGGAGGCTGCCGCGGCGTTTGATAGGCTGAAGGGAGAGTTCGCTTCGGCCCGTGTGTTGACCCAGGTGGACCCGGAGCTCCAATGGTTGGTGGAGGTGGACGCATCGGACTCGGGGGTGGGGGCGGTACTCTCCCAGCGCTCCCCAACGGACGGGAAGATCGGCCCCTGCGCTTACTTCTCTCATCATTTGACACCTGCTGAGAGGAACTACAGCATCGGCGACAGGGAGCTACTGGCTGTCAAACTTGCGCTGGAGGAGTGGAGACACTGGCTGGAGGGGGCTGCCCAGCCGTTTGTCGTCTGGACTGATCACCGCAATCTTGAATACCTTAGGACTGCCAAGCGGTTGAATGCACGTCAGGCTCGCTGGTCACTCTTCTTCAGTTGTTTTAATTTTACGATCACCTACCGGCCAGGAAGTAAGAATGGTAAACCTGACGCCCTTTCCAGGCAGTTTGATGCGTCCTCCGCTGATGACCAGGAGGAGACGATTCTGCCAGCCGCTTGTGTGGTGGGTGCGTTGACCTGGGGCATCTATGATAAGGTCAGGAGAGCACAGGAGGTGGAGCCTGATCCGGGTGGGGGGCCCCCGGGTCGCTTGTTTGTTCCTCGTCCTGTTAGGAGCCAAGTAATAGAGTGGGGCCACGCGTCCAAACTGGCGTGCCATCCGGGTGTGAGTCGGACCGTTGACCTCCTCCAGAGAACCTTTTGGTGGCCAGGACTGCGGAAGGACGTTAACAACTATGTCCGGGCCTGCGCTCAGTGCGCCACGGGGAAGACATCATCATCGGCTCCGGCGGGGCTGCTACACCCTTTGCCCGTCCCCTCCCGCCCCTGGTCCCATGTAGCCATGGACTATGTGACCGGTTTGCCCCCCTCCGGCCACTTCATGACTATTTTGACCATCGTGGACCGCTTTTCTAAAGCTGCCCATTTTGTGCCCCTCCGGGGGTTGCCATCAGCGCGGGAGACGGCGGACCTTCTCGTTCTTCATGTGGTTCGTCCTCACGGAATCCCCGCTGATATTGTTTCCGATCGAGGGCCACAGTTCGTCTCGCAGGTTTGGAAGGCATTCTGTACGGCACTTGGGGCCACAGCCAGTCTCTCCTCTGGATACCACTCGCAGAGTAACGGCCAGTGCGAGCGAGCCAGTCAGGAGCTGGAGGCTGCGCTGCGCTGTGTCATCTCCTCCTGTTCTTCTTCGTGGAGCATGTATCTCCAGTGGATCGAGTACGCTCATAACACCACGGTGTCCTCGTCCACGGGGATGTCCCCCTTCAAGGCATCATTGGGGTATGATCCACCCTTGTTCCCGGAGGAGGAGGGGGAGGTGGCGGTCCCATCTGTTCAGGCTCACGCCAGACGCTGTCGGCAGGTTTGGTCCATTGCCCGCAGAGCCCTTCTGAGGACCACGGAACGGAACATTGAAGTGGCCAACCGCCATAGGAGGCCTGCCCCGGAATACAAGGTGGGTGACAAGGTATGGTTGTCCACGAAGAACATCAGTGTGCCTGCCGAGAAGCGTAAGTTAACCAAGCGCTTCATCGGTCCCTTTGTTATTTTCCGCATTGTCAACCCTGTATCTGTGCGTCTTGCTCTCCCCTCTCACATGCGCATCTGCCCCACTTTCCACGTCTCCCAGGTCAAGCCCTACGTCGTTGACCCGCTGTGCCTGCCCCCTGCGGCTCCTGTTCCCCCGAGGATGATCGATGGCCATCCGGCCTGGGGGGGTAACGGCAATCCTGGACGTCCACAGGAGGGGTCGGGGCCTTCAGTATTTGGTGGACCTGGAGGGGTTTGGCCCTGAGCACCGCTCCTGGATACGCCCTGCGTTGATCCTCGATAAGCAGTTGATCCGCGATTTCCATCGGGCACATCCAGGTAGGATTGGGCAGGTGCCTGGAGGCACCTCTAGAGGGAGGAGTACTGTCATGATGGCCGCTAGGCCGTCATCAGCATCATCAACATCAGCTGCGCTCACTTCAGCAGGTGGCAATCAGCGGGCCATAAAAGCCCAACGCGCGGACGCCTCAGCATGGAGTCGTCTGTCACTCTCGCCAAACAACGTGCCAAGACCACGACCTCGCATCAAAGAATCCACGCCTTGCCTTTCCAGGTCACGTAAGCCATCTCATCATCATTCCTCTGCTAGTTCTATCCCCTGTGCACAGGTGGACCTCCCTGGCGACGGATCCCCCTCCTCAGCTGACGAGGCACCGTCTCCCGCTCCACGGAGCTCCTCCTCACCCCCGCAGCACCGGACACCGCGAGCACAGCGTCGCACGGACACCAGGAGCCAGCAAACCTCTTGTTGTGGCACCTGCAAGTAAGCCCCTGCAGCATACTCGCCGAACTTTGCTATTGTGCAACCATAACCTTGTGCTTGTGTATTTCCGGGGTTGCCAGGTTACCACAAGACGGGCTCAGCTCCAGTGGCCAGACGAACACCCACACATTCACTCACTCATCACTCACAATTCACAATAAAGATAATTGTCTGTATCTCTCGTGTCAGCGTCTGTCTCTTGGGTCGTAAATCATGTCACTTTCTTCTTCAAGACCTACATTGACGTTTTACATGTTTACAATTTCAGTCCATAAAAAGTCTAATTTAACTTTAACCTTTTTAAATAACCAGTCATTCACATTTTTACACAACTGTGAGCTGCACCTCAGTTCATCCATTATTTATTTATGACAAGACATAATCTGGTATTTCCAAAAATTGTTGTTTTTTTTTAATTATTAAATAAATGGTTCATCTCAAATACTTTATCTGTATTCAGTTATTTATAATCATTAATATTCACTGCAGGTTTGGGTAGAATACAAGTTATATTTGTTCAGAACAGTCAGACATTCCCATGAGTCATTCCCAGTGAGAGTTGGACTCCGCCAGGGCTGCCCTTTGTCACCAATCCTGTTCATAATTTTTATGGACAGGATTTCTAGGCACAGCCAGGGAATGGAGGGTTGTCATGCTTGGTGACCACAGGATCTCATCTCTGTTGTTTGCAGATGATGTTGTCCTGTTGGCTTCATCCAGCAATGACCTACAGCTCTTGCTGGGATGGTTTACCGCTGAGTGTGAAGCGGCTGGGATGAGAATCAGCACCTCCAAGTCCGAGTCCATGGTCCTCAGCCGGAAAAAGGTGGATTGTCCTCTCCGGGTTGGGGACAGGCTCCTGCCCCAAGTGGAGGAGTTTAAGTATCTTGGGGTCTTGTTCACGAGTGAGGGGAAAATGGAGCGAGAGATTGACAGACGGATCGGAGCAGCATCTGCAGTGATGTGGACGTTGTACCGGTCTGTTGTGGTGAAGAGGGAGCTTAGTTCTAAGGCAAAGCTGTCGATTTACCAGTCAATCTACGTTCCTACTCTCACCTATGGTCACGAGCTTTGGGTAATGACCGAAAGAACGAGATCGCGGATACAAGCGGCTGAAATGAGCTTTCTCCGTAGGATTGCTGGACTCACCCTCAGAGATAGGGTGAGGAGCTCAGTCATCCGAGAGAGGCTCAGAGTAGAACCGCTCAGAGTAGAACCGCTGCTCCTCCACATTGAAAGGAGTCAGTTGAGGTGGTATGGGCATCTGATTAGGACGCCTCCTGGACGCCTCCCACTTGAGGTGTTTCAGGCACGTCCCACTGGGAGGAGACCCCGGGGCAGACCCAGGACTTGGTGGAGAGACTATGTCTCCCAGCTGGTCTGGGAACGCCTTGGTATCCTCTCTGAAGAGCTGGAGCAGGTGGCTGGGGAGAGGGAAGTCTGGGCTTCTCTGCTTGAACTGCTGCCTCCGCGACCCGGACCTCCGGAAAAGCGGTAGAAGATGGATGGATGGACAGTCAGACATTGGCAGTGATGGATAAACATGTTGCCAGAAAAGGTTCTTGTATTTGTTGATACTTTGACAAAACAGGACTTGGATGAGTAACTTTATTACAGTATACTTTCTCAAGTACATGTGAGGATAAAACTACTTTTACTCAAGTACCTTTGGTCACAGTCACTGAATTTTAATTTCACTGATTTGAAAACTGATTAGAAATGTGCCTGTTTAAAATGACTAATGAGTCTCACCAGAAATTACTGCATCTTTGGTCATTTTAGTAAATTTATAATCTTATTTAGCTGAGATGGGTGTTGATATTATTGTTATTCTATTCCAGCTACAAAGAACAAGTAATTTAAACAATGTAGATTTAAAAAGTTACAACTTTATGTGAAAAGTTTATATGTAAAATTCTACAAATTCATGTTTTTAAAAAATCATATAAAAGTCACAAATTTGACAAAGTGATACATTTAAAAGAAAAAATTTTGAAATGTAGAACTGCTAATTTTTTAAAGTAAGAAGTTGAAAATGTATTTTACAAAAATCTAACTGATGTAGAAAAACTCAGATTTATAGGATAAATATCCACTGTTCCTCCTCAGCACATGTCCAAACCATCTTAGCCTTGCCACTCTTAATTTGTCTCCCTCTGATATTGAGGGTAAAAGGGAAGGATGTGGAGGCGAGGCACGAGCGTAGGTCGACACAGATTCATTATTAAACCCTCTAACATAAATGTACAGCCTATGACCCCAGCGTGGACGCTGGGGCCGTGTGTCTGGCAAAGCCTGAAGCCAGTAAGTCTTCCCCCAGTTTCTCTGCGTTCTCTTATATAGCTTTATTGACCTGCGCATAGGAACTGGGGGCTGGCACATATTACATGGGGTTTGACAAAGGCCATGTGTGGCACAATTATCATAACACATGTTACATACAAAGGCAATGTGAGGCACAATTATCATAATACATGTTACCTTCATAACAATACATTTGCATCCCTGCACTGCAGCTTAGAGCAGCAAGAGGCGAAGGCACCTTAAAGTCTGGCCTAATTACCCCTGTGGGGGGCTACCCCTCCCAGTCCATTGTTCAGCCCTTCTGTCTGCTTCTGGGTGTGAGATAATGTCCACCTGCAGTGTCTAGTGTCACCACACAGCCCGCCCCCGAACACCCAGAAGGGGCTGTGACCCCCCCCTGCCATTTGGACTCAAGTTGACGCCCGTGGAGGCTGCAGCGGGGGGTTGCCGCTCTGGTCGAACTGTCCTGCTGGTGAGGAGTGTTGGAGGGCATGTAAGTCCGTGGGGGGAAAGAGGGAGGGGTGAAAAACACTGTCTGCTCTGCTCCAAGTTCTCACACGTGACGACCGTGGTTCGTGGGCGCACGGTTTCCAGTGTGCGTTGTGCGTAATGGAACAAAGCTGGCAATCGGCAGGCTTTTGGGACGGTGGTGCGGACGTAGCGATGTGGAGGACGAGGGGGAGGTGGGTGGGAAGCAATGGAGTGCCGGCCCGGGACATCAAAAGTGTCTGGGCCGTGCAAAATTTGCGTGCAGATCAGCCTTGGGTAAGGGACTTTCCCAGTAAACCTTACGGTGATCCACAGTGGCTGTGAAAAAAAAAAATTGAAGTCTCTGACTTCTCCTTGTGTGGGCCCGGTTCAGCGAGGATCTGGGGAAGGTGATCGGCCCAATTCCCCAAGGATGCATAGCGGCTGTGAAAAAACTGAAGCTGTGTCAGGGAATGTGGCAATCTTGCTTTAGGTGCGAGAGCAGCCCTAAAGGCATCGGGGAAAGCGATCGGCTAAATTCCCGTTGTGCGCAGCGGCTGAGAAACAAACACATGTTCTGTGTGCAAGGCTGCACGCACTGTGGCACAGTGACCACATAGCTGGAAGTTGCACTGTCCTCATAATCCTGCAGTGTGTGCACAGGGCTTCTGTGCACTGAAACTCCGCTGTCTGGAGGTGAAGTCAGGGTCGGGGCTTGGTGGGACCCAACGCAGATGGCGCTGATCTTCCCCATTCAGGCTGTTTCTGTGCGGTGCTCGTCTCGCTGATCTTCGTGCGTCTCGGTCCCCGCGCCACACTCTCTCTCCGGCCGTTGAGGTTGCCATCGTGGAGAGAGGAACGGGCGCACACACTCCAGTGTGGATGAAGAGGATGCAGGCGCTCTCTGGTACTCCGGAGTCCACAGCGCGGTGAGAGGGAGTAGACAGTCATTCTCTCTTGTCAGGTCACCAATGTGGAGAAAAAGGAGTCCACAGCGTGGCAAAAGGGAGAGACAAGCCATCTCACGTCAGATCACCAATATAGAGGGTAAAAGGGAAGGATGTGGAGGCGAGGCACAAGCGTAGGTCGACACAGATTCTTTATTAAACCCTCTTAACATAAATGTACAGCCTATGACGCCAGCATGGACGTGGGGGCCGTGTGTCTGGCAAAGTCTGAAGCCAATAAGCCTTCCCCCAGTTTCTCTGCGTTCTCTTATATAGCTTTATTGACCTGCTCATAGAACTGGGGGCTGGCGCATATTACATGGGGTTTGATGTGACCGAGGTCATCCTGCGCAGTTCGCTCTACTCGGGACACGAACCCGCGACCTACCAGTCAACTACACAGTTCGAGCATGGGAGACACAGCACGATCGCGCTGAGCTAAAGGTCCGACCGATAGCTCAGCGCTACCATCCGGGGCTCACGGCACCATTGTAACTTGAGGTCATCCTGCGCAGTTCGCCCTACTCGGACACGAACCCGCGACCTCACAGTCAACTTACACACAGTTCGAGCATGGGAGACACAGCACGATCGCGCTGAGCTAAAGGTCCGACCGATAGCTCAGCGCTACCGATACTGTATGAGGCTTTTCGGGAGGGAGGTTTATTAACGTTCTACGCCGAACAGTACTAGTTGGCATCCGTTACATTGACAAAGGCCATGGGTGGCAAGATTATCATAACACGTTACCTTCATAACAATACATTCACCTCCCTGCGCTGCAGCTAAGAGCAGCAGGAGGCAAAGACGCCTTAAAATCTGGTCTAATTACCCCTGTGGGGGGCTACCCCTCCCAGTCCATTGTTCAGCCCCTCTGTCTGCTTCTGGGTGTGAGGTAATGGTAAATGGCATTCACTTATATAGCGCTTTTATTCTCATCTCTTGATGACCAAAGCGCTTTACAGATCCTGCTATCCACCCATTCACACACACATTCACACACTGATGGCGGCATGCTACCCAACATGGCGCTTCCAGACCTGCCAAGAGCAATTGGGAGTGAAGTGTCTTGCCCAGGGACACAACGGCAGGATATCCGGGGAGAGTGGGATTCGAACCGCCAACCATGCGGTTATTGGACGACCTGCTCTACCGAACCACTACCCGAACCACTGCCGCCCCAGTGTCTAGTGTCACCACAATTTTTTTTTCCACAATATCTTTATTGAACCTTTTTTTTTTAACAAACATGATACAAACAATCAAACACTAACACTAAAGTACTACAAAAAAAAAAAAAAAAATGCACTAAAAACACCAACAACCACCAACAAAATCAAGTCTTCAACAATGCTCCTCTGTTTAGTCTAGACAATCCAATACATAAGTATACATATTATGTTCACCAGTTTGGAATTTACAAGGTCCACACACATCATTCACCTTCTTCTTCAAGAGTTATGTTTAAATTTTTTACATAATCAATAAAAGGTCTCCATATATTCTCAAACACAATTTCCTTTGATTTCAGTATATATGTTATTCTTTCTAATGGAAGGTTTGTTAACATCTGTCTTAACCACTGAGTCACATCTGGTCTATGAGTCTTTTTCCATAATAGTGCAATACATTTTTTGGCATTAAGCAAACTGAGGTCTATGAATGTTCTTTCACTTTTATTAAAATTATGCTTTTCTGGGTACAGACCCAACAAAAACAGTTTAGGATTCAATATGATTTGTTTTGAGATTATTTTTTCAATTGTTACCCTCACCTCTTCCCAAAACATTCTTATTAATCTACATTCCCATAAACAATGAAATAGGGTTCCTTTACTTTCCATGCATTTTGTGCATGTATCTGGTATATTTTTGTTATATCTATTTAACTCCTCCGGTGTAACATACATCCGCATTAACCATTTGAAATGTATCAATTTAAGGCGTGCATTTATTGATTTGGTTTGAGCTTCTGTACAAGCCAATTCCCATTGTTCCTCTGAAATTTCAATTTGCAGATCTTCTTTCCAGTAGTTTAATCTTTTCAGTGAATTTTCACTTGAAGATAGTGTCAATGAGTTATAAAACTCTGAAATAATACCCTTTCTTTTACTATCTTTCATCATCATTTTTTCCAAGGATGAATAAATAGGTCGAGTGAGAGCTTTATTTTGATTTGATCGAATAAAGTTTCTAAGTTGAAGATATTTAAAAAAATGTGTTCTATTGAGATTAAATTTGATCCTCAGCTCTTCAAAAGACATTATGTTGTCTGCACATGGCAAATATAAATCCTGAATCTTTTGTATCCCTTTTAAATTCCATACTTTAAATACAGCGTCCGCTCTCCCTGGTTTAAAATATTGATTACCCCATATTGGACTAAATTGTGACAATAACTGTGGTTCTTTTAAATAGTTTTTAGCTTCACACCATATTTTGATCATATGCTTTACAAATGGATTTTTAACTTGTTTTTGTAATTTTTTTGCCGAATCTGAGTATATGAATATGGGAAGAGGTAAAGGTAAATTGTATGATTCCATTTCAGTCCAGTGAGGGAGATCATTTGATGAAAAATAATATGTCATAGACCTCAGTTGTGCCGACCAATAATACAACATAAAATTTGGACATTTCAGACCTCCACGATCAAATGGTAAATATAATAAAGACAAACGTAATCTAGCCCTCCTGTTGTTCCATATAAATTCCACTAACTTTTTTTTTATTCTTGAGAATAGATCTAAAGGTGGTGATAAGGGAATGTATTGAAATAAATAAAGTATTTTAGGTAAAATATTACTTTTAAGTATATTGATTCTCCCGATCATCGACATTGGTAGTGACATCCATCTCTGAGTTAACTCATTGATATCTGACATTAAGGCTTCATAGTTGACACTGGCGACTGATTCTAGCTTAGGCATAATTTGGATTCCTAAATATTTAAACTGATTTACAACATTGAATTGATTTACCTCAGGGGCTGGGTAATTTCTCTGGGTCTCATTTAGCATTAATATTGAAGATTTAGTTTTATTTATTTTATATCCTGATATTTCACCAAAATTCTTTATTAAATTCAACAAGGTTGGAATTGATTTTTTTAGATTCGACATAAACAAAATTATATCATCGGCGTACAGGGAGATTTTATGTTCTATTGGTCCAACTTTAATTCCATATATTTGTGAATGTAAACGTATCGCTATCGCTAAAGGTTCAATTGCCATAGTAAACAGTAAAGGTGAAAGTGGACAGCCTTGTCGACATCCTCTATTGATTTTTATTGGTTTTGAAATATTGTTATTTGTTAGGATTTCTGCTGTAGCATTATTGTATATTATTTGAACCCATTTTATGAAATTATTTCCAAGTCCAAACCTTTGTAGGACTTCAAAAAGAAAGGGCCATTCAACTCTATCAAAGGCCTTTTCGGCGTCCAATGATAGGAGAGCTGTATCCGGTGCTTCTTTATTAAAATAAATAATATTAAATAGTCTTCTTACATTATGGAAGCCTTGTCTACCCTTTATAAAGCCATTCTGATCTCGATTAATAATATTTGGTAAAATTTCTTGTATTCGTCTTGCTAAAATTTTACAGATTATCTTAAGGTCGGCGTTTAATAGGCTTATTGGTCTCATATTTTCACATTTATTAGAGGGCTTACCTGGTTTTGGCAGTAGTATAATTAAGGCATTATTTATGTATGATGGTAAATTATTATTTTGAAATGCTTCTAAAACCATTTCCAAAAAAGGTTTTATTAATTTATTCTTAAATTTTTTATAAAGGTCAACTGGAAGACCATCTGGTCCTGCACTTTTTCCTGATTTCATATTATCAATGGCTAGCCCAACTTCTTCTTGACTAATTTTACACTCCAATATCTCCCTGTTTTCATTTGGTATACACGGTATAGATAGTTCGTTCAAAAACCCATTTAGTTTTGTTAAATCAGGTTCATTTTTGGTATCATATAATTTTTCATAGTAATCTCTAAAGGCTCTATTAATTTCTAAAGGATCTATAACTACCTGTCCATTACTTATAATACTGGTAATTGGTGTTTTAATTTCCAATTGTTTAATCTGCCATGCTAATAATTTTCCTGATTTTTCACCTTGTTCATAAAAAGATTGTTTCAATCTTAGAAGACTCGAGGCAGCTCTATTCGCTGATTTTTTGTCGTATTCAGCTCTCAAAATCAGTAATTCATTCTCCAACCTTGGGTCACTTCCTGCATACACTTTTTCCTGAAGACTTTTTATTTTATGTTCCAATTTAGCTCTCTCCTCTCGAGTCTTCTTAGATTTTGATCCTGTATAACTAATAATATGTCCCCTAATAAAAGCTTTGAAAGCCTCCCACTTTACACATGCTGATGTTTGTGTAGTATTGATGTCAAAGAACTCGTCTATCTGTTTTTCTATATACTTGACAAATTCCTCATCCTGAAGCCATTTATGCTGAAATTGCCATCTACCTGATTCCTTTGTCAATTTTTTATCTACATATATTAGACAACAGGGTGCATGATCAGAGATCACGATGTTATCATAAAAGCAGTTTTGAATCTTGGACCTTAATTCTGTGGAAATCAAAAAATAATCAATACGTGAGAATGTCTTGTAGGTACTGGAATAACAAGAATAGGCTTTAACTTGTGGTTTCATTTCTCTCCATATATCTAACAATTTCAATTCTTTCATAAAATGATTAATAGTCATCCTACATCCAATGTGCGTACAATCCAGTCCTGTTGATCTATCCACACCTGGATTCAATGTACAATTAAAATCCCCTGCTATTATATGTTGCCCTGTAAGTGATGATAAGATGAGAAATAAATTAGCAAAGAACTTCTGATCATCTATATTGGGACCATATAAGTTCACAAGATTTATATTTTCTAATAGCAAAGAACCTTGAATGATTACATATCTTCCAAATTTGTCTCCAATTACATTTTTCACTTGAAAAGGAACTGATTTATGTATGAGAGTCATAACTCCCCTGGCTCGGGATGAAAATGAAGAGGTGAATACACTTCCCTGCCATCTACTCCTAATTCTTTTAACATCCTCCTCTATCAGATGAGTTTCTTGTAAAAACACAATTCTTGAACCCATGTCCTTTATTTTATTCATAACTTGTTTAAGTTTTTTTAAATTTTGTAGACCTCTGCAATTCCATGAAGTTAAATTAAGATTAACACTTTGGTCCATGATCAATAGAGAGTTTGGGATTACCTTGCAGTGTAAACATGCTCATACAGAGAAGCAAAAACATGAGTGGTTGAACATTCATCCTACAAACTACACACAAACAAATTTCCCCTTCCCACACTTGTGGCAAACCCCCCAAAATCAAAAGAAAAATTCTGTCTCCCGATATAGCCATCGACCGTTCCACACCCACGGGGAACAGCCTAAGCCACTCCTTCTTCATCCTCCCAATCACCCTAACTCTACTGCTTTTAATGACGTAACATTAACTCTCCTCTGTAGTTTTCCAACTTAACTCCAAAATTTTTAACAACTTTGTACATCATAGTTGTTTTTTTTGTTTGTTTTGTTTTTGTTTTGTTTTTTTAATATATAATACAATCTATATTTTGTAAACTTACTATTTACTTCAAGTCAGTCAGATGCCTGTGCAAATGCTTAATTATTCTACCTTATATTTTGTTCATGCTTAGCTCCCACCAGTCTCTTCATCTTCTTTGATCTTCTTGATGAACTCCTGCGCCTCCTCTGGGGTCTTGAAGATGTGGGTTCTGCCCTCATACGTGGTCAGCAGTCTCGCAGGATAGATTACACCATGACGAATCCCAAGGTTGCGCAGCTCCTTACGTATGGGATCAAACTGCTTCCTCAATTGCTGGATTCCTGTGGCCAAATCTGGGTAGAACCGCACCTGCTGGTCCTGGTGTTTAATCTCTCCTTTAGCACGTGCAGCGTTGAAGATCTTCATCCTGTCTCTGTTGCTAAGAAACTTCATAATTAAGGTCCTCGGCGGTCCCTTATCTCTCCGTGGGCCAATACGATGTGCTTTTTCCAGAACCATTGCTGATTGCAACTCCTCGCTGCCCAGCACCTCCGGAATCCACTTTTCCAGAAAGGAACATACGTCCCGACCTTCTGATTCCTCTGGAAGACCCACCAGCCTCAAATTATTCTGTCTCGACCGAGATTCCAAATCCAAAATATTATCTTCCAGAGATTTATTTTTTTTTTCCAAAGTGCGCACCTTTAATTGAAGACGGGTGACGTCATCTTCAGCACTAGCGAGACGGAGCTCCATCTGCGCCGTTCGTTCTACACAGTCACCCAATTCCTTTCTTATTCCTTCCAACGCTGTCATAATCCCATCAAATCTAGAGGAAAAGTCCGCTCTCATTGAACTCATGGCAGCCATCAGCGCATCTGCGCCGCTCCCCGCATTTATCGCACCGCTGCCAGCCTCCTCCGCCATATATGGAGTTTTGTTTGCTGCGTCACAGACCTGAAAGTCCGTTAATTTGGACTGTTTCGGCGGCTCGCTTTTTCCTTTTCCTGGTTTTCCAGCCTTAGGCTTCGCCGACATATCCTCGCCCAAATGCTGGGATACGTTCTGTCCCAAATGAGAGAGTTATTTGCTGATTTTTTTTCTCCAGGAGCAGAGCAGAGCGAGACACGTCCGTCCTACGTGGCAGCCATAACCGGAAGTCGTGTCACCACAATTTACTCATTTCTAATCCTTTTCCCTCCTAGTCACTCCCAAGGAGAAGTTTAGCATTTTCAACTTGCCACCTCCAGCTCTGTCTCCTGTTTTTTTGTCAGTGCCATTGTCTCCAAACCATATATCATAGCAGTTCTCACTGCTATCTTGCAAACATTCCCTTTCAGTCTTGCTGCTATTCTTCACCTTTCTTGAGGAACACCACTGATCTGTATAAAACCTGGATCGCTCACTGGCCGGCAAAAGTGAAACCACCGGAAACTCTGTGGCTACCATTTTAGTACACTCAAAACACTCAGCAAATCAGTGGAGAATGAATGGGTTTAGTAGTAAACGATGCCACTTTTACCTCAGTAACTTCCCAAAGAATTAACAGATTTTGAACTTCTTGGTATGGAGACACAGTTTATAATCTTGCGCAACCGGTGAACTATAGAAATTGAGTTGACATTATGTTAGTGGCCGTGGGCTGGCTGGATAATCGGAAAAGTCAAGCCAAGGTGAATAGTGCATGCCCGTAGAAAGCAAGTATTCTTGTCTGAAAACAGGTAGCCCAATAAGGCTTTACAGGCCCAAATGTAGGCTGTGTTTGAAAGTGGAATACAGAGGTGTAGCCTATATGTCGGCAATCTCACATGTTAGACTTTGACAAATATGAAAGGGACTGACCGGCACTAGGATTTATTTGATTGTGTGAATATTAATTACAGAATTATTGAAAATGAATGGGACATCCAATATTAGTGACTATTTAAGAACCCTTGTTTATTTGTTTGTCAGACTTATTTGTGTGATCTTTTATGAGTTATATTCATAAGTGTTGTATCTTGCACTTTGGGGAATGGGAGTTGTTCAGTCATCATTATAATTGTTTTAGTTTATATGTGTAATTTATAGTCTGTCATCAATAAACTCCTGCAGTACTATAAGAGGACATGTTTATAAATGTTTGAGACCCATTGTAATGCATCCTTTTATATTTTAGCAATATTATGAGCACAAAACACCGAACATTATTATACACAGCAGAATGACCTCTTTGGCTGCAGCTGTTGCATCAGTGTTGCCCATTTGTCAGTAAATAAAAAATTATTTATTTTGTTATTTGGACGTTTTTGTGTGCTTGGTCACGGTCATTGTTTAGTCAAAGTGTGCATATGTGTCCGCATATGGTATGCAATTGATCTGGCCATCCCGCTCCACAGTCATGGTGGTATTATTATTAACTTTTAATTTTTAGATAGCTGTGTGAGCACACCAGTACCGGGAGGAGTGCTATGTTGAACCCATGGTGCCGCAAAGGACAGCGGTGGCACACGGGTGAAGCAGCAGCCGAGGCTCCCATTAACCGGGCAGGCACGGCTTGACTTCCTGCAAAGACTGTAGTAAGGCGGTCCAGCTGCTGCTGCACCCCTTCCCCCCAGCGCACTCGCGCACCTCGTGTTCTCCACTTATGCCAAATTATCCTTTAGAGCTACGCAATCACAGCAACATTATTGTCTAATTTTTTTTAAGCATTAAATCTTCAGTATTCTCTTTTTCTGGTCAAATTTGTCACTTTTCACTTCCTTGTTTTATTTATGGAGCACTTTGGTGACTGGACATGATGCCACGTATTATCCAATCAGTACGGAGTCAATCCAAAACCCCGTCCACACTTCTAGAAGCCAGAGCATGAAGAAACAGCGGTGGCTAGACTTTTATTGATAAAAATTACATATTTTGACTGATCAGCTCCATAATAGAGGATGCATACCCTGATAACCTCAGCAAAGCACTTACAAAATCTGAGACCAGTCTGACGAATGGTTTGGGAGATATCCCACAGTGGCGCAGCACGGTGGCACAGTGGTTAGCACAGTAAGAAGGTCATGGGATCGATTCCACCCCTGACCATCATGGGTTTGATCCCACCCTCTGAGCATCAGTGACCCTTCTGTGTGGAGTTTGCATGTTCTCCCTGTGTCTGTGTGGGTTTCCTCCCACAGGTCAAAAACATGCAAGTTAGGTTAACTGGAGACTTTAAAGTGGCCCTAGGTGTCAATGTGTGTGTGAATGGTGAAGGGATGGTGCTGTACTGTGGATGCAGTGAATCTCCCCTCTGGGGATCAATAAAGTACACAAAATTAAAAAAAAAAAAAAAAAAAAAAAAAAAAAAAATATATATATATATATATATATATATATATATATATATATATATACACAGTATATATATATCTGAGGAAAACACACACAGAGATTTGTTGCATTTATAGATAGATAAAAATATATATATATATATATATACAGTATATCTGAGGAAAACACACACAGAGATTTGTTGCATTTATAGATAGATATACTTACCAGGAATAATGATCACCAAGGACACCTAAGGAGAACTTCTGATTCCTGACCATCTGACAGTGTGCATATCTGTGCTAAATTATTCCTGATGCTGGTCATCCGACTTTTGTTGATTACCAATCACCTTTAACTGCACCATTGCCTGGTCTCAAGTCCAGGATGTGTAAGCAGGAGGGGAAGTGTCATGTTTTGTATCGGAATCCTAAAATTGATGAAGATAATTATAGAAGAATTAGCATTAGGCCTTAACTTTTATTCCATTTGGGTCTATTCATCACAGTATGACAAATTATTTCAATTTCTGGTTAGTCTATACTAGTTAAGTAGGCTATGTATAGCAAGGCCTAGATCTACATCATCACAGAAAATATATAAGGCCTTTTTTCTCTCTAATTTTTACCTCAATTTAAATAGGACCTTTGTGAAAAGTTTGTGATCCCATATTTTGCAAATTAGATTAGGCCTAGGCACTTAATAGCAAGATTAAAGCACTGCATGATATTTTAATTTACTCATATAGGACTATCATTAGGACTATTATTATGACATGTCTTAACACACGCACTGCATGCCTTACTCACGGAACAACTCACCTTGGCTTGACTTTACTGATTATACAGCCATCCCACAGCCGCTGAACATAATGTCAACTCGATTTCTATAGTTCAATGGTTACGCAAGATTGTAAGATGTGTCTCCATACCAAGAAGTTCAAAATCTGTAAATTCTTTGGGAAGTTATTGAGGTAAAAGTAGCACCGTTGACTACTAAACCCAGTCATTCTCCATTGAGTAGCTGAGTGTTTTGGGTGTACTAATATGGCGGCTCGGTGGCTTCACTCGCTTCTGTACTTGGTAATGGGGCGTGATCTATGGGGAACACCCTTAGGAGTTGTGGTACAGTACTTGTAGATAGTAATACACGACTCAATCCAGCAGGTGGCGGTAATACAGCTGTTGTGAGCCGCCTTGAAGTAACACGAGAAGAAGAAGTAAAAGGAAGCAGAGGGAGAAATGTAACCTTGTACAGTGTGCACAGACTTTTTGCTGAATACAGTATTTTAGATTTTTTTTTTTTCAAATAGCAATCCGGAGTAATGAACAAATACATTTTGCCAGTTTCTGTTTTTGGAACCGTGTTTGGTTGCGCTGTTTTACTCAAGTAAGTAAGTCATGATGTGAGTTGGCCACATTTAGTGTAGAAGCACATAAAAGGAAATGTCAAGAATGTTCTTGGTGATGGAATAACATTGCTGCTACATTTTCATTGGCTTGTACTTGAATCAGCATATTATGCGTCTGTCAGACTGAATACACTGTTAAGGTGTTAATGATATTCTGTTCGCCCACTGAAAGTTCACAATGCCAGCAAGATTTCTTGCATCTGTTATATCACTTAAAAAGAAAAAATTGCGAGACATGGTGTGCCAGTTTTGCTACCTGAGAATAATAACGCATGGTCCAAAGTTTAGACTAAATCAAACGCATAAACAAGAAATGTAGTTTTTCCGTGTATATGTTGCAGCCACCTTTGCCATGCTCTACTTTTCTCCAATGAATGCTAAACATTTCTTCAGCCTTTTTGTGCAGTGATTATAGTGTTACTGCAACGCTGAATCATGCTGAAATTGAAGCCCTCTTCATAGGCAGTCTAATTAACCACAGATTTCCAAGGAGTCTACAGCTATAGTCATCAACAGGCATTTACACTTCTAGGCTGTTTCTAATTCTGCTTCTTGGCCCAGCTGTTTAGTTTAAACCTAATTAGAGCAACATATTCCCAGAAGATGTAAACCTGTAGTGTTCTGTCTGAAATCAGAGTCGGAGTTGGTCTTATGCCATGCAGCGGACTCCTTTTTATTGGGAGGAACACAGAACCATATGCAGAGTGCTGTAGCCCGCCTGACGTCACACACAGGGGGCGGGTAGGGCAACGCGCACACCACACAACATTCCCCTCCCCCTTACAAAAGTGCAAAACACATACACACAATCCAGACCCACCCCAATTTAGGACCCGAATCATGCACTCAGGGAAATGGCAGGGAAACAGTGAAGTAGAATAGCTTTAACACATTCACCCAAAACAGCTAAAGTCAGCATTTTTTTTTTTTTACACTAAATACACAAAATAATCCCATACCACACATTCATATCTCACACCATATGAACATATTTAAATTTGAATTTTTAGGTTATACCACAGTCCATGGGCAGCCAAAAATAAAACCAGCTCAGAGGCCCAGGGCAGCCCCACGGCACGCGCGCCTCTAGCCGCCGCCTGCCCCCTGGATCAAAACCGACCTCCCTGGCGAGAATGTCCCTTCTCCTCACCCTCGACCGCTTCTCTCATCTGGACCCACAGTGCTGCTGCCCGGCACACAGTCCCTCCATGCCTGTCGGTCCGCTCCCGACCATCTTCGGAACCATTGCAGCTGCTGCCGTTGTAACCCCAAACACTCCGACCCCCTGTGGCCAAACTCCGGGGAAAACCAAAACTCATTGGTCGGCGCTGCTCCTTGACCCAAGTGCCTCGCCGCTGCTCCCGGCACCCTCATCCAAGGCGCTCCGCTGTGCTGCCTCTGTGCCCGGCTGTCATTGCTGCTTCCTGGGGCTTCCAGCCTGCTTGCGCCCGCTCTCCCGCTGCTCCAGCTGCAGGGAAGACTCTCTTCGTTGCTCTCCTCCTCTGCTGTCGCTGCTCACTATGCCATCAACAACACCAGCGCTCCGGTCACACAACGTGCTGAGCTCCTCGGCTGGCTCGCCGTCTTTAGTGACCGGGGGCTCCCCCACTCATGGCCCTGGTTCTACCTCGCAGTCTAGCTGGTAGCTCGTAGCTTGGTTTTGGCATGCACCTAGCTTTGTGGCTAACTTCCCCATAGTCACTGACTGAGCTGCTAGCTTCTCCAAGCTAGCTAGCTTAGCTTCTTTTGGCGCCAACAGCTCTTCTGCCCACAGCTGCATGGTCCTGGTATGTTCGGCGAAATATTCAGCCATCTGCCCGACAGCATCCGCATAAGACCCCGTCTCTCCCAACGTGCAGAGAATTCTCCGACCTTCCGCGCCGAGATGATGGGCCAGAAATGCTCGTCTTCATACTCTGTCGAGTCTACTTAAGCCCAGCGCCGCTATGTAACCCTCGAACGTGACCACCCATTTTGGCCATGGGATCGCTGGCTCTCCCAGGTACTCCAGAAACGGTGATAAGGATGGAGGTAGCCTGTACCCCCCCATAGTTTTCTCTTGTCGCCAAAATGTTATGTCTGAAATCAGAGTCGGAGTTGGTCTTAAACCATGCAGCGAACTCCAGTTTGTTGGGAGGAACACAGAACTATATACAGAGTGCCATAGCCCGCCTGGCGTCACACACAGGGGCGGGTACAGCAACACACACACACACACACACACACCACACAACATGTAGGTTGTGGGTGTTCTTGAAAATGATCCAAGACTGTTGTGGTTACCCTCATCAGCTTTTACTGAAGTAACATTTACAGATACTCTAAATAGATATACAAAGTGTCTACAGATATAGAAAAGTTGAACAATCTGACAAAACCTTTTCAGATCAACTCACGTTCACTGCGGCTGTGGTGCAGATGTAGATTGTGGTCGACCTCTGACTGGGTCCTTGGAGGGTCAGTGGTTTGTGCCATTTTACTTAACATGAGATTGAATACAGAATCCTACATTAAAATAATGAGGGTTGCTTTAGGACTTGGGAAAGGGTAAGGTTAAAAGGGTAAGGTTAAAATGTAATAAATAGATAATAATTAAAAAAAATTGAAACAAATTATGGGTTAATATGAGAAATATCCTTCCTTCAGTTGTTGATAAATGCCTCAGTTTTGTGTACCTGTAGGTATGGCATTAATAGAACATACTGGCCATTTAGGTTCGAGCCGTATCTGTAGCATGCATTCTGCACATATGGTTCCATACCTGTAGCTACTGCCATAAATATATGATGGAAAAACAACAGATGCAGATTTATAAAAGAACCTTTTTAACAAACCCTACAATTTAGTGACTTTTTCGTAGTGTTAAGAGTAAGGATAGGGGAAATTTTTAGATGCATTGAGCCCTCTGTGGATCGCCATTTTATCGTGGTGGAGGGGTTTGCATGCCCTAATGATCCCAGGAGCTTTGTTGTTGGGGGTACCCTGCCCCCGGTAGGGTCTCCCAAGGCAAACTAGTTCTGGGTGAAGGGCCAGACCAAGAGTGGTCAGTGGATCTCTATGAAAAAATTTACAACAAGGACTCGGTGTACCCAACGTAGCCACATGGGTCCACTCTACTATGGGCTCACCACCTGCAGGGGGCATCATGAGAATCGTAGTGCTATGTGAATGGGGCGGCAGTCTGGGCTTCTTTGCTTGGACTGCTGTAGAAGCGGTAGAAGATGGGTGGATGGATAGAATCGCCATACAGGATGCATAAGATTCTGAATCGATGCACAGATGTCAAAGAATCTGTTTTAAAATGTCCACAGAGTTCAGTCAGAACTGAAAAAGAAGTAAACCAAGTACTGTAGTATCTGGGGTGGGCGATACACAGATGAAATGTAACATTCCAGTTGACTTGTCGTATCTCTCTTCCATTTATTTTATTAACAAAAATATTGGAAGTAAATTCATTATGGGTCATTACAAATACTTTGCTTTGAAAGTACTAAATAGTCACACAGTGAGAGAAAAAAAAAAGAATCCCAAACAGGATAAAAAGATGCATTAAGAATCATTTTATAATCACGCCCCCTCATGGATCGTCACCTTATCGTGGTGGGGGGGTTTGCGTGCCCCAGTGATCCCAGGAGCTATGTTGTCCGGGGCAATTTGCCTCTGATAGGGTCTCCCAAGACAAACTGGTCCTGGGTGAAGGGCCAGACTAAGAACGATCCAACAGACTCTCATGATAAATTGTATATCAAGGATTCAGTGTACCCCGCCCGGTATGGGGTTACCGGGGCCCCACCCTGGAGCCAGGCCTGGGGGAGGGGCTCGAAGGCTAGCGTCTGGTGGCCAGGTTTCCACCCATGGGACCCGGCCGGGCTCAGCCCGAAGGAGTTACATGGGTCCGCCCTCCAGTAGGTTCACCACCTGCAGGAGGGATCATGGAAGTCCGGTGCTATGTGGATTAGGTAGCAGTCAAAGGCGGAGACCTTGGCGGACTGATCCCAAGCTTTCTAAACTGGCTTTTGGTACGTGGAATGTCACCTCTCTGGTGGGGAAGGAGCCTGAGCTGGTGTACGAGATTGAGCGATACCGGCTAGATATAGTCGGCCTCACCTCAACACACAGCTCCGGTTCCGGAACCAGTCTCCTGGAGAGGGGCTGGAGCTTGGCCTTTTCTGGAGTTGCCCCGGGCGAGAGGCGACGAGCAGGGGTAGGTATTCTTGTATCGCCCCACCTTGCTGCCTCTATATTGGAGTTTTCCCCGGTGGACGAAAGGGTTGCTTCCCTGCGCCTTCGGGTTGGGAAACGGGTCCTGACCATCATTTGTGCCTATGCACCAAATGATGTTTCAGAGTACCCACCCTTTTTGGAGTCTGTGACTGGGGTGCTGGAGGGTGCTCCTCCTGGAGACTCCATTGTCCTACTGGGGGACTTCAATGCGCACGTGGGCAACGACAGTGAAACCTGGAGGGGGGTGATTGGGAGGAACGGCCTGCCCGATCTGAACCCGAGTGGTGTTCAGTTATTGAACTTCTGTGCTAACCACAGTCTGTCCATAACGAACACCATGTTCAAGCATAAGGGTGTCCATATGTGCACCTGGCACCAGGACACCCTAGGCCGCAGGTCGATGATCGATTTTGTTATCGTATCATCAGACCTGCGACCGTATGTCTTGGACACCCGAGTAAAGAGAGGTGCAGAGCTGTCAACTGATCACCACCTGGTGGTGAGTTGGATCCGATGGCAGGGGAGGAAGCCATTCAGACCTGGTAGACCCAAACGTATAGTGAGGGTGTGCTGGGAGCGTCTGGCTGAGGCCCCTGTCCGGGAGGTCTTCAACTCCCACCTCCGGAAGAACTTCAACCACATTCCGAGGGAGTCTGGAGACATGGAGTCTGAATGGGCCATGTTCTCCACCTCTGTTGTTGAAGCGGCGGCCCAGAGCTGCGGCCGCAAGGTGGTCGGTGCATCTCGTGGTGGCAACCCCCGAACCAAGTGGTGGACACCAGTGGTGAGGGGGGCCATTAAGCTGAAGAAGGAGTCCTATCAAGCTTGGTTGGCTTGTGGGACTCCCGAAGCAGCTGAGGTGTACCGGCAGGCCAAGCGGAGTGCAGCTCGGGTGGTTGCTGAAGCAAAAACCCGGGTATGGGAGGAGTTCGGTGAGGCCATGGAACAAGACTTTCGGTCGGCTTCAAAGAGATTCTGGCAAACTGTTCGGCGGCTCAGGAGGGGAAAGCAGCTCCCCGTCCACACTGTGTATGGTGCGGATGGGACACTGTTGACTTCAACTGGGGATATCGTCGGGCGGTGGAAGGAATACTTCGAGGATCTCCTCAATCCCACTGATACGCCTTCCACAGAGGAAGCAGGGTTTGGGGACAAGGGGGATGACTCGCCTATCACAGGGGCTGAGGTCGCCAAGGTGGTTAAAAATCTCCTTGGTGGCCGGGCCCCGGGGGTGGACGAGATTCGCCCCGAGTACCTCAAGGCCCTGGATGTTGTTGGGCTGTCATGGTTGACACGCCTCTGCAACATTGCGTGGAGGTCGGGGGCAGTGCCTTTGGCATGGCAAACCGGGGTGGTGGTTCCTCTCTTCAAAAAAGGGGACCGGAGGGTGTGCTCCAACTTTAGAGGGATCACACTCCTAAGCCTCCCTGGGAAGGTCTATGCCAAGGTACTGGAGAGGAGAGTCCGGCCGTTGGTCGAACCTCGGATTCAGGAGGAGCAATGTGGTTTTCGTCCTGGCCGTGGCACATCGGACCAGCTCTTTACCCTCTCGAGAATTCTTGAGGGTTCGTGGGAGTTTGCCCAACCAGTTTACATGTGTTTTGTGGACTTGGAGAAGGCATTTGACCGCGTCCCTCGTGGATTTTTGTGGGGGGTGCTTCGGGAGTATGGGGTATCGGGCTTGTTGTTACGAGCTATTCGGTCTCTGTACGACCGTTGTGAGAGTTTAGTTCGTATTGCCAACACTCGGTCGGAGTCATTCCCAGTGAGAGTTGGACTCCGCCAGGGCTGCCCTTTGTCACCGGTCCTGTTCATAATTTTTATGGACAGGATTTCTAGGCGCAGCCAGGGAATGGAGGGTGTCATACTTGGTGACCACAGGATCTCATCTCTGTTGTTTGCAGATGATGTTGTCCTGTTGGCTTCATCCAGCAATGACCTACAGCTCTTGCTGGGACGGTTTGCCGCTGAGTGTGAAGCGGCTGGGATGAGAATCAGCACCTCCAAGTCCGAGTCCATGGTCCTCAGCCGGAAAAAGGTGGATTGTCCTCTCCGGGTTGGGGACAGGCTCCTGCCCCAAGTGGAGGAGTTTAAGTATCTTGGGGTCTTGTTCACGAGTGAGGGGAAAATGGAGCGAGAGATCGACAGACGGATTGGAGCAGCATCTGCAGTGATGCGGACGTTGTACCGGTCTGTTGTGGTGAAGAGGGAGCTTAGTTCTAAGGCAAAGCTGTCGATTTACCAGTCAATCTACGTTCCTACTCTCACCTATGGTCACGAGCTTTGGGTAATGACCGAAAGAACGAGATCGCGGATACAAGCGGCTGAAATGAGCTTTCTCCGTAGGATTGCTGGACTCACCCTCAGAGATAGGGTGAGGAGCTCAGTCATCCGGGAGAGGCTCAGAGTAGAACCGCTGCTCCTCCACATTGAAAGGAGTCAGTTGAGGTGGTATGGGCATCTGATTAGGATGCCTCCTGGACGTCTCCCACTTGAGGTGTTTCAGGCACGTCCCACTGGGAGGAGACCCCGGGGCAGACCCAGGACTCGGTGGAGAGACTATGTCTCCCAGCTAGTCTGGGAACGCCTTGGTATCCCCTCTGAAGAGCTGGAGCAGGTGGCTGGGGAGAGGGAAGTCTGGGCTTCTCTGCTTGAACTGCTGCCTCCGCGACCCGGACCTCCGGAAAAGCGGTAGAAGATGGATGGATGGATGGATGGATCACAGCCCTCTGAATCATAATCAAATCAAGTCATGAGGTGGCTACAGATTCTCACTCATACTTAAGAGCTGCCACATAGCATCCAAAACTGGATAAGGCTGCCACCCTGGTGGAGGTCTGTGTCTTTTGGTCTCTGGAGTACATCATGCAAGAACAGGGAGAACATGCAAGCTCCACACAGAAGGGAAGTTCTCTGGTTTTAACCCGGGCCCACTTGTTAGCTAACAGTGCTAACTAGTGAGCAACCATACTGGCTCACAACAAGACAGAAGTAAAGAACACAAGAGAAAGAGATGTGTAGAAGGGTACCATCTCTTCAGTGTTGGAATAAGATGCCACTTTAACTCTACTGACAGGAACCATGTGACTGGAGGTCGATGTCCCAGTAAGGCCACCATTAAAGGGAAAACTGTAGTCATAACAGGCGCCAACACGGGCATTGGGAAAGCGACGGCCCGAGAACTGGCCAAGAGAGGTATGAAGAAATTATGATTAGGAGCAAAAAGGTGCCACTGATTCACTGTGCTAATGAGCCTTTCCTGCCATTTCTACATTACCAGGGGGTCGGATCATTATGGGATGTCGTGATATGGATAAGTGTGAGGCGGCCGCGAGGGAAATTCGAGGAGAAACGCTGAATCACCATGTGTATGCACGTCGTCTCGACTTGGCCTCCTTGAAATCCATCCGGGAATTCTCAGACAGAATTAAATCAGGTGATAAATGCAAATGACTGCCTGTAACCTTGTTCATTCACATATTTTGTCTTTAAAAAAAGATATATTTTTTTTTAAATTAAATGCTGGTTTTTACCATCTTCAGAGGAGCAGCGTGTGGACATCCTGATAAACAACGCAGGGATCATGAGGTGTCCAGCTTGGAAAACAGAAGATGGCTTTGACATGCAGCTTGGAGTGAATCACCTGGGTACAGACATCAAGTGTCTAAATGAACGATAGCTTTTACTTGTTACAATGAAAGCACAGAAAGCTTTTATCCACTGACGAGGGATAAGTGTGTTTTTCTTACTCTTCACAAGTAAAATACTCCATCGTTAACTAAGCCTGACTTCCTGTCTTCCCTCAGGCCACTTCTTGTTGACGAATCTTCTGCTGGATAAGTTGAAAGAGTCCGCCCCCAGCAGAGTGATCAACCTGGCCTCGCTCGCCCACATTATTGGAAAGATTGACTTTGAGGACCTGAACTTTGAGAAGAAGAAGTTTGATACTAAACAGGCATACTGTCAGAGCAAGCTTGCCAATGTTCTGTTCACCAGAGAGCTTGCCAAGCGATTACAAGGCAAGTCTACTGGCAGTTGTGCATGTGGGCATGTGTGGGAGGGAGTATGCCCTGTGTTCTCACTTGTGATTGGCTGCTAGAAATATATATGCATATCTATATAGAGAGAGAGATCTATGTATGTATTATGAGAAGTATATTTTCTTAAAAAAAAAAACCAAACAAACAATGGTGTGTGTAACAGGCACTGGAGTCACAGTGAATGCTGTGCACCCAGGAGTGGTTGCCACGCAGCTTGGGAGGCACACCGGCCTGCACCAATCACAGTTCTCCAGCTCTCTGCTCAGTGAGTATTGGGTTTTCTAATTGGGTTTGACTTTAGAGAGATCTGTAACTGCTTACCTAATGTGTAGGGGGTGGGAATTACCAGAGGCCCACAGTACAATATTATCACAATCTTGCAATATGTTCAAGCAGCTCCGTGTGAGATTTTCACCCTAAAATGTTTCCAAAATTATTTTTGATGGTATATCAACGTGTGACTGAGTGAATGTCGCTTCCACTGTAGCCTGAGTAGAACACATTCCCTGCAACAGCACTATGCAACTTTGCTGTTTCTGCTGTGAACACTGAAAAGATAACTGATAACTGATAGCCTGAGTCCTGTTAGCCGATCATACGGCATGATTTTAGCCACCTTCTAACAAAGCGCCCTGATAGTGGCTATTGGGACTCAGGCCAAGGAGCCAGTTGCCTTGTCAGTGTTCCTAGCAGGAACAAGATGGTTGCATAGTGCTGCTTTAATATTGCCAATGTCATATATAGCGATTTCCCATCCTCTGTCTCTGTCTTGTCCATTTTGGCCAGATTTCGGTAGTGACTCCTACAGTGCTGATCTCACCAGACAGTTGCATTTTATTACTACTGTGCGCAAAACATTGAGGTTGCATTTGCAACATTTTGTAATAATTTTAATAAAATGGCAAGGTACTGGTGTCTCTGACTCCATATAGTATTGTTGCAGCAAAGTATCACAATATTACAGTGTGTCAGTTTCCCCTCCCACCACTACTAATGTGTGTACAACAGCTAGCTTGGCCGTGTATATCCTGTTATATGCTCTGCATATTTTGTGAATATTTTGCTGCTGTTGTTTAAAATTGATAAGAAATGCTGTAGCTGTACAGGGTGTTCATTATGTCCATAATAATAGTGGACAATTTAGTGATGTGTGAAACTAGTGTTACTGCACTGTGGGGAAAAAAATGCTAGCTGGTATAACTTCCATCCAAATTTTGCACCTCTCCTGCCACAGGTCCCTTTTTCTCGCTATTGGTGAAGAGTCCAGAACTAGGGGCACAGCCCAGCATCTACCTGGCCGTGTCCGAGGAGCTGGAAGGTGTGACAGGTCGATACTATGATGTGATGACCGAAAAGGAGCCAGCGCCCCAGGCTCTGGACAGTGAAACGGCTCACAGGCTGTGGGAGGTCAGCAGCAGCCTGGTGGGTCTGGTGGAGCAGGAACCGCCCAGCCCGTCGAGCTCAGCGGCAGAAAACCAGAACAAAGCTGCTCAGACCAACCCAGCGCGGACAGCCGGGCAGAACGTAAGACCAGCTGCCAGTACAGCAGGACTGTAGGTCTGCTCCATGCTCCGAGCCAGGAGGGTAATGATAATGGACCTTTGTTACTGGAGCTGCAGCAGGCTCGTTGGAACAATTCAGTGTCTGAGGCCTGGAGTGTGGCTGCCTGTACGATGAGTTTCTGAATACTTCGTTATGTTCCTGCATCAGGATAATATGTTTTAAAGAGGCTGTGAAATTCTGTGTTCATACTGTACATTTGCTTCAGGGTTGAATTCGGCAACAGAGAACACAGCCCTGCTTTTGTGAGCTGTCACCAAGAAACTTTAAATCATTGTAGGAAATTGTTAATTGTGTTTCTCTGTTTTGCTGAGCCTGCATTCTTGGGGGTTTTTTTCTCGTTGTATACAGTGCTGGCCAGTTTAAAATCATATCTGACATATCCACAGGCACGGAAAGGGTTTTGGTACACAGTAAGCCAAAAAAAAAAAAAAAGTAGGACTCCATAAATTTGTGTTTCAGTACAATGAAACATCTTCCATTAGCACAGACAATGTTGCTTTTTCTCACACAGAAGTAAATAGGAAGTATATAGGCATTTACAGTCAGAGAAATTGTTATGCAATCTTACTTGAGGCTAAGATTTGTAGAAAAGGTGGTTGTATTCATGAATAGAAAAATAAAATGTGTAGCTAACGCGCCACCTGCAGGCAAACATTGTAATGAAAGTCCTTGTCAATAGATTACACTTAAACTTAATTTAAAAACAGTATTTTCCCATTAATTAATTGATGCTTGGCTAATCCTTAATCAATATTATTACAGTTGGAATAATTATCATTCAGTCACTACTTGAGTCAAACTGTAACTCAATTCTTGACAAATTCTTTACTATCTAGGGATACTGTAACCACGAACTTACATTAAACAAGCAAAAAAGCAGCAAATGATTATGCATCTGTAAACATTTCATTTAGTTAAAAAGACAATATACTGTAAGTGATTACTGGTTTTCTGAAGTTAAACCCACTCTGATAAACTCACTTGAATGCTGTTTACTCTAATTTTATCTGTACTTCTGATTTAGCTCTCGTCAAAAACAAATCACATTGCATAAGCTCTCAGCTTACATTTCTGTTCATCTCAGACATGCAGCCTAAGTGCAAATAAAAAAAAAAAAATCCATCCCCAATGTATTTAGGAGATCCATTGCATAGAGTTTTTTCCAACAGTATTCCCCAAAGTGCGGATCAATATGGGCCACTTTGCACTAATGTGCCCTGATCAGCATCAACTCTGAAACCTAAACCCCCAGATCGTTTAATTCAGTGTTGGTTTACAAGTGGAGCTCTCTGTCATCATCCCAAAGCTTCAAGTTATTGCCGACGAACATCAGAATAGCTGTGTCTCCCTCCTACAGTTCCACAGCATGATGCTGTCCAAACTAAATCAGTCCTAACCTCTAAAGTTTTGGAAAATACTCCGGCCCCTTAACTTTAGAATGTTAAACGTCCAAGGCTCATGGTCTTAAAAGTAATGCAACAATAACATAAACTCAATACTTGCTTTGATTCCATTATTACAAGCAGAATTCAAAGATTTACTACTTTTTCTGTGCACACAAAAGGCATATTTGTCAAATATTCAGCACACTTTGTTTTAAATTTGCATTAGTGAACAGTTCTTCTTTGCCAGCACACAGTTTATCCACATGAGCTTGATTGTCGCAGGGATGCGACTTGGGCTAGTCCCAGTAACAGTGCAGTAAATAAATGAGAATAAAACATGAACAACAGATGTCATCGTTTTGAGGGATTATGAACTTGTGGCTGCAGAAATGTCTTTTATCAAAATATAACTGCACATTTTGGATTTTTTTTTTTTTTTTTTTTGGGTGAACAGCCCAGTCCTATATGTGCAACATGCTGTTGATATGACACACATCAGGGGACATCAAGGACGTGCACAGGTATGGGCTATTGTTGTCTGTGAAAAAGCCCATATTTGCACTGCATTATAGTAAATGTGGAAATTATAAATATGTGACCCTTTTCTCTGAAATTCCCGTGGTTTTTCTTATAGTTTTTTCTTGTGAATTTCTAATTTCTATAAGTGGTTTTAAATCATTCTCATAAATTGGTGTTGTTTCATCACATTGCATTTGCATGTTATATTTTTTCTTGAATTTGTGACTCACTGTCATAAATTCACTTTTTTTCTTCCAAATTTGCAGCTTTTTCCTTAATGTCTTTCTACTGGTATTTTTTTCTTTTAAATCCTACTTTTCTCTTGTAATGTGACATTTTCTCAAAAATTATACACTTTTTCATTAGTGCATTGTTATTAAATTTCTAATTTTCTTATCAATTTTTAGTGATTGTTATTGTACTTATGCTACTCTTTTCCTCATATATTTGCAATTATTCTCGTGAATTTGTGACTTTTGCGTTATAAATTCAACATCGTTACTCGTTTTATTTTTGACCTTGGTCAAAGCAAGTCTGCACGTCCCTGTGTGAGAAATTATGCTATACTGGCTGAGAAGACGTATTAAGATTGAATTTAAAATAAACTATGGTCAAAACACAGTATAAATGTCCACTTTGTGGGCTTCTATTAGAGAAAACAAATGTATTCAGTATACAGTATAGTCCAACTGTACCCCATTTGGACTCCATTAACCACAATGCACCACGGGAAGATAGCGGAAGAGGGGGGAAAAAAAACAATCCGGTCAAAGTCTTTGGCACGCCGAGGAAAGCGGATAGTGGGTGAATGATAAATGTGCATGCATGTAATGTCAGAAACTGAAAAGAGCTTCGTTTAAAAGTCTGTTTCCATCAAAGAAGACTTGAACTGGTGTTTTGCGGCGCTACAAACTAGCTTGTTTTCTCCAACAGGTAACACGACAGCAACGTGTGGATTTGTCGGCGTTTGTGCTGCACTGCAATAACCTGCTAACAGTTTAACTAGTTGGTCTACCAGTAGTTTGCATTACGGTGTTTTGTGTCAGTCATTAAGTTTGTCCGGGCTTAAATTCATAAAGCATGTTAAAAATATAATGCTTATCGGCATTCACTTTAAGCAGGCTTGTAAAGGGTAAGAAAGTATCTACTAAAAAGTTATTTGCGTTCCAACAAACGACTTTTTTCGATTCGTGCAGCTTCTTTTAACGCTCCTGTTATGTTCATTTGTCAGGAACAACGGTGTTCTCGGGTCAGTTTGACCCGGTGCATGTTTGATTATCCAAAAGATGTCCGAAACCAAAAAATCCTAACAATCATTGTTAATATTTCATTACTATTTCCATTACTAACTATTCTATCAATATTTAGTGCATTGGTGTTCCTTACCTCTAATAGGTAATGGTTCAATTAGGATAATTCACTCGTTTTTCATTAAAAAAAAAAACATGTTCAAACTTTTTTTAATGTTTCACCACGTAATTACTTTTGAAAGACCAACATATAAAACATAACATTTAAATTTTGTTTTACATACATGCACTGTTTGTGAACCACTAATGAACAAAATAACACAATATGAACAAGGTGTGTCTGTCTGTCTTTACGTCGACACAGCACATGAGTGACATGTCATCACGCTGTGCTTTGTGCAAATGAATTTTCCACTTTTCGCACAGGTCATGCTTGTCTTGACATCATCAGATGGCCTGCAGACCTGGCACCTCTTCCTCTTTCTTTTCCCCTCAGCAGCAACCTAGAACCAAGAGGACCATGATTACCTTACTATGCTGTCTTTTTGCTGATCCCAAGACACACACAACGCACTCTCATACACTTATATATACACACAAACACTTACTTACCTCACGCAATGGTGTACTTGGTGCAGTCCTCTCCTGGATCTCCCTCACCGTGGCTGCAGCGGCTGGGGTCCTTGGCAGATGCTCCCTCCGTTGGATGTGTGGTGTCACAAGCGCCTTCCCCAGCTCCTCGAGAAAGATGCGCCTCTTCTACAGCTTTGACACATTCCAGTCAGGAAAGATCTCAGTCCAAATGACAAATGCGTTGTAGGCCGATACATCGATCATGTTATAAAAGATGACCAATGGCCAGCGCGCAGTCATTCGTTTGGTGCTGTAGGACCCTGTTACTTTGTCCAAGTTGCCTACCCCCCCTTTGGTGGCATTGTAATCCAGGATCATGCTTGGTTTCTGGTCCTCTCTTGTGCTTATTTCAGCATTTTTGTGCAGAGTGCTCATGAGCACATTTTTTCCCTTTTTGGGGCAGTAAGACACTAGGGCTGTGGTGTCTGTGAAGGCAAACATGGAAGATTGAGGGGTCCTGTTCTTGATTACCAGCAGCTCAGCAGGGAGTTCAGCCCTGTTCTTTCGGATAGTTCCGACCATTGTGAGCTTTCTCTTCAGAAGCTCCTGACCCAAGTTGTAGTTTGTGAAAAAATTGTCACAGGTTATGTTGTGCCCCTTGAGACCCTGTGCCATGTCGAGCACGACCCTTGTGCCCTGATTCTTCTCCAGGGATCCTCCAACCGGCTTTCCAGTGTAAACCTGCATGTTCAATGCATAGCTGGTGTTTGCATCACATGCTGCCCAGATTTTTATTCCATATTTAGCTGGTTTGGAAGGCATATATTGCCTAAATGGGCAGCAACCTCTGAATGCCACCAGCCTTTCATCTACTGTGATATTAGGGCCTGGGTTATAGAGTAGTGGAAGTTGCTCTACCCACTTGTCCCACACTGTCCTAATAGCTGCCAGCTTGTCTCTCTCCCGTCTACCAGCCCTTGTCTCTCGATTATCAAATCGGATTACTCTGGAGAAAATGCGAAAAGTCTCCAGAGACATTGTGGCTCAAAATATCGGCCTCCCTGTCTCTGCATCCCACAGACTGGCTGTTGATTCATCCTTCGATTTATAGACCCCAGCCAGGATGAGGAGCCCCAAATACGCATCTAAAGCCTGTTTTCCACTAGCCCAGCACACCTCAGTACGGCTCGATTCACTTCAGTATGGCTCGGAATGCTTCTGTCTCCATTAGCACAGTGTTGCGGGGCAGCAGCAGATTCTCAGCGAGGCGGGGCCACACTCCCGTGATGTTATGCACCGGACTGAGTCCTTATTTACACGAGACAAAAAATGGAGGATCCAAGGATTATTGCCTTGCTCGCTCTGTGGTTTTATCTCACAATTAATTTTATCTCATAATTAAGCTGCAACAACACAAGTCACTTTTGTTTTGAATTAACTGCCAAATGACCTAGAAATAATGAGCTGAAACTTGTTTTTATTCGTATTAAATAATGAGACGGTGGCACACTGTCCAACACCACATCCTAGGGCATTTTGGATGTACTGAATTAAAAAAATTCATGTTTTTCACCTTCAGGTCAACGTTTGGAACAACAGTATTATTATTTTCCGTTTAGATGATGCTACACTCCTTCTAAAGTATTGTAAATCTCTGAATTTGGAATGCCGATAGAACATTCAATTTACATATACTTGTACCTTTGACTTGGTGCTAATTTTTTATGAAATTTCAATAAAAAGAACAGAAAGCTTACAAAAAGATTTCTTTTTTGGTCTAGTTAAAAATTACATTACCTTTACAATGGTTGACCCTCAGCATCATTTTAATCAGACTAGGCAATGGAATTTCTATGTAATTATACTGTTTTATAATTCAGTGTTATAACAGACAAACCACACTTTCCAAAACAATTCCATTTTATTATATACAAAATATTAAAATAAAAAAAAACTTTGCAACACAACATGAAGGTTAATTGACATTTTATACACGCCGACCACTGAGTGCTGAGGCTCGGTAGAATGAAGGCGTCTCTGCCAGCTGTGGGTCAGGAAGGCTCGGTTGAATAATCCGTGCGGGCTGTCACGGCGGACGCGTGGGATGATTCTATAAGGAAAATGCACACAATAAAATACAGCACGAAAGTGCAATATATACAGAAAAGACAATAGTTTTTAACAAGAATACATAAGCTTATTTCAGCGTATTGTTCACATGAATAATTACAATAAAAGCTTTAGTCCGCAGTGTGCTGCAATAAAGCAGCGATCCATCCACAAATGAACAGCTTTTTTATTGCATAAATAAACTGAGCGTCTTACCGAATATATTTGCAAAAAAACGCACAATAAAAAAAAATTAAAACTCACCGTTAAAGGACTCCGATGTCGAGACCTCCCGGTATATTTTTTCATTCCGGGCGGCTCCGTCTAACTCGCGCTGAATACGTTCGTCTGACAATGCAGTGAGCAGACACTGCAGCTCCTTACTGGTCCATGGAACACCCTTATTACACGAAGCCATTTTTGATAGAGAATAAATGAAAATAGCACAGCAATACACTGAAAAGGAACCGCCAACAGTGGTTGCGTGCTGAGTAAAGGCGGTCGTGAAGATTCTTTTTTTTTTTTTTTTTCAAAAACTTTATTGAGAAGGTCGTGAATATTTGGTAGATGAGGAGGAGGAGAGGGGCGGTTACAACCTGACCAATCAGCGCCGGTTACGACCTGACCAATCAGCGGCGACCAGTCTGTTAACGTCACAACACGGCACAGCTCAGCACTGCTGTACCCTGCCCTTCAGTGGGGCTGAGAATCGTGGCTGTTAAACCGTGTTGGGGCTTGTGGAAAAGCGTACAAAGCGTGCTGAGCCGTCCCGTGTCGCGCTAAAGCGTGCTAGTGGAAAAGGCCCTTAAATGTGTTTTGTCCAGCTCCTTCCACTTCTCCCCAAAAACACGCCTCCCTTCTAGATTAGTCATTTCCAGAATGATTTTCTGTATTGAATCTGGCATGACCAGCTCAAAAGCGGACTTGATGTCAGTCACACGAGTCGTTGCCATCCTAGTGGGCCCTGGCACTGTCTTTATTATGTTTTCTGCAGACAGTTTTGCCTGACGCACATTTGGGGATGAAGACCAATGTATTTCACCACTTTTTGACATAAATGTCTTGCTTGGAGGAACAGGAATAGCTATTCCCTCATCTGGTTCAAAATCAGAATCATTAGAATCAGAATTTAGCTCAAGATAGTCTTCATCTTCAGACACATCCTCCTCTATTTCACTGCCATGATCAAAGATGGCTTCCAGAGCCTCCTGGTCTGTCATCCTTTTGCTTCTGCTGCTCATTTTGTAAAGGTCTGCCTGACAGTGTAATGTTGGTAGGACTCCCATGCAGAGAAGCTTTTATATGTTTTGCCCCTCCCCTGTTGAGTGTCCACTGAATATGGGTGGAGTTTTCCCGCGAGAACATAAATGGTTCCCATCAAAAGTCATAACACCTGCACGTGTGTGTGTGTGTGTGTGTGTGTGTGTGAAATATGTTGCAATAAGGTGCAAAGAAAGAAATAGTCTGACATTTCTGGCACCCTTTTACCTCCAGTTTGACTGCTGGGTCACATTGACCCAAACAGTATCTACGTGATATAAACATGCAGGGGTTGATTGCAAATATGTGAGATGAACCATTTTCATATTATATGTTGATTACACTAATTAACCGGAGTGGTGGCTCAGTTGGTAGAGCATCCGCCCCACACCCGGGAGGCAGGGGTTCAAATCCCGGCCGGGTCATGCCGAAGACCATATAAAAGTGGAACTTCCTGCCATCCAGCTTGGTGCTCAGCAATAAATGGAATGGAGGAGGGAACTCTGTGGCGGCGCCTTGCATGGCAGCGGCCCTCTGATTCTGCACTTGGGGTGTGTGTGATTTACACTGTAGATAGGTAAAGCACAATCTCGTTCTGCTGTACATGATTGGTTGTACGGTTGAATGACAATAAGGGTGATTTAATTTAATTTAAGGCAGGCAGAAGAAGTTTCATATTGAAAAAATACTTTTAACTATTTTTCCTAGATGTTCAAACTTTAAAACGGGTCAATTTGACCCGTAACATAACAGGAGGGTTAAAAGTACTAACTTTTCCTCGTAAATTTGCAATTTTTGCTCATTTTTTCTTGTAAATTCTTGTCTATTTATTTATTTTGTTCATCTTACTCTTTAAGAGTAAATTTTTGAGGCTTTACTCTTAGTTTTAGACATTTTTTTTCTTGAACATTTACTACTTTTTTCCTCATAAATTTGAGTGTTTTTACAGAAGCCCTAAAGGGTCGTCCTTTTTCCCCCCTAAACTTTATTTAAATGTCATATATTCGTTGTTATTTTTTTGTTTTTTTTGAGGATTTGCAAGTGATGTCACTGGTCACATGCTGATCAATGTTACAGTGGTAGACAAGTGTTGTGAAAGCAACAATGACAGAAATGGTTTATCATGGCATGTGACATTATTTTATCGGAATATCCAAAATCTCTCACTAAAAATCATCTGGAGTGTTACAGAAAGAAAACGAGTGAAGACGGCTCTTGCTGCCGTGTTCCACAGAGGCTTGAAGCCGAGTGGAAGCTGTCATTCAGCTGAGCAGTAAAAGTTGGTAATTAATAGTGTGACATTGTGAGGGTTCACACAAGAAAGGAGAGATGGCTGTGATGAAACAGGCTTTATTTACTGTATACACACCCAGTCAACACAGACAGGAGGGGAGGTCATTCACACAGACCCCTGTCTCACTTATGGTGACACAAACACATGATTGATCACTGCTCTAACTGGTCTTATAACAGTGCTGTGTCATTATAATGCAGTTATAATGACACAGCAATAACACTTAGAACACACTAATAATAACACGAATAATAACAGACCTCTGCGGCCCAAGCATGCCAGGAGAATCCCCACCCCCTTAACACAGCCCCGATGTTAAACATGAGCACATGAGGACGGCACAGGCTAAACAAAAGACATGGTATGACAAAAAGGCCAGAAAGAGAGTTTTTTTACCCAGGTCAGCAGGTGTTACTACTGCTGCCCTCTTGTGACAGTAAGCTCTTGGCTCGATGGCAGGGGCCTTATGAAATTTCTAAGAAACTAAGTTCAGTGACATATGAACTATACAGTGGGGAAAACAAGTATTTAGTCAGCCACCAATTGTGCAAGTTCTCCCACTTAAAAGATGAGAGAAGTCTCCAATTTTCATCATAGGTATACCTCGACTATGAGAGACAAAATGAGGGGGAAAAAAATCCAGAAAATCACATTGAAGGATTTTTAATGAATTAATTGGTAAATTCCTCGGTAAAATAAGTGTTTGGTCAATAACAAAAGTTCCTCTCAATACTTTGTTATATACCCTTTGTTGGCAATGACAGAGGTCAAACGTTTTCTGTAAGTCTTCACAAGGTTTTCACACACTGTTGCTGGTATTTTGGCCCATTCCTCCATGCAGATCTCCTCTAGAGCAGTGATATTTTGGGGCTGTTGCTGGGCAACACGGACTTTCAACTCCCTCCAAAGATTTTCTATGGGGTTGAGATCTGGAGACTGGCTAGGCCACTCCAGGACCTTGAAATGCTTCTTACGAAGCCACTCCTTCATTGCCCAGGTGGTGTGTTTGGGATCGTTGTCATGCTGAAAGACCCAGCCACGTTTCATCTTCAATGCCCTTGCTGATGGAAGGAGATTTTCACTCAAAATCTCACGATACATGGCCCCATTCATTCTTTCCTTTACACGGATCAGTCGTCCTGGTCCCTTTGCAGAAAAACAGCCCCAAAGTATGATGTTTTCACCCCCATGCTTCACAGTAGGTATGGTGTTCTTTCTCCTCCAAACATGACAAGTTGAGTTTTTACCAAAAAGTTCTATTTTGGTTTCATCTGACCATATGACATTCTCCCAATCCTCTTCTGGATCATCCAAATGCTCTCTAGCAAACTTCAGACGGGCCTGGACATGTACTGGCTTAAGCATGGCGACACGTCTGGCACTGCAGGATTTGAGTCCCTGGCAGCGTAGTGTGTTACTGATGGTAGCCTTTGTTACTTTGGTCCCAGCTCTCTGCAGGTCATTCACTAGGTCCCCCCGTGTGGCTCTGGGATTTTTGCTCACCGTTCTCATGATCATTTTGACCCCACGGGGTGAGATCTTGCGTAGAGCCCCAGATCGAGGGAGATTATCAGTGGTCTTGTATGTCTTCCATTTTCTAATAATTGCTCCCACAGTTGATTTCTTCACACCAAGCTGCTTACCTATTGCAGATTCAGTGTTCCCAGCCTGGTGCAGGTCTACAATTTTGTTTCTGGTGTCCTTTGACAGCTCTTTGGGCTTGGCCATAGTGGAGTTTGGAGTCTGACTGTTTGAGGTTGTGTACAGGTGTCTTTTATACTGATAATGAGTTCAAACAGGTGCCATTAATACAGGTAACGAGTGGAGGACAGAGGAGCCTCTTAAAGAAGTTGTTACAGGTCTGTGAGAGCCAGAAATCTTGCTTGTTTGTAGGTGACCAAATACTTATTTTACCAAGGAATTTACCAATTAATTCATTAAAAATCCTTCAATGTGATTTTCTGGATTTTTTTTTCTCATTTTGTCTCTCATAGTTGAGGTATACCTATGATGAAAACTGGAGACCTCTCTCATCTTTTAAGTGGGAGAACTTGCACGGTTGGTGGCTGACTAAATACTTTTTTCCCCCACTGTATATGCCTGACAGAAAGATAAAACATCAGTGCTTTCATATTAACTTGTTAAAGGAGTTTCAGCAGCCTGTGCAGCAGCAGCAGCCTGTTCATCAGCAGACATGTCATCAGCTCCTTATCTGTGTGACGGAAGTGGATGAGAAGTAGGGGTGGGTTCAAAAGATCAATATATCGATATGGATCGATACATGTTTGACTGAGCCGATATCGATCCACAAAATCCGCGGATCGATCTTTTAATATTAATATGTTTTAATATAATATTTTTACGTTTGTGAACGTCTGCTGAGTATAATCGGGTCGAAACCGGGTCAGTGAGCCAGGAACAACGGCCGAGAAGCATAAACAACCGACGCGCTAACGGAGCTAGCAAGCTAACGGATATGCTAGTTCTTCTTCTGTGGTGTTAAAACGGTTCTCATCCGGCAAGAGTTTCCTGCCGCGCGTGCTCTTTCGTGTTTACACTAGCGGAGATAATAACGTGCGTCTCTTAATTTAGCAACAAACGTCACCGTAAAGACTGTTCTCAACAGCTTCTGAATATTTTTCATAAATAAAACTTGTGTGTTCCCTGCGGCGCGTGCACACGTCTTTTGTGTTTACATGACGCGGAGTTAATAACGTGCGTCTCTTAATTTAGCAGCAAAAGTCACCGTAAAGACTGTCCTCAACAGCTTCTTAATATTTTTCATAAAGCGGGGATAAACGGACTTTTACTCCATGCGGCGCTGTGTTGGAACATCAAGTTGACGACTGATAAAGGGAAAATGCGCGGAGACTGAAACCCGTGAAGCAGAGACTTGGAGCTGCTGAGACTGTAAGTATAATATTTGTTTCTTTTAACGTTTGTGTCGTCAATTAATAATTTATCTGGCATGATGATGGTTTCTTTTACAAACTATGGACACAGAGAGAACTGTTGGTTAAGCGCTGTGAATAAATGCAGAATTAAGGTATATTTTATGAGATTATGGACTTCTGCCACTTAAGCGATGTGAAGAGAATAAATCACAATAAAATTAATAAAGGCTGCAGTACAACAAGCTATTTTTACTCAGTAGAACTAAATTGAAATGAACAAACCTTCTCAGGAAATGAACTGAAACCCTTTTCCAACATTGAAAGTTAATTTGTAGTTAAAATATAAAAAAAAAACCTAAATTATTAAACCCTACTGTGGTGTGGGGATCTAAAAATATGAATGTTAATTTTACTGTGAAATCTATTCTTTTTATCTGCCTTCAGATGTGTGAAGACTGGAAGCTTCATCCTCACTGAGACCTTCTGAAGGTCAGAGGTCGTCAGTGGAGGAGCATCCCTGCTTCATGTGGATTTCAGCACAGAAGAAGACCTTCAAGTTCAAGATTCAAGGAGGTGCTGCCATCACTTTCTCCACACTAACATGCATTCAATGCAATTTAGTTGTTGTAATGACAAATTCTTTTATTTCTTTTTTAAAGTTCTCAGCAAGAACACAATATTGGTCTTTTTTTTTTTTACAATTTTACTGAGCATTTAATTCTAAATAAATCACTGTTTAACAAGAATTTTTTGGCAATCCTGTACTTTTCTTGTGGTGTTACATAGAATAGCATCACTGTAAACTATGGAAAAAGCAGCTGCTTTAAAATTTGTACTTCCTCACACAACTTTGAGTGCAAAAAAATTCTAAAAGTGCCATAACTTTTTGGAAAAACTCCCACAAATCCAGGCTTTTTGGGCCACAACAATCACAAAAACAGCTGACAAAATCCTGGAGGGACTGAAATACAGTGAGATTATGTCTGCATGGTTCATGCATTGAATTTGTTTACTTACTCTGGGTGGTGAACTTGACACGACACACCCTTTGCACTAAAGAAAGCACCTGTGAGCACTTTATGAAATGATAAGTTAAATAATAAAAAGTGCATTATTGTAACTGATTTGGGGTCAGTTCTATATGTGATAATTTATGTATTAACAAAGTTAGAAGATTCTTGGTACAATTTGCAGCATTAGGTCTCGAAGATTTTTGTTTCATGGGAAGTAAAATGGCTATTAAAATGGTAATTCCCCAGATCGAATCGGGATCGAATCGGAATCGAATCGAATCGATTCAGTATCTCAAGAATCGGAATCGAATCGATTCTGGAAATTAGGGATCATTCCCAGCCCTAATGAGAAGAGAGAACAGTCCTTTCCCACAAACGTGACAGAGCTTTACAACCTCCACTTGGGGCAGGAGCTTGTCCCCAACCCGAAGAGGACAATCCACCTTTTTTCCAGCTGAGGACCTCAGACTCGAACTTGGAGGTGCTGATTCTCATCCCAGCCGCTTCACACGCATTGGCAAACCGTCCCAGTAAGACCTGCAGGTCATTGCTGGATGAAGCCACCAGGACAACATCGTCTGCAAACAACAGAGATGAGATCCTGTGGTCACCTAGCATGACACCCTCCGTTCCCTAGCTGCGCCTAGAAATCCTGTCCATAAAAATTATGAACAGGATTGGTGACAAAGGGCAGCCCTGGCGGAGTCCAACTCTCACTGGGAATGAGTCCGACCGAGTGTCAGTTTTTGCGATCATATCAACACCGGCTTTACCGACACAGTCAGTAGTGATGAGACCAATCTTTCGAAGCGTCAGCTTACCAGCTGGTGTTTTTATACCAAGTACTAAACCACTCATCTGCCCCATTTCCTGGCAACGGAGCCCCGTTTCAACTATTCACAATAAGAAAAAATATCCTAAACTTAATGAACACATACAAGCAGCGTCCGTAAGTGGGAGGCAGAGAGCAGTCGGAAAAAAAACCCTGCCAACTTTTTTAGTTGATAGTTTATTTAAAATATAGGCACATACTGTACATATAAACAGCCCGCTCTGGAGGGGGAAATATTTCTCCCCTCTCAGGACTGTAAAGTGCGACGTGAAAATTGGTCTGTGCGAGGAATGAACGAACTGAAGTAGCACCAGTGCGATGAGAACCAGCCGTTTGTGTGTATAGCTGCTTCAAAACTACAATTGGTGAGCCGCAGTCACAAGTTCCATTAGCATAAATTTCACACCTCAGCAATCCTCCACAGCCTTTTCAGACTTTAAGTGGATCTTGTCTCCCGCAGATAACAGCATATTTCTCCAGCATATCAAGTTTCATGTCCTCATATCGCTGATGTTACACGAACGCACCGGTCAGCCCAGAAGCTGGTGATGCAGGCCCCTATTGAGAGTCACTGGCATTTTTTATTTATGTATTTATAAATTTTTTACTTCTTTGAAATCACAAAGGAAATCATTGTTCTTCTGTTTTTGCTCATGAAATATTTAATTTAAAACTGTCTGTTTATTCATATGATATAATCTAGATTAAGAAAGTGGCTATGGGTACGGAAGCTGTATCCTCATGCAAAATGTCTATTGGTATGGAAGGGTTTACAAGCTGACAAAACCTTTTCAGATCGATTCCAACCTACTGTGGTGTAGGTGAACAGCATGATCGAGCTCTGATTGGCGGGTTGCTGGTTCTCGTCCTGCTCTCACCGCCATGCCCACACTGTTTTTGTTGACATGAGATCAAATTTAGAATTAAAATTAAGAGGTTAGCCTTAGGATTTGGGAGAGGTTAAAAAAGATGGTAAACAGATGTAGTATTTTATCATTTATAATTTTGATCAGGTATAACAATTATTTAATTTAGACTTAGAAGTGTAGGTGTGTGGGGACAGATGTTTGATCCATCACCACAGACACTTATAAATAGAGAGTAACACACTCGTTGGGGCACCAGTTCACTTTTTGGTGAACAGTTATTAATAATTTGTCTTTATACCTTATTAATCAATTAATCAGTCTCAAATTATTCATGAATTCGATACTGAGGACTTTGAACATTCACAGAAATAGGAATAAAATACTCAACTACTCTCGTTTTATAGATTTATTTAAATTAAACTGATTAAATGACCTTACATTCCAATAATTTGTAAGCAGGTGAAATGATCAGCATTAAGCCATCATATTAAATTTGTAACTGGGATAAGGAATAACAGAATGTGAACACATCTGTAAAACCATTGTAGCAATATTTCATATAATATAGTGTAATAAGGTACAGAAATTATTTATTTTATTTAGAAGTGGGTGTGCGTGGGGACTGAGGGTTAAACAGTCACCACAGCACTCACTAAATAAGAGAGAAAAGCACTCGTAAATAAGGGGCACCAGTTCCAAAAGAACGAATTATTAATTAATTAATTTCTGTACTTTCAATCACTTAATGAATCAGTCTCAAACCTTAGTGAGTTCTTTACTGCCTTGACCCAGCAAAGCGTATCGTCGGCCTCCGTCGGTCTATGATGACTATGGAAGAGAATCCTAAACGTCTACTCTGCTGGAACAGCACCGCCTGTGGCTGAACAGGCCGATGTGCGAATGGCAGTCCCTGTCACACTGGTCGCACTTGTGGGTGGTCTCCGTGCTGCTGGGTCTGTGGCGGTTCTTCCTGCGGGTCCTTTTTTCATCTGCTGCAGCAGTCAGTCTCTCTTCACCCGCCTTGAGCTGTCTGGTCAGGGTGCCTCTCCATTTGGAGCGGTCCGTTGCAAGGTCCTCCCAGCGCTCTGTGTTGATCTCCAGGGCCTTCATGTCTCTCTTGCAGACGTCTCTAAAGCGCAGCTGTGGGCGGCCAACGTCTCTCCTGCCAGTCGCCAGTTCTCCGTAGAGGACGTCTTTGGGGATTCTGCCATCCTCCACACGGTAAACGTGGCCTAGCCAGCGGAGCCTGCGCTGCCTGAGTAGAGTGAACATGGAGGGAAGGCCGGCGCAGGACAGAACTTCTGTGTTGGGCACTTTATCCTGCCAGGATATGTCCAGGATGTGGCGAATGCAGCGCAAGTGGAAGGAGTTCAGTCTCTTTTCCTGCCGGGCGTATGTTGTCCACGCCTCACTCCCATAGAGCAGTGTGCTGATGACGCAGGCGTTATACACTGCCATCTTCGTCTTGACAGAGAGTTTGGGATTCTCCCACACTCGTGTGGTGAGGCGAGCGAGTGTGAAGGCTGATTTTCCAATTCTCTTGTCGATCTCTGTATCAAGGGAGAGGTTGTTGCTGATCGTGGACCCCAGGTACATGAACTGATTCACGACCTCCAGCTCGTAGTCGTCGATGGTGGTGGTTGGTGGTGCTTCCGTGCCTTGCGCCAAGACGTTAGTCTTCTTCAGGCTGATGGTAAGCCCGAAGTCCTTGCATGCCTGGGAGAAGCGGTCCATCAGGTCGGGGAATAGGGAGATGCTGAAGTCCGTACAGAGGGAGCTGAGGAGAAAGATCAGAGAAGGCAAGGACAGCTTCAGGAAGAAGATGGAGGACAAGTTGCAACAGAGCGACATCAGCGGGGTCTGGAGAAACCTCAAAACTATCTCTGGGCTCCAGAATACCTCCCCCCAGGCCACGGGGGGCAGGGAGTGGGCGAACAACCTGAATCTGTTTTTCAATAGGTTTGACCAACCGCCCTCCCCCCTGACTGCACAACAATCACTGCTGCCTCTAAAGAAATCAAGTCCTGCTGCCCACTCCCCACTCCACCAACACCCCCCCACCCCCAACACACAGCCCCCCATCCTGACCCTGACCAGGACCCAGGTGAGGACGGAGCTGAGGAAGATCAAGGCGAGGAAGGTGTCGGGACCGGACGGCATCAGCGCAAAGCTCCTCAAGTCCTGTGCAGACCAGCTGTGTGGGATTGTGACGTACATCTTCAACCTGAGCCTGAAGCTGGGGAGGGTACCACAGCTGTGGAAAACATCTTGTGTGGTACCTGTACCAAAAACTTCCCACCCCAAAGACCTGAACAGCTACAGACCGGTGGCCTTGACGTCCCACTTGATGAAGACCCTGGAGAGACTGCTCCTTGCTCACCTCCGCCCCCTGGTGGAACCAGCGATGGATCCACTCCAGTTCGCCTACCAGCATGGCATTGGGGTGGAGGATGCGGTGATCTTCCTCCTTCACCATTCTCTGTCCCACCTGGAGAAGCCCGGGAATATGGTGAGGATCATGTTCTTTGACTTCTCCAGTGCTTTCAACACCATCCAACCGATGATCCTGAAGGACAAGCTGCTGCGCGCAGGGGTGGACCAGCACCTGTCATCATGGATCCTGGACTACCTCACGAACCGGCCTCAGTTTGTAAGAACCCGGGACTGTGTGTCCGACACGATCATCAGTAGCACGGGGGCCCCCCAGGGAACGGTGCTGGCTCCCTTCCTGTTCACTCTTTATACTGCGGACTTCTCACACAACACAACACACTGCCATGTACAGAAGTTCTCTGATGACTCTGCGATCGTTGGCCTCATCTCCAATGGAGATGAAGCTGAGTACAGAGGGCTTATCCAGGACTTCGTAGACTGGTGCCATCGGAACTGCCTCCAGATCAACGCAAGGAAAACTAAGGAGCTGGTGGTGGACTGCCGCAGGCATGGGCAGCCCCTCACAGCACCAGTAAATATACAGGGAACAGACATCGAGATGGTGACATCCTATAAGTACCTGGGTGTTCATCTGAACAATAAACTAGACTGGTCACACAATACTGACGCACTCTACAAGAAGGGACAGCGCAGGCTGTTCCTGCTGAGGAGACTCAGGTCTTTTGGTGTACAAGGGGCGCTGCTGAAGACATTCTATGACACAGTGGTGGCATCAGCCATCACTTTTGGAGTGGTCTGCTGGGGCAGTGGCATTACAGCAGCCGATAGGAAGAGACTGAACAAACTGATTAAGAAAGCTAGCTCTGTCCTGGGGCAGCGCCTTGATCCGGTTGAGGAGATGGGAGAGAGAAGGACGGTGGCTAAACTATCATCTCTGCTGGAGTCCGAGTTCCACCCTATGCAGGACGTACTGAATGCACTGAGGAGCTCATTTAGCAGCAGACTACATCATCCCAGGTGCACAACCGAGAGGTTTCGTAGGTCCTTCCTACCAACGGCTGTCAGACTGTACAACCTAAGCAGGGCTGCTCGCAGAGATAGCAAAAAGACATAACAAACTAATAGTTTTTAAATGCAAAAGATGCAATAGACTTACACAATGGTCCCCTCCGGCATACAACTAGGAAAATACCGGTCGCTATGGAGGGTGAGAATATGTATGGGCACATAATCATACCATGTAGGATAACTAAGTAGAGGGTTATGCTGTTTCATCCCATCTAGCAACAATGCTCTGCACTGTGTGTGTTTATATATTTACATATTTATTCCATCTAGCTACAATGCTCAGCACTGGGTGTGTTCATATTTATATATCTATATATTTATTCCATCTAGCTACAATGCTCCGCACTGTGTTTTTATATATCTATATATTTATTCCATCTAGCTACAATGCTCCGCACTGTGTGTGTTTATATACTTACATATTTATTCCACCTAGCTGCAATGCTCCGTACTGTGGGTGTTTATATATTTACATATTTATTCCATCTAGCCACAATGCTCTGCACTGTGTGTTTATATATTCATATATTTATTCCATCCAGCTACAATGCTCTGCACTGTGTGTCTGTGTGTGTGTATATATATATTTTATAGTAATATGTACATATGTATATTAGCTGCTCTTGCTTGTTTTTTTTTTTCTTGCCTTCTGAGTGTTGCTCTGAGTGTTGCTATCCCTGTGCTGTTGCAATCCTGGAATTTCCCCGTTGTGGGACTAATAAAGGCTTATCTTATCTTATCTTATCAGGGTCTGAAGCTCCTGCTGTGTGTGGGTTGCGACTGCAGCATCGTCTGCGAACAGCATGTCTCTGTTTAGACATAGAAGTTTATTAATGAAACTAATTGAGGTTACATGACATGGCATTCAAATGATTTGTAAGCAGGTTCAAATGATCAACAGGTGTCAAATATCACATCAACTGTTAATGGATTCCTGAGCGTAAAAGCTACAGTTAAGCCTTTGTGGAACCAAGAGGAAACAGTGAACGCAATTTTATGGGGAAAATTACATAAGCTGATTATCTGAAAAAGGAAACTTCTGAATTAATCTACAAAAATGAATGGAGGTTACCGAAAAGAGAATAGGAATTTTACTCCAGTTTATAGCTTGTCCTGTGGCTGGTGGACTAATTATACCATGAAATATTGGTCGTGTTCAATTATAATTGATATTTGGGACATCTCGTTCAAACCCAGCAGATAGAAAAGTGGGAGTCTCACTTACGAACACAGCCGGGTCTGCCGATTTCCAGCGGCAATCACAAACGCCAGTAAGGTGGCAAACAGGGGAAAGCGACGGCCTGTCGTCTTTCAGGTCATTTACAGCTGTGAGAAGTGTAGACTCAGCTGGGGGCTCCTCGGAGCATGTGGCGCGTAGCCAGCAGCAGGATGAATGGGGCTCCAGGAGCAGACATAACATCTTTTGGCAACCAGTCCAAAATTTAGGATGTCCACGGCCCACAGGACAGCTAAAGGCTGGAGGAAAAGTGCATTTTGGCAGCTTCACCCACCCACTCCTGGTTTCTTAACGTTGTGATACGTGGGTGAGGCAGGGAAAGATTAAAGGTCCAAAAATCTCTATCAGTCTACTTTAAAAGCAGGAAAATTAAAAGTCCACTTTAATGACAGGAAAAGTCAAAAAGTCCAAGGAAAAAAAAAGTTCAATAGGATAAGCACGGCTTCTGAGGCGAAGAAGAAAAGGCTTTTTGGAAGTTTGACTTCCACAGAGAGTTGAACTCACTTAGAAAGGATGGTTTCTCCTCAGTTACCAGAAAAACAGGCAAAAGCTTAACAAAAGACAATTTAAGAAAACTAGTACAGGACTTGACAAGGTTCAGACACACAAAGACAAAAGACTTCTTAAAACTCTCTGCTGTTAGGGCGTTTTCTCCTCTTTTTAAGGGTCGCGCTCCTAGAATCATAAAGGTATGACTGGCAGCAAGACGGACCAATTATCGGCTACCATAATAGATTTGAAAGGGCTAAGAGCCAATCAGCAAGCAGTTCTTTGTCTGTAGCCGACCAATAGGATGAAGGGAAGGGCGTCATCTAACCGGGGCAGCCTGTGGTTGGCTGATACAAATGACTTACCAGTTTCAGAAGACAATCATACATTTCCTATGAAATTCATTTTATATACTTAACATGAAATCTAAGCTAAATTAAGTGACTCAAGACTAATATTCAGTGCCTATGCATTTATACTGATACTAATATGTTTAACATTCATTTGAATAACATTCATGAAAAAAACATTCCTAAGACATGCACTTACATTTAAATCAAGGATTAATGAATTATTGCAAACCATTATTGTCCATCAGAAAGGAGATTGTCTTCACAGTGTCCTTAGAATTCCTGGGGAATGTAAACTTGTAAAAGAGTTAATGTTCAGAGTAACAAAATTCCAAATCGTAATGAACATATTCCGTAGATGTCCACTAGGAGGTACTGTTGCGCTGTAGATAATTTTTAGGTGACCTGAACATGCCCCCCAGGATCTGGCATGAGTTTATGGATGTTCTGTGGAGGATCAAAATGTTCTCTCAACCTAGGCCTGACAGGTTAAAGGGGCAAACTTTGGAGGTTTATGCCTTTTTAAGAGTATCAGTCCCTGGTACGAAGGCTTCTTATCTGCTTAGGAAGGAAGCGCGAGAGATTTTTATGACGTACTTTAATCCTTTAAGAGCAAGTCCTTACTGGGTTTCTCTACAAAGGGAAATTGTTTACACTGGGGTCCTGATGATGAAGAAAAACAGCAATTCTTGACCAGACCTTGAGTGAGAGTTTCTTTAAGATGAAGAGTGATTTCCTGAATTGGCCTGAGGAGAGCTGATGCTACACCATGGACTTTAGCATGAATTTGGAGCAGTTTGAAATGGAAGAATTATAAATAAACTGGATGCAAATTTAACTCACCCTTGGCCGGAGGATCCTGGGTTCGATCCCAGCCCCCGACCAACAGTGATCTGTGCGGAGTTTGCATGTTCTCCCTCTGTCTGCGTGGGTTTACTCCGGGATTTCTCCGGCTTCTTCCCACATGCCAAAAACATGCAAGTTAGGTTAATTGGCATCAAACTGGGGATTCTAAATTGTCCTTAGGTATGACTGTGAGAGTGAATGGTTGTCTGTCTCTCTGTGTTGGCCCTGCAATGGACTGGCGATCTGCCCAGGGTGTACCCTGCCTCTTGCCCAAAGATGCTGGGATAGGCTCCAGCCCCCCCGCGACCCGAAAAGGATTAAGTGGAAGAAGATGAATGAATGAATGGATGCAAATTTATGAAGAAAATTAAACTAATTATAGGAAAAATTCTGAATTATTCTAAGAAAGTAAAAATGGAAATTTTTAATTAAAAAAAGTTATATTAATTCTCTTGTTAATTCTGTAGCTGATCAGATTTTGAGTTATTTCCAAACCTCAGACGTTATTCAGCAGATGGAACAAAGAGAATACAGCTCACGTGACTCTCCTTGAGTTAAAAGTTCGTTGTCCGTTGAGGTCCTCTTCATCACTTGGATCCTCTCTTGAAGATTTATTTACAACCGTGGACAAAATTGTTGGTACCTCTCTGTTAATGAAAGAAAAACCCACAATGGTCTCAGAAATAACTTGAATCTGACAAAAGTGGTAATAAATAAAAATTCTATGAAAATTAACCATTGAAAATCAGACAGTGCTTTTGAATTGTGGTTCAACAGAACTATTTTAAAAACCAAACTCATGAAACAGGCCTGGACAAAAATGATGGTACCCTTAACTTAATATTTTGTTGCACAACCTTTTGAGGCAATCACTGCAATCAAACAATTTCTGTAACTGTCAATGAGACTTCTGCCCCTCTCAGCAGGTGTTTTGGCCCACTCCTCATGAGCAAACTGCTCCATTTGTCTCAGGTTTGAAGGGTGCCTTCTCCAGACGGCATATTTCAGCTCCTTCCACAGATGTTCAATAGGATTTAGATCAGGGCTCATAGAAGGCCGCTTTAGAATAGTCCAATGTTTCGCTCTTAGCCATTCTTGGGTGTTTTAGCTGTGTGTTTTGGGTCATTATCCTGTTGCAAGACCCATGACCTGCGACTGAGACCAAGCTGTCTGACACTGGGCAGCACATTTCTGTCTAGAATACCTTGATAGTCTTGAGATTTCATTGCACCCTGCACAGATTCAAGACACCCTGTGCCAGAAGCAGCAAAGCAGCCCCGGAACAGACAGTAACAGAACTTCCTCCATGTTTCACAGTAGGGACAGTGTTCTTTTCTTGGTATGCTTCATTTTTGCGTCTGTGAAAATAGAGGTGATGTGCCTTGCCAAGAAGTTCCAGTTTTGTCTTGTCTGTCCATAGGACATTCTCCCAGAAGCTTTGTGGTTTGTCAACATACAGTTTGGCAGATTCCAGTCTGGCTTTTTTATGATTTGTTTTCAACAGTGGTGTCCAACTTGGTCGTCTCCCATGAAGTCCACTTTGGCTCAAACAACGACGGATGGTGCGATCTGACACTGATGTACCTTGACCTTGGAGTTCACCATGAATGTGTTTAGAGGTTGTTCTGGGCTCTTTTGTTATCATTCGTATTATCCGTTGCTTCCATTTTTCATCAACTTTCCTCCTGCGGCCACGTCCAGGGAGGTTGGCTACAGTCCCGTGGATCTTAAATTTCTGAATAATATGTGCAACTGTAGTCACAGGAACATCAAGCTGCTCAGAGATGGTCTTATAGCCTTTACCTTTAACATGCTTGTCTATAATTTTCTTTTTAATCTCCTGAGACAACTCTCTCCTTTGCTTCTTCCGGTCCATGTTTAGTGTGGTACACACCATGTCACCAAACAGCACAGTGACTACTTATCACCCTTTAAATAGGCCGACTGACTGATTACAAGTTTGTAGACACCTGTGATGTTAATTAGAGGATACGTCTTGGTTGAACATGTCCCTATGGTCACATTATTTTCAATCTTTTCTAGGGGTACCATCATTTTTGTCCAGGCCTGTTTCATGAGTTTGTTTTTTAAAGTAATTCTGTTGAACCACAATTCAAAAGCATTGTCTGATTTTCATTGGTTAATTTTCATCGAATTTTTATTACCACATTTGTCAGATTCAAGTTATTTCTGTGACCATTGTGAGTTTTTCTTTCATTAACAGAGGGGTACCAACGATTTTGTCCATGGTTGTAGATGATGCATGAAATATCTGCCCGCAGATATTTTTCTCAAAGTCCACAGTCCAGCAGTCACAAAGTTGAGATTTGACTGCGGTAAAAAGGCGTCTTCGTCTTCTCCTTTGGGCAGCTGTAATGGCGAGCTGCATCCAGGCTTTCATGGGTCGGCGGCTGCTCCAAAGGTCCAAATAAATTCAGGAATAATTACAAATCTGATCCGAATAACAAAATTTAAAGAGCTAAGATAAAATTAGAGCCACCAAAATCCGGGTACTTCTGACTTCATGGAAATTGGTGAATACAGCTTCCAGTGTGGGAAGAACGAATGGTCAGTCAGTCTCTTTGAAACACACAAAAACACTGTGAATTTAAGAAAAAGTTAACAGAATAAAATTAGAAATAGAAACGTCTGTGAAGCATGAAGTTTGACCTCATTTAGATGAATTTTGAGCTCAAGGAAAGTAATTAATTCCCAGACATTTTAAAGAAAAACATTAAAAGACACAGAGACTTTCACAAGACAATGGCAGAACTCCAACTTCTCTGTAATACTGTCTGAAGGAGGGCGTCTCCCTGCTAAAGACTGAGCAAGTTTCGTGCGAAGCTCTGACTGACATGAAAATAAGCCAATTATATCCCATCATGGGTGGGTTTTATGAACTTTAGTCCAATCAGAAACCAGTCCTTTGTCTGTAACTGACGAATAAGATGGAGAGAGAGCTGTTGTCCAGCATATGGTGACTGGTGATTGGCTGATACCAGTCAGATGACTGGGACTCTCACAGAATGACACCCATTTTAATACACTGAAGATTCCTTAGCATACTTATGTATAAAGTTTAAGCTAAGTCAGTGATTCATGCACTTTTATACTGGTACTTATACAATTAATATGCATTAAAATAAGATATATTTAAGCATTAAAACATTCATGCATCATTTAAAATCAAGATTAATGAAATCTTTCAAACCCGTTATTGATTGTCCAACACAGAATGGTAGACCAGAGTCCATTTGCTTTTCCGTGGTGTCCTGGAAATTAAACTTGAAGAAAGAGTTAATTTCAGTCACAAACTTGGTTCAGCATGTAAAATCAAAGTGAATGTCTATTCCAGAGACATCCACAAAGGGGGTAGTGTCGAGCTGTGGATATTTACTAGAGTCTTAATGATGCATTTAAAGTTTATGGAATGTAGTTCCAGACCTGGGGAATGTCAAGTGGCTAATAACACCTGTCTTAGTTTGGAGGAAGTTTCCAGTTTATTTATGATGTAAGTTAATCAGTTGAAAGCATTCCTTATGGTTTGCTTAACAAAGGAATGTTTTCCAGGTGGTTCTTGAGTGAAGAAACAGTCCTGAGACCAGACTTTTCCTGGGTGAAACTAACTAACTACTAACTAACCTGCACTTATATAGCGCTTTTCTAGTCACAAAGACCACTCAAAGCGCTTTCATTAATACTAACCCTCTATTCTAAGGGCCTATAGGAAACAGATATCTAGGGACAATTTAGAACAGCCAATTAACCTAACATGCATGTTTTTGGCATGTGGGAGGAAACCGGAGAAATCCCGGAGTAAACCCACGCAACACGGGGAGAACATGCAAACTCCACACAGATCACTGTTGGTCGGGGGCTGGGATCGAACCCACGATCCCACAATCCCCACAATCCTCCGGCCAAGGGTAAACTGTGCTGCCGCAGTGCTAACCACTGCGCCACCGTGCAGCCCCGTATGAAACAATGTCTTGGAGGAGAAATAATTTTATAGATTTTAGCCAAAGCAAGATGATGCTACACAGATATTAATTTAAAAAATTGAAACAAATATATGCCTCAGATTGCCTGTTTAAGATTTGGCATAGAACGTACTGGCCAATCAGATTCAAGACATATCTGTAGCAAGCATTCGTTGGGTATGGCCTTGATATGATTAAAGTTTTGGCAAAAACTAAATGGGGTGCAGACTCGACTGTGCTGCTGTGTCTCTATAGAGCACTTGTAAGATCTCGGTTAGAGTATGGGAGCATAGTTTATGGATCAGCAAGGGAAACGTACATCAGGACGCTGGAAACGGTCCATCACCAGGGGTTAAGGCTTGCCTTGGGGGCTTTCAGAACCTCTCCTGTTAAAAGTTTGTATGTTGAAGCAAACAAGCCTTCACTTCAAAACAGGCGCCTGAAATTGGCTCTCCAGTATATGGTTAAACTTAAAGCAGACCATAGAAATCCAGCCTACTCTGCAGTTTTTCACCCTCAATTTTTGCAGATGTATAAGGTCAGACCTAAGAGCATCACTCCTTTTGGACTCCGTATAGAACCTCACCTGGTAAAATTAAACCCTGATATGAGCAGTGTAACACAGACACAGTTTTGTCCCATTCCACCATGGAGTTTGAGGAAGCCCAATATCATTCTGGATCTGAGCCAAAACAAAAAGAAAGACACTCACCCAAATGTGTACCAGCAGCAGATCTCGGACATAAAATGCCATTTTCCTCACCATATTTCCATATACTTGGATGGATCCAAAGTAGATGGCTCAGCCCCTGCTGCAGTTGTCACTGGGCACAATCAGCATGGTTTGCAGATTCCCAAACAATGTTCAATTTTTACAGCAGAGGCTCGTGCTTTGCTTCTAGCATTGGAACACATTGAGAGAACCAAACAACAGAGCTCCTTAATTTTTTTACTGACTCCAGATCCTGTCTTCAGGCACTTGGGTTTTTAAAGACTGATCATCCCATTATTGTCTGGATTTTAGAGAAACTAGGTTTTTTACAGAAACATAATTTTAATATCATCTTCTGTTGGATCCCCAGCCATGTTGGCTTGTCAGGTAACGAGCAGGCAGACAATGCTGCCAAGAGAGCCCTTACCCAAGAAGTCACTCAGTGCCAGATCCCAGCCTCAGACCTCAGGCCTCTAATAACCTCCTATATTTTAAAGAAGTGGCAGACTGAATCGGACACATGTAATACAAATAAACTGCATGATATTAAACCTGCCATAAGCCATAGACACTTGCATCACTCATTGGGTATGGTTCCATACCCATAGCCACTGTCTTGTATTAAAGGGTGCATGGGGATAGTTTCTATTTTATTTTCCTCAGATACACATTTAAGAGAAAAAAACAACTGGCAACAATACAGTTGCAAATGTGTGAGGGGGAAAAAATAATGAATTTGGGGGGGGGGGATTAAATTTGGATGAATAAGTTGCAAATGTATTATTTAAAAAGGGACATATGTATGAAGGAAAAACTACGGAAGCCCTAAAAGGTCAATGCCATACCTGCTGCTGTCTGTTATTGCAATACTGATTATACCCAGTCCAATCTATCACTGTCTGAACCTCCACTACGGCATTGAACTTGCAATTACGAGTATTACGGCTGTTTTTTTTTTGTATATAGGATTGCTGTGTTTTATCTTTATTTACACTGCGAGTAGTTTCATGAAATGGTCAGTCAGAAAGCAACTCATTCTGGCTCGGACATTGCCTGGGTTTGCAGGGTCAGGTGTTCCTGGCAGCAGAGGGCGGGGGACAGAGCTGCGTAGAGGAATCTGATCAGACCTAAATGAAACAGTCTAGAAACAGTCATTGTCACCCGCGACAGACTGCAATAATGATGATGATGAGGATGACACTATGGGTAGCATTACTGTACATAGACAGCTGTTGTTTTTCATCCTTATTCCTTCTCTTCTTATACAGAGGGGAAAATAAGTATTGAACACGTCAACATTTTTCTCAGTAAACATATTTCTGATGGAGCCATTGACCTGAGAATTTCACAAGATATCAGTAACAACCCAAGTAATCCATACATACAAATAAATCAAGGCAACTGTGTTCACAAAACAAGTTATATTTAATAAAGTGGAATGACACAGGGAATAAGTATTGACCATATGAAGAAAAAGAGGTGCAGAAAGGCATAGAAAGCCAAGAAACCAGCAAAATCCATCAGAATTTAGGAAACCATCCTATCCCCCATCAGTGCAAATTAATTTCAGATGGTTAAGTCCTCACTGATAGCCTTTTAAAAGGTCTGTGAATATCAGATTGTCACACCACAAAGAAATCATGATGGGTTGAAACAAAGAGCTTTCTCTTGACCTTTGCAACCTTATTGTTGCAAAACATAATGATGGCATTGGTTACAGGTGATTTCTAAACTGTTGAATGTTCCAGTGAGCACTATTGGAGATGTCAGGGTAGAACATTTTAGGGTGTGTGTGTATATTGTTTTTTTTTGTTTGTTTGTTACAGCTTTAAGGCTGTAACAAAGTGAATTATATTATTAATGTAATGTATATTGGGTTATTTTCTTTTGTATATATTTGTGTGAGTGTATTTTTGAGTTGATTATGAGTTACACCTGCGCTTACTGATCAAATCAGCAGGAGCCAATTAGTGGGCTCCGTTGTGAACTCTCTGTCCAGAAGGACGTATTTAAGATGGTGCGTGACTGTGTTAAGTGAAGCCGAGAAGTCTAGGAAAGTCTGGAGAGAAGGTGTCAAGGAGCCTTCAAGGGAGAAGTCTTCCAGGAGAGATCAAGTGCAGAGAACTGGAGGTTTTGTGAAAGTGTATTATCGAGGAGTACGGAGGAAACAAGGGCCGGAGCGGAGAGAGGATGGAGGAAGCGCAGGTGTGGTGATTTACAGCGGCAGTACGGGACCGAAGATGCCGGGAGAGTGACCAGCCGACGGAGGCTCTGTTGTGTTGGATGAAAGGCGAATACACAGCTAAGTAAAGGAACGTGCTTACTGTTTGTGTGTGTGGTGAATGTATATTAGCCACGGTGTGTTCACGGGAGGCTAAGTTTGTGCTACGCTGTGTGCTGCAGGTTTCCCCCGGATGACGGATACGAAGGAGCCGCTCCTCTTCTCTCCGCCTGTTCGTCATCTCTCCTCGGGCACGGAACACTCCCTCTTCGAGGCATACAGGAAGGTCTCGAACAAGCCTGGACAGATGGTGCTTTCCTTCCAGGATAAGGAGGACAATAGCGGAAGTTCCTGGCCGGACAGCCAGTGAATGCATCACGCTTGATTGCGGACGTTCAGAAGGTTTTTTTCTTGTAGCGTAGGGAGTGACTTTAATTGAAAGAGAATTGTATTGCTTTTTTCCTTGTGTGCTTTTAAGATAAGCCTTTATTAGTCCCACAATGGGGAAATTCCAGGATTGCAACAGCACAGGGATAGCAACACTCAGAGCAACAATCACAAGGCAAGAAAAAAAAAGCAAGAGCAGCTAATATACATATGTACATATTACTATAAATATATATATATATATATATATATATATATATATATATATATATATATATACACAGACACACAGTGCAGAGCATTGTAGCTGGATGCAATAAATATATGAGTATATAAACACACAGTGCGGAGCATTGTAGCTAGATGGAATAAATATGTAGATATATAAACACCCACAGTACGGAGCATTGCAGCTAGGTGGAATAAATATATAAATATATAAACACACACAGTGCAGAGCATTGTAGCTAGATGGAATAATATGTAAATATATAAACACACAGTGCGGAGCATTGTAGCTAGATGGAATAAATATATAGATATATAAATATAAACACACCCAGTGCGGAGCATTGTAGCTAGATGGAATAAATATGTAAATATATAAACACACACAGTGCAGAGCATTGTTGCTAGATGGGATGAAACAGCACAACTGTCTACTTAGTTATCCTACATGGTATGATTATGTGCCCATACATATTCTCACCCTCCATAGCGACCAGTATTTTCCTAGTTGTATGCCGGAGAGGACCTTTGTGTAAGTCTATTGCATCTTTTGCATTCAAAACTATTAGGTTGTTGCGTCTTTTTGCTATCTCTGCAAGCAGCCCTGCTTAGGTTGTACAGTCTGACAGCCGTTGGTAGGAAGGACCTGCGAAACCTCTCGGTTGTGCACCTGGGATGATGTAGTCTGCTGCTAAATGAGCTCCTCAGTGCATTCAGTATGTCCTGCATAGGGTGGAACTCGGACTCCAGCAGAGATGACAGTTTAGCCACCGTCCTTCTCTCTCGTATCTCCTCCACCGGGTCAAGGCGCTGCCCCAGGACAGAGCTAGCTTTCTTGATCAGTTGGTTCAGTCTCTTCCTATCGGCTGCGGTAATGCCACTGCCCCAGCAGACCACTCCAAAAGTGATGGCTGATGCTACCACCGTGTCATAGAATGTCTTCAGCAGCGCCCCTTGTACACCAAAAGACCTGAGTCTCCTCAGTAGGAACAGCCTGCGCTGTCCCTTCTTGTAGAGTGCGTCAGTATTGTGTGACCAGTCTAGTTTATTGTTCAGATGAACACCCAGATACTTGTACGATGTCACCATCTCGATGTCTGTTCCCTGTATATTTACTGGTGCTGTGAGGGGTTGTCCTTGCCTGCGGCAGTCCACCACCAGCTCCTTAGTTTTCCTCGCGTTGATCTGGAGGCAGTTCCGATGGCACCAGTCCATGAAGTCCTGGATAATGCATCACGCTTGATTGCGGACGTTCAGAAGGGGGGTTTTTTTGTACCGTAGGGAGTTACTTTAATTGAAAAAGAATTGTATTGCTTTTTTCCTTGTGTGCTTTTTAGGGTATTTATGGTATTTATAATATTTATTGTGGGGTTAGTTTCTTAAATTGTGCACACTGGGAAAGTTATGGTTCTTATTAGGAATGTATGGTTCTTATTTGGGGATTTATGGTTCTTATTGGGTAGCGTTGTAGTCTATAACCATTTTAAGTAATTGTTTAATAAAGCTGTATAATTGCTCTCATGCCTTCCTGAGTGTTTATGTTGTTGTGGCCTGAGAATCATTTATTTTATTCATAATGCTCACAGTGATTGACACTTTCAAACTGTGACAGAGACATAATTCGGAAGTGGAAAGAACATCATTTTACCATAAACCAGCCATGACCAGGAGCTCCTCGCAAGATTTCTGACAGAGGAGTCAAAAGAATTATTAGAAGCCTTATCTAAGAGCCAAAGACCACTCATGGAGAGCTCCAGAAAGACCTGGAATTAGCAGGTACTGCTGTTTCAAAGAATACAATAAGTAATGCACTCAACCAACATGGGCTGTATGCCACTCACCTCGCAAGACTCCGTTGCTGAAGAAAAAGCATGTTGAAGCTCATTTAAAGTTTGCTGCACAACATTTGGGCAAGCCAGTAAAATACTGGGAGAATATAGTCTGGTCAGGTGAGAAAATTGAACTTTTTGGATGCCACAACACACAGCATGCTTGGAGGGGGAATGGCACTGCACATCAGCCCATCATGGTGTGTGTGTGTGTGTGGCGGGGGGGGGGGGGGTCAGCACATGGTACAGGCAGACTTCATATAATTGTAGGAAAGATGAATGGACAAATGTACAGAGACATCCTTGATAAGAACCTGTTGCCATCTGCCAAGATGCAGAAGATGACACAAGGGTGGGCATTTCAGCAAGAAAATGATCCCAAACACACAGCCAAGGAAACTCTCAGCTGACTCCAGAGAAGGAAACTAAAGCTGCTAGAATGGCCCAGTCAGTCACCTGACCTGAATCCAATTGAAAAATGGAACAAACTGAAGATCAGAGTTCATAGAAGACATCCACGGAACCGTCATGATTTGAAGACAGTTTGTGTGGAAGAAAGGGGTAAAGTCACTCCTGAGCAATGCCTGCACCTAGTTTCTCCATACAGGAGGTGTCTGGAAGCTGTTATTACCAACAAAGGATTTTCTACTAAATATTAAATGAATTTCACCAAGTGTGTTCAATACTTATTCCCTGTGTCATTCCATTTTATTAAATATAACTTGTTTTGTGAACACAGTCACCTTGATTTCTTTGTATGGTTTACTTGGGTTGTCACTGATATCTGGTGAAAATCTCAGGTCAATGGCTCCATCAGAAGTACGTTTAATGAGAAAAATGTTGACATGTTCAAAACTTACTTGTCTTGCTGTATATTGCGCACACCAATGAGAGAGAGAGAAACGGCATTTCTCTTCCCCTGTTTGTCCTGTACATATAGAAGTTTTGACAAATAAAAATCTTTGAATCTTTGATAACAATTAATGAATCAGTAATTTCTGGTAAGAACAAGTTATTTTAAGAAACAAATACATTTTAACCATATCAATGAATTCAGAATTAAACAAAAAAGTAAGATTAAAATTTGTTTAAACAAAAGTGCTTTTTTTTCCATAAATTAACTCAAGTAAGAGTAAAATAGCGTTACAGTAGTCACTCATGAAAGTGCAATTTTATGAAAAGTTAGTTGAATACTACTTACTGTGTACTTGAATGAATTTAAGTAGTTACTAGTACTACTTACCTCTGGATTTAGATGTCTGATTAGAGATATTTTTAATTTAGATATTTATTTTTTTTTGTAATTAAAGTTTTTATTGACTTTATACAGGATGGTACTACACATACTGATCTTCCAGGTATCACATCAGTCTCCAAAAAGGGTAAATAAATAGGGAAAAGAAAAAAATATATATATATGTATACATATACTGTATATGTGGCTGATTACAAAGCAAGGATAACCATATCATATCAGTGAGGGAAGGCAATAACCCCGAGAGGGAAAAAAAAAAAAAAAAAACAGGGAAAGAGAGAGACGGGCCTTCATTAAGGGATTGAGTTGTTAGCCAAGGAGATAAAATTCCAAAAGTCTCTCCATATTGGTCCCTTAGTGTGATTTCCATCAGTCCTCCTATTCAACATGGACTCATATGAGGCAGTCTTTATCATGAGGCAGTCTTTATCATATATATTCCGTACAGAGGGAGCTGAGGAGAAAGATCAGAGAAGGCAAGGACAGCTTCAGGAAGAAGATGGAGGACAAGCTGCAACAGAGCGACATCAGCGGGGTCTGGAGAAACCTCAAAACCATCTCGGGGCTCCAGAATACCTCCCCCCAGGCCACAGGGGGCAGGGAGTGGGCGAACAACCTGAATCTGTTTTTCAATAGATTTGACCAACCGCCCTCCCCCCTGACTGCACAACAACCACTGCTGCCTCTAAAGAAATCAAGTCCTGCTGCCCACTCCCCACTCTACCAACACCCCCCCACTCCCAACACACAGCCCCCCATCCTGACCCTGACCAGGACCCAGGTGAGGACGGAGCTGAGGAAGATCAAGGCGAGGAAGGCGCCGGGACCGGACGGCATCAGCGCAAAGCTCCTCAAGTCCTGTGCAGACCAGCTGTGTGGGATTGTGACGTATATCTTCAACATGAGCCTGAAACTGGGGAGGGTACCACAGCTGTGGAAAACATCTTGTGTGGTACCTGTACCAAAAACTTCCCACCCCAAAGACCTGAACAGCTACAGACCGGTGGCCTTGACGTCCCACTTGATGAAGACCCTGGAGAGACTGCTCCTTGCTCACCTCCGCCCCCTGGTGGAACCAGCGATGGATCCACTCCAGTTCGCCTACCAGCATGGCATTGGGGTGGAGGATGCGGTGATCTTCCTCCTTCACCGTTCTCTGTCCCACCTGGAGAAGCCCGGGAATATGGTGAGGATCATGTTCTTTGACTTCTCCAGTGCTTTCAACACCATCCAACCGATGATCCTGAAGGACAAGCTGCTGCGCGCAGGGGTGGACCAGCACCTGTCATCATGGATCCTGGACTACCTCACGAACCGGCCTCAGTTTGTGAGAACCCGGGACTGTGTGTCCGACACGATCATCAGTAGCACGGGGGCCCCCCAGGGAACGGTGCTGGCTCCCTTCCTGTTCACTCTTTATACTGCGGACTTCTCACACAACACAACACACTGCCATCTACAGAAGTTCTCTGATGACTCTGCGATCGTTGGCCTCATCTCCAATGGAGATGAAGCTGAGTACAGAGGGCTTATCCAGGACTTCGTGGACTGGTGCCATCGGAACTGCCTCCAGATCAACGCGAGGAAAACTAAGGAGCTGGTGGTGGACTGCCGCAGGCATGGGCAGCCCCTCACAGTACCAGTAAATATACAGGGAACAGACATCGAGATGGTGACATCCTATAAGTACCTGGGTATTCATCTGAACAATAAACTAGACTGGTCACACAATACTGATGCACTCTACAAGAAGGGACAGCGCAGGCTGTTCCTGCTGAGGAGACTCAGGTCTTTTGGTGTACAAGGGGCGCTGCTGAAGTCATTCTATGACACGGTGGTGGCATCAGCCATCACTTTTGGAGTGGTCTGCTGGGGCAGTGGCATTACTGCAGCCGATAGGAAGAGACTGAACAAACTGATTAAGAAAGCTAGCTCTGTCCTGGGGCAGCGCCTTGATCCGATGGAGGAGATAGGAGAGAGAAGGACGGTGGCTAAACTGTCATCTCTGCTGGAGTCCGAGTTCCACCCTATGCAGGACATACTGAATGCACTGAGGAGCTCATTTAGCAGCAGACTACATCATCCCAGGTGCACAACCGAGAGGTTTCGTAGGTCCTTCCTACCAACGGCTGTCAGACTGTACAACCTAAGCAGGGCTGCTCGCAGAGATAGCAAAAAAGACGTAACAAACTAATAGTTTTTTGAATGCAGAAGATGCAATAGACTTACACAGTGGTCCTCTCCGGCATACAACTAGGAGCATGCCGGTCGCTATGGAGGGTGAGAGTGTGTATGGGCACATAATCATACCATGCAGGATAGCTGGGTAGACGGTTATGCTGTTTCATTCCATCTAGCGGCAATGCTCTGCACTGTGTGTGTTTATATATTTGCATATTTGTTCCGTCTAGCTGCAATGCTCCGTACTGTGGGTGTTTATATATTTATATATCTACATGTTATTCCATCTAGCTACATTGCTCCGCACTGTGTGTGTTTATATACTTGCATATTTATTCCACCTAGCTGCAATGCTCCGTACTGTGGGTGTTTATATATTTACATATTTATTCCATCTAGCTACAATGCTCTGCACTGTGTGTTCATATATTCATATATTTATTCCATCCAGCTACAATGCTCTGCACTGTGTGTCTGTGTGTGTGTGTATATATATATATTTTATAGTAATACGTACATATGTTTATTAGCTGCTCTTGCTTGCTTGTTTTTTTTTTTCTTGCCTTCTGATTGTTGCTCTGAGTGTTGCTATCCCTGTGCTGTTGCAATCCTGGAATTTCCCCGTTGTGGGACTAATAAAGGCTTATCTTATCTTATCTTATCTTATATAGCTAACCCAGTCTTCCATTCTAGGGGGTTCGATTGATTTCCAGTGAGAAAGTATAGTTCTGGCTACTGTAGTTAGTCCAATCATGACCACTGAGAATTCTTCTTTCGATAAAATAGGTACTTGGGATTTGTCTCCAAGTAGACACATTCTTCGTGATAATGGGAGTGTCTTGCCCAACCACTCACCCATATGTCTAAGATTTTTAGTCCAAAAAGGCTGAACAAGTGGGCAATCCCAAATACAGTGCAAAAAAGTTCCTTTTTCTTTCTTACATTTCCAACATAGATTATTATTTAACAGACCCATCCTATGTAGTCTCGCTGGCGTCCAATAGTATCTATGCATTATTTTATACTGTGTAAGTTTACTTCTGGCTTCCCTTACATATTTCCCACTATCTGACAAAATGTTTAACCACTCTTCTTCACTCATTATACAATCCAGGTCTTCCTGCCATATTCTTCTCAAGCTGTCACATCCGTTACTAAGTAGACCATTAATTAGTCTGTAAAAAGCAGATGCATGAAGACATTTCAGTGGTAATTTAAAAAAATCTATGATAGGGTTACAGTCCTTATACTGATTCATTGATGTCAGACAGCTCCTGATTTGGAGATACTTCCAAAAGTGACCTTTCCCTGTAAGAGTATATTTCTTGAGCAAGTCTGTATAAGACATGAGCACACCATCTTGGTACAGGTCATTCACCTGGCGTATGCCACCAAGGTGCCACGTTTTCCAGTATAATGGTGTTTTCCCAATAATAATTGCTGGATTATACCATAAAGATGAGTAGGATTGGCAAAGGTGTGGGATCTTTAACATCCTATGTATTCTGATCCAGACCTCTTTTGAATGAGATAAGGTAGGGTTCAGGGATCTATGCTGGGACTGGGAAAAACTATCTATAGGAGTAAATGGACAGCACATTTCAGCTTCAATGTCAACCCAATCCAATGTACTGTGTCTGCCTAAGTGTTTTGCTAATTTGGTCATTCCAAATGAGATATGATATAGCCTCAGGTTTGGTAACCCCAGGCCTCCTTTATCCTTTGGCCAACACAGTTTGTTCATTCCGATCCTTGGTCTCTTCCCCTCCCACAGAAATTCTTTAATTATGAAGTCATATTGTTTAAAAAACTGTGGTGATATGGCAATTGGCAACATCATTGTTATATAATTGAGCTGGGGTGCAACAACCATTTTAGCAACATTGATCTTGCCCCATAATGAGAGTTTTAATTTCCCCCACTTATCTAACTTAATTTTAATTTTCTGTAACATAGGCTCGAGATTCAGACTGGGGACATCTTCGATATTCCGGCTTAACTTTATACCTAAGTATGACATTCCATTTGACACCCATTTGAAGTTAAAGCCAGACACTGAGCTAGGATGGCGTGTACCAGAAATAGGCATGGCTTCTGATTTCCTCCAGTTAATTTTGTATCCTGATAGTTTAGAATAAGACTGAATAGTTGTCATTAAATGTGGTAAAGAGTTCAAAGGATCTCTAATTAGTGTCAGAACATCATCCGCATACAGTAATAATTTATGTTCTTTCCTCCCTCCCACCACTCCCTTAATATTTCCGTCTGATCTGATGGCAATAGCAAGTGGTTCAAGTACAATGTTGAAAAGTAAGGGGGACAGTGGACAACCTTGTCTGGTACCTCTCGAAAAGTTGAAGAATGATGAAATCGTCCCATTAGTTGTTAAGGCTGCCTTGGGGTTTTTGTATATTATCTTAATCCAATTAATAAAAACTGGTCCAAAGCCGAACTGTGTTAACGTATAAAGTAAAAATTCCCATTCCACTCTATCAAAAGCCTTTTCGGCGTCAAGTGAAATGGCTACAATCGGGTCCTGGTTTGAATGATTAAGCCAGATCAGATGTAATAATTTTCTCATATGGTCTGTAGAAGATCGATTTTTCATAAATCCGGCCTGGTCTGAATGAATTATATTAGGGAGTACTCTCTCTAAGCGAAGGGTAAGAATCTTTGTAAGAATTTTGCAGTCCACGTTTAATAAACTTATGGGTCTATAATTACAGGGTTCTGTTGTGTCTTTATCTTTTTTTGGGATTACTGATATTAAGGCTTCATTAAATGATGGTGGGAGGAATCCTAATATGAATGCCTCATTGTAGACTTCCAATAACTTTGATGCTAATATTTCAATATATTGTTTATAATATTCTACTGGGAATCCATCCATGCTGGGTGATTTCCCCGTTTTCATCTGTGATACTGCCATCCTAATCTCCGCCTCTGTTATAGGATTATCTAAAAGTTCCACATGTTCATCGGCTAATTTTGGTAGAATAATATTAGGAAAAAAATCATTGTCGTTTGGATTTAAGCTGCGTTGTGATGTATAAAGTTCCCTAAATTTAGATATTTCTATAGTTTCAAAATTGACAAATACAGATTTAAAAAGGACATAAAAATATATTTATTTTTGCTGTTTTTAAACATACTGTTTCTATTCAGAATATTTAAAGCCTCTAATTTCTTCTGATTTTATTTAGTATTCAGCATGGCAGAGCCAAGAGCAAAAGAAGAGCTGCTGCCTGAAGATGTTAGCACAGACGACTGCCTGACTTCATACACATACATCTTCAGTCCAGATTTACTAAAGTAAGCATGAAAACACTACACTTATAGTTATGTATCTTGAGACCAAGCTGGATTTAATTGCTTCACTGCATTTTGTTCTCACAACAGCATGAGTTGTTCTTTATTTTACAGAGATCAGGTTGCGTTTATCACAGGTGGAGGATCAGGAATTGGACTCCGTATTGCTGAAATATTCATGAGGTAGAAGCATACTTTCAGGCCTTACTAAAATTCTGTTAATTGGTAAAATTTTACTTCTGGTGTATTACATTATTTATTGCATATTAAATTAATGCACCTGTAATGCATGGAATTGAGAGTGTGATATTAAAGCTTGCAGTGATGTTATCTGACTTAAATCCTTTTGATTGTGTAATAGAGTTGAAGAAGGTAAATAATTTACCTCAGTGGCATTTTGTGCACACCTTTTAACTGTGGATTTGAGTCATACCTCAAAATTAAGCCATTATCCTTACATCTGTTAAAAAATTACAAAATTTTCAATTGTTCTGATCTGCACAAAAAAAGCATGTCCTCCCACTTATTGTTCATTACTGTACTATTTTTGTTTCTTTCAGGCATGGCTGTGACACAGTGATTGCCAGCAGGAACTTAGACAAACTAAAAGAGGTTGTTTCTTCTTATTATTTCCACCCTCCTACAGGACTCACTCAGTGATAACTAAATGTCAGCGTTTGTGAATATTTCACCCTAGGCAGCCAAAAAGCTGTCCGCAGTGTCAGGACGGCGTTGCCTCCCTTTGTGTATCGACGTGAGGCAGCCTGAGACCATTGTGGCTGCTGTGGATGAGACGCTCAAAGAGTTTGGCCGTATTGACATCCTCATTAACAGTATGATGTGTTTTATGCACTTAACGCTAATGATAAAAGTAACCTGAACCCATATATAGCTTCTGTAAAATGATTTCTTCTGCTTTCATAATGCTTGCAGCTTTTTCAGCCACCAAAGATTCAAGTGCATTATAAAATATAACATAAGAATATGGTATGCCAAATGGTGTTCACTTGTATAGCACTTTTCCTCATCTCTAGATGATCAAGGCGCTTTATAGATCCTGCTATCCTCCCATTCACACACACATTCACACACTGATGGCGGCGGAGCTGCCATGCCATGCACAGGCGCTGGCCTGACCCACCAGGAGCAACTGGGGATTCAGTGTCTTGTCCAAGGACACTTCGACATGCAACTACAGAGTGGGAATCAAACCACTGACCCTCCGATCTGTAGTCGGCCACACTACACCTGCGCCATAGCCACCCCAATAATAAAGGCAGATGTACTTAGAACAAAGGTCAAGTGTGAAAAGTTTCAGTTTAATCATCTATTTTTCAGATGCTGCATCCATTTTTATATCGTCTCTATTAACACAATTGCCACATATACAGAGATTTTTTTTCCATTGCAGGATCAATCATTAACAAGCCCATCATTTGTCATTGATGGAAATTGAACTCTTATTTCATTGTTGAGACTCGAAGTAAGGTCATTTTTAGCACACTGATAGAAAATAATTGCTGTGACAGTGTGTCAAAATTTTGACTGGTTGCATTCACAGATGCTGCAGGAAACTTCCTCTGCCCCGCTATCTCGCTTTCCTTCAATGCCTTCAAGACCGTGATGGAGATAGACACCATGGGAACATTCAATACCAGCAAAGTGGTTTATGAGAAGTGGTTTAAGGTATTATAGTTTTTTTCTTCATCACAGCATTTTCAAGATCCTGATTAAAGACCTTTAAAAGTCCTATTCACTGTACTTTTCGCACATTTTGACAGCTTCCACAGGTCTTAATGAAATATTTGTGATATATGGTATTTTGGTCAAATTACCTTTAAATATTAAATTATTGCAGGATCGTTGTGAATCATCTTTTGCGGCTTTAATCAGAATGGCTGATTTCAGTGCATGTTTCTTTAAATCCCTTAAGAGTCACTAACTCCACCCTCCCTCTTACGTCACTATTGCTAATCTTAGCAGGCTAGCTTCTACTAAGGTAATGAGCCTGAGCCAGCTATTGTAAATTTGTCTCAAAGAATGAATAAAATAATGCATCACTGGAGAACAGGGGTGTGTGGTTTCAGTGGTTGGTAGGATATGACTGGTCCCTGGAGTACAATAAGCGCAGAAATATTTGTGAATGAGTGGCTAAAAAGCTAGCTTCAGCTAGCCACCTTTCGTCCCGGTTAGAGATAATGCTACAAGAAAATAAGCTAAAATAACGTTAAGTGTTGCAGATGAACAAGGATTCCACTAGGGGTAAATAGAAAGAAAAGAGAGATAAAAACTGGCCCGGATTTACACTTAAGCTAACACCGGGCGGCCTGTCTGTTACACTTTCCCTGCTGAGGCAAGTTCCTAATACTGTTAGACTGATCAGTGCCGACCACCTTGTCAAGCTAATGCTAACGGATTGATGTAGCATCACGGCGAAAAAATAATAAAATAAGCCAGAATGACGTAAGATATATTGTTGACTGTGGATTGGTGAACCAGGCGGAAACAGTTTATTAGTATGACTAAAATCTAAAGAAAATATCAATATAAGCTGTGCTTGGTAAGCTAACTCCATAGCACTGTTAGCTCTCAAGCTAACGCTTTAGCTGGGCTACCGGCTCATCTGTGTTTGCAGACAGACAGCTATGCTGGCCAATAATAGAGCAGCAGCGCATATCAAGGCTGGGCTTACCTTTTCTTGATGTAGAGGGGAAAAAAACAGCCGTTAAAATGGCTAATTGGACACAGAAATGATGTAAAGGCTGTGTTTTTTAAAGAGAAGTGAGGGTTTTGATGTTTTGTTCAATGATCATGTGACTAATAGATGCATTTCAAGTTATAGCCAACAAAAACACAATTTTCAGTGAATGGGACCTTTAAATGAAATATAAATAATGGATAGATATCTAGATACAATCAGTTTATTGATGAGCAACTGAAAAAGATCCATTCTCTGCAATACATGCAATCACCACAAGAGGGGAGTAAAGTTTGTACTTCATTTTACCTCAAAATTGCACTCGCTGGGTCATTGGTGTGTGGGTGGGTGCAGGACCATGGTGGCAACATCGTCAACATCTCTGCAACGCTCGGATACAAGGGACAGGCCCTCCAGGTGCATGCTGGCTCTGCCAAGGCAGCAAATGGTGAGAATATTTTCTGTTGTGAAACAGTGCTATCAAAAGGTGACGTAACATATCTGTATTATTTGTGTGATCCCAGATGCCATGACCAAGCACCTTGCTGTGGAGTGGGGACCCAGTGGAGTCAGAGTCAATGCTGTGGCTCCAGGTCCAGTCTCTGGGACAGAGGGCTTCCGCAGACTGGGTAAAGATTTAAAGCATTTTGAAGAAAAATAATAACCAGTTCAGCAATTATACAGTTAACAAAATTATGTAAACAAAGATACCAACTAGAAAAGCACTCATAGAGCGCATACCTCCACCAAGGCTCCTTCCGTTTCTCATTGATCACCGCCAAAATGTAATGGGTTTGTGTGTAGGCCTGTAGCCACTTGTGGTGAAAATTGCATCAAAGTCTGTCCATCAGTTTTGGAGTATTGTTGCCAACACACTGTGAGAAGATAAGAGCCTTAGCTGAGGTATGCATTCTCAGATCATCACCAAAATATAATGGGTTCCTCTGTAGCCCAAGAACCACCTCTGGTGAAAATTTCATCCAAATCCATTCATAACTTTTTGAGTTATGTTGGTAACAGACAGACAGACGGACAAACCCCAGTAAAAACATTACCTCCTTGGCGGAGGTAAAAATAGGTAAATAATTCCCTCTATTTCACAGTCTCTATCTTATAGCTACCTTTGTGTACAGCATGGGTGTCAAACTTATTCCATGGAGGGCCAAGACCCTGCAGGTTTTACCTCCACCCAGTGTTTTCACCAGGTGGTTTCACTGAATTTCTTCCCACTGATTGCTGATCAGTGAAAACACAGGGTCTTGTCCCTCTGTGGAATGAGTTTTGACACCCCTGGTGTACAGCATATAATACCTGTGACCACTGAAACAGCCTCAGCTATTAATTGTTTACAGGTCTTTATTATTTAGATAAGTGTGTATTTATTGGACACTGTGGCTCCTTTTTTTGTATTTGTTTTTGTGGGGGGGGGGTGTTTTTTTGTATTAGGGCAGTGGCTAGACCTTGGCTTGGAGCCGGTCTAGAATGGAGAAGTAATACGACTCCTTTTCTCCACTAGCTTGAGGGTTCACCTTGGGCAAGTGATAGTACCCTCTTGCCTCCCTACCTAGGGACACAGGTCCAGACATCGGCAGCAGGATGTCTGGTGGTACATGCGGCAGAAGAGCTCATCACAGAGCCAATGGCGTGAACACCAGATGACATGTGGATTAGCCTCAACCGAGACAAACAGATGGTATCAACTAGCAAGTGAGCTGCTACTGTGGGGCGACCTCCTCGTCAACAATGTACGTTGCACTGTTGTGCACCACATTGCATCAGGCGTTGAAGCCCAGTGAGGCAGTCTGGTGGAAGCACTACACCAACTGGCTTTGGAACTGTGCAAGGCGTCATGTTTTGAGATTTGCGATTCATAGACCTCAACTCAAACACATGACAGTCATCTTCTGCAACAAAGGACGCCTGTGTGTGTGTGTGTGTATCCTTTTTTTGTCTGTGTATAGCATGCACTCTATGTTGTCAGTATTGGCTTTAGGCTGCATGTCAACCAAACACATTTTTTTTCTGCTGTGGATAACTATTTTCTGTTTGTTATCCCCCGCTGATCAAAGACTGAAGAGGGATTATGTTATGGGTCAGTCCGTCTGTCCGTCTGTCCCACCTTTGTGAAATCAACTCCTCCTACAGTTTTGGTCCGATTGTTTTGAAACTTGGTACTATGGCTTGATATACTCTGATGATGTGCATATTCCAATTTCACTCTCATCGGATGACCTTGAGGTCAAAGGTCAAGTCAGATTTTTCCCTAAATCTTCTAAACACAGTAACTACTGAAAGACGTTACTGTGCTCAGTGGTGCAGTAGTTAGCACTGTGGCAGCACAGTAAGAAGGTCATGGGATCGATTCCACCCCTGACCACTGGTGACCCTTCTGTGTGGAGTTTGCATGTTCTTCCCGTGTCTGCGTGGGTTTACTCCAGGTACTCCGGTTTCCTCCCACAAGCCAAAAACATGCAGATTAGGTTAATTGGAGACTCTAAAAATGTGTTTGTGAAGGAATTGGTGCTGCACCATAGCTGCCTCATCCATCCAGGTGGATGCTAGGGGTGGGTTCAAAAGATCAATATATCGATATGGATCGATACATGTTTGACTGAGCCGATATCGATCCACAAAATCCGCGGATCGATCTTTTAATATTAATATGTTTTAATATAATATTTTTACGTTTGTGAACGTCTGCTGAGTATAATCGGGTTGAAACCGGGTCAGTGAGCCAGTAACAATGGCCGAGAAGCATAAACAACCGACGCGCTAATGGAGCTAGCAAGCTAACGGATATGCTAGTTCTTCTTCTGTGGTGTTAAAACGGTTCTCATCCAGCAAGAGTTTCCTGCCGCGCGTGCTCTTTCGTGTTTACACGAGCGGAGATAATAACGTGCGTCTCTTAATTTAGCAACAAAAGTCACCGTAAAGATTGTCCTCAACAGCTTCTGAATATTTTTCATAAATAAAACTTGTGTGTTCCCTGCGGCGCGTGCACACGTCTTTTGTGTTTACATGACGCGGAGTTAATAACGTGCGTCTCTTAATTTAGCAGCAAAAGTCACTGTAAAGACTGTCCTCAACAGCTTCTGAATATTTTTCATAAAGCGGGGATAAACTGACTTTTACTCCGTGCAGCGCTGTGTTGGAACATAAAGTTGACGACTGATAAAGGGAAAATGCGCGGAGGCTGAAACCCGTGAAGCAGAGACTTGGAGCTGCTGAGACTGTAAGTATAATATTTGTTTGTTTTAACGTTTGTGTCGTCAATTAATAATTTATCTGGCATGATGATGGTTTCTTTTACAAACTATGGACACAGAGAGAACTGTTGGTTAAGCGCTGTGAATAAATGCAGAATTAAGGTATATTTTATGAGATTATGGACTTCTGCCACTTAAGCGATGTGAAGAGAATAAATCACAATAAAATTAATAAAGGCTGCAGTACAACAAGCTATTTTTACTCAGTAGAACTAAATTGAAATGAACAAACCTTCTCAGGAAATGAACTGAAACCCTTTTCCAACATTGAAAGTTAATTTGTAGTTAAAATATAAAAAAAAAACTAAATTATTAAACCCTACTGTGGTGTGGGGATCTAAAAATATGAATGTTAATTTTACTGTGAAATCTATTCTTTTTATCTGCCTTCAGATGTGTGAAGACTGGAAGCTTCATCCTCACTGAGACCTTCTGAAGGTCAGAGGTCGTCAGTGGAGGAGCATCCCTGCTTCATGTGGATTTCAGCACAGAAGAAGACCTTCAAATTCAAGATTCAAGGAGGTGCTGCCATCACTTTCTCCACACTAACATGCATTCAATGCAATTTAGTTGTTGTAATGACAAATTCTTTTATTTCTTTTTTAAAGTTCTCAGCAAGAACACAATATTGGTCTTTTTTTTTTTTTTTTACAATTTTACTGAGCATTTAATTCTAAATAAATCACTGTTTAACAAGAATTTTTTGGCAATCCTGTACTTTTCTTGTGGTGTTACATAGAATACTGTAAACTATGGAAAAAGCAGCTGCTTTAAAATTTGTACTTCCTCACACAACTTTGAGTGCAAAAAAACTCTAAAAGTGCCATAACTTTTTGGAAAAGCTCCCACAAATCCAGGCTTTTTGGGCCACAACAATCACAAAAACAGCTGACAAAATCCTGGAGGGACTGAAATACAGTGAGATTATGTCTGCATGGTTCATGCATTGAATTTGTTTACTTACTCTGGGTGGTGAACTTGACACGACACACCCTTTGCACTAAAGAAAGCACCTGTGAGCACTTTATGAAATGATAAGTTAAATAATAAAAAGTGCATTATTGTAACTGATTTTGGGTCAGTTCTATATGTGATAATTTATGTATTAACAAAGTTAGAAGATTCTTGGTACAATTTGCAGCATTAGGTCTCGAAGATTTTTGTTTCATGGGAAGTAAAATGGCTATTAAAATGATAATTCCCCAGATCGAATCGGGATTGAATCGGAATCGAATCGAATCGATTCAGAATCTCAAGAATCGGAATCGAATCGATTCTGGAAATTAGGGATCGTTCCCAGCCCTAGTGGATGCCCTGTAATTTCCCCATTGTGGGACTAATAAAGGGTTACAAAAAAATTTAATTAAAATGATGTAGGCTTTTCAAATTGATACAGTAGTTGTATCTAATATACATCCTGGACGACTTACACCCTCACCTAAGGCAAGGCAAGACAAGTTTATTTGTATAGCACATTTCGTGTACAAGACAATTCAAAGTGCTTTACATAAAAACATTAAAGCATTACAAGAAGTTGCAAAACGAATACATAAGAATTTAAAAGCAACCCAAACAGTAAATTAAAGAGAAACAAAAACAAGTTAAATAGAATAAGAAAACGTGCAAGAAATAAAAATTACAGTACATTGTGGGAGATTAATAATTGTTCTACTGAAAGGCCGCAGTAAATAGGTAAGTTTTTAACCTGGATTTAAAGCAGCTGAGAGTTTCAGCAGCCCTGATGCTTTCTGGGAGTTTGTTCCACATTTGAGGAGAATAAAAATTGGACGCCGCCTCACCATGTTTGGTTCTAACTCTGGGCACAGATAGTAGGCCTGACCCTGATGACCTGAGAGCTCTGAGTAGTTTGTAATGGACCAGCAGATCTGAGATGGATTTTGGCCCTAAACCATTCGGAGCTTCATAAACCAACAGCCGTATTTTGAAATCTATTCTTTGACAGACAGGAAACCAATGCAAAGATGTGAGGACTGGAGTTACAGTCATGTGAAAAAATTAGGACACCTTGTATAAGCCTGTGTTGTTTTTTTTACATATTTGGGCATATGGCTATTTAATATCAATGTTAAAAATACTGGGAGATTCATGTAATACAACTAAACAATTAAAAATGAATTAAAGACTTCTGTCAGATTTTCTGTAAAATCTAATTCTAAACAAATAGGATTAAATTAGGACACCCCCCCATCTTTTTTAAGACACCCCCACATTCATTCCCACTTAAAATGGCTAAAATAAATGTTAAAAAATGCAAATAAAAACAAAAACAAGGTTAGACATAGATATGTGAACATTTCTTAATAAAGAACTGAATATTTGTCCTAATTTTTTCACATGACTGTACTGTATATGATCTATTTTCTTGGTCTTAGTGAGGACTCGAGCTGCAGCGTTCTGAACCAACTGCAGCTGTCTGATGGACTTTTTAGGGAGACCTGTGAGGACAGCATTACAGTAGTCCAGTTTACTGAGGATAAATGCATGGACAAGTTTTTCTAGATCCTACTGAGACATCAGACCTTTAATCCTTGCTATGTTCTTTAAGTGATAATAGGATGATTTTACTACTGTCTTAATGTGGCTGTTAAAATTCAGGCCTGAGTCTAGAACGACTCCCAGATTTCTGGCTTGGCTGCTGGTTTTTTGCGTCACTGATTGAAGCTGAGTACTAACTTTGAGTCTTTCTTCTTTGCCTCCAAAAACTATTATTTCAGTTTTGTCTTTGTTTAACTGAAGAAAATTCTGGCACATCCACTCTTTAATTTGACCAATGCATTTGATCAGGGTTTTAACCTAACTATGGGTTTGGGGTCAAGGGTTCAAAGTTAACAGTGCAGTTGCACTATGGTAAATGCTACGTTTACTATTACTATAAAACGAGTCCTGTGATCATGAGTGATGCTTGCCTTTGATCTTTGATGATCTCATAGTGAGTCCTGTGATCTTTTAGCAAGTCCTATGATCGTGACAGAGATTTCTTGAATTATATATAGAGTGATGAATAAAAGTAAACATCAATAAGTTAAATATGTCCTGAGCCAGAGGAGAATAGCAAAAAAAAAAAGTGTATGTATATATAATAACATTTTAGAAATCTGAAAATGAGAAGAATTACCCATCGCTGCCATCTACAGATATAAATTAGCTGTTAGTTTAAATCAGTGAAAATTTAAGTGTTGATCCACAGTCTGATGACTGCCATTCTGGCCTGATTTAACCTATTTGCTTCTTTTTTTTTTCCACAATATCTTTATTGAACCTTTTTTTTTTTTTTTTTTTAACAAACATGATACAAACAATCAAACACTAACACTAAAGTACTACAAAAAAAAAAAATGCACTAAAAACACCAACAACCACCAGCAAAATCAAATCTTCAACAATGCTCCTCTGTTTAGTCTAGACAATCCAATACATAAGTATACATATTATGTTCACCAGTTTGGAATTTACAAGGTCCACACACATCATTCACCTTCTTCTTCAAAAGTTATGTTTAAATTTTTTACATAATCAATAAAAGGTCTCCATATATTCTCAAACACAATTTCCTTCGATTTCAGTATATATGTTATTCTTTCTAATGGAAGGTTTGTTAACATCTGTCTTAACCACTGAGTCACATCTGGTCTATGAGTCTTTTTCCATAATAGTGCAATACATTTTTTGGCATTAAGCAAACTGAGGTCTATGAATGTTCTTTCACTTTTATTAAAATTATGCTTTTCTGGGTACAGACCCAACAAAAACAATTTAGGATTCAATATGATTTGTTTTGAGATTATTTTTTCAATTGTTACCCTCACCTCTTCCCAAAACATTCTTATTAATCTACATTCCCATAAACAATGAAATAGGGTTCCTTTACTTTCCATGCATTTTGTGCATGTATCTGGTATATTTTTGTTATATTTATTTAACTCCTCCGGTGTAACATACATCCGCATTAACCATTTGAAATGTATCAATTTAAGGCGTACATTTATTGATTTGGTTTGAGCTTCTGTACAAGCCAATTCCCATTGTTCCTCTGAAATTTCAGTTTGCAGATCTTCTTTCCAGTAGTTTAATCTTTTCAGTGAATTTTCACTTGAAGATAGTGTCAATGAGTTATAAAACTCTGAAATAATACCCTTTCTTTTACTATCTTTCATCATCATTTTTTCCAAGGATGAATAAATAGGTCGAGTGAGAGCTTTATTTTGATTTGATCGAATAAAGTTTCTAAGTTGAAGATATTTAAAAAAATGTGTTCTATTGAGATTAAATTTGATCCTCAGCTCTTCAAAAGACATTATGTTATCTGCACATGGCAAATATAAATCCTGAATCTTTTGTATCCCTTTTAAATTCCATACTTTAAATACAGCGTCCGCTCTCCCTGGTTTAAAATATTGATTACCCCATATTGGACTAAATTGTGACAGTAACTGTGGTTCTTTTAAATAGTTTTTAGCTTCACACCATATTTTGATCATATGCTTTACAAATGGATTTTTAACTTGTTTTTGTAATTTTTTTGCCGAATCTGAGTATATGAATATGGGAAGAGGTAAAGGTAAATTGTATGATTCCATTTCAGTCCAGTGAGGGAGATCATTTGATGAAAAATAATATGTCATAGACCTCAGTTGTGCCGACCAATAATACAACATAAAATTTGGACATTTCAGACCTCCACGATCAAATGGTAAATATAATAAAGACAGACGTAATCTAGCCCTCCTGTTGTTCCATATAAATTCCACTAACTTTTTTTTTATTCTTGAGAATAAATCTAAAGGTGGTGATAAGGGAATGTATTGAAATAAATAAAGTATTTTAGGTAAAATATTACTTTTAAGTATATTGATTCTCCCGATCATCGACATTGGTAGTGACATCCATCTCTGAGTTAACTCATTGATATCTGACATTAAGGCTTCATAGTTGACACTGGCGACTGATTCTAGCTTAGGCACAATTTGGATTCCTAAATATTTAAACTGATTTACAACATTGAATTGATTTACCTCAGGGGCTGGGTAATTTCTCTGGGTCTCATTTAGCATTAATATTGAAGATTTAGTTTTATTTATTTTATATCCTGATATTTCCCCAAAATTCTTTATTAAATTCAACAAGGTTGGAATTGATTTTTTTAGATTCGACATAAACAAAATTATGTCATCGGCGTACAGGGAGATTTTATGTTCTGTTGGTCCAACTTTAATTCCATATATTTGTGAATGTAAACGTATCGCTATCGCTAAAGGTTCAATTGCCATAGTAAACAGTAAAGGTGAAAGTGAACAGCCTTGTCGACATCCTCTATTGATTTTTATTGGTTTTGAAATATTGTTATTTGTTAGGATTTCTGCTGTAGCATTATTGTATATTATTTGAACCCATTTTATGAAATTATTTCCAAGTCCAAACCTTTGTAGGACTTCAAAAAGAAAGGGCCATTCAACTCTATCAAAGGCCTTTTCGGCGTCCAGTGATAGGAGAGCTGTATCCGGTGCTTCTTTATTAAAATAAATAATATTAAATAGTCTTCTTACATTATGGAAGCCTTGTCTTCCCTTTATAAAGCCATTCTGATCTCGATTAATAATATTTGGTAAAATTTCTTGTATTCGTCTTGCTAAAATTTTACAGATTATCTTAAGGTCGGCGTTTAATAGGCTTATTGGTCTCATATTTTCACATTTATTAGAGGGCTTACCTGGTTTTGGCAGCAGTATAATTAAGGCATTATTTATGTATGATGGTAAATTATTATTTTGAAATGCTTCTAAAACCATTTCCAAAAAAGGTTTTATTAATTTATTCTTAAATTTCTTATAAAGGTCAACTGGAAGACCATCTGGTCCTGCACTTTTTCCTGATTTCATATTATCAATGGCTAGCCCAACTTCTTCTTGACTAATTTTAGACTCCAATATCTCCCTGTTTTCATTTGGAATACACGGTATAGATAGTTCGTTCAAAAACCCATTTAGTTTTGTTAAATCAAATTCATTTTTAGTATCATATAATTTTTCATAGTAATCTCTAAAGGCTCTGTTAATTTCTAAAGGATCTATAACTACCTGTCCGTTACTTATAATACTAGTAATTGGTGTTTTAATTTCTAATTGTTTAATCTGCCATGCCAATAATTTTCCTGATTTTTCACCTTGTTCATAAAAAGATTGTTTCAATCTTAGAAGACTCGAGGCAGCTCTATTCGCTGATTTTTTGTCGTATTCAGCTCTCAAAATCAGTAATTCATTCTCCAACCTTGGATCACTTCCTGCATACACTTTTTCCTGAAGACTTTTCATTTTATGTTCCAATTTAGCTCTCTCCTCTCGAGTCTTCTTAGATTTTGATCCTGTATAACTAATAATATGTCCCCTAATAAAAGCTTTGAAAGCTTCCCACTTTACACATGCTGATGTTTGTGTAGTATTGATGTCAAAGTACTCGTCTATCTGTTTTTCTATATACTTGACAAATTCCTCATCCTGAAGCCATTTATGCTGAAATTGCCATCTACCTGATTCCTTTGTCAATTTTTTATCTACATATATTAGACAACAGGGTGCATGATCAGAGATCACGATGTTATCATAAAAGCAGTTTTGAATCTTGGATCTTAATTCTGTGGAAATCAAAAAATAATCAATACGTGAGAATGTCTTGTAGGTACTGGAATAACAAGAATAGGCTTTAACTTGTGGTTTCATTTCTCTCCATATATCTAACAATCTCAATTCTTTCATAAAATGATTAATAGTCATCCTACATCCATTGTGCGTACAATCCAGCCCTGTTGATCTATCTATACCTGGATTCAATGTACAATTAAAATCCCCTGCTATTATATGTTGCCCTGTAAGTGATGATAAAATAAGAAATAAATTAGCAAAGAACTTTTGATCATCTATATTGGGACCATATAAGTTCACAAGATTTATATTTTCTAATAGCAAAGAACCTTGAATGATTACATATCTTCCAAGTTTGTCTCCAATTACATTTTTCACTTGAAAAGGGACTGATTTATGTATGAGAGTCATAACTCCCCTGGCCCGGGATGAAAATGATGAGGTGAATACACTTCCTTGCCATCTACTCCTAATTCTTTTTATATCCCCCTCTATTAGATGAGTTTCTTGTAAAAACACAATTTTTGAACCCATGTCTTTTATTTTATTCATAACTTGTTGAAGTTTTTTTAAATTTTGTAGACCTCTGCAATTCCATGAAGTTAAATTAAGATTAACACTTTGGTTTATGATCAATAGAGAGTTTGGGATTACCTTGCAGTGTAAACATGCTCATACAGAGAAGCAAAAACATGAGTGGTTGAACATTCATCCTACAAACTACACACAAACAAATTCCCCCTTCCCACACTTGTGGCGAACCCCCCAAAATCAAAAGAAAAATTCCGTCTCCCGATATAGCCATCGACCGCTCCACACCCACGGGGAACAGCCTAAGCCACTCCTTCTTCATCCTCCCAATCACCCTAACTCTACTGCTTTTAATGACGTAACATTAACTCTCCTCTGTAGTTTTCCAACTTAACTCCAAAATTTTTAACAACTTTGTACATCATAGTTTTTTTTGTTTGTTTTGTTTTTGTTTTTTTTTAATATATAATACAATCTATATTTTGTAAACTTGCTGTTTACTTCAAGTCAGTCAGATGCCTGTGCAAATGCTTAATCATTCTACCTTATATTTTGTTCATGCTTAGCTCCCACCAGTCTCTTCTTCTTCTTTGATCTTCTTGATGAACTCCTGCGCCTCCTCTGGGGTCTTGAAGATGTGGGTTCTGCCCTCATACGTGGTCAGCAGTCTCGCAGGATAGATTACACCATGACGAATCCCAAGGTTGCGCAGCTCCTTACGTATGGGATCAAACTGCTTCCTCAATTGTTGGATTCCTGTGGCCAGATCTGGGTAGAACCGCACCTGCTGATCCTGGTGTTTAATCTCTCCTTTAGCTCGTGCAGCGTTGAAGATCTTCATCCTGTCTCTGTTGCTAAGAAACTTCATAATTAAGGTCCTCGGCGGTCCCTTATCTCTCCGTGGGCCAATACGATGTGCTTTTTCCAGAACCACTGCTGATTGCAGCTCCGCGCTGCCCAGCACCTCCGGAATCCACTTTTCCAGAAAGGAACATACGTCCCGACCTTCTGATTCCTCTGGAAGACCCACCAGCCTCAAGTTATTCTGTCTCGACCGAGATTCCAAATCCAAAATATTATCTTCTAGACATTTATTTTTTTTTTCCAAAGTGCGCACCTTTAATTGAAGACGGGTGACGTCATCTTCAGCACTAGCGAGACGGAGCTCCATCTGCGCCGTTCGTTCTACACAGTCACCCAATTCCTTTCTTATTCCTTCCAACGCTGTCATAATCCCATCAAATCTAGAGGAAAAGTCCGCTCTCATTGAACTCATGGCAGCCATCAGCGCATCTGCGCCGCTCCCCGCAGATATCGCACCGTTGCCAGCCTCCTCCGCCATATATGGAGTTTTGTTTGCTGCGTCACAGACCTGAAAGTCCGTTAATTTGGACTGTTTCGGCGGCTCGCTTTTTCCTTTACCTAGTTTTCCAGCCTTAGGTTTCGCCGACATATCCTCGCCCAAACGCTGGGATACGTTCTGTCCCAAATGAGAGAGTTATTTGCTGATTTTTTTCTCCAGGAGCAGAGCAGAGTGAAACACGTCCGTCTTACGTGGCAGCCATAACCGGAAGTGACCCACCTATTTGCTTCTTAGTAAAAATATGTCAGATTGGTTATGATCTGAAAATCAAAGCCACAAAAGGTAATGTAATAAAATACACGGGATGACTTTAAGTTTATTCATTATTGCTACTTGACTAATTAAAATTATTAGAAATCAAATAAATTACATTAAGAGCCAACTTGCTCCTCTGATTTTGCATGTACTGTATGTGCCACTATTATGCACTTTTGCAGCTTTAATAATTTTTTTTCAGACAAAACTAAGAAACTCAGCAGCAATTTAAACCAAAGAAACAATGGTCTGCTATGGTTTCCAGTTAGCATAACTTAGCATCATCATTTAGCATTTTATAATTAGACATTGTGTTAATGTTACTTACCTACTATTAAGATAAGATAAGATAAGATAAGCCTTTATTAGTCCCACAACGGGGAAATTCCAGGATTGCAACAGCACAGGGATAGCAACACTCAGAGCAACAATCAGAAGGCAAGAAAAAAAACAAGCAAGCAAGAGCAGCTAATATACATATGTACATATTACTATAAAATATATATATACACACACACAGACACACAGTGCAGAGCATTGTAGCTGGATGGAATAAATATATGAATATATGAACACACAGTGCAGAGCATTGTAGCTAGATGGAATAAATATGTAAATATATAAACACCCACAGTACGGAGCATTGCAGCTAGGTGGAATAAATATGCAAGTATATAAACACACACAGTGCGGAGCAATGTAGCTAGATGGAATAATATGTAGATATATAAAAACACAGTGCGGAGCATTGTAGCTAGATGGAATAAATATATAGATATATAAATATAAACACACCCAGTGCTGAGCATTGTAGCTAGATGGAATAAATATATAGATATATAAATATAAACACACCCAGTGCAGAGCATTGTAGCTAGATGGAATAAATATGTAAATATATAAACACACACAGTGCAGAGCATTGTTGCTAGGTGGGATGAAACAGCATAACCGTCTATTTAGTTATCCTACATGGTATGATTATGTGCCCATACATATTCTCACCCTCCATAGCGACCGGTATGTTCCTAGTTGTATGCCGGAGAGGACCATTGTGTAAGTCTATTGCATCTTTTGCATTCAAAAAAAACTATTAGTTTGTTACGTCTTTTTGCTATCTCTGCGAGCAGCCCTGCTTAGGTTGTACAGTCTGACAGCCGTTGGTAGGAAGGACCTACGAAACCTCTCGGTTGTGCACCTGGGATGATGTAGTCTGCTGCTAAATGAGCTCCTCAGTGCATCCAGTATGTCCTGCATAGGGTGGAACTCGGACTCCAGCAGAGATGACAGTTTAGCCACCGTCCTTCTCTCTCCTATCTCCTCCATCGGATCAAGGCGTTGCCCCAGGACAGAGCTAGCTTTCTTAATCAGTTTGTTCAGTCTCTTCCTATCGGCTGCAGTAATGCCACTGCCCCAGCAGACCACTCCAAAAGTGATGGCTGATGCCACCACCGTGTCATAGAATGACTTCAGCAGCGCCCCTTGTACACCAAAAGACCTGAGTCTCCTCAGCAGGAACAGCCTGCGCTGTCCCTTCTTGTAGAGTGCGTCAGTATTGTGTGACCAGTCTAGTTTATTGTTCAGATGAATACCCAGGTACTTGTAGGATGTCACCATCTCGATGTCTGTTCCCTGTATATTTACTGGTGCTGTGAGGGGCTGCCCATGCCTGCGGCAGTCCACCACCAGCTCCTTAGTTTTCCTCGCGTTGATCTGGAGGCAGTTCCGATGGCACCAGTCCACAAAGTCCTGGATAAGCCCTCTGTACTCAGCTTCATCTCCGCTGGAGATGAGACCAACGATCGCAGAGTCATCAGAGAACTTCTGTAGATGGCAATGTGTTGTGTTGTGTGAGAAGTCCGCAGTATAAAGAGTGAACAGGAAGGGAGCCAGCACCGTTCCCTGGGGGGGCCCCCGTGCTACTGATGATCGTGTCGGAAACACAGTCCCGGGTTCTCACAAACTGAGGCCGGTTCGTGAGGTAGTCCAGGATCCATGATGACAGGTGCTGGTCCACCCCTGCGCGCAGCAGCTTGTCCTTCAGGATCATCGGTTGGATGGTGTTGAAAGCACTGGAGAAGTCAAAGAACATGATCCTCACCATATTCCCGGGCTTCTCCAGGTGGGACAGAGAACGGTGAAGGAGGAAGATCACCGCATCCTCCACCCCAATGCCATGCTGGTAGGCGAACTGGAGTGGATCCATCGCTGGTTCCACCAGGGGGCGGAGATGAGCAAGGAGCAGTCTCTCCAGGGTCTTCATCAAGTGGGACGTCAAGGCCACCGGTCTGAAGCTGTTCAGGTCTTTGGGGTGGGAAGTTTTTGGTACAGGTACCACACAAGATGTTTTCCACAGCTGTGGTACCCTCCCCAGTTTCAGGCTCATGTTGAAGATATACGTCACAATCCCACACAGCTGGTCTGCACAGGACTTGAGGAGCTTTGCGCTGATGCCGTCCGGTCCCGATGCCTTCCTCGCCTTGATCTTCCTCAGCTCCGTCCTCACCTGGGTCTTGGTCAGGGTCAAGATGGGGGGCTGTGTGTTGGGAGTGGGGGGGGTGTCGGTGGAGTGGGGAGTGGGCAGCAGGACTTGATTTCTTAGTGGCAGCAGTGGTTGTTGTGCAGACAGGGGGGAGGGCGGTTGGTCAAATCTATTGAAAAACAGATTCAGGTTGTTCGCCCACTCCCTGCCCCCCGTGGCCTGGGGGGAGGTATTCTGGAGCCCCGAGATGGTTTTGAGGTTTCTCCAGACCCCGCTGATGTCGCTCTGTTGCAGCTTGTCCTCCATCTTCTTCCTGAAGCTGTCCTTGCCTTCTCTGATCTTTCTCCTCAGCTCCCTCTGTACGGACTTCAGCATCTCCCTGTTCCCCGACCTGAAGATCCTCTTCTTCTCTCTCAGAAGTGTTTTTATCTCAGGGTTGATCCAGGGTTTGTTGTTTGAGTGACGCCGTATGGTCTTGGTGGGAACGGATTTGTCCACACAGAAGCTGAGGTAGCCCGTGAAGGTGTGAATGAGGCCATCGATGTCCTCACCATGTGGATCGCAGAGCTGCTTCCAGGCAGTGGCTTCAAAACAGTCCTTTAGAGTGTCCATTGTCTCCTCAGACCATAACTCCACAGTGTGCATGGCCGGAGGTTGTCTGTGCACTAGGGGTTTGTACACCGGTCGGAGATGAACCAAGTTGTGATCCGATCTCCCAAGTGGGGGGAGTTGTGATGAGGTGTACGCCTCCTTAGTGTTTGCGTAGAACAAATCCAGTGTTTTATTGTCTCTAGTGTGGCATGTGACATACTGGGTGAAAGTGGGCAGAATGGGAGACAGTGAAACGTGGTTGAAATCGCCTGAGATGAGGAGAAGAGCACCTGGGTGTTCTGTCTGCAGCCTGCTGGTTACTGAATGGATGACGTCACGCGCTGTCCCAGCGTTCGCCGTCGGATTTGCATAAACAACAATGCAGATCACGTGTGAGTGTTCTCTCGGGAGATATGTAGGCCTCATGCTAACAGCTAGCAACTCAATGTCTTTGCTGCAGTGTCGTTGTTTAACAGTGATATGTCCCGGTCTACACCAGTTGTTGTTAACATACATTATCACTCCACTGCCCCTAGTTTTGCCACTCTCTGGTGTTCGGTCAGCTCGTATCATGTGAAAACCCTCCAGCTCAATGTTAGCATCTGCTGCTAGTTCAGTTAGCCACGTCTCAGTAAACAAAAGGAGAGAGCACTCCCGGTAAGTGCTATCATAACGGGAGATAGCCGCTAGCTCATCTAACTTTCCCAGTATCGACCGTACATTTCCCATGACAACAGATGGAAGGGAGGGTCTGTACCTTATATTTTTTGTCCTCCGCCTTACTCCAGCCCGGCAGCCGCGGCGTTTTCGCCTCAGTTCTCTCGGTATGTCGAGTTTTTCCAGTGGGACCGGGTGGCAGTTAAATGCTAGCAGCTGTTCCCTGTTGTATCGAATCCTGCTATAAACAGTGGCTCCGTCCACCGGCTCAGGAGACATTTGGGACGATCTGTGTGTCCGTGATATAAGTGGGGTGAAAAAAAAAGTGATCAAAAGAGAGAGGAAGGGAAAAAAAACTCGGAATCGAGCCGCTGTTGCAAAAGGCAGCCGACTGGTGTGGCGCCGAGAGAAGAAGCCTAAGAAGCCTCGTTTTAACCTATTAAAACGAGGTTAGCGAATTATCCTCTCTGATGCAGCACGATCTGAACTGGTAGGTTGGAGTTAGCATTAGCAACCACCAGAGAGCCTAGCCACCCACCAAATACCTGTTTCGCTGCGTGCAGTCACGCACTGCGGGGGAGAGACAAGGCGCTGACAAGTAGTGGTGAGGAGTTTTACTGAATAAATGGGAGTATGTGCATTTTAAATCACGATATAAACAATAGAGTATTCTGTGAAACGATAAATGTTTTTATAGGTAGAGCAGGTAGAGGTGGAGCAGCTGGTCCAATAACCCCATGGTTGGCGGTTCGAATCCTGCTCTCCCCGGATATCCTGCCGTTGTGTCCCTGGGCAAGACACTTCACCCCCAATTGCTCCTGGTGGGTCTGGAAGCGCCATGTTAGGTAGCATGTCGCCATCAGTGTGTGAATGTGTGTGTGAATGGGTGGATAGCAGGATCTGTAAAGCGCTTTGGTCATCAAGCAATGAGAATAAAAGCGCTATATTAGTGAATACCATTTACCATTATCATCTGATATACAGTCGGGAAAAAATTTGGACACCCCTTTAAATATTCAGTTCTTTATCAACAAATGTTCACATATCTATGTCTGACCTTGTTTTTGTTTTTATTTGCATTTTTTTTACATTTATGTTAGCCATTGTAAGTGAGAATGAATGTGGGGGGGGGGGGTCCTAAAAAAGATGGGGGGGTGTCCTAATTTATTCCTCACTATTTGTTTAGAATTACATTTTACAGAAAATTTGAAAAAAGTCTTTAATTCATTTTTGTTTAGTTGTTTTATGTGAATCTCCCAGTATTTTTAACATTGATATTAAATATCCATATGTCCAAATATGTTTAAAAAAAAAACACACACACAGCCTTATATAGGGTGTCGTAATTTTTTTACATGACTGTATATAAGAAAAGATGAGATCTTTATTGTCCATTTACACGGAAATTTGTGTTGCAGCACCCGTTCATTAAAATACATGAAAGCAAAACATAAAAACACATAAAAGACTCAAAGCCACAAAAAACACCAAGACACAGTCCAAATCCAAATTGAGTGATGGCTGGGGAAAGGGGAGGGGAAGTCCTATGGTGTGTGTGTGTGTGTGTGTGTGTGTGTGTGTGTGTGTGTGTGTGTGTGTGTGTGTGTGTGTGTCTGCATGCATAGATATACAGTATGTACTGTATGTCTATATGTATGTGTAAATGTGTGTGTGCAATGGAAGGGGGGGGTCATCTCTTTGTACTCCACTGCTTGTTGAATAAGGTTGTGGAGTGAGGAATGGAGTGCTTGTGTCTATTCCTTTTGCTTCTTGGTATCCTGAAACATCTCCCAGAGGGCAGAAGCTGATACTCCTCATGCAAGACATGCAATGAATCCGCAGTGATCTTATTTGCCAGTATTAGACAGTGATCAGTACTGCTCTGGAAAAATCCACTCTCCACTGAGTGGCCCACCAGCTTAGAGCAGATGTTCAACAGTCTTTGTATCCTGGTTTTCAGCTGTACAGTAAGACCCCACAACCAGACTTGATTTCCATACAGCAGGACACTTTGGACTGTAGAACAGTAGAACAGATGTAAAATGTCCTTTCCCACTCCAAAAGGTCGGAGTCTTCTCAGAAAATAAATCCTCTGTTGGACTTTTTTACAAATGTAGTCAACATGGATTGACCAGGAGAGGGCACTGTCCACATACACCCCCAGGTATTTAAAAGAGGGGGACTGTTTTATGGGTTCATTGTGAATAATGATTGGAGCTGGGGTAAAATGGATGTTTCCTCTGTTTTCATTGTATTCATAATGAGGGAGTTCTGCTCGCACCACTGCACTACCTGATCCACACTGTCAAAGTAGATTTCTGGTTGTAGTTCCTTTGTCATGAGTGCTACCAAAGCAATGTCATCAGAATACTTAATGACATAATGGTCAGGCACATAAGTGACAGTCATTAGTGTAAATAGTAAAAAGTAATGGAGAACTAACACATCCTTGTGGGGCACCAGTACTTGTTTATAGCAGAGAAGAGCATGTGTTATTGACCCTGACCAGTTGCTGTCTATTGATGAGAAAGGAATGATACCAATGAATAAGATGTGAGTTAATTTCCAGATGATGCATTTTGGCAAGAAGTAAGTCCGGTTTAATTGTATTGAAGGCAGAAGAAAAGTCAGTAAACAGAACTCTGGCATATGACCCCTGTTTTGATGAATCCAGATGTTTTGAAACCAGGGGCCTCATGTACAAAAACTTGCATGGATTTCCTACTGAAAGATATGTTTAAATCAAGAAAACGCCATAAGCAAAAAAAAAATCCAGATGTATGAAACCATCCGTACGCAGGAATCCAAGCGCATTTCCTTTGTATATACCGATATGCCTGAAATTGAACACACGTGAGGAAATACCGGACCCCTCCCTTAACACGCCTCCATTTGAATATGCAATTAGATGCAAGTATGTATGCAAATAGATATATACAAGCCCAGCACGTTTGATTCTCCTGTATCCATGATCAAAAATCATGGACTTAATGGAATTTCATGGGCTGTGAGTTAGAGATGCTCCTGGATGAGACAGAGGCACATAAAAACATTTTGCTTGGCACGTTGTCCTCCAGTATTGGCGCCGGATTCAGTGAATTTAATAGCCTGCTCACAACCGTAGAATGGATGTATAGCTCAGTGGTTAAACTGCCAGATTTCAAAGCAGAAGGTTCCAGGCACAAGATCAGCTGCGATCTCTTTTAGGGGCCACAATGGAAATAAGTGTGCACACTTTCTTGTGTCATCCCATTGTTCTTAAATGTATGTTGTGTCTTTAATACAGTGTTATTTTAAACGATGAATCAATCAATCAATCAGTCAGTCAATTTGTGACCAGATGGATGGATCAGCTGGTTGAATTAAAGGAAAACAGTCATGAAAAAGAAGACAATATGAACCTGTTTAGTGGGTAGCCATGATCACCTGTCAGTTGAAAACGAATCATATTAGACTCAGCAAGTACATATTTGATGTCCAAAATGCTAATCTCATCCTTTATAGTTAGATACAACTTACATGGATTACACACACTACTAAATAAATGAAGTGCGCCGGGGAACGGGTGACACTGTTGCATTTCAAACTTTATGCATGTGTTTATTGACATAACTACTGTACACACAGAGGCAATTGGGGGCTTGGTAGAATGCTGTGAAACTGTAGTTTAATCAGCAAAAAAAGAAAGTCACTTACTCAAACCACGGAGCTGTAATGAAGCCTTGAAGACAGGGTGATATTTGTGGGATGCACAGGCACGCTGCACATGAGATGGGTTATTATTAGAATAATTACATGAATTTACTCACCAAGAAGCCAACCATCCGCACAGTGCCCGCTTGTAGTTTGTTCCCAACAATGCTGTTCATGCAAGTTAGGTTAATTGGCATCAAACTGGGGATTCTAAATTGTCCTTAGGTATGACTGTGAGAGTGAATGGTTGTCTGTCTCTGTGTTGGCCCTGCGATGGACTGACGATCTGTCCAGGGTGTACCCTGCCTCTCGCCCAAAGATGTTGGGATAGGCTCCAGCCCCCCCGCGACCCGAAAAGGATTAAGCGGAAGAAGATGGATGGATAGAATCATTAGGAAAACTGGCTCTCGCTGCAAATTGTGCTTTGATGTTGGCCTGTTCAACTGCATTGTATGGGAATATGATGTACCTGGGTGACAACCGGATAATGCCATCCCACACAGCTGGCATAGCTCGGCTCAGGGTTGACTGGGAAATTCCAGATTGGTCTGCCAGCTCCCTCTGGAATGCCCGTTTCCAGAAACCCTAGAGTTGTCAGCACCTGCACTGGGCCGGGCAGCACACGGCTTTTCGCCGCATCATGCTCCAAGAGCGCCCATAGCTCTGACCACAGTTCCACAAGGACTGCTCGTGGAAACCTAAACCAGCTGACAGGTCAGTCATCATTCTGAGCCAGAAAATCTTCTGTCTCTAAATACCCTTTCCCTTCTCACTGCGCGATTTGCAATATCCTCTAATCCTCTGTTGTTAGAGGCATTTTCTGCACTTCTTTGTGCTTGCTTTTATATCCACTCATCTAATTGCGCACACTTGGATGTTTGTTCATCATGCATCTCTGGTGTGTGCAATAATTTTCACGTCATCAGTCTCCCAAGATCACCTCTAAGTGTTGCCAACGGACCACTAACAGTAGAAACGTACGTACGCCAGCCATGAAGTTGATGTGGGGCTGCACATATTTCCACGGTCATTTCATTCTTGATACATCTGAAAGTTTCCTTGGAAAAGGACGTACGCCATGTTTTTGTGCGTAAGTACCCTTTGTACATGAGGCCCCAGGTGTGTAAGAGTGGCGATAGCATCTTCAGTGCTGCATTCACTTTTGTAAGCGAATTAATAGGGTTCCAGTTTATCCTGTATGGAGCTGGAAAGCAAAAGTGAGAGAATTTTCTCCAATGACTTAATCAAAACAGAAGTTAGTGCCACTGGATGGAAGTCATTGCACTCCTTGGGGACAAGATTTCTTTAGGACTGGGATGATGTGTGAGGTTTTCCAGGTCTTGAGGACAATGTGGGTGTCCAGTGACAGCTGAAAAATGGGCTGCCACACCTGAGCTAACTCTTCGCTGTAGGTCCTGAGAAGGGAGGCATCAATATTGTCAGGTCTGGAGGCCTTGCGTACGTTGAGATGTTGAAATACGCTGGCCACCTGTCCTACTGAAATTTCCACTCTGTCCTCTGGCTGAACAGAAATGGACCTCAACACCTCTTCACATCTCTCCTCCATCCCGATGGTCTCAAACCTGGTGAAAAAAGTGTTTAACTCAGACGCGGTTGTCAGTTCGTCATTCAAGATGACAGATTTTGATTGCTTGCTTGGCATTCCAGCCATGCTTTTCATGCTTTTCCACATCCTTCTGTAGTCACCACACTTAAACATGTTCTCCAAGTGTCTCTTATGAACCTCTTTTGCCTTCTTAATTTTGCCCTTCGGCTCCTTATTAATCCTTCACAGCTCCAGTGTATCCCCATTTGTGAAAGTTGCTTTCTTATGATTTAAGATTTGTTTGATGTCTTTTGTGATGCAGATTTTATTATTTGGATACATCTTCACTGTTTTAGTAGGAATAATGGGCTCTACACAAAAATTTATATAATCAATTGTAACTGTACATGCAGAGTCTACAGTGCCCTCCCTCAACACTTCCAGTTAGTACAATCAAAACATGCTCCCAGGGCCTCTTTGTTATCTGGATTCCAGAGCCTTACCACCTTTTCCTGGGGTTTACTACTTTTCAGCTTGGTTAGGTAAGTTGGAATAAGGTGCACTGCATTGTGGTCTGAAGTGGCGACAGGTGGCTTGCTTCTAGACTGATAGGCATTTCTGATATTTATATAACATTTGTCTAATATATTCTCTTTTCCATGTGCCTGATGAAACCCTGGCAAGGCTTTCTCCAGGTTGCAGGTGTTTAAATCTCCAAGGACAATGGCAGGAGCATCAGGGAATTGGTGTTGCAAATTGCATACGCAGTCTGCTGTTTCAGTTGCAGCGGGGTGTACTTTGCTGCTTGGTGGAACGTAAACCATGAATTGTAAAATGCAGCCAAATTCACGGGGTAAATAGAAGGGTCTTAATCCAGTGGCCTGGAGTTCAAAGTCACTATTTCAAATAACATGCTTAATGGAGTATTGACGACACCACCGCTCATTTATGTAAACACAAACCCCTCTTCCCCGGCTTTTTCCTGAGCTTTAAGTTCTGTCAGCACGAATAAGTGAGAAACCGCTGATATCAAACAAAGAGTCAGGTACAGCAGCATGTAGCCAAGATTCAGAAAAGCACAAAAGAGCTGCCCCCCGAAATTCAAATCAATATCTTGTAAGTGTCCTCAATTCATCAATCTTGTTCTGAATGGAACAAAAATTTGCCAGGATTTATAGCGGGGAGTGCTGGTCTGAATTTCCTGGCTCTCGGGGCACATTCACACAGCCACTGTTTGGTCCGGACTAAAGGACCAAAGTGTGTATTCCATGTATAATTCGGTTCGTTTGGCGCCATCTCAATGCGCCTGAAACTCTGGTGCAGCACCAAACAAGCGAACTCTGGTCCCCCTGAAAGGGGAGGGGATCTCGATTCGCTTGCAAATGCAGTCTGGTGTGCTTCGCTTGCCGTGTGAATGCAAACAGAGTGTCCAGTGGACCAAAGGGCGTCCCTCTGCGTTTGTGTAACCACAGCAACAGACAGTGAGAAGTGAAAGTGGCGTTTACTGTAAAGTTGCCTTCACATCAAGCGCAAACGGGCAAATTTTTCGCACAGCACGATTACATTATAACTCAATGTAAATACATGAAAAGACATTAATTTACCATCTGGGTGAGATGCAGACAGGTGAAGCTCCCGCTCACCTGAAAAAGTTATCCCTGTTGAAAACTTGATGTGTTTCCTGGCAGCACGTCCGTGGTAGGAATCCGTGGGTAAATAAATCCAACATTCCGATTCAGCTGAAGAGCTCCTGGTTCTTCAGCCTCCATTTTGGTTAGAAAATAACAAAGTCAACCGTGCGGATCCAAGAAATGCTTTTACCGGAGAAAACTGAGGAGAAGTTTAAAAAATGTCTCTTGGAATTGGAGAAATGAGGAGTGAGGAGGCAATGCAGGCTCTGATAGACATTTGGTCTGAGGACCAGATTTCTCAGCTGCTTGTGGCTACACACAAGAATACTGATGTTTTTAAAATGTTTAGCGACATGATGGTGGCACGGGGGGTTTATACAGACAGCAGAGCTTTTTATTTTTTATTAGTTTGTGGTGCATTATCACCTTACTGAAGGGAACGGTGTTATGCTGAGAATTGCTTGCTTGCCGAGAATTGCATCCCATCATCGAATAAACATAATTTAAAGATAGTTTACAAGAGTTAATAACAATTTTTACTTCTAAAAATGTATAATGGGTACTTCTGAAAATGCACAAATGGTTACAAGCCTGGCTGTAGTGTTATATTTTTATAGTTTTGATGGATGGGATCCAATTCTTGGCAAGCGAGCAATTCTTGGCATAACACCAGATTTCCCTTTTCAGTCCTGGCCAATCGATGAGCCAGATTTCTCTTCTTCGCTGAGATTTTTTCTTCCTGGTCAGTGGTGGCTTTGACTACAGCACCACAAATGAGCAACTATTGTAACTGCGTGACGTTGTCCAAGCAGATTGGACGGCTTGAGTGAAGTGCTGTGTGAATGCAAACCGGACCAAATGAAGGTGTGACAATTCTTGCCATCCCCTGCCGAGTCAAACCGAGACTCCCGGACTATCCTGGTGTGAATACAGCCTTAGTCTCCTCCTGCTCCCCCCACCCCCCCATCTGCCGCATTTCCTCCGCCGGGTCTGATTGCGAATGGTACCCGTCTCTCTGGATCTCCTCCACTGCCAGCGTGTTGATCTCACCAGCTCCCTCGGTATATGAGCCAGCAGCTGGGTTGGAGTTGAAACAATGTTCACTGTTGTTCAGAGAGCCAGGAGTGTGTCCCGTGCATAGACGACTGCAGGTTGCCTCACACTGCAGCGTAGCTCCATGCTAGCAGCATCGCACACCTGCGGTGTTTGCTCAGGTGTCCAAGCAGCAGTGCAATTTCCACTGTTAAAAGTCCCCGAGTGAACGCACACGTACTAAAGTGATGCTTCTACAGCTTCAACAGTCAGACAGATACACAAACAAAACACGAAAAACATGCAGTTGTCAAAGCGGGTGCACCAGTTGCCACCTGAGCAGCACCATGTTGGAAAATATCCCATAAACAATCCTGTTCACAATATGATTTCATCATATCGCACAGCCCTATGCCTTATTACTGTACAACGAGTAAAGTTAGGGTCACCAAACTTGGTACACAGGTTCAACCTGTGACCCTGGAGTGTGACTCTGGTTTTGGGATCACAAGGTCAAAGGTCAACATCAAAATGGCTTATAAACTATATCTCAACAACAAAGAAAGCTAGGGTCACCAAACTTGCTACACAGGTTCACCTTAGGATCCTGACCTTTGACTACAGGTTTGGGGGTCAAAAGGTCAAAGGTCAAGGTTAACATTCCCTATGCTTTATTACTGTACGAGTAAAGTCAGGGTCAGCAAACTTGGTACACAGGTCCATCCTGTGACCCTGAAGTGTGACTATGGTTTTGGGATCGCAAGGTCAAAGGTCAACATCAACATGGCTTATAAACTATATCTCAACAACAAAGAAAGCTAGGGTCACCAAATTTGCTACTCAAGTTCACCTTGGGATCCTGACGTCTGACTATGGGTTTGGGGTCCAAAGGTCAAGGTTAGCATTCCTTATGCCTTATTACTGTACGAGTTAAGTTAGGTCCACCAAACTTGGTACACAGGTTCACCCTGTGACCCTGAAGTGTGACTGTGGTTTTGGGATCACAAGGTCAAAGGTCAACATCAGCGCGGCTTATAAACTATATCTCAAAAACAAAGAAAGCTAGGGTGACCAAACCTGGTACAAAGGTTCACTCTGAGACCATAACCTCTGACTACAGGTTTGGGGGTCATAAGGTCAAGGTTGGCACTACCGATGATCTCTTACTTTAGAATGTGTAACGCTCTCTAGGGTCACCATACTTGCTACACAGGTTCACCTTGGGATCCTGACCCACACTTATGGATTGTATACTTTGTTGTATATTCGTGGATGATGGGCTTATCATAGTTTGGTTCTGCCTCAGTAATTATATTGAAAAGTTGAAAACTGCCTCTCTGTGTGTGTGTGTGTGTGTGTGTGTGTGTGTGTGTGTGTGTGTGTGTGTGTGTGTGTGTGTGTGTGTGTGTGTGTGCTCTCCGTCAGTAAGTATTAGGATCTTCAAAGAAAATGGAGGTGGGGGATATTGCACTTGTCTCAGAGTGCTCTTGTTTTCTATATAGTCCAGTGTTTAATGCGCTCAGTGCCCTTGGCACTGAAACGGTTGCTGCACTTACGGCGCTGAAAGTTAAAGAAAAAAGTTCAACTTTTGGAACGCCGCAGCGCTTATTAGATGCACACCTCTGTCACAGATCTCTCTCTGTTGATCACCATGATCAATATTTAACAACAAAATCTTGGTGGTACGTGTATTTTCTTACCAGTTTGATGTTGTTTAGTCCAGTGAGTAAAGCGTTTTAGAGCAAAATGTGTGAAACCCCCAGCATGCTTTGACTGACAGGTCAAGCGATTGCTAGGAGACTGGGCGGTGAGCTTTTTTTATGAGCACATGTAAAGTGCTCAGGAAAACAGGTTGAGAGTATTTTTATATTCCCTGTGGACACGCAGTCTTACTATATAAGAGTTCTGGGGAATTAAAAATTAGGCTAAACATTCCGTTAACATTAAAAGGTAACGGAATATTTGTTTGAAAATAACATTGGTAAATAATGAATGAATAAATGCATACATACAGTGGGGTAAAAAAGTATTTAGTCAGCCACCAATTGTGCAAGTTCTCCCACTTAAAAGATAAGAGAGGTCTCCAATTTTCATCATAGGTATACCTCAACTATGAGAGACAAAATAAGAAAAAAAAAAACACAAACCAGAAAATCACATTGTCTGATTTTTAAAGAATTTACAGTTAGGCCCAAAAATATTTGGACAGTGACACAAGTTTTGTTATTTTAGCTGTTTACGAAAACATATTCAGGATACAATTATATAATCAATATGGGCTTAAAGTGCAGACTCTCAGCTGTAATTTGAGAGTATTCACATCCAAATTGGAGCAAGGGTTTAGGAATTACAGCTCTTTAATACGTAGCCGCCTCTTATTCAAGGGACCAAAAGTAATTGGACAATTGACTCAGAAGGCTACAAAAAAAAAAAAAAAATAAGGCTGCATGGGCTCTTCCCTCGTTAACCTGTCATCAATTAAGCAGTTAAAAGGTCTGGAGTTGATTCCAGGTGTGGCGTTTGCATTTGGAAGCTGTTGCTGTGAACACACAACATGCGGTCAAAGGAGCTCTCAATGGAGGTGATACAGACCATCCTGAGGCTGAAAAAAAAGAAGAAATCCGTCAGAGAGATAGCAGAAATGTTAGGAGTGGCCAAATCAACAGTTTGGTACATTCTGAGAAAAAAAGAGTGCACTGGTGAGCTTGGGAACTCAAAAAGGCCTGGATGTCCACAGAAGACAACAGTGGTGGATGATCACAGAATCCTTTCCTGTGAAGAACAACCCCTTCACAACATCCACTCAAGTGAAGAACACTCTCCAGGAAGTAGGTGTATCAGTATCTAAGTCTACCATAAAGAGAAGACTTCATGAGAGTAAATACAAAGGATTCACCACAAGGTGCAAACCATGAATCAGCCTCAAAAATAGAAAGGCCAGAATTGACTTTGCCAAAAAACACCTGAAGAAGCCAGCCCAGTTCTGGAACAGCATTCTTTGGATAGATGAGACTAAGATCAACCTGTACCAGAATAATCGGAAGAAGAAAGTTTGGAGAAGAATTGGAACAGCTCATGATCCAAAGCACTACATCTTCTATAAAACATGGTGGAGTCAGTGTGACGGCATGGGCATGCATGACTTCCAATGGCACTGGGTCACTTGTGTTTATTGATGATGTGACAAAAGACAGAAGCAGCCGGATGAATTCTGAAGTGTATAGGGATATACTTTCTGCTCATATTCAGCCAAATGCAGCAAAGTTGATTGGACGGCGCTTCACCAATAATCCAAAACATACTGCAAAAGCAACCCAAGAGTTTTTTAAAGCAAAGAAGTGGAATATTCTGCAATGGCCGAGTCAGTCACCAGATCTCAACCCAATCGAGCATGCATTTCACTTGCTCAAGACAAAACTTAAGGCAGAAAGACCCACAAACAAGCAACAACTGAAGACAGCTGCAGTAAAGGCCTGGCAAAGCATCACAAAGGAGGAAACCCAGCGTTTGGTGATGTCCATGGGTTCCAGACTTCAGGCAGTCATTGCCTGCAAAGGATTCTCAACAAAATATTGAAAAGTAACATTTTACTTAGGGTTATGTTTATTTGTCCAATTAATTTTGAGCCCCTGAAATGAGAAGCGTTTGTATAAAAATAGCTACAGTTCCTACATGTTTAATCATATATTTTTGTTCAACCCCTTGAATTAAACCTTAAAGTCTGCACTTCAATTCCGTTGTAGTTGTTTCATTTCAAATCCAGTGTGGTGGCATGCAGAGCCCAAATCATGAAGATTGTGTCACTGTCCAAATATTTCTGGGCCTAACTGTATTTGCAAATTATGGTGGAAAATAAGTATTTGGTCAATAACAAAAGTTCATCTCAATACTTTGTTATATATCCTTTGTTGGCAATGACAGAGATCAAACGTTTTCTGTAAGTCTTCACAAGGTTTTCACACACTGTTGCTGGTATTTTGGCCCATTCCTCCATGCAGATCTCCTCTAAAGCAGTGATGTTTTGGGGTTGTCACTGGGCATCACGGACTTTCAACTCCCTCCAAAGATTTTCTATGGGGTTGAGATCTGGAGACTGGCTAGGCCACTCCAGGACCTTGAAATGCTTCTTACGAAGCCACTCCTTCGTTTCCCGGGCAGTGTGTTTGGGATCATTGTCATGCTGAAAGACCCAGCCACGTTTCATCTTCAATGCCCTTGCTGATGGAAGGAGGTTTTCACTCAAAATCTCACGATACATGGCCCCATTCATTCTTTCCTTTACACGGATCAGTCGTCCTGGTCCCTTTGCAGAAAAACAGCCCCAAAGCATGATGTTTCCACCCCCATGCTTCACAGTAGGTATGGTGTTCTTTGGATGCAGCTCAGCATTCTTTCTCCTCCAAACACGACAAGTTGAGTTTTTACCAAAAAGTTCTATTTTGGTTTCATCTGACCATATGACATTCTCCCAATCATCTTCTGGCTCATCCAAATGCTCTCTAGCAAACTTCAGACGGGCCTGGACATGTACTGGCTTAAGCAGGGGGACACATCTGGCACTGCAGGATTTGAGTCCCTGGCGGCGTAGTGTGTTACTGATGGTAGCCTTTGTTACTTTGGTCCCAGCTCTCTGCAGGTCATTCACTAGGTCCCCCCGTGTGGCTCTGGGATTTTTGCTCACCGTTCTCATGATCATTTTGACCCCACGGGGTGAGATCTTGCGTGGAGCCCCAGATCGAGGGAGATTATCAGTGGTCTTGTATGTCTTCCATTTTCTAATAATTGCTCCCACAGTTGATTTCTTCACACCAAGCTGCTTACCTATTGCAGATTCAGTCTTCCCAGCCTGGTGCAGGTCTACAGTTTTGTTTCTGGTGTCCTTTGTCAGCTCTTTGGTCTTGGCCATAGTGGAGTTTGGAGTCTGACTGTTTGAGGTTGTGGACAGCTGTCTTTTATACTGATATCGAGTTCAAACAGGTGCCATTAATACAGGTAACAAGTGGAGGACAGAGGAGCCTCTTAAAGAAGTCACAGGTCTGTGAGAGCCAGAAATCTTGCTTGTTTGTAGGTGACCAAATACTTATTTTCCACCATAATTTGCAAATAAATTCTTTAAAAATCCTTCAATGTGATTTTCTGGATTTTTTTTCTCATTTTGTCTCTCATAGTTGAGGTATACCTATGATGAAAATTGGAGACCTCTCATCTTTTAAGTGGGAGAACTTGCACAATTGGTGGCTGACTAAATACTTTTTTCTCCACTGTACATTTAGTTGTACAGTTTGAGTTACTTTTGATTTGAATCACATATGTCCATAAAAAAAAAAAAAACTTCACAGAGATAAGACTGATTACATATCTGGTTGTTTTTACTTTAGCCTGTAACTCGTGCTTTCCAGAAGTAACTGAATCAGTTAAAATTAACGTCAGCATAAAAACAAAGTGTGTGTGTGTGTGTGTTTAAAAAAAAAAAAAAAAAAAAATTCACCTAATGCAGAATCAGTAGGAGCCATGAACTTGTTTCCCTGCAATGAGACACTCTCATGTGCTGAGTTATCAATGGATCTTTTCCACTTTTCTAAAGAAACTGTCTAAAGATGACTGCTTTTTACTCATTTTTGCAAGCAGAGCAGCACCACTAATTACTGACGTGGGTGTGTGTCAAGGCACAGCCAAACAGGAAAGGCAGGAAGTCAAGCACAGGAAGAGAGAGAATAGTCGGTAATTTTTCAAAATAAAGCACCCAGCAGACTCTGATAGTCAATAAAGTGTAACAAAATAATTTTTTTTTTTTCTGTGTGGCCCTGGCCAAGTGGGCCACAAACCAGTACCGGTCCACAGCCCAGTGGTTGGAGACCACTACCTTATAATATCACAGTTTGATTACACGGGTTACAAAAATAACTTTTTTGTAAGTAGTCTGTTTTTTCAACTGACTTAAGACAATTTTGCACCGCTGAATCCGAAAATAACATCCGTTTCTCTTGATCAGGTCAGCTTTTTATGCTAAGTTGATTTGATTTTTTTTAAATATCTGATCTTCTGACTAAATCAATCATATTTTTGTGACATTATTGGTTGATTTTTGTTAATATTTCTCATCCAAAATAGAATTTTAAGAGAAAAAATCATTTCCTAAAACAATTTATTGATTAAATGTTACAAACTTCAAGTACTGTAAATTGAATAGTAGACAATGATAAAGGTAAGTACATGTAAATTGAATGTTACGTCATCATTGTTCAAAATTCAGAGCTTCAACTTCCGTTTATTCGAACCTCTAGAATGCTCAGCGGCAGGGATGTCTCTCTTCAGAGTCCAACAGTAGTCAGCCATCATGACAATTTATGACATCTTGTCATAAACTGGCGCATGCAGACTCTTCAGAGTTCGAGAAATTTCAAAAAATAAAAAAGAATTTTGCATCATCCATCCATCATCTTCTTCCACTTAATCCTTTTCGGGTTGCAGGGGGGCTGGAGCCTATCCCAGCATCTTTGGGCGAGAGGCAGGGTACACCCTGGACAGATTGCCAGTCCATCGCAGGGCCAACACAGAGAGACAGACAACCATTCTTTCTCACAGTCAAACTTAAGGACAGTTTAGAATTCCCAGTTTATTCCAATTAACTTAACTTGCATGTTTTTGGCATGTGGGAGGAAACCGGAGAAATCCCGGAGTAAACCCACACAGACACAGGGAGAACATGCAAACTCCACACAGATCACTGTTGGTCGGGGGCTGGGATCGAACCCAGGATCCCCCAGCCAAGGGTGAGTTGCTGTGCTGCCACAGTGCTAACCACTCCGCCACCATGCCGCCCCATACCCGTACATGTAAACAAAAAATGTAAAAAAAAACAACACGTGGCCATAGTTCAAAAAGTTGTCCTGATTGAGCAAAACCAATGGGATTTTTGGATTCAGTACATCAAAATTGTCCTAAATCAGCTAAAAAAACTTAGATAATAAATTTGGTGTTGACCAGTGTCATCCACCTTATTCCTGGGGGTGCCGCTGTAGGTACGATTATGGGTGGAGCTTCTGGTTTTGGCTGACCTAGTGTTAAATCAGTCAGTAAGAGTGGAGTAGCAGAGGCATTTAAAATAGCATTTTTAAAAGTTTTTCAAATTCATTTTAATGTCTAGTCCACATACATGTTTTGCACTCAAGTGGCAGCTAATTTCAGCACTTGTAGTTTTTGTATTTTTGAATGTTTTTGCATAGTTCTGGTATTTGCTGCTGTTCGTGGTGTGAGGCTCCTCACAGATAAGCACAGCTAAATCTGTGGCTTCAACAGCAATGAGTAAATTGTGCACTGAAAACTAAAGGATTGTTCATGTGATCGGTGGTACAGACACCCAAGACAAGAGCCAGGTATGTTTTCACTTGTATGAATGTCACAGATCTGACGTTTTACCCCGAATTTAAAACGCCCAGGCACAGTGTTGTGGTTCTTTGTGGGTCTGACTAGACTCTATGTCTGCTCTGAGGTAAATTTGAATATGTCCATCATATTTTAAGAAAATGCAGCCGACTTTATTGCGGTGGAGACATTGATATATCTCAGAGCTTTTATTTGTTTACAGTGTTAGCATGTTAGCAGCAGAGCTAACTAATGGAGCTACTGACGACTTTTTAAGGTCATCTCATCCCTCCATAGTCGTGGGATGTGGTATGATTACATTACTGTTTTTGAGGTGCAGAAGGCTGTGTTCCTGCATTTTTGGTGCCGAAGTCATTGTTTTTTAACAAGGAAAAGTGTCCCGTTTCAGTGACAGCAATTCGTTCTAAACTAGTACCGGAAGTTGCACCCATAATTCACGCAAGGCATCATGGAGCCTAGGAATAAGGTGGATAGTAGTTTTCATTTAGGTCCAGATATCAACACTAGGGAGCAATACTGTGCCAAAAAGTGCCTAGACAGATCACGAACCACTGCTGAGCACTGTGACAGACATAGCTCATGATGCAAGTGAAACAGTGGTATAACAGGATGTCTGGACTGGGCAGACAGAACTACAAATGGCTTCTTTAAATACATGTGTAAAACCAATTTTGTAGTCCGCTCATGCCAAATATTTGACTCATGAGTGATGGTACAAGTGACGCCGCTTGTGTCTGCCTTTGATATGTCAGTCAGGTTACATCAGACGGAAAAAAAACCACTCGTGTCTCTCTCTTTCATCTCTCAGGTGGACCCAAAGCGGAGGCAATGGATTTCTTCCACTCCATTCCTTTGCAGCGTGCTGGAAACAAGACAGAGATGGCCCACTGCACTCTCTTCTTGGCTAGCCGGGCCTCGTCTTATGTGACTGGAACCATACTGGTGGCGGATGGCGGGTCGTGGCTGACCTCAGCCAATAACTTCACCATGCTGTTGGGTATAGTCTCCTCTAAATCTGCTAAACTCTGAACAGGGACTCTCCTGTCCTCCTGCTGACTCAGGTGTGTGTAGGAGGAGGGGGAGCGGCAGTATGGCTGATAATGTGATTGTGCTGTTGAGCGTCGAGTTGTCACTCATTTAAGTGGAGCAGTATTTGGTTAAAAAAGGAATCAGTGCAACCCATATTAATCTTTGTGTCTTTTACTTTGTTACAGGTCATTGGTCATCTGAAAAGAAAAGAAGCAAATAAGCATTCAAAACAAAGATCATTCATACTGAAATTCTACATGAACACTAGCTGGTGCCTTAACACTGTGCTGGAGGGCCAACACAAACATGCTGTTCTTACTTTATTTTTATCTGATTGCAGTCCTGTTAATGGTTTAATCCTGCTGTCACTGAGATATGTTTTTACCATGTTTTGTATGTACTATCATGCATGTATAGTGGCTGTCTCATTATTGCATGCCAGTTGACGTTTTTGATTTTCCTTATAACTATCAACAAACTTTTATAATCAAATCAAGTTTATTGTCATATGCACAGTAAGGAAGCACATATCCCTGTACAGTGAAAATCTTCCTTTGTTTTCAGTACTTTGAATGATGACAGTACTTTGTATATGAGGTTAAAAATGGAATTTAGAGACTGTCTCCTTGTTGAACTGTTGTAACTGAAGTGGAAAACTTTTAATAACAAAATCATTCAGTCATATCACATTCCACTGGGATGAGAAATCTATACCTTAATGGAGATTTTAGAAGATAAGTAATAATAAAGGGTGCTTATTCTGTATTTTGTTTTATATTTTTCAATATTTTTTTTCTCTCTCTGATATTTGAAAAACCTACACATCACTCAGACTTTAGCTTGTAGTTCACACAGACGTACGCAAAAATTTTGGCCACCCTGCATATTTTTTAACTGAAAAGATATACAGTAAACATGGTCAGTATGAGATATGGAAAAAATACAATATTGCCAGCAAACATCAATGTGTATCCATCCATTTTCTTCTGCGTAATCCTTTTCGGGTCGCGGGGGGCTGGAGCCTATCCCAGCATCTTTGGGCGAGAGGCAGGGTACACTGTGGACAGATTGCCAGTCCATCGCAGGGCCAACACACAGAGACAGACAACCATTTACTGTACTCTCACAGTCATACCTAAGGAGTAGTTACTTTTTATTTCATAACTTGAATGCAATCATAAATGGGTACACGTTTATGAAAGTGCAAAAGTTTGGGCACCCCACATCCTTAATTGTCTACAAAAAAAAATGCTAATTTAAAAAAAATACACGGTTTATCAAAGGGTGCTGACATTTTTGTATAAGAGTGTATCATAATTACCTCCACCAAGGAGGTAATGTAATTGGGGCTGTTTGATTGTTAGGATTATGCAAAAACTACTCAATGGATTTTGATGCGATTTTCACCATAGGTGGCCCTTGACCTAAGGATGAACCCATTAGATTTTGGAGGTGATCTATGAGCGCATACCTCCACCAAGGCTCAATCTCACAGTGTATGGACGGATGGAGGTACAGAAGTATGGATGGCCAGACGGCGGTGTGGAGGGAGGATTGGGTGGATGGAGGTACAGATTGAAAGATAAAGGGAGGGAGGGATGACACCTTGGCGGATGTATGCGCTCTCTGATCTCTAGTGACACTAGACTAATCCGCATGGGTCATTGAATCAAATTATCCAGAATCACTTTTTACATTATTCCAATTCAGTTCATTTAAGTGGGAACCACAGGGAACATCCACCGGATTAAAAAAACAAATCAACCATCAAGGGAAGCTTTAGTCACAGGTCTTGTCACTAGAGGACTGTATGCACCCCCTATATAACAGCAAAAATGTGGGGGGAAAAGGTGGTGTGTTTATAAAACCTGTTACGCATAATTGAATCAGTTTGGCTTTTATGATGCAGTGGTGTTTTTGTACATACTGAAATCAGTGAAGCAGGACTGAATTTTCAAAGTCAATCCCGTTTTTCAATTTTAACTGCTATACCTTTGTAGCTGTTGAGGAATACAAACCAAATTTGGGGTGTGAAACTGCAAGACTGAACTCAGTCTAGGCTGTCAGATGGTGGCGCCATAACATCACAAACCTTTCTGCATTTGTTTATTCATTTTTAAGGAAAAATATTTATACTTCTCCAGTTTGAATAGTTTGTAATGTTGGGTTATAATTTGTAGTAACTTATAATTTGAAATGGGAAAATGATAAAAACTTAAAGTGTCACTGAGAAAGTCACATGGTGGCGTTTAGCTTCTAAGCACTTTTTTTTCAGCTGAAATTATTGGGGAAAAAAATCAAAAAGTAGAGTTGAAGCCTTTAATTTAGCAGTTTTAAGGTTTATTGGGTTATATCAAATAAGCATGTGAACTCTACTGTCTGGGTCCATATTTATATTTTGTCGGGTAATTTAACAAACTGTAATGCTGTTGATACCATCTAGCTGAAATGCTCCTGCACAGTGTATATAACTGTGTACATGGGTATATTTCTTTACTGCTTTAGCTAACCAATTCTTATCTTATTTACTATTGCTCTGAGTGCTGCTATCCCTGTGCTGCTGCAATCCTGGAATTTCCCCATTGTGGGAAATCTTATGCCAAGATTTTGATTATTTATGTTAGCTTTTTTTTTTAACTTAAATTTGTATCCTTACAACTTGATATTTGTTATAGCGTTATTATTACTATTATAAAAAGCTGTAGTTACATTTTTGTAACTACTTTGAGTGTCCTTCATGCGTGTACGTCTGTATACATGTCTGTCCTCTATTTCGGCACGCATACTGCATGTGTATTTTACCTAATTTTTAGGTCTAATTTCGTCTTGCAAAACACTGAAACAGTGGCTATCGCTGACCCGTATAAAAGGTGCATAATACTGTACTAGTAAATACATTTGCATTGATTTTCAAAAGTTTGCCATGAACTTTGGCTTTCTTTGCTAAAGTACACATGAAGTGAGCCCAGTGTAATGGGAATAAATCAAAATCATCCAGCCCCCCCTGTGTGGAGGAGACGCTATGATGCCGGTGGTACTGCGGGGTGCGTTGTACGCCTGCGTGAAACGTCAGCGGTGTTGCGGCTGGAGGAGGAGGAGGACACCGCTGATGCTGATGCTGGAGCCCTGGGTGGCTGTGACCGACATCGGTGGACTGGCTGCCAAATGATGGAGCTTCTCGGCGTTCTTTCGCATCCTCATTGTCTCGCTGAGTTCATCTGACGAGGCAAGAGGTTTGGACATCTGAGTTTTTGGATTTTAGGACGGACTCGGATTTTAACGGCGGGGGGAAAAAAAACGGTTTCGTCTCGTCACTCCTCTGGCCTGCCTTCTGACTGGCACACAGGTGGACACAGCTGCTGGAAAACGGCACCAAAATGAGGGGGTAACACGGGGCTACAGCGACGACAACTTATTATGTAAATATTTGTCAAACAAGGATACGGCCAACTGGACATTTGGGTTGTTTTGGAAGGGTTTGGAGGGACTGCTGTTGCTGCCTTTTTGACCAGCTAATCGGCTAATTTGGCTAGCTAGTTAGATAGCGGCCAATGGGGATGCAGATGTGGGATGCGTGAAGGAGGAGTTAAGTTAGTCGCTAGCATAAATTCTTTTGAGGAAACACGGCTGCGTGTTGTAAACCGCTTTGCTAAGAGGTCAAACGTTACAGCTGTGGGTTAATCCAAGTTTGAGCGGTCATTTCGCCAAATTAGCCTCTGCTGGATAAGATCGGATAATCGGCTAAAAGAGCTAATGTTGACAAACACTCCTGACCTAACGCGGCAATTCTCCATTCGAACGAGCTCGCTGGCAGCGATTGTTGCCGTTTTATTGTTTTGAATTGACGGCTAGTTTGCCTCTAGCTCGTTTGGAAGCGTGCCGGCTGTGGGTATGCCGAAGTTGAAAGACTTGGAGGCGACCAAGAGTGGACCTACCATGGGAAGAAGGGACATAGTGAGTTAAAACACGTTTACATCTGTAAAATACTACGCGAGGCAACAAAAATATGATTTCTGAATTTAAGCAATATTGTCCAGATTTGGTGAACGGCTGCCGAAGCTGAGACTGAAAATTGAACCGCTATTTTTTTTTTCTCTTTCAAAAATTATACCAGTGCTCATAAAATCAGAATGTCTGCGCCTTTTAATTGTCAGGTGTAGTTATAAATACTTAAGATTTGTCCGTTCTTATTTCAGTCTTTAAAGTGTAGGCCCATTTAAAGGCATGGCGCTGAAATTGAGGAGCTGGATCTTGACGACCGCGGTGAGATAAAACGTCAGCAGCTCTTACAGGTTTGCAGAACAGGCGTTCTAATAAATGGAGCCCACGGTGGTGTCTAGTCCTCTGGGGCACTCTGCCTGGGAGTCAGAACAGCCATTTCCTCTCACATTTCAAACACTAGATTCAGACAGTGCAGATGTCTTCTGTCAAAATAGAAGTGGCCAGACAGGTTTGGATTTGAGGACCCATGACCAGGATCACAGCTGCCCACCAGACGAGGACAAAAACATTTTCTTGGACAAGTTGGTGGAGTTGGACAACCATCCTGATGTTTCCCGTTTTTCTCATGGGGATGTTGATTTTAAAGGGGATAACTGCAACATTCCCCAAACTTCTCCCCATAGTACTCAAGTTGAGGAATTGGCTCACACTGATAAAATCAAGGGACTTGATGAAATTAGTGACAGCACTTTATCTTGGCTATTTCCTCCCAATTTTGCTGATGTGATGGGACAAAACTCTTTTTGTAAGGAGAACCAACCTGTTACACAGGATTCCTCTCTTGGGGGCTTGGACGTGCTCAGTAGTCAAACAGGGCTAATAAGCCTCAATGTTCCATCTTCTCCATCAAAGACCAACACAGGGGATCAGTTTTTATTGGTGGATCTACTCTCGGATGAGCACGCCTGTGTCGCCCCTGAGTCTTCAGGTGACTTGAACCCAGAGTGTGTCAGCAAGGAGCTGTTGGATCTCCCTCCCTCCCACTTGGAGTGCAGGGAGACTTTGACACCTGAAACTGGAGAGCAGGGTTTATTCCCTGATCAAGTGACTGAAGAGCTTATAACAGGTAGCTCTACCCTGCAAGGTTTACCTGAGAACTGCCTCCCACATGACCACGTCAGCACACCCGTGGACTGTTTTAATGGATCCGTGCCTTTGCTGGATTTAGAGTTTCCAGATACTGACTGCAGTCTGAGCTTGTGCCCTGTCAGTCTCTCCTCTGTTAACTGCTCAGAGTCAACATTAGACATATCACCAGATGAGTTGAAGGAGGTGCATCCACAATCTGCTGGAATTGAAAATCTTACTTCAGAGCAACAAGGTGAGAATGACTCTTTTGCTCTGGATTTATTTGAAGTATCTTCACCACTGACGCTGCCCCTGGCTGAAGATGCCCTCACCCAGGGTGACTTTGCCAGTGAGAGCCGCTCTCTGGAGAGCATTTCAAAGGATTTGATGGAAGACCAAATTTGGCCTGAAGCCAATCAGGTTGATAAGGGAATGGCTTTGGATCTGTGTTTGACTGTCGAAGGGGTCCACAATGAGCAATCATGGGCATTGAAGCCACTGGAGGAAGCACAGAATGAAGAAAGCATTCTCAATCCAGCTGTTGAACAGAGGGAAGGAGAGACACTGGTGGAGACTAACAAGCTTGAAGGTCCAGACTGTGATGAAGCAGGTTCTTTTGATTTTTCAGCTCAGGACTTAAACACTCCTGAGTCCAGATGGACTAGTGAGCAAGCTGAGGAGTCAGTTTCCCTCTCTAAGATGGTGGTACATGACTCACTGCCGATGGTCTCAGCTGAGAATGTGAGGGAGGAAGACATGTCCCCGCTAAAAGCTGTGTTCGATGCATTAGACCAAGATGGAGATGGCTTTGTCCGTATTGAGGAGTTTATGGAGTTTGCTGCTGCCTATGGGGCAGATCAGGTAAGATGTCCTGTTTTTCTTTTCACTTCAGAACAGATGGCTTCATTGCATTGTCTGTAAAGTGGAACTCCATGCAACACAATATCGGCTCCATATATGTAAATAATTTAGTATTGATTTCTGCAGGTTTCAGATTCTTCCTGCTTTATTCAAACAATTGATTCCATCTTATGATGCACTATATTACTGGTATTATTAGTGTAGTATACCAGTCATTTTACTGGTAGACTATCTACATGTTTTTTTTGTTTGTATGCTCTTTCAAAAAGTGTTGCTTTTATTCATTTCAAATATTGAAGAACTGCTTCAGGGTTACGTGTTGCCCTGATGCATAATGAAGCAGTAACATAACACCTGCTGGGGTGTTGTTGCATGGCCTAAATTAGCTTAGCATTCAGCTTTATTGACATTAGTAAAGTGTGGAATAATGGTAAACCAAGGTCCCATTTATATACTGCTCAAAAAAATAAAGGGAACACTTTGAAAACACATCAGATTTTAATGGGAAAAAATAAGATTACTCAGATTTAGTCCAAATCAGATTTAGTCCAGCTTACTTAGATTAATCTGAGTAAGCTGGACTAGCCTGCCACAATTTCGATATCCAGCTTATTTTTTCCCCATTAAAATCTGATGTGTTTTCAAAGTGTTCCCTTTATTTTTTTGAGCAGTATATATTTTTGATTTAGACTGTTTATCCAGATGGCTGTGCATACAGTCTGAGTTCCATGAAGCCCAAAACTTGTCAATCAAATGGCAAGACTCATCTCAATTTGTTCATCCTGGGGTTTGGAGATTAGCTCTTGTGGTTTCGCTGGTACTTGTGTCTCCACCCATTAGCCTCACCCATCTGATTCATTTTCCCATTTCTCCAGCTTTCAGCTTTACTTTATACAACTTAACTTGAAAGTCAGGAGATGAAAAACAATTTGAGAAAAAAAAATAGGATTAGTATTCCAACACTTTATAGCTACTATTCCATTTTAAAATGTTGTCTAAGATACGGAAAAAAGTAAGAAATACCATTCTAAGATGCCAGTGCACTTTTTGGATACATTTATTGAAACCTGGGATTAAAGGTTCCCTGATTGCCTTATGGTAATGTTAACTGCCTTGTCTTTTAAATGTTTCTATTAAGTCAGAAAGGTTTACATATAGATTTGCAAGTAACAGTAAATGGATAAATGTGAACAATGATGTTTCTTTTATATCCAGATTCTGCATCTGAGTAATCTTTTGGAAAATTATATGTATGTGGAAGGACTTTGGTTTGGAGAGCCGACTGTCTTGCTCTAGTTGTGTCTGTTGAATCCCACACACAATGTGGGGGTTTTGATGGCAGATGGGCAATAGGCCAATTTCTCAGTCATATAGAAAATTACTGATGTTATTAAAATGTATACTTGTTTTATTATAGGATTTACAATAGAAGATAAGCACAAGAAGGCTCCAATGAAAGATCTAGGACAGGGGTCTGCAACCTTTGCCAACCGAAGAGCCATTTTGCCCGTCCAACTAAAATAGAAGTAGCTGAGGCCCACAACAGCAATTTGACCTGTAAAATAACGATTATGCTGCTTATAAAGTTTATATATATATATATATACACATGGACAAAATTGTTGTTACCCCTCTGTTAATGAAAGAAAAAAACCATAATGGTCACAGAAATAACTTGACTCTGACAAGTGGTAATAAATAAAAAATTCTATGAAAATTAACCAATGAAAATCAGACAATGCTTTTGAATTGTGGTTCAACAGAATTATTTTAAAAAACAAACTCATGAAACAGGCCTGAACAAAAATGATGGTACCCTTATCTTAATATTTTGTTGCACAACCTTTTGAGGCAATCACTGCAATCAAATGATTTCTGTAACTGTCAATGAGACTTCTGCACCTTTCAGCAGGTATTTTGGCCCACTCCTCCCTCTACATGGAACATGTTGCAAAAAGACTGGAAACTAACGGTACTTGTTTCATTGAACGACTTTAAATCCAGATTGAGAACACTTGAGATGGCCTCACTAATTTGTAACTGTTTTATATGATTTGTATGTCATTGTTAAGTGTAATTGTTAATTTTTTTTAATTTTTTTTTTTTTGCTGCCTCTTGGCCAGGACTCCCTTGAAAAAGAGGTTTTTAATCTCAATGGGATTTTCCTGGTTAAATAAAGGTTAAAAAAAAAAAATAAAACTCCTCATGAGCAAACTGCTCCAGTTGTCTCAGGTTTGAAGGGTGCCTTCTCCAGACGGCATGTTTCAGTTCCTTCCACAGATGTTCAATAGGATTTAGATCAGGGCTCATAGAAGGCCACTTTAGAATAGTCCAATGTTTTGCTCTTAGCCATTCTTGGGTGTTTTTAGCTGTGTGTTTTGGGTCATTATCCTGTTGCAAGACTCATGACTTGTGACTGAAGCCAAGCTGTCTGACACTGGGCAGCACATTTCTCTCTAGAATACCTTGATAGTCTTGAGATTTCATTGTACCCAGCACAGATTCAAGACACCCTGTGCCAGATGCAGCAAAGCAGCCCCAGAACATAACAGAACCTCATCCATGTTTCACAGTAGGGACAGTGTTCTTTTCTTGGTATGCTTCATTTTTGTGTCTGTGAACATAGAGCTGATGTGCCTTGCCAAAAAGTTCCAGTTTTGTCTTGTCTGTCCATAGGACATTCTCCCAGAAGCTTTGTGGCTTGTCAGCATGCAGTTTGGCAAATTCCAGTCTGGCTTTTTTATGATTTGTTTTCAACAGTGGTGACCTCCTTGGTCGTCTCCCATGAAGTCCACTTTGGCTCAAACAACGACGGATGGTGCGATCTGACACTGATGTACCTTGACCTTGGAGTTCACCATGAATGTGTTTAGAGATTGTTCTGGGCCCTTTTGTTACCATTCGTATTATCCGTCTCCTTCTGTGGCCACGTCCAGGGAGGTTGGCTACAGTCCCGTGGATCTTAAATTTGTGAATATGTGCAACTGTAGTCACAGGAACATCAAGCTGCTTGGAGATGGTCTTATAGCCTTTACCTTTAACATGCTTGTCTATAATTTTCTTTCTAATCTCCTGAGACAACTCTCTCCTTTGCTTCCTCTGGTCCATGTTTAGTGTGGTAAACACCATGTCACCAAACAGCACGGTGACTACTTGTCACCCTTTAAATAGGCCAACTGATTACAAGTTTGTAGACACCTGTGATGTTAATTAGAGGACACATCTTGGTTGAACATGTCCCTATGGTCACATTATTTTCAACCTTTTCTAGGGGTACTATCATTTTTGTCCATGCCTGTTTCATGAGTTTGTTTTTTAAAGTAATTCTGTTGAACCACAATTCAAAAGCACTGTCTGATTTTCATTGTTTAATTTTCATAGAATTTTTATTTATTACCACTTCTGTCAGATTCAAGTTATTTCTGTGACCAGTGTGGTTTTTTCTTTCATTAACAGAGGGGTACCAACAATTTTGTCCACGGCTGTGTGTGTATATACACTACCGTTCAAAAGTTTGGGGTCACTTAGAAATTTCCTTATTTTTGAAAGAAAAGCACTGTTTTTTTCAATGAAGATAACTTTAAACTAATCAGAAATACACGCTAATATCTAATATACATTGCTAATGTGGTAAATGACTATTCTAGCTGCAAATGTCTGGTTTTTGGTGCAATATCTACATAGGTGTATAGAGGCCCATTTCCAGCAACTATCACTCCAGTGTTCTAATGGTACAATGTGTTTGCTCATTGCGTCAGAAGGCTAATGGATGATTAGAAAACCCTTGTGCAATCATGTTAGCACAGCTGAAAACAGTTTAGCTGGTTAGAGAAGCTATACAACTGACCTTCCTTTGAGCAGGTTGAGTATCTGGAAAAAATTATTTCAAATACAAATCATTATTTCTAACCTTGTCAATGTCTTGACTGTATTTTCTATTCATTTTACAACTCATGGTGGTAAATAAGTGTGATTTTTCATGGAAAACACAAAATAATTGTCTGGGTGACCCCAAACTTTTGAACGGTAGTGTGTATATATATATATATATATATATATATATGCATGGCTCTGAATATTATGTAGCATTAATGAATTCATACTACAACAGTGGGGGGAAAAACTGGAAAGCTTCATATATATCTTCATTCATGAAATAAAAGTAATATATTACAAATCGTTTTGTGCTGAAAAGATTATCTGAATATCTGGCCATAATTTTTTTTGTATTTTTTGATTATCAGCACATTCATAAATTATTTAAATCTGAAAAATATCATCCATCTCCTGTCAACAGCGATCACACAGCTGTAGTCCCTGATATTTTAATATATTAGAGATGAAAGTTTTATCTAGAAGAAACTACTTTTCATCCTTTGTATGTTTCCTCATAATGCTCCTTATTCAAATGTATTAATATAATATAAATCTGTATCCTTCACCTGTTCTCTGGACTCTCAATTTGACAAGTGGATTGGTTTCTGATATTCTACTTTATTTATTTTGGAATAAAACAAAGAATTCTAAATAACATTGTAAATAATATAACTTTAAAAAAATGTTTGGTGCAAATAAAGCCAATTAGAAATAATTACAGCAGAGTGGGGGAAAAATGCTTAAAAATACCTTGTTCTGTTGAGCTAAATGTTGGTTATAATTTTTAAAAAATGTGTGGCATTGATAGACTGCACTTATAATTCACTGTCCAAAGCCCCACAGGTAACAAACTAGCAGCTATCCTAACGTCCAAGGACGGATCATTTTTTTCCACACATAAGGAGTTGTTCAGAACTCCTTATAAGAACTCCTTATACAAAGGTACAGAGTGACGATAATCAAGTCAGTGGCGGTAATGCACCTGTAAGCTGTTTGCCAACCGCCAATCAAATCTAAAAGAAGAAGAAGAAAAATCTGATAGCATCCTTAAAATAAAAGGCTCATCTCTGCATCACTGCCAGAGAATCTCCTCTTTTTTTTTTTTCTTTTCTATTTACAAATTGTGAGGGAAAACTGTTGGCTGTACGTCTTTATTTTAGGCAAGTATAGCCGGTTAACGGCATTTCACAATAAAAGCGCATAACAGACACAGCCATTCTTAAAATGGAATTACTAGATAGGGCTTTTATTTTTACATAACTCGGAAAGTAGGGGTGTGCCATATTGTATCATTCACGATAATACTGGTATAAATTTTGATACTGGTGTAAAAATGAATATTTGGGGTCTGTTACGCTGCCAGCGGAAGTTATGTGTTACCATAGAGATGGGGAAAAAAACATGGTGTGGGAAAGCGGTGCTCCGTTCTTGGAACGTCTTCGTCTGGTTGTGAGGAAGTAATTTAGTTTTAAGGGCATTTCAGACTGCTGCCTTCATTAAAAAAAAAAAAAAAAAAAAACGGTGCAGCAATGCGGATAATCTGCCCACAATTTTTTCTGCATGTCAACAACGCCGCTTTGGGGAAAAGTTTTTCTTCACCCTGAAGCGGTGTTGCTGATGTCTGAAATGTCCAGAGGTTTATTTTCGCTCCATTGTGGCTACTCCAGCATGATTTTTTTTTTTTTTTTTTTTTTTTTTCCCAACCAACCGAAAGGGGGGGGGGGGATCCGCTAACAACCCCAGGACTTGTCTGTGCAACGGAGATTTCTAACATGGGTAAACTGAGAGAGAGAGACGGGAGGTATTACCAGCAGAAGTGTCTTGGGAAAGGACAGACAGGTACAGTGCATCTGGAAAGTATTCACAGAGCTTCACTTTTTCCATATTTTGTTATGTTACAGCCTTATTCCACAAGGAATTAAATTCATTTTTCCCCTCAAAATTCTACACACAAACACCCCACAATGACAATGTGAAAAAAGGTTTTTTGAATTTTTTGCAAATTTATTAAAAATAAGAAAACTAAGAAATCACATGTACCTAAGTATTCACAGCCTTTGCTCAATACTTTGTTGATGCACCTTTGGCAGCAATTACAGCCTCAAGTCTTTTTGAATATGTTGCCACAAGCTTGGCACACTTATCTTTGGGCAGTTTGGCCCATTCCTCTTTGCAGCACCTCTCAAGCTCCATCAGGTTGGATGGGAAGCATCCATGCACAGCCATTTTCAGATCTCTCCAGAGATGTTCAATTGGATTCAAGTCTGGGCTCTGGCTGGGCCACTCAAGGACATTCACAGCGTTGTTCTGAAGCTACTCCTTTGATATCTTGGCTGTGTGCTTAGGATCGTTGTCCTGCTGAAAGATGAACCGTCGCCCCACTCTGAGGTCAAGAGCGCTCTAGAGCAGGTTTTCATCCAGGATGTCTCTGTACAAGGCTGCGTTAGTCTTTCCCTCTATCCTGGCTAGTCTCCCAGTTCCTGCTGCTGAAAAACATTTTCACAGCATGATGCTGCTACCAACATTTGCATGGCTATGAACGGTGCCTGGTTTCCTCCAAACATGACACCTGGCATTCACACCAGAGAGTTCAATCTTTGTCTCATCAGTCCAGAGAATTATGTTTCTCATGGTCTGAGAGTCCTTCAGGTGCATTTTGGCAAACTCCAGGCGGGCTGCCATGTGCCTTTTACTAAGGAGTGGCTTCCATCTGGCCACTCTACCATACAGGTCTGATTGGTGGTTTGCTGCAGAGATGGTTGTCCTTCTTCTCCTCGCTTCACAGAGGAATGCTGGAGCTCTGGCAGTGACCATCAGGTTCTTGGTCACCTCCCTGACTAAGGCCCTTCTCCCCTGATTGCTCAGTTTAGACGGGCGGCCAGCTCTAGGAAGAGTCCTGGTGGTTCCAAACTTCTTCCATTTACGGATGATGGAGGCCACTGTGCTCATTGGGACCTTCAAAGCAGCAGAAATTTTTCTGTACCCCTCCCCAGATTTGTGCCTCGAGACAACCCTGTCTCAGAGGTTTACAGACAGTTCCTTTGACTGTTTGGTTTGTGCTCTGACATGCACTGTCAACTGTGGGACCTCATATAGACAGGTGTGTGCCTTTCCAAATCATGTCCAATCAACTGAATTTACCACAGGTGGACTCCGGTTAAGCTGTAGAAACATCTCAAGGATGATCAGTGGAAACAGGATGCACCTGAGCTCAATTTTGAGCTTCACGGCAAAGGCTGTGGATACTTGCGTATATGTGATTTCTTAGTTTTTTTTATTTTTAATAAATTTGCAAAAATCTCAACAAAAAAAAAACTTTTTTCACATTGTCATTATGGGGTATTGTGTGTAGAATTTTGAGGGGGAAAAATGAATTTAATCCCATTTTGGAGTAAGGGTGTAACATAACAAAATGTGAAAAAAGTGAAGCGCTGTGAATACTTTCCGGATGCACTGTAGATCAGCATATATTCAATATGATAAAAATGAAGAAATGATAATAGTTTTAACCACTTGCGCACCGTTGTTCCGCGGGCGGGCAAGTCTCTGCGTCCTATGACGCACGAGAGCGCGCTCGTGCGCCCTCGTGCGCATGACGCATGATGGTGGTGATGGTGATGTAGTAGCGTCCAAGCGCCACTCAAAAAAAAACTGCAGAGACAGCCGCGAACAGATTAGTTCATCTGATTGACCTCTCAGTCGACTAATAAGAGCCTTGAATTGGGTTTCTGAAACCTTGAAGAACCAATGAATGAAAATCTAGGAAGGAGGACCCGCCTACTGTGAACGCAGGAGCCAATTGAAGCACAGAAATTCTGGCTGGGTGAAGAGAGATTTACTGTTGCAACAGATGAAAACAAAGGACGCTGTACGAATCTACTACAGACCCAGGCTCACCCAGCAGCATGGAGAACACCCACAAGTGGGACCTGCACTCGCCAAAACGGCAATAATGGAATTATGTTGATCGGGATCCACGAGCGGAGTAGCGTCGCGTTCGTCTGACAATGGGGGAAGAGCTGTTCGCCGCGACTCTGCTGCTTTGAAGAGGTAAGGTGTTATAAGCTAAATTATTATTTATCCCTGAAAACTGTAATCCAAAAATGACTTGCGCCGCGATAAACGGTTCATTTGCCGTGTTCGGACCGTGAACGCCCCCCCCCCCCCCCCGCTGCAGAAGAGGAGCGGGGGGGGGGCACGGTCCGAATGCCCCCCGGTCCGCGGGAGGAAGCATATCAGTCTATTCCATCATGTAGCGATGGCCCTCTTCTGTAGCGAGGGGGGGGGGGGGCGTTCACGGTCCGTTCACGGTTCCCCCACACACACACACAGTAGCGAGGGGGGGGGGGTGGAGCCGCTGTGAAAGCATGCAAGGAGTGTAATAAGATAAGATAAGCCTTTATTAGTCCCACAACGGGGAAATTCCAGGATTGCAACAGCACAGGGATAGCAACACTCAGAGCAACAATCAGAAGGCAAGAAAAAAAAAAAACAAGCAAGCAAGAGCAGCTAATATACATATGTACATATTACTATAAAATATATATATACACACACACACACAGTGCAGAGCATTGTAGCTGGATGGAATAAATATATGAACACACAGTGCAGAGCATTGTAGCTAGATGGAATAAATATGTAAATATATAAACACCCACAGTATGGAGCATTGCAGCTAGGTGGAATAAATATGCAAGTATATAAACACACACATTACAATCCAAATTTATAATTTTCATCTCACCTGAAGGTTATAATGACATTTATAAACTAGTTTGATACCTATTCAGTGTTTCCTCAGGCTTAAAGACCGTGGCGCGGTGGCAACATATTTTTCCGGGGGGGTGGCAGAAAACGCATGTATGAATGTTATTTTTATACTATTATTTCTTTTTTTAAATTTTGCACAGTAACTTTGCATATAATAATGCATCAGATTTATATAGTGCTTTATCATAGACACTCAATGACGCTTTTTACAGATGCACTATTCATTCACTCCAGACAGACAATGGTAGTGGCAAGCTACTACTGTAGCCAGAGCTGCCCTGGGGCCGGCTGACAGAAACGTGGCTGCCAATCCGGGCCAGCGGCTTCTCTGGCTACCACCGAACACTTATACACATTCATACCCAGTGTTATGGACACTGGAGGCAAGGTGGGTAAAGTGTCTTGCCCAGGGACACAACGGCTGGATATCTGGGGAGAGCGGGATTCGAACCGCCAACCATCCAGTTATTGGATGACCCGCTCTATCTCCTGAGCCACTGCCGTGCATATGGAACTTGCAGTTTGAAGTATTGTACAACCAAGGCTTGAATGGTGGAATATTGGGCCATTTGGGGTCCCACCCAGACGTCCTATATTTGGACTTTTTACTGGTGTCACCTTTTTCTCCTTCCTCTGCCTGAACATTTCCCTCTCCTTGGCTCCTCTCTTCTGTCTAATCTTGCCCTCTCTGAGCTCTGTCTAATTCAGGTTCTCTCTCTGTCTATGGTGGTATACAAACAGGTTAGAAAATTTCAAGTGCCATGTAAATTAAAGGAGACAACCAAAAATTTCTAGTTAAGGGTACAAAGAGCACCCACTTAAAACTTGAGTAATGACTTCGGTCTTGAAGGTTTGAGGTTTTTCTCCAAAATTTATAACAATTTTCTTATAGTTTTCTACTTTTCTCTTTAAATTTATCTAAATTTGAAACCATTTTCCTCAAATTTGTAATTTCGTCTTGTAAAATTGACTTTTCTTGTACATTTGAAACTTTATTGTAAATTTGTGGATTATTTTATGGCTTATTTTTGTCTGTTTTTTTAAAATAAAATGACTGTTTTTTGAATAAATTTGAAACAGACTATGGTATTTTTTTTTTACTTTTTCCTTATAACAATTTATATTTTTGACCATAACTTTGCAGTCAGAACAGAACAATAATTTAACTCTAATTACAAAGAAAAAAAAATTAATAAAATTGTATTTAATCATTTAAATTAACTTAAATGACCAAGGATGCCATTTTTTCTGTTATAATATTTCTGTATATTTATAATTTATTTTTTTTTCGAAATGTCCTCACCAAGAAAAACCTCCCTTATTTTGAAATCCAAATGCTGGCACCTTCAGTTTGTCTGAAGGCTGCTGACGGATTAAAGTCATCGACTTCGTGATTTTTGGTCATCTTAACTTGCCAGGTACATAATTGGGAACATAACTTAATATTGTAGTGGCTGGTGAAATATATCCTCAGCAATTCATCAGTCCCCCTTGCCTTTCCCTTCATATGAAGCCGGCTACATATGAATTCTAACCACATCTCTTAGCTAAGCGACTCTTCCGTTATTGCTGCCGTTTCCAGCGGGTTAAAACCATGATAAATGCCTCCAGTGCTTACATACCTCTTCTGATTTTTTTTTTTTCCCCCCACATTTAAAATACTTTAATAAATTCATGTTTCTGTCGGACAGTCGAGCCTTATGCTGCATTTGCCCTCTAGTTCGCCTTGGTCCGCATACACCTTGGACGAGCCCGGCACGCACGCGGCGCTGCACATGCTCACTTTTTTCATCTACCCAGGCCAAGCGGTTGATGCATGCACACAACCATCATTTGCAGTTTCACTCCCGCCCGATAGGTATCGCCAGGATTTTCACCAACGAAGAAGCAGCGAACTTCTTCACAAAGTTTCTCTTCAAATAGTCCGTTTCTGTTGTTTGACTTCCCGGTTTTCACTCCTTTTAAACAAAGATGCTGCTGCCGCTCGCGAGACACTTCCTGCTGACTGACTGGAAAGCTCGCATGGGCGGGGTGCTTCTAAGCTTCGCGCGGATGACGGCCACTTGCGTTGTTCGTGTGTGCACTTGCGGAAAGTCATTGCTTCATATATTTTTCTTAAATTCATATCTCCTTGTTGGCGTGGCGGTAATATTTCTGGCGAGGCGGCCCGCCACCGAGAAATGTTACCAGAGGAAACCCTGATATTATTTTAAAATGTTGGCCTACTAAAACTGTGGTGGTTTCTGGCTTCCAACAACAGGGTGACCTAGGGTAAAGTCAAATTCCCAGCCTGAATTTTTGTCCCAGTCTACCCCCTCAGTGTGCTTAAGATGTGGTGGTTTATAACATTTTCTGGTAATATTTAATACAGAAGTAAAAAAAAAAAAAAAAAAGTTTTGAACACATTCTAAACTGCTTTTTATAAACTGGGGAAATAAGAGTTGTTGTTTTGTTTTTACTGAATATGTTGAACATAATTAATGCTGGCCTGTGAAACTGTCCTTTATAAATTTAAAAGAAAAAATTGTATTCTTTGATATCGTGAAGAATATTGCTATTGTGAAAATTCACAGAAATATTGTGATATCATTTTTAGACCATATCGCCCACCCCTGTCGGCAAGTATTGCATTGTGATGGTAAAAATAAATTCACACTACTTCAGACTTCGGTCATGTCTGTGAATCCAGCATTTATAGCACAGGCGACTAATTTTAAGCTTATTGAGCAGGAATTCAAGGATTTTCTCATTTTTATTAAGGACAAGGCATTGATTTTGGATAATCACATTTAAGAATTTTTATGGACCTGTAGACACTGAGGAGGCTGTTTTTCTCCTTTGTGTTCTTGTGGAGAAACTCTCAGCACATAATAAACATATATGAATGCAAATTAATCTGTCCACACAAGAATAAACTCTATTTTCCTCTATGATTTTACTTTTTCTGGATCTGTTTGTCTTGCTGAGAGTGGGGAGGATAAGCAGGAAGCTGCGGTTCTCCATGCTCTTCACATGCACTGCACAGAGGCTCAGAGGCTGTCCGTGCGTGAGCCGCTGTCTGATTCGAGGCATGGTTGGCAACATAATAATTTTTAAAATATATATTTTATGTTCATGAAAGTGTTTCTGTTGACAAATGTATCCAATAAACAATAGTTTGAAAAATAAAATAATTAAAATGAACTTCATTAATTTCCATGTGTCTTGAGAGAGAACTGCAGGGAACCACAGCATGGGGACTGAAGGGCCGCATGCGGCCGCGGGTTACAACCTCTGATCTAGGGCATTAGGGCTTAAATGTGAGTTGGGTACCACAGTTTAATTCCTGTGTAGTTTATCATGTCTGATTGACAACCTGGGTGTTTGTCGGTACTTAGTTTTGCATCTGATTATCCAGAATAAAGGCCATAATTGTCCTTGTAAATGGCAATCAGTCTTTAAATCTGCTTTTCAGAGGTCTGAAAAATGCCACAAATAAGATGACTGTTTTCTTGTTGTAGTGAAAGCCTCGTATAGTTTTGTGAATTTGTAGGGGGTTTTTGCATTTTAACATAACAGAAAGTGAAACGAGCAGAATGAGCACAAGGACTTTTTTTAAACTTTTTTTTTTTTGTAATTTTGCTATTCTTGTAAATTTGTGGCCTTTCACATAACTTTGCAACTTTTCCTAATGAAGTTACAATCTTTTTTCCTCTGATATTTTTTCATTGAAAAATCTTGACTTTTTTTCTTGCAGATGTTTGCATTTTTCTTTTACACTTGTGATTTTTGCTCACACAATTTTTTTTCCTTGTAAATTTGCTCCTTTATACTGAGGGAATACGGGCTAGTTTCAGGTATTTCACTTGACAAACTTGTATAATGGCAGCATTGAGCCTGAGAGTGAACAAATTAAATGTGAGCTGGACAGGGCTGCAACGATTAGGCAACATCATCAGCAATGTCTATCATAAAAATTTGTCAACGCAAATTTTTATTGTTGACGAATTGTTTAATTTTAGTTTATATTCATGCCACGGAAATGTTCAGTCAGTTGTAACTGTTCCAGTGAAGAAGGAGAGGAGCATATCATGGCGAAACAGAAGAGAGAAAATTACAGAAGAGGCCAACACTTTCCAAAGTAAGATAAGATGAGCCTTTATTAGTCCCACAATGGGGAAATTCCAGGGTTGCAACAGCACAGGGATAGCAACACTCAGAGCAATAATTTAGAAGATAAGAAAATAAGAGCAGTGAATATACATATGTACACATAAATATACAGTATATACACAGGGCTGCACGGTGGCGCAGTGGTTAGCACTGCGGCAGCACAGTTTACCCTTGGCCGGGGGATTGTGGGGATTGTGGGGATCGTGGGATCGTGGGTTCGATCCCAGCCCCCGACCAACAGTGATCTGTGTGGAGTTTGCATGTTCTCCCCGTGTTGCGTGGGTTTACTCCGGGATTTCTCCGGTTTCCTCCCACAAGCCAAAAACATGCATGTTAGGTTAATTGGCTGTTCTAAATTGTCCCTAGATATTTGTTTCCTATAGGCCCTTAGAATAGAGGGTTAGTATTAATGAAAGCGCTTTGAGTGGTCTTTGTGACTAGAAAAGCGCTATATAAGTGCAGGTTAGTTAGTTAGTTAGTTAGTATGTGAGCATTTTATAGAAAACAAACAAATGAAACAAGTTGAATGCAGACTCCATAAAGCAGAGTTGTCATATCGCAGCAGCACTACAGCGATGCATCCATCCGCTTTTCCCCTCCTCCCTCTGCTCTGTTCCCCGGCTCGCCACCTGTCAGCGTACCTTTGCTGTGCTCTGTCCCGGTGATGAATGATTGAAGTGGGGTGGCTTGTAAACATCGCACCGATAAGGTTAGCAAGGAAAGTTGGCTCTTCTTATTTTCAGTGAATGACTCTCGGCTTTAGAAAACTGATTAAATTGTTAGCATGTGCTGTTTATTATTTTACCTGTCGGACAGTAATCTCTCCTGGTGATGGTTGCTGACGGCTGAGCCATTTCAGTTCTGCTGGCTAACGTGTTAAGTGCACTAAATTTGTGAATGACAGGAGTGGTTTACTCATCTTAACTCTTTTTGTCATGGTAATATCCGTGCTCATTCTGATTATTGGTGCATCTCAGTAAATTACAATGCCATGACTTGTAATTTAATTTATAAAAACTGAAAGTTTAATCATCAAAAATAAATTAAAACCGCTTAAATATTTCACTGTATGTGTAGTAAAGGCTCACATTCCTGAACTGCAATGTAAAACATTTGCAAACTGTTATTTTGGACTGGAAGAACTTCTTTTAATTTTCATTTGAAGCCTAATTGAACTTTTAAACTTTCAGACCCTGAAAGGTTTTAAATAAGATTGACTGGTTTTTCTTTTTTACTTTTATGGATTTGAATGCTACTCTAGTTTGTTTTGAGCATACGGAGCTACAGCAGTCCTCCATGCTGCAGCAGAAGCTGCTATTTGAGTTTTTGTACTTCGTTTTTGGGTTAAAAGACTGCACTTTAATTTCTGTTTTTTTGTTGCTATAAGTGCTTCTTAATTGAGCTGTCAAGTTCAGGTTTCAGCTTGTTTTATGGGTCGTTATTTTATTTAGCTATGGGAACTTTTTTTTATAATAGGCTACTTATATTAAGGCAGAGACTGACAACAAAGTGATATTCACAGGTGTGCAGGCTTAAGCAGGTGAGGTAAAATGTACTGGAGCCCCAAACAGGAGCCGTGGCCACAGGAAGCAGAGGTGGTGGACATGACAGAAATAATCATAAGGTTAATCGCAAAAATAGTTGTTGGATTAGTCAGCTACTAAAATAACCGTTAGTTGCAGCATTGGAGCTGGATTGATGACCCAAAATTTTGCCACAAACCTTTTGAAAATGTGAGGACTAAAATCCTAAAATTTTACTTTGTGTAGCTGCAAATATGACAGCCACCATTGCTACATCATAGATGCTTCTTAATATCCTGAGAAGAGGAAAAAATAGCAACCGCATTTTTCTTTAGTTTTTTTTTTTTTTTTTTAGTTTATTGGTTTATTTGTCAGGGACCATGTACAGAAAAAAAACATTAAACACAGGGTAAAGATGCTCTGTACCAGATTATGGCATTCTCACTAACTTTCATCTGTAGTCCCTGGGGCAGGCAGGAAGATATTAAAAGGAAAAACAGCACATATAGAGAGCAATTGATTATGTGGTACTTCCTCAATCTTTTCATTGCTACTAACATGTAAGCTGGTTGATAAATTGCAATACCTTTTTGCTTTGCTTTAGGTTTAAACATTGAGATATGTGCTAGTTAGTACCACACACACACACACACACACACACACAGACTGATGCTGGCTTCCTAATGCCCATTAATCCGTTCTTTCCCAGTTCAAAGCACATCTATGGCTCATGAGCTGTCCTGTGTCTAGCCAAAGGTATCTGCGGGTTCCCAGGCAGGGAATTTTGAAGGATTAAGAGGAAAATGTGTTTTCCTGAGTCAGAGGGACTATGTGGCCTGGGTGCTGACCACAAACTGCCAGTGACCTTGTTTAGAGGGACTGAAGAGCAAAGCCTTCTGACAATTAGCCCAGTGTAAATCAGTCCTGCTTGGTGATGTAGAGCGTGCTAAAGGTGACCCATTTATGACACTAAAAGCAAATTTTGTTTCAAAGGTGTGGTCTGTTTTACTGTTATTTTATGCAGCTTGACTTTTCATGGAATTTCCTCATGTACTTGAGTTCCAGTAGTTTCTTTTGGATGTTAAGATTTGAAATATTTTTCTTGGACTGCTAACCAGATTGAGCAGATTGATTACTTGTTCTCCTTTCTTTCATTGTTCAGTTTGTCAGATATCGGGTTACAAGGGCAGCTAATAAGTGCCTTTGCTGGAATCTCCTCTCAGATTTCTGCCCTTTTCTCATCATAGAGGGTGTGCTATTTCTCTACCATTTCTAACTGCTTTTTTCGATTGTAGTAAATGAGCAGATGAGAGCCGGGCGTGCCTCCAGAATTTCAGAATCAGAATCAGAATCAGGTTTATTGCCATTGTTCATGTAGTACACAAACTAGGAATTTGTCTCGGTACAATGCTGCAACATTAAACATGATAAGATAAGAGAAATAAACTATACATGTAATAAAGTGTAGGATAAGATTAAGTGATACTGGTCAACAGTTAAAATATATATTAGCCAGCAGCAGATACTGTGGAGAACTATATAGTGCAGTCGGTAATGCAGGAAGAAAACAGTGATGATTGACATGAGTCTGGTTGAGCTGCTGTACATGGTGCACGAGAGTCACTTAGTGTTCAGCAGTCTAATGGCAGAGGGGAAGAAGCTGTTCATGTGACGGGAGGTTTTAGTCTGGATGGACCGAAGTCTTCTACCAGAGGGGAGGGGGGCAAACAGTACATGACCAGGGTGTGAGGGATCGGCTATGATCCGGCCAGCACGCCTCCGGGTCCTGGAGATGTACAGATCCTGGAGAGATGGGAGCTTGCAGCCGATCACCTTCTCAGCAGTGCGCACGACGCGCTGCAGCCTTAGTCTGTCCCTGGCAGTGGCTCCTGCGTACCACACGGTTATGGAGGTGGTGAGGATGGACTCGATGATGGCTGTGTAGAACTGCACTAACATCTTGGTGGGTAGCTTGAGCTTCCTCAGCTGCCGCAGGAAGAACATCCTCTGCTGGGCTTTTTTGATGAGTGAGCTGATGGTCAGCTCCCATTTGAGGTCCCTGGTGATGGTAGTGCCTAGGAAGCGGAAGGAATCAGCAGTGGTGATGGGAGAGCCTGAGAGGGTGAGGGGGGGCAGAGGAGTAGTGACTTTCCTGAAGTCTACAATCATCTCCACTGTCTTCAGAGCGTTCAGCTGCAGGTTGTTATTGCTGCACCAGGACGCCAGCTGGGCCACCTCTCTCCTGTAGGCGGACTCGTCGCCGTTGGAGATGAGCCCGATGAGGGTGGTGTCGTCCGCAAACTTGATCAACTTGACAGACTGGTGGCTGGAGGTGCAGGAGTTGGTGTAAAGGGAGAAGAGTAGGGGGGAAAGTACACAGCCCTGGGGTGATCCGGTGCTGATGCTAGTATAGTCTGAGACAGTCTTTCCCAGCCGCACATGCTGCCTCCGGTCCGTCAGGAAGTCGATGATCCACCTGCAGAGGGAGTCAGGCACGTTGAGCAGGGACAGCTTGTCCCGGAGCAGAGCGGGGCGGATGGTGTTGAATGCGGAGCTGAAGTCCACAAACAGGATCCTGGCGTAGGTTCCCGGGGAGTCCAGGTGCTGCAGGATGGAGTGGAGGGCCAGGTTGACTGCATCGTCTACAGACCTGTTGGCTCGGTAGGCAAACTGCAGCGGGTCCAGGAGAGGGGTGGTGATGGACTTGAGGTGGGACAGGACCAGGCGCTCAAAGGACTTCATGACTACAGAGGTGAGCGCTACAGGTCTGTAGTCATTAAGTCCAGTGATCCGTGGCTTCTTGGGGACAGGGATGATGGTGGAGGATTTGAGGCAGGACGGCACGTGGCATAACTTAAGGGAGGTGTTAAAAATGTCTGTGAATACAGGAGCCAGCTGTTTCGCACAGAGTCTCAGGGTGGAGGGAGACACGCCGTCTGGGCCGGGGGCCTTGCGCGGGTTCAGTCTGGAGAACTGTTTGAGCACATCCTGCTCACTGATGATAAGGGGAGGGGGGGAGGTGGGGGGGGGTGCCTTAAATGAAGTAGGGAATGTGGAGGCTGTGGAGCTGGAGGGAGGGGGGGAGTTGGACACAGATGACGAGGTGTCAAAACGGGCATAGTGTTGGGACAGTCTCTGACAAAGGGCTTTGTCATCCTGACCTTTAGGAGCCTTAGGCCGATAGTTGGAGATCTGCCTCAGTCCTCTCCACACGGAAGCCGAATCATTAGCAGTGAACTGCTGCTGGAGTCTCTCTGAGTACACAGATTTAGCCCTCTTCAGCTCTCTGTTAAACCGGTATTTAACCTCCCTGTAGCAGTCCCTGTCTCCACTTTTCAGCGCTGCTTCCTTCTCCTTCCTGATCTGTCTGAGCTTAGCTGTGAACCAGGGTTTGTCATTAGAGTAACTCACCCTGGTGCGTGATGGAAGAATGTTCTCTTCACAAAAGTGGATATATGAGTTCACAGTGTCCGTGTACTCATCCAGATCATGCGTGGCTCCTTTAAGCATGCCCCAGTCAGATATTTCCATGCACGTTTCCAGCTTCTCCTCAGCATCACTGGTCCGTATCTTCGTAGTGCTCACAACAGGTTTAGTGAGCTTCAATCTCTGTCTGTATGTGGGAATGAGGTGAACCATCACGTGATCAGATAATCCCAGCGCAGCTCGAGGGACAGCGCGATATGCGTCTTTCACTGTGGTGTAACAGTGATCCAGTGTGTTTAATCCTCTGGTGGGGCATTTAATAAACTGTTTGTAGCGGGGGAGATCGTGGCTCAGATTGCACTGATTAAAGTCGCCAGCCACAATAATCAGCGAGAGAATTTGTGGAATGTTTTATAATCTGTGCATTTTCAGTGGGTTTGGCGTTTATTAGGTGTACATAACAAGAATTAGTGGGGATGACTTATCCTGATCCAACCAATAGAGCCAGTGTATCGCAAATGTTTCTGTGAGAAGGTAGCGGATGGTTCTTTCTCATCATATCGGCTTGAAATGCATAACTGCATTTATCATATTCAAGCAAGCCTTGCACTGATATCTTGTATTGTGGCCATCTAGAAATAAAAGCAGTTTGAATAGCCATTGTTAGAGAAATTATATTGAAGGCCACAGTGGCAGTAAGATGTATCACTTCGGCTACGTTCACACTGCAGGTCTTAATGCTCAATTCCGATTTGTTTTTTTGTTTGTTTTTTTTTGTTTTTTTTGCCAAGATCCAATTTTTTTGTGTGTGTGGGCGTTCACATTACAATTTAAATACGACCCCCATCAGACTCCAATGTGAACGGTCTACAGCTATGAAGTGACCCCATGCGCAGAAGAAAACGTAACGTCAGACACAACGTTATTTACGGAAGTAAATATGAGCCCCGAACGATTGAGGGGGACAGAACTTCACATTGATGCAGCAAAATAAAATTGTTGAAATCATTCAGAAATGATTGTACACAAAATAAATGAGACTAGCTTCATTCCTCTACATGCCAGATGACCACTGTGATCAGCTCTGCTTTAACAGAACTGATCGATTAAACAGCTCTTGAAAATGAGACCCCATGTCTCAAAGGGATTACCTATATAAATAAGGTTAATAATAAAGAGCGCGGCTCATGCCAGCAGTGTAAAAACGGTCCCGCAGAGGAAGGAGAAGCCGCCACAGACTCTCTCCTATATCCCCATACTGTATCTGGCCATTCCACTCCACAGTCATGTTGGTATTAACTTTACAATTTAGCTATTACAGCGGCGAGGACTTGCGGTGTGCTGTTTACAGGGGAAAAAGGAATTTGCAGCATCCAGTAATGTGCTGTTACTGTGTGCCTGCTTGTGTAACGGTTTCAGCTCCACCCCACCCCCCACCCCCGGAATTTTAAAGTTGTTGTGCAGTCAGAGCTGACAAATTTATAATCCAGTGATAAGGGAAGAAGATTGATTGATTAAAAAGAGAGCACAAATCAGCTGTGTCTGCCATGCTTGCTGCATCCTCCACCACAGAATTGTCACATTTGTCTCTCACTTCAGTGAGGAAAAAGTCAAATGAAATGCAACATGACCATTCAGACTGAGGTCGCTTTGGAAAATATCAGATACGTATCCAAATTAGGACCACATATGAAAGTGGCCTGGGTCTGGTGTGAAAAAATTGGATCTGTGCCATTCAGACTATCTTTACAAAATCAGATATGGGTCACATTTGTGCAAAAATATTGGAGTTGAGCATTAAAAACCTGCATTGTGACCGTAGCCTTAGTGGCTGAAAAACAGAAGGGCAAGCAGACAGTTCTACTGATAGAGATCTAAACCAGTTGGAGGTTGGTTTGGTTGGTTTGTGATGGTACAACACTTTTTTTTGTTTTGTTTTAGGGGGGAGGGTATATGCTATCTATATATACAGAATTTCTTAATTTAGTAGACGAGTGCTTTGCCCATAAAAAGGAAGTATTCCTGTCTGAAACAGGTAGCCCAATCAGGCTTTACAGGCCCAAATGTAGGCTGTGTTTGAAAGTGGAATGCAAAGAGGTGTAGCCTATATGTAGGCAATCACGCGTTAGACTTTGACAAACATAAAAGGGACTGAACGCCACTAAGACTTATTTGATTGTGTGAATATTAATTACAGAATACCGAATTATTGAAAACGAATGGGGCATCCAATATTAGCAGCTGTTTTGGATCCCTTATTTGTTTGTCAGATCACTTACTTGTGATTTTTTTTTTTTTTTATATGACTTGTATTCAAAAGTGTTGTATCTTGCACTTTAGGGAATGGGAGTTGTTCAGTCATCATTATAATTATTTTAGTTTATATCACTGTTCAGTGATGGGGTTAAGTATAATTCATTTTCTTCTGTGTATCATCAATAAACTCATGCAGCACTATAACAGGACACGTTTACAAATATTTGAGACCCATTCTAGTGTATCCTTTTATTTTAGCAATATTTGGTTATTAAAAGCTTTTTAAAACCATAACCAATCGAATTAAATACAAATCACCCAACATTATTATTAACACAGCAGAAGGGCCCATTTGGCTGCAACCGTTGCAACAGTGTTGCCCATTTGTCAGTAAATATTTAAATAAAATTATTTCATTATTTGGGTGTTTTTTGTCCTGTTTGGTCGCAGTCGTCATTTAGTCAAAGCATGCATATGTGGTGGCATATGATGTGCAATTGATCTGGCCGTTCTGCTCCGCAATCATGGCGGTAGTATTATTAACTTTCTTTTAGATAGCCATGCTAGCACACCGGGAGGAGCGTCATTGGGGACTTGTGGTCCTGCAAAGGACAATGGTGGTTCATAGGTGAAGCAGGAGCCGGGACTCCGTGTATTGCTGACTGGGCAAACTGGGCTTGCCTCCCCACCAAGGACTGTGGCCCACGGTTCCAGCTGCTGCTTCTCCCGGTGTGTTTTGTGTTGGATACACCGGTGTTCTTTGCCAGACCCCAAGTCCCCACTGGCGCTCCTCCCAGTGTACTCCTGCACCTCATGTTTTCCACATACGCCAAATTGTCTTTTTGACTTTCGCAATCATGGCAACATTATAGTGTAATTTTTTTTAAGCATTAAATCTTCAGCATTACCTTTTTTTTTTTCTGGTCAAATTTGTTGCTTTTTACTTCCTTGTTTTGTTCTCGGAGTGCTGTGGTGACTGGTCGTGATGCCGCATATTATCCATTCAGCATGGAGTCAATCTGAAACTCCGTACACATTTCCAGAAGCCAGGGCATGAAGAGACAGAGCGATGGCTAAACTTTTATTGATTAAAAATTACATATTGTGACAGAACAACTCCATACTCGGGGATGCACACCCTCATAACTTCAGCAAAGCTCTTATGAAATCTGAGATCAGTCTGACGAACGGTTTGAGAGATATGTGAGGAACAGACAGAGATTTCTTGCATTTATAGATACAGTTGATATGAATAAGGGCTTGTTTGCGAACTCTGTGGTCGTCGATTAGTACTGCTCACCGGACCCGGAGCTGCTTGCAGCTACCTTTCTGTCTGCCACGGAAGTGTTCTGTTGCCATGGTAACAGTGGTCCAGATGCTAATGCTAATTTAGCTCTCAGCTATGTGCTAGCAGCCATTGACAAATGGCAGATGTGGTTTTGACCAACATATTAAGTGCCCACCACAGGGAGATTGCGCAGTGGACTGTGTATATTCTAATATTATGAAGGAAAAGAGTCTCCCTCCCCTCACACATTTGTCTGAAAATGCATAACACATTTATTTTCATATTAAGTTGAGGTGAACTGAACTTGAACTTGGTTAGGTCTCTACCCATCCTGAGATAGGTCTGCCTGCTCACTTGTGAGTTTCTGTAGCTAAGTTGATTTTTACTTGGCAGGGAAGCTGCGCCTGCGCAAAACCCCCAACCTGAAGGACCAGGGTTCAAGTTGAGGTAGTTCTTATTTTCCTTGGGGAATGTGTCTTTATATGCCAGTTAATCATCACTGTAAGACAAACGAGATGTAAATGGATGGGGGGTGGGGGATATGTGCATATATCGACAATTGGGAAAATTCTATTGTGCATCCCTATTAAATGCTATATTGGCTAATAACTGGCCAATGTTATCATGCATCCCTACATAACCTTTACAAGAAATGCTGCAAAGTTAAAGGGGGGGGGGGTTACAAGAAAAACATTTATTTTAATATTTATTTTAATAATTATAATAAGATAATATTGTTATTTTATTAATATTTATAATAAGATAAACTTTTATTAGTCCCACAATGGGGAAATTATAGAAATTACATAAATGTAAATTTACAAGAAAAGGTGCAGACTTATGAAAAACTTTCAGATTTATGACCTGTCTTGCTATCTATAACATCTGCCCATTACTGAGGGAGAGAATATGCTTTATAGATTATTTGGGCATTTCTGTGGAATTCCCATGCATATTGAAAGCCCTCAAGCTATATAGCAATGGACAAGCGGTGCTTACAAGGTGCTTTTTGGATGTTGTGTTCATGTTACCATAGTTCTGTTGGCAGCTTGAAACTTGCCAGTGTACCTCTTTTGCAAATGCCCCAGCAACCTGTTAAAGTCAGCAGGAAGGTTTTCAGGAGGCATTTGCATGAATGTTCTGCTGGTGCTTGTATGCTAAGCATGCAAATTCTTCAGAATTATTCTGGGACATGATGGTGGCTGTGCTCACACACATACACACACTTGTGCACCCAGTATTGTGTATGTAATTTGAATGAGTCTGATGTTAGTACAGAATTACACTACAAGATAAAGTAAACTGTAAATTGAAAAAAAAATAAATAAAGGGCTCCTCGGTGGCGCAGTGGTTAGCACTGTAGCAGCACAGTAAGAAGGTCATGGGATCAATTTCACCCCAGCCATCGTGAGTTCAATCCCACTCCTTGACAATCAGTAACCTTCTGTGTGCAGTTTGCATGTTCTCCCCATGTCTACGTGGGTTTACTCCAGGTACTCCGGTTTCCTCCCGCAGGCCAAAAAACATGCAAGTTAGGTTAATTGGAGACTCTAGAGTGGCCCTAGGTGTGAATGTGTGTGTGAAGGGATTGGCGCCATACCATGGCTGCCTCATCCATTCAAGTGGATGCCGTGTAGTTTCCCCATTGTGGGACTAATAAAGGATTATTAAAAAAATGTCATCTGCCCCACTTTAAATAAGAAAACTTAAAATAAAAAACATGCCTGCCACTGTTTGGCTTAAAACGTGTTATATGACTTCCAGTAACTTGAATTTGTGTTATTCAGTATACACCCTGCAACTTTTTGACCCATCCATCTGTCTGTCCGTCCGCCACTATGGCCTCTATATTTCTGGATGGATTGACTTCCAATTTATACAAAAGCTTTAACTGATCAATACCTTGGACAAGTTTGATTTTGGGATACACAGGGGCTGTGTCTTTGTTGCCGTATGTTATTTTTGAAAGGAAAAAAAATAAACTTTAAAATTGAAAGTTCAAATTTAGATCTTTTAATATGAAACTTGGGTGGGGGGGTAGGCTAAACATGATTTTGATTAACTTGAAATTCTTTTGAATGGATTATATATTTTCATTTTCACTTATATTTTTGGTCCTATTTTCATTGTCAAATTTTGCATTTTCAGACTTTTTTTTTTTTTTTTTTTTTACAGTTTTCAATCATTTTTTTAAGATGTCAAACTTTTCACTTTTAGATTTTCTTTTTATAGTTTTAGGTCATTTATATTTTTTGTTTAGAGCTTTGGCAAGTGCTGTAGCACAGCATAGTGTAGACTGGTGTTTTGTGTCTCTCACTTTCAGCTGCAGTCACTGGCTTGGCCGAAAGGCTGAAAAGAGGGCCGAGTGTGTAAGTCCCTCCTGCCAGTACATAGCCTCTCCTCTGTCATGACTCCTGCTTTTCCTCTTCATGGTACACCACAGATACTGGGTTACTTGCGGTCCCAGGCAGAAGTGCAGGGGATCTCAGAGCTGGTTGGAGCCCCAGAGGTGCTCTGTGTGTGTGTGTGTGTGTGTGTGTGTGTGTGTGTGTGTGTGTGTGTGTGTGTGTGTGTGTGTGTGTGTGTGTGTGTGTGAACGCGCCCTGGCACTCACCAATCCCCAGCTATGGGTCTCAATAGTGAAACCACGGCAGCAGGCGGTGGATTCTCCTCCTTGGCGTCTTTGATGTTTTGGAGTAGCGACAGAAGGATTTTTAGCCAGGTGTCTTCAACATTTTGAAGTACCAGCTGGGCAAGACTATCAGCATGAGTCTGACACTGCGGGGCAGTCATGTTGTTGGCAAGTCGTCTGGTTCTCCTTCCGGTCACTTGACTTCCCCAACCACATGACCTAGAGAGTGCAGAGTACCTACACAATGCTCTCCTTACCTAATTTTTGTGCAGGCCACTTTGGCAACCTAAGTCGCAAAGCTGCAGGTCTCCTGTGGTGCTGGCAGGTCTAAGAAGCTGGAAGTCGGTAGCAGGAACCTGCATTTGTGCGGCCCAGGAGTGGTGGTCGCACAGCTCCTGATGGTCGACAGTGTCATGAAGTCCTTCCTGGGCGACCAGGTGCCCCCTTTTTAGGGATGCCCCACCTGCCTCAATACGAGGACACCTCTAGAAAACGTGAGGTAAAAAAGGCTCATCCTCAACTAACCTGGCTGGCTGCCCACGGTCAGCAGGTTCTCCATCTTAGTGGGTGCAAATTAAAGCTACAGATTGCATGTTGGAATGGGTGAACACTCCTCAATAATAACCCCAGCCTTCCTAAGAGACAAGTGTGAGAGAGATCTTGGCGAGGTGGCAACATATTTTTCCTGTTGGGGCGGGGGGGGGGGGGTGCAGAAAACACATGACACTATTGTAACAGGAATATGTTAATTTTATATTTTTTTTTTTTTTTTTTTTTATTTTGCACAGTAACTTTGCATATGGAACTTACCATTTGGGCAGCGTGGTGGCGGAGTAGTTAGCACTGCGGCAGCACAGCAACTCACCCTTGGCCGGGGGATCCTGGGTTCGATCCCAGCCACCGACCAACAGTGATCTGTGTGGAGTTTGCATGTTCTCCCCATGTCTGCGTGAGTTTACTCTGGGACTTCTCCAGTTTCCTCCCACATGCCAAAAAACATGCAAATTAGGTTAATTGGAGACTCTAAAGTGGCCCCAGGTGTGAATGCGTGTGTGTGAATGGTGAAAGGGTTGGGCGCCGCACCATGGCTGCCTCATCCACACATGTGGATGCCCTGTAATTTCCCCATTGTGGGACTAATAAAGGAATCTAAATCTAAAATTTGAAGTATTGTACAACCGAGGCTTGAATGTTTGAATATTGGGCCAGTTGGGGTCCCACCCAGACGTCCTGTGTTTGGACTTTTTAGTGGTGTCATCCTTCTCTCCTCCCTCTGCTCTCACCTCTCCTGGACCCTCTGCCTGAACACTTTCCTCTACTTGGCTCCTCTCTTCTGTCTCATCTTTCCCTCTCTGAGCTCTGTCTAATTCAGGTTCTCTCTCTGTCTATGGTGGTATACAAACAGGTTAGAAAATATCAAGTGTCATGTTTTGTCCTGCAGGATTTTTTGTCATGGTTTACATAAATGACAAAAATATTTGTAGTTTTTTTCTAGTGTTTTCTTTTTCCATTGAGCGAGTAGGGAAGGGAAAAAACATTCATAATAGTAATTTATTTATGCATACTTAAATTATATGACCAGAGGTGGGCATAGTAGCCAGAAATTCTACTCATGTACAAGCAGTGCTTTGAAATCAATAATTAAAAGTAGACGATCAAAAATTTCTAATTGAGTTAAGGGTACAAAGAGCACCCACTTATAAACTTGAGTAATGACCAGTCTTGAAGGTTTGAGGTTTTCCTCCAAAATTTATTACAATTTTCTTATAGTTTTCTACTCTTCTCTGTAAATTTATCTAAATTTGAAACAATTTTCCTCAAATTTGCAATTTCCTCTTGTAAAATTGACTTTTCTTGTACATTTGAGGCTTTATTATACATTTTTGGATTATTTTATGGCTAATTTTTGGCTATTTTTTAAATTAAAATTACTGGGTTGTTTTGGTTTTTTTTTAATAAATTTGAAACAGACTGTGGTAATTTTTTAACTTTTTCCTTTTAACAGTTTACATTTTTGACCATAATTTTGCAGAGCCAGAACAGAACAGTAACACTGGTCAACACCAAATTTATTGTCTTAAGTTGTTTTTTTTTTTTTTTAGCTGATTTAGGACAATTTTGATGTGCTGAATCTAAAAATCACATTGGTTTTGCTCAATCAGGCCAACTTTTTGAATTATAGCCACATGTTCTTTTATATATTTTTGTTTACATGTACGGGTATTTTCGCTTTATATGATGCAAAATTCTTTTTTATGTCTTGAAATTCTCAGAATTTTGAACAATGATGATATAACTTTCAATTTACATGTACTTACCTTTATATAAAGGTAAGTACATGCGCAGTACTAAGTAAGTACAAGTTTTTACTTAGCACCTGATCGAGAGAAACGGATGTCATTTTCAGATTCAGCGGTGCAAAATTGTCTTAAATCAGTTGAAAAAACACAGACAACTTACAAAAAATTATTTTTGTAACCCTGTGTAATTTAACTCCAATTTCAAAGAAAAAAAAAATAAGAAAATTGTACTTAATGAAATAAATTAACTTAAATGACCAAATATGCAGTTATTTCTGTTACAGTGGTACCTCTACTTACGAACGTCTCTACATACGGAATTTTCAGGTTACGAGACGCCTCAACGGGAAAATATTGCCTCTAGTTACGAACGAAATTTCAGGATACGAAAGGCAAAAAAGTACGCGCTCCTCGCAGCTTCCGTAGTTTACCGAACGTAAACATACCTGTAGCTGCTCTGCCATTGGCTATCGCCTAGCATCTTCCTGGTATCCCATTGGCCACAAAGTTTTTTCTTTTTTCCAAAACTTTATGCGTTTGGTTGATCTCGCCAAAGAATATGGCCGTAATACATCAACGATCAGCATGGTATTAAAACAAAACGAAGCACTTACAAGCCGACAAAAGCAAACGTCCTTGGATCAGAACATGAACCAAAGAAGGCAAAAGGTGACGACGTCGACGACGATAGCAGTTAAAGGGTAAATGAACATAATTTTTATTATTCTTTCTCTTTTATTATTCTCTTTTATTATTCTTTCTCTCATTTTAAACTCTCATTTTATGTTTATTGTGCAGTAATCTAATTGTAACATGTATTTGTTACATGTTTTGATGCGTTTTTACGATTTATAAAAAATTTATGCCCGAATTTTGGGGGCTTGGAACGGATTACGGCATTTACATGTAAAACGCGCCTCTACTTACGAATTTTTCACGTTACGAGAATTCTTCCGGAACGAATTAAATTCGTAAGTAGAGGTACCACTGTATAGTTTCTTTTTTTTTTTTTTTAGAAATCTCCTCACCACCCAGACAGCAGGAAAACCTTTCTTATTTTGAAATTCAAATGTTGGCACGTTTAGTTTGTCTGAAGGCTGCTGACGGATTAAAGTCATTGACTTTGTGAATTTTGGTCATCTTAACTCTCCAGGTACATAATAGTGAACATAAATTAGTTGATTAATATTAACTAAGGTAAAGGTAAAAACAGTTCCTTTTCATTCTTGTCTGAAATAAGAGAAACAAAAAACTAATGATTAAAAAGAAGACAAAATGAACCAACTTGAGCTCTTAACCACATCTGTTAACTAAACAACCCTTCCATTATTGCTCCCGTTACCAGTGGTTACACTGGTAATGTGTAACCACTGGTAACGGGAGCAGTAATGGAACCAATAATGGTTAACCAATAATGGAACCAATAATGGTTACATTTACCAGTGTAACCAGTGGTTACACTGACAAATGCCTTCAGTGCTTACATACCTCTTCTGATTTTTTTTTTTTTTTCCTGTGTTTAAAGTACTTTAATAAGCTCATGTTTCTCTTGGACAGTGACGCGAGCGAGTCACTCTGCGTGGTGACTGGAGCGGTCACACGATCGCGGCACTTCTGAACTCCACACGGATGACGGTCACACGTTCATGAGCACGCTTGTGGACCATTATTCCTTCATATTTTTTTTTCTTAAATTTATATTTCCTCATGGGAATGGTGAGAAATTTACAAGTGTGGCAGGTCGTCACCGGAAAATGTTACCAGAGGAAACCCTGAAAGATCAAACGCTGATATCTCAATACTTGATAGAATCCCGCAGCATCCAGTGCTGTTCAGTGCTGATGACTCTTTGCTCATAGACGAAGTGAAGCCTTGCCTCCAATAAATCTCCCAGAATGGATGGTATCCATGCGGAGGTCTACCAGAATGGAGGAGAACAGATCATCTGTACTCTATATGACGTACTATCAGCCATTTGGAATGAAAGGCTTGTGCCACAACATTTCAAAGATGCTGTTGTCATTCCCATCTTCAAGAAGAAAGGCAGCAAGCAAGAGTGCAGTAATTACAGAGGCATTTCACTTTTGTCAGTTGCTGGCAGAGTGCTTGGCAAAGTGATTCTGGAGCGCTTTAAACCTATCCTCAGCGCAGTTCTCCCTGAATTGCAGTGTGGCTTTCGTAAATCTAGATCAACCATTGACATTCACACACTGCGTCAGCTGCAGGAGAAAGCTTTTAAGCAGAACATGCCCCTGTACATCGTGTTCATTGACTTTATCAAAGCTTTTGATACGGTGAGCAGAGACTATCTCTGGTCTCTCCTGCGTCGCTATGGCTGTCCTGAGGGTGTCGTCAGCCTCATCTCTCAGCTTCACATTGGCATGACTGCCAAAGTCTCTCTCAACAACACACTTTCAGACCAGTTCACCGTGAATCAAGGTGTCAAGCAAGGCTGTGTTGGCTCCCTCCCTGTTCTCTATTTACCTTAGTGCTGTGTTAGAACTGTGTCTAAAGCATGGCAGCATCTATCTTAGAACACGCTCAGATGGAAAACTGTTCAATGCCAGCCGTCTTAAGGCCAAGACCCTGACCAGAACTGTCTGTGCTCGCGAGCTTCTCTATGCAGATGACGCTGCCATGGTGTTACACTCTGAGACTGAGCTTCAGGCCATGTTTGACTCCTTCCACTCAGTTGCTCAAAGCCTCTGTCTTACTATTAACAGAAAGACTGAGGTCTTGTTCCAGCCTCCTAAACTGTACTACCAACGCCAACCCAGAGCTGTCCCTCGACGGAAACCCACTTCAAACTGTGCACAGCTTTACTTATCTTGGCAGCACAGTCTCCAGTGATAACAGCCTGGACAAAGAAGTGGAAAGGCGCATCAGTGCAGCAGCATATGGGAAGCTGCAGTCCAAAGTATGGAATAGACATGGCTTCCAGCTAGCAACTAAGTGCAAGGTGTACCGAGCAGTGGTCCTCATCTGCCTGCGCTACTCCTCTGAAACCTACACCCTGTATCGTCGTCACTTTAAGAGACTCCAGCATGCTCAGGTGAACCAGCTGAGACATCTTAAGATTCGCTGGCAAGACAGGATTACTGACGTGGAAGTAAGAAGACGAGCAGGCATACCCAGTGTGGCACTACTCTCGCAGAGTCAACTGCGATGGAGCGGCCATGTAGTCCATAAGGCTGTCTTACAGTGAACTTGACAGTGGTACAAGAAGCTCAGATTTAAGGACGTTCTCAAAAGACACCCGAAGACCTGCACCATCGATGTTGATTCCTGGGAGGTTGGAGCAAGCGACCGTCTCTGGAGATCTGTTGGCAGAAGCTCTGTCTCCCTGATCGATGACCGCCTAGCTGAGGAAACAGCTGAGTGTAGTCAAAAGCATGCTGCGAAGATTGCCTCAGCTGCTGATCCTCAAACTCATATCTCTTGCTTCTCCTGCCACCAGTACGGCAGACGATGTTCCCACCATATTGGACTGTACGCCCATGAACGACATTGCCGAAGTTGTCATACTCCACAGGAGTGACAGCCGTAGTAGTAGTAGGGCAATCATTTTTTTTAAGATGTCAAACTTTTCACTTTCAGATTTTTTTATTTTTTTTTTCACTTTCAGATCTTGTTTTTTCAGTTTCGGGTCAATTATATTTTTTGTTTAGAGCTTTGGCACAGGGGTGGGGGGGGTTATATTTTTGGCCTTCAGTTTGGCATGCTTGACATAATATTCCCTTGGAGAAAAAAACTGGGGAACCTTGTATTGTATACGCTATATCAGAATGCTGTGAAGCTCTGCAGTAATTCATAAGGGTCCAGTACAGAGGGGATAAAGTCTGCTGTCTCTGATTGCCTTGCTAAATGTCTAGGAAGTAAAAGTCCAAGTTCTCATTAACTGTCATGCAAGATCAACCAGTTACAGCATTCAAACTTTTCTTAGCTAGAATTAGTTTTACATTAAACAGACCAAATGTTCAGTAGACAGACCGCAGACATGTATTCAGTGTTTGAAACCCCCACTCACCCTCTGGGTTTTAACCCTGATTTTGCACAAAAGCATTACTAAAGTGCATTGTGCTGGGGTCTCTCTTCGGAGCTGACATTACCGACCTTACTTTGGCTGGCCTCCCACCCCTCACCCGCCACTTTTATACATCCATCCCTCTAATCCTCAGTGGAATGTCCCATGCCTAGAAGCATTGCTTCTGTTGGGTTCACTTTTATGTTTCTCTGATATTTTATTTGCAAACTTTATTTTTGTCTTTATTTTGACAGTCCTTCACATTTTTTTGTCATGTTATCAAAGTTTGGTACCTTTAGTGAAATCCCCTGTAGGAAACACTGTCACCAAAGGGTATTCTTCACCTTGTGGTTATGCACAATATCAGTCTGTGTAGAGGCGCTCAGGCGTGCCCCAGCACTGATTAGACACAATGGAGGAAAGGGAAAACCCACAGTGCTCTGCTCTATGGTAGAACTGACAAAGTTACATTGGAGTCTAGTTTCTATCACCGTATAGAAAATTGATCTTAACCTTTTAAATGGCAAGAAAAAAATTCAAAGATAAAACAAAATGGTGAAGTCTTTGAAGAAATGAAACTGTGCAGCAGTTTGTAGGAAACCATAAGGGGAAAGTGTAGTCAGTCAAATTAAACAGTCAAAATAAAGATATTTGTGATATCAAGACACAGTAATGCAAACAACATTTTTAATGAATCCTTAGCAGGACAGTCTGGTTCTGACTTGTTTGTTTAATGGGGACAGATTTCCAGTTTATCAGCTGTGAAACTGATCTAATGTTCACCTTTAGTTTTTATTAAGGTTAAACCTAGGAATAGCCAACAGGCTGTGCTAACAAGACCTTAGGGGCCTGGCACTGCTGTACAGACTTTACAACTTGTATGTAGGCCATGGATGACTTCCACAGTATAGTAGCTTAAAAATGCTGTGGTTGCTGTGACTGTCTCTAAATTTGTATCCAGCCTGATCAGTTATGTTATCATGATACTATACTGCCCAGTGTCAAAGAGCTGTAGAAAACGGATAATTCCCTCAGTTATTTTTTTAACTGTTGTGCAAAAACGGTGTCTTCAGAAGCCCGGTCATTAATTCCACAGTCACACTGCAGTTTTCTCACCTCACACAGCAGACACACTTCTGAATAGCTGCATGGAACAAAACGGTTTCCTGTGAACTGTGACACTACATTGCAAGCTGAAAAATAGACTGTGTTCATCCCCCATCAACTTCAGTACTGGAAAACCTTTACTACTGCATTTTTTAGCATTCAATGACGCGATGGATGGATAGATTAAACTTTACACTGCAGTGTTAACCACCAGTTGATGAGATCAGTCTTTTTTCCTTTGAAGTGTAGCTGGATTTACTTCACCAAACCCAGATAATAAACCATGAGGTTGTCATAGTGTCACACTTACAGCCTTCTCAGCTTCTTGGTCATTGTTGCGAAGCAGATCAACTAGGGGTGGGAACCATGAGGAACTTTGTGATTCGATTTGGATTGCTATTCTGAGGTCACGATTCAATCCGATCACAATTCAACGATATGGTGATACTCGAATCACAATCCCATATATTTCAGGGGGTTTTTTTTCCAACTTATTCAACCTCAAATCATGTCCCAAAGTAAAACTGTTGACATCTCTTTCGTATAATAAAGTATTCTCGGGGCTTCATTTTCATCTCTGCACACACAGGGTGGTCCACGGTGCTGTTTGGAATAGAGTCCCACTCCAGATATGTTTAGCTGACTCTGTGGACTCTATTAAAAAAACAGCTGAAAACTTTTTTGTTTAACAAGGATTTCCGTTGAGTTTCAACTCCTTTTTAATGGTAAGTCTGATATTTTAAAATTATTTTAATCTTTTGTTTTAACTTGTTTTTGTATTTTTGCAATTATTTTTATCAACTTCCTTCTATTCCATTTTATTGTGCAGCGCTCTGTGACTATATGTCTCTGAAAAGCACTTCATAAACAAACTTTACTTACTTGATGCTCAGAGGAAAAAGCTTCATGCTGGTGTCTCTTTAGCTTAGCCATTGCTAATGCTGCTCCAAGACGTGTGTGTGTGGTCCGCTCTATTCAGTTTTGGGTTTTTTGGGGGGGGTTTTCGTGCAGCGCTTCTTGTGGGTTGTGTGTCATGTCAAGGTCTTTCCTTCCATCCTTGTTATCAAATCCAAAAAAGGCCTGACATTTGAGCTGATTGCTTTCAAATTTGTACTAGTATAATGTACTGATGGGTTTTTGTAATTTGTGATGGATGACATTTTTATTGCTTTATTTTTTTTTCCACAATATCTTTATTGAACCTTTTTTTTTTTTTAACAAACATGATACAAACAATCAAACACTAACACTAAAGTACTACAAAAAAAAAAAAAAAAATGCACTAAAAACACCAACAACCACCAACAAAATCAAGTCTTCAACAATGCTCCTCTGTTTAGTCTAGACAATCCAATACATAAGTATACATATTATGTTCACCAGTTTGGAATTTACAAGGTCCACACACATCATTCACCTTCTTCTTCAAGAGTTATGTTTAAATTTTTTACATAATCAATAAAAGGTCTCCATATATTCTCAAACACAATTTCCTTTGATTTCAGTATATATGTTATTCTTTCTAATGGAAGGTTTGTTAACATCTGTCTTAACCACTGAGTCACATCTGGTCTATGAGTCTTTTTCCATAATAGTGCAATACATTTTTTGGCATTAAGCAAACTGAGGTCTATGAATGTTCTTTCACTTTTATTGAAATTATGCTTTTCTGGGTACAGACCCAACAAAACCAGTTATTTTTATTGCTTTATTACCGCCAATATTTTTTGTCATTGAAGGCTCATGTCTTGTTCCCAGGTTGTTCAACATCAGATGACTGAGGCTACGGTCACACTTTAGGTTTTAATGCCCAATTCCGATTTTTTTTTTTTTTAATGGCTGTCTGAACAACACAGATCCATTTTTTTTTTTTTTTTTTTTTTTTTTCACACCAGACCCAAGCCACTTTCATATGTGGTCCTAATTCTGAATCATATCTGATATTTTCCAAAGCGACCTCCATCTGAACGGTCATGTCGCATTTCATCTGACTTTTTCCTCATTGAAGTGAGACAGACGCTACAATTCTGTGGTGGCAGATGCCGCAGGCATGGGAGACACAGCTGATTTGTGCTCTCTTTTTAATCAATCTCCTTCCCATTATCACTGGCTTGTAATTTTTGTCGGCTCAGGCTGCACAATAACGGGGGGGTTGGTGGCTGAAGCCATAGACATTACATGTGCACAGTAACGGCACATTTATTAAAAAAAAAAAGTGGTCATCTGGCATGTAGAGGAATGAAGGTGGTCTCATTTATTTTGTGCATAAACATTTCTCAATGATTTTAACATTTATTTTGCTGCGCTGCATCAAAGGTGAAGAAGTTCTGTCCCCTCAATCGTTCGGTGCTCATATTTACTTCCTCAAACACAGCGCTGTGTCTGACGTTGTTTTCTTCTGCGCATGCGGGTCACTTCATAACTGGAGACCGTTCATGCTCCAGTCTCATGGGAGTCGCATTTAAATTATAATGTGAATGCCCACACAAAAAAATCGGATCTTTGCAAAAAATCGGAATTGAGCATCAAGTCCTGCAGTGTGACCGTAGCCTGAGTTGCAGCGTACCAATATTGGTATATAGTGCATATTAGGATTTGCATATTCTATAAGTTTTTAACACAATGGTTATCAGAGATGCACTGTTGTTTCTTTATACTCTGAGGTTCTGTGCTCACTGAGGCACACATCCTCAAGTTGCCAGACAATGGCCTAGGGGAATATCCACTGGGTAGGTGCACTTAGGCAACCCATTAATGCCTGAGGGTCTGTGCAGACAAGACTATATTTTTATATGATGGATCTGCTGTTAAACCATGCATTTTTTTTTCTTTCATTTGGTTTCCCCTTTCAGCACATTGGTTAAAAATGCTTGTATTTAAGGTGGTGTGTCCTTTACGTGACACACTGTCGAAATGTTAAGCTTCCAATAATGTTCTTTTTTTCTTGACATAAACAAAATATTTACCATTTTACTCTCTGTACACTCTAAGAGTTCTTTTAAACACTATTGCCCCAGAAGCCAATAAAGTAAAAAAAACATGACATCTGCAAAACTCGATTTTTCTGCTGAAGCTCACAAGTGTTTTATTGTTGACTTTCTGCTATTGCAGTCAGGTAGAGTTCACGTAGTTCTCTCATTAAAATGCCATGTGACTGAAAGGATTCCCTGGATGACCCGTCTCATCTATCCCATATTCAGATGAAATACTGCCCTGTTCTTTGGAATGCAGTGGGTGTTTTTTTTTCCCTCCATAAACATTGCAGTATGTCATTTAAAAACAGTTTCTGGAAATGATCCCATTACGTCATATTGCATCATTTATGCATCCTTGTTGAACAGTTGATGGCTTTATAGCTGGAGGATATTTTTTCCCTCTGTCATAAGTTTAAATGTTCTGTTGTTTGTTTGTTTGTTTCAGGTGAAGGATCTGACCAAGTTTCTGGATCCCAGTGGGCTAGGGGTCATCAGCTTTGAAGATTTCCATCGTGGAATCTCTGCAATTAGCAATGGAGGTGAATAATTTTCTATTCTCTTGTTTTGCATGCCTTCTTGCCTCTTAGGGGCAGATTTACTAATGTGCTGTGCCATCGCAAACCCTGTTTTGGCGTTAAAAAAAAACTGTCGAGATTTACTAAAGGGCGCAGGGCAAAATTAGCGGTGGAAAGGTGTGGACTATGTTAATTTTGCGCCTGGCCTCATTGCATATATATTTGTGGGAGTCATCATGTCAAAGCGCAAATTTCAGGGAGGGGAGTATTTAAATGACTGGCGCAAGGTGATTTATTAAGGTTTGCGGTTGTCAATCTCCTGCTAAATGCACCAGGATTTAACGCCCCCAAAAATTCATCTGCACCTGACATGATGGCGATCGTTAGGAGACACTGGTGAGAACTGAGGGCACGTGACCGAAGCTTCTCTCTGCCTGTGACTTTATTTGGCATGACAGAAGAACAGATTATACGAATATCAACAGTCTCACAGAGACTGATGTTATGCTGAACTGGGCATCAGCCGGCAGGTTTTTCCCCCATTTGGTTGTACTGTATATAGCCTACTACATGAACTTGTATCCATAAAATAGGATACGATACAATGGGAGCCCTTATTTCAATTCAGTTCAATTTTATTTATATAGCGCCAAATCACAACATAGGCCATCTCAAGGCACTTTACAAAAAAGAGTTGGTTTAGGCCACACTCTCAAATTTATAGAACCCAGCAGAGACCCCTAAGAGCAAGCACTGCAGTGACACAGGCGAAGGAAAAACTTCCCTTTAACGGGCAGAAACCTCGAGCGGAACCATAGCTCATAGAGGACGGCCATCCGCCTCGACCGGCTGGGTTGAAAAGAGGTAAAAAGTAGGAGGCCTGGCAGTAGCTACATTCAAAGCAAACGTAACAAATACAATTCAACATAAACATTCACAGCCAGACCTTCCAGTATCAAGCCAGGTTAGGCTCTACATGCGTGTGAAGGCCTGGCAGCGGCAACATTTTTAACTATAGACCTTATCAAAGAGAAAAGATTTCAACTTACTCTTGAATAAAGAGAGCGTCTGCCTCCCGTACTGAACTGGGAAGATGGTTCCGCAGGAGGGGAGCTTGATAACTAAAAGCTCTACCTCCCAATCTACTTCTGGAGACCTTGGGGACCACCAGTAGTTTGGATTTTTGGGAGTGCAAAGCTCTGGTTGGATAATGGGGAACTATGAGTTCTTGCAGGCAGGAAGGAGCCAGACCATTAAGGGCTTTATAAGTTAGGAGTAATATCTTGAATTCAATTCTATATTTTATTGGGAGCCAGTGTAAAGAAGCTAAAACTGGGGTAACGTGATATCTTCTCCCTGTTCTCGTCAGGATACATGCAGCTGCATTCTGAATGAGGTGGAGAAACTTTATGGACTTATTAGGACAACCTGATACAAGTGAATTACAATAGTCTAGCCTAGAGGTGATAAAGATGTGGACAAGTTTCTCTGCATCTTTATGAGACAGGATGGACCTAATTTTAGAAGTATTACGTAGATGGAAGAAGGCAGTTTTCATGGTTTGCTGTACATGAGAGTTAAAAGACACATCTTGGTCAAAGACAACTCCCAAGATTCCTAACGGAAGACTTAGAAGCCAGTGCAATGTCATCTAGTGTTGTTATCTTACTAGAAAGAGTACTTCTAGCATGTTTGGGGCCAAGAACAATGACCTCAGTTTTATCGGTATTCAGCAATAGAAAGTTGTAGTTCATCCAGGTTTTAATATCCTTAAGACACTCATGGAGTGAACCCAAATGGCTGGGATCATCTGGATTGATGGATAAATATAATTGAGTGTCATCAGCGTAACAGTGAAAATGAATAGAATGTTTCCTCATAGTGTCTCCCAAAGGCAGCATGTATAATGTAAACAGTATTGGTCCAAGTACCGATCCCTGTGGAACTCCATAGCTAACTGTGGTCTGGATAGAGGACTTGTTATGGACATGGACAAACTGGGAACGGTCTGATGAATAAGACTGGAACCATCTTAGCGTTGTTCCTTTCAAACCAATTTGCTGTTCAAGTCTCTCTAGCAGAATGTGGTGATTGATGGTGTCGAAGGCAGCACTACAGGTACATCTCAAAAAATTAGAATATCATGAAAAAGTTCAGAGGATACCAAGATGCCAAAAACATGCAAGTTAGGTTAATTGGCATCAAAACTGGGGATTCTAAATTGTCCTTAGGTATGACTGTGAGAGTGAATGGTTGTCTGTCTTTGTGTGTTGGCCCTGTGATGGACTGGCGATCTGTCCAGGGTGTACCCTGCCTCTCGCCCAAAGATGCTGGGATAGGCTCCAGCCCCACCCCCCCGCGACCCAAAAAGGATTAAGCAGAAGAAGATGAATGAATGAATGAAAAAGTTCAATATTTTTTGTCACTCATTTCAGAAAGTGAAACCCATATATAGAGTCATTACAAAGAGAGTGATATATTTCAAGTGTTTATTTATTTTAATTTTGATGATTATGGCTTACAGCCCATGAAAACCCCAAATTCAGTTTCTCAAAAAATTAGAGTATTACATAAAATTAATTTTTTAAAAAAATAGTTTAATACAAATGTGGACCGACTGAAAAGTATGTCCATGTACACACTCAATACTTGGTCGAGGCTCCTTTGGGATTAATTACTGTATCAGTGTGGCGTGGCATGGAGGTGATCAGCCTGTGGTTCTGCTGAGGTGTTATGAAGGTCCAGGTTGCTTTGATGGTGACCTTCAGCTCGTCTGCATTGTTGGGTCTGGTGTCTCTCATCTTCCTCTTGACAATGCTCCATAGATTCTCTATGGGGTTTAGGTCAGGAGAGTTTGCTGGCCAATCAAACACAGTGACGCGATGGTCATTAAACCAGGTTTTGATACTTTTGGCAGTGGGGGGGGGGGGGGGGGGGCAAGTCCTGCTGGAAAATGAAATCAGCTTCTCCATAAAGCTTGTCAGCAGAGGGAAGCATGAAGTGCTCTAAAATTTCCTGGTAAACGACTGCGGTGACTTTGGTCTTGAGAAAACACAGTGGACAAACACCAGCAGATGACATGGTTCTTCAAATCATCACTGACTGTGGAAACTTCACACTAAACCTCAAGCAACTTCAATTCTGTACCTCTCCACTCTTTCTCCAGACTCTGGGACTTTGATTTCCAAATGAAATGCAAAATTTACTTTTATCTTAACAGAGGTCATCTGCTGGTGTTTGTCCACTGTGTTTTATCAAGACCAAAGTTAGCGCAGCTGTCTAACAGGAAATTTAAGAACACTTCATGCTTCCCTCTGCTGACAAGCTTTATGGAGAAGCTGATTTCATTTTCCAGCAGGACTTGGCACCTGTCCACACTGTCAAAAATATCAAAACCTGGTTTAATGACCATGGTGTCACTGTGTTTGATTGGCCAGCAAACTCTCCTGACCTAAACCCCATAGAGAATCTATGGAGCATTGTCAAGAGGAAGATGAGAGACACCAGACCCAACAATGCAGATGAGCTGAAGGTCACTATCAAAGCAACTTGGGCCTCCATAACACCTCAGCAGTGCCACAGGCTGATCACCTCCATGCCACGCCACATTGATGCAGTAATTATTCCAAAAGGAGCCCCGACCAAGTATTGAGTGTGTACATGGACATACTTTTCAGTCGGTCCACATTTGTATTAAAAAAAAAAAAAAAAAAATTTAATTAATTTTATGTAATCTAATTTTTTGAGAAACTGAATTTGGGGTTTTCATGGGCTGTAAGCCATAATTATCAAAATTAAAATAAACACTTGAAATATATCACTCTCTGTGTAATGACTATATAATATGTGGGTTTCACTTTCTGAAATGAGTGATAAAAAATATTGAGCTTTTTCATGATATTCTAATTTTTTGAGATGTACCTGTAAGTATACCTGCAGTGGACATACAGATGGTGTCAGCCAATAGTGACTTTTTTTTCTCTTTTCTGCAGAGGTTCAGACTTAGTCTCTGGAGTTTTCCTATCAGCTCCCCATCACTCTTGAAGCAAAATCTCCCACATTGCCAATTTTCCTCATTTTTTTTTTCTCTATCCATTTTTCTAGATTTACAGTATTTCTTTTTGCTTTGCATAAAACGATAGTTCAGTTCCCTCTTCTCTCTGTTTCTCTCTCCCAGTTCAGGATGCACATTATAGGAGGAAAACAACAATGAGATTAACAAAAAGAGTGCACAGATCCATAGAAACGTTCACCAAAATTGCAACACCATAACTCAATGGCATTTATAAAAAGTTGTGAACTGGGAGACCTGTAGATTTTGTTAAAACAAAGTTCTTCACATAATAAAACCCCAGAGTCTCCACCAGATTTGGATGGAGGTTGGTCAGGGGCTGGGATTGAACCCAGGATCCCCCGGGTTCAATCCCAGCCTCCAACCAACAGTGATCTGTGTGGAGTTTGCATGTTCTCCCCTTGTCTGCGTGGGTTTACTCCGGGTGTACCCTGCCTCTCGCCCAAAGATGCTGGGATAGGCTCCAGCCCCCCCGCGACCTGAAAAGGATTAAGCGGAAGAAGATGAATGAATGAATGAATAAAAATAAAGTATTTTTGTGGGGTTTGTGCTTAAACAAAAACTTAAAAAAAAAAAAAAACCTTTGTATATTATGCTCCTCCAAACTGGCTGTGCCTGTGCTGATGACCCGCTTCCTCATCAGCTGTGCCTGTGTGCAATTTTGCAGTGCTCTTGGTGGATGGGTGGTCATTATTGAAATGAAGTGTCTGCGTCTGTGGTCATAATTTTGCGTGTTGTTAGTAGATCACTTGCAAAAATTGGCCACTCACTTAGGCGCTTTGTCTAAATTGCGCACTCACTAATTTGTGCTACCATTGTAAATCTGCCCCTTAGAGTCAACTTTTTATAGCAAAGAAAGAAAATGGAGATATTGGCTATTTTGTGTTGCTGATTAAATGGTCTAATGTCTACTGAAGTCATAGCAATGAATTTCAAAAGAAAGATACTTTACATCTATATTAGTCTGTGTAATGGCTGTCACTGACAGATGTTGAAAGGGATGAAGCTGTGGCTGGCGGGAAACTCATATTGGCCTTATTAATGAAAGGGAAAAACTACTGGGATTCAGGGTGAATTCAGGGGTTTGTTTTAGCGTGCCTGATGCCTGTCTCTTTTGAAAGTTTATTTCTGTTTAATTTATCCAAATCTGTTTCCTCCACTTCTTTTAGATTTTTGTTTTTCTAAGTTTACCTCATACTACTGATAATACAGCACTCTGCACACACCAGGCTAAATTTCTCTTCATTACCAGGTGTGTCAAATATTACTGTTAAGGTGTTCAAAATAAGTTCATTCTTTTTAACCATTTTGACTCTTATTCTTGTATTTTTTTTTTATATTTCCATATAATACATTGCATAACTTAGGTTTACAAATTGTACCTACTGAAGAAATCAATCTTGACAACTTTATCATCATGTAATCTCATTCCATATTGATTTCACTTTAAACTGTTTTTATACTGTGACCAAGAGATTTAGCGTCGCCATACTGTACTGTGCTAATGTCACCACAACAGTGCATTTGATGCCTCTGTTGATTTGCACAGCTCATTCCCAAGGCTTTCTAGATCGCACTGCTCTAGTTACTCAGGCCATGAATAAGTGATGCACTGGAAAGTGTGAGATGCACAGACACATGGGCTGATTGGCAGCGTTTCAGAGTGGGAGTGGCAGAGAGATGAGGTTTGTCCTGTTCACCTTAATTATTTACTGTCCTCTCTGTGCCCTTCCCATATTTTTCTCCTAGTCTCTGCTGTTGTTGCAAAGTCATGTTTTAAAATCGTACAAGGACACACGTGCATGTGTTAAGTTTTCAAAATAATCTTTAGCTTACTTCATACTGGCCAATAGACAGTAATGGGTTTATTATACAGAAGCTTTCTCTCGTATGGTAACTGCAGTCATATGTTGTTTGGAAAGAGTCATTTTAGTTTGTTGTGGTGATGTGTTTGTTCAGGGGACATGTGCTATAACAAGGATGGCATTGTTGAATGTTTTGTCCCCCACTATGTCTCGTCTTTCCAGTATTCTTCTTTCAACAAGCCAGGTGACATATGCAGTGTTTCCTCTGGCTTAAAGACCTTGGCGCAGTGGCAACATATTTTTCCGGGGGGAGGGCAGAAAACACATGACATGCTTGTAACCAGAATATGTTAATTTTGCACAGTAATATTGCATAATGGAACTTACCATTTGAAGTATTGTACAACCAAGGCTTGAATATTGGGCCAGTTGAGGTCCCACCCAGATGTCCTGTGTTTGGACTTTTTACTGGTGTGATCCTTCTCTCCTCCCTCTGCTCTCACCTCTCCTGGACCCTCTGCCTGAACACTTTCCTCTCCTTGACTCCTCTCTTCTTTCTCATCTTTCCCTCTCTGAGCTCTGTCTGCTTCAGGTTCTCTCTCTGTCTATGGTGGTATACAAACAGGTTAGAAAATGTCAAGTGTCATGTTGTATTTTTATTCTGGTGTTTTTTCCATTGAGGAAAAAGTGGGAAAGAGAAGGAAAAAACATTGTTAATAGTAATTTACTCATGCATACTTTAATTATATGTTCAGAGGTGAGTATAGTAGCCAGAAATTGTACTCATGTAAAAGCAGTGCTACGAAATTAATAATTAAAAGTAGACAACCAAAAATTTCTAGTTGAGTTAAGGGTACAAAGAGCACCCATGTAAAAAACTTGAGTAATAACTTCAGTCTTGAAGGTTTGAGGTTTTTCTCAAAAATTTATAACAATTTCTTATGGTTTTCTACTTTTCTCTGTAAAATTTATCTAAATTTGAAACCATTTTCCTCAAATTTGTAATTTCCTCTTGTAAAATTGACTTTTCTTGTGCATTTGAAACTTTATTATAAATTTGTGGATTATTTTATGGCTGTTTTTGTCTGTTTTTTAAAATAAAATTACTGTTTTTTTTAAATGAATTTGAAACAGACTGTGGTATTTTTTTTAAACTTTTTCCTTATAACATTTTACATTTTTGACCATAATTTTGTAGAGCCAGAACAGAACAATAATTTAACTCTGATTTCAAAGAAAAAAATATTAATAAAATTGTATTTAATGATTTAAATTAACGTAAATGACCAAGGATGCCGTTATTTCTGTTATAATATTTCTATATATTTATAGGGTTGTTGTGGTGGTGGTGGTGGTGGTGGTGGTGGTTTTGTTTGTTTGTTTGTTTTTTTAGAAATCTCCTTACCACCAAGACGGCAAGAAAAACCTCCCTTATATTGAAATCCAAATGTTTGCACATTTAGTTTGTCTGAAGGCTGCTGACAGATTAAAGTCATCGACTTCATGAATTTCGGTCATCTTAACTTGCCAGGTACAGGTATAGGGAACATAACTTAATATTGTAGTGGCTGGTGAAATGTATATACTCAGCAATTCATCAGTCCCCCTTGCCTTTCCCTTCATATGAAACTGGCTGCATATGAATTCTAACCACATCTCTTAGCTAAACGACTCTTCCGTTATTGCTAATGTTTCCGGCGGGTTAAAAACCATGATAAATGCCTCCAGTGCTTACATACCGCTTATGATTTTTTTTCCATGTTTAAAGTACCTTAATAAACTCATGTTTCTGTTGGACAGTCACGCTTAGCGAGACACTCTGCCTTGTAAAGCCTGCTTCATGCTGCCTTTCTCCTCTAGTCCGCCTTGTTCCGCGTACGTTTTGGACGAGCCCGGCACGCACGCGGCGCTGTTCATGCTCACTTTTTTCATCTACCCAGGCCAAGCGGTTGACGCATGCGCACAACCATCATTTGTAGTTTCACTCCTGCCCGATAGGTAGCGCCAAGGCGCTGATGCGCCAGGATTTTCACAAACGAAGAAACGGCGAACTTCTTCACAAAGTTTCTCTTCAAATATAGAGTCCATTTCTGCTGTTTGACTTCCCGGTTTTCACTCCTTTTCCACAAAGATGCTGCTGCCGTTGTGAAAGAAGGTATGTATGTATGTATGATTCATGTATGGCTTTTATTCTCGTTTTCTGACTGGCTGGAAAGCTTGCGTGGGCGGGGCGCTTCTAAACTCCACGCGGATGACAGCCAAACAAGTGCGTTGTTCGTGTGTGCGCTTGCGGAAAGTCATTGCTTCATAAATTTTTCTTTAATTCATATCTCCTTATTGGCGTGGTGGTAATATTTCTGGCGACGCGGGCCACCACCCAGAAATGTTACCAGAGGAAACCCTGCATATGAATCTGATTTTGTTTTTTTGGTTTTTTTTCCCCGCATAAAGACAGTTTTTCCACATTTTCAAGCTCAGACCCTTTGCTTAGCCATTGGCACACTGCTGACAGAAGTCCTGTTATGATTGATGCCTTCAGCTGCTTTGTAAATTTATTTGATCCAGGAGATAAATGCCTTTCAAAAGCAGAGTTCAGACTACACAACTGAAACTCTTCAGATCTGAATTTCAATTCACACTAAAATATTTTGGCTTGTGACTGAGTCATGCAGTTCTAATTGGTTCACACTATACAACTGAGTAGTGGCTGTGGATCATATGCTACATGATCCTTCACCCTCACTGGTTCTCTGGTTTCCATAACAACCTCCAAATGGATGCCAGATAAAAACAAGCTTAATGAGCTGTTTATGCTATAATTCGTTTGGAAAAAAATATGCAAAAAAAAAAACCAATTGCAAGTTCAAATCTCGATTAAAGTCGGATGAGTTTCCTGTCCACTACAACGGAGCTGCCCTCTCTCGCTCTCTGGTTCAGGCTCTGTGCAATCTTCATCTCTTCATCAAGTGCCCTGCCTCCCATTGCTTGTGGATCACATGCGACTGGCCTCAAATACTTAACATGCTAGATATCTGGTCAGAAGCTGCAGCTAGTCAGCAAACCAGTCTTTGCAATGATTTCCACCTAGATGATGAGATGAGATGAGATTCAACTTTATTGTCATTACACATGTATGAATACAAGGTAACGAAACGTGACTTGGCATTTGGGCAAGTTAGATGGCAAGTGACCAGGGATTTCCCTCCAACCAGGCGCTTCTACATCTAGTTACAGAACTAATTTATCAGACATAGTCATGTAGTGTGAATTAGGCTTTAGTGTGTTTTTTCAGAACAAGCCAGACTTGGGGACATGTCTTTCTAGTACTTCTGCTTGTGTAGTCAGTTTTTAGCCAGTGAAGTCAGACTGAAGTTGTATAACCCGGTTAAGAAAGGAGATTGTTCTTTCCATATCCAGCACATTAACAGTAGTGTAAAAACTACTGCTGTACTACAGGTTTTTTTGGTCTCTTACAGCCGGTCGTACACTCATTACTGCCCTTTTTTTGTGAATATGTTGATAGTGCTGCAACAATTAATTGCCTAGTTGATAGAAAATTAATCTGCAAATAATTTGATAATTGATCAATCCCCTATGCACCCCTTTCCAGGAAAATTTGTAAAAGATATTATTATTATTGAAAAGTTGCCACTTTTCTTGTTTTTGTGTTATAAATTGAATAATTTTTGGTTTTGTATTATTTGACAAACCAAGATATCGGAAGTCAACTTGTGCTCTGGGATGTTATGATGGACATTTTTTTCCGCTTTATATATATTATAGTTTATCGACCAAAGGATTAGTTGACCAATCGAAAAAATTGTTGGCAGATTAATCTGTAACAGTCTACAGAAATAATCATTAGTTGCAAACTTACATCTTGCTACTGTGTTCTTTTTATTAAACACAAGTTGCTGCCAACTCTGTGCCCATAGGAATGGCTATTTGGCTGCAGCAGACTGATTCCCCCACCTTGTACAATAAAACAAAGAAGAAATGAACTAATTTGAAATGCAAATTATAATTTAAAAGTCAAGGAGTTAAAATCTTTTTTACACTGGATTAGATCAGCCAAATGGTGATGCGTTTTGGTTAAATTTTCCATAAAACACCAATCTTGCTTTTTTTTTTCTGGGTCATTATGAAACAAGCTTAACTCAGATGTGATGTCATTTCTTTTCAGTTTTTGCCAAAAAAAAAAACCCAATGTACTATTTAGCCCTGTGGCCTCCACCTCTGTAAACGATTCAAGCTGCTCCTCCAGCTCTTAGAGTGCAGTCTTTTTCCCAATATAAACTTAATTGAAATTTGTAACCACATTTTTTAACTTAACTGCTGCCCCAACTGTCTCTAAAAAGGTATTTTTAATAAAGAAATGTCTGCAAGTTGTGGAAAAGCTGTGCACCCTGCAGTGGCTGTGGCATGTCTGGAACAGCAGACCCTGGTTGAGAAAATGTACCACTTCATATTTTGAAATTATCCCCCGAGATGACAGTTGTGTTTTTCTGCAGAAATCTTCTCTTAGTTTTATTTAAACTGAAACTCATTTCTATTCAGTAGCCTGCAAAATGTATGAGTCTTGAAGAGTGAAAGGTTACATAAGACACAAAACCCATGAGTCTACTGGTAGAACGTTGTTTTTGTTCTATTCTCTCAGCAGGGCGTTATTCCCAGCTCTGTTTACTAGATACAGGAGCAACATTGGCTGATGGGGCTCCAAGCTCAAGTTACAGAAATGCTTTCAATGGAAGCCTTGATTGACAGACGTAAATGAATATGGACTGCTTGTCCTTTTTAATGTGGTTTTATTAGGCCATAGATTTGTTTTTACATGACAATCTGCAGCTTTAAACAAGAGCATAAAGGTTACATAATCTTTTCTGTCACATCCCACCTAAATTGCTGACTGTAAATATGCCAAAGTAGCGCAGCTAAGGAACAAATTCATGCAGTAGATATGCTGACCAGTGGGTTTTTTTTTCTTCACATCTACACTTTCAAAATGCAGTTATTGCATTTTTACCCCCCCCCCCCATGCAATTTTAATCAAAATTAGAATTGATATATATTTTCCAATAGTCGTAACATGAGCTACTACAATTACATTTAGACAAAAGAATTTATAAATTAAAGCATAAATGTGTGTAATAAGGCTGGATCATCACCACAATCTATATGTGAACACAATGTCTCATTTAGTTGTGAAAAAATTAGGACACCCCATTAAATATTCAGTTCTTTAAGAAATGTTCACATATCTGTCTGACCTTGTTTTTGGTTTTATATGCATTTTTTTAACGTTTATTTTATCCATTTTAAGTGGGAATGAATGTGGGAGTATCCTAAAAAAAGATGAGGGGGGTGTCCTAATTTATTCCTCACTATTTGTTTAGAATTACATTTTACAGAAAATTTGAAAAAAAAAGTCTTTAATTCATTTTTAATTGTTTAGTTGTATCACATGAATCTCCCAGTATTTTTAACATTGATACTAAATATCCATATGTCCAAATATGTTAAAAAAAAAAAAACCCACACACACAGGTTTATACAGGGTGTTCTAATTTTTTCACATGACTGTATGTGGACACCATTTTTTTTTTTTTTTTTTTTTTTTAATTGGCATGAAATGTTAACACTTTGTGTGCTTGAGTCACGGAATAATAATCAACTACTGTTTAAGTGCTCATTGGACTGATGCCACTAAATTGCAAACTTTTATGGTCATGTGTAGTTATGCTCGGCTCACAAAGCCTCTCAGCTCTTTCCTCTTGGATGTATCCTGTTGGCTAAAAACAAAACAGCTTATGCTAGACTAACAGTCAGCTGGACCAATGTAAAGCTGCTTTAGTGTTAGCAATATCTGCTTCACCTTCACCTCCATGAAGTTAAAAATCTCAAGCTGCATGCGAGCAAATGACTGCAACAAAAACGTTCACAAAGAAGAGGAACTTTGACAATAAAACTGATAAATCTTGCGAGAAAAGCTATGACCTCACCTGACGGTGTGCGTTTAGTTTGCACCATCTAGTGAACTGAAAACTCAATTGGTTATTGATACCTAAGAGTTTGCAATATTCACACATAATTAATAAAAGATTGATACAGTATGTGCATTCAGGGACTGATGTGTCATTTTGAGTGCCAAGTATCACGATATTGCACCGTATCGATCTCCCCACCACCACCACCACCCCCCTAGGATGAAATGAAACTTTGAACAGAGGTGCCTTAGGGACAATATCCAATAAATCATGATGCTGAATTGTGGTCAAACCACCCCGACCTAATATATAATACGCAAAACATTTAGTTCTCGGTTAACGGCACGATTGTATACTTGTATAAAGATACTGTATTTTTACAGATTTTACACACTTTATATAGTAGGAAAGAAATTAGGCCGGTATTTACTAAAGCTTTACCAATGTATAATAATATATTTTACTTGCATAGAACGTTTGTCAGACAATACATCACAAAGTGCTTTACATTAATTGTAAAAAAAATAACTAAGAAATAATCAAACATAAGAATAAACCAGATACTGCTAATGGGAATAATCTCAACAAAACGGGCAAACAAAGACGTTGATATCATTATTCATCAGCTGTACTTTTATTTTGAAAATGGGGGAAAAAAAAAAAAAAAAAACCTGCACACTTTGTTAACCACAGTTATATCAATACAGTATATCGGCTTCATATAAGTGTTATCCCATATTTCTTGGGTTTGATAGATGCACAATACTCCTCTGATTCTTTTTTTTGTGTGTGTGTGTGTGTGTGTGTCAGTCTTGCATGTGCTGATGCCTTTCTTTTCTTCCACCTGGATAATGGCACTCTATTTGCACATGAACATTGTATGTCACACACCTGTCTCGTGTTTGTTAAGCCTTGTTTGCAGTTTGACTTCGCCTGCAAACATTAAACCTGTCTGCTTCCTCTCACATTTACAGGACCTGAGCCACAGCTCTACAACGTAAACTACAGCCCAGGCGATGGAGCGGTGGGATGTCCAGAGGAGTATGATGAGGTGAGGTGCCTAACAAGAGTCTTCTCTCATATGTGGTCCAGTTCTGCTTTCCATTCTTACTGTTGCCCCAGCAGCACAGTGCGAAGGTCCCAGGCTGAACTCCCTGTGCACTCTCGCTCTTCCCACTGTAATTCAATGAGAGGCTTTCAGAGCTATCATTACTGCTCTTTGAATGCACTATGGACTGAACACCCTGGTTTGGCTGACAGTACACAGCATCTGGCAGCCGAGGATCTTGAGTGTTCCTTAACAAATATTGAATTAGCTGGAATGTGTCTGTATTGTTTTTGCAGTTGTGGTTGGCATATGTGGAATTCCTGTCCTCTCTTGTGCACGAAACTTGTATATTTAACTGTAATTTTTGCTGCCCTCTGCAAACCTGACAGATTTCTTCTGCCTACTGTTGTTTCAGCGGCTTCACTTAGAACAGTATCAGCGCCCCCTTTAGATATAACTTAGAAGTGAATGGAGAGGGAGGGAGGGAGAGAGAGAGTGAAATAACATTTGCAGGTTCCATCTGGAATGTCTCCTGACTTTTTTTTTTTTTTTTTTTTTAAATTGCTTCCCTTTGAGAACATGTTTTTACATATTAATTTCTACTTTCCCCTTTGTGGGACTAATAAAGGATTTTTTCAAACAGTTTCATTTTGTCGTATTAATGATAAAACTGATATTGTTCTTCTATTAAGACAAAGCAGCGAGATTTCTCATACGTTTGACATGTTTCAACTATCATCTGCAGTCTTCTTCAGAAAGTGTCATCTGACATCTGTGACGTGTCATATCAGCCGTTTTATCCTTTCCGTAGGCGTGACCGATTTGACAGATTTGCCAGGTCGGTAACGCTGGATCAAAGAAGCAGTTGAAATCAGGAAGCAAGCCCACAACGCCATGAACCAAGATAGTGGAGCCTTCATGATCTTGCACACCTGGGACTCTCTCCTCCAGAGACCATCGCACGGTGGGAGGCGTCACACCTACGGAAAGGATATTAATGAGCTGATGTGAAACGTCACGAACGTCAGATGACACTTTCTGAAGAAGACTGCAGATGACCGTCAAAAAATGTCAGAGGTATGAGACATCTCTTTGCTTTGTCTTAATAGAAAAACAATATCAGTTTCTAAGAAAGGATTATCTTGTTGGGATTTTTTTCTTCTGTCAGTGTAACTATTAAACCTCTGTCATGGAAGTAGAGATGGAAAAATTTGCTGTAGCGTTGTTGTAATAAAAGCTCATGCAATGTCATAACATTTATTTTCATTGAAATTTGCATTAATTTTGCACCATCATCTTATTTTGATAGTGCTTGAGATGATGATGGTTCATTACTATCCTTTCAGGTTTTGATAACGTGTTGAACAGGTGATAACCCAATTTTAGCAGTTACAGCATTCTCTGTAGTTGTTTTCCTTGCTTGAATGCAGGCCAATGATTCGACTCTTCTGAAACAGAGTAGCAACTTTTCCACAGCTATAGGATGTGTCTTCTGACATGGGTGTTGAAGAAATGAGAAGCGACTCGCTGTACCAGTTAGGGTTAAATAACTTGTGGAAGCCAGCTGAAACATTAATTACTGTAGTAATTATCCAGTTGAAGACTCTTACCTGTTTGTTTAATTAAACCCAGGTGTTTTTTTGTTTTTGTTTTTTTGTTGTTTTTTTTGGCCAGGCAGTGTATACGTTTGTTTTGTATTCTTGGAGAGATTGTGGACCTGCTGGAAGGTAGATCACACGCCTAATTTGGGGGGGAAATGGAGGGGCAAAGCGTCTTGTTGAACACCGGAGTGGCCTAGTTGGTAGAGCATCCGCCCCACAACCGGGAGGTCGTGGGTTGAAGCCCCGGCCAGGTCAACCCAAAGACCATGCAAAAATTTTACTACCTACCTTCTAGTTTGGTGCTCAGCATAATAGAATGGAGGAAGGAAAAGTTGTTTGTGGCGGCGCCTTGCATGGTGACGACCCCTCTGATTCTAGATGTGTTTAACATTGTAGATAGGAGAAATGTAATTTTGTTCTACTGTACATGATTGGCTGTATGGACTGCATGACAATAGAAGTTGTTTTTTTCTTAAATCAAATTGTTTGACGTATTACATGTTAGAATTAGTTTTCAAATGCAAACAAATAATTAATAGCTAGAAATAATCATGTTGAGAGGTGCTTTTATAACATCCCTTCGCCCTTTTAGTTGTGAAGTTTTTCTTTTACTTTTTAAACCTGTTTGCATCTCTGATCCAGAACCGTTACAGTAGCTGTTTACTGGAAAGCATAAGTGGAATTTCAAGGGAAGCTTTTGCTTGTTTAAAGTAGACACCACACCTGTGTCCACCACCCCCCCCCCCTTTAAGTTTCTGGCAAAAGGGGTTCCTCTCACTCAATGGCTTTGCTGTTCTGTCCCTGTTTGCTTTCAAAACAGGCAAGGTGAGGCTGTTCAGCTGGAGTCGACCGTAGGAGAAAAGCAACGCCGCGTCCACATTTCTCCTGTTATTTGATATTTTCTGTCATAGTCTACTTGAACATTTTTATCTTGGATTATAATTTTTGACAGGAACATAAATTTTTGTACTCTTCATAAATGTCTTTTTTTTATTGTTTTGTCAAATCTCCACTTCCTCTCAGCTGTTGCAGCTTATTAGCCTGCTTGTTTTCTGTTGGGAGACAGACAGTTAAGGCGGGCTGTTGTGATATATAGTCCTGTATCAACTTAAAAGATTTCCAACACTGCTTAAGGATTTATAGCAGAACACTAGGCCAGGAAGTGAAGCTAACAAGTCAGAGGGGTTTTTTTGTTTTTGTTTTTTCAGCTGATCGTGTGCTGTTTTCTCAGGACTGATGGTCTCTTTTAGTGACAGATTGGGCATTATAGCTGACTTCTCTTTCTCTTTGGACTTTGTCTGTCTCCTCCCCTCTGACCACCCAGTGGAGCTGAACGAAGTACAACGGTCTTTTCCAATTTCACCAACATACTCTCTTTCACTCCCTCTGAGAGTGGAGGTGAGGGAGGATTAGTAGGAGTTATTAGCAGGCTCTCATGGCAGATCAACTTTCCAGTGTGTAAGCTTGTTGAGAAAATGTTTTTTAGTATGGTTGATGCCCCTTTCAGCCCCACTTCTTCTGACATTCCATGTAGACTGGTACGTAATGCTTTCCAGCCTGACTCACCTTTGCCTCATTTTGCTTCACAGCTCTGATATCTGATTTGTTTTAAGTTCCTAATAGCTTGACATGCACTTTTTGGCATGCATGGTAAGCATTTGGAATGTGTTGGAAAACTGCAAGCTTTCTCATTTTGTTTGCACTTGTTACTTAGAGGTGTTGCTGTGGCAGGTTTTTCCTGGGCAATTCTATCTAAAATGCTGCAGATTGTCTGTGAAGTCTTGTTTAAGCTGTAGGATTTGTTTGGTTGTTGATGTCCCTAGGAACTGGCTAGACATGTAGTCAAAACAGAATGAATTTTAACATGTTGACATGTAGATTTGTTGGCTGTTTTGCTTTACATGTATGGGGGAAGAAATCTTGATTTCATACACCATATGTGCATTTTTGTTACTAAAACAAATAAATGCAACTACAGCCATAGTATTTTTTTCTCCAATTTTTTGATGACTACTTCTAAATTTCTTTTTTCTCATAGTTTTGTAATCTTTTCCCATAAAAAAGCAACTTTTCACCTAAATTAGTAACTGTTCTTTTAAATGTGCAACCCTCATTAAGATTGAACCTTCTGAATGTGGGGGTAGAGGCTAGTTCCATGTCAAAAATCATATTTAACATCAGTCCTGGGAAAGTGCAAATTTAATCTGAGCTGGACTGATGGCCCACAGTTTGCACAAAATTGAGTTCTATTAAAAAAGAAAAATAGACGATGTAGTTAGACATTTTGCAAATGTGAGATCTTCATTCTATTGAATGGCCTTAAAAGGATCTCTTAAAGCAGTGTTTTTCAACCAGGATTCCCTGGAATGTTCAGGCTTCTGTGGGAAATTTTCTAATTTGACTTCTTAATTGGTCAAAAAAATTGAAAATACTTTGCCGTTGTTGTCCATGGGTGGATGGGTGCCTACAGAACCGATGCACAATGGAAAATTATTTGCTTTTTTTTTTTTACCAATTAAGGAGCGAAATTAGAAAATTTCCCACAGAAACATGAAAGTTCCAGGGAACCCTGTTTGAAAAACACTGTCCTAAAGTCTTAAGTTTAACATCTTGATAGCTGCAGATATCCTGTTAATACTTCTGTACTATTTTCCATTATACTGTTGAGTTGCATGTTTAGTGTCGTTTCTGTTGCTGCAGCAAAATGAGGTGACAGACAGTGCTTACCTGGGCTCTGAGAGCACTTACAGCGAATGTGAGACCTTCACTGATGAGGACACAGGGGCCCTTGTACCACCTGAGATGCATGAGGATGTGGAGACAGACAGTGGCATCGAGGCTACGCTGCACGACCCTGAAGATGGTGGAAATAGGTTGGTATATATTTTCCAACGGCTGTGTGCCTTTCTAAACTTAAAAACATGCTTGTTTTCTGGCACTATACAGTGTAAATCCTCTGTATGTTTGAGATTGAAAAAAGTTGTTATAATCGGTATAATGTACTTATCTAGAACCCAAGATTGTCATATTGTTCTAGAATTTACCAAAAATATGCTGAATATTTAACCATGGGTTGTCCCTGTTACTCCCCTCCATTGACTACGCCATACATCACATGATTTATGAGCTTTACACTTGAAACATTGGATCACTCAGGTTCTTTCTGGGTCACCAGACAGGTAGATTAAATGAAGCAATACGCTGCCACCACGATATTTACTCTGTGCCTTCCCTTCCCATGGGTGCATCATGTCAAATGTTATATTGCTTTGCTCCTGTGTTTGATTTCCTTAACTTTTGTCTATTAAGCAGAGGCTGTTCTATCCTCGTACACCATGTCTTGTCACAGAGTATAAAAACTCCAAGGACATTTGCTGTCCATGTCTGAAACGGAAAGCTCAGATATATCTTGGAATCTCTGCAGTGTAAGCACAGGAAGCCTCAAACATAGAAAGCCCTTCGAGCATGTTTTACAACCACTGCAGACTGTCTCTGAGTGAAAAGAGAGTTCTACTAATTTTCTCTGAATTCTCAAGTTGTGATATTAGTAGTTTGTGGTGACAGTAGGAGAGATGTTTGAAATGTTTTGGAGTTACAAGGATTGGACTTCCTGGTGTGTTTTCAGTAACAAAGTGAGATTCAATCGACCCTGTTTACATAGTCACAAGTAAACAGATTACTGGAGTAAACCCATACAGGTAATAAATGGCTTATGGTGTTTACATGCACCGAGTAACCCACCGGAGTGGTGGCTCAGTTGGTAGAGCATCCGCCCCACACCCGGGAGGTAGGGGTTCAAATCCCAGCCGGGTCATGCTGAAGACCATATAAAAGTGGAACTTCCTGCCATCCAGCTTGGTGCTCAGTAATAATGGAATGGAGGAGGGAAATCTGTGGCGGCGCCTTGCATGGCAGCGGCCCTCTGATTCTGCACTGGGGTGTGTGTGATTGACACTGTAGATAGGTAAAGCACAATCTCGTTCTACTGTACATGATTGGTTGTACGGTTGAATGACAATAAGGGTGATTTAATTTAAACTGTTTATTGGGCAGATCAACTAAGTGTGTTAATATGTTTTCTCATAAACCGATAATGGCCTTTAACTGATAAAGGTAACCAGATTACTCTGTTTACATGACAGTTTGAATAATCAGGTAACTCCAGAAAGCTGATTATAATCAGTTCACTCATGACCATGTAAATGTGGTCATTGTCAATGTGTTATTTATTTGAGTTGAGATGAACCTTTATTGAACCACAGATGGTGAAATTTTGTTATTACAGCAGCTAAAAGATACAGAAAGCAATATAGGGAACAAAAGAACAAAAATATACTCACTAAAAACATGTAGCTTAATCTGGCAGTGTGTCAACAATGAAATATAGTTTAGAATTTGAAGTACAGAAATGAACACAAACTTTTTATATCCAGATTCAAGTTTTTATTTTTATGCAGTTAAGTTCAGTAGATGGGTTTTGTCCACTTTAAAAAGAAGTTAAGGTATCCCACATCAATCACATGAATGTTCCCCAACAAATGTTTTTAAAACCTTAAAAGTGGCTCCCTTTTACTCACATCAGTGCAGTTCTTGCTTGTGTAATTCATTTGAAATCAGGCATCTACTGCCACCACTTTTTTGGGGGAGGTGGGGGGTAAATGCACAGATGGAAGCGCAGTGCTCGTGGCTTCATCTGCTGACCGTGTGACCTGTCTGTCCGGGTTGATGATGGATTGGAGTGGTCTGCCTGACATGGCTGTGTTTAGACTTCCTATTCCATGAGTGAGCCTTGAATTCCAGGAAATGTTGAGTTGGCTTATTTAAAAATGTTCCTCCAGTTTTTTTGTCAAGGACTGATCTGAGTCTCTCGCCTCTGCATCTAGTCATGCCATGGATGTAACATTACTGACTGGAACTTGACCCTCTGACTTGATTACTTCATGGCCTTTTTATATTGTTTCATTTCAACAGTCCATTTATCAAAAAGGTGGAATCTAAATAATGACCAGTTCAGCAAAATAGTTGTGGTTTGGTGTTGAGGAAAAAAATGTATATTTACACAGTCTAAACCTTTTAATCCTTTAAAATCTTAGACGCACTCTAGTGGCTCTAAAACCACCTCAAAAACAAGAGTGTATTGCCCAAAATAGTATATTGTGGCTTTTTATACACACAAAAACTTTCATTGCCTTAGAATTGTTTGGAAAGAGGTTTTATATCTTTCACTTAATTAAGTACGCATGCATCTATGAATATTCTTATTAGCTCCACCCATACTTCCACCCACCAGTAGCAGGAAGAAGATGAGGACATTGTACAAGGCTCTGAGAAAGCAATCTAACTTGAAGTATCGTCGTAGGTGAACCTGCAGAAGGACCATTTTCCCAAGGATCTCCCCAGCTCACTTTGAGTCTGTCCCATGTGGGAGTGAAGGAGGTGAGCAGGCGGCCCCACCGGACCGCCGGCCACCAGTGAGCTGCTCGGCAGTCCCCGCCCACCAGCTGGCCTCCTTCACTCCCACACAGGAGAGATTCAGAGTGAGCCGGGGAGATCATCGGCGAGCGGGCAACCAGAGATTGGCAAGGAGCCCTCCAGCCTCTATCCAGGACCAGGCAGCGACTCTCTGCTCCACCAAGAATGATCCTTCCGCAGGTTCATCTATGACGATACTCACTCCGGCCGTTGCATCACGCCCCAGGGCTGTCTCCCCTGGCATGCAGGGTAAAATGCAGGCTGCAAACCCGTGTCCTCTCCAGTATTTTAGCCGGGACACTGAAGTTTTCCCAATAAAATTAATCATTGCCGTCATATTTTCATGTCTGTGGGTAAGACATGTATTTTAAAAGAAGAGGATTTCTTGCTCACACAGCCAAAAACTGAACACATGAAAGCGCCAAGGTGCTGATTCCTCAGTGCCTATGGCAGGGAGGCATTGTGTGTGTGTGTGGGGGGGGGGGGGGGGGGGGGGTTGTAAAATAAAGTGTACTGCCTCCTGTACTGGCCCGGCATAGTTATTACAGTACCTTTTTCCCAGCTCGAGTGACGGTAAAGGTGAGGTAAATTTGTGTTTATTTTGATAACAAAGCCATATGTGGAGATTGTGCCAAATAAAAATTCAATAAAATATGGCGATACAAGCCTTTAGTTCCACTTAATTTTGTCCAGGAAAGTGGAAAAATTGATGACCGACAGATACAACCAACCACACACACACACACACACACACAGACGCAATGAGTGATTACTGTATGCCTCTCTGTTTCCCCGAGGCATAGTAGTCTGCCATTTTTCCCAACTAGTAAAAAGCTGAGCTCCTGCTTGCTCCTTGGCTCCTCCTGCTTCCCCTGAGAGTAAAGTAGGGGTCTCCTTGCTTAGCCTGATTGGTTATAACATTAACCAATCAGGCTAATCAGGAATAGTTGAGTAGCTAGAAACGCTCTGTCCAAACTCATTTTTTTGGGGGGTGGGGGCATTGCTTAACTGGAAATTCATAGGAGAAAAACACAAACTTGAGAGTTGGGACTGATTTTGCTCTTGATATGTCTTGTAAGTCACAAAAACATGTTAGACATGTTAACAATGGGGAAAAAAAAACGTGATTTTTGGAGTGTCACTTAAAGCGACATGACATTTAAGACTAACCATTGTACAGGGCCGGGTCTCAGCCTGGTTGTGATGTTCTGAATCCGTTCAATTCCATTTTATAAGGTCCCAGTTTGATTCGATTTTTGACCAGTCAGTTAGTGATATTTCAGTTAGAATGCCAATTTTGATTGCATCTGAAAGATTGTCAGTAAAGAGAAAATGCTGTAAATTTTACACAAAGCCTTCTAACTGGGTGCATTATGAGTAGTAATTGACCCCAAAGCAACTACAGTACCTTAATGTACTTTATGCTAAATTGTTTGGATTTTTTTCAAACGATTGCCATTACCAGTCGGTGCTTACTTTAGTGCAAAGATGGTGAGCTTGTATCATTTGATAAATCTAGTCAACAGCCCTAAATATACAAGTTGGTTGGACATTATGAGGAGCTTCACATTTTAAATTCAATCAAAAAGAAACCCATGGGAATTAAACACATCTAGTGTAAAATGTAATCAGTATCTCAGTAGTACCTTCGCAAAATACCAGAGTTGTTTTTTCTGCAGTATTTTACCTCCAAAACATGCAGGTTAGGGATATGGGGCGCTTGCGCACGCAGCGACCGGCAGCTGGTGGCTTGTCACCAGACTGCAAAACAAATCTACCTACGGGTACAAAATAAGTAATTAAAAAAAAAAAAAAAGTCACAACTTTGGACTGGCATCTGCAGTCTTCCTCAGACGCCAGTCGAAACATGTAAAGGTAAAAACATCTCCTCCTTATCCCTGTCTGAAATATAAAAAACTAATAATTGAAAAAGACAGAATGAATCTCTTGAACTACTAGAACATAGTTTAGTTTCAATTTCAATCTTCTTTTTTTTTTTCATGAGAAGCTGAGGCAACTATTGCTAACACTTAAGCAACTCAACATCGCTTCAACTGATTTTCTTCTAGTGTAACATTTGTGTTTGTTTTTGTCAGGATAAATCAGAAAAAATGGTGTTGGTGATGACTCTGCATGGAGAGACTGTTAAATGCATTAAATATCAGGTTGTACTAAATTGATGCACCATTATTCACTGTCATAAAGCACTATTTTTTTTTATACTGAATTTAATAAAGTATTTATTTACATTCACATACCGTATATAAGGTGGCGGTGCATGAACACACACAGTGGAGAAAGCATTAACAGAGAGGGAAAAAAACGGTATAACCAATATGGGCAAAATTATATTGGTCTGAGGGTCTGAATGTCCATTTTGATTATTTTTTTTTTGCTTAATCACTCAACTGTAGGTCACATTGCCTACCCCTACTTTAACAAGTGTTGATGAGCAGTGCCTCCATCTTGAATTTTGACTTTGTAGCTGCTGTTGCAAATATCTGGTGGAGGCCAGATCTTGCAAGACTAGCAACAGTAAGGCTTCACACATGAGAAAATTTTTTTAAAATATATACAGCGGGGGGCAGTGCGGTGGCGCAGTGGTTAGCACTGCGGCAGCACAGCAATTCACCCTTGGCTGGGGGATCCTGGGTTTGATCCCAGCCCCCGACCAACAGTGATCTGTATGGAGTTTGCATGTTCTCCCCATGTCTGCGTGGGTTTACTCCTGGATTTCTCCGGGATTTCTCCGGTTTCCTCCCACATGCCAAAAACATGCAAGTTAAGTTAATTAGCATCAACTGGAGATTCTAAATTGTCCTTAGGTATGACTGAGAGTGAATGGTTGTCTGTCTCTCTGTGTTGGCCCTGCAATAGACTGGCAATCTGTTCAGGGTGGACCCTGCCTCTCACCCAAAGATGCTGGGATAGGCTTCAGCCCCCCGCGACCCAAAAAGGATTAAGCAGGAGAAGATGGATGGATGGATGGATATACAGCAGGAAAAATAAGTATTGAGCCCGTCAACATTTTTCCTCATTAAACATATTTCTGATGGAGTCATTGACCTGAGATTTTCACCGGATATCAGTAACAACCCAAATAATCCATACATACAAAGAAATCAAGGCAACTGTGTTCCTATTTGATAGACCATTCACCCCACAACCGGGAAGTTGGAGGTTCAAGTCCTGGCCGGGTCATACCAAAGACCATATAAAAAATGGTACTTCCCACCTTCACACTTGGTGCTCAGTGTAATAGAATGGGGGAAGGAGAAGGCACCTTGCCATGCAAGGCAGTGCCCCCTCTGATTCTACATGGGATTAACTTTGTAGATAGGAGAAACATAATTTCGTTCTACTGTACATGATTGGCTGTATGGACTGAATGACAATAGAGATGGCTTCTTCATCTCCATGCCATCCTATCCCCCATCAGTGCAAATTAATTTCAGATGGTTAAGTCCTGACTAATAACCTTTAAAAAGGTCTCTGAATATTAGATTTTCACACCACAAAGAACTCATGATGGGTAGAAGCAAAGAGCTCTCTCTAGACCTTTGCAACCTTATTGTTGCAAAACCTAATGATGCCATTGGTTACAGGTGCATTTCTAAACTGCTCAATGTTTCAATGAGCACTGTTGGAGCCATCATTCGGAAGTGGGAAGAACATTTTACCATAAACCGACCAGGAGCTCCTCGCAAGATTTCTGACAGAGGGGTCAAAAGAATTATCAAGAGTTATCTAAGAGCCAAAGACCACTCATGAAGAGTTCTAGAAAGACCTGGAGTTAGCAGGTACTGCTGTTTATTTAAAAACAAACAAACAAAAAAACAATAAGTAATGTACTCAACTGACATGGGCTCTATGCCTGCTGACCTCGCAAGACTCCACTGCTGAAGAAAAAGCATGTTGAAGCTTGCTTAAAGTTTGCTGCACAACAAGCCAGTAAAATACTGGGAGAATATAGTATGGTCATATGTGACCAAAATTGAACTTTTTGGATGCCACAACACACAGTATGTTTGGAGGAGAAATGGCACTGCACATCAGCCCCAAAACACCATACCAACAGTGAAGTTTGGAGGTGGGAGCATCATGGTGTGGAGGTGTTTTTCAGTATATGGTGCAGGCAGACTTCATATAATTGAAGGAAAGGTGAATGGACAAATGTACAGAGACATCCTTGATAAGAACCTGTTGCCATCTGCCAAGATGCTGAAGATGAAACAAGGGTGGACATTTCAGCAAGACAGTGATCCCAAACACACAGCCAAGGAAACTCAAGTGGCTCCAGAGAAGGAAAATAAAACTGCTAGAATGGCCCAGTCACCTGATCTGAATCCAATTGAAAATCTATGGAACAAACTGAAGATCAGAGTTCATAGAAGACACCCACGGAACCTTCAAGATTTTAAAGACAGTTTGTGTGGGGAAAAATGGGCTAAAATCACTCCTGAGCAATGCCTTTGCCCATTTTCTCCATACAGGAGGCATCTGGAAGCTGTTATTGCCAACAAAGGCTTTTCTACTAAATATTAAATGAATTTCACCAAGCATGTTCAATACTTATTCCCTGTGTCATTCCACTTTATTAAATATAACTTGTTTTGTGAACACAGTCGCCTTGATTTCTTTGTATGTTTGAATTACTTGAGGTGTTAGTGATATCTGGTGAAAATCTCAGGTCAATGGCTCCATCAGAAATGTTGAATGAGAAAAATGTTGTGTTCAATACTTATTTTCAACACTGTGTATGTATATTGAATTTGTTCAAATGAAGCTCGATTCGAATCAGTGCTAAAATTTTAATAAGACATTTAAAAAACAGCATCTTTACCATTTAACCTAATTTGTGGAGTTAACCTTAGGGTCTGCAGCCAAAGAGGTATTAAGAATAGCAGTATTTGCACTGTACTGGGGATTAGGAATCTAACAGGATTAGCCTCTCCCTCGTCCGTCCTACTCCTGTGTCACCACACAGTCGGCCCTTGGACAGTGAGTGTTACTGTCTGTTGGCTGTTGCTTAGTCAAATCTGATTTAGACACTCACAGTCCCCCATTAACCAGGGCAGCCTTAAGTGTACGGACTGACAGACGATGCAAAAACCCTCGTGCGACACTGGATTTTGGCAGCTTTTTAAGACAACAGAAGGGTCTGTAATAAGAAGGCTCAACTTTTTTGTTCTCTCCAAACTGGAGAGTTGTGGTTTTGTTTTGAATTGGTGTTACCTGTGAAACTTCAGGATTCCACTCTGGTTGTCAGGAGTTTTAACTCCAGTTGCACCGAGGCTTGTACGCCAGGGCAGCGGAGCACATTTAAAAATGCGTTCCCTTTCTTCACCATCCCTCAACATGGGGCTACGTAATAAGAACCTGAGTAAAGGGTAAGTAACTTAAAAACTGCTGATGTTGCTGCATGTTACAAAGACTTTTTTTCTGGGTGTTCACTGTAAAAGGAACCGTTACCCCATATGAAGCTAGAGGATCATTTTTCATGGTACGTTTTCTAACAAGCAAAGGTTGTGTAAACTGAAAATTTGTCCTTCAGTGACAGACAGCCTTCAGAATTTTCAGTCAGTGCTGGAAAAAAAAATCTATCATTTGACAGATTACAGAGGGTGATCTAATTAAAGTCAGTTAAAATAGATTATGACAGAATTTTTACAAGCCTGTCAAAATGACATAGCAAAATCTAGTGCAACCTCTGCTCACAAGTCTTCTTTTTCAGTATTTTGTTTCTTAAAGTAACTGATTTATCTTTGAATCAGGCATCTGGTCATATGCTGAGAAAGCAGGCTATTGTGTTGAGTTACACATTCTCATCCTGTGTGGTGATAACAGGGCATGCTCACTGTCTGTGTAAAGATTGTAAAACAGATTAAGGAGTTTCTTCTCTCAGATAAACTCAAATTAGCCCAAATTTAAGACCAGCATTTCAGAGTTTTGTTAAGCTTCATAAGATAACCAGCTAATAACTGCGAAGGCCAAAGTCACAGCTCTTTTCAGAAGCCTGACCCAGTTAAACACCACAAAGGCTGCTCTCACATGTCTCAGGGGTTGCCATCAAGGTTTTGCATTACAACTGAGGCTTGAGACATGTTGTTACAGCCAAAGCAGACGTTGGGATTAATGTGAATTAACAGATTACCCTCAGAGACAACTGATCGAATTTGTCCAGACTGTAGCTTGTTTAGGAGAGAGATTAATTGTCCTCCTTTTGGGTTTACTCTCCAAACTTCCAGACTTATTTGTTTATCCCAATTTGTTTGTTGTTGGGTTTTTTTTGTTTGAGAATATGGTAATAAGCCTTTTTAATGCACTGTTGGATGTTCATGTTTGACAGTACAGACATTTCCCCTCAGTTTCCTATTTTTGGCTTGTAGCTAAAGCTAAATGTTTTTGTGGTACACCCTCAAGCATACTCTGTAACGTTGTCATGTATTTTTGTGTCCGTCAGGTTTTCCCTGAACTCTGAGCTCCATAACCACTCCCTGGTGACGGTCATCGGAGGAGAGGAGGAGCACTTTGAGGACTTTGGCGAAAGTAATACCTCAGAGCTGTTGTTGGAGAGCAACGTGGAAGGGCCCGGGGGAGAGGACGACTCTCATCTGACTTCATCCCCCGAGCAGGTCAATGGCTCATCACTGCTCTCTCCCAGGTATGAGCTTGTTTTCCCCCACACAATTAAATCCTGTCTGACAAAACACTGAGGACAGCTTTTACATGATTTAGTCAGAAGTACATGTAAATATTTTACATGTTTTGCCATAATTCTTTAGGATTCCCTTGGCAAAACTGACTTACATATTTGCATTGAGCTATAAAAACAACTCTTTCCTTTTATCTGTCCCTCAAGATAAGAGGTGAGACTCTCACATTCTTGGAAGTATTGTATTTAGAGAAAATGTGTCTGTTTCAACAAAGACATTGAGGTCAGCTGTTGATAACATCTATCTGGAGGCATCACTCCCACCCCTGTCTGTGTTTTCGGGGGGGTGGGGGGGATGATAAAGGAGATGGAGTTTCTTCAGGAGCATTCTCATGGTTACAGAGATCAGGAAAATATGGATATATGTGAATAACTGCTGCTGCTTTTCCTGTGCTGGATGGTCATTGGTATTGTTTTCAAAGACGCTATCTAACATGGATGCATTCACATGGCCACTGTTTGGTGTTTTGCCGTGTGAATGCAAACGGAGTATCCAGCGGACCAAAGGGCGGACGTGCCCTTCTGCATTTGTGTAACCACAGCAACACACAGTGAGAAGAGAAAGTCGCGTTTACTGTAAAGGTGCCTTCACATCAAACGTGAACGGGCAAACTTTTTGCGCAGCACAGTTACATTATAACTCGATGTAAATACATGAAAAGACATTAATTCACCGTCTGGGTGAGATACAGACAGGTGAAGTTGCCACTCACCTGAAAAAGTTATCCCTGTTGAAAACTTGATGTGTGTTTCCATGGCAGCACGTCCGTGGCAGGAATCCATGGGCAAATAAATAAATCCAACACCCCGATTCAGCTGAAGAGGTCCCAGTTCTTCAGCCTCCATTTTGGGTAGAAAATAACAATAAAGTCAACCTCGCGGATCCAAGAAATACTTTTACCGGAGAAAACCGAGGAGAAAAGTTTTAAAAAATGTCTCTTGGAGTAGTGAGTAGTGAGGAAATGCAGGCTCTGATAGATATTTGGTCTGAGAACCAGATTTCTCAGCTGCTTGTGGCTGCACATAAGAACACCAATGTTTGTTTTTAAAACGTTTAGCGACTAGGGCTGAAACGATTAGTTGACATTATCAATGACGTTGATAATAAAAATTTGTCGACAGACATTTTTATTGTCGACAAATCGTTTAATTATAAAGTTTATATGTATGCCGCAGTTCAGCTGTAACCAGCAGGAGCAAGCTCCATTTAACCAGAACTGCAATGCACGACTGGAACTGCTGAGGGCAGTAGCGCCTCTGTTGTCCAGCATGCGTGAACAATTTCCAGCGAAGAAGAAGAGGAGCACAGCATGGCGAGGCGTGTGTTGTGTTTTGTTTTCGCGGTTGTTACAGAGTTTAAGCGCAAAGTGGCTGTATGTGTCTCTCCAACGCAGAGGAAGGAGAATAAAGACCTACTGTTAAGGTATTGACGTGTGCGCCGTGTCTAACTGGCTGCGGAACCTACCTAGAGCAAAGCCTGTTACCACCTAACGAGCCAGGCTAAAATACAGACATTTTAGTTTTAATTCACAGGGAGTCCCGGGAGCCACATTACCTTCTGCAAGGGTAGCGAGTAAAGAAAGTTAGCACCACTTTTTTTCAATGGCCAACTATTTCAAGCTTTAGAAAAATGACAATACTGTTAGTATGTGCTGTTAATGTTAGTTTACCTGTTTGACAATAAGCTCTCTGGTTGCTGAGGGTTGAGCTGTCATGGCTAACGTGTTGAATGCAGTGACTGAATTGCAGGAGTCGCTATTGCTTTTTCATCTTTGTTAATATTGGCCCTCATTCTGAATATTTGTTACACTGTGTCCAGCTGAGACAAAATGGCATTTAAATGCCTCCTGCCCACAGGAGACGGAACATTAAGAGGTATTAAACAGTGGCTGAGGTAAAATATACAGCCCCAACAAGAAGCAGAGATGGACATGAGAAAAATAAGCGTGACTAGTTGAAAAAAATACAGTACTTGTTAGATTAGTTGGCCGTCCATCCATCCATCTTCTACTGCTTAATCCTTTACGGGTCGCGGGGGGTGCTGGAGCCTATCCCAGCATCTTTGGGCGAGAGGCAGGGTACACCCTGGACAGATTGCCAGTCCGTCGCAGGGCCAACACAGAGAGACGGACAACTATTCACTCTCACAGTCATACCTAAGGACAATTTAGAATCCCTAATTGATGCCAATTAACCTCACCTGCATGTCTTTGGCCTGTGGGAGGAAACCGGAGTACCCGGAGTAAACCCACGCAGACACGGGGAGAACATGCAAACTCCATACAGAAGGGTCACCGATGGTCTGGGGGTGGGATCAAACCCACGATGGTCAAGGGTGGAATCGATCCCATGACCTTCTTGCTGTGCTGCCACTATGCTAACCACTGCGCCACCGTGCTGCCCAGATTAGTTGGCAACTAAAATAATCTTTCGTTGCAGCCCTATTAGCGACATGATGATGGCACGGGGGTTTATACAGACAGCAGAGCTTTTCGTTTTTATTTGTTTGTGGCAGATAAACACCTTGGCTAAAGGAAACGGTGTTATGCTGAGAATTGCTCACTTGCCGAGAATTGCATCCTATTGTCGAATAAACATAATTTACAAGAGCTAATAACAATTTTTACTTCTAAAAATGTATAATGGGTACTCCTAAAAATGCACAAATGGTTACAAGCCTGGCTGTAATGTTATATTTTATAGTTTTGGTGGATGGGATGCAATTCTTGGCAAGCAAGCAATTCTCGGCGTAACACTAGATTTCCCTTTTTGGTCCTGGCCAATCGATGAGCCGGATTTCTCTTCTTCACTGAGATTTTTTCTTCCTGGTAAGTGGTGGCATCGGCTACGGCACCACAAACGAGCAACTGTTGTAACTGCATGACGTTGTCCAAGAAGTTTGATCCTCTTGAGTGAAGTGCTGTGTGAATGCAAACCAAACGAAGGTGTGAAAATTCTCGCCATCCCCCCACTGGGTCGAACTGAGACTCCTGGACTATCCTGGTGATTGCAGCCTAACAGACTGAAGTGCATGTTTGGTTGTATTGAGTTCAGGCAGGTTGAGAGAGCTTTGCTCCTGGGCTGCTAGTGTAGATTCTAGTGTTACAGTCTGTTTATGTCCCCTCTTATTTCAGTAGCCAGGCTCATATTTCACTGTTTTCCTGCTCAAGTCTTCTTTGGAATTGGACAATCTAAGCTGGATAATGTGGAATTCCCACTAGGTTGATATTACTGTGATTTGCATTGCCAGGAAGCTTTTAACAGCCAGCTGCCTCGTTCTTCTAGTCCACCAAATGAAGAAATTATTGGGTAAAGCAGGATTGACACTAATTCTACTGTTACAGTCACAACTGTGCAATACTTGAAGTACAGCACAAGTGTCGGTCCCTACTGTTTTGTTAAAGTAATTATTATCATTAAAGATGGGCATGGAGAAAATTACTTAATTGTATTCGTTGTACTTCATAGTGTTCATTGTATAGTAAATCCTGTATCTGTGCATTTATAGATATAACAAACAATCCTCATGTACTGTATATTTAAAAGTGGTAGACAAGGATGTTGAATACTCTTCTTGATTTGGCAAAACTAAAGATTTTTATAAATTATTAATTGGACCAAATGTTAAGTCATTCAGCTATACTGGTTAAGCAGTATAGAGTCATGTTAAAGATTACCAAGATTTCAAATCATGAATATAAGCAGGTTTTGACATCAGCACCAGCCAGCAAGCCAAGAATAAGATAGTCACAAATTTATGGGAAACCCCCCCCCCCCCACAAAATTGCATGAAAAATGAACAGATTTATATGAATAGTCAAAAATTTTAATGTGAAAAAGCACAGTTCTATTCGTAATCTTGCAGATTTACAAAACTTCAACACTTAATGATTAAAAAAGATATTTAATTTAAAATTTGTGGAAGAACTCACTAGATTACATTGGCCCTGAATTTATGATGAACAAAACATTTAATTTTAAGAAGAGTTGCAGATATACAGTATAACTTAAAAAAATCACAAATTTGCAAGAAAAAAACAAGGGCTAGTAAAAAGTTGCTAATTTACAGAAAACTGGCAGTCTTCTGAATGAAAGTTTCATATTTTACTTGAGTTAAGTAAAACAAGATTCCAAGTGTAAAGAGAGTGAAAATGTTGAGTGGCAACTAACTGTGGAAATCTAGCGGTCACAGTGGGTGGTGAGCACACACATTAATGCCAAGCCCAGAGGAAAGTGAACTATAGTGAAGGAAATCCATGGAAGCTGAAAGCGTGAGCTTCACACTTATCTTGACCGTCAGTTTATGACGAATGTTATTAGTGTTTGATTGCTACGATTACATGGAGATGGGTATTGTTAACAGGTTCAACTCTCCAAAGAAAAATGGTGCTGAAACTGCCCATTTCAAACACTTGATGAACTGATGCATTGTTCAAATGTCTAGAATGAAATAAATGAGGATCAGTTTTTAACAATAATTAAAATCACATCTATGAATTAAAAGATGAATTAAAATTGCAAGCAATTATAAAAGGGTCCGAGCAACTCCATACATTGCCAGACCTCAAGCAACTGCCATGTGAACACATTTCCATACAGTGAAGCAATTTACTCAACTGCAGCTTTATGGGAGGTTTAAAAAAACGTTTCCAGCCTGGTGTGCAACAACCTGCTTTGCTACACTGCCCAAGATTAAAAAGTAGAGAAATTCAAAAAACAAATCGGGAACTCGAAAAGGTTTGACATCTGGCTAAGACCGGTTAGTGTATCTATTCTAAAGGGAACTGCAGCATTTGTGTCCCCTTTGAAAGTCCTGCCGCTAATCAAGTGCCCAGACAGGAACCCCTTAGTCATACAAAAAGCCTAATACAGTGTTAACAGCAGCTCTGACCTTTAAAATCCATACAAAACTGTATTCTGTAACAGAATATATGCCTACAGATCAAGTGTAAATTATGAGTGTGGTACAGTAGGTCCTCTTTAAAATAAAGAAGCTATATGTGAAATATTTCCAAGTTGAAGTGAAATCTGCTGGGTGGTTAGACAGGAAAAACACACAAAAAATAGCTGCATCCCACAAACTTCACCCACTCAGTGAGAATGCGTCACCACGTTTTGAGCCAATCCCCGTTGCATGTTTTGCTGCTGCCTACGCGTGCACACACATCATCTACATATCACCACACTGAGAACATGTACACTTGCTGTCGCTTTAGCTCTGCATTACACGAGTGTACATCGGCGTAGGCATCATTTAACAAAAGTGTTCTTTCACACCGTCAGAAGAAAACGGCTCAGTGTGACGGTGTGTATGGCTGAGGGGTGACTCTGTCATGTAGTGCAGCCTTTCTGCCTAGATAAACTGAAACATGTGCCAGTTTGTTGCATAATTCAGGTCTGACTCTCTGTGAATGAACAATCAGCTGTAGAGGTGCAGCAAAGAAGGGACAAAGTTTAAATCGGCTTGAGTTTCCCATGACATTGATCGCCAAGTTTCTGGAAAAACACTGAGGGAACGGAACATTTTTTTTCCCTAAACATCATCTTGTATTTTCATAATGTTGTCACAGTGGTTAAAAAAACGACAACTTCCCATAGACTTGGATTGTGATTGCTAAAGCATTCCATATTCAGATGGTGTCGCATCAAATGATCTGTTAATGTAAAGGTAGACTCAACGTATAAAGAGAGAAATATTTTAACAAGGTGTAAAGTGAATTAAACTGTGTTTAATGCTGTGGAGTGATCCAAGGACTCAACCTTTTTGGGGTTTTGGCATCTGAGGAAAACGGATCACCACTCTTTGTATAGAAATATTTTGTCTCCTTACGCTGTCACAACACGTCACAGCCACCTTGAAGTCTGTTTCACATCACCTCCAACTTTAACCCCCCACACACTTTACTCTCTCAAACTCTCCTGTGACTTTTTTGTTTATCTGATGACCCCCCCCGCCACCCCAGAGGTGTCCGGCCCCGCCTGAGCACGCTCACGTCTGATCTGTCACTCACCCATACCTCCCTTCCTCCTCTTCCTCCTCTTTTCCTCTCTCCAGTGCTCCCGTTTCTCTCCCTGACTGCTTCCAGAGCTTCCTCAGGGAGGAGGCGCTGGACTTTTTCTGTAGCCAGTGTCACAAACAAATAAGTCGTCTCGAGGACCTCTCCACTCGCCTCACTTTCCTAGAGCTGACTAGGTAACACGTCACTCACCGTCTCCCCCGGCCATAGGCTGCGTGGATGTGTTTGCAGTGCTGATTAGATGCAGTGTCACGCATGTTGTCATAGTGCATGCTGTGTCGGACTAGCAAAAAACATGGTGTGTGCGGTTTGTTAGGAAGCACGTAAACGACATAGTTACTGTGTGGGTTGTGTCTCACACCGTTCCCAACCTGCCTTCACCTCCACGTTCTTTTGTTTTTAGTTGCTGTGTTAGCTTGTAGAGTTTTTGTTGGGAAAACATGTTTTCAGTGGCTACGTTGTTGTCATTTTTAGAGAATCATTGCCGATTCCTGTCCATCATTGCCATCTGGACAATCACTGGTTTGTCACTCATAAATAATTAACATTTTGCTCATCAGATAAAAATTCACATCACTTTAGATTTTAAACATTAACGCTGAGAGTACAGGTGAGTGGTGTGTATTTCAGGGGTTTGTTTATTCATGCCATTGCCTTCATGCTTCATTTTTGTAACTGTACATTTTATTTATTTATTTAGTAAGACTGAAATAACCTCTTTCAAAAAAAAATTGCTGATCCAGGATTAGAGCCATAATAAGTTTTCAGATTCTGAAAGCTGATTTGATCCAATTCTGTAGTAGTGTGCGTATTATTTTTGAAAGTATAATAAACTTATTCATATTATTCTGATCCTACATCAGCACGTGTTTGATAGAATGATTATCATTTGTCATTTTGTGTTTGGTTGCTGTGTTACATTTACTGTATGCTTCATAGCTTTAGTTACAGAACTAGAGCTGTTTCTAAATGGCTTTTTTCTACATGTAGAGGGTTGGCAAGAGCAATAACCCAGAGATTGTCTTTTCCCTTCATCCTCTCCTCTTCCTGACTGGTTTCCTGTTGTTTTATCTCCCCATCCAGTGCTGGTAAGAGGTTGTCCAGTAAGAAAGTGGCAAGGTAAGCTGAACATCAGCTTTGGCGCTCATATTTCTGTTTTTTCCCCAAACATGCCTTTTTATTATTGAGTGTGAATATTGAATATTTTTCATCTTTATTTGCAGACACCTCCTCCAGAACAGCTCGATGACTCTGGACACCATGAGTGACCTGACGCGGGACATCCTGGAGCTTGCTGATAATGACATCACAGACAAAGTAAAAAAAAAACAAAGCTTGCTGAGCTTTTCAAAAACTTTGAACCAATACTGCTTTTATTTTTAATAAAGTTTACAAAGGGAAAAGGGTGTATTTCTTATTTGCAGATGTTTAGGTTACAGATATTTGGGAGGAATCTGGAGCAACTATTCCGATATTCTGTACAGTCTTTCAGTGAACTGCATCGGCATAAATGTTTTAAAAATGTAGCTTTCCTTATAAATTTAGAATGTTTTCATTTAAGTCTGCAACTTTTGTCAATGTGTTCCTCATAAATTTTCAGCTTTTCTTGTAAACTTGGTCATATTTTCTGTAAATATCCATTTCTTATAATTAGGCATTTTTTCCTTGTAATTTTAAAGTTTTTTTTTTCTTAAATGCGCAGCTTTTTTCTCATAAACTTGCCATTTTTAATCACTCAAATTTGAACTTTTTTTTCATATATATTTGCAAATTTGTGTGGCTTTTTTGGGTCAGTTTTTTTTTTAATTTCAGAATTGATCAAGTTTTTCTTTTTCTTGTAACTGTGAAGTTTTTAACAGTAATAAATTAATTAACAAACATCCAGATAATTAAATGATTGGGTACTGTGCTACTTATTCGCACACCAACACATACAGTATTACTTCAGAGCTGATCACTCTTGACTACGTAATAATTTAATTTTTGTTTTGAAATGTTTTGCTTAGGTGCTGCTCCTCGAGCGTCGAGTGGCAGAGCTGGAGAAGGAGTCCGAGTCTTCAGGGGAGCAGCATGCACGGCTGCGCCAGGAGAACCTTCAGCTGGTGCACCGGGCCAACGCCTTGGAGGAGCAGCTGAAGGAGCAGGAGCTCCACGCTGACGAGCAAGTACAGCAAGAGACTCGGCGTCACAAGGAGGCCATGAGCAAGCTGGAAAGAGAGACGGGGATGGAGCTTGAAAACATGCAGGCCAGGTGAGGACATAAGAATCAGATAGCTCATAGATTCACCATTTGTCTGACAAATGCTGTCTGATCCCTGGTTGTAATTTAGATGTATGAAAGCCCCTCTTCTATTTGTAATATTTAAAAAAGAAAAACATGATCGCTGGGATTGTTGAGGGATGTGAAGGAATTATGGCTCTACACCTCCACCATGTGGCACCAATCTTACGCTTGATGTTGGTGTTTGTGCATACAGTAGTAGCATAGCATTGGGCTAAAGCCCTACAAGTTTTCTGCATGTAGTGCAAATGTGGTGTTGATTTGTTGCTGTAGTGCAGATTTTTGATATGCTTGTCTGATATTTTTTTTTTTTTTTTCCCCAGGCTGCAGCAGCTTGATGAGGAGAACAGCGAGCTGAGGTCTTGTGTTCCTTGTCTACGAGCTAACATCGAGAGACTAGAGGAGGTAGGAGCTGCATTTTTGTGTCTTTTCACATGATTGTACCACAGTCCAGGACTCTCAGCCGTTTCTTTTTTCACCTGTTTTGACTTTTTCATTTTCTTCGTTTTCCAGGAGAAGAGGAAGCTGCAGGATGAGACAGAAGCCATGTCCGACAGACTTCAGGATGAGATGGAGACCCGCAGGAAGATGGGTGACAAGCTGAGCCACGAGCGTCACCAAAACCAGAAGGAGAAGGAGAGCACACAGGAGGTTGACTCAAGAGTCATTCAGTCTTTCTGTGATCGCTCATTTTGATTTGCACCTCTCATTTTCTGATGTGCATTGATCGTGTTTGTTCCACAGCTAATTGAAGACCTTCGAAAACAGCTTGAGCACCTACAGCTGTACAAGTTGGAGGCTGAGGCAAAGAGAGGGCGCTTACCTGGTGCAGGACTGCAGGAGTATCAGACCCGCACCCGTGAAGCGGAGCTGGAGCAGGAGATCAAGCGACTCAAACAGGTAGAAATCACCTCATGTTTGGGTGGTTTCTTTTGTTTTGTTTTTTCAAAACATTTTTTTCAGGGTTGGGTTCAGTACTGAGTGGAATTGAAGGCAAATGAGCAGAATTGGAACTGAAGGTGTTTAATATGTCACAATTGGAACTGAGTCATCTCTGCAAGTGGAATTGATCAGTTTCAGTGTCTTGTGCCTTGCTGGCGTTTGTCTGTGATGATGAAAGATGTATATGTAGAAGAGCTTGGAATAACGAGGCGATGTGACTTATAAACCAAAGTTTATTATCAGCTTCGCTCCTCTAACAAGTCTCATCTCAGTGCAGAAGCAGAAGTAGAATCAGAGAGCGAACACATTCAGCTCTACATACTTACACCTACACATAACAAAAGACATGCATATCAAAGCTGACATCCCGCATTATCTTAATCCCCCTCCTTTGTCTTCGTACTCCTCCACCTGACCCTGGGAGGTCAGGGCGATCGATCTGGTCTCCACCGCAGCGCCTCGGATGCTCTTTGATCTTTGCTGGCGGTTGAGACCTCTTGTCCTGTTCTGAGGTGTGAAGTCGCTGTACATATGTAATCACCAAACATTCTCACATGCTTATACATATGTAGGTTATGGGATATACAGTATGATTAATATAAACCACAGCCCCCCCAAACTACGAAGAAAAGGACAATAATAAAAAAAATTCAGTTTAAGATAATTATTATGACATACTAACTGCTAAACCTCTTGACAAGGAAGAAACTTTCCAGCAGCTATGCTCCTGTAGAGAATTCAGTGGTAATCATAACAGCGTAGTAATATCACAAGTCAGTCCTAAACTGTCACAACACAATTAGTGAACAACTTTTGAGTAGTTTGCATCAGTCTCTGTGCCGTCTGGGTTTTAATCTTCTCCCGAATCTGCTGTGGGTCCGCTTGGGCGTCCTGGTGGGACCTTCCTGTAAGGAATCTGCAGCTTGGGGAGGAGAGTGATTATTTGTTCCCTGCAGGGGGGCTGAGTCTTTTCTCTTGGGGGGGTCTACCCCGCTGAGGTGCTCTCGCCAACCGTGCAGGTTCGTCTCTCAACAAGAAGGCAGGTTTAAGTCTGTCAATGCTGACTGTTTCTTTTCTGTCCCCTAAATCAAGCACAAAATGCTTATCACCAGGTTCCAGCACTCTGAATGGTCCATCGTATGGTGGACGGAAAGTTGTTTTTAAAGCTTCATGCCTAACAAAAACGAATTCGGCGTTTTTTAAAGCTTGGGGAACAAAAACCCGAGGAAAAGAGTGATGTGCCGGTCCGGCGAGAGTGTCAGGTCCGTTGCTGCCTAAAAGCCTCAGGGCTGGAAGATGCCCTGGCTCTGGGTTCTCTGGTAAAAATTCACCTGGGAGTCTGAGAGGTTGTGCAAAAACTAATTCTGCTGAGGAGGCGTCTAGATCCTCTTTAGGCGCAGCACGCAACCCCAGGGAAGTTTATTTACCCAATTTGTATCCGTTAGTGAGGCTCTGAGGGCGGCCTTTAAAGATGTGTGAAAACGCTCACATAACCCATTAGCCTGAGGGTGATAAGCGGTGGTGCGGTGAATTGTCGCTCCTAAGCTGCTTGCCATGGCTGACCAAAGCTCCGAGACAAATTGAGGCCCCCTATCGGACGTGATGTCCGATGGGACGCCGAAACGTGCCACCCAGTTTGTCAAAAAAACGCGAGCGACTTCCTCCGCTGTGGTTGACGCCAGAGTGACCGCCTCAGGCCAGCGCGTAGTACAGTCTATCATTGTTAACAGATGTGTGAAACCTTGGGAGGAAGGTAGTGGTCCCACGAGGTCGACATGAACGTGGTCGAACTTTCTAGCAGGGATTCGAAAAGACTCTAGAGGGGCTTTTGTGTGTTTGTGTATTTTGGCGCGCTGAAAAGAAATGCAAGTTTTTGCCCATTCTTTCACGTTTTTGCGCAGGCCAGGCCACACAAACTTTTCGGCGACCATTTTAACCGAGGCGCACACACCCGGGTGCGCGAGGGAGTGAATTGAGTCGAAAATACGGCAGTGCCATGCAGCTGGGACTACCGGGCGAGGTCGGCCGGTTGAGATGTCGCATATTAGGGGGGGCACACCATCGCGTAAACCCCTTTCCTCCAGTCTTAACCCTGTTGGTCCAGACAGGAGTGCGCGCACGTCTGCGTCACTACTTTGCTCCTCCGCCATGGCTGCGTAATCTATCCATACATGGATTGGGGCCGCGTATGTGTCCGCGTTGGCGAAGAGTTCTGCGGCTGAGTTAGTATAATCTGTCTCCTCGCGCTCTGGCGATGTCACAGCGCGAGAGAGGCAGTCTGCTACCACGTTAAGTTTGCCTGCCACATGTCGAATGTCTATGGTGAACTCTGAAATTGCAGCTAGCTGTCTTTGTTGCCTGCCTGACCACGGTTCGGAAATTTTAGCCATCGCAAAGGTGAGCGGTTTGTGGTCTACAAAAGCCGTGAAACGCCGCCCCTCCAACCAGAACTGGAAGTGGCGGATGGATAAATGAAGCGCTAGTAGCTCCCTGTCAAAAGTGCTGTATTTACGCTCAGTTTGGTTTAACGATTTGCTGAAAAATGCCAAAGGTTGCCAGGTTCCGCCAACGTGTTGTTCTACAACCGCCCCTATGGCCAGGTCTGAAGCGTCTGTGGTTAGCGCAATGCGGGCCGAGGGATCAGGGTGAACCAACAATGTGGCGTTAGCTAGGGCGCTTTTTACTTCCGCGAAGGCGCGTTCGCGCTCCGGGGTCCATTCGACCGCGTTGGAAGGCTTTTGTTTTCTGAGCGCGTCATATAGGGGCTGCATGAGTTGAGCTGCACGGGGGAGGAAACGGTTGTAAAAATTAACCATTCCCAAAAATTCTTGCAGCGATTTGACCGTTTGTGGCCGTGGAAAACTTTTTACTGCGCGAACTTTGTCTGGCAATGGGACTGCCCCCTTCGGTGAAACTCTGTGTCCCAAAAAATCAATTTGTGACACGCCGAATTTGCATTTGGCTGGTTTGATTATTAACCCGTGCTCTTCTAGTCTCTGAAAAACCATAGTGAGATGCTGTTCATGTTCTTCCTCCGACGAGCTGGCTACCAGCATATCGTCGAGGTAGACGAACACGAAAGGGAGGTCGCGTAATACCGCGTCCATCATCCGTTGAAAGGTTTGAGCAGCGCCTTTGAGGCCAAAAGGCATCCGCAAAAATTCAAAAAGACCGAAGGGGGTTATTACAGCTGTTTTAGGAATGTCTTCCGCTCGAACGGGGACTTGGTGATAGCCACGGACCAGGTCTATTTTAGAAAAAATGCGCGCACCCGCCAGATGTAGTGAAAAATCTTGGATGTGAGGAATTGGGTAGCGGTCATGCGCTGTCGCATTGTTTAATCTGCAGTAATCGCCGCACGCTCTCCAAGAACCGTCGGATTTCGGGACCATGTGTAGTGGTGATGCCCAGGGGCTTTTTGAGCGTCTGATAATGCCTAGTTTTTCAAGGGTGGTAAACTCGTCCCGAGCTATGGCGAGCTTGGTCGCGTCTAAGCGCCGAGCTTTTGCGAATACGGGTGGGCCCGTTGTGGGAATAAAGTGTTCGACCCCGTGTCTAGCCACTGTAGCTGAGAATTTGGGAATTGTGAGTGCTGGAAATTGGGTGAGGAGTTGATCAAACTTACCTCCTGCTGTAGTGACGCTGGCCTGCACGGGTGGTGGAGAAACTCGAGCTGAGCAGGGAATAGAAGCAAATGACAGTGCATTAACCAAGCGTCTGTTCACTAGATCGACTAATAGCCCATGTGCACACAAAAAATCCGCGCCCAACAAGTTAAAACTCACCGCCGCTACAACAAATGTCCATCTGTAGTTGCGGCCATGAATGCAGAGGGGCAGGTTCCTTTCACCATAAGTGTCGATGATGGAGCCGTTGGCTGCCAACGCTCCATTGCCCCGGGGGCCCATGGCCTGGTCTGCGTGGGAGGGCATGATAAAGCTCAGTTGAGCTCCAGTGTCAATTAGGAACTGTTTGCCGGTGTGTCCGTCCGTCACGTAGAGAAGCTTGTTTTTTTTCACCGAGAACCGTAGCCGTTAACGGTTCTCGGCTTTGGCGTCTCAAGAACTTGCAGGGGGGAACGCATTTGTAAGCCTTCTCGGCGAAACGGTGGTGGTAATAACAGACGTCGCTCCATCTGTTACGTCTTGGCCGTGTCGCCGCCATGGTGGGCGGGCTCTGCTCAGTGGTTTGTGGCTCCCCGTTGCTCTGGACATCGGCGCTGAGGTCTGCGGATGCTGCTGTGGCTGTCTGTTCACTGCAGGCGTTGACGAGTCGCTGCGCTTTGCGAGCCAGCGCGCGGAAGTCTTGCTGGGTGCTGCATCGCATGTTGACAAGCGTCCCTCATGTGTGGCGGCAGAGTACTGAGGAAGATATATTGGAAGAGGAAGTTGTCATTGTCCTCTTCCTTGAGCTGCAGCATGTCCTCCATGAGGGCCTTGGGTCTGCATCCTCTGTGGCCGTAGATCGCCAGGATCCTCTCTGCTCTCTCCTCGGCAGAGGGGACGAAATTCTCCACGATGGTCGCCTTCAGTTCTCTATATTTGTCCTGGGCCGGCGGCTGCTGGATTATGCTCCGCGCACATCTCGAAGTGGCAGCGTCGAGTTTGGCGACGATGTGATAAAATTTCGTGTCGTCAGCCGTTATGCCCGCCAGTGCAAACTGAGCCTCAGCTTGCTGAAACCACGAGCTCGGGTCTTCCTGCCAGAAGTCCGGCAGCTTGACGGTGATGCCGCTTGTGTGGGCCGTCCCTGATGTGTCCGCAGGGTGAGAGTGCCTTCCTTTGGCCCTCGCGGCGTGGGGGAACGTCGTCCATCTGTTCCCCTGTCTGCATGGGCGCCGGCGTCTGCCTGGGTCGCCTCTGAGTCAATCGCGGGAGAACGCCTCTGTTCCATCCTCGCGTCGGGGTCACCAGTGTAGAAGAGCTTGGAATAACGAGGCGATGTGACTTATAAACCAAAGTTTATTATCAGCTTCGCTCCTCTAACAAGTCTCATCTCAGTGCAGAAGCAGAAGTAGAATCAGAGAGCGAACACATTCAGCTCTACATACTTATACCTACACATAACAAAAGACATGCATATCAAAGCTGACATCCCGCATTATCTTAATCCCCCTCCTTTGTCTTCGTACTCCTCCACCTGACCCTGGGAGGTCAGGGCGATCGATCTGGTCTCCACCGCAGCGCCTCGGATGCTCTTTGATCTTTGCTGGCGGTTGAGACCTCTTGTCCTGTTCTGAGGTGTGAAGTCGCTTTACATATGTAATCACCAAACATTCTCACGTGCTTATACATATGTAGGTTATGGGATATATGATTAATATAAACCACATATAGACCGTTTGCAGTCATGTGATCATTGTCATAGCAACAGCCATGCATAGCCATAGCATCAGTAAGCACAGTTGGCTTAGTACAATGCCTGGATAAAAAGAGCTCTGACAAGCTAGAAAACAAGCATGTAAAAAAGTGTTTTTGCAAAATATACCTGCTTACTTCAGGCTACTAGGATGTTCTGAGAAGGGGCTTATAAGGTGAGAAAGTGAACCTAATTGGTGGCAAAGATCCCTATGAGATGTATTCTATTTACAGCCCCCCCCAAAAAAAAAATAAAAATAAAAAAAGTCTCGTAAGATTAGCCCCATATTTTTGTTTGGATTAGCTAGATAAGATTCAAAGGTGAAATCTTTGAAGCAGTCAGATTTGAAGCTTTGAAAGTCTGACTGGCAACAGTTGACTGTCTCTTTATTATGTGGGCTTGTTGTCACATGCACCCAGGGGCCATCCCACTCACCAGTCACCCTTTGAAAACGAGCAAATCTTGTGAGCAGTTCAGCATGCTGCTATACAGTATAATCGTTGGATTTTGCCACATCAAGGGGCGACTGTTGCTGTGCACGGGTCCCTACAGAACTCAAGCAAAACAACATCAAATTGTTGGCAATTTTCTGGACCAGTTAAAAAGTGAATTCAGAAAATTTCCCACAGAAATCTGAATGTTCCAGGGAACCCTGGTTGAAAAACACTGCATTAGGAATCACAATTGGAATTGAGCTTTAAAGATATGTATGAATTAAAATTGATCATCACAGTATCACTGGAATTGTAAAATCGGAATTGACCCAATCCCAGTTTGTTTTAGATATAAGAATATTTTTTTTTTTCTCCAGATTGTATTGCTTGGTCATGTGAAACATCTGGTTTTACTCCTTCAGGACAACCGCACTCTAAAAGAGCAAAATGACGAATTAAACGGGCAGATAATCAACCTGAGCATCCAAGGAGCAAAGAACCTGATGTCGGCATCCTTCTCCGACTCCCTGGCAGCTGAGATCAACTCTGTGTCTCGTACTGAGGTAGGTTCACTAACAGTAAGAAGTGAAAAGGCATGCTTAATAGTTTTGTCATCCTGTCTTGTCTCTGCTCACTCCCGTGCTTTGATTTCCAGTTGATGGAGGCCATTCACAAACAAGAAGAGATTAACTACAGACTCCAGGACTACATTGATAAAATCATCGTGGCCATCATGGAGTCCAATCCCTCCATCCTTGAGGTTAAATAGGCACCACACAGCCAGGGGAGCCTTATGGAGTGACTCTGAGGAGTGGACGAATAACAGAGACACGTTTTATAAGAAGATCTAAAAATTATTCTGGAAGGGAAATGACAAAATTACGACAGACTCCCCAGAAGGGACAAATTAGAAATTTCTAAGAAGTGGATGGCTGTCAGTGAAAAATAAGCTGTTATTTAATTTGAATATCCCTTGAGTCATTGTGTATTGGTGAATGTTTGTGCTCATCCTCCTGACACCACTCTAGTTCCGGTGACTTCCATTCATTTGGCTAGAGGGACTCGAGGTGCCCCCGTTGAGTGAGTGACTCTGTGAATGTGTGTCGTAAATAGAAAGGGGAAAAAAAACCTTTTCAAAAGCAAAGTGTCAAACTAATAATGATCAGACAATTATACCTAAAGTCCTTAAATAAAAGGTGATCAAAGTATTCATTAATTATATGTACCATAAATGCCTCAGCTTAGTCTTACTGTGACGATAGTGGTGCGAGTCAGACCTCCTGAGCCATGCTGAATTGTGTTTTGGTCACAAGCCGTATGAAGCGCAGGTCAGGAGCCGTGTGGAATTTGTCCTTAAGAGTTGTAAAGCTTGCTGTGCTGCCTGGCCCTGTGTGGCTCCTGTCCTTCAACAAAGTTCAACTGCCTTTCCAGTGAACTCAAGTGAGGGACATTTCTGCTGGGTTGCAGAAGGGAGGGCTTTGTGTGCGTTTGTGAGTGCGTGAGATATTTGACATTCCCTCTTGACACTAGGAGTCACGCGGTTGTCCTTTATATGCTTCAATGTCAGAAATGACGGAACTTGGGTGGTTTGTGACTTGCTTTTATTTTTACTATGAAACAGGGTCCTGGTGCTCAGGTGGGCTGCAGACCTCAAGTGGAAGAGCACTACATATCCCATCACTCCCTGGCACAAACCTTAGGTAACTTTGAGACTGGCTTGAATTGAATCTTGATGGGAACGGGATGAGTGATTTGGGAACTTGTAGCTTTGTCTTTCAGATACAGCCCACCTGAATCCAGCGTTCTCTCGCTGAGTGAAAGTGATAGGTCATCTCAATGAGCATCCTTATTTTCTGCACATGTAATTTATTATGTAAATGTGAACAGAATGCTGACATGTCAGGTTGTATGTGAAGAATCTAATATTTGTACTTTGCACTATTTTTTGATTTAATTATTTTCGATGTTTGTGGGGAAAAGTGAAGTTTATTGTCAAGGGATCAAATGGTAAATGAATTTTGGGATTTGTAGGTGAAGTTGGGACATCCTACATAAACTCTGAGGGGAAAATGCATCACATTAATCTAATTTTGTATTTAATATCACAGCCATGTCTTAAGATTGCTTATTGTTCTACTGTATTTTATCCAGCCATTCAGATGATGAAATATTTGCTGACTGTGAGCATTTTAATTTATCCAGACCTAATCTGCACATAATGAGGAGACGCAGCAGACTTTGGTAGCAATAATGCTTGGCAAGGAGTCGGACATTGCTAGAGGGCAGATTGAAGCAAAGCTGCTGTTATGCTCCTCTGCTGAAGCAACATGTGGACTGATTCTGCGCTCACCGGTACTGTGCAGTCATCTCCCAAAACTCCTGGGCATTTTGACTCCCCTCAAAAATGGACACTTGGGTTGGATTTATGCCCCAGGTATATGTAATGTCTCAAGGTTGGGAGGGCCTTTATTGCCCAACAGCATGGCGTTCTGCACCAATATTAGAAGGGAATCTCCATTTCTCACCATTTTCACTTCTAGTCTATCCCAGCACTCTTCTTCTTCACCTGCCACTCCATGGAAAATAGCCTTGGATGTAAATGACTTGTAAAGTTTTCTACACTCATTCTAGATTCTAGGTATTTTTATAGTAAAAAAACAAAACAAACTAAAGACCATTTCTTTTTGTCGTCTTATGCTGAGAGACCGCTCCCCGTATTCTTCTCTAGCATGTAGCGTGTACAGTATCTGTTGGATTTTTTTTTCTTATGTTAAAACACATGCAGATATTTATTCAACTTAACACTCTGATCTGTTCTACTGAAGATATGTTGATACACCAACTCACGAGGGGGGATTAATTTGCAGGGAATGAATCTTGGGTAGAATTTTAAAAAGTTTGTAGAGAGTGTTGCAATTGTGTGTGAAAAGCTTGAATGTGGCCTGCTCAGTTTGGTCATTTTGCTGAGGTCAGTGCATGCTTGCGTTGCTCTGACCTCTACACGGTCATGAGCTGGATGTGGCAGAGTCTGCAGTTTCTACTGTTGTCTTCCCAGGTGGTCAGGTACTGCATGGAAACGGATTCGTATAGATTTCTGTTGTATATTTAACTCGTTTTCACTGACATATCCTATGCTGTAACATCTATCAGTGGAGGTAGGAAGGCCTCAACATGACACATGCAGTAGAACCTCACATCTAGGCAAGCTCAGTTTAGCATTCTACCTTTTGATGTACTTGGAGGTTTCCACAACAAATTTAACACTTTTTATTTTTTTGCATAATAGATGGAAACTTCAACAGAAGACGTTTTACTCTTTATTCTCTTCCAGATTCACTTATTTTTCTGCCTTCTGACAAATAGTTTGACGACTGGTGACAGGTTGATTAGAACTTATAAAGCATTTTCTTTCAGAAGAGCTGATATTGATTGCACTTGAAGCAGATCCAATTTCTCCATTTTAACTGTTGCTTTTAAAAATGACCAAAGACGGATGTTTGTGCTAAAATGGATCACTTTATTTATCAGGGTCTGTGAAAATGCTATCAGTAATGCTTTGCTGTTCTTGCAAATCAAAATTCTCAGCCTCCTTGAAAGAAAACAGAACTCCTAGTCTAAACACTGTGCCTCCATGTCTCAAACTTTGCCTCTAAACTAACCCAATGAGCCCCGAGAAACGCACTGACCACATTGACTGTCAGTTTGTGAAATTGTAACCCGAGCTGTAAATATGAATTGTCATTTTTGTGTGAAATATTTCCCCCCAGCTCACACTCACTTCCAATGTCCAAAGAAAGTTTGCTCAAGGCACAAACGTCACTACTGGAGTAGTGCATGGCTTACCAATATGTGACATGGGAAGATAAGAGAATATTCTACAAAAAGATACTGTAAAACTGAAATTTACTCCTATTTTCAAAGATAAATGTATAAATTATAACAGTATTGTTACAGCTGTATATTATTTTTGAAGAACCCCAAAGATGAATCCTTATTGTTGGGGAATTTCAGTTATTGTAAAAAGATAAAATTTAAAGGTAAGCAGTGAAAGTAAGAGTAGAAAAATAAATGAAATAAAAGAATCTGACTTTGCCTCTTTTTATTTATACAAACTTTGTTTGATTGAATCATTGTCAGAATCAAACTTTAGTCTCACGATAGTTTGCTCCAGACTACAAGAAATGCTTGAGGTGTGAAGTGTTAGAATAATTTTCAGTATAATTAATCTGAGTCAAAAATCAGGCAGAAAATTTAGATAGAAGTACATTTATTTCCTCATGAGGGAGAAGTGCAGAGGCAGCCCCAAGTCTGACCATTCATACCTCTGAATCAGCCATTCATTGTTCTAACTTTTAAAGCTGTGTTAACCATGGGAAGACGGAGAAGCTGTCCTTGAGTACATCTGGCAAGACGGGGTAACAGTTCTTATCTTTGCTCCCAGGAAACAAGGAGCCAGTACCTTCTCGGTCACACAGGACTAGACATCCAAAAATGTATCAGTACAGCTGGTGATTAAAATTGCTAACTCGGGCACACTCACATGCAGACCGGAGCTGTTCAAGGCCATACATGAATCACAAGTCATATAATATGGAAGAATAATATAAAGGAATGTTTGGACTTATCCTGCATGGAATGCACATATGAACATCAGACATGAAATAGGAAAGGTATGATGCATCTTAATTATAATACATTATTAATAATAATGTGGATAATATGGAATTTTTCTATCATTTCCCCTTGATGCTTAATAAAGCATCAGGATTAAAAGAAAAATAAGTGGTAATGAAATAAAGTGAGTGAATTAATATAAGGATATGTGTAAGAATTTACATGCTGTTATGTGTCTTTGCAAGTTAAAAACGTATAGAATGTCATTAAGAGTGAACATGTGCAGTGATTAAAATTAATTTTAGACTGTCAAATAACAACATAGAAAATAATATGAAACAGCCTTAATTTATATTGCAACCTTCAAAAATATCCTCATCATATTAAGGACTCACACAAGAAAAATCTGAAGTTATAAAAATCATTACCAAGTTTATGATGAGACTTCCCCATTAAGAGAAACACTAACTTCTATGAGTATCTGAGGTATTAATATGACCATTTGTATCATTTTCATGGATAGAAGTAAAACAGTAATCTATAATAGGGCCTACACCCCTACGGGTGATAATTAGTCAATCAAGGACCATTCTATCCTTTGTTATAATTTTGTAAATGATTGTAGTCTACATTTAAGTGTTTTAATCCCTAAGGTATTTTGTTTCCACTCTCACTCAAAGAAACAATGAACAAAAACCTCACTCCTGTACTTTCCACCTGAAATTGCATTCATGCTTCATAAATGGCATCGTGTGGTAGAAAAGTATCTCTCTTCATCCTGCCCACTTGCCCTGCCGACATGATGAGGGTACAGTCAGTAGCCAAAAAGGGGTACACATATATGCCCAGTGTCCTGGCCAAATGCGAATACGCCCAATGACTCAATGGCCTTTGACAATGTAGATCCTTGGTATAACGCTTGCTTTGTTAGTCAAGCAGGGTAGCAGTACAGGGGAGAGGCGCACTGTAAGCATACTCAGAGAGTGTTAAGCTGTTGAAAAGGGGACATCACACTTCAAAAAGAGAAGTTCCCTGATGAAATTAACCTTGCATTTGCAGAGTAAGGAGTGTCATCATGTTTCTAATCAGTGAAGTGGTGTGTCAGGTGTGATTCAAAATGAAGTTTGCTATGTTATTTCTGTATATAGCCTTTCTTTAAAAAAAAAACAAGCAGCCTGTAGTAGCTGCATTATTTTAGCAATAAAAGATATTTTGCCTAACTGTTAGTGTTATTAAGGAGCAAACCTAACAATTCTCTACAGTGTATAAGCAATGGAACAACTTAATAACCAATGTTAAGTATTACTAGAGGATGATGAGGATGATAAGGTAACAACACTAACCACACTTTTCCTTCCCTTGTATTTTTTCCCTTGTCATGATAAACAAACAGCCTGCTTTTCTATTAGAAGAGTTCGTTACTGGACGCCAAGTCATCAGCTGACACTTGCATAGAGAAACAGTTAAACAGTCATTTGTTAATGGTTTGGGAGGGTTTTTTCAAATAAGTATATAATATATATATATTAAACAGTCTCTTGCTGAGGGTTTCAGGTGGGGTAAAACGTTAGATGCACCCAAGTGCCACGTCCTTCACTTCCTGCAGCTGTTCAGGTCAGCCAGATAACCTTTGTGCTGTCCTCTCCAAGGAGTTTTGGTCCAGTTTCCTTTGATGACCAGATTCCCTGGTTTGCTCAAGAGATGAGTGCACCTCCCACGGTTCCTTCGTCACATGGTCCCTCCTGGGAAGGGCAGTATGGATGACATTGCTGTCAGTTGTCATTCTTTGCATGTAATCACCCAGAAACCCTTCCTCATCACCTAAGTTAAATGGCTTCAATAATAGGGTTTGTCATTCACAATTTCACTATTTTTCTTATTTGTGTATTATACTAATCCTGTAGATAGTTGATGGTAAGCTAAGTGGTTTCCTAGGTAAATGTTTGGTACTAATAATTTAGGAACTGCACTTAAATGTGTCATGATTTGATTTACAAAGTGTATTCCATTTCCATTATCGTAAGTTAATCATTTCAGCTAATATAAATCTTGATATTGTTTCAGTTAAGGGTTTCAGTGTCACCATAGCAATATTTAGATTAGTGTAGGGCACAGGTGTCAAACTCATTCCATGGAGGGCCAAGACCCTGCAGGTTTTACCTCCACCCAGTGTCTTCAACAGGTGATTTCACTGAATTTCTTCCCACTGATTGCTGATCAGTGAAAACACCTGATGAAGACACTGGGTAGAAGCAAAACATGCAGGGTCTTGGCCCTCCATGGAATGAGTTTGACACCCCTGGTGTAAGGGAAAGCCTTTGTATGTTCAATAAGTGTGTAAATAATTTCTAAACATTTTTACCTTCACTCTTATTTAGCTCAATGAGATTCATGCAAGGGTTTTGAAAAGACTTAAGTTTATGCAGGGAAGATCAGATTATTTTGCTTTGAGCTCCCTAAAGCATTGTTCCCTTAACTGAGTAAGAATCTGTATTGTCCTTGTAGTAGATTCTAAATTAAGTCCCACAGTAAACATAAATTCAGCACAAGTTGGACCTTTCTTAGACATTTGGAACTTTTCTCATAAATTTGCATGGTTTTCTTCCTTATCAGTTTACCTTGTTTCTTATAAACATGATATTTCTTTTGCAATAATCTGCAAATATTTTCTTAAATATCTGAAAATTTATTGATGTAAATTTTAACTTGTAGAAGTTGCAGAAAAACAGACGGAACACGCGTAAGTCTGTCTGAAAAACTTTATTTATATCTTTCCACTTCCTCCTTTTATTCCTTCTCTCTCCGTCCAACTAATGTCACCACAAACTTCTATTGAATGTTGTGATTTCATTACCAAACGGTTTCATCTGTATTTTTCTCTACACTACTGATCATTTATTGATAATTTTATGTATTATCTATTTTTATGAGGATTGCTAATTATTTTTTGCTAATTAACCTCTTGCACTCCGGGATACCGTGGGCGGTCACGTCTCTGTGTCCTAGGGCACACTGAAAATTCAAATTCAAACGTTTATTTCAAACTCAAGGTTCATATTAAATGCAGAACTAAAACGAGTAGAAAATAAATAAATAAATAAAAGTATATACAGATCAGCAGACACTCGGCGCTCTTGTAACAACAATAACATACAATATTGGACTCAGTATAAAATGGAACGCCACCATTTCCAAATGCTGGAGTGAAGTGTGAGTGACGAGTTGACAATTGCTGATATAAGATGATTGTTACATGCCAGCAACCTTCTCATAAAACTGTAAACATTCTTTCGTATCAACTCGCCAAAAGACAGAATGTTCACAGACACAAACATCTTGCTTGCACTCGACCTTCGTGGTATATCTAACAACCTTCTTAGGGAGTTATTATATGCAATGCGGATTTTGTTCCTAACAGCAACATTGCTATTAAACCATAAAGGCGAGCAGTACATTGAGGTACAGAAGGTCTTGAACAACATACATTTGACATCATGAGAACATCTTTGGAAATTTCGCAACAGTAAATTTGTTTGAGCATAGAGTTTCCTGAGTTGCCTGTTGCAATCAACATTGGTCTTATCAGATTCAATCCACACACCTAGGTATTTGACTTTTTCAACAAAGTTCAAGCTATTACCACAAAGTGGAATAACAGGATTCGACGTATTGACACCGTTCGGTTTGAAAGCCATACACATATTAGTACAGTTGAACAAGATGTCATTTTTTTCACCAAATTTTTCACTTACCGAAAGGAGATGTTGCATCGCTGCAGTAGACAAACTTAACAAACAGAGATCATCAGCATAGAAAATGTGATTTAACAGTGCACCGTTAAAGGAGCCACCCACATTAGTATTGTTCAACAGTACACTGAGATCATCAACATAGTCATTAAACAACAAGGGTGACAGTATACCACCTTGTTTAACACCGTTGGTCACATGAAATTTGGATGAGGTGACATTGCCCCACCTAACAACCATAGACTGCCTTCTGTACCAGTATAACAGGATGCTAACAATGTAAATAGGAATACCTTGATCGATCAGTTTTCTAAACAAACACCAGTGGTTAATCCTGTCAAAAGCTTTGCTAGCGTCTAGGAACGTAGCATAGACACTAGTTGATTGGCTTCTGAAGTAGTCAACAAATTCATGGAGTAGGTAAACAGCCTTGTCAGTTGAAAGAGCTGACTTGAAACCAAACTGATTGTCGTTTGTCCACAGATAATCCTCAATTCTGTTCAGGATTAAACCCTCTAACAATTTAGATATAACATTTGCAATAGCTATAGGTCTGTAGTTGTTCATATCAGACAGACTGGCACACTTGTTTTTCACCGAGGGAATAATAACAGAGTCCATCAACATATCTGGCATGTAACCATGAACAAACATACAGTTAAAACACAATGACAACAGAATACACAAATTGAAATCAGCATTGATGAGGCATTCACTGGTGAGACAGTCAGGGCCAGCTGATTTGCCTTTCTTGAGCACTTTGATGAGTGAAGCAACTTCAACAGGAGTAACAGCAGAAATATCGGAGGCATCAAACATGTCGTTATACAGGTGAATATCGTGCATAACAGAATCCTTCATTGAAACATTCTTGACTGAGTTGAAAATAGCTTCATATTGACATTTCCACTTTTCAGCAATATTAACATCACCAGTCACACCATCAATAGTGTTTGATCTAACAGACCGGTGGGAGCTCATAGCCTTCATTTGTTTCCAGAATTCTACCATGTTCAGTTCACTCATGTGACTAGCTAACTGGTCACATTTGATACTTTCTTCATTGCACCTACATGCTCGTAGAGCATATTTGAACCTAGCCCTACAACTTTTCATGTTATCAAATATTGGACCAGAACGTGGTTTGCTATTACTCTTCCACCACAAAAAAGCATCCCGAGCAGCTGTGTGAGCCTCGCTAACAACATCATTCCAGCCTGGAACGTTATATTGGGTGGCCACACTGTGACTAGGAATGCATTCACTCACACAATAATTTAAAGCATCAACAATATCACTGTAAAACCTGTCGATATCATCCCTGTGTGCCGCACAATTACGGTCGTGACACCTGATGGCATCCGTAGGAGCACGGATGTTACAGAGTTTCCTACGAGTAAGTTTCTTATATCTGGACAGGTCTGACGCTGTGGCATCATGCCATTTGTATGTCCTACTGCCCGTTGTGGCTGAGGGAGCTCCCCGGGGGCCACTTACAGCACTAGATACCTCAATATCCATAGATAAAGGTACATGATCGGAACTCACATAATCATACAGAACTTTGATATTGGACACGTTATCATGGCCTGAGGATGTAGTCACACAGTGATCAAGCCATGATGTAGAGCCATGAGCCATGCTAACATGAGTAAAGGTATCACCTAGTAAGATAATCCTGTCCGAGATGTGTAAAGAGTAACTCTCACAAAAAGACACCAGTGTAGAGAATGCATTCAAGGATGAGGCTGAGTTTATTTCTCAGGTTCAGCTTTATTATGAGAACACATTCTCTAGCAATCTCTCAACAAGAAAAGAGACCGAGCAATGAAATACCACACTCTTATACTGCCTAAGTCACATGGTGCTTTAGCAAACATACAATCACATGGTACTTAATTCCCAGTCACAATGCAACTCTTTGATGTCTGTCTCTTATCCCTCGATGTTCCGGGAATCCTTCTGGGGCATCCTCTCTGAGACAAAGGCCAAAACTCGCACCTCCTCGTCATCTCCTGTAGATCTCTGCAGACCCAGACCTTCTTTGTCCCGCGAAACGTGAAGCCCCCAATACACATACAGCCATACATTTGTGGGAGATATGAACTCAATATATGTGCCAATATATGTGCCACATAACCCCCCCAAACGTCTATTAAGGGACAAAACATAATCAGAGATGCATGACAGAAAACATCACTACATATCACAAATCAATCCACCAATTGCTTGGGTTTTAACCTCCTGCCATATCTGCTGTAAGCCGGCTTTGTTCCTTCTGCCCCAACTTGCTGCATTTGTGGATCAGAATTGTTAGCACATCTCTGTGGGGGGTCCGAAGAATGCCTTCTCGGCAGCCTGCCACGGCGGGGGGCCCTGGCCAACTGCACGTGTTCATCAGCCAGAACAAAGGCGGGTTTGAGTCTGTTAATGCAAATCAACTCTTTTCTGCCTCCTAAATCAAGCAAAAAATGTTCCTCTCCTGTTTCCAACACTCTGAAAGGCCCGTTGTAAGGCAGTCGCAAACCTGGGCGTTGGGTATCATGTCTAACAAAAACAAACTCCGCATTTTTTAAAGCCTTCGGCACAAAAACGCGTGGAAAACTGTGATGAACTGGGCCAGGAAGGGTATTTGATCCTGTGCCGCTCTGCAACAGCTGAGCGGGGGGGCAATTTGGCGCAGGGTTGTCGGGAAGAAATTCCCCTGGCAAACGGAGGGGTTGTGCAAAAACTAATTCAGCCGGAGAAGCCTGCAAATCCTCCTTAGGTGCAGAACGCAACCCCAATAAAACCCATGGAAGTTTATCCACCCAATTTGTATCCGTAAGAGACGCTCTGAGGGCTGCTTTCAATGACCTATGAAAGCGTCCGCACAAACCGTTAGCCTGGGGGTTATACGCGGTAGTGCGGTGAATCTTCACCCCTAGGCTGTGGGCCATTGATGACCAGAGTTCGGAAACAAATTGGGGACCTCTGTCGGACGTTATGTCCGACGGAACTCCAAAACGCGTGACCCAAGCTGTTAAAAACGCACGTGCATCGTCTGCCGCTGCAGTTGACGCCAAAGGGACCACTTCTGGCCAACGCGTGGTGCGATCTACCATCGTCAAAAGGTGTGTACACCCCTGCGACAGCGGAAGGGGGCCCACCAAGTCAACATGCACATGATCAAAACGCTTAGCCGGGATGTGAAAAGGCTCCAAAGGGGCTCTAGTGTGCTTGTGTATTTTGGCTCGCTGACACGCCACGCAGGCTGCTGCCCATTCCTTGACCTATTTACGCAACCCCGGCCAAACAAATTTCTCCCCCACCATTTTAATCGATGCGTGCACCCCCAGGTGCGTCAGAGAATGGATTGAGTCAAAAACGCGGCGGCGCCACGCAGCTGGAACCACAGGGCGAGGCCGCCCCGTGGAGACATCGCAGATTAGAGGGGGCATACCTATTTGCTGCACCCTGTACTCCAGCCTTAACCCTGTTGGTCCAGACTGGAGCGCGCACACATCCGCGTCGCTAGCCTGCTCCGCGGCCATGGCTGCGTAATCCAAACCTACGCGGACCGGGGCTGCAAGCGCTTCCGCTCTACAAACCTGGCCCGCGGCCACGGCTGCCGAGTCTGCCCCCACGGGGCCTGGCGCTGCTATTGCACGCGAAAGACAGTCTGCCACTACATTATGTTTGCCCGCGACATGCTGAATATCGGTGGTGAACTCTGATATCGCGGCCAGCTGTCTTTGCTGCCGGCCTGACCAAGGCTCTGAAATCTTGGCCATCGCGAACGTTAGCGGCTTGTGGTCCACAAACGCGGTGAAACGGCGCCCCTCCAGCCAGAACTGGAAATGGCGGATGGCCAAATGCAGGGCCAACAGCTCCCTGTCGAACGCGCTGTATTTCCACTCGTTATCGCGCAAGGTTTTGCTGAAAAATGCGAGCGGCTGCCAGCTCCCTGCCACAAACTGTTCAACGACCGCCCCCACCGCTAAATCGGAAGCGTCCGTGGTGAGCGCCATGCGGGCCGTTAGCACTGGGTGTGCCAACAAAACGGCGTTCGCCAGGGCCGATTTGACTTGGGAGAATGCGCGCTCCCGCTCCGGGGACCATTCGATCTTATTCGCAGGTTTTTGTTTTTTAAGTGCCGCGTACAATGGTTGCATGAGCTGCGCTGCGCTTGGGAGGAAACGGTTATAAAAATTAACCATTCCCAAAAATTCCTGCAACACTTTGACCGTCTGTGGTTGGGGAAAATCTGTTATTGCGCGTACTTTATCGGGCAGAGGGACTGCTCCTTCTGGTGAAACGCGGTGCCCCAAAAAATTGATTTGCGCCACCCCAAACTGGCACTTCGCTGGGTTAATTATTAACCCGTGCTCCGCCAGCTTCCGAAAAACCGCTGTGAGGTGGGTTTCGTGTTCGTCTTCGGACATGCTGGATACCAAAATATCATCCAAGTAGACAAACACGAAAGGGAGGCCACGTAAAACTGCATCCATCATGCGCTGGAAAGTCTGCGCAGCACCCTTGAGCCCGAACGGTATACGCAAAAACTCAAAAAGCCCAAAAGGAGTTATAACCGCTGTTTTGGGTATGTCCTGAGCGCGGACTGGGACTTGATGGTACCCGCGCACCAAATCTATTTTAGAAAAAATGCGCGCCCCCGCTAAATGCACCGAAAAATCTTGGATGTGCGGAATCGGGTAGCGGTCGTGTGCTGAAGCATTATTCAACCTGCGGAAATCACCGCAAGGCCGCCACGAGCCATCAGCCTTGGGGACCATATGCAGCGGTGAAGCCCAGGGGCTGTTAGAGCGTCTAATGATGCCCAGCTTTTCCAGGTTGGCGAATTCCTTGCGCGCTATGGCTAATTTAGCTGAGTCCAAGCGCCGAGCTTTTGCAAAAATGGTGGGCCCGGTGGTAGTTATAAAATGTTCCACTCCATGTTTAGCCACTGACGCGGAAAACGTTGGGACTGTGAGTGTTGGAAACTGAGTGAGTAGTGCTTGGAACTTACCACCCGCAGCTGTGACGTTGGGCTGTGCAGTAGGCGGGACCACCCGGGCTGTACAGGAAATAGAGTGGAAAGACAGTGCATTAACCAGACATCTATTAGCAAGATCAACCAATAAACCATTCGAGCACAAAAAATCAGCACCTAACATGTTATGACTGACTGCCTCTACGACGAAAGTCCACTCGAATGTCCGACCGTGAAAAGACAGGGGGAGGGTCTTCTCCCTGAAGGTCTTGATCGTCGAGCCGTTCGCCGCCAACACCAGGGGTCCGCTGGAAGGTGCCAGCCGGTCAGCGTAGGAAGGTGTGATGAAACTCAGCTGGGAGCCTGTGTCCACCAGGAACTGTCTCCCTGATTTCGCGTCCGTAAGGTAGAGCAGCCTGTTCTTCATGCCGAGAGCCGCAGCTGCTACCGGCTCGGTCCTGGCATTTCCCGAGCGTCTGAACTGGCACGGTGGAGTGCACTTGCATGCCCTCTCGGCGAAACGTCGATGATAAAAGCAGAGGACGTCGCCCGCTCCGTGTCTCCTGGCCTCCACTGCTGCTGACGTCAGCGAATGTGGTGCTGCAGCCTCTGGCCCCCTGCCGTCTCCGGGCGTTGCGCTCAGTTCCGCTGCCGCCGTCGTGGCCGTGTGGTGTCTATGGGTGTCGGCGAGTCGCTGTGCCTCCTGGCCCAGCTCGTGGTAATCTCGGTTGGTCAGCAGCTGTGAACCGGCCAGGGTAACTCTCACCGCTGGCGGTAGTGTCCTGAAGAAAAGATGGGCGAAGATAAAGCCGTCATCATCATCGCCTCTCAGGCTCAGCATCCTCACCATCAGGTCCGCAGGCCTGTCTGCCTCGCCTTCAGTCAACACCAGGAGCTTCTCTGCTCGCTCTCCCAGCGAGGGGGTGAAAGCACGGATGAGAGCGGCTTTCAATGCGCCGTACTTGTCGTCGTCTGGTGGGTGGTTAGTCAGGCTCTCCACCCGCTGGACTGTGAGGCTGTCCAGCTTTGCGACTACATGGTAGAACTTCGTTGCATCCGCCGAAATTCTCCGAAGATGGAACTGCACCTCGACAGTGTTGAACCAGGAGCGCGGGCTATGCTGCCAGAAATCGGGCAGCTGGACTGCGGTAGCTGCGTTAGCCTGGCTGGCTCCTGATGAGTCCAGTGCGGGAATGTCGTTCCCGGCCATAATTTGTTGTCGGGTCACCAGTGTAGAGAATGCATTCAAGGATGAGGCTGAGTTTATTTCTCAGGTTCAGCTTTATTATGAGAACACATTCTCTAGCAATCTCTCAACAAGAAAAGAGACCGAGCAATGAAATACCACACTCTTATACTGCCTAAGTCACATGGTGCTTTAGCAAACATACAATCACATGGTATTTAATTCCCAGTCACAATGCAACTCTTTGATGTCTGTCTCTTATCCCTCGATGTTCCGGGAATCCTTCTGGGGCATCCTCTCTGAGACAAAGGCCAAAACTCGCACCTCCTCGTCATCTCCTGTAGATCTCTGCAGACCCAGACCTTCTTTGTCCCGCAAGACGTGAAGCCCCCAATACACATACAGCCATACATTTGTGGGAGATATGAACTCAATATACAGTATGTGCCAATATATGTGCCACACCAGTTCATTTCCAAAACAACTTGAACGTGCTGTATTAGTGTTGAAGTCACCAACTGTATACACATATGGAGTTGGAAAATCCTCAGTGATACGTTTAACAAGACTCAGGCAGTGCAAGTATTCATCCAAGTTTTCAACACTGTCACAGGGGAAATATACACACAATATAAGACAGTGAAAGTCACCCAGGTTGGCTTCAATACCTGTAACTCTTACGCACTCGTAAGTTTTCACAACACAACTGTTTGCAAGTGATTTCCGCCATAGGATACCAATGCCGCCATAGGGGCGACCTAAGATAACACGTTCTTCCGTATCCATAAAAGAAACACCTTGTCCTATAAAGTCACCATGTAATCTGCTCAGAATAGACAATTCGTGTTCGAACAACCAGTGTTCCTGCAACAACACAATGTCATGGTTATCACATAAACTGGAGATCTCATTAGATGAGGTTTTTACATTCTGGCAGTTGAATGAACATATTCTAAGGTTGGTCCTACTACTGAATGAATATGATGACAAACACGATAATGACAATCACATGTAGATCATTTCCTCTCAAAAAACTGTCGAAGGTATAAACCAGATGGCCACACATTTTTTTCAAGCAACTTCTTGCTGCAACTGGCAGGACATGTAATCTTTAAAGAGGCATAACCATCATACTTGGTTTCTAGTTGCTCAATCTTGAGATTGTCATTTAATTTAACATGAGTTTTGATATAGGAGCGTACATGATGGGGTCTGGTGGTGGGGTCGAGTCGACTGATGAAGACTTGGTGCTCCTTATGACCTTGACCTTGACCCTGATGTCCGCCAGACCTCCTACCAGACTTCGGTACAACGCGTAACTGTGAGTGGGGGCGTGTCTTGTTGACAACCTGTAGCTGGTTCGTGGTCTGCTTGGCAGTCGATTGGTTGTCAGACGATTGGAGTGCATTGGCGTAGGACCTCTTCTTCCTCTTGGAACGGCGACTCTCAACTTCCTCGAATTCGAACTCGCGTTCTTTGGCAATTACAGCAACTTTGGCAACTTTGGCAACCCCAGAAGGGCTGCTGTCGACAGCGTCATCAGTACAGGCCTCTGTAGAGTTGGTGGCCACGTCCGCATTCTCACCGTCGGCCGTGGCAGTAGGTGGAGGACCATGGGCTGCATTGGAGACCGAGGCGTGGTCGACAGCTGCTACCACGATCTCCTCATCACTGGTGATGTTGACAACACTCTGAGTACTGCCAGCCTCATCCTCACCTTCCTCGACCAGGATGTCAGCTGGAGGGGGTGTGTCGCTGAGTTTGGACTTTATTGCCGCCACGTTGTCCTGGATAGCAGATATCGTTTTGAACACAGTAGCAATGCTCTCTCCAAAGGTCATCACACGGCACACATCATTAGACAGCCTGGCAAGGTCAAATGACTCCAACGAAGCTGGTGGCAAATTCCTGAGGTTCTGGGCAACGTATTGTGGCGCCTGCTGACCAACCTCATTCAGCTTGTGGACAAACAAACAAAAAAAAAAAGCTGCAGACACAGCCGCGAACAGAAAGCCAAAGGAGTGCTTTGATTGGTTTAGATTTGATTGACCTCTCATTCGACTAATAAGAGCCTTGAATTGGGTTTCTGAAACCTTGAAGAACCAATGACTGAAAACCTAGCAAGAAGGACCTGCCTACCAACGGCTGCGAATGCAGCGAGCCAATTGAAGCAGAGAAGTTCCACGATTGAAAGCGTGCGTCCCGTGCGTAAAATCTGTTTTGTGTAAGCCACTGGGTGACACACACACGTTCACCAGTCTTTTTTTCTTACTACTGTTCTTATTTGTTTTGAAAAATCGTTCGCCAAAACCGCAATCATGGAAGCGCAAAACCGCAATAATGGAATCATGGTTTGACCGGGTCGCGTGACCAGAACCATGAGTCTGTAACAAGTGGACCAGCGTCGTGTTCGTCTGACAATGAGGAAGAGAAGTTTGCCAGCGACACTGCTGTTGTGGACAGGTAAGTGTTATAAGCTAAATTATTCTTTATCCCTGAAAATTGTAATCAAAATGACTTTTGACCGATCGGTAAATTACAACTGTGCGTCATCGCAACATGACGGACTGGTCCGTGCGCCGCGTCCAGACCGTGAACGTCCCCCCTTCCCCCGCTACTCTTCTGTAGCGGATTGCAGATATTATTGCAGATATTTTAGTACAACTGTGCGTAGTAGACCGCGGCGCACTGTCCCTGCGGTCCGTCATGTAGCGATGGGCGATGTCCGTCCTCTGTAGCGGGGGGGGGGGGGGAGTTGTTATCTTCTACATTACAGATATTTTAGTATAATTTTTAGTGCACTGTAGGTTATTTTTTCTCGTAAAAAAAAGCCACACATTTTTTACGTGGCATGCTTCTTTGTGTGTGGGGGCTTGTTTGTTCATTCATTCATTCATGAATGAATAAACAAACCCCCCCCCCACACACACACACACAGCCCTGAGTGTCACCTTTCATTAGAGCCAAACATCAAGCTTCTATATTGAATCATTCAAAAGTTACAGATGTTTTTCCAAACTGTGCCATTTGGCACAATTTGGCACAGTTCAAAAAGGCCTGGGAACAACCTGTGAAGAAAGCTGTGTAATATATTCATTTTTTGTGGTATTGTTACAAAATTTTGACCTCAGCTGGATAACACTTGGTTCTACATTTCTGTTGCATTTTCCAGCCCGGATCTGACAGCTGTGTGTTATTTGCAAGCATTTGTATCCAAAAAAACACCCAGGCCAAATTTATTTTCTTCAAGTTCAGTATGTTTAGATGACTGTTACTCAGTGGCAGGAGCACTTAGAGAGATTATGACTGTTTTGCCAAAAAAATTCAAAGTGTTTTCTTTTAAATGAGACCAACCCCATGAAGATGCTGCAAAGGGTTGAAGAACAGCTTTTGATTTACTTTGGGGATGTTATTTTTAGGCGTTTTTAGGGAAATTGACCAGAGTGGAAGGGGTTAATTTCTTTGGTACCCCAAACAGTATAATTAATCTGAGTCTCGGTCATATATTCATACTGAATAAATGAATATGGGGGTATAACACTTTGTTTATTCACAGGAGTCCAAAAATTTTACACTATAAAACATTCAAGTGTTCCTCTGGTTCAATTTTTGGCTCATTCAGCAAAGCTGAAAGGAGCTAATGCGATGACATCCACATTCCACGGGAATCACTACTCCTCCAAGGCAACTGTCTCAATGCTCACCAAACTTGCTCACAATGATTCTCTGGTGGGTCTGCATCCAGGTTGTGGTCAAGGGCAATGGTCTGGAGATCTGAGCGCTTATGATTTAAGAAAACTTGCTAATCCTAGACAAATCCCGGGTGTGGGGCAGATGGTAGAGCATCTGCCCCACACCCGGGAGGCTGGGGTTCAAATCCCAGCCGGGTCATGCCAAAGACCATATAAAAGTGGAACTTCCTGCCGTCCAGCTTGGTGCTCAGCAATAATGGAACGGAGGAGGGAAATTTGTGGCGGCGCCTTGCATGGCAGTGACCCCTCTGATTCTAGATGTGATTAACATTGTAGATAAGAGAAACATAATTTCATTCTACTGTACATGATTGGCTGTATGGATTGAATGACAATAAAGTTGGCTTTACCTTTACAATTGGCCTAATTCATGCCAAATGATCATCATGCGTGTCTGCATAAAGGTTGTGCTGAAAATCAGATCTCACTGCTTGCTTTTGATTTTATGATTTTTTTTACTCCTAGGCAATTGCCCAAAGGGTAGTATCTCAGGGTGTGGCAAACGTTGACAAACATGGCAGTTTTTGGATTTGCCAACTTTTCTGATGTGTTGGTGAAAACCAAGTGTCTCAGGCAGAGGTTGTGTTAACTGAAAACCGTCCATTGACAGATTTTTTTTTTTCAGTAGTGACAGCAAAATCTAAAAGCTGTCATTCTGACAGTACACTGAGGATGAGCTGATAATAGATGTACTTTTTTGATCCCAAACTGGGAAATTACAAGGAAATTAATTTTAAATAAATATAAATTAAAATGGGAGACAATAGATTATTTTTAGCAACCTTGTGTGTCAAAATGACAGATTTAAAAGAAAAAGTAGCGCAACCTTCAGTCTCATGATTTGTAAAAGGTTGCAAAATAGTTTGCACACAGTTTTTAAGGTCATGTACAGTTTTATTGTAAAGGGTCTGAAACGGATGCTAGTGTTCACTACTAGGTGAGCCAAAAAGAATTTTAGCGACACATGTTACAACCATTTGCAAATGCTTACAACTATTTTGGTTTGTGGAAAAATGCATTCAGGGTGGTGACAAGAAAATCTGTTGGCAACCTTTTATGAACCATGAGGAAATCCAAAAAGTGCAACGTTCATGAACATTTCTCAGCATTCGCTACTCTGAAATACAGAGATAATTCTTAACAAACTTGCATGGAATGACCCTTGGGTTTACCTGCATCCAGAAATAGCTCAAGGTCAGTTGCCAAAGGTTAGGTGATCTGGGCATTTATGATTTCATGAACAGTGTTGCTCCTCCTAGGTCTGGGATCTCAAACTCATTCCATGAAGGGCCAAGATTGCACGTTTTACTTCTACCCCGTGTCTTCAACAGGTGATTTTGCTGAATTTCTTCCCACTGACTGCTGATCAGTAAAAACACCTGCTGGAGAGACTGGATGGAAATGAAGCATGCAGGGTTTTGGCCTTCTGTGGAATGAGTTTAAGATCTCTCCATCTATCCATCCATCTTCTACTGCTTTTCCGGAGGTCCGGGTCACAGAGGCAGCAGTTCAAGCAGAAAAGCCCAGATTTCCCACTCCCCAGCCCCCTGCTCCACCCTTTCAGATAGGACACCAAGGCATTCCCAGACCAGCTGGGAGATGTAGCCTCTCCAGTGTGTCCTGGGTCTGCCCTGGGGTTTCCTCCCAGTGGGACGTGTCTGAAACACCTCAAGTGGGAGGCATCCAGGAGGCATCCTTATCAGATGCCCAAACCACTTCAACTGGCTCCTTTCAATGTGGAAGAGCAGCGGTTCTACTCTGAGCCTCTCCCGAATGACTGAGCTCCTCACCCTATCTCTGAGGGTGAGTCCAGCAATCCTATAGAGAAAGCTCATTTCAGCCGCTTGTATCCGCAATTTCATTCTTTTGGTCATTACTCAAAGTTTGTGACCATAGGTGTTGAGCTGAGCTGTAGGCCACACCCTCTCTGCCTGAGTGCTTTAGATCTGGGTGTGTTTCCCAGGGCAGTTGGTTGATTGCACCAGGTGGGAATGATCTGGTGATTAAGGGAGTTTGGAGGTAGTTACTCACAGGGCAGTGGAGAGTAAGCAGTGTGTGAGAGAAATGGTTGGAGAATTTGGACTTTGGAAAAGACTGCAGGACTAAAGCTTGTTTCAAGCAAGGAAGAAGTTGCCGGTGAGCATCCATTTGTGGTATGTGTCTTTGTAGCTGCATTTGGAAAGTCATTTGATCAAGTTTAGGTTAAATGTGATGTATTAAAAAATCATGTGTTTGAAATGTAAGTTAAAATGTCATATATTTATAAAATCATGTGGGTTTAAAAGTATAGTTAAAATGGAGTGTATTTAAGAGTTTAAAAGTTAAAAGCTACTAAAGTTGTAAGGTTAAAAATCATTACTGAACAGTGTTTTAAGATGTATTTAGTATTTGGGTGCTTTAGATGTGAGTATTTTCTACTTATTTCAAGATTGGGTTTTAGTAATTTAAAAACTGAGTATTTGATTTTGGGTTATGTTGATTTATTATGGGTTCTTGGGTTACATTTTCCTTGACCCTCTATTTGTGTTGTATTTAAAGGTTTTTCACCTGTGCTTGGCTATGCTTGGCCTTGATGACTTTTCAAAAATAAAAGGAAAGAAAAGGAAAAAGTTGAGTCTTGGTCATTGAGTGACTTCCAGTTCTATCTTCCGAAGCAAGCTTCTCGTTCAAGGGGGGGAAACTGCTGGTCAAACCTCACAAGAGTGAGGGCCACTTGACAGTGAAAAACCGCTGTGGAGACTGGAACAGAGAACCCTGAACAGCAACCGGCCAGGCCTGGAAGTCCAGAGGCCAGGTAACACACTGAACAGCACCTTACTCAATCCTGTCGGGAAAGAAGATGGTGACTCAAAGTCACTGGAGCAGCTTAAAGCCAATAGGACATCTGCGAAGCGGCAATTCTCCCGGCTGGCCAACAACATTGTCCGGATGCATGCCATAATGCCCGAAGAGTTGCTCAGATAGTTTCAACAAGCTCATAGTTGAGGCCAACAAAGTCATGGAAGCCAATGATGATGTGGAGGCCCAGTACCTTGCAGAGACAGAGTTGGATGCAGATCCTGAAGAAATTCCCGGGTTGAGCGAGCAGCAAAAGGCCGATATTGGGAAAACTGCAAGTGAGTGTGAGATGAAACTGAATGAGCTGAAGGACTTCATCCAAAAGACACTTTGGGCCAACTTTGGAGAGGAGGAACTGATGATGGCAGTAAAAGCTGCAGAGGAGAAGGTAAAGAGTGTGATTTACTTTGAACCCAGCGGAAATAAGGAGGCCTTTGACTTCATATTCGATTACATGGAAAGTCTGGTTAAGAGGGCAAAAAAGCTATACATACAGTGGAAGTGTTGGGCCCCTCCTGTTGAGCAGAAAGACTTCCAGCTGCGTGTACGAGCACTTGAGCAGTCCATTCTTCAGTTGGTGTCAAGAAAAGCAGAGTTTATTCAAGAAAAAGCTAAAGAAGACGCCGAAAGAGTTGAGTGTAGCTTCCATCTGCTACCCAACATCAGCCACTAGACTGAAGCCAACCTCCCTCCCCAAGTTTACTGGCATCAGGCGAGACTTTCATCGCTGGAAAAGAGACTGGGAGGCCCTTCAGAGGCAAGGAGAACCCACTGAGTCAAAGGAAGTCAAAAAGTTCCAGCTTCTTGACAGTTTGGATGAGAAAATAATGAGAGATCTTCGGTTGATGACCTACAGTACAGCAGATGGCATCTTTCGTGTCCTGGAAAACTGGTTTGGAAGCCAAACTGCAATCGCTATTGAAATAGTTGAGGAGCTCCAGAGATTTCCAGCTGTCAAGTCACCAGCCCAGGAAAATTGTTGAGCTCATCCAAGCTGTTGAGAAAGCCCTTGAAGACCTGAGCGACCTTGGTGACACCGGTGCTTTAAAAAACCCTCTGGTGACAAAGTCAGTTGAACGCAAGCTTCCTGATGCGTTGAAGAAAGAGTGGCTTCTCTTTGCAGCTGAGAGGATCAGTGCCGAACCAGAGGAGCGCTTTGACAGTCTTCTGGCCTTCCTCAAGAGTCAAGAGAGCATCTATGAACAGCTGGATCAATTGAAGGATGAAGAACCGCCAAGAAAAGAAATCCAACCTGAGCAAAGGCAAGCCAGAACCAGCGTCTCAAACCAGTTAAGTAGCCATCTCTCAGGATGCGTCGTCTGTGGGGACATCAAGCATAAGAAAAAGCTGTACTTCTGCAAAAAAGTTCTGTGTGCTCAAGTTCACAGAGAAGAAGGATGCAGTGCAACAGCTGGGAGCCTGCTGGAAATGTCTGGAGGTCCATGATAACGACAATCACTGCAAGACTTCATTCCTGTGCAAAAATCCTGAGTGTGAGGGCAAGAGAGCCACAGACCATCACTACTATCTGTGTCCCAATGCTGGAGCATCCAGAGGCAGCACGGCCCAGCAAAGGCAGTACAGTGGGAGGTGGCAATAAGAGGAATTACACCGAGGCCCAGGAAGAATTCTTCAGAAAACTCTCACCTGAATTAGCCCAACAATACCGGGACGCATTCTGCAACACAGCAGCAAGCACCTCCTATGTTGCAAAGAGTCACTCAAGTCTTCTGGCAGAGAGTGGCCTAGCGGAGTGGCCTGTCATCATGATGCTGCTGGAGGTAACAGCTAATGGTGGGCAGAAAATTGGGACCCTAATCGACCTAGCTTCTGACACCAATTATATCACCCATGAGGCAGCAGGTCGGCTTAATCTTAGAAGTGAAGACATCACACTTGTGATCCATGGTATAGGAGGCATGAAAATCCATGCCAAAACAAAGCGGTACCTCCTGAAAATTCGTATTAACACCTCAAGAGGTACTCTCAAGTCCCACCAGCTGATTTGCTACGGCTTAGACAGCATTGCAGATATCCACAGACATGTGTCAGCCAAAAAACTGCAAGAGTTCTTCCCAGATGTCCCGCTCAGTGACCTGGTAAGACCAAGAGAGATCCAGCTCCTTGTAAGTCACAAGGAGGGTCATCTGGCTCCGCAGAAGATTTGCACAGTGGGGGACCTCATGCTGTGGGATGGACCAATGGGAAAGACAGTTGCGGGCACTCATCCTGAGCTGTTTGAAGAGGTCACTGTATCAGCCTACACATCAAGAACGCACTTCGCAAGGTCTATGAGAACTGCTGCTGTAAAGTATGAAGAACATACCTGCGCAGTCCCCATTTATCCTCCACAAAGCCAGCAAGCCTCAATTGCCGTCCAACCTCATCAGTCTAGTTGTGCAGCTACTACTTCCAACTTCCTTGAGTGGTGGAAATGGGATAGTATTGGCGCTGGTTGCGTCCCGAGATGTGGGGGCTGTCGCTGTGGGAACTGCCAGCCAGGTGGCAAGGAAATGACCCTCGCTGAAGAAAGGGAGCTGGAGGTGGTAAAGAGTGGCCTCACATACAGTATGTAGCTGCTGATGATCAGTAAGAGGCCTCACTGGCACGCCAAGCACCCCTGGGTAGCAGATCCAGCCTCATTACCAAGCAACAGGAGTGCAGTTGAGGTCACATTCTTCAGGACTGAGAGGCAGCTGGCTAGGGAGCCAGAGTGGAAGGCTGCCTATGCTGCGCAAATTCACGAGATGGTCGAGCGCCGGGCCGCAAAGAAGTTGCCTAAAGACGTCCTTTATGCATGGACTGGTCCAGTATGGTACGTCAGCCACCTCATCGCACCCAACTCACACTCCATTACAACTCCGGTGAGACTGGTCTGGAACAGTAGTCAAAAGTGCAGAGGGCTGAGTCTCAATGGTCTCCCGCTAAAAGGCCCAGACGTCCTCAATTCCATCCGTGCTGTGCTTCTCAAATTCTGGAGGGAAGCTTTTGCTGCGTTGGGAGACATAAAGAAAATGTACAATTCAGTGTGGCTTGAAGACCAAGAAGTGCATTTGCATAGGTTCCTATGGCGTGGCTCTGAAGAGGAGGAGCTGGGTGAATATGCAGTTACGAGAGTTAACACTGGAGATAAGCCAGCAGGTTGTATTGCTCAACTCGCCATGAGAGAGACGGCTAATCTCCCTCAGTTCAGCCGTCTTGAGGAAGAGCGTTGAGTGCTGCAGGAGGACAGCTATGTCGATGACTTGTTAATCTCTCATGACAACTTAGACCAGCTCAAAGTCATTACAGAAAATGTAGAGCAGATCCTGAAAGCAGGAGGGTTCGAGTTGAAGCCATGGGTCTTCTCTGGCCAAAGTAGGAGGGAGTCTGCTGGAAAACAGGAACAGGTGGCTATTCCAAAGACTGTAATCCTGCTGAATCAGCTCAAAGAGGAGGACAATAAAGCTCTTGGCCTTGGCTACTCCCTGGAGGATGATAAGCTTTATGTCATGGTTGGGATAAATTTCTCAAAGAGGAAGAGGAAAATGAGACTCGGCCAGGACCTTCAATTGGAGCAGGGGAGAGCCCAGACACCAGACCCACTGACACGACGAAAGTTACTCAGCCAAGTTTCTGGACTGTATGACCTGATTGGTCTGACGACACCTGTAAAGCAGAAAGGGACCATTTTGGTTCGGCGAGCATTACAGGAGGCCAAACCCAAGTGCAGCACCATCAAAGATACTTGGGACCTTGCGCTATCAGGAAAGCTCAGAGAAGATGCCATCAGCCTCTTTGAAGAATATGCCCAGCTGAGTAAGGTCAAGTTTCACAGAGCTCTGATGCCAGTGGGCGCATCGGCTGAACCTAATGCAATCACCTTCTCTGATGGCAGCGAGCATGCTTATGGTGCCGTCTTGTATCTGCGGTGGGCCTGTGACCAATGTTGTACGGTGAGGCTGGTGGAGTCTAAAGCTAAACTAACTCCCTTAGACCACAGGGGGGAAATAGTCAAGGCAGAGCTTTGTGGAGCAGTATTTGCCGCCCGGTTGAAGAAGTACTTTGAGAAACAGAGCCAAATTCAAGTCAAGCAATGGTATCACTTTGTTGACAGCCAAACATCCTTGGTGCAATTCAACGTGAGAGCTATGGCTTTCAGACCTTTTTCGCTAACAGGATTGGAGAAATCCAAAGCAGCACGCAACTTCAGGATTGGTGGTGGATCCCTGGACCACTGAACATTGCTGATATCATCACACGCGGGGCTGGTCCAAAAGATTTGGATGAAAATTCACCATGGCAGCAAGGACCAGAGTTCCTGAGTCTACCAGCTGATGAGTGGTCAATTAAGTCTGCAAAGGATGTATCAGCCACTGCCAAAGATAGTGTTGGAAAAATGCAGAAGAAATCATTTGTTGCCGCACTCACAAGAGCTCAGGTGAAGAAAGAGCCACCAGATCCGGAGCGTCGGAGGCCACCTGCTGGTGCTGCTGTCCGAAACCTGATGGATGAAGGACGGTTCAGCAATTTGGCTCACCTGGTTAAGACAGTCGCTCGGGTCTGGAGGGCAGCAAAATGCTTTGCAGTTAAAAATAAGATCCTGGGAACCCCAAAGTGGGAGGCGGTTTCATCAGCCGGGGTCATCACTGTAACGGAGCGCCAAGATGCTTTAAGAGACTTTTTCCTTGCTGCACAAGAGGATGTGATCTTTCCAACTGCCACAATAGACCGGCTGGTAGTCTTCAAAGAGGAAGAAACTGGGCTACTGGTTTGTGGTGGGAAAGTCCAGGCTTTTAATGAAGACAAAGTTGGTGTCCCCCTCATACCTTACAGTGCCTGGGTCGCAACTCTGTTGGTTCGTGAAGCTCACAGCAAGGGTCATGAGGGAATGGCTGCAACTCTATTAAAGGTGAGAAAGAGAGCATGGGTCATCAATGGACGAAGAATTGCTCAAAAAGTCATTGAAAACTGTGTGATTTGGAAGAAAGCCAGAGCTAGAAGATGCCAGCAAGTGATGGGTGATCTGCTTCAAGAGAGAACTGGGCCAGCATCCCCATTTGAGTTCACAGCAGTTGACCTGTTTGGACCTTATCTGGTCAAAGATGATGTGAGGAAGAGAGTCACAATGAAGATTTGGAGAGTCGTATTTTGCTGTATGGCCAGTAGAGCAATCCACACAGAGCTGGCACCATGTCAACTGAAAGCTTTCTGATGGCTTATCAGAGGTTTACAACAATTTGAGGGCATCCTAAGAAGATTTGGTCTGATCCAGGGACCAATTTTGTCAGTGCCAAGCCTGTTCTGAAGGAGTTGTATCAGTTTTTGGATGGCCTTGACAGGTCTGCTGTGGAGGAGACTTCAGCTCAAAATGGAACCGACTGGCATTGGAAAATCCAGCCAGCTGATTCACCTCATCGAAATGGCTCTGCTGAAGCAGCTGTTCGGATTGTGAAGAAGGCATTCCAGAGACTGGGAAGAGATTCAGGGCTCAGTTACAGCGAACTTCAGACAACACTTCAGCTAGCCGCTAATCTTTCTAATGAGCATCCCATTGATGCCAGCGTGCAAAGCCATGAAGACACCGTGCAGTACATTACACCTAATACACTTCTGTTGGGATGAGCATCATCAAGTGGTGACTGGAAAACATTCAACTTCGCAAGCTATCCCTATAAGAGACTTCAGGAAATGCAGCACCAGGTAAATAAATTCTGGAAGTCCTGGAGCCAACTTGCCGGTCCTAATCTCTTTGTGAGGAGTAAATGGCACAGTTGCAGTTGGAGATATTGTTTGGCTGTGTGACCAGAATGCATTAAGGGGTCATTTTAAGCTTGGGAGAGTCATCAGTGTCAACCCAGACCCCAGAGGCATTGTACGGGATGTGAATGTTAAGAGTTGTGGCAAGCTCCTGTGTTCCTGAGGTGAGGCCTGCAACATCAGCATCTAAGCATCCTGCCTCCAGCATTCGGAGGGACCTTCAGTCCACAATTCTTCACGGGGACGTCCGACGTTTGGTGGTCCTACTGCCAGTGGAGGAGCAGGCAGGAGGCCCAGGAGGAAATCTCTGACCACTAGTTCATTGTGTGTGAGCTTTCCAGCGGTTTCTGTGGGAAGATCGAGTGGGAGGTGTTGAGCTGAGCTGCAGGCCACACCCTCTCTGCATGAGTGCTTTAGATCTGGGTGTGTTTCCCAGCCTGAGGGCAGTTGATTGATTTCACCAGCTGGGAATGATCTGGTGATTAAGGGAGTTTGGAGGTAGTTACTCACAGGGCAGTGGAGAGTAAGCAGTGTGTGAGAGAAATGGTTGGAGAATTTGGACTTTGGAAAAGACTGCAGAACTAAAGCTTGTTTCATGCAAGGAAGAAGGAGCCGATGAGCATCCATTTGTGTTGTGTCTTTGTAGCTGCATTTGGAAAGTCATTTGGAAAGTCATTTGATCAAGTTTAGGTTAAATGTGATGTATTAAAAAAATCATGTGTTTGAAATGTAAGTTAAAGTGTCATATATTTATAAAATCATGTGGGTTTAAAAGTGTAGTTAAAATGGAGTGTACTTTAAGAGTTTAAAAGTTAAAAGCTGCTAAAGTTGTAAGGTTAAAAATCATTACTGAACAGTGTTTTAAGATGTATTTAGTATTTGGGGTGCTTTAGATGTGAGTATTTTCTACTTATTTCAAGATTGGGTTTTAGTAATTTAAAAACTGAGTATTTGATTTTGGGTTATGTTGATTTATTATGGATTCTTGGGTTACATTTTCCTTGACCCTCTATTTGTGTTGTATTTAAAGGTTTTTCACCTGTGCTTGGCTATGCTTGGCCTTGATGACTTTTCACAAATAATAGGAAAGAAAAGGAAAAAGTTGAGTCTTGGTCACTGAGTGACTTCCAGTTCTATCTTCTGAAGCAAGCTTCCCGTTCAAGTGGGGGAAACTGCTGGTCAAACCTCACAAGAGTGAGGGCCACTTGACAATAGGTGAGGATAGGAAGGTAGACTGAATGGTAAAACCACAACTTTGCTGTAGAGCTCAGCTCCCTCTTCACCACAACAGACTAGAACAATGTCCGCATCACTGCAGATGCTGCTCTGATCTGTCTGTCAATCTCCAACTCCATTTTCCCATTATTCATGAATGAGACCTCGAGATATTTGAACTCCTCCACTTGGCGCAGGACTCTGTCCCAAACCCGGAAAGGACAATCCTGTGGAGAGAGAAACGATCAGGCAGAGTGGTCCAGAGCAGAACAGGCTTTATTAAACTCTCTCTCTCTCTCTCACATTCACCAGAATCACAAGTATCAAAAAACTCACAGGTCGCAGGCACCTCTCCTTTTATAGCATACAACTCACCCTGCGAACTGTGGTGCTACATTAACATAAAAGCTTTTGCAATTCCCCTTCTCTTTGTTACTGTTCGCATCAACACACCAACCCCCGCATCAACACACAAACCCCTCATGACCATTCCCCTCGTCCTTCCGTCTAAGTGGAAACATACTGAGTGGATTCCCACACCGTCCCCCCCCCCCCCGAAACTCAGACTGAGCCTTAACCCTCATGTCCATTGGGCTTCAGGCTATGTCCGTAGTAGCTGTAACGGGGGGTCGGCAGCTCCGAGGCGGTGCTGTGCTGGTGGGGCGCTCTTGGGGGTGCGTCCGTCTGTGGGGGGACATTGAGAGGGGGGGAAACATCTTTAGCATGCCATTGTGACTGATCTGACGAGTCATGTACCAGGGGAGTTCGCAGTGGGGGTCGTCCGCGCCGAGGAGCTCGGGCCAACACCACCTGCTTGTCTGCTAAAACGAAAGCGGGCTTAAGCCTGTCTATACAAACTGTTTCCCTGCATCTCCCCAAGTCTAACACACAATGTTTCTCCCCAGGTTCCAGCACTCTGAACGGGCCATTGTAGGGCGGGCGCAAGGGGTCCGGTGGGCAAATACGAACGCTGCGTCCTTCAAGGTCTTTGGCACAAAAGTGCGTGGAAAACAGTGGTGGACCAAACCGGGTACCGTCCCTGCCGCTGCGCTATGCAGTGAAAGCGGGGATGGATCGGTGTTCGGCATGGGGTTGTCCGGCAAAAATTCCCCTGGGAGCCGCAGCGGCTGGGAAAAAAACAGCTCTGCTGGGGAGGCTGCCAAATCCTCCTTCGGTGCTGAACGCAACCCTAATAGAACCCACGGCAACCGGTCCACCCAATTTGCATCTGTAAGCAAAGCCCTGAGCGCTGCTTTAAGCGACCTATGGAAAAGCTCGCATAACCCATTGGCCTGGGGGTTGTACACGGTCATGCAATGAATTGTGACACCCAGGCTCTGGGTCATCGTGGACCAGATGTCGGAAACAAACTGCGGGCCCCGATCGGACGTGATATCTGAAGGGCGCTGAAACATGCCACCTATGTCGTCAAAAAAGCACGTGCAATTTCTGCGGACGCGGTGGAAGCTAGCGGGACTGCTTCGGGCCAGCACGTGGTGCGGTCCACCATTGTCAGGAGGTGCGTGAACCCCTGCGATTGCGGGAGGGGGCCCACAAGGTCCACGTGAATGTGGTTGAACCTCTTAGCCGGGATATGGAATGGCTCCAAGGGGGCCTTTGTGTGCCTGTGCACTTTGGCTCGTTGGCACACTACACAGGCTGCAGCCCACTCTTTCACCTGTTTGTGCAGGCTCGGCCAGATGAACTTTGCTCCCACCATTTTGACTGACACACGCACTCCTGGGTACGCCAGGGAGTGAACCGACTCAAAAACACGGCAGCGCCAAGTGCGTGGGACCACCGGGCGTGGGCAGCCCGTGGAGATGTCACAGATTGGGGGGGCCCACCATCTTGCAGTATTCTGGACCAACAGGGTTAAGGCTGGAGAGCAGACTGGAGCGCCCAAATGTCCGCATCGCCGATCTGCTCAGTGGCCATGGCCGTGTAATCTACCCCCACGTAGACTGGGGCCACTAATGCGCGCGAGAGGCAGTCCGCCACCACGTTGAGTTTACCGGCCACATGCTGAATGTTGGTCATAAACTCCGAGATCGCGGCCAGCCGTATCTGCTGCCGGCCCAACCATGGTTCTGAAACCTTGGCTATCGCCTATGTTAGTGGCTTGTGGTCCACGAATGCAGTGAAGGTGCGCCCTTCCAGCCAGAACTGGAAGTGGCGTATGGCCAGGTGAACAGCCAGCAACTCCCTGTCAAACGCGCTGTATTTATGCTCCCTGTCGCGCAAAGACCTGCTAAAAAAAGCAAGCAGCTGCCAAGAACCGGTGATGCACTGCTCCACGACAGCCCCTATGGCCACGTCCGATGCGTTGGTAGTGAGCGCTATCCGAGCCGCCGGGTCTGGGTGTGCCAGCAGTGCGGCGTTCGCCAGAGCTGTTTTAACCTCAGAAAATAACTGCTCTCGCTCAGGAGTCCAGTCGACTCTGTCCGCCGGTTTCCATTTCTTAAGCGCGGCGTACAACGGCTGCATGAGCTGGGCTGCACGAGGGAGGAAACGGTTGTAAAAGTTAACCATCCCCAAAAGCTCCTGCAGCGCCCTGATCGTCTGAGGCCGGGGAAAATCTGCCACTGCGCGCACATTATCCGGTAAGGGTATCGCGCCCTCCGGTGAGATGCGGTGGCCCAAAAAATTGATTCCTGTCACCCCGAACTGGCACTTTGCTGGGTTGATTATTAATCCATGCTCCTCCAACCTCTGGAAAACTGTCCTGACGTGGGCTACGTGTTCGTCCTCGGATGTGCTGGCCACCAGGATGTCGTCCAAGTAGACGAACACAAACAGCAGATTGCGCAACACCGCATCCATCATGCGTTGGAATGTCTGCGCCGCACCTTTTAACCCGAAAGGCATGCGTAAAAACTCAAAAAGACCAAACGGGGTTATTACTGCCGTCTTAGGCTTGTCCTCAGTGCGCACCGGGACCTGGTGGTAACCGCGGACCAAGTCTATCTTGGAAAAAATGCGTGCCCCGGTGAGGTGAACAGAAAAATCCTGAATATGGGGGATCGGGTAGCAGTCATGCACTGTGGCGTTGTTTAATCTGCAGAAATCGCTGCACGGTCGCCACAATCCCTCGGCTTTAGGAACCATATGTAGCGGGGATGCCCATGAGCTGTTTGAGCATCTGATGATGCCCACCTTTTCCAAGTTGGCAAACTCCTCGCACTCTATGGCCAGTTTAGCTGCGTCCAGATGCTGAGGTCGTGTGAAAACGGGCGGCCCCGTGGTTGTAATGAAGAGCTCCACCCCATGTATAGTGACGGTTGCTGAAAATGTTGGGACTGTGTGTGCTGGGAACTGGGTGAGTAGTGTGTGGAACTTACCCCCCTGGAGCTGTGACGTTGGCTAGCGTTGTGGACCTGGCTCCCCTAGCTGTACAGGGGAGAGAATCAAAAGACATTGCATTAATCAGGCGTCTGTTAGCCACATCGACTAGTAGACCATGTGCACACAAAAAATCAACGCCCAAAATGGGGAAGCTGCATTCCGCTATGACGAATGTCCATTGGTATGTACGGCCATGTAAGGATACAGTCAGTGTCCTCTCACCAAAAGTCTTAATGTCTGAGCCATTTGCGGCCGTAAGCTCAGGGCCACTAGTTCCCACCAGCCGGTCTGCGTAGGATGGCAGTACGAGACTCTTTTGGGAGCCGGAGTCCACGAGGAACCGTCTCTCCGAGCGTGAGTCTGTCACATAGAGCAGCTTGCTTGCTTCACCGGCGGTCGCAGCTGCTACCGACTGCCGGCCCTGGCGTTTCCCGAGCGCTTGAATCGGCACAGTGTCACGCATCAGCGTGCGTCCTCTCCAAAACGGTGGTGGTAGAAGCAGAGTGTGTCTCTTCGGTGCTTCTTGGCCTCCGCTGCAGCCACCATCGTTGGCTCCTCGCCTCCGCTGGCCATCTCACTGGGTTCCAACACTGCTGCGTTCACTACGAGGGCTCTGGTGGTGAGGATAATCCGAGCTGCCTCTTGCGCTAGCACTCGGTAGTTGCGCGTGGCCAGCAGCGGCGAATTGGCAAGGACCGCCCTGGCCGCCGTCGGGAGGTTCCGGAGGAAAAGGTGGGCAAAGAGGAAATGCTCGTCATCTGTGCCCATCAACGCCAATATCTTCTCTATTAACTCGACCGCCGACCCGTCTCCCAACTCGGAGCGCATCAGGAGCCTTTCCGCTCTCTTGCAGTCTGAGAGCGTATAGCGCCGGGTCAGCGCGGTTTTGAGAGCCTTGTATTTGTCGTGGGCTGGAGGCCGTTGGAGCAGGCTCGCCACCTACTGAGTTGTGCATGCATCCAGCGCTGCAACCACGTAGTAGAATCTGGTGTCATCCGCCGTTATTCCCCGGAGCGCGAACTGGGCCTCGGTGTGGAGGAACCAAGACTTCAGGTCGTGTAGCCAAAAGTCTGGGAGTTTGACCGAAACGGTGCAGGCATTGCTGGCACCTCCTGTCCGGGTCGTCTCCGGGGTGTTCGCCTCGAGTTCCATTGTGCGTCAAGGGTCACCAGTGTGGAGAGAGAAATAATCAGGCAAAGTGGTCCAGAGCAAAGCAGGCTTTATTAATCTCTCTCTCTCACATTCACCAGAATCACAAGCATCAAAAAACTCACAGGTTGCAGGCACCTCTCCTTTTATAGCATACAACTCACTGTGCGACCTGTGGTGGTGCATTAATATAAAAGCCTTTGCAATTCCCATTCTCTTTGTTACTGTTCGCATCAACACATCAACCCCCGCATCAACACACAAACCCCCCATAACCATTCCCCTTGTCCTTCCGTTTGAGTGAAAACATACTGAGTGGATTCCCACAATCCACCCTTTTCCGGCTGAGGACCATGGACTCAAATTTGGAGGTATTGATTCTCTTCCCGGCCGCCTCACACTCAGTGCCAAACTGTCTCAGCAAGACCTGTAGGTCATTGTTCGATGAAGCCAACAGGACAACTTTGTCTGCAAACAGCAGCGATAAGATCCTATTGTCACTAAACATGACACCCTCCATTCCTTGGCTGTGCCTAGAAATCCTATCTGCGGCGGATGATAAAATAAAGGCGTTGTTGAAGAGTTTTAAGTTGGTTTTATTAAATCATACCGCCGTCACGAGCTCCGCTCCCGGCGCCATGCATGTGCGCCGGGAGTGAGCCCAGAGTGCTCTCAGCAGAGAGACACAATGTGTCAGCAGTAGCAGTTGCAGAATCAGAATGAGAGAATGAGTTACAGAACCTGTGCAATATTTATACCCAACTCAGACAATACATCAAAGCGGTTTCACAGCAGTTGGTACGATCAAAGGGACTGCAGAACAGGCATGAGACATTTGCATTTGAAAGACCTAAATAACAATAGGTAGATTGCTGTCCTCTGCTCCAGCTTGCAGGACAAAGAGGTTACAAGGCAGATCTACATATTGATCTGTCTCTAGGTCACAGTAAGGACAGGACGCATGAACACTATACATGAATGGCACATTACATCACAATACATGAATGGCACATTACATCTCAGTAGTGCAGCGGGAAAAACCAAGAGAAGAGAGCTGACTGTCCTGTGTGTTGTGGGGGGGTTGAATCAACCCGCCACACGCTCCCCCCCCCAGAGGGCACGGCAGGGGGCCGAGACCTTGATAATCCATCTATGGGAGCGAGCTGTGGGAGAAGCTCGCTGCAGGCGGAGGGGGAGGGAGGGGGGGGGGGTAGTAAGTGCCGGCAGGGGCGGTGAAATCGTCCGAGCTGCGCAAAAATTGCTTGCTGCTCCGCGACGTCGAGGGGCTGTCCCGTTGCGCGTGCGGAGATCACAAGAAGAAAAATTTGTCTCTGACTCCTCTCGTGGCCATGAAGAAAAGCAGGAGCAGCGGTAAGAAAAAAAATAAAAGCAGAGGGACTGGCGTGTTGACTTTAGGGCAGGCGCAACCCTAAAGCCTCGGGAACCGCAGACGGCTGAATTCCCCTTGTGTGCCGTGGCTAAGACCATAAAATCCAGTGAGCAAGCTGCGGGCCTCAGGTGTACGAGCAAGCCTGAAGGGCCAGTGTGCAGCAGAAGGAAGGCGGTCAGAAGAGCCGTATTTGTCCCGTGTGTGATGCGCCGTCCTCGTAACTCCCCGGTGAGTGCGCGGGGGCTCGTGCGTGGGTGGGCCAGCTGGAGAGGCGAGTCAGGGTGCAGAATCTTGATGGAGATCGGCGCAGACGGCGCCGATAATATCCAGGTTGAGCTGTGGCTGCAGATTGGCCATGGTGCGTTGGAGCGGTGAGAGGAAATAGACGATCTTTTGTTCCTCAGGCTCATGCAGATGCGTTGGAGCGGTGGGAGGGAATAGACGATCTTTGTCACCGCTCGGCCGTGATGCGTTCAGGTCCACGCGTTGCGTTCTCCGCCAGCCATGGAGGCCGCCGTCGTGGAGAGGGGACGAGGTGCCTGCGCTCTCGTGTGGAGGAGCTGCGAGCGCGGCCGGTCCAGCGTGGATGAGCAGATCTCAGACGAGCAGATCTCATCATGAAGAATGGGTCAGCAGTGCAGCTGTCCAGGTCAGAAGGTTGCTTTGCACAAAACGTGTGCATGCTCGGGATCACCAGTGAAGCGTTCACTGGCAGTGTGTTCTTTTCTGCCTTCAGGTCATGGTGCGTTGGAGCGGCGAGAGGGAGGAGACTTCTTGTGTCCCTCGGCCGGTTCAGCATGGATGTCCAGACCAGAAGGTTGCGTCGCACAAAGCGTGTGCGTCTTCGGGGTCACCAGTGCGGCGGATGATAAAATAAAGGCGTTGTTGAAGAGTTTTAAGTTGGTTTTATTAAATCATACCGCCGTCACGAGCTCCGCTCCCGGCGCCGTGCATGCACGCCGGGAGCGAGCCCAGAGTGCTCTCAGCAGAGAGACGCAATGTGTCAGCAGTAGCAGTTGCAGAATCAGAATGAGAGAATGAGTTACAGAACCTGTGCAGTATTTATACCCAACTCAGACAATACATCAAAGCGGATTCACAGCAGTTGGTACGATCAAAGGGACTGCAGAACAGGCATGAGACATTTGCATTTGAAAGACCTAAATAACAATAGGCAGATTGCTGTCCTCTGCTCCAGCTTGCAGGACAAAGAGGTTACAAGGCACATCTACATATTGATCTGTCTCTAGGTCACAGTAAGGACAGGACGCATGAACGCTATACATGAATGGCACATTACATCACAATACATGAATGGCACATTACATCACAACACATGAATGGCACATTACATCACAATACATGAATGGCACATTACATCTCAGTAGTGCAGCGGGAAAAACCAAGAGAAGAGAGCTGACTGTCCTGTGTGTTGTGGGGGGGTTGAATCAACCCGCAACACTATCCATGAATATTATGAACAGGATCAGTGACAAAGGGCAACCCTGGTGGAATCTAACTCTCACTGGAAATGAGTTTGACTGATTGTTGGCAATACAAACCAAGCCCCCACAATGGTTGTATAGAGACTGGATAGCTTGTAGTAACAAGGCCAAACCCCATACTCCCACAGCACCCCCCCACAAGAAACCACAAAGGACATTGTTGAATGCCTTCTCCAAGTCCAAAAAACATGTAGACTAGTTTTGCAAACTCCCATGAACCCTCAAGGATCCTTGAGAGGGTGAAAAATTGGTCCGATGTGCCACAGTCAGGATGAACTACCACCCCAATTTGCCATGCCAAAGATACTGTCCCCGACCTCCACGCAATATTGCAGAGGTGTGTCAACCAGGACAGCCCTACAACATCCACGGCCTTGAGGTACTCAGGGTGACTCTCATCCATCCCTGGGGGCTTGCCACTGAAGAGTTAGTTTTTTTTAACAACTTCAGCAACCTTAGCCCCTGTGATGGGTGAGTCATCCCCCTCATCCTCAGACTCTGCTTCCACAATGGAAGATGTGTCAGTGGGATTGAAGAAATCCTTTTAAGTATTCTTTCCACCCCCTGACAACATCCCCAGTTCAAGTCAGCAGCACCCCATTCACACTATACACAGTGTGGACAGGGAAACTCATGCACAGTGATCCTGATGGAGTGGACTGGGTGTCTCGGGTGGGTGGGGCCTCCACCAGGGGTTTGGGTGGTTCTCTGGCTCGTGGGGCCTTGAGTGCCGTGCTCTGCATGTGCTGGGCTTGCAGGCTGGGACTTGCGACTCACTGCTCCGGGTTTTCTGGGGCCCTCACCCCGTGGCTGCTGGCACTCCATCATTCCGGGGCGGGTGCCTGGCTGTCTTGAGACTGTGTGGCCTCAGGGCATCTGTGCTCTGTGGGGGCTGCAAGTTGCCCAGGGGATTGGGGGCATTATCCTGCTTGCCTGTGGTTCCGGGATGTATATTGCTATGGCCTCCTACCCTCATTTTTTGGTACGTTTCCTTGCAAACCACGCACACACACACACACCCTTGTGTGCATGCACATACATGTACATATACCCTTCTGTTCTCTTTCAGGTGTAGATATCAAGCTTATGCTGAGATCTTCTGAGAAGCATCAATTGTTTCTTGTGTTTTTGTTTTTCTTTCTCCCTCCCCTCCCCTCCCCACCCTCCAACCACTTCATACCCCTTCATATCCCCTATTCCCCCCATCAGGTCCAGCATAAGTAAAATAATTAAATAAGGTATTAAAGTTATTATGCAACAAGAGGGGCCTATAAATGCTATTTATATACAGTATATATCAACCCAGCCATAAGGGGTGCACAAGCCAGTGTACTCCCAGTGCCGGTCCCAAGCCCGGGTAAATGGGGAGGGTTGTGTCAGGAAGGGCACCCCACGTAAAATCTTTGCCAGTTCAAACGTGTGGCTCATGATGAATGAGACTTTCATAACAGATTAGTCGAGGCCCGAGTTAACAACAACGACCACCAGTGCTATTAACAGACAGGGTGCCAGTGGAAATTGGGCTACTGTTGGTCGAAGATTGAGGAGGAGGAGAGGGGGAAGACGTGTTAGGAGGAAGAGAGAGAAAAGGAAAGGTAGAAGTGTGGAGGTGAGAGTAGGGACATTAAATGTAGGGACTATGACTGGTAAAGGCAGAGAGTTGGCTGATGTGATGGAGAGAAGAAAGGTAGATGTTCAAAAAATCAGATGGAAGGGAAGCAAGGCTAGGAGCATTGGATGTTGATTTAAACTGTTCTACTGTGGTGTAGATGGGAAGAGAAATTGAGTAGGAGTAATTTTGAAGTGAATGTGAGAGTGAATGGTTGTCTGTCTCTCTGTGCTGGCCCTGCAATGGACTGGCGATCTGTCCCGGGTGTACCCTGCTTCTTGCCCAAATATGCTGGGATAGGCTCCAGCCCCCTGTGACCCAAAAAGGATTAAGTGGAAGAAGATGGATGGATGGATGGATGGATGGAGTATGTGAAGAATGTTCAGGAAGTAAAGAGGGAGTCAGACAGGATCATGAATTTAAAGCTTGAAGCCGAAGGTGTGATGTTGAATATTGTCAGTGCGTGTGCCCCACAAGTTGGATGTTAGGTAGAAGAGAGAGTAATTCTGGAGTAAGCTGGATGAAGTGGTAGAGTGTGGTGATTGGAGCAGACTTTAATGGGCATGTAGGTGAAGGGAACAGAGGTGATGAGGAGGTGCTGGGTAGGTATGGTTTTAAAGAGAGAAATGTGGAAGGACAGATGGTTGTGGATTTTGCTAAGAGGATGGAAATGGCTGTGATGAACACATACTTCAAGAGGAACATAGAGTGGGCGACTTACAAGAGTGGAGGAAGGTGCACACAGGTGGACTACATCTTATGCAGAAGGAGAAATCTGAAAGAGATGGGAGACTGCAAGGTGGTGGCATGGGAGAATGTAGCTAGACAGCATTGGATGGTAGTCTGTAGGATGACTTTGGAAAGCAAGAAGAGGAAGAGAGTGAAGGCAGAACCAAAGATTAAGTGGGGGAAGTTATAGAAGGAAGAAGGTCGCACAAAGTTCAGGAAGGAGTTGATACAGGCTCTGGGTAGTAGGGAAGAATTACCACATGAATGGAAAAACACAGCAAAAGTTTTGACGGAAATGGGTAGAAAGATATGTGGTGTATCCAGTGGACAGAGGAAAGAAGACAAGGAAACTTGGTGGTAGAATGAGGAGGTACAGGAAAGTATTCAAAGGAAGAGGTTAGCAAAGAAAAAGTGGGATAGTCAGGGAGATGAAGAAAGTAGACAGGAGTATTTGGAATCTAGGCACATGGCAAAAAGAGAGATGGAAAAGGAATATAAGGCCCTTTTCCACTAGTACCTACTCAGCTCTACTCACTTCGACTCGATTCGCTTTCTTGCCCTTTCCACTGTACCCAGCACCGGTTAACAGGCGCTATTTTCGTGCCTGTTCGAGGCCAGGGTACAACCGTGCTGAGTCGAGCCGAGATGTGACATCAACAGACTGCGAGCCACTGATTGGTCAGGGCGTAACGTCATGAAAGCGTCCATCTTCAGTGGAATCTACACGACCACCAGTTGCAATATTTCACGGACTAACTCGGTCACCGAGTAAATACGATATTAATACAGACAGCGTTGTAGGTTTTGCGGAAATCTACACCGTGGTCCAACCAAGAGGTGCGGGGTTTTCTCTGCTTGGTGGCAGATCCACAGTGAGAGGAGCGACCCACACCGATACAGATGCAGCCCAGCATAGAACCGGACTACGGACAAGCTGAAGACGAATGTGAGAGAACCATCGATGGTGAGTGATTTGTAATATTGTGCATCTGTTCGCTTTTTTATCCTGTTGGTGGTAAGCTCACTTTTTTTGAGCCATACAGCGCCGTCCTGTGCTGGCTAAAGAGTTTTAGCTAGTAGCTAGCTAGTAGCCAACTGCTGATTCGCGCTTGTTTTGTCCTAAGTATTCGCTTGTGAGAGCAAATCAATGAAATATGTTAATCCTGGTTAAAGTCCTGGTTTGTGTACGTGCTGCACTTTGGTGCTGTGCATTAATTTGTGTAATTTCTTCCTAGAATCTGTTTCCACATGCTAGGGTTTAGCCTCCCTCAGTGGATGCAGGTCAAGTGGACCCCAGGAGCCGAAATCTCAACATATACAGGTGCATTTTCAAACCAGTAATTTATAAATTCATTCATATAATTTTCTAAAGCGTCAGAATAGACCCACACACCTATTCTGTGGATTTTCCATAAAAGGTGTTGGAACAGTGTTGTTGTGCTGTTCCACCATAAATCCCTGGATTGATAATGTACTTGTACCTGTACAGAGTGGATCCTGCGGTGCTCACTGGTCAGAGAAATGAAGCATTTTTGTCACATCCCACCACTGACTTTAAGTGTGTTTCCCTAATACAGGTACATCTCCAAAAATTAGAATGTCATGAAAAAATTCAATATTTTTTGTCACTCATTCAGAAAGTGAAATCCATATATTATATAGATTCATTACACAGACAGTGATATATTTCAAGCGTTTATTTATTTTAATAGAATTTAAGTTTTTAAATATACGATATAATATATATAATATATATGATTGCTGGGGTCTTTCTGCAACTGTGGGGGTTCCCCCTACAGTTGATAGTGCTATGAGATGACTGTTGTTGTGAAATGGCGCTATATAAATAAAGTTGAATTGAATTGAATTGAATTGAATATAAATGTTGGCCGCTGCGGTGTTGGTTAATATGGGCTGTAGCCATAATCATCAAAATTAAAATAAACACTTGCCATATATCACTGTCCGTGTAATGAATCTATATATGGGTTTCACTTTCTGAAATGAGTGACAAAAATATTTAACTTTTTCATGATATTCTAATTTTTGAGATGTGCCTGTACATGTGTTGAACTTTCTTTAACTAACCACCTGCAGCGGATGATAAAAAATATGAACAGCGATGCTGTGGTTTTAAGTAGAGTTTATTATCATACCGCCGTCATGGGCTCCGCTCCCGGCGCCGTGCATGCGCGCCGGGAGCGAGCCCAAACAGCTCTCAGAGAAGAGGGACACAAAGTCTGTGTCCAGCAGCAGCAGTTGCAGAAGTGGGAATGAGAGGATGTGTTACAGAACCTGCGCAGTATTTATACCAAACTCAAACAATACATCAAAGCAGATTCACAGCAGTTGGTCTGATCAAAGGGACTACAGAACAGGCATGAGATATTTGCATTTGTAAGACCTACATAACAATAAGCAGATGCAGCCTCTGCTCCGGCTTGCAGGACAAAGAGGTTACAAGGCACATCTACATATTGATCTCAGCCTCTAGGTCACAGTAAGGACAGGATGCATGGACACTATAAATGAATGGCACATTACATCACAATACATGAACGGCACATTACATCACAATACATGCATGGCACATTACATCTCAGTAGTGCAGCGGGAAAAACCAAGGAGTGCGAGCTGACTGTCTCTGTGTTCTGTCTCTGTGTTGTGGGGGTTGAATCAACCCGCTACACTGCTCCCCCCCAGAGGGCACGGTAGGGGACCGTGACCTCGATGTTGCAGTTTGAGCAGCGAGCAGGGAAAAGCTCTGTGCAGGAGGAGGGGGAGGGGGGTAGCAAATGCTGACCGGGCGCGGGAAAACTGTTCGAGTCGCGCCAAAAGTGTTTGCTGCTCCGCGATCTCCCGTCTGAACATGCGGAGATCAGAAGAAGAAAAATTTGTCTCTGACTCCTCCCGTGGCCATGAAGAAAAGCAGGAGCGGCTGTAAGAAAAAAAAAAAAAAGAAACAAAAACAGAGGGACTGGCGTGTTGGCTTTAGGTGCAGGAGCAACCCCAAAGCACCCCGGGAACAGCTGACGGCTGAATTCCCCTTGTGTGCCGTGGCTAAGACCATAAAATCCAGTGAACAAGCTGCGGGCCTCCGGTGTACAAGCAAGCCTGAAGGGCCAGTGTGCAGCAGAAGGAAGGCGGTCCGTGAAGCCATTATTGTCCCGTACGTGGTGTGCCGTCCTCGTAACTCCCCGGTGCGCGCGCGGGGGTTCCGTGCTTGGGTGGGCCGCTGGAGTGGCGAGTCAGGGTGCAGAATCTTGGCGGAGATCGGCGCAGACAGCGCTGATAAAATCCAGGTTGAGCTGTGGCTGCAGATTGGCCATGGTGCGTTGGAGCGGTGAGAGGAAATAGACGATCTTTTGTCCCTCAGGCTCGTGCAGATGCATTGGAGCGGTGGGAGGGAATAGACGATCTCTGTTCCTCAGGCTCGGGTAGATGAGATGGATCGCTGAGAGGGGGGAGTCGCGGTGAGAGGGAGAAAACTTTCTGTGTCCCTGGGCTGGTCCAGCGTGGACGTCCCGATCTCAGGCAAGGGTCGCGCCATGACGTTTTCTGCAGATTTTCCCGGTCGTGGGTGATGTCCAGGGAACGGCTCGCCTGTGTTGGATCCGCGTCGAGGTCTCCCTGAAGCCGAAGGGAGAGCAGCTCGTTAGGCTGCTGTGTTCGCTGGCAGCGTGTTTTTTTCAGCGTCGGTTTGCCAGCGTGGCCATCCAAATCAGAAGGCTGCGTCGCACAAAGCGTGTGCGTCTTCAAGGGGTCACCAGTGCAGCGGATGATAAAAAGTATAAACAGCGATGCTGTGGTTTTAAGTAGAGTTTATTATCATACCGCCGTCACGGGCTCCGCTATGCGCGCCGGGAGCGAGCCCAAACGGCTCTCAGAGAAGAGGGACACAAAGTCTGTGTCCAGCAGCAGCAGTTGCAGAAGTGGGAATGAGAGGATGTGTTACAGAACCTGTGCAGTATTTATACCAAACTCAAACAATACATCAAAGCAGATTCACAGCAGTTGGTCTGATCAAAGGGACTGCGGAACAGGCATGAGACATTTGCATTTGTAAGACCTACATAACAATAAGCAGATGCAGCCTCTGCTCCGGCTTGCAGGACAAAGAGGTTACAAGGCACATCTACATATTGATCTCAGCCTCTAGGTCACAGTAAGGACAGGACGCATGAACACTATAAATGAATGGCACATTGCATCACGATACATGCATGGCACATTACATCTCAGTAGTGCAGCGGGAAAAACCAAGGAGCGCGAGCTGACTGTCTCTGTGTTCTGTCTCTGTGTTGTGGGGGTTGAATCAACCCGCTACACCACCATCCATTTCTGTCGTTCGTCTAGGCAAGAGGTAAGGAAAAGCAGCCACCCCACAACGGACCTCGTCACTGTGGAAAGTACTGAAATCCTTTGCTTTTATAGGTAAAGTATCAAAACCAAAGCAGCACAATTTCCACTTAATATAAAAGGGACTGAACTGAGATTTATTTGATTGTGTGAATATTAATTACAGAAAAATTGAAAATGACTGGCACATCAACTGTAAAATAAACCGCTTGTTAATGTATTTTTTTTTTTTTTTTTTTTGTCAGATCACTTGTGTGATCCTTTGTGATTTATGTTCATAACTGTATCTTTTGGGGAATGGGAGTTGTTCAGTCATCAATATAATTTAGTTTATATGTGTAGTTTATAGTCTATCATCAATAAACTAATGCAGTAACAGGACACATTACAAATATTTGAGACACATTGTAGTGCATCCTTTTATATTTTAGCAATACAAATACAAAACACCGCCCACACTTGAAGCCAGAGCAAGAAGAGACACTTTTACAGACAAGACAAACTTTTATTGATAAAAACTCCATATTTTGACTGAGCAACTCCATACTCGGTGATGCACACCTTCAGTTAAAGTACTATATTCCATTCAAGTGAATGTATTAATTCTTTCTGATTGCTGAGGCCACAGTAAAAACAGATGATTTTAAATGTAACCCAGCCCTTGTAAAATTGACTTTACTGAAGCGCAGCTACATGAAAATTGTGGTTAAATACAACAACGAAGTACTTTATATTCACATTGGAATTGTAATCGCTCCTGTTTTGTTTTTCTTTTGAATTCTTGGATGGAATATGGTGGGCAATATAAGCTGCAGCTTCAGCCATCACCCATTTCAGATAACCTATGTTGAACTGTGTAATCAGAGGAGTTATTGTTTAATTCAACCTTGTTAGATTTTTTTCCCCTTTGTTATATTATTCTATTTTCTTTTAATCTTTACTTTTAATCTATCCGAAATAAAGATTCATTCATTCATTCACATTCCACCACTGGCTTTTAGCAACAAGTGTATTTCCCAAATACAGTATGTTTTAAACTGCTTTAATTAACCACCACCCATTTCTGTCTTTTTGTCTAGGCAAGAGGGAAACGATCCACCCCAAACTGGACCTTGCGTCACTATTTACAGAGATGCAGGCCTAAGATCTGCTGAACTGGGACCAGTGTGAGCTGCACATCCCAGCTGCTGAGTGACCCATTCTAAGTTTTTTTTGTTTTGTTTTGTTTTTTACAGTTTAAATTTTGCACATTCTGAATAATCTGGAATTTGCTGCTGATTGTAATAAACAATTTAGTGACTTATGTGTTTGCATCATGATTTTCTATTTTGTCTGTTAACACACTGGTGGGAGAAGAGTCAACATTACAAACCATTAATGGGTGACCTTGAAAATAATGGCTCATTTTTAAGAAAAGTAACCAAAACAATTCTTTTATTAACTGAAGACTGTATTGTTGGATGTGCCACTGCAGAAGACCCTGCATACTTTAGTGATAGTACCAGTATATGGAGGAATTCTGGGCCATATTAACATCTGTTCTTCATCATAATGGGTTTGGGCGGGGGTGTCCAATCATGTGCCATGGAGGGCCAAGACCCTGCAGGCTTTACCTCCAAACAGTGTCTTCAACAGCAGATTCCACTGAATTTCTCCCACTGACTGCAGATCAGTGAGAACACCTGCTGAAGAGACTGGGTAAAAGTGAGAACCCGCAGGGTCTTGGCCCCCCATGACACATGATTGGAAGCCCCCGGGTTAGGGTTTAATGGGATTTAACATTTTAACACAAACTGCTTTATGGTTCATAATCCTGTTGACAGACTTAAACCAAACCAAAAGTAATTTCTCAAACTGCTGGATTGTTCTTAGACAGCTTTTCCAATCTGTTAGTATTAAATTAAAATTGTGCCACATGGTGGTAACCTTCACATATTAAAAAAAAGAGACATCTGCAAAAACTTCACAGGTTTATTGTCAGTGCAATACTACATGAATGCATGTATAGTACATTGTTGATGCAGAGAATATATATTTCTACAGTACATGTATCTAGTAAATCAAGCATTTTCCATGTAACCTTGTGACTGCATTATTTTAATTGCTTTTAATCCTAGATCAAGTTTGTTTTGGCCTAAAATGCATCATAATTGTCAAATATATCTTATTATACCTAACTCAGTACTGTTTACTTTTTGAATATATATTTTGTGGCTAATATAGTTATTAACCTGGCAATCAAGTTGTGTCAGCTGATCATTTTTTGCTATGACACCACCTCAGACTCGGTGCTGCTGGAGCAGCTACATCCATGATGTCTCAACAATCTCTCCATGATTTTCATGCAGATCAGAGCAATTTTTTGCACAGGAAATAAACGTTTCTACAGACATTCTTAAGCTCTACAACCACTGATCGTTGGTGAAGCTGGGGTGACATCAGTGACAGGCTGTGCTGAACGCCCAGACCGACCGTTTGAATCGGTAATTTTCCCACAACAGAGCCATCTGAAACACACACACACAGCATACATTTTAGTACCTAACAGCGATAACTTGCAGACATTACAGTGTAGTACGACGTACTTATAGCAAACTAGCATTAGCAACCATTACCTTACCGTCATATATGATCGAGTTTGTATCCTCACGTCTTCGGCTCTCCCAGAAGCTGCAGTACTATTCCAGAGTGTTTCGTCTTGCCGCCTGTACCCTTGTCTGGCGGTCCTTTTTGGCATTTACGGTGACAAAAAGCCACAGACCGAGGAGTCGCCTTGTACAGCCGCCATGTTATGTTTTGCTTGGGTCGTGTGTTTTACGTCACGGGAGTGTGGCGCCACCTTGCTGTAAAAAAAATCCCACCCACCCCAGCTTTACCCGGCTGCAATGGAGACACAACCGAGGCCGAAACAAGTAGTGGTGAGTCGAGTCGTGTTAGGCCACTTAGGGCTAGTGGAAAAAGGCCAATAGTGAACTGTATGAGAGGTTGGACACTACAGAAGGAGAAAAGGACTTGTATCGATTGGCTAGACAGAGAGATCCAGCTGGAAATGATGTGAATGATGAATAATGCACATTTCATATGCAAAAAAAAAAAAATCCAGAGATGTTACACAGAAGTTACTGTAATTTCATGAAAACTTATACTAATGGCTTGATTGGTTTTAATATACAATTGCCCTAACAGTTATTCACACACCTTATATACAGAGGATTCGATAACTGCAAGTGGATGACTGTGTAATTTCTGCAGGCTGGTGCTTAAATGTTATTTAATTTTTGTGTCTCTGTATTGCAGAGGTTGGCACCATTTTTTACCTCCAGATGGCACTCTCACAGGTGTTTTATCATTAATAAATAAAATAATTTCAGTTGGCCTACATCTTGCCAGTGTCTGATACACTCTGCTTCTAAGATTAATGTTAAATAGATCAATTATTGACTTTGCGCATCACTCATTGGTCAAGTAAATTTGTGAATTGCATCTTTTTCAGAAGCAGAATACAAATGAATGAGTAGTCAAGCAAATAAAAAGCAGCTTCTTAGTGCAGTGCTATTCCATTTGTACTCCTTATGGATTTAAAAAGAAACTAAGCATTAAAAAAGTTACACATTCAAGAAAAAAATCATTTTAAAAAATCTGGAAAGTAAAAAAACAAAAATCAGCTATCCATCCATCCATCTTCTTCCGCTTAGTCCTTTTCGGGTCGCGGGGGGAGGGGGGGGGCAGCAGAACAGACTAACTCTGAGTGCCACAGCGATCTGCTTTATACATTTTCTCCCCGCCTCTGGCACTCGAGGTAAACACATTTACATACCTGTTCCCAAATGCGAACACACATCAACATACACATTAACACATTCGCACCCCTGTGTCCTCAGGTGTGAGCGTGGCACAGCGGGGGCAAAAGGCACGTTGTGGGCACCCAGCACAATGCAGACTGATAATATTCACGTTCAGCAGGGATTTGCATACGACCAGAAGAGCCACAGGAGACAGTCAGACGGGACCGAATGCATGCATCTTCTGTGCCAACCAATGTCATGCTAATCATGTGTATTGACCGATGTGTATTGGATAACAATTGATATGCTAATGTGCCTTGCATTCTCTTTTGTCCTATTGTTTTACATACCCGGAGTAAGGAGAGGAGTCTGGCGCCAGTAATCAAGCAATTGATATTTATTGACTGTTATGTATATCAATATGTAAATGTGCCATGCATTCTCTCTTGCCTGTATAAATGTGCTGACTTGACATGCCTTAGGTAGCTCACTCACAACTCACTCTGAGTGCACACACAGCACACGGTGCTGCTGTGTATCTCAATGATGAAGGAGGAATAAAACTCTTAAACCTTCAGCTCACCGTGTCCGCCTGCACTTATTTGTTCCTCCACAACGTCTTTATTTACTACATACCCCCCGATGCTCTGGCGCCCCTGGCTAGTACCACCAACACCCCGAATTACTGGGTGGAGTGTCGTCTCCTTTGTGTCACCACACAGCACCCCCCCCCCCCCCGAACACCTAGAAGGGGTCCTAACCCTCTGGACCTTTGGACCTGAGCAAGCGCCCCTAGCGGCTGTAACATGGGCCAGTCAAAGCGCCTTCCTGTGGAGCAGGGGTGTCAAACTCATTCCATGGAGGGCCAAGACCCTGCATGTTTTGCTTCTACCCAGTGTCTTCATCAGGTGTTTTCACTGATCAGCAATCAGTGGGAAAAAATTCAGTGAAATCACCTGTTGAAGACACTGGGTGGAGGTAAAACCTGCAGGGTCTTGGCCCTCCATGGAATGAGTTTGACACCTGTGCTGTGGAGGCAGGGAGGAGAAAGGCTTGGTCTCTGGAGGGGAAAGTGGAGCGTCACCTCCTCTGTGTCGCCACCACATTAAAATTAAATTCACAAGGAAAATCTCAAATTTAAGAGTTAAAAAGGGGAAATTTATAAGAAAAAGTTGCAAATTTACATGACATGGGTCTCAATTTTATGCAAACTAGAATGATTATCAATTAATGCAATGAATTAAAAAATAATTAAAATCTTTAGATTTTGATAGAAAATTGTCTAAAATTAACGAGAAATTCTTAATAATGTTGACAGGCCAGCAACAGCTATAGTAAAAATAAAACTAAACCCTCTCTTTTCTACTATTCGCTAGTCTTATGCAGTCCTTGGAGAAGCTATTTTGGTCCATCCCATACAGAGTAACGTGAACGCCACCTATTGGTCCATTCCAGAATGAAAACGTTTTTTTCACAACAGGTCGGTAATTACGTAAATCATGTAAATGTTTTCTTTTTTTAAAGTAAACAGTTTAACAAGTATGCATAAATAATTAACAAATAACATTATTATTATTTGTATCCCAGAGAGTTGATTTTTGAAAACCACATAGGAACGATTGTTTCCGGAACCATCCATATCTTGCTCACCACGGATGTATTTTGGTGTAGGATATAGGACTCACGGCGAGAAACAGGGTTTGGAAGCTGTAACATAAACGTTTTATATCAATTTGTCTATAAATTGCGGGCATATATGTTTTTGTCGCTGCTATTTATTGGATAAGAAAGGAAAATACCGGAAGTATTCTGAAATATTTTACAAACTACAGGTATGAACTGTTTTTTTTTCTTCTTAAAGTTCGTAACATTCAAACCTGTGTAGTTTGAGTCGCACTGCTGCTGTGCACCCTTCTCACAAATGGAGCCTCTGCCTACAAATTCTGAGGTTCGGCTAACGGTGACCAAATGTCTCCGGACAATCACGTCATCCCGAGACAGCAAAGACCTCATCGCAGCTCTTCAGAGGGTCCACTCCTACCTGGATGAAGGAGCACAGGAAGGTCCGGTCTCTGCAGCTCAGAGGGCAGAGTTCAGGACAGCGCACTACACCACCACTCTCCAGGTCCTGGTCAGAAACATCCAGGCTGACTGGTGGCATCAGCTCCCAGCGGCGCAGCGCTCGGAGCTGTGGGACAGCCTGTTCCTCAAAGGCCCCCCAGATCAGGCACTCCTGGTGTTAATGGATGCTATAGGAGAGCTTAGGTAGTATTGTTTGGAAATTACTCGAGACATATTTGTTATTGTGTGCATTTACTAATTATCCTGTCATCAAAGCAGAGTCACTTCCAACTTGGACCACCTTGTCAGCATCACTGAGAAGTTTCTGCAGGACGGTCGTCTCACTGAGCTGCTGTGGTCCTACTGTCTGGAAACGGCTCCCTCTGATTCCCCACAGCTCAGAGAGACCCTGCTGGGACGTATAAGTGCGCTGCCAGACATCACGGCCAACAAGTTGCATCCTAACAACAGGCCTCTTTTTCTCCCTCAGCAGTACTATCCACTGCTGGCCACGGCAGTGCTCACGGCCTTAGAACGCACCTGCAAGGCACTCAGAGGTAATGAGATGCCATGTAGATGAAATGTTTTGTGCAAGGTGAAATTCTCTGCTTCTCATGCTGTCTGTGTTTGTAATTGTAGATGGCAGAGACTGTTCATTAACTTTTGTGGCTCAAACCCTTGGGAAAGTGTGTATCCAGGGACACAGAGGTGAGTCCAGTCAATATCACCACACTGAGCTGCAGCTGTTCTGGTGACTAAGGGTGCACTCTAACTGGTGCCAGGTGACTTGTTCTGTGCAAAATGAAATGCCCCTCTGCTCCTCCACCAGCAGGGGGGCTGCACCAGACTTCCTTAAGGAATCCCTGACACTCAAAACGCAGCTTTTTCACCTTACCCCAACAACATTTGCATTTGTTCCGTTCCTGAGACTACATCTACCATATGTTCCGAAGCATGGAAGATGTTGCGTTCTGCAGAACAGGAGGGAGTGATCACATTTATCAAGCGTTCTGGGCTTTGGGGGTCAAACCTTGGTCAGTATGGCACTACAATGTGAGTGCACCCTAATTACATCAGGGGAGTAATATCACAGAAATTTGGACTATGCTGTTATTATTACAAAGAAAATCCAACTTTATTGCCATTCAAGCCATGCGTTGCAAACTATGCGTAGTAGAGCAAAATTATGTTTCTCTTATCTACAATGTTTATTGTACCCTAGAATTTTATCGGCCACTGTCATGCTAGGTGCTGCCACAAGCATGTCTTTGAATTGTGGGAGGAAACCAGAGCACCTGGAGGAACCCCACACAGCATGGGGAGAGCTTGCAAACTTCACACAGATAGGCACATGATGGTCTTAACCTAGACTGTCTTGCTGTGAGGCTGCAGTGTTGACCACTGATTCACCGTGCTGCTAATGCTTTAAAGGCCAAATGTCACGTAATTTTTTTTTCTAAATGACAATGAATTTTGATAAAATACACATAGCTTAAACCAAATATTCATACCGGAGACCATATCACCCACCCGTATTTACATAATTGCACAAAATACACCAGGCGAAGGCCCCGCCTTGCTCGCTGGCTTGTGACAGCCAATCCAGACCGCGGCCATGATTTTGACGTCACAAATTTCACCCTGGCTGCCCTGCCTATCCACATTCACACTTATCAACATTGAACAATCATGACGGAAAGTGACAGCGATTGTGAACAAATTAGTTTAGTTTTGTCTTTTTTTTTTTGTCTTTTTTTGTCTTTTCTTTTTGTCTTTTTTTTGTCAGTGGTTCAGACAGTGACAGAGGCATAGAACCTTACAGGTTCGAGCCGTCCGAGACGGAATCAGATGCTTTGTCTGATGACAACAGTTCCGACGATGACCAGAGAGCAGAACCAGTGGAAAATGTCATTGAATTGGACATTAATCGCCTCCAGAATTGGGAAGCCGAAGGGGGTCTGTCGAGGGCGCCCCATAAATATTGATTTTTCGGAAGCCATTATTATTACAGTGGAGGAGAGCCGCTGCTGTCAAGAAATTGACCAGATCAATATGAGAATGGAGGCGGCGCATACCTGTCAAGTGATACGTTTTCGCCGTATTTTAATACGGGGAAAGTGCAATTTTAGCAAATACGGGCGTACTGCCATTTCTGTACGCCCAAAAGAAAAATATACGGGAAAAAAAATTATTGAGTGTGTTGAGGAACACGTCGTGTGTGTGAGACCCCCACAGCTAGGGTGCTGGCAGATCGCTCAGCCTGAGCTATTCTCACTACTGTTAGAAGTGTGGACTCAATCATTAGGCTGATGGCCACCCCGGGCAGATCGCTCAGCCTGAGCTATTATCACTACAGTTAGAAGTCATTAGGCATTAGGCCTCACACTTTCAACTGTCCTGCGGCTGCGGAACAGAAAGGAATCACCTTCCAAATCCAGAATTCTGCTTTTTTTATTTTGAGCCGGACGCTGAGTTGTGTTGTTATTGTCAAATATCCATGAATCCTTAAAATATTTGACAATAACAACACGAATTACATTTAAAACATTTCCCAGAAAAGTGTCCCTTATTACCCCGCCGTCCCTTATAGCCGCGTTTTACGGTATTAAAATACGGCGAAAACGTATCACTTGACAGGTATGAAAACATTTCCCAGAAAAGTGTCCCTTATTACCCAGCTGTCCCTTATAGCCCCGTTTTAAGGTATGGGTGAAATATCCAATTTTTTCTTTCTTGTTGCTCACTTCAATCTTCCAGTCTCCATATAAACAATCAATCAGGATACCCCAAGCATCAAACTAAGGTACAATCAATTTTGTCACTTCCGCCTTCTTCCCCAGGTGATTCCGGGGGCCGTGAGTAGGAACGTCAGGCCAAGCGCGGCAGTTTTAAATTAACGAATATTCCGGAGTTACTGAAGCATATGCACCAAGACCCGAACGGATCGGTTCCCTTTTATATCTAGTTTCAAGACATTTTAAGGACCCTGTTACGTGACATTTGGCCTTTAAAGATGCACTCCAGTGGATATAAATCCCCTTTAAAAACAAATCTACATGGTTTAAAGTATTATCTTACACTTTTTTCCACAAAAAAACTGTCTTGCAGTTGCTTGTGAAATCTTTTGCCCTTTTCCTCCTCGTTCAAGCACCAAGATCTAGTTAGGCCCACCCACTTCCTGCCCACCAGTATGCAGAAGTCTACAAGCTGCGAATTTGAACAGCCAATTCTGAGACCAGATTGGCTCAACACTATGGACCTGTTATAGTGACATCATCAAAAACGCTTCGTCTAAACTTGCCTTTTTCCTTAACTGAACTTTTAGGTTACAGACATGTTAACAAGATAAAAAAAAAACTAAGTTTTTGGTGGAGTGTCACGTTGACCAACAAGACTAAATATATCAATCAATCAATCAACTTTATTTATAAAGCACTTTAAAAGCAACACTCGCTACACAAAGTGCTGTACAACAAGAGAACATAAAAGCAGGGCACTAACACAAAGGGCGCTAACACAAGAAAAAAAAAAAAGTAAAAATAAATAAAAATCCATTTCATTCAATAAAATCAATGTCTCATACTGGGTTGAAGGCCAGGGAGTAAAAATGTGTTTTAAGACGTGTTTTAAAAATGGACAGTGAAGGTGCTTGTCTAATGTCCAGGGGTAAATCATTCCATAACCTGGGGGCCATGATTGAAAAGGCTCTGTCCCCTCTGAGCTTGCGCCTCGCCTTTGGTACCTCCAAAAGCAGCTGTTCAGCTGACCTGAGGGACCGGGTGGGAGCGTAGGGATGCAGAAGCTCAGAGAGGTAAGGTGGAGCAAGACCATTCAAGGATTTAAAAACAAATAAAAGAATTTTAAAATGAACTCTAAAATACACGGGCAGCCAGTGGAGTGAAGCTAAGATGGGTGTGATGTGATCTTTTCCACGTGTACCTGTTAAAAGATGAGCAGCGGCGTTTTGAACCAGCTGCAGACGAGAAAGAGATGACTGGCTGACACCGGCATAAAGTGCGTTACAGTAATCCAGCCGAGATGAAATAAAAGCATGGATTACTGTTTCCAAGTGTGGTCTAGAGAGAATGGGTTTTACTTTTGCTAAACGCCTTAGATGAAAGAAGCTGGATTTTACCACAGAACGAATTTGCGTGTCTAATTTAAAATCATTGTCCATGATAAAACCAAGGTTCCTAGCTGTGGATTTAACATAAGGAGTAAGGGGGCCCCAAGTATACAGGAAGGGACTCACAGGGGTGACTAGGTCCAAACACCATCACTTCGGTCTTCTTATCATTAAAATTTAGGAAGTTTAGGGCCATCCAAGACTTTGTCTTCAATGCACGCCAGGAGTGAGTTTACTGATGAGGCAGCTTTTTGTTTTAGAGGGACATAAATCTGACAGTCATCAGCATACAGGTGGAAAGAGATACCATACTTTTTAAAAATGGAACCCAGTGGAAGTATGTACAGAGAAAAAAGCATGGGCCCTAGAATTGACCCCTGTGGGACCCCGTAAGGTAGAGGAGCAGAAGAGGATTCAAACCCAGATATGCTAACTTTAAAAATCCTGTCTGACAGATAGGCTCTAAACCAGTTGAGAGCAGTGCCACAAATGCCCACTAGGTGCTGCAAACGGGAAATTAAAACATGATGGTCCACTGTGTCAAAGGCAGCCGTTAAATCAAGCAGCACAAGAACAGCGTATTCACCTGAATCACATGCCAAGAGAATATCGTTAAAAACTCTTAACAAGGTTGTCTCTGTGCTGTGAAGAGCTTTGAAACCAGATTGAAAAATCTCCAAAATACCGTGTTCATCCAGAAAACATTTCAGCTGCATATAGACAATTTTCTTTAAAATTTTTGAGAGAAATGGCAGCTTGGAAATAGGCCTAAAATTTGCCAACATGGTATGATCGAGACCAGGTTTCTTAATCAAGGGCTGTACTACTGCATGTTTAAAATTTGCAGGAACCACACCAGATGACAGGCTGCTGTTCAAGATGGTGAGAACTGATTGGCCTGTACTGGGAAGCACCTCTGTAAAAAGTCTAGGAGGGACAGCATCACAGGGAGACCCTGAGAGCTTAATGTGGGTAACCACGTCCTCTAACAATGACAGAGTCACAGGTTCAAACTGATTAAAAACAGCAGAACAAGGGACAGAGACAGAGGCATCAGAGGCAGGAGCTGAGATGAGAGCCCTGGTGGTGGCCACCTTATCAATAAAAAAGTTCATAAAATCATTGCATAACTCAGAGGAGGCTCCAAACAGTCAGTCTGTGGGGTGTTAAGAACAGAGTCAATAGTGTTAAATAAAACACGCTGATTATGACAATGAGATAAAACAATATTAGCAAAATATTTGCTTTTTTCCTGCTTGACAGTATTTTGATACTGACGCCAGCAGTCCTTTAAAATCTGCAGTGACACCTGCAGTTTGTCTTTCTTCCATCTGCGTTCAGCTCTGCGGCACGCCTGTCTGACTGCACGAGTTCTGTCATTGAACCACGGCTCAGGTTTGGATCGAGGCTGCTTGGTTTTCAGTGGAGCCACAGAGTCCAAGATGGTTTGGCAGGAGGAGTGAAACCAGGAGCTGAGTTCCTCCACAGACGAGATGGAGCCGGGAGGGACACAGAGCTGGTCAAAGGCAGCGGAGAACCAACCGGCAGTGGAAGGGTTAAAAACCCGGCAGCGCTGAGCAGGAGCGCGAGTTTTAGCTGCAGCGGATATAGACTCAACTCCACATACGGATATGGCTTGCATATTTTTAGATGAGTTGTTGAAAATTCAGCAGCAATGTTGATATTCACCCAATAAAATCATGTATATACGTTCAATACCAAATATTTGTTTGTGCATATAACCTAATAAACTATGTTTCTGTTTGTTTGTACAGTTCAGCTGAAGTTGTCACCTTGTCACTAAATTTGACTCAGAACATTTTGGCTTGTTATATGCTGTACTGTTGGTGTGGCAAAAATTAAATTTGAAATATGCGGTTTAATGCTGCTGCTGGCTTGCAGTTGCCAAATTTTAATCCTCGTTTAATAAGTCACTCTCATTGTAGATCCCATAGACTTAGAATCTCTTTCAGTGTCCTCTTCTCATGCCTTTGCCTTAATACAGATGTGGTCATGGCAGTATTAGCCCCTCGACTGTCTGTGTGCACACGCTCAGACATGGTGTGGCAGAGGGTTTGCTGGAAGCTGCTAGAGAATGTCCCTCAGCGATGGATGGAGAGCACGCTCACCGGGCTGGTGTTGGCTGTGACTGGGTAAAGTGACTGAAGGTTCAGTCGAGCTGTGATAGTCATCATTTTTCAGTCTTCCGTGACCCTACTCTCTTCCCTTTTTCTTCCAGACCCGATGCCTTGGGCAGGATCATTGGGAATCTAGTGTTAACAAATAAAAAGGCACAGTTTGTTATCACTCATAAGCTTTTGTTGCTTCAGTACAAGTATGAGGTAATACAGTGACTTACTACTTAGTCTGAGTTAAATTGATTTCAACATATTCTTATAAATTATACATTTCTTCCCTAGACTCAGGTCTTGAGAATTATTCTGGGCTACCTTGCAGCTGACAGGGATCGCAGGCCACTTCTCATCCAGGTTTGCGTTTTACAAGTTAAGCACTCTAATATAATGTACATTCCATTGATATTACACGCATTATTACTGTTTGTTATCATGCATATTTGTGTCTGTGTTCTCAGGTATTGCAGTCTGTCTCCCGGGCCTGGGCCAACTCCAGCGCAGTGAAGCACACGCCTCTGGAGCAGCAGTTGTACGTCACTAAGGCCTTACTGCTTAGTCTGAGTCTGCTGAAAGATTTAGAGCTGCAGGAGCTGCGTTCAGGTACAGCAAAAGCTAAATGTAACAAGTTAATCAAGAGTCACAATGACAGTGTGCATAATTTCCAACTTCTTAAAAAGTTAGGCTCAAGACCTTCAAGAACATGTATGGAAAAATAGTCTCACCTTAAAGGTCCCATATTGTTTATTTTCCAGGGATTGATTTTAAGTTTTTAAATTTTTAAGGCCACGTAGATGTAATTTTGCAGACAAAAACGTTCCAGGTTTGTTTATTATTATTGTTGCTTAAAGGGGTCATTCACTGCACTTTTCCTGCATGTTGCCAGCTCCCACAGGTCTTAATGAAGTGTTTGTGATATATTTTGGTCGAATTTTCTTTAATTACTTAATTATTGCAGCATAATTGTGAATCATCATTTGTTGCTTTCCTCAGAATGGTTTGTTTCACTGCACACCTCTTTAAATGCCCCAGAATTGCAGTTAACTCCACCCTTCCTCTGATGTCACGTTTGCTAAACTTAGCTGGCTAGCTCCTAGCTTGGATAGCGAGCCTGAGACAACTAATGTAAATTTGTCCTAAAGAATGAATGAAATGATGCATCACTGGTGGACAGGGGTGTGTGGCTTCTGTGGCCCGTCCCTGGAGTACTGTACAATAAGCACAGAAACATTTGTGGCTTAACTATTAGCTTCAGCTAGTAGCGTGGGGTGTGGGTTAGAGAAAATAAACTATATGCTAAAATGATGTATATGGTCAAGTGTAAAAAAAAAAAAGTAGTGATCCAATCTGGCCGGGTCTACAGTTAAGCTAATGGCAGGCCGCCTGTTGGTCAGCCTCTGAGGCAAGCTCTAATGCAATTAGGCTGCTAACAGACTCGACTGCCTAGTCAAGCTAATGCTAACAGTTCAATGTAGCAACACAGCAAAAATATAGCAAAATAAGCTAGAGTGACTTGATATATCTTCAGTTGTGGATCAGTGAACCAGGTGGAAACATAGATGTCCATTAGGGTAACTGAAATCTAAAGAAAACAACAATATAAATCGCGGTAAGGGCTTGGTAAGCTAACTCGCTAGTAGCACTGTTAGCTCTGAAGCTAGCGTCTTTTTCTCCATCCTCATCTTGTTTGCAGACAGACAACTAGGCTGGTCAATAAGAGAGCAAGGCAGGGTTTACCTTTTCGTGACGTACAGGAAAGTTACGTTGGCTGCTCAAAGACGGAATCAAAATAAAGGTTGTGTGTGTGTTTTTTAAGAGACATGAGCGTTTTGATGGGTTTTTTGTCAATAATCACATTGAAACGGATGATAACATAAAGGCAGCGTGTTGTAGGAATCAGATTGAGAGAGAGAACATGGATTTCAGTGCAGTACTTATACCCAACTCAGACAATACATCAAAGGGTATTCACAGCAGTTGAGACATTTGCATTTAAGAGACATACATGACAATAGGCAGATTGCTGGCCTCTGCTCCAGCTTGCAGGACAAAGAGGTTGCAAGGCACATCTACATATTGATCTCAGTCTCTAGGTCACAGTAAGGACAGGACGCATGAACACTACATGAATGGCGCATTAACATCACAAAGCATGAATGGCACATTACATCTCAGTAGTGCAGCGGAAAAAACCAAGAGAAGCGAGCTGACTGTCCTTAATCTGTTGTGGGGGTTAACCGAACCGCCACACGCTCCCCCCCAGAGGGCACGGCAGGGGGCCGAGACCTCGATAGCCATCTATGGGAGCGAGCTGTGGGAGAAGCTCGCTGCAGGCGGAGGGGGAGGGAGGAGGGGTGTAGTAAGTGCCGGCAGGGGACGGTGAAATCGTCCGAGCCGCGCAAAAATTGCTTGCTGCTCCGCGCGTCGAGGTGCTGTCCCGTTGCACGTGTGGAGATCACAAGAAGAAAAATTTGTCTCTGACTCCTCTCGTGGCCATGAAGAAAACAGGAGCGGCGAGGCTGCGTAGCGGCTGTAAGGAAAAAATAGAAGCAGAGGGACCTGGCTTGTTGGCTTTAGGTGCGGGCGCAGCCCTAAAGCCCTCGGGAAAAGCTGACGGCTGACTTCCCTTATGTGCCGTGGCTGAGACCATTAGAAAATCCTGTGGGCAAGCTGCGTGCGTGCTTGCTTCAGGTGACGAGCAGCCCTGAAGGTTCTGTGTGCAGCAGCGAAGGATGCTGGCGGTCTATGGAGCCGTATGTGTCCCGTGCATGGTGCGCCGTCCTCGTATCTCCCCGGTGCGTGTGCGGGGGTTCCGTGCGTGGGTGGGCCGCTGGAGGGACGAGTCAGGGTGCAGAATCTTGGTGGAGATCAGCGCAGACGGCGCCGATAATATCCACGTTGAGCTGTGGCTGCAGATTGGCCATGGTGCGTTGGAGCGGTGAGAGGGAATAGATGATCTTCGTCCCTCGGGCTCGTGCAGATGCGTTGGAGCAGTGAGCGGGAATAGACGATCTTTGTCACCGCTCGGCCGTGGTACGTTCAGGTCCACGCGTTGCGTTCTCCGCTGGCCCTGGGGGTCGCCGTCGTGGAGAGGGGATGAGGTGCCTGCGCTCTCGTGTGGAGGAGCTGCGAGCGCGGCCGGTCCAGCGTGGATGAGCAGATCTCAGACGTGCAGATCTCATCATGAAGAACGGGTCACCAGTGCAGCTGTCCAGATCAGAAGCTTGCTTTGCACAAAACGTGTGCATGTTCGGGGTCACCAGTGAAGCGGATGATAACATAAAGGCAGCGTGTTGTAGGAATCAGATTGAGAGAGAGAACATGGATTTCAGTGCAGTACTTATACCCAACTCAGACAATACATCAAAGGGTATTCACAGCAGTTGAGACATTTGCATTTAAGAGACATACATGACAATAGGCAGATTGCTGGCCTCTGCTCCAGCTTGCAGGACAAAGAGGTTACAAGGCACATCTACATATTGATCTCAGTCTCTAGGTCACAGTAAGGACAGGACGCATGAACACTATACATGAATGGCGCATTAACATCACAAAGCATGAATGGCACAATACATCTCAGTAGTGCAGCGGAAAAAACCAAGAGAAGCAAGCTGACTGTCCTTAATCTGTTGTGGGGGTTAACCGAACCGCCACAATATGACCAATAAACACATTCCAGAAAGTTAAAACCTACAAAAATAATTTTTCAGTGAGTGGGACCTTTAAGAGATCGTATAACGTAACCAATAATTTTCACACCTTAATAAGTATCTGTTTAGATGTTTTTTGTTGACTTTATTCATGTTCGTGGCCAGGACAAGAAATTTAATCCAGTGTTTGAAACAAACAAAGAATAGTATATTGTAGATATTTGTTCTCTTCTTTGTGCATTGCTCAGAGTTGCTTCAGTGCATGCTAGGGGGCATGCAGAGCCACCTGGACAGCAGCGTGGAGCGTATCAGACGTATTGGTATGGTAGTTGGAGAGTGTCTGAGCTCCCGCATGGATATTAGTGGAACCAAGCTCAAATTTGAAGTGAGTCTATGTGAAATTTAAGGATACTCGCAAAACAATGTTGGGCCTTATGCCAGCTGGATTAAAAGTATTTTATTATTTACTTGAATTAAATCTAACAATAAGAATTGTATCTGAGTTTCTATTATTCTGTTTCATCAGTATAATCAGGATGAAGAGACTCGTGAGCTGCTTTCGCTCATGATTCCAATCACCTGTAATGAAGCAGAGCCTGAGCCTAGAAATGAGTACAATACTTTCTCAATTTCTACATTAGATTTATAATCTGTTCTACTTTTAATTAGATATTAAGTTTAAAATTCTCTCTATATAGAAACAGGCTTATAAATGTAATCTGTAACCCGTCATTTGCAGAACGGATTCACCTCAGGAGACCAGTGAAGCAGCTCCATCTACTCAGACTGAATCATCACAAAATAAATCAGGATCTCAACCTTCAAAAACAGATCCAGAATCAGACCTCGACAGGTGAGGCTCTGTCATGGAGAATTACATCCTTTTAAAAATACTTTCTTTTCTAAGCTCATTCTGGCAAAGGCTCTTGGTATATTAGTGTGTTCATCAGGCTGGAATGAGCTACACTCTCACTGATGATCTGGTTTTATGTTTGAAGGAAATATACCAATGTATTTTTAACTTATCGTTGATCCAGTGATGATGAGCTCACTCCGTACGATATGTCTGGGGATCAGGAGATCAGCCAGGCGTCCCCACCGCGCTACCTAAGAGACTGTCTGGAAAGTATGACTCCACAGATCCAGCGTCTTTGTTGCTGATGAGGATTTGTGTGTGTGTGTGCAGGTTTTGGTAATTTAAATGTTTTCTTATGTGTCAATCGTCTAGTTTTAATATCCTCTGAGGACCCAGTACGTGTAGAGCTGAGTTTAAGAGCTGCTGAGAATTTGGTGCGGAGGAACGCCTTTGTTGCCAAAGAGGTATGGTTAAAATGGTAAAAATAATTCTTTATGGCCAAAAGGACTGAAATTTGAAATCATTTTGAATGTGTCTTATTAGTTTATTATAGGATTCAACCAGAATGTACTCTTGAGATTGAAAGTTTGATTTACTGACGACATTTAATTCCTTGTGTTTTATTCCTGCCTTTTTTTTTCAGATAAGTGTCCAGATGTCTAAAGTGCTTCTTCACCTGGAGGATAAATACAGTGTTAATGGCTTCCTGAGTCTCAGACAGACGACTATGGTGGCTCTCACTGTCACTGACCCTGTCACTGTATGATTTCCTTCACTCACAACACTGTTTGCCTGCCTCAAAAAACTCCTTGCCTTATAACTTCAATTTCTGCCATTTGATAGGTAGCTCAGTATTTGACCACCGAGTTTTACTCCTTGAACTACAGTCTTCGGCAGCGCCTTGATATCTTGGAGGTGAAAATGATAGCTTAATGACTTTATAACAGCCCCGCACCTTCCACAAATTATTTTGTGAATGTACAGTAGCATCCGACTCATTGCCACAGAACATGTAATTATGAGCCTGGTCTTGTTTTTGTTCTGGAGGTCCTCGTCTTAGCAGCTCAGGAGCTGTCTAGGCCAGCCACTGACAAGAGAGATTTATCCATCTGTAACGCCGCCTCAGCTGAGTCAACTCCATATCCAGGTGACAACCCCATTCACTGGCGACAAGTAGTGGAAAACAGAATCCAAAGCAAGACAAAGCGGATCAGTAAGGTATTTGTAGGCATTTTTGTTCCCATTTTTATTTTCGAGTACTTTTGTAATTTGCCTTTGTCTTCTTCCTGCAGGGTCCCACAAAACCTGCAGCTAAAGCAACTCCAAATCGTTGGGCCCCTGTTGCTGGACACTTCTTTTTTCCTCTGCTCAGAAACTATGACAAGTATTTTTTTTTATTTTTTTTTTTTGTAATTCAAATTCCTAAACCTCAACTGGAGTACATTTTAAAATTTTAAAACTATTGTACCTTTCTGCTAGGCCTCAGGTGACCTTCGACCTTTTGGGAAGTGACAACTTGGTGCTGGGCAGGCTGATCCACACATTGGCCCTCTTTATGCATTTGGCTGCCAATGCACCAGTAAGTGCATCCCTCTGTTCATACCGTGAAGTAATAATACAGGACTTATTATTGTATTTTAAGGTCAAAGGGAAATGCAATACATAAAGTCTGCTTTACTCAGCTTCTATCTATATGTGCATGTACACTATACACACATGATTAGACTGCCAGATGTTTTTGTTTTTTTTCCCTCCAGGTAGCTCCACAGATGGGCTGTGCTTTGCTGGACTTTGTGTGGACAGTGCGATATCATACTGACCAGTATGTATGAAATATTTTGGATTGATAGAATAAGTGAATCTGAAAATAGCATTGTGTTACAGCAGTAGGGATTGACTGATAAATTGGATATAAAGAGTCTACACATCCCTGTTCAAATGCCAGGTTTTTGTGATGTAAAAACAATTAGACCAAGATAAGCCATTTCAAAACTTTTTCCACCATTAATGTGACCTATAACCTGTACAACCCAATTGAAAAACAAACTGAAATCTTTTAAGGGGAAAAACAAAAAATAAACTTACAATAACCTAGTTGCATAAATGTGCACACTCTGTTATACATGGGGATGTGGCTGTGTTCAGAATTAACCAATCACATTCAAATTCATGTTAAATGAGAGTCAGCACACACCTGCCACCATTTAAAAGGAACTCCGATTATATTGGCATGTTAGCTCTATATGCTTTATTTTGATATTAGTAACATAACTATAATATAACTTTTTTGAAAATAATTCCCAGTTTTATATATTTTTAAAAAACTTTATTACGATGTAAATCGCCATTTTTGTTTACGTTGCAATGCATTCTGGGTAGTGACGTAGAATGGTTGCAGCCGTTTTTTCTGTCTTATACAAGCCAAGAAGCAAAGCTACGAACTACTGCCATTTGTCAGTGAAAATGCCACATTGCGCGGCTTTTGGATGTAATTTCCAATCAAAGGGAAATAAAGAGAGTGGGGTAAGCCTCCCTAGCTTTCCTAAAGAGGGAAAGTTGAGGAAAAAGTGGGGTGGCAGCGGCTCAGGAGATAGAGCAGGTTGTCTAATAACCCGATGGTTGGCGGTTCGAATCACGCTCTCCCCAGATATCCTGCCGTTGTGTCCCTGGGCAAGACACTTCACCCGCATTGCCTCCAGTGCCCATAACACTGAGTATGAATGTGTAAAAATGTTTAAATGCTCGGTGGTGGCCGGAGAGGCCGTTGGCGCGGATTGGCAGCCACATTTCCATCACTCTATGAGTGTCTATGATCAAGCGCTATAGCGCACGCTTGATAAAGCTGATATATATATTTATCACGCTATGATAAAGCGCTATATCGCTCAAAGCGCACGCTTGCGCACGCTCAAGCTTGACATGTCGAAGATCTGGCTGGCAGTCATTTGGAACGACTTTGGAGCACTGCTTATGGACGTTCAACCCGCAGTCTGAGAAAGCAACAGAGAAATTGCTTTATGTTGCTGAGAGTCCATGTTTATCAGTTCAGTGCCCATCATGCTTGTAGACATTTTTTTGTGTTTGAGCATTCTATTGTAAGTAAATCAACAATATCTTCGTCGGCCTCCGTCGGTCTACGATGACCATGGAAGAGAATCCTAAACGTCTACTCTGCTGGAACAGCACCGCCTGTGGCTGAACAGGCCGATGCGCGAATGGCAGTCCCTGTCACACAGGTCGCACTTGTGGGTGGTCTCCGTGCTGTTGGGTCTGTGGCGGTTCTTCCTGCGGGTCCTTTTTTCATCTGCTGCAGCAGTCAGTCTCTCTTCACCCGCCTTGAGCTGTCTGGTCAGGGTGCCTCTCCATTTGGAGCGGTCCGTTGCAAGGTCCTCCCAGCGCTCTGTGTTGATTTCCAGGGTCTTCATGTCTCTCTTGTAAGAGAATATATAAAATTAATAAATATGATCAGGTATAAAGTATTTAATTTATATTGATGTATTGGAATCTGAGATTGAATCTTGTTTCATATACACCAGGAAAGTTAATAACACTGGTAGGGGCACCAGCTTCTATCTTTAAGAAGCAATTTTAATTTTAATTTCACTTTATACCTGTTTAATCACTCAATAAATTAATTAATAATCAGTCTCAAAATTTTTTTCGTGAATTCGATACCTGTGCTTGAAACAGACTCAGAATGAAATAAATTCTCAACAACTTCTCTCATTTTCACATATTTATTAAATGAAATGATTATCAGACATTGCAGTAATTTCATTAATCATAAAATTAATCTTGTAAATGATAGATTAACAATGTCAATATTTTCGGAACCAGGGTTAAACTGAGAAATGAATTTCTATCAGTTTGAGTTAACAGATTATGGAAACAACGCAAATTTATGGAGAAAGTTTACTAATTATATGAAAAGTCCTGGATTAATCTTAAGAAAATAAAAATGGAATTTTAATGAAAAGAAGAGTTATGTTAATGGCTTCTTAATTTGCATCTGATTAGATATACAAATTATTACCAAACCTCAGACGTTTAATTCAGCAGATGAATTAAAGTTTGCATCTCACGTGATTCCTCGATGATTTGATTCCCCGTTGATCTGGTCAACGTTCTTTCGTCGTCCTCATGAAGTTTTGATGTGTTGTTCAGGGGCAAAACCCAGAATATTTGTCCCGCAAATACATACCTGCCAACTACTCCGGTTTTGCCGTAATGGTTCCGGTTTTCAAGACCCCGTTCCGGGTTCCGGTTTTATTATTCAAAATTACGGTTTTTCACTAAAAAATTCAGTCAAAAATTTTAAATCGTAAAAAAAACACGGAAAACACGAAAGCAATTCCAAACACGCTGTCGCTCGGAGTCGTATCTAAATTTAGAACAAAGGCAATCGGCACTGCTTCATGTAGGTGTATTGCGCATGTGCGAGAGGTCTGAGCCAATTTTCCATGTGCAGTCGCGAGGCAATCAGGTAAGAATTATACGTTTTCATCATGGAGTCTGCCGGAGAAAAATCACTAACGAGCGTGAAACACAAATGAAAATTACAGTCTTTTCATGAGGAATACAGCAAAGCATTTCCGGGAGTTATTATTCGCTCAAGAAGGGGTGGAAATTACGCAAATTGCACTTTGTGTAGACAAGACTTTTTGATTGGACATGGCGGAATCAGCGATGTGAAAGACCACGTAAGAACGAAAAAACACAAGGCCAGTGCCAGTGACGCTAGCGGCAAACTTGAAGAACATGTGCTGTGTAATTGCAAGCCTTGTCATGCTTGGTGTATCATGTAAACACATAAAATATCAGAGCGATTTTGCCGTCATTTACGCACGTGTGTCATACAGTGCTAGTATACCCTGCTGATATCTCTAGTCTTCTAGTTACCTCCGCCAAGGAGGTTATGTGATCATCAGCGTTGGTTTGTCTGTTTCTTTGTTAGCAAGATAACTCAAAAAGTTATGGACGAATTTTCATGAAGTTTTCACAGATTGTCAGAAATGGGGTATCCTACAGATGATTAGATTTTGGTGGTGATCCGGATCACCGTCTGGATCCAGGAATTTTTTAAAGGATTCTTTTTTTTTTTTTCTTTTTTTTTCTTTTTTTTAACATTGTGAGATAGGACCATTTTCAATATTTTATTTATGATGTTAAACACTGTATGGGGGGAACTGTTGCGCTTGGCGGAGGTCTGCGCTCTCAGAGTGCTTTTCTAGTATTCATAATACATCACATCTGGCCTATTCGAAGTTCTACGCAGTGTTAAGATAGTCTTTTGAATGCAAATTTAATGAATGAGTGAATCTTTATTTCGGATAGATTAAAAGTAAAGATGAAAAAGAAACAGAATAATATAACAAAGGCAAAACAATCCAACAAGGTCAAATTAAACAAGAACTCCTCTGATTATACAGTTCAACATAAGTTATCTGAAATGGGTGATGGCTGAAGCCGCAGCTTATATTGCCCACCCATATTCCATCCAAGAATTCAAAAGAAAAACAAAACAAGAGCGATTACAATTCAGAACAAAGCTAAGACAAAATGTGACAAAAAAAACTAAATAACAACACAACACAGACTGGATATGACAATCCTTATGTGATTTTACATGTCATCTTGTATATATGTTTGGAGTATTTCTTCCTTTAGTTTTTGTTTAAATTGTCCAAGCGTTGTACATGATTTTAATTCAGGTCCAAAATCGTTCCATAATCTGACCCCTTGCACTGAAACACAGTGTTGCTTGGTGGTAGTTCTCACTGAAGGTTTTTGAAATATACATGTTCCTCTGAAATGATATTGTTTCTCCCTTATTTGGAACAACTTTTGGATATTTGCGGGCAGTGACAGATTCTTAGCTTTAAACATTATTACTGCAGTTTTAAAGTCAACCAGATCTTTCAACTTGAGAGCTTTTAATTTAAGAAAAAGTGGGTTTGTTGGTTCCCTGTAAGCAGCTTTGTTTATTATTCTAATAGCTCTCTTCTGAAGCATAAAGACTGGATATATGCTGTATATGTTTTATATGTATTTCCCCATACTTCAGTACAATATGTCATGTATGGGAGTATTAATGAATGATACAAAGTATATAATGTGGGTTGATTCAGCAAATATTTCGCTCTGTGTAGTATTGCAATTGATTTAGATATTTTACCTTTAATATAATTAAATATGTGACTTCTATGTCAAATGCTAATATTTGTTTGACACTGTGGCCCCTGGACCCCGGCTAGCTACTAGGCCTGCGGCCCCTGGACCCCGGCTAGCTACTAGGCTTTTCAGGTTTGAAAGTTGAAGAAATATGAGGTTGTTAGCTACATTTAACTAGATTTAATGCTAATATTTGTTTGGCAAATATTAGCATTATTATTATTAGCATTAGCATTATTAGCATTAGCATCGGCCCCTGGACCCTGGCTAGCTACTAGGCTTTTCAGGTTTAAAAAGTTGGCAGGTATGCAAATATTCTCGATGATGGATGAGATGTATGAGATCGTAGGTTTGATCTCAATGGTTGAAATCCTGCAGAAGCGCACTGATTCCTCAGCTGCATGTGATGTGGGGAGCTGCGTCTTCTCAGAGGCCTTCGGTAATAATTAAAGATATCTAATCCGATCTCAAATTAAAGAGTTTCGGACTTTAGATAAAAATAATAGCTTCTGGTGTGTGATTGGTTAAGAAAAATATTCTAAGAATAAAGTCAAGATTAAAACTTACATTAAAATTAAAACAAACGGTGGTTTTACAGAAAGTTTAACAAAGAAAATGAGATAAATAAAAATTGGAGTTTAACTCCGATTAAGAATTGAGCTCAAAGAAATAGGAATTCCTAGGCATTTAAGAGAAAAAGGAAAAACATTAAAATACAAAGTTACATAAACAAATTACGAGTTATCTGCTCTGTGCTCGAAAAAGCAACACGTGGGAGAAGTCTCTGTTTGTTCCTGCAGTCCTTTGTTCTTCCCAAAGTCCTTTCTTGCTGTGTGTAGACAATAGACAATAGAGAGATGAACGGAGGCGAAAGAAGAGCGAAAAGAGCGGTGAAAGAGAGCGTCGAAAGAGGAGTAGCAGGGGGTTTTCCTCCTTTATAAGTTCTGTTGAGCTTTCGCGGGCTTCCGGGTTGACCGGAATCTCAGCCAATGAGCATCCTTCGTGGGCGGGCTTGACGAACTTTAGTCCAATGACAGGCTTTGTCTGCGAGGGACCAATAGGAGGGAGAAGCTGGGGCTCAGTGAAGACTGGGTGAAATTGGATATCGGTCCACATGAATACACACAATTTTAAATACATTGGAATATGCTTTTACACACTTATGTATAACTAAGCTAACTTTAATGTAACTTATAAGCAGTGCTTCTAAATCAACATGCAGGAATAAACATTCATTTAAACATTTTTAACATGCATATATATAAAATCACAGATTAATGCATTTCACACATATTATTGATTTTCCACATTAAAAACATCAGAGTCCACTTGCTTTTCATAGTCCTGAAAAGAAGAGAAGGTTTAGAATTGAGTTTGTAATAATGTACTTTAAAGTTCACTGGTTAAATCCAGCATGTCCCAGAGTTTAAGGAAATTAACGGAGTTGTGGATTGGTGTGGCAATGAGAGGCTCCATGTCTGTTCCATGTTTATGGGGGCAATAAAAGGGGTGCAGGAGGAAATGGGTTGAATTCTTTTAGACTGGTTTTAGCAAAGGAATGGGATTTCAGCTGTGGCCTGGGGGAGAAAAATCAGTTCTTGACTGTCTTATTCCTGGGTGAAACAAGATGTCTTTAAGCAGAAGAATAATTATTGCTGAGCCAAAGTGAGATGATGCTACACTCTTGCAGACGTCTCTAAAGCGCAGCTGTGGGCAGCCAACGTCTCTCCTGCCAGTCGCCAGTTCTTCATAGAGGACGTCTTTGGGGATTCTGCCATCCTCCATACGGTGAACGTGGCCTAGCCAGCGGAGCCTGCGCTGCCTGAGTAGAGTGAACATGGAGGGAAGGCCGGCGCGGGACAGAACTTCTGTGTTGAGCACTTTGTCCTGCCAGGATATGTCCAGGATGTGGCGAATGCAGCGCAAGTGGAAGGAGTTCAGTCTCTTTTCCTGCCGGGCGTATATTGTCCACGTCTCATTCCCATAGAGCAGTGTGCTGATGACGCGTTGTACACTGCCATCTTCGTCTTGACAGAGAGTTTGGGATTCTTCCACACTTGTGTGGTGAGGCGAGAGAGAGTGAAGGCTGATTTTCCAATCCTCTTGTCGATTTCTGTATCAAGGGAGAGGTTGTTGCTGATCGTGGACCCCAGGTATGTGAACTGATTCACGACCTCCAGCTCGTAGTCGTCGATGGTGATGGTTGGTGGTGCTTCTGTGCCTTGCGCCAAGACGTTAGTCTTCTTCAGGCTGATGGTAAGCCCGAAGTCCTTGCATGCCTGGGAGAAGCGGTCCATCAGGGTCTGAAGCTCCTGCTGTGTGTGGGTTGCGACTGCAGCGTCGTCTGCGAACAGCATGTCTCTGATTAGAGCCTCGCGTACTTTGGTTCTGGCTTTCAGGCGGGCGAGGTTGAAAAGCCTGCCGTCAGATCTTGTGTGCACGTAGATTCCCTCTGTTGCTGCGCTGAAGGCATGCCTCAGGAGCATAGCAAAGAAAATCCCAAAGAGGGTTGGCACAAGTACACAGCCCTGTTTCACTCCACTGCATATGTTGAATGGTTCTGAGACGTTGCCGTCGTGCTGCACTATCCCCTGCATGTTGGTGTGAAACGATTCGATGAGGCTTTGCAACTTTGGTGGGCATCCCATCTTTGGCAGGATCTTGAAAAGGCCCTCTCTGCTGACCAGATCAAACGCTTTGGTGAGGTCGATGAAGGCGACGTACAGGGGAATGTTCTGTTCTCTGCATTTCTCCTGGAGTTGGCGGATGGAGAATATCATGTCTACCGTCGATCGCTCAGCGCGGAAGCCAGACTGAGACTCGGGGTAGACACGTTCAGCAAGCTTCTGTAGATGAACGAGAACAACTCGTGCGTAGACTTTGCCAACAATGCTGAGGAGGGAGATGCCCCTGTAGTTGTTGCAGTCGCTTCTCTCCCCTTTGTTTTTGTAGAGGGTGATGATCTTGGCGTCCCTCATGTCCTGTGGTACGGCACCTTCCTTCCAGCACTGGCAGAGGACGTCATGCAATGGCAGCAGTAGGGCGGTCTTGCAGTGCTTGATCAGGTCGGGGGGTATGCCGTCGTTGCCGGGTGCCTTGCTAGCGGCCAAGCTGTCAATGACCTTGCTGAGTTCGTCGATGGTTCGGCGTCAAGTTCGCCCATGGATGGCAGGCAGTCGATGGCATCAAGGGCTGACGGTGTCACGGTGTTCTGTCTGGAGTAGAGGTCGGAGTAGTGTTCCACCCATCTCTCCATCTGCTTGTTCTTTTCTGTGATCATCTCCCCAGTGGAGGATTTGAGGGGGGCCGTCTTGCTCTGAGCCGGACCAAGTGCTTTCTTGATGCCATCGTACATACCACGGATGTTCCCTGTTATGGCAGCGGTTTGAATGTCTTGGCTGAGCTGAGTCCAGTACTCGTTGGCACAGCGCCGAGCAGTCTGCTGAACTTTGCTTCTCGCAGCCCTGAGAATCTGGAGATTCTTCTCGTTTAGGTACTTCTTGCACTCAGCAAGTGCTGAGCGCTTGGCTTCAATGACGGGGGTCATCTCGGTCAACTTGGCATCAAACCAGTCCTGTGACTTCGAGGTCTTCCTCCCAAAGGTAGCCAAGGCTGTGCGGTGGGTGGTGTTTCGCAGCTCTTCCCACTTATGCTTTGCAGATTCTCCTTCTTGTGGTACACCAAGTTCCTTCTCAAAGGTGGAGGCAAACTGCTCAACAAGTTCTGGTTGGGCCATCTTGCTGGTGTCAATCCGTGCCTTTCCAGGCTGTCTAGCACGATGGAATTTCTTCAGCTGCAGCTTGACCTTGCAACACACCAATGAATGGTCTGTGTCGCAATCTGCACTCTGGAACGAACGGGTGATTAGCACGTTCTTCAGTGAGGTGCGCCTGGTCAGGATCAAGTCCAGCTGGTGCCAGTGCTTTGAGCGTGGATGTCGCCAGGAAACCTTGTGTTGGGGCTTGGTCTTGAAGAACGAGTTTGTGTTGCACAGATCGTGATATGTGCAGAACTCGAGCAGCCACTGTCCGTTGTCGTTCATTCTGCCCACGCCAAATGGTTCAAGACAGGAGGGCCAGGAGTCCTGGTCAGCACCCCCTCTGGCATTGAAGTCTCCAAGGAGAATGAGTTGTTCAGAGTTGGGGATGATCCTGGCAGTTGTTGCGAGATTCTCGTAGAACTCGTCTTTTGCCTCTGGTGTGGCTGTCAGTGTTGGGGCATACACACTGACGAGGGTGACTGGGCCTTGAGTGGTGTTGAGGCGGAGGGTGAGGAGTCGTGCAGAGCCATTGCTGCCCGGTTCCACTATCTTCAGCAAGGTGTTCTTCACTGCGAAGCCCACTCCGTGTTCCCTGTGTTCGTCACTGCCCTTTCCCTGCCAGTAGAACGTGTAGTCCTTCTCTCTCAGTATGCCTGCGTCAGCCAACCGTGTTTCCTGGAGAGTGGCGATATCCACTCCCAGTCTCTTCAGCTCATTATTGAAGATGGCAGTCTTCCTGGTGTCGTCGATGTCCTTGAGGTTAGCAGCGAGTCCTGTCATCATAGTGCGGACGTTCCAAGTTCCCAGTTTTAGAGTTGGTCTCTTTTGTTTTTTTTGTCTTGCCTGGTGCGAAGGTTCTCAGCCTGCTGTTTGGACTTCTCCTCATCCCCATGCACCCAATGAGGAAAGGAAGCTGTGGCGGGACAACACCTTATTGGCTGGGGGCTGCCCAGCTTGAGGCGGGCGGTAGCTGTCCAGTGAGATCCGATGATCCCTCCCACCGTCGGGAACAACCCCTGGCACCGCGCTCTACGCCAATTGAGCGGTGGCTTATAACCGGTAACTGTCATTCCCCGTGTTTTGTCTACGCCAAAGGCGAAGCTGGAGTGTCCTCTCCAGTGATCCGGTGTTCTACCTTCCAGCGTTGGGCGTTGGTAGGATTCAAGCCTGGACAGGAAGATATGGAGGACAAGATGTTGCCCATGCAGCATGTCCCCCCTCTCCACATCACTGATGAATCCAAAGGAACAGCAGGGCTGCTACAGTTTGGCACCAGCACCGTCGCAGGAGCTGCCAGAACGATGTTGAGAACAACAGAGAACTGCCTTAGGGGCTCCGACTCCGGATTTTTCCTCAGGGTTGACTCCCGAAGCCTTTCCCGTGACCGGGTGTGCCGCAAGGCAGCGGAGGTTTGAAATCAGGGTTTACCTTCCCCTAGATGGGCTACCTTCCCAGGTTGACGAGCCACCATCTACCCGAAGCATCTGGTTTTAAGGCGCCAGAGATCCGCCCTCGCCCCCTTCTCCTATTAGTAAAAGCAGTTCCGCCGGGCTTAGAGACTAAACCACACGGGCAGGCTAGGAGTTGGACTTAGTTGTCAGAGGCTTTTCGAGACGCACACCATAAGGAGCATTTTATGAGCACTGGGAGCTTAACCCCAGTGCCGCTCCTGGCTATGACAACCTTGGAACCTATATAAGTTTCACCTTAAAATAATGCTTCCTCAAGCGCACGCTTGAGACACTCTAAGCGGAGAGACACTCAAGCGCATGCTATATCGCTCAAGCGCTTTTTGTAGTCACATCTTGCAGCACAAGCCATGGTCCAGAGAGCTTCCAAAGCATCGGAGGGATCTGATTGTTCAAAGGTATCAGTCAAGAGGATACAAAAGAATTTCCAAGGCATTAAATATACCATGGAACACAGTGAAGACAGTCATCATCAAATGGAGAAAATATGGCACAGCAGTGACATTACCAAGAACTGGACGTCCCTCCAAAATTGATGAAAAGACGAGAAGAAAACTGGCCAGGGAGGCTGCCAAGAGGCCGATGGCAACATTGAAGGAGCTGCAGGAATTTCTTGCAAGTAATGACTGTTTAGTACATGTGACAACAGTCTCCCATCTTCATCATATGTCTGGGCTATGGGGTAGGGTGGCAAGACAGAAGCCTTATTTTACAAAGAAACATCTAAGCCCGGCTCCATTTTGCAAAAAATGAAGTCTCCCAAACGCATGTGGGAAAATGTGTTATGGTCCAATGAATCCAAGGTTGAACTTTTTGGCCATAATTCCAAAAGGTTACACAGTGTTACACACAGTGTAGGTTACACACAGTGGTGTGAAAAAGTGTTTGCCCCCTTCCTGATTTCTCATTTTTTGTATGTTTGTCACACTTAAATGTTTCAGATAAACAAATTTAAATATTAGACAAAGATAACACCCCAAGATACTTAAACTCCTCCACTTGGGGCAGGAGCTTGTCCCCAACCCGGAGAGGACAATCCATCTTTTTCTGGCTGAGGACCATGGACTCAGAGGTACTGATTCTCAACCCAGCCGCTTCACACTTGGTGCAAACCGTCCTTGTAAGAACGGAGATGGAGTAAGAACGGAGTAATGGAGCGAGCGATTGACAGACGGATTGGAGCAGCATCTGCAGTGATGCAGACGTTGTACCGGTCTGTTGTGGTGAAGAGGGAGCTAAGCTCTAAGGCAAAGTTGTTGATTTACCAGTCAATCTATGTTCCTACCCTCACCTATGGTCATGAGCTTTGGGTGATGACTGAAAGAACTAGATCGCAGATACAAGCGGCTGAAATGAGCTTTCTCCGTAGGATTGCTGGACTCACCCTCAGAGATGGGGTGAGGAGCTCAGTCATCCGGGAGAGGCTCAGAGTAGAACTGCTGCTTCTCCACATTGAAAGGAGCCAGTTGAGGTGGTTTGGGCATCTGATCAGGATGCCTCCTGGACGCCTCCCACTTGAGGTGTTTCAGGCACGTCCCTCTGGGATGAGACCCCAGGGCAGACCCAGGACTCGCTAGAGAGACTGTGTCTCCCAGCTGGTCTGGGAATGCCTTGGTGTCCTCTCTGAAGAGCTGGAGCAGGCGGCTGGGGAGAGGGAAGTCTGGGCTTCTCTGCTTGAACTGCTGCCTCCACGACCCGGACCTCCAGAAAAGCTGTAGCAGATGGATGGATGGATGACAAAGATAACACAAGTAAACACAAAATTGGAATTTCCTATTGTGGGACTAAAAAAATGCTCATCTTAAAATGCAGTTTTTAAATGAAGGTGTTTATTATTAAGGGTAAAAATGTAATGTAATGAGATAAAAACATGAAATGAGATAAATTTATAGCTTAATCAGCCGTGAAGAGCATTCTTGTTTTGATCATAATCTTTCAAGGTATGATGCTGAGGAGAAAACTGTTTTGCACGTCTTCCACACATTACAGTATATTAATGTCATGAGGTTCAATTAGATTTTAACACTCAATAGACATGTCCTTCATAGTGATCCTTTTTACTTTTATAGTTGAAATACATTTGTGAGCCTCTACTTTAATACTTTTACTTAAGTAAAAATGTTGAATCAATACTTCTTGTTCTGCCCTGAGTTGTGTTTGTGTGTTCAATAGACAAAAGTTGTTAACAGCAAAATTCACAACAGGTGTTTGATCCATGAATCGACCAATAAATTTTCTGGTTCAATTAGAATTGGTATTTAAACAGTCCTCTTCATCATGCTGTTCACATTTTGACATCATGAGACCAAGACCACACCTGACAACTGATCAACAGTACCTCGCCATTGCAAAGCTTCAAACAGGATGTTCTCAGAAGGAAATGGCCACTGAGCTTGGAGTGTCTCAGACTGTCCTCAGCAGGTTGCAACAGAGATACAGAGACTGGAAGAGTCACAGAAAGGCATAGAAGTGGACATCCTTTGGCCACATCCCACGCTGATGACTGTTTCATTGTGAACAGTGCCCTACGGAACCGGATGATGAATGCTACTCAACTCCAGGCACATTTAAGGGAGGTGAGAGGCACCCAAGTGTCATGTCAGACCATTCAAAACAATTTACATCAGTGTGGTCTGCGTGCTAGATGACCTGCAAGGGTACCTGACCACACCACCAGGCACAGGTGTCATCATCTTGCATGGGCCAGGGAGCATTTACGCTGGACAAGGGACCAGTGGGCTTCAGTGCTGTTCTCTGATGAAAGTCAATTCACATTGAGCAGAAATGATGGCTGCCAAAGTTGGAGACGTCAAGGAGAGCGCTATGCATGTTGTCACCAGACGAGCCTTTGGTGGTGGTGATGTTACAGTCTGGGCAGGTGTGTCTAGTCAATCCAGAACTGCTCTACACCTTGTGAATGGTACAGCGACAAGCCTGAATAAAATCATTCATCCAATCATTGTGCCCCTGCATGAACAACACAGGTCTAATTTCATCTTCATGGATGACGATGTTCCAGCTCATCGAGGTTGTATCATTAGGGAATGGCTGCTGGAGGCTGGGGTACCTCAAATGGAGTGGGTTGCACTTTCTCCAGACCTGAATCCCATAGAAAACCTATGGGATCAGCTGAGTCACCGTGTAGAGGCTTGTAACCCTGCACCCCACAACCTCAATGACCCGAGGGCCGCCCTTCAAGAAGAGCGGAATGCCATGCCTCAGCAGACAAGTCGACTTGTGGACAACATGAGACGTTTAGCTGTAATTGATGCTCAAGGGCACATGACAAATTATTGAGACATTGACATTTTTTGTTGTGGTATACCCACCACTGTTGTTGGCTTTTGTTTCAATAAATTGTTTGAGATGAGGAAATCACCATTGCATGCTTCAACTTAAATGCCCTACTTTCATGATACATCACTGTAGCGTGAACTTTTTATACTTTGCATAAATTTCACCTGAAAGCCAAATATCTCTAACTTTTTGTGAGTAGTGTATTTTGCTGCCATTTGAAGCAACAATAAACCTGATCAAAGAGCAGTGTTTTCTATTTTTTTCCTGAGTTCGTCTGATTTCTCTGTCTTATTAGGATGGTGAGACGAGGTGTCCTTTTTGCTGTTTGCTCAGTGTTTCTGAGCATGCCCAGTCAAAACTTGCTGGTGGACCTCAGTGATCAGCTGTTTGAGACCAGAACGTGGCTGGCAGGTAAGCAAAAAGAGACTGATGTTGACTATGTGAGTAGCTATTAATAAAATGTCATTTTATTAACAAATTGAAAATAAACCAAAAGCAGAAAATTTGTTCCAAAGCTTGTTGTATCACATAGTCTTATCCTTGCAGTAGCACACATAGGCACAGCTTGACTGAACTTTTCTGGGAAGCAGATGATGAATAAGGATGTCCTGTAGTAAATGTAACGTTGAAGACTAATGGTTTTTTTTTAATCCCAGTGAGGCATTTATTTCCATGTCACTCCTATGAGAGTTCAAAGGTCATGCCTTCCATTTTAAACGATTCAGAACTGTTAAAAATAATTTCAGAATTAGTCTTTATTCTGGCTACTACATATCATAGTCTTTATTCTGAGAGATTTAGACTTCCTTGTAGCCTATTCTCACAAAGGCTGAAAGCAGCTAATGCATATTTTATGTTGTTACTATTCATAGATGTGGCTGAAGGAGATCCAGATGCAGATTGCAGGAGTCTGGCTATGCAGAGTTTAGTGCTGCTGGATAAGAGCCTGAAGAAGCAGCTTCAAGATCCACATTGAGTCTGGAGTCGTGATCACAGCATCAGCAGTGAACAATGAAATTCTGTGTGTGGAAATATAAAGATAGACATGTCTCTAATGTGGGGAGGTGAGTTGTGACAGCGTACTTCCACCTGCCCAGTTAGAGGAGTCCTGAGTCCTGGACGTTTTCTGGCACATGCGGCTAGCCTGACGGGAATAGATGATCCTGATGTTCCAATGAAGGATGTCCTGTAAGCTCAGGCGTTACTTACTGCAGGTGTTAGGCATTTGTTTCACATCCTGAATCATAAAAGAAAAGGTCTCATCTCTTCTGTCACTTGTGAATATCATTCATGTGTAAAAATTAGTATATTTGTGGAGCAAATAAAATTGGCAGAACAAAGCAGGTTATATTTGTTCAGTATCTCTTTTTGAATAAATATTTAAAAACACAAGGATGCCGTTGTCATCCTCCTTCCTGTATCAGCGCACTCTGCAAACAAACAACCAAAGTACAAAGGATATCCTGAGAATTTTCACGTGCATGTGGACATTTGAAAATAGTGGAAATACTACTTCCTGCTTTCATGGTCAGTGGAACATGCTCCTTGTGTATATTCTAATTCAGTGGATCATACAAGTTTTTGCACTTTTTTTTTTAAGTAAACCTAACACGTATCGAAGGAACTTAATGTTTTGTCATGTCCGGTGTAGGATCAAAGACTGTGGTAGATATCTGTCAAGCAGAGGTTGCGTTAAAAAAAAAAAAAAAAAAATTGGCCTTCATTGACAGATTTTTTTCCAGCAATGACTGAAAATTCTGAAAGCCGTCTGTCATTTGACAGATTACACTGAGGGTGATCTAATTAAAGTCAGTTAAAATGACAGATCATAATAGATTATGACAGAATTTTTACAATGACAAAAAAGTCTAGTGCAACCTCTGCTGTCTTTCAGATTTGATTGGCGGTTGGCAACCAACTTACAGGTACATTACTGTCACGTACTTCACTCTACAGATCATCTCAAAATTAGAATATCATGAAAAAGTTCAATATTTTTTGTCACTCATTTCAGAAAGTGAAACCCATATATAGATTACACAGAGAGTGATATATTTCAAGTGTTTTTTAATTTTCATGATTATGGCTTGCAGCCCATGAAAACCCCAAATTCAATTTCTCAAAAAATTAGAATATTACATAAAATTAATTTTGAAAAATAGTTTAATGGAAATGTTGGCCAACTGAAAAGTATGTTCATGTACACACAATACTTGGTCTGGGCAAATTTTGGATTAATTACTGTATCAATGTGGCATGGCATGGAGGTGATCAGCCTGGGGCACTGCTGAGGTGTTATGAAGGTCCAGGTTGCTTTGATAGTGACCTTCAGCTCGTCTGCATTGTTGGGTCTGGTGTCTCTCCTTCCTCTTGACAATACTCCATAGATTCTCTATGGGTTTAGGTCAGGAAAGTTTGCTGGCCAATCAAGCACAGTGATGCCATGGTCATTAAACCAGGTTTTGATATTTTTGGCAGTGTGTGGCGGGGGGGGGGGGGTGCCAAGTCCTGCTGGAAAATGAAATCAGCTTTGCCATAAAGCTTGTCAGCAGAGGGAAGCATGAAGTGCTCTAAAATTTCCTAGTAGATGACTGCGGTGACTTTGGTCTCGATAAAACACAGCGGACCAACACCAGCTGATGACGTGGTTCCTCAAATCATCATTGACTGTGAAAACATCACACTAAACCTCAAGCAACTTTGATTCTGTACCTCTCCACTCTTTCTCCAGACTCTGGGACTTTGATTTCCAATTGAAATGCAAAATTTACTTCAATCTGAACAGAGGTCATCTGCTGGTGTTTGTCCACTGTGTTTTATCAAGACCAAAGTCAGCACAGTTGTCTACCACAAAATTTTAGAGCACTTCATGCTTCCCTCTGCTGACAAGCTTTATGGCAAAGCTGATTTAATTTTCCAGCGGGACTTTGTACCCCCCCCCACACACACACACACACACACTGCCAAAAATATCAAAACCTGGTTTAATGACCATGGCATCACTGTGCTTGATTGGCCAGCAAATTCTGCTGACCTAAACCTGTAGAGAATCTATGGAGTATTGTCAAGAGGAAGGAGAGACACCAGACCCAACAATGCAGACATGCTGAAGGTCACTATCAAAGCAACCTGGGCCTTCATAACACCTCAGCAGTGCCACAGGCTGATCACCTCCATGCCACGTCACATTGATACAATAATTAATCCAAAAGTAGCCCCGACCAAGTATTGAGTGTGTGCATGAACATACTTTTTAGTCAGCCAAAATTTCTCTTAAAAAAAAAAAAACTTTTTAAAATTAATTTTATGTAATATTCTAATTTTTTGAGAAACTGAATTTGGGGTTTTCATGGGCTGTAAGCCGTAATCGTCAAGATTAAAATAAACACTTGAAATATATCACTTCCTGTGTAATGAATCTATATATGGGTTTCACTTTCTGAAATGAGTGACAAAAATATTGAACTTTTTCATGATATTCTAATTTTTTGAGATCTCTATATCATCAGCTGTCAAGTATAAATTTGCTTCCTGGTATGGCATATAGAAGTGTCACGTTGCCGAACGGTCAAGGCACACTAGAGAAGGAGGAGACTTCCAAACATTTGCCACAAGCAATTTTTCCATTTATTCCAAAATATTTCACCGGCAACAACTTATGTGAACATCCGACACCCAACACAAACCAAATGAAAAACACCTGTTAATATACTTGGTGAGATAATCTAATTGGAACATACCACAATCCCAGGTAAGACAATAAATATTTCATATTCCCACATATACCCGATATCATCTAAAAGAGACAAATACTTTCCCACAATATTTACAGAATAAACAAACACCATAAAAAACACCATAAATAGTTTAAACCCCTCATTTACATTTTAAATGACTAAGTACTAGGTACTTAATACTTAGTACTTAATAACTAAGTAGACGGTTGTGCTGTTTCATCCCATCTAGCTACAATGCTCCGCACTGTGTGTGTTTATATATTTACATATTTATTCCACCTAGCTGCAATGCTCCGTACTGTGTGTTTATATACTTGTATATTTATTCCATCCAGCTACAATGCTCTGCACTGTGTGTCTGTGTATATATATATATTTATAGTAATATGTACATATGTATATTAGCTGCTCTTGTTTTTTGTTTTTTTCTTGCCTTCTGATTGTTGCTCTGAGTGTTGCTATCCCTGTGCTGTTGCAATCCTGGAATTTCCCCGTTGTGGGACTAATAAAGGCTTATCTTATCTTAAATTCCCCTTTACTCAACCATAGCATACTTCCTCCTGCTGGCATCCTTTAAAAAGCCCTCAAACCCCTGAGGAGTCTTTTGCCCATACACCACCAGGAAGCATACTGACAAAGGTATGTGGTCTTAAGATTATTTAATTGCCTCACCCAATTAACACTAACAATTGTCTCACAAATGGAATTTAATTCACTCAAACAGATTCTGAAATTATATGTGCATTTTATCCAATACCATACATGGTGACATTTGCAAACATAAATCCTTTTACACATATATTCCATTACAAAGACCATAACAGTGGCAACACTCCGTCGTCACATTTCCTTCCCCCTCTCCCCAGAGTACAGTACTCTGAGTCATGTACTCTGGAAAGGCTGTCTGCCACAAGGTTGGTTTTCCTTGCCATATACTGAACAGTAAAGTTATAAGGCTGAAGGGACAAATACCACCCTGTCAGACGATTATTAGTGTCCTTCATTCTATTTAGCCACTGTGGGGCCCAATGATCTGTCTCTAACGTGAAATGACGTCCAGGTAAATAGTATCTAAGAGACCCTATTGCCCATTTCATGGCAAGACATTCTTTCTCCACCGTAGAGTATCTCGTCTCCCGGTCCAACAACTTACAGCTCAGCAGTACTGGGTGTCTCTCTCCCATCACCTCCTGGAGAAGTACTGCTCCGATACCAACTCCTGAAGCATCTGTCTGTAGATTAAATGGATGGGCGAAATCCGGACTGTAGGTAACCTTCTCACCAGAAATGGCACCCTTCAAAGGCTCTACCACACTCCTTTGTCCATTTTACCCTATTTGGTGCTGAAGCCTTAGTGAGATCAGTCAGGACTGGTGCTTTTTCAGCAAAATGGGGGATGAATTTACCAACCTACCAGACCCAAAAACGACTGTACCTTCTTCATGGTAGTAGGGACAGGATAGGCCTGAATAGCATCCACTTTACCCACTCGTGGTCTAATGACCTCCTGACCAACCACATGTCCCAGGTACTCCACCTGCTGCTGTCCAAATGCACACTTGCGAGGGTTAATAGTCAGACCTGCCTCCTTAATTAAATGAAGGACCTGCCGAAGATGTAACAAATGATCCTTCCAGGTCTGACTATAGATGACTACGTCATCCAGATAGGGAGCTGCAAAGCCTGATACCCCTCTTAATACCTGGTCCATGAGCCGCTGGAAAGTTGCAGGTGCCCCCTGGAGGCCAAATGGCATAACCTTGAACTGAAAAGTGCCATAAGGTGTTTTAAAGGCTGTCAATTCTTTTGTTTCAGGTGCCAAGGCCACCTGCCAATACCCCTTGCTTAGGTCTAGCGTAGAAATAAACCTAGCCCTGCCTCTCAAATAACTCGTCAATACAGGACATGGGGTATGACTCAAACTTAGAGACTGCATTAAGGTACCTAAAGTCGATGTAGAGCCTCAAAGAGCCATCCTTTTTGGGGACCAACACAATTGGGCTACACCATTCGCTAGCTGACTCCTCAATCACTCCCAGCTGCAACATCAGGTCAATCTCCTGCTTCAGTTTAGGGACCAACTGTTCAGGGATCCTATAAGACTTTCTATGGGGATCAGCCTCTTTTAAATAAGATAAGATAAGATAAGCCTTTATTAGTCCCACAATGGGGAAATTCCAGGATTGCAACAGCACAGAGATAGCAACACTCAGAGCAACAATCAGAAGACAAGAAAAAACAAGAGCAGCGAATATACATATGTACATATAAATATATAAACACACACAGTGCGGAGCATTGTAGCTAGATGGAATGAACAGCATAACCATCTACTTAGTTATCCTACATGGTATGATTATGTACCCATACATATTGTCACCCTCCGTAGCGACCGGTATTTTCCTAGTTGTATACCGGAGGGGACCATTGTGTAAATCTATTGCGTCTTTTGCATTCAATACTATTAGGTTGTCACGTTTTGGGTTTTTTTTTTGCTATCTCTGCGAGCAGCCCTGCTTAGGTTATACAGTCTGACAGCCGTTGGTAGGAAGGACCTGCGAAACCTCTCGGTTGCGCACCTAGGATGATGCAGTCTGCTGCTAAATGAGCTCCTCAGTGCATTCAGTATGTCCTGCATAGGGTGGGACTCAGACTCCAGCAGAGATGACAGTTTAGCCACCATCCTTCTCTCTCCTATCTCCTCCACTGGGTCAAGGCGTTGCCTCAGGAGTGAGCAAGCTTTCTTGATCAGTTTGTTCAGTCTCTTCCTATCGGCTGCTGTAACGCCACTGCCCCAGCAGACCACTCCAAAAGTGATGGCTGATGCCACCACCGTGTCGTAGAATGTCTTCAGCAGCGCCCCTTGTACACCAAAAGTCCTGAGTCTCCTCAGTAGGAACAGCCTGCGCTGTCCCTTCTTGTAGAGTGTGTCAGTATTGTGTGACCAGTCTAGTTTATTGTTCAGATGAACACCCAGGTACTTGTAGGATGTCACCATCTCGATGTCTGTTCCCTGTATGTTTACTGGTGCTGTGAATGAACCTTATGGTTAACAAATGTGGTGAAACCAGGTCTCTCCTCAAACAATTCTGGATCTAATAGTGCCTCTAATTGTCTCTGCTGATTATCCTGCAAATGAGACACCCGAAATGAACAAAGCTCTGTCACGTTTGTGGGAAAGGACTGTTCTCTCTTCTCATCCACTTCCGTCACAGATAAGGAGCTGATGACGTGTCTGATAAACAGGCTGCTGCTGATGCACAGGCTGCTGAAACTCCTTTAACAAGTTAATATGAAAGCACTGATGTTTTATCTTTCTGTCAGGCATATATAGTTCATACATCACTGAACTTAGTTTCTTAGAAATTTCATAAGGCCCCTGCCATCGAGCCAACAGCTTACTGTCACAAGAGGGCAGCAGTAGTAACACCTGCTGACCTGGGTAAAAAACCCTCTTTCTGTCCTTCTTGTCATACCATGTCTTTTGTTTAGCCTGCGCCCTCCTCATGTGCTCCTGAGCCAAAGTAGTCATTTGATCCAGTTTTTGTTGCATTTTAATAACATATGCCACCACATTGTCCTGATCACTCTGGACTCTCCCAGTGCTCCTTCAATATATCCAGTGGACCCCTCACCTGATGACCATATAGTAGTTCAAAAGGTGAGAATCCTGTTGAAGCCTGGGGAACCTCCCGATAAGCAAACAGCAAGTACGGTACCCATTGGTCCCAAGCCGAGCCCGTATTAGAAGCAAATTTCCGCAGCATGTTCTTCAAAGTCTGGTTAAACCGTTCTGCCAGTCCATCTGTCTGAGGTGATATGGGGTGGTCTTAATTCCCTTAATACCCAACAGCTTATAAACCTGCTGCAACAGTTTTGATAGAAAATTTGTCCCACAGTCTGTGAGGACCTCTCTGGGTATGCCTACCCTTGAAAATAACTGAATGAGTCAGTTGGCAACCTGCCTAGCCTTGATAAATTTCAATGGGAAGGCTTCTGGGTACCGAGTAGCATAGTCACAAATTACTAGAATGTATCTATTACCCAAGGAGCTTCTCTCTAGGGGGCCAAGTATATCCATTCCTATTCTGTCAAACGGTGTTCCAATGACTGGTAATGGATGCAGTTGGGCATGGGCTACTCCCCTAGGTGATGTAATCTGACAAGTTTCACATGTTGCACAAAACTCCTTAATCTGGGTATACATTCCCGGCCACACAAACCTTCTAGCAATTCTTTGTAACATTTTCTGGAATGCTAGATGACCTGTCCAAGGGATAACATGTCCCAGTTCCATAACTTTGTGTGAGGCCTTGTGGCAAAGCTATGGTCCTAACTTCACCTTGCTGTTGGTACAAAATGCCATACACGGCCTCAGCCAAACAATCCACTCTGCCCTGTTTCACACCCTAAATCTCAGAGACTTTATCAAACCAAGGCTTTAGCACTGGGTCAGCTTTCTGCAGTGCAGCTATGTCAGAAGGAATGTTAAAGTCTACTGACTGGCTTAGCTGTGGTGTTTCTTCCCCCAAGTTCTTAACTATAGCTAAAACCTTGTCTCTTCTTCTCTGAGCCTTGGATTTTGGCTGCTTAATAGGGCCTGCCTCTATCCCAGAATCATAAAAAGTCCTGGAGAACATTGGCAGCCCTCTGAGCTCTAGTTGAGACCATATTACATTCTGTTTCCACAGGTACACTTAAAGTCTGCTTGATAGTGCCACCTGCCCGTCCCTCCTCAGTTTGATGTTTGTCCCTAACCTGTTGTATGATGTCCAACAAAGTTGGAACATCATTGCCAAGAATAACTGGGTATGGCAAATCAGGCACAAGAGGTACAGGAAGGAGATAAGTTTGCCCCCCACCCCACTGTTAAATAAACCTCAGCGGTCGGATACAACTTCTTATCCCCATGAACACAACTGATATTTACTGTAGACTCACTCCACTGGTCCCTAGGGATTCATGGAGTGAGTCTACAGTAAATATCAGTTGTGTTCTAGACCCACTCTTAGGAACTGAGCATAACAATGATGGCTTACTATTCTTTGTGGCAGAACACGAATACTGCGTGTGACCGATTTTATTACACTGATAACAGCATATATCTTGATTAGAGACAAAGCGTGACTTTTTACTACCATTATATTTGCTATTAGTGACCTGACTGGAACTGGAATACAGTCTATTTTGCGCTTGACCACCCCTTTCACCCCCATCAAACTTACTCCGTGTGGCGAAAGAGCCGTCACGGCTGAGAGTAGGTCTCCTGCTCCCAGACCTGGCTGACAGGAAGACTTCCGCAAGACGAGCAGCGCCCTCTGCAGTCTTCGGGTCCCGCTCTCGTATCCAGATTCCCTGTTCCGGGTCCACCATCCGCAGAAACTGCTCCAAGATCGTCAGTTCCGCGATGTCTTTTACCGTTGAGGTCTCTGGTTTAATCCATTTACAAAACAGGTCTTTTAATCATATATAAAGTTCACGGGGGGGTTTCGTCCTGATGAATGTCCAGGGCGCAAAACCTTCTCCTATAGGTGTCGGGTGTTACTGCTTCTTTCACTTTATCATAGTCTTCTGTGTCTGTGATGTCCATAAGCACATACGCACTACGTGCTTTACCTTTGAGCAGAGGAACCAACTGAATAGCCCACTCTTCTTTACGCCAGCGGCAGACCGTAGCGATCCTCTCAAACGTCGCCAGATAATGCTTGATATTGTCGTCGGGAGAGAGCGGATTCAGCCTGGGCTCGCGGTGCATCTGCATTGTCCTCGGCTGCACCTGCAGCGGTAGCTCCTCCTGCGGGCCAACCCGACTGGCTGCCACCCTGGGGTCTTCCCCCAAAGCGTCGACATCATCGCTGCGTTCAGCCCGGCTCCCATACTCCTCTCAATTCCGTCACCTGTGACTGCATCTGGCGAAATTGATGCTGCACAGTCTGCCATCTTTGTTCTTGAAGAGAGGCTTCTTCCTCCAACTGACGGTCTCTGACTGTCAGTGAATGCACCACGGACTTCACCAAGCTCGCCAATTCCTCCAGGTTGTCCAGTCCACTGGCCCCCTGCTCCTCAGTTGCCATACCTGCTTCAAAGTCCTCCAATTTCTCTTGTTGTTTCTTCATATTCCTTTTAGCCATCACTCCTTCTAACCCGTGTCATCACTTCTTACTTTGACAACACCTTCTTGACCAAACGTCACATAGTCCGCTTTAATTTGACACCAAGTGTCATACCTTGCGCTTTTTTTCCTCCATAGCCGCTGTGGGAGTGGAAAATTTCTGACACCACTCGTCAGACTGCGCTTTCTTCTTCACCACAGCCGTGAAAACGGATCACTTCTGGCACCAATTGTCACGTTGCCAAGCAGTCAAGGCACACCAGAGAAGGAGAAGACTTTCAAACATTTGTCACAAGCAATTTTTCCATTTATTCCAAAACATTTCACAGGCAACAACTTACCTGAACATCCGACACCCAACACAAACCAAATGAAAAACACCTGTTAATATACTTAGTGAGATAATCAATCTAATTGCAACATACCACAATCCCAGGTAAGACAATAAATATTTCATATTCCCACATATACCCAATAACATCTAAAAGGCACATAAATACTTTCCCACAATATTTACAGAATAAAAAAACACCATAAATAACACCATAAAAAGTTCAAACCCTATTTACATTTTAAATTCCCCTTTACTCAACCATAACATACTTCCTCCTGCTGGCATCCTTTAAAAGGCCTTCAAACCCCTGAGGAGTCTTTTGCCCGAACACCACCAGGAAGCATACTGGCAAAGGTACGTGGACTTAAGATTATTTAATTGCCTCACCCAATTAACATAATTACCATTAACAATTATCTCACAAATGGAATTCAATTCACTCAAACAGATTCTGAAATTATATGTTCATTTTATCCAATACCATACATGCTGACATTTGCAAACATAAATCCTTTTACACATAATATTCCATTACAAAGACCATAACAGTGGCGACACTCCGTAGTCACAAGGAGACTTAGTAAATGAGTCAAGATTTCACCTCACTTCCTTTAATCGGTAGGACCTTGATTTCCAAATGAAATGCAAAATTTGCTTTCATCAGAAAAGAAAATTTTGGACCACTGAGCAACAGTTGAGTTCTTTTGATCTTTAATCCAGTTAAGACACTTCTGAAGTTGTCTCTGGTTCATAATGAGTCACTTAGTATTAGGAACACAACAGTTGTAAACCCCTTCCCTGAAGATGTCCCTGCATGGTGGCTCTTGATGCACTAACACCAGATTCACTCCTTTTGAAGCTCCCCCATGTTTTTGAATGAACTTTCTTGACAATCCTCTCAAGGCTTGGCCAACCTTGTTGCTTGTGCACCTTTTTCTACCTCCCTTTATTCAAGTCAGCTTTCCATTAATATTGTGACGTTGTGAGGGTTCACACAAGAAAGGAGAGATGACTGTGATGAGAACAGGCTTTATTTATACACACTTCCTCAACACAGGCAGGAGGGAAGGTCATTCACACAGACCCCCGTCTCACTGAGGGTGACACAAACGCATGATCAGTCACTGCTCTGACTCTTTTTATAACACTGCTGGGTCATTATAACGCAGCTACAATGACACAGCAATAACACTTTAGAACACACGAATGATGACACCCTTTGAATCCTCCGCTGCCAAAGCATGCCGGGAGAATCCCCGCCCCCTTAACACAGCCCTGACGTTACACTGTCCCCCTCAGACTGGTTTCTGTCCCCAGAATAATAAAAGTCCAGTTCAAAAGTCCAACACGAATCTGTCCAGGTGTCGGGGTGGCCTCCGTTGTCGACGACCAGCATGCACAGGCCTGCTAGTGTCCATCTGTGCCTCGGTCAGAGTATCTGGTTGGGGTGAAGGCCCCAGCTCGACCACCCACAGGGCGGATGGCTGGTACGGGGTGAGACGATCGCGGTGGAGTACCACAATCCGGTCTCTTTTCTGCAGCCTCACCCTGTACACCACATCCGACAGTTGCTGTAGGACCTTGCATGGTCCCGACCAATGGCTCGCCAGTTTTGGTGACAGTCCCCTTTTCCGCTTCGGGCAGAAAACCCAGACTCGATCACCTGGTGCAAAGTCCCTCCCCTGGCAGCGGGAGTCATATGCCTGCTTCTGTTGGCTCCCCGCTGCCGCCAGGGCCTCCCGAGCCAGTCCGTGCACCGTGTGGAGACGTTCCTTCAAGCAAAACAAATAATCCAACCCCGGTTTGCCCTCCACTTCTGGCTCCGGGGGGGGGGGGGGGGGGGAATACCAAATCCACCGGTGTGCGCAGCTCACGTCCAAACATCACTGCTGCAGGGGTACACCGGGTGGATTCCTGTGCTGCCGTCCGGTATGCCCACAGAACAAAGGGCAGATATAAGTCCCAGTCTCGCTGTCGCTGGTCCACTAGGACAATGAGCTAGGTGGTTAGAGTCCAGTTGAACCGTTTGACCAGGCCGTCGCTCTGTGGATGCAGCAGGGTGGTCCGGGTCTTCCCGATGCCCAGCCACTTGCAGACCTCTCCGAAGACCTCTGCCTCAAAGTTCTGACCCTGATCGCTGTGCAGCTCCTCCAGTGTGCCAAACTGACAGAACATCTCGTCCACCAGTTTTGATGCTGTGGTGGTGGCGCTCTGATCAGGGACCGCATACTCCTCTGGCCATTTGGTGAAATAATCCATTGCGACCAGCACGTAGCGGTTCCCCCGGTCCGTGGTTGGGAAAGGGCCCAGAAAGCCTACTCCTACCTGCTCCATCGGGTGCTCCCACCCGGTACTGCTGCAAGGGGGGGTGGGATTGCTGAGTTGGCCCTTCCTGAGCTGTGCAGGTGTCGCAGTGATGGACGTGGAGCTCTACATCCTGGTGACATCCGGGCCAGTAGAACCGGGCTCAAAGACGCTGCAGAGTCTTTGTCACCCCGAAGTGGCCCGCCCCCACCGCCCCGTGGACCAGTTGGAGTACGTTGGGCTGGAGCCGCCGGGGAACCAGCAGCTGTCAGATGTGACGTTGCCCAGTTGGAGTCTGCCACTGCTGATGTACCACACCCTCGTGACAGCGGAGATTGGCCCACTGGGAGTGTAGGGCCTTGGTTTCTGGGTCTAGCACAGACACAGCCTCCCATACGGGCCGCTGGCCCATGTCCAGCCACTGCCGAACCCGGGAAATGACCGGATCTCTGTCCTGCTCGCTCTGCAGCTGCTGCTCGCCGAGGGCCTCTGTGATGTCATCGCCTGGGAGAGCTGCCTGATTATCCAAGGAGGAGCTGTGCGCCGCTGTGTTATTCCTGCCCGTGGGACGGCTTATTCTCGATCCTTTGCCCACTGGCAGTGCTGACAGTCCTCTGCAGCACAGGGACGCCGAGACAGCATGTCAGCGTTGGCATGGAGGCGGCCTGCCCGATGCACAATCAGAAAATCATAATCCTGCAGTGCCTCCAGCCATCTCGCCAACTGTCCATCCGGCTCTCTGAAGTTCAGCAGCCAGGTCAGGGAAGCATGATCCGTCCTGAGCTGGAACCTCCCCCCGTACACATACGGGCGAAAATGGCGAAGCCCCTGGATGACAGCCGACAGCTCTCTGCGAGTAACGCAATAATTCCTTTCGGCTCTGCTGAGAATGCGGGTGAAAAAAGCAACTGCCTGCTCTCTGTGTTCTCCCTCCTGGGATAACACCGCCCTGATGCCCTGGTTGCTAGCATCCGTGTCCACGATGAAAGGGCGGTTCAGGTTGGGATACTGCAGGATGGGGGCTCCAATGAGCACTGAGCGAAGCTGGGAAAAAGCAGCAGCACAGTTCTCACTCCACTGAAATGCACGTCCTTTCTGTGTCAGCTGATGCAGCGGGCTGTCGATGGTGACAAAGTCCTTCACAAATCTCCTATAATAGGAGTCCAGTCTGAGAAAACTCTGTAGCTCTCCCACATCCCGCAGCACTGGCCAGATTTTCATCGCTGCCACTTTCTCTGGATCGGTGGCGACTCCTGCTGCGCTGACAACATGGCCCAGGAAGGTAGTCTCCTGCCCAAATAGGTGGCATTTCCGCAGGTGTAGCCACAGCCCGGCCCGTTGGATGGTGTCCAATACCTCCCGGAGGTTGGACAGGGCGCCGTCAAAATCAGCTGCGTGAACCAGCAGGTCATCCAGATAAACAATGCAGCGGCTCCGGGGCACATGAGCCAACATTCGCTCCATCAGAAGTTCAAAGGTGGCCGGGGCGTTGCAAAGTCCAAACGGCATCACCTTGAACTGATACAGTCCCTGCCCGATGGAGAAGGCTGTTTTCTGGCGGGCCTCAGGTGACAGCTCTACCTGCCAATAGCCGCTGCGGAGGTCCAGTGAGCTGAACCAGCTGGAGCCGGCGATGTGATCCAGCGCGTCATTGATGCGGGGCAGGGGGTAGGAATCCTTGCGGGTGACGTCATTCAGGCATCGGCAATCCACACAGAACCACCACGAACTGTCCTTCTTCTTAACCAGCACCACCAGCGCTGCCCAGGGGCTGCTGGAGGGCTCAATAATGTCTGCCTCCAGCATTTCCTGTACTTTTTGTTCTGCTGCTGACTGCCTTGAAAAAGGCAGATGGCGGGGGCGGAGCCGATCAGCCTGGTCTCACCGGTGTCGATCCCGTGCTGCACCAAGCTGGTTCAGGTGCACTCCTCATCCTTCGCAGCCAAGACGTCCATGTAGCAGTCCAACAGCTCCCACAGCTGGCGTCTCTGTTCCGATTCCAGTCCGCTGCAGCTCTGCTGGAACAATTCCTCGACTGCCTGCTGCATTTCTGCTGACACCTTGACCTGTTCCGCTGTGGCCCTCCCCCTTGCTGTCTTTATCGGTGGTCGCGCTCCCTCTGCTTGTGCTGGTGGCTCCATTGTGTTCAGTACTTGTGGTGACCCGCCCGGTTCGGTCCGCCCTGGCGGTCCCTCGATCACGCAGGTCTCCGGGTTCCTCCTCTGGGCCCCACTGCAGAGCGTGATGGTCCGAGTCCCTAGCAGGAGGGACGATCTGGCGGTGTCAATTTTTGCGCTCTATGCTGTGAGCAGATTGAGTCCAATGATGCAGGGGTTTTGAATGTCAGCCAGCCAGAATGGGTGGTTTGTGTTCTAGCTGGCCACCCCCACCACAAGAACTCTCAGCCCTCCCAGTCTGGCGTGCTCACTGGCAGCTGTGGTGACGCAGCACCCAGTGGGTTCCCACCCCTGCGGTTCTGCCTCGTCCGTACCTGGCAGCACTCCGGGTCGGACCAGGGAGATGGTAGAATCGGTGTCGATCAGGGCCTGGATCAGTGTGTTTTCCAGGCTGCACTGTAGGTACATTCCTAGTGAGTGTCCAATTCGGCCCACACGTGGTGACAGTTCATCGGGGAAAATGTCTGTGGGAAGCGGCAGGTCCCCGTCCATGCCACCTCGCTCTAGTTTAACGTCGGCGAGGGGCCGGTTTGTCATGGGGTGGGTGCCGGGCAGTACCGCGCGATATGTCCTGGCTCCCCGCAGCGGAAGGACCCTTCCTCGTGCCACCGTGGCCGTCTTCTCCATGGCCGCGCCGCTGTGGTCCGGCGCAGCTCCTCCTCCTCACTCTCAGCCATGGCCTGGAAGGCTCTCTGCCTTGGTGCCGATGCATCAGCTGCACAATCCATTAGCAGTTCCACCCGCTCTGCTTCTGCCACAGCCGTCTCCCAGCTGCTCGTGGCATGAATCCGGATGTGGTTCTGGAGCTGGGCCGGGCGGAGCCCACGGATGAAGTTCCGGAGGGCAAGCTTCTCCACTACCTCTGGCTCGAAATCCAGGTAGCTACACCGTGTCAGCAGCCGTATGTTCGCTGCGTAGGCTCCCAGGCTCTCTCGGCTGCCTCGCCGGCAGTTGGCCAGCTGTTCCTCGGCGTGCTCAGTGTTGGCTGCTCTCCCAAACCGCCTCCGGAGCGCTCCTTGCAGTGCTGGCTAGCTGTGACGTTCCTCGGGCCAGAGATCGGATAGCGTGCGGAGAGCCCTTCCCTCCAGGGCCAGTGTGACCTGCACGGCGGTCTCTTCGGGTGGCCAGCCGTTCGACGCAGCAGCCAGCTCGACCAGGACCAGGTAGTCGTCCAGCAGGGTTTCACCGTTAAAGCGGGGAACTTTGGCCCACTGCCGGATGGGTGGGACGGTCGCCTCTTGGTCGATCGCCGCCCCTGGTCGCAGTGGAATCGCCGGCCTGTCCTGCCCTGAAAAGGGCGGGGAGCGAGGCTGATCTGCTCTACTTAGCCCGTCCTGCCTTGAGAAAGGCAGAAGGTGGGGTACACTGGTCCCGTCAGGTCCGCTGCTCCCGTCGGGTCTGCTGCTCCTGTCGGGTCCGCTGCTCCATTCATGCCGGCGAGCAACTCTGTGGGTCGGTGTACCAGCTCTGTCGTCCATTCCCAGCTGAGCGATGAACTGTTCCAGCTGCTGAATCTCTGCTCTGATCCTGGCTTCCATCTGCTCCATATCCCACTTCTGACACCAGTGTGACATTGTGGGTGTTCACACAAGAAAGGAGAGATGATTGTGACGAGAACAGGCTTTATTTAAGATAAGATAATATAAGATAAGACAAGCCTTTATTAGTCCCACAATGGGGAAATTCCAGGATTGCAACAGCACAGGGATAGCAACACTCAGAGCAATAATGAAGAAGATAAGAAAAATTAAAATAAGAGCAGTGAATATACATACGTACACATAAATAAATATATATACACAGTGTGGAGCATTGTAGCTAGATGGAATAAACAGCATAACCGTCTACTTAGTTATCTTACATAGTATGAATATGTACCCATACATATTGTCACCCTCCGTAGCGACTGATATTGTCCTAGTTGTATACTGGAGGGGACCATTTGTGTAAGTCTATTGCGTCTTTTGCATTCAATACTATTAGGTCGTCACATTTTTTTTTGCTATCTCTGCAAGCAGCCCTGCTTAGGTTATACAGTCTGACAGCCGTAGGTAGGAAGGACCTGCGAAACCTCTCGGTTGCGCACCTAGGATGATGTAGTCTGCTGCTAAATGAGCTCCTCAGTGCATTCAGTATGTCCTGTGTAACCCAGTGTTAAAAACGTAAATAAAATTATAAATATTGATACCGCTTTAAGAAGAAGGGGACACTCATTTCACAATGGGAATAAATATTTTGAGGATAAATATAAATTCATAGAATATATACCTAAATAGTTAAGAACATTTTCTGGGGAGTTTTGATGAAGTTCCTAATATTTTTGTTTGGTATATTGAGCAACCAATGGCTGCGTCGTTTGTTTGGCAGCAACAGCCAATGGGGTCACGTGCTCCCTTGCTCGGTCTTAGTGTGGCCTGCAGAACGTTTTCAGTCACAGCAGAGACACGACCGAGAGAATGCGATCCCTTACTGAGACGATGAGCTAACGTGCGAGTAGCAGCCTTTGCCCGGATAAACTCTTGAGATTGGTAGGCCAAAACCAACATGCGAAACGAGGTATTGCTGTATTGCCAAATTCTAATACCTCTTTCGTTAAACTTTAAGATTTGAACCCAAAGGCTGTGAACTCACGTGAGCGTGGGAATCCTGTAAAGCACGTGGTGCTTAGCATGGTGAGTGCCATTCAGTGTGTATGTGGAATGCTAATCGCTAGCTTAACATGCTAACCGCCGATGCTAATTCCGGCTAGGTTTTCCATCAGAAAAGGGCGCTTTTCAGAGCTGTAATGGTTAGCAAAAGGTTTCATTTCACTACTACTGACTGCTACTTAAGAGTGAATATTACATCTATGGTTTAAAGGTGTTTAAAAAATATTATTGTTGTGTAATTTAGAACTATGTGAAACCTATGTGATAAGCTAAAGAGCATAGCTTATTTTTTTTTGTGTTCTGACCTATTCTGACTCTACCCTATTATCTGCTAGAGTTGATTCAACCTGTCACCTGGAACTGATATAAAAGCCCTGAAAGTATTGTAAATATATTTTGGGGTATTTTATTTATTTATTTTTTGTATTATTATTATTGTTGCAAGCGCTGTGTTTGTGTAAGTGTACACAACTGTTAAAAAAAATATACACATACGTGAAAGTTCCCATATTATGGTGTATGTGTCATCTGTTGTTGCACCTCCCAGGCTCCTACGAACCCAGAGTCTATCTGACCTGGCCCAATTGTCCCTTCTGTCCAGGTGGTAAAGTTAAAGGTAACTACACTGCCATACCCAGAACTACCAAAAGGGTACAAGACAACACACACAGTAAGTGCTACAGGTATTACACCTGCATAGGGTGGAACTCGGACTCCAGCAGAAATGACAGTTTAGCCACCATCCTTCTCTCTGCTATCTCCTCCACTGGGTCAAGGCGTTGCCCCAGGACAGATCTAGCTTTCTTGATCAATTTGTTCAGTCTCCTCCTATTGGCTGCTGTAATGCCACTGCCCCAGCAGACCACTCCAAAAGTGATGGCTGATGCCACGACTGTGTCATAGAATGTCTTCAGCAGTGCCCCTTGTACACCAAAAGACCTGAGCCTCCTCAGTAGGAACAGCCTGCGCTGTCCCTTCTTGTAGAGTGTGTCGGTATTGTGTGACCAGTCTAGTTTATTGTTCAGATGAACACCCAGGTACTTGTAGGATGTCACCATCTCAATGTCTGTTCTCTGTATGTTTACTGGTGCTGTGAGGGGTTGTCCTTGCCTGCGGCAGTCCACCACCAGCTCCTTAGTTTTCCTCGCGTTGATCTGGAGGCAGTTCCGATGGCACCAGTCCACGAAGTCCTGGATAAGTCCTCTGTACTCAGCTTCATCTCTGTTGGAGATGAGGCTGTTGATTGCACAGTCGTCAGAGAACTTCTGTAGATGGCAGTATGTTGTGTTGTGTGAGAAGTCCGCAGTAAAAAGGGTGAACAGGAAGGGAGCCAAAACCGCTCCCTGGGGGGCCCCCGTGCTACCGATGATCGTGTCGGACACACAATCTCGGGTTTTCACAAACTGTGGCCGGTTAGTGAGGTAGTCCAGGATCCATGATGACAGGCGCTGGTCCACCCCTGCGCACAGCAGCTTGTCCTTCAGGATCATCGGTTGTATGGCATTGAAAGCACTGGAGAAGTCAAAGAACATGATTCTACCACCGCATTCCCGGGCTTCTCCAGGTGGGACAGAGAACGGTGAAGGAGGAAGATCACTGCATCCTCCACCCCAATGCCATGCTTGTAGGCGAACTGGAGTGGATCCATCGCTGGTCCCACCAGGGGGCGGAGGTGAGCAAGGAGCAGTCTCTCCAGGGTCTTCATCATGTGAGACGTCAGGGCCACTGGTCTGTAGCTGTTCAGGTCTTTGGGGTGGGAAGTCTTTGGTACAGGTACCACACAAGATGTTTTCCGTAACTGTGGTACCCTCCCCAGCTTCAGGCTCAGGTTGAAGATGAGCTCCACAATCCCACACAGCTGGTCTGCACAGGACTTGAGGAGCTTCGCGCTGATGCCGTCCGGTCCCGAGGCCTTCCTTGCCTTGATCTTCCTCAGCTCCGTCCTCACCTGGGTCTTAGTGAGGGTCAGGTTGGGGGGCTGTGTGCTGGGAGTGGGGGGGGTGTTGGTGGAGTGGGGTGTGGACAGCAGGTCTTGATGACTTTAGAGGCAGCAGTGGTTGTTGTGCAGTCGGGGGGGAGGGCGGTTGGTCAAACCTATTAAAAAACAGGTTCAGATTGTTCGCCCACTCCCTGCCCCCCGTGGCCTGGGAGGAGGTATTCTGGAGCCCAGAGATAGTTTTAAGGTTTCTCCAGACCCCGCCGATGTCGCTCTGTTGCAGCTTGTCCTCCTATCTTCTTCCTGAAGCTGTCCTTTGTAACCCTTGCCTTATGTTAATTAGGTAAGGGTGTGGGACACATATGTGGGTTTCATATGCTTCCCATGTATATTACTGTATGCTTCACGTCTCAGATGAACAAAAGGACTGAGCCTCCTAGGAGATAACGGGAGGATGTGAAATGTGGTCTTTGATATGCAAAGAGATGGCCTTGGGGGATTTCCTGGCCGACAGTGACTTTAGGTGGAGGTGATCAGACCTGGAAGAAGACGTATTGTGACTTAGGGATTAAATACAATGTGACTGTGTGCTTTGCTGTCCTGGGGTATAAAAGGGCAAATGTCTGGGGGTTTCCTTCTCTTTTCTGTTTTTGGATGATGTTGGAGAATGTGAATAAACCTGACTCGTGAGATGAACTCAGCCTCGTCATTTCCACATTCCCCACACTGGTGACCCTAAGACGTATCATGAGCGAAAGAAATTCTCCCGAGCCGGACTCGTCAGGAGCCAGCCAGGTGAACGCAGCCACAGTCAAGCTACCAGACTTCTAGCAAGACAACCCGTGCTCCTGCTTCCACTTGGCCGAAGCACAGTTCGCCCTCCGGGGGATAACGGTAGATGACACGAAATTCTACCATGTTATTGCCAAGCTCGACAACCGCACGGCTCGACATGTGCAGAGCCTTTTGGAGCGCCCACCAGCCGACGACAAATACGGCGGGTTGAAGGCTGCGCTCATCCAGCGTTTCACCCCCTCAGTCCAGGAGAGAGCGGAGAGGCCCTGGCTCTGAACGACTTGGGAGATAGCACGCCCGTCGACTTGATGGAGGACATGCTGAGGTTGAGGGGCTCAGACGGCAACGACTTCCTCTTCACCCACATTTTCCTGAGAACCCTACCGTCGGCCACGAGAGCGACCCTGGCCAGTTCACCGCTGTTGGCCCAGCCGGACTTCCGCGCGCTGGCCCAGGATGCACAACGGATTCTCAACGGCAGCAAACAGCGCGCGGCCACCGCGGCAGCGACGGAGCTCGACGCGACGGCCGGAGATGGCAGGGGGCCAGAGGCGGCGGTAGCAGACCCACCGACAATGGCGGCGGTGAGGGCCAAGGATCGCGGAGGAGACGACCTCTGTTTCTACCATCGCCGCTTTGCAGAGAGGGCACGCAAATGTATACCACCGTGCCAGTTCAAGCGCTCGGGAAACGCTAAGTCCGGGGGTCGGTAGCAGCCGCGGCCCTCGGGGAAGAGAACAAGCTGCTCTACCTGACAGATGCGCGTTCGGGGAGGCAATTCCTCGTGGACACAGGCTCCCAAGTGAGTTTCATCACACCTACCTATGCTGACCGGCTGGCGGGTCCTGGAGGTCACGGAGCGTCAACAGCAAACGGCTCGAGGATTAAGACCTTTGGTGAGAGGACTCTGCTTCTGTCCCTACACGGCCGTACATTTGAGTGGACTTTTGTTATAGCTGCAGTGAGCTTCAATATGTTGGGGGCTGATTTTCTGTGCTCACATGGTTTGTTGGTTGATCTTGCTAATAGGCGCCTGGTTAATGCACTTTCTTTTTATTCTATTCCCTGTGCAGCCCGAGTGACCCCGCCCACAGCACAAGCCAACGTCGCAACGGCAAGCAGTAAGTTCCACACACTACTCACTCAGTTCCCAGCACTCACGGCTCCCACATTTTCAGCAGCTGTTGCTAAACACGGAGTGGAACATTTTATTACTACCACCGGACCGCCCGTTTTTGCAAAAGCTCGGCGCTTGGATGCAGCTAAACTGACCATAGCGCGCGAGGAGTTCGCCAACCTGGAAAAGTTGGGCATCATCAGGCGTTCGAAAAGCCCATGGGCTTCCCCGCTTCACATGGTCCCTAAAGCTGACGGCTCGTGGTGACCTTGCGGAGATTTCCGCAGGTTGAACAACGCTACAGCGCACGACCGCTACCCAATCCCACATATCCAAGATTTTTCCGTTCATTTGGCGGGGGCGCGTGTTTTTTCTAAGATAGACTTGGTCCACGGTTACCACCAAGTCCCAGTGCACGCTGAGGACATACCCAAAACAGCGGTAATAACTCTGTTTGGCCTATTCGAGTTTTTGCGCATGCCGTTTGGGCTTAAAGGCGCTGCGCAGACGTTCCAACGCATGATGGACGCGGTGTTGCACGATCTCCCCTTTGTGTTCGTCTACCTGGACGACATCTTGGTAGCCAGCGCGTCTGAAGACGAACACGAAAATCACCTCACGGCAGTTTTCCGGAGGTTGGGAGAGCACGGGTTAATAATCAACCCAGCAAAGTGTCAGTTCGGGGTGACGCAGATTGATTTTTTGGGGCGTCGCGTCTCTCCAGAAGGAGCGGTTCCTCTGCCTGACAAAATGCGCGCAGTAACAAATTTTCCCCAGCCACAAACGGTCAAAGCGTTACAGGAGTTTTTGGGAATGGTGAATTTTTATAACCGTTTCCTCCCCCGCGCAGCGCAGCTCATGCAACTGTTGTATGCCGCGCTAAAAAAACATAAAACCACGAATAAAATCGAATGGTCTCCGGAGCGAGAGCGCGCATTCTCGGAAGTCAAAACAGCCCTGGCAAACGCTGCGTTGTTAGCACATCCAGACCCAACGGCCCGCATAGCGCTCACTACTGACGCGTCAGATGTGGCCATAGGGGCGGTCGTGGAGCCGTATGTAGCTGGAGCTTGGCAGCCGCTCGCCTTTTTCAGCAGGACCTTGCGCGATAGTGAACGAAAATACAGCGCATTTGACAGGGAGTTGTTAGCTCTCCACTTAGCCATTCGCCACTTCCAGTTCTGGCTGGAGGGACGCCGTTTTACCGCGTTCGTTGACCACAAGCCGCTGACTTTCGCGATGGCCAAGGTTTCAGAACCGTGGTCGGGCCGGCAGCAGAGACAGCTGGCCACGATCTCAGAGTTTACTACCGATATACAGCATGTGGCGGGTAAACTTAATGTGGTGGCAGACTGCCTCTCGCGCGCCGTGGCGGCTCCAGCACGTGTAGGGGTAGATTTTGCAGCCATGGCCGCGGATCGAGTTAGCGACACAGAAGTGCGCGCGGCCCCAGTCCGCGTAGGGATAGATTATGCAGCCATGGCCGCGGATCAGGTTAGCGACGCGGACGTGCGCACACTCCAGTCTGGACCAACAGGGTTAAGGCTGGAGAACAGGGTGCTGCAAGACGGTATGCCCCCCCCTAATCTGCGATGTCTCCACTGGGCGACCGCGTCCTGTGGTACCGGCCACGTGGCGCCGCCGCGTTTTTGACTCGATCCATTCTCTGGCGCACCCGGGATCGCGCGCGTCGGTCAAAATGGTGGGAGAGAAATTTGTATGGCCGAGCCTGCACGAACAAGTTAGAAAGTGGGCAGCAGCCTGCATGGCTTGTCAACGAGCCAAGGTACACAGACATACGAGAGCTCCCTTGGAGCCGTTTCACATCCCGGCTAAGAGGTTTGATCATGTTCACGTGGACCTTGTAGGCCCCCTACCGCCCTCACAGGGGTGCACACATCTTCTGACAATGGTTGACCACACCACGCGCTGGCCGGAAGTGGTCCCACTGTCATCAACCACAGCCGAGGAGGTGGCGTGCGCATTTTTAACGGCATGGGTAGCGCGTTTTGGAGTCCCGTCGGACATTACGTCCGACAGAGGCCCTCAATTTGTTTCTGAACTTTGGTCAGCGATGGCCCGCAGCCTGGGGGCAACGATTCACCGCATGACCGCGTACAACCCGCAGGCTAACGGGTTATGCGAACGTTTTCACAGGTCATTGAAGGCGGCCCTCAAAGCATCGCTTACGGATGCAAATTGGGTGGACAGGCTACCATGGGTTTTATTGGGGTTGCGTTCTGCACCTAAAGAGGATTTAGAAGCCTCCCCGGCTGAGCTAGTTTTCGCACAGCCACTTCGGCTGCCCGGGGAATTTCTCCCAGATAATCCTGCACCAGAGTGCTCCCCAGCTCAGCGGTTGCAGAGTAGCACGGAATCGAGCATGCTGCCTGGCCCCGTTCACCACAGTTTTCCGCGCGTTTTTGTGCCTAAGGCTTTAAAAAATGCGGAGTTTGTTTTTGTCAGACACGATGGCCATCGCCCATCGTTGCGACCACCTTATGACGGACCATTTAGAGTGCTGGAAACAGGAGAGAAGCATTTTTTGCTAGATTTGGGGGGCAGAAAAGAAATGATTGGCATAAACATGCTCAAACCCGCTTTTGTGGTGGCTGACGAAGGTGTGCAGTTGGCCAGGGCTCCTCGGCGCGGCAGACCCCCTAGGGAGCATTCCCCAGAACACCCACAGGGATTGACTAACAGTTCTCATCCTCAGACAGCACCTCCCCAGCAGGAGGGTGCCGCGGAGGTGGTAAAGCCCGCTTACAGCAGATACGGGAGAAGACTGAGGCCCAAGCAGCATGTGGACTGATGTGTGTGATTTTATCATGACATGCAGACTGTTATTACGTTGTTCCATCTTAGACGTTTGGGGGGGTCATGTGGGACACATATGTGGGTTTCATATGCTTCACATGTACATTACTGTATGCTTCACGTCTCAGATGAACAAAAGGACTGAGCCTCCTAGGAGATAACGGGAGGATGTGAAATGTGGTCTTTGATATGCAAAGAGATGGTCTTGGGGGATTTCCTGGCCGACAGTGACTTTAGGTGGAGGTGATAAGACCTGGAAGAAGACGCATTGTGACTTGGGGATTAAATACAATGTGACTGTGTGCTTTGATGTCCTGGGGTATAAAAGGGCAAATGTCTGGGGGTTTCCTTCTCTTTTCTGTTTTTGGATGATGTTGGAGAATGTGAATAAACCTGACTCGTGAGATGAACTCAGCCTCGTCATTTCCACATTCCCCACAAGGGAAATGATTAAGTGTAGACCAGTTGCTAGGTTCGTAAGGGTTACATTAGGGAATTAAAGTGAGTGTGGAATGAAATAGCTGGAGGCAGGAAATGAGCAATTCATATCTGTTATTGTTAAAGATAAAAGGAACAAAATATACAAACAACTTACAAATATACGAATATAACAACGACCGGCATGAAATAAAACCCCAAAAATGTCCTACTGAGCTCAGCGTTTGTTTGTCTGTTTGGTTTAGCCGGTTGACCAGTCAAGATATCTTGTATCTCCCGGCTCAGGTTTATTTTCCTCTTTTAAAGCGGCAGCTTGAGTTACCACTTCAATGTTGTGCACTGGAGAGAGGAAGGATGTCCTTCAATCGAGACCTTGGTCAGACCTCTGTTCAATCTCGGTTCAGTCTCGGGTCAGGCTCGCCATCTCCATTCGGATAGAATCCAGGATCCAGAAGGTTTTTGGTCGGCAACCAAAAAAAAACCTAGCCAAGATGAGGTATCAGTGTGAACACAGCAAAAGTCACAGCCTCACGGCCTCTCAAGCTCGTGCTCCCGTCAACAAGAAGAGATATCAGTGTGAACCAGACTGCCCACAGCCTCTCTCGTCCACTCTCAGATCGTGAAAGACCGACGACCAGCAGAGCGCCTCAGCACTCTGCTCGGAAGGCGGGGCTAATATCGCTCTTAACGAATGAAAAGACCCAGATCACCCAACGTGACCATGAAACGAGAATTTAAAGTTGGATAACGAGGATCACACTTGCTCTTCCCCAAAATAATCGGTTTTCAAAATAAAATCACACAATTGTATTAATACAATTGAAATCTGAAAAAAAGGGTCATTTTCTCAGCTGGGTTACACCTTGCCTTCTCTGATCTTCCTCCTCAGCTCCCTCTGTACGGACTTCAGCATCTCCCTGTTCCCCGACCTGGAGATCCTCTTCTTCTATCTCAGAAGTGTTTTTATCTCAGGGTTGATCCAGGGTTTGTTGTTCGAGGAACACCGTATGGTCTTGGTGGGTATGGTGTTGTCCACACAGAAGCTGATGTAGTCCGTGATGGTGTGAGTGAGGCCATCGATGTCCTCACCATGTGGATCGCAGAGCTGCTCCCAGGCAGTGGTTTCAAAACAGTCCTTTAGAGCATCCATTGCCTCCTCAGACATAATCTTCTTATAACACTGCTGTGTCATTATAACGCAGCCACAATGACTGTCATTATAACGCAGCCACAATGACTGTCATTATAACGCAGTTATAATGACACAGTAATAACACTTTAGAACACACGAATGATAACACCCTTTGAATCCTCCGCTGCCAAAGTATGCCGGGAGAATCCCTGCCCCCTTAACACAGCCCCAACGTTACAATATGCTTTGATACAGCCGTCTGTGAACAACCAACCTTTTCAGCAATGACCTGTGTCTTACCATCCTTTTATAATGTGTCAATAATTGTCTTTCCCATGATTGTGGTTGTGTGTACTGAACTGGTCAAGGAGCTGTATGGTATTTGCACACTTTGAATAGTAATTTCCTCAAACTCAAAACGAAATGTTCTTCTAGATTACTGATTAAAATAAGCTTTAAATAATAATCATCAAAATTAAAACAAACAAAGCTTAAAATATTTTCCTTAATTTTTAAGAAATATATCAAAGATTTAAAAGTTTACTTTCCATCCATCCATCCATTTTCTACCGCTTTTCCAGAGGTCTGGGTTGCGGAGGCAGCAGTTCAAGCAGAGAAGCCCAGACTTCCCTCTCCCCAGCCACCTGCTCCAGCTCTTCAGAGGGGATACCAAGGCGTTCCCAGACCAGCTGGGAGACGTAGTCTCTCCAGTGAGTCCTGGGTCTACCCCGGGGTCTCCTCCCTGTGGGACATTCCCGAAACACCTCAAGTGGGAGGTGTCCAGGAGGCATCCTGATCAGATGCCCATACCACATCAGCTGGCTCCTTTTAATGTGGAGGAGCAGCAGTTCTACTCTGAGCCTCTCCCGGATGACTGAGCTCCTCACCCTATCTCTAAGGGTGAGTCCAGCAATCCTACGAAGGAAGCTCATTTCAGCCGCTTGTATCCGCGATCTCATTCTTTCGGTCATTACCCAAAGCTCATGACCATAGGTGAGGGTAGGAACGTAGATTGACCAGTAAATCGACAGCTTTGCCTTAGAGCTTAGCTCCCTCTTCACCATAACAGACTGGTACAATGTCCGCATCACTGCAGATGCTGCGCCAATCCCTCTGTCAATCTCTCGCTCCAGTCTCCTCTCACTCGTGAATAAGCCCCCAAGATACTTAAACTCCTCCACTTGGGGCAGGAGCTTGTCCCCAACCCGAAGAGGACAATCCACCTTTTTCTGGCTGAGGACCATGGACTCGGACTTGGAGGTGCTGATTCTCATCCCAGCCGCTTCCCACGCATTGGCAAACCATCCCAGTAAGACCTGCAGGTCATTACTGGATGAAGCCAACAGGACAATATCATCTGCAAACAACAGAGATGAGATCCTGTGGTCACAGAGCATGACACCCTCCGTTTCCTAGCTGTGCCTAGAAATCCTGTCCATAAAAATTATGAACAGGATCGGTGACAAAGGGCAGCCCTAGCGGAGTCCAACTCTCGCTGGGAATGAGTCCGACCGAGTGTTGGCAGTACGAACCAAACTCTCACAACGGTTATATAGAGACTGGATAGCTCATAATAACAAGCCCGATACCCCATACTCCCAAAGCACCCCCCACAAAAATCCATGAGGGACGTGGTCAAATGCCTTCTCCAAGTCCACAAAATACATGTAAACTGGTTGGGTAAACTCCCACGAACCCTCGAGGTGTCATGAACCCTCCCATGCGCTTTTCCAGTCTGCACGGCGAGGGGTGAAATAATGAGGATTTAAGCGCAGGTTAACACCGCACACATTTATTAATATGATAAACTGACAAACAGTTACAGTTGTTGTTTCCTCAGAAACTTAAGGAGTCCTTCTGGATGCTCTACAGTCTACAGGGGAGAGTGACTGGGGAAAACACACGCAGTAATTACTCACAGAGCTGGAGCAGTCCAGTTAGTCCAAATAAACCCTGAGAGAAACCATCCTTGACCTTGACTTCACTAGACGGTGAACGATCAGATGAAGAACAATGACCCAGCAATGCATGACTGGAAAGAGGTTCCTTAAGTACATACATTGCTGGCTCCACAAATTGGGCACACCTGGGCGAGGAGCAGGGAGATGGCACACGGGAGTGGGAACAGCTGGCAGTAATAGAGAGGGGGTGTGGTCAGACCGGCAGACAGTTAGACAGCGCTCACTCCAGCGTGAGTCCAAGAGGCTGCCTCACCGCTGCCGGCCAGAAAGCAGTGGCTATGGGTATGGCAAAGCACACAGAAATACATACTGTATTAACACACATACAATGTGGCACGTACCCACAGAGAGGCCAGGACCGAGCTGGCTCGGTTCCTGATGCGAGGATTCTCGAGAGGGTAAAGAGTTGGTTTGATGTGCCAAGGCCAGGATGAAAACCACATTGCTCCTCCTGAATCCGAGGTTCGATCAACGGCTGGACTCTCCTCTCCAGTGCCCTGGTATAGACCCTTCCCAGGGAGGCTGAGGAGTGTGATCCCTCTAAAGTTGGAGCACACCCTCTGGTCCCCCTTTTTAAAGAGGGGATCTACTGCCCCAGTTTGCCATGCCAAAGGCACTGTCCCTGACCTCCACGCACTGTTGCAGGGGCGTGTCAACCATGACAGCCCTACAACATCCAGGGCCTTGAGGTACTCAGGGCGAATCTCGTCCACCCCTGGGGCCCAGCCACCAAGGAGATTTTTAACCACCTTGGTGACCTCAGCCCCTGTGATAGGCGAGTCGTCCCCCTTGTCCACAAGCCCTGCTTCCTCTGTGGAAGGCGTGTCAGTGGGATTGAGGAGATCCTCGAAGTATTCCTTCCACCGCCTGACGATATCCCCAGTCAAAGTCAGCAGCGCCCCATCTGCACCATACACAGTGTGGACAGGGAGCTTCTCCCCCCTCCTGAACCGCCGGACAGTTTGCCAGAATCTCTTCAATAACTAGTAACAAAATACTATGAAGAATTCTTGCATTTGCAACTTCTCCAAGTAACTTAATTGTTTTTGTGAGATTAATTGGGTTCCACTCACAAAATGATGCCCCTTCCTGAGTAAGTTTAATGATTACTTTACACTCCTGTTTATTCCGGGATTGTTCATCTTCTGATTCCTCAGCACTTGATAACGCTCTTGATTGTTTTTCTTTACGTTTACGTTTGCTTCTTTTAGACTCCACCAAACTCTAAACTTCCTCTTTCTGCTTCCTACCTCCATTCCTCATAGTTCACTCCCTGTGTCATCACCTTCTGCTGCCTGCTCTGCCATCTCCTGTCCATTCACAACCCGGTTGTGCCACACCAGTTCGAAGTTCCAGCCTCGCGTTGCCATCTAGTTCAGTTTAAGATATGTGTGTCTGTCTGTGTGACCGTGTGTTCTTTCTCTTCCGGGGTTGACAGCTGTCAGCAGCTTCTGTAATACATCTGTAAGCTGGTTGCCAGCCGCCAATCAAATCTAAAAGAAGAAGAAGAAGGGGCTTCGCTCTGCGTAGGCATGGCCCTGTCAGCTGTCAGCTCCAACTGCCCCTTTCTCTCTTATCATTCCCAGCTGGCCCGAATTGTATCTTTTGTTTTCTCCTGCCCAGATTGCCCACACCAGTTACCACTTGTTATAATTTGTTTTTTGCCTTATTTAAGGGGCTGCACGCTTTTGTCCAGTGCAGCACCCTACTTCTATCTTGTTCTACAACACGTAAGTTCATTGTAAGCTTATTTTCCAAGTTTAGCTGGTGATCCCCCTTGCCTTAGCAATTTGCTATTTTGTTTGCCTGCATTTTTCCAGCGCTGTTGATGATGATGATGTATCCAGGGTTAGCCGGCGATTCCCCTCGCTTTAGCAGTTCGCTACTTTGCTTGGCTGCTTTTCTCAGTGCTGTCTCCAGGCCTTTGCAGTTGCTATTTTTATTTGCCTGCTTTTTCTTCATTTATTTGTTTGTAACTTTGTGTTCTCCCAAATAAATTTGCAAACTCACAGCCTGCGCGTAGAGCCTTTTTCCCTGCCCTGAAGGGCGATTATGACATGGGGTGATGATGTGGAGTGAAGTGCGTGGCGGTGGTGCACCTGTAGGCTGGTTGCCAACCGCCAATCAAATCTAAAAGAATAAGAAGTATAGAGTGATTTACCCATGGTTTCCAGCCACGGATGTCCTAGCAAGCTAGCAACATAAACACCCATCATCTGTCAAGTTTTGGAGGCCTGAGACAAAATTTTCAGGTGAGCCCCAGGTCAGATAATGTAAACCTAAGCATGACGTTATTTTGGGAATTTCCACAGCAGGTTGAACACAGCTGCAGAAGTTTAAAAGACAACTTCGCCTGTCTGCATCTCACTATTCATGTCTGTTCGTGTTTACATTCAGTTATAATGTAATCGTGCCGCACGAAAAATCTGCCTGTTCACGTTTGGTGTAGACGCACCTTAACAGTGGTGTGAAAAAGTGTTTGCCTCATTCCTGATTTTTCATTTTTTATATGTTTGCCACACTTAAATGTTCTTCTTCTTCTTTTCAATTTGGTTGGCGGTTGGCAACCAGCTTACAGGTGCATTACCGCCACCTACCGTCTTGGAGTGCGGACAAGAGAATGGCAGGGGGAAAAAAAACCTAAATTCTTTTAATTAATCCAGTTGAACTTAAATCTCTAAATAGACCTACATATATTTCTTTGACTGAAGTTCCTAACATGTTTTCCAAAACAAAACTTAAATTAGCCCTTTCCATTACTGCAGTCAGATGCTTCCTTTGTTCCTGGTATCCTTGACATTCCAACAAAACTTGCTGAACTGTTTCCGGAGAACCACAATGTGCACAGCTGCCAGCTGGGTGTTTACCTATTCTATGTAGCGTCTGGTTTAAAGTCGTGTGTCCTATTCTTAATCAGGTGATGAGTTTCTCCTCTTTCCTGTTTCTGCCAACTCCCATTCCAGAATCCACCCGCTTTTGAATATCATAAAGATGTCTTCCTGTATCTATTGAGTCCCAATATTCTTGCCACTTATCCATTATATAATTTTTAATGATTGATTTGCCTTTTCTCCCTCATGGATCGTCACTTTATCGTGTTGGGGGGGGTTGCGTGCCCCAGTGATCCCAGGAGCTATGTTGTCCGGGGTAATTTGCCTCTGATAGGGTCACCCAAGACAAACTGGTCCTGGATGAAGGGCCAGACTAAGAACGATCCAACAGACTCTCATGATAAATTCTATATCAAGGATTCAGTGTACCCCGCCCAGTATGGGGTTACTGGGGCCCCACCCTGGAGCCAGGCCTGGGGGAGGGGCTCGATGGCTAGCGTCTGGTGGCCGGGTTTTCACCCATGGGACCCGGCCGGGCTCAGCCTGAAGGAGTTACATGGGTCCGCCCTCCAGTGGGCTCACCACCTGCAGGAGGGATCAAGGGAACCAGTCTCCTGGAGAGGGGCTGGAGCTTGGCCTGTTCTGGAGTTTCTCCAGGCGAGAGGCGACGAGCAGGGGTGGGTATTCTTGTATCCTCCCAGCTTGCTGCCTCTATATTAGAGTTTTCCCCGGTGGATGAAAGGGTTGCTTCCCTGCGCCTTCGGGTTGGGAAACGGGTCCTGACCATCATTTGTGCCTATGCACCAAATGATGTTTCAGAGTACCTACCCTTTTTGGAGTCTGTGACTGGGGTGCTGGAGGGTGCTCCTCTTGGAGACTCCATTGTCCTACTGGGGGACTTCAATGCGCACGTGGGCAACGACAGTGAAACCTGGAGGGGGGTGATTGGGAGGAACGGCCTGCCCGATCTGAACCCGAGTGGTGTTCAGTTATTGGACTTCTGTGCTAACCACAGTTTGTCCATAACGAACACCATGTTCAAGCATAAGGGTGTCCATATGTGCACCTGGCATCAGGACACCCTAGGTCGCAGGTCGATGATTGATTTTGCTATCGTGTCATCAGACCTGCGACCGTATGTCTTGGACACTCGGGTAAAGAGAGGTGCAGAGCTGTCAACTGATCACCACCTGGTGGTGAGTTGGATCCGATGGCAGGGGAGGAAGCCATTCAGACCTTGTAGACCCAAACGTATAGTGAGGGTGTGCTGGGAACGTCTGGCTGAGGCCCCTGTCCAGGAAGTCTTCAACTCCCACCTCTGGAAGAACTTCAACCACATTCCGAGGGAGTCTGGAGACATGGAGTCTGAATAGGCCATGTTCTCCACCTCTGTTGTTGAAGTGGTGGCCCAGAGCTGTGGCCGCAAGGTGGTCGGTGCATCTCTTGGTGGCAACCCCCGAACCAAGTGGTGGACACCAGTGGTGAGGGGGCCATTAAGCTGAAGAAGGAGTCCTATCAAGCTTGGTTGGCTTGTGGGACTCCCGAAGCAGCTGAGGTGTACCGGCAGGCCAAGCGGAGTGCAGCTCGGGTGGTTGCTGAAGAAAAAACCCGGGTATGGGAGGAGATCGGTGAGGCCATGGAACAAGACTTTCAGTCGGCCTCGAAGAGATTCTGGCAAACTGTCCGGCGGCTCAGGAGGGGAAAGCAGCTCCCTGTCTACACTGTGTATGGTGTGGATGGGGTGCTGTTGACTTCAACTGGGGATATCGTCGGGCGGTGGAAGGAATACTTCGAGGATCTCCTCAATCCCACTGATACGCCTTCCACAGAGGAAGCAGGGTTTGGGGATGAGGGGGATGACTCGCCTATCACAGGGGCTGAGGTCGCCAAGGTGGTTAAAAATCTCCTTGGTGGCCGGGCCCCGGGGGTGGACGAGATTCGCCCTGAGTACCTCAAGGCCCTGGATGTTGTAGGGCTGTCATGGTTGACACGCCTCTGCAACATTGCGTGGAGGTTGGGGGCAGTGCCTTTGGCATGGCAAACCGAGATGGTGGTTCCTCTCTTCAAAAAAGGGGACCGAAGGGTATGCTTCAACTTTAGAGGGATCACACTCCTCAGCCTCCCTGGGAAGGTCTATGCTAAGGTACTGGAGAGGAGAGTCCGGCCGTTGGTCGAACCTCGGATTTAGGAGGAGCAATGTGGTTTTCATCAAGGATTTGTGGGAGTTTTCCCAACCAGTTTACATGTGTTTTGTGGACTTGGAGAAGGCATTTGACCGCGTCCCTTGTGGTTTTTTGTGGGGGGTGCTTCGGGAGTATGGGGTATCAGGCTTGTTGTTACGAGCTATTCGGTCTCTGTACGACCGTTGTGGGAGTTTGGTTCTTATTGCCAACACTCGGTCGGACTCATTCCCAGTGAGAGTTGGACTCCGCCAGGGCTGCCCTTTGTCACCGATCCTGTTCATAATTTTTATGGACAGGATTTCTAGACGCAGCCAGGGAATGGAGGGTGTCATGCTTGGTGACCACAGGATCTTATCTCTGTTGTTTGCAGAAGATGTTGTCCTGTTGGCTTCATTCAGCAATGACCTACAGCTCTTGCTGGGATGGTTTGCCGCTGAGTGTGGAGTGGCTGGGATGAGAATCAACACCTCCAAGTCCGAGTCCATGGTCCTCAGCCGGAAAAAGGTGGATTGTCCTCTCTGGGTTGGGGACAGGCTCCTGCCCCAAGTGGAGGAGTTTAAGTATCCTGGTGTGGGTGACACACATGGTGGGCTCACATTTCCACAGAGATATGACTGCATGCGTATTGGGGGTTTCACGTCTGGAAGGACAAAGGACTCGAATCTGCAGAAGATAACGAGGAGGTGTGAGATTTGCCTTTTTGTCCCACAGAAGATGCCCCGGAGGGATTTCCGGTTCATCGAGGAATGAGAGACAATGGTGAAGGTTCAAAGGGATGCTTTGTGACTGTATGTTTACTGAAGCACCATGTGACTTGAGTTCTGATGCTGGAAACATATAAAAGGGTGATGTGATATGATTCTTTCTCTTCTTCCTGCTTTGAGAATGCTAGACGATGTGTTGTGTCAATAAAGCTGAATCTGAGAAATAAACTCAGCCTCATCATTCGAGCACATCCTCTACACTGGTGACCTGCGACAAAGAATGAGCAGACAGAATTCTCCCGAGCGGGGCTCGGCGGAAGCCAGCCTGATGGCCGCCTCCACGATCCGGCTGCCCAATTTCTGGCAGCACAGCCCGCGCTCATGGTTTAGCGCAGTCGAGGCGCAGTTCAACCTCCGGAGAATCTCCAGCGACGACACAAGATTCTACCATGTGGTAGCGAAGCTGGACAGCAACACGGTCCAGAGAGTGGAAGATCTGGTTAATCATCCACCAGACAGCGACAAGTACAGCGCACTGAAGGACGCGCTGATCAGCCATTTCACCCCTTCGGTCCAACAGCGAGCAGAGGGGATCCTGACGTTGACGGAGTCAGAGAACGATAGACCTGCGGACCTGATGGTACAGATGCTGAGGCTGAAAGACTCTGAGGATGGCGAATTCATTTTCGCCCACCTTTTCCTTCGGACCCTGCCGCCAGCAGTGAGAGTGGCCCTGGCAGAGTCGCCCCGATTGGCCAGGCGAGACTACCATGGGCTGAGCAAAGAGGCGCAGCGGCTTGTCGACGCCCACAAGCAGAACGCGGTTTCGGCCGCGGCAGCTAGCCCAGGAACGGTGTCCGGAGACAGCGCAGATCCAGTGGCCGCGGCGCCAGATGCACCAACGACGGCGGCGATGGGGACCAGGCGGCACTGGGCGGAGGACGGCCAGTGCTTCTACCACCGCCGTTTTGCAGAGAGAGCGCACAAGTGCGTTCCGCCGTGCAACTTCAAGCGCCAGGGAAACGCCAAGACCGAGGGCCGGTAGCAGCTGCGACCCTCGGCGACGAGAACAAGCTGCTTTACCTGACGGATGCACACTCGGGGAAACAGTTCCTCGTGGACACAGGCTCCCAGCTGAGTTTCGTCACACCCACCTACGTGGAACGGCTGATGCCGTCTAAAGCTCCCTGGGTGTCAGTGTCAGCAGCGAACGGCTCCACGATTAAAACGTTCGGTGAGAGGACCATGCTTCTGTCCTTTCAGGGCCGTTCATTTGAGTGGACTTTTATTGTAGCAGCAGTCAGTTTCAACATGTTAGGGGCTGATTTTTTGTGCTCACATGGTTTATTAGTTGACCTTGCTAATAGACGTCTGATTAATGCACAGTCTTTTCATTCTATCCCCTGCACAGCTCGGGTGGCCCCGCCGACTGCACATGCCAGCATCTCAGCTGCGGGTGGTAAGTTTCACACATTGCTCGCTCAGTTCCCAGCACTCACAGTCCCCACGTTTTCGGCGACGGTGGCTAAACATGGGGTGGAGCATTTTATCACCACCACCGGGCCTCCCGTCTTTGCAAAAGCTCGGCGCTTGGACCCAGCTAAACTGGCCATCGCGCGTGAGGAGTTCACTAATCTGGAAAAACTGGGCATTGTTAGACGCTCCAAAAGCCCCTGGGCTTCGCCGCTACACATGGTCCCAAAAGCTGATGGCTCGTGGCGACCTTGCGGCGATTTCCGCAGGTTGAACAACGTTTCAGCACATGACTGCTACCCGATTCCGCACATTCAGGATTTTTCTGTTCATTTGGCGGGGGCGTGCATTTTTTCTAAAATAGACTTGGTGCGCGGTTACCACCAGGTTCCAGTGCGCGCGCAGGATGTACCCAAAACAGCGGTCATAACTCCTTTCGGCCTTTTTGAGTTTTTGCGCATGCCTTTTGGCCTCAAGGGGGCCGCGCAGACTTTCCAACGCATGATGGATGCAGTTTTACGCGACCTCCCTTTCGTGTTCGTTTATTTGGACGATATTTTAGTAGCCAGCACGTCCGAAGGCGAACACGAAAGCCACCTCACAGCAGTTTTTCGGAGGCTGGCAGAGCACGGGTTAATAGTTAACCCAGCAAAGTGCCAGTTTGGAGTGGCGCAGATTGATTTTTTGGGGCATCGCGTTTCAGCAGAAGGAGCGGTTCCTCTGCCCGATTAGGTGCGCGCAATAACAGATTTTCCGCAACCTCAAACGGTCAAGGCGCTGCAGGAGTTTCTGGGGATGGTTAATTTTTACAACTGGTTCCTCCCAAGCGCAGCACGGCTCATGCAGCCATTGTACACTGCGTTAAAAAAACAAAAGCCCGCAAATAAAGTTGAATGGTCTCCGGAGCGGGAGCGCGCTTTTGCCCAGGTCAAATCAGCCCTGGCAAACGCAGTTTTGTTAGTGCACCCAGTTCCAATGGCCCGCATGGCGCTCACCACTGACGCTTCCGATGTAGCAGTGGGGGCGGTAGTTGAACAGTTTGTGGCAGGTACCTGGCAACCTCTCGCGTTTTTCAGCAGGACTTTGCGCGATAGTGAGCGTAAATACAGTGCGTTCGACAGGGAGCTTTTGGCCCTACACTTGGCCATCCGCCATTTTCAGTTCTGGTTGGAAGGGCGACGTTTCACCGCGTTTGTGGATCACAAACCGCTAACGTTTGCGATGGCCAAAATTTCAGAACCCTGGTCAGGCTGGCAACAAAGGCAACTAGCCGCAATATCGGAGTTCACCACTGATATTCAGCATGTCGTGGGTAAACACAATGTTGTGGCAGACTGTCTCTCGCGCACGGTAGCAACACCAAGCCCCATGGGGGCAGACTGTAGCCGTGGCTGCGGGCCCGGGCAGCGATGCGGGAGCGCGCGCAGCCCCGGTCTGTGTAGGGTTAGATTATGCAGCCATGGCCACGGAGCAGGTTAATGACGCTGACGTGCGCGCTCTCCAGTCTGGACCAACAGGGTTAAGGCTGGAGCACAGGGTGCAGCAAATTGGTATGCCCCCACTAATCTGCGATGTCTCCACGGGACGGCGCCGCCCCGTGGTGCCAGCCGCATGGCGTCGCCGCGTTTTTGATTTGGTCCATTCTCTCGCGCACCTGGGGGTGCGCGCATCGATTAAGTTGGTGGGGGAGAAATTTGTTTGTCCCGGGTTGCGCAAACAGGTCAAGGAATGGGCGGCGGCCTGCGTAGTGTGTCAGCGAGCCAAAATACACAGACACACTAAGGCTCCGTTGGAACCTTTTCACATCCCCGCTAAGCGTTTTGATCACGTGCATGTTGACTTGGTGGGCCCGCTCCCACCATCACTCGGGCACACACATCTTTTAACGATAGTGGATCGCACCATGCGTTGGCCAGAGGCGATTCCTCTGACATCAACCACAGCGGAAGAAGTTGCGCGAGCATTTTTAGCAGCGTGGGTTGCGCGTTTCGGTGTACCGTCGGACATAACGTCCGACAGTGGTCCCCAATTTATTTCCGAACTATGGTCATCGATGGCCCGCAGCTTGGGGGTGAAGATTCATCGCACCACCGCGTATAACCCCCAGGCTAATGGTTTATGCGAACGCTTTCACAGGTCATTGAAAGCAGCCCTCAGAGCGTCGCTGACGGATACAAATTGGGTGGACAAACTTCCATGGGTTTTATTGGGGTTGCGTTCTGCACCTAAGGAAGATTTGCATGCTTCCCCAGCTGAGTTAGTCTTTGCACAACCTCTCCGTTTGCCGGGGGAATTTCTCCCCGATAATCCCGCACCAAATGGCCCCCCTGCTCAGCCGTGGCAGAGCAACTTGGGAGCAAACACACTCCCTGGCCCGGTCCATCACAGTTTCCCACACGTTTTTGTGCCAAAGGCTTTAAAAAATGCAGAGTTTGTTTTTGTTAGACATGATGCTCAGTGTCCAAGTTTGCGACCATTTTATGACGGACCGTTCAGAGTGCTGGAGACCGGGCAGAAGCATTTTCTGCTAGATTTAGGGAGCAGAAGGGAGTTGATTTGCATAAACAGGCTCAAACCCGCTTTTGTTTTGGCTGATGAGCAAGGGCAGCTCGCGAGACCCCCCCGCCATGGCAGGCCGCCGAAAGGACATTCTCCAGAATCTTCACAGAAACGTGCTAACAGCTTTAATCCACAGATGCAGAGAGATGCTGCAGGGGTAGCAAAGCCAGGTTGCAGCAGATTCGGCAGAAGGTTAAAACCCAGGCAGTTGGTGCATTGATTAGTGATATGTGGAGTGTTTTGTGTTTTTCTTTTTTATGCCATGCATGTTTTGCCCTTAATAGACGTTTGGGGGGGTAGTGTGGGTGACACACATGGTGGGCTCACATTTCCACAGAGATATGACTGCATGAGTATTGGGGGTTTCACGTCTGGAAGGACAAAGGACTCGAATCTGCAGAAGATAATGAGGAGGTGTGAGATTTGCCTTTTTGTCCCACAGAAGATGCCCCGGAGGGATTTCCGGTTCATCAAGGAATGAGAGACAATGGTGAAGGTTCAAAGGGATGCTTTGTGACTATATGTTTACTGAAGCACCATGTGACTTGAGTTCTGATGCTGGAAACATATAAAAGGGTGATGTGATATGATTCTTTCTCTTCTTCCTGCTTTGAGAATGCTAGACGATGTGTTGTGTCAATAAAGCTGAATCTGAGAAATAAACTCAGCCTCATCATTCGAGCACATCCTCTACACTGGGGTCTTATTCACGAGTGAGGGAAAATGGAGCGAGAGATTGACAGATGGATTGGAGCAGCATCTGCAGTGATGTGGACGTTGTACCAGTCTGTTGTGGTGAAGACGGAGCTTAGTTCTAAGGCAAAGCTGTCGATTTACCAGTCAATCTACGTTCCTACTCTCAGTTATGGTCACGAGCTTTGGGTAATGACCAAAAGAACGAGATTGCGGATACAAGCGGCTGAAATGTGCTTTCTCCGTAGGATTGCTGGACTCACCCTCAGAGATAGGGTGAGGAGCTCAGTCAACCGGGAGAGGCTCAGAGTAGAACCACTGTTCCTCCACATTGAAAGGAGTCAGTTGAGGTGGTATGGACATCTGATTAGGATGCCTCCTGGACGCCTCCCACTTGAGGTGTTTTGGGCATGTCCCACCAGGAGGAGACCCCGGGGCAGACCCAGGACTCGGTGGAGAGACTATGTCTCCCAGCTGGTCTGGGAATGCCTTGGTATCCTCTCTGAAGAGCTGGAGCAGGTGGCTGGGGAGAGGGAAGTCTGGGCTTCTCTGCTTGAACTGCTGCCTCCGAGACCTGGACCTCCGGAAAAGCGGTAGAAGATGGATGGATGGATGGATTTGCCTTCTGCCTTACTGAGTGAGATTTCCAGATATTATTGCTTCAAATTTTAATGATTGTTTTGCTAATAAATCCACATCCTCATTACCCTCTATTCCATCGTGGGCTTGAACCCAAAGAAAGTTTATTGACTGACCTTTACTGTAGAGGTTGTAAATTAAGGAGCGGATTTCTACAATTAGGTTTTGCCTACATGACTGCAGTGATTAAACACTCTTGAGAGCTGCCCAACTATCTGAAGCAATGACTGCATTATTCCTATAATTTATCTCCAACCACTGTAGAGCTAATATAATGGCAACTAGCTCAACTGTGTATACTGATAAGTGATTGCTGGTTCTTTTATTTATTGATAGATATTTTATACTGAGGAATGTATACCGCAGCTCCACTACGACCAGTTGTAGGATCCATCGGTAAATGCTATCGGCCCGTTTCTGAAGTTCTGTTCAATATATTTATGCACTATATAATCTGTTGCTGATTGCTTATGTTGCCTCCTCAGTTGTTGTATTTCAAAATCTACTAGTGGCATCTCAAACAGCCATGGAGGAATAACAGACCACAGGACCATTGAGCTAAAATCTATGTATTTTAATCCTGCCTGCTCAGCAATGGCATCACTTATCCATCCAAAGCTACCAGTGTTGGGCTCATTGTGTTCCCAGCAATCATTAGGAATAGCTTTTGCAGGATGTGACCTCTTATGCCCCTTCAAGTTGATCCAGTATGCCTGCATTAATTTGGTTCTTCTTAATCTTAAGGGCATTTCGCCCATCTCTACTTGGATCGCTGATACTGGAGAAGTTTTAAATGCACCACAACATATCCTAAGAGCCTTTGTCTGCTCTATGTCCAGTTTGTTCAGGTGACAATCAGCAGTCTACTTGAATGCAGCACATCCATAGTCTAGTGTAGCTCTCATTAGTCCTTGATACACCCTCAACAGAGAGGCCCTAGAGGCTCCCCAGTCCCGTCCTGCCAGACATCTCAAAATATTATTTATTTTCTTACATTTTCCTTTATTTTTTTCAATGTGCTGTTTCCAAGTTAGTTTTTCATCAAATAACACACCTACTGTAAATACTGAACTACCTTTATTTGCTCAAACTTTTGGCCATAAAGATTTAAATAAATTTCTTTGTGACTTTTAGATAAGCAAATTATTTGTGTCTTTGAGACCGATAATTTAAAAGCCCACCGGTTTGCCCATTGTTCAACCTGGTCTATTGCTGCCTGCATTTTCCTCTGAATGTACACAAGATTATGTCCCCTTATCCATAAGGCCCCATCATTTGCATACAAGGCCTTCCCTATTCCACTATCGATTCCTTTAAAAATATCATTAGTCATAATATTCTTCTTCTTTTAGATCTGATTGGCGGTTGGCAACCAGCTTACAGGTGCATTATCGCCACTGACTTGATTATCATCACTCTATATCTTTGTATAAGGAGTTCAGAACCACTCCTTATGCGTGAAAAAATTATCCATCCTTGGACTTCTACATCACTCTTCTTCTTCTTTTAGATTTGATTGGCGGTTGGCAACCAGCTTACAGGTGCATTACCGCCATGTACTTCACTCTATATCATCACTCTATCTGGTCAGGAGCTGTAGTCCTTCTGTCATCATTGCTGTGTCCAGTCGAACCTCAACTCTATCTTCAGACATCACTCTTCTTCTTCTTCTTTTAGATTTGATTGGCGGTTGGCAACCAGCTTACAGGTGCATTAACACCACGAACTTCACTCTACGTATATCATCACTCTATCTGGTCAGGCGCTGTAGTCCTTCTATCATCATTGCTGTGTCCACTCGTACCTCGACTCTATCTTCAGACATCACTCTTCTTCATCTCCTCATACTTCACTCTATATCATCACTATCTGGTCAGGCGGTGTAGTCCTTCTATCATCATTGCTGTGTCCAATCGAACCTCAACTCTATCTTCAGACATCACTCTTTTTCATCTCACTATCTTCTTCTTTTAGTTTTGATTGGCGGTTGGCAACCATCTTACAGGTGCATTACCACCACATATTTCACTCTATATCATCACTCTATCTGGTCAGGAGCTGTAGTCCTTCTATCATCATTGTTGTGTCCAATCAAACCTCAACTCTATCTTCAGACATCACTCTTCTTCGTCTCCCTGTACTTCACTCTATATCATCACTTTATCTAGTCAAGAGCTGTAGTCCTTCTATCATCATTGCTATGTCCAATCGAACCTCAACTCTATCTTCAGACTTCACTCTTCTTCGTCTCCTTGTACTTCACTCTATATCATCACTTCACTCTATATCATCACTCTACAGTTGCCACGGCCAAGATGTCCTCCTCGTACTTCATTCTATCATCACTCTGTCTGGTCAGGAGCTGTAGTCCTTCTATCGTCATTGCTGTGTCCAATCGAACCTCAACTCTATCTTCAGACATCACTCTTATCTGTCTCCTTGTACTTCACTCTATATCATCACTTCACTCTATATCACAGGTGTCAAACTCATTCCATGGAGGGCCAAGACCCTGCAGGTTTTACCTCCACCCAGTGTCTTCAACAGGTGATTTCATTGAATTTCTTCCCACTGATTGCTGATCAGTGAAAACACCTGCTGATGACACTGAGTAGAAGCAAACATGTAGGGTCTTGGCCCTCCATGGAATGAGTTTGACACCCCTGCTCTATATCATCACTCTACACATCTTGGCTGTGGCAGTTGCCATCATGTAGATATCATAGGAAAATTATAGGCGATTTAGTAGTACAGTTAGGCCCAGAAATATTTGGACAGTGACACAATCTTTATGTTTTGGGCTCTGCATGCCACCACATTGGATTTGAAATGAAACAACTACAACGGAACTGAAGTGCAGACTTTAAGGTTTAATTCAAGGGGTTGAACAAAAATATATGATTAAACATGTAGGAATTGTAGCTATTTTTATACAAACGCTCCTCATTTCAGGGGCTCAAAAGTAATTGGACAAATAAACATAACCCTAAGTAAAATGTTATTTTACAATATTTTGTTGAGAATCCTTTGCAGGCAATGACTGCCTGAAGTCTGGAACCCATGGACATCACCAAACACTGGGTTTCCTCCTTTGTGATGCTTTGCCAGGCCTTTACTGCAGCTGTCTTCAGTTGTTGCTTGTTTGTGGGTATTTCTGCCTTAAGTTTTGTCTTGAGCAAGTGAAATGCATGCTTGATTGGGTTGAGATCTGGTGATTGACTCGGCCATTGCAGAATATTCCACTTCATTGCTTTAAAAAACTCCTGGGTTGCTTTTGCAGTATGTTTTGGATCATTGGTGAACCGCCGTCCAATCAACTTTGCTGCATTTGGCTGAATCTGAGCAGAAAGTATATCCCTATACACTTCAGAATTCATCCGGCTGCTTCTGTCTTTTGTCACATCATCAATAAACACAAGTGACCCAGTGCCATTGGAAGCCATGCATGCCCATGCCATCACACTGCCTCCACCATGTTTTACAGAAGATGTAGTGCTTTGGATCATGAGCTGTTCCAATTCTTCTCCAAACTTTCTTCTTTCCATCATTCTGGTACAGGTTGATCTTAGTCTCATCTGTCTAAAGAATGCTGTTCCAGAACTGGGCTGGCTTCTTCAGGTCTTTTTTGGCAAAGTCAATTCTGGCCTTTCTATTTTTGAGGCTGATTCATGGTTTGCACCTTGTGGTGAATCCTTTGTATTTACTCTCATGAAGTCTTCTCTTTATGGTAGACTTAGATACTGATACACCTACTTCCTGGAGAGTGTTCTTCACTTGAGTGGATGTTGTGAAGGGGTTGTTCTTCACTATGGAAAGGATTCTGTGATCATCCACCACTGTTGTCTTCCGTGGACGTCCAGGCCTTTTTGAGTTCCCAAGCTCACCAGTGCACTCTTTTTTTCTCAGAATGTACCAAACTGTTGATTTGGCCACTCCTAACATTTCTGCTATCTCTCTGATGGATTTCTTCTTTTTTTTTCGGCCTCAGGATGGTCTGTTTCACCTCCATTGAGAGCTCCTTTGACCGCATGTTGTGTGTTCACAGCAACAGCTTCCAAATGCTAACGCCACACCTGGAATCAACTCCAGACCTTTTAACTGCTTAATTGATGACAGGTTAACGAGGGAAGAGCCCATGTAGCCTTGTTATTTTTTTTGCAGCCTTCTGAGTTAATTGTCCAATTACTTTTGGTCCCTTGAAAAAGAGGCAGCTACGTATTAAAGAGCTGTAATTCCTAAACCCTTGCTCCAATTTAGATGTGAATACTCTCAAATTACAGCTGAGAGTCTGCACTTTAAGCCCATATTGATTATATAATTGTATCCTGAATATGTTTTCGTAAACAGCTAAAATAACAAAACTTGTGTCACTGTCCAAATATTTTTGGGCCTAACTGTATATATATATATATATATATACGTATATATATATATGCTGCACGGTGGCGCAGTGGTTTAGCACTGTGGCAGCACAGTTTTACCCTCGGCCGGGGGATCGCGGGGATCATGAGATCGTGGGTTCGATCCCAGCCCCCGACCAACAGTGAGCTGTGTGGAGTTTGCATGTTCTCCCCGTGTTGCGCGGGTTTACTCCGGGATTTCTCCGGTTTCCTCCCGCACACCAAAAACATGTAGGTTTAGGGCGCTCGCGCACGCAGCGACCAGCAGCCGGTGGCTTGTCACCAGACTGCAAACCAAGTCTACCTACGGGTACAAAAAAAAAAAAAAAAAAAAAAAAAAAAAAAATATATATATATATATATATAGAGAGAGAGAGAGAGATTCAAGAAAATCTGTGTGTGTGTCTGTGTGTGATCAAAGGCAGGCATCACTCACAATCATAGGACATCAAAGCTCAAAGGCAGGCATCACTCACAATCGTAGGACTCGCTATGACGTCATCTAAGATCAAAGGCAGGCATCACTCACACTCACTCACGATCATAGGACATCTAAGATCAAATGCAGGCATCATTCATGATCATAGGACTCGCTATGACATCATCAAAGATCATAGGACTTGCTATACAGTGCATCCGGAAGTATTCACAGCACTTCAGTTTTTCCACATTTTGTTATGTTACACCATTATTCAAAATTGATTAAATTCATTTTTTCCCCTCAAATGACAACATGAAAAAAGTTTTTTTGAGATTTTTTTCAAATTTATTAAAAACAAAAATTGAACTCTTTGGTGTCAATGCCAGGCGTCATGTTTGGAGGAAACCAGGCACCACTCATAACCACACTAATGGTGGTGGCAGCATCATGCTGTGGGGATGTTTTTCAGCGGCAGGAACTGGGAAGCTAGTCAGGATAGAGGGAAAGATGAATGCAGAAATGTACAGAGACATCCTGGATGAAAACCTGCTCCGGAGTGCTCTTGAGTGCTCCGACAGTTCATCTTTAAGCAGGACAACGACCCTAAGCACAAAGCCAAGATATCAAAGGAGTGGCTTCAGGACAACTCTGTGAATGTCCCTGAGTGGCCCAGCCAGAGCCCAGACTTGAATCTAATTAAACATCTCTTGAGAGATCTGAAAATGGCTGTGCACCGATGCTTCCCATTCAACCTGATGGAGCTTGAGAGGTGCTGCAAAGACGAATGGGCCAAACTGCCCAAAGATAGGTGTGCCAAGCTTGGGGCATCATATTCAAAAAGACTTGAGGCTGTAATTGTTGCCAAAGGTGCATCAACAAAGTATTGAGCAAAGGCTGTGAATACTTATGTACATGTGATTTCTTAGTTTTTATTTTTAATAAATTTGAAAAAAATCTAAAAAAAAAAATAAATTCATGTTGTCATTATGGGGTGTTGTGTGTAGAATTTTGAGGAAAAAGATGAATTTAATCCCTTTTGGAATAAGGCTGCAACATAACAAAATGTAGAAAAAGTAAAGCGCTGTGAATACTTCTTCTTTTAGGTTTGATTGACGGTTGGCAACCAGCTTACAGGTGCATTACTGCCATGTACTTCACTCTATATCAGCACTCTGTCTGGTCAGCAGCTGTAGTCGCTGCATCTTCCAGCTCCGGATGCACTGTATATATGGTGTCTACTTCTTCTTCTTCTTCTTCTTTTAGATTTGATTGGCGGTTGGCAACCAGCTTACAGTGCATTACTGCCACATACTTCACTCTATATCATCACTCTGTGCTCTTCTTCTTCTTCTCGCCGTTACTGGCGGATAGCAAACAGCTGAAAGGTGCATACCGCCACCTACTGTACAAGAGTGTGAAACATTATGTCATCTGAGCCCAACCCCTAAATTCTATGACTTAATCCTGTGTTATTTAAAAAAGAGAAAAGGGCCCTTCTCATGATTCTTATTGCCTCTCCATCTCCATCTGTTCCCAGAATCCCAGTTAAATCCTATTCCCTACCGGCCTCTCGAACTTCACTTTCCATTATCTGTCTTTCATTTCCATATTTATGACAGCGTAATAAGATGTCCTCAACATTTTCTTTTACTCCACATTCTCTACATTTGTCACTTTCATTTTTCCCCATGGTGAATAAAGTGCCGTTTAAACCTGTGTGATCCAGTCTGAATCTTGCCATAATGATGTCTTCCCTCCTTTTGGTTGTTATGAAATTCTTTATTGCAATAGATTTTTGTATTTTGTAATACGATCTACCTTTATGATCTTCATCCCATCTTTTTTGCCATAGCTCAGTTCCTTTTTTCTTGATTACTGCTTTCCCTTCACCTTCTTCTTCTTCTTTTAGATTTGATTGGTGGTTGGCAACCAGCTTACAGGTGCATTGCCACCGCATACTTCACTCTAAATCATCACTTGGTATTTTGAACAGAATCACTCTATCCTCAACTGGGGCTCCCTTACGCTATGCTCATTCTCTACCGCTCATGACTATGGTGTCTATAGTCATCATCATCTGTCTGTCTGTGTCTGTCACGACCATAAGACTCGCTAAAAGATCATACGACTCACTGACATCATCAAAGATCAAAGGCAGGCATCACTCACAATCATAGGACTCACTATGACATCAAAGATCATAGGACTCGCTATGATATCATCAAAGATCATAGGACTTGCTATGACATCATCAAAGATCTTTGAACTCCCTATGACATCATCAAAGATCAAGGGAAAAAAGGAAAAATAAAAAACAAAATCAAAGGCAGGCATTACTGAACGAGTGGTGACATGCTTGCTTACACCTGCTTTCTACAGGCATGCAGAAATGCTTGTACTTGGTTTCTACGGGTATGCACGGGCATGCACAGGTATGCACTAGTAACTCCAAAATCTCGATTCAGCTGAAGAGCTCCCGGTCCTCCTGTCTCCCAGTGAGAGAGTTTCATTTTCAAACTCCATACTATGGTGTCTATATGACGTCATATAGACATCATGTAGAGATCATAGGGACATCATAGGCGATCCTATGATCTTTTAGCGAGTGGTCGAGATCTAGAAGAAAAAGAAGAAGAAGAAGAAGAAGAGTTAGATATAAAGTGAAGTATGTGGCGCAGGCGACGAGAGGCTCCCAGTCCAGGACACAGTCCAAGGATGGATAATTTTTTCAAACAAAAGGAGTTGTTCAGAACTCCTTATAAGAACTCCTTATTCAAAAATATAGAATGATGATAATCAAGTCAGTGGCAGTAATGCACCTGTAAGCTGGTTGCCAACTGCCAATCAAATCTAAAAGAAGAAGAAGAAGGAGTTCTGTGGTCAAGAGATATAGAGGAGTATATAGAGTGATGATTTAGAACTCCTTATATAGGAACAACCAGATGTCTGGCCACGGCCAAGATGGATAATTTTTTCCACACATAAGGAGTTGTAACTCCTTATACAAAGATATAGAGTGAAGATAATCAAGTCAGTGGCGGTAATGCACCTGCAAGCTGGTTGCCAACCGCCAATCAAATCTAAAAGAAGAAGAAGAAGATTATATATGGAGTGAGTGATGTCTGAAGATCGAGTTGAGGCTTGATTGGACACTTAGCAATGATGATAGAAGGACTACAGCTCCTGACCAGATAGAGTGATGATATAGAGTGAATTACATGGCGGTAATGCACCTGTTATCTGGTTGCCAATCGCCAATCAAATCTAAAAGAAGAAGAAGAAGAAGAAGAAGAAGAGTCCTATGGTCGTGACAGACACACAGAGATTTCTTGAATTACATAGAGTGATTTTACATCTGGTGAAAATCTAAAAGAAGAAGAGATAGAGTGATCTGTATCATAGGTGGCAGTAATGCACCTGTAAGCTGGTTGCCAACCGCCAATCAAATCTAGAAGAAGAAGAAGAAGAGGAGGAGGAAGAAGAAGAAGAAGAAGAAGGTAGGAACTACTGTCAAAGAAATATATGTAGGTTTATTTAGATATTTAAGTGCAACTGGATTAATTAAAAGAATTTAGTTGTTTTTTTCCCCGCCATTCTCTTGTCAACACTCCAACCCGGTAGGTGGCGGTAATGCACCTGTAAGCTGGTTGCCAACGGCCAATCAAATCTAAAAAAAGGAAGAAGAAGGTTTGACCAGTTTTCGTAGTCACTCGGAGTGCTTCGTTTTAACTAACTCCGCCTCCCGAGTCCCGACCATCCAGCAGGGTTGTCAGGGGCAACTGGCAGAGACGCTTCATGCTCATGTAGTAAACGATACACGACAACCCTCGAAATGTCTTTGAACGTTTTCGAGTGTTAACTAACAACTCTGTATTAATTTGAAGAATACTATACTCAGGTGGGTTAATAACTTAACATAGCAGTTAGCTTCGTTTCAGTGTCAGTAAGGGTTAGCCATAGATGCTAATTTGGGCTAGCTTATCTAGCGTAGCTAATCTTAGCCAATTAAAACTGTCTGGGTTTCTTTAATGTAACATTATTAATGCTAAGTTTGCTACATATGAAATGTGGGATTTGAAGTAGTGTCTCGGTTACTTATTAGCGTCTATTGGCAACTTTGCTAAGAATGTCAACTCCCTACAAAGTGATTTTCACAGGACCATGGTGGAACGTTGCTATTTGAGGGTGCATTAAACGCAGCTCTCGTTTCCTGTTTATTTCTCATTTAGGGAATGGCTGTGTATTTTGATCACTGTATTGAGGCCCCTGAAAGCAGCGATGTGCCCCTTCAGATCACCTGGCACTCGGCTCTTCCCATATTAGCTGTGGCCTCAAGCAGCTTTGCCACTGGAGGAAAGGTAGATCTCTACCTGCAGCAGGTAAACACCGGACTTTTATAATGGACTCTGACAGGGAGAGATGGGATACTGTTGCACGGCCTTATCTTTACTGGGAATCGCAAAACACTTACTGCATCTTCTGCTCTATAAACAGGGAGAATATGTGGGGACCTGTCATGTAGATCGCCCTCACTTACCCACAGTTCTGCGCTGGCATCCCACAAAGCCAGTGTTGGCAGTAGGCTGGGATAATGGAAAGGTAGTGCTGCTAACATACCCCTCTGGAGATCAAACAGAAGTCCTGCCAGGCATACATACTAACTGCATTACAGTACTAGAGTGGAGCAGCTTTGGTAGCCGCTTAGTAACTGGTGATGAGGTGAGTGTAACAGGCGACATATCGGGACCTATTCATGCTTCACGTTTATCATCATCATAATCATCTAGTATATCTATATTTAATATATGTTAAGATGTCAGATCAGAGATTTACAAAAAAAGATATTTGGGATTTTTTGCATGTTCATCCCCGGTTTTATGAGTTTTGTGAGTTTTGAATCTTTTATTTGAGTCATATGGCTTCTTATTTATTGTTAAGAATATGTTTCTTGCGGACATTCAAGAGGTAAGAAGTAAAATATTTCAAACTTGTAAAGAAAAAATGGTTGGTTGACATATGCCACTTTTTTTTTGACTTATCAAGAGTTCAAATATTGTGTTGAACCATATGTGAAATATAACCTGAACTGAAGTCATCAAAGATTCTTCTGTGCATTGCTATGTACAGGAACAATATTTTTAGCTCTACAAACTAGACAGTTTAATGTTGCATCTGAAGAAGAAGGGTTGTGCTGGATTTATAGACATAACACAGTTGAAAATTGAGATTCTTTTTTTGTTGTTGTTTTATTGTGACACCTAAACACACTTTACTGTAAAATGTCATATATACAGTGGTGTGAAAAAGTGTTTGCGTCTTCCCGATTTCTCATTTTTTTTGTATGTTTGTCACACTTAAATGTTTCAGATCATCAAACAAATTTAAATATTAGACAAAGATAACACAAATAAACACAAAATGCAGTTTTTAAATGAAGGTGTTTATTGTTAAGGGTAAAAAAAATCCAAACCTACATGGCCCTGTGTGAAAAGGTGATTGCCTCCCTGTTAAAACATAAAGTAACTGTGATTTATCACATCTTTGGAAAGCTGAGTTCAATTTCTCTAGCCATACCCAGGCCTGATTACTGCCACACCTGTTCTCAATCAAGAAATCACTTAAATAGGACCTGCCTGACAAAGTGAAGTAGACCAAAAGATCCTCAAAAGCTAGACATCATGCTGCGATCCAAAGAAATTGGGGAACAAATGAGAAACAAAGTAATTGAGATCTATCAGTCTGGAAAAGGTTGTAAAGCCATTTCTAAAGCTTTAGGACTCCAGCGAACCACAGTGACAGCCATTATCCACTAATGGCGAAAACATGGAACAATGGTAAACCTTCCCAGGAGTGGCTGACCAACCAAAATTACCCCAAGAGCGCAGCGACGGCTCATCCAAGAGGTCACAAAAGACCCCACAACAACATGCAAAGAACTGCAGACCTCACTTGCCTCAGTTAAGGTCAGTGTTCATGACTCCACCATAAGAAAGAGACTAGGCAAAAATGGCCTGCATGGCAGAGTTCCAAGATGAAAAACACTGCTGAGCAATAAGAACATAAAGGCTTATTTTAGTTTTGCCAGAAAACATCTTGATGATCCCCAAGACTTTTGGGAAAATACTCTGTGGACTGACGAAACAAAAGTTGAACTTTTTGGAAGGTGTGTGTCCCATTACATCTGGCGTAAAAGTAACACAGCATTTCAGAAAAGGAACATCATACCAACAGTAAAATATGGTGGTGGTAGTGTGATGGTCTGGGGCTGTTTTGCTGCTTCAGGACCTGGGAGAGTTGCTGTAGTAAATGGAACCATGAATTCTGCTGTCTACCAAAAAATCCTGAAGGAGAATGTCCGGCCATCTGTTCGTGACCTCAAGCTGAAGTGCACTTGGGTTCTGCAGCAGGACAATGATCCAAAACACACCAGCAAGTCCACCTCTGAATGGCTTAAGAAAAACAAAATGAAGACTTTGGAGTGGCCTAGTCAAAGTCCTGACCTGAATCTGATTGAGATGCTGTGGCATGACTTAAAAAGGCGGTTCATGCTCAAAAACCCTCCAATGTGGCTCAGTTACAACAATTCTGAAAAGATGAGTGGGCCAAAATTCCTCTACAGTGCTGTAAAAGACTCATTGCCAGTTATTGCAAATATTTGATTGCAGTTGTTGCTGCTAAGGGTGGACCAACCAGTTATTAGGTTTAGGGGGCAATCACTTTTTCCACACAGGGCCATGTAGATTTGGATTTTTTTTCCCTTTAATAATAAACACCTTCATTTAAAAATTGCATTTTGTGTTTGTGTTATCTTTGTCTAATATTTAAATTTGTTTGATGATCTGAAACATTGAAGTGTGACAAACATACAAAAAAATGAGAAATCAGGAAGGTGCGCTAACACTTTTTCACCCCACTGTATGTACAAACTTCTTTTGGTTAGAGTTCTTCTTTTGGCTGCTCCCTTTAGGGGTCGCCACAGCGGATCATCTGCCTCCATCTCACCCTATACCTTGCATCTTCATCTGTAACACCAACCCTCTCCATAATCTCCTTCACTACATCCATGAATCTTCTCTATGGTCTTCCTCCTTTCCTCCTGTCTGGCAGCTCCATCTTCACCATCCTTTGTCCAATATATCCACTATCCCTACTCTGCACATGTCTAAACCTTCTCAGCCTTGCCTCTCTTACTTTGTCTCCAAATACCTCAACCTGAGCTGTCACTCTGATACACTCATTTTAAATCCTGTCCTTCCTAGTCACTCCCAATGAGAATCTTAGCATCTTCAACTCTGACACATCCAGTTCTGCCTCCTGTCCTTTTGTCAGTGCCACCATCTCCAAACCATACTGTACATCATAGCAAGTCTCACTACCGTCTTGTAAGTCTTCCCTTTCACTCTAGCTGTCATCGCCACCCACTTAACCCTGACTGCACTCTCTTCTTCACCTCTCTTGTGCATTTTCCATTGCTTTGGATGGTTGACTCCAGGTATTTAAACTCACCTACCTTTACTACTTCTACTCCTTGCATCTTCACTGTTACACCTGCCTCCCTCTCATTCACACTCATGTATTCTGTCTTGCTTCTATTGACTTTCATTCCTCTTCTCTCGAGAGCATACCTCCACCTCTCCAGGTTCTCTTCCACCTGCTCCCTACTCTCACTACAGATCACAATGTCGTCTGCAAACATCATGGTCCACGGAGACTCCTGCCTGACCTCACCTGTCAGCCTGTTCATCACCATGGCAAACAAGAAGGGGTTCAGAGCTGATCCCTGATGTAGTCCCACCCCTGCCTTGAATCTGTCACTGTCCTCATACATGTCCTGCACCACCCTCACATACTTCTCTGCCCCTCCTGACTTTCTCATACAGTACCACACTTCCTCTCTTGGCACCCTATCATATGCTTTCTCTCGAGCCACAAAGACACAGTGCAACTTCTTCTGACCTTCGCTATACTTCTCCATCAACACTCTTAGAGCAAACATTACATCTTTCTTGGCATGAAACCATCCTGCTGCTCACTGATTGTCCATGTCCTCTTAAACCGGCTTCAACAACTCTTTCCCATATCTGCATAGTGTGACTGATCAACTTTATGCCTCTGTAGTTACTACAGCTCTGAGCATCACCAGCTCTGTACAAACTTCTTTTGGGTAGACAATTATGAACAAATTGAACTGTGCTTTAGAAAGACAACAATGTGGCAGACATTTTGAGTTGAGTTTGGGAGAGAAGAAAGAACACTTTGTTTACACTTTAGTTCTAAAAGAAAAAAATTGCTGTGTATTGAATTAATTTCCAATGAACCCTGCAAGTGTACTTTTAGTGTCTTGTAAACCCATGAGGGTTGGACATCTTGTGTCCATGACATGAAATTAAACAAATCAGTCAATCCAGCGGAACCTCCTTTTGTTGTTGGTTTGTTTTTTAATTGAATAAACTGCCTTTTTTGAAGGAGAATACTTGAATGAAGGCTAGATTATGAGATCATCATCATTTTATAGTTGGCATAAAACTAAAATGGGCACTTTTACAGTTTAGAATTAGCTTTTAATTTAATTCAATTCAATTCAACTTTATTTATATAGCACCAAATCACAATGAAAGGTAGTCTCAAGGTGCTTTAATTTCTTTCTATTTTCTATTACTGCATAGATATTGTATTATTATTTATTGACAGAACGGCAGTCTGGCAGTGTGGAAGTTAGATGCCAAAGGGCGACTTCATGGAGATCCTCCTGCAACACATGGATACAACAAACCTTTAACTTGTTGTGTCTTCAAACCTGGCTCACCTGGAGAGTGAGTAGCTTGATATTTAAGTCCGAGGTGTAAGATAAGAATTATACCATTGATTTCCCTTCCATTCTTAATGTAAAAGCTGTGTTTTAAATGAACAGTACTCTTTTTGCAGTGATGTGGCAATGTTAGCTCGGGCATCAGCAAGTGGAGATCAGCGTGCTCTGGACATGTTTAGCTGGAAGGGAGCTCCTCTGAAGATGGGTCCACGGGAGGGTCTTGAGTTTTTTGTCAGCACTACAGGTGGTAAGATTTTGTTTTTCCTTGGATGACAAGATGAGTTGAGTGGTTGTTCATGGTGAGTCTGTAATAAATACTTGCTGGCCACTAAACCCTATGAAACCTAAGATACTCTTTAGAGAGGAGAGCTCGTCATTATTTATTACTGTTCTAAATAAAGTCTTTGTAAAGTATGATCATTTTTTGTTATGAGGTGATGGGCCATCCAGTTTTATTTAATCTTTAATCCCATGTCCCTTAAATGTAGGTAAAGTCTATGGTGTGGATGAACGTTGTAATACAACCACAGTCCCACTTATCATTGTGGAGGGCTCCATCAAGAAGCTTGTCTACCTTCATAAGAGGGAGGCCCTAGCAGTGATCACAGACACTTTGATGCTGTCACAATACTCTTTGGGACCTGAGGGTGGTGCACAGGAATTTATGAAGGTACAAAAAGAAAAACTATAAAACAATGCCTTTAAATTCTGTTAAATGTTTTGTAACTGATGTGAGCATATTTTGCTACTGTAAAATCTACTCAAAAAGAGGCCAATGCTACAGACAGTACATCACAACAAAATAATAAGGTGAACCTGTTACAGCTATGGGATTGTGTTTATTCTTCATAAAGTAACCAGCAAAATTTTAGTCAGCATCATGTTTTAAGTTGGAATTTTTTTGTGTCAGGTTAAGTTGAGCAGCAAATCGGGACAGAACGTAGACATTGACTGGACAGAAAACAATCTCCTTATCACGGCAACAGGAGAACAGATCATCAGGTCCACGCACTCATCCTATTCATCCTATTTGCGTACCCATACATGCGCATTTCAGACCTGAAGCTTCACTAATGATCTGGCCTTTCATTTTGTTTTGTTAGGCTTTGGGACATGGAAAGAGATGACAACTACGTTTTGTCTCTTGACGAGGCTCTGGGGTTTGAGAAGGCAGAGCTGATTAATTGTGTGTCATACTGTTCCAGGAAAGGTAGCTGCTTGTCAGTCATACTCAGTGATCTATTTGCATTACATGCTGCCTTTCATGATACTGAGTTAACATTTCATGGTTTTTGCTATTTGGAAACCAAAACCAATGCCCCCTTGACTAACACTGTGTTTCATTATGAAATCCGTAGAAATCCTAGCAGCTGGTACCACCCATGGTCGGATAGCGATGTGGAGGATGATGATGCAGCCGGCCAACGGCAGAAATGACACCAAAGCCCAGTGGAGGCTTCAGACACCCACCGAAATAGGAGGAAACATCACTCAGTTACAGGTATTTTTTGGATAATCGCATATTGTTATTTATTTGTAACATTGGTATCCTTAGAAAGATGATCTAATCTATTTATAAATTTAGCCCAATCTTTCTTTCAGTGGGGCTCCAACTTGAATCTGCTGGCAGCGAACAATTCAAACACTGTGATAATCTTGTGTGAGCATGTGATGTCAGCCGACTGCAGCCAGCAGGTGGCAGCAGTGCAGCTTACACCAACACAGCTCAGCATCACACAGTTCGCTACAGGAACACACCTTTCTTTGCAGTCAAACATGCACATAAAAGGAGTGTGTGTTACCAAGGTAAGGATGGAGAAGAGGGACTCTACAAAATGTACGTGTTGAAGTTTTAATGGTTTATATTTATTATAGCCCATGCAACAAAGTTCATTTTCAACTGCAAAATCCTTTTTGGGTCACATGAAGGCTGGAGCTTAACCCAGCGTCTTTGGGCTGTTGTGTCCATAATTGATGAAATGAGTGGGGCAGAAGGCAGTGTTTATTATATAACTCACAAACAATGCAACGTAAGGCGTGCCCCTTCTGGCTGTGGCCTTTATACCCTGGCTGGTGTCACCTCCGGAAAGGTGGGCCACCAACCCCCTCTATTCCCTGGTCATTCCCAGGCCGCCATCTTACAGCTGTTTTCATATGTAACATTTCTCCCCTCCTTTAAAAAATGCAGGCACACAGGTTGACCCACCCAAATTTAACACCCGACTCACACTCTAACAGGGGAAAACAGTATGTACAAAACAAATAACCTATCCATTCGTACAACCAAGGCTGGGGGGCTGGGTAGATTACCCAGATTTGTCCTTAACAGTCCAAACCAGAATATAGCCGTGTGTCTTAAAAAAAATTAATCCCAGAACCTTTTATACAAATATATACACAGTAACACCAACAATAAATAGATCTAATACACAACTTCAACATTCCCGACTGGCGGCCCCCACCCCACCACACCCACCCCACACTCGGGTACACCATAAAATTCACCGTGTTGGAAAGCATCACCAGAAAATTTTCTTGAACATCCAAATCAAATACAATATCACAATATCTTCCTTCTCTCATTGTCTTCATCCATAAATATAGTGCAGTCAATCTACCAAATCAGACCCACTCAGGGTAATTATACTCCACTGGTATCATGTTTCTTTTGTTGTTTTTGCCTTCTTTTTTTTTTACATACTCAATTTTACATACTCAGTTCAAACAATTATCCAAATTTACTCTTCTCAATGTACACACCTGGGGCACAGACACAGCAGCAGAAAACTATGTACACCATGACGTGTGGCATAGTCTTTTTACACACCCCGTGACACCCCCCCCCCCAGGATTGCCATCTTGTGGTTCCCAGCCAGAATGTCTCCGTTTCCTTGTTTCTGGTGACGAGCTACGTTATCTCCTCTTCTCCACCACCCAACGCAGCTTGTTGGGGTGCCTCCACGTCTCGTCTGACAGGCCTAGATAGCCGTCACGCCGGGTCGCTTTTACTTGTAGCTGCCCCTGGTCATACTGCCCACGACGCCTGTAGATCCCCCTCGACCGAGCTTCAACCCTAGGGCGAACTATGTCACCGACACCCAGGGGAGCTCTAATAGGTCTCCCCGGATCTTCATGTCGTGGGGGGGCTTCCCATTTGGAACCGGTCCGTTTACCAGTCTGGCCTGAAGCCCTTTTCACAGGCCTTCTCCTGGTGCATTTTAAATGCGCACCCATTGGTCTAGCCCTGGTGCTGTTCAGTGCTGATGTCCCAGTCCCACCTACCGACCCGGTTGCCCTGCCGTGCCGCCCAGCTCCCACACCAAGGGTAGCTTGAGCTCTGGCATTGGGTCCATTCCGGGGAGGTGCTCCGTGACTGTCGTCCTTGCTCTCTTCTCCTAATCCGGACCAATCGGCATCCCAAACTGCATCATCGTCCACATCCGGCAGGGGTCGGTTCCACAAACTGCCACCCGACCACTCCTCTCTGGTGTCACTGATGATGGAGAAGCCCAAGCCATAGAACATGTCGCATCCCATAATGCTGGATCCCGTAGCAGTCCCCACCACCTGGACATCCACCATGCTCCGTGACTTGTACTGTGCCATTAATTCGATGTACCCCAATATGGCGATCCTACTCCTACCATAGCTGTAAAATGGGGCCGCTGTGTTCTGGATGCAGTACCAGGAAACAAACTCTTCACCGTTTGCAGAATCAGTATTGAAGCCACCGCACCCGTATCCACCAGCATCGATACCCCGACTCCATCCAGAGATACCGTGCAGTAGATACGGCCGCCCGACTCCGGTGCAACCGTATGAACAACAGTGGGAGTCTTTGTGGAGGAGCCCCCTCCCTGTTCACGTTCCCCACGTTCAAAGTTCTTACAGGACCATGCGAAATGGTGCAACAGGCCACATTTCCCACAGTGCTTTCCTTTGGCTGGACACTCTCTGGACTTATATCTGTGTCTAGCGGACCCACAGCTGTAACATCTCAGCGTTCCTGGGGTAGACCTTATTCTGACAGTGGAGGTGTATTCTTCTTCCTCAGCGTCATCTTCATCGTCAGGGCCTGCTGTCAGCGCCTTTAGCCGAGGCTCATTTATCGTGGAGGATGACTCTCTACCGTGGTCTCTTGCTAAAATTTCAGCTGCCTCAAACTGCTGAGCAATCTCAATAGCGTCCACCAAGGTCAGTTCACCTGAGTAGGTCAGGAGCCGTGACTGGGCAGCAGAACAGCGAACATGCTCCGCTAACTGATCCCGGACCATCTCATCCTGTAGAGCTCCAAATTTGCACTCCGCCGCCAGCTGATGTAGGTCTGCCACAAACCTCTTCATTGACTCTCCCGTCTGCTGGTGGTGCTGTCGAAGCTGGTGGCGCTGTCAAAACTGGATGCGCCGAACGATGATATTGTTCGGCGTGCGAAAGTATTGCGACATTAGCTCTACTACCTCCTCAAAACTCTCGGCTCCCCCTAATGCAGGGGTGTCCAACCAGGTGCCATGGAGAGCCAAGACCCTGCAGGTTTTCTCTTCTACCCAGTCTCTTCAGCAGGTGTTTTCACTTATCAGCAATCAGTGGGAAGAAGTTCACAGAAATCTGCTGTTGAAGACACTGGTTGGAGGTAAAACCTGCAGGGTCTTGGCTCTCCATGGCACATGGTTGGACACCCCTGCCCTAATGTTTCAAGGATCCTTTGCCCTTTCATGTCCAAATTATGGACCAATATTGCTGTAGCTCGCAATTCCTTCAACTCACCAAGGTTGAGGGGCACCAGGTAGTTGCTAAACGCAGCGACCCACCCAGGCCAAGGCACGGGAGACTCACCAGGGGCCTCCAGAAACATCCGAAAACTAGTTGCAGCACGCTCCATAACTGTGTTCTCCTCATCACCAAATGCTGTGTCCATGATTGATGAAATGAGGAGTGGGGCAGCAGGCAGTTTACGATGTTTATTATATAACTCACGAACAATGCAACAGTGGGCTACAGCGCTCTCGGTCCAGGCGTTGATGGCGAAAGAGGACGTGCCCCTTCCGGCCGTGGCCTTTATACCCTGGCTGGCGTCACCACCGTAAAGGTGGGCCGCCAACCCCCTCTATTCCCCGGTCATTCCCAGGCTTCCATCTTACCACTGTTTTCATATGTAACATGGGCGAGAGGCAGGGTACATCCTGGGCAGATCACCAGTCCATGACAGTGTCAAGACAGAGATACAGACAACCATTCGTTTTCACATTCATACCTAAGGACAAGTTATCCCCAGTTGATGCCAGTTAACCTAACATACATGCCTTTGGACTATGGGAGGAAACTGGAGTACCTGGCGAAAACCCACACAGACACGGGGAGAACATCCAAACTCTACACAGAAAGGTCACTGCTGGCCAGGGGTGGGATTAAACCCACAACCTTTTTGCTTTGCTGCCACAGTGCAAACCACTGCTCTACTATGTTGCAAAGTATGTAATGTTTTTGAGTTGTCCATTTGACATTTTCTGTTGTCACCAAAGTAGCTTCTGCATTTCTGATTGGACTGACTTCGCATTTGTAAAATGTTTTAACTCATCAATGTCTTGAATGAGTTCAGTTTAAAGCTAAATCTAATGAGGGGGTCCATTTTTGGAGGGAGGAGGGACTTGGATTTATTTCAGTCTGTTTTACGTCGTCACCAGTAAAACTTTTACATTTCTGATTGGATTGACGTTCTATTTATACAGAAGTTTTGACTCAGATGATGGGTTCCAGTTTTGGGTAGGGGGACTTATTTTTTTCCAGTCCATTTTATGTTTATCAGAGTTCTCATTATGGGCCTGATACGGGGATGTGTGGGGTGTGTTTGCTTATTCTGAAGTTCTTTCATTTGTCATACCAATAGGACTCTGTGGTTGTCTGGAACAGCAAACAGGTGACTGTGTATGAACTTTCAGGGACAGTTGTGCGTAACACAGGTATAGCACACACTTAAAAACTCATTCAATGATTTATTGGTGGTGGAAGATGATGCACTACATAACAATATTTTAGTTCTTCTTTTGCTTGGTAATGCAGTCTCATTTTTAAATTTCTCTTCTTTTGGTTTTTGTCCTTTTTTCTGACTGTCCAGGATCATTTCCTTGTGATTCCCATATGGTAGCTGCACATGGTGAGAATCTTTACACCGTGGAGCCCAACAGGGTACAAATCCGCACACCACAGGTGTGTAAGTCCAACTTTAAACCCACCATCTAATGCATGAATTTTCACAGGATGCTTCTGATAATAATGTTGAGTTTTAGTTATAGTGGCATATTGGTCATTCAATTTACCTCTTTCCCCAGGGCACAGTGAAGCAACTTTTAACTTTTTCCAAGTCTGAAGGAAACCCTGTTCTTCTCAATGTGTGCCAGTCGTACCTGGTGGTCGGAACAGATACGGCACACATTAGAGTGTTTGACCTTTCCAGAAGGTGTGGTGTTGGGTTTTCTTCCCTAAATAAAAGAATATTTTAGAAAATGCTAGCCACATTTTGTATGTCTTAAATGCCTACTTGATGGCATTTCTTTCTTTCTTTCTAGAGATGCCAAAGCTCACTGTAGTGCTAAGAACCTGGCTGATCACATTTCCAATCTGGGAGCCTTGCAGTCAGTCAAATGTAATGCTAATGGAAGCCAAGTGAGCATCCTTATTTTTCAGGTGAATTGGCAGTACCCCCCTCCCCACTTGTCTTTTGCACATATACTGTGAAAGTCATAGCAGAAGTGGTGATATTTGCCATATCTCAGCAGATGTAATTCTGTGTAATTCTTGGCCTTCAGGTTAATGGCCGACCTGATCACAAAGTGTACTTCTATGATGTTGAGATGGATACTGTGACACACTTTGATTTTTTCACTGGGAGACCCTCCAGTGGTATTTCACAAGCCGAGGAAATAGATAAGTAATTGATCCAATTTTTGTCTTTTCCTCTGCCAGTCCGAGTAAGCTTTTTTTTTTTTTTTTTTTTTTTTTGCAGGGACACCCGTTATACATGTCTGTTATGTTTTTCAGGCAGCAGATTGAAGGTACAGGACTGATCGGTCGCTGTCCTGTATCCCACTTCTGGGATGAGAATGAACCTCGACTTTTTGTTTCGGAGCTGGTGCCAATCAGTTCTGAGTCCTCATCAGTTAGTTACCTGGATATGGTAAGTATTATGATACTACTGAGCAAACCATTTTACCAGTCCTCTATTATGACAGCCCATGATAATATGCACTGACTCTACTGTACTACACATCCATTGTGTATTTGTGCCACAATGTAATTAATAGAAGAGAAACAGTTTAAATGGTGTGACCCTTTACTTCTCTGTAGGTGGATGTGTCTGTGGTGACGCTGTTCTGTACACAGGAGCATGGGCTCCTTCTGCAGGACTGCTACTTCAAACCATCAGGTCTGCAAGCCCTCCTAGCTCTGGATGTCCCCTACTATTATTTTAGCTGCAAGGTAAGGGCACAGACCTCTCTTGTTTTTGTGTGTTGTTTTTCAAAGGGATTTCACAAAAACAGATGTCTTGTTTCTTTCCACAAACTTGTCCTTTTTTCTCGGATTTACGTATTTATCCATTAATGAATATGTAACTATTCAGTGTGTTCACATCATATTTTGGATTACATCCGTCATTGGTTTTATGCTAAACTTTGTGTTTGATCCAACACACCCCAGCTGTTATTTCGGAGGGGTGGTGTTTTTCAGCCTGAAGTAAGTGTGTGCTCCCTCAGTGTTCCTCACTCTTTGAATGTGTATACCTTGGGCTGTATCTACAAGGGCTGATCATTAAAGATTTCTCCTGACTCATTTCCTATGGACTGAGAGGAACGAAACTTGGCACAGTTTTTAGTCTTTTTCTACATAAGTACCACCAAGGGCCACACACTTCTCCAATCGCTTTATGCAGCCGTGGAGACCCCACCTGTAGAAGTCTGCAGATTGCGTCCAAAGCCACGACTTACCACGTGATCAATAGAGATACATACTGTATGTACTGTTATACGTGTGCAATTTCAGCCTCCTACAATAACCAGAAGTGGGACTGGGACCCATGTTTCATCCTGCATAGTTAGTCTGTCAAAGAAATCCTCCTGGACTTTTTGGCACATGGCCAACTGAGCCTGGGAGCACGATTCATTCCTGCTTCTGGTAAGGTGTGAGCAACTGGGGAATCCATCATACAGACAACTTCCACATGTGCAAATGGTCATGGAGGATTTTTTTTTCCCACAGACCCCACACTGATCTTGGTATCTTGGGCTAGTTGGCAAACAATTATGCGGCGATCCTCCACAATTCTGGCCTCCTTTTGCCGGTCTCTTTATCAGTGACTCACTGTTGTTGTCCAGCAGTTGAGGCCATTTCCACAGTTGACTGCTCTGCTTTGAACTGGCTCTGTTATCACACTTTACTCCACCTTAGCACCTATAAAAGAAAAACTCTTAGGAGTTCAGAGCTCGTAAATTTCCATTTGACCTGTTAGAGATACGTATTATTATACATGTACAATTTCATCCTCCTACAATGACTGCAGGTGTGTCAGGGGAACTCTTTAATGAGCCACCCTCATAAGTGTGATCAGCAGCACATTTGCATCTTCAAGCCACCTTGTAGATTTGTGTCTAATTTCTAATGTATGTGACTTGAAGAATAGATTTGTTTTGTGATGCTTTGTTTTGTAGTTTGATCTAATATTGCCCCCCTCTACTTAGCTTTTCACATTTTCTGTAATATGGTCCCTCTTCATAGCGTGTTTAATTGATGATTCTGATTTTCATGTTACCTGTTCTGAACACCACATTTTCCACCAGCCAGGTGATGTGGATCCAGGGCCCAAACCGACATCGGTTTCATCACCCTCAAGGGGGGCACCCTCCTCAAATCCCAGGATGGTCTCCAGGCGAGCTCTCAGAGACTTTGTTGGCCTGGAGAACAGCGAGAAGGCCACCCGTGATGCCATGCTCAACTTTAGCTTCTACCTGACTATTGGAGACATGGATGAAGCTTTTAAATCGATCAAGCTCATCAAGAGGTAGGGCGTCAATATGCATGGTGTACACTCTGGGGAAACATACCCATCTGACTACTTTCACCACACTTCCACTAGTGTTTATACAGGAGCGTTAGATCAAAGACTTAGGTAGGCCCACAGGAGCAGCATTGTCAATACAGCCTTGACTCTTGGCAGAAGTCTCCACAATGGTCTGCAGCGGGAGAGATAAAACAACTTTCTTGTGAAGAGAATAAGGCATTGTAGTCACTTAACTGTTATAGCCAAACTACCACAACAATCCTAACTTCTCATCTTAAGTCTCTTCTTTTTATCCTAGAGCAATTATTAAATAAATACTTCATAAGCCTGGGAAGACTTGTAAACTTTAAATCCTGTTGATACATAATTGAGTGACATATATTTAAACTCTAGAGATTCTCTTTGTTTATTTGAGCTCATGAAAATAAATTTTATAACACAGGACATGATTAAGGACTTTTTAGGAAGGAACTCTTCAGTGTGTGTGTGTGTGTGTGTGTGTGTGAGAGAGACTGTTTCTGTTAGTGTGTGGGTGTGTCTGAGAGGGATGTACTTTTCTAAACACATTCTCAATCACACACATACACTCTGTCTCCCTGGCAGATAGGTCTGTAGGAGTGCCCCTTTCCATTCTCACCAAATGTTAAATCAGGTCACTAAAAGGATGTGTGTGTTATTAGTTCCTGTGTGTGTTTGTGTCTTAGAGAAACGTCCACGGGTTTTCAGCAATGATCCGATATTATCTCTGAGCAAGTACGTGATTCAGGGCACTTGGTGCCTTAAATGCTGCTGTAAGGTTGGATTTCTACGTACCGTCATTACGCAAATGGGAAAATGGCAAGAAAACAAACAAATGGGAAAACAGCATATTCCACTGGCCGGACATTCTGAGGGGCTTAATAGGGCTGATGACAGCTTTACTAAGCTCCTCATTGTAGGCTATTTTTGCTACTGATTCTTTTTTTTAAAGATTGGTATTGTGTTCGATTCCCACATATCGCCGCCCACAGGAATATACATTTCCTGAAGTAATAAACTGTATCTTCTGGGACTTGTCCCTGTGACGTACACTCACCGGCCACTTTATTAGGTACACCATGCTAGTAACGGGTTGGAGCCCCTTTTGCCTTCAGAACTGCCTCAATTCTTCGTGGCATAGATTCAACAAGGTGCTGGAAGCATTCCTCAGAGAGTTTGGTCCATATTGACATGATGGCATCACACAGTTGCCACAGATTTGTCGGCTGCACATCCATGATGCGAATCTCCCGTTCCACCACATCCCAAAGATGCTCTATTGGATTGAGATCTGGTGACTGTGGAGGCCATTTGAGTACAGTGAACTCATTGTCATGTTCAAGAAACCAGTCTGAGATGATTCCAGCTTTATGACATGGCGCATTATCCTGCTGAAAGTAGCCATCAGAAGTTGGGTACATTGTGGTCATAAAGGGATGGACATGGTCAGCAACAATACTGAGGTAGGCTGTAGCGTTGCAACGATGCTCAATTGGTACCAAGGGGCCCAAAGAGTGCCAAGAAAATATTCCCCACACCATTACACCACCACCACCAGCCTGAACCATTGATACAAGGCAGGATGGATCCATGCTTTCATGTTGTTGACGCCAAATTCTGACCCTACCATCCGAATGTCGCAGCAGAAATCGAGACTCATCAGACCAGGCAACGTTTTTCCAATCTTCTATTGTCCAATTTCGATGAGCTTGTGCAAATTGTAGCCTCAGTTTGCTGTTCTTAGCTGAAAGGAGTGGCACCCGGCGTGGTCTTCTGCTGCTGTAGCCCATCTGCCTCAAAGTTCGACGTACTGTGCGTTCAGAGATGCTCTTCTGCCTACCTTGGTTGTAACGGGTGGTTATTTGAGTCACTGTTGCCTTTCTATCAGCTCGAACCAGTCTGGCCATTCTCCTCTGACCTCTGGCATCAACAAGGCATTTCCGCCCACAGAACTGCCGCTCACTGGATATTTTTTCTTTTTCGGACCATTCTCTGTAAACCCTAGAGATGGTTGTGCGTGAAAATCCCAGTAGATCAGCAGTTTCTGAAATACTCAGACCAGCCCTTCTGGCACCAACAACCATGCCACGTTCAAAGTCACTCAAATCACCTTTCTTCCCCATACTGATGCTCGGTTTGAACTGCAGGAGATTGTCTTGACCATGTCTACATGCCTAAATGTACTGAGTTGCCGCCATGTGATTGGCTGATTAGAAATTAAGTGTTAACGAGCAGTTGGACAGGTGTACCTAATAAAGTGGCCGGTTAGTGTAGATCTGTAAATCAAAAAACCTTGTCATGTTTGATCAGAGCTTTGGTCATGAGCCAGAAGTTGGGGTTATTTTATGAGGGGGGGCTGAAAAGTTCATAGGCTGAAAAGTTCATAGTAGTCAAATTTGACCAAATGTTGTTTATTTTTCAACCACAGGGATGCAAGCACTGATGTAAGAAGTGTGTGGACTGAAGGGGAGACTATGTTGAAAAATAAACCACATTTGGTCAAATTTGACCACTATGAACTTTTCAGCCCCCCCCCTTGTATGCCTATTTATGATTTAATATTATATCGTATCCTGGAGAAAAGGTAGGGATAGCTGTTTCACTCAACTTTGAACATGTATATTTAATACCTAGTTTTTATACATCAGGACATAACTGCTTTATCCTCACCATTAGGGCTTGACCTTAAATCACTATCACAATTAATTGGCCCTTTGACATTGGTTTCATGTTTTTTTTCTGACAAGGGTTGTAATTAAGCAATATTACACAAGAGTGTGGTATCATATCACTCCATTGCAGTAGTAAATGAACATAATATAATGAAGAACACATTGAAAGGAGCCATTTGGAGTGTTTTTGGGCCTCTGATCAGGATGCCTCCTGGACGCCTCCCACTTGAGGTGTTTTGGGCACATCTCACTGGGAGGAGACCTCAGGGCAGACCCAGGATACGCTGGAGAGACTACGTCTCCCAGCTGTCCCGAAAACATCTTGGTATCCTCTGAAGAGTTGGAGCAGGTGGCCGGGGAAAGGGAAGTCTGGGTTTCTCTGCTTGAGCTGCTGCCTCTGTGACCCGGACCCCCAGAAAAGTGGTAGAAAATGGATGGATGGATGGATAATGAAGAACAGGCTTATTGTCATTTTACACACAAATTAAACCTTGTCCAGTGCAGAAGTCAGTGTTTGTTTACATGCTGTACCTTTTGAGCATTTATGGGTCATGTGACTCATGATGCCAGGTAATTGGCTTGTTAGCTGCTATGGTTACGTTACCGCCACATAGTGTTTATGAGTCTCTTATCGGGTTCTTAAATGCAGCCTTAGCTTGACTATTTTGTTGTTCATTTTCCACTGTAAAACGGATAGCCATTGGCAAGAAACAATGATTTGGCTTCAGGTATCTTCATGTTAGTTTCCATGCACTTCACTCACTTTTTCTTGGCATCTTCAGATACAGTAAAGAGTCATTTGTCACATATTATGTGGATGGAGACCACATTTCATTGGAAGCCGTTTTATTTTTTCTGCAGTGTTCTACTGCTTCCAAACAGCGTTAACTGCGCTGCTTCCATGCTTACATGATCGCACGCGTAACTCTGCGAGCACATCTTAAAGGGGCAGTACATGAAAAGCTTTCTATACACATACACACAACAGGGAGAGAGGAAAAACTGAAAGAAACTGACATGAGCAAGATTACGTCAGTTTTACATCCTGAGCATCCATTTCTGTTTTATTTCATTTAATTGCTCAGCCCTACTCGGCATAACTGTTTTATTTGTAATACTGATAGAACAATAATCTTTAGATATACATTAATGGAGACAAGACACATGTCTGCTATTAATATTCCTCTAACTATGATTTTTTTTTTTTATCCCCCCGGTCGAAGCCCAAAGGGGTCAAAGAGTCCTAGCCCTTTGGGCGAAGACCGAAGGGGGATTACGTTATGAGCCAGTGAAATCAACTCCTCCTACAGTTTTGGTTCGATTGTTTTGAAACTTGGTACCATGGTTTCATATATACTGAGGATGCGCATATTGCAATTTGGTTCTGATCGGATGATTTTTGTGGGAATTGTAGCCCCTGACCTATGACCTCCCGTTTCACCTCACTTCATAGACAACTGTCTTGTGAAATCAACTCCTCCTACAGTTTTGTTCCGATTGTTTTGAAACTTGGTACCATGATTTGAGATACTCTGATGATCTGCATATTACAATTTCACTCTCATTGGATGACCTTGAAATCAGGTCAGGTTTTTCCCTAAATCTTCTAAACACAATAAGGACTGAAAGAAATGATGTAGGCTTTTGAAATCGATAAAGGAGTTGTTTCACATCTTGGACGACTTACACCCTCACCTAACTATGGGTTTGGGGTCAAGGGGTCAAAGGTCAAAGTTAACATTGCAGTTGCACTATGGTAAATGCTACATTTACTATTACTATAAAACGAGAAAAGCTAGGGCCACCAAACCTGGCATACAGGTTCACTTTGGAATCCTGACCTCTGACTATGGGTTTGGGGTCAAAGGCCAAAGTTAGCATTCCATTTGTACTATTACTATAAAACGAGTAAAGCTAGGGCCATCAAACCTGGTCCACAGGTTCACCTTGGGATCGTGACCCCAGACTATGGGTTTGGGGTCAAGGGATCAAGGTTAAAGGCCAAATGTCACGTAACAGGGTACTTTAAATGTCTTGAAACTAGATATAAAAGGGAACCGATCCGTTCGGGTCTTGGTGCATATGCTTCAGTAACATCGGAATATTCGTTAATTTAAAACTGCCGCGCTTGGCCTGACACGGCCCCTGGAATCGCCTGGGGAAGAAGGCGGAAGTGACGAAATAGATTGTACCCTAGTTTGATGCTTGGGGTATTTCGATTGATTGTTTATATGGAGACTGGAAGGTTGAAGTGAGCAACAAGAAAGAAAAAATTGGATATTTCACCCATACCTTAAAACGGGACTATCAGGGACAGCTGGGTAATAGGGGACATTTCTCTGGGAAATGTTTTCATACCTGTCAAGTGAGACATTTTCGCCGTATTTTAATACCGTAAAACGCAGCTATAACGGACGGCGGAGTAATAAGGGACACTTTTCTGGGAAATGTTTTAAATGTAATTCGTGTTGTCAAATATTTTAAGGATTCATGGATATTTGACAATAACAACACAACTCAGCGTCCGGCGCAAAATAAAAAAAAAAGCAGAATTCTGTATTTGTAAGGCGATTCCTCTCTGTTCCGCAGCCCAGCTGAAAGTGTTAAACCATTATCCTAATGACTTCTCATTGTAGTGAGAATAGCTCCCGCTGAGCGATCTGCCCGCCCCGACAATCAGACTAATGATTGAGTCCACACTTCTCAGTGTAGTGCGAACAGCTCAGGCTGAGCGATCTGCCAGCCCCATAGCTGTGGGGGATCACACACAGGACGTGCTCCTCAACGCACTCAATTTTTTTTCCCGTAGATTTTTCTTTTGGGCGTACAGAAATGGCAATATGCCCGTTTTTGCTAAAATTGCATTTTCCCCATATTTTCCTTAAAATATTTGACAATAACAACACGAATTACATTTAAAACATTTCCCAGAAAAGTGTCCCTTATTACTCCGCCGTCCCTTATAGCCACGTTTCACGGTATTAAAATACGGCGAAAACATCTCACTTGACAGGTATGAAAACATTTCCCAGAGAAATGTCCATTATTTCTCTGCCGTCCCTTATAGCCGCGTTTCACGGTATTAAAATACGGCGAAAACGTCTCACTTGACAGGTATGCGCCTCCATTTTCATATTGATCTGGTCAATTTCTTGACAGCAGCGGCTCTCCTCCACTGTAATAATAATGGCTTCCGAAAAATCAATATTTATGGGGCGCCCTCGACAGACCCCCTTCGGCTTCCCAATTCTGGAGGCGATTAATGTCCAGTTCAATGACATTTTCCACTGGTTCTGCTCTCTGGTCGTCGTTGGAACTGTTGTCATCAGACAAAGCATCTGATTCCGTCTCGGACGGCTCGAACCTGTAAGGTTCTATGCCTCTGTCACTGTCTGAACCACTGACAAAAAAAAAGACAAAACTAAACTAATTTGTTCACAATTGCTGTCACTTTCCGTCATGATTGTCCAATGTTGATAAGTGTGAATGTGGATAGGCAGGGCAGCCAGGGTACAACTTGTGACGTCAAAAACATGGGCGTGGTCTGGACTGGCTGTCACAAGCCAGCAAGCAAGGTGGGACCTTCACCTGGTGTATTTTGTGCAATTATGTAAATACAGGTGGGTGATATGGTCTCCGGTATGAATATTTGGTTTAAGCTATGTGTATTTTATCTAAATTCGTTGTCATTTAGAAAAAAAAATTACGTGACATTTGGCCTTTAACATTCTTTATGCCATATTACTATATAACAAGTAAAGTTAGGGTCACCAAACTTGGTACACAGGTTCACCCTGTGACCCTGAAGTGTGACTGGTTTTGGGATCCCACGGTCAAAGGCCAACATCAACATGACTTATAAACTATATCTCAGCAGCAAAGAAAGCTAGGGTCACCAAACCTGGTACACAGGTTCACTCTGAGACAGTAACCTCTGACTACAGGTTTGGGGTCAAAAGGTCAAAGGTCAAGGTTGGCACTCCCTATGATCTCTTTCTATTGAACATGTAAATCTCTCTAGGGTCACCATACTTGCTACACAGATTCACCTCAGGTTGCTGCTCCACAACTATGGGTTGTATACTTTGTTGTATATTTGTGGATTGTGGGCTTATCATAATTTGATTCTGCCACAGTAATTATATTGAAAAGTTGAAAACTGCTCTCTGTCAGTAAGTATTAGGATTGTCAAAAAAAATGGAGGCGGGGGATATTGCACTTGCCTCAGAGTGCTCTTGTTTTTAAATCAAATTTTAATGTTGTTTGGTTCAGTCACTTCCTATGCAAATTTCTGATTTCCTATACCCCACCAACTCATTTATAAATTCTCTGAAATGCTCCTCATGCTTAGGTGTTGTGAGTTACGTTGACAGCAGGTATTACAAATATTCTTGGTATGAAAGTCCCTCCTACTGACCAAAGCTGTTTGTCAGCTACAGGTCGGAATGTTTTATTCAATCCAGACTGTGTTGTTTCCTCTCATTCATGTTGTCCTTGACTTTGAGGAGACACACTGTAGAGGTTATCTGCCCTTGTCACTGCAAGCCTTCTCTTAACTTTTGGAAAGGCTATTTTAAACAACACTCCCCATTCCTATTAGAAATTAAAAACACACAGCAACTTATTATTATTATATTATTATGAAACATTTGCAGTTCTTCACTTTTTTTTAGTTTAGCTTATGCTATTAAGTTGAGTTCATTTATTTTCTTGTAATCACACACTTCACGCTGTTGTGGTTCTTTGGGGCACATAGCAGTAGCACATAGCATGTAATTCTACAGCTGTGAGAGACAAATTTGTCTCAATACGTGGGAAGGGATATTTAAGTAATCATCAGCCAAAATGAAGGCTACAATTGTCCTTAAAATGATGATCAGTCATTAAATCTGTCATAGGTCTTTAAAATACAGATATGATAGGCATGATAGATGTATTTTCTTGTGTTGTGGGGTGAAATTCTTGTATTAAACTTTGTGTATTTGTAATTTCCCCCTTTTTGTATTTTAACATGATATAATGTGAAGTCAATAATAACTAATTTTCCAAAAAATATGTTTGTGAATTTGCAGCTTTTTTTCTCTTGAATTTGTAACTTTCTTGGAAATTTGTGATTTTAAAAAATTGCTTTTCACCCTTTTTTCCTCATTGCTCTTACCCACAAGCAAGCACTTTATGTAGCTTTAATGTCATCAACCAGTGATGATAGTAATCTAGGCAAGTGTAAATGTAATATTAACTGGATTGATGTTTTAATATTGAAACAGTTTTAGTTCCAGTAAAATGATGAAAAAGACTAATGTGGCTACGTGGTCACATCAAAAAAAGTTTTAAAAAGCCTTTCAGAAAACATGAAAAATTAAGAATTAGGAAAAGGAATTAGGAAAACTTTCTTCATGACTGTGTATTCTTCATTTATAAGTCAAGAAGCTTTTAGAAGCTTTTTGAAGTGTCCACATGCTGATAATCTAGTAAATCTCCCTTCAGCTCTGTATTGCAGTGTCAGTGGTTGTTCGCACAACAGTTTGACTGAGACGGGAGAAAAAGAATTTGCACCCACATGCAGCCATTACAGGGGGAAAAATGTACCAGCATGGATCCACAGACAGATGTACTGTACCAGGCCATTTTGGGCATGTTTATAGCTCATGCTGGTGAAGCTAAAAGGAGGTAATGTGATGACGAGGCGTCTGGCCACATTTCATGTGATGCACTACTCCTCTGAGGCAATTGCCCTGATAGTCTCCAAACTCACTCACAGTGATCCTCAGGTGGGTCTGCATCCAGGTTGTGTTCAAGATCAAGATACGTATATGACCAGGAGGTTTGGGCACTCTTGGGGTGATTTCATCAGGCCAGAATGAGCTACTCCATCACTGATGGTCTTTTTTATATACACCACTCACAAAAATTTCAGGATGCACCTAAAATGCGCTATAACCTTTTACATGTGAACTTAATTTGACCTTCTCTAACCTTTTAAATGCACTTGTCCAACTGTTCATTGTTTCAGTACTTTCTGCATAACTTGCTGTTCTCTAACAAGGTGCTTAACGGCAAAATTCACAACAGGTGTTTGATCCATGAATCAAACAATAAATTTTCAGTTCAATTAGAATTGGTATTTAAACAGTCCTCTTCATCAGCTGTTCACATTTTGACATCATGAGACCAAGACCAAACCTAACAATTGATTAACAGTACCTCGCCATTGTGAGGCTTCAAACAGGATGTTCTCAGAGGGAAGTGGCCACTGAGCTTAGAGTGTCACAAAGTGTGATCAGCAGGTTGCAACAGAGGTACAGAGACTGGAAGAGTCACAGAAAGGCATAGAAGTGGACGTCCTTTGGCCACATCCCACGCTGATGACTGTTTCATTGTGAACAGTGCCCTGTGGAACCGAATGATGAATGCTGCTCAATTCCAAGCACATTTAAGGGAGGTGAGAGGCACCTAAGTGTCATGTTAGACCATTCAAAACCATTTACATCAGTGTGGTCTGCGTGCTAGACGACTTGCAAGGGTACCTGACCACACCACCAGGCACAGGTGTCATCATCTTGCATGGGCCAGGGAGCATTTATGCTGGACAAGGGACCAGTGGGCCTCACTGCCATTCTCTGATGAAAGTCGATTCACATTGAGCAGAAATGATGGCCACCAACGATGTTGGAAATGTCAAGGAGAGCGCTGTGCGTCAGTCACTGTTGTCACCAGACAAACCTTTGGTGGTAGCGGTGTTACAGTCTGGGCAGGTGTGTCTAGTCAATCCAGAACTGCCCTACACCTTGTGAATGGTTCAGCGACAAGCCAATACTGCCTGAATAAAATCATTAATCCAGTCATTGTGCCCCTGCATGAACAACACAGGCCTAAATTCATCTTCATCGACAACAATGCTCCAGCTCATCGAGGTTGTATCATTAGGGAACAGCTGCTGGAGGCTGGGGTACCTCAAATGGAGTGGTTTGCACTTTCTCCAGACCTGAATCCCATAGAAAACCTATGGGATCAGCTCAGTCACTGTGTAGAGACTCGTAACCCTGTACCCCACAACCTCAATGACCCGAGGGCCGCCCTTCAAGAAGTGTGGAATGCCATGCTTCAGCAGATAGTAAGTCGACTTGTTAAAAGCATGAAACGTTGTTGTTAAGCTGTAATTGATGCTCAAGGGCACATGACAAGTTATTGAGACATTGACATTTTTTGTTGTATACACACCACTGTTGTTGGCATTTGTTTCAATAAGTTGTTTGAGATGAGGAAATCACCACTGCATGCTTCAACTTAAATGCCCTACTTGCATGAACTTTTTACATTTTCCAAAAATTTCACCCAAAAGCCAAATATCCCTAACTTTTTGTGAGTAGTGTATATCGTTCTCGAGATATAAGATTACTTACATCGGGATATGAAATTTTGGTCATAGCGCATAGCCCTATTTGGTTTGAATATTTGATAATCTGGAGGAGTCTTCAGTCATCATAGAAAAGGATTACAAGTGATTTTTTTTTTAAGTCACGTGACGTAGGATTGTGGAGCAGCTGGTGCAAAGCTGGATTTAAAATTTTCTTTTTGTTTGCTGCCTCCTCCACATTGGAGGTATTTTCGGGAGATCCTTTGATCTGTAAATCCTCCTAGGTTATGCATTCTTCCAACCAACTACAAACACATTAAGCTTAAAGTTTAATAGACATGGGTCAGAGTTTTTCTGTAGAGACTGGCTGAAATCTACTGGAAATTGATTGCTTTGATGACACCTTTCTCCAGTAACCCCATACTGGTGAAACAGTCACTCCAGAAAAAAGATTTTGCTCTGGAACCTGGTTTCAACCTTTACACTTCCACACTTCTGAAATCTTGGTGCCGTATGCATGAACAGCTGAGCCGTAAAAACATCTTGTCAGTTTGGAGTTGAAAAACGGTTTTGTCTGTATACCCCCGCCATTCTAGAGGAGGGATAATTCACAAATAATGGATACTTGGATTTCCCAAACTGTTATTTGGGATATATTATCACAACAGAACAATATTTCTCACAGTTTCAATTAATTTGATTATAGTACTTGTATAACCCCTCACAAAAAACAAAAGCACTATGTATTAATATTCTCTGAGAAGTTTATTGAATTTACACAATATATTAATATTATATTAATGCCCCATTATATTTGGCAATATAAAAGATGCACAGATAACCCAGAGTTGTCTGATATGTTTACAGTTATACCTCAACTAATACAAGCACTTCTATTTGTTTATTCTCTATTATATTAAGTATACAAAATGTACCAGAAGTGAGCAGTTTTATATGGAAAGCATCATGAAAAATGAACTTGTGCAATTATTTGTACATTGACAAATAGGTCTTACTATTAATTTTTCAAAAACAAATTGAAAAATTCTTAGCTATGTAATACAGTTATTTGCAAAGTAAATTGTTTACTTGTTTTCTTGTGAAAATATACATGGTACAATAACTCACTGACTGTGGCTGTGTATGAAATCATCCACTCATTCCTAACCACCTTCTCCCTATATTGGAAACTTAAACATAGAGGACAATACCGTGAACTCAAAAGAATGCTAAAAAACTGAGATTTTGGACTGTGCTTAGCTTATTTTCTCAGTTCTGTCAATTACATTATTACAGTGGGACAGGAAAAGGTAACAAATTAATGGTGATTTAAAAGTAAACACCAATATGTATTTCAGAGTAAATGTATAATATAGCCAATCCACCTTATTCCTAGCCCCCATGATGCCTTGCGTGAATTATGGGCGCAACTTCTGGTACTAGTTTAGAATGTGTAGTTATCACTGAAACGGGACACTTTTCCTTGTTAAAAAACAATGACTTCGGCATCAAAAATGCGGGAACACGGCCTTTTGCACCTCAAAGAGAGTAATATAATCATACCACTTGCCACGACTATCGAGGGATAGGAAGATGACCTTAAAAAGTGGCCTGGCAGATGGTAGCTCTGTTAGTTAGTGCCGCTGCTAAGATGCTAACGCTGTAAACAAATAAAAGCTCTGAGATATATCAATGTCTCCACTGCAATAACGTCGGCTGCATTTTGTTAAAAGATGTTGGACATAATCAAATTTACCTTAGAGCAGACGTAGAATCTAGTCAGAGCCACAAAGAACCACAACACCATGCTTAGGTGTTTTAATGTCAAAATTAAAATGCTCATGCTGCTGTCATGCTATGAATGCTTGTTATTTAACTTAACACGTACAGACATTTTCTGACAATTGTTCAAAATTTTATTGATCTATATTTCGTGATAATTTAAAAATTAATGCATACTGAAGCTGCTGATATCAAGTAGTCCATATCATTCCAATGCAGTGCAACAAATGCAAAAAAAACCCAAAACTATTTGATCTTTCTTAAATCGTTGAGCCTTAGGAAGCAAACTGTTACTATTTTTTTTATTTATTATTTTACTTCATGCAGCCTTGCACCTGGTGTCATGTATAAACGTCAGCTCTGTGACATTCATACGAGTGAAAACATACCTGCTGCTCTTGCCTGTACCACCGATCACACCAACAATCCTTTTTAGTTTTTGGTGCATGATCTTCTCATTGCTGTTGAAGCCACACATTTAGCTGTGCTTATTTGTGAGGAGCCTCACACCATGAACAGCAGCAAGTACCAGAACTGTGCAAAAACATTCAAAAATATAAAAACTACAAGTGCTGAAATTATCTGCCACTTGAGTGCAAAACAGGTATGTGGACTATACATTAAAACAAATTTGAAACACTTTAAAAACACCATTTTAAATGCCCCACTATTCCACTTGCTGACTGATTTAATACTAGTTCAGCCAAAATCGGAAGTTGCCCCCATAATCGTTTCTCCAGCAGCGCCCTCAGGAATAAGGTGGATAGATTTTACTGTATTAATAAATAAATGTACTCTGAGGCTGTTTATGTTGGCATGGAGGCTCTCCTCTCTCATCACTCTTTGCAAATTTAGTGACCATCATTTGGACACTACTTTTCATGATGCGTTGTGGGATACTTTTGAGTGTTCCATGTAGGGGTTAATTTATGATTGCTAGATTTTCAGGCACCTCTAGAAATGAGAAACACCCTAGAGCAGGGAATGATTTTGTCACAGCATGTCTTTTCTTAGCCATTGTCAGATGTCATTTTTACTCATTTCTGTATGTCAGTCATGAAGCTTACTGAAGATTCTTCTGCTTTCCTTGTTTGTTTACCAGCTTATCTTAAAGATATGGAATTAATATAATATCAATAATATAAGATTGGAGACAAATATGAGGTATTCTGGTGTTACAATTTCAACATGCTTCATTTTTTCCAATTTCTAATTGTGGAGGAGACAATTTAACAAGTTTATATTTAACAAAATAGGTCAAGTTCCAGCTTGAGTTATTTTTTTAGAAGTATATTTTGCTTTAAACAGTTCTAATTGCTAGATTTAATAGATAATAATTAGCTCACCCAAGAGTACATGAAACATCATATGGCATTTGAATGTGTCTGTCACAATATAGTTGCTTTATGCAATAATTTTAGTTGTAACTTTTTTACATTTAGCTGCAAAATAACTCTGAGATCTTTATTCACAGTGGGAGCTATCAACTAAAATTGCTAGGAAAATGAGTTATGGCAGAGTCTGAGGGAATGCCTTGTTTCCGTGAGAGTCATATAGCAGACACCCAGGTGGAATAAAATATGAGAACACAGGTTTGTCCTTGAAGCAGTTTTACTCCTTGTCTTTTTTGATGTGTGGTCTTATGGTTCAACAAGGGGACTCCACATATTCGTTGTCCAGACGTGGGTGAAAAGGTGATGCCAATGGGCGACTGATGATTATAACTGGAGGTGCAAGGCAGTCGTCATGACGGTGTAAAATGTTCCAGATGAGCATGGCTGCAGCCATTGTGGCCAGCAAGCAAGCAGCTATGTTGACATAGCAGGAATAGGACAGGTGGGTGTAGGGCCCAATTCTGTAGAAAGTCACAAGTCCAATCACCAGCACAAAACCTGCATGGGAGCACAGACAGAAATTAACTGGTAGTCAGAGGTAATTTTCATTGACCAACACCACAATATACAGTGGGAGAAATAAGTACTGAACACGTCAACATTTTTTTCATTAAACATCTATAAATGGATGGAATCTCTCTGTGTGTGTGTGTGTGTGTGTGTGTGTGTGTGTGTGTGTGTGTGTCTGTCTGTCTGTCTGTCTGTCTGTCTGTCTGCCTGTCTGTTCCACGCATATCCCTTGTACCGTTCGTCAGATTGACCTAAGATTTTATATACATTTTGCTGAGGTTGTGAGGGTGTGCATCCTCGAGTATGGAGTTGTTCAGTCAAAATATGTAACTTTTATCAATAAACGTTTAGTTTAGAGAGGAAAGTCTGACCGCTGGTTGAACCTCGGATTCAGGAGGAGCAATGTGGTTTTCGTCCAGGCCGTAGCCACATCGGACCAGCTCTTTGCCCTCTCGAGGGTTCGTAGGAGTTTGCCCAACCAGTCCAAATGTGTATTGTGGACTTGGAGAAAGCATTTGACCACGTCCCTCGTGGTCTCTTGTAGGGGGTGCTGTGGGAGTATGGGGTATCGGGCTTGTTGTTATGACCTTTCCGTGAGAGTCACATAGCAGACACCCAGCTGGAATAAAATATGAGAACACAGGTTTGTCCTTGAAGCAGTTTTACTCCTTGTCTTTTTTGACGTGTGGTCTTATGGTTCAACAAGGGGACTCCACATATTCGTTGTCCAGACGTGGGTGAAAAGGTGATGCCAATGGGCGACTGATGAGGTCCCTATACGATCGTTGCAAGAGTTTGGTTCGTATTGCCAACACCCAGTCATACTTGTTTCCAGTGAGAGCTGGACTCCACCAGGGCCGCCCTTTGTCACCGATCCTGTTCATAAGTTCTATGGACATGATATCTAGGCGCAGCCAAGGATTGGAGGGTGTCATGCTCAGTGACCACAGAATCTCATCTTTGCTGTTTGAGGATGATGTTGTCCTCTTGGCTTCATCAAGCAATGACCTACAGGCCTTGCTTGGATGGTTTGCTATTGAGTGCGAAGCGGCTGGGATGAGAATCAGCACCTCCAAGTCCATTGTCCTCTCCAGGTTGGGGACAAGCTCCTGTCCCAAGTGGAGGAGTTTAAGTTTCTCAGGGTCTCATTCATGAGTGAGGGGAGAATGGAGCGAGAGATTGACAGACTGATTGGAACAGCCTCTGTCTGCAGTGATGCGGCCATTGTGCCGGTCTGTTGTGGTGAAGAGGAAGCTGAACTCTAAAGCAAAGCTGTCGATTTACCAGTCAGTCTATGTTCCTTCCCTCACCTATGGTCATGAGCTTTGGGTAATGACTAAAAGAATAAGGTTGCGGATACAAGCGGCTGAAATGAGCTTTCTCCATAGGATTGGTGGACTCATCCTTAGAGATAGGGTGAGGAGCTCAGTCATCTGGGAGAAGCTCAGAATAGAACCGCTGCTTCTCCATATCGAAAAGAGCCAGTTGAGGTGGTTTGGGCACATCCTACTGGGAGAAGACCTCGGGGCAGACCCAGCACACACTGGAGAGACTACGTCTCCTAGCTGGCCTGGGAGTGTCTTGGTATCTTCTCTGAAGAGCTGGAGCAGGTGGCTGGGGAGAGGGAAGTCTGGACTTCTCTGCTTGAACTGCTGTCTCCGTGACCCAGACCTCCGGAAAAGCGGTAGAAGATGGATGGATGGATGGATGGAAAAGTTTAGTCATCGCTCTTTTCTCATGCTCTGGCTTCTACAGGTGTAGGCAGGGTTTTGCAGTGACTCCGTACTGATTGGATAATACGCAACATCATGGTATCAGTAACCACAGCACACCACGAGCAAAACAAGAAAGTGAAAAGCGACAATTTGACTTGAAAAAGATAATACTGAAGATCTAATGCTTAAAAAAATTATACCATAAAGTTGCCATGATTGTGTAGGTTTAAAGGATAATTTGACATATGTGGAGAACATGAGGCGTGTGAGCAGACTGGGCAGAGTGTCAGCGGGGACCTGGGTCTGACAAAGAACACGAGGACAACAGAACATGCTGGGAGAAGCAGCAGCCCGACCGGGCAGACCACAGTCCTTCGCGAGGAGGCATGCCCAGCCTGCCCAGTCAGTGGTAGACGGTAGTCCTTGTGTCTGCTTCACCCGTGTGGAACCACTGTACTTTGCAGGACCGCGAGTCCCCCCTCCCGTGTGAGTATCTAAAAATTAAAAACTTATTCATAATACCACCATGATTGTGTAGCGGAATGACTTAACGACCAAACACAGGACACAAAAATGTCCGAAATAACAAAATAAATCATTTTTAGTTAAATACAGTGGGGTGAAAAAGCATTTGCCCCCTTCCTGATTTCTCATTTTTTTGTATGTTTGTCACACTTAAATGTTTCTGATCATCAAACAAATTTAAATATTAGACAAAGACAACACAAGTAAACACAAAATACAGTTTTTAATTGAAGGTGTTTATGATTAAGGGGGAAAAAAATCCAAACCTACATGGCCCTGTGTGGAAAAAGTGATTGCCCCCTAAACCTAATAACTGGTTGGTCCACCCTTAGCAGCAACAACTGCAATCAAGCGTTTGCAATAACTGGCAATGAGTCTTTTACAGCGCTATGGAGGAATTTCAGCCTACTTATCTTTGCAGAATTGTTGTAATTCAGCTACATTGGAGGGTTTTCGAGCATACACCGCCTTTTTAAGGTCATGCCTCTGCATCTCAATCGGATTCAGGTCAGGACTTTAATTAGGCCACTCCAAAGTCTTCATTTTGTTTTTCTTAAGCCATTCAGAGGTGGACTTGCTGGTTTGTTTTCGATCCTTGTCCTGCTGCAGAACACAAGTGCGCTTCAACTTGAGGTCACGAACAGATGGCCGGACGTTCTCCTTCAGGACTTTTTGGTAGACAGCAGAATTCATGGTTCCATTTACCACAGCAAGTCTTCCAGGTCCTGAAGAAGCAAAACAGCCCCAGACCATCACACTACCACCACCATATTTTACTATTGGTATGATGTTCCTTTTCTGAAATTCTTTGTTACTTTTACGCCGGATGTAATGGGACACACACCTTCCAAAAAGTTCAACGTTTGTCTCATCAGTCCACAGAATATTTTCTCCAAAGTCTTGGGAATCATCAAGATGTTTTCTGGCAAAACTGAGACGAGCCTTTATGTTCTTTTTGCTCAACAGTGTTTTTCATCTTGGAACTCTGCCATGCAGGCCATTTTTGCCCAGTCTCTCTCTTACGGTGGAGTCATGAACACTGACCTTAACTGAGGCAAGTGAGGCCTGCAGTTCTTTGCATGTTGTTGTGGGGTCTTTTGTGACCTCTTGCATGAGTCGTTGCTGCGCTCTTGGGGTAATTTTGGTCGGCCGGCCACTCCTGGGAAGGTTCACCACTGTTCCATGTTTTCGCCATTAGTGGATAATGACTCTCACTGTGGTTCGCTTCCCAAAGCTTTAGAAATGGCTAGAAAATTGAACTCAGCTTTTCAAAGATGTTATAAACCACAGTTACTTTATGTCTTAACGGGGGGCAATCACTTTTTCACACAGGGCAATGCAGGTTTGGATTTTTTTTTAACCCTTAATAATAAACACCTTCAATTAAAAACTGCATTATGTGTTTACTTGTGTTATCTTTGTCTAATAATTAAATTTGTTTGATGATCTGAAACACTTAAGTGTGACAAACATACAAAAAAATGAGACATCAGGAAGGGGGCAAACACTTTTTCACACTACTGTATTTACTGACAAATGGGCAGCACTGATGCAACAGTTGCTGTCAAATGGGTCCTTCTGCTGTGTATAATAATGTTGGGTGTTTTGTAGTTAATTCGGTTGATTTACAGTTTTAAAAAACCTTTTAATAACAAAATATTGCTAAAATATAAAATGATGCACTACAATGGGTCTCAAATATTTGTAGATGTGTCCTGTTACAGTACTACATGCGTTTAGTGATGATACACAGAAGAAATTCAATATTACACTTGACTCCTTCACTGAACAGTGATATAAACTAAAATAATTATAATGATGACTGAACAACTCCCATTCCCTAAAGTGCAAGATACACTATTATCTTGAATTTACGTAAGTGATAAAAGATCACACATATAAGTGATCTGACAAACAAATCAACATGGGATCTGAAACAGTCGCTGATATTGGATGTCCCATTCATTTTCAAATATTTGGTGTTCTGTAATTAATATTTGCACAATCAAATAAATCTTAGTGTTATTTACTCCCTTTTATATTTGTCAAAGTTGAATATGTGACTGCCAACATATAGACACCTCTTTGTATTCCACTTTCAAACAGCCTACACTCGGTCCTGTAAAGCCTAAGTGGGATGCCTGTTTCAGACAGGAATACTTGCGTTCTACGGGCAATACACTAGTATTTCTGATGGAGCCACTGACCTGAGATTTTTACCAGATATCAGCAACAACCCAAGTAATTCATACATACAAAGAAATAAAGGCAACTGTGTTCACAAAACAAGTTATATTTAATTAAGTGGAATGACACAAGAAATAAGTATTGAACACGTGAAAAAAAAAATGGAGTAGTGGCCTAGTTGGTAGAGCATTTGCCCCACACCCGGGAGGCCGGGGTTCAAATCCCGGCCAGGTCATACCAAAGACAATATAAAAAATGGTACTTTCCGCCTTTTAGCTTGGTGCTCAGCATAATAGAATGGGGAAAGGAAAGTTAGGCACAGAGCTACCAGAGGACTGATCCCCCACTGTTGCTTTCACTGCTTACAGTAGCTGTGTGACCTAGGGTCAGAGAAACGGAGATAGGCACCACCTCTATACACCACATGGTGTCCCACATGCTGTGGAAGGGAATTACTGTAACTAACATGAAAAAGAGGTGCAAAAAGGCATAGAAAGCCAAGAAACCAGCTGAAATCCATCAGAATTTAGGAAGCCATCCCATCCCCCATCAGTGCAAATTAATTTCAGCTGGTTAAGTCCTGACTGGTAACCTTTAAAAAGGTCTGTGAATATCAGATTGTCACACCACAAAGAACTCTTGATGGGTAGACGCAAAGAGCTCTCTCTAGCTGTTTGCAACCTTATTGTGCTGTTTCATCCCATCTAGCAACAATGCTCTGCACTGTGTGTGTTTATATATTTACATATTTATTCCATCTAGCTACAATGCTCAGCACTGGGTGTGTTTATATATTTATATATCTACATATTATTCCATCTAGCTACATTGCTCCGCACTGTGTGTGTTTATATACTTGCATATTTATTCCACCTAGCTGCAATGCTCCGTACTGTGGGTGTTTATATATTTACATATTTATTCCATCTAGCTACAATGCTCTGCACTGTGTGTTCATATATTCATATATTTATTCCATCCAGCTACAATGCTCTGCACTGTGTGTCTGTGTGTGTGTGTATATATATATATTTTATAGTAATACGTACATATGTATATTAGCTGCTCTTGCTTGCTTGTTTTTTTCTTGCCTTCTGATTGTTGCTCTGAGTGTTGCTATCCCTGTGCTGTTGCAATCCTGGAATTTCCCCGTTGTGGGACTAATAAAGGCTTATCTTATCTTATCTTATCTTATCTTATTGTTGCAAAACATAATGATGGCCTTGCTTACAGGTGCATTTCTAAACTGCTGAATGCTCCAGTGAGCACTGTTGGAGCCATCATTTGGAAGTGAAAAGAACATCACTTTACCATAAACTAGCTGCGACCAAGAGCTCTTCACAAGATTTCTGACAGAGGAGTCAAAAGAATTATCAGAAGAGTTATTCAAGAGCCAAAGACCACTCGTGGAGAGCTCCAGAAAGACCTGGAATTAACATGTACTGCTGTTTCAAAGAAAACAATTAGTAATGCACTCAACCAACACGGGCTCTATGCCCGCTCACCTCGCAAGACTCCATTGCTGAAGACAAAGCATGTTGAAGGTCATTTAAAGTTTGCTGCACAACATTTGGACAAGCCAGTAAAGTACTGGGAGAATATGGTCTGGTCAGATGAGACCAAAGTTGAACTTTTTGGATGCCACAACACACAGCATGTTTGAAGGAGAAATGGCACTGCACATCAGCCCAAAAACACCATGAGGAGCATCATGGTGGTTTTTTTTTGTTTTGTTTTTTTTTTGTTACTTATTTGTACCTGTAGGTAGATTTGGTTTGCAGTCTGGTGACAAGCCACCGGCTGCCGGTTGCTGCATGCGCGAGCGCCCTAAACCTACATGTTTTTGGTATGCGGGAGGAAACTGGAGAAATCCCGGAGTAAACCCACGCAACACGGGGAGACCATGCAAACTCCACACAGCTCACTGTTGGTCGGGGGCTGGGATCGAACCCACGATCTCATGATCCCCGCAGTCCCCCGGCCGAGGGTAAACTGTGCTGCCACAGTGCTAAACCACTGCGCCACCGTGCAGCCCAGGTGTTGGGGTATTTTTCAGCACATGATACATTCAGACTTCATATAAGTGAAAGAAAGATGAATGGACAAATGTACAGAGACATCCTTGATAAGAACCTGTTGCCATCTGCCAAGATGCTGAAGCTGAAACAAGGGTGGACATTTCAGCAAGACAATGATCCCAAACACAACAGCCGAGGAAACTCAACCGGCTCCAGAGAAGGAAAATAAAGCTGCTAGAATGGTCTAGTCAGTCACCTGATCTGAATCCAATTGAAAATCTGTGGAACGAACTGAAGATTAGAGTTCAAAGAAGACACCCACAGAACCTTCAAGATTTGAAGACTGTGTGGAAGAATGGGCTAAAATCACTCCTGAGCAATGTCTGCGCCTAGTTTTCTCCATACAGGAGGCATCTGGAAGTGGTTATTCCCAACAAAGGCTTTTCTACTAAATATTAAATGAATTTCACCAATTGTGTTCAATACTTATTCCCTGTGTCATTCTGCTTTATTAATTGTAGCTTATTTTGTGAACACAGTTGCCTTGATTTCTTTGTATGTATGGTTTACTTGGATTGTTACTGATATCTGGTGAAAATCTCAGGTCCATGGCTCCATCAGAAATATGTTTAATGAGAAAAATGTTGTTGTGTTCAATACTTATTTTCCCCACTGTAAAGTCATAGTGCAGAGTAATATTTTAGACTGCTCAAGAAATTAAAGTTTCTTGATAGGCTGTGGTCATGGGTGAGTAGTAATGGGTTACATTCTTTTCAAGGAACTTTTTTCACAAAATTATACTTTGAGTAGATTTATTATAATTAGTGCTTGGAATATTAATGCGTTAACGGAATTAATTACAGTAGTGCATTAATTGTTTGTTTTTTTTAAATTTACACATATTTACTCCCCCAGGGCACCTGTTAAAGCAGAACTCACGGCCCGGGTTTGGCACCCACCTGGACAATCTTTGGCATGGAACCCAATGAAGTCAGGAATTCCATGCACAAACTCCTCATTTTATTTAATTCTGGGTGTTCAAATCAGTTTGTTTGAGTATTGTTGTCACACTATGTGGATATTTGGACTGTAGATTATATTTAATTAGACATTGAAATGAGCAGCTGTGGTTAATGAATCTACAACAAGTTCAGTAGGCAAAATAGAAGTTAGCGTGAAGCTAGCTGCAGCCAGCCACAAAACTGTTCCCTCTTTTCTTTTGGTAAATGTTCAGTTTTTGGACTGCCTGTGGGTGTTCATAAAGTGCTAGAGCTAAACAAAGTGGCATCAACTCAGTTCACTCCAGTTGACTACCTTTTTTTTTTACATCAAAGTCAGATCATGGAGTGCAGAATAGCTCCTGAAAGTTAGCAGCAAGTGGACTCACCTCATCATCTTCATGGCATCATCATGGACTTACAGTAGAATGGACCATTTAAAGTCCAGGATTTTATATTATCAGCACGTTGGAATCAAATGGGCATGAGTAGTTTAGTATGTTTTTTTGAATATTTCCCACTGGATTAGTAAATTTAGGCAATGTTAGTATATTTCATATTAGGCTAGAATCCTGTGTGCAGTTGGCAACACTACATTAACCACCATCAGTTTATCATTTGTAATTCTCTTAATGCAGAAGTGCTCTCCATTTAGGAACCATTTAGTTCTGCAGTTATTTTCTTTCTGGCTTTGTAACATTTTCATCACAGTTAACTAATTAAGCAGTAATTAATCATGAGTGCCATGATTAATTATAGGAAGATGGGTGTGATTAATTATTTACACATTTTTAATTAATTCCAAGCACTAATGATTATCATATACTTTTGGAAAAAAACCTCCTACTGGGTTACCTTTGATTTTACTGATTTGAATTGAGTCAAAGTTCTATTTTTACCTCTGCCAAGCGAGGGCGGAGGTAATGTTTTTAGTGGCATTGGTTATTCTGGCTAAGGAAACTTTTTAATTGTTTTATAACATCATTTGGATCATATTAGATAGAACAATGAGCTATCTTATTCTAGTGCATCTAAAAATTAGAATGTCATGATTCATAATTTAATCCAAATAGTCATAATAATCAACACTTAAAAAAATCGAAATAGCTTGCTTTATATGTGATAATTATAGAAAATATTAAAGATTTAAAATAAATTCACAATGTTCTGATTTTTAGCTCCTTCTGGCAAAAACGAAAGGAACTAATCCGTCTGCTTGCCCGTGTATCTACGCATCTGGTCATCCACATTTTGCAAAAATTGCTACTTCTCCTAGGCAATTGCCCCGATGCTCACCACACTCACACACAGTGATCTTTAGGTGTGTCTGCATCTAAGTTGTGCTTCGACTGACACATCTAAGAGAAAGACCTCACAAGTTGGCAAGACTGAAGTCGCAAATTTACAAAAAAAATGTACAAATATAAAGCTTTGAATGTGCAAGGAAAAGTTGCAAATTTATCAGTAAAAATTGCAAATTTGTGTAATAAAGTTGCAGATGTATCACAAGAGTGGCATAGTTACAGTATAAGAAAAAAAGAGTACATTTATTAGAATGTCACAAATTTATAAGAAAATCACAGATTTAAGAGGAAAAACTCCTGCATTCATGAGAACAAAGTTGTATATTTTTGAGAGAAAAAAAGTCTCAAATTTGTGAGAAAATACATATTTATGAAATTTATAGAAAAAACTCTTAAACTGTCGAATATATTTGTTACTTGCTACTGTTTTTTTCTAGATACTTTATTACTGTTAAAAAGCTATTTTTTGATGATTACTTGTACTTGATAATATTATTATTATAAGGTATCACTGCTTTTACTTGAGTAAAATGTCTAGTCACTCGTCCCACCTCTGACCCTAATATGCCTTTTTTATTGAAGCATCACATTTCTAAAATTGAAAATGTCTTGTTTAATATTAAAATAATTCCTGATAACTGTGGGTATAAATACTGAACTGTCTGTCAGTGCAGTTGATGGTGGAAAAGGAAGAATCCGTACATGATGATATGATCAGTGTTATTTTAATTTATCCTGTGAACATTAGGATTTTAAAGATTCATAAATATTTTTCATAGTGGTTCGATAAGTAATATTGACCACTATATAGAACCTCCTTTCATTGAAACTAATATTTCAAAGGAATTATTACAGCAAGTATTTAAAACATCAAACTGGCTGAAATAGTACAATCTATCACAGTACCATCTATCACAGTACCAGAAATATTTTCATGGGTGTTGACAGATCGTTAAAATGTTGTAATTTTTTTTTTAGCAAAAATTAAGGCGTTAATTATTCAAAAAAAAAAAAAAGTCCATCAAGTCTACCTTTCACAGGTCTTAAAATATCTAGGATAGGATAAACATGATAGTTGGTTTTCTTGAGTCATGGGGTGAAATTCTTGCATTAAATGTTGTAAATTTGTAGTTACTGGTTTTTGCATTTCATTATAACAGTAAGTAATGGGATTTTTTTTCTCGTAAATATGCAACTTTTTCTCGTATAATTATTGACTTTTTTTTTGTTAATTTGCAACTTTTTCAGCTGTTTTCTTCTTGATTTCTTGTTGACCCCAGAAGGGCTGTTTGTCCTTTCAGCGCTACTGTAGTAATATGACTGCTTCTTAGTATAGAGAACATAAGTCACCCCCCCACCCCTCTACTTCCACATATGGGACCTTATTTCAAAAAAAAAAAAAAAAATCTCCATTGAAGTGAATGACGAGAGTAAAATGATCTTTTGATCCCGATTGAATTTTTCCATGAATTACACATATGGTGTTTGTCAGTTTAAAACGTTGTCTGTTGTTGTATAATAACAGAGTAATATTTTGTTTTTTGTGAAACGGCTTAGCAGATTACATCCCCTTGTCTCAGACTATCCACATCACCAAACACGATTATGGCAGTTACCCTCTCAAAGCTCACCTCCTGTTTTCTGACCGATGAAAGAAGGATCCAAAGAGGAGAAAGACACCACAAATGTATTTTGAGAACTGCAGCTGATCCAGAGGACTGTTACTTACTTCCTCCTGGGCGCTCTTTGAAAACAATGACATAACTTATGTGAGTCTATGTTTGTACTTTTTAATTTACATATTTTCACAACCTTATACCTTAACAGTTAGACCACAACCTACACCGTTATTTATGTGGAAAATTATCTTTTAAATTGACAGACATTATATGAGGGGGCTGAAAAGTTCATAGTGGTCAGATTTGATCAAATGTGGTTTATTTTTCAACTGCAGGGATGGAAGAAGTGCGTGGACTGAAGGGGAGGCTATGTTGAAAAATAAACCGCATTTGGCCAAATTTGACCACTGTGAACTTTTCAGCCTATGAACTTTTCAGCCCCCCCTTGTATGTGTAAACTTGTGGCAACATTCGATTAGGATCAAAAGATAATTCCTCTCTTGCCATTCATTTCAATGGAAATTTTTTTCCGATTTAAGGTCCCAAATGCGGAAGTAGAGAGGGCATGACTTAGGCTCTCTATTTATGGACCCGCCACAGAATAGTTACAAATGGCTCATTCTAAGAGAATAAAACTATAACATTTTACTTAGTAAAATGATTGGATAGTAATAGAAACATTTTTATTAATGCTAGTGCATACCTGTGCATGCCCGTAGAAACCAAGTATAAGCAAGTGTTTCTGCATGCCTGTAGAAAGCAGGTGTAAGCGAGCATGTCAGCACTCTTCTTCTTCTTTTAGATTTGATTGGCGGTTGGCAACCAGCTTACAGGTGCATTACCGCCACATACTTCACTCTATATCATCACTCTACATATCTTAGCCGTATCACTCTTCTTCTTCTTCTTTTAGATTTGATTGGTGGTTGGCAACCAGCTTACAGGTGCATTACTGCCACTGACTTGATTATTATCACTCTATATCTTTATATAAGGAGTTCTTGATCTGTGAAGATGTCATAGCATCTTTGATGACGTCATAGCAAGTCCTATGATCGTGAGTGATGACTGCCTTTGATCTTTGATGATGTCATAGTGAGTCCTATGATCTTTGATGATGGCATAGCGAGTCCTATGATGCCTGCATTTGATCTTTGATGATGTCGTAGAGAGTCCTGTGATCGTGAGTGATGCCTGCGTTTGATCTTTGATGTCATTGTGAGTCCTATGATCGTGAGTAATGCCTGCCTTTGATCTTTGATGAAGTCATAGCGAGTCCTATGATCATGAGTGATGCCTGCTTTGATCACACACAGACACACACACACAGATTTTCTTGAATCACTCTATATTATGGTGTCTATATGATGTCATATAGACATCATGTCAACATCATAGGCATAAAGGCTTATCTTACATCATAGGTACATCATAGGCGAATCCTATGATCGTTTACTAAACGATGGGTGTCAAACTCATTCCATGGAGGGCCAAGACCCTGCAGGTTTTACCTCCACCCAGTGTCTTCAGCAGGTGTTTTCATTGATCAGCAATCAGTGAGGGGAAATTCAGGGAAATCTCCTGTTGAAGACACTGGGTGGAGGTAAAACCTGCAGGGTCTTGGCCCTCCATGGAATGAGTTTGACACCCAGGGGTGTCCTATGGTTGCGAGTCCTATGGTTGTGACAGACATTTCTTGAATTTATATATAGAGTGATGTTCATTCTTTTTTTTCCTTGAAAGACCTTTGTTTCTGGTTACACACTGTCCTTTTTGTCATGAGCTGAGCACTTGAGGTTTCTGCCATGCTCAGTCTCATGGCTTTTCTCAATATTTGTATATCTGTTGTATTTTGTGACTTTTGGTTTTTGTATTTCTCGTACTGCTTCTTATTTTCCCGTTTATGTCATAGTTTTGTTACTCTTATTTTGTATTAGTTTGTATTTATTTCTCAGTCTGTATTTGTTGATATTTTGTTCTTTATATCCCTCACTGTTGTATTCTTCCTCTGGGTTGACAGCTGTCAGTGGCGCTTCCAGGTTTTTGCTCCCCTGTCAGCTGTCAGGCCCGGTCTCTCCCCTCTCATTGCTCCCAGCTGGTCCAAATTATTAATCATTGTTTCCTCCTGCCCACTCTGGTATCCACACCTGTTTTCTATTGTATTATGCCTTATTTAAGACCGCTGCTCCTTGTATTCCTTGCTGTGGTCTTAACTGATGTCTATACTTCCAGAAGTAAGTTTGACATTCTCTGTTTTCTCTTGGTTACCGGGTTTATCTCTTTGTGGCTTTTGAGTTATTTTGTGCACTTTATGTTTGTAATAAATCATCACAAGCTCACAGTCCAGTGTGTGGGTTTCCTTTCTGCCCTGGAGGGGCATTTATGACAGAAGACTGCAGCCAGTTTGTGACCAGTTTTTTGTGACCCAGCTGCTGTGGGTTTGTGCTTTTTTCCCTATTTTTCCAGAGCTGTCAGTCTGGTCCCTGACTGCTCAAGTTCTATGGGCGGGCATGCGTACCCGATGAGTCTGGGGTGTGAGGTTTGTAGGACACTGATGGAATTGGACGATCTCATCTCCAATGCTCACGGAGCTCTTACCTCAAAAGACACTCTCTGGTACCTGGGCCTCGTGGAGGCGGCTGCTCGCCGGTGCCCTCAGCTCATGCAGCATGCTGAGGGGGTAGAGAGGATCACACTGATGGCAGTGCTGCAAAGGGAGAACAGTGGTAGGGAGAGGAGCTCCCCGAAGAAGCAGAGGTCAGCGCCTGTGGGGAGGTGTCCCCGGTCCTCGGTAACACCGTCTCCTCACTCGCCTCCATCTTCACCTCCAGCTCCTGCTCCACCTGCTCCACGCCGCCGCCATCCAGCTCCAGACCATCAGAGGAACATCCCCACCTCTGAGGCAGCAGTTTTCTCTTCACCGAGGTCAAAGACTCCTGCAGCAGTCCCCTCTTCTGGGTTTTCTTCTCCAGCTGTTGCGTCAGCCTACTCCTCCGCTGCTGCTGCCTCTCCCTCCTCCTCGGTGATTCCTCCCACTGCTGAGGGGCCGGTCGCTTCTCCCTCGGCTCCGCCCATCTCCATGTCGGAAGTGGTGGCTCCTCCATGATCCACTGAGGGGCCCATGTCTACCGTAGCCACGGAGAGGGGTGACTCCAGACCAGCTGCAGCAGGAAACATTGTACCCCACGAACACAGGCAAGTGTCTTTTCATTTTCCAACATTTTATGATAATATGCCTTGTCTGATTCCCGGTAGTGAGGCTCAGTGTTTGCAGTCCCCTGAGGCCCCACCGCCTGCTGCAGCCAATAATTTCTCACCTGCCCTCTCTGTGTCTCCTCCTTTCCCCCCTGAGTGTCCGCCGGCCCCAGGATTGAGCCGCCGGACGCCGGAGGAGCCTGTGGCTCTGGAGGACCTGGTCTCAGCCCCACAGCCACAGTCTGGATGGAGGGAGAGCACTGCGACAAAGGTGAAGCCTGTACCGACGATGGAGCATCCCCTGGCCTCAGCAGAACAGGATCCAACACCAGCAGGAAGCCGACCTCCTGTGTCCACGTTGGGCAAGCCACCTGAATGGGTCACATCGCTGGGGGGTCCCGGGACTGCATTGACCGTCATGCCTGCTGCTGGGGCCGCCACAGCAGAGTCTGAGCTGGACCTCCAGAGGATCGGGCCCGAGACATCGTCGTCTGGATCGATGGAGTCCTGGGCGGCGGTGAGCTTGAGCTCAGGCAAGTGCTCTCCTTTGTTTTCATTGTTTCTGTGTTGGAGAGGTCTTGTCTGGCTCTTGGTGGGGAAAGCCAAGTGCAGCCATCAGCTGCACCTGCTCTCACCTCGCCAGGCTCCGCTGCTGCCGGTGACCCTGACCCTGTTTCTCTGTCTTTCCTGTCTGAGCTTTTTCCCAGGGTCACCGAGGATCGTCCAGCTTCACCAGAGGTCTCCGTGGGTCCAGCCTTGCTGCCCAAGATCACCGTGGGCCCAGCTCCTCCTACTGAGGTCATCACGGGTGCTCTATCCCAGCCTGGGACCTCCGTTGGTACTGCTCCCCCTCCGGATGAGGCCATTGCAGGTGCTCCGTCACAGCCCGGGGCCTCCGTGAGTGCTGCTTCCCTGTTAACTGAGGTTGTCGCAGCTGCTCCGTCCCACGCTGGGGCCTCCGTGGGTGCTGCTTCCCCCTTAACTGAGGTCATCGTGGGTGCTCCGTCTCAGCCCGGGACCTCCATGGGGTGCAGCTCCTCTTCACTCTGGGTCTCCGTGGGTGTGGTATCCCAGTCGGGGACTGTTGTGGGTGCTGCGCTCCAGTGTGGGTCCACTGTGGGCGTTACAGTCCAGCCCAGGGTCCACTGTGGGTGCAGCTATGGCCCAGCCCGGAGCCACAGCGGGTGCAACCTCGCTGCAGCCTGGAGCCACCGCGGGTGCAACTTTGCTGCAGCCCAGAGCCACTGTGGGTGCAGCTTTGCTCCAGCCTGGAGCCACCGTGGGTGCTACTGTGTCCCAGTCCAGTGCCACCAAAGGTGCTACAGACCAGTCTGAGGGTGTTGTGGTTCCCCCTCCTTTGCCTGATGCTGTTGTGGTTCCCCCTCCTCTGCCAGACGCCGTTGTGGTTCCCCTTCCTCTGCCCGAGGCCATCGTGGTTCCCTCTCCTCACCCTGACTCCTCCATCTGGCTCACCACTGGTTCTTTCCGTTGGGCAGCCGCCTCCTGGACCACCCTTTCTGTTCAGGTGGCTAAAGAACTCTGGCAGACCACCCAATAGACTGTGTCCCGTGGGGTTGGGTGGCCCACGTTCTCTGGTAGGCCACCTGACTCTTTCCATCATGCCATCTGCCGGGCCTGGGACTTTGGCCGCCCGCCTGAACTGTCCAGCTCGTTTGTCCGGGGGGCTTTGGTGGTTAGGGTTTTGCCTGGTGTGGGTCTTGAGCGGGGTTTTGTTTTGTTCCCTCCTAGCCTGTTCCCCCCACCACCCACCTGGGTCGGTTATTGTCATACTCCTTTTTTTTGGGGGGGGGGGGTCGGCTTCTTTTTTGATGTTCCCTGGGTTTCTGGTATCCACCCCTTGAGAGGGGGGCTCTATCATGAGCTGAGCACTGGAGGTTTCCGCCATGCTCAGTCTCATGGCTTTTCTCTATATTTGTATATTTGTTGTATTTTGTGGCTTTTGGTTTTTGTATTTCTCGTACTGTTTCTTATTTTCCTGTTTATGTCACAGTTTTGTTACTCTCTTATTTTGTATGAGTTTGTATTTATTTCTCAGTCTGTATTTGTTGATATTTTATTCTTTATATCCCTTACTGTTGTGTTCTCCCTCTGGGTTGACAGCTGTCAGTGGCGCTTCTGGATTTTTGCTCTGTGTGGGCGGTCAGGCCCGGTCTCTCCCCTCTCATTGCGCCCAGTTGGTCCAAATTATTAATCATTGTTTTCTCCTGCCCACTCTGGTATCCACACCTGTTTTCTATTGTATTATGCCTTATTTAAGACTGCTGCTCCATGTATTTCTTGCTGCGGTCTTGACTGATGTCTATACTTTCAGAAGTAAGTTTGACATTCTCTGTTTTCTCTTGGTTACCGGGTTTATCTCTTTGTCAGGGATGAGAATCCTCCACGGAATTCCTCGGATTTGATCATGTCTAGGGTCATTCTCGTGAATCGTCTAAATTCGAGGAGAAAATTTTAGGGGGGGGGTATGTTATGAGCGGCGAGTCGTATTTTCGATCGGCTGCTCAAATCCACCACGCAGAACGCGCTACCCAGCGAGATCAGTAATGTGATGTAACAAGGCCACTGATTGGCTGATACTTATTGAAGCAACCAATCGACGATTTTGTTAGATTTCCTTTGTCATATCCAACACGCGGAGCGAAATGCAAATGGCGGACAGTTCAATCAACCGAGTTTTCCCGATTTCATGAAAATGGTGAACCTAAAACTCAAGAAAGACAACAAAGCAAGAATTTTAGAATTCGACAAAGGGATAAGGAGCAAGTTTCGTTGGGAATGGCTTGAAAAAACTGTGTCAATGACTGTAAAGATCGGTAAAACTACCAAAGTTGTGGTTGAAAAAATGGCCGACTTCATAGCGAAATGCGAAGTACCAGGGAAAGCCCAGTGTGTTTATTGCAACGATTTCTTGAGTTATGGATCTCGTGGTTGTGTTGCCTTAGTTGAACACTGTTCAAAACAGAAACATCTCAAAATTGTGGCTACAAAGAGATCGAACTACTCGCTCGTGCTGCATTCAAAACGATCGATGGACACGGTCAAATTCAGATGCCAGTCAATCAAAGTTCATCACAGTCGGCCCCGATTACAGCAATTAGTGATCGGAAGACACATTCCGAGGTAAGATTTTTTTCTCGTTATAAGTAATGTACTTGAGAATTTTCGCGTAATGAATTTGTTATGAAATAGCATGTGTAAGTTGTGACGTCATGCCTGTTTTGAAACACTAATTGCATTTGAATGCTGAATATCGATTGTTAATAGATAAATGTTATTACATGTTTTCTCACAATTTGAAATGCAATCTAAGAATTTCGAATATAATTTATCATTTTTTGTTTCACTAGGAGGAGTTACATAATGCATGTGTAAGTTTTTTTTGTCATGGGTGGTGATGGGTTGCCTTTCCTAAGATATCTTTGCTTTTATTAGTAAACATAATTTCTTTATGGTCATTGCATAAAAATATTAAACATCTTTTAGGTTTTACTTACTTTCTTAGATTATCTTTCAAATATTAAAATATACTAATATGCAACTTTTTTATATTCCTAGTAACACTAACAAATGCACACATTAATAAATCAAAATGTTTGCAGAATGTCAGTATATTTTAATAAATGGGTGATGGACTTGGTGATGGAATTTTGTTAATATTTATAATTTATTTTACTTGGTTATATTATTTTGTCTGTTCTAGAACTATGTAAATGTAATTCTTTGTCAGTTCTAAACATATTAAATAGTAGTAAAATATAATTTAGTATTATTACATCAACATACCATTCAGATATCATAAATTTACACATGTGATGCAGCAGCAGATTAAAAAGGTAAACTATAAATGCATTTGTACTTACTTCTAACTTTAAATATAAGACCACATTTGAGCATTCTAAAACACCAGATTTCGTTAGCTTCTGGGGGCCGTTGCCCCCCAGACCCCCCACCAAGGCTCCACCTTGGGGGCCTGCGTCCCCCAAGAGCCCCGGCTTAGTTTCCTCTTTTTTTCCCAAACCCCATTCTCATCCCTGCTTTGTGGCTTTTGAGTTATTTTGTGTGCTTTATGTTTGTAATAAATCATCACAAGCTCACAGTCCAGTGCGTGGGTCTTATCTCTTCCCCAGAGGGGCATTTATGACACTTTTAATTGAGACTTTTTGCTTGTGCCAGTAACTAGCTCACTCCCAAGTAAGTTATTTAACTTTAACTTCAGCAACTAGTGACATCAACAAAAATAAATAGCTCAGTGACTCTGATTCAGAGACGTGCCCAGTGAGCAGGGGAAATTCATAAAACACACACTGTCTTAAGAAAAAAAACCTGAAATAGTTATTGAGACAGAATGAGACATAAACCCGCCAGACTCCTTAAAGAGTTCCCCGCCGCCAGAAAGCAAGCAAGTGAGGGAGGAGGAGCAGCAGGTTGGTCAACTCTCATCACAGCCTCACCCTGCACTAGGTGTTATTCAGCTGTTACTGAAATTCATTGACCACTAATGTGACTTCATGGAATGATTAAAAACTTGTTGGACAGAGGGCAATCTTTTTTTCTGTTTTTACAGCAACTACATGGTGCAGAGGCGTTGTTGCCGTTCAGAGAAAGCTACAGGGACCAAAAGACATGGATGCATTTTAATCCAGTTGTGATGGTTTAAATTTGAATGATGAACTTTGGTTTCATTCTTTTGTGGTGTGTGCACGTATGTTTGGTGGGCTGTTGAACTGTTTGATAAATGTCCACTCCGTCCACGAGAATGCACTCTCCTTCAACTCTGTAAATCATACGGGGAGAAATTTATTTTTAACTAGAAAAGCATTGAGAGCGCATACCTCCACCAAGGCTCCTTCCGTTCCTCATGGATCACCTCCAAAATGTAATGGGTTCGTGTGTAGGCCATGAGCCAGTTCTGGTGAAAATTGCACTGAAGTCTATCCACTAGTTTTGGAGGATTCTTGTTAACACACTGTGAGAAGATAAGAGCCTTGGCAGAGGTATGCATTCTCAGATCATCACCAAAGTGTAATGGGTTCCCCTGTAGCCCAAGAACCACCTCTTGTGAAATTTTCATCAAAATCCATCCAGTAGTTTTTGCGTAACCCTGCTAACAGACAAACAAACAGATGGACAAACAGACAAACCACCCCAATTACATTACCTCCTCGGTGGAGGTAAATATCAAATTTTTAATATACCAACTTTCATATCTTTAAAACAATCCCCATCTACTAGAAAACAAATCTGATTTACTGACCTGAGTTATTTGAAAATGTTGCCTATTTGCACCAGGGCTATTACTCAGTTGATCAACCTTAACTCCATATATTGACCTGTCTGTTGCGGCTTAGTCTATGGAGAATCAATTATTTGCTTTAAAAAAAAAACAAACTAGTGGCAACAATGATTCTGAGGAAATGCAAATTTGATGCGTGTTTGGATTGATGACCCAAAATTTGGGTAAACAGTTGGACAAGACTACCGGATTGGTGGCCTAGAGGTAGAGCATCCAACCCACACCTGGGAGGCTGTGGGTCATATAAATATAAGCCCGTATGCATGAACACACACACATGCACATCTCACACTTAAATTTTATAAATGTTTTTATGTCTCTTTACCTATGCCGATTTCCATCATTATGAAATCCAGCTGTATGCTTTTAATGGATGTAGTATTTTAAACTTAATTTTCTGTAACATTTGTTTTAAATTTGGAAGCCTAACCAGAGACAGGGGTTGCAAATTAGCCTTGGCTAGAAACCTGTATGCATGGCATCTACTTTGTATGTTTTTATAAAACAGTGTTTAATGCATTTGTCACTGATAAATAAACATGTAAATAAAAAATAAATACTACAGACCATATAAAAATTGGCACTTTGTGCCTTCTAGCTTGGTGCTCAGTATAATATAGAATGGGGGAAGGAAAGCTGATTGCCCAGCCACGGGGGAAAGCACAAGCCAGTGTTCTCCTAGTGCTGGTCCCAAGCCTGGGTAAATGGGGAGGGTTGCATCAGGAAGGGAATCTGGTGTAAAAAAGCACTGCCAAATCCAGTAATAACCCGCAGACTGTGCAGGACTAATGCGAGAACAAGAACTGGATGATGCTAATTGTAATGTTGTCACATATTAACAGTCTTAAAATGTCTTGAATGATCAAAACATTTTTTCCCTGTGCATTTTTCTGTTATAAATCAAAAAGTATTAGGAGCGCTTTTGATTTTTTTTTTTTTCCACATGCTCACAATTAGTTCTGTCTCCCTTTGGCTCTGTATTGTGGCGTAAAGCTGGAGCTCTGTATGGGGCCTTTGAAACTGGGAAATCTGTTTCCTCCCGGGACGAACTTCAGAGATCTCTGGATTAAAGTTCTCAGTATCAGTATATCAGAGCATGAATACATGCTCAGAAAACTCTTTGATTTGTTTATATCTCCTGCTTTCTTTGATTCGGAGCAGTTAAACTCACGCAATGAGGAACTCCTGTTTGCATGCAAAGGTAGAAAGCCACAGCCCTGCGCTGCCTGCTGTTTCTTTGAACTTTATTTGGTTTTATGTTCATCATCAACATAATTGAGTGTCTCGATAGCCCACACCTATCCTTATCATTTGATTAGTAGTATGAAAGGAATGCTGTTGAAGGTTCTCAGTGAATTTCTCATTTTTTGTGTTCAGTTGTGGTCTGGAGCCATTCATGTCTGAAATCTGACATTTTCACAGTGATATAAATAGAGTGACCAAAATAACCACTGGATATAGGGATGTTAGTAATTTCGGATATGAATCAGTTGGTTTCCTGAAGCAGTCACCGTTGAGGGAGGTTCATTTATATTTCTTTCTTTACTTCTACGGTAACATGCTGTCATTGTTTGAAATAAGGATGTGGATAATTGCATCTGTATATCATCGTGTGTCCACTAAGAGTGCAACTGTTTGCTCATTCTCTTTATGTTTAACCTGTCTGGCTCCTTATCCAAGAAAATGAATAATCTCCCGTCCAGGTTCTAGCCAGAGTGGACTGTGTGAACCTCTTTTTTTGGCACAGACCTATCTCGCAAACGTCCTTCCCCTTCTTCCTCTTTTCATCCTTCCTTCCTTACCTCCCCACCACACCCCGAGCTTCGAGGTTAAAATATTTGCTGGACATTTGATGTGATCTGTCACAGAGAAAACCTAAATGAAGCTTTGGCTTCTCAGGTAGCCAGTTCTTGAAATTTGTTTGACTCGTCTGGTTTCTTTCCTGTTAGCTGTGCTTCATTTTGGATGCCTTGGTCAACATCTGTTAGCCACATACCTCTGGGCACCCAAAACATCTGGAATGAGCCTAGTGGAGCCTTAAAATCAAAATAGATGGTAAACTGTGTGTTTAGTTGGATGTGATCTGGAGTATTAAAGCTGCATCCATTCAGGAAATACATCCACTGGACAGTATTGTGCTTTCATAGTGAACTGGCTGAGATTTTGTTCTGAGGAACTCAATATTGTTATTTCACTCTCACTCAAAGCTTTCAATTGCCGCATTTTGGCACGTCTGAAAATGAAAACATTCCAGCAAAAGAGTGCAATGAGTAAAAATATCCCCATTCATAAGAAGTGAAGTCCATTCACTAGCAGTGGGGCAGGGCTAAAATAGTAATAAGTACAGAATAATAAAACCCTTAGAATGACAGCTTTATTATACAGTACGTATTGCTGCATTTAATTAATTATAAGGGCTCATATCAGCTCTACTTTCTTAATTTTTGTGTGTCATGTTAATTGTCCACACACCACAACTTAAACTAATAAAGATTATAAAGCAGATAAAATGACAAATATACCTATATAAAAAGCATGAACAAAGTATTATCTCCATCTATTGTCCATGCAGGTGGTGCTGCTAAAGGGTTTATTTGCTTCTGCTCTTGGAGATTCTGTAAACACAGACATAAAGAACCAGGCCTGGGTATCTGGATTAAGGAAAGTCCCATCCTGCCGCCATGTGTCACACAGGACATTTCTCTACTAAAACGCAAAATAAACACACAATAACATACACAAATATGTATGCACATTAATCCCTCCTGGCAGCACACACACAAACACAGTCCCTGTCAAAAAACTGTCTTTCCCGTCCACTGCCCTCCCCTCTTTTTCCTTCTTCAGCTTGGGGGTTTGCATAACAGGTAGTCACAGACATTTCCTCGTCCTGAGCAGGGATATCCTGGCGCCCGACAGTCGCTCCCTCGCTCGCTTCAGCTCTAGCCTGGGGTTTCTGGACTAAGACTAAATTTAGACCCAAGAGCTGACTCCCTTCATGGTGCTCTGATGTTTCAGCTGACAGACACTGCGCACAACACGCTTCCTCAACAGGGGCACTGGGACAGTCCATGCCAGTTGGCTCTTAATGTTTCACAGTGGGATGGATAGATGGATGGATACTAATTGTGAAGGTCATTACATTTCAGTAATTAGACTGAGCTACTGTACATATGTTTGGTTATCCGTCTTGAGGAGTAACTCATTTCTTTTTTTCTTTTCTTTTTATTACTATCATCTCTCAAAGTGTGGCTAATCTTAGTTTTATTCTTAGCACACTAATACATATTTACACTGACTGGGTTCAGTAAACTGTCTTGCAGAAATATATCAGTAAAATGATTATGGGTAATGTACAATTAGTTGTTGTAGTTTATGTATTGAATTACCCTCCAAAATAATAAAATTTAATGACAATGGACAATGTTGCTCACCACCCATTATAGTAGAATTGCTTTCAATCAATCAATCAATCAATCAATCAATCAATCAATCTTTATTTCGGATAGATTAAAAGTACAGATTAAAAGAAACAGAATAATATAACAAAGGGGGAAAGAAAATCCAACAAGGTCAAATTAGACAATAACTCCTCTGATTATACAGTTCAACATAAGTTATCCGAAATGGGTGATGGCTGAAGCCGCAGCTTATATTGCCCACCCATGTTCCATCCAAGAATTCAAAAGAAAAACAAACAAGAGCGATTACAATTCAGAACAAAGCTAAAACAAAATGTGACAAAACCCCCCCAAAAAAACTAAGCAACAACACAACGCAGACTGGATATGACAATCCTTATGTGATTTTATATGTCATCTTGTATATATGTTTGAGTATTTCTTCCTTAGTTTTTGTTTAAATTGTCCAAGCGTTGTACATGATTTTAATTCAGGTCCAAAATCGTTCCATAATCTGACTCCTTGCACTGAAACACAGTGTTGCTTGGTGGTAGATCTCACTGAAGGTTTTTGAAATATACATGTTCCTCTGAAATGATATTGTTTCTCCCTTATTTGGAACAACTTTTGGATATTTGCGGGCAGTGATAGATTCTTCACTTTAAACATTATTACTGCAGTTTTAAAGTCAACCAGATCTTTCAACTTGAGAGCTTTTAATTTAAGAAAATGTGGGTTTGTTGGTTCCCTGTAAGCAGCTTTGTTTATTATTCTAATAGCTCTCTTCTGAAGCATAAAGACTGGATATATGTTTGTTTTATATGTATTTCCCCATACTTCAGTACAATATGTCATGTATGGGAGTATTAATGAATGATACAAGGTATATAGTGTGGGTTGATTCAGCAAATATTTCACTCTGTGTAGTATTGCAATTGATTTGGATATTTTACCTTTAATATAATTAATATGTGACTTCCAACACAGTTTATTATCAATTATTACACCAAGAAATTTCGTTTCAGATACCCTTTCAATCTCTACACCATTTACACTGAGTTTAGATACAAAGTTGTTGTGATGGTTGTTAAAAACTATAAATTTTGTCTTGCTTAAATTGAGCATTAATTTATTTGAATCAAACCACAGTTTAAGCTTTCCTAATTCCTTTCCGAGTGTATCCAAAAGTTGTTCCAAATTGCTTACACTGCATAATAAATTAGTGTCATCGGCAAACAATATTAAATGCATTTTTTCTGAAACTTTACATATATCATTTATATACATATTGAATAACAATGGCCCCAAAACTGAACCCTGTGGGACTCCACAAGTAACCTTCAGTAACTGTGAGTTTTTGTTTCCAACACATACATACTGATATCTATTCTTTAAGTAACTACATAACCAGGACAGTGCTACTCCCCTAATACCACAATTTTGTAGTTTCTTTAATAATAAGTTATGATCCACTGTATCAAATGCTTTTTTAAGATCCAGGAATACCCCAACTGAATATTCTTTATTTTCAACGGCAGTTGATATTTTTTCTATAAATTCCATTAGAACAAATGCAGTTGTCCTCTTGTGTCTGAACCCATATTGCTGCTCACACAATAAATTATTCTTCAGTATGAAGTTGTCAATTCTCTCATAGAACATTTTTTCAGGTATCTTGGAAAATTGCGGCAATAGTGAAATTGGTCTATAGTTTGAAAGTTCCCCTCTGTCACCCGTCTTGCATATCGGAATTACTTTAGCTATTTTCATTGCATTAGGAAATATACCTGTTTGGAGAGACAGGTTACAGATATACGTCAGTGGTTTCACTAAGCATTCAATAATAGTTTTGACTAAGAGCATGTCAATACCATCACAGTCCGTAGATGTTTTACTTTTAAACGATTTAACAATTTCAGTGACCTCTCTCTTGTCTGTGTTCTTTATGAAAATGGAGTCTTTTATAGCAGTGTTTTTGCTTATTGTATCACCTGCAGGTGCCGTAATGGGTATTTCTCGAGCCAAATTAGGACCAATGTTAACAAAAAAGTTATTAAATTCATCTGCAGGTGAAGCTGCATTCACACTCTGAGTCGTTTTATTTTTTGAAAAATTGGTTGGGTAGCTTGTATTTCTGTTCTTATTTCCAAGAATATTGTTAAGTATTGTCCATGTATTTTTAATATTGTCTCTGTTTTTCTTCAGTTCTTTACTGTAATAGTCTCTTTTACTACATCTTACTATATATGTTAACTTATTTTTGTATGTTTTATACCGCTGCTCTGCTTCTTTTGTCCTTTTCTTTAGAAAAGCTTTATATAATAAATTTTTCTTTTTACACGCCTTTTGTAATCCTTTGGTTAACCATGGCTTATTGGCAAATTTATGTTTAAGCTTTTTCTTTACTAATAGACAATTTTTTTCATAAAGAGTGGTTACAATGTTTATAAATGTGTCATAGGCTTCATTTACATCTGATACATAGACTTTTGTCCAGTCTTGCTTCAGCAAGTCTTCTTTAAAAGAACTGATTGCATTTTGTGATTTGTATCTGAACGATTTTAAAATTTTTTCTGTATTGGCCCCTGTGTGGCCATGGATAAGTGCAAAGGTTGGCAAATGGTCACTTATATCATTTATCAATAATCCACTTTCTATTTTCTTATCAATAATATTAACAAACACGTTGTCAATAAGTGTAGCAGTGTGGACTGTGATTCTACTGGGATGCATTATTGTGGGATATAGACTCATGCTGTACATAGAATTCATGAACTCTGTAATTACATTTTGTTGATATGGATTTAGTAAATCAATATTGAAATCTCCACAAATTACTACCATTTTCTTACTAGTAATATTATTGTGCAGCTCGACTAATTTATCTCTGAATGTCTCAATGCAAGTTCCCAGCGTTCTATATATACAACTTATAATTAGATTTTTTGTTTTATCTTGGTCAATCTCAACAGTAACACATTCCAAAATCCCTGGTAGTGCAAAGGACATTCCATTTACAAGCTTACACCTATACAGGTCATCAATATACAGTGCAACACCACCACCCTTTTTTTGAGATCTGTTAATATGAAACATCTGATATCCCTCTATTGCCATCAGGGGAGCCTGTTCTTCATTAAGCCAAGTTTCAGAGACTGCGATGGCTGTAAATTTTCTGTCTAGCAGTTTTAAATAGTCCTGAATCTGTGGAAAGTTTTTGTTAAGACTTCTGCTGTTGAAGTGTATTATTGATAGTTTACCATCTAGTTGCACTTGACTTTTCAATTGCTTTTCAGTGTAATATTCACAATGATTATGAATATTATTGAAAAAGTGGTTATCAGGATCAATATCATTTTCCATCTCTTGTAGTTCGTGTTCAGCATAATGGCATATTTTCAGAGTTTGAATTTCCTCACTCTGTGTCAAATGACTTCCTCCAACTGGGGATAATTGATGTCTACTCAAGTCAGTCATAAGTTTTTTTTGTTTGTTTTGTTTATTTATTTATTTTTTTTAAAGTACATTGACATGGTATGTCAAAAGAACTATTCTTGCCGTGTGTGTGGATATGGATTTTTATAGTCTCTTAATTTTCTTAATCAGTGTTCATCTGTATTTATTTAAGTCAGTAACATCCCTGATTATTATACTCTTTGCTTCCTCAGGTGTTCCATTTAGTTTGATCCAAACTCTACAATTTCTTGTCCATGTTGCCTGTATCTCATTTTGTCTTTTCAGCATCCGTGCTTGCCGTGCTATTTCAGCATTTGTTTTTGTTGGATGTTCATTTAGGTAAACTTCTGTTCCCCGTAGCTTTCTGGCCTGCCTCAGTATGTCATTCTTTACCCTTCTCTTCACAAAGTGCATCACAGTTGATTTCTTTGTTTTATTATCTTTTCTGGGTAAAGCATAACAGGTTGAAATTGCATTTGCTTCGACCTTTATATCTCTACTATCAAGGAACTGAAGCACCTGGTTTTCCAGCGAGACTGATTCACTCAGGGGAGCATCCTCTCATCTCAATCCTGCTGTAGCATGAGCTTTTCCCCCCACATTTACATAGTTCAAGCACAAAATAACTTAATAAACCAGTGCAAAAAAAATAAATCGTAAATTTTCAGGCTTTTACATTTTCTCATCAATGAGAAGAAATGCTTTCAATAGATTTGCTGACAGAACTACACAAAAAAGACTTTTATTGCATTTATGTATATTATAAATCAAGCGGTCAGATGAGAAACCATACTCTTGCACCTCCTCTGGGATATGTTTACAGGCTTCTAAAAATGAAGGGAGGCTTTTAACTGATCACTTCGTTGCAGATGAGTGCCTCATCATCCCTAACAAAACTAAAAACAAATTAAGTTGGTGGTGTGTTTAACAACCCTGTTAAGCACAAATGACCTTACTTTTTATACAGTGGGGTTTATGCACCACATCTGACAGACAAACCAATCCAGTGAAATCATACTTTGAGGCCTCTTTTCAAAAATACCATACTGTCTTGTGCAATCATTAAAAAAAATGCCCCAATTATGTGGGTTATGCCCTTGAGGGTCTAGTGTTTGAAGTTGAGAATACAAGAAGGATATTTATTTTACAATAATTTTTCTGTTTAGTTTTTCTTTCTACTGCATCCAGAGCTGGATTAAGGAGGTTGTGAGCCCCTGGGCTACAGCAGTTTTTGGGGCCCTCCCACATATTTATGGGAGTATGATATGCAAAATGGCCATGTTTACATGAACGGTAAGAAACCGTTTATAATCAGATTTCTGGGGTTATCTGATTATCAAAGTAGTCATGTAAAAACAGTTAGACAAAAGGCAATTATTGTGTTACATAAAGTGAAATTACATTAACACACATAGTTTATTGTCCAATAATCCATTTATTCAGTGCATGTAAATATGTCAAATCCGATTACCATTACAGTATCTCACAAAAGTGAGTAGCTTGTATAACAGTGTAAATTTGCTGTCTCCTCAAAATAACTCAACACACAGTCATTAATGTCTAAACCACTGGCAACAAAAGTGAGTACACCCCTAAGTGAAAATGTCCAAATTGTGCCCAATTAGCCATTTTCCCTCCCTGGTGTCATGTGACTCGTTAGTGTTACAAGGTCTCAGGTGTGAATGGGGAGCAGGTGTGTTAAATTTGGTGTTATTGCTCTCACACTCTCTCATACTGGTCACTGGAAGTTCAACATGGCACCTCATGCTAAAGAACTCTCTGAGGATCTGAAAAAAGAATTGTTGCTCTACATCACGGTGGCCAAGACCATACAGTGGTTTAACAGGACAGGTTCCACTCAGAACTGGCCTTGCCATGGTCGACCAAAGAAGTTGAGTGCACGTGCTCAGCATCATAGCCAGAGGTTATCTTTTGAAAGTAAACGTATGAGTGCTGCCAGCATTGCTGCAGAGGTTGAAAGGGTAGGGGGGCAGCCTGTCGGTGCTCAGACCATACGCCGCACACTGCATCAAATTGGTCTGCATGGCTGTCGTCCCAGAAGGAACCCCCTTTTGAAGATGATGCACAAGAAAGCCCGCAAACAGTTTGCTGAAGACAAGCAGACTAAGGACATGGATTACTGGAACCATGTCCTGTTGTCTGATGAGACCAAGATAAAGTTATTTGATTCAGATGGTGTCAAGCATGTGTAGCGGAAACCAGGTGAGGAGTACAAAGACAAGTGTGTCTTGCCTACAGTCAAGCATGGTGGTGGGAGTGTCATGGTTTGGGGCTGCATGAGTGCTGCCAGCACTGGGGAGCTACAATTCATTGAGGGAACCATGAATGCCAACACGTACTGTGACATACTGAAGCAGAGCATGATCCCCTCCCTTCGGAAACTGGGCCGCAGGGCAGTATTCCAACATGATAACAACCCCAGACACACCTCCAAGACGACCACTGCCTTGCTAAAGAAACTGACGGTAAAGGTGATGGACTGGCCAAGCATGTCTCCAGACCTAAATCCTGCTGAGCATCTGTGGGGCATCCTCAAACGGAAGGTGGAGGAGCGCAAGGTCTCTAACATCCGCCAGGTCCATGATGTCGTCATGGAGGAGTGGAAGAGGATTCCAGTGGCAACCTGTGAAGCTCTAGGGAACTCCATGCCCAAGAGAGTTAAGGCAGTGCTGGAAAATAATGGTGGCCACACAAAATATTGACACTTTGGGCACAATTTGGACATTTTCACCTAGGGATGTACTGACTTTTGTTGCCAGTGGTTTAGACATTAATGGCTGTGTGTTGAGTTATTTTGAGGGGACAGGAAATTTACACTGTTATACAAGCTGTACACTGACTACATTGTATCAAAGTGTCATATCTTCAGTGTTGTCCCATGAAAAGATATGATAAAATATTTATAAAAATGTGAGGGGTGTACTCACTTTTGTGAGATACTATATCTGATTATTCCTAGTTATCAGATTATTGTGGCCATGTAGCCACGGTCATTGATGGATCAGCTTGACCTTCAAGGTCCTAAATTACTTAGGCAGTGGCTATGGCTACGGAACTGTACCCATAGAATTCTTGTTACAGATACGGCTCGAATCTGATTGGCCAGTAGGTTCTATTAATGTGAGTCTTAAAAGCAGCAGGCTACAGGTACAGAAATCTGAGGCATTTATTTGTTTCAAAATTTTAATCAATATCTACAGTGGTGTGAAAAAGCATTTGTCCCCTTCCTGATTTCTCATTTTTTTTTGTGTGTTTGTTACACTTAAATATTTCAGATCATCAAACAAATTTAAATATTAGACAAGAATAACACAAGTAAACACAAGATGCAGTTTTTAAATGGAGGTGTTTATTATTAAGGGGAAAAAAATCCAAACCTACATGGCCCTGTGTGAAAAAGTGATTGCCCCCTAAACCTAATAACTGGTTGGGCCTCCCTTAGCAGCAACAACTGCAATCAAGTGTTTGCAATACCTGGCAATGAGTCTTTTACAGTGCTGTGGAGGAATTTTGGCCTACTCATCTTTGCAGAATTGTTGTAATTCAGCCACATTGGAGGGTTTTCAAGCATGAACTGTCTTTTTAAGGTCGTACCACAGCATCTCAATCGGATTCAGGTCAGGACTTTGACTAGGACACTCCAAAGTTTTCATTTTGTTTTTCTTAAGCTATTCAGAGGTGGACTTGCTGGTGTGTTTTGGATCATTGTCCTGCTGCAGAACCCAAGTGCACTTCAGCTTGAGGTCATGAACAGATGTTCGGTCATTCTCCATCAGGATTTTTTGGTAGACAGCAGAATTCATGGTTCCATTTACTACAGCAAGTCTTCCAGATCCTGAAGCAGCAAAACAGCCCCAGATCATCACACTACCATCACCATATTTTACTGTTGGTATTTTTTTTTTTTTTTTTTTTTTATACTTATTTGTACCCGTAGGTAGATTTGGTTTGCAGTCTGGTGACAAGCCACCGGCTGCCGGTCGCTGCGTGCGCGAGCGCCCTAAACCTACATGTTTTTGGTATGCGGGAGGAAACCGGAGAAATCCTGGAGTAAACCCACGCAACACGGGGAGAACATGCAAACTCCACACAGCTCACTGTTGGTCAGGGGCTGGGTTCGAGCCCACGGTCTCATGATCCCCGCGATCCCCCGGCCAAGGGTAAACTGTGCTGCCACAGTGCTAAATGTATGATGTATGATGTTCCTTTTCTGAAATTCTGTGTTACTTTTACGCTGGATGTCATGAGACACACACCTTCCAAAAAGTTCAGCGTTTGTCTCGTCAGTCCACAGAATATTTTCCCAAAAGTCTTGTGGATCATCAAGATGTTTTCTGGCAAAACTGAGATGAGCCTTTATGTTCTTTTTGCTCAGCAGTGGTTTTCATCTTGGAACTCTTCTATGCAGGCTATTTTTGCCCAGTCTCTTTCTTATGGTGGAGTCATGAACACTGACCTTAACTGAGGCAAGTGAGGCCTGCAGTTCTTTGCATGTTGTTGTGGGGTCTTTTGTGACCTCTTGGGGTAATTTTGGTCAGCTGCCTACTCCTGGGAAGGTTCACCACTGTTCCATGTTTTTGCCATTTGTGGATAATGACTCTTACTGTGGTTCGCTGGAGTCCCAAAGCTTTAGAAATGGTTTTATAACCTTTACCAGACTGACAGATCTCAGTTACTTTGTTTCTCATTTGTTCCTGAATTTCTTTGGATTGCAGCATGATGTCTAGCTTTCGAGAATCTTTTGGTCTACTTGACTTTGTCAGGCAGGTCCTATTTAAGTGATTTCTTGATGGAGAACAGGTGTGGCAGTAATCAGGCCTGGGTATGGCTAGAGAAATTGAATTCAGCTTTCCAGAGACGTGATAAACCACTGTTAATTTATGCTTTAATGGGGGGGGGGGGGGTCCCTTTTTCACACAGGGCCATGTAGGTTTGGATTTTTTTTACCCTTAATAATAAACACCTTCATTTAAAAACTGCATTTTGTGTTTACTTGTGTTATCTTTGTGTAATATTTAAATTTGTTTGATGATCTGAAACATTTAAGTGTGACAAACATACAAAAAAATGAGAAACCAGGAAGGGGGCCAAACACTTTTTCACACCACTGTATTTACTACCTTTTTAACTTTACACACTCCCAAATCCTAAGGCTAACCTCTTAATTTTAAGTCTAAATTTCATCTCATAGTAAAATGGTTTGGACAAGGTGCAGAGAACAAGACACATACCAGCAACCTTCTGATCACAGGCCCAACATACTGTAACGTCGGGGCCATGTTAAAGGGGGCAGGGATTTCCCAGCATGCTTTGCCAGTTTGAAACGTTACTGTGTGTGTGTATTAAATGTGTTATTTCTGAGTTATACTGCTGTGTCATTATAACTGCATTATAATGACCCAGCAGTGTTTAGCAGGATTAGGGCAAGATGTGTCATGTGTGTGTAACCATGATTGAAACAGGGGTCTGGGAGAATGACCTCCACTCCTGTCTGTGCTCAGAAGCAGGTTGGGGGTCGGGGTGTGTAAAATAAATCAGGTTGATCACAACCATCTGCTCCATTGTCTTTGTGTGAACCTTGCAAACGTCACACTGGTGTCAGAAGTGGGATATGGAGCAAGATGAGGATCCAGGCGGGGGTACAGCGGCCGGAGCGATTCATCGCTCAGCAGGGAACGGAGTGTAGAGCTGAGGCACCGGCCCCTGGAGAGCTTCGCCGCGATGGACGGAGCAGAGCAAACCAGCCCCGTTTCCTGCCCTTTTCAGGGCAGGACGGGCTGGCGATTCCAGAGCGATTAGGAGCGGCAATCGACCGGGAGATGACCGTCCCATCCATCCAGCAGCGGGCCAAGATTCCCCGCTACAACGGCGAGAACCTGTTGGATGACCGCCTGGCCCAGGTCGAGTTGGCTGCCGCGCTGATCATCGAAGGAAACCACCGTGCTGAGAGCGAGTGGAGGAGGAGCTACGGCAGATCACAGCAGCGCGTGCACGAAGGAAACAGCCGTGGCGACGCGAGGAAGGACGGCTTCCGCTGCACAGAGCCAGGGTACATGGCATGGTACTGCCCCGCACACAGCGCACGACAAACTGGCCCCTCGCCGACGTTAAATTAGAGCGAGGTGGCATGGACGGGGAAAAAGCCGCCTCCTGCAGATGCTTCCCCCGGCAGGTGACGTCACAGAGGCCTTTGGAGCGCAGCAGCAGTGGAGCGAGCAGGACAGATCCGGTCTTTTCTCGGGATCGGCAGGGGCTGGACGCCTGGACGCGGGCCAGCGGCCGACTGGGAGGTCCTGGCAGCGGTGGGAGTCATGGGACTCCCGCTGCCAGAGGAGGCACTGTGCGTGTCCTACCGCCACCCGATGCTTTTCCTTTCGGTGACGTCACGGAGGCCCTCGGCGCAGGAGCGACGCAGCGGAGCGAGCAGGACGAAGATGCGGCCATTTTCCAGGCGCGGCAAGGGCTGGACGCATGGACGCGGGCCAGCGGCCGCCTGGGAGAACTGGCAGCGGTGGGAGTCGGCCGGAGCGGGCCTGGGACTCCCGCTGCCAGGGAAGGGACTGTGCGTGGTCCTACAGAGGCTGTCAGATGTGTCCATCCGCCCGCTGATGGCCAAACCGGAACCCTACCCCAACCAGATACTCTGACCGAGACTCAGATGGCCCATGCATGCCGCCCTGGCACCGGGCTGACTCGCGTTGGATTTCTGAAAGTGGACTTTGAATTTTCTGGGGACAGAAACCAGTCCGGGGGGGGGGGGGCAGTGTAACGTCGGGGCCATTTTAAGGGAGCCAGGGATTTCCCAGCATGCTTTGCCAGTTTGAAACGTTACTCTGTGTGTGTATTAAATGTGTTATTTCTGAGTTATACTGCTGTGTCATTATAACTGCATTATAATGACCCAGCAGTGTTTAGCAGGATTAGGGCAAGATGTGTCATGTGTGTGTAACCATGATTGAAACAGGGGTCTGGGAGAATGACCTCCACTCCTGTCTGTGCTCAGAAGCAGGTTGGGGGTCGGGGTGTGTAAAATAAATCAGGTTGATCACAACCATCTGCTCCATTGTCTTTGTGTGAACCTTGCAAACGTCACAATACTATCTACCTGAGCCACAGCAGCAGCTGGCTTGGAGCTGATCTGAAAAGGTTTTGTCGGATTGTCAACTCTTCCGTACCAATAGACATTTCATATAGGGTTACAGCTTCCGTATCCATAGCCACTGCCAATTACTAAATAAAGTGAATGACCACAAAGTTCTAGGTTTAGCTTGAACAGCAGAAAAATATAGTGCTATCAGGACTAGCGACTGGCAAATATCTTGTATCAACCCACAACTTTAATTATGACAATGAAAAAACACACTCAACCAGTGTTTTCTGTTCAAGGGTTAAATATTAACTTTTTGAAGCCAGAACAGAGTTTTTCACTACACAGAGGGGGAAAAAAAAAACGTTGCCAGACCATTCTGCCTTACCAGGAAAACAGCTTCTGGAACCCAGAAGAGGAGCAGGTTATGTGCGCACAAACCTGATATTCATTATCTAATGATAACAGTTTTTACAATGTTAACCTCATTCACTGGCATTCTTTTGAAGGTGAACTGAAGTGAACGGCATTGAACGGCACTGGGTGATAGTACATACAATTATAAAGATAATTTATCATTGGCACTCCCTCCACCAATCCCGGAATCTTGGAGAAAATCGTGATTTTGAATTTCCCGCCCTGAAAAATCCTACGAATCCGCTGATTATCCGGAAGTGCAGCCGGAGTTCCGCGTGACGTCACGAATGGGACCCAGTCCTCCATGTTTACCATTGCGAGCACGTCGACACTGGTTGTTTTTGGTGCATTTTGTTGTGATAGTCGACTACAAAACACTTCCAACACCTGGGAAGATCTGTTCAGTGGCCAAGGAAAGCTGTCATGGCGACGAAAGAAAAGAAAGGGGGAGGAAAAGTGACCGGGAAGCGATGCGTTTCTAGATATAGATATTATTTATAAATAGCACAGTCAAATGCAGAGGCCAGTTCTGTTCATGTGTATTGCCACTATAGTCTGTAGAAGTATTGTAATACATAGCCCATGGTCATGGAACCTGTCCTGAATACACGTGTTAACCCTACGCCACGGATGTGTCTATTCAATGCCAAGTGTGTACACGGCCAGGCTATTGTACAGTCCTAGCCCTATGTATAAATAATAAGTTGGAAAAATGCTGATGTTTTTTTTTTCTTTCTTTTTTATTGTTAATTTTCCTTATCCTGACACCCCAAACATGCCAAAGTAGAGAAGTAAAGACTCACCATTCTGTATTCAATAAGCGACTCTCCTCCCCATCACTGCTGCGGTCTGACTCTGAGTCGGTGCTGGAATCCCCCGACAATTTTTTGAATGAATGAATGAATTTATTTATTTCGGATAGTACAGTACAGGTTGAAAGAAACTGAATGATATAACAACAAGGTCAAATTGAACAATGACTCATTTGATTATACAATTCAACGCAAGTTATCCGAAATGGGTGATGGCTGAAGCCGCAGCTTATATTGCCCACCCATATACCATCTAAGAATCCAAAAGAGAAAAAAGAGAAAACAGGCAAGAGCGATTACAATTCAAAACAAATCTAAGACAATATGTGACAGGAAAAAAAGAGAAAAAAAAAGAGAAAAAGAAAAAGAAAAAACTAAGCTACAACACAACACAGGCTGGATATGGCAATCCTTATGTGATTTTACATGTCGTCTTGTATATATGTTTGGAGTATTTCTTCCTTTAGTTTTTGTTTAAATTGTCCAAGCGTTGTACATGATTTTAATTCAGGTCCAAAATCGTTCCATAATCTGACTCCTTGCACTGAAATACAGTGTTGCTTGGTGGTTGTTCTCACTGTAGGCTTTTGAAATATACTTGTTCCTCTGAAGTGATATCGTTTCTCCCTTATTTGGAATTCTGGCTCAAATCTGTACGGTTCGATGCCTCCCGCCTCCCTCGCTCTCTTCTTGTTCACTTGACACTCCTGCATCCTCCTCTGTCTCGTCACCGATCCTGAATGCCTCTTCACTCTGAAAACTCTGGTGTTCTTGACTGCTGGAACTGCTATCATCTGCCATTGTTGTTTTGATAAGGGTCACACTCGTGACGTCACGCAGCGTCGTCTGCACTACTTCCGGGTTGTTTGGCACTGTCAGCCAGAGGCAAAAGTTTATCGGCTTATAGCTTGGCCATCGCACGACCTAAAAATTTCTTTTATGTGTTGAAAAATACAATAGGTAATAAGGAATTAATCCGCTATTCTACTTTTTGCGCAAAAAGGTGGTTTCAGTTCTACTTTAAAAGAATGATTCAAAATGAAAATATCCCGACAGTTGTTTTGAATTAAACCTACAATTTTGCAATCAGCACAGTAGATTAATATAACTCTGGCCGAGATGAACGATAATATAACTGAAGGAAATTTTACAACTACTGAACAAAGCGAATGACTGGCATCATCTCTGAATTGTAGCAAACTGCTCTCATCCATGGCCAAGCAAGGCTGGGGAGTTAAAAGCTCCTTTAAAGTTTGTAAAAGTTGGTGTGTGCTGGATTTAAAAAAAAAAAAAAAACTGCTCACGAACGTAATTTCATGTCATCTGGACTAATTTCTCTGATTTTTCAGAACATCTGTTAAAGTTGGTCCAAATGCTATAGTCTGAACCCAGCTTAGTGGGGAAAAAAATTGCTGTATATGTGGCATGCAAAACAATACAAACAGCCGTGGAAGGAGAAAATAGAAGCCACTGTCTTGAAACGTACTCACCATTTGGAAGTTTGCGATTGAAATGGCACTTGGAGAAAAAATGTTTCTGCCTTTTGTAGGAACATTAAGATGCTCAGATATTGGTGTCCTTTTCTGGGCCAGTATTCCCGGTATGTACAAATCTTTAACACTTCCAACAGGTGTTTTACAACTTCGATGACCTGGACCTTCTGCCCTCTGTGACTGGCGGATCTTCAGGCAGTGGCTCTGCCGATGCATCCCGTGTTAGTATTTGCAATGCTAACAGTTTGACAAACATCTTGTTGTGACTGTAAAGTTGACACTGTCCAGCTGTAACGCAACTTTAAAAAATCCTGTCAATTAAGGAGTCTTTTTTTAAAACCTCCTTCTTACGATCCTGTTTTTCTTTCTTCTTTTTTTGCTTTTGGACGCCGCTATCATACTTTCATTCATCCATGGATTCACTACCGGCCCATGTCCAACCTTAATCAGGTCAAATGTCAACTTTTAACCAATTAAATTAAGCAGGTGGGACAGACGTACACCTCAACAAATAAAAAGTTGATATGCCAAAACAAGGGCCCCAGGGCAGGGCCCCAGCGGCTACTGCCCCGGTAAGCCCTCTTGATAATCTGAGGCATGCTGCATCTTTAAGTGGTTTTTTTTTTCTTTTTTTGCAGTGTTTCCTTTAAAGTGTGGCATGCATTTTTTCCCCAGCACATTTTACTTCATTATCTTCATGCACCAATCATTCAGATGAGCAGTATTATACTAATTATTGTTAGATGACTGGTACTCACTTGCTAGTTGGAAGAGTGCAGCAATGGCCTCCTCCCACCACTGGGATTCATGGGAGATGAAGGATAGCTCCATCAGGCCTAAAAGGAAGATCAGCTGACCAGCAGCCAGGGCCACTGTCGCCATCAGGTTGCAGGCTCGCATCATGTTAAACTGCACTTTGGGGACCAGAAAAATAAAATAAAATGAAAAAGTATGCCATATTTTTGCACTTTGACGAAAATGTATGAATGGTGACAAGAAATGAGAAGAAAAATAAAGCGCTTTTAAGTGGAAGTGTTCTTCATTCAGTCAAATGCAATGATTTTGAAATTATTTAAGCCTTACATTTAAATAGAAATAACACAAAGACTATGCAGTATATGCTTACTTTGAAATTAATCCTAGAAATGTAAAACATGGGAAGGTTTTGAGTATGTGATGTCACCTTCTTCCTTAGCATTATTGTAACACATGGGTTCTTCTAAAATTATGTTTTTGAAAATTGCAGTATCAACACGTACAATGCATGTAAAAAGCCCCCCCCCCCCCCGGATGTTTCAATCTTTTACTGCTTTCAAATATAATTTGTTTTTTTTTGACAAAAATTTGCAAAAAAAAGCTTCTTTCATGTCAAAGTGAAAACAGATTTTTACAAACTATTGTCAATTAATTAAAAATATATAGTGTAAAATAAGTGTTGGCATAAATATTCACCCCTTTATAGTGACTGACTTAATTCAACCAAGGTCCAGCTAGTTGATGCCTGCATTCTCACAATTAGTGAAATGGAGATCACCTGAGTGCAGCTGATGTGTGTCAAGTGATTGTAGTATAAAGACACCTGTGTCTGGGAGGTCCAGTCTGTGGTTCATCAGTATTCCTGCTACATTTGCAACATGAACACAAAATAACACTCTGAGCAACTCCAAGAAAAGATCATTGAAAAGTATAAGACAGACGATGGCTACAAAAAGATTTCCAACTCATTGGGCATCCCACAGAGTTCAGTTAAATCCATCATTAAGAAATGGAAGCTGTCTGGCACTTGTCTAAATCTGCCTAGAGCTGGCCGTCGTCACAAACTGAGTGATCGAGCAAGAAGGCTGATGAGGGAGGCCACCAAGACACCTACAACCACTCTGAAGGAGTTGAGAGCTTCAGTGGCCCAGATAGGAGAGACTGTACATGCAACAACTGTTGCTTGAATTCTTCACCAGTCCAGGCTGTATGGGAAAGCGGCAACGAAAAAGCCACTGTTGAAAAAAGCTTACATGAAATCTCACCTGGAATTTACCCAAAGGCGTGTGGGAGGCTCCAAGGTCAATTGGAAGAAGGTTCTTTGGTCTGATGAGACAAAAATTGAGCTTTTTGGCCATCAGACTAGACGCTATGTTTGGAGAACACCGAACACTGCACATCACTACAAACACACCATCTCCATTGTGAAGCATGGTGGTGGCAACATCATGCTCTGGGGATGCTTCTCAGAAGCAGGTCCTGCAGGGCTTGTAAAGGTAGAGGGGAACATGAATGCAGAAAAATATCACCAAATCCTGGAGGATAATCTGATTCAATCTGCAAGAGAACTGTGACTTGGGAGAAGATTTATTTTCCAGCAAGACAATGACCACAAGACATACAGCAAATGCTACATAGAAATCGTTCAAAGACGGCAAGGTGAATGTTCTGGAGTGGCTAAGTTAAAGCCCCGATCTCAATCCAATCAAGAATTTGTGGCTGACTTGAAAAGAGCTGTTCATGCCCAATCCCCGAGCAATCTGACAGAGCTTGAGCTGTTTCACAAGGAAGAATGGAGAAAAATTGCAGTGTCCAGATGTGACAGCCTGACTGAGACACATCCACACAGACTCAGTGCTGTGATTGCAGGCAAAAGTGCATCTACTAAATACTGAGCTGAAGGGGGTGAATACTTATGCAGTCATTTACTTTACCTTATATAATTTTAATTAATTGACAGTAGTTTGTAAACATCTGTTTTCACTTTCACATGAAAGAAGCTTTTTTTTTTTTTTTTTGCAAATTTTTGTCAAAAAAGTCAAATTGTAGTGACCATGATTTCATTTATGAAACCAATAAAAGGTTGAAATATCCAAGGGGTGTGAATACTTTTTATAGGCAGTGTAGGTCCAAAACTAGTCATTTATCATTTCTGCTTTCTTGACATTTCCTGCTGCAAATATTTATATATAGTATTATATATATGTATTCTTATATGTAAGTTCATTTGGATGCAGTAAAAAAAACATTGATAGTAGTTTCCTATTCAGTGTTTTGATTTGTTGTGTTTTTATAGGGGTAGCAGCGCAGTAGCAGAGTGGTTAGCACTGCGGCAGCACAGCAACTCACCCTTGGCCGGGGGATCCCAGGTTCAATCCCAGCCCCTGACCAACAGTGATCTGTGTGGAGTTTGCATGTTCTCCCCGTGTCTGCGTGAGTTTACTCCGGAATTTCTCTGGTTTCCTCCCACATGCCAAAAACATGCAAGTTAGGTTAATTGGAGACTCTAAAGTGGCTCCAGGTGTGAATGGTGAAAGGGCTGGGTGCTGCACCAGTGGCTGCCTCATCCACTCATGTGGATGCCCTGTAATTTCCCCATTGTGGGACTAATAAAGGATTCTAAAAAATATAGTATTTCTATGAAACAGCCTTCTGTCACCCCATTCACTTTTTTTTAAAAAAGGTGTTTGTCATTATTCAGCTAACAATGTCATTGCCTTTATAGCCTTATACACCATATGAAATTCTAAGTTTCATTGCACTGATATTGGCTGTAATAATGTTTAATGCAACAAATATTTTACACTGGCTTGTCATAGATACGGAACCAACATGATTGCTGTTATTCATGAATGGTGAGGCATTTCTTTGAGAGTAGTAGGCATCACCACCGCCTGTTGTGGCCAGTAAAGCTGACCAATAGAAGTTCAGCATTTCACACATTTGTGCTTGGATGACAGTTGCTCTATGGAGCTTGTTTAGCATATAATGTCCATGAGAGTAAATCACAGCTCTGATTTCATGCTGATAATAATGAAACAAAGTTAAAAAAGTGACATCTTTCCCACTGCAAAATGTAGCCTCCAGTTGTTGATGTTTACTATAAACTACTAATTAGGCCTAAGATAAAAATATATTGAACTTTCATTTATGAATAGACATACCAGTTTGGCCTGATCCTGCTTTCTGACTATAAACATCTTCTGTATTCATATAAACAACATCAAAGATGTCTACTATGAAAAAAAATGTTGAGAATAGGGATGGCAATAAATTGATTTCAAATCAAAATTAGGATTTTTTTGGTTTGGAAAATGTCAAAAATCAATATTGTGAAAATCATCTTTACCATTCACAAGTGTAAATATGGTAGCCACCAGCTCTAATCCCCTCTCCTCCCCTTAAAAGTAAATTTTATAAAGGTGAAGTTGGCACTTTGTTAATCAAAAATGTGTGGATTCATCTTTGTTTGATTAAATCTTGATTATTAAAAAAAAAGTTTGGTTTGGTTAAAGCCAGGTTTGCACTTTATTCCAGGGAATCATGTTTGTTTAGGGGGGGGAAACTATTTGAAATAATTCTTTGTCTTCAGTCATGGACATTGTGCAGAATTGAAAATTGGATGTGACATGAAAAAATAAAAACATCTGGGATTTTATTTTAGGCCGTATCACCAAAATGTCAGACTTTTAATTATTCAGCTGTTAAGATTTGGTTATCAGAAAAATTGACTGCAGGCCACATCACTGTCTCATGTCACCTTTAAAATGTAAAAACTTACGTTTGACAGTGCTGCGGGATTCTTGGTAGCCTGCATATTCAGAGCCCCAATCAAGGCCTTCGCACTGTCTCTGTGTCCCACCTGTGGGACACATTCTCCACAGTCCAACACTTCGTTTACGTCCGTCCTCCAGAGCCTGCAGGACCCAGCTGGGTGTGAAGGCTGCAAAATTGTTTAGAACCAGGGACAGCAGGGCTACCACCACCGCTGCCACAACCAGCCTCTGCACGGCCATGCGGTGCCCAACGCTTGTCACTTCTCCCTCTCCGTCCTGCCCCCCCTGCTCTGTGTGCTCCCTGCTCCCCTGACTCTCCTCTGGTCCAGAAGCACTCACAGGGCTCTGGGCCCCTGCACTCCTCTCCACCTCCTCCACCGCCTTGTCTTCTTCCAGCCGTTCGCTTGTATATTTCCAGCTCACACTGAGGTGGAATAGGCAAGTGTTGGTTTTAGGTTTAGCTAAAGGACATCTCCATTCATCCTCATTCAGGAGTTGGTCGTCGTAGCAGCAGCAGATCCTCAGCCCTCCTCCTCAGACAGCAAAGTGGGTACTTGGGGATTAATCCAGCTGGCACCTAGGTCCATTCCACTGGCTCCAGCAGACTGCAGCTTGACTTTAAGATTTCAGTCTTTGTTTGATTTATCCCTATTTTGTCCTTGTATTTATTCTTCTCTTTTTCGCTTTTTCGCGTTTTGTTTTTTGCACTAAAGACTGCCCTGATTTCTGTATGTGCAGCTGGTTCTTCTGGCTGTAGATTATTTTTCTTCTTTTTTTAATCAACACCGCATTGCTTTCAGCAGACTACAGATGAAATGTAAAACGCATAAATTCTTCAGACAGCGTTGCTGGGAGCTGGCTCATAGGTGGCTTTGCTTGGACTATCCAAGACTGTCTCTTAACTCGAAGAGCCCCTACTGCCTTGCTAAAACTAAGACCACCCCTCCTGTCCTTTTCTCTTTCTTTCTTCTGCTCTCTCTCTGTCACAGAGTTTCTTTGAAAATCCTTTTAGGTCAGAGTTGAAATGTTGCAAAGTTGCTGTTCTCCATAGTCCAAGGAATAGGTTCACAACTGCAGCATGTGCTGAACACACACACATCTCCAAGATTTCTTTAAATATATGTGTGTGCGTCTGTGCAGCTATGCGTTTGTGTGAGAGAATGTCCAAAAAACCCTCTCCTAGACGTCACTACTTGGTGTATTCTTTTGTCTGGAGACCAGGGGGCGTTCTCTCTTATGTGAAACAAACATTAGGCTGCCACACTCAGCCAGCAACAGGATGTGTTTCCTGAGAGGAAAAGAGGATGGGAAGAGAGGCCAAATGTAGACCTGTTCCTTCTCTTGTCTTTCCTATTCTGATTCTCTAGATCTGGCCACTCTGTGTAGGGCAAGCTTGACTTTTATCAGTATTTTTTTTTTTTAAATATCTCAATCTCTGTGGTCAGGGTTGGTTTTCTCTGACCATGTAAAGTAAGGCTTTGGTTGACACTTGCATGCTTTGGCTCTTTTACTTGGCCGCCTTCTTAAAGTGGGGCCCCTAAAGATTTGGGGTATTTCCTGTTGCCCAACTTTAATAAACAGCTCACATCTGTATCAGCTAAAGGGAGGAGGAGGGAGGGAGGGGACATAAATAGAGTCCAGATGGCTTTGGAATCTTAAATTTGGATGATGGTGATTTACGTCAGCAAGACAAAAGAATGTAAAGCATACGACTGATTTTTACTTTTTTGTTTACGACTCTTCACTTTAACCTAAATTGTTTTTTCTAGTTCATGCATTTGAATGTATTAGACTGTTTTTGATACTATGATTAATGGGTATAGTTACAGTATTTTCACAGTTGATTGACAGAGGTCCTACCAATAAAACCTAAGGGTACAGTTTTCAAATGTAAAAAACAAATGCAACTCCAGCAAAACACATGGGAATTATAATACATATTAGCTATGCACTAAACTGTACAAAGGCAGTCGATAGTATACATGGTCTATAAGGCAGTCTCCAATCATAGGACCCTTTGTGGGCAGCATGGTGGTGCAGTGGTTAGAACTGTTGCCTCACAGCTAAAAGGTTACAGGTTCGAATCCCCTGGCTGGCAGGGGTGGGAACCTTTCTGTGTGGAGCTTGCATGTTCTCCCTTGCTATGTGGGTTTACTCCAGGAGCGCCGGTTTCCTCCCACAATCCAAAGACATACATGCTAGATTAATTAGTGAATCTCAATTGTCCCTGGGTTTCTGTCTCTGATAGGCCCTTAGAATAGAGGGTTAGTGTACCTACTAGTTAAGTGCTTTGAGTGGTGTTTGTGACTAGAAAAGCACTATATACAATGGTTATAAAAAGTCTACACACCCCTGTTCAAATGCCAGATTTTTGTGATGTAAAAAAAAATGAGACCAAGATAAATCATTTCAAAACTTTTTCCACCATTAATGTGACCTATAACCTGTACAACCCAATTGAAAAACAAACTGAAATCTTTTAAGGGGAAAAATAAAAAAAACTTACAGTAACCTGGTTGCATAAATGTGCACACCCTCTTATAACTGGGGATGTGGCTGTGTTCAGAATTAACCAGTTACATTCAAACTCACGTTAAATGGGAGTCAGCATACACCTGCCACCATTTAAAGTGCCTCTGATTAACTCCAAATAAAGTTCAGCTGTTCTAGTAGGCTTTTCCTGACATTTTTGGAGTCACATCTTATAGCACAAGCCATGGTCCACAGAGAATTTCCAAAGCATCAGAGGGATCTCATTGTTCAAAGGTATCAGTCAGGAGAAGGATACAAAATAATTTCCAAGGCATTAAATATACCATGGAACACAGTGAAGACAGTCATCATCAAGTGGAGAAAATATGGTACAACAGTGACATTACCAAGAACTGGACATCCCTCCAAAATTGATGAAAAAACGAGAAGAAAACTGGCCAGGTAGGCTGCCAAGAGGTCAACAGCAACACTGAAGGACCTGCAGGAATTTCTGGCAAGTACTGGCTGTTGAGTACATGTGACAACAATCTCCTGTCTTCTTCATGTGTCTGGGCTATGGGGTAAGGTGGCAAGACGGAAGCCTAATCTTATGAAGAAAAACATCCAAACCCGGTTACATTTTGCAAAAACACATTTGAAATCTCCCAAATGCATGTGGGAAAAAGTGTTATGGTCCAATGAAACCAAGGTTGAACTTTTAGGCCATAATTCCAAAAGGTATATTTGGCGCAAACACAACACTGCTCATCACCGAAAGAACACCATACCTACAGTAAAGCATGGTGGTGGCAGCATCATGCTTTGGGGGTGTTTTTCTTCAGCTAGAACTTAGTCAAGGTGGACAGAATTATGAACAGTTCCAAATACCAGTCAGTGTTTGCACAAAACCTTCAGGCTTTTGCTAGAAAGTTGAAGATAAGATAAGCCTTTATTAGTCCCACAATGGGGAAATTCCAGGATTGCAACAGCATAGGGATAGCAACACTCAGAGCAACAATCAGAAGGCAAGAAAAAACAACATCTAGCAAACATATGTCCATATTACTATAAATGTATATATATAGACACACAGTGCAGAGCATTATGGCTGGTGGATGTGCAGCAGAAAGTCTAAGCTCTCTCTCCGATGAAGAAGAACTTCATCTTTCAGCACAACAATGACCCAAAGCACACATCCAAATCAACAAAAGAATGGCTTCACCAGAAGAAGATTAAGGTTTTGGAATGGCCCAGCCAGAGTCCAGACCTGAATCCGATCAAACATCTGTGGGGTGATCTGAAGAGGGCTGTGCACAGGAGATGCCCTCGCAACCTGACAGATTTGGAGCATTTTTGCAAAGAAGAGTGGGCAAATATTGCCACATCAAGATGTGTCACACTGATAGACTCCTACCCAAAAAGATTGAGTGCTGTAATAAAAGCCAAAGGTGCTGCAACAAAGTAGTAGTTTAAGGGTGTGCATATTTATGCAAACAGGTTATTATAATTTTTTATTTTTCCCCTTAAATGATTTCAGTTTGTTTTTCAATTGGGTTGTACAGGTTATAGGTCACATTAATGGTGGAAAAAGTTTTGAAATGATTTATCTTGGTCTTATTTTTTTACATCACAAAAACCTGGCATTTGAACAAGGGTGTGTAGACTTTATATCCACTGTAAGTACAGGTCCTTATCTCTTATCCCCTTGTGTGCAGAATATGACTTTTTTTTTTTACTTCTGATTGTGAGCTATATCTCTCCCTTGCAAACAAATTCTTTCTTCTTCTTTGCAGTAAAGCTGTATGGGAAAACATGGCACGGATGTGTGTGAAAACCCACCGTTTGGATGTGGCACGCATGTGCCTTGGGAATATGGGAAATGCCAGAGCAGCAAAAGCATTAAAGGAGGCGGAGGCTGAGCCTGAACCTGAAGCCCGAGTTGCAATGTTGGCCATTCAGCTTGGCATGCTGGTATGATCTTTGAGAAGTATGATAAATGATTTATGAAAGATGCATTCTATTTAATTTTCTTGTCTCCTAAAATCTGTCTTTTAAGGAAATGCACCTTGGTTAGGGGTGTCCAGACTGTTTCTGTTGTGGGCCACATACAGAAAAATGTAAATAGTTGCGGTCGTGAACAGCATCACAAACAGCAGTTTTCACAGGCTTGCAAATGTTGCCGCCAGCAACTGGATAAAAAACTCAAATGTACAAGTGTTGTCTGACTCGTGCTCATTTAAATTAGCTGATGTGTCTTCTTTCCACTGGTCAGTGTACTTGCTTCTGGACATGCTTATGTTAACAAAGTCCAGAATTTCATCTGTTCGCACTATCGTGGTGATTTGTATTAGGTACTCTTACATAAAGTCAAACTCTCAGAAAGATTTTGTTTTTGGCAAGTAGATGTGTAACCTTTTCTTTATTTGTTGGCATGAAAAATGCTGCTGTTGAGCTAACATACTAGTTGCTATCAGCTTCAGTTTTGACTTAATTTTACACTAGTGCACAAAGTGTAGGGCCAGTATTCCATTTCATAATGTTCTCACATTTTTTTTTTTGTCACCGGTAGAAGATGGATGGATGAATATATCCCTGATAAATCAAACGCATACTTATCCAAAACACATTGTGTTGAAACTCACAAGTGCATCAAACATAATGTGCAATTTTTTTTCCATGGGTGATATTCTATTTTATTTTTATTATAATATGCTGTGGGCCACCTAAAAATTGCCTGTGGGCCACATTTGGCCCCCGGGCCATAGTTTGGACATGCCTGACCTAGGTATTGCCCCTCTCTCTCTCTCTCTCTCTCTCTCTCTCTCTCTCTCTCTCTCTCTCTCTCTCTCTCTCTCTCTCTCTCTCTCTCTCGTGGTTGAGTATGACTTCACCTTTACAAAACCAACAATAAAAACATGCCACACTAGTTAAATGTAGTCGGTCAATCTTGGAAGCACAGTAACGCCACATCCTTTTGCTACAATAAATCCTCTTTTTAGGTCTTTCTACTACACACACATACACACATAATTGGGGACTTTCCAGACTAAAGGCATCTATCTTTCCATCATCTTTTCCTGTCTTCCAACAGGAAGATGCAGAGAAGTTGTACAAGAGCTGTGAGCGCTATGACCTGCTGAACAATTTCTATCAGGCTTATGGCCAATGGCAGCTGGCTCTGGAGACGGCTGAAATTCACGATCGCATCCATCTGCGCACTACCTACTATAATTATGCCAAATACCTGGAATTCATGGGTGACAAGGAATCGGCCTGTGCTTAGTAAGAGAGAACGCACTGGTTTTATGTCAGTGATCAGGAAATTCTATGTGTTGGCACATTTTTTAGGGTGGTATCATGTTAGTGTCTCTTTTGTTACAGTTATGAGAAATCAGACACACACAGAGTTGAAGTGCCCAGAATGCTCCAGGATGACGCCCCATCTTTAGAAATTTATGTTAAGAAAATGAAGGACAAGTAAGTCCATATTTTGGTTTGATGGGTAAAAAACTGTCTCTTGCAAAATGAATCACATAATATCTATACTGTATGGAAACATTATTTTATTTCTGTCAACCCAGGAGCATCTATAAGTGGTGGGCCCAGTACCTGGAGAGTCAGTCAAAAATGGATTCAGCACTACATTTCTATAAATGTGCTCAGGATTCTCTCTCCCTGGTTAGAGTCCACTGTTACATGGGGAACATTCAGAAGGTGAGTTTGTATCAAAAAATGTATTGTTTTTTTGTTGTTTTTTTTTAAACTGAGATAAGTTTTCCTTACTGCCAGAGCAACTTCACTTTTATTTGTTTTAATGCTATACATGATCTTGCATTTGTATATTTAACAGGCATCTGAGATAGCCAATGACACAGGTGACAGAGCAGCATCATACCATCTGGCCAGACATTATGAGGGACATGATGACATCAAACAGGCAGTCCACTTCTACACACGAGCCCAGGCTTACAACAACGCTATACGACTTTGTAAGGTATGCACTGTGAACCTCCGTAAAACCTCTGTGAGCACCTGTCATATTGGTATTTTGGCAGGAAGTTCTTTGGTGTTATTCTCAGTGGTTTAGTTATTGAATTGTGGTTGAGCAGGAGAACGGTTTGGATGACCACTTGATGAACCTAGCCCTGCTTAGTAACCCTGAGGATATGATGGAGGCTGCGTGTTACTATGAAGAGAAAGGCACCCATATGGATCGAGCTGTCTCACTCTACCACAAGGTCAGTCATAGTTTTTTCATTTGATTTAATCTAGTTTTCTCCACAAGGAGGCAGTGTTGCAACACATATAGAATCCATCCATCCATCCATCCATCCATCCATCCATCCATCCATCTTCAACCACTTGGGATATCTAGATTCAGATTCAAATCCACTTTATTTGGTGTCCCATGAGGGCAATTCGGTTTGCAGCAACAACTAAAATGTCCCTCATATGTGAGCTATTTCCAACTGTATGTTTTTATACATGGGTCTGTTGTAGGCTGGTTATGTCTCCAGAGCTCTAGAGCTGGCCTTTGCCACAAAGCAGTTCTCTGAACTTCAGGTGATTGCAGAAGATCTGAATGAGAACTCTGATTCGGCTCTGCTGGCTCGCTGCTCTGAGTTCTTCATCACACATTCCCAGTATGAGAAGTCTGTGGAGCTGCTGGTTGCAGCCAAAAAGGTACCTGTCTGACACATAATACTTTGCTTATTTATGTCTCAATTCATACGTATTTGCTCAAGTGTGTTACTCATCATTTTTGTGTTTGTACATGTGCCCAGTACCAACAAGCTCTGGAATTGTGTGTGGAGCAGAACCTGACTATCTCCGAGGAGCTAGCTGAGAGAATGACTGTAATGGATTCAAAAGACTTGTCTGAGGATGCCCGTAAGGAGCTGGCGGAGAGAATAGCTGACTGCTGTATGCGTCAGGGCAATTACCACCTGGCCACAAAGAAATACATGCAAGCTGCCAACAAAGTCAAGGTAATATTGTAGAGGATTCTCCTGAATCTTACTGGGTGAAACCCTCATATTTAGTTTTGTAAATTTGTATTAATTATTTTTTTACATTTTGACATGAGTGAAACAGCAATCATTTCTCATAAGTTTACAATATTTTTTACGATAAACCTGCAACTTCTTATTTAATGTGAATTTGCCAACTTTTTTCTTCTAAACTGAACTTGTTATTCTCCTAAAAAAAAAATTTTTAAAATTCATTTATTTTCTCTTATATTTGTGGCTTTTCATACACACGCACATGCGCACGTGCACACACACACACACACAACACTTTTGGCTGCTCCCTATTCAGGGTCTCTACAGCATTTTCTACCAATTATTCTGGGTCGTGTGGGGGGCTGCAGTTTAAGCAGAGAAACCCAGACTGCTGCAGAATTCCCATAACACCTATGATTCCAATGATCCCTACTGCAGGTGATTAGCCCACTGCAGGACGGACCTATATGGGTCGTCTGGGCTGAGTTCGGCTCAGTCCCATTGGCAGAAGCCAGGCCACCAAGCACTTGCCGTCAAGCCCCTCTTCCAGCCTGCCTCTAGAGCAGGGCCCTGGTAACCCCATACCAGGTAGGGTATACTAGATCCTTGATTTTCACTTTTCCGGAGCATCCACTAGACCACTCTTGTTATGGCACTTCACCCAGGACCAACTGGCTTTAAGAGACCCTACTGGAGTCAAGTTGCCCCCAGCAATGTAACTCCTGGGATCATTAGGTCATGTAAACCCCTCCACCACAATAAGGTGATCCACTGAATGGGTATTTGTATCTTTTTTTTCCCCATAAATTTGTAACTTTTGTTGTGGATTTGAAGTTGTTTTTTTTTCATATATTTGAGACTTTTTTCATTAAATTTTTACTTTTTTTGTAAATTTAAAAGTTTTCTCATAAATTTGTGACATTTTCATTGTAAATGTTAAATTTTTCTGTCATAAGTTTGGACATTTTTTCTTTTAAATTTTGACTTGCTGTGCTAATTTAACGTGAACTGGACTGATGACCCAAAATTTGCAGTAATTTCAGTTCTGGTAAATAACTGGACAAGACTAATAGTATTGTGGTCAAAGACTTTTTTCAAATGTGAGGTTTGAATTTAACCAAGTGGCCTTAAAAAAGGTCTTAAAAACTCTTAAATTTTTACTCCGTATAGCTGTAGAAACCCTGTCCCAGGACGTAATCAGGTCTGTTAGCCCATTGGTTTTGCTTCTCTTAGTGTCCCCAGGATGACATTTCAGTATGGTTAATTTTTTTTTTTTTTTTTAATCAGGCAATGAAGGCCATTCTAAAGTCAGGCGACACAGAGAAAATAGTTTCATTTGCCAACGGTTGTCGACAGAAGGGGCTTTTCATCATGGCTGCTAACTACCTTCAGTCTCTGGACTGGCGTAAAGATGTGGAGATCTTAAAGACAATCATTGTTTTCTACACAAAAGGCAGGGCACCAGACCTGCTTGCTGGCTTCTATGAAGCTTGTGCACAGGTGAGACAATGCTGACAACATAGCAGTTAATTACATGGTGATTTCCTTCTGTATTTGTCAGGTTATCAGATGACCGTGAACATTCTGAACGAAGATTGTTGATTTGGGGGTGTTTTTCTTTTATTGTCTGCTATATACAGTGACAAAATAATAATAAAGACTAGAACTTAAGACTAAAGCAGGCATGATATAATAATATGTAATATCTACACTGCAGGATTTTAGCTCTTGTATTCAAACACTATAAATAATGATGGACAACCTGCTACCACTTACATCAGTTGTACAAAAATGAAGCTCTGCTTTCTGGATTTTGGGTGCTGTCATCTTCCTATGATGACATAATTTGCAGCCGGGATATTGACTGTGAAACGTAGCCACCCTTACAGCCACCTAACCCAGAGCCAGCCTCACCTCAAACTGTCCAAGCTCAATCGTGACCATACCCTTGTTTTTATAGCATTAAAAAACTTAAACATAACCAGAAAATGAACATTTCTACATACATGCCTTTGGGAAAAATTTATTTGAGGAAAACGTTTAGTTTTCATTTTGGCAAAATGCCACACACAATAATGTTAAAGAGGCAGGTCTCTCACTGCTGCCAGCCACCAGAGGGAAATCAAGATACACAAGTTTCAATTTTAGAGAAGTCTTATGTCGTCCATCTTTATTTAAAGTTTACAGTTGTATTTCTGTTATAATAATCTTATATAAACAGGAGGTTTGCTTAGGTTAATGTGTTGAGGGTAATTATTGTAAGCTTTTATTCATTGTTTAAAAAAGTGAATATTATGTAATTGATATTATTGTAAAATGTGTATTTGTTCAACCATGGTTAAGGTGGAGATTGATGATTACCAAAACTACGAGAAAGCTCTTGATGCTTTATCCGAGGCTTCCAAGTGTCTTTCAAAAGTAAAGGATGCTTCAGCTGGACAGCAGGGAGTAAGACTGGCCGACCTGCAGCAAAAAATCAACTTAATCAAGAAGTTTGTCCACATTCGCAGGTGGGATTTTGATGCACTTTAGTTCCACTGTGTGCAATGATAAGTCTGCTGTTTTCCTATATAAATCAGGTGTTTCTATAGGTGTTACTATCCAGGTCTGGTCCTCCTCTAAGGCTTTGAGCACTTCATTTTTGCAGATTGTACTCCGAGGATGCTGGTGAGGCGGTGCGGTTATGTGAAGCCCTGCTGGAGGAGCCAAACTTAGACCCTCCTGTGAGGATTGGAGATGCATTTGGTTTTCTTATTGAACACCACTGTCAGCAAGGAAACTTCCAACTGGTGACTGTCCTCTTTTTATTCATACATATACTATATACAGTGTTTACTACTCACAAAAAGTTAGGGATACACACACACACACACACACACACACCAGGGAAAATAAGTACTGAACAAGTCAACATTTTTCTCATTAAACATATTTCTGATGGAGCCATTGACCTGATTTTCACCAGATATCAGTAACAACCCAAGTAATCCTTACATACAAAGAAATCAAGGCAACTTTGTTCACAAAACAAGAAGTTATATTTAATGAAGTGGAATGACACAGGGAATAAGCATTGAACACACCTCATGAAATTCATTTCATATATAGTAGAAAATCCTTTGTTGGTAATAACAACTTCCAGATGCCTCCTGTATGGAGAAACTAGGTGCAGGCATTGCTCGGGAGTGATTTTAGCCCATTCTTCCACACAAACTGTCTTCAAATCTTGAAGGCTCCATGGGTGTCTTCTATGAACTCTGATCTTCAGTTCATTCCATAGATTTTCATTTGGATTCAGGTCAGGTGACTGACTGGACCATTTTAGTAGCTTTATTTTCCTTCTCTGGAGCCAGTTGAGAGTTTCCTTGGCTGTGTGTTTGGGGTCATTGTCTTGCTGAAATGTCCACCCTCGTTTCAGCTTCAGCATCTTGGCAGATGGCAACAGGTTCTTATCAAGGATGTCTGTGTACATTTGTCCATTCATCTTTCCTTCAATTATATGAAGTTTGCCTGTACCATGTGCTGAAAAACACCCCCACACCATGATGGGATGTGCAGTGCCATTTCTCCTCCACATGCTGTGTGTTGTGGCATTCAAAAAGTTCAATTTTGGTCTCATCTGACCAGACTGTATTCTCCCAATATTTTACTGGCTTGCCAAAATGTTGTGCAGCAAACTTTAAATGAGCTTCAACATGCTTTTTCTTCAGCAATGGAGTCTTGCGAGGTGAGCGGGCATAGAGCCCATGTCGGTTGAGTGCATTACTTATTGTTTTCTTTGAAACAGCAGTACTTGCTAACTCCAGGTCTTTCTGGAGCTCTCCATGAGTGGTCTTTGGCTCTTGGATAACTCTTCTGATCATTCTTTTGACTCTTCTGTCAGAAATCTTACAAGGAGCTCCTGGTTGTGGCCGGTTTATGGAAATGATGTTCTTTTCACTTCCGAATGATGGCTCCAAGAGTGCTCACTGGAACATTCAGCAGTTTAGAAATGCACCTGTAACCAATGGCATCATTATGTTTTGCAACAATAAGGTTGCAAAAGTCTAGAGAGAGCTCTTTGCTTCTACCCATCTTGAGTTTTTTTTTGTGGTGTGACAATCTGATTCTCACAGACCTTTTTAAAGGCAATCAGTCAGGACTTTATCAGCTGAAAGTAACTTGCACCGATGAGGGATGGGATGGCTTCCTAAATTCTGATGGATTTCAGCTGGTTTCTCTCTGCCTTTTTTGCACTGCGTTTTCTTCATGTGTTCAATACTTATTCCCTGTGTTATTCCGCTTTATTAAATATAACTTGTTTTCTGAACACAGTTGCTTTGATTTCTTTGTATGTATGGAGTACTTGGGTTGTTACTGATTTCTGGTGAAAATCTCAGGTCAATGGCTCCATCAGAAATACAGGTACATCTCAAAAAATTAGAATATCATGAAAAAGTTCAATATTTTTTGTCACTCATTTCAGAAAGTGAAACCCATATATTATATAGAGTCATTACACAGAGAGTGATATATTTCAAGTGTTTATTTATTTTAATTTTGATGATTATGGCTTACAGCCCACGAAAGCCCCAAATTCAGTTTCTCAAAAAATTAGAATATTTCATAAAATTAATTTTGAAAAATAGTTTTTTAATGCAAATGTGGACCAACTGAAAAGTATGTCCATGTACACTCTCAATACTTGGTTGGGGCTCCTTTTGGATTAATTACTGTATCAATGTGGCGTGGCATGGAGGTGATCAGCCTGTGGCACTGCTGAGGTGTTATGAAGTTCCAGGTTGCTTTGATAGTGACCTTCAGCTCGTCTGCATTGTTGGGTCTGGTGTCTCTCATCTTCCTCTTAACAATGCTCCATAGATTCTCTATGGGGTTTAGGTCAGGAGAGTTTGCTGGCCAATCAAACACAGTGGCACCATGGTCATTAAACCAGGTTTTGATACTTCTGGCAGTGTGGGCAGGTGCCAAGTCCTGCTGGAAAATGAAATCAGCTTCTCCATAAAGCCTGTCAGCAGAGGGAAGCATGAAGTGCTCTAAAATTTTCTGGTAGACGACTGCGCTGACTTTGGTCTTGATAAAACACAGTGGACCAACACCAGCAGATGACATGGTTCCTCAAATCATCACTGACTGTGGAAACTTCACACTAAACCTCAAGCAACTTAGATTCTGTGCCTCTCCACTCTTTCTCCAGACTCTGGGACTTTGATTTCCAAATGAAAAGCAAAATTTACTTTTATCTAAGCAGAGGTCATCTGCTGGTGTTTGTCCACTGTGTTTTATCAAGACCAAAGTCAGCGCAGTCATCTACCAGGAAATTTTAGAGCATTTCATGCTTCCCTCTGCTGACAGGCTTTATGGAGAAGCTGATTTCATTTTCCAGCAGGACTTGGCACCTGCCCACACTGCCAAAAGTATCAAAACCTGGTTTAATGACCATGGCGTCACAGTGTTTGATTGGCCAGCAAACTCTCCTGACCTAAACCCCATAGAGAATCTATGGAGCATTGTCAAGAGGAAGATGAGAGACACCAGACCTAACAATGCAGACGAGCTGAAGGTCACTATCAAAGCAACCTGGGCCTCCATAACACCTCAGCAGTGCCACAGGCTGATCACCTCCATGCCACGCCACATTGATACAATAATTAATCCAAAAGGAGCCCTGACCAAGTATTGAGTGTGTACATGGACATACTTTTCAGTCGGCCAACATTTCTATTAAACTATTTTTTAAAAATTAATTTTATGTAATATTCTAATTTTTTGAGAAACTGAATTTGGGGTTTTCATGGGCTGTGAGCCATAATTATCAAAATTAGAATAAATAAACACTTGAAATATATCACACTCTGTGTAATGAATCTATATAATATATGGGTTTCACTATCTGAAATGAGTGACAAAAAATATTGAACTTTCTCATGATATTCTAATTTTCTGAAATGTACCTGTATTTCTGATGGAGCCATTGACCTGAGATTTTCACCAGAAATCAGTAACAACCCAAGTAATCCATACATACAAAATTTTTTGAGATATACCTGTATGTTTAATGAGAAAAATGTTGATGTGTTCAATATTTATTGTCCCTGCTCTCTGTGTGTGTGTGTGTGTGTACAGTGGTGTGAAAAAGTGTTCGCCCGCTTCCTGATTTCTCATTTTTTGTATGTTTGTCACACTTAAATGTTTCAGATCATCAAACAAATTTAAATATTAGACAAAGATAACACAAGTAAACACAGAATGCAGTTTTTAAATGAAGGTGTTTATTATTAAGGGGAAAAAATCCAAAACTACATGGCCCTGTGTGAAAAAGTGATTGTCCCCTAAACCTAATAACTGGTTGGGCCACCCTTAGCAGCAACAAATGCAATCAAGCATTTGCAGTCACTGGCAATGAGTCTTTTACAGTGCTGTGGAGGAATTTTGGCCCACTCATCTTTGCAGAATTGTTGTAATTCAGCCACATTATAGGGTTTTCGAGCATGAACTGTCTTTTTAAGGTCATGCCACAGCATCTCAATCGGATTCAGGTCAGGACTTTGACTAGGCCACTCCAGAGTCTTCTTTTTGTTTTTCTTAAGCCATTCAGAGGTGGACTTGCTGGTGTGTTTTTGGATCCTTGTCCTGCTGCAGAACCCAAGTGCGCTTCAACTTGAGGTCACGAACAGATGGCCGGACGTTCTCCTTCAGGATTTTTTGGTAGACAGCAGAATTCATGGTTCCATTTACCACAGCAAGTCTTCCAGATCCCGAAGCAGCAAAACAGCCCCAGATCATTACACTACCACCACCATATTTTACTGTTGGTATGATGTTCCTTTTCTGAAATGCTGTGTTACTTTTACGCTAGATGTAATGCGACACACACTTTCCAAGAAGTTTTTTTTGTCTCATCAGTCCACAGAGTATTTTCCCAAAAGTCTTGGGGATCATCAAGATGTTTTCTGGCAAAACTGAGATGAGCCTTTATGGTCTTTTTGCTCAGCAGTGGTTTTCATCTTGGAACTCTGCCATGCAGGCCATTTTTGCCCAGTCTCTTTCTTATGGTGGAGTCATGAACACTGACATTAACTGAGGCAAGTGAGGCTTGCAGTTCTTTGGATGTTGTGGGGTCTTTGGTGATCTCTTGGATGAGTCGTCGCTGCGCTCTTGGGGTAATTTTGGTCAGCCAAAACTCCTGGGAAGGTTCACCACTGTTCCATGTTTTCACCATTTGTGGATAAGGGCTCTCACTGTGGTTCGCTGGAGTCCCAAAGCTTTAGAAATGGCTTTATAACCTTTTCCAGACTGATAGATCTCAATTACTTTGTTTTTCACTTGTTCCTGAATTCTTTGGATGATGTGTAGCTTTTGGGGATCTTTTGGTCTACTTCACTTTGTCAGGCAGGTTCTGTTTAATTGATTTCTTGATTGAGAACAAGTGTGACAGTAATCAGGCCTGGGTGTGGCTAGAGAAATTGAACTCAGCTTTCCAAAGATGTGATAAGCACAGTTAATATATATTTTAATGGGGGGGCAATCACTTTTTCACACAGGGCCATGTAGGTTTGGATTTTTTTTACCCTTAATATTACACACCTTTATTTAAAAACTGCATTTTGTGTTTACTTGTGTTTTTGTTATCTTTGCCTAGTATTTAAATTTGTTTGATGATCTGAAACATTTAAGTGACATACAAGAAAATGAGAAATCAGGAAGGGGGCAAACACTTTTTCACATTACTGTGTATATTTACTGTATATATATATATATATGTATATATATATGTATCATAGCAGTCTGTTGTGGGCAACAATGACTGTTTCATTTAGGTCTGATCAGATTCCTCCACACAGCTCTGTCCTTAGCCTTCCGCTGCCAGGAACTCCTGTCTATATCCAACTTCTTCAAGCTTCTTTTTACAGTGTCTTTAAATCTGAGCCTTGGTCTACCCTGATTGCGTTTGCCCTCGCATAACTGTGAGTGGAGTAACTGCCGAGGGAGACGCTGGTGGTCCATCCTCTCAACGTGTCCGAGCCATCTCAGGTTCATCTGTATTAGCATGTCCTCCATTGATGGTACACCAGCTCGTTTCAACACTTCTATGTTGGTTATCTTGTCTTTCCATGAGATGTTCATTATGGCTTGAAGGTGTCTCATCATGTACGCATGGAGTTTCTTCACCTGCACTCTGTAGACAGTCCAAGTTTCAGCACCGTACAATAGAGTAGCCAGTACTGTCACTCTGTACACTTTGCATTTCACACGGATAGACACATGTCGATTGTTCCACAGTCTCTCCCTCAAGTTTCCAAACACAGCGCTTGCTCTTCCCATTCTGAGAGATAGTTCATCCTCCAGCCTAGCATTCTCTGAAACAGTACTCTCTAGATACTTGAAAGTCTTGCACTTGACTAGTGGCTCTGTACCAGTGCTGATCTCTTCTGGTAGTGATGTTGATAATTGGAACTTTGGTGGTTGATAAAGGCACTCTGTCTTCTTGATGTTGATTTTGAGGCTGAATTGGCTAGCTGCTCTTGCAAATTTCTCCACTAAAGATTGCATATCTTCCACACTGTGTGCAACTAGAGCACTGTCGTCGGCAAAGAGCATTTCTCTTACTACCTTTATCAATGTCTTACTCTTGGCTTTAAACTGTGCCACATTGAACAAGTCTGCTTCTTTCCTTGTTTGAATGTATACTCCTTCTGAAGTGTCTTTGAAGGCCACCTCAAGCATGGCTGCCAGATATAGCGAGAAGAGTGTAGGTGCCAGCACACACCCTTGTTTCACCCCGTTGCTTACTGAAAAGTCTTTAGATACTGAACCACTCATTGCCACATTTGCTTGCATACCTGTATGGAGTGTCTCGATCAGGCTGACAAACTTATCTGTACAGCCGTATTTCTTGAGTACCTTCCAAAGTCCTTGTCGAGAAACAGTATTGAAGGCTTTACTGAAGTCTATGAAGACTCCATAAAGCGGCATGTTCTGTTCGATACACTTTTCTTGAACCTGTTTCAAGCAGAAAATCATGTCCATTGTGCTTCTTCCACTTATAAAGCCGCATTGGGTTTCCAGTAGTACATTCTGCGAGATGTGTTCATTGAGTCTGTTTAGTAGTACACGTGAGAGAATCTTACCAACAGTGGCTAGCAGTGATATACCTTGGTAATCTCCACAATCTTACCTGTCACCTTTCTTGAACAAAGGCACATATACAGTATATACAGTATATATATGTGTGTGTGTGTGTGTGTGTGTTTGGGTTTGGTGTCGGACGATTAAAATTTTTAGCTCAAGTAGGTTAATTTTGTCTTCTTTTAATTATTTGCCTTTTGTTCTTATTAAAGACAAAGATAGAAAGGAGATGTTTTTACCTTCTTTTCTTTACGTTTTGACTGATCACTGCAGTCTTCGCCATGAAGACATTGATGAAGACTGCAGTGAACAGTCGAAACATGTAAAGAAAAGAAGGTGAAACATCTCCTTTCTATCTTTGTCTTTAATATTAACAAAAGGCAAATGATTCAAATTTTTAATCGTAATTAATCTTTTGGAATGTTGAGTTAATCACGATTAATAACGCATTAATCACACTTTTTTCCATTCAGATACAGTGCACCTTAAGTTGGTAATTTTTCAAGTTTCTCATGCTGTTATAAACATGGGAGTGGACAAATATGCTTGCTTTCATCACCTGCAGGTTTTTAAAGCTCTCAACATGTCTAAAGTGACAAAAACTATCAAGAATATGCTCCAGATAATTCTCAAAAGTACTACTGCATATGCAAACAACAGAATACCAGGGCTCAGTAATGTCACTAAACAACAACCAACCAGCAACCACAAAAGGAGCTTGCTCTTTCTCCCATAGCAAACATCCATCGCGTTTAAGCAGCTCAACACAAAACAATGGGTCTCGTACTGTATGTCACAACAGACACAATTTCCCTTTTAGCAGAAAAATTGTAAAAACATAAACAACTATCTCCCCCGTGATGTCACCCACCATGCCGCAAAAACAGGGCGTGGGAGTGAGTGGACATTACGAATACAGCTTGAGAATTTTAGACTCACCTGCTCACACTACTTACCTGCTGGACCCAAAGCTATGAAGATGAAATGGGTGGAGTGTCTTGTCTGTGTCAGCTGCTGGCAGCGAGCTACAGCCGTAGCACGTGGCCATTTATACTTACTACTAGCCGGCTAGCCAGCTTCCAAACCGACATCCCAGCGAAGTTTTGGAGGAGGCTGTGACAATTATCCAGGTGAGAGGTCTGACAGATAACATTGTAAACTTAAACATGACAGCATTTTGGGGATTTCCATGGCTATGATCCAGCTTCTTTGACTTCACAATGTCTGTATGCTGTGGCCAGTGTCTAAGGCTGCAGAGCGGCTTCTGGTACGGAGGGCAACTAGGCCAAAAAGTACTTTTCGCGCTTTCTCCCGTTAACTGCGATCACAAAATTTGTCGCTGTTAATGTGGGCGAAGTGTAAGCGTTAACGGGCGATTAACGTGATAACGCCGACACCACAGAAATAAATAAATAAATAAATAAATATATATATACACACACACACACATACATACATACATACATACAGTATATATTTAAGCTTTCATGTCATAATATTGGGATGTTGCCAGATTTATTACTGTAAATCAGTTTCTTTTTTTTTCCCTTATTCATCCTTAGGCCCACCATAAACTGGAGGAGCTCCAGAAGTTTTTATCACCGCAAAAGGTTCGATACCACATTAGTCAGGCCAGTCTAGTGGCCCTGCAAAAAGAGTTGGGTGTGCAAATGGATTTTGCTGACCGCAGAGACAGTGTGAAGGATGATGACGAAGTGGAAGAGGACTTAAATGTGTCTTAAACCTGTTTAATTGCTTTCCCCTATCTTAAACTTTGTAATATTTTTATACTCTGCACTTTTTTCAGACCAGAATGACTGTGCTATGTCACTTGCCAAAATCACTTTGGTTACATGAGCACAGTAATAAATTGCATTCAAAGACCCTTGACTACCCCATAATGGATGAGCACTGTTTAACAAAGACAAAAATGAATGGTGATAGCTACATCATGACCATATCACTAGGGTTTAAAAAAATCTAAACTCATCAAAGGAATTTGTCTCAAAAGATATTACCTCAGACAACTGTTAGGGGGAAAAAAGAGAAGTTGTAGAAATTGTCATGAGTCTGGGCGCAGTTTTCCCACAGAGCCCAGACTTTTATTTTTGAGTATTGTATGTCTGTTATTATTTTGTCAGTTTTTATATATATTTTTTTTTTTTTTTTTGTCACATGTGCCCTCCTCTCTCCAGACACTCCCACTAGCTGTTCACAGTCTGCTCTCCTGTCAACTCAGCTGTGAGCAGTTTTGTAATTAGGTCACCTGCCAGCTCAGCTGCCCGCCCCTGCCTCTCATTTGTTTGTCTCTTATTTAAACATTGCCAGCTCATTGTTTCTTTGTGGCAGCATTGTATTGTTGGATTTGTATGGACTGTATTCCTTCAGGGCTATTCCCCTCATTTCCTCCAGAACTATTCTGGCTCTGGAGTGCCTCTCTTTGTAAGCTACCCTTATTTGCATTTTTGTCTTGTCTGCATAGTTTTGGAATTTCTGTTAATAAATGTCACAACTGCACAGTGCCTGAGTCTGTCCTTCTGCCCCGGAGGGGCCATTCCTGACAGAAATATTATATTACATAGTTATTTTTTTAACACATAAATCCCACTTATATACATATACACATATTTTTACAGCAGAATAATCCCGAGTGATTAACACAGGTTTTTGCCTTTGAGCCGATTATGGCTCTGAATGCTTTTATCACTCTATCCACAGATTTGTCTGTGGATTACATCTATTTGCTACAACGTATTTTTATAACAAACTAGTGTATTAAATGTAAATAGTCTCATTTGCAATTATTTTGATAACGTGAAGCCACTTATGACGGTATCTCAGGATGTGAGTTGTGTTGTTTCTGTACAATCATTGTACAGTGGTTTTAATAAAATGTAAATCAAACTGGATTTAAGGTTCATAGTGACTTACGAGGGCTGCTCATTAAAAATTTAACTCACTCACTCCTGGTTATTGTAGGAGGCTAAAATTGCACATGTATAATAATACATATATCTATAGGTCACACGGTAATTTACAGCTCTGAACTCCAAAAACTGGATTTATGCACCTGCGTCAGCATCAACAATGCATAAATCCAGCTTAAGAGTTTCTCTTTTAAAGGTGTTAAGGTGGAGTAAGGTTTAATAATGGCGTCAGATGAATGCAGTGCAGTCATCTGGTTCCTGTACTTGGAGGTGGAGGCTGCACACCATGGGAAACATTTGATGAGATGAAAAAGTCTTATGGGGAGGATGGCCCATCGTATGACATGCATTTGGTTGGATATTACTGAAAATTTATGAATTATTGATACAAACGCTGCTCATTACAGATTTTTCCTGACCAACTTTATTGTAGGAGGCTGAAACTGCACATACATAATACATACAGTGAAGTGAAAAAGTGTTTGCCCCCTTCCTGATTTCTCTTTTTTTTTGTATGTTTGTCACACTTAAATGTTTCAGATCACCAAACAGTTTTAAATATCAGACAAAGATAACACAAGTAAACAAAATGCAGTTTTTAAATGAAGGTGTTTATTATTAAGGGTAAAAAAAATCCAAACCTACATGGCCCTGTGTGAAAGGGGTTGCCCCCTAAACCTAATAACTGGTTGGGAAGCCCTTAGCAGCAACAATTGCAATCAAGCATTTGCGATAACTGGCAGTAAGTCTTTTACAGCGATGTGGAGGAATTTTGGCTCACTCATCTGCAGAATTGTTGTAATTCAGCCACATTGGAAGGTTTTCTAGCGTGAACTGCCTTTTTAAGGTCATCTTAATCGGCTTCAGGTCAGGACTTTGACTAGGCCACTCCAAAGTCTTCATTTTGTTTTTCTTAAGCCATTCAGAGGTGGACTTGCTAGTGTGTTTTGGATCATTCTCCTGCTGCAGAACCCAAGTGCGCTTCAGCTTGAGGTCATGAACAGATGGCCAGACATTCTTCTTCAGGAATTTTTGGTAGACAGCAGAATTCATGGTTCCATTTACCACAGCAAGTCTCCAGGTCTTGAAGCAGCAAAACAGCCCCAGACCATCACACTACCACCACCATATTTTACTGTTGGTATGATGTTCCTTTTCTGAAATGCTGTGTTACTTTTACGCCAGATGTAATGGGACACACACCTTCCAAAAAGTTCAACTTTTATCTCGTCAGTCCACAGAGAGTTTTCCCAAAAGTCTTGGGGATCGTCAAGATGTTTTCTGGCAAAACTGAGATGGACCTTTATGGTCTTTTTTGCTCAGCAGTGGTTTTCATCTTGGTACTCTGCCATGCAGGCCATTTTTGCCCAGTCTCTTTCTTATGGTGGAGTCATGAACACTGACCTTAACTGAGGCAAGTGAGGCCTGCAGTTCTTTAGATGTTGTTGTGGGGTCTTTTGTGACCTCTTGGATGAGTCGTTGCTGTGCTCTTGGGGTAATTTTGGTCGGCCAGCCACTCCTGGGAAGATTCACCACTGTTCCATGTTTTCGCCATTTATGGATAATGGCTGTCACTGTGGTCCAGACTGACAGATCACAATTACTTTGTTTCTCATTTGTTCCTGAATTTCTTTGGATAGCAGCATGATGTCTAGTTTTGGAAGATCTTTTGGTCTACTTCATTTTGTCAGGCAGGTCCTATTTAAGTGATTTCTTGATTGAGAACAGGTGTGACGGTAATCAGGCTTGGGTGTGGGTAGAGAAATTGAACTCAGCTTTCCAAAGATGTGATAAACCACAGTTAATTTGTTTTAAATGGAGGGGGCAATCACTTTTTCACACAGGGCCATGTTGGTTTGGATATTTTTTACCCTTAATAAAAAACACCTTCATTTAAAACTGCATTTTGTGATTACTTGTTATCGTCATCCATCCATCCATCTTCTTCCTCTTAATCCTTTTTGGGTCACAGGGGGGCTGGAGCCTAGTCTAGCATCTTTGGGCGAGAGGCAGGGTACACCCTGGACAGATCGCCAGTCCATCGCAGGGCCAACACAGAGAGACAAACAACCATTCACTCTCACATCCATATCTAAGGACAATTTAGAATCCCCAGTTGATGCCAATTAACCCAACTTGCATGTTTTTGGCATGTGGGAGGAAACCAGAGAAATCCTAGAGTAAACTCACGCAGACATGGGGAGAACATGCAAACTCCACACAGATCACTGTTGGTTGGGGGCTGGGATCGAACTCGGGATCCCCTGGCCAAGGGTGAGTTGCTGTGCTGCCGCAGTGCTAACCACTCTGCCACCGTGCTGCCCGTGTTATCTTTGTCTAATATTTAAATTTGTTTGATGATCTGAAACACTTAAGTGTGACAAACATACAAAAAAATGAGAAATCGGGAAGGGGGCAAACACTTTTTCACACCACTGTATGTCTGTAGGTCACGTGATAATTTGCAACTTTGAAGTCCTAAGAGTTTCTCTTTTATGGGTGCTAAGGTGGAGTAAAGTGTGAATGCAGAGCAGTCATTGGGTTCCTGTACTTGTGAGGCCATACATCACGGGAGACATTCAATGAGGTGAAAGAGACTTAAGGGAAGGATGCCCCATTGTATGCCGTAGTCAAGCACTAACATCTATAGTTCCAAGTGTGGTCGGACATCGGTGGAAATGGCACCCATTCCTGGGTGACCACAGTGTAGCATTTATGAAGACATCATCTGGCAAGCGGAGGCCATCATTTTGGAGAATCACTACATAACCATTCACCAACTAGCCCAAGATGTCAAGATTAGTGTGGTGTCTGTGGAAAAAATCATCCATGACCATTTGCACATGTAGAAATTACCTACACAATGGATTTCCTGGTGCTCACACCTTTCCTGAAGCTGGAACGAGTCACGTGCTCCCAAGCTCTTTTGGCTATGTGCCAAGAAGACCTCCAGGACTTCTTCAACAGACTTATCATGCAGGATGAAATATGGTTCCATCACTATGATCCAGAGACTAAATCCCAGTCGAAGCAAAGGAAACACAATCTTGCCCTTGGCAAGCAAGGTCATACTCATGGTCTTTTGGGACCAGCATGGAGTATTGATGATGGATTTCCTGGCAAAGGGTACCACAATTACTGAGACTTACTACACTTCACTGCTGCAGAAATTGTGAAAGGCTATCAAAACTGAGAGGTATCGCAAGCAGATCAGAGGTGTCCACCTCCTGTAAGACAATGCTCTAGTTCACAAACTGAATGCTTTCCAGATGGAAGCATGGTCCTGGGGCTATGAAATAATTCCTCGCTCCCCTTACAGCTTCCTGTGTTTATATTACATGACACCTACTATAAAACTCATCAATCTAACAAAGAAAAGACAAAGTATATTTGAGTGAATTCAGAAAAATCACTTGATGCATTTAAAAATGACTTATAGGTGCAAAACTGGGAGATCTCATATAATGATAATGATGTTAACAGTGTATATGATATATTCTTGCAAATATTTAAAGAATTGTATGATAAACACTGTCCTGTAAGAGTAGTCAAGAAAAAAAACAATGTATACGGCTCACTCAGGATGAAAAGAGGGGGAGAGAGAAAAGGAAAGGTAGAAGTGTGGAGGTGAGAGGAGGGACTTTAAATGTAGGGTCTATGACTGGTAAAGGCAGAGAGTTGGCTGATATGATGGAGAGAAGAAAGGTAGATATACTGTATGTTCAAGAAACCAAATGGAAGGGAAGCAAGGATTAGAGGTGGATTTAAACTGTCTACCATGGTGTAGATGGGAAAAGAATTGGAGTAGCGATAATCTTGAAGGAAGAGTATGTGAAGAGTGTCCAGAGCTAGTCAGACAGGATCATGAGTTTGAAGATAGAAACTGAAGGTGTGATGTTGAATGTTAGTGCATATGCCCTACAAGTTGGACGTCAGGTAGAAGAGAGAGGAATTCTGAAATAGTTGGATGAAGTAGTAGAGAGTATTTCCAGGGGAAAGAGAGTGGTGATTGGAGCAGACTGGACACTAAGGAAGGAGAAAATGACTTGCATTGATTTGCTAAATAGATTGAGCTGGAATGTGTGGCAAGTTAGGCTGATTAAGGACAGAAACGGTAATGTACTAACGGGTAATGAGTGTGTCGAGAAGATGGAAGGAGTACTTTGTGGAGCTGATGAAGAAAATGAGAGGAGGATGGATGAAGGAAAGATGGTGAACCAGGAAGTTAAGAGGAATAGTAAGGCGGAAGTGAAGGCAGCTTTAAAGAGAATGATTATTTTATTTGTTGGTCTTATTTTACTAGATTTGTTGTAATCTATTCTTGTGTTTTTATGTTATCACTGTAAATTATACTCTTAATTTGTGCGTCTCTGTCATTTAACCTCTTGTTTCTGTGTTTAATTTCATGTAAAGTACTTTGTTACTTCAGTCTGTGAAAAGTGCTGTATAAAGTTATTCTTATTGCATTATTATTATTATTATGAAGAATGTAAAGGTGGTTGGTCCAGATGATATACCTGTGGAGGTATGGTAATGTTTAGGTGAGATGGCAGTGGACTTTTAACCAGATTGTTTAACACAATCTTGGAGAGTGAGAGGATGCCTGAGGAGTGGAGAAGTGTTGTGGTACCAATTTTCAAGAACAGAGGTGATGCTCAGAGCTGTAGTAACTACAGAGGCATAAAGTTGATCAGTCACACTATGAAGATATGGGAAAGAGTTGTTGAAGTTAAGAAGAAAGGTCACAATCAGTGAGCAACAGTACAGTTTCATGCCAAGAAAGAGTACTACAGATGCATTGTTTGCTTTAAGAGTGTTGATGAAGAAGTATAGAGAAGGTCAGGAGTTGCACTGTGTCTTTGTGGATCTAGAGAAAGCATACAACAGGGTGCCAAGAGAGGAAGTGTGGTACTGTATGAGGAAGTCAGGAGTGGCAGATAAATATGTGAGGGTGATGCAGAACATGTATAATGACAGTAAGACAGTGGTGAAGTGTGCTGCAGGAGTGACAGATGGATTCAAGGTGGGGGTGGGATTACATCAGGGATCGGCTCTGAGGCCCTTCTTGTTTGCAATGAAGATGGACAGGCTGACAGATGAGGCCAGGCAGGAGTCTTCATGTACCATGATGTTTGTAGACGTCATTGTGATCTGTAGTGAGAGTAGGGAGCAGGTGGAAGAGAACCTGGAGAGGTAGCGGTATGCACTGGAGAGAAGAGGAATGAAAGTCAGTAGAAGCAAGACAGAACACATGAGTGTGAATGAGAGAGAGGCAGGTGTAACAGTAAAGATGCAAGGAGTAGAGGTAGTGAAGGTAGGTGAGTTTAAATACCTGGGGTCAACTATCCAAAGCAATGGAAAATGCACAAAAGAGATGAAGAGAGTTCAGGCAGGGTGGAGTGGGTAGAGACGAGTGTCAGAGGTGATTTGTGACAGAAGGATAGCAGCTAGAGTGAAAGGAAAGATTTACAAGACGGTAGTGAGACCTGCTATGATATATGGTTTGGAGATGGTGGCACTGACAAAAGGCAGGAGGCAGAGCTGGGGGATGCAGAGTTGAAGATGCTAAGATTCTCATTGGGAGTGACTAGGAGGGACAGGAGTAGAAATGAGTATATTGGAGGAACAGCACAGGTTGAGCAGTTTGGAGACAAAGAGAGGCAAGACTGAGATGGTTTGGACATGTGCAGAGTAGGGATAGTGGATATATTGGACAAAGGATGTTGAAGATCTTGCTGCCAGGCAGGAGGAAAAGAGGAAGACCACAGAGAAGATTCATGAATTTAGTGAAGGAGGACATGGAGAGGGTTGTTGTGACAGAGGTGATGATACAAGGGATAGGGTGAGAGGAAGGCAAATGATCCACTGTGGCGTCCCCTGAGGAAGAGGAAGAAGGGCACTAAATGAAGAAAAAGCACTGAATGAAGGATAATGAATTCAATTCAATTTAGCTTTATTTATACTGCGCCACATCACAACAGAAGCCGTCTCGTGGCGCCACAGTGCAGAAAAAACCACACAGTCTCAGAAAAACCCAGCAATCAGACGATCCCCTATGAGCAAGCACTAAGTGACAGTGGAGAGGAAAAACTCCCATTTGGCAGGAGGAAACCTCTAGCAGAACCTGGCTTAGGGAGGGGCAGTCATCTGCTGCGATTGGCAGGGGGTGAGGGGATAGGGAGGATGGAGAGGACAGACATAAAGAACATAACAGTAAGAATGAAGAAGAAGAAGGGAACACTGAATGAAAAGAGCACTGATGAAGAAGAAGAGCACCTAATGAAGAAGTAGAAGAGTGCTTAATGAGGAAGGGCACTGAATGAAGAAGAAGGGCACTGCATAAAATGATGGGAGAAGTGTGTGGCCCTTGATGGTGTCTATGTTGAGAAAGACTCACAACTCTGCCGAATTTGGACCCCCTCAGTCCATCGGAAATGAATCGGGGGCAATCTTTAATGAACAGGCCTCATACCTGTACGATATTGGTGTTACTGAGCAGCTGTGATGATGTCCTGGGGGACTGATTCTACATTTATTACCAAAACAGCTTAAAAAAATCCAAGAAGTTATTCACAGAATAAAGCTTAACTTAGTATGAGTTACTGTGATAGCCACTGAAAAGCCTCTTAATTCTTAAAATTGAGTTTCACTGAAGACAACTTCATTTTAGTCACTCTTGCAATGTTCTAGATAAGCTGAAACTTGAAAATAAAACTAATAGAAATTTGCCTGTTTTGTTATTTGGGACAAGTATTATTCAAACTTGTCAGCTCAAGGGGGCGCAGTTGTCTATAAAATGAACCCAGCATTACTTCCTAATGGTTTCTGAAAAGGGCCACAATTTATACTGGGTTAAAATCATAAAGAACTTAAACCATCCATGCTTAGGGAAACCACTGTTGAATGCTCCAGTAATGTATCGTCATTGGCATTTGTGATTCTAAATAAATAGTAGCCTATATAAAGAGTATAGTACACTATATACAGTGGTGTGAAAAAGTGTTTGCCCCCTTCCTGATTTCTCATTTTTTTTGTGTGTTTGTCACACTTAAATGTTTCAGATCATCAAACAAATTTAAATATTAGACAAAGATAACACAAGTAAACACAAAATGCAGGTTTTAAATGAAGCTGTTTATTGTTAAGGTTAAAAAAAATCCAAACCTGCATGGCCCTTTGTGAAAAAGTGATCCCCCCCCCCCCCCCGTTAAAAAATAAATTAACTGTGGTTTATCACATCTTTGGAAAGCTGAGTTCAATTTCTCTAGCCACACCCAGGCCTGATTACTGCCACACCTGTTCCAATCAAGAAATCACTTAAATAGGACCTGCTTGACAAAGTGAAGTAGACCAAAGGGTCCTCAAAAGCTAGACGTCATCCAAAGAAATTCATTAACAAATGAGAAACAAAGTAATTGAGATCTATCAGTCTGGAAAAGGTTATAAAGCCATTTCTAAAGCTGTGAGACTCCAGCGAACCACAGTGAGAGCCATTATCCACAAATGGCGAAAACATGGAACAGTGGTGAACCTTTCCAGGAGTGGCCGACCAACCAAAATTACCCCAAGAGCACAGCGACGGCTCATCCAAGAGGTCACAAAAGACCCCACAACAACATCTAAAGAACTGCAGACCTCACTTGCCTCAGTTAAGGTCAGACTGAGGAGACTAAGAGACTGGGCAAAAATGGCCTGCATAGCAGAGTTCCAAGACGAAAATCACTGCTGAGCAAAAAGAACATAAAGGCTCCTCTCAGTTTTGCCAGAAAACATCTTGATGATACCCAAGACTTTTGGGAAATACCGTGGACTGACGAGATAAAAGTTGAACTTTTTGGAAGGTGTGTGCCCCATTACATCTGGCGTAAAAGGAACATCATACCAACAGTAAAATATGGTGGTGGTAGTGTGATGGTCTGGGGCTGTTTTGCTTCTTCAGGACCTGGAAGACTTGCTGTGGTAAATGGAACCATGAATTCTGCTGTCTACCAAAAAATCCTGAAGGAGAATGTCCAGCCATCTGTTTGTGACCTCAAGCTGAAGCACACTTGGGTTCTGCAACAGGACAATGATCCAAAACACACCAGCAAGTCCACTTCTGAATGGCTTAAGAAAAACAAAATAAAGACTTTGGAGTGGCCTAGTCAAAGTCCTGACCTGAATCTGATTGAGATGATGTGGCATGACCTTAAAATGGTGGTTCATGCTCGAAAACCCTCCAATGTGGCTGAATTGCAACAATTCTGCAAAGATGAGTGGGCCAAAATTCCTCCACAGCACTGTAAAAGACTCATTGTCAGTTATCACAAACGCTTGATTGCAGTTGTTGCTGCTAAGGGTGGTCCAACCAGTTATTAGGTTTAGGGGGCAATCACTTTTTCACACAGGGCCATGTAGGTTTGGGTTTTTCCCCTTAATAATAAACACCTTCATTTAAAAACTGCATTTTGTGTTTACTTGTGTTATCTTTGTCTAATATTTAAATTTGTTTGATGATCTGAAACATTTAAGTGTGACAAACATACAAAAAATGAGAAATCAAGAAGGGGGCAAAGACTTTTTCACACCACTGTATAGAGTAATTAAATAATTAGGCATTCTCATGCTCAGTATATATACAGAGTATATACACACCCGTTTTCTTTATGCTATGGAGCCATGGTAACATTTCTGTTGCTGGATACTAGCAGCTGTTGGCAGTAAGAAAAAGATGGAGGACAGGCAGAAAAACTTTAGAGGAACTTCAGAAGAGTGTTCAAATCCTGACAAAAGAGAATGAGTCAAATATTTGGTCTGCCTAAATCTCCAGTATTTAATAGCTTTGTTGGCTTTTTTATCCACTGCTTTTTTTGCATGGCACCTAACGGAGGACATGTTAATGAATGTATGCGTGGGGTCGGGGTAGGGGTGTTGATGCAGCAAAGTATCTTGATATTTTGTGTGCCATTATTGTATATTCTCATAATATCAGAGGTGATATTGTATTGATTCAGATACACCAGTACTGCCATGTCATTACTCTGGTTCCAAAAAGATGAGTTTGTATTTGCAGCACTTATTTATAATTTTAGATAACAGTATTATAGCTATATTGTGCTCATTCAGAGACACCAGAATTGCTATAGTTCATGGATGTGCAGAGTATACGGCTATTGTAGCCCAAGCAACAGCTCATTTGCTTCTTTGACTGAGGTACCCCTCAGGAGGGAAAAAAATAACTTGTTCCTTGTTATAGCTGATATTATAGTACTAGTATCAGCACTTCCTTCCCCGTTTCCTTCTTTTCTTCCTCATTTCCTTCTGTGCTTCCTTCCCCTATATCCTTCATCATTTCCTTCCTTCGTTCCTTCTTTCCTTCCTTCCTCATTTCCCCGTTCTTTCTTCATTTCCTTGTTAATCGTTTCCTTCCTTTGCTTCTTCCTTCCTTGTTCGTCCTGTCATTTCCTTCCTTCTCCCACTTCCTTTCTTCTCTCCCTCGTTTCCTTGCTTCCTCTCCTTCCTTCCTCATTTCCTTCATTGTTTCCTTCCACGTTTTCTTCCATGTTACCTTCCCTGTTCCCTTCCTTCCCTCCTTCCTCATGTCCTTCCTTCCTAGTTTGCTTCCTTCGTCTTTCTTTTGTTCCTTCCGTCTCTTCCTTGTTTCCTTCCTTCCTTGCTTCCTTCCTTCTTTCCTTTGTTCCTTCTATCTTTCCTGTTTTCTTTTATTTAAAAAATATTATTAAATGCCACAAACACTAACGCTGCTTTTTTTTTTTAACCAGAGTAATCAAAACCTTTTTTCTGTCCAACTGTGTTAAGTGCTCTTTACCTAAAGTCAGCATAGTAGAGAAGTGACTTGTGAGATCTAGCCATGACTTGAACAAGATAAAATGGTGGAATGGACAACAGCAATATATGGTATCACTATACTTATATGGCAAGACTGTGATATAGATACTGTATGTCCATGGTCCAAGTATCGGGACAATATTGTATCATGGTGCCTCTGGTACAGTCACATGAAAAATTTGGACACCCCATTAAATATTCAGTTCTTGATTAAGAAATGTTCACATATTGATGTCAACTCTTGTTTTTAATTTATCTCTGGAAAAGAAGGTGATTTAATTGCAGCTAAATAACAGAAGTTAACCTTGTTTTACTTCAATCCAATCCAACTTTATTTCTAAAGCACTTTAAAAACAACTACAGCTGACACAAAGTGCTGTACATCAAGGATAAATAAAATGTGAAAGACATTTGACATAAAAAGAAATAAGACAATGAAATACAACTGAAAAAGTATAAAACAAAATAGGAAGAAATGACAATCATATAATAAAACAATAAAACAAGTGAGATCAATGTCTCATGCTGGGTTGAAGGCCAAGGAGTAAAAATAAGTTTTAAGGTAAGTTTTAAAAATGGACAGAGAAAGAGGCTGCCTAATAGGCAAAGGGAGACTGTTGTAAAGTTTAGGAGCAGCACCAGAAAAAGTTCTGTCCCCTCTGAGCTTCCTCTTTGATCTCGGTATCTCCAGGGACAGCTGATCAACTGGCTTGAGAGACTGAGCAGGAGTGTAAAAGTGAAGAAGCTCAGAGAGGTAAGGCAGTGCAAGGCCATTTAATGATTTAAAAACAAATAAAAAATTTTAAAATGAACCCTGAAGTGCACAGGCAGCCAGTGAAGAGAAGCTAAAATGGGTGTAATGTGGTCCCTCTTACGTGTTCCAGTTAAGACGTGCAGCAGCATTCTGAACCAACTGGAAACGTGAGAGGGAAGACTGGCTGACTCCTAAATAAAGTGCATTACAGTAATCCAGCTGAGATGTGATGAAGGCATGGACTACTGTTTCAAAGTGCTGTTTAGAAAGTATGGGTTTAGCCTTTGCCAATTGCCTTAAATGAAAAAAGCTGCACTTCAATGCAGCAGCAATTTGATGGTCTAATTTAAAATCACTGTCCATCTTAAAACCCAGATTAGTAACAGTAGGTTGGATAAACCCTGCCAAGGGGCCCAGGTCAATGGTGGTGGTGGTGGGGGCTCACAGGAACCACTGGGTCCAAACACAATCACTTCTGTCTTCTTTTCATTAAAACTTAAGAAGTTTACTGCCATTCAATCTTTAATGTCTTTCAGGCATTCAAGAAGTGATTTAATTGAGAAGGTCTCCTTCTGCCTTAATGGAGCATGGACCTGACAATCGTCAGCATAATTGTGGAAGGAGATGCCATGCTTTCTAAGAATTGAACCCAGTAGAAGCAGATAAAGTGAAAAGAGCAGGGGCCCTAAAATTGAGCCCTGTGGGACCCCACATGACAGGGAAGCAGAGGAAGATTCAGAGCCAACGAGGTTCAATCAGTTAAACAGGGGGGCCTGAACCATTCCAATGAAGTACCAGAAATAACCACAAGATGCTGCAGGTGAGAAATTAAAATGTCATGGTCCACTGTATCAAAAGTGCCGGTTAGGTCCAGCAGAACAAGAACCACATAATCACGGTAATCAGACATCAAAAGGATGTCATTAAAAACCCTTAATAATGCTGACTCTGTATTATGAAGAGATTTAAAACCAGATTGAAACACCTCCAGGATATCATGTTCATCCAAAAAAGCCTTCAGCTGAAAATAAACTATTTTCTCCAATATTTTTGAAATAAAAGGTAGCTTGGAGATTGGCCGAAAATTAGCCAACACAGTGTGATCAAGATCAGATTTTTTAATCAGGGGTTTAACCTTTCTCAATACCATGATTTTGACACATTTCTCCTATTGCATCTCATGCTGGTCACAAGCCAATAGTATGACTAGAAACCCTTGGAATCCCTGTATAAACAATCCATCAGAATTCTGGATAAGAAGACACAACAGTATCGCCATTGTGGTATACTTGCCAAACACAAGATGTTAAGCTCTGAAAATATGATCATATATGCAAATATGCGGCTGGTCTTTAAAATTACCCATGGTTCTACACCTCCACCCCTTAAGACTTTTTTGTACCTGACTTCTGAACAAAATACCAGAGTAACAAGAACTTCCTCTGCGTGGCATTATTGCATCCCACTATGTAAAACTGCTTTTGGACAACTGGCATTCTCATACAAAGCTATAGCAGAATGGAACAAGCTCCCACTGCTTTGAAGACCAGAACAAATTACAGAGACTTTACCACAGACACTAAAAATGGATTTTAAGTAATCAAGCCTGCCAGCATTGACTCTTTCCCTTAAATGGGATTTGAAATTGTACTCTTAAATTGTTTTTGTGTGCTGTCTCTTATCTTTTTACCTTTTAAACTTACTCCTTGCTTATTTCAGGGTCAGCAGTTTCTGAAACCCGACTTGAATTGCTTTCTATATGTGCCGTTTTTCTTTTAATATCTTCCTGCCTGCCTCAGGGACTACAGATGGAAATTAGTGAGAATGCTGTAATCTGGTACAAAGCATCTTTACCCTGTGTTTAATGTTTTTTTTTCTGTACGTGGTCCCTGACACTTAAACCAATAAATTAAACTAAACTAAACTAGGTGATTAGGATGATTAGGATGCCTCCTGGACGCCTCCCACTTGAGGTGTTTCGGGCACGTCCCACTGGGAGAAGATCCCGGGGCAGACCCAGGACTCGGTGGAGAGACTATGTCTCCCAGCTGGTCTGGGAACACCTTGGTATCCTCTCTGAAGAGCTGGAGCAGGTGGCTGGGGAGAGGGAAGTCCGGGTTTCTCTGCTTGAACTGCTGCCTCCACGACCTGGACCTCCGGAAAAGCGGTAGAAGATGGCTGGATGGATGGATAAACTAAACTACTGCATGTTTAAAATTTGCAGGAACCACACTGGAATATAAACTGATGTTTAAAATAGTTAAAACTGACTGATCTATGCTAGGATAGACTTCTTTAAAAACAAATTGAGGAGGGAGAGCATCACAAGGAGAAGCTGAGGGTTTAATATGATCAACCACTTCCTGTAATTGTAGCAGGGTCACAGGATCAAACTGATTAAAAACAGCAGAGCAAGGGACAGACACTGAGAGGTCAGAGGCAGGAGCTGGGATGAGAGCCCTAATGGTGGTGACTTTATCAATAAAGAAATGTAAAAAGTCATTGCATGTTACAGATGATGCTTCCACACTGACAGACGGTGAGGTATTAAGAACAAAATCAATAGTTTTAAATAACACACGTGGGTTATGGCAGTTTGCTGCAATAATATTAGGTTGATGTTCCCTTTACCTCTTATGTCGGGTTATGTCGCTAAATTGCAACATGGTGGAGAGTGTAAATAATGAGACTGATTCATGCAGCAGACGACTTTATTCACCCTCTCATCAGTCATACACAGAAAAAGCATGTATCAATACACCATAGGTTCTCCTTTTATACCATCCGCTCATCTCACATTTGCATGACATTTCACATCACAATACATTCATCCTTTCTCCCCCCAACTCCTTCTTCCTGCTATCTCACCATGATCTCCCTAGCTATTGTTCTCCTCTGTTTACCCTCTGCATCCAGTCTGAGATGATTAACCCAGTCTCTACACCGCTCCCCCGCCCCCCCCCAAAATCTCAGACAGAGTTTCAGTCCTCACGTCCTTTTGGCTTCAGTCTCCTCCCAAATCTGCTGTAACGGGGGTTTACCGCCTCCGTGGCGCTTCTGTGCCGGCGGGGGGCTCCTGAGGGTGTGTCTGTCTGCGGGTGGGCCCTGGCGAGGGGGGAGGAAACTTCGATTTGCCCGTGTGGCTGCTCTGATGAATCGTTTACCTGGGGAGTTCTCAGTGGGGGTCTTCCGCGCCAAGGGGCCTGAGCCAACAGCACTTGCTCGTCTGCCACCACAAAGGCGGGCTAAAGTCTGTCTATGCATATTTTCTCCCGATGACCCCCCAAGTCTAACAAAAAATGTTTGTCCCCTGTTTCCAGCACTCTGAACGGGCCATCATAGGGTGGGCACAATGGAGGGTGGTGGGCATCGTGCCTGACAAACACGAACGCTGTGTTCTTCAAAGTTTTTGGCACAAAAGCGCGTGGAAAACAGTGGTGGGCCGGGCCCGGCAGCGTGCCTGTATCTGCACTATGCTGCAACCTCTGAGACGGGCAGCTGTCCGGCGCGGGATTATCTGGCAAAAATTCCCCGGGCAGCCGCAGTGGCTGAGAAAAAACAAGCTCAGCCGGGGAAGCCTCCAAATCCTCATTTGGTGCGGAACGCAACCCCAATAAAACCCACGGCAACCAGTCTACCCAATTTGCATCCGTCAGCGAAACCCTGAGCACTGCTTTCAGTGACCTATGAAAACACTCGCATAACCCATTGGCCTGTGGGTTGTACGCGGTTGTGTGATGAATTGCAACACCCAGGCTACGGGCCATTGCGAACCAGACGTCAGAAACAAACTGAGGGCCCCTATTGGACATGATGTCCGACGGGATTCCAAAACGCGCCACCCATGTTGTCAAAAAAGCGCGCGCCACATCTGCGGACGTGGTTGCCGCCAGCGGGACTGCTTCTGGCCAGCATGTGGTGCGGTCCACCACTGTCAGATGGTGTGTGCACCTCTGCGATGGCAGGAGGGGGCCCACGAGGTCCATGTGAACATGGTCGAACCTCTTAGCCGGTATACGAAACAGCTCCAAAGGAGCCTTCGTGTGTCTGTGTACCTTGGCTTGTTGGCATGCTACGCAGGCTGCAGCCCACTCTTTCACTTGTTTGCGCAGGCCTGGCCACACAAACTTCTCTCCCACCATTTTGACTGACGTGCGCACTCCTGGGTGCGCCAGAGCGTGAACTGACTCAAACATGCGGCGGCACCACGCGACTGGGACCACCGAGCACGGGCGTCCCGTGGAGACGTTGCAGATTAGGGAGGGTGTGCCGTCTTGCAGTACTCTGCTCTCCAGCCTTAACCCTGTTGGTCCAGACTGGAGCACACACATGTCCATATCGCTAATCTGCTCTGCGGCCATGGCTGTATAATCTATCCCCACGCAGACTGGGGCCACTACTGTGCGCGAGAGGCAGTCCGCCACCACATTCAGTTTACCTGACACATGCTGAATATCGGTCGTAAACTCCGAGATCGCGGCCAGCTGTCTCTGCTGCTGGCCCGACCATGGTTCCGAAACCTTGGTCATCGCGAATGTCAATGGCTTGTGGTCCACGAACGCGGTGAAGCTGCGCCCTTCCAGCCAGTACTGGAAGTGGCCTATGGCCAGGTGGAGAGCCAGCAACTCTCTGTCGAACGCGCTGTATTTACGCTCACTGTCGCGCAAAGCCCTGCTGAAAAAAGCGAGCGGCTGCCAAGAACCAGCGACACGTTGCTCCATGACGGCCCCTATGGCCACGTCTGAGGCATCGGTAGTGAGCGCTATCCGGGCCGCCGGGTCTGGGTGCGCTAACAGTGCGGCATTTGCCAGGGCTGTTTTGACCTCAGAGAACGCCTGCTCTCGCTCCAGAGTCCATTCGACTCTATCCGTGGGTTTCTGTCTCTTGAGTGCGGCGTACAATGACTGCATGAGTTGAGCTGCGCAGGGGAGGAACCGGATATAAAAGTTAACCATCCCCAAAAATTCTTGCAGCGCCCTGACCGTCTGAGGCCAGGGAAATTTGCCACGGTGCACACTTTGTTGGGCAAGGCTATCGCTCCCTCCGGTGAGACAAGGTGCCCCAAAAAAATCAATCCCCGTCACGCCGAACTGGCATTTCGCCGGGTTGATTATTAACCCGTGCTCCTCCAACCTCCGGAAAACCATTGTGAGGTGGGTTACGTGTTCGTCCTCGGACGCACTGGCCACCAGGATATCATCCAGGTAGACGAACACAAACGGGAGATCGCACAACACCGCATCCATCATACGTTGGAATGTCTGTGCCACTCCTTTTAATCCGAAGGGCATGCGTAAAAACTCAAAACAAGCCAAACAGAGTTATTACCACTGTTTTGGGTATGTCCTCCACGCGCACTGGGACCTGGTGGTAACCGCGGACCAGGTCTATTTTGGAAAAAATGCGTGCTCCGGTGAGGTGAAAGGAAAAATCCTGAATATGGGGAATCGGGTAGCGGTCGTGCGCTGTGGCGTTATTCAATCTGCAGAAATCACCGCACGGTCGCCACGATCCCTCAGCCTTAGGGACCATGTGTAGCGGGGATGCCCATGGGCTGTTCGATCGCCTGATGATGCTCAACCTTTCCAGGTTGGCAAACTCCTCGTGCTATGGCCAGTTTAGCTGCGTCCAAGCGCCGAGGCCGTGCGAAAACGGGCGGCCCGGTGGTGGTGATAAAGTGCTCCACCCCGTGTTTAGTGATGGCCGCTGAAAACGTCTGGACCGTGAGTGCTGGAAACTGAGTGAGCAGTGTGTGGAACTTACCGCCTGTAGCTGTGACGTTGGCTTGTGTTACTGGCCCGGCCCCTCGAGCTGTACAGGGGAGAGAATCAAAAGACAGTGCATTAACCAGGCACCTGTTAGCCACATCAACTAGTAACCCATGTGCACACAGAAAATCAGCTCCCAGGATTGGGATACTCAGTGCCGCTATGACAAAAGTCCACTCATACATACGGCCGTGTAGGAATAAAGTCAGTGTTCTCTCACCGAAAGTCTTAATGCCCGAGCCGTTTACTGCTACCAGCCCGGGGCTGCTAGGTCCTGCTAGCCGGTCGACGTAGGATGGCAGGATGTTGCTCTTCTGGGCTCCAGTGTCTACGAGGAAGCGCCTCCCCAAGCGCGAGTCCGTCACGTAGAGCAGCTTGTTCTGTTCATCGGCGGTCGCAGCTGCTACCGTCTGCCGGCCTTGGCGTTTCCCGAGCACTTGAATTGGCACGGTGGCGCACATCTGCGTGCGTTCTCTCCGAAGCGGCGTGGTAGAAGCAGAACGTGTCTCTCTGGCACTCCCTGGCCCCCGCTGCTGCTACCGTCGGTGGCTCCTCGCCTCCGCTGGTCGTCTCGCTGGGTTCCGATGCCGCCGCGTTCACTGTGAGGGCTCTGGTGATGAGGATGATCCGATCTGCCTCCTGGGCTAGTGCACGGTAGTCACGCGCTGCCAGCAACAGCGAATTGGCAAGAACCGCTCTCGCCTCTGTTGGAAGGTTCCGGAGGAAAAGGTGGGCAAACAGAAAATGCCCGTCGTCCGTGCCCATTAACGCCAACATCTTCTCCATCAGTTCGACCGCCGAGCCATCTCCTAACTTGGAGCACCTCAGGAGCCTCTCTGCTCTCTCACAGTCCGAGAGTGTGTAGCGCCGGGTCAGCGCAGCCTTGAGAGCCTCGTATTTGTCGTGGGCTGGAGCCTGTTCGAGCAGGCTCGGTACCTGCTGAGACGTGCGAGCGTCCAGTGCTGCAACCACATAGTAATACTTGGTGTCATCTGCCGTTATTCCCCGGAGGGCAAACTGAGCCTCGGTGTGGTGGAACCAAGAGCGCGGGTTGTGCAGCCAAAAGTCCGGTAGTTTGACCGAAACAGCGCACGTGTTGCTGGGGGTTCCCGTCCGGGCCGTCTCTGGGATGCTTGCCGCGTCGCTGGGGCTTCTCGTCCGGGCCGACTCCGGGGTTCTTGCCTCGTGTTCCATAATTTGTCAAAGGTTCACCAGTGTGGAGAGTGTAAATAACCAGACTGATTCATGCAGCAGACGACTTTATTCACTCTCTCATCAGTCATACACAGAAAAAGCATGTCTCAATACACCATGGGTTCTCCTTTTATACTAACTGCTCATCTCACATTTGCATGACATTTCACATCACCATACATCACATTTGCATGACATTTCACATCACAATACATTCATCCTTTCTCCCCCCAACTCCTTCTTCCTGCTATCTCACCATGATCTCCCTAGCTATTGTTCTCCTCTGTTTACCCTCTGCATCCAGTCTGAGATGATTAACCCAGTCTCTACAACATAACCCCTAGTGGTCAACAGTGGTAAAGATTTTTTTTCAAGAAAGTATTCAGATCAGATGTCAGAACTTTCCAAGGCTATAACTTGAAAGTGGTAAGAGATAATGGCGTACTGTCAATTAGAAAGATGTAGAATATGATCCAAAGTTTCAGATAGGAGTAAATTTATGCATCTAATTTGCATACAAACAAAGACATTCGTCACTAACAGCTGGCAAGGTGGCATCCTTTTGCGGCATTCTGGTCATAATTTTGTCCTCTCCCGGTCATTTTAGCTTTCTCTCCTACATCCAGAAACTATTATTGATTATTCCACCTTAATTTCGCTTTTATTCCGCGGCAGTTTATCTTATATGATGACATGCAACCAGCGATTACTCTACAGTCACATGGGGCTCTGGGCACCAGCAGGTGAAATCAACAAGCTTCACGCTCCCTGTGTTATAAGAACATGTAAACATCTACCTTCATAAGCTAAATAATCTCTTTTTAGAATCATAGTTGGCAAATTTGGGACCAAATCCCCCAAATTTACTCCTCCGTCTGCAATTGCGTATGTCCACAACGATGGGTGTCGTCCATTTTGTTTTGTAATCTCAAAGACGAAGAACAAGAAGGATTTCTTTCTTTTTGGTGTATTACGTGTCATTCATGAGTTCTCCAATGCGTCCCTGCCACCTTGTGAACTGGCATGATCAGTACAAATCCTCAGTACACCTGGGCAGTGTTTCTGCATGTCATATCAGTTGACAGGTGCAGCGCCGCACTGTGCCACTAGGGGAAAAAGAAATCACACAGCTTAAAGGTTAACACAGTTCTGGTAGTGATGCCAGCAGTCCTTTAAGATTTGAAATGATACCTGCAACTTGTCTTTCTTCCACCTGCACTCAGCTTTACTCATTAAACAAAAGATATCAACAAAAATGCGTATTCTAATTGAGGAAAAAGTTAGGACACCCTACTGCCTAATAGCTAGTGTTACCCCATTTGGCTGAAATAACTTCAGTGAGAGGCTTCTTGTAGCCATCTACCAGTCTCTGACATCAGTCTGAGGAAAGTTTGCCCCACTCCTCAACATAGAATTCTTTCAGCTGTGAGATGTTTGAGGGGTTTCTTGCATGTACAGCCTGTTTCAAGTCACCCCACAGCTTCTCAATGGAATTAAAATCTAGGGTTTGACTCGGCCATTCCAGGACTCTCCATTTCTTAGTTTTTAGCCAGTCCTTAGTGGATGCACTGGTATGTTTTGGGTCATTGTCATGTTGCAGGGTCCAATTCCGCTTTAGCTTTAATTTTTTTTACAGATGGTCTCACATGGTCCTCAAGCACCCTCTGATAAACGGTAGAATTCATGGTGGATTCTATGATGATGAGCTGGCCAGGTCCTGCTGCAGCAAAGCATCCCCAAACCATGACACTTCCTCCCCCATCCTTCACAGCTGGTATGAGGTTCTTTTCCTTGAATGCTGTATTTGGTCTACACCAAACACGTCCTCTGTTCTGGTGTCTAAATAATTCAGTTTTAGACTCATCTGTCCAAAGAACATTATTCCAGAAGTCCTGGTCTTTGTCTATGTTCTCTCTGGCAAACTTCAGTCTGGCCTTCATGTTTCTCTTAGAAAGCAAAGGTTTCCTCCTTGCACGCCTCCCATGCAAGGTAAACTTGTGTAGTCTCTTTCTGATTGTAGAGGCATGACCTTTCACATCAACAGTAGCAAGAGCCTGCTGTAGGTCCCGTGATGACATTTTAGGATTTTTGGAGACTTCTTTTAGCATCTTGCAGTCTGCTCTTGGGGTGAACTTGCTTGGACAGCCAGACCTGGGCATGTTGGCAGCTGTTTTGAATGTTCTCCACTTGTAGACTGTTTTCCTGACAGTGGAATGGCTGATTTCAAATTCTTTTGAGATCTTTTTAAATCCCTTACCAGATTCATAAGCTGCTACAATCTTCTTTCTGAAGGCCTCAGACAGCTCTTTCGATCTCACCATGGTGTTCACTCTCACTTCAGCAGTCAGGAGCACACCAAACTAAATGTCTGAGGTTTAAATAGGACAAGCCTCTTTCAAAATGCTGAATAATGATGTTCTAATCATGTGCACCTGATGTGATACACCTGTGTGTGATTTTAGTCATTTTAAGTGGGAATAAATGTGGAGGTGTCTTAATTTATTCCTCACCAGAAATTGCATGTTTTTAGAATTGCATTTTACAGAAAATTTTAGTCTTTTCTTCAGTTTTAATTGTTTAGTTATATTACTATAATTTCCCAGTACTGTTAAAACTGATATTAAATATCCATATGTCCTGCACGGTGGAACAGGGGATAGCACTGTGTCAACACAGCAAGAAGGTCACGGGATCAATTCCACCTCAGACCATTGGTGACCCTTCTGTGTGGAGTTTGCATGTTCTCCCCATGTCTGCGTGGGTTTATTCCAGGTACTCCGGTTTCCTCCCACAGGCCAAAAACATACAGGTTTGATTAATTGGCATAAACTGGGGATTTTAAATTGTCCTTAGGTATGAATGTGAGGGTGAATGGTTGTGTCTATGTTGGCCCTGCGATGGACTGGCGCTCTGTCCAGGGTGTACCCTGCCTCTCGCCCAAAGATGCTGGGACAGGCTCCAGCCCCCCCCCCCCCCCCCGCAACCCGAAAAGGATTAAGTGGTAGAAGATGGATGGATGGATGTCCAAATATGTTTAAAAAAAACCCACAGGTTTTCATAGGGTGTCGTAATTTTTTACATGACTGTAATTCCCACCCCAGATATATGCCTGTTTATTATCAGTGTTTCTTTTTCTTTTCATTAGTTGCAGTTGTGTAACAAAAATGAATGACTCCTCACAAAGTAAGCTACTTGGAAATTAGATTGGGCCACCTGGCCTCATCCAACATGGATCTGTCCTGCAGGCTGATCCATAGTGGAGAGGAAAGGCTAAAGGTCTTTGAGAATTTTTTTTTTTTTTTTTTTTTTGCAGTCGAGTCTCCTCTGGAACAAGTGTTCCTTTCTTGGCTTATGCAGGACAGGAGTCGCCACTCCTCTCCACCCGCCTTTCCCTGTTCTATTATGCTGAGCACCAAGCTAGAAGGTGGAAAGTACCATTTTTACCTGATCTTTTCTATGACCTGGCTGGGATTTGAACCCCACCCTCCCGGGAGTGGGGCGGGTGCTCTACCAACTGAGCCACCACTCCGGTAGACTCCGGTCTTTGAGAATTGTGGAAAGCAAATATGAATGCTGTTTGTTATATTGAACCAAACTTCCCTTTGTCTTTCAGATATCCAGATTTCAGATATCCAAGGAGCTTATCCAAGGAGGACAAAGTTCAAATTAACAAGATGAAAGGGAGTTACGAAGAAAATATATTTTAATTGAAGATTTTATTGTAGTACTTGTAGAATTGGTGCCATTGATGTGAAACTGAAATATTATTGAGGATGCTTTCTTCTGGTTAGATTTTGAACCAAGACAGTGTGCTATCAGAGCTTGAAATGGAGAGGGATAGACTGATGAGGAAGATCCAGTTGACTGAGGCTTCTATAAAACTGAATGACAAGAATGGCAAACATTTAATGGAGGAGTATGCCACACTGAAGAAGAATTACCTGACACTGGTTGAGGCCCATGACACAGGAATGGCCCAGAGTGAGGAGTTGAGTGCAGAGCTGCTGGCACTGGCTGAGGCCCAGGACTCCCTCCGCAGGCAGCTGGAGGAGCAGCAGCAGAGGGTGAACACAACCACTCCAGAACTGTATAGAGAACTGGAGAGGGTGCAGACTTTGATCAGTGGCATGTCTCACAACAGAGTCAAGGTGGAACACAGTATTGATTATTTCATTGGCGATTAATGAGTGCCTTGCGTTTCATAGAATTATTCACCTAACAATAAGAATTGTGATGATTTTCATTGTGTTGCTTATCCATCCATCCATCCATCCATCCATCTTCTTCCGCTAAATCCTTTTCGGGTCGCAGGGGGGCTGGAGCCTATCCCAGCATCTTTGGGCAAGAGGCAGGGTACACCCTGGACAGATCGCCAGTCCATCGCAGGGCCAACACAGAGAGACAGACAACCATTCACTCTCACATTCATACCTAAGGACAATTTAAAATCCCCAGTTTGATGCCAATTTACCTAACTTGCATGTTTTTGGCATGTGGGAGGAAACCGGAGAAATCCCGGAGTAAACCCACACGCAGACACGGGGAGAACATGCAAACTTTATGTAAATACTTTTATGTATTCTTGTTTGTAGCCTGAGGATCTCGCTGCACTGAACAAGGAGCAAAAAAATTTGGAAAAATCTGTGAGTATTTTTTGACAAAAGAAAAATATATTTCATGTTTAAAAATCCTTTATGTGCATTTTTCAAGGATTAATTTTAAGTTTTGACATCCTCAGGGACACACACGCCCACAGCGGGGAAAATAAGTATTGAACACGTCAACATTTTTCTCATTAAACATACAGTGGATATAAAAAGTCTACGCACCCCTGTTCAAATGCCAGGTTTTTGTGATGTAAAAAGTGAGACTAAGATAAAGCATTTCAAAACTTTTTCCACAGTTAATGTGACCTATAACCTTCCATCCATCCATCTTCTTCCGCTTAATCTTTTTCGGGTCGTGGGGGGGCTGGAGCCTATCCCAGCATCTTTGGGCGAGAGGCAGGGTACACCCTGGACAGATCACCAGTCTATCGCAGGGACAACACAGAGACAGACAACCATTCACTGTCACAGTCATATCTAAGGACAATTTAGAATCCCCAGTTTGATGCCAATTAACCTAACTTGCATGTTTTTGGCATGTGGGAGGAAACTGGAGAAATCCCGGAGTAAACCCACGCAGACACGTGGAGAACATGCAAACTCCACACAGATCACTGTTGGTCGGGGGCTGGGATTGAACCCAGGATCCCCCAGCCAAGGGTGAGTTGCTGTACTGCTGCAGTGCTAACCACTCCGCCACCGTGCTGCCCGACCTATAACCTGCACAACCCAATTGAAAAACAAACTGAAATCTTTTAAAGGGAAATATAAAAAAAAATTACAATAACCTGGTTGCATAAATATGTACACCCTGTTATAACTAGGGATGTGGCTGTGTTCAGAATTAACCAATCACATTCAAACTCATGTTAAATGAGAGTCAGCACACACCTGCCACCATTTAAAGCGCCAAACAAAGTTCAGCTGTTCTAGTAGGCTTTTCCTGACATTTTTGTAGTCACAACATAGAGCACAAGCCATGGTCCACAGAGAGCTTCCAAAGCATCAGAGGGATCTCACTGTTTAAAGGTATCAGTCAGGAGAAGGGCACAAAAGAATTTCCAAGGCATTAAATATACCATGGAACAGAGTGAAGACAGTCATCATCAAGTGGCGAAAATATGGCACATCAGTGACATTACCAAGAACTGGGCATCCCTCCAAAACTGATGAAAAGATAAGAAGAAAACTGGTCAGGGAGGCTGCCAAGAGACCGACAGCAACATCGAAGGAGATACAGGGATTTCTGGCAAGTATTGGCTGTTTAGTACATGTGACAACAATCTCCCGACTCCTTCATATGTCTTGGCTATGGGGTAGGGTCCAACATCCAAGCCCAGCTACATTTTGCTAAAAACACATTTGAAATCCCCCAAACACGTGGGAAAATGTGTTATGGTCCAATAAAACCAACTTTTTGTCATAATTCCAAAAGGTATATTTGGCACAAACACAACACTGCTCATCACCAAAAGAACGCCATACCTACAGTGAAGCATGGTGGTGGCAGCATCATGCTTTGGGTCTGTTTTTCTTCAGTTGGAACTGGGGCCTTAGTCAAGGTAGAGGGAATTATGAACAGTTCCAAAGACCAGTCAGTGTTGGCATGAAACCTTCATGCTTCTGGTAGAAAGCTAAAGAGGAAGAGGAACTTCATCTTTCAGCAGGACAATGACCCAAAGCACACATCCAAATCAACAAAAGAATGGCTTCACCAGAAGAAGATTAAGGTTTTGGAATGACCCAGCCAGAATCCAAACTTGAAGCTGATCGAACATCTGTGAGGTAATCTGAAGAGGGCTGTGCACAGGAGATGCCCTCACAATCTGACAAATTTGGAGCATTTTTGCAAAGAAGAGTGGGCAAATATTGCCACATCAAGATGTGCCACGCTGATAGGCTCCTACCCCAAAACACTGAGTGCTATAATAAAAGCCAAAAGTGTTGCAACAAAGTATTAGTTTAAGGGTGTGCCTATTTATACAAATAGGTTATTGTAAGTTCTTTAATTTTTATTTTTCAGATTTCAGTTTTTTTTAATTGGGTTGTACAGGTTATAGGTCACATTAATGGTGGAAAAAAGTTTTGAAATGATTTATCTTGGTCTCATTTTATTTTTTACATCACAAAAACCTGAACAGGCGTGTGTAGACTTTTTATATCCACTCTGTGTGTGTGTGTGTGTGTGTGTGTGTGTGTGTGTGTATTAATACTTGATTTATTCTAACATATGTTATTCTTGATTGTTCAGAATTTTATAGAATATCAGCTATGGCTCTATCACTACTGCACTAGCATGTTTTGGTTTTTTTTAATAACCAAGGCAGTTCAACTCAAACATTTATTTTGTTAAAAAATAAAACAACAAAATTAGAGAACAGTGACCACTGTGTCAAAAGAGAAGATTTAAACACTGTTTTTTTTTTTAGGGCTATAGAGAGCCTAAGTCACGCCCCCTCTACTTCCACATATAGGACCTTAAATCAGAAAAATTCTCAATTGAAATGAATGGCAAGAGCGAAATTATCTTTTGATTCCGATTGAATTTTGCCACAAGTTACACATATGTTTGTCAATTTAAAAGAGCTTACGCCATCTTATCAAAGCACGCCCAGGGTGAAGTAACAAACAGTCCTCTGGATCAGCTGCAGCTCTCGCAATACAAAACAATACCTTTTTGAATCTTTCTTTCATCGGTCAGGAAACAGAAGGTGAGCTTTTAGTAATCTCCTGCCATGATCGTGTTTAGTGATGTGGGATGATGGGAGTTGTTGTCCACTAATCGTTCAAACAGAAACGATGGGCAGCTGTGGCGCAGGGGTAGTGTGGCCAGCTACTGATCGGAGGGTGAGGGGTTCAATTCCCGCTCTGTCTGCATGTCGAAGTGTCCTTGAGCAAGACACTGAACCCCCAGTTGCTCCTGGTGGGTCACGCCAGTGCCTGTGTATGGCAGCTCCGCCGCCAACAGTGTGTGAATGTGTGTGCAAAAGGGTAGATAGCAGGATCTGTAAAGCACTTTGGTCATCCAGAGATGAGTAAAATGTACTATATACAGTACCATTTTGTTATTATACAACAGCTGACAACTTTAATTACGTGGAAAATTATCTTTGAAATTGACAAACATATGTGTAACTCGTAGCAAAACTTGATTGGGATTAAAAGATAATTTTGCTCTTGCTATTCATTTCAATGGAGATTTTTTTTTTTCGATATAAGGTCCCATCTGTGGAAGTAGAGGGGGTGTTACTAAGGCTGCATTCAGACCAGAAAAGTCTGGGGGTCTGGGTTTGACTGGACAGGGAATGCTGAGAATTTTCACACCATCATTTGGTTTGGTTTGCATTCACACGGCAGCGGACCAAACTGCCTAAACAACATCACACAGTTACACCAACTGCTTGTTTGGGGTGCTGTAGCCAAAACCACCACTGACCAGGAAGAAAAAATCTCAGCAAAGACGAAAAATCAGGCTCAGCAATTGGCCAGGACTGAAAATGGAAATCCGTCCCCTTCAGCTGGGTTGAACTAGATTTAAAGTGTGAGGGTTTTCGAGCATGAACTGCCCTTTTTAAGGTCATGCCACAGCATTTCAATCAGATTCAGGTCAGGACCTTCCAAAGTCTTAATTTTGTTTTTCTTAAGCCATTCAGAGGTGGACTTGCTGGTGTGCTTTGGATCATTGTCCTGCTGCAGAACCCAAGTGCACTTCAGCTTGAGGTCACAAACAGATGGCCGGACATTCTCCTTCAGGATTTTTTGGTAGACAGCAGAATTCATGGTTCCATTTACCACAGCAAGTCTTCCAGGTCCTGAAGCAGCAAAACAGCCCCAGACCATCACACTACCACCACCATATTTTACTGTTGGTATGATGTTCCTTTTCTGAAATGCTGTGTTTCTTTTACACGGGATGTAATGAGACACACACCTTCCAAAAAATTCTACTTTTGTCTCATCAGTCCACAGAATATTTTCCTAAAAGTCTTGGGGATCATAAAGATTTTTCTGGCAAAACTGAGACGAGCCTTTATGTTCTTTTTGCTCAGCAGTGGTTTTCGTCTTGGAACTCTGTCATGCAGGCCAATTTTGCCCAGTCTCTTTCTTATGGTGGAGTCATGAACACTGACCTTAACTGAGGCAAGTGAGGCCTGCAGTTCTTTGGATATTGTTGTGGGGTCTTTTGTGACCTCTTGGATGAGTCGTCACTGTGCTCTTGGGGTAATTTTGGTCAGCTGGTCACTCCTGGGATGGTTCACCACTGTTCCATGTTTTGATATTTGTGGATAATGACTCTCACCATGGTTTGCTGGGGTCCCAAATCTTTAGAAATGGCTTTATAACCTTTTCCAGACTGGTAATCACAATTACTGTGGCGGTTCGGTTAACCCCCACAACAGATTAAGGACACTCAGCTCTCTTCTCTTGGTTTTTCCCGCTGCACTGCTGAGATGTAATGTGCCATTCATGTATTGTGATGCAATGTGCCATGCATGTATTGTGATGTAATGTGCCATTCATGTATAGTGTTCATGCGTCCGGTCCTTACTGTGACCTAGAGGCTGAGTTCAATATGTAGATGTGCTTTGTTGTAAACCCCCACAAACAGACTGGTCAAACACAGCGCTCGGCTAGAGCAAATAACAGAACAGTGAAATGTGTATTAATGTCTACAGACAGACTTGTTTCTTCTGGCTCACTTCTGTGATGTTAATGTTGCCTTTCATGCATTGTGTTCATGAGTCCTGTCCTTACTGCGACCTAGGGACTGAGATCAATATGTCTCTCAAATGCAAATGTCTCATGCCGTTCTGTTATCTCTTTTGATTATGCCAACTGCTGGGGAATGCCCCTTTGATGTATTGTTGTAGTTAGGTATATATGCTGCAACTCTGCAATGCAAACTCTCTCACTCTCATTCCCACTTCTGCAACTGCTGCTGCTGGACACAGACTTTGTGTCCCTCTTCTCTGAGAGCCGTTTGGGCATGCGCGCCGGGAGCGGAGCCCGTGACGGCGGTATGATAATAAACTCTACTTAAAACCTACAGCATCGCTTATTATATTTTTTCATGCCGCCACATTACTTTATTTCTCATTTGTTCCTGAATTTCTTTGGATCACAGCATGATGTTTAGCTTTTGAGAATCTTTTGGTCTACTTTACTTTGTCAGGCAGGTCCTATTTAAGTGATTCCTTGATTGAGAAGAGGTGTTGCAGTAATCAGGCCTGGGTGTGGCTGGAGAAATTAAACTCAGCTTTCCAAAGATGTGATAAACCACAGTTTATTTATGTTTTAACGGGGGGGGGGGTGTCACTTTTTCACACAGGACCATGTAGGTTTGCATTTTTTTTTACCCTTAATAATAAACGCTTTCATTTAAAAACTGCATTTTGTGTTTACTTGTGTTATCTTTGTCTAATTTGATGATCTGAAACATTTAAGTGTGACAAACATACAAAAAAATGAGAAATCAGGAAGGGGGCAAACACTTTTTCACGTCACTGTATAAGAAATCAGGAACCATGTCTACATGTAGACATGGTCCACATGGTCCATGTCTACATGGTCTACATGTCATGACATGTAGACCATGTCTACACTAACATCAAGCACGCATACAGAGCCATATCCCTCCCCCACCTCAGCCAGTCGGACCATCTTTCCCTCCTGCTCTCCCCAGCCTACACTCCCCTCAGGCGTAGTGACAGGCCCATTATAAAGACTGTCACAACTTGGCCTGACAACGCTCTCTCCAAACTGCAGGATTGCTTCTCAGAGACAGACTGGGATTTATTTGGACAACAGGAGTTGGAAACATCCACTAATACAACCTTGGACTACATTAAGTTTTGTATCGGTAATGTGACTGTGGACAAAAATATTAGGGTTTTTCCCAACCAGAAACCCTGGATGACCAGCCAGGTCCGCACACTCCTCAGAGCCCATGATGCTGCTTTCAGATCAGGTGACAGAGACCTTTATAGGTCTACTCGAGCCGATCTGAAAAGAGGAGTTAAAAAAGCTAAAGCGGATTATAAGATGAGAATAGAGTCCTACTTGTCCAGTAACAACATACGGGAGGTGTGGCAGGGAATTCAAAACATCATGAATTACAGAGGCTGTGCTACAACATCAGAGAACCTGAGTGCACCGCTGGCAGAGGAGCTAAATAGCTTCTTTGCTCGCTTTGAAATAACTCAACAGCAGCACTCATCAGCCTCAGCCCTGCCCCCACCCCCACCCAGCTCCTGCACCACCACTTTCACTGTCAGTGAGCATGACATCAGACGGGTGCTCCTGGCAGTGAACCCCAAGAAGGCTGCCGGCCCAGATGGAGTTCCTGGTAAGGTGCTTAGAGCGTGTGCCTCCCAGCTCACCTCCATCTTTACCAGGATTTTCAACCTCTCCCTGGCCCAGGCAGTCATCCCGTCCTGTCTGAAATCTGCTATAATCATCCCGGTACCAAAGAAGTCTCCCATCACCAGCCTAAATGATTACCGTCCTGTGGCCCTTACTCTGGTAATTATGAAGTGCTTCGAGAGACTGCTTCTCCAGCACATTAAGAGCCATCTTCCCCCGGACCTTGACTCCTACCAGTTTGTATACCGTGAAAACCGATCCACTGAAGATGCCATCGCTGTAGCCCTCCATTCTGTGCTGTCCCACTTGGAACGGCAGCACAGCTACGTCCGAATGCTCTTCGTGGACTACAGCTCAGCCTTCAACACAATTATCCCGGACATTCTCATTACCAAACTGAACACCCTTGGTCTCCCACTTCTCACATGTGCTTGGATAAAGAACTTTCTCACTAACCGGTCCCAGACTGTGAGACTTGGCTCCCACTTCTCCTCCATACGGACGCTGAGTACTGGCTCCCCACAGGGCTGTGTGCTGAGCCCCCTCCTGTACTGTCTCTACACCCATGACTGTCGTCCGGTCTACAACAACAACCTCATCGTGAAATTTGCTGACGACACCACAGTGGTTGGACTAATTTCAGGAGGGGACGAGACAGCCTATGGGGGGAGGTCCTGAAGTTGGCAACTTGGTGTTTAGAAAACAACTTGACTCTGAACACCAAGAAAACCAAGGAAATCATTGTCAACTTCAGGAGGACCAATATCGACCCAGCCCCCCTCTTCATCAACGGCGAGTGTGTGGAGAGGGTCCACACATTCCGGTACCTTGGCGTCCTTATCTCCTCTGACATCTCTTGGACAGACAACATCTCGGCGATTATTAAGAAGGCTCAGCAGTGGCTACACTTCCTGAGAGTCCTCAGGAAATACGACCTCAATTCTACCCTGCTGCTGACCTTCTATCGCTCATCCATTGAGAGTCTGCTCACATACTGCATTATAGTGTGGTATGGGAACTGCACAATGGCAGACAGGGAGAGGTTGCAGAGGGTAGTAAAGGCAGCACAGAAGATCATTGGCCGCCCTCTCCACTCCCTGACAGACATTTACACCGCCCGCTGCCTTAGTAGAGCACAATACATCATCAGGGACATCTATCACCCTGGAGGTGATCTGTTTGACTTGCTGCCCTCAGGGAGGCGCTACAGATGCATCAGAGCCAGGACAAATAGACTCAAGAACAGTTTTTTTCCAAAAGCCATCATGGCTCTGAGTTCTCAGTCCAACCCTCCCTGACCCCCCCAGTATTCCTCTAAACACATTACTGTGTAATTGACATTTACGGTCCAGAATGCTGTAAAATCTTTTTAATATTTTTATTTTTATATTGTATATATAACTTATTTTTATCTTAGATTACGTACACTGTACACATTATACATTATTTATTGTAGGAATTTATTGTTTTTATGTTTTTTATTTTTTCTCTTTTATATATGTTGCACTAAAGGAGATGCTTAAATCTCATTGTACTGAAGAGGATGATAAAATAAAGGCAGCGTTGGATTTTTAAATAGCTTTATTATCACCCGCCTTCATCAGAACTCGGCTCCAGCCCATAGTGTGAGCAGGCTGAAGCTTCGTTCCTCCAGCTCTCAAAGAAGAGACAGTGTGTGTGTCTCGCAGCAGATGCAAAATCAGAATGAGTGAAAGAGAGGCAGATTAACAGCACAGTGCAGCTTATATACTCAACTCAAACAATAGATCAAAGACATTCACAGCAGTCAATCTGGGCATTTGCATATCAGAGGTACAGACAGGATGCATGAACACAATGCATGGGTGGCACATTAACCTCACAGCTGTAAACGCAGCATGCAGCGGAAAAAAACCCAGGAGTGCGAGCTGACTGTCTCTGTGTTGTGGGGGTTGAATTCAAACCGCTACAGTACACTTGTTTGTATAATGACAATAAAGGTTATCTATCTATCTATCTATCTATCTATCTAGGAAGGGGGCAAATACCTTTTCACAGCACTGTGTATTATGGAGAGACTGACGTTTTCCTTAAAAATGCAGTCAGAAAAATTCAAGAAATGGTGGCTAAAATGAGTTAGATATATACGTTCCCGGAGACCAGAACTGGTTTAAGTACCTGTATGGCTTTAAGTACCAGACTGACTATTGATTATTGAAAAAGAGGAAGAGTGGCATTGCCTGTTCAGATGTTCTTACTATACAAAGCATAAAAACAAAGGGAGAGTGGTGAAGGGGAGGTTGTTTTGATGTAACTAAATAAGTGATAAGTGTCATATGTTTACTGTGTATATAATAACTCCTCAAAGTAATGATGCTGAAAGTTTTTGGTTGTTTCTCCCTGATGAAAAAAAAAAATCCACAGAAACACCTTTGATGAAGTGGCAGTATTTGTAGTTTTTAATTATCGTCATTTGGTGACATAATGTGTAGCACTGTGCCAAAAGGGCCTGGACAGATCACTATAAATGTTGCTGAAGCCTGTGACACTGACCAGTCACCCAAGCCAAGCATTCTGACTGTAAATTCAGCACATACTGTATCTTTGTAATGTTACACATTGGCATCTTTGGTATGTCATAACAGTTGTTTGAAAACACTCTAATATGTGAATATTTTAAAGTAGAAAATCTTCAGATAACTCCTTTAAAGATATTTGTGATCCAAATACATTTGTAAGTTGGTGCCTGCTTTATAATGGTCTTTCCCTCCTTCTCCTCCTCCGCACATAGCTGCTTGAAAACCAAGACAAAATCAAAGACATGCTGTAGAAAATGAAGAACAGCCACGAGGAGCAACAGAAGAAACTGGAGGAGAAAATGTAAAGGCCAGCAATTGTTTGTCATTTGCATCATTATCCTTCCATCTCCAATCGTCAAACAACCAAACCCACCTCAGGAAGTACATCTTCCTGTATTCATCAAACACACATCTGCTTTGTGGTTGTGTCTTTGATTTTTGTTCTTGGCAGTGGCTTTGTTTGTTGTGTGTCTGATGTGGTCATTCTTTCCTGTGGATTTTGGTCACTGTGGTCGGGCCTGTGTTTGGTCACCAGGGTCGTGATGGGTAAAGAACAGAAGGAGAGCAAGAAAGAGATCCATGTCGGCCCGGAGAAAGCGGTGAACACTGTTAATCAGTGTTTTTGTGCTACTTCTTATTGCAGCCTATTTTGAGTTCAGTAGGTGCTAAAACTGAAATCTTGTGTGTTTAATTTTGGAGGCCTTGATGTGCTCTCTGAGCCAGTTAAAGATAGTTGAAGATGAGAACTCTAAGCTGCAGCTGCAACTCAAAGAGCTAAATGAAGAGTACCGTGCAAGGCTGGTTTGTTATTTACAAGATTTAGCGGTGGGTACCTGCACAGACAAAACACCTTTTTAAAAGGTATGATTATCACAGTCTTATTTACATGCCTTGTTATATATTTCAGGACTATGTTGATAAGCATGGAAAAGAAAAAAGGCCACCAGAGCAGAATAAGATGAGGCCATTTGTTGACGGCATGCTACAGGACATCTGCTCATCCTACAGGGTCAGAAAGGAGCAACTTGCCTCTGCTGCTCGCTCCTATAAGAAGAGACTGCAGAGAACAACCAGAACTCATCATGCTCTCCTTATTGCATACAGGTTTTTAGAAGTGCTTTGGTATTTGCTATTTCTGTGAGGGCTGCTCATTAAAGATTTCCCCTGACTCATTTCCTGTGGACTGAGAAGAAACAAACTTTGTAGTTATTAGAAGTGCCTGGCTGCCTGCCCTTCAAAAATGACTTCACGGCTGGAAAGAAGTTGAAGTCAGATGGTGCGAGGTATTGAGAGTAAGGGGGTGAGGATTGATTTCATAGCCACTGGACCATGATTCCACTGGGGAACATGTGAGCTGGAACTGGGGTGTTGTCTTGCCAGAGGCAGACACTGATCAGTATGCCACACCTCTCGGTTTTGATGGCCTGCAATTTCTCTAGCAGTGAAACATAGTAAGTCCTGGTACTTGCGGTACCCTTTGCCAGGAAATCTATCATCAATACTTCATGTGGGTCCCAAAAGACCGTGAGCATGATCTTGCCCGCCGAGGGTTGGACACATGCTGTCTATGGTGGTGGCACATGGCCAAAAGAGCCTGGAAGCATGTGACTTGTTCCTTCTTCTAGAAAGGTGTGAGCAGGGAATCCATCATGCAGACGACTTCTGCATTTGCAACTGGTCATAAATTATTTTTTTCCCCACAGACTCCACACTGGTCTTGACATCTTGGGCTAGATGGGAAACTGTTATGAGTTGATCCTCCAAAATGGTGGCCTCCATGGGCGGCGTTAGACCTTTTTTAGGGGTGCTGTAGCACCCTTAAATTTAAACTCGGCACCCCCTAAAAATTGGAGAGAGAAAAATTGTGATTATAAAATTTTAGTTCATCTTTGACAAGCTGAAATAACATCTAAAACATATTCAGTAGTTTGTCATTTAAACTTTTTAAAAAAGAATGAAAACACCCCCCGCCATGCAAATGGTATGATCCCTCTCACACACGTTCTCTTTTCTGTACCTGCATGTGCTGTGCTGCAGCCCTGACACGCACACACAAAGAGGTCCCTCCTTATCCCAACTGTGGGAGGCTAATGCAGCTTTTCTACAGGTAACAAACTCATAGTGATATATGACGCCAGCGTCAGCTGGAATATTCTACAACGTTATGAATAGTTTTAGGATCTGTCTGAATTTATTCAGTAAGAATACCTGCAAAACATTTAGGTTTCAGAATACGTGAGGTTTTCACCTGGGGTGGGGGTTGGAAAATAGTCTATTAATAGGCTATATATAGCCTATAATATAACAGAAAATACTGCATCTTTGCTCATTTAATTTTTTTTTTTTTTTTTTATTTAAGTTTTTGTAAAGGGTATACAGGTCGTTACAGCAATGCAGTGTTTACATTTTCATCACATGTTCCCTTATTTTCTGATATCTGACAACATTGGAAGATTAATTCTTACAACACCCCTTTTTTTTTTTTTAAAGTGAAAGAAAAAGTGAAATTAAAGAGAAAAAAAAACAAAAAACAAATAACAAAAAAACCCAAACAAACCAGTAAAAAAACAAACAAAAAGAAAAAGTAAGTAAATAAAGATAAAAGAGCATCTGAGTAGCGTTGGAACAAAGAGCGGAACCATTATTGAAATGGTATTTGTCAAAGATTAGATCTAATGGAAGACACATATGCGGTCCAGGGTTGCCAAAAGTTCATGAACACATCCATGTCCTGTCTCAGTGCGAATGTCAACTTTTCCATCGAGTAAATGTCTTGGATCACGTTAGTCCAATCTTCAGGTGTAGGACAGTCCTTCAACATCCATTTTTTAGTTAGAGCTTTTTTGCTTGCCAATATTAAAACATTGAATAAGTATTTTTCTCCTCGTCTTTCCAGTGAGTCCGGTAGTAAACCCAAATACAAAGTTACAAAAGAAAAGGGAACTGTAATTTTGAATATTTTCCCCAATATTGTCTGTACCTTGGTCCAATATTGGTGGATAACTGGGCATGACCAAAACACATGAAAATGATTTGCAGTCTTTTCACCACACAAGCGCCAACAGTTCAATCCCTTATGGGTAAATTTGTTTTGTGCAGGTGTTCTGAAAAATCTTGCCAAGTTTTTCCATCCAAATTCTCTCCACTGCAGGGATGAGGTACTTTTCCATTGCTGTTTATTTAGCTTTTCCCATATTTCCAGTTGTAAAGTGAAATTCCCCTCTTTTTCCCATCTCTCTTTTATATAAGATGTGTTGTCTCCTTTTAAGTCTTGAAGACCTTGGTATATTTTAGAAATGTATCTGATCCCTGGGATCCCTTTATATGCCATTAAGAAGACCTTCAGAACACCTGACTGGGCCCTTTCCAAAACCTCCTTTTTAAGTATATTGTTTATGTGGTGTCTAAGCTGGAAGAACCTGTAAAGGTCTTGATTTATTAGGCCTTGTTTTTTCAAATCTTCAAAACTTCTTAAGATTTGCCCTTTAAAAAAATCGTAATATTTTATCAGCCCTTTCTCCTTCCACTTTTTAAATCTGGTGTCTGTTTTATTAGGAGTAAAGTCCTGATCATAGGCGATCCATTGTAGAAGTCGATAGGGCTCTTTAGTTTGATTCTCTCTGACTATCTTAAACCAAATTTTTAGCGGGGTCTCTATCCACGGGTTAGTGTTATTCAAAAGCTTAGGTAAGACATTGTTCCCTATTATCGCCTGTAGGGGGATGTCACTTGTTATTTGGCATTCGATCTCCTTCCATTGTGCAGTGTAGACTGGGTTACATATCTCTACTAAAGTTTTAATTTGTGCGGCTTTAAAGTAGTCCCTGATATTTGGCAGCGCGAGCCCACCTTTGTCTTTGTTTAGCTGTAGGGTTCTATATCTGATTCTAGGTCTCTTGCCCTGCCATATGAATCTTGAGATCCTTCTGTCCAGCTCCTGCCATGTTTTTTTGGGAGGTTCTACCGGTATTGTTTGGAAAAGGTATAGAAGACGTGGAAGTATATTCATTTTGACTGCTTCAATTCTTTGTGCAGTACCCAAGAATGGTATCATATTCCATCTTGCTAGGTCAGATTTTATTTTTGTCACCAGTGGATCATAGTTTAGTGATATAATTTTGTTGAGTTGTTTCGGGATATTGACCCCCAGATATTTCATAGATTCCGACTCCCAGTTAGTTTTGAGTTTGCTTAGTGAATAATGATTTGGGTCATAGTTGAATGTTAAAACTTGGGTTTTATGCATATTTAATTTGTACCCCGATAAATCTCCATACTCTGAAAAAACTGAGGTTAGTTCTGGTAAAGAAGTGTCCGGCTGCCCTAGGTATATTAAAATGTCATCAGCAAAGAGTGCTATTTTATGTTCCTTCTGACCAAGTGTAATACCTTGAATTTTTTGGTTTTGTCTTATCCATTGGCTCAGAGGTTCTATGAAGATTGCAAAGAGCAGTGGAGACAGGGGGCAGCCCTGACGACATCCTCTTTCCAGTTCAAAAGATGATGATAAATTACCGTTAATCCTTATTTTAGCTGTTGGTTTTTTATATAATGCCTGTATAGTTCTAATGAAGTTGTTATGAAAATTGAAACTGGATAAGATTCTATATAGAAAAGACCAGTCAACCGAATCGAATGCTTTTTCAGCATCTAATCCCAATATGACTGCATTTAGGTTATATTTTTTTATATGATGAATTATGTGTAAAGTGCGTCGAATGTTGTCTTGTGTCTGTCTTTGTCTTATAAAACCTGTTTGGTCTAAATGAATTAGGTCTGTCAGTATATTTTCTAACCTTTTGGCAAGGATAATGGTAAAAAGCTTATAGTCCTGATTTAGTACACTGATTGGTCTGTAGTTGGAGCACTCTAGTTTATCCTTTTCAGGTTTAGGTATAACTGCAATGACCCCTTCTCTCCAGGAGGGGGGATTTCCCCTGTGTGGAGGACATAATTAAATGTTTTCAGGAGGAGAGGAGATAGTTGCTGTTTAAAGGTTTTGTACCACTCTGCTGTATAGCCATCAGTTCCTGGGGATTTGTTAGCTTTAAGTTTCATAATTGCTTTTTCCAATTCTTTAGGATGTATTTCTGACAGTAGTGTTTTATTTTGTGACTCCGTAAGTTGGGGAAGGTTTAATGTGTTTAGGAATGCCTCGGATGCGTTTTTATGTTTTTTGTGGGAGTATAAGTTCTTATAGTAATTCTCGAAGTTTTTAAGAATATCCTGAATTCTGAATTTTATTTCCTTTGATACTGGGTCTCTGATTTTGTAGATTGCTCTTTCTGTTTGATGTTTCCTCAATTTATAGGCTAGCAATTTTGCCGATTTACTGCCTGCTTCATAGTATTTTTGTTTCAGAAATGTAAGTTTCTTCTGGATTTCTATTGTGTAGATCTCATTTATTTGGTTTTTAATTTCCTTAATCTTGAGCGAGTCAGTAGAATGAGTGTTGCCTTTGTGTTCTTTTTCTAGGTTCCTAAGTTCTGACTCTAATGTGGATAGTTTTTCTTGTCTTAGTTTCTTTTGGGTTGCCAGTTTTGCAATAATCTTTCCTCTTATTACAGCTTTACATGCATCCCACAGTATTAAAGGGGATACTTCTCCATTATCGTTATCTTCCAAATATCTGAGAATATCTGATTCCAATTCATCTTTCAATGGTCCTTTCAGGACATTTGAATTTAACCTCCAAGAAAATGTATTATTTGTGTATTTTTGGATATTTAAGTCCATGTAGATCGGACTGTGGTCGGAGAGATCCATCAGTCCTATTTTACATGTTTTTACTCTTCCAATGTCTCTATTAAACATAAAAAAATAGTCAATCCTTGAGTAAGATGAATGTGGAGTTGAGTAAAATGTATAGTCTTTTACACTGGGGTTGAGTTCCCTCCACACGTCACAGATTCCCAATTCTTTTAGTAGCATCCGAGTCTTCCTGTTTTGGGTGTTATTTTGATGTGGGGAATTACCAGAAGCATCCCAGAATGGATTCAGTCTAAGATTGAAGTCCTCACCACATATCACTAAACCTTGAGCTTTAGTTATCATTAGGTCGAATACATTTTTATAAAATTTCCAGTTAGCCCCTGGGGGAGCATACACATTCAGCAGGGTGATATCTTCTCCCTCTAGCCGCCCAGTTACCAAACTGTATCTCCCTTCTTTATCTTTGTGTTCTGATTTTTTTTCAAATGTAATTTTGGTTGATATCAATGTCGCTACTCCCCTCCTCCTCCCTGATTTATATGAAGATGAAGAGATCATTTTAAACCCTTGTCTACTGAGTTTATTGTGTTCCACGTCTGTTAGGTGGGTTTCTTGTAAAAGTATTATTCCTGCTTTGTCTTTTTTCATTTTGCCTAGAATCTTGGATCTTTTAACTGGATTCAGGATTCCTTTTACATTATATGAAATTATTTTGGTTACACCCTGTTTCTCCATTGTGTTGTTTTGTTTAGTATAACTGTGTGGTGGCCCTCTTTTGTGCTACTCAGAAACTGAAAGAACATTAAAAACAAGAAAAACATTAAGAACATAGTGTAAAAAACTTTAAAACAAAAAGCTGTCATAAGAACTTCCTGAGCTGAGGTCTTTTTAAAGACCCTGTAAGAGCCTTGATGGAGTGAAGGCTCTGAGGGAAATTCCTCAAACTCTGTTACGTGTTGAGGGCCCTCTCTTACCACTGAAAGTAGTCCCATGCTTTTAACGTGAGTTTCAGAACCCAATCCAAACTTGTAATGATTTTTTTTTTTTCCTTTTATGCCTAAACCCTGTGAAATTGTGTGCACCCTCCCACCCCCATCACATCAAACATTCACGCAAAAACAGTATTTGTTAGTATGAGGAGAACATGTGGATTATTGTCACATTTCTATTTTAACAAGTTTTTGTTTTTTTGTTTTTTTTATTACAAAGACTTATTTGTTTCAAATAATATGATTGTTCCATGAAATGTTTTACCACATGCTGAATATGCATCTCCTTTAATGTTTGTTACCTTGTATGAGGGGGGTTGGATGTGCGGATTGATTCAAGAGAAAAGAAAAAAAAAAAAAAAAAAAGGTCGCTATTCCAACCTGAAAACGGATAGTTTATCCGCGACGCTCTGGCGCTGGGTTTCCCGCTGCTGGTCCGTGGATTTTGAAGGTCTTTGTGTTGTCCATGTTTGCGCTTTGATCTTCTCACTCGGGTCTGCTGCGGGTTTAAATACCGTTACCGGGAGGCCTCTTTTCGCCATGTCAGCTGTTGCTTCTTCCGCCGAATTATAGAGACACGTTTCATCGCCGTAGAAGACCCTTAACTTCGCAGGAAATGGTGTCTGAAAGCGCAATTTCTTCTCTCTTAACACCTTTTTCGCGTCATTGTATTCCCTGCGCTTTTTAAGGACCTCCGGGGCGTAATCGTGTTCCACGTAGACTTTTCTCTCCTGGTGCATAAATCCTTTTTTCTGCCAGGCCAGTCTTACAACCTCTTGTTTTATTTTGAAATTGGAAAATCTTACCAACACCGAACGTGGGGGCGCTTCTGCCGCCGGCCTAGCGGCTAATGAACGATGTGCCTTTTCTATCTTCAAGTCGGTGGTTTGTGGAATATCCAATTTCTCTCTTAGTAAGGATTCCACGCATTCTGCCATTGAGTTAAAACCATTTTCGGTTCCTTCTATCAGACCATGAATTCTTATGTTGTCTCTTCTTTGTTTTCCTTCTTGGTCGGTTAGCTTAGCCTCTATAGCTGCTTGTCTTTTGCGTAGGTCTAGCACAGAATCTTCTAGCACTTTTATTCGATCCTCTGTTTCCAAGATTCGGTTCTCGGCCTGGTCCACTCTGCTGTTTGTCCTTTTCAATTCTTCTCTGAATTCCCGAAATTCGGCCGTAACATCTCGGCGAAATCGTCGTAGCTCCCCAAATAGTGATTTCAGGCTAACCCTTTTGTTAGCTATCACCAGTTCCTCGTCTTCTGAACGGAGATCTTCCAGTTCGGATTCTCCGGCCGATACGTGTCCTGGCCTGGAGAATTTCAGTTTCTTCTGTTTTCCTTTAGACATGATGATTTTGTCTTTTGATTTTCACTCCTCCAAAAATCCGTTAAGTTTGATTTTCAAGGTGTTATCCTGGATTGGGTCTGAGAACTTCAGTGTTAAGCTGCAGTCGCCATGGCGTCCAGACCGGAAGTCCGCTCATTTAATTTTTGATTTCTAATTTATGAAGAAAACCTCACAAATTTATGAGAGTAAAGTCTCAGATATACAAGAAAAAAACCCTAAATTAGCACTAAACACAAATTATGAGAAAATGTTGATTTAAGTGGGGAAAAAAAATCTTTCAAATTTATAAGGAAAAAGTAGTAAATTTAGAATAAAACTGCCATAAATTTAGGACAAAAACCTCAAAGTGTCCAGACAAAAGTCTCATCTCAGTAGCTTAACTATTCTGGGGTAACTACTCTTATGTATATTTGAATGATAATATATAAAGATAACCTATGTTTACTTGTGTACAGTTTTAGGATACTGTATGCCTAGATTAGAGATTTTTTTTTATTGAAAATGTGGAATTTTTTTTGTGAATTTGGAGAGTTCTCATAAATGATCTACTTTTTCTTATGATTATTTTTATTCTTTTTTAATTATAGACTTAAGAAACTTCATGAAATTTGAAACTTTGTGAAAAAATTTTGCTCATGGATTGACATTTTTTTCTTAAATTTGTGACTTTTGCATTATAAATTGGCATCTTTTTTTCTTCCATCTTTGTATTTTTGCCTCAATAATTTTCCATCCTTCCACTGATTTTTTTCCTTAATTTTTTTTTAATTATTGCAAATGAGCTACATTTCTCTTGTGATTTTCTGACCTTTGTCTCAACACTTTATCAATTTTCTTTTTCTTAATGAATTTATTAAATATTTTAAATACCTCCCTGTGTTTACATTCTCAGTGATTGTAATTGTACATACAGTGGGGCAAAAAAGTATTTAGTCAGGCACCAATTGTGCAAGTTCTTTCACTTAAAAGATGAGAGAGGTCTCCAATTTTCATCATAGGTATACCTCAACTATGAGAGACAAAATGAGGGGGAAAAAAAATCCAGAAAATCACATTGTCTGATTTTTAAAGAATTTATTTGCAAATTATGGTGGAAAATAAGTATTTGGTCACCTACAAACAAGCAAGATTTCTGGCTCTCACAGAGCTGTAACTTCTTCTTTAAGAGGCTCCTCTGTCCTCCACTCGTTACCTGTATTAATGGCACCTGTTTGAACTCGTTATCAGTACAAAAGACACCTGTCCACAACCTCAAACAGTCAGACTCCAAACTCCACTATGGCCAAGACCAAAGAGCTGTCAAAGGACACCAGAAACAAAATTGTAGACCTGCACCAGGCTGGGAAGACTGAATCTACAATAGGTAAGCAGCTTGGTGTGAAGAAATCAACTGTGGGAGCAATTATTAGAAAATGGAAGATATACAAGACCACTGATAATCTCCCTCCATCTGGAGCTCCACGCAAGATCTCACCTCGTGGGGTCAAAATGATCACAAGAATGGTGAGCAAAAATCCCAGAACCACACGGGGGGACCTAGTGAATGACCTGCAGAGAGCTGGGACCAAAGTAACAAAGGCTACCATCAGTAACACACTACACCGCCAGGGACTCAAATCCTGCAGTGCCAGACGTGTCCCCCTGCTTAAGCCAGTACATGTCCAGGCCCGTCAGAAGTTTGCTAGAGAGCATTTGGATGATCCAGAAGAGGATTGGAAGAATGTCATATGGTCAGATGAAACCAAAATAGAACTTTTTGGTAAAAACTCAACTTGTCATGTTTGGAGGAGAAAGAACACCATACCTACTGTGAAGCATGGGGGTGGAAACATCATGCTTTGGGGCTGTTTTTCTGCAAAGGGACCAGGACGACTGATCCATGTAAAGGAAAGAATGAATGGGGCCATGTATCGTGAGATTTTGAGTGAAAACCTCCTTCCATCAGCAAGGGCATTGAAGATGAAACGTGGCTGGGTCTTTCAGCATGACAATGATCCCAAACACACCGCCCGGGCAACGAAGGAGTGGCTTCGTAAGAAGCATTTCAAGGTCCTGGAGTGGCCTAGCCAGTCTCCAGATCTCAACCCCATAGAAAATCTTTGGAGGGAGTTGAAAGTCCGTGTTGCCCAGCGACACCCCCAAAACGTCACTACTCTAGAGGAGATCTGCATGGAGGAATGGGACAAAATACCAGCAATAGTGTGTGAAAACCTTGTGAAGACTTACAGAAAACATTTGACCTCTGTCATTGCCAACAAAGGGTATATAACAAAGTGTTGAGATGAACTTTTGTTATTGACCAAATACTTATTTTACCAAGGAATTTACCAATTAATTCATTAAAAATCATTCAATGTGATTTTCTGGATTTTTTTTTTCTCATTTTGTCTCTCGTAGTTGAGGTATACCTATGATGAAAACTGGAGACCTCTCTCATCTTTTAAGTGGGAGAACTTGCACAATTGGTGGCTGACTAAATACTTTTTTACCCCACTGTATGTGAATTTTTCCTCATAAATTAGAATTAAGTGGAAGAAGATGAATGAATGAATTTGCAACTTTTGCCAAGAATTTCTAACTTAGCTATCTACTACTTACTAACTTAGCTATCTACTTAGCTATCTTATCTTCTAAGATAGCTAGTAGCAGACGTTTTTCTTTAATGGTTGCATTGTCACGTACCAATGGGTAATGACCGAAAGAACGAGATCGCGGATACAAGCGGCGGAAATGAGCTTTCTCCGTAGGATTGCTGGACTCACCCTCAGAGATAGGGTGAGGAGCTCAGTCATCCGGGAGAGGCTCAGAGTAGAACCGCTGCTCCTCCACATTGAAAGGAGTCAGTTGAGGTGGTATGGGCATCTGATTAGGATGCCTCCTGGACGCCTCCCACTTGAGGTGTTTCAGGTACGTCCCACTGGGAGGAGACCCCGGGGCAGACCCAGGACTCGGTGGAGAGACTATGTCTCCCAGCTGGTCTGGGAACGCCTTGGTATCCCCTCTGAAGAGCTGGAGCAGGTGGCTGGGGAGAGGGAAGTCTGGGCTTCTCTGCTTGAACTGCTGCCTCCGCGACCCGGACCTCCGGAAAAGCGGTAGAAGATGGATGGATGGATGGATGGTTGCATTGTCAAGAAACCACTGTGCGCTGTTTGAATTTGAGGGAAAGAAGCTGTTGTCATTTTGGTATAAGCAAAATATTAAATCCAAGCTGTCACTGTTCTTATGTATCATCACGTAACATGTTCACCAGCTAGAAGCCAGAGAGATGTATGAAAGATGATAACTATCAAAATTGTGTGTGTGTGTGTGTGTGTGTGTGTGTGTGTGTGTCTGTCTGTCTGTCTGTCTGTCTGTCTGTGTGTGTGTGTGTGTGGTGGAGCTCATTGGGTGGTCAGCACCCCTAAAGCTCTAATCTTAGAACTGCCCCTGGTTACCTCCACTTGCCAGATGGGGTCTTCATCAATGGTGCACTGTGGTCACCCGGGAATGGTTGCCGTTTCCACTGATGTCTGACCACACTTGAACTGTTGATGCCAGCGCTTGTCTATGTCATACGATAGGGCATCCTCCTCATAAGTTTCTTTCATCTCATTGTGTCATATATGCCCCTCCGGGGCAGGAAGACAGACCCAGGCGCTGAATTACGTCTGTGACATTTATTAACAAAACGAACAGAAGTCAAAAAAAAAACTTTGCAAAACATACAAAAATACAAATGAGGAAAGACTTACAATTGGTGTTCCAGAGCCGGCATTGCTCTGTGAACGTGTAATAATGCGGAGGAGCATACGTGGAGACATTCAATAGTGCAGCAATGAAACGATGAACAGACAGTCCTTAAATACATGCAGACAACAACATAAATGATCACAGGTGTGAGTGCCCCTGACCGGGAAAAGAGGGAACCATAATAGTGATTGGAATCAGCTGGTAATGATGAGAGGTGAGGGAGGAGCGGCTGGACTGACAGCTTGACAGGTGGCGCCACACAGAGCACAAACCGGGAAATATCGCCTGACAGCTGTCAGCCCACAAAATAAATACAAACACAACCAAATACAGACTAGATAATAATCACAAATGAAGCGAGACATGGCCAATACAAACTGAAACATAAACAGAGAAATAGGAAGCAGTGTGACAACTCAAAAAGCCATAAAAAATACAACAAATATACAATACAGAGAAGGAGCCACGAGACTGGGTCCAGCAGAACCTCCAGAACCCAGCTCGTGACACATTGAGCATCTCGCATGGTGTGCAGCCTTTCAAATACAGGAACTTGATGACCGCTCTGCATTCAACTGGCTCCGTTATCACACTTTACTCTACCTTAGCACCTGTAAAAGAGAAACTCTTAGGAGTTCAGAGCAACAAATTACCACGTGACCTGTAGACATGTATTATTATACACGTGCAGTTTCAGCGTCCTACAATTAACCAGAAGTGGGTCGAGAGAAATCTTTAATGAGCAGTCCTCATATCGATAATTCATAGCAAATTTTCTGTAATATCCAACCAAATGTACTCAACAAGAGAACAGTGTTACCAGAAATATAATAGGCAATAAAAGTGATCTAATTTCTCTGAATATCAGCTTCATCCATACCTCGTAAATTTTAGCACTCAGAGAGAGCAGATCATGGCACATCCAGAGAATGGATTGGATCCTGGACCTCCAGAAGCCCACTTCAGCCTGGAGCCCTCTGAACTGAAAGATGAAACTGAGCAGGAGCTCCAGCACCTTTGCCGGGACAAAGCGAGGCTGGAAGGTCAGCTGCAGGTGGCCAAGAAGCAGGTAGCACAAAAGAAGGATAGCTGCTTTGAAGTGGATTAATCTGCTTTTGTTATGGCTATGTATACTTGTATTGCAGGCAAGAGGTATTGTTCCTTGTATGCACACTTCCTGGATAAATTATTTCTGTTTATTAGTTTTTAAAAGGATTTCAAAAGTCATGACTATCACATAATGGTTTTCAGTCTCTTTTGTTTGGTTATATTTTAAGAAGGATTTTTAAAGATTTTTAGAGAAAATCTGATGAATGAGTATTTCCAAATGCAAACCAGACTCGACTTTCCTGAGAAACACAAGGTTTTCTTTTCCTGTTTCGCTTGAAACTGAAGGAGTTCATTCTGTGCTAATACATAAGGAATTATTTTACCATTAGGACAATACAATATCTTTTTTTCTGATGTTTACAGGTAATATAATGTTAATCTGCTAAATGTAGCCTTAAAAACTGTGCTCAGCAGCTCTGAGTAGCTCTCCCATCTCTTTCTCATCTTTGAAAAGATATGGGCAAATATACATAATACAAGCATTTGCATTATTGACAGATGTCCTTGTGACCTTGACCTCTGACCTTGTGACCCAAAATGGTCAGGTCAAGGGGGCTTCAAGCTCAAGCTCTGAACCAAGTTTGGGGATCTTGGTGTTTGTAAATGTAAAATTCTACTAAGAGGCCATGTAACTTTAATCCTTGAGCTTCTGACCCCAAATCTAGGTCAGGTCTAGAGCACTTCCAGATCAATTGTTACCATAAATTTGCTAATCCTAGCACTAATGCCAACTAGAATCATGCTCAGTAGAGATGCAGACCCATGCCTTTCCTCTACATTAAAAAAAAAATTATTTAACCTTTATTTGTACAGGGAAGTCCCATTGAGAGGCAACCTCTCTTTTCCAAGGTCACCCTGTTCACACTCACACAGTTGCAGCTTCACTGGAGCAGCTGAGGGTTAAGGGCCTTGCTCAAGGGCACCAAAGTGGGATTAAGGACGATGTGGCAGGGCTTAAAGTTTTCCAGCGTGTGCCTTTTTTTTGGGGGGGGGGGCGGGGGGCTGCGAGGAAATTTATTTCCTATTTCTGTACGCAGAAACACTTTTTGTGCAAACGGAGTTGCTGTATCTAGCTCCATTGAACTCTGCCTACCTTATTCCTGACGACGCTGCTGTAGAAGCGATTATGGGGGCAACTTCCAGTTTCGGCTGAAATACTGTCAAATCAGTCAGCAAAAGTGGAGTAGTGGGGCATTTAAAACAGCATTTTTAAAAGTTTTTCAAATTCGCTTTAATGTATAGTCCACATACGTGTTTTGCACTCAAGTGGCAGCTAATTTCAGCACTTGTAGTTTTTGTATTTTTTGAATGTTTTGGCATAGTTCTGGTACTTGTTGCTGGTGTTCGTGGTTGTGCCATGCACTGTATAAATACAGGCTTGCTCATGCACTGAAAACTAAATAGGACTGTTGGTGTGATCAGTGGTACAGACACAAGAGCACACCAGGTATGTTTTCACTTGTATGAATGCCACAGATCTAATGAAAAACAAACTGAAATCTTTTAAGGGGAAATATAAAAAAATGAAAAACTTACAATAACCTGGTTGCATAAATATGCACAACCTGTTATAACTAGGGGTGTGGCTGTGTTCAGAATTAACTAGTCACATTTAAACTCATGTTAAATGGGAGTCAGCACACATCTGCCACCATTTAAAGTGCTGCTTATTAACCCCAAATAAAGTTCAGCTGTTCGGCTTTTCTTGACATTTTTGTAGTCACATCTAACAACACAAGCCATGGTCTGCAGAGACCTTCTAAAGCATCAGAGGGATCTCATTGTTTTAAAAGGCTTCAGTCAGGAGAAGGATACAAAAGAATTTCCAAGGCATTAAATATACCATGGAGCACATATGAAGACAGTCATCATCAAGTTGCGAAAATATGGCACAACAGTGATATTACTAAGAACTGGACATCCCTCCAAAATTGATGAAAAGATGAGAAGAAAACTGGTCAGAGAGGCTGCCAAGAGGCCACCAGCAATATTGAAGGAGCTGCAGGAATTTCTGGCAAGTACTGGCTGTTTAGTACATGTTTTGGGACCTTGGGGAAGTCAGGTTATTTAGCACCTCAGACAGAGACAGGGAATAAGCATGGGAGAACAATGCCCAGGAAGGACAGAGAGGGTTGAATGCAGTGTAGGGTAAATATCATGCTGTGTGAGGTGAAGTGCCATGAAACTTGTGAAGTGTGACTTGGGATATAGAGAGGAGAGCTTGCTGTAACCATTCAGTCCATTCTGTGCTTGTGAGATGTGAGTGTGTAATAAATCGTCTGTCATGAATCTGCCTCTTCATTTACACACTCCGCACTGGTGACCCAAGACGTATTATGGAACACGAGGCAAGAACCCCGGAGCCGGCCCAGTCGGGAAGCCCCAGCGACGCAGCAGCCATTCCACAGACAGCCCGGACTGGAACCCCCAGCAACGCGTGTGCGGTTTCAGTCAAGCTACCGGATTTCTGGCAGCACAACCCGCGCTCTTGGTTCCACCACACCGAGGCCCAGTTCACCCTCCGGAGAGTAACGGCAGACGACACCAAGTTCTACCATGTGGTAGCAGTGCTGGGCTCCCGCACAGCCCAGCAGGTAGCAAGCCTGCTCGATCAGCCACCAGCCCGCAACAAATACGAGGCGCTCAAGGCTGTGCTCACCCGGTGTTACACGCTCTCGGAATGTGAGAGAGCGGAGAGGCTCCTGGCGCGGACCGAGTTAGGAGATGGGTCGGCCGTCGACCTGATGGAGAAGATGCTGGCGTTAATGGGCATGGACGACGGGCACTTTCTGTTTGCCCACCTTTTCCTCTGGAACCTTCCAACAGAGGCGAGAGTGGTTCTGGCCAATTCGCCGTTGCTGGCCGCGCATGACTACCGTGCGCTAGCCCAGGAGGCAGACAGGATCATCCTCACCACCAGGGCGATCACAGTCAACGCGGCGGCGGCGGAGCCCAGCGAGACGACCAGAGGAGGCGAGGAGCCACTGACGGTAGCAGCAGCGGGGTCAAGGAGCACCAGAGAGACACTCTGTTTCTACCACCGCCGCTTCGGAGAGAACGCACGCAGATGTGCGCCACCGTGCCAATTCAAGCGCTCGGGAAAACGCCAAGGCCGGCAGTCGGCAGCAGCTGCGACCCTTGGTGAAGAGAACAAGCTGCTCTACATGACGGACGTGCGCTCGGGGAGGCGTTTCTTCGTGGACACCGGATCCCAGAGGAGCATCATCCTGCCGACCTACGCTGACCGGCTGGCAGGACCTAGCGGCCCCGGGATGTTGGCAGCAAACGGCTCGGAAATTAAGACCTTTGGTGAGAGGACACTGATCTTATCTCTACACAGCCGTACATATGAGTGGACTTTTGTCGTAGCAACACTGAATTACCATATCCTGGGGGCTAATTTTCTGTGTGCACATGGTTTACTGGTTGATGTTGCTAACAGGCGCCTGGTTAATGCACTATCCTTTGACTCTCTCCCCTGTACAGCTCGAGCGACCCAGCCAACAGCACAAGCCAACGTCACAGCTCCAGGCGGTAAGTTCCACGCACTGCTCACTCAGTTCCCAGCACTCACGGTCCCGACGTTTTCGGCGCCCATCGCTAAACACGGGGTGGAGCACTTTATCACCACCACCGGGCTGCCCGTTTTCGCAAGACCTCGGCGCTTGGACGCAGCTAAACTGGCCATAGCGCGCGAGGAGTTCGCCAACCTGGAAAGGTTGGGCATCATCAGGCGTTTGAACAGCCCATGGGCATCCCCGCTACACATGGTCCCTAAGGCTGAGGGATCGTGGCGACCGTGCGGTGATTTCCGCAGATTGAACAACGCCACAGCGCACGACCGTTACCCGATTCCCCACATACAGGATTTTTCCGTTCACCTCGCCGGAGCACGCATTTTTTCCAAAATAGACCTGGTCCGCGGTTACCACCACGTCCCAATGCGCGCGGAGGACGTACCCAAAACAGCGGTAATAACTCCGGTTTATTCGAGTTCCTGCGCATGCCATTCGGGTTAAAAGGCGCAGCACAGACGTTCCAGCGCATGATGGATGCAGTGCTGCGCGATCTCCCGTTCATGTTTGTCTACCTGGATGATATCCTGGTAGCCAGTATGTCCGAAGACGAACACGAAACCCACCTCAGGACGGTTTTCCGGAGGTTGGAGGAGCACGGGTTGATAATCAACCCGGCGAAATGCCAGTTCGGCGTGACGGAGATTGATTTTTTGGGGCACCACGTCTCACCGGAAGGAACGATCCCGTTGCCCGACAAAGTGCGCACCGTGGCAGATTTTCCCCGGCCTCAGACGGTCAGGGCACTGCAGGAATTTTTGGGGATGGTGAACTTTTATAACTGTTTGCTTCCCCGCACGGCGCGGCTCATGCAACCATTGTACGCCGCGCTCAAGAGACAGAAACCCGCGGATGGAGTCGAATGGACCCCGGAGCGAGAGCGGGCATTCTCGGAGGTTAAAGCAGCCCTGGCAAATGCCGCACTGCTGGCGCATCCGGACCCGATGGCCCGGATAGCGCTCACCACCGACGCTTCAGACGTGGCCATAGGGGCTGTCGTGGAGCAGCGCGTCGCCGGGGCTTGGCAGCCGCTCGCCTTTTTCAGCAGAACTTTGTGCAACAGCGAATGTAAATACAGCGCGTTCGACAGAGAGTTGCTGGCTCTCCACCTAGCCATACGCCACTTCCAGTTCTGGCTGGAAGGGCGCAGCTTCACCGTGTTCGTAGACCACAAGCCACTAACGTTCGCGATGGCCAAGGTTTCAGAACCGTGGTCGGGCCGGCAGCAGAGACAGCTGGCCGCGATCTCAGAGTTTACTACCGATATTCAGCATGTGTCGGGTAAACTGAATGTGGTGGCGGACTGCCTCTTGCACGCTGTGGTGGCCCCGGTCTACGTGGGGATAGATTACGCAGCCATGGCCGCGGAGCAGATTAGCGATGCAGACGTGCGCGTGCTCCAGTCTGGACCAACAGGGCTAAGGCTGGAGAGCAGGGTGCTGCAAGATGGCGGCCCCTCCCAATCTGCGATGTCTCCATGGGACGCCCGCGTCTGGTGGTCCCGGTCGTGTGGCGCCGCCGCGTGTTTGAGTCGGTTCACACTCTGGTGCACCCAGGAGTGCGTGCGTCAGTCAAAATGGTGGGAGAGAAGTTTGTGTGGCCGAGCCTACGCAAACAAGTAAAAGAGTGGGCTGCAGCCTGCGTGGCGTGCCAATGAGCCAAGGTACACAGGCACATGAAGGCTCCTTTGGAGCCGTTTCTGGTACCGGCTAAAAGGTTCAACCATGTGCATGTGGACCTCGTGGGCCCCCTCCCGCCATCACAGGGGTGCATGCACCTCCTGACAGTGGTGGATCGCACCACATGCTGGCCAGAAGCAGTCCCGCTGGCGGCAACCACATCCGCGGACGTAGCACGCGCTTTTTTAACAGCATGGGTGGCACGTTTTGGAGTCCCGTCGGACATTACATCCTACAGGGGCCCTCAATTTGTTTCCGAACTCTGGTCCACGATGGCCCGCAGCCTGGGTGTTACAATTCATCGCACAACCGCGTACAACCCACAGGCCAATGGGTTATGCGAGCGTTTTCATAGGTCACTGAAAGCAGCACTCAGGGCTTCACTGACAGATGCAAATTGGGTAGACAGGTTGCCCTGGGTTTTATTGGGGTTGCGCTCCGCGCCAAAAGAGGATTTGGAAGCTTCCCCGGCAGAGCTCGTTTTTGCGCAGCTCCTACGGCTGCCCAGGGAATTTCTACCAGATAATCCCACACCGGGCAGCTGCCCGTCTCAGCTTTTGCAGTGTAGCGCAAACACAGGCACACTGCTGGGCCCTGCCCACCACAGTTTTCCGTGTGCCTTCGTGCCTAAAACTTTGAAGAACGCGCAGTTTGTGTTCGTCAGACACAAAGCCCACCACCCCCCATTGCGCCCACCTTATGATGGACCGTTCAGAGTGTTGGAAACAGGGGATAAGCATTTTGTGCAAGACTTGGGGGGTAGACGGGAGAAAATTGGCATAGACAGACTCAAAACCGCCTTTGTAGTGGCGGATGAGCAAGTGCTGTTGGCTGGGGCCCCTCGGCGTGGAAGACCCCCACAGAGAACTCCCCAGGGAAATGATTCACCAGAGCAGCCACACGGGCAGAACGAAGTTCCCCCCCCTCCTCACCACGGCTCACCCGCAGTCAGACACGCTCCCAGCAGCCCCCACCGGCACAGTAGCGCCACGGAGGCGATAAACCCCAGTTACAGCTGATATGGGAGGAGACTGAAGCCAAAAGCGAGTGTGGACTAATGTCTGTCTTAGATGCTGGGGGGGGGGAGGGACCTTGGGGAAGTCAGGTTATTTAGTACCTCAGACAGAGACAGGGAATAAGCATGGGAGAACAATACCCAGGAAGGACAGAGGGGGTTAAATGCAGTGTAGGGTAAATATCATGCTGTGTGAGGTGAAGTGCCATGAAACTTGTGAAGTGTGACTTGGGATATAGAGAGGAGAGCTTGCTGTAACCATTCAGTCCATTCTGTGCTTGTGAGATGTGAGTGTGTAATAAATTGTCTGTCATGAATCTGCCTCTTCATTTACACACTCCACAATGTGGCAACAATCTCCCACCTAGGATGGCAAGGACGGAAGCCTTATCTTACGAAGAAAAACATCCAAGCCTGACTACATTTTGCAAAAACGCATTTGAAATCTCCCAAATGCATGTGGGAAAATATGTTATGATCTGATGAAACCAAGGTTGAACTTTTTGGCCATAATTCCAAAAGGTATATTTGGCGTAAACACAACACTGCTCATCACCAAAAGAACACCATACCTACAGTGAAGCATAGTGGTGGCAGCATCATGCTTTGGGGCTATTTTTCTTCAGCTGGAACTGGGGCCTTAGTCAAGGTAGAGGGAATTATGAACAGTTCCAAATACCAGTCAGTGTTGGCACAAAACCTTCGGGCTTCTGCTAGAAAGCTAAAGAGGAAGAGGAACTTCATCTTTCAGCAGGACAATGACCCAAAGCACACATCCAAATCAACAAAAGAATGGCTTCACCAGAAGAAGATTAAGGTTTTGGAATGACCCAGCCAGAATCCAAACTTGAAGCTGATCGAACATCTGTGAGGTAATCTGAAGAGGGCTGTGCACAGGGGATGCCCTCACAATCTGACAGATTTGGAGCATTTTTGCAAAGAAGAGTGGGCAAATATTGCCACATCAAGATATGCCATGCTGATAGGCTCCTACCCAAAACACTGAGTGCTATAGTAAAAGCCAAAGATACTGCAGTTTTGAAATGATTTATCTTGGTCTCATTTTTTACATCACAAAATCCTGGCATTTGAACAGGGGTGTGTAGACTTTTTATATCCATTGTAATTTATATTACTTGATAGCAACAGCATCCTAAATGTTAGATGTTTGCACCATACTAGAGTGAGATGGAGTACTATTGCCACCTACTGACCTTCCTTGTTATTGCTATTTCAAACAGTCCATCATAATCTAGTCTGAATTTATCAGTGGGTATGGCAAATATGATATTAGCTAGTTTCAAGGAAAATCATATGTATGTGTGTGTCTGTGTGTGCACGCGTGTGCGTCCACTCCTGTGACCCTGCCCCTGGAAAAAAGTTCAGGGTCAGGATTTTTTTTGCTTTAGCCCCTAAAGTACATTTTCAATCCAGTGATTTACAAACTGATTCATAATTTTCTAAAGCCTCAGTCAGAAGATTATAGTCACACATACCTATTCTGTGGATTTTCATCTGGGGGCAGCCAGTGGTGATGAGCAGCAGTGATAGAGAAGAAAAGTCTTTTGAAAGCAGAAACGGAGCCAAAACCTTCTCCGGGTCAGCTTAGTTGTCATCTTACATTCAGCATATGTATTTTTACTCTTGTTGGTGACCGGGAAGTCTTTCCAACAGCCTTACACAAATTATTACAACGTTGTACATCGGCTCTACACTGCGCATCATAGCGCAAAAGCCCTGGTTCTCGATGACGAAATGCCAGCGTAAATTCTTGGCAATAAAAGCGGCAATAGATTTTGTAATTGTGACCTGTGTTGGCACAATGAGTCACTTTGAGGAAATTACCAAAACGGAGGTCCATCCATCCATCCATCCATCTTCTACCGCTTTTCCCGAGGTCCCGGTCGCGGAGACAGCAGTTCAAGCAGAGAAGCCCAGACTTCCCTCTCCCCAGCCACCTGCTCCAGCTCTTCAGAGAGGATACCAAGGCGTTCCCAGACCAGCTGGGAGACATAGTCTCTCCACCGAGTCCTGGGTCTGCCCCGGGGTCTCCTCCCAGTGGGACGTGCCCGAAACACCTCAAGTGGGAGGCGTCCAGGAGGCATCCTAATCAGATGCCCACACCACCTCATCTGACTCCTTTCAATGTGGAGGAGCAGCGGTTCTACTCTGAGCCTCTCCCAGATGACTGAGTTCCTCACCCTATCTCTGAGGGTGAGTCCACCAATCCTATGGAGAAAGCTCATTTCAGCCGCTTGTATCCACAATCTCATTCTTTTGGTCATTACCCAAAGCTCGTGACCATAGGTGAAAGTAGGAACGTAGATTGACTGGTAAATCGACAGCTTTGCCTTAGAACTCAGCTCCCTCTTCATCACAACAGACCGGTACAATGTCCGCATCACTGCAGATGCTGCTCCAATCCGTCTGCCAATCTCTCGCTCCATTTTCCCCTCACTCGTGAATAAGACCCCAAGATACTTAAACTCCTCCACTTGGGGCAGGAGCCTGTCCCCAACCCAGAGAGGACAATCTACCTTTTTCCAGCTGGGGACCATGGACTCGGACTTGGAGGTGCTGATTCTCATCCCAGCCACTTCACACTCAGTGGCAAACCATCCCAGCAAGAGCTGTAGGTCATTGCTGGATGAAGCCAGCAGGACAACATCATCTGCAAACAACAGAGATGAGATCCTGTGGTCACCAAGCATGACACCCTCCATTCCCTGGCTGCGCCTAGAAATCCTGTCCATAAAAATTATGAACAGGATCGGTGACAAAGGGCAGCCCTGGCGGAGTCCAACTCTCACTGGGAATGAGTCCGACCAAGTGTTGGCAATACGAACCAAGCTCTCACAACGGTCGTACAGAGACCAAATAGCTCGTAACAACAAGCCCGATACCCCATACTCCCGAAGCACCCCCCACAAAAAACCACGAGAGATGCGGTCAGATGCCTTCTCCAAGTCCACAAAACACATGTAAACTGGTTGGGCAAACTCCCACGAACCCTCGAGAATTCTCAAGAGGGTAAAGAGCTGGTCCAATGTGCCACGGCCAGGACGAAAACCACATTGCTCCTCCTGAATCCGAGGTTCGACCAACGGCCGGACTCTCCTCTCCAGTACCTTGGCATAGACCTTCCCAGGGAGGCTGAGGAGTGTGATCCCTCTAAAGTTGGAGCACACGCTCCGGTCCCCTTTTATGAAGAGAGGAACCACCACCCCAGTTTGCCATGCCAAAGGCACTGCCCCCGACCTTCACGCAATGTTGCAGAGGCGTGTCAGCCATGACAGCCCAACAACATCTAGGGCCTTGAGGTACTCAGGGCGAATCTCGTCCACCCCCGGGGCCCGGCCACCAAGGAGATTTTTAACAACCTTGGCGACCTCAGCCCCTGTGATAGGCGAGTCGTCCCCCTTGTCCACAAACCCTGCTTCCTCTGTGGAAGGCATATCAGTGGGATTGAGGAGATCCTCGAAGTATTCCTTCCACCGCCTGACGATATCCCCAGTCGAAGTCAACAGCGCCCCATCCGCACCATACACAGTGTGGACAGGGAGCTGCTTTCCCCTCCTGAGCCGCCGGACAGTTTGCCAGAATCTCTTCGAGGCCAACCGAAAGTCTTGTTCCATGGCCTCACCGAACTCCTCCCATACCCGGGTTTTTGCTTCAGCAACCACCCGAGCTGCACTCCGCTTGGCCTGCTGGTACACCTCAGCTGCTTCGGGAGTCCCACAAGCCAACCAAGCTTGATAGGACTCCTTCTTCAGCTTAATGGCCTCCCTCACCACTGGTGTCCACCACTTGGTTCGGGGGTTGCCACCACGAGATGCACCGACCACCTTGCGGCTGCAGCTCTGGGTCACTGCTTCAACAACAGAGGTGGAGAACATGGCCCATTCAGACTCCATGTCTCCAGACTCCCTCAGAATGTGGTTGAAGTTCTTCCGGAGGTGGGAGTTGAAGACCTCCCGGACAGGGGCCTCAGCCAGACGTTATCAGCACACCCTCACTATACATTTGGGTCTACCAGGTCTGAATGGCTTCCTCCCCTGCTATCGGATCCAACTCACCACCAGGTGGTGATCAGTTGACAGCTCTGCACCTCTCTTTACCTGAGTGTCCAAGACATACGGTCGCAGGTCTGATGACACGATAACAAAATCGATCATCGACCTGTGACCTAGGGTGTCCTGGTGCCAGGTGCACATATGGACACCCTTATGTTTGAACATGGTGTTCGTTATGGACAAACTGTGGTTAGCACAGAAGTCCAATAACTGAACACCACTCGGGTTCAGATCGGGCAGGCCGTTCTTCCCAATCACCCCCCTCCAGGTTTCACTGTCATTGCCCACGTGCGCACTGAAGTCCCCCAGTAGGACAATGGGGTCTCCAAGAGGACCACCCTCCAGCACCCCAGTCAGAGACTCCAAAAAGGGTAGGTACTCCGAAACACCATTTGGTGCATAGGCACAAATGATGGTCAGGACCCGTTTCCCAACCCGAAGGTGCAGGGAAGCAACCCTTTCATCCACCGGGGAAAACTCTAATATAGAGGCAGCAAGGTGGGGGGATACAAGAATACCCACCCATGCTCGTTGCCTCTCGCCCGGGGCAACTCCAGAAAAGGCCAAGCTCCAGCCCCTCTCCAGGAGACTGGTTCCGGAACCGGAGCTGTGTGTTGAGGTGAGGCCGACTATATCTAGCCGGTATCTCTCAACCTCGTACACCAGCTCAGGCTCTTTCCCCACCAGAGAGGTGACATTCCACGTACCAAAAGCCAGTTTAGAAAGCTTGGGATCCGTCCGCCAAGGTCTCCGCCTTTGACCGCCACCTAATCCACATAGCACTGGACCCCCACGATCCCTCCTGCAGGTGGTGAGCCCACTGGAGGGCGGACCCATGTAATTCCTTCAGACTGAGCCCGGCCGGGTCCCATGGGTGGAAACCTGGCCACCAGACGCTAGCCATCGAGCCCCTCCCCCAGGCCTGGCTCCAGGGTGGGGTCCGGTAACCCCATACCGGGCGGGGTACACTGAATCCTTGATCTAGAATTTATCATGAGAGTCTGTTGGATCGTTCTTAGTCTGGCCCTTCACCCAGGACCAGTTTGTCTTGGGTGACCCTATCAGAGGCAAATTGCCCCGGACAACACAGCTCCTGGGATCACTGGGGAACGCAACCGCCCCCCCCCCCCCCACCATGATAAGGTGACGATCCATGAGGGAGCCAAAAAACTGAGGTAACGTGTTTTTTTCTCCCCCATATTCTGTATTGAATTTTTGAATTTGAATTTTTGAATTTTATTTATTTATTTCGGATAGTACATTACAGGTTAAAAGAAACTGTATAATATACCAACAAGGTCAAATTAGACAAAGACTCCTTCTACTATACAATTCCACGTGAGTTATCCGAAATGGGTGATGGCTGAAGCCGCAGCTTATATTGCCCACCCATATTCAATCCAAGAATTCAAAGGAGAAAAAAGAGAAAACAAGACAAGAGCGATTACAATTTAAAACAAGGCTAAGACAAAATGTGACTGAGAGAAAAGGAAAAACTGAGCTAGTCTAAGTTAAGCGGTTACTATTCAAAAACAAATCTAAGACAGTGTCACAAAGAAAAAAAGAAAAAAACTAAGCTACAACACAACACAGGCTGGAAATGTCAATCCTTATGTGAGTTTACATGTCGTCTTGTAAATATGTTTGGAGTATTTCTTCCTTTAGTTTTTGTTTAAATTGTCCAAGCTTTGTACATGATTTTAATTCAGGTCCAAAATCGTTCCATAATCTGACTCCTTGCACTGAAATACAGTGTTGCTTGGTGGTTGTTCTCACTGTAGGCTTTTGAAATATACATGTTCCTCTGAAGTGATATCGTTTCTCCCTTGTTTGGAACAACTTTTGGATATTTGCGGGCAGTGATAGATTATTGAAAGAACTTCAAAATGATATTTAATTTGTTGGAAGTGCGCAAAAATGGACCCGGAAAAAGATGATTTGTTTATATTTTGGCTAGGTGGAAAACTCGTGTTCGATCGGTCGGGAGTTACGTCTTCTGCAAAAACACATGTATTTTTAGAAAGTACGATTTTTAAGCTTTCCAATGATACCAGGTACTCATGGGGGTTTTTCCGGGACTTGCCGTTGGCAAACTGGTACCTGTGGCTTGTAATGAAGCGGTGCGCATTCTGACTCATTTTGCCAGCATGGGTCACAATTTGCTTTGACCTTTCTGAGTTGTGTGGAAGTTTGGACATCCTCAATGGCCCTCTGGTTGACAGTGGCAGCTACAACTGTTTTCTTTCCGGCTGCCGGCTGGAAACGTGTGATATGGTTTCGCATGTTTGTCGTGTTTCCAAAATATTTTAGTTTAGTCTGACAGAGCTTACATACAGTGTGGGTCTTGTCCAAGTCTTTTTTCCCTTAAACTTCATAAAAACTGAAGTACTGCTATACGTTTGCTTTGAATGAAGAAGGTGCCGCCATTTTGTTTCTTTTGTGTCATGCCATAAAGAGTACAGGCAAGTCCAGGCACTCACTTTTTTGTTCTGGCCACAGACTTTTTTGTTCTGACAAAATTAATTATGTTATTAATAATATTTAATAATTGGAATCTTGCCATTTGTGCCTTGATTCAGAATTGTTTACGTCCGCATTGAGATGCATCAAAAAATTATTTTTCCCACCAGTACTTGGTACCATCCCATACACCATATGGTGTATGGGATGGTACCAAGTAGTAGTAGTAGTACCAAGTACTACTACTACCACTACCAGTACTACCACTCACTCACTCACTCACTCAGGATAGTTTTTGGTTGACTGCTGCCAAGGAGTTCCCAATTCTGGCAAACAGACATTTTTCAATATTGCTCCAGTTTTCTACAACAAATATACAGTATATGAGCTGGGCTTTTCAAGGCTGACTGCTATAAAAACTAAAAAAAGAGATTGAGAGCTGTTGGATCAAGAGCTTTGTATTTGCCTTTCTTCAGTTCCTGCCAGGATATCGGCTTTGTGTTCATCTAAACAGGCCCAAGTTTCACACTGAGTGTGTATAAACGAATTACAAGACTAAACTGTTTTTACAAATGCTGTAATAGGCTACAGTGTGTTTTGTAACATTTTTAGCTGGAGTGCCGCAAGATTTTTTCAATGGCTCTAAAAAACCAAAACACTGTCTTGGAACATAACGAAAGTTTCAAGTCTTGTTAGCACATGATTATGTATTGTATAGATGGCAGTTGTGATTGACAACTTGCAAGTATGTTGAGTTTTTTCCCCCTAAAATTAAACATCTTGTCCAATCTGTTATAATGTCTGGAACATGTGGTGGTGCCAGCCAAAGTCAAACTCAAGCCGGGTGCCAAACATAACTTTCTGCAATGAATTTTCTGACATCCCCATCAGCTTTTCACTTTTAAGTAACAGATTAAATACATTTATTTCCTGTTTCAGGTGGCTGTTTACAAAATGCTTCTGCAAAATGTAAACTGTCATGAGTTAGTGGAATTTTTCAAAATTGAATCCAGTGACAAATGTGGTCAGCTGTGGACTGTGTCGGATAAATTTGTGATAAATGTAACATTATCAGGCTGAAGCAGATATGTGAGGAATCCTGGATGGACATCAGGAGACAGCTGAGGGAAATCACAGACCCCACAGCTGTAATTGATTCTTTTCTGTTTAGGTTTGCATTAAATCCTTAATATGGAGAATCTTAAATATTTTCTGTGATTGATTTCCTATCAACAGATTGACTTTGAGAAAGAGCAAGCTGTTCTCATGACCAGAGCTGCAGTTGCCAAGGTACAGGTGTGAGAACTACAGCACTACAGAGACAACCATCGGTGCAGGTTAGACAGCTCATTCGTAGACAAGTGCTATATTGAGCTTGATTACTGGCAGAGGTGGGGAGGAACTAGTTACATTTACTACATGTACCAAAGTAACTTTTTCAAAAGATTTTACTTATAGTAGTAGGTTTATTGCAGGATACTTTCTATACTTACTTCAGTACATTTTTGAGAGAAAAAAACTTTTACTCAAGTAGATTTGGTGGTACTCAGAGTTACTTTTGATTTTGATTTGAAAACTGCCTAGAAATGTGCTTGCTTATAGTGTAATGGCTTATTCTCACTAGAAATGACTGTACCTTTTCATCCATGTAGACTTTAATCAGTTCAGTTAATTTAAGATAATCCTTTATTAGTCCCATGATGGGGAAATTACAGTATTGCAGCAGCCTAGGAACAGCAGCACTCAAAACAATAAAGATTTTTTAAAAATTGGGGGGGGGGGAGAGAGAGAGAGAGAGAGAGAGAGAGAGAGAGAGCGAGAGAGAGAGAGAGAGAGAGAGTCGGACGATCAAAATTGTGATTAATCTTTTGGAATGTTGAGTTAATTACCATTAATAACACGTCAATTGTGTGTTTTTCCATACAGATACAGTGTACCTTAAGCTGGTCATTTTTTAAGTTTCTCATACTGTTGTGAACATGGGAATGGATAAATATGCTTGCTGTCTTCACCTGCAGATTTATTAAAGCTCTCAACATTTCCAAAATGATAAAAACTATCCAGAATATTCTCCAGAAAATTCTCAAAAGTACTACTGCATGTGCAATACTGCATGTGCAAACAACAGAATGCCAGGGCTCAGTAATGTCACTGCAACACAACTAGGCATCTACACTCCCATAGGAAACATCCACTGCTTTTAAGCAGCTCAACACAAAACAATAAACCTCGTGTGTCACAACAGACACAATTTCCCTTTTAGCAGAAAAACTGTAAACATAAACAATTATTTTGTCAGTGATGTCACCAAAGCGCTGCAGAAACAGGGCATTGGAGTGAATGGACATTACAAACACAGCTTTGTGGAGAAAGGAAACAGGTGAGGCAATGAGCTGAATGACACATGAACTTTATTCCTTCTCCAACATATTGTACAGTGAAAGAGCTCCCTGTGCATTCGTCTTTTATACCTTTAATTCCATGCATTGAGACCTGGAACTTCCGACCATAATACACTGTTTGGAACAAAGACCTGTGTGGCACATTAACATAACATAACGCCGGCTCCTCTGCTCACACCCTTCTCTCTTCCAGCGGCTCCGCCATTTTCTCTTCTCCCCGGGGGGTGCATAGTCCATACTGTCCTGTTTGAGACCCCCTGGTGGCACTTCCTCCTCCGGTCCATTGTTCCCCCTTATCCCAGCTGCCTTCTCTGGGTGGAGAATCCCCCACCCGTGCCACCACAGCTTGAGAATTTTTTTAGACTGGTACTTACCTACTGACAGTTGGACCCAAAGCTATGAGAATGAAACAGGCGAGTGTCTGTCCGTGCCAGCTGCTGGCAATCAGCTACAACCTAGCATGTAGCTGTTTATACCGCTAGCCAGCTAGCTGGCTTCCAGAGAAGGAGAACAACCGACATCCAGGCGAAGTTTTGGAGGAGGCTGTGACAATTATCCAGGTGAGAGCTCTGACAGATAACGTAAACTTAAACATGACAGCCCTTTGGGGATTTCCATGGCTGTGACCCGGCTTGTTTGACTTCACAATGTCTGCATGGCGCACAGTGTCTCCATGGCCAGGGTAGCTTCGGTACGGAGTGCAGCTAGGCCAAAAAAAGTACTGTTCGTGCTTTCCGCCGTTAACTGTGGTTAACCACAATCACAAAATTTGTTGCCGTTAACGGGGGTGAAGCATTTATGGGCGATTAATGTGATAATGCCGACACCACTAACATATATATATATATATATATATATATATATATACAGTATATATACAGTATATATATATATATATATATATATATATATTTGACAGTAAACTACCGTTAATAATTAACAGTTACTAGAATACCTTTGAAGCAGAGTGCTACATATCCAGTGAAACGTTGGAGTGCACTTATCGTGGAATATTGTAACTCCTGGAATCCCTATTGTCCAAACAAATTGCTTGGTCAGAACTAGCTGTTGTATAAACTTGAGTATTTGATATCATAAGCAGTGCTGGCTAGTGATGATATAGCCTGGGGGGGGGGTATATATCATCAGTCGTTTTAATACGTTTTGTGTCCACTGCCCCCAAAAAATCCAATAAAAAGACATTTACTTTCCTTTGATTTTACAGTGGAAACAAGGAACTAGCCCGTTGATAACAACTGTTCCTGATCATAAATGCTGCTTTAACTTGAGTAGAATTTCTGGTTATTCTGCCTGCAGGTACAAAGAAAATATACCACATTTACAAACAGCTCTTCAATTCAAGTTCAGCCCTCTATTAAGAACACTGAAAATAATGTGATCATTCCATCACCTTTAACTACATTGAAATAAGTTCCTCTTTTAACTTGACAATCCATATAGGTATTTCACAACTGACACACCTGAAAGCTTTTAAAGCTCTGTAGCATCAGTGCTTTTGCACCATCAGTAGGTGGTGCTGCTCACACTGATGGATTCCTCTGTGAAAGACCCCCCAAAGAAATCTGGCCTTGAGAAAAAAATGCCTGGAATGTTTGTAAAGCTTATGTCAATTTCACGAGCTCGGAAGAAGAAAGCGCTCTGACAAAGAAGGGTCACCATGGTGAGAATAATGTCATTGCATGTTACCCAGACACATACATACCCGTGAATGCGGTCTTGAGAACTATGAGCCAGGCTTTTTCCAGAGTCAGGGTTCATCTTTATCGCCTCAACCATAGTGTGAATGGGAGACTATTCCCTTTAAATCCTTTTAACCGTAAATGTGTTTGGTGGCTGGGTTTCCTGACATCCTTTACAATCAAGAGTTTTATGTATTTTTATTAGTATTTTGAAAGTGTATATCAGTTTATTGCAAACTAGGATTTATGTTGAAAAAGATAAAAAAAAAGTCCACTCTGAGATGTACTATTGTAGGATGAAAAGGAAAGCAGAGAGATGGAAAGATTCATACGCATGTCACCCCAATTTTTGTTTAAAAGTCCCTGCTAGCTATGGGAGGAAAGGAAAGGGGAGTGGGGGGGGGGGGGTGAAAGTGTGAGAGGGATGGGAAGTGGGATTTTGTTAGTAATGTATTACACTCTCAGGGCCCTGGGAAAAGGGGTGGGGGTGTTCAGCTTGGCTCTGTGCCAACATAGTCACTGTGCCAAAGCGCAGGGTGCTGGAGGAGACCACTCCTCTCACCAGCAGATCTGTGGGAAAATCAAATCAGGTTCTTCTTTACTATCACAGATACACAGGTGACGTGTCTGCAAAGGTCTCTGTCACCTTAAATTAAATGAACCATCATGTAGTAAAGAGGAAAGAGCATAAACTCTACCATTCCAAATGTACAGAAGTCTGGTTCACCACAGCTGGTGTCTGAGGCAAAGTGCCAATTCCCTCCAGAGTTGTAACCATTTGGAAAAGTTTACTTTGTAGTGTCAGCTCATGTGGTTATTCAAATATAAACAATGAAAATTATTGGATTAGCTCAAGCTACTACAGATTTGCTACCATGTTTAAGACATGATAGATTTTTTTTCCTAAAAGGAATCAATCATTGGTGATGTGATAAAACAGCTATGTCCAAAATATACAGACAGTGAAGGAGAGAGGTTATTTTCTCAAAAAGTCCTAAAACGACATTTATTAAATAAACTGCTTTATAAATTAGAAACTGCTTATGGGGGAAAACTGGAATTTTTTTTACTTCAAATAATCAGACATTTATTTTAAAAATGAGTTCCACTCTTTTCTAGCAGGCATTGGTTGCAGTTTTTATGAAGTCATGAGGTAACATTGTTCACTAAAATGCAAACTTGAGCCAAGAGAGAAACAAATGGCAGCTATTAAATATGGACAAAGACAATGTGATACCACCTGTTAGTTGGTGAAGTCCTGAGTTGTTTAATGTATTGAGAAATGATCTAAGAAATTGAGACAGCAAATTCAACTAGCAACCTGGCAAATTCAAGATCCAACTTTCTTTGTCTTTATTTTTTACTCAAACAGTAGTATTAATTAATATATTTAATTGTTTCATTTAATAAGGCCCGACAGGAAAGGTTTTATGAGGTCATAGCTGTAGTTAGAACTAGGATCTTTTTTTCATACACTTCTCTCCTTTTTACTATGTTTTGTAACTTAAGGTGTTCTCCTTGATGGAGAAAGAATGCACATTTAATGTACTTCTACTCAGGCTTCACTTTTTGGACCTGGAATCTATGTCCATATTTTAAACTGAGTCCTTGGTCATTGCACATGACACAACTCTGTGCCAGAAGCCATAAAAATTCTGCAGATAAGCTGATGATTTTCCAGGTTTGATCATGTCAATTTTCAACTTAGTACTGTATAAGTATAGGGAAAAAAAACAGCATAAGTATGGGGGGGGGGCGGGCAGCGTAAATATGGGGAAGAACAACATAGCTTCAGGTGCTCCTTTGTGCTTGCTGCCATTAGACTGCATAATAGCCAGAGCTACAATCTGACACAGCACTGTATGTGCTTTTTAACAAGTATTAAGTTTCTAGCATTGTCACCTTGCACCATCATAATGTTGATATGACTGTCTGTAGTCTTTTTTTTTTAAAAATCTATATCTCATATACTCATATTTAACATACTTATTGTTTTTCTTATATTCTACTATGTTCCTGACTTCTGCTGATGTAACACCTGAATTTCCCCCAAAGGAATCAATAAAGGATTATCTTGCCTTGCCTTGTCTTGTCAGTACTGTCATGAGCGGGGTTATAGACTTTTTCCTAGCCCTGCTCCATGACGTGGCTGCTTTTCCCTTTATCATTTTTGTGTCTTACCTGCCAGGTTTGGGTTGTCAGGCAGCTGAGAGCCTTGGGGTTCGCCTGCTTCCTGGCAGCTGACAGCCACGCCCCCTCCTCCTGTCAGTGTTGACAGCTGATGTCAATTATCATTTGTCTTGCACTCTCACTCACTTGCACACACACGCTGACACGCACTCACGCACCGGCTGCCGCCCACACCTGCATCCACTTGTCACTCATTAAGTACACGGGGTATTTATGGGTGACAGTGTGAGCACTCTGTGTGGCGGCGTAAGTCAACTCAAGTCAACATTTGATGTCCAGACTCCTCTTAGTTGGCTTCTCCAATTGTAAGTACTTTGCCCACCATTCCACCGGGGGCTTTCTCCTTATTATTATTTGCCCTTCTTTCTCCACTGCCCAGTCCCATCTGGGAGCGCGTGGGGCTCATTCCTCCTCCCCCAGCCAACGGAGTTTGTAGCCTGATTGTCTATACCATTACTCATTTTTTGGACTGTTTTCACGGGACACTTTGTACGTATGTTTTTCTGTTAATAAACACGTTCACTTCACCAGTGATTTCACTCGTATACATTTATTTGTGCGCTGCAAAATAACGCAGCGTACATGACAAGTACAGGGGGCAAGCTGAATTATTCCTGGACTTTGAACAGCCATAAATATAGAGTAAGAACTGGGACTTCTGATACATAAACGTTGATCAACTGTAAATACCCTGTAGTTAAGCCATTCTTTCCCCAAACATTATGTTATTATTCCATACTTGCACTGTAATTCCATCTGATAAAAGTTGAGATATAATACAGTGCTTAATAGAGTAATACAGTACTTACTGTATTATAAAGTGCTACCTTTATATTTTTACGGAATTGTCTCCTCATTTAACAGCTCATCTGTTCAGTTCAATTGAACTTTATTTATATAGCGCCATTTCACAACAACAGTCATAGCACTTTCAACTGTAGGGGAAAACCCCACAATTGCAGAAAGACCCCAGCAATCAGACGATCCCCTGTGAGCAAGCACTTGGTGACTGTGGTGAGGAAAAACTCCCTTTTAGCAGGAAGAAACCTCCAGGAGAACCAGGCTCAGGGAGGGGGAGTCATCTGCTGTGACTGGCTGGGGGGTGAGGGGATAGAGAAGAAGAAAAGAGCAGACATGGAGAGAGCAAACAGCACGACGGGGACTCAATCTAGGGGAGAGAACAAACAGATGTTAATGACCAGCAAAAATATTTCATTGAGAGTGAAGAAAGGAGTGAAGCCCAGTGCATTGTCGGAGGTCCCCCGGCTGTCTAAACTTATTAGCAGCATAACTAAGGGAAGGTTCAGGGGCACATGATCCCACCCGAATTATAGGCTATATTAAAAAGGAAGGATTTAACCCTATTCTTAAAAACAGAGATCGAGTCTCATTCCCGAATCCAGATTGGCAGCTGGTTCCACAGGAGAGGAGCTTGATAACTGAAGGGTCTGCCTCCCATTGTACTTTTGGAGATTCTAGGTATTACAAGTAATCCTGCATTTTGGGAGTGTCCTATTAGTGTCCTATTATCCTAACAGAGTATCCTCTGTTAGGATAATAGGGTAGTATCAGATAGTTTAAATAAAAAGGGGCCTGATTATTTAAAGCTTTGTAAGTCAGAAGAAGGATTTTAAACTCTATGGGAAGCCAATGAAGGGAGTCCAGAGCCGGAGAGATATGATCTCTCTTTCTAGTACCTGTTAAAACTCTTGCTGCAGCATTTTGGATCAGCTGAAGACTTTTTAAAGATGTTTTAGGACAACCTGATAATTAAGAGTTACAATAATCTAATCTAGAGCTAACAAAAGTATGGATTAGTTTCTCAGCATCACTCTGAGACAAGATACTCCTAATCTTGGCAATATTGCGCAAATGATAGAAGGTAATCTTAGAAACAAGTTTAAAATGTGAATTGAAAAACAGATCTTGATCAAAAATAACTCCAGGGTTCCTCACAGAGCTATTAAGCGAAAGAGTAACCACATCTAAACTAAGAGTTTGATTTGGAAAGGTATTTCTAAGGTTTTTTTGGACCAACTAGAATGACTTCAGTCTTGTCTGAATTTAATAGCAGGAAATTACAAGTCATCCAAGCTTTGATTTCTTTAAAACAGGCCTCTAGACTTCCGGGAAGATGGCGGAGAGACATAACACTTAAACAAAGAGCTCTCCCTAGCCGGATTAAAAATCATCGGTAAATGGCCAACTCGACATAAACGAATCAATAAACTAAGGGATGAAAACACGAAGGAACCGGGCACAAGGACAAAAACAGGGTAAAATTGAAGAATTCCTCTCCAACAATGCAGGAAAAACCGCTGTACGCAAAGCCCAAAAAAGCAAGATGTCTACAGCAGAGAAAATGGAAGACACCAGACTCGACAACATGAACGCTAGCATCGCCAGTTTGGGTGAAGAGTTAAGAGAATTCAAGCGACAGCTACAACAGGATTTAGCGGCTCTTAAGGAGGAACTGAAAAAAGAAATTAAGGAGGAAATCATGGACCTCCGAAGAGAAATGGAGCGTAAATTAACGGAAAACATGGAGGAGCTGCGCTCCCAGCGGGCGTGTATGACAGAGGCGCAGACCCGAATTTCGGAACTAGAAGATTGGAAAAGCGAGGCAAACAAACAACTACAGACCCTGACGACGCAAACGCAGAGGATGCAGGAGAAAATAAACGACTTGGAGAGCAGATCCCGACGAAGCAATATGCGCATCTTTGGAATTCCGGAGGGCATTGAAGGCAACTCGATGACAAAATTCATGGATCAGTTCTTAAAAAAAGAACTGGAAATACCCGGAGAAACGGATCTGCAGATTCAACGGGCGCACAGAACACCGGCACAGAACCCGAAAACAAACTCTCCACCCAGGTCAGTTGTGGTAAACTTTGTGAAATATGACATAAAGGAAAGAATCCTGACGCAAGCATGGAAAAAAAAGATACGAATCGGCGACAAACAGGTATTTTTTGACCATGACTACCCGACAGAAATCGTGCAGCAGCGGAAGAAATATGCCAATATTAAAAAAACGCTGAAAGAGAAAAAAATTAGATTCCAAACGCCGCTAACGAAAATGAGGATTCATTGGGAGGAAGGCACAAGAACCTACAACATGGCCGAAGAGGCAGCGCGGGATATGATGGAGCGGGGCCTTGAGGTGAGCGTGCCGAAGGAGACGGCTGGAGCAGCGGCGGCCCTGAACGCACCACGACAGACGGAGTGGAGACGAGTGAACGGCGGAAGAAGGGGGAGAGACGTAGAGCAGCGGGCCCAGGACAAGCTACAAGGCTTTCAACTGAAAGCCTAGATCATAACAAAGATTAAGAAAGGCACAGAAGAAATGAAGGCCAAGAAGACAAGGTAAAAGAGAAACAGACGGCTAGGAGAGGTTTAAGTGATATTTGTTGGACATTTCTAGACTTATGACTATTACTTTGATAGTAATTAGAAGTCTAGGGAGGGCCCTTCACTCTGTGAAGACAAACCCCCCACCCACCAACAGGGACCAGTGGGCAGAAGAAAGGCCCAAAGTACGGAGGTCGAGATTTTTTAATGTGTTTTTATATAAATATGTGTTATTTTTGTTGTTAAAGGGGCTAGGAGCACAAGTTAAAAAAATGGAAAAACATGAATATGGGTAAAAATCTTAAGATAATGACACTAAACGTGAATGGTCTGAACTCACCTGTTAAAAGGGAAAGAATAATAAGAAAATTCAAGAAGGAAAAAGCTGAAATTATATTTATGCAAGAGACACATTTGAGCAAGACAGAACATGTGAAACTAAAGAGATTTGGCTATAAGAACTCCTACTACAGTTCATCTAAGGGAGGAGCAAAAAGGGGGGTTATGATACTAATCTCAAATAAAATACAATTTGAAAGTGAACAGGAAATCCAGGATAAAGAAGGCAGGTATGTAATAATAAAGGGAAGAATAGATGGTATGCAGATTACATTAGTGAACATCTATGCCCCACCAGAAAGTGACAAGGGTTTTTTTCAACATCTGTTTGATCTCAGAGCAACACACAGTGAAGGAGTCCTAATTTGTGGAGGAGACTTAAATGCTGTCATGGATCATGAAGTTGACACAACAAGTGTTAAGAAGACAAAAAAACATGTAACAAAGTTCATAAGAACCTCACTGGCAGAAATGGGTATGGTAGACATATGGAGGGACCTACACCCACTCGAAAAAGACTATACACATTATTCAGCAGCCCATAAAGTACACTCTAGAATAGATTACTTCCTTATGAATGAAGGTGACAGACACAGGGTGAGAAATTGTTGGATTGGAGGGGCAGAAATATCAGATCATAATCCTATATACATGGAAATATATTTAAACAATAGAAAACGACAAACAACATGGAAACTTAACGTAGGACTGTTAAATGATGAGAAAATGAAAGAAAGAATAAAAATAAACATAAACGAATATATCCAAGAGAATGACAATGAAGAAGTGGACCCAACAATACTATGGGACGCACTAAAAGCCGTGTTAAGGGGTAAATTAATTGTTGAAACAGGAAAAGCAAATAAGACTAAACTGGAAGCGTATGAACAAAGATGTGAGAGACTGAGGGAATTAGAACGTAAACATCAAAGCACAAATGATCCAAAAATATATCAAGAAATTAAAGAAGAAAAAACAAAGATAAAAGAAACACAAATGGATGAAATTGAAAGGAAAAATAGATATCTAAAGCAAAAATATTATGAAACGGGGCCAAAAGCCACAAAACTGCTGGCAAAACGGTTAAGAAAACAACAAACAATGAATAATGTATACAAGATTAAAGACCCCACCACAAATAAAACCACAGTTAACCCAGAAAACATCGAAGAAATTTTCCATAATTTCTACCAAGAACTATACTCGCAACCTGAAGAAACAAATACTAAAGATATCAAAAAATTTCTAGACACATTGGACTTGCCATCAATAGGAAATCAACAAAATGAAAAACTAACAGCAGAAATAACAACACAAGAGATCAGAGATGTGATTAAGTCACTTAAAAACGGTAAATCACCAGGTAGTGATGGATACTCTTCTGAGTTTTATAAACTGTTTATAGAAGAACTCACGCCACAACTCCTAAAGTCATTTAATTGGACGCTGAACAACAACAAAATACCTCCATCATGGAACGAAGCAATCATTTCAGTTATTTTAAAACCAGGGAAAGATAAAGAACAATGCGGAAACTATAGACCAATCTCTTTATTAAATGTAGATTATAAAATATACACAACAATTATATGTAAACGAATAAAGACATTCTTGACGGAATTGATAGAAGATGATCAAACTGGATTCATAGAGGGACGCCAAACACATGACAATATCAGGAGAACAATACATATAATTAACCAAATACATAAAGAAAAGAAAAGCGCAGTAATAATGAGTTTAGACGCAGAAAAAGCATTTGACAGGGTTAACTGGAAATTCCTATATAGTGTACTGGAGCGCTTTGGATTTAACGAAAAATCAGTACAATGCATAAGGACGCTATATCAAGAACCTGTGGCAAGAATCAAGATAAACGGTAGCTTAACAGACAAAGTAAATATACAAAGATCAACTAGGCAGGGATGCTGCTTATCGCCTACCTTGTTTGCTCTGTTCATAGAACCATTGGCTCAAGCGATACGACAAAATAAGAAATTAAAAGGTGTAACAATAAAGGGGGCGGAACACAAGATTGGGCTATTTGCAGACGATATTATAGTTTACCTTGAACAACCAGATAAATCAATAATGGAAATGATGAACTTGATAGAAAATTTTGGAAAATTATCAGGATACAAGATAAACATAACAAAAACACAAATACTGACATTCCACTATAACCCTCTAAACCAGATAACTGATAAGATCAAACTAAACTGGAACCAAAAAGAAATAAAATACCTTGGAGTGAACATACCTAAAGACCTAAGCAAAATATATAAAGCAAACTATGATAGGTTGGAACAAGAAATAAAAAAAGATATTGATAGATGGTCAATCTTAAATATGGATCTGAATTCAAAAATTGAGACAGTCAAAATCAGCATACAACCTAGATTACTTTACCTCTTCCAGGCTATACCAACAGAGATTCCAGATGCCCAATTCTCAAAGTGGGACAGGATGATATCGAGATTTGTTTGGGGAGGTAAAAAACCAAGAGTGAAATATAAAACCCTCCAATTACCAAAAGAGAAAGGAGGCATGGGCCTACCGAGTCTAAAGGAATATTACTACTCAGCACAAATAAGATATATCATATGTTGGTGCGACGAGGGATATGAGGCAAAATGGAAAGAAATGGAAAAGGAAATTGAGGGACTCCCAGTACAAAGCATAATAGGGGATAAAGATGCATATAAGCAAATCAAACAAATAGACCCAATCACTAAATTTACTTTAGAACTGTGGTATAAAATAGTACAAAAATATAATATAAGGGAAGACATAAAACTATTGAAATGGGTAGCATTTGACAGTCAGTTTGAACCGGCAAAACAAGATAGGGGATACAAAAATCTGGTGAACAAGGGAATCACAGCATGGGGCAATATCGGAAAAAAAGATCTCGGGAGCTTTGTAAATATCAGGAGAAAATTTAAATTAGAAAGATCAGAATTTTTCAGATATCTGCAGATGAGAGATTACTATATGAAGAAGATTAGGCATAACCTCCAAACAGATGTGAACGAGATTATACAACTTATTTTAAGCTCATATGCAGGAAATAAAATAAGAATTATTTCAAAACTATATCAGAAACTTATGACAAACAATCATACAAGTAACTATATAAAGGAGAAATGGGAGAAAGAGCTCAATTTAAACATAACAGAAGAAAGCTGGCAGGAAATATGGAAAACACAACACACATCAACAAATTCAAGGGCATGGAGGGAATTTGGATGGAAAAACCTGATTCGCTTTTTCATTACACCACAGATTCAAGGAAAATATACAAATACCCAATCTTTATGCTGGAGGGGATGTGGGGCTCAAAATGCAGACCACTCACATATGTTTTGGAAATGCTACAAAATATCATCATTTTGGAAATCTATGCATGTGACAATACAGAGGATATTAGGATATAATATACCAATGAACTGTAACCTGATGTACTTATGTGATCTTAAAAAAGACAATGTTATACAGGCTGAGGACAGATATCTAGTTAAAATCTTGTTGATTGCATGTAAAAAAACTATCACAAAAAAATGGCGATCAGAAGTTCTTCCTGACCAAGAACAATGGACTGACATTGTTGAGGACATACGTATGATGGAAAAACTAACATATCGACGAAGAATGCAAGAAGGAATATGGGAGAAAAAATGGCGGAAATGGACACACTACAAAGTGCAACAACGAGGCAGAAATTGAAAGAATAACCAAAGACACTGAAAAAACCAGAAGAATTAAGAGATGGAAACTAAAAACTTGATGCTCCAACATTTGTCCCCCCCCCTTTTATTTTTTATTTTTTTTATTTTTTATTTTTTATTTTTTATTTTTATTTTTTTTCTTTTTCCCTACCCTAACCCCTTTGTGTTTTAAATGTAGAATGTGATCTGAATGCATTATATATGATGAAAAATGAATAAAAATCTAAGTTACAAAAAAAAACAGGCCTCTAACTTGACTAATTGATTACCGTCATCTGGCTTCATTGACAGGTATAGTTGTGTGTCATCTGCATAACAATGAAAAATGTATACAGTGCTTTCTGATAATGTTGTCTAGCGGAAGCATATATAAACTAAAAAGAATAGGGCCTAGCATAGATCCCTGTGGAACTCTGTGACTGAGCTTTGAGTTGGAAGAAAACTCATTATTGGCATAAACCAACTGGAATCTATCAGATAAATAAGATCTAAACCACTGCAATGAAGTTCCATTAAGTCCAACATGGTGTTCTAATCTATCAAGTAAAATATAATGATCGATAGTATCAAAAGCTGTACTAAGGTCTAAAAGGACAAGTACAGAAACAAGTCCATTATCAGATGCGATAAGGAGGTCATTAGTGACCTTCACTAAAGCTGTTTCAGTACTATGATGGATTCTAAACCCAGATTGAAACTCTTCAAATAAGCCATTTCTCTGCAAGTGGTCAAATAATTGCATAGCAACAACGCTTTCTAAGATTTTTGAAATGAAAGGCAGATTAGAGATTGGTCTATAGTTTGCTAAAACTTCTGGATCCAGCGTCGGCTTTTTGAGTAAGGGTTTAATTACAGCCATTTTAAAAGCCTGCGGTACATGGCCTAAAGTTAATGAAGAATTGATTATTTGAAAAATAGAGCTACCAATAAATGGGAAGACTTCTTTAAATAACCTGGTAGGAATAGGGTCTAAAAGGCAAGTTGAAGGCTTGGATGAGGAAATTATTTTATCTAACTCTAAAAGGTCAATTGGAGTAAACTCATCCAAGTTCAATGAAGTGAACCAATGAACATGAGGACAGTAACTCCTTTCTCTTGAAGGCCTTCCTTCCTTTAGGCCAATATTCTTTCATTCTGAGTTGACAACCATTTAAGCAAGGGCAAATTGTTTTTTGACAAAAGGGCACAAGCGCGAATCAAGTGAGGATCTCCTAGTCTGCAGAGCATTTTAATGACAGTGACACCACTGATCACTTCTCAGTGCTGTGTAGAATGCATGCAGAATGCTTATAATATGATCATAATATACAGTTGTGCTCATAAGTTTACATACCCTTGTGGATTTGTGATTTTTTTGGCTATTTTTCAGAGAATATGAATGATAATACAAAAACTTTTCTTTCACTCATAGTTAGTGGTTGGGTGAAGCCATTTATTATCAAACAATTGTGTTTGCTCTTTTTAAATCATAATGACAATAGAAACTATCCAAATGACCCTGATCAAAAGTTTACATACCCTGGAAGTTTTAGCCTGATAACATACACACAAGTTGACACACACAGGTTTAAATGGCTACTAAAGGTAACCATCCTCACCTGTGATCTGTTTACTTGTAATTAGTGTGTATGTGTAAAAAGTCTGAGTTTCTGGGCTCCTGACAGACCCCTGAATGTTTCATCCAGTGCTGCACTGATATTGCTGGATTCTTAGCCATGGGGAAAGCAAAGGAATAATCAAAGGACCTGCAGAGGACAAGACACTTATCAAAGGACAAGCCACTTCTAAAAAAGAGCAACCTAGACATCTCACTCATGAACAGCTATAGGCCCATATCAAACCTCCCCTTTCTTAGTAAAATAATAGAAAAAGCTGTTTTTTAACAATTGTACAACTTCCTGACATTAAACAACCGTTTTGATGTCTTCCAGTCAGGTTTTGGACCACAACACAGCCCTGAGACATCTCTAGTTAAGGTCCTTAATGACATCCACTTCAATACAGACAATGGCAACATTTCAGTCTTGGTTCTACTGGACCTCAGAGCTGCATTCGACACAGTCGACCATAACATCTTACTAGACCGGCTGAACAACTGGGTGGGACTTTCTGGTACAACACTTAGCTGGTTTGAGTCCTATTTAAAAGACAGGGACTATTTTGTGTCTATTGGTAACTACAAATCTGAGTGAACAAAAATAACCTGTAGAGTTCCCCAAGGTTCCTTTTTGGGACCTTTGCTTTTCAACATCTATATGCACCCACTAGCTCAAATCATAAAAAAACAACAAAATATATTACCATAATTATGCAGATGATACAAATACCTATATAACGGTCTCACCAGGAGACTATGGTCCAATTAAAACCCCGATCAAATGCACTGGTCAAATTAAAGAGTGGATGTGCCAGAATTTTTTCAGTTAAACAAAGACAAAACCAAAATAATAGCTTTTGGAGCCAAAGAAGAAAGACTCAAAGTTAGTACTCATCTTCAGTTAATGATGCTAAAAACCAACAGTCAAGCCAGAAACTGAGTGTGGTTCTGGACTCAGACCTGAATTTTAACAGCCACATTAAGACATTAGTGAAGTCAGCCTATTATAACTTAAAGAACATAGCGAGGATTAGAGGTCTGATGTCTCAGCAGGATCTAGAAAAACTTCTCCATGCATTTATCTTGAGTAAATTGGACTACTGTAATGCTGTCCTCACAGGTCTCCCTAAAAAGTCCATCAGACAGCTGCAGTTGGTTCAGAAAGCTGCAGCTCGAGTCCTCACTAAGACCAAGAAAGTAGATTATAGAACTCTGTTATGTCTGGATGTGGACCCAAAGGATGAGGCCAGGTGTAGAACAGAACGAATGTTTATTAACTGGTAGCACACACACACCACACTACGACCGCCAGGCAGGGGTGATGGCAAAGAGGCCTGTCCTTCCTGCCTGCTGCCCTTTATATGCACAGGTGGTGGCGAGACCGGAAGTCAGAGCCATCACACTGTGCCTCACAAATAAAAGCCTAAGAACAATAACACTATAAATAACTATACAACATCCCCCCCACCCTTACAAAAGTCCAAAACACATACCCAATTCAGACCCTCCCCAATTTAGGACCCAAATCACACACTAAAATCCCAAAAAACAATCTACTGTAAGTGGCCTAACACATTCACACCCAAAACAACTAAAAACTAGGGTGGACGGGTGGACTGCCGTCCTACCCCACACGGCAAGGCGGATTATTCTGCTGCCTGTACTAAATGAAAGTCCAGTGATAAATTAAAATAACCGCCGTGCTCCTAAACTAAAAATAAAGTGTACAAAATAATCCCCAGAACTACATACAACACACATAACAACAAAATACTCTGAACACATGCACTTAGATGAACATATAATACACATGACTAAAGGAGAAACAAGCCCGAGGGCCCCCCTGGATTGTCCCTTCATCAGTCCGCCCCTGAGGGTGGCCTGCCTCCCAGGCCACAGCTGGTTGTATTGACACTGGTGCACCTCCTCTTCTTCACCGTCAGATGTTTCACTTGTCCAGGCCCACCACTCACAGTCTCCTCCCGGGCACGCTGCAGCTCGTTCAGGTGCCTCCACGAACCGTCCGACAGCTGGAGATAAGCATCATCCCATCTGACCATGACGGGCAACTGCCCCTGGTGCTCCTCTAACTGCTGTTTGGCCCATACCCGCCATGATCGTGCCTCCTCCCGAACCCGAACCAGGTCCGTGACTCCCAGAGGGATTCTGCTCAGCTTGCAGGGTCTCTGTTTGGCACTCGGCCCCTCCGTGCCTAACGGTCTGGCCCCAACCACTTATAAATCTACTGCAGCCATCACCGTTGTATCCCCATGTTCACCGGCCCACTTTAGCCGAGCTCCGGGAACAACTGGAGCCAGCTCCTTGGCGTCACTCGTTGTCGCAGGTGCCCCGCCATGCTGCCCAGTACCCTCATCCAGGGCGACTTGGACTCTGGCACAGGGACCCCCCTGTGATGACCCTGAGCGAGACTGGTCCTGCTCACCTTCCGGGGTGCTGGGCAATTCCTCATCCCACACTGCACTGTCCTCCACTCTCGGAACTGGCCGGTCCCACAGTCCACAGCCCGACCACTCCTCCCCAGCGCTGCTCTCAATAGCGAAACCCAGACCATAAAACAGGTCGAAGCCTATGATGTTATCGCCACGGACCATCACGGTGAACTCGAGATTAGACATCTCCACCGATTTATACTGGGCCGTCAGTCTCAATGTTCCCGCTATGGCCAGCCGTCCTCCTCCATAGCCGTAAAGCGGTGCTGGGTCACCTGCAATCCTGTAGTGCAGGAAGAATTTTCTCTGTAGCCCAATTCAGTAGGGAGCCCTCCGCCCCCGTATCGATCAGCAACGGTACCTCCACACCATCCAACTCCACCGTGCAGAACGTGTACCCATTGGTATTCGGGGACACAGTGTGGACAACCGTTGAGGTGGGAGGGGTTGATTTCTTCTGCGGGCTCCCCTGCTCGAACATGCGGCACACCCTGGCATAATGGTTCAAGCGGCCACACCTGCCGCAGCGCTTCCCTCTTGCCGGACAGTCCCTGGCCTTGAAGCAGTGCTTCGTGGACTCGCAGCCCAAACACATGGGCTTCTCTAGGACAGGCCTCAACTCCTCAGCGTTGGCATCTCCTGCATCGTCCTCCACGGTCCCATTGCTGTCTGGGTCTGCAACTTGTGTGGTCACAGGGGATCCTGGCTGTCGGTGTGACCAATGCTTACTCAGCTCCCGCATCAGCCTATCCGCTGCTTCCAGCTGGAGAGCTAAGTTAAGTCACCCGGAAAAGTGAGCAGCTTCGACCTTATTGCAGCGCAGTTGGTATGCTCCGCCAACTGGTTGCCAACCATCTCTTCCTCCAACGATCCGAATCAACACTCACTAGCCAGTAGCCTCAGGTCTGCCACAAACTGCTGAATGGACTTCCCCACCTGTTGGCGGCACTGCCGAAACTTGATCCTCCAAACAATGACGTTGTCCGGGATGCAAAAATGGCACGCCATCAGCTCTACCACGTCGTCGAAGCTGTCAGAGTCACCGAGCGTGCTCAAAATTCTTTGTCCCTCCATCCCTAAGTTGTGCACCAACAATGCGCGTGCCCTCAACTTGTCCATTTTTTCCAGGTTTAGGGCCACCATGTATGTTTAGAAGGCGGCGTACCACCTCGGCCAGGGGACAGGTGGCTGGCCCGGGAGCTCCAGAAACGGCTGAATAGGAGACCCACACACTTCCATACCTTGTTTATCCTTGTTACCAAAATGTTATGTCTGGATGTGGACCCAAAGAAGGCCAGATGTAGAACAGGACAAACGCTTATTAATTGGTAGCACACACACACCACACTACGACCGCCAGGCAGGGGTGATGGCAAAGATGCATGCCCCTCCTCCCTACTGCCCTTTATAGGCACGGGTGGTGGCGAGACCGGAAGTCAGAGTCACCACACCGTGCCTCACAAATAAAAGCCTAAGAACAATAACACTATAAATAACTACAACAAACTCCAGTTCTCAGATCTTTACACTGGCTTCTCGTCTGTCATAGAATAGATTTCAAAATATTGCTTTTGGTTTATAAAGCTCTGAATGATTTAGGGCCAAAATACATTTCAGATCTTCTAGTCCATTATGAACCACCCAGAGCCCTCAGATCATCAGGGTCAGGCCTACTATCTGTTCCCAGAGTTAGAACCAAACATGGTGAGGCAGTGTTTAGTTTTTATGTTCCTCACATATGGACAAACTCCCAGAAAGCATCAGGGCTGCTGAAGTGCTCAGCTGCTTTAAATCCAGGTTAAAAACTCCCCTATTTGCCATGGCCTTTCAGTAGAACAATTATTAATCTCCTACAATATACTGTAAATTTTTATTTGTCATATTCTATTTTAGCTTGTTTTTGTTTCTCTTATGGTGCATATTTAAAGCACATATGTAGCATGCTGTATGGTACGCATTCTCCCCCACAGGCATACAGTAGCTCGATGGTGCAGAGCCTACAGTCAAAGGTCCAAATGAACAATGCCCCAGCAGGGACCTCGGCTAGGAGGTGGGTCCTGGGGGAAGAAGGAAGTCAGAGACAATGTCCCGGCAGGAGCCCCGAGGTGGAGAAGAGAGCAGAGACGCCAGCAAGTCTTGAGGGCTATGTGTGACTATGGGGACATATGTTTACTGAGCTTCTGTGGGGGTAAAGGTGTGAGATACGCTATGTGGGGGTTGAGTATCTCTGGTGTTATAAAAGCTGTGAGGAAATTCAGTTCTGTCTCTTATTATGCTGAGAACTTTGATGATAGAAGATGTGACTTCCAATAAAGCTTCCTGAGAAATAAAACTCAGTCTCGTTTATAAGGCATCTTCTACACTGGTGACCTACGACTATTATGTCCAGTGACGACAACCTTTCCACACCGGACTCCGCAGGAGCCAACCGGGTTAACGCAGCTACCATGCTACAGCTGCCCGACTTCTGGCAACATAACCCGCGCTCCTGGTTTACCACTGTGGAGGCGCAATTCCACCTTCGGGATATCTCGGCAGATGCAACGAGGTTCCACCATGTCGTCGCGAAGCTGGACAGCCTCACAGTGCAACGGGTGGAGAGTTTGACCAACCACCCACCCCAAGACAACAAGTACGGCACGCTGAAAGCTGCCCTAATCCGAGCTTTCACACCCTCGCAGGAAGAGCGTGTAGTAGTAGTAGTAGTAGTAGTAGATTAGTTTATTTGACAGGGACAGTGCAATAAACATAGACAATTAATCAAAGACAATCAATCTGATGTGTTGCACATAGAGTGTATAGCTATTAGCTAATTTGCAACTCTTGTCCCTGGATGGGCTTTAGAAAAAAGAATCAAGATAAAAATATACACAATAACCACATACATCAATGCAGAAAAATTATAAATACACAATTATAAATATTATAAATACACAAATATAACAGCCTGACTCACCTTTAACATAAATATTATAAATACACAAATATAACAGCCTGACTCACATTTAACACATATAACATAACTCACATTTGCCTATTTCAGGCCTTCCTCCCTCCGTCACTCACTATAAACAAACACATTTATTCCTTCCCTTCATTCACTCTCACTTTGCAGACAAATAATTCATACATGAGTACATTCTTGTTTATTTTTCAGCCAGTTTTTAACATTTTTAGTGAATGTTTTAAAGTCCGTTATTATTTTAATTTCATTTGGCATTGTGTTCCAGATGTGACTGCCCTTTATAGAGAAAGCTGTTTGTCCAAATGTGGTTCTGCGGTGGAATATTTTACAGTTATTGTTAACAGAACTCCTGGTGGCTCTGCTGCTGTCCTGTCTTTGGACGAAACCAGCAAGTGGCTCGGGTGCTGATTTATGGAAACATTTGAACGTTAATTTCAGAAGACAGAGGTCAATGAAGCTCTCAAAACTCAATAGGTTGTATTTTTTTAAAACATTACAGTGATGCCACCTAATGGGCTTTTTGTCCAAGATTTTTAGGGTTTGATTATATAATGAACCTATATGTCTTATTGTGGAAGGAGCTGCTTGAGCCCAGACTGTCAAACAGTATGATATATGAGAAAAAACCATAGAATGCATATACAGTGCAGCTGCTTCGTAAGGTATGTAATATCTAATTAATTTAAAGCAGTTCAGATTTTTTTTTACTGTTTTTGAAATTTTCTTTATATGAAGATTAAATTTGAGTTGAGGATCTAGTACAATGCCAAGGTATTTGAATTCTGTAGCTAAACTGATGTCATGATCATGTATATTAACTTTAAAATGTTGCAGGTTACATTTTTTGATTGAAAAGCACATTGAGACTGTTTTCTGAAGGTTCAGCAATAGATGGTTCTTGAGGAGCCACTCTTGGACATCAACCATACTTGTAGACAGTACATCTGCAGCCTGTGTAGAGAAGCTCCTAGCGCTGACAGAGGGAGAAGCAGACAGGCCAGCGGATCTGATGGCACAGATGATGAGCCTGAGAGGCGACGATGATGACGGTTTTATCTTCGCCCACCTCTTCCTCAGGACGCTCCCGCCGGCAGTGAGAGTTACCCTGACCAGCTCGCAGCCGCTCGCCAACTGTGACTACCACGAGCTGGGACAGCTGGCGCAACGGCTCGTCGACTCTCATAGACGGCGCACAGCCACGACGGCAGCAGCAGAGATGACCGCCCCTTCGCGAGAAGGAGGGAGACCAGAGGCTGCGGCACCGGACCCGCTGACGGCAGCAGCGGCGGAGACCAGGAGAAGTAGAGCTGACAACGCCATCTGCTTCTACCATCGACGTTTCGCCGAGAAAGCCCGCAGATGCGTCCCGCCGTGCCAGTGCCAGTGCCAGGGAAACGCCAGGACCGGGAGCCGGTAGCAGCTGCGACTCTCGGCACGAAGAACAGGCTGCTTTTCGTGACGGACGCGAATTCTGGGAAAGAATTCCTGGTGGACACGGGCTCCCAGCTGAGTTTTGTCAGGCCTACCTACGCGGACACACTGGGGCCGGCCAACGGCCCCCTGGTGTTAGCGGCGAACGGCTCCACGGTCAAAACCTATGGGGAGAAGACACTCCGCCTGTCCCTCCACGGGCGCAACTTCGAGTGGACCTTCGTTGTTGCTGCAGTTAGCAACAACATGCTAGGTGCTGACTTTTTGTGCTCAAACAGTTTGTTAGTTGATCTTGCTTATAGACGTATTGTAAATGCACTGTCTTTCTATTCTATCTCCTGCACAGCTCGGGTGGCCCTGCCTTCGGCGCATTCCAATGTCACAGCTGCGGGTGGTAAGTTTCATGCATTACTCAACCAGTTTCCAGCACTCACGGTCCCTACATTTTCAGCGTCAGTTGCCAAACACGGGGTGGAGCATTTCATAAGCACTTCTGGCCCTCCTGTGTTCGCAAAGGCTCGGCGGTTGGACCCAGCTAAACTGGCCATCGCGCGCGAGGAATTCGCCAACTTGGAAAAGCTGGGCATAGTCCGGCGTTCCAACAGCGCCTGGTCGTCACCCCTGCACATGGTACCCAAAGCTGACGGCTCGTGGCACCCGTGCGGTGATTTCCGCAGATTAAATAATGCTTCAGCCCACGACCGCTATCCGATTCCGCACATCCAAGATTTTTCGGCGCATTTAGCGGGGGCGCGCATCTTTTCCAAAATAGACTTGGTGCGTGGTTATCACCAAGTTCCAGTCCGCGCGCAGGACATACCCAAAACGGCAGTTATAACCCCTTTCGGGCTTTTCGAGTTTTTGCGCATGCCTTTCGGTCTCAAGGGCGCCGCGCAGACGTTCCAGCGCATGATGGATGCAGTGCTGCGCGACCTCCCTTTCGTGTTCGCTTATTTGGACGATATTTTGGTAGCCAGCGCGTCCGAAGCCGAACACGAATGCCACCTCACAGCTGTTTTTCAGAGGCTCACAGAACACGGGCTGATCATTAACCCAGCGAAGTGCCAATTCGGGGTAGCGAAAATTGATTTTTTGGGACATCGCCTGTCGCCAGAAGGCGCGGTCCCGCTGCCGGATAAAGTGCGCGCGATAACGGATTTCCTCCAACCGCAGACGGTCAAGGCGCTGCAAGAATTTTTGGGGATGGTCAATTTTTATAACCGCTTCCTCCCAAGCGCGGCACGGCTTATGCACCCATTGTACGCGGCATTAAAGAAGCAAAAACCTACAGCCAAGGTCGAGTGGTCCCCGGATCGGGAGCGCGCTTTTTCACAGGTCAAATCAGCCCTCGCCAACGCTGCGTTATTGGCACACCCGGTGCCGGCAGCTCGCATGGCGCTAACCACAGACGCCTCCGACGTGGCAGTGGGAGCGGTGGTCGAGCAACTGGTCGCAGGACGCTGGCAACCACTCACATTTTTCAGCAAAACATTGCGCGATAGCGAACGTAAATACAGCGCGTTTGACAGGGAGCTTTTGGCCCTACATTTGGCCATCCGCCACTTCCAGTTCTGGTTGGAAGGACGCCGTTTTACCGCGTTCGTGGATCATAAACCTTTAACTTTTGCAATGGCCAAGGTTTCAGAGCCCTGGTCGGGCCGACAACAGAGGCAGCTGGCTGCAATTTCGGAGTTTACCACGGACATTCAACACGTGGCAGGTAAACACAATGTAGTGGCAGATTGCCTCTCGCGCGCGGTTGCAGCGACAGGCCCCCAGGGGGCAGATTCGGCTACGGCAGACCTAGGTCAGGCTGGCGGCACGGGAGCGCTCACAGCCCCGGTCTGCGTCGGGTTAGATTATGCAGCCATGGCCGCTGAACAGGTTGGCGACGCGGACGTGCGCGCGCTCCAGTCTGGGCCAACAGGGCTAAGGCTGGAGCACAGGGTGCTTCAAAGAGGCATGCCCTCCCTAATCTGCGATATCTCCACGGGGCGTCCCCGTCCCGTGGTCCCGGCTGCGTGGCGTCGCCGTGTTTTTGACTTAATACACTCACTGGCACACCCGGGCGTCCGCGCGTCTATCAAAATGGTAGGGGAGAAGTTTGTTTGGCCGGGGCTGCGTAAACAAGTCAAAGAGTGGGCTGCAGCTTGCACTGCGTGCCAAAGGGCAAAGGTACACAAACACACACGAGCCCCTCTAGAACCTTTTCACATCCCAGCCAAACGCTTTGATCATGTGCATGTCGACTTAGTAGGACCGCTTCCGCTGTCCCAGGGTTTCACACACCTTCTAACCATGGTAGACCGCACCACGCGCTGGCCAGAGGCGGTTCCTCTGGCGGCCACTACAACGGCAGATGTTGCACGCGCCTTTTTAACGGCTTGGGTCGCGCGCTTTGGTATCCCGTCAGACTTAGCGTCCGACAGAGGACCACAGTTTGTTTCCGAGCTCTGGTCGTCCATGGCACTCAGCCTGGGGGTGAAAATTCATCGCACGACCGCGTATAACCCCCAGGCCAACGGTTTGTGCGAGCGCTTCCACCGGTCATTGAAAGCAGCCCTCAGAGCGGCTCTCACGGACACAAATTGGGTTGATAAACTTCCATGGGTTTTATTAGGGTTGCGTTCAGCTCCTAAAGAGGACTTGCATGCCTCTCCGGCTGAACTCGTCTTCGCCCAACCCCTCCGGTTACCGGGAGATTTCCTCCCTGAGAATCCTGCTCCGGAGCGCCTCCCCGCTCAGCGGCTGCAGAGCGGCGCGGGGTCGCACACCCTCCCTGGTCCCGCTCATCACAGTTTTCCACGTGTTTTTGTGCCTAAAGCCTTAAAGAATGCAGAATTTGTCTTTGTTAGACACGACGCACAGAGGCCAGGTTTAAGACCACCTTACAATGGACCGTTCAGAGTGTTAGAAACCGGGGAAAAGCACTTTTTGCTTGACTTGGGAGACAGGACAGATTTAGTCTGCATCAACAGGCTCAAACCCGTTTTTGTGTTAGCTGACGACCCAGTCCAGTTGGCCAGTGCCCCCCGCCGTGGCAGGCCACCCGGGAGACGCTCTGCTAAGCTTTCACGACGATGTGTTAACGATTCTACTTCACAGATGCAGCGGACAACAACAAGCAGAGTGAGACCGGCTCGCAGCAGATATGGCAGAGAGTTGAAGCCCAAGCAGTGGGAACTGTAATCTGGTGTGCCAAGTTTTTTTTCTCTCTTGTTCTGTGTAGAGTGTCATAGTTCTGTGCATTTGAAGTGTATCTGGTCCTTATTTGAACGTTTGGGGGGGGTTATATGGTTCATATTTAAAGCACATATGTAGCATGCTGTATGGTACGCATTCTCCCCCACAGGCATACAGTAGCTCGATGGTGCAGAGCCTACAGTCAAACGTCCAAATGAACAATGCCCCAGCAGGGACCTCGGCTAGGAGGTGGGTGCTGGGGGAAGAAGGAAGTCAGAGACAATGTCCCGGCAGGAGCCCCGAGGTGGAGAAGAGAGCAGAGACGCCAGCAAGTCTTGAGGGCTATGTGTGACTATGGGGACATACGTATGTTTACTGAGCTTCTGTGGGGGTAAAGGTGTGAGATACGCTATGTGGGGGTTGAGTATCTCTGGTGTTATAAAAGCTGTGAGGAAATTCAGTTCTGTCTCTTATTATGCTGAGAACTTTGATGATAGAAGATATGACTTCCAATAAAGCTTCCTGAGAAATAAAACTCAGTCTCAGAATCAGAATCAGAATCAGAATCAGAATCAGGTTTATTGCCATTGTTCATGTAGTACACAAACTAGGAATTTGTCTCGGTACAATGCTGCAACATTAAACATGATAAGATAAGAGAAATAAACTATACATGTAATAAAGTGTAGGATAAGATTAAGTGATACTGGTCAACAGTTAAAATATATATTAGCCAGCAGCAGATACTGTGGAGAACTATATAGTGCAGTCAGTAATGCAGGAAGAAAACAGTGATGATTGACATGAGTCTGGTTGAGCTGCTGTACATGGTGCACGAGAGTCACTTAGTGTTCAGCAGTCTAATGGCAGAGGGGAAGAAGCTGTTCATGTGACGGGAGGTTTTAGTCTGGATGGACCGAAGTCTTCTACCAGAGGGGAGGGGGGCAAACAGTACGTGACCAGGGTGTGAGGGATCGGCTATGATCCGGCCAGCACGCCTCCGGGTCCTGGAGATGTACAGATCCTGGAGAGATGGGAGCTTGCAGCCGATCACCTTCTCAGCAGTGCGCACGACGCGCTGCAGCCTTAGTCTGTCCCTGGCAGTGGCTCCTGCGTACCACACGGTTATGGAGGTGGTGAGGATGGACTCGATGATGGCTGTGTAGAACTGCACTAACATCTTGGTGGGTAGCTTGAGCTTCCTCAGCTGCCGCAGGAAGAACATCCTCTGCTGGGCTTTTTTGATGAGTGAGCTGATGGTCAGCTCCCATTTGAGGTCCCTGGTGATGGTAGTGCCTAGGAAGCGGAAGGAATCAGCAGTGGTGATGGGAGAGCCTGAGAGGGTGAGGGGGGGCAGAGGAGTAGTGACTTTCCTGAAGTCTACAATCATCTCCACTGTCTTCAGAGCGTTCAGCTGCAGGTTGTTATTGCTGCACCAGGACGCCAGCTGGGCCACCTCTCTCCTGTAGGCGGACTCGTCGCCGTTGGAGATGAGCCCGATGAGGGTGGTGTCGTCCGCAAACTTGATCAACTTGACAGACTGGTGGCTGGAGGTGCAGGAGTTGGTGTAAAGGGAGAAGAGTAGGGGGGAAAGTACACAGCCCTGGGGTGATCCGGTGCTGATGCTAGTATAGTCTGAGACAGTCTTTCCCAGCCGCACATGCTGCCTCCGGTCCGTCAGGAAGTCGATGATCCACCTGCAGAGGGAGTCAGGCACGTTGAGCAGGGACAGCTTGTCCCGGAGCAGAGCGGGGCGGATGGTGTTGAATGCGGAGCTGAAGTCCACAAACAGGATCCTGGCGTAGGTTCCCGGGGAGTCCAGGTGCTGCAGGATGGAGTGGAGGGCCAGGTTGACTGCATCGTCTACAGACCTGTTGGCTCGGTAGGCAAACTGCAGCGGGTCCAGGAGAGGGGTGGTGATGGACTTGAGGTGGGACAGGACCAGGCGCTCAAAGGACTTCATGACTACAGAGGTGAGCGCTACAGGTCTGTAGTCATTAAGTCCAGTGATCCGTGGCTTCTTGGGGACAGGGATGATGGTGGAGGATTTGAGGCAGGACGGCACGTGGCATAACTTAAGGGAGGTGTTAAAAATGTCTGTGAATACAGGAGCCAGCTGTTTCGCACAGAGTCTCAGGGTGGAGGGAGACACGCCGTCTGGGCCGGGGGCCTTGCGCGGGTTCAGTCTGGAGAGCTGTTTGAGCACATCCTGCTCACTGATGATAAGGGGAGGGGGGGAGGAGGGGGGGGTGCCTTAAATGAAGTAGCGAATGTGGAGGCTGTGGAGCTGGAGGGAGGGGGGGAGTTGGACACAGATGACGAGGTGTCAAAACGGGCATAGTGTTGGGACAGTCTTTGACAAAGGGCTTTGTCATCCTGACCTTTAGGAGCCTTAGGTCGATAGTTGGTGATTTGCCTCAGTCCTCTCCACACGGAAGCCGAATCATTAGCAGTGAACTGCTGCTGGAGTCTCTCTGAGTACACAGATTTAGCCCTCTTCAGCTCTCTGTTAAACCGGTATTTAACCTCCCTGTAGCAGTCCCTGTCTCCACTTTTCAGTGCTGCTTCCTTCTCCTTCCTGATCTGTCTGAGCTTAGCTGTGAACCAGGGTTTGTCATTAGAGTAACTCACCCTGGTGCGTGATGGAAGAATGTTCTCTTCACAAAAGTGGATATATGAGTTCACAGTGTCCGTGTACTCATCCAGATCATGCGTGGCTCCTTTAAGCATGCCCCAGTCAGATATTTCCATGCACGTTTCCAGCTTCTCATCAGCATCACTGGTCCGTATCTTCGTAGTGCTCACAACAGGTTTAGTGAGCTTCAATCTCTGTCTGTATGTGGGAATGAGGTGAACCATCACGTGATCAGATAATCCCAGCGCAGCTCGAGGGACAGCGCGATATGCGTCTTTCACTGTGGTGTAACAGTGATCCAGTGTGTTTAATCCTCTGGTGGGGCATTTAATAAACTGTCTGTAGCGGGGGAGATCGTGGCTCAGATTGCACTGATTAAAGTCGCCAGCCACAATAATCAGCGAGTCTGGAAAACTCCGCTCTGTGTGTTGAATGTGATCCGCGAGCACGCGCTGAGCTTCGCGCGTGTCCGCGTCGGGAGGGGCGTACACAGCGATCATTATGAAAGAAGCAAACTCCCGCGGGGAATAGAAGGGCTTGCAATTGATAACAAGAAATTCCAAGGCAGGAGAACAGTGTTTGGAAATTACCGTTACATCAGAGCACCAGATGCAGTTGATGTAGAAGCAGACTCCGCCTCCTGTGGTCTTGCCGGAAAGCTCTGTGTCACGATCAGCACGGAAGAGCTGAAAGCCGTCGAGGCGCAGCGCGCTGTCCGGTATATTTTCCCGGAGCCAGGTCTCAGTAAAGCAGAGGACAGCTGAGGAGGCGAGGTCCTTAAAACGCATCAGCAGTCTCAGTTCATCCACCTTGTTAGAGAGAGAGTTGGTATTGGACAGAAATATGCCAGGCAGCGCCGTTCGCGAGCCTCTCCTGCGAAGTCGCACGAGAGCGCCCGCTCGTCTTCCTCTCTTCCGCCGTCTCACTTTCCGAGCCAAACAATAAACCAGATCGGCGGCAGGGGCTAGAAAAACTGGGAGGAGGTCCGTGGGGGTGAAAGTCTTGATATTTAAAAGTTCTTCACGGGTATAAGTGCAAGCAGACACACAATTGACAAACAAAAACAAACAAAGAGCGCAGCGAAGCACCATGTCGACCGCTGTGGGCGCCATCTTGGATTTTTTTTTTTTTTTTTTTTTTTTTTAAATGTCGTTTATAAGACATCTTCTACACTCTTTAATTTACTTTTTAGTTTGCTTTTAAATTCTTATATATTCCTTTTGCAACTTGCTGTAATGCTTTAATGTTTTTATGTAAAGCATGTTAAATTGTTTTGTACACAAAATGTTCTATACAAATAAACTTGCCTTGCCTTGCGGAAGAAGATACACTACCGTTCAAAAGTTTGGGGTCACTTAGAAATTTCCTTATTTTTGAAAGAAAAGCACTTTTTTCAGTGAAGATAACTTTAAACTAATCAGAAATACACTCTATACATTGCTAATGTGGTAAATGACTATTCTAGCTGCAAATGTCTGGTTTTTGGTGCAATATCTACATAGGTGTATAGAGGCCCATTTCCAGCAACTATCACTCCAGTGTTCTAATGGTACAATGTGTTTGCTCATTGTGTCAGAAGGCTAATGGATGATTAGAAAACCCTTGTGCAATCATGTTAGGTCTGCAATGCTGTAATTGCTGCAAATGGAGGATTCTTTGATGAAAGCAAAGTTTGAAGGAAAAAATTATTATTTCAAATACAAATCATTATTTCTAACCTTGTCAATGTCTTGACTATATTTTCTATTCATTTTACAACTCATGGTGGTAAATAAGTGTGACTTTTCATGGAAAACACAAAATAATTGTCTGGGTGACCCCAAACTTTTGAACGGTAGTGTAGGTGAACTTTATATAACAGGAAAAGGATATAAAAAGGTATCCAAGGAACTGAGAATGCCAATCATCAGTGTTCAAACTCTAATGAAGAAATGGAAAATGAGGGATTCTGTTGAAACCAAGCCACGGTCAGGTAGACCAACAAAAATTTCAGCCACAACTGCCAGGAAAATTGTTCAGGATGCAAAGAAAAACCCTCAAATAACTTTAGCTGACCTACAGGACTCTCCAAAAAAAGTGGTGTGGCTGTTTCAAGATGCACAATAAGGAGGCACTTCAAGAAAAATGAGCTGCATGGTCGAGTTGCCAGAAGAAAGCCATTACTACGCTAAAGCCACAAAGCAGCCCGCTTACAGTACGCCAAACAGCACAGAGACAAGCCTCAAAACTTGTGGAGCAAAATTATTTGGAGTGATGAGACCAAAATTGAACTTTTTGGCCACAACCATAAATGCTACATTTGGAGAGGAGTCAACAAGGCCTCTGATGAAAAGTCCACCATCCCTACTGTGAAACACAGAGGTGGATTGCTGATGTTTTGGGGATGTGTGAGGTACAAAGGCACAGGGAACTTGGTCAAAATTAATGGCAAGATAGATGAATGCAGCATGTTATCAGAAAGTACTGGAAAAAAATTTGCACTCATCAGCCTGGAAGCTGCACATGGGACGCACTTGGACATTCCAACATGACAACTATCCAAAACACAAGGCCAAGTCAACCTGTCGTTGGCTACAGCAGAAAAAAGTGAAGGATCTGGAGTGACCATCTCAGTCTCCTGACCTGATATCTAATACCATTGAGCCACTTTGGGGAGATCTCAAACGTGCGGTTCATGAAAGACAGCCCAAGCATTTACAGGAACTGGAGGCTTTTTGCCAAGAAGAATGGACAGCTTTACCATCTGAGAAAATAAAGTGCCTCATCCACAACGGCCACAAAAGACTTCAAGCTGTCATTGTTGTTAAAGGCGGCATTAAGATCTAGGGTATATAAACTTTTGATCAGGGTCTTTTGGGTAGTTTCTGTTGTCATTATGATTTTAAAAGAGCAAACAATTGTTTGATAATAAATGGCTTCACTCAACCACCAACTATGAGTGAAAGAAAAGTTTTTGTATTATTATTCATATTCTCTGAAAAATGACCAAAAAATCACAAATTCCACCAGGGTATGTAAACTTATGAGTACAACTGTAACATGACACTTGAACTTGCCTTAAAAATGACAAAGACATTTTGAGGTGCACTGTATAGCAGTGTCCACTCCAGCTCAAGATATTAATGCACATTTAAAGAGAAATGCAGTTCTGCTTTTTGTGCCTTGTTGCATTCTCTCAGTGACAAAAATGTTTCCTTTCTTTTAAACAGTGATAACTTTCAAAATGCATAATAAACCCATTCAGCCACCTCTGGAGCACTATATGCAGTACATCCTGTATACGTGACAGAATGGGTTTACTTTTATGTAGCTGACAGTTTTTCAGGCCTAATAGTATTATCTATCATGTAGTCACTAAAAAATGATGACTGAAAGTATTAGCATTTTTACACCAATATTCTTAAGTAATTTGTTAGTCCATCCATCCAGCCATCTTCTACTGCTTTTCCGGAGGTCCGGGCCATGGAGGCAGCAGTATTTGCTAGTATTTAAAAAAAAAAAATATTAAAACTATTCACATTCATATCTTTTCCATAAGGACCCCTTTACACAGACAGAGATCGTTGAGTGACCACTGAGAGATCAAAAATTGGCCCAATCTCTCAACAATCTCCTAAAACTTTGAAAAGCTGTTTCTGTGTAAATGTGTGGGAGATGTTTCAGCAATGTTCATGGTGATTTATAGAGATCTTTGAAAGATCCTTGAGAGATCACTGAAGAGTTTCTTAGGCAACCAAAGAAGTATATACAGTGCTGTGAAAAGGTATTTGCCTCTTCTTGATTTTTTTTTAATGTTTTTACATATGTCACACTTAGATGTTTCATATCATCAAACAAAGTTTTTAAAAGATTCAAAGATAACCCGAGTAAATACAAAATGCAGTTTTTAAATGATGATTTCATTTATTAAAGGAAAAAAGCTATCCAAACCTAGCTGGCCCTGTACAAAAAAGTAATTGCCCCCTAAACCTAATAACTGGTTGTGCCACCCTTGGCGGCAACAACTGCAATCAAGCGTTTGCAATTAACTGGAAATGAGTCTTTTACATCGCTGTTGAGGAAGTCTGGCCCACTCTTCTTTGCAGAATTGTTTTAATTCAGCAACATTGGAGGGCTTGAGCTTGAGGTCATAAACTGATGGTTGGGTGTTCTCCTTCAAGATTTTCTGGTAGAGAGCAAAATTTATGGTTCCATCAATTATGCAAGTCGTCGAGGTCCTAAAACAGCAACCCCCTTGACTGTTGGGCTGGTGTTCACTTTATGAAATGCTGTAATGATGTAATGGGATGCAGGCCTTTCAGAAAGTTCAACTTTTATCTCACCAGTCCACAGAATATTTCCCCAAAAGTCTTGGGGATCATCAAGATGTTTTTGGGAAATGTGAGACGAGCCTTTGTGTTCTTTTTGGTCAGCAGTGGTTTTGGCCTTGGAACTCTCTCATGGATGCTATTTTTGCCCAGTCTCTTACTTATTGTTGAATCATGGACCAGAGTCCAAACTGAGGCAAGGGAGGCCTGCAGTTCTTTAGATGTTCTGGGTTTTTATTTCTTATCTGTTCCTGAATTTCTTTAGATCCCAGCTTGATGTCTTGCTTTTTGAGATCCTTGAGTCTTTACTGTGTCGCACAGGTTCTATTTTAGTGATTTCATGATTCATCAGGTCTGGTAGTAATCAGGCCTGGGTGTGGCTAGTGAAATTCAATTCAGATTTCCAAAAGATGGGGTTAATCACAGTTAATTCATAAATACTTTTCCACTGAGGGCCAGGTAGGTTTGGTTGGCCTTTTTCCCTTAATAAATGAAATCATCATTTAAAAACCACATTTTGTATTTACTCAGGTTGTCTTTGTCTAACATTAAAATTTGGCCTTCACTGAAAAATCATTGAGAGATCACTGGGAGATCGGGAGATCATTGAGCTCTCCTTGACCGCTCAACAATCTCATTGATCTGAGCCCCCATGATTTCTCAGCGATCCTTCAATGAATGCCACATTTTTCCACCCCGACAGTAGATATGGCTGAGAGATCAGTGAGGGATCGCTGAAAATACGATGAAAGACCAATAGAGTTAATTGAAAAATCACCGAGAGATCATTGAAAGATTGTTGTACAATCTGGTCACCTTTTCATCACTCAACACCCTGTCAATGACCTTCACCCCTGTGTAAAGAAGTTATAAAGAATGTTAAGTCAAATCCATGAGGGTGTTGTGGGAAAATGCAACTCATTAGCATTCTGGTTTATATGGAGTCATTATAATCCAAATTACGACTGCATGCAAACATATGATGCATATTTACTTTCTCTACTCCCCAATGTTTTGTTGATGTTACTCATGGACAGACATTTGTTTAGGTGGTGGGAAAGTGGAGAAAAAGGTTGGAAGAATGTGCCGTTCGGAGGATGGGAAGCAGGGTGTAGCGATGCTGAGGAAGTACCTCACATGGCTTGCGATGGGCCGCTCGTCAAGAGGCCCTTTGTTTTAGGAGGTTAATGCCTAATTGATACAGGCTTAATGAGAGCGAGCTGTGTGTGAGCCGGGGGCAGGACGGCCCCACCATAATTGGAATGGACAAGCCATGCGTGGATCAGCACACGGGAAAGGGATATCTGGGGAGTGCACGGAAGAGAGAGGCAGAGTGGGAATAAGGAAAAAAAAGGTGACAATGAGGGCGGGGAATGTGGAGGCAGAAAAGGAAAGAATTTGGTGTGATAGTGACAGTAATGTAAGATCATGAGAAAAAAATGCAGTGGCAATGGGAAAAACTGGCTGTTCTCGTAGCTATTTTAGACATCTTTACTGAGCAGATTTCCTGAAGAATGCATGTTCCCTGTGCAGTATATAATATTATCATATAAAAGAATTCCAACATAAACGGTAACTGTCTATTTTCTGAGACACCTGTCTTTTCCTATGAGCTGTCTTTTCACCCCCTCTTTCACTGTGACAGTCTGAGACTATTCATGCAAGGGCCCTTAGCCTCAATCCAGACAAGCTTTCAGTAGAAGGCTGGAGAGGCATTAAGAGGGAGGGGTGGAGGGGAGCACAGAGGAGCTGTACACTTTAGAAAACCTTGAAGAATTAGCACTGAAAGCTATGGAGATCCTGGGTGGCTGCAAAAGAGGGGGAAAATGGAAAAAAAAAAAACCTGTCTCTGTGTACATAATGATATAGATGAGAGGGAAGATAAAGGAGAGAGGTTATTGTAAGTTAAGCAGAGTAAGCAGTGGTGATGAAACACACTGGAGTGTGTGGAAGAATGGCGATAATGGAATGATGAAAAATAGTTACAGTAAGGGTGCGTGAGATGGGAGGGAGGCAGCTTGATGAACAGGAGCGAGTGAGAATGAGGCTGAGTGTCGGTGAGGGAAGGAGAGAGGGACAGAGCCTCTGCTTTCCCACACTCGGCAGGTTCCCACAGTGGGCCCAGCTAATCCCTGTCTTAATTGGGGGAGAATTCCAGCGCACATGTTCCACTGGAATGAGTGAAAGCTCAGGAGCATCTGACACATCAGACCGGCCCCAGCGGCTAGTCAGTGCACAATGTGAGGGTGCACTTTGTTGGAACATAAACACGCCGCCTGATTGTCAGCACATCTGACGCATGAACGGCTTCAGAACCTACCGTTTTGTTTTTTTCTAATTTTGATCCCAGATGAGAAGTGCTCTCAGCATACCACTTAGCATCCCAAGATTTGAGAAGAATAAGAGTAAAAATGTTATTTTCATGAGTTAAAACCCTAAGTGCTTCCTTTCCCTTTGGGTGTACTGAAATTCCCAAATAGTTCTTACCTCTGTCTTTTAAGATATTTTACTCTTGGAAAAAAACAGGTGGAAGGAAATGTGTTGGCTATGCTGAAGGCTTTTGAACAGATTAAAATGACATAATATCTTCCTGTAAAGAAACAGTTGACAGACCTGCTGCTTCTGGAGAAACATTTCTTTTTTTCCTTTTAGGGAAAGGGCTTTACCTCTAGTTCTTTCTTAAAGCAACAACATGCAAGATTTTCACTTTGAAATAATGTTTCCTGATGGCACATCAACTTTTCACCAGGTGAATGTCCCTTCCCCCATAGCCGGAGTGGGCCTGTTGCCTACAACAGCTGTGTTCTTGGGAGGAACACTTTTAAAGGACTACAGCTATGGCAGGCAGCCATGACCCGAGTCCCAACATCCATTTACAGGGCACAATTTTAGCCGCCAACTATTAAGCACCCTGTGATTGGCTGTTGGGACTGAGGTCATAGTCGCCGCAGTTGTAGTCTTTTCAGTGTTCCTACCTGGAACAAGAAAGTTACATAGTACTGCTTTAACACTAAGTTAGTTTTAAAAAATTAGTTACTATGATAATTTAAAAAAAAAAAACCGCTTAGGTCATTGAGGGGGTTTTCTATTTTTTAACTAGTTAAACACAGAAGAAATCCCATTAAGATAATGACAACAGCTTAATGAACAAGATAAAATAATGTTCATGATTTAAAGTGAAAGTTTATTTTCATTGTTTTTTTTTAGATATAAAATAAAACACTTTTTGTATGGATATTAAACACAGTAGGTGAGATGAGGGGGAATGCCACCCCCTTGTTAGCAAATGACCCAAAATCATTCTGCTTATTAACCAGCCATCCCATCCCCATCCCCATAAAGAGTGAAAGGATAGCATAGACCTATATAAATGAAATTTATATAGTACTATATAATACTATATAAATAAAATTTACTTACTTACTTATTGTAACAAGTCACAGTTACTACATGTACTCAATATATTTAAAAAAAAATAAAATTGTACTTTCATGACTGATGTGTGGAGCAATTTTATTTTCTTGTAAATGTGTGACTTTATTTTTGTGAATTTATTATTTTTTTCCCTTTAATTTTTTTTTTTTACCCCAGCATTGGTGAATTGCTTTTTTTTTCTCATGGATTTGTAACTTTTTTGTCATAAATTTGCAGCTTTTTAAATTGTCTTCTTCTTCTTCTTCTTCTTCTTCTTCTTCTTCTTCTTCTTCTTCTTCTTCTTCTTCTTCTTCTTCTTCCTTTAGGGGTCTCCACAGCGGATCATCTGCCTCCATCTCACCCTATCCCTTGCATCTTCCTCTGTAACACCAACCCTCTCCATGTCCTCCTTGTCAGGTACAATCTCCGGCAGAACAGGAATAATTGACTCCTTAAGGTGGGTAGAAGTCCAATGTAACATATTTATTGACAGAGTGCAAAATAACTTACAGCACAGGGGCTGTCAAACACAAAATGCACAGATAATGCTAAACACTTACAGTTGACAAACGATGATGAAGAACTGGAGGGAAATACTGCAATAATGCCACAAACAACTGAAACTGAGGCTAGCATACATATACAGTATAGGGAACTGAAAATTAATGAACACAGGACAACTGGGTAACTAATTAGGGTAAAATGAAAACACACATAAGTGGCTGAACGAATGGGAGGATGATGGGACAGACTAGAAAACAATAGCTGAAATAAGAAACTAAGGATACACAGCTACTAATGATAACAGAATCGTGCCAATAGTTCAAAAATAATAGAAAGCATGGACAAGATGTCCAGATCATGACACTCCTTCACTACATCCATGAATCTTCTCTGTGGTCTTCCTCTTTTGCTCCTGCCTCGCAGCTCCATCTTCAAAATCCTTTGTCCAGTATATCCACTATCCCGCCTCTGCACATGTCCAAACCATGTCAGCTTTGCCTCTCTTACTGTCTCTAAACCACTCAACCTGAGCTGTCCCTCTGAAAAACTAATTTCTAATCTTGTCCCTCCTAGTGCACTCCCAATGAAAATCTTAGCATCTTCAACTCTGCCACTTCCAGCTCCATTTCCTGTCTTTTTGTCAGTGCCACCGTCTCCAAACTATACATCATCGTAGTTCTCACTACCGTCTTGTAAATCTTCCCTTTCACTCTTGCTGCTACACTTCTGCCACAAATCACCCCGACACTCGTCTCCACCCACTCCACCCTGCCTGCACTCTCTTCTTCACCTCTCTTGTACATTTTCCATTGCTTTGGATGGCTGACCCCAGGTATTTAAACTCATCTACTTTCACTACCTCTACTCCTTCCATCTTCACCATTGCACCTGGCTTCCTCCCATTCATACTCATGTATTCTGTCTTGCTTCTACTGACTTGCATTCCTCTTCTCTCCAGAGCAAATCTCCACCTCTCCAGGTTCTCTTCCACCTGCTCCCTACTCTCACTACAGATCACAATGTCGTCTGCAAACATGGTCTACGGAGACTCCTGCCTGACCTTATTCGCCAGCCTGTCTATCACCATGGCAAACAAGAAGGGCCTCAGAGCTGATCCCTGATGTAGCCCCACCCCCACCTTGAACCCATCTGTCATTCCTACAGCACACCTCATCACATCTCGCTGTCCTCATGCATGTCCTGCACCACCCTGTCATGCTTCTCTGCCACTCCTGACTTTCTTATACAGTACCAAACTTCCTATCTTGACACCCTATCATATGCTTTCTGTAGATCAGGGGTGTCCAATCATGTGCCATGGAGGGCCAAGACCCTGCAGGTTTTCTCTTCTACCCAGTCTCTTCAGCAGGTGTTTTCATTTATCAGCAATCAGTGGGAAGAAATTCAGTGAAATCTGCTGTTGAAGACACTGGTTGGAGGTAAAGCCTGCAGGGTCTTGACCCTCCATGGCACATGATTGGACACCCCTGCTCTAGATCTACAAAGACACAGTACAACTCCTTCTGACCTTCTCTATACTTCTCCATCAGCACTCTTAGAGCCAACATTGTATCTGTAGTACTCTTTCTTGGCATGAAACTGTACTGCTGCTCACTGATTGTTACCTCTCCTCTTAACCTGGCTTCATCAACTCTTTCCCATATCTTCATAGTGTGGCTGATCAGCTTTATGCCTTTGTAGTTACTACAGCTCTGAGCATCACTTTTGTTTTTGAAAACTGGTACCAAAACACTTCTCCTGTCCTCAGGCATCCTCTCACTCTCCAAGACTGTGTTAAACATTCTGGTTAAAAATTCCACTGCCATCTCTCCTAAACATCTGCATACCTCCACAGGTATGTGATCTGGACCAGCTGCCTTTCCATTCATCATCCTCTTCAAAGCTGCCCTCACTTCTGCCTTGCTAATTCTCGGGACTTCCTTGTTCACTATCTTTCCTTCATCCATCCATCCTCCTATCTCTCTCATTTTCTTTATTCATCAGCTCTTAAAAGTTCTCCTTCCACCTTCTCAACACACTCTCGTCACTTGTTAGTACGTTACCATTTCTGTCCTTAATCAGCCTAACCTGCTGCACATCTTTTCCAGCTCGATCTCTGTCTAGCCAATCAATACAAGTCCTTTTCTCCTTCCTCAGTGTTTAGCCTCTCATACAACTCACTATATGCTTTTTCCACCTTTCTCTTTGCCATGCGCCTAGATTCCAAATACGCCTGTCTACTTTCTTCATCTCCCTGACTATCCCACTTTTTTCTTTGCTAACCTCTTCCTTTGAATCCTTTCCTGTACCTCCTCATTCCACCACCAAGTCTCTTTGTCTTCCTTCCTCTGTCCACTGGATACACCACATGCCTTTCTACCCGTTTCCCTCAATACCTTTGCTATGCTGTCCCAGTCATCTAGTAATTCTTCCCTACCACCCAGAGTCTGCATCAACTCCTTCCTGAACTCTGTGGCCTTCTTCCTTCTGTAACTTTCCACACTTAATCTTCGACACTGTCTTCACTCTCTCCCTCTTCTTGCGTTCCAAAGTCACCCTACAGACTACCATCTGATGCTGTCTAGCTACATTCTCCCCTGCCACCACCTTGCAGTCTCCTGTCTCTTTCAGATTTCTCCTTCTGCATAAGATGTAGTCCACCTGTGTGCACCTTCCTTCACTCTTGTAAGTCACTCTATGTTCCTTTCGCTTCTTAAAGAATGTGTTCACCACAGCCATTTCCATCCTTTTTGTCATGCGGTGACCCTTGCGGGCCACCATAACACGCCAAAAGGGACCCCCATGGCCCCCGGCGATAATGCGCTGGGGTGATGACTCCATAGAGGGGACAGAAAGCAAGGATGAGCCCGAACTGGGTCAGGCGGCGAAGAGTCTGTAGCTCCTCCACCGTCCATGGACCACACCGGTGCTGCATCTCTGCTGGACCCTGATTGGGTCCCGGCTGCACCCACGTCGGACCCCGATTGGGCCAGAACAGTACCTGCGGTGGACCCCAATTGGGTCTCGGGCGCACCCACGTCGGACCCCAATTGGGCCAAAGCAGCCTCCACAATGGACCCCGACTGGGTTGGTGCAGCTCCACTGACGACCTCCACCCCCGAACCTGGAACCTCCAACTCAACGACCCCGACTGGCTCCACGCCGGTGACACTGCAAGGAGGCTCAGAACACAGAGAAAAACCGGGATCAGTGTCACCGGCAGCAACAGAACCCAGCGAGACGAGTTCGGGCGCAGCAGGCGGCTGCCCCTCGCTCGCCTCCCCGAGATGCAGGCAAAAATGCTCCAACACAGGGGACAGAGACACAAGAGGGAGCACTTGCCTGCACTCGGGTTCTGTTGCCGTCCAGGACTCCGTCGATCCAGGCTCAGGACGAAGAAATTTATACGCAGGCTCCAACTCAGCTGCGTCGGGCTCCACAGCTGGCAAGATGGATTCCGCAGTCTGAGGTTCCTCTCGCGCTGATGCCCATGCCAATGACCCATATGGCGTGGAGGCAGGGGACCCTCGACCCACTGGTTTGGACCGCTCCGGCGAGGAAACCCGGGGACGCTTCATCGTCGGCACAGGTTCCGGGCTGCAGTCCATGCTTCTCCTCCGTCCACGACGTGGCTGTAGGGCCGGATCCAGGCTTTCCAGCACCGCAGGCCCCCTCCTCACCCCGCGACGTAGACCTGGCGTCACGGACCACTCAGCAGAGGGAGACACAGAGGCAGCAGGTTTGGTTATCACAGTTACAGCAGGTGGCGGGAGCTCGGGGGGCTGCGAACCCCAAACTCCGCCCCCAGAAGTCAGACAAGGCAGATCATAATTGTGGTGGAAAGAATGAACTTGCACTTGCCTGCCTCCTGGGGAGAAGATGGTGCCTGCTGCAGTAGGTGGAGACCTCCTTCTATCCCTCCGGGAGGTAATGGCGGGCCCCTCGGGGCGACGAGCAGGAGCCGCTCGGGAAGGACTGCTGACGGGCTTCTCCGAAGCACGACTCACAGCACTCACAGCCGCTGGGGATGACATCGCAGAGGAGGACATGACAGCCGAGGTGACATGGGCACAAGGAGCTGACAGCGCAGCTGGAACAGATGACCCGGGGGCGGCTACTGCAGGGGTTCCCTCCTGTTGTGACGTAAGGGATGCGGCCAACTGGGAGGCTGGGTTCCTCCGACGACCCGGAGCTGGATCCGGACGGGATTCTCGTTGGGACTTGGTAGGAGCATGGCGATGAGGCCAACTGGCCAACGGTGTGGCGCAGGACCCAGGAACACATGGCGCTGGGACTGGACGGGTGACAGGAGCTGGATTCCGATCCGCAGGTCTCCTGCCGGGTTTTCCCTCCAGCCTAAGAATCCCCACTCTCGCCAGGGACGCTGTCCTCGCGGGAAGTGGAGAGGTTTCCTGAAGCGCTCTTGCCATCACTTCGCACTGTGCCACAATCCATGATAACCTCTCGCTCCCGTCCAGGGTAGAGGTAAGGTGGTGATTGTGCAGGGCCCGCTGGGCGAGGCGTAAGTGGTAGTCAGCCGCCTCGGAGGGCATAAGATGGGCGGCTTCCGCTAGATAGCCGTCAATCTCCTCTAGCCACTCCGGGCAAAAACCACACTCGCGGGCTGGCATCTCTCTACCAAGTCCAACTTACGGTGAAAACTCCACCCTTCGGCAAAAACTCACGGTGAAAAGGCGTTTCGGTGTGGCGTCTCCGTTTAGACGACCTTGGCTGGAGTATACTGTCATGCGGTGACCCTCGCGGGCCACTATAAGACGCCAAAAGTCGCCAGTGAGCTTTGCATAGATGTTTTATTCACAAGACAAGACGAGACAAGGCTGTGAGCCACTGAGGGCAAAACACACACACTATGGAATACAAGGGATCGTAGGGCTAACCCCAGCTACTACGACCTTAACTATGAACAAGGATAAGCACGAACCTGACATGACGAGGACCAGGAATGATTGACGATACTCCAGCATCAATCAGCTGTCAGTGCCCGCTAATAAAGCCGGCAGCTAACAAGCTGTGATGCCGAACAGCTGAACGATCTTGACAGCCGGAAACCCCACCGAGCACTGTCACAATAAGAGCCCGGTGGAGCCAGAATGTAATCCACAGCTGTCAAGGCCGGAAGATAAGATAAGATAAGATAAGATAAGATAAGCCTTTATTAGTCCCACAACGGGGAAATTCCAGGATTGCAACAGCACAGGGATAGCAACACTCAGAGCAACAATCAGAAGGCAAGAAAAAACAAGCAAGCAAGAGCAGCTAATATACATATGTACATATTACTATAAAATATACTGTATATATATACACACACACACACACAGACACACAGTGCAGAGCATTGTAGCTGGATGGAATAAATATATGAATATATGAACACACAGTGCAGAGCATTGTAGCTAGATGGAATAAATATGTAAATATATAAACACCCACAGTATGGAGCATTGCAGCTAGGTGGAATAAATATGCAAGTATATAAACACACACAGTGCGGAGCAATGTAGCTAGATGGAATAATATGTAGATATATAAAAACACAGTGCGGAGCATTGTAGCTAGATGGAATAAATATATAGATATATAAATATAAACACACCCAGTGCAGAGCATTGTAGCTAGATGGAATAAATATGTAAATATATAAACACACACAGTGCAGAGCATTGTTGCTAGGTGGGATGAAACAGCATAACCGTCTATTTAGTTATCCTACATGGTATGATTATGTGCCCATACATATTCTCACCCTCCATAGCGACCGGTATGTTCCTAGTTGTATGCCGGAGAGGACCATTGTGTAAGTCTATTGCATCTTTTGCATTCAAAAAAAAAAAAAAAAAAAATAAAAACTATTAGTTTGTTACGTCTTTTTGCTATCTCTGCGAGCAGCCCTGCTTAGGTTGTACAGTCTGACAGCCGTTGGTAGGAAGGACCTACGAAACCTCTCGGTTGTGCACCTGGGATGATGTAGTCTGCTGCTAAATGAGCTCCTCAGTGCATCCAGTATGTCCTGCATAGGGTGGAACTCGGACTCCAGCAGAGATGACAGTTTAGCCACCGTCCTTCTCTCTCCTATCTCCTCCATCGGATCAAGGCGTTGCCCCAGGACAGAGCTAGCTTTCTTAATCAGTTTGTTCAGTCTCTTCCTATCGGCTGCAGTAATGCCACTGCCCCAGCAGACCACTCCAAAAGTGATGGCTGATGCCACCACCGTGTCATAGAATGACTTCAGCAGCGCCCCTTGTACACCAAAAGACCTGAGTCTCCTCAGCAGGAACAGCCTGCGCTGTCCCTTCTTGTAGAGTGCGTCAGTATTGTGTGACCAGTCTAGTTTATTGTTCAGATGAATACCCAGGTACTTGTAGGATGTCACCATCTCGATGTCTGTTCCCTGTATATTTACTGGTGCTGTGAGGGGCTGCCCATGCCTGCGGCAGTCCACCACCAGCTCCTTAGTTTTCCTCGCGTTGATCTGGAGGCAGTTCCGATGGCACCAGTCCACAAAGTCCTGGATAAGCCCTCTGTACTCAGCTTCATCTCCGCTGGAGATGAGACCAACGATCGCAGAGTCATCAGAGAACTTCTGTAGATGGCAATGTGTTGTGTTGTGTGAGAAGTCCGCAGTATAAAGAGTGAACAAGAAGGGAGCCAGCACCGTTCCCTGGGGGGCCCCCGTGCTACTGATGATCGTGTCGGAAACACAGTCCCGGGTTCTCACAAACTGAGGCCGGTTCGTGAGGTAGTCCAGGATCCATGATGACAGGTGCTGGTCCACCCCTGCGCGCAGCAGCTTGTCCTTCAGGATCATCGGTTGGATGGTGTTGAAAGCACTGGAGAAGTCAAAGAACATGATCCTCACCATATTCCCGGGCTTCTCCAGGTGGGACAGAGAACGGTGAAGGAGGAAGATCACCGCATCCTCCACCCCAATGCCATGCTGGTAGGCGAACTGGAGTGGATCCATCGCTGGTTCCACCAGGGGGCGGAGACGAGCAAGGAGCAGTCTCTCCAGGGTCTTCATCAAGTGGGACGTCAAGGCCACCGGTCTGAAGCTGTTCAGGTCTTTGGGGTGGGAAGTTTTTGGTACAGGTACCACACAAGATGTTTTCCACAGCTGTGGTACCCTCCCCAGTTTCAGGCTCATGTTGAAGATATACGTCACAATCCCACACAGCTGGTCTGCACAGGACTTGAGGAGCTTTGCGCTGATGCCGTCCGGATGAGATGATGCATAGCCCGAGATGATGCATAGCCCGAGCGCGGACGATATCGGCGCTCGGGTCATGACAGTATCCTCCCTCTGAGGGCGGGCTCCTGACCGCCCATAGACATCCAATCCCCCCCACCCCACCCCCTCCAGGGTGGGCGGATGGGGCAGGAGAGGATCAAACCACAGACAGAGAACCAGGGCATCGACAGGAAAAAAAAACCGACTCAAAATACATGAAACAGTTACAGGACCAGACTATACTCCAAAACACATGAAATGCCATTACCCAGGCATGAAAACAACAAAAAAAATATACCACACTCAGGGCAAAAAGCAAATACAGCACAGGACAGAGAAAAAAAAACAGAACAATTACAGGGCCAGACAATACTCCCAAAATACAAGAAACACAATTATATTGGCACGAAAACAAAGATACCAAATTCTCAGGTCAAAAGCAAATACGACACAGGACAGAGAAAAAAAAACAGAACGATTGCAGAACCAGACTATATTCCAAGATACGTGAAACCCAATTACCCAGGCACAAAAACAAAAATACCAAATTCTCAGGTCAAGAAGCAAATACAACACAAGTCAGAAAAAACAAACAAACAACAAAAAAACCCAGAACAATTTCAGGGCTAGATTACCCTCCAAAATACATAAACAGAATTGCCCAGACCTGAAAACAAAAATACCACGCTCTCAAGTCAAAAAAAAACAAAAAACAGATACAACACAGGACAGGGGGAAAAAAAAAAAAAAGAACAATTTCTGGGCTAAACCACCACCAGGAATGACCTCTACCCCCGACAGTTCATGCTGACCGGCGGAGGCCAAACGCCACTGGAACAATTCAGGCGGTCTCCCCGTGTCCAATGGCCGACGGATGGTCATAGGGGGCGGAACATGACCGGGCGGCTTACCACAGTCCCAGGCCCGGAAAGTCCACTCCTCCGATGGCCGAACCAGATTGCCCAATAAAACACACAAGAAGTCGGGTGGCCGACCCGAGGTGCCGAACCGGCGAGACAGTTCCTCAGGTGGCCGACCCCCGTCCGTCAGCCACCAGTACCGGGGGAAAACAGCCCGCGGCGGCCTCCCTGGCGAGGACAAAACATGGGAGAGCCGGGGCAAGCAAAAAGGGACCCCCATGGCCCCCGGCGATAATGCGCTGGGGTGATGACTCCATAGAGGGGACAGAAAGCAAGGATGAGCCCGAACTGGGTCAGGCGGCGAAGGGTCTGTAGCTCCTCCACCGTCCATGGACCACACCGGCGCTGCATCTCTGCTGGACCCTGATTGGGTCCCGGCTGCACCCACGTCGGACCCCGATTGGGCCAGAACAGTACCTGCGGTGGACCCCAATTGGGTCTCGGGTGCACCCACGTCGGACCCCAATTGGGCCAAAGCAGCCTCCACAACGGACCCCGACTGGGTTGGTGCAGCTCCACTGACGACCTCCACCCCCGAACCTGGAACCTCCAACTCAACGACCCCGACTGGCTCCACGCCGGTGACACTGCAAGGAGGCTCAGAACACAGAGAAAAACCGGGATCAGTGTCACCGGCAGCAACAGAACCCAGCGAGACGAGTTCGGGCACAGCAGGCGGCTGCCCCTCGCTCGCCTCCCCGAGATGCAGGCAAAAATGCTCCAACACAGGGGACAGAGACACAAGAGGGAGCACTTGCCTGCACTCGGGTTCTGTTGCCGTCCAGGACTCCGTCGATCCAGGCTCAGGACGAAGAAATTTATACGCAGGCTCCAACTCAGCTGCGTCGGGCTCCACAGCTGGCAAGATGGATTCCGCAGTCTGAGGTTCCTCTCGCGCTGATGCCCATGCCAATGACCCATATGGCGTGGAGGCAGGGGACCCTCGACCCACTGGTTTGGACCGCTCCGGCGAGGAAACCCGGGGACGCTTCATCGTCGGCACAGGTTCCGGGCTGCAGTCCATGCTTCTCCTCCGTCCACGACGTGGCTGTAGGGCCGGATCCAGGCTTTCCAGCACCGCAGGCCCCCTCCTCACCCCGCGACGTAGACCTGGCGTCACGGACCACTCAGCAGAGGGAGACACAGAGACAGCAGGTTTGGTTATCACAGTTACAGCAGGTGGCGGGAGCTCGGGGGGCTGCGAACCCCAAACTCCGCCCCCAGAAGTCAGACAAGGCAGATCATAATTGTGGTGGAAAGAATGAACTTGCACTTGCCTGCCTCCTGGGGAGAAGATGGTGCCTGCTGCAGTAGGTGGAGACCTCCTTCTATCCCTCCGGGAGGTAATGGCGGGCCCCTCGGGGCGACGAGGAGGAGCCGCTCGGGAAGGACTGCTGACGGGCCTCTCCGAAGCACGACTCACAACACTCACAGCCGCTGGGGATGACATCGCAGAGGAGGACATGACAGCCGAGGTGACATGGGCACAAGGAGCTGACAGCGCAGCTGGAACAGATGACCCGGGGGCGGCTACTGCAGGGGTTCCCTCCTGTTGTGACGTAAGGGATGCGGCCAACTGGGAGGCTGGGTTCCTCCGACGACCCGGAGCTGGATCCGGACGGGATTCTCTTTGGGACTTGGTAGGAGCATGGCGATGAGGCCAACTGGCCAACGGTGTGGCGCAGGACCCAGGAACACATGGCGCTGGGACTGGACGGGTGACAGGAGCTGGATTCCGATCCGCAGGTCTCCTGCCGGGTTTTCCCTCCAGCCTAAGAATCCCCACTCTCGCCAGGGACACTGTCTTCGCGGGAAGTGGAGAGGTTTCCTGAAGCGCTCTTGCCATCACTTCGCACTGTGCCACAATCCATGATAACCTCTCGCTCCCCTCCGGAGTAGAGGTAAGGTGGTGATTGCGCAGGGCCCGCTGGGCGAGGCGTAAGTGGTAGTCAGCCGCCTCGGAGGGCATAAGATGGGCGGCTTCCGCTAGATAGCCGTCAATCTCCTCTAGCCACTCCGGGCAAAAACCACACTCGCGGGCTGGCATCTCTCTACCAAGTCCAACTTACGGTGAAAACTCCACCCTTCGGCAAAAACTCACGGTGAAAAGGCGTTTCGGTGTGGCGTCTCCGTTTAGACGACCTTGGCTGGAGTATACTGTCATGCGGTGACCCTCGCGGGCCACTATAAGATGCCAAAAGTCGCCAGTGAGCTTTGCATAGATGTTTTATTCACAAGACAAGACGAGACAAGGCTGTGAGCTACTGAGGGCAAAACACACACACTATGGAATACAAGGGATCGTAGGGCTAACCCCAGCTACTACGACCTTAACTATGAACAAGGATAAGCACGAACCTGACATGACGAGGACCAGGAATGATTGACGATACTCCAGCATCAATCAGCTGTCAGCGCCCGCTAATAAAGCCGGCAGCTAACGAGCTGTGATGCCGAACAGCTGATCGATCTTGACAGCCGGAAACCCCACCGAGCGCTGTCACAATAAGAGCCCGGTGGAGCCAGAATGTAATCCACAGCTGTCAAGGCCGGAAGAGATGATGCATAGCCCGAGCGCGGACAATATCGGCGCTCAGGTCATGACACTTTTAGCAAAATCCACAACCATCTGTCCTTCCACATTTCTCTCCCTAAGACCGTACCTACCCAGAACCTCCTCATCACCTCTGTTCCCTTCACCTGCATGTCCATTAAAGTCCACTCCAATCACCACTCTCTCCCCCCTGGGAACACTCTCAGAATTCAAACAGAATTCCTCTTTCTCTTCTACCTGACATCCAACTTGTGGGGCATATGCACTGACAACATTCAATATCACACCTTTGACTTCTAGCTTCAAACTCACGATTCTGACTCCCTTTTTACCTCCTGAACACTCTTCCTTCAAGATTACTCCTACTCCATTTTGTGTCCTGTCTGCACCATGGTAGAACAGTTTAAATCCACCCCAATGCTCCTGGCCTTGCTTCCCTTGAATCTGGTTTCTTCAACACACAGTATATCTACCTTCTCTCCATCATATCAGCCCACTCTGCCTATACCAGTCATAGTCCCTACATTTAATGTCCCTACTCTCACCTCCACACTTCTACCTTTCCTTTTCTCTCTTTCCCTCCTAACATGACTTCCCCCCCCCCTCCTCCTCCTAAATCTTCGACCAACAGTAGCCCAATTTCCACTGGCACCCTGTCGGTTAACAGCACCGGTGGCGGTTGTTGTTGACCCAGGCCTTGACCGATCGGGTATGAAAGTCTCATTCGTCATGATCTGCATGTTTGATTTGGCAAAGGTTTTACGTGGGATGCCCTTCCTGGCACAACCCTCCCCATTTACCAGGGCTTGGGACCAGCCCTAGGAGTACACTGGCTTGTGCACCCCCTGTGGCTGGGTTGCAACTTTTTAAATTGTTAATCAGTATTTTTGTCATATTTTTGCACCATTATTTTTGCACATTTATACTTAATTTATATTTATACATTTTCACCTCATGCTTCCACATTTGTACCATCCCCCTTGTTAAAAATTAACTAATCACTTAAATGCACATACAGATATTCACTGATACATATTCAATGATTTGGTCGAAACTTCTGTCGTTAAAACCACTTTGCTCTGTGATTGAACACAGCTGATCAGGTAACTAGTGTGTTATTTATTTTCTTATTAAGTAAAATCAGAGTCTTTACCATACCAACTATTAGTGACCTTATTCCCCATGTTCATTTGAATCCATGCAATGTTATTAGGAGTGAGTCAAAGTTAAATAAGAGAATAAATGACAACTGGAAGCTAACTAGGCTAATAACAGTAATGCTAACAACAAAGTAATATTAAAACAAGTCATTTTAACAATTGGAAGTCAGAAATATGTTTCTGGAAGATTCACAGGTCCATTACAGCCTCTGCAGTGGTATTTGGAATGGGAGAGACATAAACAATAAGATAGTTGTGCTATGCTAAGCTAATTGAGCTAACAATGAAACAGCCAGTATGATTACAAAAATGATCAAAATGTGAAACACAAACATGAAAAATGAAAAACAATCTGTCAATACACTGTTTTCAATAAGTACAATGATAAGTGAAAATGATAAAATTTATTTATTGACAAGAAAATATTAAGTAGTGGGCAAATATAATGAAACTGGAAGTAAACTCCCAGGAAGTTCGAAAAAGTGGAAGACATACATCAGTCTATTTCAGGAGTCACCAACTAAAACTGCAAAAGGTCCGATAAGTCGGTCCTCCTCCCCAGCCGAGGTCCGAACTAGGTGTGGGAATCTTTAGGCACCTCATGATTCGATTATGATTCAGAACTAACTCCAACTTGATTCTAAAGCCATTCTCTATGTATCTTGATGCATTTTTTTCTATTCAAGAGTTTTCCCTCCCACTGTGTGACAGCTTGGTCCCCTTTAAAACAAAGTATTTGCGGAGACTTCCGGGAAGATGGCGGAGAGGCATAACGCTTAAACAGAGAGCTCTCCCTGTCGGATTAAAAATCTTTGGTAAATGGCCAACTCGACATAAAAAGATCAATAAACCAAGGGATGAAAACAAGAAGAACCCGGGCACACAGACAAAAGCAGGGTAAAACTAAAGAATCCCTCTTCAACAACGCTGGAGAAATCGCTGAACACGAGGCCCAAAAAAACGAGGTGACTACAACAGAGAAAATGGAGGACGCCAACCTCGATGTTATGAACACTGGCTTCACCAATATAAGTACAGTGATCCCGAAAAACCGCGAAGTAGCGTCACCCCTAATGACGTCACCCATAAATAATACATACGTTCATTCTCTCACTCTCTCTCTCATATGATACGTGTGTGTGTGTGTGTAAGTGTACATACATACGTAGATGTAAATAAAGTGTACATAAATATGTTTTTAGAACTCTTTTATTCTTATAACAAGATACGTAACTCAAGATGAAGATGATTTACTGCACAGGTTAATGAGAGCTTTACTGCTCCTCAGGTGACGCCTCATCGTCAGGTGCTAGAGGCGCAGCATCGTCGAGGGCAGCTTCCAATAGAGCTGGAGAAGCTGCAGGAGGCGGCGTAGTGGCTCGACGGGAAGACTATTTCGCACAAAATGGCACAAGAGAACAGCAAAAAGTTCCACGCGGCGAGACTAAGCAACACGAGCGATAAACAGCAATGAATGCAGTCTTCCTTCGCTGCATGGGCGCTCGGCAGGGAGAGGAGGTGGGTGAAACGTCTCGGCCAATCAGCTTGTGGGGTGAAACGTCTCGGCCAATCAGCTTGCGAGATTTCCGAGCCGAGCCAACACGAGAACAGCGAACAGAGGTGGATTTTGAGTTGTGCGGGCTCTCCGTGTTGATACCTGATGTTGTAATGTAGTCTCCCTGCCTTCTGCTAGCGCCCGCCCATTATTTCTCAATTTTGAATTTTTGATGAATATTTTTGAAAAATCTGCGATGCACTGAGGGCGCGAAAGGTGAGGCGCGAAGTAGCGAGGGATCACTGTAAGGACATAAAAGACTTCAAGCGACAACTCCAACAGGATTTAACGGCTCTTAAGGAAGAACTGAAAAAAGAGATGAAGGAGGAAATTATGGGTCTCCGAAAAGAAATGGATCGCAAGCTAGCAGAAACCATGGAGGAACTGCACACTCAACGGGCATGTATTGCAGAAGCACAGGCTCGAATATCAGATTTGGAAGACTGGAAGACCGAGGCAAGCGAGCTGCTGCAGACCCTGACGGCACAAACACAGAGGATGCAGGAAAAAATAACTGACCTGGAGAGCAGGTCCAGGCGGTGCAATATACGCATCTTCGGGATTCCGGAGGGCACTGAAGGCAACTCGATGACGAAATTCATAGATCAGTTCTTAAAAAAAGAGCTTGAGCTGCCCGATGAAACAGACCTGCAGATCCAACGAGCGCACAGAGCCTTGGCACAGAACCCGAATTCAAACTCTACACCCAGGTCAGTTGTGGTAAACTTTTTAAAATACGACGTAAAGGAAAGAATCCTGACACAAGCGTGGAAAAAAGATACGAGTTGGCGACAAACAGATATTCTTTGACCATGACTACCCGACAGAAATTGTGCAGCAGCGAAAGAAATATGCCAACATTAAAAAAATGCTGAAAGAGAAAAAAATTAGATTCCAAACGCCGCTAACGAAGATAAGAATTCATTGGGAGGACGGCGTGAAAACCTACAACACGGCCAGAGAGGCAACGCGGGACATGACGGAGCGAGGCTTTGTGGTGAGCGTACTGGAGGAAGCGGCTGGAGCAGCAGCAGTACGGAGCGCATCGAGACAGCTGGAGTGGAGGCGAGTGAGCGGCAAAGGGCGGGGGACGGACGTGGCGCACCGGGCCCAAGAAAAACTGCAAGGCTTTCAACGGAAAGCCTAGATTATAACAAGGATTAAGAAGGGCACAGAAGAAATGAAGGCCAAGAAGACAAGGTAAAAGAGAAACAAACGGCTAGGAGAGGTTAAAGTGATTTTTGTTGGACATTTCTAGACTAATGACTATTACTTGGATAGTAACTACAGGTCTAGGGAGGGCCCCTCACTCGATGAGGACATTCCCTCCACCCACCAACAGGGACCAGTGGGCAGAAGAAAGGCCCAAAGTACGGAGGTTGAGATTCGTTAATGTGTTTTTGTACATATATGTGTTAGTTTTGTTGTTAAAGGGGCTAGGAGCACAAGTTAAAAAAATGGAAAAACATGAATATGGTTAAAAATCTTAAGATAATGACATTAAACGTGAATGGTCTGAACTCACCTGTTAAAAGGGAAAGAATAATAAGAAAATTCAAGAAGGAAAAAGCCGAAATTATATTTATGCAAAAGACACATTTGAACAAGACAGGACATGAGAAACTAAAGAGATTTGGCTAAAAGAACTCCTACTACAGTTCATTTAAGGGAGGAACTAAAAGGGGGGTTATGATACTAATTTCAACTAAAATACAATTCGAATGTGAACAAGAAATCCAGGATGAAGAAGGCAGATATGCAATAATAAAGGGAAGAATAGATGGTATGCAGATCACATTAGTGAACATCTATGCCCCACCAGAAAGTGACAAGGTGTGGCTTATATTAATCATATATTCCATACCTACATGTGTATAGACATATTAGAATGTTTAGTGATTACATATGTGGAATGACCTCACGCCTATGAACAGGACAAGAGGTCTCAACTGCCAGCGAGGATCAAAGAGCAGACAGAGTCGCAGCGGTGGAGACCGGATCGATCTCCCTGACCACCCAGGGTCAGGTGGAGGAGACGGAGGACAATGGAGGGGGGATTATGTTAATGCGGGATGTCAGCTTTGATATGCACTGTCTTTTGTTGTGTGTGGGTATAAGTATGAAGGTCTGACTGCGCTCGACCTCTTATTCTGCTTCTGCACCGAGATGAGACATGTTAGGGAGGTGAAGCTGATATTAAACTTTGATTTATAAAGTCACATTGCTTCTTCATTTCTAACTCCCTACACTGGTGACCAGACGTGAGGATGGAACAGAGACGTTCTCCCGCGATTAACTCATCAGAGGCGACCCAGGCAAGTGCCGGCGCCCATGCAGACAGGGGAACAGATGGAGGACGTTCCCCCACGGCAGAAGCTACAGAGAGGGCTCAACCGAGCACCATCCCCAGCCCCGCCGTGAGAGCAGAAGAAAGGCGCTCTCACCCGGCGGACACATCAGGGACGGCCCACACAAGCGCCGTCACCGTCAAGCTGCCAGAATTCTGGCGAGACGACCCGAGCTCGTGGTTCCAGCAAGCTGAGGCTCAGTTTGCACCAGCGGGCATAACGGCGGACGAGACAAAATTTTATCACATCGTCGCCAAACTCGACGCTGCCACGTCAAGATGTGCGCGGAGCATAATCCAACAGCCGCCCGCCCATGACAAATACAAAGAACTTAAGGCGACCATCGTTGAGAACTTCGTCCCCTCAGCCGAGGAGAGAGCAGAGAAGATCCTGGCGATCTACGGCCACAGAGGATGCAGACCCAAGGCCCTCATGGAGGACATGCTGCAGCTTAAAGAAGAGGACAACGACAACTTCCTCTTCCAACATATCTTCCTCAGCACTCTGCCGCCACACATGAGAGGGACGCTGGTCAACATGCGGTGCAGCATCCAGCAGGACTTCCGCGCGCTGGCCTGAGAAGCGCAGCGGTTCATCAACGCCTGCGGCGAACAGATGGCCACAGCAGCATCCGCAGATCTCAGCACGGAAGCCCAGAGCAGCGGAGAACCACAGACAACCGAGCAGAGCCCACCCACCATGGCGGCAACACGACCAAGGCGCAGCAGGCGGAACGACCTCTGCTATTACCACCACCGTTTCGCCGAGAGGGCGTACAAATGCGTGCCCCCCTGCAAATTCAAAAGTTCGGGAAACGCCAAAGCCGAGAACCGTTAACAGCTGCAGCTCTCGACGAGACAAATAAGCTGCTTTATGTGACTGACGGACACACCGGGAGACAGTTCCTGATTGACACCGGAGCTCAGCTGAGTTTTATCACCCCTTCCCACGCAGACCGGGCCATGGGTCCCCGGGGTAATGGGGCGATGACAGCCAACGGCTCCATCATTGACACTTACAGTGAAAGGAGCCTGCCTCTTTGCATCCACGGCCGCAACTATAGATGGACATTTATTGTAGCGGCGGTGAGTTTTAACTTGTTGGGCGCTGATTTTTTGTGTACACATGGGTTGTTAGTCGATCTAGCAAATAGGTGCTTGGTTAATGCATGTCATTTTCTTCTATCCCCTGCTCAGCTCGAGTTTCTCCACCACCCGTGCAGGCCAGTGTCACAACAGCAGGAGGTAAGTTTGACCAACTCCTCACCCAATTTCCAGCACTCACAGTTCCAAAATTTTCAGCAACAGTAGCGAAACACGGGGTTGAACACTTCATCCCCACAACAGGCCCACCCGTGTTCGCCAAAGCTCGGCGCTTAGACGCGACCAAGCTCGCCATAGCACGGGACGAGTTTACCACCCTGGAAAAATTAGGCATTATTAGACGCTTGAAAAGCCCCTGGGCATCGCCACTCCACATGGTCCCGAAAACCGACGGTTCTTGGAGACCTTGCGGCGATTACCGCAGATTAAACAATGCGACAGCGCATGACCACTACCCAATTCCTCACATCTGTCATATCCGGCTCTAGGGAGCCGGGCAATCAGAGCCAGGGACAAGCCAGTGAGTCGTGATATTTTATTCAGGGTAAAGGGGAAGGGATGAGGAGAGCACAGATACTCATGCAGACGTACACTCACAGGTTGCACAGCGCAGAGGTAAGCAGCTCGTACCGGACGTGGGGGTAACAAGACGTACATCCTCACAGCGGGATACAAACACAGGAATGCTGCAAGAGGAGTAGAAGCTGACACCAGACGAAGGGGCTTCAGCTTAGCAATGTGTTTATGTCGCAGCCCCGAGTCATCGAGGCTGCTCCTATTTATCCTCATTGGCAGCGCCCCAGCTGATGAAGACTAATTGGCCCCAGCTGTCCATAATGCTGCCAGCTGGGGGCCAGCTGAGACGCTGCTCAATGGGAAGCAGGGATGAGGGAAAACATGGGCTGAGTGCCGAGACGGCATCTCAACCCATGGTGACAGAGCCCCTCCCTCAAGGTCGGGCTCCTGAACGACCAGGAACATCCCAGCTCCCCCCCCCCCCCCACCTAGGGTGGGAGGAAGGGAGGCGGACCGGAGGGGAAGAAGCCAAGGGAAGGACAACACCAATGGGGCAATGTAGGGTAGCGGGAAAGAAAAACCCAAATACAATACTGACAAAACAGAATAATTAACCCAGGTACAGATGGGGAGAAGAACTGGGTCAGCACGCCGGTTACATACTACCCAGAGAGTACCAACCATGCGTGACCCAGAGCAAGGAAAAAAGAACCACCAAAAAAGGTACAGGGCAAAAATGCTGAGTACGGTTAAATAAAAGGGAACCTATACACAGCGCTAATTTAAGTACATACACACAGTCACCAAGAAAAGTGAGGGTGACTGGAACAAATAGACAATTACAGAGCATGGTGTTACGGAAAACAAGGCACATGACTCTAATGAACAAACAGGACATAAGAGAAATACTGAGTGCAGGCAAAGAAAAACCCACACACACGAATATATAAATACCCAGTCACCTAAAGAAATGAAAGTGACTGGAATAAATGGATAACTGCAGAGCATGGTGTTACGGAAAACAAAACATAACTCTACAATGCAAAAACGGGACTAAAAACATAGTACAAAAAGTAAAATGTTGAGCATGAGCGATGGAAAACACAGCACTATAAAAACGAATCCACCAACAGGACAGAACATTACACCCGAGTGACCTTAATAACAAAAGAAAAAGTGACACCCGAGGTGAATGGCAGGCAGAGTCCAAAAATGGCCGAGATGGCTCCGGAGATCTCCCCGCCCATTGTCCAGCTGGCGAATCAGGGGAAGAGAAGTGTTCGGACGGCGAACTCTGGACCCAGATCCCAGGAATCCAGTCCACCGGCAGCCGAACCAGGCTGCCCAGAGGGAAACAGACCAGTAGGGGGAACCAGATCACCGAACCGAAAGTTCTGTGGGTCGGGTCGTCGACCCGCATCACTCAACCACCAGGACCGTTGAGACGGGCGAAGGATCAGAGCGGATCCCGGTGGAAGAGGCTCAGGGGAGAGCCGATGACGAGGGCGGCGGGCGTCAGGCCGCAGGAAAACGGCCACCTCCTCACCGGACCTGGACAATACTGGGGCAGCACCCACGTCGGACCCCGATCGGGCCTCAGGCGAACCCACGTTGGACCCCGACTGGGTCTCGGGCGAACCCACGTTGAATACTGCACCAGAACCGACCTCCAACGTTGAACCCGGACCCTCCAGCACCACGAGGAACAGCAACTCCTTGCCGGTGACCCTGGAAGAAGGCTCAGAAGAGAAAACAGAACCGGGATCAGGATCACCGGCAGCGCCAGAACCCGGCGAGACGAGCTCAGACGCAGCGGACGGCTGCACCCGGCTCGTCTCCCCTGGAGATAGGCTGAAGTGCTCGGGGATAAAAAGAGAGAAAAGAAAGGAGAGCACTCGCCTGATCTCGGGTTCTGACGCCGTCCAGGACTGCGAAGATCCAGGATCCGTCGTCAGGAGGTCGTTGTCAGGCTCCCATCTAGCCGCGTCGGGCCCCGCAGCCAGCACGATGGTCAGCGCAGCTTGAGATCCCTCCAGCTCAGGTAACCCCGCCGACGATCCACTCGGCGTGAAGCCAGAAGAATCTCGTCCCGCCGGACCGAACCGCTCCTCCGTGGAGACCCGGGGACGCTCAGTCGTCGGCGTAGACTCCACGCAGCAGTCAGTCCCCCTCCTCCGTCCGCAATGTAGCTGCGGAACCACAGGCCCTCTCCATATCCCACCACGTTGACCCGGAGCCGGGGACCGCTCGGCGGAGAGAGACACAGAGGATGCGGGATTAGGCATACAGGTTACAGCAGGTGGGGAGAGTTCAGGGAGCTGCGAACCCTGAACTTCTCCTCCAGGGATGTGACAGAGCAAATCATTAAGCAGGTGTGAAAAAACAATGACTTGCCTGCCCCCTGGAGGTTGAGTATCGCCTGCTGTAGTGGATTCTGCTTCTTCCTCTCCCCGCCCGGCGATAACGGAGGACCCCCCGGGAATTCGTCTGAGGGTCGCTCGCGTTGTCTCCAGCAGAGAGCTCACCAGGCCGGGATTCCAGGCACACACAGCGGTCAGGAAGCGCGTCGAGGAGGAGGGGGAAACAGCCGGGGTGAGCCAGCCCGAATGTCCAGGAATGACAGCGGGGGAACGAGGCTCAGGGGACGAGGCTGTAGAATCTCCACACTGACGAGGCGAAGGGATGACAGCTGCGTGGGAGGAACGGTCCTGACAATGACCCAGAACTGGATCCGGACGAGGTTCGTGCAGAGGTGACTCGGCGATGTGATGACGACTACTCCCAGGGGACGAAGCGAGGGGGAAACCCAGGATTCGCCGCTCCAGATCGGAGATCGAGACGAGGAAGGCGTCGAGCACGGGAAAGCTTCGTAGCCCTGAAGTCCTCACCATCAATCTCACTGCCGCCGCCACATGCCTGAAGGTGGTGACAGGAAACACAGTAGAGCTCGCGACAGCCACTCGACCCCGGACATAACTGCTGTCAGCTGCGGCTCCTTGAAGGGAATCCCGAGTGACGTGGCGCAGGTCGGGGGAAGTCCTCTGGTTGGCGCGAACTCCCGGACTGGAATGACGGCAGGAACGGGACTCCAAAGCGGGGAAAGACGTCGCCCACTTCGACTCCCTGCCGGGATTTCCATCCACCCCGTGGAGCTTCTCTCGCTGTGTACCTGCAGCGTCTATCCTGGCACTGTCCTCCAGATGGTACAGAGAGTGAGGGTGACAGTCCAGGAGTTCCTCAGCACGGCCCGGATGCCAGCGTCTCGCGTTGGAGGCGTCGTGCAGGGTGAAGAATGTCCCGTCGACAGCCTCCGAGATGGACCTTAGCTCGTCGCCCTGGCGCCGGAAGTGACTCCTGGGAAACGGCATGCTAGCAGCGCTGACACTCGGACAGAAAGGTACATTTCCACAGCGACTCACGGCCGCCGGCAACTCTTCTGGCTGCGACATACTGTCATATCCGGCTCTAGGGAGCCGGGCAATCAGAGCCAGGGACAAGCCAGTGAGTCGTGATATTTTATTCAGGGTAAAGGGGAAGGGATGAGGAGAGCACAGATACTCATGCAGACGTACACTCACAGGTTGCACAGCGCAGAGGTAAGCAGCTCGTACCGGACGTGGGGGTAACAAGACGTACATCCTCACAGCGGGATACAAACACAGGAATGCTGCAAGAGGAGTAGAAGCTGACACCAGACGAAGGGGCTTCAGCTTAGCAATGTGTTTATGTCGCAGCCCCGAGTCATCGAGGCTGCTCCTATTTATCCTCATTGGCAGCGCCCCAGCTGATGAAGACTAATTGGCCCCAGCTGTCCATAATGCTGCCAGCTGGGGGCCAGCTGAGACGCTGCTCAATGGGAAGCAGGGATGAGGGAAAACATGGGCTGAGTGCCGAGACGGCATCTCAACCCATGGTGACAACATCCAAGATTTTTCACTACATCTGGCGGGTGCGCACATTTTTTCTAAAATAGACCTGGTCCGCGGCTATCACCAAGTCCCCGTTCGAGCGGAAGACATTCCTAAAACGGCTGTAATAACCCCTTTCGGTCTTTTTGAATTTTTGCGGATGCCGTTCGGCCTCAAAGGCGCTGCTCAAACCTTTCAGCGTATGATGGACGCGGTATTACGCGACCTCCCCTTCGTGTTCGTCTACCTTGACGATATGCTGGTAGCCAGCCCGTCAGAGGAAGAACACGAACAACACCTCACTACAGTTTTTCAGAGACTAGAAGAGCACGGGTTAATAATCAACCCAGCCAAATGCAAATTCGGCGTGTCACAAATTGATTTTTTGGGACACAGAGTTTCACCGAAGGGGGCAGTCCCATTGCCAGACAAAGTCCGCACGGTAAAAAATTTTCCACGACCACAAACGGTCAAATCGCTGCAAGAATTTTTGGGAATGGTGAATTTTTACAACCGTTTCCTCCCCCGCGCAGCTCAACTCATGCAGCCCCTGTATGCCGCGCTCAGAAAACAAAAGCCTTCCAACGCGGTCGAATGGACCCTGGAGCGCGAACACGCCTTCGTGGAAGTAAAAAGTGCTCTAGCGAATGCCACATTGTTGGTTCACCCCGATCCCTCGGCCCGCATAGCGTTAACCACAGACGCTTCAGACCTGGCCATAGGGGCAGTCGTGGAACAACATGTTGGCGGAACCTGGCAACTTTTAGCATTTTTTAGCAAATCTTTAAACCAAACTGAGCGTAAATACAGCACTTTTGACAGGGAGCTGCTAGCGCTTCATTTATCCATCCGCCACTTCCAGTTCTGGTTAGAAGGGCGGCGCTTCACGGCTTTTGTAGACCACAAACCGCTCACTTTTGCGATGGCTAAAATTTCAGAACCATGGTCAGGCAGGCAACAAAGACAGCTAGCTGCAATTTCAGAGTTCACCATAGACATTCGACATGTGGCAGGCAAACTTAACGTGGTAGCAGCCTCTCTCGCGCTGTGACATCGCCAGAGCACGAGGAGACAGATTATACTACCTCAGCCGCAGAACTCTTCGCCAACGCGGACGCGTACGCGGCCCCAATTCATGTAGGGATAGATTACGCAGCCATGGCAGAGGAACAAAGCAGCGACGCGGACGTGCGCGCGCTCCTGTCTGGACCAACAGGGTTAAGACTGGAGGAAAGGGGTTTACGTGATGGTGTACCCCCCCTAATCTGCGACGTTTCAACCGTCTGACCTCACCCGGTAGTCCCAGCTGCATGGCGCCGCCGCATTTTCGACTCGGTTCACTCCCTCGCGCACCCAGGGGTGCGCGCCTCGGTTAAAATGGTTGCAGAAAAGTTTGTTTGGCCGGGCCTGCGCAAAAATGTAAAGGAATGGGCAAAAACTTGCATGTCTTGTCAGCGTGCCAAAATACACAAACACACAAAAGTTCCTCTAGAGCCTTTTCGAATCCCAGCCAGAAGGTTTCACCACGTTCATGTCGACCTCGTGGGACCACTACCTTCGTCTCAGGGTTTCACACACCTGTTAACAATGATAGACCGTACTACGCGCTGGCCTGAGGCGGTCCCTTTGGCGTCAACTACAGCTGCGGAAGTCGCTCGCATTTTTTTAACAAACTGGGTGGCACGTTTCGGCGTCCCATCGGACATCACGTCCGATAGGGGGCCTCAATTTGTCTCAGAGCTTTGGTCAGCCATGGCCAGCAGCTTAGGGGCGACAATTCACCGCACCACCGCATATCACCCTCAGGCTAATGGGTTATGCGAGCGTTTTCACAGATCTTTAAAGGCCGCCCTCAGGGCCTCACTAACGGATACAGATTGGGTGAATAAACTTCCCTGGGTTTTATTAGGGTTGCGTTCTGCGCCTAAAGAGGATCTAGACGCCTCCCCAGCAGAATTAGTTTTTGCACAACCTCTCAGACTCCCAGGTGAGTTTTTACCAGAGAACCCAGAGCCCGGGCATCTTCCAGCCCTGAGGCCTTTAGGCAGCACCGGACCGGACACTCTCCCTGGACCGGCACATCACTCTTTTCCACGGGTTTTTGTCCCCCAAGCTTTAAAAAACGCCGAGTTCGTTTTTGTTAGGCACGAAGCTTTAAAATTTTTTTTTTTTTTTTTTTTTTTTTTTTGTTACTTATTTGTACCCGTAGGTAGACTTGGTTTGCAGTCTGGTGACAAACCACCGGCTGCTGGTCGCTGCGTGCGCGAGCGCCCTAAACCTACATGTTTTTGGTATGCGGGAGGAAACCGGAGAAATCCCGGAGTAAACCCACGCAACACGGGGAGAACATGCAAACTCCACACAGCTCACTGTTGGTCGGGGGCTGGGATCGAACCCACGACCTCATGATCCCCGCGATCCCCCGGCCAAGGGTAAAACTGTGCTGCCACAGTGCTAAACCACTGCGCCACCGTGCAGCCCACCCACCGTGCAGCCCACAGCCCAAATCAACCCTCCGTCCACCATACGACGGACCATTCAGAGTGCTGGAACCTGGTGATAAGCATTTTGTGCTTGATTTAGGGGACAGAAAAGAAACAGTCAGCATTGACAGACTTAAACCTGCCTTCTTGTTGAGAGACGAACCTGCACGGGTGGCGAGAGCACCTCGGCGGGGTAGACCCCCCAAGAAAAAAAACTCAGCCCCCCTGCAGGGAACAAATAACCACTCTCCTCCCCAAGCTGCAGATTCCTTACAGGAGGGTCACACCACGACGCCAAAGCGGACCCACAGCAGATTCGGGAGAAGATTAAAACCCAGACGGCACAGGGACTGATGCAAATTGACCAAGAGTTGTTAACTATGTTATCAGATTGTGCCGTGACAGTTTTAAGGCTGATTTGTGATATTACTACACTGTTATGGTTACCACTGAATTCTCTACAGGAGCATGACTGCTGGAAAGATTTTTCCTCGTTTTCCCTGTCAAGAGGTTTAACAGTATAATATGTCATAGAGATTATCTTAAACTGTAAACTTAATTTGATTGTCCTTTTCTTAGTCGTTTTGGGGGGGGGCTGTGGCTTATATTAATCGTATATTCCATACCTACATATGTATAGACATATTAGAATGTTTCGTGATTACATATGTGGAATGACCTCACGCCTATGAACAGGACAAGAGGTCTCAACCGCCAGCGAGGATCAAAGAGCAGACAGAGTCGCAACGGTGGAGACCGAATCGATCTTCCTGACCACCCAGGGTCAGGTGGAGGAGACGGAGGACAATGGAGGGGGGATTATGTTAATGCGGGATGTCAGCTTTGATATGCAATGTCTTTTGTTGTGTGTGGGTATAAGTATGAAGGTCTGACTGCGCTCGACCTCTTATTCTGCTTCTGCACCGAGATGAGACATGTTAGGGAGGTGAAGCTGATATTAAACTTTGATTTATAAAGTCACATTGCTTCTTCATTTCTAACTCCCTACACAAGGGTTTTTTTTCAACAACTGTTTGATCTCATAGCAACACACAGTGAAGGAGTCCTAATTTGTGGAGGAGACCTAAATGCTGTCATGGATCATGAAGTTGACACAACAAGTGTTAAGAAGACAAAAAAACATGTAACAAAGTTCATAAAAACCTCACTGGCAGAAATGGGTATGGTAGACATATGGAGGGACCTGCACCCACTCGAAAAATACTATACACATTATTCAGCAGTCCATAAAGTACACTCTAGAATAGATTACTTCCTTATGAATGAAGATGACAGACACAGGGTGAGAAATTGTCGGATTGGAGGGGCAGAAATATCAGATCATAATCCTATATACATGGAAATATACTTAACCATTGAAAACGACAAACAACATGGAAACTTAATGTAGGACTATTAAATGATGAGAAAATGAAAGAAAGAATAAAGGTAAACATAAATGAGTATATCAAGGAGAATGATAATGACGAAGTGGACCTAACAATACTATGGGATGCACTAAAAGCCGTGTTAAGAGGTAAATTAATTGTTGAATCAGGAAAAGCAAAAAAGTCTAAAATGGAATCATATGAACAAAGATGTGAGAGACTGAGGGAATCAGAACGTAAACATCAAAACACAAATGACCCAAAAATATATCAAGAAATTAAGGAAGAAAAAATAAAGATAAAAGAAATACAAATAGATGAAACTGAAAGGAAAAATAGATATTTAAAACAAAAATATTATGAAACGGGGCCAAAGGCCACAAAACTGCTGGCAAAACGGTTAAGAAAACAACAGTGAATAATGTATATTGTGGAGATGTGTGGAAAGACGAGGCTGAGTTTATTACTCAAGATCAGTTTTATTCACCATCACATTCTCCAACATCCAAAAACAGAAAAGAGGAAGGCATGCCCCCACCTCTGTCCCTTTTATACCCCAGGACATCAAAGCAAACAGTCGCATTGTCTTTACATCCCAAATCACAATGCACCCCCCTTCAGGTCTTCTGTCTCCACCTGAAGTCCTGGTGGTCAGGAAATCCCTCACGGCCATCTCTCTGCATACAAAAGGCCAGACTTCACATCCTCCTGCTACCCCTAGGAGGTTCAGATCTTTTGTTCCTCTGAGACGTGCAGTAAACAATAAGCATACAGTAATAAGCATGTGAAGCATATGGAATCCACATATGTGCACCACATGACCCCCCCAAACATCTAAGATGGAACAACATAACCACAGATTGCATGTCATAATAAAATCACTACATATCAGTCCAAGTGCCGCTTAGGTCTCAACCTTCTCCCGTACCTGCTGTAAGCAGGCTGTACCACTTCCACGGCGTCTTCCAGCTGTGGATCTGCTGCCTGGGGATGAGAACTGTTAGTCAACCTCTGTGGGTGTTCTGGGGAATGCTCTCTAGGGGGTCTGCCGCGCCGAGGAACCTTCGCCAACTGCACAACTTCGTCAGCTACCACAAAAGCGGGTTTGAGCCTGTTAATGCCAATACTTTCTTTTCTGCCCTCCAAATCTAGCAAAAAATGCTTATCCCCTGTTTCCAGCACTCTATATGGTCCGTCATAAGGTGGGCGTAAAGGCGGACGATGGGCATCATGTCTGACAAAAACAAACTCCGCATTTTTTAAAGCCTTAGGCATAAAAACACGCGGAAAACTGTGGTGAACGGGGCCAGGTAGCGTGCTCGGGCCCGTGCTATTCTGTAACCGCTGAGCCGGGGAGCACTCTGGCACTGGATTATCTGGGAGAAATTCCCCGGGCAGCCGAAGTGGCTGTGCGAAAACTAGCTCAGCTGGGGAGGCTTCTAAATCCTCTTTAGGTGCAGAACGCAACCCCAATAAAACCCATGGTAGCTTGTCCACCCAATTTGTATCCGTAAGCGATGCTCTGAGAGCCGCCTTCAATGACCTGTGAAAACGTTCGCATAACCCGTTAGCCTGCGGGTTGTACGCGGTTGTGCGGTGGATCGTTGCCCCCAGGCTGCTGGCCATCGCTGACCAAAATTCGGAAACAAATTGCGGGTCTCTGTCGGACGTAATGTCCGATGGGACTCCAAAACGCGCTACCCATGCTGTTAAAAATGCGCGCGCCACCTCCTCGGCTGTGGTTGACGACAGCGGGACCACTTCCGGCCAGTGCGTGGTGCGGTCAACCATTGTCAGAAGATGTGTGCACCCTTCTGAGGGCGGGAGGGGGCTTACGAGGTCCACATGGACATGGTCAAACCTTTTAGCTGGGATGTGAAACAGCTCCAAGGGAGCTCTGGTGTATCTATGAACCTTGGCCCGCTGGCAGGCCGTGCAGGCTGCCGCCCACTCTCTAACTTGCTTGCACAGGCTCGGCCATACAAATTTCTCTCCTACCATTTTGACTGACCCGCGCACTCCCGGGTGCGCCAGAGAATGGATCGAGTCAAAAACGCGGTGGCGCCACGCGGCTGGAACCACCGGACGCGGCCGCCCAGTGGAGACATCGCAGATTAGGGGGGGCATACCGTCTTGCAACACCCTGCTCTCCAGCCTTAACCCTGTTGGTCCAGACTGGAGCGTGCGCACATCCGCGTCGCTACCCTGCTCCGCGGCCATGGCTGCATAATCTATCCCTACGCGGACCGGGGCCGCGAGCACTTCCATGTCGCTAACCTGCTCCGCGGCCATGGCTGCAGGATCTACCTCCGCGCGGGATAGAGCCCCCACGGCGCGCGAGAGGCAATCCGCCACTACATTAAGTTTACCTGCCACATGCTGGATATCGGTAGTAAACTCCAATATCACGGCCAGCTGTCTCTGCTGCCGGCCCGACCAAGGTTCTGAAATCTTTGCCATCGCGAAAGTCAGCGGCTTGTGGTCAACGAACACGGTGAAACGGCGTCCTTCCAGCCAGAACTGGAAGTGGCGAATGGCCAAGTGGAGAGCTAACAACTCCCTGTCGAATGCGCTGTATTTTCGTTTGCTGTCGCGCAGGGTCTTACTGAAAAAGGCTAGCGGTTGCCAGGCTCCAGCTACATACTGTTCCACGACCGCCCCTATGGCCACATCTGACGCGTCAGTAGTGAGCGCCATGCAGGCCGCTGGGACTGGATGTGCTAACAACGCAGCGTTTGCCAGGGCTGTTTTGACTTCAGAAAATGCGCGTTCTCGCTCCGAAGACCATTTGACTTTATTTGTGGGTTTTTGTTTTTTTAGTGCAGCATACAATGGTTGCATGAGCTGCGCTGTGCGGGGGAGGAAACGGTTATAAAAATTTACCATTCCCAAAAACTCCTGTAACGCTTTGACCGTTTGTGGCTGGGGAAAATTTGTTACTGCGCGTACTTTGTCAGGCAGAGGGACCGCTCCCTCTGGGGAGACGCGATGGCCCAAAAAATCAATCTGCGTCACCCCGAACTGACACTTTGCCGGGTTAATTATTAACCCGTGCTCTGCCAACCTCCGGAAAACTGCCGTGAGTTGGTTTTCGTGTTCGTCTTCGGACGCGCTGGCTACCAATATGTCGTCCAAGTAGACGAACACGAAAGGGAGATTGGGCAAAACCGCGTCCATCATGTGTTGGAACGTCTGCACCGCGCCTTTAAGCCCAAACGGCATGCGCAAAAACTCGAAAAGCCCGAAAGGAGTTAATACCGCTGTTTTGGGTATGTCCTCAGCGCGCACTGGGACCTGGTGGTAACCGCGTACCAAGTCTATTTTAGAAAAAACACGCGCCCCGGCCAAATGAACTGAAAAATCTTGGATGTGTGGGATCGGGTAGCGGTCGTGCGCTGTAGCGTTGTTCAGCCTGCGGAAATCACCGCAAGGCCGCCACGAGCCATCAGCTTTCGGGACCATGTGAAGCGGTGAAGCCCATGGACTCTTCGAACGCCTAATGATGCCCAACCTCTCCAGGTTGGCGAACTCCTCGCGCGCTATGGCCAGTTTAGCTGAATCCAAGCGCCGAGCTTTTGTGAAAACGGGCGGTCCGGTGGTAGTGATAAAATGTTCCACCCCGTGTTTAGCCACTGCCGCCGAAAATGTTGGGACCGTGAGTGCTGGGAACTGAGTGAGGAGTGTGTGGAACTTACCACCTGCAGCTGTGACGCTGGCTTGTGCTGTTGGCGGGGCCACTCAAGCTGTACAGGGGATAGAAGAAAAAGAGAGTGCATTAACCAGGCGTCTGTTAGCAAGATCGACCAACAAACTATGTGAGCACAAAAAATCAGCCCCTAACATGTTGAAATTGACTGCCGCTATGACCAAAGTCCACTCGAATGTGCGGCCGTGTAAAGACAGAAGCAGAGTCCTCTCACCGAAGGTTTTAATCACCGAGCCGTTCGCTGCTGACACCCGGGGACCACTGGAAGGCGCCAGTCGGTCAGCGTAGGAAGGTGTGATGAAACTCAGCTGGGAGCCCGTGTCCATGAGGAAATGCCTCCCCGAGTGCGCATCCTTCAAGTAGAGCAGCTTGTTCTCCTCTCCGAGGGCCGCAGCTGCTAACGACCCCCGGTCTTGGCGTTTCCCGAGCGCTTAAAGTGGCACGGTGGAATGTACTTGTGTGCCCTCTCTGCGAAGCGGCGATGGTAGAAGCAAAGGATGTCGTCTGCTCCGTGTTTCCCGGCCCTTGCCGCTGCCGTCGTCGGTGAGTCTGGTGCTGCAGCCTCTGGCCCCCTGCCATCTCCGGACGTTGCGCCTGGCCCCGCTGCCGCAGCCGCAGCCATGCGCCGTTTACTGGCGTCGACGAGTCGCTGCGCCTCCTGGCCCAGCTCGTGGTAGTCTCGTCGACCCACCAGGGTCACTCTCACCTCTGACGGTAGGGTTCTGAGGAAAAGGTGGGTGAAGATGAAGTTATCTTCGGAGTCTCTCAAACTTAACATCTTCCCCATCAGGTCTGCAGGTCTGTCGCCCTCAAATTCAGTCAGCGCCAGGAGCCTCTCTGCTCGCTCCTGCACCGAGGGGGTGAAGTAACGAATGAGTGCAGCCTTCAATGTGCTGTACTTGTCGCTGTTCGGCGGGTGGTTGATCAAGCTCTCCACCCGCTGGGCTGTGTGGTTGTCCAGCTTTGCATCCACATGGTAGAACTTTGTGGTGTCTACCGAAATCCTCCGGAGGTGGAACTGTGTCTCGACTGCGTTAAACCAGGAGCGCGGATTATTCGGCCAGAAGTCCGGTAGTTGGACTGTGGCTGCATTCGTTTGGCTGGCTCCTGGCGAGTCTAGCTCGGGAGATTCGTCTCCGCTCATGATACGTCGTAGGGTCACCAATGTGGAGATGTGTGGAAAGACGAAGCTGAGTTTATTACTCAAGATCAGTTTTATTCACCATCACATTCTCCAACATCCAAAAACAGAAAAGAGGAAAGCATGCCCCCACCTCTGTCCCTTTTATACCCCAGGACATCAAAGCAAACAGTCGCATTGTCTTTACATCCCAAATCACAATGCACCCCCCCTTCAGGTCTTCTGTCTCCACCTGAAGTCCTGGTGGTCAGGAAATCCCTCATGGCCATCTCTCTGCATACAAAAGGCCAGACTTCACATCCTCCCGCTACCCCTAGGAGGTTCAGACCTTTTGTTCCTCTGAGACGTGCAGTAAACAATAAGCATACAGTAATAAGCATGTGAAGCATATGGAACCCACATATGTGCACCACAATATAAGATTAAGGACCCCATCACAAATAAAACCACAGTTACCCCAGAAAACATTGAAGAAATATTCCATAAATTCTATTAAGAACTATACTCGCAACCTAAAGAGACAAATGTTAAGGATATTAAAAAATTTCTATGCACATTGGACTTGCCATCAATAGGAAACCAACAAAATGAAAAGCTAACAGCAGAAATAACAACACAAGAGATTAAAGATGTGATTAAGTCACTAAAAAATGGTAAATCACCAGGTAGTGATGGATACCCCTCTGAGTTTTATAAACTGTTTATAGAAGAACTCACGCCACAGCTCCTAAAGTCATTTAATTGGACATTAAACAACAACAAAATACCTCCATCATGGAACGAAGCCATTATTTCAGTTATTTTAAAGCCAGGGAAAGATAGGGAACAATGCGGAAACTATAGGCCAATCTCTTTATTAAATGTGGATTATAAAATCTATACAACAATTATCTGTAAACGAATAAAGACATTCTTAACGGAATTGATAGAGGATGATCAAACTGGTTTCACAGAGGGATGCCAAACACATGATAATATCAGGAGAACAATACACATAATTAATCAAATACATAAAGAAAAGAAAAGCGCAGTAATAATGAGTTTAGACGCAGAAAAAGCATTTGATAGGGTTAATTGGATGTTCCTATATAATGTGCTGGAACACTTTGGATTTAACGAAAAGTCAGTGCAATGCATAAAGACACTGTATCAAAAACCTGTGGCAAGAATCAAGATAAACGGTAGCTTAACAGACAAAGTAAATATACAAAGATCAACTAGGCAGGGATGCTGCCTATCACCCACCTTGTTTGCTCTGTTCATAGAGCCACTGGCTCAAGCGATGCGGCAAAATAAAAAATTAAAAGATGTAACAATAAAGGGAGCGGAACACAAGATTGGACTATTTGCAGACGATATTATAGTTTACCTTGAACAACCAGATGAATCAATAATGGAAATGATGGACTTGATAGAAAATTTTGGAAAATTATCAGGATACAAGATAAACATAACAAAAACACAAATACTGACATTCCACTATAACCCTTTAAGCCAGATAACTGATAAGATCAAACTAAAGTGGAAACAAAAAGAAATAAAATACCTTGGAGTGAACATACCTAAAGATTTAAGCAAAATCTATAAAGCAAACTATGATAGGTTAGAACAAGAAATAAAAAAAGATATTGATAGATGGTCAATCTTAAATATGGATCTGAATTCAAAAATTAAGACAGTCAAAATCAGCATACAACCTAGACTGCTTTACCTCTTCCAAGCTCTACCAACAGAGATTCCTGGTGCCCAGTTCTCAAAGTGGGACAGGATGATATCGAGATTTGTTTGAGGAGGTAAAAAGCCAAGAGTGAAATATAAAACTCTCCAATTACCAAAAGAGAAAGGAGGCATGGGCCTACCGAGTCTAAAGGAATATTACTACTCAGCACAAATAAGATATATCATATGTTGGTGCGACGGAGGATACAAGGCAAAATGGAAAGAAATGGAAAAGGAAATTGAGGGACTCCCAGTACAAAGCATAATAGGGGATAAGGATGCATATAAGCAAATCAAACAAATAGACCCAATCACTAAATTTACTTTGGAACTGTGGTATAAAATAGTACAAAAGTATAATATAAAGGAGGACATAAAACTATTGAAATGGGTAGCATTTGACAGTCAGTTTGAACTGGCAAAGCAAGATAGGGGATACAAAAATCTGGTGAACAAGGGAATCACAGCATGGGGCAATATGGGGAAAAAAGATTTCGGGAGTTTTGTAAACATGACAAGAAAATTTAAACTAGAAAAATCTGAATTCTTCAGATATCTGCAGATGAGAGATTATTATATGAGGAAGATTAGGCATAACCTCCACACAGATGTGAGCGAGATTATACAATTCATTTTAAGCTTGTATGCAGGAAATAAAATAAGAATTATTTCAAAGCTATATCAGAAACTTACGGCAAACAAGCATTCAAGTAACTATATAAAGGAGAAATGGGAGAAAGAGCTAAATTTAAACATAACAGAAGAAAACTGGCAAGAAATATGGAAAACACAACACACATCAACAAGTTCAAGGACATGGAGGGAATTTGGATGGAAAAACCTGATTCGCTATTTCATCACACCACAGATCCAAAGAAAATATACAAATACCCAATCTATATGCTGGAGGGGCTGTGGGGCTCAAAATGCAGACCACTCACATATGTTTTGGAAATGCTGCAAAATCTCATCATTCTGGAAATCTATACATGTGACAATACAGAGGATATTAGGATATAATATACCATTGAACTGTAACTTGATGTATTTATGTGATCTTAAAAGAGGCAATGTAATACAGGCTGAGGACAGATATTTAGTTAAAATCTTGCTGATTGCATGTAAAAAAACTATCACAAGAAAATGGTGATCAGAAGTTCTTCCTGACCAAGACCAATGGACAGACATTGTTGAGGATATACGTTTAATGGAAAAACGAACGTATCGACAAAGAATGCAAGAAGGACAATATGAAAAAAAATGGTGGAAATGGACACACTACAAAGTGCAACAACGAGACAGAAATTGAAAGAATAACCAAAGACACTGGAAAAACCAGAAGAATTAAGAGATGGAAACTAAAAACTTGATGCTCCAATATTTGTCCCCCCCTTTTTTTTTTCCTTTTGTTTTTCTTCTACTAGCTCCTTTTTTTAAATATAGAAACTGTGATCTGAATGTTACATGTATGATGAAAAATGAATAAAAATCAAAGTTACAAAAAAAAAAAAAAAAAAAACCAAACAAAGTATTTGCCATGACCCATGAATTTGCTTCCAACATCTTTTATTAAAACAAATCGAAGCGAAATCTGACACATGGACAAATTTATCTCAAAATGCACTTTTAACCTCTTTGCATTCTGTTACCCCACCCATGGGACGTTTTAGGGTTAGGGTCACTGGCTAAAATGGTAAGGCTGTGGTGCACATATGTAGTTTCACGGGCTCACATGTGTATGACTGTTCATATGCTCTCATGTATATTCCTGTGTGCTTATTTTGGCTTCACGTCTGAAGAGGAACAAAAGGTCTGGACCTCCTAGGGATAAGAGGAGGATGAGAGAGTTGGCCTTTTGATATGCAAAGAGATGGACATGAATGATTTACTGACCACCCAGGTTGGGGTGGAAGTGAGAGGAACTGCAGGGGGGATGCATTGTGTTTGGGATTTAAAGACAATGGGATTTTGTACTTTGATGTCAGGGGTATAAGACTGGCAGATGTTGGGGGTTTTTCCTTCTTCTGCTTTTGAATGTTGAAAAGTGTGTTGTGAATAAAATGGAACCTGAGAAATAACTCTGCCTCATCCTTTCCACACAATCTCCACACTGGTGACCTTAAGACGTATTATGGCCGGAGACGATTCTCCTGCACCGGACTCATCAGGAGCCAGCCAAGCTAATGCAGCTACCACAGTCCAGCTTCCGGACTTCTGGCAGAACAGTCCACGCTCCTGGTTTAACGCAGTCGAGGCACAGTTCCATCTTCGGAAGGTTTCGGCAGATGCCACGAAGTTCTACCATGTAGTTGCAAAGCTGGACAACCACACAGCCCAGCGTGTAGAGAGCCTGATCAACCACCCGCCAGACGACGACAAGTACGGCACTTTGAAGGCTGCTCTCATCCGTTTTTTCACCCCCTCGCTGGGAGAGCAAGCAGAGAAGGTCCTGGCGTTGACTGAGTGTGAGGTCGACAGACCTGCAGACCTGATGGCGAAGATGCTGAGTTTGAGAGACGCTGAAGATGATGGCTTTATTTTCGCCCACCTTTTCCTCAGGACACTACCGCCAGCGGTGAGAGTTACCCTGGCCAGTTCACAGCTGCTGGCCCACTGAGACTACCACGAGCTGGGCCAGGAGGCGCAACGACTCGTCGACGCCCATAGACGACACATGGCCATGACCGCAGCAGCGGAGCTGGGCACAACATCCGGAGATGGCAGGGTGCCAGAGGCTGCAGCACCAGACTCACCGACGACGGCAGCGACGGGGGCCAGGAGGCGCGGAGCGGACGACGTCCTTTGCTTTTACCATCGCCGTTTCGCCGAGAGGGCACGCAAGTGCATTCCACCGTGCCAATTCAAGCGCTCGGGAAACGCCAAGACCAGGAGTCGGTAGCAGCTGCGGCTCTCGGTGAGGAGAACAAGCTGCTCTACTTGAGGGACGCGCGATCGGGGAGGCACTTCCTTGTGGACACAGGCTCCCAGCTGAGTTTCATCACACCTTCCTACGCTGACCGGCTGGCGTCTTCCAGTGGCCCTGTGGTGTCAGCAGCGAACGGCTCGGCGATTAAGACCTTCGGGGAGAAGACCCTGTTTCTGTCGTTACACGGCCGCACATTTGAGTGGACTTTCGTCATAGCGGCAGTCAATTTCAACATGTTAGGTGCTGATTTTTTGTGCTCACATGGTTTGTTGGTCGATCTTGCTAACAGACGCCTGGTTAATGCACTCTCTTTTTCTTCTATTCCCTGTACAGCGCGAGTGGCCCCGCCAACAGCACAAGCCAACATCACAGCTGCAGGTGGTAAGTTCCACACACTCCTCACTCAGTTTCCAGCACTCACGGTGCCAACGTTTTCGGCGACCGTGGCTAAACACGGGGTGGAGCATTTTATTACTACCACCGGACCGCCCGTTTTTGCAAAAGCTCGGCGCTTGGATTCAGCTAAACTGGCCATAGCGCACGAGGAGTTCGCCAACCTGGAAAAATTGGGCATCATCCGACGTTCAAAGAGCCCTTGGGCTTCACCGCTTCACATGGTCCCTAAAACTGATGGCTCGTGGCGGCCGTGCGGTGATTTTCGCAGGCTGAACAATGCTACAGCACACGACCGCTACCCAGTCCCACATATCCAAGATTTTTCAGTTCATTTGGCGGGGACGCGCATTTTTTCTAAGATAGACCTGGTACGTGGTTATCATCAGGTCCCAGTGCGCGCTGAGGACATACCCAAAACAGCAGTAATAACTCCTTTCGGGCTTTTTGAGTTTTTGCGCATGCCGTTTGGGCTTAAAGGCGCAGCGCAGACTTTCCAACGCATGATGGACACGGTGTTGCACGATCTCCCTTTCATGTTCGTCTACCTGGACGACATTTTGGTCGCCAGTGCATCCGAAGATGAACACGAAAACCACCACATGGCAGTTTTCTGGAGTTTGGCGGAGCACGGGCTAATAATCAACCCAGCGAAGTGTCAGTTCGGGGTGGCGCAGATTGATTTTTTGGGGCATCGCGTCTCTCCCGAAGGAGCAGTTCCTCTGCCTGACAAGGTGCGCGCGGTGGCAAATTTTCCCCACCCACAAACGGTCAAAGCGTTACAGGAGTTTTTGGGAATGGTGAATTTTTATAACTGTTTCCTCCCCCGCGCGGCGCAGCTCATGCAACCATTGTACGCTGTGCTTAAAAAACAAAAACCCGCAAATAAAATCGAATGGTCTCCCGAGCGGGAGCGCACATTCTCTGAAGTCAAAACAGCCTTGGCAAACGCTGCGTTGTTAGCGCATCCAGTCCCAACGGCCCGCATGGCGCTCACTACTGACGCGTCAGATGTGGCCATAGGAGCGGTTGTTGAACAGTATGTGGCTGGAGCCTGGCAGCCGCTCGCGTTTTTCAGCAAGACTTTGCGCGATAGTGAGCAAAAATACAGCACATTCGACAGGGAGTTGTTAGCTCTCCATTTGGCTATTCGTCACTTCCAGTTTTGGCTGGAGGGACGCCGTTTCACCGCGTTCGTTGACCACAAGCCGCTGACTTTTGCGATGGCCAAGATTTCGGAACCTTGGTCGGGCCGGCAGCAGAGACAGCTGGCCGCAATTTCGGAGTTTACTACCAATATCCAGCATGTAGCGGGTAAACTTAACGTAGTGGCGGACTGCCTCTCGCGTGCCGTGGCTGCTCCAGCCCGCGTAGAGGTAGATTTCGCAGCTGTTGCCGCGGACCAGTGTAGCAGCGCAGAAGCGCGCACGGCCCCAGTCCGCATAGGGATAGATTACACAGCCACGGCCGCGGAGCAGGGCGGCGACGCGGACGTGCGCACGCTCCAGTCTGGACCAACAGGGTTAAGGCTGGAGGACAGGGTGCTGCAAGACGGTATGCCCCCCCAATCTGCGATGTTTCCACCGGGCGACCCCGTCCGGTGGTTCCGGCCTCGTGGCGCCGCCGCGTTTTCGACTCGATCCATTCGCTGGCGCACCCGGGAGTGTGCGCTTCGGTCAAAATGGTAGGGGAGAAATTTGTATGGCCGGGCCTGCACAAGCAAGTTAGAGAGTGGGCGGCAGCCTGCATGGCCTGTCAGCGGGCCAAAGTGCATAGACACACGAGAGCTCCTTTGGAGCCGTTTCATATTCCAGCTAAAAGGTTTGATCATGTCCATGTGGACCTCGTAGGCCCCCTACCGCCCTTGCAAGGGTGCACACATCTTCTGACAATGGTTGACCGCACCACGCGCTGGCCAGAAGTGGTTCCCCTGTCATCAACCACAGCCGAGGAGGTGGCGCGCGCTTTTTTAACTGCATGGGTAGCGCGTTTTGGAGTTCCGTCGGATATTACGTCCGACAGAGGCCCACAATTTGTTTCCGAACTTTGGTCAGCGATGGCCCGCAGCCTGGGGGCAACGATCCACCGCATGACCGTGTATCACCCGCAGGCTAACGGGTTATGCGAACGTTTTCACAGGTCGCTGAAGGCGGCTCTCAGAGCGTCGCTTACGGATGCAAATTGGGTTGACAAACTACCCTGGGTTCTATTGGGGTTGTGTTCTGCACCTAAAGAGGATTTAGACGCCTCCCCAGCGGAGCTAGTGTTCGCACAGCCACTTCGGCTGCCTGGAGAATTTCTCCCAGACAACCCAGCGCCAGAGTTCTCCTTGGCTCAGTGGTTGCAGAATAGCATGGGCCCGAGTGTCCTACCAGGCCCCGTTCACCACAGTTTTCCGCGTATTTTTGTGCCTAAAGCTTTAAAAAATGCGGAGTTTGTTTTTGTCAGACATGATGCCCACCGCACAGCTCTGCGACCGCCTTACGATGGACCATTTAGAGTGCTAGAAACAGGTGATAAGCATTTTTTGCTAGATTTGGGGGGCAGAAAGGAGATGATTGGCATAGACAGACTCAAACCTCCTTTTGTGATGGCTGACGAAACTGTGCAGTTGGCGAGGGCCCCGCGACGGGGTAGACCCCCTAGGGAGCATTCCCCAGTACACCCACAGAGATTGACTAACAGTTTTAATCCCCAGACAGCAGCTCCACAGCAGGAGGACGCCGCGGAAGGGGTTAAGCCCGCCTGCAGCAGATACGGCAGACGGTTGAGACCAAGACACCATGTGGACTGATGTATGGCGATTTTATTATGACATGCAATCTGTGTTAGTTTGTTCCGTCTTAGACGTTTTTTTGGGGGGGGTTATATGTGGTGCACATATGTAGTTTCACGGGCTCACATGTGTATGACTGTTCATATGCTCTCATGTATATTCCTGTGTGCTTATTTTGGCTTCACGTCTGAAGAGGAACAAAAGGTCTGGACCTCCTAGGGATAAGAGGAGGATGAGAGAGCTGGCCTTTTGATATGCAAAGAGATGGACATGAATGATTTACTGACCACCCAGGTTGGGGTGGAAGTGAGAGGAACTGCAGGGGGGATGCATTGTGTTTGGGATTTAAAGACAATGGGATTTTGTACTTTGATGTCAGGGGTATAAGACTGGCAGATGTTGGAGGTTTTTCCTTCTTCTGCTTTTGAATGTTGGAGAGTGTGTTGTGAATAAAATGGAACCTGAGAAATAACTCTGCCTCATCCTTTCCACACAATCTCCACAAGGGATTTAAATCTAGAGCCGTAAATCACATATGCGTCTCTTAGTATATTACCAATTTTCTTCAAAGTTTTAGAAAAAAAAATGTTGCTGCACAATTATTGAAATATATGGAGTCTAATAATTATTTAAATCCTCTCTATGGCTTCTGACCAAATTATTCAGCTGAGAGTGCTAATGCCTACTTGATTGATCAAATTAAAACCAAAAAAAAATCAATAGATCAAGGTCAGGTTGTGGGAGCTGTTTTAATGGACCTAAAAAAATAATCTTTTGATGCAGTGAATCACTGCATTGTAGTTACAAAAAATTATTTAGTTTAATAATAACATAATAACAATTTAGTTTATTTAATTAATTTTTCTAATCCGGCTATGCAATGTTTTCTTCTTATCTGTGTGACAGACAACAATGTGTAATGATGAATAATGAAAGATCTTCTTTCTCAGCCTCTTAAAATTTTAGTTTTCCACCCACAGAAGATTTCACATTGGCTGGAAATTGGCAGGAATGCTATGTTAAGAACTGTCATCCTTTCATGGACATTCTTTCAGAAGACCACAGCTGTCTACAGACAGGCTGGTATTGATTAACTTGCTTTCACACATTATTTTATTAAGCTCATGTTTTAGCTGCTTTTAGCTCTATATTAATTTTTAAACAAAAATAATATCAATGAATTCTTTGTTCAATTTTAAACAAAACATAATATAAAATTTTATAATACAGGAGAACACTAAATGTATTTGTTGACTCCAAATAAATAGGTCTAAAATTCTAAAATCTACAACTAAAATCCTAAAAATGTTTTACAGGAAAACACAAACTAAATTGTATTGCATTTAAAAAAAAGATTAATATCTAACAAACTAAATTTCACAAAAAGTCCACCTCTATGCAGTATTTCCAGTGCAGAAAAAACTGTTTCAAACTAAGACCAAAAAAAAAAAAAAAAAATGGACACAAAATATAATTTCAGGATGCAAAACATAATTCCACATGACAGAATTTCTCCAACATTTTTTCTTATCTCAACAGTAAACTCTGTTGCAGCATGGATGGAGCTGTAACTCCATGATTACAGGGAGAGGGGAGGTGGAACTTTTCATGTTCAGCAACACATGGAGCTTTTACTGAGCTTTTACATGACATTTGAGGCTACAAAAAGGGCCTCCATAACTAGTGACCTCACCCCTGCATCCCAGCATGGACTAGTCTCAGTAAAATATGAGGGACAAAATAGTGATATGATAAAATATCATCATAAACATGATCACATCCCTGTTTAAAAGATGCATAACTGGGAATAATTTCATAGCAAAGCTTCTCCGAGTTCCGAGATATGAGCAAGGGAGTGAGAGAGGGATCGAACAAGAGAGTAAACGATTTGGTGTTGGATTCCTGCACCTTATTATGAAGTGTGGATATAGCTAGTCGTAGCACCTAACACCGACACAAAGAAGCGACTCTGTCCCCGGTGATTGGGGCTCGCCGGAGGAACTAACCGAGGCAACAGTTGGACGGGAGCCGGATCAGAGTTCAAGTACAGCGGTGGTAGGAGACGGAGACCAGTGGAGGACCACCGGGTCCCCAGCCAGATAAGAGCCAGAATCAGAGCCCAGTTACAGAGGCGGGGCTCGGCGGAGGAACTACTGAGGAAGACAGCGGTAGGTGGTGGGGCTCAGCGGAGGAACTACCGGAACCCCAGCTGGACAGGAGCAGGATCGGAGCTCAACTACAGCGGTGGTGGGCGGTGGGACTCGATGGAGGAGCTGCCGGTACCCCGGCTGGACAGGAGCTCAACTGCAGTGGGACTAGCAGCGGAGGGGGCTAGCTGAGGCCCAGCTGGATTCGAGGTCAGTCGGATCAGATACCGGCGACACCAGCAGAGATTGTTTTACTATCAACAGGTCAGTAAAAATGCCACCAAAAAAGGAGGAAATGGAAGAGATCAAAAAAATCTCTGAACTTCATGTCAAAAGAACTGACCGAAGTGGCTAGTCAGCAGGCTAAACTATTAGAGCTAATGGAAGAAGTCCGAGAATTAAAATTAACAATTAAGGAAAAAAACAAAAAAATTGCAGACTTGGAGTGACGCGTCGAGGATCTTGAACAATATTCTCGTATGGATGATCTAATTATAAGTGGACTAGACATTAAATAGCAATCATATGCTCATGCAACAGCAGGAATGAGAGGTGAGGAGGCTCCCCTGAGGGAATCAGTCTCCCTGGAAAACCAGGTGCTTCAGTTCCTTGACAGTAGAAATATAAAGGTTGAAGCAAATGCAATTTCAGCCTGTCATGCTTTACCCAGAAAGGATAATAAAACAAAGAAATCAATTGTGATGCATTTTGTGAACAGAAGGATAAAGAATGACATACTGAGGCAGGCCAGAAAGCTACGGGGAACAGAAGTTTATCTAAATGAACATCTAACAAAAACTAATGCTGAAATAGCACGGCAAGCACGGATGCTGAAAAGACAAAATAAGATACAGGCAACATGGACAAGAAATTGTAGAGTTTGGATCAAACTAAATGGAACACCTGAGGAAGCAAAGAGTATAATAATCAGAGATCTTATTGACTTAAATAAATATAGATGAACACTGATTAAGAAAATTAAGAGACTATGATAATCCATATCCACACACACGGCAAGAATAGTTCTTTTGATATACCATGTCAATGTCCTTTAAAAAAAAAAACTAAACAAAACAAACAAAAAAACTTATGACTGACTTGAGCAGACATCAATTATCCCCATTTGGAGGAAGTCATTTGACACAGAGTGAGGAAATTCAAACTCTGAAAATATGCCATTATGCTGAACATAAACTACAAGAGATGGAGAAGGATATTGATCCTGATAACCACTTTTTCAATAGTATTCATAATCATTGTGAATATTACACTGAAAAGCAATTCAAAAGTCAAGTGCAACTAGATGGTAAACTATCAATAATACACTTCAACAGCAGAAGTCTTAACAAAAACTTTCCACAGATTCAGGACTATTTAAAACGGCTAGACAGAAAATTTACAGCTATCATAGTCTCTGAAACTTGGCTTAATGAAGGGCAGGCTCCCCTGATGACAATAGAGGGATATCAGAAGTTTCATATTAACAGATCTCAAAAAAAGGGTGGTGGTGTTGCACTGTATATTGATGACCTGTATAGGTGTAAGCTTGTAAATGGAATGTCCTTTGCACTACCAGGGATTTTGGAATGTGTTACTATTGAGATTGACCAAGATAAAACAAAAAATCTAATTATAAGTTGTATATATAGAATGCCAGGAACTTGCATTGAGACATTCAGAGATAAATTAGTCGAGTTGTACAATAATATTACTAGTAAGAAAATGGTAGTAATTTGTGGAGATTTCAATATTGATTTACTAAATCCCTATCAACAAAATGTAATTACAGAGTTCATGAATTCTATGTACAGTATGAGTCTATATCCCATAATAACACATCCCAGTAGAATCACAGTTCACACTGCTACACTTATTGACAACCTGTTTATTAATATTATTGATAAGAAAATAGAAAGTGGATTATTGATAAATGATATAAGTGACCATTTGCAACCTTTGCACTTATCCATGGCCACACGGGGGCCAATACAGAAAAAATTTTAAAATCATTCAGATACAAATCACAAAATGCAATCAGTTCTTTTAAAGAAGACTTGCTGAAGCAAGACTGGACAAAAGTCTAAGTATCAGATGTAAATGAAGCCTATGACGCATTTATGAACATTGTAACCACTCTTTATGAAAAAAATTGTCCATTAGTAAAGAAAAAGCTTAAACATAAATTTGTCGATAAGCCATGGTTAACCAAAGGATTACAAAAGGCGTGTAAAAAGAAAAAATTATTATATAAAGCTTTCCTAAAGAAAAGGACAAAAGAAGCAGAGCAGCGGTATAAAACATACAAAAATAAGTTAACATATATAATAAGATGTAGTAAAAGAGACTATTACAGTAAAGAACTGGAGAAAAACAGAGACAATATTAAAAATATATGGACAATACTTAACAATATTCTTGGAAATAAAAACAGAAATACAAGCTACCCAACCAATTTTTCAAAAAATAATAAAACGACTCAGAGTGTGAATGCAGTTTCACCTGCAGATGAATTTAATAACTTTTTTGTTAACATTGGTCCAAATTTGGCTCGAGAAATACCCATTACGGCACCTGCAGGTGATACAATAAGCAAAAACACTGCTATAAAAGACTCCATTTACATAAAGAACACAGACGAGAGAGAGGTCATTGAAATTGTTAAATCCTTTAAAAGTAAAACATCTACGGACTGTGATGGTATTGACATGCTCTTAGTCAGAACTATTATTGAATGCTTAGTGAAACCACTGACGTATATCTGTAACCTGTCTCTCCAAACAGGTATATTTCCCAATGCAATGAAAATAGCTGAAGTAATTCCGATATACAAGACGGGTGACAGAGGGGAATTCTCAAACTATAGACCAATTTCACTATTGCCGCAATTTTCCAAGATACTTGAAAAAATATTCTATGAGAGAATTGACAACTTCATACTGAAGAATAATTTATTGTGTGAGCAGCAATATGGGTTCAGACACAAGAGGACAACTGCATTTGCTCTAATGGAATTTATAGAGAAAATATCAACTGCCGTTGAAAATAAAGAGTATTCAGTTGGGGTATTCCTGGATCTTAAAAAAGCATTTGATACAGTGGATCATAATTTATTATTAAAGAAACTACAAAATTGTGGTATTAGGGGGGTAGCACTGTCCTGGTTATGTAGTTACTTAAAGAATAGATATCAGTATGTATGTGTTGGTAACAAAAACTCACAGTTACTGAAGGTTACTTGTGGAGTCCCACAGGGTTCAGTTTTGGGGCCATTGTTATTACCTCCGCCAAGGAGGTTATGTTTTCATCGGCGTTGGGTTGTCTGTCTGTCTGTTTGTCTGTCTGTTTGTTAGCAAGATAACTCAAAAAGTTATGGACGGATTTTCATGAAATTTTCACAGATTGTCAGAAATGGGGTATCCTACAGATGATTAGATTTTGGTGGTGATCCGGATCACCGTCCAGAAGAAAACCGCCATTACGGAAAATGACATTTTCGTCAATAACTACTGAACCACTAATCCTATCATTGTGAATCCAATTGCTAGTCATATGCTTTCATGGTCAAGGAATCTGAAAACGTACACACAAACACTGTATGGGGGGAACTGTGGCGCTAAACCGTCATTACTGACATAATGCACGGCTCATGAGATGCACACACACAGGCTCAGAGTAGCTCAAATAGCTTTATTGACAACAGGAGTGTATGAATGTGTGTCTGCGAGATGTGAATGTGTTGGTGGCAGCGTCTGCTTCGGGCACAGAGGCAGGAGACCGTACAGCTAGACAACCCTATGGGAAAAGCACAGGGAGAAGGGTGACGGGCACACACCAACACAGGGGATATATAAGTAAGAGAGGAGCTTACTTGGAAAGGGCGGATGACTGGCACAGCAAGGAACGAGGTCCGGTAGACAGCCACCTGGAGAGCCCGGTGCAGCAGCGAGGAACAGGCGATGGAGAGGAATAGTCCGCCGCCGGGAAATCCACCTGTGCACAGGGGAGCAGACTTGGAGAAGAGAAAGGTAAGATCTTCTTACCGCAATGTTTGCTGAGAATGAGACAGGACTCACAGCAATGCGTAGTGAAGTCTGACGGCTTCAGGCCGAAGCCCAGGGTGAGGCGGCTTAAATCCCTCGCCGCTGATGATGTGCAGGTGTGCGTGCAGGTGGCGCCGCTGATGAGCGGCGCGGTGTGACAGTACTCCCCCCTCTAGCAGCGCCTCCTGGCGATGGCTTCTCTGGGTGCGCTCGGTGGAATTCAGCGATGAGCGATGGGTCTAACACAAACGACGAGGGTACCCACTGCCGATGTTCAGGCCCATAGCCCTCCCAGTCCACCAAGTACTGCAACCCACGACCCCGGCGCCGGGAGTCCAGGATGGAGGAGACGGGCCAGGCCGGATGGCCACCAATCATCTGGGGCGCGGGTTGCGCAGCAGGAGGAGGGCAAAGGGGGTCGGAGACTGCCAGCTTCACCTTGGACACGTGGAAGGTGGGGTGGATGCGGAGGGAGGGGGAGAATAGCTACACGCACAGCCACCGGGTTGATGATCCTGGTGATGGGGTATGGGCCCATAAAACGCTGTGCCAGCTTCCTCCTCTCGCCCTTTAAAATCACGTCCTGGGTCGACACGTAGACTTGCTGACCAACTCTGTACGCCGGGGCAGGTCTTCTGTGCCGGTCCGCCACGGCTCTGTTGCGCTCCGCCGTGCGTAAAAGTGCATTGCGCGCTGACGCCCAGATGGGGCGGAACTGCCCAAGATGCGCCCGTACTGAGGGGACAGTTACCTCACTCTCCTGCGTCGGGAGCAGCGGGGGGTCGTAACCCAGGGATGCCTTAAAGGGGGACATCCCAGTAGCAGAAGAGCGAGCGGTGTTATGGGCGTATTCAACCCAGGCGAGGTGGTTACTCCAGGACGTTGGTTTGGACGCCGTGACACAGCGGAGCGCAGCCTCCAGCTCCTGGTTGGTCCGCTCACACTGCCCGTTGGTTTGGGGGTGATGGCCGGAGGAGAGGCTCACCTTGGCTCCCAGGGCGTTGCAGAACGACCTCCAAACCTCTGAAGCAAATTGGGGCCCCCGGTCCGAGACCACGTCCACCGGAATCCCATGCAGCCTGACCACGTGCTGGATTAGGAGGTCCGCCATCTCCAGGGCAGTTGGGAGACCTCGTAGGGGGACGAAGTGTGCCGCCTTGGAGAAGCGGTCCACGACGGTCAGGATGGTGTCGTAGGTGTTTGAGACTGGGAGTCCGGTGACGAAATCCAGGGCGATATGCGACCAGGGCCTGCCAGGGACGGGCAGAGGCTGGAGCAAACCCGGTGGAGGGGCATTACCTGATTTGTTGGTGGCACACACTGGACAGGCCCGGGCGTAGCGGGCAGCGTCCCTCCGCAGGCCCGGCCACCAGAAGGACCGCTGGAGGAGGTCAATCATCCGGGAGGAGCCAGGGTGACAGGTGAGCTTGGATGTGTGCAACCAGTGGATGACCTCCCCCTGAACCGTGGATGGCACGAACAGCCTCCCCTCCGGTCCGCCGCCAGGGTCAGGTTCCACTTCCTGCGCCTTCCGGATCTTGCTCTCAATGTCCCAGGTGACGGCTCCCACGATGCACAACCTGGGTAGGATGGTGTGGACCGTGTCCTCCGACTCCTCAGGGGCGAATTGCCTAGAGAGGGCGTCGGGCAGGCCGTTCTTGGAGCCAGGCCTGAAGGTGATGGTGAATTGGAACCTGGCAAAGAACAAGGACCAGCTCGCCTGGCGGGCGTTCAGGCGCTTGGCAGATCTTAGGTACTCCAAGTTCTTGTGGTCCGTCAGGACCACGAACGGCAGGTTCGCCCCCTTTAGCCAGTGACGCCACTCCTGTAGCGCGAGCTTGATGGCGAGGAGCTCTCTGTCCCCCACGTCGTAATTCCGTTCCGCTGGGGACAAGCGCCGGGAGAAGAAGGCGCAGGGCCGCTTGACTCCGTCATCTAGCGACCGCTGGGATAGTACCGCCTCCACTCCTGTGTCCGAAGCGTCCACTTCCACGATGCACTGCAGCACAGGGTTGACTTGGCTAAGGACCCGGGAGGAGGAGAACTCCGCCTTCAGCGCCTGAAAGGCAGCCGCGGCCTCTTCGGTCCACCGGAACGGGACCTTAGGGGACGTGAGGCGGGTCAGCGGGCCGACGATGGTGCCAAAGTTTGGGACGAAGCGGCGATAGAAATTTGCAAACCCGACAAACTGCTGCACCTGTTTTCTTGATGCAGGTGTGGGCCATTCCACCACCGCCTTCACCTTCTCTGGGTCCGGAAGCACCTGGTCGTGGGAGATGATGAACCCAAGGAAGGACGTTGTCTTCGCGTAGAACTCACACTTTTCGGCCTTCACATACAACCGGTTCTCCAGCAGTCTTTGGAGGACCCGCCTCACGTGGACCTGGTGCTCGTCCCTGGATTTGGAGAAGATGAGAATGTCATCCAGGTAGACGAACACAAAAAGGCCAATGAAATCCCGGAGGACGTCGTTGATAAGGCGCTGAAAGACGGCTGGAGCGTTGGTCAACCCGAACGGCATCACCAGGTACTCGAAGTGGCCGTTCGGGGTACGGAAGGCTGTCTTCCACTCATCTCCCTCCCGGATCCGGACGAGGTGGTATGCGCTGCGTAGATCCAGCTTGGTGAACCAAGTCGCCCCCTGGAGGGAGTGGAAGGCGGTGTCCATGAGGGGCAGGGTGTAGCGATCCTTCTCCGTAATGTCGTTTAGGGCACGATAGTCGATGCAAGGACGAAGGGACCCGTTCTTCTTACCCACGAAGAAGAATCCTGCCCCCACAGGTGATGACGATGGGCGGATTATCCCAGCACTCAGCGACTCGTTAAGGTAAGCGTTCATGGTCTCCTTCTCCGGCGCTGACAGGCTGTAGAGTCACCCAGAGGGTAAGGGTGCCCCCTGGCGGATGTTAATTGCGCAGTCATAGGGCCTATGAGGAGGAAGAGACATCGCCTTGGATTTGCTGAATACCATACCCAGGTCGTGAAATTCCAATGGCACCAGGGACAGGTCCGGGGGCGCAGCATCCGTAGGGGTAGGAGGAGAGGACGGAGAGCAAGCAGCGGACTGTAGACAGGTGCTCATGCAGAATGTGCTCCATGCCGACACCCCGGCGGACTTCCAATCCAAAACGGGGTTGTGGAGGCGTAGCCAGGGATACCCCAGGATGACGGGTGACACAGAGTTGGGCAGGACGTAGAAGGTTATCTCCTCCCGGTGGTTTCCAGAGATGATAACCGGAACGGGGACGGTCTGGTGTGTTACTCTCCCCAGGGAGACACGGGAGAGTTTGACCAGGGAGATAGGGGTTTTTAACGCCTGGCAGTGGATGCCCAATCGGGTTGCCAGGCTTCGTGAAATAAAGCTGCCCTCCGCGCCCGAATCCACCAGTGCGTGAGTGAGATGCCCAGTGGAGTTGTGACAAAATCGGATGGGCAGCTTCATTTGGGTGAGGGGACTTAACCGATTGACATCCGCGAGGCCCCCTACAGTGACTCGCGGACCCCGCCGTTTGGCTTGTGGACAAAGCTCTACCGTGTGTTGACTGTCCCCGCAATACATGCAGAGATTCAACTCACGGCGGCGTTGTCTCTCTGCCGGGGAGAGCTTTGTCCAGCCCGTCACCATCGGCTCCGACTCCTCGGGGCGCGATGGTGGCGGCGTCGCCAGGGGGCGAGCTTGGAACGGGCGCGACGAGGCTCCACGAGGGCGAGAAGAAGACGACTTCCGCCCCGAGGAGCGCTCGCGCAGCCTGTTATCCAAACTGATGGCAAGGGACGTTAGCTCCGCTAGAGTCTCCGGGATATCCCGTCCAGCCAGTTCATCCCTCAGATCATCGTTGAGACTGCGGAGGAAAAGGCCACAGAGGGAGCGTTCCTCCCAGCCCAATTCCTCCGCCGCTACCCGGAAGTCGACCGCATAGTCCGCTGCCAACCGGCTTCCCTGCTGGAGGCTGAGAAGCCGATCGACCTGGACCGTCTCGGTAAGAGAGTGGTCAAAGACCTCCAGGAAGCGTCTCACGAATTGGTCATACGTGAGGGTGGCATAACTGGGCCTCGCCATTACGGCTTAAGTCCAAGTTAGTGCCCGCCCCTCTAGGAGATTCCCGATATAACCAAGTCGGCTATGATCTGAAGGAAAGTCTCCGGGAACACGGTGGAACACGGACTCACACTGCATTATGAACCCCCGCGCTCCGCCGAGCTTACTGCTAAAGCGGGCGGGGGTTGGAATGGGCGTGAGCCGAGTCGGTGCTCCCGGAGCCTGCTGGACGGCCTCTGGAGCAGCAGGAGCCGCGCCACCCTGACGAGCCGGGGGGAACGGCTGTTGGGAAACCAAGCAGTCCAATCGGTTAGTTATACTGATTAATTGATTGAGTGTCACCTGTTGCTGATAAGCTATTTGGTCCACTCGAGCCTCGAGAGTGGTAAGCCGGTGTGCGAGCCCGCCGTCTGCCGAGCCACTCTGCTGAAGCCGTACTGACGTAATGCACGGCTCAGGAGACGCACACACACAGGCTCAGAGTAGCTCAAATAGCTTTATTGACAACAGGAGTGTATGAATGTGTGTCTGCGAGATGTGAATGTGTTGGTAGCGGCGTCTGCTTCGGGCACAGAGGCAGGAGACCGTACAGCCGGACAACCCTATGGGAAAAGCACAGGGAGAAGGGTGACGGGCACACACCAACACAGGGGATATATAAGTAAGAGAGGAGCTTACTTGGAAAGGGCGGATGACTGGCACAGCAAGGAACGAGGTCCGGTAGACAGCCACCTGGAGAGCCCGGTGCAGCAGCGAGGAACAGGCGATGGAGAGGAATAGTCCGCCGCCGGGAAATCCACCTGTGCACAGGGGAGCAGACTTGGAGAAGAGAAAGGTAAGATCTTCTTACCGCAATGTTTGCTGAGAATGAGACGGGACTCACAGCAATGCGTAGTGAAGTCTGACGGCTTCAGGCCGAAGCCCAGGGCGAGGCGGCTTAAATCCCTCGCCGCTGATGATGTGCAGGTGTGCGTGCAGGTGGCTCCACTGATGAGCGGCGCGGCGTGACAATTACGGAAAATGCCATTTTCGTCAATAACTACTGAACCACTAATCCTATCATTGTGAATCCAATTGCTAGTCATATGTTTTCATGGTCAAGGAATCTGAAAACGTACACACAAACACTGTATGGGGGGAACTGTGGCGCTTGGTGGAGGTCTGCACTCTCCGAGTGCTTTTCTAGTTCAATATATATATAAATGATATATGTAAAGTTTCGGAAAAAATGGATTTAATATTGTTTGCCAATGACACTAATTTATTATGCAGTGGAAGCAATTTGGAACAAGTTTTGGATACACTCGGAAAGGAATTAGGAAAGCTTAAACTGTGGTTTGATTCAAACAAATTAACGCTCAATTTAAGTAAGACAAAATTTATAGTTTTTAACAACCATCACAACAACTTAGTATCTAAACTCAGTGTAAATGGTGTAGAGATTGAAAGGGTATCCGAAATTAAATTTCTTGGAGTAATAATTGATAATAAACTGTGATGGAAGTCGCATATTAATTATATTAAAGGTAAAATATCTAAATCAATTGCAATACTGCACAGAGTGAAATATTTGCTGAATCAACCCACATTATATACTTAGTATCATTCATTAATACTCCCATACATGACATATTGTACTGAAGTATGGGGAAATACATATAAAACAAACATATATCCAGTCTTTATGCTTCAGAAGAGAGCTATTAAAATAATAAACAAAGCTGCTTACAGGGAACCAACAAACCCACTTTTTTCTTAAATTAAAAGCTCTCAAGTTGAAAGATCTGGTTGACTTTAAAACTGCAGTAGTAATGTTTAAAGTGAAGAATCTATCACTGCCCACAAATATCCAAAAGTTGTTCAAAATAAGGGAGAAACTTAGACTTAGACTTAGACTTAACTTTATTAATCCCTTTGGAATGACTCCCTCTGGGAAATTTAAAATTTCCAGCAGCACATAAAAGGAGCATACAGATCAGAAAAGCAAAAAAGAAAAAAAATAAACACTTAATAAACACTTAACATAATATACACAGTATAAATATAAGGCTAAATATGGCTTGTACAAGTACGGTTAAGTTAAGGTTATTTCACTATGAATGCCCTACTGTCCTCTGTACTGTATGTCCCCCAATATCATTTCAGAGGAACATGTATATTTCAAAAACCTTCAGTGAGAACTACCACCAAGCAACACAGTGTTTCAGTGCAAGGAGTCAGATTATGGAACGCTTTTGGACCTGAATTAAAATCATGTACAACGCTTGGACAATTTAAACAAAAACTAAAGGAAGAAATACTCCAAACATATTTACAAGATGACATGTAAAATCACATAAGGATTGTCATATCCAGTCTGTGTTGTGTTGTAGCTTAGTTTTTTTTTGTCACATTTTGTCTTAGCTTTGTTCTGAATTGTAATTGCTCTTGTTTTGTTTTTCTTTTGAATTCTTGGATGGAATATGGGTGGGCAATATAAGCTGCGGCTTCAGCCATCACCCATTTCGGATAACTTATGTTGAACTGTATAATCAGAGGAGTTATTGTCTAATTTGACCTTGTTGGATTTTCTTTCCCCCTTTGTTATATTATTCTGTTTCTTTTTTAATCTTTACTTTTAATCTATCCGAAATAAAAATAAACTGCACAAAAAAAAAAAAAAAAAACTAAAATAGAGGAAGAAGTGCCCCAGTAATTAAATACATTCAATTTCACAACAGCGCTTCTTTTTGTGAGTACAGACCTGAAACCAAGTGGGTCTGTTCGGGTGGATGTCCTGGCTGTCGGCCTTGTGTGTGTGTGTGTGTGTGTGTGTGTGTGTGTGTGTGTGTGTGTGTGTGTGTGTGTGTGTGTGTGAGAGAGAGAGAGAGGGGGGAGCCCTCATCGAACCGTGATTTTGCAACCCGCTGCATACTCTATGGAGCGGTTTGAGCCGTAGAGTCTCTGCAGAGCGTGGCATTCATGGGACAGTGAAGAGGTGAGTCTGCAGCAGGAGAGCGCCCAAGAGATGCCTTAATCTGTCCGGGTGGTTGCCGATGCAGCAGTTCAGTTCTGCATTGTTCAGCTTTTTTTTTTTTTCTACACCAAAATAAAACAGTCTCCCTTTTTCCCAAATTATATCAAAAGGCTTCGGAGTCTGAATGGAGGACTCTTGGGGTCCAGATCTGGACTAGAGTCTTCCAGTTGCTGACCCCTGCTCTGTATTGTGCAAAAGGTAGAATACACGGGATTTTAACTTTTTTCTTGTCTTGACACGACTGGCACTGTTCATGTGTAAGTGCAACACTATAAATGTCTTCTGTAGAGATTTCTGAATTGTCTTTGCCATTAGATGAGTTTTTTTTTTTTTTATAATTATTATTATTTGTGTCTACCCATCCCATAATGATGCCTGGCTTCATTCCACCATTAAGGGAGGTTTTTCTGAACAACTGCATGCCTTAAATTTCATCCTGATCGGAAGAACACACAGACCAGTTCTTTTTTAAACAATGAACTGGAACATCTATGGCATTTTCTTTTGATCACTGGTCCTGAATGTGATATATTGTGTTTAAAACTTTTAAAAGCAGAATAGAGAAGTGTGGGAATGGATTTAACAGCAAAATTGAACACTAAGTTTTGAATAGTTTACGTATTACAGGAATTGTTTATTTATCAAATGTAGACAAAATGAAATGACTTGCTTCATATTTTTTTTCACTGGTGAAAATAATAAAGGTGAGGTTAATGCCTAATCTGTTGGGTCTAGAAGGCTACAAGCTGCAGTGCGTGTTTATCAAAACTACAAACCTTATAAAGGACTAACTGAAAATTCTGTTAGATTATATTTGCATAATTCTTGCAAATTACTTATTTAGCCTATATTTACCTTTTTTATATTTAAGCTTGCTCCTTTTAACCCAACTTCTTTCTCATTTGCTGACTCAAAGAGCAGTAAAGGTGTTCCATTTCATTGGCATCAGGTAGAGCCAAAAGTAGACAAAAAAAGGCACAGTGTTTCTAAATGCCTGAAGCATGAGCTTTTCGTTGATAGAGTATTTGTGCATGTGCTACTCTTATTCATTTGATAATTAGGCCATCTTTAATATGACCTTTTACTTTTTGTAACAGTATCCCTTTAACAGACAATAAGCAAGAGCATCATCTAACTGCATTTATGAATCAAGTGATATAGTTTTCCTTAATATTAGTAGATGCTGGCATATCCTTCTAATATTTTCCTATGTTTCTCTGCTTTCTGTGTCTACAATTATTACCTGAAGCTGTTTTGCTGCAGACAAAAAGGCAACAACAAAACCACAGTGATAGGCAGTTTCGTTCCTGCCTACCTCTTTCCTCAACAAACAATAGGTACAGTGCAATACGTCTCTGAGGAGGTAACCAGAGACAGGTTCTCCAATCACAAAGAAAACAGGCAAAAAAAAATTAGTTTGAATAGGGGGAGGAAGGCACCGAAGCAGTTTGCAGGTTTAAGTGTGAAACAAAAAGTGGGTGGCAGATTGTTAAAAAAAAAAGTCCTTAACTAATCTGCTATAGGGAAGTTTTTCCCCTTTTGTGTTGACAATTAGAAAGGAAACTATAATCCTGGTGGTTAATTACCAGGGTCTGTGGCCCAGGCAAAAAAACAGGAGCGTGTTCCTTTGGTGGATAAACTCTCAGTCTTGGGTTGAGTATCTAGAAGGCTGACGTCAGCCACATAAAGGAAACGAACTCAAGTGTCATTATATGACAAAGAATTTAGAAGCAGCAATTTGAAATTCATCCATCCATCCATCTTCTACCGCTTTTCCGGAGGTCTGGGTCGCATAGGCAGCAGTTCAAACAGAGAAGCCCAGACTTCCCTCTCCCCAGCCACCTGCTCCAGCTCTTCAAAGAGGATACCAAGGCGTTCCCAGACCAGCTGGGAGACATAGTCTCTCCAGCGAGTCCTGGGTCTGCCCCGGGGTCTCCTCTCAGAAGGATGTGCCCGAAACACCTCAAGTGGGAGGCGTCAAGGAGGCATCCTGATCAGATGCCCAAACCACCTCAACTGGCTCCTTTCAATGTGGAGGAGCAGCGGTTCTACTATGAGCCTCTCTTGGATGAGTGAGCTCCTCACTCTATCTCTGAGGGTGAGTCCAGCAATAATACGAAGAAAGCTCATTTCAGCCGCTTGTATTCACGATCTCGTTCTTTCGGTCATTACCCAAAGCTCATGACCATAGGTGAGGGTAGGAACATAAATTGACTGGTAAATCAACGGCTTTGCCTTAGAGCTTAGCTCCCGTCACTTTGTCTTGTCATCTTGTCGTGGTGGGGGGTTTGCGTGCCCTAGTGATCCCAGGTACTATGTTGTCCGGGGCAATTTGCCTCTGATAGGGTCACCCAAGACAAACTGGTCCTGGGTGAAGGGCCAAACTAAGAACGATCCAACAGACTCTCATGATGAATGCTAGAACAAGGATTCAGTGTACCTGACCCGGTATGGGGTTACCGTGGCCCCACCCTGGAGCCAGGCCTCGGGGAGGGGCTCGATGGCTAGCGTCTGGTGGCCGGGTTTCTGCCCATGGGACCCGGCTGGGCTCAGCCCTAAGGAGTTACATGGGTCCGCCCTCCACTGGGCTCACCACCTGCAGGAGGGACCATGGGGGTCTGGTGCTATGTGGATCAGGTGGCGGTCAAAGGTGGAGATCTTGGCGGTCTGATCCCAAGCTTCCTAAACTGGCTTTTGGGACGTGGAATTTGAAATTCAAGGAACAATTATATGATCGGTGCACTTATTGTAAGTGGAGTTTAATTTTGAAGCCTTGATCTTGTTTCTTTATTGTCATTTTGGTCTGTTGACTCATTACCCTAATAGACCAGCTGGTCTATTCATCCACAGTCAATTATATATCTCTATAGGTCTCAGCTTATTGGAATATTTCATTTCAAATTTGAGTAAATTACTATTCAAACAGTATTACTACTGTACTGTGTTCTCCCTTACCAGTTCAGTATACACAACCACAATCATGAAAAAGACTACTGACTTGACAGTTTTCCAGAAGACACTCATTGACACTTTGCTGAAAAGGCTGGCTGTTCACAGAATGCTGTATTAAATCATATTAATTTAAAGCACCTTGGGTTGCACTTGTGCTTGAAAGGTGCTTTATAAATAAACTAAACTGAACTGAACTGAACTGGAAGAAAAAAGTGTGGTAGAAAAAAGTGAAAGAGCAACAGGGATGACCGTAGCCTTGGAATGTCAAGAAAAGTTGATTCAAGAATTTGGGGGAGCTTCACAAGGAGTAAGCGGAGTCTGGTGTCAGTGTATCAAGAACCTCTACACATAAGGGCCTTTTCCACTAGCACGCTTTAGCGCGACACGGGACGGCTCAGCACGCTTTGTACGCTTTTCCACAAGCCCCAACACGGTTTAACAGCCGCAATTCTCAGCCCCGCTGCAGGGCAGGGTACAGCAGTGCTGAGCTGTGCCGTGTTGTGACGTTAACAGACTGGTCGCCGCTGATTGGTCAGGTCGTAACCGGCGCTGATTGGTCAGGTTGTAACCGCCCCTCTCCTCCTCCTCATCTACCAAATCTTCACGACCTTCTCAATAAAGTTTTTGAAAAAAAAAAAAAAAAAAAGAATCTTCACGACCGCCTTTACTCAGCACGCAACCACTGTTGGCGGTTCCTTTTCAGTGTATTGCTGTGTTATTTTCATTTATTTTCATTTATTCTCTATCAAAAATGGCTTCGTGTAATAAGGGTGTTCCATGGACCAGTAAGGAGCTGCAGTGTCTGCTGACTGCATTGTCAGACGAACGTATTCAGCGCGAGTTAGACGGAGACGCCCGGAATGAAAAAATATACCGGGAGGTCTCGACATCGGAGTCCTTAAACGGTGAGTTTTAATTTTTTTTTATTGTGCGTTTTTTCGCAAATATATTCGGTAAGACGCTCAGTTTATTTATGCAATAAAAAAGCTGTTCATTTGTGGATGGATCGCTGCTTTATTGCAGCACACTGCGGACTAAAGCTTTTATTGTAATTATTCATGTGAACAATATGCTGAAATAAGCTTATGTATTCTTGTTAAAAACTATTGTCTTTTCTGTATATATTTCGTGCTGTATTTTATTGTGTGCATTTTCCTTGTAGAATCATCCCACGCGTCCGCCGCGACAGCCCGCACGGATTATTCAACCGAGCCATCCTGACCCACAGCTGGCAGAGACGGATTAATTCTACCGAGCCTCAGCACTCAGTGGTCGGCGTGTATAAAATGTCGATTAACCTTCATGTTGTGTTGCAAAGTTTTTTTTTATTTTAATATTTTGTATATAATAAAATGGAATTGTTTTGGAAAGTGTGGTTTGTCTGTTATAACACTGAATTATAAAACAGTATAATTACATAGAAATTCCATTGCCTAGTCTGATTAAAATGATGCTGAGGGTCAACCATTGTAAAGGTAATGTAATTTTTAACTAGACCAAAAAAGAAATCTTTTTGTAAGCTTTCTGTTCTTTTTATTGAAATATCATAAAAAAATTAGCACCAAGTCAAAGGTACAAGTATATGTAAATTGAATGTTCTATCGGCATTCCAAATTCAGAGATTTACAATACTTTAGAAGGAGTGTAGCATCATCTAAACGGAAAATAATAATACTGTTGTTCCAAACGTTGACCTGAAGGTGAAAAACATGAATTTTTTTAATTCAGTACATCCAAAATGCCCTAGGATGTGGTGTAGTCCAGTGTGCCACCGTCTCATTATTTAATACGAATAAAAACAAGTTTCAGCTCATTATTTCTAGGTCATTTGGCAGTTAATTCAAAACAAAAGTGACTTGTGTTGTTGCAGCTTAATTATGAGATAAAATTAATTGTGAGATAAAACCACAGAGCGAGCAAGGCAATAATCCTTGGATCCTCCATTTTTTGTCTCGTGTAAATAAGGACTCAGTCCAGTGCATAACATCACGGGAGTGTGGCCCCGCCTCGCTGAGAATCTGCTGCTGCCCCGCAACACTGTGCTAATGGAGACAGAAGCATTCCGAGCCGTACTGAAGTGAATCGAGCCGTACCGAGGTGTGCTGGGCTAGTGGAAAACAGGCTATAGACGTCTTCAGGAAAGGGGCTAGATCTGTCATGTCCCTAATATTAAGCCACTCCTGAACCAGAGACAACACCAGAAGTGTCTTAATTGGACTAAAGAGAAAAATAATTGAACCAGGACTCAGTGGTACAAAGTCCTGTTTTCTGATGAAAAGCAAATTTTGCATTTCATCCAGAAATCAAGGTCCTAGAGTTTGGAGGTTCGGAGTGTGATGAAGCACAGAATCAAAAGTCTTTAAAGTCCAGTGTGAAGTGTCCACAATCTTGATAATTTGGGAAGCCATGTCATCAGCTGGTGTTGGTCCACTGTGTTTTATTAAGTCCAAAGTCAACACTGCTGTCTACCACAAAATTTTAGAGCATTTCATACTTTCATCTACTGAAAAGATTTATGGAGAGGACAGTTTCCTTTTCCAGCAGGACTCTGCACCAGCCCACAGCACCAAAACTGCTATGAAAAGGTTTGCTGACCATAATATCACAGTACCTGACTGGCCAGCCAACTGGCCTGACCTGAAACCCCATAGATTCTCTGTGGAGTATAGTCAGGAGAAAGATGAGGAACACTCGACACAACAATACAGATGAGCTGAAAGCTGCTATCAAAATAATTTGGGCTTCAATAACACCTCAGCAGTATCACAAGCTGATCACTTCCACACTGCATCAATGCAGTTCTGTGGTAAAGAAGCCCCAAACAAGTATTTAGAGCACAAATGAGCACACTTTTCAGAATTTGCACGGTTCTGTATTGGACTCTTTATTTTGGTTTGATCTTAGAAAATATTCTAATAATTTGCAATATAACTTTCAAGTTTTACTAAGTTATAAATTATAATCATTAAAACAAAAACAAAAAAGGTTTGACATACTGTATTTCCCTTGTAAGGAATATAAAATATCTGAGACTTTACTTTTAGAATGAAATTATAAAAAGTTAATTAATTGATGCCCTGAATTTCCCTCTGGGATTAATACAATATACACACGTGGACAAAATTGTTGGTACCCCTCTGTTAATGAAAGAAAAACCCACAATGGTCACAGAAATAACTTGAATCTGACAAAAGTGGTAATAAATAAAAATTCTATGAAAATTAACCAGTGAAAATCAGACAGTGCTTTTGAATTGTGGTTCAACAGAATTATTTTAAAAAGCAAACTCATGAAACAGGTCTGGACAAAAATGATGGCACCTTTAACTTAATATTTTGTTGCACAACCTTTTGAGGCAATCACTGTAATCAAACGATTTCTGTAACTGTCAATGAGACTTCTGCACCTTTCAGCAGGTATTTTGGCCCACTCCTCATCAGCAAACTGCTCCAGTTGTCTCAGGTTTGAAGGGTGCCTTCTCCAGACGGCATGTTTCAGCTCCTTCCACAGATGTTCAATAGGATTTAGATCAGGGCTCATAGAAGGCCACTTTAGAATAGTCCAATGTTTCGCTCTTAGCCATTTTTGGGTGTTTTTAGCTGTGTGTTTTGGGTCATTATCCTGTTGCAAGATCCATGACCTGCGACTGAGACCAAGCTGTCTGACACTGGGCAGCACATTTCTCTCTAGAATACCTTGATAGTCTGGAGATTTCATTGTACCCTGCACAGATTCAAGACACCCTGTGTCAGATGCAGCAAAGCAGCCCCAGAACATAACAGAACCGCCTCCATGTTTCACAGTAGGGACAGTGTTCTTTTCTTGGTATGCTTCATTTTTGCATCTGTGAACATAGAGCTGATGTGCCTTGCCAAAAAGTTCCAGTTTTGTCTTGTCTGTCCATTGGACATTCTCCCAGAATGTCCAATGTCCCAGAAGCTTTGTGGCTTGTCAACATGCAGTTTGGCAAATTCCAGTCTGGCTTTTTTATGATTTGTTTTCAACAGTGGTGTCCTCCTTGATCGTCTCCCATGAAGTCCACTTTGGCTCAAACAACGACGGCTGATGCGATCTGACACTGATGTACCTTGACCTTGGAGTTCACCATAAATGTGTTTAGAGGTTGTTCTGGCCTCTTTTGTTACCATTCGTATTATCCGTCTCCTCCTGTGGCTACATCCAGGGAGGCTGGCTACAGTCCCATGGATCTTAAATTTCTGAATAATATGTGCAACTGTAGTCACAGGAACATCAAGCTGCTTGGAGATGGTCTTATAGCCTTTACCTTTAACATGCTTGTCTATAATTTTCTTTCTAATCTCCTGAGACAACTCTCCTTTGCTTCCTCTGGTCCATGTTTAGTGTGGTACACACCATGTCACCAAACAGCACAGTGACTACTTGTCACCCTTTAAATAGGCCTACTGACTGATTACAAGTTTGTAGACACCTGTGATGTTAGTTAGAGGACATCTTGGTTGAACATGTTCCTATGGTCACATTATTTTCAACCTTTTCTAGGGGTACTATCATTTTTGTCCATGCCTGTTTCATGAGTTTGTTTTTTTTTTTTTTTTTATTTAAGTTTTTGTAAAGGGTATACAGGTCGTTACAGCAATGCAGTGTTTACATTTTCATCACATGTTCCCTTATTTTCTGATATCTGACAACATTGGAAGATTAATTCTTACAACACCCCTTTTTTTTTTTTTTTAAAGTGAAAGAAAAAGTGAAATTAAAGAGAAAAAAAACCAAGAAACAAATAACAAAAAACAAACAAACAAACCAGTAAAAAACAAACAAAAAGAAAAAGTAAGTAAATAAAGATAAAAGAGCATCTGAGTAGCGTTGGAACAAAGAGCGGAACCATTATTGAAATGGTATTTGTCAAAGATTAGATCTAATGGAAGACACATATGCGGTCCAGGGTTGCCAAAAGTTCATGAACACATCCATGTCCTGTCTCAGTGCGAATGTCAACTTTTCCATCGAGTAAATGTCTTGGATCACGTTAGTCCAATCTTCAGGTGTAGGACAGTCCTTCAACATCCATTTTTTAGTTAGAGCTTTTTTGCTTGCCAATATTAAAACATTGAATAAGTATTTTTCTCCTCGTCTTTCCAGTGAGTCCAGTAGTAAACCCAAATACAAAGTTACAAAAGAAAAGGGAACTGTAATTTTGAATATTTTCCCCAATATTGTCTGTACCTTGGTCCAATATTGGTGGATAACTGGGCATGACCAAAACACATGAAAATGATTTGCAGTCTTTTCACCACACAAGCGCCAACAGTTCAATCCCTTATGGGTAAATTTGTTTTGTGCAGGTGTTCTGAAAAATCTTGCCAAGTTTTTCCATCCAAATTCTCTCCACTGCAGGGATGAGGTACTTTTCCATTGCTGTTTATTTAGCTTTTCCCATATTTCCAGTTGTAAAGTGAAATTCCCCTCTTTTTCCCATCTCTCTTTTATATAAGATGTGTTGTCTCCTTTTAAGTCTTGAAGACCTTGGTATATTTTAGAAATGTATCTGATCCCTGGGATCCCTTTATATGCCATTAAGAAGACCTTCAGAACACCTGACTGGGCCCTTTCCAAAACCTCCTTTTTAAGTATATTGTTTATGTGGTGTCTAAGCTGGAAGAACCTGTAAAGGTCTTGATTTATTAGGCCTTGTTTTTTCAAATCTTCAAAACTTCTTAAGATTTGCCCTTTAAAAAAATCGTAATATTTTATCAGCCCTTTCTCCTTCCACTTTTTAAATCTGGTGTCTGTTTTATTAGGAGTAAAGTCCTGATCATAGGCGATCCATTGCAGAAGTCGATAGGGCTCTTTAGTTTGATTCTCTCTGACTATCTTAAACCAAATTTTTAGCGGGGTCTCTATCCACGGGTTAGTGTTATTCAAAAGCTTAGGTAAGACATTGTTCCCTATTATCGCCTGTAGGGGGATGTCACTTGTTATTTGGCATTCGATCTCCTTCCATTGTGCAGTGTAGACTGGGTTACATATCTCTACTAAAGTTTTAATTTGTGCGGCTTTAAAGTAGTCCCTGATATTTGGCAGCGCGAGCCCACCTTTGTCTTTGTTTAGCTGTAGGGTTCTATATCTGATTCTAGGTCTCTTGCCCTGCCATATGAATCTTGAGATCCTTCTGTCCAGCTCCTGCCATGTTTTTTTGGGAGGTTCTACCGGTATTGTTTGGAAAAGGTATAGAAGACGTGGAAGTATATTCATTTTGACTGCTTCAATTCTTTGTGCAGTACCCAAGAATGGTATCATATTCCATCTTGTTAGGTCAGATTTTATTTTTGTCACCAGTGGATCATAGTTTAGTGATATAATTTTGTTGAGTTGTTTCGGGATATTGACCCCCAGATATTTCATAGATTCCGACTCCCAGTTAGTTTTGAGTTTGCTTAGTGAATAATGATTTGGGTCATAGTTGAATGTTAAAACTTGGGTTTTATGCATATTTAATTTGTACCCCGATAAATCTCCATGCTCTGAAAAAACTGAGGTTAGTTCTGGTAAAGAAGTGTCCGGCTGCCCTAGGTATATTAAAATGTCATCAGCAAAGAGTGCTATTTTATGTTCCTTCTGACCAAGTGTAATACCTTGAATTTTTTGGTTTTGTCTTATCCATTGGCTCAGAGGTTCTATGAAGATTGCAAAGAGCAGTGGAGACAGGGGGCAGCCCTGACGACATCCTCTTTCCAGTTCAAAAGATGATGATAAATTACCGTTAATCCTTATTTTAGCTGTTGGTTTTTTATATAATGCCTGTATAGTTCTAATGAAGTTGTTATGAAAATTGAAACTGGATAAGATTCTATATAGAAAAGACCAGTCAACCGAATCGAATGCTTTTTCAGCATCTAATCCCAATATGACTGCATTTAAGTTATATTTTTTTATATGATGAATTATGTGTAAAGTGCGTCGAATGTTGTCTTGTGTCTGTCTTTGTCTTATAAAACCTGTTTGGTCTAAATGAATTAGGTCTGTCAGTATATTTTCTAACCTTTTGGCAAGGATAATGGTAAAAAGCTTATAGTCCTGATTTAGTACACTGATTGGTCTGTAGTTGGAGCACTCTAGTTTATCCTTTTCAGGTTTAGGTATAACTGCAATGACCCCTTCTCTCCAGGAGGGGGGGATTTCCCCTGTGTGGAGGACATAATTAAATGTTTTCAGGAGGAGAGGAGATAGTTGCTGTTTAAAGGTTTTGTACCACTCTGCTGTGTAGCCATCAGCTCCTGGGGATTTGTTAGCTTTAAGTTTCATAATTGCTTTTTCCAATTCTTTAGGATGTATTTCTGACAGTAGTGTTTTATTTTGTGACTCCGTAAGTTGGGGAAGGTTTAATGTGTTTAGGAATGCCTCGGATGCGTTTTTATGTTTTTTGTGGGAGTATAAGTTCTTATAGTAATTCTCGAAGTTTTTAAGAATATCCTGAATTCTGAATTTTATTTCCTTTGATACTGGGTCTCTGATTTTGTAGATTGCTCTTTCTGTTTGATGTTTCCTCAATTTATAGGCTAGCAATTTTGCCGATTTACTGCCTGCTTCATAGTATTTTTGTTTCAGAAATGTAAGTTTCTTCTGGATTTCTATTGTGTAGATCTCATTTATTTGGTTTTTAATTTCCTTAATCTTGAGCGAGTCAGTAGAATGAGTGTTGCCTTTGTGTTCTTTTTCTAGGTTCCTAAGTTCTGACTCTAATGTGGATAGTTTTTCTTGTCTTAGTTTCTTTTGGGTTGCCAGTTTTGCAATAATCTTTCCTCTTATTACAGCTTTACATGCATCCCACAGTATTAAAGGGGATACTTCTCCATTATCGTTATCTTCCAAATATCTGAGAATATCTGATTCCAATTCATCTTTCAATGGTCCTTTCAGGACATTTGAATTTAACCTCCAAGAAAATGTATTATTTGTGTATTTTTGGATATTTAAGTCCATGTAGATCGGACTGTGGTCGGAGAGATCCATCAGTCCTATTTTACATGTTTTTACTCTTCCAATGTCTCTATTAAACATAAAAAAATAGTCAATCCTTGAGTAAGATGAATGTGGAGTTGAGTAAAATGTATAGTCTTTTACACTGGGGTTGAGTTCCCTCCACACGTCACAGATTCCCAATTCTTTTAGTAGCATCCGAGTCTTCCTGTTTTGGGTGTTATTTTGATGTGGGGAATTACCAGAAGCATCCCAGTATGGATTCAGTCTAAGATTGAAGTCCCCACCACATATCACTAAACCTTGAGCTTTAGTTATCATTAGGTCGAATACATTTTTATAAAATTTCCAGTTAGCCCCTGGGGGAGCATACACATTCAGCAGGATGATATCTTCTCCCTCTAGCCGGCCAGTTACCAAACTGTATCTCCCTTCTTTATCTTTGTGTTCTGATTTTTTTTCAAATGTAATTTTGGTTGATATCAATGTCGCTACTCCCCTCCTCCTCCCTGATTTATATGAAGATGAAGAGATCATTTTAAACCCTTGTCTACTGAGTTTATTGTGTTCCACATCTGTTAGGTGGGTTTCTTGTAAAAGTATTATTCCTGCTTTGTCTTTTTTCATTTTGCCTAGAATCTTGGATCTTTTAACTGGATTCAGGATTCCTTTTACATTATATGAAATTATTTTGGTTACACCCTGTTTCTCCATTGTGTTGTTTTGTTTAGTATAACTGTGTGGTGGCCCTCTTTTGTGCTACTCAGAAACTGAAAGAACATTAAAAACAAGAAAAACATTAAGAACATAGTGTAAAAAACTTTAAAACAAAAAGCTGTCATAAGAACTTCCTGAGCTGAGGTCTTTTTAAAGACCCTGTAAGAGCCTTGATGGAGTGAAGGCTCTGAGGGAAATTCCTCAAACTCTGTTACGTGTTGAGGGCCCTCTCTTACCACTGAAAGTAGTCCCATGCTTTTAACGTGAGTTTCAGAACCCAATCCAAACTTGTAATGATTTTTTTTTTTTTTTTCCTTTTATGCCTAAACCCTGTGAAATTGTGTGCACCCTCCCACCCCCATCACATCAAACATTCACGCAAAAACAGTATTTGTTAGTATGAGGAGAACATGTGGATTATTGTCACATTTCTATTTTAACAAGTTTTTTTTTTTTTATTACAAAGACTTATTTGTTTCAAATAATATGATTGTTCCATGAAATGTTTTACCACATGCTGAATATGCATCTCCTTTAATGTTTGTTACCTTGTATGAGGGGGGTTGGATGTACGGATTGATTCAAGAGAAAAAAAAAAAAAAAAAAGGTCGCTATTCCAACCTGAAAACGGATAGTTTATCCGCGACGCTCTGGTGCTGGGTTTCCCGCTGCTGGTCCGTGGATTTTGAAGGTCTTTGTGTTGTCCATGTTTGCGTTTTGATCTTCTCACTCGGGTCTGCTGCGGGTTTAAATACCGTTACCGGGAGGCCTCTTTTCGCCATGTCAGCTGTTGCTTCTTCCGCCGAATTATAGAGACACGTTTCATCGCCGTAGAAGACCCTTAACTTCGCAGGAAATGGTGTCTGAAAGCGCAATTTCTTCTCTCTTAACACCTTTTTCGCGTCATTGTATTCCCTGCGCTTTTTAAGGACCTCCGGGGCGTAATCGTGTTCCACGTAGACTTTTCTCTCCTGGTGCATAAATCCTTTTTTCTGCCAGGCCAGTCTTACAACCTCTTGTTTTATTTTGAAATTGGAAAATCTTACCAACACCGAACGTGGGGGCGCTTCCGCCGCCGGCCTAGCGGCTAATGAACGATGTGCCTTTTCTATCTTCAAGTCGGTGGTTTGTGGAATATCCAATTTCTCTCTTAGTAAGGATTCCACGCATTCTGCCATTGAGTTAAAACCATTTTCGGTTCCTTCTATCAGACCATGAATTCTTATGTTGTCTCTTCTTTGTTTTCCTTCTTGGTCGGTTAGCTTAGCCTCTATAGCTGCTTGTCTTTTGCGTAGGTCTAGCACAGAATCTTCGAGCACTTTTATTCGATCCTCTGTTTCCAAGATTCGGTTCTCGGCCTGGTCCACTCTGCTGTTTGTCCTTTTCAATTCTTCTCTGAATTCCCGAAATTCGGCCGTAACATCTCGGCGAAATCGTCGTAGCTCCTCAAATAGTGATTTCAGGCTAACCCTTTTGTTAGCTATCACCAGTTCCTCGTCTTCTGAACGGAGATCTTCCAGTTCGGATTCTCCGGCCGATACGTGTCCTGGCCTGGAGAATTTCAGTTTCTTCTGTTTTCCTTTAGACATGATGATTTTGTCTTTTGATTTTCACTCCTCCAAAAATCCGTTAAGTTTGATTTTCAAGGTGTTATCCTGGATTGGGTCTGAGAACTTCAGTGTTAAGCTGCAGTCGCCATGGCGTCCAGACCGGAAGTCATGAGTTTGTTTTTTAAAGTAATTCTGTTGAACCACAATTCAAAAGCACTGTCTGATTTTCTTGTTCCAGGCCGACCGAAAGTCTTGTTCCATCATCCTCAATCTCACTGATACGCCTTCCACAGAGGAAGCAGGGTTTGGGGACGAGGGGGACGACTCGCCTATCACAGGGGCTGAGGTTGCCAAGGTGGTTAAAAACCTCCTTGGTGGCAGGGCCCCGGGGGTGGACGAGATTCGCCCTGAGTACCTCAAGGCCCTAGATGTTGTTGGGCTGTCGTGGTTGACACGCCTCTGCAACATTGCGTGGAGGTCGGGGGCAGTGCCTTTGGCATGGCAAACCGAGGTGGTGGTTCCTCTCTTCAAAAAAGGAAACCGGAGGGTGTGCTCCAACTTTAGAGGTATCACACTCCTCAGCCTCCCTGGGAAGGTCTATGCCAAGGTACTGGAGAGGAGAGTCCGGCCGTTGGTCGAACCTCGGATTCAGGAGGAGCAATGTGGTTTTCGTCCTGGCCGTGGCACATTTGACCAGCTCTTTACCCTCTCGAGAATTCTTGAGGGTTCGTGGGAGTTTGCCCAACCAGTTTACATGTGTTTTGTGGACTTGGAGAAGGCATTTGACCGCATCCCTCGTGGATTTTTGTGGGGGGTGCTTCGGGAGTATGGGGTATCGGGCTTGTTGTTAAGAGCTATTCAGTCTCTGTATGACCGTTGTGAGAGTTTGGCTCGTATTGCCAACACTCGGTCGGATTCATTCCCAGTGAGAGTTGGACTCTGCCAGGGCTGCCCTTTGTCACCGATCCTGTTCATAATTTTTATGGACAGGATTTCTAGGCACAGCCAGGGGATGGAGGGTGTCATGCTTGGTGACCACAGGATCTCATCTCTGTTGTTTGCAGATGATGTTGTCCTGTTGGCTTCATCCAGCAATGACCTACAGCTTCTTGCTGGGATGGTTTTCCGCTGAGTGTGAAGTGGCTGGGATGAGAATCAGCACCTCCAAGTCCGAGTCCTTGGTCCTCAGCTGGAAAAAGGTGGATTGTCCTCTCTGGGTTGGGGACAGGCTCCTGCCCCAAGTGGAGGAGTGTAAGTATCTTGGGGTCTTGTTCACGAGTGAGGGGAAAATGGAGCGAGAGATCGACAGACGGATTGGAGCGGCATCTGCAGTGATGCGGACGTTGTACCGGTCTGTTGTGGTGAAGAGGGAGCTGAGTTCTAAGGCAAAGCTGTCGATTTACCAGTCAGTCTACGTTCCTACTCTCACCTATGGTCACGAGCTTTGGGTAATGACCAAAAGAATGAGATCGTGGATACAAGCGGCTGAAATGAGCTTTCTCTGTAGGATTGCTGGACTCACCCTCAGAGATAGAGTGAGGAGCTCAGTCATCCGAGAGAGGCTCAGAGTAGAAGCGCTGCTCCTCCACATTGAAAGGAGTCAGTTGAGGTAGTATGGGCATCTGATTAGGATGCCTCCTTGACGCCTCCCACTTGAGGTGTTTCAGGCATGTCCCACTGGGAGGAGACCCCGGGGCAGACCCAGGACTCGGTGGAGAGACTATGTCTCCCAGCTGGTCTGGGAACGCCTTGGTATCCTCTCTGAAGAGCTGGAGCAGGTGGCGGGGGAGAGGGAAGTCTGGGCTTCTCTGCTTGAACTGCTGCCTCCGCGACCCGGACCTCCGGAAAAGCGGTAGAAGATGGATGGATGGATGGATGGATGTCTGATTTTCATTGGTTAATTTTCATAGAATTTTTATTTATTACCACTTTTGACAGATTCAAGTTACTTCTGTGACCATTGTGGGTTTTTCTTTCATTAACAGAGGGGTACCAACAATTTTGTCCATGGATGTATATATATATTGGATTTACACCTATATGCTAACTTTCTATTTATGCACATATTTATAGTACTTATTTATGTATTTACAGGTGTAAATTTGCAAAATATGGTGACAACATCTATCGGAAAAAAAGGATAAATTTTAATAATCTTCCTCATCCTACAGCAGTCATTGTCTGTAAGTAATATTATTAAAGTATGATGTCAGAGTTTGGACATTTTTCTGGTCCTACCCCCCACAGGCGACGTTAGCTCCAGGATACAGTGAGGAGATGGCAGCTGTGCTCAGCTCAGCGGAGGGTTAGCAAGTGAACCTTCACTGAAGGGGGTTGCAATTCATTCCCTCTGTCTTTTCTTACAATACTTTTTTTGGCGGGAAAGCACTAAAGACGCTTGTTTGACCCAACTTGTGTTTCTTTGCAGGACCCCCCTCCCTAAGAAAAGTGTCACCCGCCTCCGCACTCATATACCATGTCCACCCAGTCTTGATTGATTTTCAGTGCACATTTTGGAAGGGATTACAGCCATCTGCAGGCTCTTGAGGAACAAAGGGTGCTCCTCGCTCTCCTCCCTTTAATACTTCAGAGGGATAACATGGGCAGATAAACACGTTCTTGCAGCGCTATACACTTGTTCTCTATTCTACTTTGACCTCTCAACCCACCCAAACTGCCCACTCTGCTTTAAAGCTGTCCGTGTTTTTTCTCTCTCCAATGTCTCTCTGTGCTATGAATACTTGTTACTCTATTAATCAGTTTTTCCAAATTGCTCATTGCAGAAAATCCAGTGTGAGTCAGTGCTTTTTAAATATCATTGTGTCTTCTGAGGACAAGCGTAGACCAAGTGGGCATGTTCTCAGACCTGATCACAGTCTTCTTTTGGAAATCATCTCTTCCAGCTGTTATACATGATGTTATGGGAACCAAGAACTTGTCAGCTGGGAATCTGGGCTGCCAAAGTTTGGTCTGAGCCTCAGTCTCAGCTGGTACTAAGCTGACAGATGCTCAGCCAGTGAGTCACAGGAAGACTTGAACTAATCATTTATGAGAGGTGGGTAGAGTAATAAGGTATTGTGCTCAAGTAAAAGTAGTGTTACCTTATGATATTAATCACTCATGTACAAGTAGGTGTAGTCTTGTAAATTTGTGACTTTTTCATAAATTTACAATTCTTTCTTGTGCATTTGTGCAGTTTGTGAGTTTTTAGCTCATTCTGATGAAGCTGAAAGGAGCTAATGTGATCCGTCCGTTTGTCCACATTTCACAGGAATCGTTACTCCTCCTAGGAGATTTCCCCGATGGTCACTAAACTCACAATGATCCTCAGATAGATCTGCATTCAAGCTGTACTTAATTCCAAGTACTGAGGTGGATGGGGAGTAGTACCCAGCACTAAGAATAGCACTCTCTTGAAGGTGACCAAGTTTCAAATCCCATTGTCCATCTTTGGGTTGCCAATTCATGTATTTTACTAATGTTAAAAGGTTTGCCTCTAAAATTTCGTGGTTAAAGTTATGGGAAAGATTAGGGCTAAGCGAGAGTGAAGGGCTGTTTTCAACAGATTAAACCTCACAACCTCTGCTGTCTCACTACATGTAGTTGTTTTCACAGCCACTAGAGGTCTTTTTTTTCCCCAAACACATAAGCCCTACAGTTGCATTTAAGGTTATTTAAACCTCAATAAAATTGTGATTATTTTCAAAATTTACAGAGTTTCAGAAACAAGAAACATTTAAGTAGTTCTACAGTTAAGCATTAATCATTTCATTGAATAATTTTAAGTGTAACTGTAATTCCTCCTTGCAAAAAAAAGCCCTTTCTGTGGTCATTTTGTGTTGGAGGTCAGTCTCTTTTCGGAGCATTACACCCTCTGTTTTCCATACACAACAGCATAACAGCTGTCGGCTGAGTTGTGAGAAACATTAAATGATCGAATTATGAAAACTCAGTTCCAGCGGAGACAGATGCACATAAAATGAATGTGAGAAGCTGTGTTGTGGAATAAAACCGAGAAAAATTCTGAAGTGAATATGGATATGACCATGTATGAACTCTGTTTTATTGATGAATAACAGCTAATATGTAGTGCATGTGATAGCAGTGACGTGTTGGAATTATAAGAAAATATTGTATAATTTAAAACAAATGGAAAGCTCCAATGACAATGAGTGGAGAACAGGAAGGGCTCCTGCAGGACCTGAGCTCTGGGTGGAGTGTTCTGTGTTGTTTTGTGTCCACTGTGTCCAGTCCCACCTTTGCCCCCTGTCTGCTCTCTCATCTCTGGACCATTGTCTCCGTCCACTTCCCTCAAAGGCCCTCTGGGGCAGATTTAAGTTCACACCCAAGAACTCACTCCCCTTGTTTTGGATTCTCCTCTCCTGCATGATTCTTGCTTCATGGTGACAGAGAAAAATTACTGACCATAAAACTTAGTTATGCATGTGGACAAATTCAAATCAATGAAAAACAGAATGTTCTCTTGATAAAACTGCAGAAAATACTTTTTTTTTCTGTTCCCAAAGTGATTTCAACAGCTCTTGTTTATTAACTGATTACAATTGTCACAGTATAATCCTTTATAGGGGTTCAAGTTGGGGTCACAGCAAGGGGACAACGGTGCAGAAGTTGAGCTTTGTCAGAACGTCACAAGATATATGGAGGAATATAATTTGAGTGCTCTTTGTTTTGGCTTATCAGTGCTGCAGCAGCAACCTCAGATGGACTGGGAGGATGGAGGGCAGAAAAGTGTGTGTGTGTGTGCGTGCGTGCGTACAGGACGAGACAGCCAAACACCCCTGCGCCCACCACCGCCACCACTCAGGATGTATTAAAGGGGCACTGAAGCAGTAAATAACTTAGGAGGTCAAAGGTTCGTCCACGCAGGATGCTGATCGAGTGGAGCAAGCCAGAGAAATCATGGAAGATGTTTTGCCAGACAATCTTTTGACCAATACTGATTTTTAAAATAAGTTGGCTGATAGCTGATAGCCAAGGTCATATTTTTTTGTTTGTTTGTTTTCACTGACGCCGACAGGGTCAAGTCAAGGTGTCAGTAGGGCAGTCGCCTGTCTGTCCAGACTGTAACTTCAGAAAGAATGAAACTAGGGTCACCAAACTTGGTACATGGATGAACATCAGGCTTAGCATGTGTTGCTATGTTTTTGGGGTCAGAATGTCAAAGTTCAAGGTCACAAGGCCACAAAAGGTCAGTTTTGCTTGAAGGATTGTAACTTGAGAAAGAATGAACTTGGTAGGTGGACCTTGGGACTAGCATCTATGGCTGTACTTTTGTTGTCAAAAGGTCAAATGTCAAGGTCACAGGGTCATTAAAGGTTAAAATCCATTTTGGCCCATAGTGACTTCGATTAAAAAAAACAAAAAAAAAAACAAGCACAACTCCTGGCAAAAAAATGAATTGCCACTTTTGGAGGACATTCATCCATCCATCCATCTTCTTCCGCTTAGTCCTTTTCGGGTCGTGGGGGGGCTGGAGCCTATCCCAGCATCTTTGGGTGGGAGGCAGGGTACACCCTGGACAGATCACCATTCCATCACAGGGCCAACACAGAGAGACAGACAACCATTCACTCTCACAGTCATACCTAAGGACAATTTAGAATCTCCAGTTTTGATGCCAATTAACTTAACTTGCATGTTTTTGGCATGTGGGAGGAAACCGGAGAAATCCCGGAGTAAACCCACGCAGACCCAGGGAGAACATGCAAACTCCACACAGATCACTGTTTGTCGGGGGCTGGGATTGGACCCAGGATCCCCCGGCCAAGGGTGAGTTGCTGTGCTGCTGCAGTGCTAACCACTCCACCACCGCAGCGTGGACATTCATTCAGTTGTTTAATAATGTAAAAAAAATATGAGCTAATCACAGGCATGTACAGAACTATCTTTATTCAAAATACCAACCTTCTGGCTTTAAGAAACATTAAAACAGAATGAAAGAATGTTGTTCTCGTCAAATGCAATTTTTTAATTGGATCAAGCAGAGGAAAAAAATATGGAATCAATCAATTCTGAGAAAATATTATGGAATCATAAAAATAAATTCCACTTAAACGACAAGTACTTTGTTGCACCAACTCTGGCTTTTGTCACAGCTTGAATTCTCTGAAGCGTGGACTTAACTATTGACAAGCAGTATTCTTCATCACCCCAGCTCCAAGTTTCTCATTGTGGTTGCCTAATCAGTTTTGCAGGTTGGAGCCTTGTCAGTGACTATTTTCTTCAATTTCCACCATAGATTTTCAATGGGATTGAGGTCCAAACTATTTCCAGGTCATGCCATTGACATTATAGGTACAGTGGATATAAAAAGTCTACACACCCCTGTTCAAATGCCAGTTTTTTGTGATGTAAAAAATGCAAATATTGCCACATCAAGATGCACCACACTGATAGACTCCTACCCAGAAAGAATGAGTGCTGTAATAAAAGCCAAAGGTGCTGCAACAAAGTATTAGTTTAAGGATGTGCATATTTATGCAACCAGGTTATTGTAAGTTTTTAATTTTTCCCCTTAAAAGGTTTCAGTTTGTTTTTCAATTGGGTTGTACAGGTTATAGATCACATTGATGGTAGAAAAACTTTTGAAATGATTTATCTTGGTTTCATTTTTTACATCAACCTAGCATTTGAACAGGGGTGTGTAGACTTTTTTATTCATTCATTCATTTATTCATCTTCTTCCGCTTAATCCTTTTCGGGTCGCGGGGGTGCTGGAGCCTATCCCAGCATCTTTGAGAGAGAGGCAGGGTACACCCTGGACAGATCGCCAGAAACCGGAGAAATCCCGGAGTAAACCCACGCAGACCCGGGGAGAACATGCAAACTCCACACTGATCACTGTTAGTCGGGGGCTGGGATCGAACCCAGGATCCACCGGCCAATGGTGAGTTGCTGTGCTGCCGCAGTGCTAACCACTCCGCCACCGCGCCGCCCCGTAGACTTTTTTATATCCACTGTATTTCTTGAAGGGACATTTTCACATTTTTTGCCCTATGGCAAGATGCATTATCATCCTGGAAAATAATGTCACCAAACATCCTTTCAACTGATGGAATAAGAGAAGTGTCAAAATTTCAATGTAAACTTGTGCATTTATTACCTCCACCAAGGGAGGCGGTAATGTTTTCAGTGGTGTCGGTTGGTGTGTCTTTTGATTTGTCTGTTACCAACATAACTCCAAAAGTTATGAACGGTAACAGATGATTAGGTAATAATAATAATAATAATAATAATAATGGTAACGATAGATGATACCAGAATAGAAACAGTACAGAAAAATAAGTTTCTGGGGGTGACGCTGGACAATAAAATCTGCTGGAAACCTCACATCAGTCACATCCGGGCCAAATTAGCAAAATGTATAGGCATACTGGGGAAGACAAGACACTTCTTGGACTATAAATCATTGGTCTTATTGTACAATTCACTGTTTCTACCTTATCTTAACTACTGTGTAGAAGTCTGGGGAAACACCTACAAGACCAACCTACAGTCAATATGCACATTACAAAAAAGAGCTATAAGGATAATAAACAATGCAGGATATAGAGACCATACCAATGCGTTGTTCTTGAAGTCACATGTCATAAAGTTCATCGATTTAGTTAAATTTAAGACAGCACAAGTAATGTACAGGGCAATTAGCGTGAGTTCGAATCTCCCGGTGGGACGTCACCATGTCGAGCAGCACGTTACATTGGTGTCAGAAGTGGGATCTCCTGTCCAAAGCAGTAATGGGGCGCTGACATCGGGACGATGTCGAGAACCAGAGGGGAGTAGTGTAGCGAACTCAATTTGAGCACCCTACTTGGCTTGCCAAGTGGGTTGACCCTATTGGCGACACAGGTAGAGTGCGGGACTCCGGAGCGGGAGGCGTGAGTTCGAATCTCCCGGTGGGACGTCACCATGTCGAGCAGCACGTTACAATACAAAAAATATTTAAAAAAGAGACAATGATCATAATTTGAGGGGAGACTTAAACTTTACAAAACCCAAGATACGTACAACCAAGAAAAGTATGTGCATATCTGTCTGTGGGGTGGATTTGTGGAACAGTCTGGAGCCAGAACTGAAACTATGTACAAACAGAAATCAATTCAAAAAGAGGTATAAGCACCATTTGCTGAAAGGGTATATGTTAGAAGGGTAGTAGTTATATGTATGATTCATTATGTTCACTCTGGGATATTATGGGACACTATGGAATGGTGGGTGGGACAGCACTGTGTATATCTGTGTTGTTTGAGGCTGGTTTTGATGTATGGACTTCATTGTATCAGAATCAGAATCAGGTTTATTGCCATTGTTCATGTAGTACACAAACTAGGAATTTGTCTCGGTACAATGCTGCAACATTAAACATGATAAGATAAGAGAAATAAACTATACATGTAATAAAGTGTAGGATAAGATTAAGTGATACTGGTGTATGGTATCGCATTGTATGTTAGGATGGATGGGTGTTAATGTTGATTTGTAAAAAATACAGTAAATTGTTTACTTGGGGTCTTAAAGGTGGTAATTTGTATAAAATTCACATGGGTGTATCTATGGAAAAGAGGAGATGGAATTAATAAGTGTTCACTTCTTCCTTCTCCCTTTCGAACAGTGTATAATGTTACTTTATTGCATTTGCCATTTGCTTGTATTTGTTATATTTTTGTGTTCGAAATAAACTATCTATCTATCTATCTATTAGATTTTGGTGATGATCTGAGAGCGTATACCTCCACCAAGGGCCTTGTTTGTATTTGTGCAGCAGGATTACACAAAAACGTCAGTAGGGCAGTCGCCTCTGTATGGATTTGGATGGATTTGGATAAAATTTTCACCAGAGGTGGTTCTTGGGCTACAAACAAACCCATTACATTTTGGTGATGATGTGAGAATGCATACCCCAGCCAAGGCTCTTATCTTCTCACACAGTGTTAGCAACAATACTCCAAAACTAATGGACAGACTTTGATGCAATTTTCACCACAAGTGGCTCTAGGCCTACAGAGGAACCCATTGCATCTTGGAGGTGATCCATGAGCGATGGAAGGAGCCGTGGCAGAGGTATGTGCTCTCTGAGTGCTTTTCTAGTTGAAGATGTAATGACTGCCACCTCCCCCATACCTTTATCTGACATGCAGCCCCATATCATCAATGACTGTGGAAATTTGCATGTTTTCTTCAGGCAGTGAGCTTAATAAATTTCATTGGAACGGCACCAAATAAAAGTTGCAGCATCATCACCACACAAATTTCCTAATGGAAATTTCCTAATGTATTTCCTAATGGAAATTTGTGATTCTTCACTGAATATCATTTTCATCCAGTCATCCGCAGTCTAGGATTGCTTTTCTTTAGCCCACTGAAACCTTGTTTTTTCATTTAGGTGTTAATGATGGCTTTTCTGTAAGTAAATCCTATTTTCTTTAGGTGATTTCTTACAGTTTAGTCACAGACATTGGCTCCAGTTCATTTGTTGCTCATTTGTTTTGTTGTTCATTTTCTGTTTTCAAGATTTTTTTTCTGTTTTAAGTTCTCTATCTTGATGCTTCGATGTTTCCTTGGTCTACCAGAATACTTCCTTTTTACAACCTTTCCATTTTGTTTGTACTTGGTCCAGATTTTAGACACAGCTGACTGGGAACAACAAGCATCTTTTGCTACATTCTGTACAATTTACCTTCTTGAAGAAGTTTAAAATCCTCTCCTTTGTTTCAGCTGACATTTCTTGTGTTGGAGCCATGATCCATATGTATCACCTTGGTACAACAACTCACCAAGCTCTTTCTTTAACTGCAGACTAATTAGCAGATTTAATTTGATGTAGGTGTTTGTTTAGGACCACAGATTACAGGGTGATTCCATAATATTTTCCTCAGAATTGAGATTCCTTTTTCCTCTGCTTGATCTAATGAAAAATTGATTTAATACAATAACTTTCTTTCGTTCATTTAAAATGTTTCTTAAAGCCAGCAGGCTGGTATTTTGAATAAAAATATTTTTGTGACAAGTCTGTGATTAGTTTATTTTTACAAAATTGGGCAACTGCATGAACATCCTCCAAGAGTGGTGATTCCATAATTTTTTCAGCAGTTGTATGTGTGGTGGGGAACTAACGCTGCAAAAGGCATGGGTCTGCATCTCTGCTGAGTGCAAGTCCAGTTGTATTTGTTATCATCTATTCCTCTTTTCGTTCCAGTGAAAAAAAGACAACAAAATTTAGATACTTTAAAACCGTTCCGTATCAGCTGTTTTCTGGTAGTCTACTGTCTGTTTCAGGGCAAAATCAATACTGCACAACTGGGACACAAATGGGTCAGTATAAGTCAACGAGGTGAATGTTGGCTGATACCAACATCAAGCTGATGGTACATCCCTGATATAGTTATTCTGTTAAAGCTGAAGTTAACTACCCCTGCTGCTCTTTCTGTCCATCCGTCACACAAAAGATACCAGTTTTGTGAAAATCAGCTCCTCCTACAGTTTTGTTCCAAATGTTTTGAAACTTGGCACCAAGGTTTGATTTACACTGGTGATGCACATATTGCAGTTTGGCTCTGATTGGATGATTTTTGCAGGAGTTATAGCACTTGTTTTACGATGTTATATTTTTTACTCCAATTAATAATTTTGCCCTGTAACTTGATATGCTTATTTCACTTTGTTTGGCAGAAACTACTTGTATCAACTAATGAAAGTCTCTTGTTGAATTCCAGATGTTGTAAAACTACTGTATATTCATGGATGATAGGCTTATCATAATTTGGCTCTGCCCCAATAATTATATGGAAAAGTTGAAAACTGATTTCCTTCAGCAAGATATTGGAATCTTCAGAGAAAACAGAAGTGAAGGATACTGCACTCGCCTCACAATGCTCTTATTTCTAATACATGAGATTTATAGTAGTGCAGCTAATGCAGTTCCTCATCTGAAGGCATGATAGATTGTGGCTTACAGCAAAACATGCTTCAGAGTGGAAAAGGCATTAGTTTGAGTTTGTCCTTGTGCACGTTTTCATTATCAAGCGAACGACTGCGTGGCACCTCACTTCATGCCACTCCCTTAATGGCAATTTATTACTTCCTGACTCCTGAAAACGGGAGGCTGAGGACAACAGGATTTTAGCTGTGGTTTTGTACCTCCCTCCCAGTCCCAATGCCCTCAAGGTCTGACGGTCACTAAATCTCTCTGCCTTTTAGGCCCACTCACTCTCTCAGGCATGCCATTTGTTCTGCCCTTTCAAGAATCCGGCTCATGAGCACTTTCAGTGACTTATGTCTGAGAAAAGTCAACCATGGAAGAAACCTTTGGAATCACATTCTGTAATTTAAGCAGAACAGTTTTGATGTATTAGGTGAGAGCATAACAGAGGGTGCGACAGTTTTGTTCTGTATGGCTGAACCTTAAAGAATCATTTGAAATGAAAAGACTTAAGTAGAAATAAAAAAGATCCAAAATCACTGGCTTTCTTTCACAAAATATTTTAATGACAGACAAACAAAAATAACCAGCAATACTGACAAAATGTTTTTTTTTTCTTATAAACATATTTACATTGACACTGATATTAACATATATTTATAACACACACACACAACAAAATGGCAGTGTACGCATTTAAGGCATACCTTTTCAGATCATTATTTCATTTTGGTATGAACCCCCTCTCCTTGAGGATATAGTGCACATCAGATATGGATCACTTTAAAGAACAGATTTTTAAACAATAAATGCATATTTAGTTTTTTCTTAAGTGATCCTGTTCCAGTGAAGTAACATTTCTCACCAGAAGAAATAAAAAAAAAAAAATCCTTCCACTTTATAATTTCTTTTCCTTTTTTTAATCCTTCAGTTTAGTATGCTTTATTATCAAATAGAAAAATGCATTGGCAATTTATCTCACAGGACGTTAGTTATTAAAGCAACACTATGTAAGATTTTCATCCTAAAATAATGTTTACAAAATTATTTTGATGGTACACCAATGTTTCACTGAATGAATCTCACTTCCCCATAGCCTGAGTGAGCCCACATCAGTGACGTGCACAGACATTTCAGGGGGCAGGTGCTCAACCAAAAAAAAGGGGGCACTACTAAATACTGAAAAAAAAAAAGTGAAGTTACATACAGTAGTGCATATTTTACTGTTCTTACTTGGTATATCTGTTTGATTTTACCTATGAAGAAATATAACACCCCATGGATTTCTACAAAATTATCAGGGGGCAGGTGGGGCTCATGCATCAGTCACACAGAGTTAACTGGACATCAAAATGTAGTTATCAGACATTAAAGCACATTTGACTGGCAAACAGTGTCTCTGTGGGGGGAAATCAAAATCTATAATACCATTAAAAAATGCTCTCTAGAAGGGCAAAGGGGCAGGTGCTAGAGCACTACCTGAGGTCTATCTGTGCACGTACCTGGCCACATTGCCTGCAACAGTTCTTTCTTTGGAAGGATCACTGAAAAGACTACAACTATGGCCACTATGACCTCAGTCCCAACAGACAATCACTGGGTGCGTTGTTGTTGGTGGCTAAAGTTGTGCCCTGTAATTGGCTGTTGGGACTGAGGTCATAGTGGCCATAGTTGTAGTCTTTTCAGTGATTTTACCAAAGAAGGAACTGCTGCAGGTGATGTGGGCCAGGTACGTGCACAGATAGACCTCAGGTAGACTTTTCAGTGTTCCTACCAGGAACAAGAAAGTTACATAGTGTTGCTTTAAAGCCTGTTGACTTATCTTTTATTAATATAATATTTCTGCTTTTGAATATATTCTTTCATTTTCATACGCAGTTGCAATACAAAAAGTATTCCACCCCCATTGCAAGTTATGTTTATTTGCAAAACTTTTAACTGTTAGCAAAAAACAAAACAGTTACCCTATTTTGATGTTTCTTATTTGATTTTTTTTTTTCTTTTTTGCAGACATCTGACAGTTTGCAAATGTTATGCATTTACCGTTGGGGTTAAATAATTTAGATTGGACTTATATGATGAGGAGAGAAGACAAAAAAGGGAAACATGTCTTAACAATAAGAACTGCTCTGCTGCCGGGACTAAACTCTTGCAGAATTTTAAATATTCTTTAAAGTCAAATACCGTCCAATTATGATTTTGCAGAAGTATTGCATGCTGGAGAAAATATACATGGGAATATATTTTCTACCAAACTGATGCCTTCATCACAGTGCTTCTGTTTTTACCTCCTCAGAAGCAAAATCTCAGCCTGGCCTGAATGTGAAAGTGCTTTCAGCACTAAGTTGGACTGCTCAGGTAGCCACAGACATGTTTTCCTACTGTATTTGCTCACATACTCTGTACATATATTAAACTCTTATTGCTCCACTATGCTACATATATTTGCTTTTTATTTGGTTTTCAATGCTTGCAGCATCACATATTTCCAGATCATCCCCTTTCCTCTGTCAGTGCAAACAGTTTCTAATTTTTCTTTTGCTGAGGACTTTATATAATAACACTGATGACAGATAAACTTAACTATTACATGCCCAGACACCTTCTGAACACACTGTGTATGATGTAGAGAAAGCTGTGTCCATTTTTAAAATCTTGGACCACAGCAGCACCTGCCTGAAGTGATTCCTCAGCATATATAAACTAATAAAAACCAGCTTCCCATAAATATTATTCCTGAGGCTTAATGACCCCCAGAAGGCCTAGATTACCTGTTTAAATTATTTTCAATATTTTACTTTTACCAGCTTTATGTTATCAAAGCTTGATCTTCATTTCACTCATGTCCGCATACAGCAACTCTCCCGGGTCTTTCGGACCAGGTGCCTGCATATTGCACTGAAATGGCGCTGGAAAAAGTCCATTTCATTCCTCAGTCCTTCTGGAAGACGATGTCTGCTGGCGGTTAAAGTCACCACCCGTCGTGGATTCTTCCCGACCCGTGCAGCAGGGCTGAGTTTGGCCTGGAATTCAATACAGCTTCTATTCTGCACAGATGCAGTCTTTTGGTCTCAGTCTACGGGCAGCTCGCAGGGTATCTGCTGGGCTGCTTTCGCTGTGGCGTAAGCCTTCTGAAAGTCCTTGTAGCGGGGAGCGCAGCCAAGCCATGCCTCGCCAAAGTGGACCCGGCCGGTGAAAAGGAAGCTACCGGGTCCTGGTTTGACGCCACACTGGAGCAGAGTCCTGATCTCGCCACGGCTTCCCAGGCGACTGTTGCCGGTGAACAGGGCGTACTTCTGACGAAACACACGAGTGGCGCCGACCTTGATCACCGCCGCCCTTAGGTTCTCGTCTTCCTCCACTGACTTGATGTTACCTCGCACCACTGTGAATGATGGGGACATTTACATCAAATTTAAGTTCCTTTTCATTACAGTAAAGATGTGTTATTTTAAAGATCCCATTCAGTACAACATGGTGTTTGTGGATTTTAACATTCTAAAATGCTTTCTTGAGTCATATGAATACCATAAAAATACTAAAATCTCTCTTTACTTCAAAATATTTAAATTTAATTCAACTTTATTTGTATAGCACCTATTCACAACAAAAGTCATCTCAAGGCGCTAGATACATAAGCACAAATCATAATTCAGAGAAAACCCCAACAGTCAAACGATCCCTATGAGCGAGCACTAGGCAACAGTGGGAAGGAAAAACTCCCTTATTGGGAGAACTCTCCGGAAGAACCAGACTCAGGGAGGGGCAGTCTTCTGCCACGACCGGTGAGGGGGAAGAAGGAGAAAAAGAAAGACGAGACATACTAGTCATACAGACAGCAACAACATACAGGTAGAACAACGTTCATGCATGTGCAATGTTGTGCCAAAGCCAGGTTGACCAACGGTTACAGCATTTTTAGAAGCTTTTTTTAAGGCGTTTTAAGCTAGCTAGCAAATCTCATAGGTAGCACTATAAGCAAATGCAAGCATAGCTGGACACAGTGGTATAATGCCAAAACACTATGCATTATTAGCAGTGTTTTTAGTCGACAATTAGATAGTAATAGTATAATTCAAAACTATGACATGCGAAATCCAATCTAACTTGTGTATGATGTTCAGTTAAAACATGTTAGCCAGCTGTCACATGACTTATACACACAAACGCATGTGCAGCGGGTCCCATTAATGTGAGCTTCACACTACACACACGACTAGCAGTAGAGCAGTACACATAATACCGTTACACTACTAATTACATGACTGCAACACGCGGGAAATCTAGTCAAAAGCTTTGTCAAATGGGAAAGAGTGTCTGCCTCACGGACCCAGGCTGGTAATTAGTTCCATAAAATAATAAAGGGAGGTTAATATGGGAGAACTATGATCCCTCTTTTTAGTGCTCGTCAATACCCTTGCTGCACTATTTTGGATTAAATGGAGAATTTCTACAGGGTTATATTTATACACACTGGCAAAGGCTAGTGCAGCTCTTCTGGATGACATTTCCCTACATGACTAAAGCAAAACTCAGTCTCCATTACAGTGCTTTTGGCTGTCATGTCATGCCAGTCCCTGACCTGAGTTTTTCTGAGCCCGATACTGGACTATTAAAAACGAAACACATTCTACTGGGGACAAATAGTTTGCTTAAGGCCCACAACCTGTAATTTAATTCTTTAAATATTCCATTACCACAGCTGAATAACCAGAGATCTTTGCTACTGAAACTATTAGCCTAGCACTGATATGCTGTTGAAATAATGAAAGACGTGGATGATTTGTTATCTATGACTGTAATGGTTGTGGTTTAGATTTTTTTACTGCTGGAATTGCTGCTGTCCTGTTTTCTGTACAAATGCCAGCTGTAGTGAGATGGTGATTGAGCCAATCATAACTTTACAGTTAGTGCTAGTGGTTAGCTTGACTACACAAGAGCGTTTGAAAATAAAACTGGATTTATGCTCCACCCCTGCTCTGTGCGTCTATGATGCATCTACGCATTGGGCGAAGCTGGCGCACACGTGGCTGTATACTGTATATTCATCATTTTTTTTTTGCGTCGACTAGGCCAAGCTTTTGATGCTTGTGCATAACCATCATCTGCAGTTTCATCCCAGCCCAGTCAGTAGCACTACTGCACAGACGGCTCCTGTTTGTTCACCGGCCATGTAAAAGAGAAGAAAAAAGGGCCACATGCATTATAGCAACAACAATGGCGAATGCCTGAAAGCAAGAAAAGGAACTCCTGTGTTTATTACGTTTACTGCTAACTGTCTTTTCTTTTTCCCCCTCTGGTCTTGTCAGGTTTCTTTTAAATTCTTTTGTCTTCTTCTTTCTTTTTATCTTTGTTTGCTGTGTCGATGACGCCACCTTTCTAACTGGAGGTTGGACCTTGTACATGCGTAGTCAGCTACAAAATTTGGGCAGCGCGCGCTTAGCCACGGAGGGACCCTGCTGACTCTGGTGGAGAGAGTGACTACATTTACGTCACACAAGCCTCACAGGAAGCAGCATAAATCCAGCTTAAGGGACACAAGAGCTGTTTTTAATGAGCTGTACAGCAGCACATGATTTTTTTGGACTTTAAAATTACACACACACACACACACACACACACACATATATGTAACTGAGGGTGTCAAAACTTGAAATAAAATCCCTGGAAATAAAATAAATGAGACCTTTACAGAAAAAAAGCTGTCTTTTTGACTTCCTGAAAAAGTTAAATGGCCTTATCAATTATCCCTGGTTCAGTAGCAGTTCCTTTGTGGGCAACAAACCCATGGAAAGCTGTAGAATATCCTGATCAGCTTACTAATTCCCCTAACTTTTGTCTGTGTGCTAAACTTCTCCACAGCTCAATCAGAGGCCTGCAGATTAGTCTACCGCTCCTTCTCTGAGGGTGAGATTAGGAGTAGTCCACTACAGTGTGTTTGTGGTGCACAGACTTGCTGTGTCACCTTTAACCTTTGCACATCTGAGTGGAGCAGATTTAGTGGCAGAGGCAGTCCTAGAGGTTTTAATGCCCGAAATCCGAAGACCCGGTTTCAATGGGTTGCTTTGGTGTACTGTGCTTTCACGTGCCATTTCTGTGGTAACTTACCAAAGTCGCTAGTGCAAACGGCCATCAAGATCTCGGTGTTGTTGCACGGCCTGCAGGCATCTGCACAGACAACAAGGGGAAGAAAGAGACAGAAGTGAGAGGCAGTCAGTTGGTGACCTTGTACAAGCAAATGCCATTATGCAAATACACTGCAGATCAAACAGTGCATTTCCAGATCACATGCACGGGAATGCGGGGTGCGCGTCCAGACTCTAAACGGTGTGCAACAAAGCGGAGAACAACCACCCCAATCTAACGGACAGCTGCTACTTTTACAGGTGTGGGGTTCATCCACACCAGACAGTTTAAGGGCCAGTAGAAGCCCCCCCCGCCCCCCACAACATTCACACTCCACCCCACCTCCAAAAATCGTCCAGGATGTCTACAGTCACGTCTCATCAAAGCCTAGACAGAGGCCAGAGAGGAGTCTGGAAGCAAGGGGGGACTTCAAAGAGGTTTCAGAGCAGCACAATCCAGCTTCTCAGAAAAAACTGCTCTACCTCCTTAGCGAGGCTTAAAAAGCTTTATTAAGGGAATAAAAAGAATAAATACAGAGCACCTTACATTTGCTGATGGACAGAGAAAAGATTCAAACAAGCAAAGTTCTGGCTGCCTGCACTGACTGAAATGTGTGTGTGTGGGGGGGTGGGCATGGTGCTGGCATTTTTTAAAGTTCTCCTGGTAAGTTCTTTGGAAAACCTCTTGATAAATGAGATTCCTTCCTCTCCGGCCCACAGCACACCCCCTTCCAAACCCAATCAGTGTGTGTGTGTGTGTGTGTGTGTGTGGTGTGTGTGTGTGTGGGGGGGGGGGTAAACTCCTACAGACAAGTCTCCCAACAGAGAGGCAGCCCAACAAAAGAGAGGAGCATCTCAGCTGGGCAGAGGCCTCCCTGTTGCCCTGGCGACAGCAATAATCCCAGAATACTCATGCGGCAGCCATTCAAAGGGCTCTGGACGCTGGAGAAAGCCCCACATACTGCGCTTTTGTGCCCCTCCTCCCCTCCCCACGGCTCCTCTACTCCTACTCCAAACCCCTCTTGGGGAAAGTTTGGCTGCTCCCTCCTCTGTGGACTCTGCACGGGCCGTGGAAAGTCCAGGCAGCCCGCAGGGGCCTGGTCTGAATTACGAATCATCTGCAGAGAGGATTTCATGGGGGAAATCCCATAATTTGTGGGTAAAACTGTTGCATCTATTGAAGCACAAAAATAACTTTTAAGCAGCTTTAAGAGTGGTATGTAGCAGAAAAGTCATATTTTTAGCTTCTGTAAAAAAAAATCTTGTGCAACACATTTGTTTACTAATTTATGAACCATAAAAAAAAACCTTTTAAATTTCAACTTTAAAATGGCCATTAAATGCCTCAGTGACTCACCTTCACTGCTGATGGGGCTGGAGTCCAGCGACAGGCGAGCTGTCCAGTCCCCTCTCAGCTCATAGCGAAAGGAGGCGATCCTCCTGCTGATGTCCTGATGAGGCGTAGCCTGCAGGAAGAGGGCCACCCTCTGCCCCGGCAGACGGCTGAAGCAGCGCACCCTGGGTGGGGGGGATGACTCCAACCTGTCCCCAACCAGGAGCTCAAGGACGCCGTCTCTCTCCAGGTAGAGCTGGGCTCCGTGGAACTCTTCCGAGGGCTTGACACAAGCGGTGATGAGGCCCGAGCTGCTGCCCCCGGGGCCCACCGCCACTGAGGGCAGGCGGGGGGACAGCGTGAGGCGCAGGGCTCCTTTGGGGTACAGCCAGTCCAGGGTGCCCTCAGAGCAGTGGAGGGAGATCTGCTCCACGCTGCCCTGCTGCTGAGACAGGCCGCTGCGTGGAGGGTTAGATAAAGGTTTATTTAGCCAGATGAGAGTCATGGCCAAAAACAACTGTGTTACAGCTTGATGGACTGAGTTATCATGCAATTTTGTTATTCTAGCAACATCTATGCAAAATACAGTGGAATGAAAATGTGTTTCAAGGCCGAAAGAAGGGAAAGATCATATGAAACAATTTAACGACAACAACAAAAAAATAGATAAAAATACAACTGCTAAGGTAACAAGTGCAATAATGTGATTAGGTAAGATAATTCAAAAGACCCTTGTTAAGAAAAACACATTTCTTTAAACAAATTTGCGTGGGAAGCCAAGGTGACATACAATATTAAATCAAAGACGCCGCCTACTGGTAGGTCTGAGACACTATGAGCCATCCATCATGACAGCTTCACAACCCATTTAATAACTCATTCAAAATAAAGTTCCCCAAATAGATTTTAACTATATGCCTACAATATCGGTGATTAAAAATCTAAACCCTCATGTATCTGCATTCACGTTCCATATTTCCTCCATGAATCTGAATTAATCCCACAGTCTCCTCTCTGTCTGGACCCCCCATAACCCTGCAGACCAGCCAGAGGCGCAGTGGCAGCAGAGGACAGCAAACACTTGAGTTGCGCCCCTGCAGCACGTCTCAGCATGTTGCGTTTACGCAGCAATTAGACACCTGGAGCGTCCCCGAGCGGCATTTTCAATCAGTTTCCCCAAAGTGCACAACTATTTAATATAAAAACAGAAAAGCAGAAATACTTGCCTGCCTCTCCAGCTGCACTGGTCTTCGGAATAGTTTGAAAGCGAGAAGTCAAAAATGTTAAAAATTAGAATCCAAATTGCATTAATCCAGATCCCAAAACCACGCATTTTGGGTGGTTGGTGAACTAAAAAAAAAAAAAAAGTAAAAAATGATAACAATTCCGAAGCTTCCGTATCCTTAACCTAAATGATAAGAAATCCGCTACAGAACCGGTGCAAATCTATCTCCGGTAACTTCCGTAAGTGTGCGTCGCCTGACGATGCTCCAGCGGCTCCGTGACGATGCTCTGCTGGCTGCTGTGAGTTGAGCTCAGAGGTGGAGGAGCGCTGAAGTGATCGCCCAGAGGAAAACTTGAGCGACCAATCAGAGCGGAGGAGAGAAACTTTAAACCTCCTTCTCTGCTGAGGGGGTGGACGTCTGGCTGGAGAATCGTTTAGCTGTCAAGATGAACCGAGAGGAACACTTCACAGGGGTCACCTTATAAACAAATACTTTAGAAGTAGGTTGTTAATTAGGTTATAAGCATGATAAAATGATGAAAAAAGCATTGAGTTAAAAGACAAAGTCTGTCAAACAGACAGGACAAAGCAAGCTGAGCATCCTGCAAAATCTGAGCTTTAACAGGACAGTTGCCAAATAGTGACATCAGCGTGCAAAATCTGTTTTTATAACTCACTTATGATTACCTAGTCATGATTTATCCAGCATATACAGTGGTGTGAGAAAGTGTTTGCCCTCTTCCTGATTTCTCTCTTTTTTTTTTGTATGTTTGTCACACTTAAATGTTTAAGATTATCAAACAAATTTAAATATTAGACAAAGATAACACAAGTATGTTATGTCAGTAATACGAGCCAAAGACGAGACCGAGTGTTGAACTGGACACGACTTCATTTGTGACTCACTCTCACAATACAGGCACATCCGTTAAGCTGAGAGGAGGCCAAGAGACCGTCCCTCTCCCTCACAGCCCTTTTATACCCCGGGTGGTGGCGGAACCGGAAAGATGAAGCCACCACCCGTGTCACACAAAAATATGTCCCCATAACAACACAGCCCCCCCTTCAAAAAATGGTCCAAAACACATGCACACAATCGAGACCCTCCCCAATTTGGAACCTGGATCATATGCTAAAACTAAACAGAAATACCTCAACAATCTATCACATTCACTCAAAACAACTAAAACTGGGGGGGGGGGGGGGGGGAAAGGTGGACTACCGACCCACCCCCACACGGCAAGACGGATTATTCTGCCGTCTATATTAAAAGAGCAGTCCACTAAACAGAAAACTGCTGTGTTCCTAAAATAAATGACACAAAACACAAAACAATCCCATTAACAGAAGTAATTCACAACTCGGTTAGCCCCCATTTCCATCACCATGCATCATGTACATTGCCCAACCATCAGTCTGCCCCAGTAGAGGAACCACCCCCAGGAAAACCGTCAGGATGACCCACGTCGAGGTCCAAACACATTCTTCTTCTCTCGGGCACGCTGCAGCTCATTGGGATGCCTCCACAAGCCATCAGATAGCTGGAGGTAGGCATCCTCCCCAACAGCCACCACCTGCAGCTGCCCCTGGTGATCTTCTTGTCTGTGTTTGCCCCGAAAACCTCTTGACCGGGCCTCCTTTCTGGGTCGGACCACGTCCATGACCCCCAGAGGGGCCCTACTCAGCTTCCAGTGTCTCTGTTTGGCACATCGTTTCACCGTGCCAGCTGGTCCTGCCACGCTTGCTTTCATTTTTGCTGTTAACGTTGCTGTTGTGACCCCTTGCTCTCCGGTTCCTTCCAGCCAAATTCCAGGAGTAGAATGGGCTCTCCACTCTGTGCCACCCATCGTCATGGGCGTCCCACCGTGCCGCCCAGTTCCCTCAACTAGGATTACTTGAGCGCTGGCACCGAGTCCCTCCCGCGATGGCCCTTGGTGGAATTGGTCCTGCTCATTGTCCAGATTACTAGGAAAAGGTTTGTCCCACCCAACTCTGTCCATCGTTTGCGGAACCAGCTGATCCCACAAACAACAGCCTGACCACTGTTCTCCAACCTGATACTGTGGGAAGAAACTCCTCATGGTTGCCCAATTTAACACGGATCTCACCACTCCCGTGTCAATCAACAACGGCAATGTTACCCCGTCCAGTTCTGCCATACAGTAAGAATGATCGTTGGTACTTGGGCCAGTAAGAATGATCGTTGGTACTTGGGGATACACTGCGAATAACCATGGGAGGTGAAGCAGGGAGATCCTTCTTGTGTCTCAGATCCCCTTGCTCAAACCTGTAACATGCCCTGACGAAATGATGCAAGAGTCCGCATGTGCCACAGCGTCTTCCTCTTGCCGGACACTCTCTAGCCTTATAAACAGTGGTTGATGGACCCACAACCCAAACACCTGGGCGATCCCGGGGCGGACCTCATCTTTACAGCATTAGCGCATTCTTCATCATCCTCCACACCATCGTCGCTGTCCGGGTCCACTGCCTGCGCCATCGATTGTGGTTCAAAATGGTGGTGTGACGCTCTCTCACCGAGTTCCCGTGATAGCTTGTTTGCCACCTCAAACTGTTGAGCTAACTCCATGGACATGGCTAACGTCAGCTCGCCCAAGTGTGTGAGGAGCTTCGACCTTGTCGCCGGGCAAACAGTATATTCTGCCAACTGGTCGCGGACCATCTCTTACTCTAATGCGCCAAACTGACAGTCCTTGGCCAGCTGACGTAGGTCTCCTACATACCGCTGTACTGACTCGCCAGTCAGCTGGCGGCGCTGCCGAAACTGGATCCTCCGGACGATGATGTTTTCCGGGGTGTGAAAATGTCGTGCCATTAGCTCAACCACTTCTTCAAAGCTATCACCCTGGCCTAAAGTACTAAGGATACGTTGTCCTACCATTCCTAAGTTGTGAACCAACAGTGCCCATGCCCGCAACTTCTCCAGTCTTCCAAGGTCCAATGCTACTAAATAATTTTGAAAGGCGGCGAACCACCTCGCCCAAGGGATGGGTGGCTCACTGGGAAGATCCAAAAACGGCTGAATTGAAGTAACCTCTACATCCATGCTTTTTACCATCGTCGCCAAATGTTATGTCGGTAATATGAGCCAAGGACGAGACTGAGCGTTGAACTGGACACAACTTTATTTGTGACTCACTCTCACAAAACAGGCACATCCATTAAGCTGAGAGGAGGCCAAGAGACCGCCCCTCTCCCTCACAGCCTTTTTATACCCTGGGTGGTGGCAGAACTGGAAAGGTGAAGCCACCACCCGTGTCACACAATAATATGTCCCCATAACAACACAACAAAGTAAACACAAAATGCAGTTTTTAAATGAAGGTGTTTATTATTAAGGAAAAAAAAAATCAAACCTACATGGCCCTGTGTGAAAAAGTGATTGCCCCCTAAACCTAATAACTGGTTGGGTCACCCATAGCAGCAGCAACTGCAATCAAGCATTTGCAATAACTGGCAATGAGTCTTTTACAGTGCTGTGGAGGAATTTTGGCCCACTCATCTTTGCAGAATTGTTGTAATTCAGCCATACTGGAGGGTTTTATAGCATGAACTGCCTTTTTAAGGACGTTTTTTAAGGTCATCCACAGCATCTCAATCGGATTCAGGTCAGGACTTTGACGAGGCCACTCCAAAGTCTTCATTTTGTTTTTCTCATGCCATTCAGAGGTGGGCTTGCTGGTGTGTTTTGGATCATTGTCCTGCTGCAGAACCCAAGTGCGCTTCAGCTTGAGGTCACAAACAGATGGCTGGACATTCTCCTTCAGGATTTTTTGGTAGACAGTAGAATTCATGGTTCCATTTACCACAGCAAGTCTTCCAGGTCCTGAAGCAGCAAAACAACCCCAGACCATCACACTACTGCCACCATATTTTACTGTTGGTATGGTGCTCCTTTTCCAAAATGCTGTGTTACTTTTATGCCGGATGTAATGGGATGCACACCTTCCAAAAAGTTCAACTTTCATCTCGTCAGTCCACAGAGTATTTTCCCAAAAGTCTTGGGGATTGTCAAGATGTTTTCTGGCAAAACTGAGACAAGCCTTTACGTTCTTTTTGGTCAGCAGTGGTTTTCGTCTTGGAACTTTGCCATGCAGGCAATTTTTGCTTTGTCTTTTTCTTATGTTGGAGTTATGAACACTGACCTTAACTGAGGCAAGTGAGGCCTGCAGTTCTTTGGATGTTGTTGTGGGGTCTTTTGTGACCTCTTGGATGAGTTGTTGCTGCACTCTTGGGGTAATTTTGGTCGGCCGGTCACTCCTGGGAAGGTTCACCACTGTTCCATGTTTTCGCCATTTGTGGATAATGGCTCTCACTGTGGTTTGCTGGAGTCCCAAAGCTTTAGAAATGGCTTTATAACCTTTTCCAGACTGATAGATTTCAATTACTTTGTTTCTCATTTGTTCCTGAATTTCTTTGGATGGCAGCATGATGTCTAGCTTTTGAGGATCTTTTGGTCTACTTTACTTTGTCAGGCAGGTCCTATTTAAGTGATTTCTTGATTGAGAAGAGGTGTGGCAGTAATCAGGCCTGGGTGTGACTAAAGAAATTGAACTCAGCCTTCCAAAGACGTGATAAACCACAGTTAAAGGGTACCTGTGGTGGTCGTCTAAACGCATTAAACTTGAAAACATTAGGCAAATTATTCGTTATTTGGTTAAATAATTATTGCCAGCCAAATACCACCAGAGAAATATGCAAATACGACCGCAGGCATGGCCAGCCAATGAAAACTCTGAGCGCAGCCATGACACATGCGGATGTGACGTCACTTCGTTGATACTCAACAGTCAATGCTCCGCCTGTATGAGAGACTAGGACTAGGGTGCTTTTGTGAGTGTTTTTATTCTATTATGGCTGAATTGTCGGACTCTGGGGAAGAATTCGTCCAACATGGCTACAGGTTTGAGCCAGAAAGGTCTTCTGAGGGTTAAAGTGACAAAGTGGTCCTCACACACAACGCAATTTCGTCTGAAAGGATTCGTCTGTGCCCTGTTCCGAGATCACTTTTCCGCTCCGATCTTCTGACAAGGTGAGCCAGGTTTGGGTACACAAAAGAAGTGTTTATCTTTGTTTTCTCGCTTATTATTGAGACATCCAAAGGCTTTACATTCCGCCATGCTGCGATATCCATATCGCATTGTATGTTTTTGTTTTTACAAGAGCGCCGAGTGTCTGCTCCTCTGCTCTGCTGCTCTCTCTCTCTGCTGCTCCCGCGGCGAGGGAGGAGCCCAGCCCGTCTCGCAGCTGTTACAAGCTCAGATCAGACGAGACAAGCCGCTGAATTTAAGCATTTATTTATTTATTTTCTACTCGTTTTAGTTCTGCATTTAATATGAACCCTGAGTTTGAAATAAATGTTTGAATTTGAATGTGAATATCCCGAAAGCCGCTGCACATCCGGGTACTCCAGGCTCAGCCAATATTGATCCAGATCGCATAGTTTTAGAATCATCGGCCATTATTTATTTATTTAGCGAATGCAAAGTCCTTAAGCCAAGCAGTTGCCTCCTGGTTTGCTGTATGGAGGGTGTGTAATCCTCCTTCCAGTCTTTGGAGCGGGCAAGCCTCTATGATGTGTTCCATAGTTTGCTCCTCTCCACATGCGCACAGTGGGCTAGGGCTACTGCCCCATCTGTGAAGGCTGGCCAAGCAGGGGCCATGTCCAGTCCTGAAGCGATTGAGTGTAGACCACTGTCTCCTTGGGAGGTTGGTGCCCGGGACCTGTTGGTTGGGGTTTATCACCAGCTGTTTGTTTGGGACCTCCTTGGTTTCCCATTCCTCTTGCCAAGCTGTCCGGATGGTAAAGTCAGCTGGGGGAGGGTTTTTCCAAATCGGCCGTCTGGATGAAAGTCGGGCAGTGGGTGGGGTGTAGATATTTGCATGGATTGGTAAGTGAGGAAAATCTTTAACTTTTTGGAGCATCCTTTGAGTTAATGCTGCTCGCCGGATGTGTGGAGGGGCTATGTTTGACAGTACAGAGAGCCAGGGGAGTGGTGTTGAGCGGATTGTTCCAGTTATAGTTCTCATGGTTGAGTTGAGCTGGGTGTCTACATGGTGTGTGTAAGATGACCTGGACCAGACAGGGGCACAATATTCTGCTACAGAGTATGAAAGGGCCAGTGCTGAGGTGCGCAGGGTGGAGACTGCCGCCCCCCATTTTGCACCAGCGAGCTTGCAGAGCAGGTTGTTTCGTACTTTCACCTTAGCAGCCGTCCCCTTTAGATGTTCCTTGAAGGATAAGGTCCTATCAAGGGTCACTCCAAGATAAGTTGGATTTGGGGCATGCTTAAGCTTGAGTCCGCTCAGGTGGATGTTTAGTTCTCTGGCAGCTTTTGCATTGTGGAGATGAAATACACTGGAGACGGTTTTTGCTGGGCTTGGTTTTAGGCGCCAGATTTTGCAGAACTGGTCCAGATCTTCCGTGAGCACCCGTTCCAGTGGTTCAAAGTCTGGTGCTTGGAATGCCAAACAGATGTCGTCTGCATAGATGAATTTGCGGGATTTTGTAGTAGGCAGGTCGTTTATGTAGAGGTTGAACAGAGTTGGAGCTAGAACTGAGCCTTGTGGGAGTCCGTTTTTCTGCATTCTCCATGCACTTGTGTTCTGACTGAGGTGGACTCTGAACCTTCGGTTGGTCAGCAGGGTTTTTATAATTGCTGTTGCCCAAGCAGGGATCGCCTTTATAAGTTTCAGGAGGAGGCCTTTGTGCCAGACCGTATCATAGGCAGCTGTAAGATCGAGAAACACAGCCCCTGTCTTCAGTCTGCTCTCGAAGCCATTTTCAATGAAGGTGGTTAGGGCCAGTACTTGTTCTCCTGTACTGCGGTCCTTGCGGAAACCTGCTTGATCCACACTTAGAATATCCTCTATTTCTGGGGAAATGCGTTGCAGTATTAGGCGCTCCATGATTTTGTAAGGAACGCTGAGTAGGGAGATTGGGCGGTAGCTTGCTGGTAGTTTGTGGTCTTTGCCAGGTTTTGGGATGGCAATGACCTTTGCTGTCCGCCATTTCTTTGGGATCGAGTTCGTTTGTGTGATCCTTGTGTAGAATTGTGTCAACCAGGTTAGGGCTCGGGGGCCAAGATTCTTCATTAATTCTGGGAAGATGTTATCGTATCCTGCTGCCTTTCCACATTTCAGGCCCTGTAGGACTTTCTCCAGTTCAGCAGCCTCGAAGGGTTCAGGGTTCGTTTCCTCTACAGGCATTTTTTGGTGTTTTTTTAGCTCAGTTGTAACTGCTCTTCTGGTGTCTTTGTCTTGGGGTGCTTTGGCGATAGTCAGTAGGTGGGATGCAACTTGGTTGGGTGTGACGGATGCTCGGCTTTGGCTAGGGGGCTTCTGTGCAGCTCCTAGGCGACGGATGAGGCTCCAACATTTCCTGCTAGAGTGGGTAAAGCTCCGGTCAGCAACTGTCTCCTCCCATTTCTTTTGCCGGGCTGTATTTAGCGATTCAATGAGATGGTCTGCTATCTCTGGGTCCCCTGATGTTTGATAGGATTGTAGGAGGGCAGCACTTTCTCCGTCCAAACATGGGACATAGAGGGGTCGGTAGCCTCGTGGGATTGCAGTATGGGCAGCCTTGAAGATTGCGCTGCAGAAGCGGTTGTATGCTTCATCTACAGTGATGGTGTGGAGTGGGATGGTAACAATGCTCCGGTCCAGAGTTTCACTGAATTTCTTCCAGTTGGCTTTGCGGAAGTTCCAGCGCATCTTCCTTGGGCTGTATATGACTGGAAGTTGTAGGCCAATGTGTACAAGCAGGGGCCGGTGTTGGCTGTGTGGAAAATCATCAAGAATGAGGATCTGTGTAGGATATGGCTCCCCATTCAAAGAGCTGACCCAGCACAGGTCAGGAGAATAGTCCTTCTTCCACCTAGCAGAGTGGAAGGTTCCTCTTTGTTTGGGGTCGTATATCAAAGCGAGGTCATTTCTGGATGCCCAGTCTGAAAGTGCCTCCCCATCACTGTCCACTGCTGGGTGCCCCCAGTCAGGGTGATGGCTGTTAAAGTCCCCCACATAGATGGCAGGGTGGGGTAGGGTGGGTAAGACCTGCAGATCCCAGTTGGCATTAGGGGGCTTGTACACATTGACAATATGGAAGCCACCAATGATTATGGTGTCTGAGAAATGTGTTGTTATCAGGTGATTTGCTTCAACTATGTCAGAACGCACATAGGTGGCACGTCCATGTTTAGCATGTAGAACATAGCACAGGAGGTCAAAGCCTTTGATGGTGAAGCGGCCAGCTTCCTCTGTGCCAATATGAGTCTCTTGGAGGCAGATTACATCAGTCGAATGTTGGAAGGCGAGGACTTCGATAAGGCTTCGCTTGGCTGCAGATAGGCCTTCAACGTTTAGTTGTAATATGCGAAGGGCAGATCCTACCACAAAGTGCTCTTGGGGCTGTTTGCTTTCGGCTTTAGGACTGTGACTAGGATTCTTCTTTGACTTGGCACAGAGGCGTCGTCTCTTCGAATTTAGTCTGCTGGTAGGATCATTAGCTTCCCCAGGCAAGCCCGGGTACTGGCGGAGGGCGCGACGAGAACGCTGATCCATTGCCCCCCTCGGCCATTACGAGCTCAGATCAGACGAGAAAAGCCGCTGAATTTAAGCATTTATTTATTTATTTTCTAATCGTTTTAGTTCTGCATTTAATATGAACCCTGAGTTTGAAATAAACGTTTGAATTTGAATTTGAATATCCCGAAAACCACTGCACATCCGGGCACTGCAGGCTCAACCAATACTGATCCAGATCGTGGTGTCAACGAAATTACGTCACAGGAAGCGTCCTGGAAGGCCATGTAGCCGCTAGTATGGCTGCACTCATGTTTTGCTGACATAGCTGAACCAGCACATCAGCAATGGATTTATATCAAATTGCTTTGAACATGAATTTCAACTTAAACTTGAACTAGAACGTGAGACAGGGGCTCAATATAATATCTTTTTTTTCACGACCACCACAGGTATGCTTTAATGTGGTATTAATGTGTGTTTATCAATGACGTGACTTGGAAAAACCCTCCCCCAGCTGATTTCACCATCCAGACAGCTTGGCAAGAGGAATGGGAGACCAAGGAGGTCCCAAACAAGCACCTGGTGACAAACCCCAACCAACAGGTCCCGGGCACCAACCTCCCAAGGAGACAGTGGTCTACACTCAGTCGCTTCAGGACTGGACATGGCCCCTGCTTGGCCAGCCTTCACAGATGGGGCAGTAGCCCTAGCCCACTGTGCGCATGTGGAGAGGAGCAAACAATGGAACACATCATAGAGGCTTGCCCGCTCCAAAGACTGGAAGGAGGATTACACACCCTCCATACAGCAAACCAGGAGGCAACTGCTTGGCTTGAGGACTTTGCATTCGCTAAATAAATCAGTGACGTGATAAACAGTTCCCGGCCGGGTCATGCCGAAGACCATATAAAGGTGGAACTTCCTGCCGTCCAACTTGGTGCTCAGCAATAATGGAACCGAGAAGGGAAATTTGTGGCGGCGCCTTTGATTTTGTATACTTTATTGATCCCCAGAGGGGAAATTGAGGGCATCCACCTGGCGCTATCCCTTAACCATTCACACACACATTCACACCTAGGGCCACTTTAGAGTCTCCAATTAGCCTAACCTGCCTTGCATGGCAGCGACCCCTCTGATTATAGATGTGATTAGCATTGAAGATAAGAGAAATGTAATTTTGTTCTACTGTACATGATTGGCTGTATGGATTGAATGACAATAAAGTTGGCTTTACCTTTACCTTTTCCCTTTATCTTTAATTTATGTTTGTTTGTTTGTTGTTTTTTTTGGGGGAGGGGTGACTTTTTCACACAGGGCCATGTAGGTTTGGATTTTTTTACCCTTAATAATAAACACCTTCATTTAAAAACTGCATTTTGTGTTTACTTGTATTATTTTCGTTTAATGTTTAAATTTGTTTGATGATCTGAAACATTTAAGTGTGACAAACATACAAAAAAAGAGAAATCAGGAAGGGGCAAACTCTTTTTTTCCACACCACTGTATAATAGGGCTGGGAACTGATTAAAATGTTCAAGTAATTAATTGCACATTTTTAATAATCAATTGTGATTAATCACAAAATTTACAATGAAGAAACAAGTATTTTAAGCAACTTTTAATTTAATTTTTTTTTCATAAAACACACCTGTGACTCATATTCAACAAAAATACAGCTAGAGCAACAAAAAACACTTGATAATCATGAATGTATCTTCAATTTAAAAAAAAAATATGATAGCAATTTGTAATATTCTTTTATAGTAGGCTAAATTATAGAGTTGAGTTTTCTGAAAAACTACAATTTTTAATGTTGCTGTCACATGTTCTGTTTCATTTTAATATCGTCAAAGAGAAAGTCAGTGCTTCTACTTATGGAAACTTTCCTAATTATCTCAACCCTTAAAAGTACAAAAAAAAAGAGGAATTTCCTGAGCTCCTGACCTTAATGGTGAGTGAGAAGCTTTTATTCGCTTTATATTGCTGTTTTTAAATAAATTGCTGTTTTTAAGGACAGTGCAAGTTGATGAACTGTCATATCAATCAATGTAAACTTGCCAGTTCCAAGGTTCCAAGGTTGTCATAGCCAGGAGCGGCACTGGGGTTAAGCTCCCAGTGCTCATAAAATGCTCCTTACAGCGTGCGTCTCGAAAAGCCTCTGACAACTAAGTCCAACTCCTAGCCTGCCCGTGTGATTTAGTCTCTAAGCCCGGCGGAACTGCTTTTACTAATAGGAGAAGGAGCGAGGGCGGATCTCTGGCGCCTTAAAACCAGATGCTTCGGGTAGATGGTGGCTCGTCAACCTGGGAAGGTAGCCCATCTAGGGGAAGGTAAACCCTGATTTCAAACCTCCGCTGCCTTGCGGCACACCCGGTCACGGGAAAGGCTTCGGGAGTCAACCCTGAGGAAAAATCCGGAGTCGGAGCCCCTAAGGCAGTTCTCTGTTGTGCTCAACATCGTTCTGGCAGCTCCTGCGACGGTGCTGGTGCCAAACTATAGCAGCCCTGCTGTTCCTTTGGATTCATCAGTAACGTGGAGAGGGGGGACATGCTGCATGGGTAACATCTTGTCCTCCATATCTTCCTGCCCAGGCTTGAATCCTACCAACGCCCAACGCTGGAAGGTAGAACACCGGTGCGCATCGGCCTGTTCAGCCACAGGTGGTGCTGTTCCAGCAGAGTAGACGTTTAGGATTCTCTTCCATGGTCATCATAGACCGACGGAGGCTGACGAAACTTGCCAGATTGTAGCCAGTGGCTAATTTCCATCTGTTGTCCGTGGGTTACAGTTTTTCCTTCCCCCATTTTGTTATGCTGAGCACCAAGCTAGAGGGTGGGAAATACCATTTTTATATGGTCTTTGGTATGACCCGGATGGGGCTTGAATCCATGGCCTCTCGACTGAGAGGCGGGTGCTCTACCACAAGGCCACCATTCCAGTGGCCTTGTGGTAGAGCAGTGTGTTTTTCTCCGCTCACTCTGACAGAAACTCTCCCTTTTCATACTTTTGCATGAGCAACCCCAATCAAAAGCACTGTGTTGTGTGTGTGTGTGTGTGCGTGCATGCATGCATGCGTGCATGTTTGCGTGCACAGGATGAGGTCACTCTGAGTACCAGAGGATCACTTTAGTTTGGTGAAAATTTAAGTGCTGAAAAAAATAAGACTTACCCTTATCTTAAGCTAAGCCTTTTGCTGAGACAAAGCAGTCACCACTGCCGACACCTCCTCAGAGAGTAACCTTTTTGTATGGAAAACTCATCCCAAAGCCCTATTCCGCACCGTTTTCCAATAAACATAAACTGTGCCTATACATATTTAATTGTTACTGTCTTATATCAGATTTAAAATCTGTTAGTATAATGAAGTTATTATAGAAATTTATATGATATTAAAAAAGTTTAATATAAGCATAAAAGGTTTCCTGCTACATACAGATGCACACTCTCATTTTTACCTCAAACATGATGTGATACTAGGAGGTATTTGTTTAAGCTTGAGACTTAACTTTAGACTTTAAGTCAAACACACATTCATATGGAATTTAAACACGCAAGCAAGAAAGGTAAAACGCATTTCTGAGCAGAAGGAGAACTGCAGATGTATCACAAAAATGCATCAGTAACATGATCTATTAAATCTTAATTCTGGTTTTAAGACTCAAGCTGGAACTGTTAACTCAAAGTTTGGTCCCTTCACCATCTCTGTTTTTAATTTTGATCAAAAAATAAACACTGCCAAGATCACATTTTTAATATTTCTAACATTTATTTAACAGGAGAGATTAAAAAATTGGTCACTGTTAGATACTGCTCACTTGATTTTCAGATAAATATGGCTGTGGTGACGTTTGCTGTGCCCCTTGCCCTTTACCCCCCCCATGCTTCTCTTTCATGTTGTGGTATTTATAAGCAAATGAAATATTCTTTTGTGCCACCACATCATCCATCTCGCTGAGCCACTGACTTGCGTGTGTGTGTGTGCGTGCGTGCGTGTGCACATGAATCTAGTGTCGACGTGTGTGACGAATGTCTAGACCCCTCCGATGGTGTTATGACAAGGCTTCAGTCCGACAACAAAGGCACATGTGCAGAAATCCAGCTGCTTCATTGTGTGTAGCTTTGTTTTCTGCACGATGTTTCAAAGCGGCAAAGTTTAAAGCGCAAAGCATCAGGAGGGCGACTCAGTCAAAGACACATGAATATATTAACACCCAAAGTTAGTTATGGGTTGTCATCACATCCACGTGTGCACAGTCAGACATGAACGGTCAGATTTACACACTTTGTCATCTGCTTGTATTCGTTCATTAAAACAAAAGCACACACGCCGTGTGACCCTTCAGTGACCTGAGCTGAAGTTTGATCCTGCTTGGATCATATTCAGCACTTTTATGTGGTGTAGTTGCGTCTATGTAATGATCTTAGACTTCAAGCACACTGATGTGGTTTTCTATTGTGTATTTTAGAGCATGGCTAATATATTGTACTGGCTATAAAAAAAGAAAAGGATGGCATGACATCAGCTGAAGCCAAAGAGCAACTGAATGACAAACTATAAAATATTATAAAGTGTTAATTATCATAATCCTATGTCAGATATATACAATGGGGAAAATAAGTATTGAACACATGAGCATTTTTCTCATTAAACATATTTCTGATGGAGCCATTGACCTGAGATTTTCACCAGATATCAGTAACAACCCAAGTAATCCATACATACAAAGAAATCAAGGCAACTGTGCTCACAAAACAAGTTATATTTAATAAAGTAAAATGACACAAAGAATAAGTATTGAACATGCTTGGTGAAATTCATTGAATATTTAGTAGAAAAGCCTTTGTTGGTAATAACAGCTTCCAGACGCCTCCTGTATGGAGAAACTAGGTGCAGGAATTGCTCAGGAGCGATTTTAGCCCATTCTTCCACACAAACTACCTTCAGATCTTAAAGGTTCCGCGGGTGTCATCTACGAACTCTGATCTTAAGTTTGTTCCATAGATTTTCAATTGGATTCAGATCAGGTGACTGACTGGGCCATTCTAGCAGCTTTAGTTTCCTTCTGTGGAGCCAACTGAGAGTTTCCTTGGCTGTGTGTTAGGGATCATGCTGAGATGTCCACCCTCATTTCATCTTTAGCATCTTGGCAGATGGCAACAAGTTCTTATCAAGGATGTCTCTGTACATTTGTCCATTCATCTTTCCTTCAGTTATATGAAATCTGCCTGTACCATGTGCTGCCCCCCCCCCCCCCCCCACACACACACACATCTTGACCAATGGTGCTTTGGGGCTGATGTGCAGTGCCATTTCTTCTCCAAACATGCTGTGTGTTTTGGCATCTAAGAAGTTCAATTTTGGTCTCATCTGACCAGACTACTGTATATTCTCCCATTATTTTACTGGCTTGCCCAAAAGTTGTGCAGCAAACTTTAAATGAGCTTCAACATGCTTTTTCTTCAGCAATGGAGTCTTGCGAGGTGAGCAGGCATAGAGCCCATGTCGGTTAAGTGCATTACTTGTTTTCTTTGAAACAGCAGTACTTGCCAACTCCAGGTCTTTCTGGAGCTCTCCATGAGTGGCCTTTGGCTCTTGGATAACTCTTCTGATCATTCTTTTGACTCCTCTGTCAGAAATCTTGAGGAGCTCCTGGTCATGGCCGGTTTATGGTAAAATGATGCTCTTTCCACTTCCGAATGATGGCTCCAACAGTGCTTACTGGAATATTCAGCAGTTTAGAAATGCAGCTGTAACCAATGCCATCATTATGTATTGCAACAATAAAGGTGCCTTCACACCAAACACAAACGGGCAGCGCAAATCCATACAAAGTCAATGGAAAGAGGTGAGCACACGTGAAATCGCGCATTCATGCGTTCATGTCCAAGGGATAGCGCCGTCATCTGAGTAAAAGTATCAACATTGGAGAGTAAACTAGTTTGAAAATGAGACTGCCACTCACCTGGAGACAAAAGGACCGGGAGCTCGTCAGCTGAAGCAGGATGTTGGAGTTATTTACTCACGGATTCCTGCCACGGACGTGCTAACAAGACTAGCAGGCTAGCAATGGAAACACCCATCTTGTGAAGTTTTGGAGGTAGGGACAACTTTTTCAGGTGAGCCCCCCGTCAGATAATATAAACCTTGTTATTTTGGGGATTTTCACAGCTGGTTGAACACAGCTGCAGAAGTTATAAAGGCAACTTCAACTGTCTGCATCTCACTCAGACGGTAAATTCATGTCGTGTGTTTACATTGAGTTACAATGTATTCATGCTGTGTGAAAAATTCACCCGTTCGCATTTGGTGTGAAGGCACCTTAAGGTTGCAAAGGTCTAGAGAGAGATCTTTTCTTCTACCCATCATGAGTTCACTGTGGTGTGACAATCTGATCTTCACAGACCTTTTTAAAGGCTATCAGTCAGGACTTAACCAGGTGAAATTAATTTGCACTGATGGGGGATGGGATGGCTTCCTAAATTCTGATGGATTTCAGCTGGTTTCTTGCTTTCTATGCCTTTTTGCACCTGTTTTTCTTCATATGTTCAATATTTATTCCCTGTGTCATTCCACTTTATTAAATATAACTTGTTTTGTGAACACCCTTGCCTTGATTTCTTTGTATGTATTCATTACTTCGGTTGTTAATGATATCTGGTGAAAATCTCAGGTCAGTGGCTCTATCAGAAATATGTTTAATGAGAAAAATGTTGACTGTTCAATACTTATTTTCCCTGCTGTATATTAAAACTGACTAGTGCATGCCCGTAGAAAGCAAGTATTCTTGTCTGAAAACAGGTAGCCCAATTAGGCTTTACAGGCCCAAATGTAGGCTGTGTTTGAAAGTGGAATATAAAGAGGTGTAGCCTGTATGTAGGCACTAACACGTTAGACTTTGACAAATATAAAAGGGACTGAAAGGCACTAAGATTTATTTGATTGTATGAATATTAATTACAGAATTATTGAAAATGAATGGGACATCCAATATTAGCAACAGTATAAGAACCCTTGTTTATTTTTTGTCAGATCACTTATTTGTCTGATCTTTTTTGACTTATATACATAGGTGTTTAATTAAATTAAATCAAATCAAATTATTTTTTGACTTATATACATAGGTGTTGTATCTTGCACTCTGGGGAATGGGAGTTGTTCAGTCATCATCACAATTGTTTTAGTTTATATGTGTAGTTTATAGTCTATCGTCAATAAACTCATGCAGTACTATAACAGGACATGTTTACAAATATTTGAGACCCATTCTAGTGCATCCTTTTATATTTTAGGAATATTATAAGTACAAAACACCAAACATTATTATACACAACAGAATTACCTGTTTGGCTGCAACTGTTGCATCAGTGTTGCCCATTTGTCAGTAAATATTTAAATAAAAATAATTTATTTCATTATTTGGCCGTTTTTGTGTCCAGTTTGGTGACAGTTGTCGTTTAGTCAAACCATGCATGTGGCTGCATATGATTTGCAATTGATCTGGGCATTCTGCTCCACAATCATGGTGGTATTATTATTAACTTAATTTTTAGATAGCTGTGCGAGCACACCAAGAGGAGTGCCATTGGCGACGGCGAGTTGTGGTCCTGCAAAAGGACTCCTGTCTACCGCTGACCAGGCAGGCTGGGCTTGCGTCCCTGTGAAGGACCGCATTCCACCCGCTGCTTCTCCAACACCGGTGTTCTTTAGGCAGACCCCGGGTCCCCGTTGGCATTCCCCATATTATCCTTTAGACGTATGCAATCACGACAACATTGTAGTATAATTTTTTAAGCATTGCATTTTCACCCTTCACTCTTTCTTGTTAAATTTGTCACTTTTCACTTCCTTTTTTTGTTTGCGATGCACTGTGGTGACTGTCGTGATGCCGTGTATTACCCAATCAGCACGGAGTCAATCCGAAACCCCACCCACACTTCCTGAAGCCAGGGCATGAAGAGACAGAGCGGTGGCTACGCTTTTATTGATAAAAATTACATATTTTGACTGAGCGACTCCATACTTGGGGATGCACACCCTCGTAACCTCAGCAAAACACATGAAATCTGAGGTCAGTCTGACGAATGGTTTGGGAGCTATCTGAGGAACAGACAGACAGACAGACAGACAGATATGCTGCATTTATAGATATATATACCCTTCCTTAGAATTTATGACCATATGTACCATCTTGAAGAAGTTAATGTCACATCGTTTCACAGTGTTTCCCTGTTTCAGAAGTGCTGAAATCCATGCAAGGAGGTAGGTTGCGGACTGGAGACAGAACGTGAGTCAGAACATGAGTTTGGGTCCTCTTCATTACTTTTTTCACTGTTGCCTGTGTACTTTAGCTTCCTTGTTTGGTACTCACTTGTGATTTTGTGTCATGAACCGAGTCAGTGTTTTCCTTCAGGCTCGGTTCTGGCTGGTCTCTGTGGCTCAGGTATCAGGTTATTATGTATTGTGTCATCTTTCGAATTCTTGTTGTTTTTATGTTTTTGTCCTTTTCTTTTCCGTGCCTGTTGTCACCGTTCTGGCCGGCGGCTGTTAGGCAGCCTCTTTGACCTACATTCAGGTGGGGGTTGTCTAACATTCTCCAGTCCGACCACGCCCCCTCTCTCTAACAGCCAGCAGATTCTACTCCTGTGATTGTCATCCCCGCGCCTCGCCCAGGTGTACTCAATTCATGGAACCAGCAATGCTTGTACTTAAGCAGCGTTTGCCAGTCAAGCATTGCTGGTCCACTGAATTGTCTATCCATGTACAAAGTCGTGTGTACTGTGTGCCACTAAGCGTAGCCAATTCCACTGAAGCCGTGGATTCTCCTGTGTCCTTCGAGTGATGTCGGATCTGGGACACTTTTGTGGTAAAATCACTTCTTTTTCATGCGTTTGCTGGACGATACCGACCCAGGAATGCCTAATGTAAGTTTGTATTTTTGTACGTCCTCACCTTTTGGAACTGTTTGTCTTTATTTCAATAAATGTGTTGTGGTGCAACTGTGCTTGTACATCCATCCATCCTTCCCCTCCTCTGTGCGCTGCGTAAAAGCGCATGAGGAGGTTCGTGACAATTTCGCGTCTCGTTTTAAGCATTAAATGTGTATTTTTATGGCGTTAAGGTTGGGGAAATGCAGGGTTAGGAAAAGGTGAAGGAAAAAGTCTACCAGTGTTGGGAATAATGCGTTAAAAGTAACATCATTGCAGTTACTGAAATTTTAACAGGCTCATTGCTCATTGTTTTTACTTTACACTAGCAGCAATACCCGGTGAATAGGGGCATGCAGTGTTTAACCCTGATGGTACTACAGCAGCGATATGAAGGACCTGCTGACCAACCTCTGCCCCTCCCAGAGCTCAGCTGGGCTGCAATGAATATATATACTGTAGCTTATATTGACCTGACGTAATCCAGCCACAGGGGGTGCAGAAGCCAGTGGACTCCCAGTGCTGGTCCCAAGCCCGGGCAAATATATATGTATATGAGTGGATTAAAGTAAATAAAAGTAAATAAGTAAATAAAAGTGAAAATAGGTAAATGTAGATATAGTTTTGGTGTCGCAGCACCCAGCGGTAACCTGTACCTCCGACACCCCATCAGTTCACAATGCCTGTACTGTGGAGAGAGACCCATGTATCTTAAACTCTGCCGACCGTGTCGGGTGCGCTTGAGTCCTCCCTCGGCGTACACCTCCACTGGCATCCCCTCATCCCCAGCCAGTCGCAGCAGACGACTGCCCCTCCCTGAGCCTGGTTCTGCTAGAGGTTTCTTCCTTCCAAATGGGAGTTTTTCCTCTCCACTGTCGCCTAGTGCTTGCTCATAGGGGATCGTCTGATTGCTGGGTTTTTCTGTGACTGTGTGATTTTTTTTTTTTTTTAATTTTTTTTATCTGCACTGTGGCGCCACGAGACGGCTTTTGTTGTGATGTGGCGCATTATAAATAAAGCTGAACTGAACTGAATTGAATTGAATTGGCAAAAGTTGGTTAAAAAAGGTTACCTTTGACCTCTTTTATTGTCAAGCAGTCAGTGAAACCATGTCATGTGCACTCTTGAGGTGTTGTGGCATCGCCATGCAAGAGATGAGAACCCGCAGTCAAGTGGCATTTGAGTTAGTAGGGGGACAAAGTTTCACATACATACATGCATACATACATGCATGCATACTGTATATACAAACATACATACCTCACAGAATTTCTTTTATAACACAGACAAATGCACAAATGCACCCTACCATCATGATTTCCACGACTATTCTTGGTCACCTAATGTAAAAATATGCATATTGGCCATAAGACCTGGATGTAAAAGTGATCATATTGGGTATTTTCTGTTTGAGGACATTCTCAATTATACACCAGTACATCATCAGCATATTGTATCATCTACAATTGTGTTTCTTAATTGAAATAAATGTATCCTTTCCTGTACATTTTTTGATAAGTACTACACCTGTCTCCAGTGATGTACTTGAATAGTGGACTGATGGACTGTGGTGTGACACAAGACCTTCATCCACCTTGTAACAACAATTTAGCTTCACAGGACCTTTGTGTTCAACTACACATGGGAAAGAACTACAAATTGCACATCAGAGTGCAGAGCTGCAATCAAGTTGTGAGTCTGGCTTACTATTAAAGTTCATCATACCTCTGTGAGCGTTCCAGAACAATGCTACCTTTGACTGTAGTGAAACACTGCCTGTTTGTCCCCATACTGTAATCGCTGAACCAGATTCTTTCTGCTGTGTGTGTGTGTGCTGCATTCTCATTGGCCTGCCAATGTGAACATCTTTAAACAGTGCTTGTGTGCTCATACGAGAGTTGGCATGCATGTGTCAGTTCTATGGTGTGTGCTGTATTTGTGTGTGGGAGGTATATTCAACCATAGGGAGGATGTAGCGACAGTGTGGGGTTAGTGGTTTTATTGAACTTTGACATTGTGTTCAGTTTCGCTCACTTGTTTTTCTCGCTGATTCAGACACAGTTTCTCTTCAAAAACAGAGAAGGCTCATGGACTATACCCAAAGTCCATTTAGAACTACAGTATTTATACTAGTGAATGGGTGGATAGCAGGATCTGTAAAGCACTTTGGTCATCCAGAGATGAGTAAAAAAGTGTTATATAAGTGAATGCCATTTACCATTGATTTACCATTTACCATAAGTGTTAAGTGTTAAGTGTAAATTTGACTGTTTTGCAATGAATTGGAGATATCTGGAGTGTTAATTTATCGTAATAGTCATTTATTGTATATAATATAGATTTATGAAGTGCAGATACATAGAGAAATGTAGAACATGCATTTTTCCATAAATGGTGAAGACACTGCCATTTTGGATTAGCACAATATTTAGATAGTATTGTTGGCATGCACGTGCAGCATTAAGGGGCGTATCCACCAAATGAATTTTTTCTGCTGTGGGTAACTATTTTCTTTTTTTTTTCCACAATATTTTTTATTGAACCTTTTTTACAGACACAACACAAACAATCAAACACTAACACTAAAGTAATTTAAAAAAAATTAAAAAATAAAAAATAAAAATTGTACTAAAAAACACCAACAACCACTAACAAAGACAGGTCTTCAACAATGCTCCTCTGTTTAGTCTAGGCAATCCATTACATAAGTATACATATTATACATTCACCAGTTTGGAATTTACAAGGTCCACACACATCATTCACCTTCTTCTTCAAAAGTTATGTTTAAATTCTTTACATAATCAGTGAAAGGTCTCCATATATTCTCAAACACAATTTCCTTTGATTTCAGTATGTATGTTATTCTTTCTAGTGGAAGGTTTGTTAACATCTGTCTTAACCACTGAGTCACATCTGGTCTATGAGTCTTTTTCCACAGTAGTGCAATACATTTTTTGGCGTTAAGCAAATTGAGGTCTATGAATGCTCTTTCACTCTTATTAAAGCTACGCTTTTCTGGATATAGACCCAACAAAAACAATTTAGGATTCAATAGGATTTGTTTTGAAATTATTTTTTCAATTGTTACCATTACCTCTTCCCAAAACACTCTAATTTTTCTACATTCCCATAAACAATGAAATAGGGTTCCTTGACTTTCCATACATTTTGTGCACGTATCTGGTATGTTTTTGTTATATCTATTTAACTCCACCGGTGTAACATACATCCGCATTAACCATTTAAAATGCATCAATTTAAGATGTACATTTATTGATTTGGTTTGAGCTTCTGTACAAGCCAATTCCCATTGTGGGTAACTATTTTCTATTCACTTTCTATGTAGTCCAGTGTTTACAGCGCTGAGAGCCCTCGGCCCTGGAATGCTTTGAGCGGTAGTCACTTTTTGTCGCGGTGCTCAGGGCTGAAAGAAGTTCATCTTTTTAGACTACTGCTGTGCTCATCAATGTCAGACCTTTCTAAGCAGCCAATCAGAATTAAGGAAGGACGGGCCATAGGACGCCGGTACAGGAAGGCAAGAACGGTAGAGTTTGAGGTTAGGAAACTGTGTGTTGAGCATATCTCAGCGTGAGTTTTACAAAAATAGATGTAAAAATAAACAAAATTTTGACCATAAGCTACTCTGCTCACCTCAGACGGGCTCGCTGTAATTAGTCTGTATCCGAGAAATTGACTGACCAATCTTCTCCAAAACCAGTTCAAACTGACTCCTAGTCAATCTAAAATACTCCTTGAAACGGGTACCGTCAAGATAACTCCGGTACAAGTTTGGTGTCCGGTTCTCCTATACAAGTCTGGTTGATGTCTGTACCCAGACTCTTGTTTTCTTTTCCGTTTCATCATATTTTGCATCCAGGAGACTGCAAGCCAGGCCTTCTCATCCACCATCAGTGTGTGACCTCACAAAAGCTCTTCTGTAAGAATGGTCAAAAATTCCCATAAACACACTTCTAAACCTTATGGAAAACCTTCCCAAAAAGCTCTGAAGCTGTTGTAGCTACAAAGGGTGGCTCTCCTCCTTGTTGGTGATGAGGCCCACCACCGTCATGTCGTCCGCAGACTTGATGATGTGGTTGGTGTTGTAGGCTGGTACGCAGTCATGGGTCAACAGGGTGAAGAGCAGCGGGATGAGCATGCACCCTTGTGGGGCCCCTGTGCTCATTGTGATGGTCTGGGAGGTGTTGCTGCCAACCCGCACGTTCTGTGGCCTCCCTGTGAGAAAGTCCAGCACCCAGTTAGAGTAAATCTGTGGATAAGACTAGCAGAGTTAACACAGCAGAAGGACCGTAGAGTTCCTTTAGAAGTCTGTCTGTATGCAGCGCTTCCTCGTTGGGTTTACTGGCGGTACAACGGTGCTGATGGTCTCCTTCATGTCCTCATGAAGAGGACAAAGAGTCAAAGAAATACTAAATTTATTTGTTGCACATGAACACGGTACAGGGCTGCACATGAAAACTGACTGGGCAGGTGTCGTTACAAAGAGAGGCACCCAGTTACAAAGAGAGGTTTTGAGTCCTAAGTGTCTGAGTTTTTGTATCAGGTGCTGGGGGATGATTGTGTTGAATGTTGAACTGAAGTCCAAGAACAGCATTTGCACGTAGGAAATTTTTGAGTCCAGGTGGGTGAGGGCTGGATGGAGAGCAGCAGTGATTGCATCTTCTGTGGATCTGTTCGACCTGTATGCAAACTGGAATGGGTCGTGGGAGGGAGGCAGGGTGGACTTGATGTTCTGCATGACTAGCCGCTCGAAGCACTTCATTATAATGGGGGTCAGTGCTACGGGATGGTAATCATTGTAGCTGGATGGGACGGGCTTCTTTGGGACTGGTATTATGGTGGCAGTTTTGAAGCATGTGAGGACAACAGCTTGAGACAGGGAGATGTTGAAGATGTCAGCCAGGACATTCTTCAGCGCCTCTGCACAGTCCTTCAGGACGAGACCCAGTATATTGTCTGGGCCAGCTGCCTTGCGTGGGTTGATCCTGCAGAGGGTCCTCTTCACGCTAGCTGGATCCAGACTCATGGCCTGCTCCTCTGGAGGAGGAGTGGTCTTCTGTGCTGATGTGCTGTTTGTGCTTCAGATTGGCCAAAGAAGTTGTTTATGTCACGATCTGTACACGGGAGGATTTCACCATGCTCTGTTTCTTTGCTTTTTGTTTTTCCTTATTTGTATAATGTATTCTGAGGTCTTGGCCTGTAATGTTATTTCTAGTATGTTTTTCACATATTCTGTATTGCTTCTTTGTATGATTTATTTTTCCTGTTAACGCTCAGTGTAGTTTTGTTCTTATTTGTTTCTGTCATAACTCTGGCTCTCACGAGCCAGGAAAGGAGATACGAGGGCGACCAGTGAGTTAGCGTAGTTTATTAACAAAGCACACACTACACTAAATAACAAACAGAAAAGTAAAGAGCCACGTGGGGCTAAAACACACACAGAACTAAGGGTAACATACCACCCAGGGAGAAAGGCTAGAGAGGCGGCGAGGGAAAAATACACGCCGAGTCGCAACACTTACTTTGGGTGAAGCGCCGAGGAAACGGCGGACTGAAGCTAGTCGTAGGAGCTAACAGTCGTGGGAAACACAAGGAACGTCTTCCCATAGCGAGGTCGCAGCCACGAGTAACTCTCGGCTGCTCGCTTAAATGGGGAGATGATTGGGGATAGGGGACAGCTGTCCCAGCGCAGCTGAACTAGACAGCTGGCAATCAGCTGGGCGCTGTCAAAGAGCGGGCCATGGAAGACCCGGCACGGACTACCCCGGAGCAGGAGCGACACTGGACAACCTGAACGCAGAGAAAAGATAGCGTTCAGGTCGTGACAGTACTCCTCCCCCGAGCCGCGCCTCCTGGAGTGGCCTAACCCCCCCCCCCCCCCCCCGAGGGAAGACCAGGGAGGGCGGTGGGGGCCAGATCTGGGAGAAAGGGAGGGACCAGAAAAAGGAGGCAGGGAAGAAAAAAAAACCTAGATACAGTATAGGGTCAGATACCATAATAATCTTAAACCCAAAAAAAAAAAAAAAAAACCATCACCCCCTCCTCTGCAGAGGCCAGACGGTCTGTGCAGGTGACCACAGGAGGTGGGGAGAAACGACAAGAACCAAAATGCAGAAACATAGCGACATAGTCATGGAAAAAGTTCACAATAACTTAGGGTGAGGACAATAAAAAAAACTCATGTCCCGAAGGCCAAAAACTACAAAACTCTGAACATATGGTTTAAATAGACTTACACATGTAACCCCGGCCAGAACAGAATAATATACAAAGGAGGCAGTCCGGGCATAAGACCTAAAAATAGAGCCTGGAACAGCAAATTGGCATAAAAATACAAAAGGAACAACTCCTCAAACACGTATTAGCACAAAAAGTGTCACTAAACAGTCTGGAGGAGGATATAAATACAGAAAAACAAGACTACTCGGAATGAGGCCAGGCAATGTGAAGCAAATGCTACTTAAGGGAGAAATTAGAATAGGGATCCATACAGGGATCGTAAAACACAGAAAATTGTCTAAAGAAAAATTCTCGGTAGAAATGACATCCCAATAAGGACTCTAACACAGAAAGTTCCCTGATGTCCTGAATGAAATTAAATAATGGAGGGCATACAAAACACAAGGCTATGAACAGTTAGTCAATCTGTCAGGAATGACAGCAGGTGGAGTGAGGCAGGCGATGACAGCTTGTCCGGCGGGCGGCCTGAACTCCACCAGGCCAGGAACCACAACACCAGTTCGGGTGGCCTACCCGAGTCCCAGGCTAGGAGACACAGTTTCTCCGGAGGCCGACCCAGACCACCGAACCAGCCAGATGGCTTCCCAAGCGGTCGTCCCGTGACCTCAGACCACGGAGAGCTGAGGGAGAAGTCTTGGTGCAGCTTCCTCCCTGAGGGAAAAGGCAGGAGGAAACTGACCCAGGTGAGAAAACCCCCCACAGTAGTAGGGGGAGAAGAGATGGAGGCCAGGGGAAAAGTTAGCCTGCCATCTAACGGCAACAAGGGTAGGGGGAAACTGGCCCGGGTGAGAGGAACCCCAACAGTGGCAGGAGGAGAAATGATGGAGGCAAGGGACGAAGTCAGCCTGACGTCAGGAGAACACAATCCTCCAGCTCCCACACTAACTGTTACCCGGACCGGCGCAGCACCCCCGGTGGACCCCGATCGGGCCGGCGCAGCACCCCCGGTGGACCCCGATCGGGCCGGCGCAGCACCCCCGGTGGACCCCAGCTGGACCGGCGAAACACTCCCGGTGGACCCCAGCTGGACCGGCGAAACACTCCCGGTGGACCCCAGCTGGACCGGCGAAACACTCCTGGTGGACTCCAGCTGGACCGAGACAGCACTCCCGGTGGACTCCAGCTGGACCGAGACAGCACTCCCGGGCGCAGCATCTGAGGCGAACACCGTGCAGGGAACCGGAACCTCCGAGATGGCACCCAGAGCAGGTTCGTCTCCGGTGACCCTGGGGAGAGGCTCAGAGGGACAAAAGGAACCGGGATCAGGATCACCGGCAGCGGCAGAGCCCGGCGGAACAGGCTCGAGCGCAGCAGACTGCTGCACCCGGCCCGCCCCCCCGAGAGACAGGCAATAATGCTCCAGAATAGAGAAGAGAAAAACAAAATAGAGCACTTGCCTGATCTCGGGTTCTACCGCCATCCAGGACTTCGATGCTCCGGGCTCAGCGTGCAGGACTCCGTCCTCCGGCTCCAACTCGACTGCGAATGGCTCCGCAGCCGGCATGATGGTTTCCACAGTCAAACGACCTCCAAATGCCGAAGACCGCGTCGACAGCCCACCTGGCGTGGGGGCAGGAGATCTGGACTCTGCTGGGCCGAACCATTCCTCCGTGGAGACCCGGGGACGCTTAATCGTCGGCGCTGGCTCCAACAGGCAGTTCGACCTTCTCCTCTGCCCATAACGTGGCTGCGGGGCTGGGGCAAAACCCTCCAGGGCCGCAGGCCGCCTCCTCCTCACGCAGCGGTGTACACCTGGCACCGGGGCACACTCAAGGGGAAGAGACACAGAGGACGCAGGTTCATATTCAGTTTTTGCAGCGGGAGGAGAGAGCTCAGGGGACTGTGAACCCTGAACTCCTCCCCCAGGAATCAAACAAGGCAATTCACTCATAATGGGAGGAGAATGAAAGGACACTTGCCTGATTCCCGGAGGGCCGGTGGAACCCGCTACAAGGGACTCGAGTCTCTCTTCTCCCAACCGGATAGAAGTGGGGAACCCCCCGGACAGATGAGGCGGTGCTACCCGCACCGGATCGGGACCTGGAACACCTGGAGATGAATTTGCGCTTCTCCCAGCGGCCGGAGTGAATGACGAAGAGGGGGGTGAAACAGCTGAGGAGAACTGGGGGCCCAAAGCTGACGGGACAGCGGGGAGAGCGGGCCCAGGAGCGGGAGCAGCTGATTCACTTCTTCGGCGAGACATGGGAGCAACAGCAGGCTGGGAGGCGGAATTCGTGTGGTTTCCTGGAGCGGGATCCGGACGGGACTCTCGCTGAGATGAGTGGGGAATTTGGGAGCGACGTCTTCTGAACGTGAGGTCGGGAAAACGCCGCTCCTGTGCGATGAGCGAAGCCAACAGGTCAGCGTATTCCGGATAATCGTTCAGCTCCGGGTTCTTCTCGACCAGCCTGACCGCCGCAATCACGTTCTTCATGGCTACGGGGGGAACGGCGGCGGAAGAAGCGGCTGCCACTCGATCCGCAATGCGCATCGCTGTCATTCTCATCTTCTCCGGGGGAAACCCGGTTGACGTCACTCTATCCTGGGGATCACCCCTGAGTGAGGCGAACTCCTGGACTGGATCGGCGGCAGGAGCGGGATTCCGAAGCGAGGAGCGAAGGCGTCCTGTCCTCGGCTTCCTGCCGGAGTTCTCCTCCAGCCTACGGAGCCTCTCCCAGGCCACAGAGATGTCTGCCCTCCTCGCCTTAACCTCGGGGAGAAGGAAGTAGCGAGAAAAGCAGTTAAGCATACCCTCGGCGAGCTCCAGGCGCCAGCGTATCTCGCTGGGGGCATCGTAGAGGTCCGTGGTGAACAACGTTCCGTCCACAAGGTCCAGAGTCTCCGAGAGATCGTGGCCTGGGTGCCGCATGAGTCTCTTGGAAGGAGACATGATACTGGCTCGCCCGTACCCAGAGGAAGAGAAAAAAAGGCGTTGAGTCCTTACAGCCAACTCACGGTCGCGGCCGTCTCACTATGGCTGCGACCTACTGTCATAACTCTGGCTCTCACGAGCCAGGAAAGGAGATACGAGGGCGACCAGTGAGTTAGCGTAGTTTATTAACAAAGCACACACTACACTAAATAACAAACAGAAAAGTAAAGAGCCACGTGGGGCTAAAACACACACAGAACTAAGGGTAACATACCACCCAGGGAGAAAGGCTAGAGAGGCGGCGAGGGAAAAATACACGCCGAGTCGCAACACTTACTTTGGGTGAAGCGCCGAGGAAACGGCGGACTGAAGCTAGTCGTAGGAGCTAACAGTCGTGGGAAACACAAGGAACGTCTTCCCATAGCGAGGTCGCAGCCACGAGTAACTCTCGGCTGCTCGCTTAAATGGGGAGATGATTGGGGATAGGGGACAGCTGTCCCAGCGCAGCTGAACTAGACAGCTGGCAATCAGCTGGGCGCTGTCAAAGAGCGGGCCATGGAAGACCCGGCACGGACTACCCCGGAGCAGGAGCGACACTGGACAACCTGAACGCAGAGAAAAGATAGCGTTCAGGTCGTGACAGTTTCCACTTTATTTTTACTTGTGTCTTTTCTTCTCTTTCTCTCTTTGGAGTTGCAGTTGTCAGGAGCGCTTCCGGGTTTTTCCCTGATAGTGGGCGGTGCTCCTGTCAAACTGTCAGCTCCGTCTCCCCTCCTCATGACTCACAGCTGATTGTCATTTTCTTCCCAGCCCGCTCATGTGATTCGCACCTGTCATCATTTGTTTCATTTATGTTAAGTTGTATTTAAGGGCTGTTATTTTCATTTCTTGCTGCCGGAATCTTAAGTTCTCTACCCTCTTGTTCACCAGAACCAGCCCTTCTTCTGGTGTGGTTAATTGTAAGTTTTCTTTGTTTGTCTGTTAGATTTAGTTTTGTGCATGGGTTTGATGTTGTATTTGTTTTTTGTAATAAATTCACAAACTGCAGTCCTGCGCGTGGGTCTCTCCTCTCTGCCCCGAGGGGCAATTCATGACAGAAGACTCCGGCCAATCTGAGACCCAGCAGCTGCAGTTTTGTGTTAATTTTTTGTTCCACTTCAGCGGCAGTGAAGGCTCGTAGGTTTCCCCTATTTTTTCCCAGTTTTATTTTTTGCACCGGGGTTTTATCATGTCTGTGACCCCGTATTTTTCAACCCTGGGTCTGAGCGAAGCAGAGCGGTGGTGTGTGTGTGTCCTGGAGGACATTCTTTTCCAAGCTTGTGCCTCCCATACTCCCGAGGAAGCCCGAGAGTGTCTGGAGGATGCGGTGCAGGTACTCAAGGCATGCCCCAGCTTGTGGGACCACCTGGAGCTCAGAGACCTACTCCTCTCCATATTTCTTCCACAACCTATGAGTCACGGGCTGGGGGAATCCACTCAGATGTCTGTGCCTGCACCGAGAAAGAGCAAGCGCCCGCTGACACAGAAGCCTCCAGCCTCTCGCTGCTCTCCGGCGGCAGCTCCGCCTCCTCCTTCCGATCACTGGCCCGCTCCATCGGCCGAGGAGCAGGAGGAGCGCAGATGGCCATATTAGCTGAGACAGACCTCATCCTAGAATATAAGCCATGGCTTCTCCCAAATCTTGCCCATCAGCTGAAAGAGGTTCCACCGGAATTTCTTCCACCTCTCCAGGAGCCGACGTCTCTGCCCTCAACTCCTGCCGTCACTTAAGGAAATCTTGCCAAAAGAACGCCTCTACCTCTCAGTCGGTAGTCTCTCCCACGCTGAGTCAGACAACCCTCGCAGCAGTTTCCTCCTCATGTTTCTCCTCGCCGGCTGTCCCGCCAGCCCACTCACCTTCCTTTGCTGTTGCAACTCCCGTCTCCTCCCACTGCTGAGAGTCTGGCTGTTTTCTCCCTGGCTCCGCCCATCACCGTGTCAGCAGGTGCAGCTCCTCCACGTTCCACTGAGGGGTCTACAACCATTGAATTCATAAAGGGGGCTGATTTCCAACCAGCTGCAGCAGATGACATTGCATCCCGGGAACCCAGGCAAGTGTTTTTTCACTCTCATTCACCTACACATGAATTATCTTGCCTGATTCCCGGTGGTGAGGCTTAGACTAGGCAGTCCTCTGAGTCCTCACTGCCTGCTGTAGCTTTAGACTGTTCACCTACTCTCTCCGTGTCTCCTCCTCCTGCCCCCCCCCGAGTGCCAGCTGGCCCCTTAATTGAGCCTTCGGACTGTGGAGGAGCCTGCAGCCCCGGAGGATCTGGTCCCAGTCCTGCAGCCACAGTCTGGATGGAGGGAAAGTGCTGCGACCGAGTTAAGGCCTGTGCTGATGATGGAGTGTCCTCTGTCCTCAGCAGAACAGTATCCAGCACCAGCAGGAAGCTGACCTCCTGTGTCCACGTCGGGCGAGCCACCTGCGTGGGCCACTTCGTTGGGGGGTCTTGGGACTGCATCCACCACCATGCCTGCTGCTGGGGCTGCCACAGCAGAGTCCGAGCTGGACCTCCAGAGGGTCATTCCCGAGGCGTCATCGTCTGGATCGACAGAGTCCAGGATGGCAGTGGAGCTTGAGCCCAGGCAAGTGCTCTCTTTTGTTTCTGTTGTTTCTATTTCGGAGAGATCTTGTCTGGCTCTTGGTGGGGAGAGCCAGGTGCAGTTGTCAGCTGCACCTCAGCTCACCTCGCTGGGCTCCACTGCCGCCGGTGACCCTGACCCTGTTTCTCTTCTAAAGCCATCCAGCCATATACCAAAGGAAAAAAATATAAATTTATTGTTGGTATGAGCATTCCTTTAAAATGCCCAATCTCAAGGACATCTCATTATGAGTTGAGAAGCTGAAATGCTGTTGTTCCCAGCCTTTTCTGCAGGTTCCCATGGCACCTTGGTGCTAATCTTGCTGATCTGAAATCTTCAATGTTTGTTTTCTTGCACAAAGTCATCTATCTAGTGGTAATGAGAGCTAAGACCTTGTCAGGATTCTCTGTTAAGCAGCCTGCATTTGGAGAGGCAGAAAATGAGGCCTTTCTCCCTACAGGATTGTGCTGTGTGTTATGTTTTGTCATGGGAGATGATTTTAAAGAGGCTGTGGAGTCAGAGACACACGTATGACAAATACGAATGTTAGCATGTTAGCATGCCCAGTGCACTCTGGAAAGGGAGTTTGGTTGCTGGCATTGGGAAGTAAAAAACTTTAGCATTGTAGTACAGGCGGTAAAATGACTTCCAACTTAAATTTTTGCTATATAAATGAATATTGACTTACAGGTTAACAGTGCTGATCACAGGTGCTGAGTCAGTGAGAGAGGTCAAATTTTCCCTTCTCGCCCTGCAAGCAATGGGCCAAGCGATGGGCCAGTAGTCTGCGGTGAGAGTCGAACAGCAGCCGGAGACTGTGAGAAAAAGCAGCGCTCGGAGCTTGGAAAAAGTTGTGCTGATATTTACCATCGAAGCCCCCATGAGAGCTGCATGTGAAAACTGACACCTGCTTTCTCATTGCACTTTCTCAGGATCCTGATTGTGTGTTTGTTTGTATGACAGTAAATTTCTCGTCTTGTCTCTTATGTTGGCCGTATAGTTTGGGTGATGGCGGGGTGTGTGTGTGTGTGTGTGTGTGTGTGTGTGTGTGTGTGTGTGTGTGTTAGTGTAAAGCCCAGTGGGAAGCACAACACAAGAGAGTCCTATATACCAGATAAACAGAGTCAGAATGGGCTGATAGCAAACGCAGCTGGAAACGCACAGAGACACCCTGAGAATGTGTTTTAATGCTTTTCCAAACATGTAATAGATCACTTAGCTCCACTGTCACAACACTCCTGTGCATCCCACATGTGGTTAAAACTCTTCAGTAGCTTTTCTGTCTAAGGGAAATCTAGCTCATTGTTTAGATAAATCCAATTTTATGTATCCTCTTCCACCCAATAAATATTTCTAACACGAATTCTTTTTCATCTTCATGTATGTAGTCATGTCGTAATCTATTTGCATTAAAAGTCTGTACAATGTTCTCCCGTTTTTCTTTTTATAGCTCCACACTCTTCTGCTTTCTGAACTCTAAATATAACCTAATTGTAGTGTCTAAGGTCAAAGGCCACAGCTGGGTGCCCTGGGGAATTGGGGACCGAGGACTCATTAGCAAAAAAGGAGGGAAAAGGCTGCGGGTGTTTGAAATGGAGCTCTCTATCCATTGTGCCTAAACTCAGGAGGTTTGTTATCAAGATTATATTTAAAATTACAGGGCTCATCTTTTTCTACAGTTAACTTCTTCTCAATTACATTTATGCTAGGAAATGTTTTATTTAGTAGTAGAATTTATTATATGGTTTTTGTGGTCGTCAATGATTAAAAAGGTTAATCGTTACCAATCTTTTGAATTGTGCCTTATCGTGATTAATCACAGCTACCCACAGATTTTTTTTCTATGTAATCAACCTTAAACTTGTCATTTTTCAAGTTTTTCATACTCTTATTAACATAGGAGTGGACAAATGTGTTTGCTTTCTGCCGCTGCAGGTTTATTTAAAACTTTCAGCATGCTAAAAATTACAGCAACTATCCAGAATATTCTCCAAAAGTACTGCAGAAATATTGCATGTGTGAACAACTAGTGACCACTTTAACATTATTACGCCAGTTGTTATCTTACCAGTTGTTATACCAGTTGCCTCTCTCACCTCCCTCTTCGGTGTGAGTACCAGTAGTAGATAGTCCAGTTTGTTTTCTAGGGAGCGAATATTAGTGAACAGAACTAATGGAAGTGGTGTTTGCCCAGGGTTTGCCTTTAGCTTAGCTGTTAGCCATCCTCGGCAGCCGCGTTTCTGCCTCTCCATCAGCATCTTCTCTCCAGCGCTCAGGCAGGATTGTGCATTGATACGGTCCATATGTGTCTGTGCCATGAATTGGGTTTCCCGCATCTCTATTTTGAGTCATGCCATATACTGTCCGATGGAAACGTAACCCACTTTTTTTTTCATTCTGCCGCTAGTTCCAGTTTTTTTTGTTTAGCAGCAATTAATCAACAGGGTGTTGAGTTACTCATGATTAGCTCGATTAATGTGCCCACCACTTACGTTATACACATATGGTGGTAGATTAAACAACTCATAGTATAGGTCACTTCATCAAATAAAGGAAAGTTGCCCATGATAATTTTCTGCAAAATTAGTACTTTTAATAACTTTTCAGGAACATTTGTTATTGTTACTGTTGTTAGATTTGATGATTTACACTTGTAAGTTTTTACTCCATATTACTTTACACTTCTACAACTGCTAATGTGAGCATTATGGAGGAAAATGTGGATCTGTTTCAAAGCTGAGATTGTTTGCAATTCATCCCAAAGTGTTAATTAAGAGAGCAGAGACCCCATAGTGATGCCTCCCCCCCCCCACCCGCATTGTGATATCTGACTTCTATAAACATTCAGCTTCTCTTGAGCTGGTAGTTGTTGTTCTTTTTTTTTCCACAGTTTGTAACAAATTTCCTAATATTTCTTGGAGAATTTTCTAAACCATTGACCTATGGAAGTGTTATTATAAAACAAAAATTATAAAATTATAATAAAAACAGATTACTCTCAAATCCTACTTTATTATTGTATTACCAACACGACAAAGATGTTTGATCCAGGCCCTTATCTCTGTGTAAATATCAATGATAGTGTTGCTGAATTGAGACTGACCTAAAACAGGCAGAGCGTCAATAGTGCAGGCAACCTTGATGTCCATCCATCCATCCATCCATCCATCTTGGGGGGGGGGGGACTGGAGCCCATCCCAGCATCTTTGGGCGAGAGGCAGGGTACACCCTGGACAGATCGCCAGTCCATCGCAGGGCCAACACAGAGAGACAGACAACCATTCACTCTCACAGTTGTACCTAAGGACAATTTAGAATCCCCAGTTTGATGCCAATTAACCTACTTTGCATGTTTTTGGCATGTGGGAGGAAACCGGAGAAACCCCGGAGTAAACCCATGCAGACATGGGGAGTGTGGTAGACTGCAAGTCTAACTTAAAACATTACTGGCACATGCCTCTAGGGGGAACTACCTTTATTGTTCAGCACTGCTACTAAGGGGACACATTAGAACAAGAGTGTGAAAACCCCGCGCAGAATCCATGTTCAGTCATATTATGTGTGTTGCAGAATAAACGGCAGAGTTAGCCAAAGAAATAACTCAAGTGTGATCATTGCTACACGGTAGGATATCACACAATTGGCGACGACGATTAAAAGAAAAAAATCAGCGGCGAGAAACAGAGAACATTGCAAGTGTGGCGAACTCAAGTGACTCCAGTAGTTCGAGTGCAAGTTCAGAGGAGGAAAAACGAGGTTTCCCCACCACGACGAGCAATGGCGGCTGTAATCGGAACGGTAACCCCTTTTGATAACTCGACTCAGTCATGGGAAGAATATAGTGAAATGTTGGACTTTTTCTTCGAAGCTAATGACATTGAGGAGCCAGACAAAAGGAAGGCTGTACTGTTGAGTGGAGTTGGTGCAACTACTTACAGCTTGTTGAGAAATTTAATAAGCCCTGCATTACCGAAAGATAAAACGTACGACCAGCTTACTGCTGAGCTTCAGAAGCACTTCAGCCCCAAACCGAGTGAAATCGTACAACGATTCAAATTTAATTCACGCATAAGGAGGAACACTGAGTCCATAGCAGAGTATGTGGCAGAATTGAGGAAATTAGCACTGCACTGTGATTACAAAGACTCATTGGAAGAAATGTTAAGAGACAGACTTGTGTGTGGAGTGAATGATGACCGAATGCAACGGCGACTTTTATCTGAAACAAAACTCACTTTTGCGAAGGCTTTGGAATTATGCCAAGCGATGGAAACAGCATCTAAAGATGTGAGAGAGATGCAAGGGAAGCTAACAGAGGACACAGCAACGCATGTTCGTGTGCCTAAGACCCAAGTAGGTGTCCACAAAGTGTTGACTGACAAAACTCAGCACAAATTCCCCAGTTGTTATCGCTGCAAAGGCCAGCACAATGCTGCCGAGTGCAAATTTGCCACTGAGCTGTGTCATAATTGTGGCAAGCGAGGGCACATTAAGAAAGCATGTAGAATAAAGGTGGACAGCGCACAGGTGCTGAAAGCGACAGTTAATGGGCAAAAGTATGAAAACAAGGGCCCAGGAAAGGAACAGCAAGCGAATCAACTGAGAGGGGAGGGAGAAAGTGATACAGAAGACATGGATTTTCACACAATTTACAACACGTCAGAGGAGCTGACCAAGGTAGCGCCCATCACGCGTACCATGAATGTTAATGGAATGAAAGTAACATTTGAAGTTGATACAGGCTGTGGAGTAACCATATTAAGTAAACAGCAATATACACAACTGTGGAAGAAAACAGACACAGCAGAATTAAATCCCTGTTCATTAAAATTAAAAACATACACAGGAGAGAAGCTAGACGTGCTAGGCATGGCACAAGTGAAGGTGCAACACGAAAACAAAGAAAAGGACTTACCTGTAGTAGTAGTTGGGAGCGAAGGACCAAATCTACTAGGGCGAAGTTGGCTACAAGAACTGGCCATGATTGATCAGTTGGTGAATAAAGTGGAATCTCAGCCCAAATTGCAGCTGGAGGAGATCCTCGAAAGACACGCTGAGGTGTTCAAAGAAGGCTTAGGACAGCTAAAAGGTGTCACTGCAAAGATTAATGTGGACAAGGAGGCCCAACCACGATTCTGCAAACCCCGACTGGTACTCTATGCAGTCAAGCCACTGGTTGAAAGCGAGCTACAGAGGCTGCTGGATGACAAGATCATTGAGCCAGTGCAGGTTGCAGAATGGGCGGCGCCCATAGTCCCAGTGAGAAAGCCGGATGGCTCCATTAGAATATGTGGAGATTACAAACTCACTGTCAATCGAGCATCACGGGTGGATCAGTATCCAATTCCTAAAGTGGAGGACCTCTTCGCACAGCTGAACGGCGGCCGACACTTCACGAAATTAGACATGAGTCACGCCTACCAACAAGTAGTCCTGGAAGAAGAATCAAGAAAGTATGTAACCATCAATACACACAAAGGCTTATATACCTACACACGCTTACCATTTGGAGTAGCTTCCAGTCCTGCTATATTCCAGAGAACTATGGAGGGCATCCTAGGTGGAATTCCGAATGTTGCCATTTATTTGGATGACATCCTTTGTACAGGACCAAATGAACAAGAACATCTGAAAACGCTGAAGGAAGTGCTTCAACGGTTGGAGAAAAGCGGTCTGAGGTTGAAAAGAAGCAAGTGTGAGTTCATGGGAAAAGAGGTGGTGTTCCTAGGCCACAAGATCAACGCCAGTGGTCTACACCCTCTAACAGACAAAGTGGAAGCCATTGCGGAGGCGCCTGAGCCACAAAATGTTACTGAGTTAAAAGCCTACCTGGGCTTGTTGAACTATTACCATAGGTTCCTCCCAAAGCTCTCCACGCTGCTGGCACCACTACATACCTTACTTAAGAAGGAAGAAAAATGGTCATGGGGGGTCAAGCAGCAGAAGGCGTTTGAAGAGTCCAAAGCGCTACTTCAGTCCTGTAGTGTGTTAGTGCACTATGATTCAAACAAACCACTCATCCTGGCGTGTGACGCATCACCCTACGGTGTGGGAGCTGTACTCTCTCATCGTATGGAGGATGGCTCAGAGAGACCCATAGGGTTCGTCTCAAGAACTCTTAGTGCAGCTGAGAAAAACTACTCCCAGCTAGACAAGGAGGGCCTTGCAGTAGTATTTGGTGTAAAAAAATTCCACAAATACCTGTACGGGAGACAGTTCGCTATAGTGACTGACCACAAGCCACTAATTTCACTGTTCAGTGAAATGAGAGCCATACCCCAGATGACATCTCAGAGAATTCAGAGATGGGCCGTTACATTAGCAGCGTATGAGTACACCATCGTTTACAAAACCGGACGGGACCATACGAATGCTGACGCGATGAGTAGGCTACCCTTGGATGGAGGAAGAGACAGCACGCCTGAGGAGGAGGAGAGAGTGCTATTGTTTGAAGATATCGGCGTGCCCCTGGTGAACGCACAACAAATAAAGAAGTGGACAGACAAAGACCCTGTTCTAGCAAGAGTGCGAGAATACATCTTGCGAGGATGGCCGAAGATGAACAGTCCTGAGTTCATTCCCTATGCCCGACGACAGGATGAGCTCAGCACCCAGGAAGGTTGTATCCTGTGGGGAGGACGCGTGGTTGTTCCACCACCTGGTAGGAATGCCTTACTGCAACAACTACACCAAGCACACCCTGGCATCACTCGCATGAAAGCGTTGGCGAGGAGTTACATGTGGTGGCCCAACATGGATGCAGAGGTGGAGGCGCTTGTGAAGTCATGTGCGGCATGCCAGGAGAACAGGAACAGTCCTCCAGCAGCCCCACTACATCCCTGGGAAGTTCCAGATAAACCATGGAGAAGAATTCACATTGACTACGCAGGTCCATGGATGGGAAGAATGTTCCTGATCATAGTTGACGCATACTCAAAGTGGATCGATGCATATTCTGTGAGTAGCTCTACTTCTACTGTTACCATTGAATGTCTTAGAAAGAGTTTCAGCCAACATGGGCTACCTGAAATCATAGTATCAGATAACGGTACATGTTTTATGAGTGAACAGTTCCAAGAGTTTTCTGAAAAGAATGGCATACGTCACATCACGACTGCGCCATACCATCCTTCTTCTAACGGCTTAGCCGAGAGGGCCGTGCAGACGTTCAAGTCACTCATGAAAAAGATGACAGGAGACTCTATTGAAACCCGAATGTCGAGAGCTCTGTTCAGCTATCGAATAACACCCCAATCTACAACTGGCAAGTCACCAGCTGAGCTGTTGTGTGGAAGGAAGTTGAGGTCAACATTTGACTTAATACATCCAGACTTCAGAAACAAAGTGCATGATAAACAAGAGAAACAAAAAGGTTATCATGACATGCATGCTAGAGAGAGAATACTGAGAGAAGGAGACGTGGTCTACACCCGCAACTTTGGCTCAGGACCAGCCTGGGTACCAGGAGAAATAACAGAAAAGACAGGCCCTGTGTCATTCAAGGTGACATTAGGTCATGGACAAGTGGTGAGGCGACACATCGACCAAGTTCGTGGTAGGAGCTCCATTCCCCTGCCGATGGCACCAGAGGTGTTGTCTGACAACCATTCTGAGGAGAGCATCAACGAACCACCACTTCAGGTGATACCTGAGGTACCCGTCTCTGCAGATTCTACGGGCAGCACTGCAGCAGCCGAAACAGTGGAGCAGTCGGAGTCTTCACCTGCAGTTGGCTCACCAGCCGTGAGAAGATCTCAGCGAGCTAGGAAAGCTCCAGACTACTTGAAGGACTATACTTAGTCAGTAGTGAGTTCCCCAGCCACAGGACAAGAATGCGTCCTGGAACCTCACTGGGATGCGGTAGTCAAACCAATTCCCCAGTTAGACTGTTATGTGTGTTATACATAAAAAAAAAAAAAAGAAAAAAAAAAGAGAAAGACATTATGTGTATGGCACATGTGTTTAAGAATAAGTTTAATCTAGAGGGGAGGGATGTGGTAGACTGCAAGTCTAACTTAAAACATTACTGGCACATGCCTCTAGGGGGAACTACCTTTATTGTTCAGCACTGCTACTAAGGGGACACATTAGAACAAGAGTGTGAAAACCCCGCGCAGAATCCATGTTCAGTCATATTATGTGTGTTGCAGAATAAACGGCAGAGTTAGCCAAAGAAATAACTCAAGTGTGATCATTGCTACACGGTAGGATATCACAGGGAGAACATGCAAACTCCCCACAGATCACTGTTGGTAGGGGGCTGGGATCGAACCCTGGATCCCCCGGCCAAGGGTGAGTTGCTGTGCTGCCCCAGTGCTAACCACTCCACCACCGCGCTACCCTGATGTCCTCTGGGTTTATTCTCACATTCCTCACAGTTCAAAAGAATGCTTAGCTCAGGGGTAATTAGTCTTTTTAAGTGGTTCTAAACCGAATGTTGCCACTGTTAACAGAGAGGATTTTAGTTCTGACAGTCAATGCTTGATTGGAAGCAGCAGGCAGGGATGAGCAGGCCAAATGAAAACACACTACATCAATGCACAGGAAGTTTCTTGTGGTAGGTCTGAGGGTAAATTTAGACTACAGAAGCATTTGGAGACAGAACTGCAGCTTTGAAAGAAAACCAGCATACTTCTTTGGTGCCACATTTCCTCAGTAGATCCTGATGTGTGGTTGAACTTGTCATGATTGTCAGTTTCATGGTTAAATCAGGTTTGACTTGTATGTTTTTGGATTGCAACCCACTTTAGTTGTTATCCTTTTAGATCTCACACTCTCCAGCCCCTTTCACTGCACATTTATGACTTTAATTAGCTACAATTAACAGCACATGTACCAGGCCCACTCTGTAAACTATTATCAGCAGCCCAGTGGTGCTAGACTAATGCCTCTGGTCGGGTGAGTTTGATAGGCAGTGTTGTTGGAGTCCAGCTGGGGGTCAGACCGAGGATTTCAGACGTCTGTGTAGTTTGCTGCGCCTCTACCCCCCACCCTTCTTCTAATTGGTTGAATTAGTTTGGAGGGAAACTTAACAAGAAGCAGGATCCCTCCAAAATTCACAATAGGTATAGCGTTTTGCATATGTGCACAAGGAAAGACAGATGTTGTCGCTCTCCACCACATCCACATTTGAATACCTTTATTTGGACACAATAGGGAATAAACAAAGGGGCCTTATTTTGGCGGTCAAGACAGATGCATGAAGTGTAGCACCTATGAGCCACTTTTTCCTTAGGTGCATTATACTTGCTGATGAATGAATTTTGGTAAAGACTTTTCATACCTAATATACAGTATAGATAATATACAGTATAGTTGCATAAATATGACATTGCATCATCTTTGATAGGACAATGTTTTTACAGTTTAAACTTAATCACTTCTAGAAATTGACTAGTCTTATATAATACACATTTTGTAAAGAACATGCAGCCTTATTTGTGCTTTTTTAGTATAAAAGTATTGCACTGACTATTCTAGTTACTGTTTAAATGTACAAAGACTATACTTTATTTTCACATGATTCCTGTGGACAGATTGCATTTATTTACATGTTTCCTCTTGCCCTGGTTGTGGCTGTTGTAAGGACTGTCACAGGAACAGTATCCTCCAAGCCTTTTAAAATGAGGATGTTCACAAAGTATACTTAATGCCTGCCCTTAATTTTAACCCTAATAAGTTAATACCTAAACTTTTGAATCCTTATGAGGAATTTGTGGCTCTTTCAAAAGTGGGCGGGCATTCCTTCTCAGAATCAGATTTGCAATGGAGTCAATTACAGACACAAAGTGTAATATTTCCTATGGGAAAAAAGGAGTTTCTACACTTTATCTCAAAGAAATTATAGCTGTAGCAGAGGCTTCTCAGCTCAAGCACATCACAATCAAAGAGGTTAAGAGAGACTGGAGCACAGTGTACGATTCACAGCTTTTATTGGTGCCAAGAGTGACATTTCAACACTACTGAGTTATCTTCAGAGTTACAATATGATACCCACCCCACTGACCAATGGACTTGAACTGATATGTTTTTGATTCCCAAATGAGTCTCTCACACATGGTCCAGTCTGTCCATTTAATGGCAACCACTTTGTTATCAACCTTATGACTGTGAGGCAATAGTGCTACACCGCCATGTCCAGTGTTAAAATGTCAGTGTTGGCACCATTAAAGGCTGTGAATCTTGCAATGTGCTCCAGACTCTCTTAACCTCCTTGTAATAGGTCTTATGTCAGCAGCACTGAGTGAATGGCAGTATGTTGTGGTCTTGGAATGAGAACAGGCTGATAAAACAGAAGACAGGTGGTATGAAGAGAAATAGCCTAGCCACCTGGAAGACCAGGCAAGCTGCATCAGTTGATGATCTTTTCAGGTCAGCCAGCTGGCAGTGACAGTGTATTAGCCTGCCACAATCAATATGGCAGTAGTCTAAGCAGTCACAATTTGTAGAAGAGGTTACTCCAGAGAACAGGAGAGCGTTTTATCAAAAAAATAAAACAAAACAAAACAAAAACCCAGCTCAAATTAAAAGGTATGAATCTGTTTAATCTGGAGGAAGACCAAAGGAAATGTAAAGCTTCCTGGGTTTAAGATAAGCTATTATTTAACAGAGTAATAAAAGCATTCCTACTTGGCTTGCCAAGTGGGTCGACCCTCTTGGTAACACAGGAAGCGTGTTGGACTCTGGAGCGGGAGGATGTGAGTTTAAACCCCCATTTGGATGCCACCAGTTGGGTTTAACTGCCCATCCCCTTGGCCGCGATTGACGTTATCAGCAGGGTTTAGTGGTGGCGTATTAGTCCAATTTCCCAGATACCACTGGTGTCAGAAGGCGGACATCCCTGAGGCATCCTGAAAGCTTAAATGCTCCACTGACATTGGGATGATGTCAAAATGTTGGGGGGGGGGGGTATGTAAAAAAGTCAATAAAAGCATTCCTACGTGGCTCACCAAGTGGGTTGACCCTCTTGGTGACACAGGTTAGAGTGTTGCACTCTGGAGCAGGAGGTTGCGAGTTCAAAGCCCTGGTTAGACACCACCAGTTGGGCTTAACTGCCCATCCCCTTGGTCACACTAAGATAGGCTAAGCTAATTTAAATGGCTGTTTTTCTATCCAGCTCTTAGTGTGAAAGCAGATAAGTGTATTTAGAGCATGTTCACTTTGCTGTGACATCAAAATTAATTTATGAAAGCCATCATCTCAAAAGATAAACAACAGTGGAGAGACATGGGATCACTAAGTTTTTAAATATGGAAAAAAAAAACAAGGCTTATTTTTAAAAAAGAAACTCGACTCAACTCAACTCAAACCACATTATTTTCATGAATATAAAAAGTAGATTTTACTGTATAAACTTTAGAGGTGCAATGAAAAAGGCAGCAAACTTAGTGAAATAAAAAGCCTTTGTATGAATAAAATGAATCTCATACCCTATAATTTTTAATGAAAGGTTTTGGGTTTATTTTTCATTAATTATTTCTTGTTTTGAAGTTTCTCACTGCCATCTTTCCAAAGAGAAAATGTTCTTTTGGTATCTAATATATACTACTTTTAGACTGATTTTTGACAAGCTCTGATAAAAGCTCACAAAGACTTGAAAACAAATTAAACAATGCAGTATTTTACATTTATCTGAATATGTGATAGCTAACATATGTAGCACCATTCAGCATACTGTAGTGGCTTGCTTCACTTTCACTAGATGAGCCAAGAGCTCGCAATTAAGATCACACAGTAAAGCGTGTAAAATGCTGCAAAGTTACAAACCAAAAGAGATGATGATGATCAGTTTGTTTCTTTCTGCTTGGCTGCACTCAGACACCCACCCTCCTCCTCTTCCTCATCATCTTCCCCCCTCCACCCTCCTCTGAATTGAGTTTGGTCAGTCTGGGTCATCCTTGGCTACGCAGAATTTAATTAGAATGCCTACACACATACACATACATACAGACTTTAAACTTTAAATCCCCCCCATACAATGGCTCCCTCAGACAATAGACACATGCCGATACCATGACCCCCTTGGCTATCTTTCCATGCACCAAAAAATCCCCGTTCATTCTTAAACCAATCTGCCCTCCTGCTCACTCAGCAGAATAATGACACTGCTAAGCTTTCATTTTCACATATCACATTTCTCTGCCTATTGCAGAAATAACAAGGAACTTAACCAGTGCCGAATCTCAGCTGTTCCTCTGAAGATTTTTGATTTCACTTCAACATCACCTCAGTGGAACAAATTATGTTCTAGCCATAAAGTTTTATAGTGTATTGTGATCTTATGGCTGGATGCAGTGACGTTTGTAACAAAAAAATTCAATTCAAGTTTATTTACAGTATATAGTGCCATTTCATAACAACAGTCATCTCATAGTACTTTCAAACTGTAGGGGAAAACCCCACAATTACAGAAAGACCCCAGCAATCAGGCGATCCCCTGTGAGCAAGCACTTGGTGATGGTGGAGGAAAAACTACCTACTATGAATGGAAACGATTGCTCTTTGCATTTAAACAAGCAGCAGAACCCATTATTTACTGCTATTTCAAAGTGACTTTTAGGATCCATCCATTCATTCATTGTTCTACTTATATGGAGGTCTGAGACATGGGCAGCAGACTGGCGCCTCTTCCACATAGTACCCATCATCTCTCCTGCAGGTGGGGAGCCCACTGGAGGGCAAACCCACTATGTGACTTGTTCAGGGTGAGCCAGCCTGGGTCACATGGTCAGAAACCAGGTCACCAAGCATTTTTTTCCATTGAGCCCTTCCCCCAGGCTTGGCTCCAGGTAGGGGTACCGGATACTGTACACTGGATCCTTGTTTTTAACTTTTACATGGTCTAGCCCTTCACCCAGGACCAATTTGCCTTGGAAGACCATACCAGGAGTGAGTTGCCCTCAACAACATAGCTCCTGGAATCATTTGGGCACAAACCCTACCACCACCACAATAAGGATTTATTACATATTAATTTGGATGATTTGATGATTGGACAAAACATCAAAAGGTAAAAGTTAGAACAATATCATTACAGAAGTAACATGCTTAAGTCATCAGATAACTCTAGGTGGGTAAAAGTCACTTACCGCAGTTGTGTCCTAGTGGTAGAGCATCTGCCCCATAGCTGGGAGGTTATGAGTTCAAGCCTCAGCTGAGTCATACCAAAGACCATTAAAAATGGTATTTCCTGCTAGGGCTGGGTGATATGGCTTTTAACATATATTGTGATACACTTAGGGTTCTATTACAATACACGGTATATATTGCGATATCTTGAGATCTCCTCTGAACCACTGTATACAGTAAATGTAAATGTAAAACCTTGCATAAAATGACACCAGTGTAGAGAGAAATGAGCAGGCGAGACAGTGAGCTGGATCAGCGTGGACTTTATTCTCTCTAGCATCAAGTCAACAAGAATAATCTCCCAGGTCGCAGGGCATCTCTTTTTTATATCTTACATGCCTTGCCTAGTGACCTGGGGGCTCACACTACAATACACATAATCACAATACACATAATCACAAAGCCTGTCGGCTCATTAACATACAGTTCAGTGGAGAAGCTACAGTCTGCCCAGTGTATCAGCCTAACAGTCCTTTAGCGTCTCCACCTCCACTGTCCCATCTCAACCCCCCGTCGGCTTCTCTCCTCCTGTGCCATTCAGTCTGAGTGGAGAATGTAATGTCTAGGTCCCCCACACTGCCCCCCCCCGAACACTCAGAATGGGCCCTAACCCCCATGTCCTGTGGGCTTCAGCCGAGGTCCGTAGCGGCTGTAACGGGGGGTCGCCGGCTCCGAGGCGTTGCTGTGCCGGTGGGGCGCTCCTGGAGGCACGTCTGTCTGTGGGGGGACAATGGGGGAGGATGGGATACATCCTCAACTGTCATCCAGGTAGACAAACACAAAAGGCAGCTCGCGCAGCACAGCATCCGTCATGCGTTGGAAGGTCTGCGCCGTGCCTTTTAACCCAAAAGACATGCGTAGGAACTCAAAAAGACTGAACGGGGTTATTACTGCCGTTTTTGGTATGTCTTCTGCACACACTGGGACCTGGTGGTACCCACGGACCAGGTCCACCTTGGAAAACATGGGTGCCCCAGTGAGGTGGATGGAAAAATCCTGAACATTGGGGATTGGGCAGCGATCGTGCGCTGTGGCGTTGTTTAATCTGCGGAAATCGCCGCATGGTCGCCACGATCTCTCTGCTTTAGGCACCATGTGTAGTGGGGACATCCATGGGCTGTTTGAGCGCCTGACGATACCCAACCTTTCCAAGTTGGCGAACTCCTCGCGCGCACTGGCCAGTTTAGCTGTGTCCAGGCGCCGAGGTCGTGCAAAAACGGGTGGCCCCGTGGTGGTAATGAAGTGCTCTACCCCATACTTAGTGACGGCCGCCAAAAATGTCGGAACCGTGAGTGCTGGGAACTGGGTGAACAGTGTGTGGAACTTACCCCCTGGAGCTGTGACATTGGCCAGTGTTGTGGACCCGGCTCCTCGACCTGTACAGGGCAAAGAATCAAAAGACATAGCGTTAATCAGGCATCTGTTAACCACATTGACTAATAGCCCGTGTGCACACAGGAAATCTGCACCCAAAATGAGGGCATTACATGCCGCTATGATGAAGGACCATTGGTCGTTACAGCCATGCAAACATATGGTCAGTGTCCTCTCACCAAAAGTCTTAATGTCTGAGCTGTTGGCGGCTGCCAGCTCGGGGCCGCTACTTCCAGCCAGCCGGTCAGCGGTTGATGGCAGGATGAGGTTCTTTTGGGAGCCGGAGTCCACAAGGAGCCGTCTCCCCGAGTGTGAGTCCGTCACATAGAGCAGCTTGGTTGTGCCACCGGCGGTCGCAGCTGCTACCGACTGCCTGTCCTGGTGTTTCCCAAGCGCTTGAACTGGCATGGTGGCACGCATCACCGTGCACCTTCTCCGAAGCAGCGGTGGTAGAAGCAGAGTGTGCCCCTCCGGTGCTTCTTGGCCTCTGCGACGGCCACCATCGATGGCTCCTCGCCCTCGCTGGCCGTCTCACTGGGTTCCGGCGCCACTGCGTTCACAGCGAAGGTTCTGGTTGCCAGGATAATCTGGTCCGCCTCTTGCGCCAGCGCCTGGTAGTTCTGCATGGCCAGCAGCAGCGAATTGGCAAGGACTGCTCTGGCCACTGTTGGGAGGTTCCAGAGGAAAAGGTGGGCAAACAGGAACAGCTCGCCATCTGTGCCCATCAACGCCAACATTTTCTCCATTATTTCGACCGCCAACCTGCCTCCCAACTTGGAGCGCATCAGAAGCCTTTCCGCTCTCTCACAGTCCGAGAGCGTGTAGCGATGAGTCAGTGCGGTCTTGAGAGCGTCATATTTGCTGTGGGCTGGGGGCCGTTGGAGCAAGCTCACCACCTGCTGTGTTGTGCATGCATCCAGCGCTGCAACCACGTAGTAGTACATGTTGTCATCCGTCGTCACTCCACGGAGCGTGAACTGGGCCTCGGTGTGGAGGAACCAAGCTGTCGGGTCGTGTAGCCAAAAGTCTGGGAGCTTGACTGAAACAGCGCACGCAGTGCTAGCGCTTCCAGTCCAGGCCGTCTCCGGGGTGTTTGCCTCGAGTTCCATTTTATGTCGAAGGTCACCAGTGTAGAGAGAAATGAGCAGGTGAGACAGTGAGCTGGATCAGCGTGGGCTTGATGCTTCAAAACGAGCAAAGAAGTTGTTGAGCCTGTCTGGAAGTGAAGCGTCATCATCATCGACCCCCTGCCTAGAGTTATAATCCGTCAGTGCCCGAACTCCTTGCCACATCCGTTTGGTGTTCCCTGTGTCATGGAGGTGTCCCTGGATTTTCTCCGCATAGGCGCGTTTCGCCGTCTTAATTCCCTTTGAGAGCGCAGACCTAACTGAGTGGAGGGCAATCCTGTCCTTCACTCTGAAGGCTGCATCTCTGGCTGTGAGCAGCGAGCGCACCTCTGTAGTCATCCAGGGTTTATCGTTGCCCCTTGCAGTGAAGATCTTCACTATAGTGACATCCTCTGTGCACTTCGCAGTGTAGCTGGTGACCATTTCAGCGTACTCCTCCACATCTGTCCTGTCTCCCTGGGAGGCTGCTATTTTAAAAACCTCCCAGTCTGTATGCAGAAAACAGTCCTGAAGTGCCAAGGCTGCACCCTCTTGCCAAGTCCTGATTTGTTTCTCTACTGGCCTGCTACACTTCAGTAAGGGTTTGTAGGCAGGCACCAGCATCACGGATAGGTGGTCAGAATGGCCGAGGTGGGGGCGAGGTGTTGCCTTGTATGCATCTGGGAAGTTTGTGTACACCAAGTCCAACATATTCTCTCCTCTGGTCTTAAAGTCCACAAATTGTTTGAACTTGGGGAGCACAGTCTTTAAACTGGTGTGATTAAAATCCCCTGCAATCACCATAAAACTGTCCAGGTGTGAAGTTTGAAATTCACTGATAGCATCGTGCAGCTCTCCGAGTGCCTCGTTAGCATTAGCTTTAGCATTAGTGCTAGAAGCTATGTAAACAGCAGCTACAAACACGTTGGTGAATTCCCTCGGCAGATAGAATGGCTGACAATTCACGATAAGGAACTCCGCCAGTGGACAGCAGTGTTTAGTTGCTAATGTGGCGTTAACACACCAGTTCTTGTTAATATAGATACATAGCCCCCCCCCCCCCCCCCCCGGCTCTTACCAGAGCTAGCAGCCTCCCTGTCAGCCCGGAGCGATGTCATCCCTTCCAGCTGAATGGCCGCATCAGGGATGTTGTCATGGAGCCACGTCTCCGTGAACGCAAACACACAGCAGTCCCTCCACTCTCTACGGGTTTCTCTCAGCAGATGCAGCTCGTCCAGCTTGTTGTCGAGGGAGCGGACATTGGAAAGTAGGAGCGACGGTACTGCTGGTCTGGAGGGGTTAGCCTTTAGCCTAGCATGAATTCCGGCTTTCTTTCCTTTCCTTTGTTTGCGTTCACGCCACTTATGCTTCCTCCTCTCCCGGGTAACTGCCAGCGAAACCCCCAATAGTATTCCATGCTTGCGTAGAATGTCCAAATCACACCCGAATGCCACAATTCTTGCGGTGTACATTACCTTGATGCTTAATAAGGTCTCTCGGTTGTAAGTTTTACAGAATGTATGTCTGGGATGATTAAAACACTCAAAACTCTCACACTCACTGATGCCTAGAGGGGCCGCAGTGTCCATGCGCGCCACCATCTTTAATGTTATGGAGAGCAGGTGTGTTAAATTTGGTATTATCACTCTCACACCCTCTCATACTGGTCACTGGAAGTTCAACATGGCACCTCATGGCAAAGAACTCTCTGAGGATCTGATAAAAAAGAATTGTTGCTCTACATAAAGATGGCCTAGGCTATGAGAAGATTGCCAACACCCTGAAACTGAGCTGCAGCACGGTGGCCAAGACCATGCAGTGGTTTAACAGGACAGGTTTCACTCAGAACAGGCCTCGCCATGGTCGACTAAAGAAGTTGAGTGCGTATGCTCAGCATCATATCCAGAGGTTTTCTTTTGAAAATAGACGTATGAGTGCTGCCAGCATTGCTGCAGAGGTTGAAGGGGTGGGGGTTCAGCCTGTCAGTACTCAGACCATACGCCATACACTGCATCAAATTGGTCTGCATGGCTGTTGTCCCAGAAGAAACCCCCTTTTAAAGATGATGCACAAGAAAGCCCGCAAACAGTTTGGTGAAGACAAGCAGACTAAGGACATGGATTACTGGAACCATGTCCTGTGGTCTGATGAGACCAAGATAAACTTTTTTGATTCAGATGGTGTCAAGTGTATGTGGTGGCAACCAGGTGAGGAGTACAAAGACAAGTGTGTCTTGCCTGCTGTCAAGCATGGTGGTGGGAGTGTCATGGTCTGGGGCTGCATGAGTGCTGCTGGCACTGAGGAGCTACAGTTCATTGAGGGAACCATGACTGCCAACATGTACTGTGACATACTGAAGCAAAGCATGATCTTCTCCCTTCGGAAACTGGGCTGCAGGGCAGTATTCCAGCATGATAACGACCCCAAATACACCTCCAATACAACCACTGCCTTGCTAAAGAAACTGAGGGTAAAGGTGATAGACTGGCCAAGCATGTCTCAGACCTAAAGCCTATTGAGCATCTGTGGGGCATCCTCAAACGGAAGGTGGAGGAGCGCAAGGTCTCTAACATCCACCAGCTGCGTGATGTCATCATGGAGGAGTGGAAGAGGATTCCAGTGGCAACCAGTGAAGCTCTAGTGAACTCCATGCCCGAGAGAGTTAAGGCAGTGCTGGAAAATAATGGTGGCTGTAGCTCATGTATTTTTGCCTACATATGTATAAGCACAAGGTGAGATGCTTAGGATTACATGTATGGATTGACCTCACGTCTTGGATGGGACAATATGTCTGGACCGCCTGTGGATAACAGCAAGAGGACGGAGGTACCGTGATAAGGAGCTGAAGGGACTTCCTGACCTCCTGGGGCCAGGCAGGGGACTAAGGGACTCAGTGGAAGAGTTACTGTCAATGGGGGGTTTGACAGTGATATGTGATTCTTTCTTTGATGTGGCTGTATGAATGTGGGGGTTCTGATGCAGCTCACTCTCTTCTGTTCTTGAGAGATTGCTGGGGATGTGAAAGCTACATTAAAACCTGAATTGAGAAATAATTCAGCCTCATTATTTCACGCTCCCCACATTGGTGACCAATGACGTGAAATGCATAGACGCGTTTCCCCCTATCCAGACTCATCGGAGACCGCCCGAATGAGCGCCGTCTCAATCAAGCTACCAGAGTTCTGGCAGGACAACCCGGACTTGTGGTTCCTTCAGGCTGAAGCACAGTTCGCACTCGGGGGAATAACGGCGGATGACACAAAGTTCTACCATGTCATCGCCAAGCTCGACAACCGCACGGCGCGATGCGTGCGGAGCCTGGTGCAGCAGCCGCCCGCTGACGACAAATACGGCGAGCTGAAGGCTGCCCTCACCCAGTATTTCACGCCCTCAGCCGAGGAGAGGGCTAGGAGGCTCCTGGCTCTACACGACCGGGGAGGATGCAGACCAGTCGACCTGATGGAAGACATGCTGCAGCTGAGGGACACAGAGAATGACGGTTTCCTATTTAAACACATCTTCCTGAGAAACCTCCCGATGCACATGAGGGCAGACCTGTCCAGCATGCGTTGTGTGACCCAGCAGGACTTCCGTGCGCTGGCCCGAGAGGCGCAGCGGATCCTCGACTCCTGCGGTGAGCAGAAGGCCACCTCAGCAGCGGCAGACCTTGGTGTGGCGACCGGGAGCAGTGAGGAGCCAGAGACAGCGGAAGCAATCCCAACAACAACGGCAGCGGCTCGTTCACGATGCAGCGGAGGAGATGACCTTTGCTTTTACCATCGGCGTTTCGCAGAGAAGGCGCGCAGATGTGTGCCGCTGTGCCACTTCAAGAGCTCGGGAAAATGCCAGGACCGGGATTCGTTAGCAGCTTCGGCTCTCGGAGAGCTAAATAAGCATCACATATGCGAGCTCCGGGCGGCACTTCCTCGTGGACACCGGAGCCCAAGTGAGTTTCATCACCCCGACCTATGCCGACCGGCTGGCAGGCCCCCGTGGTGACGGGGCAACAGCGGCGAACGGCTCGAGCATCAAGACCTTCGGAGAAAGGACTCTGCTCCTATCCTTGCACAGCCGCTCTTATGAATGGACTTTTATTATAGCGGCGGTGAGTTTCAACATGTTAGGTGCTGATTTTCTGTGCTCACATGGTTTGTTAGTTGACCTTGCCAATAGGCGGCTGGTAAATGCACTCTCTTTTTATTCCATTCCTTGTGCAGCTCGAGTGTCCCCACCACCGGTCCAGACCAACGTTGCCACAGCAGGGGGTAAGTTTCACACACTCCTCAACCAGTTTCCAGCGCTCACGGTTCCCACATTTTCGGCAGCAGTGACGAAACACGGGGTGGAGCACTTTATCACCACAGCTGGCCCCCCCGTCTTCGTGAAAGCTCGGCGCTTGGATGCAGCTAAACTCTCCATAACGCGCGAGGAGTTCGCCAACCTGGAAAGGCTGGGCATTATTCACCGTTCGAAAAGCCCATGGGCCTCTCCATTGCATATGGTCCCTAAAGCTGACGGCTCGTGGAGACCTTGTGGTGATTACCGCAGGTTGAACAATGCCACGGCGCATGACCACTACCCAATCCCACACATCCAGGATTTTTCGGTGCATCTGGCGGGAGTGCGCATTTTTTCTAAAATAGACGTGGTCCACGGCTATCATCAGGTCCCGGTCCGAGCCGAGGACGTTCCCAAAACAGCGGTAATAACCCCCTTCGGACTTTTTGAGTTTTTACGTATGCCGTTTGGCCTCAAAGGAGCTGCGCAAACCTTCCAACGCATGATGGATGCCGTGTTACGCGATCTCCCTTTTGTGTTCGTCTACCTCGATGACATTTTAGTCGCCAGCACGTCCGAGGAGGAACACGAAAAGCACCTCACGGCAGTTTTTCGGAGGTTGGGGGAGCACGGGTTAATAATTAATCCAGCCAAGTGCCAGTTCAGTGTGGCACAGATCGATTTTTTGGGGCACCGCGTTTCCCCAGAAGGGGCAGTTCCGTTACCGGACAAAGTGCGCGCAGTGGCAGAATTTCCCCGGCCACAAATGGTCAAATCATTACAGGAGTTTCTAGGAATGGTAAATTTTTATAACCGTTTCATACCCCACGCAGCGCAGCTCATGCAACCATTATATGCTGTGCTTAAAAAACAAAAACCCTCCAATATAATCGAGTGGTCCCCGGAGCGGGAGCGCGCATTCACGGAGGTTAAAAAAGCCCTTGCTGACGCTGCGCTGCTAGCTCACCCAGACCCAACGGCCCGCATAGCGCTTACCACTGAAGCATCAGATTTGGCCATAGGGGCGGTTGTGGAGCAGCACGTTGCCAGGGTTTGGCAGTCGCTGGCATTTTTCAGCAGATCCTTGCACGAAGCCGAGCGGAAATACAGCACGTTTGACAGGGAGCTGTTAGTGCTCCACTTAGCCATTCGCCATTTCCAGTTCTGGCTGGAAGGTCGGCGTTTCACCGCGTTTGTCGACCACAAGCCGCTCACTTTTGCGATGTCCAAAATTTCAGAACCTTGGTCGGGCCGGCAGCAGAGGCAGCTGGCCGCAATTTCGGAATTTACTACTGATATTCAGCACGTAGCGGGTAAACTCAATGTAGTGGCAGACTGCCTCTCTCGCGCGGTGACAGCACCAGTCCGCGCGGAAATAGATTATACTACCACAGCCGCAGGGCAAAATAGCAGTGCGGAAGCGCACGCGGCCCCAGTTCACGTGGGGATAGATTATGCAGCCATGGCAGCGGAACAGGGTAGAGATGCGGACGTGTGCGCGCTCCAGTCTGGACCAACAGGGTTAAAGCTGGAGAGCAGGAGTTTACAAACTGGTATGCCCCCTCTAATCTGCGATATCTCTACCGGGCGACCGCGCCCGGTGGTACCGGCCGCTTGGCGCCATCGCGTTTTTGACTCGGTTCACTCCCTGGCTCACCCAGGGGTGCGCGCTTCGGTGAAAATAGTAGCGGAGAAGTTTGTTTGGCTGAGCCTGCGCAAGCACTTGAAAGAGTGGGCAAGAACCTGCATGGCTTGCCAGCGGGCCAAAATTCACAAACACACAAAAGCCCCCTTAGAACCGTTCCACATCCTGGCCAAGAGGTTCGATCATATGCATGTTGACCTCGTGGACCCCCTACCGTCATCGCAGGGGTTCACACATCTTTTGACAATGGTGGACCGAACCACACGCTGGCCGGAAGTGGTCCCACTAGCATCGACCACGGCTGCAGAGGTGGCTCGCGCATTTTTGACGGCCTGGGTAGCGCGTTTCGGGGTTCCGTCGGATATTACGTCCGACAGAGGGCCTCAATTTGTCTCTGAGCTTTTGGTCAGCGATGGCCAGCAGCTTAGGGGCGACAATTCACCGCACTACGGCTTATCACCCCCAGGCTAATGGTTTATGCGAGCGTTTTCATAGGTCTTTGAAGGCAGCCCTCAGAGCGTTGCTTACGGATGCAGATTGGGTAAACAAACTACCATGGGTTTTACTGGGGTTGCGCTCTGCGCCCAAGGAGGATTTAAATGCCTCCCCAGCGGAGTTAGTTTTTGCACAACCTCTCAGGCTGCTCGGTGAGTTCCTACCAGAGCATCCGGCGCCGGGGCACCCCCCCGGCTCTGGGGCCACTGATTGGCACGGGAGCAGACATGCTCCCGGGCCCCGTTCATCACACTTTTCCACGCGTTTTTGTTCCCAAAGCTTTAAAAAATGCCGAGTTTGTTTTTGTCAGGCACGAGGCTCTACGACCAGGCCTCCGCCCGCCATATGATGGTCCATTTAGAGTGCTGGAAACAGGTGATAAGCATTTTGTGCTAGATTTGGGAGACAGAAAGGAAACAGTTAGTACTGACAGACTGAAACCTGCTTTTGTGATGAACGACGAGTCTGTACCGGTGGCGAGGGCCCCTCGACGTGGCAGACCCCCCAGGGAGCATGCCCTGGAGTCCCCGCAGGGATCAAATAACCAGTCTCTTCCTCAGTTTGCAGATTCTCTGCAGGACGGCGCCTCAGGGACGGCAAAGCCTGCTTACAGCAAATTTGGAAGACGTTTGAAGCGTATAGACTGATATGTGATTTTATCCTGTTGTGTAGACTATGTTGTTGATTTTATGTTGATTTGAACATTTTTCATGTTGTGTGAATTATGCTTTATTGTCCATTCTTCGACGTTTGGGGGGGGGGGGGGGTTATGTAGCTCATGTATTTTTGCCTACATATGTATAAGCACAAGGTGAGATGCTTAGGATTACATGTGTGGATTGACCTCACGTCTTGGATGGGACAATATGTCTGGACCGCCTGTGGATAACAGCAAGAGGACGGAGGTACCGTGATAAGGAGCTGAAGGGACTTCCTGACCTCCTGGGGCCAGGCGGGGGACTAAGGGACTCAGTGGAAGAGTTACTGTCAATGGGGGGTTTGACAGTGATATGGGATTCTTTCTTTGATGTAGATGTATAAATGTGGGGGTTCTGATGCAGCTCACTCTCTTCTGTTCTTGAGAGATTGCTGGGGATGTGAAAGCTACATTAAAACCTGAATTGAGAAATAATTCAGCCTCGTTATTTCACGCTCCCCACAGTGGCCACACAAAATATTGACACTTTGGGCACAATTTGGACATTTTCACTTAGGGATGTACTCATTTTTGTTGCCAGCAGTTTAGACATTAATTGCTGTGTGTCGCGTTATTTTGAGGGGACAGCAAATTTAAATTCAATTAAATTCAGCTTTATTTATATAGCGCCACATCACAACAGAAGTCATCTCATAGCGCTACAAAATGCAGAGAAAACCCCACAATTTCAGAAAGACCCAGCAATCAGACAATCCCCTGTGAGCAGGCACTTAGTGACGGTGGAGAGGAAAAACTCCAAAATTTACACTGTTATACAAGCTGTACACTGACTACTTTACATTGCATCAAAGTGTCATATCTTCAGTGTTGTCCCATGAAAAGATATAATAAAATATTTACAAAAATGTGAGGGGTGTACTCATTTTTGTGAGATACTGTATTAGGGATTTGCCAATCCACCGTATCAGTATCAGGTTCGATCCAGGCAAAATGGCAGGATTGGTATCGGTAAGGAATAAAAGTAATTTACCAATCCAATGCAGTAATAATAATAAAATGAAGGTGTGGTCACGTTTTCAGCGACACTGTGCAAAGCTTCTGTGAACAGAGGCAGTGAGTATCACATCACTGGAGCCTGTCTGTGGGACTCGCCTCAGTATGTTGCTGTGTGGTACCGGCATTTACAATTTTACACCACCAACTTGATAAAACACTTGCAAAAGTATCACGGCAAAGGAGTATGCTGAATTCTGTCAAGAACCGAGCAGAAGGACATATGTTGTGCAGCAGTAGCTGCTGCAGTGCTGCTTTTCCAGCTCAGCAGGCTGGGTGCTAAAGGTGAAACCTAAAAAGAATGAAACTGAAAGTAAAAACCAGACTGGAGCGTACCTTTCGGGGGGGGGGGGAGTCTTACAGTTGATGAGAGGTAGGTGACAGAAACATAAATGGCAATTTTTTTTTGTATTTTTGTATTTTGTGTACTTTATTAATCCCAGAGGGTGCAAGGCTACACGAACATGAAATGGAACAGGAATGACTTCAAAATAAGAAACTAAGAATGGACAGAGAATAATATCATAAACACTACTAAATAAACCGAGGACTAGGAGAATACTTATGATAATAATAATAATAGATGACAAAAATACAACTTAAAGGGTTAGTTCCTTTATTTTCAGATCTACAGCATTTTTGACCTCATACATAGTGGCACTTTGAATTTCATCTGAATGTTTACTGAAATACTTGGCTTCAAAGTTTTGTATAAACTTGCACTTAAAACTTCAGAATCCGTGTTTACATGGGACTGACCAGTGAAACTGTCACGTTCTGAGCATGGGGAGATTCCACCGGACTCAGGTTGTCTGCCTTTTTTCATATTTGTACTGTGTTGTCATTTTGAGTTGTCACTTATCCTATATTGTTTCTCAGTATGATTTATTTTCCCGTTTACGTTTGTTATAGTTTGTTTATTGTATTTTTGAGGTTGCCTGTCTCCATTTTCTGCCATATCAAATCAAATCAAATCAAATCAACCTTTATTGTCATATTGCTGTACATACAACTGTAGTGCAGGCAAGATGAAATTGCGTTTCTCTCGGCATCTATATAAGTAAAAAGAACATGATTTAAGACACACTCACATATACCCTCACCCCCCACCCCACCACAGCCATTCACACTTCCCTGAGACATACTTGAAAACTAACCAGAACTACAGTATAATATACAAATAAATAATATACATAATGTCCGTAGGTGCAGTAGTATGTATGAGAGATTCTGGATCAGCTGTTCAGCATCCTAACAGCTTGTGGAAGGAAGCTGTTAATCATTGTTATATTTGTATTCTGTTATGTTCTTTTTCTCGGGGTTGACAGCTGTCAATGGCTTTCTGGGGTTTTGTTCTGCGTGGGTGTGGCCCTACCAGCCATCAGCTCCGATGGCTCCCTCATTATTCCCAGCTGGTCCGAATTATGTGTCATTGCTTTCTCCTGCCCGTTCAGATAACTCACACCGGTCATTAATTATGTAAAGGGTTTTTGATCCCTATTTAAAGGGAGTTATTGATATAATGTCCGGCTCAGGAGACACACAAGCAGGCTCAGAATAGATTTAACAGTGTTTATTAACAAACAGGTATGAATGGATGCGTGTGTGAGATATGAGGATGTCTTGTGGGAGAACTTCAGTGAGCAGGCAGCAGAGCAGATCACCGTACAGCCGGGCAACCCTATAATGAGAGAGCAGAGGGACAAGGTAACGGGCACCACAATTATACAGGCCTGAAGGAATGACTGCTGCTTACTTGTTATGGCAGGTGGCTGGCGTTGGAAAGGAGAGTACCCAGGAGACAGAGACCTGCTGAGCTTGTGCGAAGATGAGGATGGCGTGGCGAAGGGGAGAAGTCCACCGCCGAGGAATCCACCTGTGCACAGGGGAGAGGACTGAAGAGAAAAGGTAAGTTGCTTACTTGGAGTGTTGTCTTTCTGATCTTGGGAGTTCCAATGGCGAAGACGAGCTGAAGGGAACAGGCGGCTTCAGGCCGAGGCACAGGGCTGAGTGGGTTAAGTAGTTTGCTGCTGACGAGGCGCAGGTGTGTGCGCCGCAGGAGCCAATGATGACTGGCGAGTCATGACAGTACTCCCCCCCCCCCGAGCAGCGCCTCCTGGCGCTGGTTTGTCTGGGTGCGTCCGATGGAACATCGTGATGAGACCCTTGTCCAGCACAAAGGACGGGCGTACCCACTGCCTCCATTCAGGACCGAAACCCTCCCAGTCCACCAGATACTGCAACCCGCGACCTCGGCGCCGAGAGTCCAAGATGGCAGTGACTCTCCAGGCCGGATGGCCATCAATCATCAAGGGTGCGGGAGGCACCGCGGGTGGGGGGTAAAGGGGATCGGACACCACAGGTTTTACTTTGGAGACGTAGAAGGTGGGGTGAATACAGAGGGGAGGAGGAATAGCCACACGCACAGCCACCGGGTTAATGATCTTGGTGATGGTGAAGGGACCGATAAAACGTTGAGCCAGCTTCTTTTTCTCACCCTTCAGGTTGACGTTGTGGGCAGACACACAAACTTGCTGCCCCACTCGGTAGGCAGGCGCAGGTCTCCTGTGACGGTTAGCCGTGGTGCTGTTGCGCGCCGCCGTCCGCTGGAGGGCGTCACGGGTCTTGGACCAAAGGCTCCGGCACCGCCTGAGGTGCGCCTGGACGGAGGGGACGGCCAGCTCACCCTCCTGTGCCGGGAACAATGGCGGGTCATACCCCAGGGACGCCTTGAAGGGGGACATACCTGTAGAAGATGACCGAGTGGAGTTGTGGGCGTATTCCACCCAGGCCAGATGTGAGCTCCAAGAGGCCGGGTTGGAAGTGGTGACGCAACGGAGGGCAGATTCCAGCTCCTGGTTGGCCCGTTCACACTGCCCATTGGACTGTGGGTGATGGCCGGAGGAGAGGCTTACTGTGGCTCCCAGGGCATTGCAAAAGGACTTCCATACCTCAGAAACAAATTGGGGCCCTCGATCCGAGACGACGTCTACTGGTATCCCATGTAATCTGACAACGTGCTGGACCAAGAGGTCCGCTGTCTCCTGAGCTGTAGGGAGACCCCGCAGTGGCACGAAATGGGCGGCCTTGGAGAAGCGGTCGACGATGGTCAGTACTGTGTCGTAGGTGTTGGAGATGGGGAGACCAGTGACGAAGTCAAGGGCTATGTGGGACCAGGGCCTGCCTGGGATCAGCAGAGGGTGGAGCAAACCAGCGGGGGGAGCGTTACCTGACTTGCCGGTGGCACAGGCAGGGCAAGCCTGAACGTAGTTGGCAGCATCCTTCTGTAGACCCGGCCACCAAAAAGAACGCTGGAGAAGGTCGACCAACCGGGAGACCCCAGGGTGACAGGCAAACTTAGAGGTGTGGGCCCAATGGATAACCTCCCCCCGGACCGAGGATGGAACGAACAGCCTCCCCTCCGGTCCGCCGCCAGGGTCAGGTTCAGTCTCCTGCGCCTTCCGGATCCTGTCTTCGATGGCCCAAGACATGGCCCCCACAACACACGAGCTGGGCAAGATGGTGTGCTCTGACTTCTCGGTCGTCTCGGGGGCAAATTGCCTGGAAAGGGCATCCGGCAGACCGTTCTTAGAACCAGGTCAGTACGTGATGGTAAATCTAAAACGGGCAAAGAACAGGGACCAACGCGCCTGGCGGGCATTCAGACGCTTGGCAGTTCTTAGGTACTCCAAGTTCTTATGATCCGTTAGAACGATGAACGGCAGAGAAGCCCCCTCCAGCCAATGGCGCCACTCCTGCAGGGCGAGCTTGATGGCCAGAAGCTCCCTGTCCCCGACGTCATAGTTACGCTCGGCCGGTGACAGGCGCCGGGAGAAGAAGGCGCAGGGTCGTTTGGATCCATCGGCCGGTGACCGCTGAGATAGCACCGCCCCCACTCCTATGTCCGACGTGTCGACCTCCACCAAACACTGCAGCGCGGGATCGACCTGGGTGAGGACCCGGGAGGAAGAGAACTCCGTCTTGAGTGCCTGGAAGGCCACCACAGCGTCCTCGGTCCACTGGAAGGGGGTCTTTGGCGAGGTGAGGCGGGTCAAGGGGCTGACGATGGCGCCAAAATTGGGGATGAAACGGTGGTAAAAGTTGGCGAATCCTATGAATCGCTGGACCTGCTTCCTGGACGTCGGTGTTGGCCAGTCGACCACAGCTTTGACCTTAGCGGGGTCTGGGAGGACTTGGTCGTGGGAGATGACAAAACCCAGGAAGGAGGTGGTCTTGGCATAGAATTCACATTTTTCGGCTTTCACATACAACCTGTTCTCCAATAGGCGCTGCAGGACCCACCTCACGTTGGACCCGGTGTTCATCCCATGACCTGGAGAAGATTAGTATGTCGTCCAGGTACACAAACACAAAAAGGCCGAGGAAGTCGCGGAGGACGTCATTAATGAGGCGTTGGAAAACTGCAGGGGCATTGGTTAACCCGAACGGCATCACTAGATACTCAAAATGGCCGGTTGGAGTTCGGAAGGCTGTTTTCCACTCATCCCCCTCCCAGATACGGATGAGGTGGTAGGCACTACGGAGGTCCAGTTTGGTAAACCAGGTCGCCCCCTGGAGGGAGTGGAAGGCGGTGTCCATCAGCGGCAGGATGTAGCGGTCCTTCTCCGTGATGTCGTTAAGGGCCCGGTAATCGATGCAGGGGCGGAGAGACCCATCCTTCTTCGAGACAAAGAAGAACCCCGTGCCGAGTGGAGACGAAGAAGGGCGGATGATTCCTGCGCTGTGCGACTCCTTGAGGTAAGCGTCCATCGCCTCCCTCTCCGGCGCTGACAGGCTGTATAAACGCCCCGAGGGTAAGGAAGCCCTCGTGCGGATGTTGATGGCGCAATCATAGGGCCGATGAGGGGGAAGGGACATTGCCCTGGACTTACTGAAGACTTGGCCCAGATCGTGAAACTCTGAGGGCACCAGGGAGAGATCCGGAGGCGCGGTGTCCTTGGCCAGAGGGGGAGCGGACGGGGTGCATGCTGCGGACTGAAGGCAGGTGCCCATACAGAACGAGCTCCAGGCGGCGATCCTTCAGGCCTGCCAGTCCAGGACCGGGTTGTGTAGGCGCAGCCAGGGGTAGCCTAAGATGACCAGTGAGACAGAGGAGGACAGGACATATAGGACAATATCCTCCCGATGGTTACCAGAGACAATGATGGGAGTAGGCTGGGTCCGATGTGTCACTTGTCCGAGTGGGGCGTGAGAGAGGGTGACCAGGTTGAGCGGAGTTGGCAGAGGGTGACAGGGGATGCCCAATTGGGTTGCCAGGCTCTTTGAAATAAAACTCTGCTCTGCTCCTGAGTCCACCAGTGCATGAGTAGTGTGCCCCATGGAGTTGTGACAAAAATGGATGGGCAAAGAGAGACTTGTGAGGGGTTTTGTCTGGTTAGAGTCCGGGAGGCCCCCTACAGTGACTCGTGGACCTCCCCGTTTGGCTTCTCCGGACAACTCTCCACGGTGTGTTGGCTGCCTCCACAATACATGCACAGGCCCAACTTCCAGCGGCGTTGTTTCTCCGCTGGAGGGAGCTTTGACCGGCCAATCACCATTGCCTCTGACTCCTCGGAGGGTTCCGGTGGCGGCAACGCCAGGGGGTGAGCTTGAGGAGCGCGAGTGGAGCCTCCTCGCGAGCGGTTGGTTGACTTCCGCTTGGAGGAACGCTCGCACAACCTGTTATCTAAGCTAATCGCTACGGAGATTAGCTCCGCGAGAGTCTCCGGGAGATCTCGACCGGCCAATTCATCCCTCAGACCGGAGCTGAGGCTGCGGAGAAAGATGCCACAAAGTGCCGCCTCGTCCCAGCCTACTTCCTCTGCAGCAACCCGGAAGTCGATGGCGTAGTCCGCCGCCGACCGGCTTCCCTGCTGGAGAGCAAGGAGACGGTCGGTTAGGACGCTATCGAGCCGAGAGTGATCAAACACCTCGAGGAAGTTTCGCACGAACTGGTTATAGGAGAGGTTTGCGTAACTGGGCTTCGCCATTACGGCGTAAGCCCAGGTTAGCGCTCACCCCTCCAGGAGATTACCTACGTAACCAATCCGGCTGTGGTCTGAGGGGAAGTCCCCGGGAACGCGCATGAACACCGACTCACACTGCATAATAAAACCCCGAGCTCCGCCAAGCTTCCCGTTAAAACGGGCCGGAGTCGGGATCGGTGTGAGCCGGGTCGGCGTTCCCGCGGAAGACTGGCCAGCCACCGGAGCGACAGGAGCTAACCCTCCCTGGGGAGCCGGGGGGAACGCCTGCTGGGGGTCCAGGCGGTCTAACCGGTGAGTAATTGAAGTCAACTGATTTAGAATTACCTGCTGTTGGTGGACTATTAAATCTATTCGAGCCTCGAGAGTGGAAAGACGGTGTGCGAGCCCGCTGTCTGCCGAGCCGCTCTGCTGAAGCCGTACTGACATAATGTCCGGCTCAGGAGACACACACGCAGGCTCAGAATAGATTTAACAGCGTTTATTAACAAACAGGTATGAATGGATGCGTGTGTGAGATATGAGGATGTCTTGTGGGAGAACTTCAGTGAGCAGGCAGCAGAGCAGATCACCGTACAGCCGGGCAACCCTATAATGAGAGAGCAGAGGGACAAGGTAACGGGCACCACAATTATACAGGCCTGAAGGAATGACTGCTGCTTACTTGTTATGGCAGGTGGCTGGCGTTGGAAAGGAGAGTACCCAGGAGACAGAGACCTGCTGAGCTTGTGCGAAGATGAGAATGGCGTGGCGAAGGGGAGAAGTCCGCCGCCGAGGAATCCACCTGTGCACAGGGGAGAGGACTGAAGAGAAAAGGTAAGTTGCTTACTTGGAGCGTTGTCTTGCTGATCTTGGGAGTTCCAATGGCAAAGACGTGCTGAAGGGAACAGGCGGCTTCAGGCCGAGGCACAGGGCTGAGTGGGTTAAGTAGTTTGCCGCTGACGAGGCGCAGGTGTGCGCGCCGCAGGAGCCAATGATGACTGGCGAGTCATGACAGTTATCTTCATTTTCATTTGCCGCTGTCTTGGTTTCAATGAATCAATCAACTTTATTTATAAAGCACTTTAAAAGCAACACTCGCTACACAAAGTGCTGTACAGCAAGAGAACATAAAAGCAGGGCACTAACACAAAGGGCGCTAACACAAGAACCACAGTAAAAAATTCATAAATATAATAAAAAGTAAAATAAATAAAAATCCATTTCATTCAATAAAATCAATGTCTCATACTGGGTCGAAGGCCAGGGAGTAAAAATGTGTTTTAAGACGTGTTTTAAAAAGGGACAGTGAAGGTGCTTGTCTAATGTCCAGGGGTAAATCATTCCATAACCTGGGGGCCATGATCGAAAAGGCTCTGTCCCCTCTGAGCTTGCGCCTCGCCTTTGGTACCTCCAAAAGCAGCTGTTCAGCTGACCTAAGGGACCGGTTGGGAGCGTAGGGATGCAGAAGCTCAGAGAGGTAAGGTGGAGCAAGACCGTTCAAGGATTTAAAAACAAATAAAAGAATTTTAAAATGAACTCTAAAATACACAGGCAGCCAGTGGAGTGAAGCTAAGATGGGTGTGATGTGATCTCTTCCACGTGCACCTGTTAAAAGACGAACAGCGGCGTTTTGAACCAACTGCAGACGGGAAAGAGATGACTGGCTGACACCGGCGTAAAGTGTGTTACAGTAATCCAGCTGAGATGAAATAAAAGCATGAATTACTGTTTCCAAGTGTGGTCTAGAGAGAATGGGTTTTACTTCTGCTAAACGCCTTAGATGAAAGAAGCAGAATTTTACCACAGAACGAATCTGCGTGTCTAATTTAAAATCATTGTCCACGATAAAACCAAGGTTCCTGGCTGTGGATTTAACATAAGGGGTAAGGGGGCCCAAGCATACAGGAAGGGACTCACAGAGGCGACTAGGTCCAAACACCATCACTTCGGTCTTCTTATCATTAAAATTTAGGACGTTTAGGGCCATCCAAGACTTTATGTCTTCAATGCACGCCAGGAGTGAGTTTACTGATGAGGCAGCTTTTTGTTTTAGAGGGAAATAAATCTGACAGTCATCAGCATACAGGTGGAAAGAGATACCATGCTTTTTAAAAATGGAACCCAGAGGAAGTATGTACAGAGAAAAAAGCAGTTTTGCATTTTCCTCATCTCCACCAGAGCCCTGCCCTGCTCTGGTGTGCAAAATCTGTACGCTTTCTCCTTTGTTTCTTTTTTGTGTTGAGAGCACTGTGTTGAACTTTATGTTTGTTGTTTCTTTTCAATAAATTGCCCAAACTCACATTTCAGCACGTGGGTCTCATCTTCCTGCCCTGAAGGGCATTCATGACAGAAGACAGCGGCCAGTAGAGACCCAGCTGCTGTGAGTTTGGTGATTTTTTTGGCCATTTCGTTCACCTCAGTGGCAGCAAAAGCTCATTGGTTTCTCTATTTTATTTCTCGTTGGTTTTCTTTTCACACCGGGAATTATCGTGTCTGTCACCCCAGAGGTGTCCACCCTCAGACTGGACGAAGTGGAGCGATAGTCAGTGTGTGTCCTGGAGGATATTCTGTCACAGGCACAAGCCTCCTGTACTTCCGAGGCAGCCCGAGAGTGTTTGGAGGGCGTGGCGCAGGTGCTTGAGGCATGCCCCAGCCTGTGGGATCATCCAGAGCTCACAAACCTACTCCTCTCCATATTTCTTCCTCAATCTACACGTGATGAGCTGGAGGAGTCCGCTCCAATGCCTGCACCAATGAAGAGCAAGTGCTCACGCAAACAGAAGCCTCCAGCCTTTCACCGCTCTCCGGCAGCAGCTCCACCTCCTCCTCCCGAGCCTTGGCCTGCTCCATTGGCCAAGGAGCTGGAGGAGGGCAGGCAGGTTATACTGGCAGAAACTGACCTTCTCCTGGAAGTTAAGGCATGGCTCCTCCCAGATTTGGCTCAGGAGCTGGAGGAGATTTCACCATGGGACCCGGAGTTTGAGCCGATGAGTGAGCGTCCCCTGACTCCGGAGCCTCTCCCTCTTCACCTTGAACCTATGTCTCTGCCTCCCGCTCCTTGCCGTTGTTCTGGGAAATCCCACAGGAGGAACGCTGCTACCTCTCAATTGGTAGCTTCTCCTACACCTGGACAGAAGCCTCCCTCAGTAGTGCACCTTCCAAGTTCTTCTTCTTCAGCTGAATTGTCAGCCTTCTCCCTCTCTGCAACTGCTGTTCCTTGCTTCCCCTCAATCTCAATGCCAAAAACATGCAGGTTAGGTTAATTGGAGACTCTAAAGTGGCCCTAGGTGTGAATGTGTGTGTGAATGGTTAAGGGATAGCGCCGTATCGTGGCTGCTTCATCCATCCAGGTGGTGGATGACCCTCAATTTCCCCTCTGGGGATCAATAAAGTATACTAAATCTAAAAATCTAAAAAAAAAAAAAAAATCCCTCCTCCCGCTGCTGTGAACCAAGCTGTTTTTTTCCCTGGCTCTGCCCGAAACCGTGTTGGCAGGGGAACCTCCTACACGTTTCTCAGAGGAGCCCATGACCATTGAAGTGACGGAGAGGGTCGATCTCCAACCAGCTGCAGCAGTAAACATCATGCCGCTGGAGAACAGGCAAGGGACTTTTCATTCTCTATTACCTATGTTTGAATTATCTTGCCTGATTCCCAGTGGTGAGGCTCAGTCCTTGCAGCCCTGTGAGCTCTCACCACCTACTGTAGCTAACAACTTATCACCTGCTCTTGCCGTGTCTCCTCCTCTGCCCCTTGAGTGCACAATGGCCCCTGGATTGAGCCGGCGGACGTTGGAGAAGCCTGTGGCCCTGGAGGACCTGGATCCAGCCCTGCAGCCATGCTCTGGACAGAGGGTGCGCGCCGATGCAAGAGCGGCACTGGACTCCAGCTGAGCAGGATTCAGCACCAGCAGGAGATCCACCTCCTGTCACCACACAGGGCAAGCCATCTGCATGGGTCACCTTGCTGGGAGGCCCCAGGACTGAACTGACCACCATGCCTGCTGCAGGGGCCGCCGCAGCAGAGCTGGAGTTGGACCCCCAGAGAGCCGGGTCCATAGAACAACCACCTGGATCATCGGAGTCCTGGAAGGCGGTGGAGCTTGAGATCAGGCAAGTGCACTCCTTTGGCTCTGTCTCTCTTTTGGAGAAATTTTGCCTGGCTCTAGGTGGGGAGAGCCAAGTGCAGCCTTCAGCTGTACCTGAGCTCACCTCGCTAGGCTCCACTGCCACCGGTGACCCTAACCCTGTGTCTTTGCATCTCCTGTCCGAGTTTTTCCCCAGGGTCACCGAGGATATTCCATCTGTGCCAGATGTCTCCATGGGTCCAGGCTCGCTGCCCAAAATCATTGTGGGTCCAGCTCCTCCCGCTGAGGTCGTCGCAGGTGTTCTGCCCCAGTCTGGGACCTTCATGGGTGCTGTTTCCCCTCTGGCTGAGGTCTTCAATAGTGTTGCTTTTCTTCCAGTGGAGGTCGTCACGGGTGCTCCGTTCCAGCCCGGGGCCTCCGAGGGTGTAGCATTGGACCAGTCCGGGTCCTCCGAGGCTGCAGCATTGGCCCAGTCCGGGCCCTCCGTTGGTGCTGCTTCCTTTCCTGCTAAGGTCATCACAGGTGCTCCGTCCCAGCCCGGGGCCTCCGAGGGTGCAGCTCCGCTCCAGCCCAGGGCCTCTGAGGGTGCAGCTCCACTCCATCCTGGAGCCACCGCGGATGCAGCCTTGCTCCAGCCTGGAGCCATCGAGGTTGCTACTGTGCTCCAGCCCGGAGCCACCGAGGGTGCAGCCTTGGCCCAGTCCGGGGACCACTGAAGATGCAGCCTTGGCCCAGTCCGGGCCCACCAAGGGTACAACATTAGTCCAACCCGGACCCACCGAGGGTGCTGATATGTCCCAGTCTGAGACCACTGTGGGTGCAGTGTCGCTCCAGTCCAGAGCCACCGCGGGTGCAGCATCGCTCCAGCCTGGAGCCACCACGGGTGCAGCGTCTCTCCAGCCCAGAGCCACCGCAAATGTAACCTTGTCCCAGACCAGAACCACTGCAGGTGCAACCTCACCCCAGTCCGGGGCCACCTTGGGTGCTGCTATGTCCCAGTCCAAGACCACCACAGGTGCTGCTATGTCCCAGTCCTGACATGAATGTCAGGTCAGGCATTGGTTTGCTTGCTATTGGATAACCATGAAAACCGGTACTACCTGTCTCATGGGTCGGGCCGTCGGTGACTCAACCGGCAACCCTGACCTTCCAAGGGTGTGGAGGGTGAAACTTGGCATCCTGGCAGAACTAACAGCAATATCTGTCAGAGGTCTGTGGTGGATCACTCCCAGTTACACGGGGTGAGACTGGACATCCTGGCAGAAGTTAGAAAAATACCCGAATCTTTGACTGAAAGATCCAAGAACAAGCTGGAGATTTCTTCAAATTACAGATGGAACATTTATTTAGAGATCACATGTAAAGCAAGCAGCGCTGGATCAGTGTGATGCAGCCCCCTAGGGAATGTCATCAGACTGATCCTGACTTCCGGGTGCGGCGTACATTAATCTTCTCGGGTTGGCTGGTTGGACCAAACCCCGTACAATAGGAAGGGCTTGTACATGACTGTCTGATTGGCCAATTTAACTCTGACATGAACAGGCCATCCACTGCTCACGCCGCTGTTTCTAGAATGTGCGATCAACAGTGTGTGCGTGGGTGTTGGGTTTTGGGGGCGTGTAACTAAGTATTAGACCTGACTAATGATAGGAGAGAGAGAGAGTAGAAAGAGGGCTCTATAGCTCTCCCTAATTCCTGTTTACCAGCGTTTAGCACCACATATTTGTTCATAAGCATGCAAACAGAATATGTATAGAATCTGTGTAGAGTGTATAATGGGAGATTACCTACAGAATTATTGTTATGGCAGTCTAACTTTCCATTAACCCTTTCACTCCCCCCTTTGACATGATTTTATCATGTCAACCATGCATGGTGTGAGAGATACTAGCGATTAATAGATGGTGGATAAGGCAGGTCCCTACATTGTGTGTCAACCCAAGAGGCTTGCACCACTGGTTCTGCTACCCTTGCCTTTCCCCCTGTGGACACCCTAGCACGGTGCAGCAATGTCTAAGAGGGCCTTGTCCAGATGAACTGTCAATCCACGATGCCCACAAAATCTTTGTCCACCGGTTAACCCTTGCCAGGGCTCACACCATTTGGCTGCCGTCATCACATGGTTGCGATAGAGGTTTGACCTTCCTCTGTGTCTGCTTCCTGTACCCGCAGCTGTGGAGCACAGTCCTATCTCATTTACACACACCGGTACCATTCAAAACAACTGTGTGCCCACACTCTCAGAGGCACACCTCGTCCCATGAGGTCTATAGGACAGTCTGGTGGGTGCAGCAGAAGATAGATAACATCCAGTCCAGCCAGTGAACAGTTCAGTGATGCTGTCCCAGGGATGCTACCCCCCTGTCGCTGGATAGAGGTAGAGATGCTGGTGTTGGTAAGGCTCGAGCTCCTGGCTCCACCCCGGATGCTGGAGGTGTGGTGGATGCGCTTGGGTACCAGTCCATTCTTCTTCTAGGGACTGAAGTCATACAGTCACTGGCCCTAAGATCTTTTTCTAAGTAGCAGGCACACGTTGTGATGGTCTGGTGCCCTCTGGCATGCATCTTCAGTGTACCCTACACTTTTGCTCGAGAGCCAATACAAAGGGCTCGGCCGGGGCAGGACCAATAATTGCCTGAGGGGTTGCCATCACAATGGCTGGAGCCTGTACCGTTTTATCCTTATTCACTACATCTGTAGTTGACTATGTGCGGTTGTAAGTTATCTCCCATTAGCCTTGAGTATGTGATTGTTGACTGTATGAAATCTGCAAGCAGTGGTTGTGTTGTGATGAGTGTGTTGGGTGATGGGACCTATATGTTCAGCAGTGGGTAGGCAGTAGATAACATCGTTCAACGTTAGGAGACATCCTTATCAATGCATTGTTGTATTCAGGCATTCAGAGCTTCTAACCTTCACAATTATCCTAACTACCTAACCGTAATTAGCATGATGGGAATAAATAACCCAGGAATACTATAAGTCTCATACCCCTACCTATGTGTGGTGAGCTATGTATGATTTATGTATTATCGGTAGCACACCGTGTTCACAAATAATCCGTGATGGCAAAATGGCCCTCCTAGTCATCATCCTCCATCTTGGGGTACTCAGCTCTTCCTCTGGACTCAGCAATTGGTTTCGATGAGGAGGTATGAGATGTGCAAGATTTGCTGATGAGTATCACTGTGGAAAATTGCATTTGTTAACACCTTTCTGGGCTTCTGAATATATGGCCTATAGTGTGGTACTCTGCTCCTTTTATTAGATCTACATCTAGTTATCCTTTTATCATAACCAATTTGGAATTTGCTTCAAATTTTCCTCATCCCCTCGTTTGTTAATGTTAAGATTGGTCATATAGGAGATTTCTGGGCATCAATGTGTACCGCCTTTTGTGCTGTGGTTACCCAGTTAAGAGACAATGCTTATGGTTTTAATTTGGGAAAATATTCTTTGTTAAGGTCAGGTATTGGTTTTCTATGGATGGTCCTATTCCACAGTAGAGGTGTCAAAATGTCCAACATTTTCCAATCCATGTGTTTGGGTCTAACCAGCGGGATGTGTGGAACCTCCCATAGGTTGAAATGTCTCTTATCCTCTTCAATTACGACAATGGATGCTTCCACACATTTCCTTGTTTACCAGTCCAAATTTTATGACCAATCTGGAGGATGGATTTGCAAATAATGGTTGTTTATAATTTGGATCAGATCCGTTCAATTGCCTTTAGTCCATGGGGTACAATGCTACTTTTACAGATGTTGATAGGTGTTCTACTGGTAGCTTGCCATTTGCAGAATTTGATTGTTACTTTTCTGCCCTTGAAAAGTCCTGTATGTCATTACTCAGGGTTCCAACTTTATGTGCAATAATTTAATTTTTGCTGATTTTCTGTATATGTGTAGAAGTGAGTCCACTTATCTGTTCTAGTCTTAAGCATGCAGTCCAGTTTTTCCGTGGGGGTGTGGGCAACTCCCTCCCGCAAGCAGCGGCCTGGACATCACTCAGTTTCCACTGTGGGGTGTGCTCCCTTCTCCTCCTTGCTGTCCTCCCCCTCCTCCTTTTGGCCTCCTTTTATAAGAGAAACAGATTCACGGGGAGCCTCGGGCTTCCCTTGTGTCAGCCATTCCATAAATAAGTGTGTGTTTTTCCTTCAAATTTTATTTTCCCTTCTTATTTAGATTTCCAACCTTGAGTCAAGAAAGGAACTGCTTCAAAGCCTTTATTTAATTTTTGCTAATACAAGATGGAATAATAAGATTAACTCTCCACCATGTCAACAGATATTATTTGTACTAGTGTAATTGAATGCTGTGTGGATTTTTGTGCTGTACTGACATACACCTCCATGATGCTACTCATTTTTGCCACTCAGTGTTTATCTTCCAAGAGTTCTGTTCAGTGACATCCTATGCATACCCACTATTGGAGAGGAACATAATTGGGGTGTTAAGATTGACTTTAAATAACTGAGTATACAGTAAAGCTATAATCTTTGCTGTGAATGTTTGCTCATTACTTAATGTTAATATTCACAACTAAAAGAAATGCACTGAAAGAAGGACACCTAATGCCTCATTCCTGCTTTAAGTACTTGGAAACATTTAAAATGGCTGCCATGTTTGTGCCTTCTTCCTGACACTCTTCAGGATTAAGCAAAATTTAATTTGTTTATTATTTGTTTGTTTGTTTGTTTTTTTCTTTAAGCTACAGTTGCAAATCTTACACGGATCTTTATTTTTCTTTGGTTACACATACTCTGCTTTCATTTCTTTTTCCATTTCCATCTCAAAACCAAAAACACTTTCTACACTTGCTAAATCCACTGTTCTTCTCTCTTCACCCACATACTTTTTCCATCAGAAACACTCACTCGATTTTTACCATCCACTATCCATCTGTCTACAAGACTTCACATTTCCCTGGACTAGCTGATGAATCTGCACATCTCACATCTATAATCTCTTTCAGTACTAAAACTCCCCTTCATTCATCTGGTCTCGGTTCTCTTCAGCCTTCATCAACATTCTGTTACCACCTGCTTGTCTTCTTCATGATTCACTGTCCTGTTGTTCATACTACTGACTCTACTGTCCACAGCTAATGCTCCATGCAAGACCCTGCACATAAAAGTGATTGGTTTCATTCTGATTTCAGCTTTATAATAGACCAACGTGGCTCAGTTCAAAATTCTGTCTCGTGACAAAAGTGTCATCTCTTGATCTCTACCCTGGCGTTGGATGCTTTCTCATTACTGACCTTTTGATTTGTTTTGGTATTAGATAATGCCTCTGGGTTTGAACATCTGCATTTCGAGGAATATATAAAAATAAGACGTCTGCTGATTGCTCTGAAAACTAAAGTATAACAGAGTCATCTGTATCTTGATGTGGTGGAGTTTTTTGGCTTCAAAACAGGTCTAAAAATATTTAAATATCAAGGAAAAAGTAAACAAGATTCAATGCACCAGCTCTCTCTTCAAGAATCAACAAACACATGACACACGGACCATCCTTGTGTGAACCTCTGGTTTGTTTATTAAGCTACATTGGTTGTCTTGTGTGTGTCAGAGCTGCAGATCTATGTGCACAGGACATTAAAGCCTTGTTTATGCTCCACCTCTGCTCTGTGCCTTCGTCTATGATGCTTGTACCCTTTGGATAAGGCCGGTGTGCACACAGCTATATGTATGTATATGCTTCATTTTTTTTTTGAGTCTATTTGGCTGTTTGCTGCTTTTACCTCAAATTATCTTCTTGTTCCTCTAGTCTACTCTAGTCATGTTTGTTTTAATTCGTCTTCTTCTATAACGCTTTTTTTACTCATCTCTGGAGGATCAAAAACCATCACCATTGTTAAGCTGCCATCCCCCATCCCCATACAAAGTGTAAGGAAATGTGTAAAGAATGAGTGTAAAGGATAGAACATGTCAGTGAGAGTATAGTTGCAATGTACAATATTGAAGATTTAGGAAAACTTGCAAATTTTAAAAAACTATTTCAGTTCACTTTTTGTCATAATTGTGACTCCCCCTCCCAAATTTGTGACTTTCATGTAAACTTGCACCTTCCTCATAAATTTATAAACATTTTCCTTGTAACTTTGCTACCTTTTCTCTAAATAGTCATTTTTCTCCTAACAAATTTTGGATTTTTTCTTTGTAAATTTGCAAGTCTTCTCAGAAATTTGTGACATTTTGTAATATTTGGCAAATTTCCTCAAATGTGCAATTTTCTCTGAAACTTGCAACCTTTTCTCATAAATGTTCAACCTTTGTCTTAAGTTGTGATTGTAAATTAGCATTTTTATCATATTTTGCACCTCCATCTTACAAATTTGTACTTGATTGAGATTTATATGTTCATACCATATGTCAAGTTAAAAAAAAATGGCTACTGCAAATCTCTTACTTTAACAATGTGATTAGATTTCAACAAATTTGTAAAGCATAAGCAATACTTTTCACTAGCTTTTCTTGAACTCTTGGCTGCACTGCCCGCACATGTTTGGTTAATTGGTTGTTCTAATTTGTCCCCAGATATCGTTCTCCTATAGGCCCTTAGAATAGAGGGTTAGCACCAGTGGTGGTCTTTTTAGAGACTAGAAAGAGTGCTAATAAGTTTGGTTCATATCCATAAAGTTTTGGGAAATGTGCAAAATATACAGATAGGAGGGTCTGGAAATCTCCAAATATGTATTGACCCTTGAGTATAAAGGAGCCCTAAACCTGCATTCTTCCTCTTGGCCAGCAGGTGGCTAGTTTTCTTGTAGTAAAAGGTCAGGCTACCTGATATTCTGTGGAAAAATAACCTTTCAAATGTCAGAAATTTTCCAGATTTTGGTCTTAATTGCAAGCCTTAGTCATTCATATTTATACGCTCTTTATGTAGCTACTCAATAGTTTGCATACATGGTATCATTTTAGATGAGAAAGCACACCGACCTCTCAGCTATAAAGCTGAGAACATTGCGATCAATTATCTTAGTTTTATTGTTAGATTCACTCCCTGCTTGTTAAATAGAATGCCAACTTACAAAATACCTAGCTTCAGACTTCAAGACAGTAAACCTTATTGACTTAGTAACTTTTCTATCCGTTCCTGTTCCACTCTCTCCCTTTGAAACAGAATGGCTTAATATCAAAGCCGTTCTTTTTCAACATCCTGTAGGGGAGGATACCCATTGTGTTGCTAATTGGGGGACCCCCCTGGGTGCCCTTGTGGGTGTTTAAGCCCAGTGGCCAAATTGCTGACATAGGAAGTATTAGTCTCATGGGGGCCTCTGACTCTATTATAAAAACTCTGACCTCCTGTGGCCCTGCAGCTGATACTGATAGGGCAAATTAGGTGGGGCATGGGTATGGCTTTTTTGAAGATTGGTCATGTATTGGGTTTGCTCAGTATGTGGTCTTGGCATGTCTTTGATATGGAAAGCAACAATATAATTTTACTGTACTTACATGTGCTCAATTGTTCCTCTTTGACCATTCTTTTAGTGTCCCTTTGTTTTGTATTCTTTTACTGTTGTTGCGGAGGGAGGAGGGGGTCACTAGGCGATGTCGTGGAGGGGGAGGCCTGAACAGGTGGTGGGTTCCACATGGTTGCTGGGGGAGGGAGGAGGTCCACAGCCACTGCGGCCATCGTCTCAGATTTAATAGAGAAACAGAAAAGCTGTTAAACCGTGTTTTTGTCCTTTTCCATTTTATCGCGTTTATTGATTATTTTGCATTTGTTCTCACCGTTGCAGCATAAGTCTCTTACTCTTACATTTTTTTCTTTCCTTCCTCCAATCGTTTCTCCATATTTTCTCTTGTGTCCTGCACAAAACTTTTAACAATTCATCAGCTTTCAGTTTTCTCAAAAACCAAATTCCCCTTTCCATTTTCTGCCCACTTTCACTTCCACAAGGTTCATCTCCCCAACAAAAAACTCCTATTTATTTATTTTTTTCATTTATTTTTGTATTCATTTATTTACTCCAATTTACAATTTTCCTTATTCATTCATTTAGATTACCTCACCTTTATATATTGTCCACCTAGGATTTTTCTACACTCTTATTGAGGAATAAATCTCCTTATCTACAGTTTTATTGTATAAGCAGGAATAGTTATTATTCTTATACTTTCCTCTGCGTAATTTAAAGTTGAGCCTTTTCTCTCCAGTTGAATGGGCATGCTTTTTTGCCTCACTACAATCAAACCCACATAGGTGGGCAAGGGAGGACTTTATATTTGTTTTCCGTGCACAGACTTAAAGCTTTCCTTTCAGCCAGAGAGATAAAGTTCCACATTTATTAGGACGATTTTAAGCCCTAATTTGCAGTAAATTTATGAAAGAGTGCACTTCCTACATTCGGCCACACGATTGAGGCACTGTGCCGCAGCTACCCGCACATGCGCAACTGTGATCGCGCAAGATGGCTCCGGAGCCTATTGTTCACAAACCACAACTTTTTTTTTTTTTTAAGAAAATAGAGCGCTGCCTCCCTAACCAGCTGTAAACATGCCAGAATAACCTTACAACTTTAATTTAGCGCTTCATTTTAATACTGTTACCTCTAATCCTCCTCTCAGTAACCTGTTTTACAATCTCACCTCCACGCAGGAGTGGGGGTGAATTACCTCCCTCCTTTGTGGAAAAACACACACCCGCCTTTGTTCTAGCCACGTGGGCAGAAAAGCGCCATTAGTTAAATCATACTATGGAAAAGTTTAATTGATATTTCCATCCCCAGTATTTCTCAAACCACACATTTATCCCCTAAAGACACAAAATTAACACTGATCAGCTTGCACGATGTGGAGAATATGCCACAGATTTGCATGTACTCATTTCCTTATAGCTTAACTTTATGTAGAGGGTACTTTCATCGAGACCTCGTCAGGTCATCGATACAAGAGGTATCGTATCATAAAGTTCAGTCTTATACTGATTTTAACAAGCTATTTTTATTGCTGTGTACTGTAAATTATTATTATTATTATGGCTGCTTGCTACATTACTCACTCATGATTAAGTTTGAGATTCTTATAATGTATTACAGTACCTTTGCTCACTACTGATGTTAAAAAGTTTCTGGCATTTTTTTATTACCAGTCACTCACTAAAAGGTCTTAGAAAGTTTCTTGTGGCTGCTTGCTACATTACTCACTTATGATTAAGTTTGAGATTCTTATAATGTATTACAGTGCCTTATCTACGCTCACTATTGATGTTAAAAAGTTTCTTGCATTTTTTATTACCAGTCACTCACTAAAAGGTCTTTAAAAAGTTTCTTGTGGCTGCTTTCTACAGTAGTCACTCATGATTAAGTTTGAGATTCTTATAATGCATTGGAGTACCTAATTTATGCTCACTATTGATGTGAAAAAGATTCTTGCATTGCAAATCTAATCTTCCTTATTCGTTAAAAAAAAAAAAAAACAAAACTAGAAAAGCACCCGGAGAGCGCAGACCTCCGCCAAGCGCCATAGTTTCCCCCATACAGTGTTTGTGTGTACGTTTTCAGATTCCATGACCATGAAAACATATGACTAGCAATTGGATTCACAATGATAGGATTAGTGGTTCAGTAGTTATTGATGAAAATGGCATTTTCCGTAATGGTGGTTTAACGCCACAGTTCCCCCCATACAGTGTTTGTGTGTACATTTTCAGATTCCTTGACCATGAAAACATATGACTAGCAATTGGATTCAAAATGATAGGATTAATGGTTCAGTAGTTATTGACGAAAATGGCATTTTCCGTAATGGCGGTTTAGCGCCACAGTTCCCCCCATACAGTGTTTGTGTGTATGTTTTCAGATTCCTTGACCATGAGAACATATGACAAGCAATTGGATTGACAATGATAGGATTAGTGGTTTAGTAGTTATTCACGAAAATGGCATTTTGCCTAATGGCGGTTTTCTTCTGGACGGTGATCCGGATCACCACCAAAATCTAATCATCTATAGGATACCCCATTTCTGACAATCTGTGAAAATTTCATGAAAATCTGTCCATAACTTTTTGAGTTATCTTGCTAACGCACACACAAACAGACAAACAGACAGACAGACAGACAAACCAACGCCAATGAAAACATAACCTCCTTGGTGGAGGTAACAAAACAAAAAAAAAAAAACGGCTATTTGATCCTAGGACATTTCTTCACTCTCCCTCGTGCGAGACCACGTGGTTCATGCTTTAAATGTGACCGTAGATTTCCATCACAGTTTAAAATTTGGAGAGCTGATATACCCCTTAATCAGACAACTGTAAATTTAGTATGGCCAAAGTGCAGAAATTCATGTAAAAAAGGTTTTCTGCTTACCTTTTTTGTTCAGGCACCACAGCAGTCTGCAAAAAGGGTCTCGCCAACGTGATGTGTTCAGGCTCGACTCGGAAAAGTTCAATCCGGGTCATGGCACCAGATTGTTAGAAAAATACCCAATTCTTTGATTGAAAGATCCAAGAACAAGCTGGAGATTTCTTCAATTTAAAGATGGAACATTTATTTAGAGATCACATGTAAAGCAAGCAGTGCTGGATCAGTGTGATGCAGCCCCCTAGGGAACGTCATCAGACTGATCCCGACTTCCGGGTGCGGCTTACATTAATCTTCTCGGGTTGGCTGGTTGGACCAAACCCCATACAATAGGAAGGGCTTGTACGTGACTGTCTGATTGGCCAATTTAACTCTGATGTGAACAGGCCATCCACTGCTCACACCAGTGTTTCGAGAATGTGCGATCAACAGTGTGTGCGTGGGTGTTGGGTTTTGGGGGCGTGTAACTAAGTATTAGACCTGACTAATGATAGGAGAGAGAGAGTAGAAAGAGGGCTCTATAGCTCTGCCTAATTCCCGTTTACCAGAGTTTAGCACCACATATTTGTTCATAAGCATGCAAACAGAATATGTATAGAATCTGTGTAGAGCATAATGGGAGATTACCTACAGATTCATTGTTATGGCACTCTAACTTTCCATTAACCCTTTCACTTAAGCACATCTGTCGCAAGGTCTGTGGTGGACTTTTGCCAGTCGGTGCATCGTGACATGCACTACACAAAGAGCAGAGATAAACAAACCTATCATCTGGTCAGTCACTGCAACAGATACTGGAGTCAGTTTGTCTTGGCCTGCCCTTGCCACTGATAATACCTCTATCTGTCAAGAATGTGACGCTTGTCCAGCAAAAGCTAGCGGTACTCAAATACTTTGCAAGTAGTTTCATGAAATGGTCAGTCAGAAAACAACTCATACCGGCTCGGATGTTGCCAAGGGTTAACAAGGTCAGGAGTTCCTGGCAGTGGAAGGCAAAGGACAGAGCTGCGTGGAGGAATCTGATCAGACCTAAATGAAACAGTCATTGTCGCCCCCGACAGACTGCTATGATGACGGGCATGCACAGGTATGCACTAGTTCATGCGACCAAATCATCCTGGTATTAAAAACTTACTCTGGATTCATTATCTAGACATTTAATTTTTTTACAATGACATTCAGTTTTCAAATTTAGGATTCAGGTACCCCCCCCCCCCCAAAAAAAAGGTAAATAACAAATTTACCTTTACCAAATTTACCAGAAAAAAACATGCAAATTTAGGAGAAAATATAAATTCACAAGAAAAAAAGAAGCAAATTGATGATCGTTAAAAAAAAATTATTTAAAAAATCAAGAAATTCAAATGATTGTGAAAATATGTAAGGAAAAGGCTTATTTTCCATGACAAAAATTGCAAATTTGAGAAAAATGCTACATTTTTGTAAGAAAGTATGAATTTAGGGGGAAAACAACATGGGGGAAATCCTGCATATTTATACAAAAAGTAGGCAAATTTACAAGAAAAAAATGTCTCTGATTTACAAAAAAAGCTGTAAAACTATGACAAAAAAGTTGTATAAACAAAAAAGTGACATTAGAAACGTCACAGTGCTACATAAAACACTGATGAAGTTTACTAAGGGAGAAAAATGATTGGACAGAATATTTGGAGCCCCAAAAGTTGGTAGACAGGACAGCTCTAACTTTAAATGGGTTTATAATATGCTTTTAGTTGATATATAATATGTATATACAGTAGACACACACACGTATATTAAGTACTGAAGTGACTTTAAAGGAAAAGCAACAGGCTGGAGGAGGTGACAAATGCAGCAAGAAAAAAAAAAAATGCTGGAAGAAGCATTGCAACTTTTTATTTATCAATTTATTTATTTTTTAGCACTCCCTTTATTGCAAATGGACCCTTAAACACCAACAAACTCAAAAAGGTACAGTGGTAAGGTGATGAATCTTGTTATACTAGGTGTTAAATCACTACACAGTGATAACTAGAAAAGCACTCGGAGAGCGCAGACCTCCGCCAAGTGCCACAGTTCCCCCCATACAGTGTTTAACATAATAAATATTAATCCTACATTTATTTTGTCTAACTTTATAGATTCCTTGACCATGAAAAAAATGCTATTCACAAGTGGCATATATTAGCTATACTGTGATGCTTGTTTTGTTTTTTAAAGAATCCTTTAAAAAATTCCTGGATCCAGACTGTGATCCGGATCACCACCAAAATCTAATCATCTGTAGGAGACCCCATTTCTGACAATCTCTGAAAATTTCATGAAAATCCGTCCATAACTTTTTGAGTTATCTTGCTAAAAAACAAACAGACAGACAAACAGACAGACAGACAGACAAACCAACACTGATGAAAACATAACCTCCTTGGCGGAGGTAATAAGTCATCAATATCTCAGTGTTTGGTCACTGCTTAATTTGTGTAATGCTGTCTCATGATTAAATAAAATGGGAACGGAAAACTAGAAATGTGATTTTAAGCTCAATAATTAAATTCCAAATAAATCAGTGATGCTGTATTGTAGTGCTTTTGAACTCATTACTTTTTATTATTTTGAACACACTATGCATATGGATAAAATTTAGAGTTCTGTATTTTCCTTAATGAGTTATTTTAAAAAGTTTAGGCCGATGAAATGCATCTATTCTTTTAGTCATCCATTTGGTGTTTATTTCTTATACAGTGGGGTAAAAAAGTATTTAGTCAGCCACCAATTGTGCAAGTTCTCCCACTTAAAAGATGAGAGAGGTCTCCAATTTTCATCATAGGTATACCTCAACTATGAGAGACAAAATAAGAAAAAAAAATCCAGAAAATCACATTGAAGAATTTTTAATGAATTAATTGGTAAATTCCTCGGTAAAATAAGAATTTGGTCAATAACAAAAGTTCATCTCAATACTTTGTTATATACCCTTTGTTGGCAATGACAGAGGTCAAACGTTTTCTGTAAGTTTTCACACACTGTTGCTGGTATTTTGGCCCATTCCTCCATGCAGATCTCCTCTAGAGCAGTGATGTTTTGGGGCTGTCACTGGGCAACACAGACTTTCAACTCCCTCCAAAGATTTTCTATGGGGTTGAGATCTGGAGACTGGCTAGGCCACTCCAGGACCTTGAAATGCTTCTTACGAAGCCACTCCTTCGTTGCCCAGGCGGTGTGTTTGGGATCATTGTCATGCTGAAAGACCCAGCCACGTTACATCTTCAATGCCCTTGCTGGTGGAAGGAGGTTTTCACTCAAAATCTCATGATACATGGCCCCATTCATTCTTTCCTTTACACGGATCAGTCGTCCTGGTCCCTTTGCAGAAAAACAGTCCCAAAGTATGATGTTTCCACCCCCATGCTTCACAGTAGGTATGGTGTTCTTTCTCCTCCAAACATGACAAGTTGAGTTTTTACCAAAAAGTTCTATTTTGGTTTCATCTGACCATATGACATTCTCCCAATCCTCTTCTGGATCATCCAAATGCTCTCTAGCAAACTTCAGACGGGCCTGGACATGTACTGGCTTAAGCAGGGGGACACGTCTGGCACTGCAGGATTTGAGTCCCTGGAGGCGTAGTGTGTTTCTGATGTAGCCTTTGTTACTTTGGTCCCAGCTCTGTGCAAGTCATTCACTAGGTCCCCCCATGTGGTTCTGGAATTTTTGCTCACCGTTCTCGTGATAATTTTGACCCCATGGGGTGAGATCTTGCGTGGAGCCCCAGATGGAGGGAGATTATCAGTGGTCTTGTATGTCTTCCATTTTCTAATAATTGCTCCCACAGTTGATTTCTTCACACCAAGCTGCTTACCTATTGCAGATTCAGTCTTCCCAGCCTGGTGCAGGTCTACAGTTTTGTTTCTGGTGTCCTTTGACAGCTCTTTGGTCTTGGCCATAGTGGAGTTTGGAGTCTGACTGTTTGAGGTTGTGGACAGGTGTTTTTTATACTGATAACGAGTTCAAACAGGTGCCATTAATACAGGTAACGAGTGGAGGACAGAGGAGCCTCTTAAAGAAGAAGTTACAGGTCTGTGAGAGCCAGAAATTTTGCTTGTTTGTAGGTGATCAAATACTTATTTTACTGAGGAATTTACCAATTAATTCATTAAAAATCCTTCAATGTGATTTTCTGGATTTTTTTTTCTTATTTTGTCTCTCATAGCTGAGGTATACCTATGATGAAAATTGGAGACCTCGCTCATCTTTTAAGTGGGAGAACTTGCACAATTGGTGGCTGACTAAATACTTTTTTGCCCCACTGTATATTCTGTAGAAGCTGGGTTAATCATCTCACACTGGATGCAGAGGGTAAACAGAGAAGGACAATAGGTATCGAGATGAGAGAGATTATGGTGAGGTAGCAAGAAGAAGGGGGCGACCCCTTGATGAATTATGGAACACGAGGCAAGAACCCCGTAGTTGGCCCAGAGGGGAAGCCCCAGCAACACGGCAAGCATCCCAGAGACAGCCCGGACGGGAACCCCCAGCAATGCGTGCGCTGTTTCGGTCAAACTACCGGACTTTTGGCTGCACGACCCGCGGTCTTGGTTCCACCACACCAAGGCTCAGTTCGCCCTCCGGGGAATAACTGCAGACGACACCAGATATTACTATGTGGTCGCAGCGCTGGACGCTCGCACGTCTCAGCAAGTAGCGAGCCTGCTCCAACAGCCTCCAGCCCACAACAAATACGGGGCTCTCAAGGCCGCGCTGACCCGGCGCTACATGCTCTCGGACTGTAAGAGAGCAAAGGGGCTCCTGAGGCGCTCCGAGTTAGGAGATGGGTCGGCGGTCGAACTGATGGAGAAGATGTTGGCGATGATGGGCACGGACCACGGGCATTTTCTGTTTGCCCACCTTTTCCTCCGGAACCTCCTAACAGAGGCAAGAGTGGTTCTTGCCAGTTCGCCGATGCTGGCCACGCGTGACTATTGGGCGCTAGCCCAGGAGGCAGATCGGATCATTCTCACCACCAGAGCCCTCACAGTGAACGTGGTGGCGTCGGAACCTAGCGAGACGACCAGCGAAGGCAAGGAGCCGGCGACGGTAGCGGCAGCAGGGGCCAGGAAGCGCCAGAGAGACACGCTCTGCTTCTTCCACCGCCGCTTTGGAGAGAACGCACGCAGATGCGTGCCACCGTGCCAATTCAAGCGTTCCGGAAACGCCAAGGCCGGCAGTCAGTAGAAGCTGCGACCGCCGGTGAAGAGAACAAGCTGCTCTAGGTGACGGACTCGTGCTCGAGGAGACGGTTCCTTGTAGACACCAGCTTCCAAAAGAGCCTCATCCTGCCGTCCTACGCCGACCGGCTAGCAGGAGCTAGCGGCCCCCAGCTGGTAGCCGTAAACGGCTCGGACATTAAGACTTTTGGTGAGAGAACACTGACTTTATCCCTACACAGCCGTATGTACGAGTGGACTTTTGTCATAGCGGCATTGAGTTTCCCAATCCTGGGAGCTGATTTTCTGTGTGCACACGGGTTGCTAGTCGATGTTGCTAACAGGCGCCTGGTTAATGCAATGTCTTTTGATTCTCTCCCCTGTACAGCTCGAGGGACCGGGCCAATAACACAAGCCAACGTCACAGCTCCAGGCGTTAAGTTCCACACACTGCTCACTCAGTTCCCAGCACTCACGGTCCCAACGTTTTTGGCGGCCAGCACTAAACACAGGGTGGAACACTTTATCACCACCACTGGGCCGCCCGTTTTCGCACGACCTCGGCACCTGGACGCAGCTAAACTGGCCATAGCGCGCGAGGAGTTTTCCAACTTAGAAAGGTTGGGCATCATCAGGCGCTCAAACAGTCCATGGGCATCCCCGCTACACATGGTCCCTAAGGCCGAGGGATCGTGGTGACCGTGCGGAGATTTCCGCAGATTGAATAACGCCACGGTGCACGACCGCTACCTGATTCGCCATATTCAGGATTTTTCCATTCACCTCGCCGGGGCACGCATTTTTTCTAAAATAGACCTGGACCGTGGTTACCACCAGGTCCCAGTACGCGCTGAGGACATACCCAAAAGAGCGTTAATAACTCCATTTGGCTTGTTTGAGTTTTTACGCATGCCCTTTGGATTAAAAGGCGCGGCACAGACATTCCAACGCATGATGGATGCAGTGTTGCGCGATCTGCCGTTTGTGTTCATCTACCTGGATGATATCCTGGTGGCCAGTGCATCCGAGGACGAACACATACCCACCTCAGGACGATTTTCCCGAGGTTGGAGGAGCACGGGTTAATAATCAACCCGGCGAAATGCCAGTTCGGCGTGACAGGGATTGACTTTTTGGGGCACTGCGTCTCACCAGAGGAAACGATACCCTTACCTGACAAGGTGCGCACCGTGGAGAATTTTCCACGGCCTCAGACGGTCAGGGCGCTGCAAGAGTTTTTGGGGATGGTTAACTTTTATAACCGGTTCCTTCCCCGCACAGCTCAGCTCATGCAGTCATTGTACACCGCGCTCAAGAAATGGAGACCAGCGGACAGAGTCAAATGGACTCCGGAGCGGGAGCAGGCGTTCTCTGAGGTTAAAACAGCCCTGGCAAATGCTGCACTGTTGGCGCACCCGGACCCGGCGGCCCGGATAGCGCTCACTATGATGCCTCGGACGTGGCCATAGGGGCCGTCGTGGAGCAACGCGTCGCCGGAGATTATGGTGAGGTAGCAGGAAGAAGTAGTGGGGGGAGAAGGGTTGAATGTATTGTGATGCGAGATGTCATGCAGATGTGAGATGGGGGGTTGATATAAAAGGAGAGACCCTGGTGTATTGATATATGCTTTTTCTGTGTATGACTGATGTGAGAGTGAATAAAGTCGTCTGCTGCATAAAGTCTGCCTCCGTTATATGCACTCTCCACAATTCCAGTGTTTACACACACACACACACACACACACACATATACGTATATATATATATATATATATATATATATATATATATATATATATATATATGCGGCGGCATGAAATAAAGCGGCGTTGTTGGAGGTTTTAAGTAGAAGTTTTATTATATCATACCACCGTCACGAGCTCCGCTCCCGGCGCCGTGCATGAGCGCCGAGAGCGAGCCCATGGCTCTCAGAGAAGGAGAGGAGGAACACAAAGCTTGTGTCCTACAGCAGAGGTTGAGAGAGAGAGTTTGCGTTACAGAGTTGCAGCATATATACTCGACCACAACAATACATCAAAGGGACATACCCCAGCAGTTAGTATGATCAAAGAGATAACAGAACAGGCATAAGACATTTGCATTTGAGAGACATATTGATCTCAGTCCCTAGGTCACAGTGAGGACAGGACGCATGAGTACAATGGATGAAAGGCAACAATTAACATCACAGAGGTGAGCCAGACGAAACGCGTCTGCCTGTAGACATTAATACACATTACACTGTTCTGTTACTTGCTCTAGCCGAGCGCTGTGTTTGACCAGTCTTTTTGTGGAGATTTACCTCAAAGCACATCTACATATGTAAGATGCTCAGAAGAAGCACAGTAAGGACAAAATGCATGAACACTTTAACTTCACGGCTGTAAACGCAGCATGCAGCGGAAAGAAACCCAGGAGTGCGAGCTGACTGTCTCAGTGTTCTGTCTGTGTGTTGTGGGGGTTTAATGAAACCGCTACATATATATATATATATATATATATATATATATATATATATATATATACTGTATATATATGTATATATATGTATTTATTTCTTTTTTTTTAATTTTGCACTGTAACTTTGCATATGGAACTTACCATTTGAAGTATTGTACAACCAAGGCTTGTATGATGGCATATTGGACCAGCTGGGGTCCCATCCAGACATCCTGCATTTGGACTTTTTACTGGTGTCATCCTTCTCTCCTGGGCAGCACGGTGGCGGAGTGGTTAGCACTGCGGCAGTACAGCAACTTACCCTTGGCCGGGGGATCCTGGGTTCGCTCCCAGCCCCCGACCAACAGTGATCTGTGTGGAGTTTGCATGTTCTCCCCGTGTCTGCGTGGGTTTACTCCGGGATTTCTCCGGTTTCCTCCCACATGCTAAAAACATGCAAGTTTGGTTAATTGGCATCAAACTGGGGATTCTAAATTGTCCTTGGGTATGACTGTGAGAGTGAATGGTTGTCTGTCTCTCTGTGTTGGCCCTGCGATGGACTGGCGATCTGTCCAGGGTGGACCCTGCCTCTCGCCCAAAGATGCTGGGATGGGCTCCAGCCCCCCCGTGACTCGAAAAAAAAGGATTAAGCGGAAGAAGATGAATGAATGAATCCTTCTCTCTTTCCTTTGCTCTCACCTCTCCTGGACCCTCTGCCTGAACATTTTCCTCTACTTGGCTCATCTTGTCTGTCTCATCTTTCCCTCTCTGAGCCCTGACTAATTCAGGTTCTCTCTCTGTCTTTGGTGGTATACAAACAGGTTAGAAAATACCAAGTGTCACATTTCGTCCCACAGGATTTTTTTATGTTTAACATAAATGACAAAAATGTGTGTATTTTTTGTATTTTATTCTAGTGTTGTGGGGAAGCTAGGTGTTAGATTCTCCACCCAGAGAATGATGGCCCAGGAGAAGAAAGGCTGATGGGGGGTCCACAGAGAGCAGCAGAGGTGGAATATCCCCCGGGGAGAAGTGGAGATGTTGGCTGCAGAAGACGGCACCTGCATACTGTTATGCTAATGCACCGTGAGGGCTTTGTCTTTTAATGTGTATTGACATGTGAGCCCCAGGCCACGAGGCAGGACATTAAAAGTATAAAAGGGAGATGTACTGCGGCCTGAGAGCTCTTGTGACTGCAACTGAGAACTGCATTTTGTGCTTACTTGTGTTATCTTTGTGTAATATTTGGGATTGTTTGATGACCTGTGTGGTGAGACTTGAATAACGAAACCGAATTGCCTTTAATTTCAGTTTATTTCAAGTAACCATTCCACTGTCTGCTCTCATTCCTGAGCAGCGAACAAAGAGAGTGAACACACCAAAGTTCTCTCATTTAAACATTCTCACATCAAACCATTTCCCTCGCGGGGGAAATCACACATCTATCTCAAAATCTCTTTATTCACATTCATTAGCCTTTTATTTACATAACTCCCCCTTCTCGAGCCTCAGTGGTCAGGAAGTCTTCTGTCCCCTGTCCTCCGCAGGGGGTCCAGGCTCTGTGGCTCCGCACCGCAAGGGGCTGGCTCTCCTTCATCGTGGTTAAATCACATATGCAGTGTCCAACATATACATGTCTCACAACACAGCCATAACCTGAAACATTTAAGTGTGACAAAGAGTAGTTAGCACTGCGGCAGCACAGCAACTCACCCTTGGCCAGGGGATCCTGGGTTCGATCCCAGCCCCTGACCAGCAGTGATCTGTGTGGAGTTTGCATGTTCTCCCCATGTCTGCATGGGTTTACGCCGGGATTTCACCGGTTTCCTCCCACATCCCAAAAACATGCAAGTTAGGTTAATTGGCATCAAACTGGGGATTCTAAATTGTCCTTAGGTGTGACTGTGAGAGTGAATGGTTGTCTGTCTCCCTGTGTTGGCCCTGTGATGGACTGGCGATCTGTCCAGGGTGTACCCTGCCTCTCGCCCAAAGATGCTGGGATGGGCTCTAGCCACCCCCCCCGCCCCATGACTCGAAAAAAGGATTAAGTGGAAGAAAATGAATGAATGAATGAATCCTTCTCTCCTTCCTTTGCTCTCACCTCTCCTGGACCCTCTGCCTGAACATTTTCCTCTACTTGGCTCATCTTGTCTGTCTCATCTTTCCCTCTCTGAGCCCTGACTAATTCAGGTTCTCTCTCTGTCTTTGGTGGTATACAGACAGGTTAGAAAATACCAAGTGTCACATTTCGTCCCACAGGAATTTTTTGTTATATTTAACATAAATGACAAAAATGTGTGTATTTTTTTTGTATTTTATTCTAGTGTTGTGGGGGAGCTAGGTGCTAGATTCTCCACCCAGAGAATGATGGCCCAGGAGAAGAGAGGCTGAAGGGGGGTCCACACAGAGCAGCAGAGGTGGAATACCCCCCGGGGAGAAGTGGAGATGTTGGCTGCAGAAGACAGCACCTGCATACTGTTATGCTAATGCACTGTGAGGGCTTTGTCTTTTAATGTGTTTTGACATGTGAGCCCCAGGCCACTAGGCAGGACATTAAAGGTATAAAAGGGAGATGTACTGCGGCCTGAGAGCTCTTGTGACTGCAACTGAGAACTGCATTTTGTGTTTACTTGTGTTATCTTTGTGTAATATTTGGGATTGTTTGATGATCTTGTGGCACCTGGGGAGAGCCTGATTATGTACCATCTCAGACAGGAGACTGTGTGAACAAAGGGCAGGGATTTCCTTGTGAGATAACAGTGAGGTGTTAAGGATGAGGGGGTTGAATGTGATGTGACGCAAAGGTCATCTTTTGTGTGTTAGAAAATGCTGGAAGAATGCCATGATATTTAAGAGAGGAGTTTCTGCTGGAATGTCATTCTGTCTATGCTTGAGATGTGAGAGTGTGTAATAAATCGTCTGAGACAAATCTGCCTCTTCATTTACACGCTCCACAATCTGAAACATTTAAGTGTGACAAAGAGTGGTTAGCACTGAGGCAGCACAGCAACTCACCCTTGGCCAGGGGATCCTGGGTTCGATCCCAGCCCCTGACCAACAGTGATCTGTGTGGAGTTTGCATGTTCTCCCCGTGTTTGCGTGGGTTTACTCCGGGATTTCTCCGGTTTCCTCCCACATCCCAAAAACATGCAAGTTAGGTTAATTGGCATCAAACTGGGGATTCTAAATTGTCCTTAGGTATGACTGTGAGAGTGAATGGTTGTCTGTCTCTCTCTGTTGGCCCTGTGATGGACTGGCGATCTGTCCAGGGTGTACCCTGCCTCTCGCCCAAAGATGCTGGGATAGGCTCCAGCACCCCCCCCCCCCTCCCCGTGACCCAAAAAGGATTAAGTGGAAGAAGATGAATGAATGAATGAATGAATGAAAAACACAAAGGGATGAGAAATCAGGAAGGGGGCAAACACTTTTTCACACCACTGTATCTGCCTACCTGCATGTTGTTGTTATGTTATGAATGGTATGTCTCTTCTTTCTTCCTTTTCTTCCTTTCTCCCCTCACCCCCCAACCAGTCCTGACAGAAGACTGCCGCTCTCTGAGCCTGGTTCTGCCAGAGGTTTCTTCCTATAAGGGAGTTTTCCCTTCCCTCTGTCACCTAGTGCTTGCTCCTAGGGGATCATCTGATCGTTGGGGCTTTTCTCTGAATTATTTATGATTTGTGCTTATGTATCTAGCGCCTTGAGATGACTTTTGTTGTGACTAGGCGCTATACAAATAAAGTTGAATTGAATTGAATTGAACTGAGAGAGAATAAAGTCTGTGCTGATTCAGCTCGTCGTCCCGCCTGTTCTAATCTCTCTACAGTGTTTCTTTTTTCCATTGAGAAAGAGTAGGAAAAAGAAGAGAAAAAAAAACATTCATAATAGTAATTAACTCACACATACTTAAATTATATGATCAGAGGTGGGTATAGTAGCCAGAAATTCTACCCATGTAAAAGCAGTGCTATGAAATTAATGATTAAAAGTAGACAACCAAAAATTTCTAGTTCAGTTATGGGTACAAACACCACCCACTTAAAAACTTGAGTAATGACTTCAGTCTCGAAGGTTTGAGTTTTTTCTCCAAAGATTATAACAATTTCTGTCAAGGTATATGCCCTTCCAGGGCAGAAGGTAGGACCCAAATGCAGGATTTCAGGTTTGTGAGATTTATTTAACATAAAATAAAGCAGATCGAGGGCTGAAACAAAACCACACGACTGGCTAAATAACTTGAGCACAGGCAACTTGACTACAGCAAGATAATTAAACAGGCTAGGCAAGAACAGAAGCCTGTAGTTCACACCAATATGATATTTAAGATAAGATAAGATAAGATATGCCTTTATTAGTCCCACAATGGGGAAATTCCAGGATTGCAACAGCTCAGGGATAGCAACACTCAGAGCAATAATTTAGAAGATAAGAAAATAAGAGCAGTGAATATACATATGTACACATAAATATATAAATATATATGGGTGTTTTTATTTATTAGGGGTCCAATGTGTGACATTGGTGGCAAAATTTAAAACTGATCAAATCTGCACATGAAATTAACTAATCACTATCCAATTGTGTCAGGTTTATGAAACTATTAACTATTTTCGTAACGGCATTCGCGTTCAGGAACTCTTGAGGATGAGCGCTCACTTCAACTACTTGTAAATGGAGATGTAAACGGGACACTCGGGCTTTTGTTTCCCCGTGTGCCAATGCACTTTGCAATGGCACACGTTTTACACGAAACAACTTCAACACTTCCAGTATTTTTCACGCATCAAAACTCATCAACAGCTACATTTTCATGACATATTAAGATGTGATAACGTGTATACATACCTTCAAATTCTCCCTGTTTGTTGGATAAGACGTAAAATCACAAAAGGCGTAAATGCGGGACACGGAAGTTTGGACCTTCAATAACTTCAGTATAAAGTGACCACGGTTAATCCTCTCCACATGGGTTGAGCACATCCGGGGTAGAGAAAATAAAAGTGCTTTCCCAGGGCGGTCACCTCGCCAGACGGGGCTGCGCGCGGCCGACCAAGACCGAAGACGTAAATTTTTTAAAGGACACCATATTCGATGTGTCATAAATGTTTGAGATTTTATTGAAATATTCTACATCTGAGCTTCACAAAGACTGATCTCCTTTTTACGTGTATGGTTTGGGATTTGAAAGGTGCAAAGTGAAAAGCATCAGCACTTCCTGTTTTCTGGTTACTTTACCAAATAACTTGCATGTTGCTGCGTAAAGTTGGGGACACGGAAATTTACGTCGTACGAGTAAATTTGCAGGGGTCGTCGTACAAAAACCATAGATCCAATCACATTGGGGAATGTTTTATTTTGAATTTGCATTACAACTCTGTTATCTCTTGCATTTTGAGTAGAAAGAGTTACTCAGAGATCACGTTACAGTACTTTGAAATTGATGCGATTTTCATGTCACACAAAAACTGGGAAAAATGAGGGGACATGACCAATAGTTTCGATTCTAACGGCAAAATCAATTATTTTTTTTAAAAATTGCAATGCGAGTCTGAAACTCTTTTATGTTCCCTTGCATATTATAAAAACGAAACCGACATCTGCAAATTACAGAAAAAGAGAGAGCGCTTGAAAGCCGGATACCCCTGATATAGTGCACTGGACCCCCCCCCCCCCAAAAAAAACCCCACCCATATACACAGTGCGGAGCATTGTAACTAGATGGACTAAACAGCATAACCGGCTATTTAGTTACCCTTCATGGTATGAATATGTACCCATACATATTGTCACCCTCCATAGTGACTGATATTGTTCTAGTTGTATACTGGTGGGGACCATCTGTGTAAGTCTGTTGCGTCTTTTGAATTCAATACTATTAGGTCGTCACATTTTTTTGCTATCTCTGCGAGCAGCCCTGCTTTGGTTATACAGTCTGACAGCCGTAGGTAGGAAGGACCTGCGAAACCTCTTGGTCACGCATCTAGGATGATGTAGTCTACTGCTAAATGAGCTCCTCAGTGCGTCCAGTATGTCCTGCATAGGGTGGGACTCGGACTCCAGCAGAGATGACAGTTTAGCCACCATCCTTCTCTCTCCTATCTCCTCCACTGGGTCAAGGCGCTGCCCCAGGACAGAGCTAGCTTTCTTGATTAGTTTGTTCAGTCTCTTCCTATCGGCTGCTGTAATGCCATTGCCCCAGCAGACCACTCCAAAAGTGATGGCTGATGCCACCACCGTGTCGTAGAATGTCTTCAGGAGCACCCCTTGTACACCAAAAGACCTGAGCCTCCTCAGTAGGAACAGCTTGCGCTGTCCCTTCTTGTAGAGTGCGTCGGTATTGTGTGACCAGTCTAGTTTATTGTTCAGATGAACACCCAGGCACTTATAGGATGTCACCATCTCAATGTCTGCTCCCTGGATGTTTACTGGTACTGTGAGGGGTTGTCCTTGCCTGCGGCAATCCACCACCAGATCCTTAGTTTTCCTCGCGTTGATCTGGAGGCAGTTCCGATGGCACCAGTCCACAAAGTCCTGGATAAGTCCTCTGTACTCAGCTTCATCTCCGTTGGAGATGAGGCTGACGATCGCAGAGTCATCAGAGAACTTCTGTAGATGGCAGTGTGTTGTGTTGTGTGAGAAGTCCGCAGTATAAAGGGTGAACAGGAAGGGAGCCAAAACCGTTCCCTGGGGGGCCCCCGTGCTGCCCCCGTGCTGCCGATGATCGTGTCGGACACACAATCCAGGGTTCTCACAAACTGTGGCCGGTTAGTGAGGTAGTCCAGGATCCATGATGACAGGTGCTGGTCCACCCCTGCGCACAGCAGCTTGTCCTTCAGGATCATCGGTTGGATGGTGTTGAAAGCACTGGAGAAGTCAAAGAACATGATCCTCACCGCATTCCCGGGCTTCTCCAGGTGGGACAGGGAATGGTGAAGGAGGAAGATAACTGCATCCTCCACCCCAATGCCATGCTGGAAGGCGAACTGGAGTGGATCCATCGGTGGTCCCACCAGGGGGCGGAGGTGAGCAAGGAGCAGTCTCTCCAGGGTCTTCATCATGTGAGACGTCAGGGCCACTGGCCTGTAGCTGTTCAGGTCTTCGGGGTGGGAAGTCTTTGGTACAGGTACCACACAAGATTTAGGACGTCGCTCTGAGCTACAGGTTGCCATCCCTTAAAAAGGCAAAGGAAATTAACAAAATCATAAGCCGCTATGGATGATCAAGAACTTAACATGACATGAAACAAGCTAGGTGAAAACGGAAGTAAACAAAAGGCATTGTCAAAATAAAAGCCCAAAACAAAACCACAAATGATGACAGGAATACTAACGAGCAACCATAAACATGATTATGATAATAATACTAAAAAGCAAGACAACGAAAACTAAGGCAAGGATAATTTAAACACAAGAACAGAAACAAGACTATAATAAATAACTCTATAAATAAAGCAAGAAATCTCTGTCACGCTTCATAGGATAGGACAGCGTATGATCTCTGCCTGAACATCATAGGATGTCCTATGATCTCAGGCATCATAGGACACATAGACAAATGTGTCTTTATGATGTCTTATAGACCGTGAACTCAGGCATTACAGGACACATAGACAAATGTGTCTTTATGATGTCACATAGACCATGTGTCTTTGAACTCAGGCATCATAGGACACATACACAAATGTGTCTTTATGATGTCATAGACCATGAACTCAGGCATCATAGGACACATAGACAAATGTGTCTTTATAATGTCACATAGAAGAAATTCAAGATCAGATGAGAAACAAAAACCCAGAACAACATCTGAAGAAATGCAAGCCTCACTTGTCTCAGTTTGGACACTGGTCCATGATGGAACAATAAGAAAGAGACTGGGCAAAAATAGCATCCATGGGAGAGTTCCAAGACAAAAACCGCTGCTGGACAAAAAGAACATAAAGGGTCATCTCACATTTGCCAGAAAACATCTTGATGATCCTCAAGACTTTTAGGAAATTATTCTGTGGACTGACGAGACAAAAGTTGAACTTTTTGGAAGACGTGTCCTATTTTATCTAGCATAAACCTAACACAGGATTTCATAAAAAGAACATTGTATCAACAGTCAAACATGGTGGTGGTAGTGTCATGGTCTGGGGCTGCTTTGCTGCTTCAGGACCTGGACGACTTGCCCCTAATCGACGGAACCATGAATTCTGCTCTCTACCAGAAAATCCTGAAGGAGAATGTCTGGTCATCACTTTGTGAAGCTCTCCAGTGTGACTGAATTTCAACAATTCTGCACAAAGAGTGGGTCAAAATTCCTCAACAGCAATGTAAAAGACTCACTGCCAGTTGCTGGCACCAATGGTGGCAAAAGCAGTTATTAGGTTTAGGGAGCATTTAGGGGACAATTACTTTTTTACATAGAGCCAGGTAGGTTTGGATAGCTTTTTTTGCTTAATAAATGAAATCATCATTTGAAAACGGCATTTTGTATTTACTTGGATTATCTTTGTCTATCATTAAAATTTATTTGATGATCTGAAACATTAAGTGTGACAAATATGCAAAAATATAAGAAATCAGGAAGGGGGCAAATACTTTTTCACAGCACTGTATATACTTATATATACATATATACATATGTATGTATATATATGTATATACAATATATACTTGAGCTGAAACCTGGACTGTCTACAGAGTGCAGGTGAAGAAACTCCACGCGTACATGATGAGACACCTTCGAGCCATAATGAACATCTCATGGAAAGACAAGATAAACAACATTGAAGTGTGGAAACGAGCTGGTCTACCATCAATGGAGGACATGCTAATACAGATGAACCTGAGATGGCTTGGACATGTTGAGAGGATGGACCACCAGCGTTTCCCTCGGCAGTTACTCTACTCACAGTTATGCGAGGGCAAATGCAATCAGGGTAGACCAAGGCTCAGATTTAAAGACACTGTAAAAAGAAACTTGAAGAAGTTGGATATAGACAGGAGTTCCTGGCAGCGGAAGGCTAAGGACAGAGCTGTGTGGAGGAATCTGATCAGACCTAAATGAAACAGTCATTGTCGCCCATGACAGACTGCTATGATGATGATGATGATGATGATATATACTTGAATATAAACATACATATACTGTTCATATTTACTTCCATCGCATCAAAAATGGTTTAATTATTCACAGTGAAATTGACAGTAACCATCACATTAGGGATAGCTATAGACAAAAATGTGACTGAAGAGATGTATACATGTATATACCATATACAATAAATATAGTGGTAATTTCGGTGTCAGTTATAAAAGTAAAAAGTTACTGAAAAGTCATCTTTGTAAGGTTGTTGAAAAGGCGTCTTCATATAGACATCTCTGTATGATCTAAATTTGGTTGGAAAATGAAGATAAAAAGCTGCCTTTTTAAGGTTGTTTTGAAAAAAAACCCAACAACAACAAGTCACCAGCATTCTGATCTTGTTTGAGCTGTGTGTGGCAGGGCACCTATGGGCAAGAGGCAGAGTACATCCTAGACAGACCACCACGTACGTGGCGGTAATGCACCTGTAAGCTGGTTGCCAACCAAATCTAAAAGAAGAAGACCACCACAGCGACTGGTATTCCCAAGCAGTCTCCCTTCCAAGTACTAAACCAAGGTAGACCCAGCTTAGCGTTCAAGCTCAGAGGTGTATGGGGACACCCAGAACCCAAGGTATGGTCACCAATAAAGAGACACAACATAGCGATAAATTGGTAGAACGTACTTGTATTCAAATAGTGCTTTTTAAGTGTACAGCACAATAGCACTAGCATTTGTTTCAGATTGTTCCAGATATTATGTACCAAGCATTTTGCCAAATGTTGAACTTAAAAAAATGCTGTTAAAAATATGTATTTTTATAAAAGTGCTTTAACAAAGAGTCCCAGTGGTTGTAAAAGTATATTTTACTTTTAAGAGACAGACCCCCACCACCATCACCAAATGCCAAAAACTATTTTGAGGATAAATTTGGGACAAAGCCTGTGACTATTTTTTTACCCAATTTTCAACAACTTTTTTTCTGATTAAATATGGTCTGTGGTAGATGGCCTTGACACAGCCCAATTTTCAATGTCTATTTTGGGGTTAAATGTGGTCCATATTAGCCGGACTAAAGACAACCCAATATTCAACGTCTATTTCAGCTCATCACCAAGCTCGGACAGCTTGGTGGCACAGTGGTTAGCACAGCGGCAGCACAGTAAGAAGGTCATGGGATTGATTCCACCCCTGACCATCGTGGGTTTGATCCCACCCCCTGACCATTGGTAACCCTTCTGTGTGGAGTTTGCATGTTCTTCCCGTGTCTGTGTGGGTTTCCTCCGGTTTCCTCTCGCAGGCCAAAAACATGCAGGTTAGGTTACTTGGAGACTCTAAAGTGGCGCTAGGTGCAAATGTGTGTTTGTGAATGGTTAAGGGATTGGTGCTGCATTGTGGCTGCCTCATCCATCCAGGTAGATGCCCTGTAGTTTTCCCATTGTGGGACTAATAAAAGATTATAAAAAAAATATTTCTGGTTTAAATATGGTCCATATTAGATAGACTAACACAGCCCATTTTCAGCATCTATTTGTGGGCTAAATTAGGGCTTGGACGGATGGACCTGATTTAGCTCAAAATACAACATCTAAATTATGGCTTGTGCTGGTGGGGGTGGGGTGGGGTGTTACTGCTGATACTTAAGCAATTAATGTCAGTGATGCTACTTTTAACTGAGTACAGTTTCTGGCTATTCTACCCCCCTTTGCAGATAACACTAATTATATTTATCAGGTTCGATCCCAGCCCCCGACCAACAGTGATCTGTGTGGAGTTTGCATGTTCTCCCCGTGTCTGCGTGGGTTTACTCCGGGATTTCTCCGGTTTCCTCCCACATGCCAAAAACATGCAAGTTAGGTTAACTGGCATCAAACTGGGGATTCTAAATTGTCATTAGGTATGACTGTGAGAGTGAATGGTTGTCTGTCTCTCTGTGTTGGTCTTGTGATGGACTGGCAATCTGTCCAGGGTGTACCCTGCCTCTCGCTCAAAAGATGCTGGGATAGGCTCCAGCCCCCCCCCCCCCCCCCAAAACCCGAAAAGAATTAAGCGGAAGAAGATGGATGGATGGATGGAAGTTAGATAAGGATCATTCTCCCAGTCTTCTATAACATTTTAACCTCCACATAATAAAAGTCAGCACAAAGAGCCCGAGTAGGTCCATAAATGAGCATAAATTCTGCATCCAGAGTGTAGCTCATGTATTTTTACCTACATATGTATAAGCACTATGGGATGCTTGAGATTGCATGTGTGGATTGACCTCACGTCTTGGATGGAACAATATGTCTGGATCGCCTGTGGATAACAGCAAGAAGACGGAGGTACGGCGATAAGGAGCTGAAAAGACTTCCTGACCTCCTGGGGGCCAGGCGGAGGACTGAAGGACGCGGGGGGGGGGGGGGTGTTATTGTCAATAGGGGGTTTTGACATGTGATTGAGGTGATTGAGGTTTTGAGGTGATATGTGATTCTTCCTTTGTTCTGAGATGTATAAATAAGAAGGTTTTGGCTCAGCTCTCTCTCTTCTGTTCTTGAGAGATAGCTGGGGATGTGATCGCAACAATAAAACCTGAATTAAGAAATAATTCAGCCTTGTTATTTCACGCTCCCCACACAGAGCATCTTTGTACAATTCACCATCACTCCACAACTCCATTCAGGCCACATGGTGATCTGCAGTTCATCCCCCAATCCCTTTTGATCATTAAAAAAAATGCCATAGCATTTATCTGCCCTTCCCTTTTCTCTCTCAGCACCTGCATTTCAGCCCCCCCCCCCCCCCCCCATACCTTCAGCTCATCGATGAATCTACCTTTTAACAATGTATACATCTGTTGCAAATGAGGTAGTCTTTGTTGGGGGAATCCCTTGAGGGGACCGCCAAAATCTTGGCGTGTCCTCAGCTCCACTGACCAAAACCCCCACTTCTCTCTTGCACACACACCCACCTCTTACTTCAGGGGTATCATATCACTGATCCCTTGGGGTAGATTTATGTGCAAGGCTGGATGTTCTCATGAATAACAGGTGTATTTGAATATATACAACAGGTGGGATCAATGCCACATGAGAAGCTGACCACAGTATTTTTTTTTGTCCAAGGCATTTTTTTTCTTTGTTTTTTCTCAGGAGGTAATTCTTTTTTTGTGTTTTTATGTCAAACTGACAAGAAAAATAATATCAAAAAGACTTACATTTTAAAAATTTGGAACCCTGCAAAGCAAAGCAGCATAGCAGAGGAGATAAATATTTATCTCATGTCTCCATGCCATTTATTTGGCTTTGTTTTCTTGATCTGGCCCAAGACTCATGAAAAGTGGAGGCGGATGGAGGAAAGACCGGAGACAAAACAGAGTCTCTCCTCTGACTGAGTGACTCCTCAATGGAGGTGGATTCTTTCTGCAGTGAACTGTGCACACAAGTGAGAAAGCAAAGGACAGATCGGAAAAGGGAACTTGCTGAATAATTAGAGCATGGAGTATCGTCTTGAATTGCCTCACACATTCCTGTGTGCACACATATGCATAAGCGCGCACACTCAGTCTCTCATACCTTTTCCTCTTCCCGCCACTCATGCAGGCGTACACATTGAAATGTGCATTCATACTTCATGCACAGCCCCAGCCTGAGGATTTGAGGCCTATCTGCACATGTATGCCGGTTAATCAGGGCCTCTTCACAAACAGAAAGCAAAGGGTCACTCAGGGTGAGATGTTTGTGATGGAAATTTGGACGGCAGGCGTAGGAAAACAAAGCTTGGAGACAAGACGCCCCAGAGACGACATACTTTACACATGAGATAACACGCATTGAGATGCAAAAAAAGAGAGAGAAAAGCTTAAAATAGCATCACAAATGCTTTTTTAGTCACCTTACTGATAAGCCTAAAGGCAGAAACTTCCAAGGCATTATCAAATAATAGTCGGGTTTTAAAACTATTTGTCTGTTTATTTTGTTCTGAGAGTTTGTGTAGGAAATGTAAATGTATCTGCATGGTGTATCCTCCATAGCAGAATGTAATTTTCCCTGTTTTAAAATGCTCCCTTTCTCACCAAGTCGTCACTGATTTTTTTTTAACTCTGTTGCCTATTTTGCACAAACCAAAGACTGAACAGGCTGCAGTGATTGCTTGATCTGCACTGATGTCACTATGTTGACTTTTTTGTACACAGATAGCATACAGACTTGGGGTGTCCAGTGGATCCATCACACCTCACTAAGAAATCTCACAAAGATGGGATTTAATGGCTCTTTGATTGAATGCTTCTGAAAAGCTAACCCCTGACCCCCAGCCTTGACCCCTGGTGACTCCTCCCATCCTCCAGGGTCCAGCGCTTGTCGCTGGTCATTTGTCAAACTCCTCACACTAATCTGATTATCGTCCAATTTGCGATCTGCCGACTACACACTTCTAGGATCAAGACAAGCTGCTTTTCAACAACTTTACATGACAACAAATGGCTGGATTGTTACGGGAGAGTAAAGAGATGAGTATTTGTTCTATTCAAAGAGACAGACTGACAAATCTTTAGAAAGATGCCAACTTCAGTATCTACTCATATCTACACATTCTTCAGCTACTGAAGAACTGAAGCAAAAGCACTATACTGGCGTTGTTAAAGTGACACTCAGGTGAAAAACAAATTTTGTTTTTCTTGTTAACATGTCTGCAACATGTTTTTTATGACTTACAAGAGCAAAATCACCTGTGGGGTGTCCTCAAACGGAAGGTGGAGGATCGCAAGGTCTCTAACATCCACCAGCTCCGTGACGTCGTCATGGAGGAGTGGAAGAGGATTCCAGTGGCAACCTGTGAAGCTCTAGTGAACTCTATGCCCAAGAGAGTTAAGGCAGTGCTGGAAAATAATGGTGGCCACACAAAGTATTGACACTTTGGGCACAATTTGGACATTTTCACTTAGGGATGTACTCACTTTTGTTGCCAGTGGTTTAGACATTAATGGCTGTGTGTTGCGTTATTTTGAGGGGACAGCAAATTTACAGTTATACAAGCTGTACAGTGATGACTTTACATTGTATCAAAGTGTCATATCTTCAGTGCTGTCCCATGAAAAAATATAATAAAATATTTACAAAAATGTGATGGGTGTACTCACTTTTGTGAGATACTGTATATACATTAATGCATACCTGTGCATGCCCGTGCATACCCGTGCATGCCCGTAGAAACAAAGTATAAGCATACATTTCTACATGCCCATAGAAAGCAGGTGGAAGCAAGGGTGGAAGCAAGCACGTCAGCACTCTTCAGTGATGCAATGATCTTTGATGGTGTCATAACAAGTCCTACGATCTTTTAGAGAATCCTATGATCGTGACATTGCGACAGAGATTTCTTGAATTATATATAGGGTGATGATGATGAGTGATGCCTGCCTTTGATCTTTGATGATGTCATAGCGAGTCCTATGATCTTTGATGGTGTCATAGCAAGTCCTATGATCGTGAGTGCTGACTGCCTTTGATCTCTGATGATGGCATAGCGAGACCTATGATGCCTGAGATCATAGAAACATCACAGGCAATCATGTAGACATCATAGGAACATCATAGGCCATCCTATGATCTTTTAGCAAATCCTATGATTGTGACAGACACAGACATACAGATACACAGAGATTTCTTGAATTTATAGAGTAACTAGTTACTAGTTACTCTACTAGTTACTTGTATGTAACTAGTACATACAAGTATGTACTAGTTACTAGTACATACTTGTATATACCCATCCATGCCTGTAGAAACCAAGTATAAGCAAGTATTTCTGCATGCCCGTTGCTGATGGGTCTCCTTCTGTCTCAGACGGCGTACTGCTGGAACCTGAGGTGTTTCATGTTCACGGCATCTTTTCTGACGTGTAGCAGTTCTCCTCATTCTATTGCTCTCCATCTGGTGGGTCTTCTTCTTCTTCATTCAGACCACTGGTTGAGGGATAGGTGCGTCGTAATTCCAGTTCATGGGCAGGATCATGAAAATAGATCTGAGCAAAAAGTGGCTTTCAACCCTGTTCAGGAAGGCCCGTGCATGCCCGTAGAAACCAAGAAACCAGAGCACCCGGAGAAAATCAGCACTTTGCTTGGCATTTTACACATTTGTAGTGTACACTGGTATTCTTCAAGGTTACACATTTTTACTGTGTCAGCACCTCTAAAAACAACATTGCTGAGAAAGCAACGCTTTTGCTTAGTTTCTTCATCTTGAGCAACAATATGAAGACTGCTTGATCTGGCAATTCTGCTCGCGGCAATGTAGAATTGGCCATGGCTGCAGAAATCTGTTGTGCAGAACATGAACGCACTGTAAAGACTGGCCCTGTGACTTATTCACCTTGCCAATTTTGAGCCATATGACATCATAAAGACACATTAGTCTAGGCATCGCGAGTGATGGTCTATATGATATCATAAAAACACATTTGTCTATGTGCTGTCACAGAGACATCATATCTTTATGACAGCATCGCGAATATCTTTATGACAGCATCACGAGTCCTACGATGCCTGAGTTGGTCTATATGACATCATAAAGACACATTTGTCTATCATGAGTCCTGTGATGCCTGAGTTGGTCTATATGACATCATAAAGACACATTTGTCTATGCACCATCATATATAGACATCATATCTATCCATCATATCTATCATATTCCATCTAGCTACAATGCTCCGCACTGTGTTTTTATATATCTACATATTATTCCATCCAGCTACAATGCTCTGCACTGTGTGTCTGTGTGTGTGTGTGTATATACTGTATATATTTTATAGTAATATGTACATATGTATATTAGCTGCTCTTGCTTGCTTGTTTTTTTTTTTTTTTTTCTTGCCTTCTGATTGTTGCTCTGAGTGTTGCTATCCCTGTGCTGTTGCAATCCTGGAATTTCCCCGTTGTGGGACTAATAAAGGCTTATCTTATCTTATCTTATATCTTTATGACAGCATCGCAAGTCCTATGATGCCTGAGATCATAGGATGTCCTGATCTGCCTGATGATGATCATCAGGCAGAGATCACAGGCTGTCCTATGATGTCCTATAAACGTGACAGACACACACAGAGCGATTTCTTGCTTTAATAGAGTGAGCCTATGATGCCTGAGTTGGTCTATATGACATCACAAAGACACATTTGTCTATGTGACGGCATCGCGAGTCCTATGATGCCTGAGTTCATAGGACGTCCTATGATGATCAGGCAGAGATCATAGGCCGTCCTATGATGTCCTATAAACGTGACAGACACACACACGATGATATATATATACTGTATATACAGTGGGGCAAAAAAGTATTTAATCAGCCATCAATTGTGCAAGTTCTCCCACTTAAAAGATGAGAGAGGTCTCCAATTTTCATCATAGGTATACCTCAACTATGAGAGACAAAACATTGAAGGATTTTTAATGAATTAATTGGTAAATTCTTCAGTAAAATAAGTATTTGGTCAATAACAAAAGTTCATCTCAATACTTTGTTATATACCCTTTGTTGGCAATGACAGAGGTCAAACGTTTTCTGTAAGTCTTCACAAGGTTTTCACACACTGTTGCTGGTATTTTGGCCCATTCCTCCATGCAGATCTTCTCTAGAGCAGTGATGTTTTTGGGCTGTCGCTGGGCAACACGGACTTTCAACTCCCTCCAAAGATTTTCTATGGGGTTGAGATCTGGAGACTGGCTAGGCCACTCCAGGACCTTGAAATGCTTCTTACGAAGCCACTCCTTCGTTGCTCGGGCGGTGTGTTTGGGATCATTGTCATGCTGAAAGACCCAGCCACGTTTCATCTTCAGTGCCCTTGCTGATGGAAGGAGGTTTTCACTCAAAATCTCACGATACATGGCCCCGTTCATTCTTTCCTTTACACGGATCAGTCGTCCTGGTCTCTTTGCAGAAAAACAGCTCCAAAGCATGATGTTTCCACCCCCATGCTTCACAGTAGGTATGGTGTTCTTTCTCCTCCAAACACGACAAGTTGAGTTTTTATCAAAAAGTTCTATTTTGGTTTCATCTGCCCATATGACATTCTCCCAGTCCTCTTCTGGATCATCCAAATGCTCTCTAGCAAACTTCAGACGGGCCTGGACATGTACTGGCTTAAGCAGGGGGACACGTCTGGCACTGCAGGATTTGAGTCCCTGGCGGCGTAGTGTGTTACTGATGGTAGCCTTTGTTACTTTGGTCCCAGCTCTCTGCAGGTCATTCACTAGGTCCCCCTGTGCGGTTCTGGGATTTTTGCTCACCGTTCTCGTGATCATTTTGACCCCACAGGGTGAGATCTTGCGTGGAGCCCCAGATGGAGGGAGATTATCAGTGGTCTTGTATGTCTTCCATTTTCTAATAATTGTTCCCACGGTTGATTTCTTCACACCAAGCTGCTTACCTATTGCAGATTCAGTCTTCCCAGCCTGGTGCAGGTCCACAATTTTGTTTCTGGTGTCCTTTGACAGCTCTTTGGTCTTGGCCATAGTGGAGTTTGGAGTCTGACTGTTTGAGGTTGTGGACAGGTGTCTTTTATACTGAGTTCAAACAGGTGCCATTAATACAGGTAACGAGTGGAGGACAGAGGAACCTCTTAAAGAAGAAGTTACATGTCTGAGAGAGCCAGAAATCTTGCTTGTTTGTAGGTGACCAAATACTTATTTTACCGAGGAATTTACCAATTAATTCATTAAAAATCCTTCAATGTGATTTTCTGAATTTTTTTTCTCTCATTTTGTCTCTCATAGTTGAGGTATACCTATGATGAAAATTGGAGCCCTCTCTCATCTTTTAAGTGGGAGAACTTGCACAATTGGTGGCTGACTAAATACTTTTTTGCCCCACTGTATATATACAGTATATATAGGTCAGTGGCAGTTGCTACGGCCAAGATATATAGAGTGAGGATATAGACAGTGATGATATACGTAGACTCTATACTGTCTGTCTCTATACTGTATGTCACGTACTACACTCTATATTATAGAGTGTAGTACGTGACAGTAATGCACCTGTAAGCTGGTTGCCAACCGCCAATCAAATATATATATATATATATATATATATATATATACTGTATATATATATATATATATACTGTATATATACACAGACGTGGACAAAATTGTTGGTACCCCTTTGTTAATGAAAGAAAAACCCACAATGTGGTAATAAATAAAAATTCTATGAAAATTAACCAATGAAAATCAGACAATGCTTTTGAATTGTGGTTCAACAGAATTATTTTAAAAAAACAAACTCATGAAACAGGCCTGGACAAAAATGATGGTACCCTTAACATAATATTTTGTTGCACAACCTTTTGAGGCAATCACTGCAATCAAACAATTTCTGTAACTGTCAATGAGACTTCTGCACCTCTCAGCAGGTATTTTGGCCCACTCCTCATGAGCAAACTGTTCCAGTTGTCTCAGGTTTGAAGGGTGCCTTCTCCAGACAGCATGTTTCAGCTCCTTCCACAGATGTTCAATAGGATTTAGATCAGGGCTCATAGAAGGCCACTTTAGAATAGTCCAATGTTTCGCTCTTAGCCATTCTTGGGTGTTTTTAGCTGTGTGTTTTGGGTCATTATCCTGTTGCAAGACCCATGACCTGCGACTGAGACCAAGCTGCCTGACACTGGGCAGCACATTTCTCTCTAGAATACCATGATAGTCTTGAGATTTCATTGTACCCTGCACAGGTTCAAGACACCCTGTGCCAGATGCAGCAAAGCAGCCCCAGAACATAACAGAACCTCCTCCATGTTTCACAGTAGGGACGGTGTTCTTTTCTTGGTATGCTTCATTTTTGTGCCTGTGAACATAGAGCTGATGTGCCTTGCCAAAAAGTTCCAGTTTTGTCTCGTCTGTCCATAGGACATTCTCCCAGAAGCTTTGTGACTTGTCAACATGCAGTTTGGCAAATTCCAGTCTGGCTTTTTTATGATTTGTTTTCAACAGTGGTGTCCTCCTTGGTTGTCTCCCACGAAGTCCACTTTGGCTCAAACAACGACGGATGGTGCAATCTGACACTGATGTCAGATTGCACAGACAACTCACTGAGACGCTTAACTGAAGACATTGTAGACAAAGATAAGCCGATGGCCGATGTGAAGTGGACGTGAGAGGTCTTGTGCTGGGTGCCCACACGTGTGCTGGTACTCGATCTCTGTTTTTAAGAATTATTTTGCGCTCGCTGTGAGAGCGCAAAATAATATTTTGGGACTGCTCTCATTCGTGAGTAAACTGATTAGCACTTCTTTTCGTGGTTCGCTGCTACATTTTACCTGAAGCGTTTGCTAAGCTAATGCTATCGCTATAGCTAACGCCATAGCTAGTCGTAGCACCTAACACCGATACAAAGAAGCGACTCTGTCCCCGGTGATTGGGGCTCGCCTGAAGAACTAAGCGGGGCAACAGTTGGATGGGAGCCGGATCGGAGTTCAAGTACAGCGGAGGTAGGAGACGGGGACCGGTGGAGGAGCAGCCGGGGCCCCAGCTGGATAAGAGCCAGAATCAGAGCCCAGCTACAGCGGCGGGGCTCGGCGGAGGAACTACTGAGGAAGATGGCGGTAGGTGACGGGGCTCAGCGGAGGACCTAGCGGGACAGAAGTAAGATCGGAGCTCAACTACAGCGGCGGTGGGCGGTGGGACTCGGTGGAGGAGCTGCCGGCACCCCGGCTGGACAGGAGCTCAATTGCAGCTGCGGTAAGCAGCAGGACTAGCAGCGGAGGGGGCTAGCTGAGGCCCAGCTGGATTCGAGGTCAGTTGGATCGGATACCGGCGTCACCAGCAGAGATTGTTTTACTATCAACAAGTCAGTAAAAATGCCACCAAAGAAGGAGGAAATGGAAGAGATCAAAAAATCTCTGAACTTCTTGTCAGAAGAACTGACCAAAGTGGCTAGTCAACAGGTTAAAATATTAGGGCTAATGGAAGAAGTCCAAGAATTAAAATTAACAATTAAGGAAAAAGACAAAAAAATTGCAGACTTGGAGCGACATGTCGAGGATCTTGAACAATGTTCTCGTATGGATGATCTAATTATAAGTGGACTAGACATTAAATATCAATCATATGCTCATGCTACAGCAGGAATGAGAGGTGAGGAGGCTCCCCTGAGTGAATCAGTCTCCCTGGAAAACCAGGTGCTTCAGTTCCTTGAAAGTAGAAATATAAAGATTGAAGCAAATGCAATTTCAGCCTGTCATGCTTTACCCAGAAAGGATAATAAAACAAAGAAATCAATTGTGATGCGCTTTGTGAACAGAAGGGTAAAGAATGACATACTGAGGCAGGCCAGAAAGCTACGGGGAACAGAAATTTACCTAAATGAACATTTAACAAAGACTAATGCTGAAACAGCACGGCAAGCACGGATGCTGAAAAGACAAAATAAGATACAGGCAACATGGACAAGAAATTGTAGAGTTTGGATCAAACTAAATGGAACACCTGTGGAAGCGAAGACCATAATAATCAGAGATCTTACTGACTTAAATAAATATAGATGAACACTGATTAAGAAAATTAAGAGACTATGATAATCCATATCCACACACACGGCAAGAATAGTTCTTCTGTGACATACCATGTCAATGTACTTAAAAAAAAAAAACTAAACAAAACAAACAAAAAAACTTATGACTGACTTGAGCAGACATCAATTATCCCCAGTTGGAGGAAATCATTTGACACAGAGTGAGGAAATTCAAACTCTGAAAATATGCCATTATGCTGAACATAAACTACAAGAGATGGAGAATGATATTGATCCTGACAACCACTTTTTCAATAATATTCATAATCACTATGAATATTACACTGAAAAGCAATTCAAAAGTCAAGTGCAACTAGATGGTAAACTATCAATAATACACTTCAACAGCAGAAGTCTTAACAAAAACTTTCCACAGATTCAGGACTATTTAAAACAGCTAGACAGAAAATTTACAGCTATCGCAGTCTCTGAAACTTGGCTTAATGAAGAGCAGGCTCCCCTGATGGCAATAGAGGGATATCAGATGTTTCATATTAACAGATCTCAAAAAAAGGGTGGTGGTGTTGCACTGTATATTGGTGACCTGTATATGTGTAAGCTTGTAAATGGAATGTCCTTTGCACTACCAGGGATTTTGGAATGAGTTACTGTTGAGATCGACCAAGATAAAACAAAAAAAATCTAATTATAAGTTGTTGATCTGATACTACCGTATTATCCTAACAGAGCACTACGCTCCCAAAATGCAGGATTACTTGTAATACCTAGAATCTCCAAAAGTACAATGGGAGGCAGAGCCTTCAGTTATCAAGCTCCTCTCCTGTGGAATCAGCTGCCAATCTGGATTCGGGAGTCAGACTCGATCTCTGTTTTTAAGAATAGGGCTAAAACCTACCTTTTTTTTTTTTTTTTTTTGTTACTTATTTGTACCCGTAGGTAGACTTGGTTTGCAGTCTGGTGACAAGCCACCGGCTGCTGGTCGCTGCGTGCGCGAGCGCCCTAAACCTACATGTTTTTTGGTGTGCGAGAGGAAACCGGAGTAAACCCACGCAACACGGGGAGAACATGCAAACTCCACATAGCTCACTGTTGGTCGGGGGCTGGGATCGAACCCACGATCTCATGATCCCCGCGGTCCCCCGGCCGAGGGTAAAACTGTGCTGCCACAGTGCTAAACCACTGCGCCACCGTGCAGCCTACCTTTTTGATATAGCCTACAATTAGGGAGGGATCATGTGTTTCTGAACCCTCCCTTAGTTATGCTGCTAATAGGTTTAGTCAGCCGGGGGACCTCCAGTAATGCGCTGGGCCTCACTCCTTTCCTCACTCTCTATGAAATATTTTTTTTTTTTGCTGGTCATTAACATTTGTTTGTTCTCTCCCATAGATTGAGTCCCCATCGTGCTGTTTGCTCTCTACATGTCTGTTCTTTTCTTCTTCTCTATCCCCTCACCCCCCAGCCAGTCGCAGCAGATGACTGCCCCTCCCTGAGCCTGGTTCTGCTGGAGGTTTCTTCCTGTTAAAAGGGAGTTTTTCCTCTCCACCGTTGCCAAGTGCTTGCTCACAGGGGATCGCCTGATTGCTGGGGTCTTTCTGCAACTGTGGGGGTTCCCCCCTACAGTTGATAGTGCTATGAGATGACTGTTGTTGTGAAATGGTGCTATATAAATAAAGTTGAATTGAACTGAGTTGAATTGAATTGAATTGAACTGAATATATATAGAATATTGGGAACTTGCATTGAGACATTCAGAGATAAGTTAGTCGAGCTGTACAATAATATTACTAGTAAGAAAATGGTTGTAATTTGTGGAGATTTCAATATTGATTTACTAAATTCATTTCAACAAAGTGTAATTACAGAGTTCATGAATTTTATGTACAGTATGAGTCTATATCCCACAATAACACATCCCAGTAGAATCACAGTTCACACTGCTACACTTATTGACAACCTGTTTGTTATTATTATTGATAAGAAAATAGAAAGTGGATTATTGATAAATGATATAAGTGACCATTTGCCAACCTTTGCACTTATCCATGGCCACACGGGGGCCAATACAGAAAAAAATTTAAAATCTTTCAGATACAAATCACAAAATGCAATCAGTTCTTTTGAAGAAGACTTGCTGAAGCAAGACTGGACAGAAGTCTATGTATCAGATGTAAATGAAGCCTATGACACATTTATAAACATTGTAACCACTCTTTATGAAAAAACTGTCCATTAGTAAAGAAAAAGCTTAAACATAAATTTGTCGATAAGCCATGGTTAACCATAGGATTACAAAAGGCGTGTAAAAAGAAAAACTCATTATATAAAGCTTTCCTAAAGAAAAGGACAAAAGAAGCAGAGCAGTGGTATAAAACATACAAAAACAAGTTAACATATATAATGAGATGTAGTAAAAGAGACTATTACAGTAAAGAACTGGAGAAAAACAGAGACAATATTAAAAATACATGGACAATATTTAACAATATTCTTGGAAATAAAAACAGAAATATAAGCTACCCAACCAATTTTTCAAAAAATAATAAAACGACTCAGAGTGTGAATGCAGTTTCACCTGCAGATGAATTTAATAACTTTTTTGTTAACATTGGTCCTAATTTGGCTCGAGAAATACCCATTACAGCACCTACGGGTGATACAATAAGCAAAAACACTGCTATAAAATACTCCATTTTCATAAAGAACACAGACGAGAGAGAGGTCATTGAAATTGTTAAATCGTTTAAAAGTAAAACATCTACCGACTGTGATGGTATTGACATGCTCTTAGTCAAAACTATTATTGAATGCTTAGTGAAACCACTGACGTATATTTGTAACCTGTCTCTCCAAAGAGGTATATTTCCCAGCGCAATGAAAATAGCTAAAGTAATTCCGATATACAAGACGGGTGACAGAGGGGAACTTTCAAACTATAGACCAATTTCACTATTGCCGCAATTTTCCAAGATACTCGAAAAAATATTCTGTGAGAGAATTGACAACTTCATAATGAAGAATAATTTATTGTGTGAGCAGCAATATGGGATCAGACACAAGAGGACAACTGCATTTGCTCTAATGGAATTTATAGAAAAAATATCAACTGCCGTTGAAAATAAAGAGTACTCAGTTGTGGTATTCTTGGATCTTAGAAAAGCATTTGATACAGTGGATCATAATTTATTATTAAAGAAACTACAAAATTGTGGTATTAGGGGAGTAGCACTGTCCTGGTTATGTAGTTACTTAAAGAATAGATATCAGTATGTATGTGTTGGAAACAAAAACTCACAGTTACTGAAGGTTACTTGTGGAGTCCCACAGGGTTCAGTTTTGGGGCCATTGTTATTCAATATGTATATAAATGATATATGTAAAGTTTCAGAAAAAATGCATTTAATATTGTTTGCCGATGACACTAATTTATTATGCAGTGGAAGCAATTTGGAACAACTTTTGGATACACTCGGAAAGGAATTAGGAAAGCTTAAACTGTGGTTTGATTCAAATAAATTAACGCTCAATTTAAGCAAGACAAAATTTATAGTTTTTAACAACGTGGGGTAGCACTGTCCTGGTTATGTCATCATCATCAGCGGTCACTCGTAGTCGAGTATGACTGTCCTCCCTCTTGGTCCTTGTGGGTCTTCAGGTGGGCATAGAGGCCAATTCTGGACCCGATTATTCTGATGCAATGTGGGCAGGGGAATGTAATGGTGGTGGGTTTGGGTTGGTCCTGATTGTTGGTTGCTCTCTCCTTCCTGAGTCTGCGTTTGTCTTGTGCAGCATGATGGAGGTCAGCGTTGTACTGTGCGGCACCCTCACGGACAATGCTTCTCCAGGTCGCCCTATTGGTTGCCATATTTTCCCAAGCTTTTAGGTCTATGTGGCACTTCTTTAGGTTTGTTTTTATGTTGTCCTTAAATCTCTTCTTCTGGCCTCCTGGAGCCCGCTTCCCTTCAGCTAGCTGGGAGTACAGGACTTGTTTTGGGAGGCGAGAGTCAGGCATTCGGATAACATGGCCAGTCCATCTGAGCTGGTTTTGGGCAATGGTGGCAGTGATGGTGGGAAGGTTAGCCTCCTCCAAGACGCTGGTGTTGGTGTGTCTATCCTCCCAACTAATCCTGAGGATTTTTCGGAGGCATCTCTGATGGTGTGCCTCAAGTGCCTTTAAGTGCCTACTGTATGTAGTCCAGGCTTCTGATCCATACAGGAGAGTGGGGAGCACCACCGCTTTATAAACCAGGATTTTGGTATTCGCTTGGAGATCGCGGTTCTCAAAGACTCTCCTCCTTAGCCTTGAGAAAGCCCCACTGGCACTGCTGAGGCGGTGGTGTATTTCATCATCGATGACGGCTTTTGATGAGAGGAGGCTGCCAAGATATAAGAAGTGGTCCACATTTTCCAGTCGGATGTTATCAATGGAGATGTTTGGGGGTATGGCAGGTGTACTGCAGTTTGGTGATGGCTGGTGAAGTATTTGTGTCTTTTTTATATTGACGGCCAAACCGAGCTGTTTGTATGCTTTGGCAAAGGCAGATAAGATGCACTGAAGGTCCTCTTCTGAGAGGGCTACGAGAGCATTGTCGTCTGCATACTGCAGCTCCATGATGGATATGGTGGTGGTTTGACCTTTAGCTCTAAATCGGTTGATGTTGAAAAGTTGACCGTCGATTCTGTACGTGATTTTCACTCCCGGGGGCAGATGTTGGTTCGTGAGATGGAGAATAGCAGCAATATAGATGGAGAATAGTGTTGGAGCGATGACACATCCCTGTTTGACTCCCGTGTCAACCCTGAAGGGTTCTGTTTCGTCTCCACTGCCACTGAGTACCGTGGCAGACATATTGTCATGCAGCAGTCTCAGTACCCAGATGTATTTTTCTGGGCAGCCAATCTTTGCCAGAACCAGCCAAAGGGCCTGACGGTTTACTGAGTTGAAGGCTTTGGTAAGGTCTATGAAGGCCATGTATAATGGTAGATTTTGTTCCCGGCATTTTTCTTGCAATTGGCGAGCCATGAAAATCATGTCTGTGGTGCCTCTGTTTGGGCGAAAACCACTCTGGGACTCGGGAAGAATGCTCTCTGACAGGGGGATGAGTCTATTGGCCAAGACCCGGGCAAAGGCTTTCCCTATGGTGGACAGGAGAGAAATGCCATGGTAATTCCCACAAACTGCCCTGTCCCCCTTTTTAAAGATGGAGACAATCAAGGCATCTCTGAGCTGTGCAGGGATTTCCTCTACTTCCCATATTTTCAGGAGCAGGGCATGGATGTGCTTCAGAAGATCAGGACCGCCTTTCTTCAGGACTTCTGCTGGGATGCCATCAGGTCCAGCAGCCTTGTTGTTTCTCATCTTCCTGATGGCGTCCTGTACCTCATCCAAGCTAGATGGTTTTCCCATGCTTTCCTCTATGGGCTGTTGAGGGAGTTGATCAAGGGTGTCCATCTCAGGAGTGGTGTCCCTGTTTAAGAGGTCCTTATAATGCTCTTTCCACCTGTCTGCAATTGCCTCCTTGTCCTTCAGAAGAGAGAGCCCATCTTTGGAGTGAAGGGGGGTTAGGCAGCGGTGGCTGGGGCCATATACCGCTCTTGTGGCATCAAAGAATCTTCAGTGAAGCAATCTGCAGTGGAAGCAATTTGGATACACTCGGAAAGGAATTAGGAAAGCTTAAACTGTGGTTTGATTCAAACAAATTAACGCTCAATTTAAGTAAGACAAAATTTATAGTTTTTAACAACCATCACAACAACTTAGTATCTAAACTCAGTGTAAATGGTGTTGAGATTGAAACAGGTGCGTCCCACCGTGCAACTTCAAGCGCCAGGGAAACGCCAAGACCGAGGGCAACGAGAGGGACCGAGGTAGCAGCTGCGACCCTCGGCAACGAGAACAAGCTGCTTTACCTGACGGATGCACGCTCGGGGAAACAGTTCCTCGTGGACACGGGCTCTCAGCTGAGTTTCATCACACCCACCTACGCGGAACGGCTGATGCCGTCTAAAGCTCCCTGGGTGTCAGTGTCAGCAGTGAACGGCTCCGCGATTAAAACGTTTGGTGAGAGGACCATGCTTCTGTCCTTACAGGGCCGTTCATTTGAGTGGACATTTATTGTGGCAGCAGTCAGTTTCAACATGTTAGGGGCTGATTTTTTGTGCTCACATGGTTTATTGGTTGACCTTGCTAATAGACGTCTGATTAATGCACTGTCCTTTCATTCTATTCCCTGCACAGCTCGGGTGGCCCCGCCGACTGCACATGCCAGTGTCTCAGCTGCGGGTGGTAAGTTTCACACATTGCTTGCTCAGTTCCCAGCACTCACAGTCCCCACGTTTTCGGCAACGGTGGCTAAACATGGGGTGGAGCATTTCATAACCACCACCAGCCCTCCCGTTTTTGCAAAAGCTCAGCGCTTGGACCCAGCTAAACTGGCCATCGCGCGCGAGGAGTTCACTAATCTGGAAAAACTGGGCATTGTTAGATGCTCCAAGAGCTCTTGGGCTTCGCCGTTACACATGGTCCCAAAGGCTGACGGCTTGTGGCGACCTTGCGGCGATTTCCGCAGGTTGAACAACGTTTCAGCTCATGACCGCTACCCAATTCCGCACATTCAGGATTTTTCTGTTCATTTGGCGGGGGCGCGCATTTTTTCTAAAATAGACTTGGTGCGCGGTTACCACCAGGTTCCAGTGCACGCGCAAGATGTACTCAAAACAGCGGTCATAACCCCTTTCGGCCTTTTTGAGTTTTTGCGCATGCCTTTTGGCCTCAAGGGGGCCGCGCAGACTTTCCAACGCATGATGGATGCAGTTTTACGCGACCTTCCTTTCGTGTTCGTTTATTTGGACGATATTTTGGTAGCCAGCGCGTCCGAGGGCGAGCACAAAAAACACCTCACAGCAGTTTTTCGGAGGCTGGCAGAGCACGGGTTAATAGTTAACCCAGCGAAGTGCCAGTTTGGGGTGGCGCAGATTGATTTTTTGGGACATTGCGTTTCGGCAGAAGGAGCGGTTCCTCTTCCAAATAAAGTGCGTGCCATAACGGATTTTCCGCAACCTCAAACGGTCAAGGCGCTTCAGGAGTTTCTAGGGATGGTTAATTTTTACAACCAGTTCCTCCCAAGCGCAGCACGGCTCATGCAGCCATTGTACACCACGTTAAAAAAACAAAAACCCGCAAATAAAGTTGAATGGTCTCCGGAGCGGGAGCGCGCTTTTGCCCAGGTCAAATCAGCCCTGGCAAACGCAGTTTTGTTAGCGCACCCAGTTCCAACGGCCCACATGGCGCTCACCACTGACGCTTCCGATGTAGTGGTGGGGGCGGTAGTTGAACAGTTTGTGGCAGGTACCTGGCAACCCCTCGCGTTTTTCAGCAGGACTTTGCGCGATAGTGAGCGTAAATACAGTGTGTTTGACAGGGAGCTTTTGGCCCTACACTTGGCCATCCGTCATTTTCAGTTCTGGTTAGAGGGGCGACGTTTCACCGCGTTTGTGGATCATAAACCGCTAACGTTTGCGATGGCCAAAATTTCAGGAACCCTGGTCAGGCCGACAACAAAGGCAACTAGCCGCAATATCGGAGTTCACTACTGATATTCAGCATGTCGCGGGTAAACACAATGTTGTGGCAGACTGCCTCTCGCGTGCGGTAGCACCACCAAGCCCCATAGGGGCAGACTCTGTAGCCGTGGCCGCGGGCCCGGGCAGCGACGCGGGAGCGCGCGCAGCCCCGGTCTGTGTTGGGTTAGATTATGCAGCCATGGCTACGGAGCAGGTTAACGACGCGGACGTGCGCGCGCTCCAGTCTGGACCAACAGGGTTAAGGCTGGAGCACAGGGAGCAACAAAGTGGTATGCCCCCACTAATCTACGATGTCTCCATGGGACGGCCCCGCCCCGTGGTGTCAGCCACGTGGCGTCGCCGCGTTTTTGATTCGGTCCATTCTCTCGCGCACCCGGGGGTGCGCGCATCGATTAAGTTGGTGGGGGAGAAATTTGTTTGGCCCGGGTTGCGCAAACAGGTCAAAGAATGGGTGGCAGCCTGCGTAGCGTGTCAGCGAGCCAAAATACACAGACACACTAAGGCCCCGTTGGAACCTTTTCACATCCCCGCTAAGCGTTTTGATCACGTGCATGTTGACTTGGTGGGCCCGCTCCCATTATCACACGGGCACACACATCTTTTGACGATGGTGGATCGCTGCATGCGTTGGCCAGAGGCGATTCCTCTGACATCAACCACAGCGGAAGAAGTTGCGCAAGCATTTTTAGCAGCGTGGGTTGCGCGTTTCGGTGTACCGTCGGACATAACGTCCGACAGGGGTCCCCAATTTATTTCCGAACTACGGTCATCGATGGCCCGCAGCTTGGGGGTGAAGATTCATTGCACCACTGCGTATAACCCCCAGGCTAATGGTTTATGCGAACGCTTTCACAGGTCATTGAAAGCAGCCCTCAGAGCGTCGCTGACGGATACAAATTGGGTGGACAAACTTCCATGGGTTTTTTTGGGGTTGCATTCTGCACCTAAGGAAGATTTACATGCTTCCCCGGCTGAATTAGTTTTTGCACAACCTCTCCGTTTGCCCGAGGAATTTCTCCCCGATAATCCCGCACCAAATGGCCCCCCTGCTCAGCCGTGGCAGAGCGACTCGGGAGCAAACACGCTCCCTGGCCCGGTCCATCACAGTTTACCACACGTTTTTGTGCCAAAGGCTTTAAAAAATGCAGAGTTTGTTTTTGTTAAACATGATGCTCAGCGTCCAAGTTTGCGACCGTTTTATGACGGACCGTTCAGAGTGCTGGAGACCGGGCAGAAGCATTTTCTGCTAGATTTAGGGGGCAGAAGGGAGTTGATTTGCATAAACCGGCTCAAACCCGCTTTTGTTTTGGCTGATGAGGAAGTGCAGCTCGCGAGGCCCCCCCGTCGTGGCAGGCCGCCGAGAGGACATTCTCCAGAATCTTCACAGAAAGGTGCTAACAGCTTTAATCCACAGGTGCAGAGAAATGTTGCAGGTGCAGCAAAGCCAGGTTGCAGCAGATTCGGCAGAAAGTTAAAACCTAGGCAGTTGGTGGATTGATTAGCGATATATGGACTGTTTTGTGTTTTTCTTTTTTTTTTTTTTTTTTATGCCATGCAGGTTTTGCCCTTACTAGACGTTTGGGGTGGGGGGGTAGTGTGGGCGACACACATTGTGGGCTCACTTTTCCACAGAGACATGACTGCATGTGTATTGAGGGTGTCATGTCTGCAAGGACAAAGGACTCGAATCTGCAGAAGATAACAAGGAGGTGTGAGATTTGTCTCTTTGTCCCACAGAAGATGCCCCGGAGAGATTTCCGGTTCATCAAGAAATGAGAGACAATGGTGAAGATTCAAAGGGATGCTTTGTGACTGTATGTTTACTGAAAACACCATGTGACTTGAATTCTGATGCTGGAAACATATAAAAGGGTGATGAGATATGATTCTTTCTCTTTCCTGCTTTGAGAATGCTAGACGATGTGTTCTGTCAATAAAGCTGGTTTACGAACTAAACTCAGCCTCATCATTCGAGCACATCCTCTACAACAGGAATATATACAGTTATTTACTCAGACTAACCACACTTTGCAGAAATATATGAAAAAATATACAGTCACACAGTATTTCAATGTGAACTCAGATTCAGTGATATAATGTGAATGAAGTAAAAAGCAGTGTGAGAGTTATGTGCAATGTAAGAATGGATGAAAAGTCATGAGTACAACAACAGGTAGGACTAGGTGAATGTTAGGAGTTCATCAGAGTGATGGCTTGAGGAAAGAAACTGTTCCTGTGACGGGTGGTTTTGACCTTCAGTGATCTGTAACGACAACCAGAAGATAGAAGTTCAAACAGTTTGTGGCCGGGGTGTGATGGGTCAGCACAGATGTTTCCCGCCCGTTTTCTGGTTATGGACCGATATAAGTTCTCAATGGAGGGTAGGTCGGTACCAATGATCCTCTCCGCAGACTTAACGATCCGCTGCAGTCTGGTCTTGTCCTGTTTAGTGGCAGATCCAAACCAGACAGTGATGGAAAAGCAGAGGACAGATTGGATGATGGCGGTGTAGAAGACAACCAGCAGCTCCTGAGGCAAATCAAACTTCTTGAGCTGACGCAGAAAAAACAACCTCTGCTGGGCCTTTTTCCGGACAGTGTCTATATGGGAGGACCACTTCAGGTTCCGGGAGATTGTGGTACCCAGAAACCTGAAGGAGTCCACAGTGGACACTGTGCTGTTGAGGATGGTGAGTGGGGGGAATGAAGGGGGGTGTCGCCTGAAATCCACAGTCATCTCCACCGTTTTGGCATGTATATTTCAAAAACCTTCAGTGAGAACTACCACCAAGCAACACTGTGTTACAGTGCAAGGAGTCAGATTATGGAACGATTTTGGACCTGAATTAAAATCATGTACAACACTTGGACAATTTAAACAAAAACTAAAGGAAGAAATACTCCAAACATATATACAAGATGAGATGTAAAATCACATAAGGATTGTCATATCCAGTCTGTGTTGTGTTGTTGCTTAGTTTTTTTGTCACATTTTGTCTTAGCTTTGTTCTGAATTGTAATCGCTCTTGTTTTGTTTTTCTTTTGAATTCTTGGATGGAATATGGGTGGGCAATATAAGCTGCGGCTTCAGCCATCACCCATTTCGGATAACTTGTGTTGAACTATATAATCAGAGGAGTTATTGTTTAATTTGACCTTGTTGGATTTTTTTTTTTTCCCCTTTGTTATATTATTCTGTTTCTTTTTAATCTTTACTTTTAATCTATCCGAAATAAAGATTCATTCATTCATGTACCTTGACCTTGGAGTTCACCATGAATGTGTTTAGAGGTTGTTCTGGGCTCTTATGTTACCATTCGTATTATCTGTCTCCTCCTGCGGCCACGTCCAGGGAGGTTGGCCGCAGTCCAGTAGATCTTAAATTTCTGAATAATATGTGCAACTGTAGTCACAGGAACATCAAGCTGCTTGGAGATGGTCTTACAGCCTTTATCTTTAACATGCTTGTCTATAATTTTCTTTCTAATCTCCTGAGACAACTCTCTCCTTTGCTTCCTCTGGTCCATGTTTAGTATGGTACACACCATGTCACCAAACAGCACAGTGACTACTTGTCACCCTTTAAATAGGCCGACTGACTGATGACAAGTTTGTAGACACCTGTGATGTTAATTAGAGGACACTCTTGGTTGAACATGCCCCTATGGTCACATCATTTTCAATCTCTTCTAGGGGTTACCATCATTTTTATCCAGGCCTGTTTCACAAGTTTGTTTTTTAAAATAATTCTGTTGAACCACAATTCAAAAGCATTGTCTGATTTTTATTGGTTAATTTTCATAGAATTTTTATTTATTACCACTTTTGTCAGATTCAAGTTATTTCTGTGACCATTGTGGGTTTTTCTTTCATTAACAGAGGGGTACCAACAATTTTGTCCACGTCTGTATACACACACACACACACACACACACACACACACACACATATACATATATATATATATATATATATATATATATATATATATATAGTAACAACCGAGTAATCCATACATACAAAAAAATCAAGGCAACTGTGTTCACAAAACAAGTTATATTTAATAAAGTGGAAGGACACATGAAGAAAAAGAGGTGCAAAAAGGCATAGAATGTAATGATTCAATTCAATTCAATTCAATTCAACTTTATTTATATAGCGCCATTTCACAACAACAGTCATCTCATAGCACTATCAACTGTAGGGGGGACCCCCACAGTTGCAGAAAGACCCCAGCAATCAGGCGATCCCCTGTGAGCAAGCACTTGGCAACGGTGGAGAGGAAAAACTCTCTTTTAACAGGAAGAAACCTCCAGCAGAACCGGGCTCAGGGAGGGGCAGTCATCTGCTGCGACTGGCTGGGGGGTGAGGGGATAGAGAAGAAGAAAAGAACAGACATGTAGAGAGCAAACAGCACGATGGGGACTCAAATCTATGGGAGAGAACAAACAAATGTTAATGACCAGCAAAAAAAAAAATATTTCATTGAGAGTGAGAAAAGGAGTGAGGCCCAGTGCATTACTGGAGGTCCCCCGGCTGACTAAACCTATTAGCAGCATAACTAAGGGAGGGTTCAGAAACACATGATCCCTCCCTAATTGTAGGCTATATCAAATAGGTAGGTTTTAGCCCTATTCTTAAAAACAGAGATCGAGTCTGACTCCCGAATCCAGATTGGCAGCTGATTCCACAGGAGAGGAGCTTGATAACTGAAGGCTCTGCCTCCCATTGTACTTTTGGAGATTCTAGGTATTACAAGTAATCCTACATTTTGGGAGCGTAGTGCTCTGTTAGGATAATACGGTAGTATCAGATCTTTTAAATAAAAAGGAGCCTGATTGTTTAGAGCTTTGTAAGAAGAAAGATTTTAAACTTAATTCTAAACTCTATGGGAAGCCAATGAAGGGAGGCCAGAACCGGAGAGATATGATCTCTCTTTCTAGTACCTGTTAAAACTCTTGCTGCAGCATTTTGGATCAGCTGGAGACTTTTTAAAGATGTTTTAGGACAGCCTGATAATAAAGAATGATCCCGAGCACGGGTCTGTCCTGTGCTCGAGTCACTTATTTTCCACATTTTCTGTCTGTTATTTAGTCTTATTTATTATGGGGATTATTTGTGTTTTTATTTCGACAGCGCTGTGGCAGGACTTTCGGCTGTCAAGCCTGTTGGCGGCCTGACACAGCTGAGTGTGTTTAGTAATTACTTTCAGCCTCACCTGCTTGTAGTTTCCGTTGTACTATTTAAGATCGCTAGCGAGTTCATTCCTCGCTGCAACCTCGCCCTTCTCAGGCTGGAATCCCCAACTCTGATTCCAGCCCTCTCTTCAGCGTCAGGTTTCGCCCTCGTTATATATATGTAAGTGTTTGTATTTTCTCTTTTATTGCCCACGTTATCTCCTTGTGTGGTCAAGTGTATAGTGTTTGTGTTTTGCCCCTCATGGCACGTTCTTTTGTTCTTTTTCATTAATAAATAAGCAAACTCACTGCTGGTGTTTGGTGCCTCATTTATGCCCTGAAAGGGGCATACATAACATAGAATGCCAAGAAACCAGCTGCAATCCATCAGAATTCAGGAAGCAATCTCATCCCCCATCAGTGCAAATTAATTTTAGCTGGTTAAGTCCTGACTGATAGCCTAGGGGGCGGCTGTGTAGTAGTAGTAGATTAGTTTATTTGACAGGGACAGTGCAATAAACATAGACAATTAATCAAAGACAATCAATCTGATGTGTTGCACATAGAGTGTATAGCTATTAGCTAATTTGCAACTCTTGTCCCTGGATGGGCTTTAGAAAAAAGAATCAAGTAAAGATGGGAAAAAAAAATAAAAAATATACACAATAACCACATACATCAATGCAGAAAAATTATAAATACACAATTATAAATATTATATTATAAATACACAAATATAACAGCCTGACTCACATTTAACATAAATATTATAAATACACAAATATAACAGCCTGACTCACATTTAACACATATAACATAACTCACATTTGCCTATTTCAGGCCTTCCTCCCTCCGTCACTCACTATAAACAAACACATTTATTCCTTCCCTTCATTCACTCTCACTTTGCAGACAATTAATTCATACATGAGTACATTCTTGTTTATTTTTCAGCCAGTTTTTAACATTTTTAGTGAATGTTTTAAAGTCCGTTATTATTTTAATTTCATTTGGCATTGTGTTCCAGATGTGACTGCCCTTTATAGAGAAAGCTGTTTGTCCAAATGTGGTTCTGCGGTGGAATATTTTACAGTTATTGTTAACAGAACTCCTGGTGGCTCTGCTGCTGTCCTGTCTTTGGACGAAACCAGCAAGTGGCTCGGGTGCTGATTTATGGAAACATTTGAACGTTAATTTCAGAAGACAGAGGTCAATGAAGCTCTCAAAACTCAATAGGTTGTATTTTTTTAAAACATTACAGTGATGCCACCTAATGGGCTTTTTGTCCAAGATTTTTAGGGTTTGATTATATAATGAACCTACAGTATACAGTATGTCTTATTGTGGAAGGGGCTGCTTGAGCCCAGACTGTCAAACAGTATGATATATGAGAAAAAACCATAGAATGCATATACAGTGCAGCTGCTTCGTAAGGTATGTAATATCTAATTAATTTAAAGCAGTTCAGATTTTTTTTTACTGTTTTTGAAATTTTCTTTATATGAAGATTAAATTTGAGTTGAGGATCTAGTACAGGGGTGGGCAGTGAGGGCCATTCCACTGCAGGTTTTTTGTTCCACCCAGTCTCTTCAGCAGGTGTGTGCTCTGACCAGCTTCAAGGATTGCTAATCATTGAAAACACCTGCTGAAGAGACTGGGTGGAACAGAAAACCTGCAGTAGAATGGCCCTCCATGGCACATGATTGCCCACCCCTGATCTAGTACAATGCCAAGGTATTTGAATTCTGTAGCTAAACTGATGTCATGATCATGTATATTAACTTTAAAATGTTGCAGGTTACATTTTTTGATTGAAAAGCACATTGAGACTGTTTTCTGAAGGTTCAGCAATAGATGGTTCTTGAGGAGCCACTCTTGGACATCAACCATACTTGTAGACAGTACATCTGCAGCCTGGGCTGGAGTCTTGGCAGCTGTGTAAATAACTGCATCATCTGCATAAAGTTGGCATGTTGCAGCTGAGCAGTGTAACGGCAAGTCATTAATAAAAATGCTGAAAAGTAAAGGACCAAGAATGGACCCTTGTGGGATACCCATGCGGTTGTTTAAAAATGAGGATTTATCCTGGTGAACTTTTACACACTGTTCTCTATTCTGGAGATAAGATGCAAACCATTCTAATGTATTTGGGGAGAAGTTAATTGGATAAAAGCAAACTGTGGTTTACAGTATCGAAAGCCTTTTTGAGATCTAGAAAAACAGCTCCTACCACATTACCCCTGTCCAAGGACTGTTTGACGTTTTCAATAAGGCAACAATTTGCTGTTTCTGTTGAGTATCCTGGTCTAAAACCAAATTGATGTGGATGAAGAAGTTGACTGTCTTGTAAGTAGTCTATCAGCTGTGTAGCTACAACTTTTTCAAGAACCTTAGATAGGACTGGTAAGATAGAGATTGGGCGGTAATTGCATATATCGTCTTTACTGCCTGATTTATGAACTGGTATGACAACAGCTTTTTTCCAGCCAGATGGAAATGTACTAGACCTAATGGAGAGATTAATGAGATGGGTCAGTGGTTTGATTAATATTTTGCTGTGCATTTTGAGAAAGGAGGTGCTCATATTGTAGATATCATTAGTTTTTGAGTTTGACAGTGTTTTAACAATACCAGCAATTAACTTCTCATTTACCTCATCGATGTGAAAAGTATCTGTTGGAAGTATGGAATTTGTGTTGTTGAGCACATTTGGCAGCACAAAAATTTTTGTTAAGTCTTCCACAGAGCCCACAAAGTGTGAATTAAATTCATTTGCCAAAGTAGCCTTGTCACTGACGGTCTTGCCATTGATTCTAAGTTCCTTTACCCCCTTCTGATCGTTTTTTTTTTATTAGTTAAGTTATTTAAATGCCTCCATAGGGAACTGTTGTTACCCTTTGCATGATCTATCAGTTTATTGTAATAAGATATTTTTGATTTTCGCAGCTCATGTACCACTTTATTTCTTAAACTTTTGTACACAAGGTGATCATTTTGTAGTTTGGAGGTTAGTGATGTTTTCAGTGCATAGTCTCGCCTCTTCACAAGTTTTCTTATTTCATTATTTAACCATGGTAGGCTAATCTTCTGTTGTCTACTTTTAATTTGCTTTGAAAATTTTTCTATAGACTTTGTGATTGTTGCAGTTATAAAATTACAACAATCATCTACTTCACATGTTGACATGAGCTGCTCCCAATTTTGATTCTCTAAGTAATGTTCAAACTCCTCATTTTTTGATTTGGGGATAATAAAATTTGATTTGTCAATATCGACTCCCCCAAAATACTGTAGTCGCTTTTTAGTAAGTTTCCTGACAGCAAGAACCATGTTATGATCTGAGAGACCAGTTACAAGATTATAGGTTCTGGTTATTCGTTCTGGTTTATTAGTAAATACCATGTCAATAAGTGTTCTGGATTGTTTGGTTATCCTGGTGGGTCCTTTGATGATTTGCTGGTAATTAAATTTAGTCATGAGGCTTTTCAGTTTTTGTTTGTCTTTTTTATCAGACCAGTTGATATTAAAGTCACCATGAATTATTGTTTCTCTGTTCTTCTCAAGTTGTTTAACCAGATCACTTAATTCATTATAAAAGGAAGAGTTGTGTGACGGTGGGTTGTACACTACTGCAATGTTGAAATTCATTACCGGAGAGAGACATACATTAACAGCTAAACATTCAAGTGAAGTATTCAAATCAACCAGTTGACATTTATATTTCTCTTTGATGTAAATTAAAACACCTCCTCCCCTCCCTACCTGCCTGTCTTTTCTAAAACACTGGTAGCCCACAATATCGATCATATTAGTGTCTATGTTCCTGTGTAGCCAGCTTTCTGAGAGACAAAGGTAGTCCAGATTTGAGTCCAACAGCAACACCGAAATCTCATCTCTTTTGGGGATTATGCTCCGTATGTTTAAATGACCGCCGAGGTTCCCCTTTGGTTTAGCCTTGGTGTCCCAAAGAACTCGTGCATGATTAACAGTTTGGAAAAATAAATGTTGTTTTTGCTTTTGTACAGCTCGGTTTTGTGCTAACCCAGTGGTCTGCTGTTTAATAGTGGCAGGTTCAGGGTTAAGGTGAATATCTCCTGCCAGAAGTAGCAGAACTAACAGAACTTTAATTGTATATCCTCTGCCATATTGTGATTTTTGCTTAACAGCCATGTTTGCCTTAATTTGGAAGTTTTTGCTCAGGGCTTTTAAAGACCACATAGAGTGTAGGGTGAGATGTCCAAGCCCAAATCCATACAGATAAAACTTTTTAACTTCACCTTTGGTTGAGCTTGTTGGAAAATCCTTCTTGTTGCAGGTCCAGACACACAAAGACAAAACGAAGAGGAAGTAGATAAGTAGAGAAGGCTTATTAGTGGTGCCCATCAGCCCACTTTTTAATCCGGTGGCAGCCATCTTCAGTCTTTCTTGGAAAGAAGGAAAAAGAAAATCTGTGGATAGTAAAATAAATTCTGCTTATATCGCCAGAATCTGATCCGATCGTCCTCGAATCCAGCTGGGCCTCAGCTAGCCAACTAGCCCCTTCCGTTGCTGGTCTCGTTGCTCATAGCCGCCGTAACTGGTCTCCCGTCCCGCTCCTCCAACCGAGTCTCGTCGCACACCGCCGCTGCCACCGAGCTCCGCTGAGGTCACGGTAAGTCCTCCGCTAGGCACCGCCACCTACCGTCGTCTGCCTGGGTGAAATCTCTGCTGAGCCCCGTCAACAAATAGCCCCTTGCCTGGTAGTATCTCCGCTGGGCCTCGCAGCTGGGCTTCGATTCAGGCTGGTGTAAGGTGGAATGACTGGCGCCAGCATTAAGCTAACTAGCGTTAGCTTAGCAATCGCTTCAGGTAGGGCACATCAGTGAATCACAAGGAAGCGCTGGAATCGCTGGTTAGTTTACTCACAGTGGCCGGATAAAAGCGATCAAAGGGGTAATCCACCGGAGGTATATCCGATCGCTGTAGGTTAATTATTTAGAGACTGGCGCCAGCATTAAGCTAACTAGTGTTAGCTTAGCAATCGCTTCAGGTAGCATTAAGCTAACTAGTGTTAGCTTAGCAATCGCTTCAGGAAGGCGCATCAGTGAACCACAAAGAAACGCTGGTCGCTGGAGAAAGGCGATTAATGGGCAATCCAACGGAGGTGGCAATTCAGCCCGTGCGTGTTCGCCACGAGCGCCGATCGCTGCAGGCCAGCCACTTTTAATGGCAAAATCAGTGACTTTGTCTCAGCACTGAAAAAGTGTGACCATCCCGGTCGCCATCTTGAGTGGTGCAGATGTAGCGTGGCCGACTACTGATCGGAGGGTCAGGGGTTTGATTCCCACTCTGTCTGCAGTCTGCATGTTGAAGTGTCCTTGAACAAGACACTGAACCCCCAGTTGCTCCTGCTGGTCAGGTTAGCACCTCTGTGTCCATGGCAGCCCTGCCGCCATCAGTGTGTGAATGTGTGCGTGAATGGGTAGATAGCAGGATCTGTAAAGTGCTTTGGTCATCCAGAGATGAGAAAAAGCGCTATATAAGTGAATGTCATTTACCATTTAAAAAAGTCTGTGAATATCAGATTGTCACACCACAAAGAACTCATGATGGGTAGAAGCAAAGAGCTATCTCTAGACCTTCTCAACCTTACTGTTGCAAAACATAATGGTGGCATTGGTTACAGGTGCATTTCTAAACTGCTGAATGTTCCAGTGAGCACTGATGGAGCCATCATTCATAAATGGAAAGAACATCATTTTACCATAAACTGGCCATGACCAGGAGCTCCTCACAAGATTTCTGACAGAGGAGTCAAAAGAATTATCAGAAGAGTTATCCAAGACCACTCGTGGAGAGCTCCAGAAAGACCTAGAGTTAGCAGGTACTGCTGCTTCAAAGAAAACAATAAGTAATGCACTCAACCAAAATAAGCTCTATGCCCACTGACCTTGCAAGACTCCATTGCTGAAGAAAAAACATGTTGAAGCTCATTTAAAGTTTGCTGCACAACATTTGTGTAAGCAAGTAAAATACTGGGAGAATATACTCTGGTCAGATGAGACCAAAATTGAACTTTTTAGATGACACAACACACAGCATGTTTGGAGGAGAAATGGCACTGCACATCCCATCATGGTGTGGGGGTGTTTTTCAGCACATAGTACAGGCAGACTTCATATAATTGAAGGAACGATCAATGGACAAATGTACAGAGACATCCTTGATAAGAACCTGTTGCTATCTTCCTGTGGTAACGTATCGTCACTTCCTGTGTTGCTGGCTGTCGGTGTGGTTTACTCTGTGGTTAGCTCTCCTCACTCTCCTGAGGATTATTGCCTTTAATTGTATTTTAATCATTTTTTTCCCATCTACCGTCACCTCTCACTTCTGTTTAACAAGACTCTTGCACCTGTGTGCGCACTCAGTGCCACCTAATCACCCTCTTCACCCTTCTGTTCACCTTTCATCGGTGTTTGTGTTAGCTTCAGGTTAGCCACTAGCTATGGCAACTAGCTCTCTTTCCCCTTCTCCTCTGGTGTGCTCTCTGTGCCAGATGTTTAGCTACACCTCTGCCTTTTTTAGTGATAATGGTAAATGTAATAAATGTTGTCTTTCTGAGGCGCTCGAGGCGAGGTTGTGCGACTTGGAATCCCAGCTCCGCTGCATTGAAACACCGTCAGCGCCAGTTAAAAATGACGGATTCCCCTTAGCTACAGCGGAGCACCCTAGCTAGGGCGGCCTGTTAGCTGTCCTCCGGCTTCTACCTCTCCTGAGCAGCCAGGAGAGAATGGGTGGGTGACGGTGAGAAGAAAGCATAGTCGCAAGCCCCTGGTTCACCACCAACCTGTTCATGTTTCTAATCGCTCTTACCCACTCAGCAACACACCCGCTGAGGAAAAAACTCTAATCATTGGTGACTCTATAGTCAGAAATGTGAACCTAGAGACTCCGGCGGCCATAGTCAAATACTTTCCCGGGGCCAGAGCAGGCGACATCGAGTCAAATTTGAAAATGCTGGCTAAAAGTAACTGTAAATACTCCACAATTGTTATCCATGCCGGCATTAACGACATCCGACTCCGGCAGTCGGAAGTCTCAAAACTTTGTGTGGAATCAGTGTGTAACTCTGCCAAAACGATGTCTGAATCTGTAGTATTCTCTGGGCCCCTTCCCAATCTGATCAGTGATGACATGCTTAGTCACATGTCATCCTTCAACCGCTGGCTGTGTGTGTGGTGTCCTGCAAACAATGTGGGCTACATAGACAATTGGAACTCATTTTGGGGAAAACCTGGTCTTATCAGACGAAACGGCATACATCCCACTTTGGATGGTGCGTCTCTTTTATCTAACAATCTCGCACCATTTTTATCCAAATTGCCAAAACCTTGACAGCTCAAAGTTGGGACCAAGAAGCAGAGTCGCAGTCTTACACGCCTCTCTGCAACTCCTCTTCATCCGCCACCCCTCAACTTAGCCCCTGTCTTCCCCATTAGAGAATCATTGTCTGCTTCCTCCAAAGTAAATAAAAATATAATGTATAAGCATCCCAAAGTGATTAAATAAAAAGTTGGTAAAACTCAAATTAAACATGAAGCCTCTAAATTAGTGACTTTGCCTCTGTTCCTCCTCATAATTTAAAAATTAAATGTGGTTTGTTAAATATTAAGTCTCTAACTTCCAAGTCTGAGCTAGTCCATGATCTGTTAATTGATCATCAGATTGATTTAATATCCCTTACAGAGACTTGGTTAGGACAAGAGGATTATGTTGATTTAAATGAATCTACTCCCTCTGGTTATTTAAACTGTCAGAATCCCAGAAGTTCTGGTCGTGGAGGAGGAGTAGCAACAATTTACCATTCCAAATTACTAGTTAATGTAAAGCAAAAACATGATATAATTCCTTTGAGGGCCTGGTCCTCAGTATTGGGCATTTCAGCAATTTTAGGATAAACCCAATTTTATTTGCCATAGTTTAACGTCCTCCCTCAGCCTACTCAGAGTTTTTATCCAAATTTGCTGAATTCTTAGCAGATTTAGTGCTGAAATCAGATAGATGTGGCGGATGATAAAATAGGCAGCGAACTGAGGGTTTTAAAAGAGAGTTTATTCATCATACCGCCATCACGGAGCTCGCCCCGGCGCCGTGCATGTGCGCCAGAGCGAGCCCAGAGGCTCTCAGCAGCAGTAGTCAGATGAGCAGTCAAAGAGAGAGAGAATGAGTTACAGAGCAATGCAGCTTATATACCTAACTACAGACAATACATGAAAGGCATTCACAGCAGTAGGTATGGGCATTTGCATTTGAGAGACACACATAACAATAAGGAGATTACTGGCCGGAATTCGCCTCTGCTCCGGAGCTGCAGGACAAAAGAGGTTACAAGGCACATCTACATATTGTTATCAGTCTATAGACACAGTAAGGGCAGGAAGCATGAACACAATGCATGAATGGCACATTAACATCACAGTACTGAGCAGGAAAAAGCTAGACAAAGCTGGGCTGCCTGTTGACATTAATACACACATTTCACTGTTATGTTAATTGCTCTAGTCGAGCGCTGTGCTTGTCCCAGTCTGTTGTGGGGGTTATCCCACATAGAATAATTATAGTAGGCAACTTTAATATACATGTAGATGTAGATAGTGATTGCCTTAATATGGCATTTAATTCAATATTAGACTTGATGGGGTTTTCTCAGAAAGTAGGAAATTCTACCCATTATCTCCACCACATGTTGGACCTTGTTCTGACATATGGGTTAGAAATAGAAAATCTGGTAGTGTCTCCTCATAACCCTGTACTGTCAGACCATTGTGTGTTAACCTTTGATTTTACTAATTCTGACTATTTGGCTCCTAAAGAAAAATATTACTACAGTAGATGCCACTCAGATGATGCTGTTACCTGTCATGAATTGCCCCTCAGGGCAGAGAGAAAGACCTAGATGCTGAACCGGTAGTTTGTAAGATTTATTAAGAAACAAAAACACAAAGTGCACCAACACAAAAATCCAAACTGTCAAGAAAATAAATAAACTTACAAGTATGCTCACCAGAACAAGGGCAGAGTTCTGGTCAGGACGAGGGGGAAGAAACCTCAATACTCCGGCAACCAAAAATGAAAACAACACCCCTTAAATATGGCTAGAAACAAATGAAACAAGTGATAGCAGGTGTTGGTCACCGGAGCGGGCAGGAGATAATAAGGATACAATTATGACCATCTGGGAGGAGTGAGAGAGGAAAGAACCAGGCTGACCGCTGACAGGAACCCCGCCTACGCAGAGCAAAACCCCGGAAGCATCACTTGACAGATGTCAACCCACAACAGAATAAAAATGTAATGAAATGGCAAAATAATGACGAATAACCTCAACAATGTAAATAACAAACTATAATGAATGTAAATAGGAAAATAGATTATACTAAAAAACAATACAGAATACATGACCAGTCAACCAAGGATAAAATAACAGAATTGCAACTCAAAACGACAACACTGTACAAATAAGAAAAAAGGCAAAAAAACTGAGCCTGGTGGAATCCCCCATGCTCAGATCGTGACAGAGCCCCCCTCTCAAGGGGTGAATACTAGACACCCCAGGGTAGCATAAAAAAAAAGAACCCCACCCCACAAAAAACCCACCCCAACAAGAAAACAACCCCACCCCGGGTGGGAGGAGGGGGACCCAGGCAAGGAGGGACCAAACCAACCCAAAAGGAATAAGAAAAGCTCTCAGAATAAACATCCCAGCAAGGCCCGGACTAAGGGAAAACAACAAAAACAAAAGTCCCGCTCAGGACCCACACAGAACCAGGCACCTAGGCCCCCTAGACCAAAGAGCAAGGCAGCTCCGGTGGTTAGCTGAAGGCCCAGGCCTGGCAGACAGCAAGGTGGTAGAAGTCGGGTGGTCTGCCAGAGAATAAATGTTTGGTGCACGACCGAGAGGTTTCGCAGGTCCTTCCTACCTACGGCTGTCAGACTTTATAACCTAAGCAGAGAGCAAAAAAAACAAACAACAAAACATGACGACCCAATAGTATTGAATGCAAAAGACGCAACAGACTTACACAAAGGGTCCCCTCCAGTATACAACTAGGACAGTATCAGTCCCTACGGAGGGTAACAATACATATGGGTACATATTCATACGATGTAGGATAACTAAGTAGACGGTTATGCTGTTTATTGCATCTAGCTACAATGCTCCGCACTGTGTATATGTATTTATATATTTATGTGTACATATGTATAATCACTGCTCTTATTTTCTTATCTTCTAAATTATTGCTCTGATTGTTGCTGTCCCTGTGCTGTTGCAATCCTGGAATTTCCCCATTGTGGGACTAATAAAGGCTTATCTTATCTTATCTTAATAAAAGCCACCCAACCCAACGGCACAGTCTGTCAGGTGGTCCGCCCGAGTTCTTTAACCACCGCCACAGAGAGAGTGGTCCAGGAAGCGGCCGCCCAACCGGGACGACAATAGGTGAGGGGGATAGTGAATTAGGGGGAACCTTGACGACGTCAGGCAGAGGAGAGGGAACCATGACAGCATCAGGCAGAGGAGGGAGAACCACGACGGTGTCTGGCAGAGGACGGGGAACCACGATGGCATTGGGCGGAGGAGGGGGGACCACGACAGTGTCAGGCAGAGGAGAGGGAACCACGACGGCATTTGGCAGAGGAGGGGGAACCTTGACAATGTCTGGCAGAGGAGAGGGAATCACAACGACCTTGGGCAAAGGAGAGGGAACCATGACGGCCTCGGGCAGAGGAGAGGGAACCACAATGGTGCCAGGCAGAGGAGGGGGAACCACAATGGCGTCGGGCAGAGGAGGTGGAACCACAATGGCACCAGGCAGAGGAGGGGGGATCACGATGCCCATGGACTGGCCTGTAGCACCCTCGGTGGTCCCAGACTGGGACATTGTAGCACCCACGGTGGCTCTGGGCTGGAGTGGAACTGCACCCGCAGTGGCTCTGGGCTGGAGTGGAGCTGCACCCTCGGTGGACCCGGACTTAGGAAAAACTACATCCACGGAGGCCCTGGGCTGGGACGGAGTGCCTGCGATGACCTCACCTGATGGGAAAGCAGCACCCTCAGTGAACTCAGACCGGGCCAGAGCTGCACCCTCATTGGACACGGACTGGGCCAGAGCTGCACCCTTGGTGGACCCGGACTGGGTCAGAGCTGCACCCTCGGAGGCCCTGGGCTGGGATGGAACACCTGCAATGACCTCAGCAGGAAAGGAAGCAGCACCCACGGAGGACCCAGACTGGGCCAAAGCAGCACCCACGGAGGCCCTGGGCTGGGAGGGAGCACCCGCGATGACCTCAACTAATGGGGAGCAGCACTCTCGGAGGCCCCGGGCTGGGATGGAGCACCTGCGCAGACCTCAGCCGGAGGGAGACCAGCACCCACAGAGGTCCCGGGCTGGGACGGAGCACCTGTGAGGACCTCGATAGAAGGAGCTGGACCCACCATGATCTCGGGTGGCGAAGCTGGACCAACGGAGACTTCTGGAAAAGCTGGACGATCCTCGGTGACCCTGGGGGAAAACTCAGACGGGAGATGCAGAAAAACAGGGTCAGGGTCACCGGCAGGAGTGGAGCCCAGCGAGATGAGCTCAGGTGCAGCTGGTGACTGCACCTGGCTCTCCCCACCAAGAGCCAGACAAGATCTCTCTGATAAAGAAACAACAGAAACCAGGGAGTGCACTTGCCTGAGCTCGAGCTCCGTCGATCCAGATGATGACATCTCGGGCCCGGACCTCTGGAGGTCCAACTCCGACTCTGCTGTGGTGGCCCCAGCAGCAGACATGGTGGTTGGTGCAGTCCCAGGACCTCCCAGCGAGGTGACCCACACAGGTGGCTCGTCCGGCGTGGATTCGGGAGGTCGAATCTCTGCTGGCATGGACTCCTGCATAACTGAAGCCAGGGGACGCTTTACCGTTGGCGCAAGCTTCAGGTTGGAAGCAGCACTTTCCCTCCATCCAGACTGTGGCTGCGGGACTGGGACCAGGTCCTCTGGGGGCCGCAGGCTCCTTCATCATGCGGCAACTCGATCCTGGGGCCGGCGGACACTCGGGGCAGAAGAGGAGACACGGAGAGAGCAGGTGAATAGTCTTTAACTGCAGCAGGTGGTGAGAGCTCACAGGACTGCGGAGGCTGAGCTACACCACCGGGAATCAGGCAAGATAATTTATATGTGGGTAATACAGAATGAAAAGACACTTGCCTGTGTTCCCAGGGCATGATGTTTTCTGCTGCAGTAGGTGTTGAATCCGCCTTCTCCGTGGCTTCAGCGGTTATGGGCCCCTCAGTGGAACGTGAAGGAGCCGCCCCTGCAGGCTTAGTGATGGGCAGAGCCGGGATGGAAACAATTGACCTGTCAGCAGTGGGAGGAATCGCCGAGGGGAAGCAGGAAACAGCAGCGGTTGAGAGAAGAGAAGCTGGTGGGGCAGCCAGAGAGGAAATACACTGAGAAGGCACTCCTGCGGGAGTCTTCTGCCTCGGCGAGGGAGAAACTGCTGTCAGAGAGGTGGAGGTGTTCCTTCGGTGAGATTTCCCAGGGCGACGGCGGGGAGCGGGAGGCGGAGACGTCGACTCCTGGAGTGGAGGAAGATGGCCAGTTGGAACCTCCTTCAGTTCCTGGGCAAGATCCGGGAGGAGCCATGGCTTGTACTCAAGAAGGAGCTCAGTTTCCGCTAATATGACCTGCCTGCACTCCTCCTGCTCCTTGGTCAATGGAGTGGGCCAATGTTCGGGAGGAGGAGACGGAGCTGCCGCCGGAGAACGGCGAGAGGCTGGAGGCTTCCGTGTGCCTGGGCGCTTGCTTTTCATCGGCGTAGGCACAGATATCTGAGTAGATTTCCCCGGCCCATGAGTCATAGATGGTGGGAAGATTACCGAGAGGAGTAGGTCTGTGAGCTCCGGGTTGTCCCACAGGCTGGGGCATGCCTCGAGTACCAGAGCTGTGCCCTCCAGACACTCTTGGGCTGCTTCGGTGGTGCGGGAGGCACGAGCCTGCGTGGCGATGTCCTCCAACACGCATACAGACCACCACTCTGCTTCGTTCAGTCCCAGGGTTGACAAATCCGGGGTGACAGACATGGTTAGCCCCGGGTGGCAGGAAGAAAAAATCAAGAAAACAAAAGAGACTACAAACTAGCAGCAGCTAGGTCTCTTACTGGCCAAAGTATTCTGTCATGAATTCCCCTCAGGGCAGAGAGAAAGACCCAGATGCTGAACTGCTAGTTTGCAAAATTTATTAAGAAACAAAAACATAAAGTGCACCAACACAAAAATCCAAACTGTCAAGCAAATAAATAAGCAAACTTATGAGTACGCTCACCAGAACAAGGGTAGAGTTCTGGTGAGGATGAGGGGGAAGAAACCTCAATACTCCGGCAACCAAAAATGAAAACAACAGCCCTTAAATACGGCTAGAAACAAATGAAACAAGTGATAGCAGGTGTTGGTCACCTGAGCGGGCGAATATGGAGTCGCTCAATCAAAATATGTAATTTTTATCAATAAAAGTTTAGCCACTGCTCTGTCACCACTGTGTCTCTTCTTGCCCTGGCTTCAAGTGTGGGTGGTGTTTTGTACTTGTATTGCTAAAATATAAAAGGATGCACTACACTGGGTCTCATATTTGTGATGTGTCCTGTTATTATAATACTGCATGCATTTATTGACGATAGACTATAAACTACACATATAAACTAAATTATAATGGTGACTGAACAACTCCCATTCCCCAAAGTGCAACATACAGTTATGAATATAACTCACAAAGGATCACACAAGTGATCTGACAAAAAAACAAAAAACAAAACATTAACAAGCGATTTATTTTACAGTGGATGTGCCATTCATTTTCAATTATTCTGTAATTAATATTCACACAATCAAATAAATCTCAGTTCAGTCCCTTTCATATTAAGTGGAAATTGTGCTACTTTAGTTTTGGCACTTTATCTATACTTTAACTAAAAAAGCAAAGGATTTTAGTACTTTCCTCAATGGCAAGGTCCATTGTGGGGTGGCTGCTTTTCCTTTCCTCTTGCCTAGATGAAAGACAGAAATGGATGGTGGTTAGTTAAAACAAGTTCAAAACATATACAGGTACATCTCAAAAAATTAGAATATCATGAAAAAGTTCAATATTTTTTGTCACTCATTTCAGAAAGTGAAAACCATATAGATTCATTACACAGACAGTGATATATTGCAAGTGCTTATTTATTTTAATTTTGATGATTACGGCTTACAGCCCATGAAAACTCCAAATTCAGTTTCTCAAAAAATTAGAATATTACATAAAATTAATTTAAAAAAATAGTTTTTAAATAGAAATGCTGGCCGTTGAAATGTTGGTTAAAAACTATTTTTTAAAATTAATTTTAAAATCCAGCCCAGGGGTCTACGTCACCAAAGTGCTGTTTCTATTCACAGCGGAAGAAGAGGACAGCCGGGATTCCCCGTGAAGAGACACAGTGGGCAGTTAGACTGGTGGAGATCCATCCTGAACTGCATGATTATCCGGAGTACGCTGAGCTGCTAGCCTCCGTTTCTGCGCAACAGCGGCGCTTTCCAGATCTGAACCTAGCCTCGCCCTCTGCCGGCAGACGTCATCACTCTGCCCGCAATCAGCCTCAGCGAGATCCCCATCTGGATCCTGTTCCGGGCCGCTGTAAGAACTCTGCCTCCCAACCAGCTGTTACCCCTGCGTCATGAAGGAAGGGACAGACAGATGACTATCGTCCTGTTGCACTTACACCAATTGTGATGAAGTGTTTTGAACGGCTTGTAAAACCACACATCACAGCCTGCCTCCCTGCATCACACGACCCGCTCCAGTTTGCATATCGTTCAAACCGCTCCACGGAGGATGCTATAGTCACCACCCTACACTCTGTCATCACCCACCTGGACCAGAAAGACACCTACGCCAGACTCCTGTACATTGATTTCAGTTCAGCATTCAACACCATTACTCCCCAGAGACTGATAGAGAAATTACTCCTTCTCAGTCTGAACACCGCCACATGTCTCTGGATCCTGGATTTCCTGACTGAGAGACCTCAGTCTGTCCGGGTTGGAAACAACATCTCCAACTCTGTCACGCTGAGTACCGGAACCCCTCAAGGCTGTGTACTCAGTCCACTGTTGTTTACACTTCTAACACATGACTGTGTATCCAAACACGAGGGGAACCAGATTATTAAGTTTGCAGATGACACCACGGTGGTGGGACTTATTCAGAGGGATGAGGAATCAATGTACAGGGAAGAAGTGAGAGACCTGGAGGGCTGGTGCAGGGAGAACAATCTGGTGCTCAACGTGGACAAAACAAAGGAGATGATTATCGACTTCCGGCGGTCACAGCCTGAGCACGTCCCCCTCAGCATCGGCGGCCGTTTAGTGGAGAGAGTAGAGAACATCAAGTTCCTCGGAGTGCAGATCTCGCAGGACCTGACCTGGAGCAAGAATTCCTTGGAGATCAGGAAGCGAGCTCAGCAGAGACTACACTTCTTGAGGAAACTCAAACAGGCCTCTCTCCCCATCTGCATCCTCAGGACCTTCTACAGAGGTGTGGTGGAGAGTGTTCTGACGTACTGCATTGCTACATGGTACTCCAGCTGCAGTATGTCAGACAAAAAAGCCCTGCAGAGGATAGTCAAGGGGGCGGAGAGGGTAATTGGAGTCTCCCTCCCCTCTGTCCAAGAACTTTTCCAGAACCGTTGTAGGAGCAGGGCACTGAACATTGTCAAGGACCATTCTCACCCTCTGCATAAACACTTTGAACTTCTTCCATCTGGTAAACGATTCCGGAGCATCAGAGGCAGAACCACCAGACTGATCAACAGCTTCCTCCCACAAGCTGTCAGGATGCTGAACAGCTGACCCGGAATCTCACATACACACTACTGCACCTATGGACATTTTGTATATTATAGTTAGTTATTCTTTTTCCCCAAGTATTTCTCAGGGATGTGTGAATGGATGGGGGGGTGGGAGCTATGTGGGAGTGTGTCTTAATCATGCTGCTTCTTATATGGATGCCGAGAGAAACGCAATTTCATCTTGCCTGCACTACAGTTGTATGTACAGCAATATGACAATAAAGTTTGATTTGATTTGATTTGATTTGATTTGATTTGAGACAGCAGTCTCCGGGTCATTCATCCCCCCTGTTCCATCAGCTCCTTGTCCCCAGACTGCCTTGGCTGCTCCTCCCTCCTCGGTGCTCTCTCCAGCTGCTGTGAGCTCAACAAGTCCTGCTCTGGCTCCACCCGTCTCTGGTCCTGCAAGAATGGCTCCTCTTCGTCTTCCCGGGGGGCCCCCCTTCACCATCCATAGGGGAAAGGGGAGAACCAAGCCCGCTACAGCAGTCACCATCGGTCCTCAGGAGAACAGGCAAGTGCTGTTTCATTCTCACATTCCATATAATGAATTGCCTTGTCTGACTCCTGGGGGTGGAGCGCGGGGTTCACAGTCCCCTGAGCTCCCTCCACCTGCTGTAGCCATAAATATTGAACCTGCATCCTCTGTGTCTCCTTCCCCTCTCTACGAGCGTCCCCCGGTGCCAGGCATAGACCGTCAGACAAAGGAGGAGCCTGCGGCCCTGGAGAGCCTGGTGCCGGCCCCGCAGCAACGTCACGGGCAGAGAAGAAGGGCGGACTACCTTTTGGAGCCTGTGCCGATGATCAAGCGTCCCCAGTTCTCCAAGGAAGAACAGTTGGACCCAACAGGCCACGGATCCCCTGCCACCACGCCGTGCGGGCCGTCGGCGTGGGCTTCAGTGCCGGGGGGGTTCCCAGACTGTGACGAGCGGAGCCTGCCGCAGTCGAGTCGGAACCAGGAATGGACCTCCAGATCATTGAACCTGGATCGTCGGAGTCCTGGACGGCGGTAGAGCCCAAGATCAGGCAAGTGCTCTTTTTTGTCTTCTTATTCTCCATTCTAGAGCATTCTTGCCTGTCTCTCGGGGAAATGAGCCGGGTGCAGCCGACCGCTGCATCTGAGCTTGTCTCACCGGGCTCTGCCGCTGCCGGTGATCCTGATCCCGGTTCCTTTTGTTTCTCTGAGCTTTTTCCCAGGGTCACCGGAGACGAATCAGCTCTGGTCGTCGTTGTGGAGGCTCCAGGTTTGTGCTCAGAGGTCATCCCTGATGCTTCGCTGGCCCAATCGGGGCCCGACGTGGGTGCTTCGCTGGTCCAATCGAGGTCCAACATGGGTGCTTTGCTGGCCCAATCGGGGTCCGACGTGGGTGCTGCGCTGACCCAACTGGGGTCCGTCGAGGACACAGCACCAGTCCAATCGAGGCCTGTGGAGGACGCAGCACCGGCCCAATCGGGGCCCATCAAGGGTGCAGCGCTGGCCCAATCGGGGTCCATCGAGGGTGCAGCACCGGCCCAATCGGGGTGCATCGAGGGCGCAGCACAGGTTCGGCTCGAGGCCGGTGAGGGAGCTGTGGATTCCATTCGGCCGGACGTCGGGCTGGTTCCTCCTCTTTCCTCGTATTTTACCCCACCGGGTGCCGTTGGGGTTCCCCTCATTCGGGTCGGCTCTCCCCCACTGTCCCTCTCGGTAGGGAGGACGTATCTGAGCTTCCCCCTCCGGTCCTGGTGGTCTAAGGACGCGGTACGGCCGCCCGAGGAACCGTCTTGTTGGATTGGCGACCTGGTTCGGCCGCCCGAAAAACTGCTTCGTGGGTTCTGTGTTCTGGGTCGTCCGCCTGAAGAACTGCCTTGTTGGTTCAGCGAGCTGGTCTGGCCACCTGAGGTACTGTTTTCCCTGGTCTGGGACTTGGGTAGGCCGCCCGAACTGCTTTTTCCCCCGCAGTCAGGTGGAATCGGGATGCGGGTAGACCGCCTGAACTGCCTTTTTTTTCTTCTCCACTCTCTACCTGCTGGCGTCCCTGAAGTTGTTTTTTTTCTCCTTTAACTTTTTTTCCCCCCTTCTTATCAATTTACTACTTGTTGTTAGGGTCTGGATGTCCTCGCTTTATGTTGTCATTTGTTTTCTGTGACCTTCGGGACATGAGTTCAGCCATGTCCTTGCCCTCAGTTCATTGTGTTTTCCTGCCTTAGCCTTAGTTTAGTCGTTGTGTTTATTTTCATTATCATGTCTCTTATGTTCTGTAATCTTGATTTTTGCCCTGCTTTCTGTGCTTATTATTATTATTATCATTAGTATTTTGGTTCCGATTTGCTCTGTCTGTTCAGCCCAGTTTCTTATTTTGGTAGTATGATCTATGTGTTCTTGGTATTATTGCTTTGGAAACCTCATTGCCGTTGCAGGGAGGAGATGATTGTCACTTTTGTTTAAGACTTTCAATAACGACATACTTAAAATCAGTGTTTTTGAGCATTCGGCCTCCATTTTAATATTTTACTGAATGGAAGGATCTGTTTGCTTGGCAGCATTTATTTTTCTATTTGCACATAGATTTTCTTTATACACGTACCTTGGGAAGTGAATTTTCCTTTTTGATTATCTGGCAGTTCTCGGGAAATTATTTTGCATTTTGTTTGGCTTAGGAGAATAGACATGAACAATACTGTGCAAACTCTGTCTCATGCTGCACTTCTGGTTTCTTGTAGCTAACTTGTGAAAACCAAATTTGCAGTCAAACTGCACTTGCTGGATAAACATACTTTCTAATGTTTTATTTAAGTGTTTGTTAATTATGGTCTTGTGGGACACATATGTGCACATATGTATATCACTTCATGCTTCATATGTATATCATTTCATGCTTCATATGTATACCACTTTAGGCTTCACATCTTAGATTGAACAAAGGACTGAGTGTCTCTGGAGATAACAGGAGGATGTGAAAGTCTAGTCTTTGGTATGCAGAGAGACGGCCTGGGGGGATTTTCCTGGCTGCCAGAGGCTGGGGGTGGAGGTGTTAAGATCTGAAGGAAGATGTGTTGTTACTTGGGATTAAATACAATATGACTGTGTGCTTTGAAGTCCTGAGGTATTTAAAGGACGAATGTCTGGGTTTCTTTCTCTTTTTCTGCTTTTGATGATGTTGGATGATGTGAATAAACCTGACTCGTGAGATGAACTCTGCCTCGTCATTTTCACATTATCTACACTGGTGACCCTAAGACATATCATGAGTGAAAGAAATTCCCCCGAGCCAGCCGGGTCAGGAGCTCCCAGCCAAGCGTATGCCGCTACCGTCCAGCTACCGGACTTTTGGCGAGACAACCCGCGCTCCTGGTTCCACTTGGTCGAAGCACAGTTTGCCCTCCGGGGGATAACGGTAGATGACACAAAGTTCTACCATGTGATCGCCAAGCTCGACAACCGCATGGCTCGGCATGTGCAGAGCCTTGTGGAGCAGCCACCAGCCGACGACAAATACGGCGGGTTGAAGGCTGCGCTCATCCAACGCTTCACTCTCTCAGTCCAGGAGAGAGCGGAGAGGCTCCTGGCTCTGAACGACTTGGGAGATGGCACGCCCATTGACCTGATGGAGAACATGCTGAGCTTGAGGGGCTCAGACGGCGACGACTTCATCTTCACCCACATTTTCCTGAGAACCCTACCTTCGGCCACGAGAGCGACCCTGGCCAGTTCGCCATTGTTGGCCCAGCGGGACTTCCGCGCGCTGGCCCAGGAGGCGCACCGGATTGTCAATGCCAGCAAAGAGTGCGCGGCCACCGCGGCAGCGACGGAGTTCGGCGCGACGGCCGGAGATGGCGAGGAGCCAGAGACGGCGGTAGCAGACCCACTGACGACGGCGGCGGCGAGGGCCAAGGATCGCGGAGGAGACACCCTCTGTTTCTACCATCGCCGCTTTGCAGAGAAGGCATGCAAATGTATACCACCGTGCCAGTTCAAGCGCTCGGGAAATGCCAAGTCCGGGGGTCGGTAGCAGCTGCGGCCCTCGGTGAAGAGAACAAGCTGCTCTACTTGACGGATGCACGTTCGGGGAGGAAATTCCTCGTGGACACAGGCTCCCAAGTGAGTTTCATCACGCCTACCTCCGCTGACCGGCTGGCGGGTCCCGGAGGTCACGGGGCGTCAGCAGCGAACAGCTCAGAGATTAAGACTTTTGGTGAGAGGAACCTGCTTCTGTCCCTACACGGCCGTACATTTGAGTGGACTTTTGTCATAGCTGCAGTGAATTTCAGTATGTTGGGAGCTGATTTTCTGTGCTCACATGGTTTGTTGGTTGATCTTGCTAACAGGTGCCTAGTTAATGCACTTTCCTTTTATTCTATTTCCTGTGCAGCCCGAGTGACCCCGCCCACAGCACAAGCCAACGTCGCAACGGCAAGCGGTAAGTTCCACACCCAGTTCCCAGCACTCACGGTTCCCACATTTTCAGCAGCCGTCGCTAAACACGGAGTGGAACATTTTATTACTACCACCGGACCGCCCGTTTTTGCAAAAGCTCAGCGCTTGGATTCAGCTAAACTGACCATAGCGCGAGAGGAGTTCGCCAACCTGGAAAAGTTGGGCCTCATCAGGCGTTCGAAAAGCCCATGGGCTTCCTCGCTTCACATGGTCCCGGAAGCTGATGGCTCGTGGCGACCTTGCGGAGATTTCGGCAGGTTGAACAACGCCACAGCGCACGACCGCTACCCAATCCCGCATATCCAAGATTTTGCCGTTCATTTGGCAGGGGCGCACATTTTTTTCTAAGATAGACTTGGTCCGCGGTTACCATCAAGTCCCAGTGCGCGCTGAGGACATACCCAAAACAGCGGTAATAACTCCGTTTGGCCTATTCGAGTTTTTGCGCATGCCGTTTGGGCTTAAGGGTGCTGCACAGACGTTCCAACGCACGACGGACGTGGTGTTGCGCGATCTCCCCTTCGTATTCGTCTACCTGGACGACATCTTAGTAGCCAGCGCGTCCGAAGACGAACACGAAAACCACCTCACGGCAGTTTTCCGGAGGTTGGGAGAGCACGGGTTAATAATCAACCCAGCGAAGTGTCAGTTTGGGGTGACGCAGATTGATTTTTTGGGGCATCGCGTCTCCCCAGAAGGAGCGGTTCCGCTGCCTGACAAAGTACGCGCGGTAACAAATTTTCCCCAGCCACAAACAGTCAAGGCGTTACAGGAGTTTTTGGGAATGGTGAATTTTTATAACCGTTTCCTCCCCCGCGCAGCGCAGCTCATGCAACCATTGTATGCCGCACTAAAAAAACAAAAACCCACAAATAAGATCGAATGGTCTCCGGAGCGAGAGCGAGCATTCTCTGAGGTCAAAACAGCCCTGGCAAACGCTGCGTTGTTAGCACATCCAGACCCAACGGCCCGCATAGCGCTCACCACTGACGTGTCAGATGTGGCCATAGGGGCGGTCGTGGAGCAGCATGTAGCCGGGGCTTGGCAGCCGCTCGCATTTTTCAGCAGGACTTTGCGCGATAGCGAACGAAAATACAGTGCATTCGACAGGGAGTTGTTAGCTCTCCACTTGGCCATTCGCCACTTCCAGTTCTGGCTGGAGGGACGCCATTTCACCATGTTCGTTGACCACAAGCTGCTGACATTCGCGATGGCCAAGGTTTCAGAACCGTGGTCAGGCTGGCAGCAGAGACAGCTGGCCGCAATCTCAGAGTTTACTACCGATATTCAACATGTGGCGGGTAAACTGAATGTAGTGGCAGACTGTCTGTCGCGCGCCGTGGCGGCCACAGTCCGCATAGGGATAGATTATGCAGCCATGGCCGCGGATCAGGGTAGCGACGCGGATGTGCGCGCGCTCCAATCTGGACCAACAGGATTAAGGCTGGAGAACAGGGTGCTGCAAGATGGTATGCACCCCCTAATCTGTGATGTTTCCACTGGGCGACCGCGTCCTGTGGTACCGGCCGCGTGGCGCCGCCGCGTTTTTGACTCGATTCATTCTCTGGCGCACCCGGGAGTGCGCGCGTCGGTCAAAATGGTGGGAGAGAAATTTGTTTGGCCGAGCCTGCGCAAACAAGTTAGAGAGTGGGCAGCAGCCTGCCTGGCTTGTCAACGAGCCAAGGTACACAGACACACGAGAGCTCCCTTGGAGCCGTTCCACATCCCGTCTAAGAGGTTCGATCATGTTCACGTGGACCTCGTACGCCCTCTACCGCCGTCACAGGGGTGCACACACCTTCTGACAATGGTAGACCGCACCACGCGCTGGCCGGAAGTGGTCCCACTGTCGTCAATCACAGCCGAGGAGGTGGCGTGCGTGTTTTTCACAGCATGGGTATCACGTTTTGGAGTCCCATCGGACATTACGTCCGAGAGAGGTCCTCAATTTGTTTCCGAACTTTGGTCAGCAATGGCCCGCAGCCTGGGGGTAACGATCCACCGCACAACCGCGTACAATCTGCAGGCTAATGGGTTATGCGAACGTTTTCATAGGTCATTGAAAGCAGCTCTCAGAGCGTCGCTTACGGATGCAAATTGGGTAGACAGGCTACCGTGGATTTTATTGGGGTTGCGTTCTGCACCTAAAGAGGATTTAGAAGCCTCCCCGGATGAGCTGGTTTTTGCGCAGCCACTTCGGCTGCCCGGGGAATTTCTCCCAGATAATCCTGCGCCAGAATGCTCCCCGGCTCAGCGGTTGCAGAGTGGCACGGAATCGGGCACACTGCCTGGCCCCGTTCACCACAGTTTTCCGTGCGTTTTTGTGCCTAAGACCTTAAAAAACACGGAGTTTGTTTTTGTCAGACACGATGCCCATCGCCCACCGTTGCAACCACCTTATGATGGATCATTTAGAGTGCTGGAAACAGGGGACAAGCATTTTTTGCTAGATCTGGGGGGCAGGAAAGAAAAGATTGGCATAAACAGGCTCAAAACCCGCCTTCGTGGTGGCAGACGAGGATGTGCTGGTGGCCAGGGCTCCTCGGCGCGGCAGACCCCCTAGGGGACATTCCCCAGAACACCCACAGGGATTGACTAACAGTTCTCACCCTCAGACAGCAGCTCCCCAGCAGGATGGCGCCGCGGAAGTGGTAAAGCCTGCTTACAGCAGATACGGGAGGAGACTGAGGCCCAAGCAGCACGTGGACTGATGTGTAATGGTTTATCATGACATGCAGACTGTTATTCCGTTGTTCCATCTCAGACGTTTGGGGGGGTCATGTGGGACACATATATGTGCACAAATGTATATCACTTCATGCTTCATATGTATATCATTTCATGCTTCATATGTACAGTGGGGCAAAAAAGTATTTAGTCAGCCACCAATTGTGCAAGTTCTCCCACTTAAAAGATGAGAGAGGTCTCCAATTTTCATCATAGGTATACCTCAACTATGAGAGACAAAATGAGAAAAAAAAAATCCAGAAAATCACATTGAAGGATTTTTAATGAATTAATTGGTAAATTCCTCAGTAAAGTAAGTATTTGGTCACCTACAAACAAGCAAGATTTCTGGCTCTCACAGACCTGTAACTTCTTCTTTAAGAGGCTCCTCTGTCCTCCACTCGTTACCTGTATTAATGGCACCTGTTTGAACTCGTTATCAGTATAAAAGACACCTGTCCACAACCTCAGTCAGACTCCAAACTCCACTATGGCCAAGACCAAAGAGCTGTCAAAGGACACCAGAAACAAAATTGTAGACCTGCACCAGGCTGGGAAGACTGAATCTGCAATAGGTAAGCAGCTTGGTGTGAAGAAATCAACTGTGGGAGCAATTATTAGAAAACGGAAGACATACAAGACCAATGATAAACTCCCTCGATCTGGGGCTCCACGCAAGATCTCACCCCGTGGGGTCAAAATTATCATGAGAACGGTGAGCAAAAATCCCAGAACCACATGGGGGGACCTAGTGAATGACCTGCAGAGAGCTGGGACCAAAGTAACAAAGGCTACATCAGAAACACACTACGCCGCCAGGGACTCAAATCCTGCAGTGCCAAACATGTCCCCCTGCTTAAGCCAGTACATGTCCAGGCCCGTCTGAAGTTTGCTACAGAGCATTTGGATGATCCAGAAGAGGATTGGGAGAATGTCATATGGTCAGATGAAACCAAAATAGAACTTTTTGGTAAAAACTCAACTTGTCGTGTTTGGAGGAGAAAGAACACCATACCTACTGTGAAGCATGGGGGTGGAAACATCATACTTTGGGGCTGTTTTTCTGCAAAGGGACCAGGACGACTGATCCATGTAAAGGAAAGAATGAATGGGGCCATGTATCGTGAGATTTTGAGTGAAAACCTCCTTCCACCAGCAAGGGCATTGAAGATGAAATGTGGCTGGGTCTTTCAGCATGACAATGATCCCAAACACACCGCCCGGGCAACGAAGGAGTGGCTTCGTAAGAAGCATTTCAAGGTCCTGGAGTGGCCTAGCCAGTCTCCAGATCTCAACCCCATAGAAAATCTTTGGAGGGAATTGAAAGTCCGTGTTGCCCAGCGACAGCCCCAAAACATCACTGCTCTTGAAGAGATCTGCATGCAGGAATGGGCCAAAATACCAGCAACAGTGTGTGAAAACCTTGTGAAAACTTACAGAAAACGTTTGACCTCTGTCATTGCCAACAAAGGGTATATAACAAAGTATTGAGATGAACTTTTGTTATTGACCAAATACTTGTTTTACCGAGGAATTTACCAATTAATTCATTAAAAATCCTTTAATGTGATTTTCTGGATTTTTTTTCTTATTTTGTCTCTCATAGCTGGGGTATACCTATGATGAAAATTGGAGACCTCTCTCATCTTTAAAGTGGGAGAACTTGCACAATTGGTGGCTGACTAAATACTTTTTTACCCCACTGTATACCACTTTAGGCTTCACATCTTAGATTGAACAAAGGACTGAGTGTCTCTGGAGATAACAGGAGGATGTGAAAGTCTAGTCTTTGGTATGCAGAGAGACGGCCTGGGGGGATTTTCCTGGCCACCAGAGGCTGGGGGTGGAGGTGTTAAGATCTGAAGGAAGATGTATTGTTACTTGGGATTAAATACAATATGACTGTGTGCTTTGAAGTCCTGAGGTATTTAAAGGACAAATGTCTGGGTTTCTTTCTCTTTTTCTGCTTTTGATGATGTTGGATGATGTGAATAAACCTGACTCGTGAGATGAACTCTGCCTCGTCCTTTTCACATTATCTACAGTCTCACAGTACGTTATCTATAGTTTGTCTGCCTACTCTGTAGTTATGGAATTTTTTCTTTCTTCTCCTTGGTATTTACATGGTACTTGTGTTTTTTTTTTTTTTCTTTTTCTGAAGTATACCTGTATTTTGGTTTTCTTGTTTCCTTGACCGGGCAGTATGTTTCTTATATTTTTGATTATTCATTCCATTGTACCAGAGTATTTCTCTGAAGTGTGTCTAGCCACGCCATTTTATGTTCATCCATGTTACCCGTCCCTTGTGGGTTTTTTTTTTTCTTTTCTTCCCTGTGTCATTCTTTGTTTTGGTTTTTTTGGTTCTCTCCCTCCTAGCCTGTTTCCCCCTCCGCCCTCCCTGGGTCGGTCCTGGTAGCCTTCTGGTTGGGGGAGGGGGCTTGGATGTTAAGTTTATGTCTGGAATTTGCCTTGTGAACGGGGGTACTGTGATGGTCTGAGCACCGATTCCATCCGTGCTCGGGTTGTCCAGTATTTTCCCCGTTCTATCTTATTTCGGGTCTTGTCTTATGGCCTCCTCTAGGGCTCTTATTTTGACAGCATCACGGCAGACTTCCAGCTGTCAAAGCCGAGCCGCGCCGTGACAGCTGTATGGTATTTCATTAATTACATTCCCCTTCCCTGATTGGGTTTTGTTTCTCCATTTAAGGAAGCAGCTGAGGCTTACTCCTCGCTGCGACCTACAACACAACTTCGTGCACCTCCGTGTACGCGACTGGAATCCCAATCCCCGGCTCCAGTCTTTCCTGTGATTCATCTTCGCTCATCGTCTTGTGTTTATTGTACAGCGTAGGCTCCGACCTTGCTCCCGTTCATAGTTAATCCTCTGAGTCTGTTATCTTGTGTCATAGTTTGTGTTCGTGTTTTTGCCCCACGTGGCTGTTTATTGTGTCATTTTAGTCTTTTGTTAATAAACAAGCAAACTCACTGGTCGGCCTCTAGCGTTTCAGATGCCCTGCAAGGGGCAGCCATAACAAATAAAGCCTGTTGTGTCACAATCATCTCTCATTATTTGTGTGAACCCCATGAAACGTCACAATACTTTTAAAAAAGGAAACAAACATGTTTACTTGTAAGCTAATTTGATCCCTAAGTCTGAAACCAAGGCTTTAGTCTCAGTCATGGGATTTCTTGGTTTTCACACATCAGAGATATGTCTAAACATGTCCACAAATACAGCCCCAAAGCGCACACACGCATGCACACACACACACACACACACACACACACACACACACACACACACACACACACACACACACACACTCACACACAGAGCAGACAATTAACCCCATAGCTCATTATGTCTGCTTCTTTGGATTGTTTTGGGAAGCTCTGGGGGGAAGGGGTTGGTGCAGGGTGGAGTTTGATGACCCCGGAGAGCCTGACCTGAGGGGAGATTCCAGGAGTTAAGGGAGAGTCAGCCCTGGGCGACTCCTGATTTCTCATTTTTTTGTATGTTTGTCACACTTAAATGTTTCAGATCATCAAACAAATTTAAATACTAGACAAAGATAACACAAGTAAACACAAAATGCAGTTTTTAAATGAAGGTGTTTATGATTAAGGGGGAAAAAAAATCCAAACCTACATGGCCCTGTGTGAAAAAGTGATTGCCCCCTAAACCTAATAACTGGTTGGGCCACCCTTAGCAGCAACAACTACAATCAAGCATTTGCGATAACTGGCAATGAGTCTTTTACAGCGCTGTGGAGGAATTTTGGCCCACTCATCTTTGCAGAATTGTTGTAATTCAGCCACATTGGAGGGATTTCGTGCATAAACCACCTTTTTAAGGTCATGCCATAGCATTTCAGTCAGATTCAGATCAGGACTTTGACTAGGGCACTCTAAAGTCTTCATTTTGTTTTTCTTAAGCCATTCATAGGTGGACTTGCTGGTGTTCAGGTTCAGGTTACTTTATTTGTACCCGTAGGTAGATTTGTTTTGCAGCCTGGTGACATCCATATTTACAAGCCACAATTACATTCAACATGGTGTGTTTTGGATCATTGTCCTGCTGCAGAACCCAAGTGCGCTTCAGCTTGAAGTCACGAACAGATGGCCGGACATTCTCCTTCAGGATTTTTTGGTAGACTGCAGAATTCATGGTTCCATTTACCACAGCAAGTCTTCCAGGTCCTGAAGCAGTAAAACAGCCCCAGACCATCACACTACTACCGCCATATTTTACTGTTGGTATGATGTTCCTTTTCTGAAATGATGTGTTACTTTTGCGGCAGATGTAATGGGAGACACACCTTCCAAAAAGTTCAACTTTTGTCTTGTCAGTCCATAGAGTATTTTTCCAAAAGTCTTGGGGATCATCAAGATGTTTTCTGGCAAAACTGAGACAAGCCTTTATGCTCTTTTTGCTCAGCAGTGGTTTTCGTCTTGGAACTTTGACAGGCAATTTTTGCCCAGTCTCTTTCTTATGGTGGAGTCGTGAACACTGACCTTAACTGAGGTAAGTGAGGCCTGCAGTTCTTTGGATGTTGTTGTGGGGTCTTTTGTCACCTCTTGGATGAGTCATCGTTGTGCTCTTGGGGAAATTTTGGTCGGCCGGCCACTCCTGGGAAGGTTCACCATTGTTCCATGTTTTCACCATTTGTGGATAATGGCTTTCACTGTTGTTCGCTGGAGTTCCAAAGCTTTAGAAATGGCTTTGCAACCTTTTCCAGACTGATAGATCTTAATTACTTTGTTTCTCATTTGTTCCCCAATTTCTTTGGATAGCAGCATGATGTCTAGCTTTTGAGGATCTTTTGATCTACTTCACTTTGTCAGGCAGGTCCTATTTAAGTGATTTCTTGGTTGAGAACAGGTGTGGCAGTAATCAGGCCTGGGTGTGGCTAGAGAAATTGAACTCAGCTTTCCAAAGATGTGATAAACCACAGTTATGTTTTAACTGGGGGGGGGGAATCACTTTTTCACACAGGGCCATGTAGGTTTGGATTCCCCCCCCCCTTAATCATAAACACCTTCATTTAAAAACTGCATTTTGTGTTTGTGTTATTTTTGTCTAACACTTAAATTTGTTTGATGATCTGAAACATTTAAGTGTGACAAACATACAAAAAAAAGAGAAATCGGGGGGCAAACACTTTTTTACACAACTGTATAAGGCACATTTACATTTAAAAAGGTTGTAAATTTAGTTTAAGTAAAATTTAGCATGCAATAGTCAAATTTGATCATATTAAATATAATTTTCCAACCACAAAATTGTGGCTCGTGAAAAGGCTGAGTGGCTAGTAACTTTGGAAAATCACTAGCCACAGTGGCTGGTGAGCAAAAAAGTTAATGTCAAGCCCTGCTCCTGTCACTAAGCAAAAACCAGTGTTTTCATTGAAAACAGCTAATGCTCATTTTTCTTTGTTTTTAGTTGTTAGATAATATACAACAGCAACTGCTGAGCTCACTCTGCATGGCAATCAGTGAGTGCTTGACTGAGTCTTCAGCTCTGACATCTGATAGGCTGCCATAATCATGTGACACAGCAGATCACCTCTAAAATATGCCCTGGCTGGTTTTTCACCGGTTTTCACACATAAATTTATTTCCTAAAGCTTTCAGAAGTGAAAACAAATTGCATGTTTTGTAATGACAAGGTGGTATCGCGATATTTTAAAAAGTATCAACTCCAAAATATCGACCAGCTGGTATCGCAGTATCAATACTAGAGTATCGATATGCCCATCCCTAGGGGACATTGACTCACAGGGAGGGCAAGTTAAATCTTGCTTGGTTCTACTGGTTTTCTTCTCCCATGTTAAGATCCTAAAGGGAAAAACACACTGGTCATCACCAGTCAATTGCACAAGCCTTACCAAGACACCATGCTTTTGAATTGATAATGTGATTAGATGGAACTCGAAAGTGCTCCTTGTAAATTATACAGAAACTCAATTTTGTCTCTGCAGCCTGTTGTTAATAAGTTACAGTAAGCAAATATGGTTTCTGTTTAGAGGTAGATGCCAGCATTATATGATTTAGGCAATATTTTATTCAGCGATATTGTGATGGAACAAAAGAAAACAATGGCTGTCTGCATCCCTGAAGTAAACAGCCAGTCACAGGATTTCCCTCCAAAAACTTTTGCCTTTTATAGAAGCCACCTAACAGCTGGCCCCTTTCCAGCCCTCACATATCAATCCGCGGCAGCGTGGGCGTTTGTGGAAGTGGGGGTGTTTTAGCCAGTCAGCTGTTAACCCCCCAGAGTGTAAAGGAGAGCTGTACTAGCACAAGTTTCAAACATACTCTTTGATTTCAGCTTAGGCATTTCTGGGATCAGCTTGTTGGCAAAGAAACTGAGAATATGAAGCTTTTTTCACTCAGTTTGATGAAGAAAGTATATTATATGAAGTTGCTAAATGTGTGCTCATGCTGATTTTGATGTTTCCCTCAAAATGTTCTGTAATAAAATATTTATTATGCATTTCATACTCCCAGTTTTTCAGCTTTGTAGTTAACCACAAGACATGAATAAAAGCGAGGGATTCTTCCCTTAGGCTATAAAGCTGATGAGTTGTTCCACCCCTTCCTTTTGTTGGGAAGTTTAATCGTGACTGCAGAGGAGCGTGAATGACCTTAGACCACTTGGGGATCTCTGGTCTTTCTCTTGCATGCCATTAGGATAAACCTCATTTTACGCTTAACCCAAAGAGTCAGCATTTGCAACCAGCGGTTCAGGATTACACATTAAGATTTAAAGGGGTCACTGACTGAATTTTTTTTTTGGTAGGTTTCAACCTTCTGAAATGTGTCTATTAATCATGTGATTATTGAAAAATATCAAAACACTTACTTCTCTTAAAAAAAAAAAAACACACACAGCCTTTATTTCATTTTCCTCTCCGAGAAGACATTTTAACTCTTCTTGGTGTTTTCCTGTACAACAAGAAGTGGGAAATGTCACTAAAAGGTTACTAGCCCTGATACCTGCCGGCTGCTCTGTTATTGGCCAACCTAGCTATCTGTCATGTAGATGGGTGGAGAGTCAAAAGCACTAGCTTAAGAGCTAACAGTGGTACTAGGAAGCTCACTTATCAAACATGGTTTATATTAATATTTTGTTTACATCATCTTAATAGACATCCCTGCTCTCACCTGGTTCACTAATCCACAATCAATAATATAAGGCTTTCGATACTGTAAACCACAGTTTGCTTTTATCCAAAATGGTATCTTTTAACTTCTCCCCAAATACATTAGAATGGTTTGCATCTTATCTCCAGAATAGAGAACAGTGTGTAAAAGTTCACCAGGATAAATCCTCATTTTTAAACAACCGCATGGGTATCCCACAAGGGTCCATTCTTGGTCCTTTACTTTTCAGCATTTTTATTAATGACTTGCCGTTACACTGCTCAGCTGCAACATGCCAACTTTATGCAGATGATGCAGTTATTTACACAGCTGCCAAGACTCCAGCACAGGCTGCAGATGTACTGTCTACAAGTATGGTTGATGTCCAAGAGTGGCTCCTCAAGAACCATCTATTGCTGAACCTTCAGAAAACAGTCTCAATGTGCTTTTCAATCAAAAAATGTAACCTGCAACATTTTAAAGTTAATATACATGATCATGACATCAGTTTAGCTACAGAATTCAAATACCTTGGCATTGTACTAGATCCTCAACTCAAATTTAATCTTCATATAAAGAAAATTTCAAAAACAGTAAAAAAAAATCTGAACTGCTTTAAATTAATTAGATATTACATACCTTATGAAGCAGCTGCACTGTATATGCATTCTATGGTTTTTTCTCATATATCATACTGTTTGACAGTCTGGGCTCAAGCAGCCCCTTCCACAATAAGACATATAGGTTCATTATATAATCAAACCCTAAAAATCTTGGACAAAAAGCCCATTAGGTGGCATCACTGTAATGTTTTAAAAAAATACAACCTATTGAGTTTTGAGAGCTTCATTGACCTCTGTCTTCTGAAATTAACGTTCAAATGTTTCCATAAATCAGCACCCGAGCCACTTGCTGGTTTCGTCCAAAGACAGGACAGCAGCAGAGCCACCAGGAGTTCTGTTAACAATAACTGTAAAATATTCCACCGCAGAACCACATTTGGACAAACAGCTTTCTCTATAAAGGGCAGTCACATCTGGAACACAATGCCAAATGAAATTAAAATAATAACGGACTTTAAAACATTCACTAAAAATGTTAAAAACTGGCTGAAAAATAAACAAGAATGTACTCATGTATGAATTATTTGTCTGCAAAGTGTGAGTGAATGAAGGGAAGGAATAAATGTGTTTGTTTATAGTGAGTGAGGGAGGGAGGAAGGCCTGAAATAGGCAAATGTGAGTTATGTTATATGTGTTAAATGTGAGTCAGGCTGTTATATTTGTGTATTTATAATATTTATGTTAAAGGTGAGTCAGGCTGTTATATTTGTGTATTTATAATATTTATAATATTTATAATTGTGTATTTATAATTTTTCTGCATTGATGTATGTGGTTATTGTGTATATTTTTATCTTGATTCTTTTTTCTAAAGCCCATCCAGGGACAAGAGTTGCAAATTAGCTAATAGCTATACACTCTATGTGCAACACATCAGATTGATTGTCTTTGATTAATTGTCTATGTTTATTGCACTGTCCCTGTCAAATAAACTAATCTACTACTACTATATCTCATGAGTCGCATCATTCTGGCTTAGTTGTTACATTTTTGCTGTGACGCTGCATCTGTCATATATTGTGATTGATATGTGTTTGTTGACCCCTACTGACCGGGTATAGTCATACTATTAACAGGAGTAAGTCACGACACTGTCATATGTGTATTGAGGAATAAGCCAGAGAAGCCACGCTGCACTGAAGCTCTGTCTCCATCTGATTATTGTTGATCCTTAGTATAAGGTGAAGTAATAAGTAATAAGTAATAAATTGAACCCAGCCACAGGGGGTGCACAAGCCAGTGTACTCCTAGTGCCGGCCCCAAGCCCGAATAAATGGGGAGGGTTGTGTCAGGAAGGGCATCTGATGTAAAACTTTTGCCAAACCAAACATGCAGATCATGATGAATGAGACTTTCATACCGGATCGGTTGAGGCCCGGGTTAACAACGACCACCACCAGTGCAATTAACCGACAGGGTGTTGGTGGAAATTGGGCTACTGTTGGTCGAAGATCAAGGAGGAGGAGAGGGGGAAGGCGTGTTAGGAGGGAGAGAGAGAAAAGGAAAGGAAGAAATGTGGAGGTGAGAGTAGGGATATTAAATGTAGAGACTATGACTGGTAAAAGGTTCCAAGGTTGTCATAGCCAGGAGCGGCACTGGGGTTAAGCTCCCAGTGCTCATAAAATGCTCCTTACAGCGTGCGTCTCGAAAAGCCTCTGACAACTAAGTCCAGCTCCTAGCCTGCCCGTGTGGTTTAGTCTCTAAGCCCGGCGGAACTGTTTTTACTAATAGGAGAAGGGGCGAGGGCGGATCTCTGGCGCCTTAAAACCAGATGCTTCGGGTAGCTGGTGGCTCGTCAACCTGGGAAGGTAACCCATCTAGGGGAAGGTAAACCCTGATTTCAAACCTCTGCTGCCTTGCGGCACACCCGGTCACGGGAAAGGCTTCGGAAGTCAACCCTGAGGAAAAATCCGGAGTCGGAGCCCCTAAGGCAGTTCTCTGTTGTGCTCAACATCGTTCTGGCAGCTCCTGCGACGGCGCTGGTGCCAAACTGTAGCAGCCCTGCTGTTCCTTTGGATTCATCAGTGACGTGGAGAGGGGGGACATGCTGCATGGGTAACATCTTGTCCTCCATATCTTCCTGCTCAGGCTTGAATCCTACCAACGCCCAACGCTGGAAGGTAGAACACTGGTGCGCATCGGCCTGTTCAGCTACAGGCGGTGCTGTTCCAGCAGAGTAGACATTTAGGATTCTCTTCCATGGTCATCATAGACCGACGGAGGCCAACGGAATGACTGGTAAAGGCAGAGAGTGGGCTGATATGATGGAGAGACGAAAGGTAGATATACTGTGTGTTCAAGAAACCAGATGGAAGGGAAGCAAGGCTAGGAGCATTGGAAGTGGATTTAAACTGTTCTACCATGGTGTAGCTAGGAAGAGAAATGGAATAGGAGTAATCTTGAAGGAAGAGTGTGTGAAGAGTGTTCAGGAGGTAAAAAGGGAGTCAGACAGAATCATGAGTTTGAAGCTAGAAGTCAAAGGTGTGGTGCTGAATGTTATCAGTGCGTATGCCCCACAAGTTGGATGTCAGGTAGAAGAGAAAGAGGAATTCTGGAGTAAGTTGGATGAAGTGGTAGAGAGTGTTCCCGGGGGAAGAGAGTGGTGATTGGAATGGATTTTAATGGACATGTGGGTGAAGGGAACAGAGGTGATGAGAAGGTCCTGGGTAGGTACGGTCTTAAGGAGAGATATGTGGAAGGACAGATGGTTGTGGATTTTGCTAAAAGGATGGAAATGGCTGTGGTGAACACATACTTCAAGAAGAAAAAGGAACATAGGGTGACTTACAAGCGTGGAGGAAGGTGCACACAGGTGGACTACATGGTATGCAGAAGGAGAAATCTGAAAGAGATAGGAGACTGCAAGGTGGTAGCAGGGGAGAATGTAGCTAGACAGCATCAGATGGTAGTCTGTAGGATGATTTTGCAAAGCAAGAAGAGGAAAACAGTGAAGGCAGAGCCAAAGATTAAGTGGATGAAGTTAGAGAAGGAAGAAAGTCGCATAGAGTTCAGGAAAGAGTTGATACAGGCACTGGGTGGTAGGAAAGAATTACCAGATGACTGGGAAAGTACAGCAAAAGTATTGAGGGAAACGGGTAGAAAGGTATGTGGTGTATCCAGTGGACAGAGAAAGGAAGGCAAGGAGACTTGGTGGTGGAATGAGGAGGTATAAGAAAGAATCCAAAGGAAGAGGTCAGCAAAGAAAAAGTGGGATAGTCAGGGAGATGAACAAAGTAGACAGGAATATTTGGAATCTAGGCACATGGCAAAGAGAGAGGTGGCAAAGGCAAAAGGTAAGGCATATGGTGAGCTGTATGAGAGAATGGACACTAAGGAAGGAGAAAAGGGGATGTATCAAATGGCTAGACAGAGAGATCGAGCTGGAAAGGATGTACAGCAGGTAAGGTTGATTAAGGACAGAAATGGTAATGTACTAACAAATGACGAGTGTCACGATACTGAGCAAGGGTGGGGAACCATGCTATGGTGCCTAGTGCAGTTTAAGCTATTTTCTGTATTTCTTCATCTCGGTCTATTTTGTATTTAAATTGGTTTGTTTGGATTATGAATTCTGAGTTGTCATTTGTCTCTCTTTATTTTTGAATTACCCTGTATGTATTCTTAGTTTGGTCATTTTAGTCTTATCTTATTATGGGTTTTGGATCGTCTGGCTTTTACATTATATTTCCCCGTGTTTATATTTGAATTACTCTCACCTTTGCTTTCGGTTCTCCTTTTATAGTATTTTGATATTAGTATTCCAGTTTTTGTATCTCTTGGTTCTGTATTTTCTCTTGTCTTCACCTTGGTTGATTATAATCATTCTCTGTTCCTTATCTTGGTTTTCATTCAGCTGGTTGTGCTTTTTACTTTGACAGCATGTATTGCTTATGTCCTTTCTCAGCTCAGTTCGCGGGTCATCACAGCTGTCATCTGTTTATCCTCGCCCTTGCACCCACACCGGTAACTACTTGACCATTTTAGTTCATGCCCTATTTAAGTTCTGCGGCAACACAGTCTGTTGCTGCACCGTCATTCCTCTTACAGGTTTCTCCCATCCTTCTCATCACACGTGAGTAATTATTTACCTGTCTGTACTCCTGTGTGTGTTCCACACTTCCCATCGTTATTCCTGGCATTCCATTGCCTCAGCCTCCATGCTGTTTTCCGTTAGCCTGCCTTTTATGTAAGTGTAGTGCCTTTGTGTTTTTGTATTTTGTGTTTTTCTCATAATTAAATTTGCAAGCTCACATCCTGCGTGTGGTGTCCTCAATCCAGGCCTGAAAGGGCAATTTATGACAGTACGGTGCAGCCAGTGATAGACGCCAGCGGCTGTGAGTGTTGCTTTTTTCTCTCTCTTTTTTCCCCCTCCCATACTTTGCTGCAGTCTGTTCTTTATTGGTGTATGACAGCCCGCATGGACTACAGTGTTTTCGGGCTAGACGAGGTAGAGAGTTGGGCAGCTGAACTGGTGGAAGACATAATCTCGGACGCTCATTCCTCCCACACTCCTGAGGAGGCTCTGCAATGTTGGAATGGCACGGCACAGGTGATTGAGGCATACCCCAGTCTGTGGAGCTATCCAGAACTGGCAGTTCTCCTCTCCTCAGTTTTCCACGCTCAACACCGGCTCCGTGGGCTGAGGGAACCCTCTTCCCCATCCGAACCTGTGCCGACAAAAAAGCATCCCTGGGGACGGAAGCCTTGAGCCCGGCAACGTCATCCAGCTGCAGCCTCGTCTCCTCCTCCTGAACGGTGGCCTGCCGCCTGCCGTATTGGGTACACAGCCCTCGTACTCTCTGATGGTCCCAGCGTGGAGGCGCTGGAAGAGCACCAGCAGGTTTTGGCTGCAGAGAAAGGAGCTCATTTTGGGTTACAAGCCATGGCTCCTTCCTGCGTTTTTTCTGCAGCTGGAGGGAGCTTCACCAGGCAGAGTGGAGTCTCTGCCAATGACAGAGCATCCCCTGACTCCGGTGTTCTGCCCATCTTACCAGACAACCTTTGCAGCTTCTGAAGAGATGTTGTCTGGATCCACAGCAGCCACCACCAAGCCCCAGGAATTAAGGCAAGTACCTCTTCATTTATCAACACCTAATAATGAATTATCTTGTGGCGTAACCCCCACAACAGACTGGGACAGACACAACGCTCGGCTAGAGCAAATAACAGAACAGGGAAATGTGTGTATTAATGTCTACAGGCAGCCCCGCTCCTTCTGGCTTTTACCGGCTCAGTACTGTGATGTTAATGCGCCATTCATGCATTGTGTTCATGCTTCCTGTCCTTACTGTGTCTCTCAAATGCAAATGCTCATACCTACTGCTGTGAATGCCTTTCATGCATTGTCTGTAACTGGGTATAAATACCGCACGTATTCTGTAACTCACTCTCTCTTTGCCACTGCTCATCTGACTACTGCTGCTGAGAGCCTGAGGACACACACCAGCCTGCCTGCACAAGGGCTGGGGTGGAGTTTCTATGATGGCGGTATGATTTAATAAACCTACTTAAAACCTCACTTCGCTGCCTTATTTCATGCCGCCATATTGGTGACCCCGAAGACGCACACGCTTTGTGCGACGCAACCTTCTGGTCTGGACAGTTACGCTGGTGACCCCGAGAATGCAACCTTCTGGTCTGGACAGCTACACTGGTGACCCATCCTTCATGGTGAGATCTGCACGTCTGAGATCTGCACACTCACGCTGGGACCGGTCGCGCTCACAGCTTCTGACACACGATTCTGTGTCTCCACACGAGAGCGCATGCACCTCTTCCCCTCTCCACAATGGTGACCTCCATGGCCGATGGAGAATGCAGCGCGTGGACCTGAACGCACCATGGCCGAGCGAGTGACAAAGATTGTCTCCTCACTCTCACCGCTCCAACACATCTACACAAGCTCGAGGGACAAAGATCGTCTACTCACTTTCACCACTCCAACACAATGAACAGGGATGATTAAGCACCCTGACCCTGGTTCTCCTCCCCAGCTGGCCCACCCACGCACAGAGCCCCGGCACACGCACCGGGAGTTACGAAGACGGCGCACCACGCACGGGACGCATACGGCTCTACAGACCCCCATCCTCCTTCGCCGCTGCACACAGGCCCTTCAGGGTTGCCCGTACACCTGAGGCACACATGCAGCATGCTCGAAGGATTTGCTAATAGTCTCAGCCATGGCACACATAGGGAATTCGGCAGTCTGCGGTTCCCGAGGGCTTTAAGGTTGTGCCCGCACCTAAAGTCAACACGCCAAGTCCCTTTGCTTTTGTTTTTTTTCTTACAGCCACCCCTGTCTTTCTTCACGGCCACTATTAATCCTTGCAAGACTTAATCGCGAGAGGAGCCAGTGACTTATTTTTCTTCTTGTGGATCTCCGCACGTTCAACGGGACAGCCCCTCAACATCGCGGACCAACAAGCAATTTTTGCGCGGCTCAGACAATTTCACCATCCCTGGCCGGCATTTACTGCCCCCCACCCCCCTCCACCTTCCCCTGCACAGAGCTTTCCCTGCTCGCTGCCAAAGCTGGACTATCGAGGCCTCGGCCGCCTGCCGAGCCCTCTGGGGAGGAGCGTGTGGCGTAACCCCCACAACAGACTGGGACAGACACAACGCTCGGCTAGAGCAAATAACAGAACAGGGAAATGTGTGTATTAATGTCTACAGGCAGCCCCGCTCCTTCTGGCTTTTTCCGGCTCAGTACTGTGATGTTAATGCGCCATTCATGCATTGTGTTCATGCTTCCTGTCCTTACTGTGTCTCTCAAATGCAAATGCCCATACCTACTGCTGTGAATGCCTTTCATGCATTGTCTGTAACTGGGTATAAATACCGCACGTATTCTGTAACTCATTCTCTCTTTGCCACTGCTCATCTGACTACTGCTGCTGAGAGCCTGAGGACACACACCAGCCCACCTACAAGGGCTGGGGTGGAGTTCCTATGATGGCGGTATGATTTAATAAACCTACTTAAAACCCTCACGTCGCCTTTATTTTATCATCCGCCATAATCTTGCCTTATTCCTGGTGGTGAAGCTCAGCAGCAGCGCCCCAATTTGGCTGAGCTTTCACCATCTGCTGCTGTTATTTTATCCTTACCTGCTACTCCCATGTTCTTCTCCAATTCCCCTGAGTGTCTGCTGGTTGTGAGAGGGAGCCGCCCACAATGGAGAGGCCTGTGGTCCTGGAGAGGTCCATTCCAGCCCCGCAGCCACATCCTGGATAGGAGGAAACCGCTCCCTGTGGTTGAAAGCCTGAGCCAACAGGAGAGTGTCCCCTGGCTTCAGCAGCACAGGACGCAGCACCACCAGTGAGACGATCATCACCACCAGCTGCCACGCTGGGAGATCCCCCAGCGTCATCCACCATCACGCCTGCTGCCAGGGTTGCTGCAGCAAAGTTGCTGGAGTCCTGGACGGTGGTGGAGCTCAAGTCCAGGCAAGTACTCTGTTCTGTCATTACATCTGCAGTTCTAGAGAATTCTTGTCTGGCTCATAGTGGGGAGAGTCAGCTGCAGATGTCCTCTGCTCCTGAGCTCTCCTCAGCGGGCTTCACTGCTGCCGGTAATTTTCCGGTGTTTTCTTCTTCTTCCCCATTCGAGGTGGCAGTGTTGGGGTTTGAACATCAGACAGAGAGAGCCGAGACATCCCAGCCTGGATCGCCGGAGTCCTGGATGGCGGTGGAGCTCGAGCTAAGGCAAGCCCTCTTTTTTTGTTTTTACATTATCTATTTTAGAGAGGTCTTCTTTAGTTCTTGGTGAGGAGAGCCAGTTGCAGCTGCCAGCTGCTGTTGAGCTTTCCTCGCCAGGCTCCACTGCTGCTGGTGACTCTGACCCGGTTTTTGTCCTTTTGTCTGAGCCATCTCCGCCTGAGGTCATCACGGGTCCTCCATCTCCATCTGAGGTATTACGGGTTCTCTGTCTCCACCTGAGGTCATCACAGGTCCTCCGTCTCTGCCTGAGGTCACCGTTGGTCCTCTCCCTTCGCTCAAGATTGCCATGGGTCCTCCTCCATCTTTGCCCAAGGTCACCGTGGGTCCTCCGCCATCTTCGCCTGAGGTCGCCATGGGTTCTTTTCCGTCTTTGCCCAAGGTCAGCGTGGGTCCTCCTCCGTCTTTGCCCAAGGTCACCGTGGGTCCTCCTCCATCTTTGCCTGAGGTTGCCATGGGTTCTCCTCCGTCTTCGCCCGAGGCTGCCGTGGGCCCTCATTCGTCTTCGCCTGAGGTTGCTGAGGGTCACCTGTCTTTGCCCGAGGTTGCCGAGGGTCCCCTGCCTTTGCCTGAGGACCCCGCTGAGTGATTATTCCCATCATCTGGTCCTCTTGATGGTCAGCTACCCTGGTCAGCAATCCTTTTTGCCTGCCTTCTCTGCTGGTCACTCATCTCTGGTACCTAGTTTCCTCGCTGGTTAGTCGCCGCTTTGTCTGGGTCCCCTGCTAATCAGCCATCTTTGTCACCTGACTTCCACGTCGCTGTCCCTGTGGTCTAGAGGGGGCATGTGTAACAGCTACCGTCTCCAGATGGGGACAGGTTGTGCTCCACTGCCTGTGGGCTCTGGAATGCTGGGAGACTGCCCAACAAATCATTTTGTGTAGTTTGTTGGTGTTGGGAAGCCGGGAGGCCACCCGATGGACTACACCATCTGCTTAGGTGGGCTAGGGACTCTGGTAGGCCACCAGACTTGTTTCAGCTCATTGCCTGGTTGTCTCTGGACTCAAGCAGACCACCTGAACTGCCTTATTTCTTCGCCTGGTAGGCCTAGGGTCTCTATAGTCGCCTGTTCTGTTCCGTTTGTGGGTCTTGAGCGTGTTTTTTGTTTCTTTCCCTCCAAGCCTGGGTTTCCCCTCCTCCCTCCCGGGGTAGGTTATTTTTCTTATTCTTGTTGGGGGGGGGGGGGGGGTTTCTGTGTGGGTGGGTCCCTTCTCTTTTTTGATGTTACGTTGGGGTGTCTGAGGTCCACCCCTTGAGGGAGGGGCTCTGTCACAGTATTGAGCATGGGTGGGGAACTGTGCTCAGCTGCCTAGTGTATTTAAGCTATTTTCTGTATTACTTCATCTCGGTCTATTTTCTATTTGAGTTGGTTTGTTTGGATTATGAATTCTGAGTTGCCATTTGTCTCTGTTTTTGAATTATCCTGTATTCTTAGTTTGGTCATTTTAGTCTTGTTCATTATTATTATTATGGGTTTTGGATCGTCTGGCTTTTACATTATATTTCCCTGTGTTTATATTTGAGTTACTCTCACCTTTGCTTTCGGTTCTCCTTTTATATATTGATATTAGTATTCCAGTTTTTGTATCTCTTGGTTCTGTATTTTCTCTTGTCTTCATCTTGGTTGATTATAATCATTCTCTGTTCCTAATCTTGGTTTTCATTCAGCCCAGTTGTGCTTTTCACTTTGACAGCGTGTATTGCTTACGTCCTTTCTCAGCTCAGTTCGCAGGTCACCACAGCTGTCATCTGTTTATCTGATTATCCTCGCCCTTGCACCCACACCGGTAACTACTTGACCATTTTAGTTCATGTCCTATTTAAGCTCTGCGGCAACCCAGTCCGTTGCTGCACCGTCATTCCTCTCACGGGTTTCTCCCATCCTTCTCATCAGATGTGAGTAATTGTTTACCTATCTGTACTCCTGTGTGTGTTCCACACTTCCCATTGTTATTCCTGGCATTCCATGGCCTCAGCCTCCATGCTGTTTTCCATTAGCCTGCCTTTTATGTAAGTGTAGTGCCTTTGTGTTTTTGTATTTTGTTTTTCTTATAATTAAATTTGCAAACTCACATCCTGCGTGTGGTGTCCTCAATCTAGCCCTGAAAGGGCAATTTATGACAATGAGAATCTGTTGAGAAGGTGGAAGGAGTACTTTGAAGAGCTGATGAATAAAGAAAATGAGAGAGAGAGGAGGATGGATAAAGGAAAGATAGTGAGCAAGGAAGTCCCGAGGATTAGCAAGGCGGAAGTGAGGGCAGCTTTAAAGAGGATGAAGAATGGAAAGGCGGTTGGTCCAGATGACGTACCTGTGGAGGTATGGAGATGTTTAGGAGAGATGGCAGTGGACTTTTTAGCCAGATTGTTTAACACAGTCTTGAGAGGATGCCTGAGGAGTGGAGAAGAAGTGTTTTGGTACCAATTTTCAAGAACAAAGGTGATGCTCAGAGCTGTAGTAACTACAGAAGCATAAAGTTGATCAGCCACACTATGAAGCTATGGGAAAGAGCTATTGAAGCCAGGTTAAGAGGAGAGTTGACAATCAGTGAGCAGCAGTACGTTTTCATGCCAAGAAAGAGTACTAAAGATGCAATGTTTGCTCTAAGAGTGCTGATGGAGAAGTATAGAGAAGATCAGAACGAGATGCACTGTGTCTTTGTGGATCTAGAGAAAGCATATGAAAGTGTCACAAACCCCCGTGCGCCATAACACAGCGCACAAGGGAGAGAATGAAAAAACCCAATCACAAGAGTAGAGAGTGTCATGTTTATTGAAGTTCACCACAAAGTAAACAGTTCAGTTCAACCACAAAAATACAGAGAGATGTAATGATGGAAGTAGGGCCACCAAACACACAAGGCGTCTGCCGAATGCTCTACAGCCTGGTGAATACGGAGCCTAGTGCTGCAGGGCTTCGTTACACTCGAAATAGGAAAGGCGAGCAGCCTAGTGCTGCAGGGCTGCTAGCACAAGAGAAAAGGCAAAAAGACACTTACAGGTTTGGAGCTAATCTGGGGCGAAATCATGCAGTCTGGTGGATGAAGCGGAGAGCAGGGCAAGCCGAACCACCAAGGGAAATAATCCGAGTGAAGTGACGGGCTGGTGAACAACAAAGGGAGTGGACAATATATGGGGAGAACTAGCTGCTGTGTATAGAGGCAAATGCCCCGACAATCTCTTTCCTCTGGAGCGGCAAACAAATACTCCTGAAGCTAACGAGGAAAGAGATTGCTGGTGTGAGAATGCGTGGGCAGTACTGATTGGCACCCGGTGTGTGAGAGAACGTGTAAATGAAAGTGAATGGAGCGTGTGCATGTGTGTGTGTGCGTGTGTATGTGTGTGAACACCAGTGACAGTGAAGCTGATGGCACTTGACAGGAGGAGGGGGAGTGCCAGAGCTGTCAGGAGGAAACTAGAGCAATTCACAACAATAAGTCAGAACCGGGTTTGGCCTCCAAACCCAGATTCATGACATGAAAGGGTGCCAAGAGTGGAAGTGTGGTAGTGTATGAGAAAGCCAGGTGTGGCAGAGAAGTATGTGAGGGTGTTGCAGGACATGTATGAGGACAGTGAGACGGTGGTGAAGTGCACTGTAGCAGTGACGGTGTGGGCGACACACATTGTGGGCTCACTTTTCCACAGAGACATGACTGCATGTGTATTGAGGGTGTCACGTCTGCAAGGACAAAGAACTCGGATCTGCAGAAGATAACAAGGAGGTGTGAGATTTGTCTCTTTGTCCCACAGAAGATGCCCCGGAGAGATTTCCGGTTCATCAGGAAATGAGAGACAATGGTGAAGATTCAAAGGGATGCTTTGTGACTGTATGTTTACTGAAAACACCATGTGACTTGAATTCTGATGCTGGAAACATATAAAAGGGTGATGAGATATGATTCTTCCTCTTTCCTGCTTTGAGAATGCTAGACGATGTGTTCTGTCAATAAAGCTGGTTTATGAACTAAACTCAGCCTCATCATTCGAGCACATCTTCTACACTGGTGACCTACGACGAGAAATGAACAGACAGAATTCTCCCGAGCGGGGCTCGGCGGAAGCCAGCCTGATGGCCGCCGCCACGATCCAGCTGCCCGATTTCTGGCAGCACAGCCCGCGCTCATAGTTTAGCGCAGTCGAGGCGCAGTTCAACCTCCGGAGAATCTTCAACGACGACACAAAATTCTACCATGTGGTAGCGAAGCTGGACAGCGACACGGTCCAGAGAGTGGAGGATTTGGTTAATCATCCACCAGACAGCGACAAGTACAGCGCATTGAAGGACACGCTAATCAGCCACTTCACCCCTTCAGTCCAACAACGAGCAGAGGGGCTCCTGACATTGACGGAGTCAGGGAACGATAGACCTGCGGACCTGATGGTGAAGATGCTGAGGCTCAAAGACTCTGAGGATGGCGAATTCATTTTCGCCCACCTTTTCCTTCGGACCCTGCCGCCAGCAGTGAGAGTGGCCCTGGCAGAGTCGCCCCGGTTGGCCAGGCGAGACTACCATGGTTTGAGCAAAGAGGCGCAGCGGCTGGTCGACGCTCACAAGTGGAACGGCGTCCTGAGACAGCGCAGGTCCAGCGGCCACGGTGCCAGACGCACCAACGACGGCGGCGATGGGGGCCAGACGACGTGGAGCGGAGGACGGCCCGTGTTTCTACCACCGCCGTTTTGCAGACAGAGCGCACAGGTGCGTCCCACCGTGCAACTTCAAGCGCCAGGGAAACGCCAAGACCAAGGGCCGGTAGCAGCTGCGACCCTCGGCAACGAGAACAAGCTGCTTTACCTGACAGATGCACGCTCGGGGAAACAGTTCCTCGTGGACATGGGCTCTCAGCTGAGTTTCGTCACACCCACCTACGCGGAACGGCTGATGCCGTCTAAAGCTCCCTGGGTGTCAGTGTCAGCAGCAAACGGCTCCGCGATTAAAACGTTTGGTGAGAGGACCATGCTTCTGTCCTTACAGGGCCGTTCATTTGAGTGGACATTTATTGTAGCAGCAGTCAGTTTCAATATGTTAGGGGCTGATTTTTTTGTGCTCACATGGTTTATTGGTTGACCTTGCTAATAGACGTCTGATTAATGCACTGTCCTTTCATTCTATTCCCTGCACAGCTCGGGTGGCCCAGCCGACTGCACATGCCAGCGTCTCAGCTGCGGGTGGTAAGTTTCACACATTGCTTACTCAGTTCCCAGCACTCACAGTCCCCACGTTTTCGGCGACGGTGGCTAAACATGGGGTGGAGCATTTCATAACAACCACCGGCCCTCCCGTTTTTGCAAAAGCTCGGCGCTTGGACCCAGCTAAACTGGCCATCGCGCGCGAGGAGTTCACTAATCTGGAAAAACTGGGCATTGTTAGACGCTCCAAGAGCTCTTGGGCTTCGCCGTTACACATGGTCCCAAAGGCTGACAGCTCGTGGCGACCTTGCGGCGATTTCCGCAGGTTAAACAACGTTTCGGCTCATGACCGCTACCCGATTCCGCACATTCAGGATTTTTCTGTTCATTTGGCGGGGGCGCGCATTTTTTCTAAAATAGACTTGGTGCGCGGTTACCACCAGGTTCCAGTGCGCGTGCAAGATGTACCCAAAACAGCGGTCATAACTTCTTTCGGCCTTTTTGAGTTTTTGCGCATGCCTTTTGACCTCAAGGGGGCCGCTCAGACTTTCCAACGCATGATGGATGCAGTTTTACGCGACCTTCCTTTCGTGTTCGTTTATTTGGACGATATTTTGGTAGCCAGCGCGTCAGAGGGCGAGCACGAAAAACACCTCACAGCAGTTTTTCGGAGGCTGGCAGAGCACGGGTTAATAGTTAACCCAGCGAAGTGCCAGTTTGGGGTGGCGCAGATCGATTTTTTGGGACACCGCGTTTCGGCAGAAGGAGCGGTTCCTCTTCCAAATAAAGTGCGGGCCATAACGGATTTTCCGCAACCTCAAACGGTCAAAGCGCTTCAGGAGTTTCTAGGGATGGTTAATTTTTACAACCGATTCCTCCCAAGCGCAGCACGGCTCATGCAGCCATTGTACACCGCGTTAAAAAAACAAAAGCCCGCAAATAAAGTTGAATGGTCTCCGGAGCGGGAGCACGCTTTTGCCCAGGTCAAATCAGCCCTGGCAAACGCAGTTTTGTTGGCGCACCCAGTTCCAACGGCCCACATGGCGCTCACCACTGACGCTTCCGATGTAGCGGTGGGGGCGGTAGTTGAACAGTTTGTGGCAGGTACCTGGCAACCCCTCGCATTTTTCAGCAGGACTTTGCTCGATAGTGAGCGTAAATACAGTGCGTTTGACAGGGAGCTTTTGGCCCTACACTTGGCCATCCACCATTTTCACTTCTGGTTAGAAGGACGATGTTTCACCGCGTTTGTGGATCATAAACCGCTAACGTTTGCGATGGCCAAAATTTCAGAACCCTGGTCAGGCCGACAACAAAGGCAACTAGCCGCAATATCGGAGTTCACTACTGATATTCAGCATGTCGCGGGTAAACACAATGTTGTGGCAGACTGCCTCTCGCGCGCGGTAGCACCACCAAGCCCCAGAGGGGCAGACTCTGTAGCCGTGGCCACGGGCCCGGGCAGCGACGCGGGAGCGCGCGCAGCCCCGGTCTGTGTTGGGTTAGATTATGCAGCCATGGCTGCGGAGCAGGTTAACGACGCGGACGTGCGCGCGCTCCAGTCTGGACCAACAGGGTTAAGGCTGGAGCACAGGGAGCAACAAAGTGGTATGCCCCCACTAATCTACGATGTCTCCACGGGACGGCCCCGCCCCGTGGTGCCAGCCGCATGGCGTCGCCGCGTTTTTGACTCGGTCCATTCTCTCGCGCACCCGGGGGTACGCCCATCGATTAAGTTGGTGGGGGAGAAATTTGTTTGGCCCGGGTTGCGCAAACAGGTCAAAGAATGGGCGGCAGCCTGCGTAGCGTGTCAGCGAGCCAAAATACACAGACACACTAAGGGCCCGTTGGAACCTTTTCACATCCCCGCTAAGCGTTTTGATCACGTGCATGTTGACTTGGTGGGCCCGCTCCCATTATCACACGGGCACACACATCTTTTGACGATGGTGGATCGCACCACGCGTTGGCCAGAGGCGATTCCTCTGACATCAACCACAGCAGAAGAAGTTGCGCGAGCATTTTTAGCAGCGTGGGTTGCGCGTTTCGGTGTACCGTCGGACATAACGTCCGACAGGGGTCCCCAATTTATTTCCGAACTATGGTCATCGATGGCCCGCAGCTTGGGGGGTGAAGATTCATCGCACCACCGCGTATAACCCCCAGGCTAATGGTTTATGCGAACGCTTTCACAGGTCATTGAAAGCAGCCCTCAGAGCGTCGCTGACGGATACAAATTGGGTGGACAAACTTCCATTGGTTTTATTGGGGTTGCGTTCTGCACCTAAGGAAGATTTACGTGCTTCCCCGGCTGAATTAGTTTTTGCACAACCGCTCCGTTTGCCGGGGGAATTCCTCCCCGATAATCCCGCACCAAATGGCCCCCCTGCTCAGCCGTGGCAGAGCGACTCAGGAGCAAACACGCTCCCCGGCCCGGTCCATCACAGTTTACCACACGTTTTTGTGCCAAAGGCTTTGAAAAATGCAGAGTTTGTTTTTGTTAAACATGATGCTCAGTGTCCAAGTTTGTGACCGTTTTATGACGGACCGTTCAGAGTGCTGGAGACCAGGCAGAAGCATTTTCTGCTAGATTTAGGGGGCAGAAGGGAGTTGATTTGCATAAACAGGCTCAAACCCGCTTTTGTTTTGGCTGATGAGGAAGTGCAGCTCGCGAGGCCCCCCCGCCGTGGCAGGCTGCCGAAAGGACGTTCTCCAAGATCTTCACAGAAAGGTGCTAACAGCTATAATCCACAGGTGCAGAGAGATGTTGCAGGTGCAGCCAAGCCAGGTTGCAGCAGATTCGGCAGAAAGTTAAAACCTAGGCAGTTGGTGGATTGATTAGCGATATATGGAGTGTTTTGTGTTTTTCTTTTTTTTTTAATGTCATGCAGGTTTTGCCCTTACTAGACGTTTGGGGGGGGGTAGTGTGGGCGACACACATTGTGGGCTCACTTTTCCACAGAGACATGACTGCATGTGTATTGAGGGTGTCACGTCTGCAAGGACCAAGAACTCGGATCTGCAGAAGATAACAAGGAGGTGTGAGATTTGTCTCTTTGTCCCACAGAAGATGCCCCGGAGAGATTTCCGGTTCATCAGGAAATGAGAGACAATGGTGAAAATTCAAAGGGATGCTTTGTGACTGTATGTTTACTGAAAACACCATGTGACTTGAATTCTGATGCTGGAAACATATAAAAGGGTGCTGAGATATGATTCTTCCTCTTTCCTGCTTTGAGAATGCTAGACGATGTGTTCTGTCAATAAAGCTGGTTTACGAACTAAACTCAGCCTCATCATTCGAGCACATCTTCTACAACGGATGGATTCAAGGTGGGGGTGGGATTGCATCAGGGATCAGCTCTGAGCCCCTTCTTGTTTGCTATGGTGATGGACAGGCTGACAGATGACGACAGGCAGAAGTGTCCATGGACCCTGATGTTTGCAGATGACATTATGATCTGCAGTGAGAGCAGGGAGCAGGTGGAAGAGAACCTGGACAGGTGGAGGTATGCTCTGGAGAGAAGAGGAATGAAAGTCAGTAGAAGCAAGACAGAATACATGAGTGTGAATGAGAGGGAGGCAGGTGCAATGGTAAAGATGTAAGGAGTAGCAGTAGTGACAGTAGATGAGTTTAAATACCTGGAGTCTATAATCCAAAGCAACGGAAAATGCACAAGAGAGGTGAAGAAGAGAGTGCAGGCAGGGTGGAGTATGTGGAGATGAGTGTCAGGGGTGATTTGTGACAGAAAGGTAGCAGCAAGAGTGAAAGGGAAGATTTACAAGATAGTAGTGAGACCTGCTATGATGTATGGTTTGGACACGGTGGCGCTAGCAAAAAGACAGGAGGTGGAGTTGGAGGTGGCAGAGTTGAAGATGCTAAGATTTTCATTGGGAGTGACTAGGAGGGACAAGAATAGAAATGATTATATCAGAGGAACAGCTCAGGTTAAGCAGTTTGTAGACAAAGTAAGAGAGGCAAGGCCTTGATGGTTTGGACATGTGTAGAGGAGGGATAGTGGGTATATTGGACAAAGGATGTTGAAGATGGAACTGCCAGGCAGGAAGAAAAGAGGAAGACCACAGAGAAGATTCATGGATATAGTGAAGGAGGACATGGAGATGATTGGTGTTACAGAGGAACATGCAAGGGATAGGGTGAGATGGAGACAGACGATCTACTGTGATGACCCCTAAAAGGAACAGCTGAAAGAAGAAGAAGAAGAAGAAGAAGAAGAAGAAGAAGAAGAAGAATTCATTTAAATTCAACTTTATTTATATAGCGCCATATCACAACATCAGTCATCTCATGGCACTTTCAAATGTAGGGGAAACCCCACAATTGCAGAAAGACCCCAGCAATCAAGCAATCCCCTGTGAGCAAGCACTTGGCGACAGTGGAGAGGAAAAACTCCCTTTTAACAGGAAGAAACCTCTAGCAGAACTAGGCTCAGGGAGGGGCAGTCATCTGCTGTGACTGGCTGGGGGGTGAGGGGATAGAGAAGATGGAGAGAACAGACATAAAGAGAGCAAACATTAACGGAGAGAAGCCGAGTACATTATTGGAAGTCACCCGGCAGTCTAAATCTATTAACAGCAAAACAAAGGGAGGGTTAAGAGACACAAGATCCCTCCCTAATCGTAGGCTATATTGAAGAGGAAGGTTTTTACCCTGTTCTTAAAAACAGAGCATGTGTCTGACTCCCAAACCCAGATTGGTAACTGATTCCAAAAGAAAGGAGCTTGATAGCAGAAGGCTCTGCCTCCCATTGTACTTTTGGAGATTCTAGGTGTTACAAGTCATCCAGCATTTTGGGAGTGTAGTGCTCTGTTAGGATGACAGGGTAATATCAGATCTTTTATACAAAAGGGGGCTTGATTGTTAAGAACGTTGTAAGTGAGAAAAAGGATTTTAAATTTAATTCTAAACTCTATGGGAAGCCAATGAAGGGAGGCCAGAACTGGAGAGATATGATCTCTCTTTCTAGTACCTGTTAAAACTCTTGCTGCAGCGTTTTGGATCAACTGAAGACTTTTTAAAGATATTTTAGGACAACCTGATTATAACGAGTTACAATAATCCAATCTAGAGCTAACAAAAGTGTGGATCAGTTTCTCAGCATCACTCAGAGACAAGATGCTCCTAATCTTGGCAATATTGCACAGATAATAGAAGGCAGTCTTAGAAACAAATTTAATATGTGAATTAAAAAACAGATCTTGATCAAAAATAATTCCAAGGTTCCTCACAGAACTATTCAGAGTAAGAGTAGCCGCATCCAAATTAAGAGTTTGATTTGGAAAGGTATTTCTAAAGTTTTTTGGACCGACAAGAATGACTTCGGTCTTATCCGGGTTTAATAGCAGAAAATTACAAGTTATCCAAGCTTTGATTTCCTTAAGACAGGCATCTAACTTGGCTAATTGATTACAATCATTGGGCTTCATTGACAGGTATTATTGTGTGCCATCTGCGTAACAATGAAAATGTATATAGTGCTTTCTAATGATGTTGCCTAACGGAAGCATATATAAACTAAAAAGAGTAGGGCCTAACACAGATCCCCGTGGAACTCCATGACTGAACTTAGAGTTGGAAGAAAACTCATTACTGATATGAACAAACTGAAATCTATCGGACAAATAAGAGCTAAACCACTGCAGTGAAGTACCATTTAGTCCAACGTAGTGTTCTAATCTATCAAGTAGAATATCATGATCGATCGTATCAAAGGCTGCACTAAGATCTAAAAGGACAAGTACAGAAACAAGTCCATTATCAGATGCGATAAGAAGGTCATTCGTGACCTTCACTAAGGCTCTTTCAGTACTATGATGAATTCTGTAAGTGGTCAAATAATTGTGTAGCAACAACTCTTTGTAAGATTTTTGAAATGAAAGGCAGATTAGAGATTGGTCAATAGTTAGCTAAAACTCTTGGGTCGAGCATTGGCTTTTTGAGTAAGGGTTTAATTACAGCAATATTAAATGTCTGCGGTACATGACCTAAGGTTAAAGAATTGATTATTTGAAGAATACGGCTACCAATAAATGGGAAGACTTTTTTTTAAATAACCTGGTAGGAATAGGGTCTAAAAGACAAGCTGAAGACTTGGATGAGGAGATTATTTTATCTAACTCTAAAAGGTCAATTGGAGTAAACTTATCCAAACAGATATCAATTGAAGGAGTTGTAGTAGTTACTGTACTTAAGTTTACAGTGGGAATAATCTAATTGATTTTATCTCTAATCGATAAAATTTTGTGATTGAAAAAGTTAAAAAAGTCCTGACTAGTAAGCTCTAGGGGGATGCGAGGATTGACAGAGTCCTGACTCTTTGTCAGCTTGGCTACAGTGTTGAAAAGAAACCTAGGATTATTCTTATTCTCTTCGATTAATGCAGAGTAATAACTTGTTCTAGCTTTTCTAAGAGATTTTTTAATGATAATGGGTAGAATTTTCTACTTTCTGGGAAAACCCCAATGAGTCTAATATTGAATTGAATGCCTTATTTAGACAGTCACTATCTACATCAACATGTATATTAAAATCCCCTACTATAATTATTCTATCTGATTTCAGCACTAAATCAGCTAAAAATTCGGTGAATTCGGATAAAAACTCTGAGTAGGCTGAGGGAGGACGGTAAACTATAGCAAAGAAAATTGGGTTTAAGCTAAGATTGCTAACATGCCCCCTAGTGAGGACCAGGCCCTCAAAGGAATTAAAACATGTTTTTTGATTTACATTAACTAGTAATTTAGAATGGTAAATTGCCGCTACTCCACCTCCACAACCAGAACTTCTAGGATTATGATAGTTTAGATAACCAGAGGGAGTTGATCATTTAAACCAACATAATCATCTTGCCCTAACCAAGTCTCTGCAAGGGATATTAAATCAATCTGATGATCAATTAATAGATCATGAACTAGTAGAGACTTGGGAGATAGAGACCTAATATTTAACAAACCGCATTTAATTTTCACATTATGAGGGGGAAGGGAGGCCAAATCATTAAATTTAGAGACTTGATGCTTAATTTGAGATTTACCAACTTTTTGTTTAACCACTTTGGGATGTTTATACATTATATTTTTTATTAACTTTGGGGGGTGTAAACAAAGGTTCTCTGAGGGGGAAGACAGGGGCTAAGTTGAGGGGTGGCAGATGAGAAGGAGCTGCAGAAAGGGGTGAATTTATCAAGTTATGTTGTATTTGTCTTGGGTTATAATATTTTGGGTAACGGGAGACAGACACAATCTCTATGGGGTTATCAAATGAAGACTGATCTAAACAGTGAGGATTATTTGGATTAATAGGATTAATATGAGAAGTGGAAACAAAGAAAGGCTGGTTGGCAGACCCAGGAACTTCGGGGTGAGTAAACGCACCAAATTTCAGTCACTGTACTAAAAAACGCTGAATAGAATAGAACAGATTGTCCCTTAAAACACATGCACCAAGTCTATTTGGATGGATGCCATCTGGTCTCATAAATGATGGGCGGTTCCAAAACAGGTTGAAATTGTCTATAAAACCAATAATAAAAGTAGGACATGTAGAACACAACCAAGTATTAAGGCTGAGAGTTCTGCTAAAATAATTGCAACCTCGTCTGAAAGGGGCCCAGGGCCCAGAAATAAACACACGTCTGCCACAGTTCATAAGAGTGGACAGAAGGCTCTTGAAGTCACTCTTTAAGATCTCCGACGCTTCATCTGAGATGTTGTGTACAATGACAGTTTTATTGTGGGGGTATTCATTTAATAGGTCAGGGGTAAGAGCCTCAATGTCTGACACTTTAGCCCCAGGAAAAAATTTAGTGACACAGTACCTGCTTTTGACGTTCCTCATAATCGAATCACCAATTACCAATGTCGTCTGGGGGGGCCTTGCCGGTGGTTTCTGAAATGGTGGATAATTTTGCTGATGTTGTTGTGATGGCGGGGTGATGCACTCTCTTCTTTTTGGAGCTGGTGTATAGTTTGGCACACCTAAAGTAGTTCTAATCCGAGGCTTGCGGGTTTGGGCCGCTACTGAATGAGGAGGGGGGGGGGCGGCCATGGGAGGATGGTCGACGTCCAGGTGGGGAAAATCTTCCAGGGAAAGGATGTCAAATCTGTTTTCCAGTAGCAGGGGAAGAGAGGAGGCGCGACTGTGTCTGGTCAATCCCCGATGTTTGCTAGTTGGCCCGACCAAGGTGCAGGGCGCGCATTGAGGATGTGAAAGATGACCTGGGGCTTTGGGTTTAGCTCCGAGCTGAAGCCAGTGTTTATTGCTGGGGTCCTGGACAGCTGAGGAGACCGGAGCAGGGGTGGAAGTGGATGGTGATGTGCTGAATTCACCCAGGTAAGTAGCGGTCTCTGCTAGCTGCGAGTTGGTTGCCGGGGCAGATATTCTCCCGAGAATTATAGTGTGTAGGTGGTCTTCAGCCTCCCGAATCTTATAGATTTTGGAGAGTCTCACTTCCAACTCAGAAACCTTCTTAAGGAGGGACACACAGCTGACACATGTCGGGGATGGAGTCATAACGTTCCAGGCGAGAAGTGAATAGCTAGCTAGCTAAAAACAGCTTAAAACAGATTAGCCTAGCCTAGCTAGCGAGCTAAAAATGGCTAAAAACAGCTAAAAACAGGTTAGCCTAGCCTGGTGAAAACAGCCCCGCCCGGAGTCTGATTCACCTGTGTGCCAATCGGGCTTTCTGCTAGGCCAACACTAAGCTAACACTAAATAAAAAGCTAATATTATGGCGATGCATATTGGTGATATAGCAATGTATATTGTGGTTGTGTCAGCAGACAGCGTCTCAGTCAGGAGGCAGTGGTTAGACACAAGAGAACAATAGGCAGGGACCTCATGGGGAGTTGGTAGGAAGAGAGAGCTGGGGGTTTAAAGAAAATGTATGGTGGAGGTGAAATGTCATGCAGACGTGAGATGATCTGTGGAGTTTTAAGGGATGAAACCTGGTTTGACTATTCAGTGCTTTCTGTGTATGATGTTGAGAGAATGTGAATAAACTTCGTCTGATCGTAACTTGGCCTCATCATTTTCACACTCTCCACATTATCAGTAAAAAGAGATAAAAAATTAAAAACGAAGTTAATGAAAACAAACAAAAGCGGACAAGATAATGCTTTGACGCGATGCGACGTGATGTGAAACCAAGAAGAAGAAGAAGAAGAAGAAAGTATAAGTTGAAGAGATACAACATAAGTGGCAACAAGGATAAATGGCATCTGCGTGTTTCCTGCACTTTGGAAGGAAAATCTGCAAGATTTTTTTTGCTTTTTGTCATGGCTAAACAAGCTAGCGTGCGGGCTAACGCCAGTTAGCTCCATCATTGAGAGGATGTTTTTCTCCATTCAAAGACTTGAGAGTAGCAACAGAAAAGCTAAAATGTCAGGGATAATAGGCAGCATTGGCCCCTTGAACAGTGGACCTTCTACATGGAACATTTTGATTACTTTGTCCTTGCTAATGGGACTGAAGAGGGGAAGCTTGTTCCGACCTTTGTCAGTGTAATGGGAGCTAAGACCTTCAACTTGCTATGTTGCTTTGTTCAGCCAGAGAAGCCTGGGAACAAAAGTTATGATTTCATAATGAAGATCCTGGCATCTCACTTTTCTCCAAAGCCTCTGGTGATTGCGGAGCATTTTTGTTTCCATAAAAGAAATAAGGAGGAGGGGAAATCTGTCACAGTGTTTGTTGCTGCATTGCAAAAGCTAGCCAAGCATTGTGAATTCAATGATGTGTTGAATGATATCATCAGGGACAGACTGGTGTGTGGGCTCAGAATTGAAGCAGTGCAAAAACGGTTGCTAACAGAAAGTGCGCTCACCCTAGAAAAGGCTACTGAAATTAGTATGTCCATGGAATTAGCCATAAAGGAGGCTAAGTGCAGCTCAGTACAACTGGAAAACTGCATAAAGTCTCTACTGAAGAAAAGGGAGAAAAGAAAAGGGATCACAGAAATGCTACTGATGTGATAAAACTGGACATTTTCCAGCAGAATGCTGGAATAAAGACCTGACATGTAAGAAAGTAGGTGAAAAGAAGGGACATGTTGACTGTGCTTGCAAAACAAATGATTTGACAAAAAAACCAACATGACGAAACCAAAGCACAAATTCAAGAAAAGACATTCAGTGCATAATATTCAACAAGACAACACCAAAGTTGGGGAAAGTAGCTCATCTGATGAAGCAGTTGTATATGTTCTGTCAGTCAGTGGAGGTTCAGATAGATACTTAGTTTCACCACTGCTGGACGGAAAACCAGTGCGCCTGGAAGTTGACATGGGTTATGCAGTATCACTTGTTTCAGATGCTGTTTACAAGAAGACCTTACAGCACCGCCCACTGCAACCATCCAGCCTCATCCTGAAAACCTATACAGGCGAGCCAGTTCCAACTAAAGGGATGATATATGTCACTGTACAGGTAACTACCACTGTATGTAGTTAAAAGCAACTTTCCATCACTGCTGGGATGTTCATGGCTTGAAGAAATAGTACCAGACTGGCCAGCAGTTTGTAGATTGTGTAAGGGTGACGTAGAGCTGACTACTGTCCTGAACAAACATTCTGAGGTCTTTCAAGAGGAACTTGGGAGCATGAAGGGAATAATGGTTACGCTGAACATCAGCCTGATAGCAGACCAAAGTTCCTGAAAGCCAGATCAGTTCCATATGCACTGAAACCAAAAGCTGAGGCAGAACTGGAGGCCTTAGTAAAAAGCGGAGTGCTGAAACCTGTCAACCAGAGAGACTGGGAAACTCTGATTGTGCCAGTCATAAAAAAAGATGACTCTGTGAGGATCTGTGGGGATTTTAAAGTGACCGTAAATCCAGTGTTAGAGGCTGAGCAGTACCCACTCCCACACATTGAAGATCTCTTTGCTGGCTTAGCTGGAGGAGAAAAATTCAGCAAAATTGATTTTAACCAAGCCTATCTTCAAATGCATGTCGAGGAGAAGTCTAGAGAACTGCTCACCAGAACAACCCACAAAGGTCTCTTCAGGTACTGCAGACTACCATTTGGCCCCAGCACTTTTCCATTGTGCCATGGACCAGATATTGTGCAGATTATCTGGAGTCCAGTGTTACCTGGATGACATACATGTTACAGGAAAAACAAGTGAGGAACATCTGAAAAACATGGTCACCAAACTACAGCGACTGAAAGAGTATGGACTCAGAGTCTGAAAATCCAAGTGTGAATTTTTCCAGCCTTCAGCTGAATACTTGGGACATATCATTGACTCTGAGGGGCTGCATAAGGCACCGTCCAAGGTTAAGGCCATTGTGGATGCACCAGCACCTGAAAATGTCAATCAGCTACACTCCTATCTTGGCCTGCTCAACTACTATAGACGGTTCATTCCAAATCTTTCATCTATGTTGAAATCACTACACCAGCTACTGTGCCATGATAAGGTTTGGAAGTGGACAGATGAATGTGAAAATGCATTTATTCAGACAAAAACTACATTACTGGAGTCTGACGTCCTGACACATTTTGATCACTGCCCTTACAATTAGCATGTGATGCTTCTCCATACGGGGTGGGAGCAGTTGTTTCTCACATCATGCCTAATGGTGAAGAAAAGCCCATTGCATCTGCCTCTCGCACACTCAGCAAAGCAGAGCGCAAATTTGCACAAATTGAACGAGAAGCACTTAGGATTGTTTTAGGAGTTCGGAAATTCTACCAATATCTCTTAAGGAGGAAGTTGATTCTTCTGACAGATCACCATCCCCTCACAACAATCTTCAGGCCTCACACAGGTATTCCACTCTTGGCAGCAAGTCGAATGCAAAGGTTGGCTTTATTGTCAGCTCACACCTACGATAGCAAGTACAGGAAGTCAGAGATGCATGCTAATGCGGACGGCCTCTCTAGGCTACCCCTGCCACAAGGTCACAGTCAGCCCACCACAAGCTGACATTTTCTACTTCAGACAGGTGGAGGAGGCTCCTATTACTTCAGCTCAAGTGAGACAGCATACACTTAATGACCCCATGCTGTCTAAGTTGTTGAACATTGTGCTTAAAGGAGTACAGACTGAGGAACCTGAGCTAAAACCGTATGCCACACAGAGGAATGAACTCTCTGTCCAGGCATAATGCCTCTTGTGGGGATGCAGAGTGATTATTTCACCAGTGTTAAGGAAAAAGCTATTGCTACAGCTGCATACAGACCACTGAGGAATGGTCTGCATGAAAGAACTGGCCAGAAGCTATTTATGGTGGCTGGGACTCGATGGCCAGATTAAAGACACAGCAAGAACATGTTCTTCATGTCAGAAAATATGCTGAATGCCACAACCAGCCCCTCTTCATCCATGGGATTGGCCAGAGGAGCCATGGCAGCACATTCATGTGGATTTTGCTGGTCCTTTTGAAGAGAGGATGTTCCCGATAGCTGTAGATGCTCATAGCAAGTGGTCAGAAATATTCATAATGAGATCTACCACCTCTCAGAAAACCATTGAGAAACTGGAAGAACTCTTCAGCCGATTTGGATCTCCTGAACAACTAGTAAGTGATAATGGCCCTCAGTTTGTCTCACAAGTTTCAGAGATTTCTTGAAGTGAATGGGGTACAACACATTCGCTCAGCTCCATATCATCCATCTACCAATGGAGCAGCAGAAACGTTTGTCCAAAGCATGAAACATGCCTTGAAGGATTCACAAGGGCAAGGCTCTCTCCACCAGAGATTGAACAGTTTCCTACTGTCTTACAGAAACGTAGCACACGCTACTACCAAAGTGGCTCCATCTACACTGTTTCTTAAGAGACAACTTCATACCAACTTTGAGCTCTTAAAACCACCCAAGACCAAGGAGACCGTTCTACAAAAACAGAAAACTCAAGTGAACAGACACAGTAAAAAGGCAAAAGAAAGGATTTCCCACCCTGGTGACACAGTATTGGCACATAACTACAGTGATGGTCCAAAATGGGTTCCTGCTACCATTATTACACAGACAGGACCGGTGTCATATACAGTTAGAACCAATGAGGACACTGTATAGAAGAGACACACGGACCAACTGCTGGTTGGAGCTACAGTACCTGTGGAAGTTCCACCAGTCATCCATTGACCTGGTGAGCCATACCAGCAGGTTAGTTCAGACCAACCCACCATCACGCAGGATACATCAACAGCTATCGAGCCCACTTCACTGGAACTCGGTTCTCCAGTCACCTCAAAGACTGAACTATTACCACGCTTTCCAACATCTGGATGAATTACACCTTGAGTGGATCCATCAGAAGGCTGTGCTCTCCGCAGATACCCACTGAGGAAGCAGAAGCCTCCCAAATGCCTTAATTTGTAGTTAGTGACATACCCAGAAGAATGGGGTAGAATAATCCCCAGGGTTATGTCCGAGTTGTGTAGTCTACCTCATGCCCGTAGAAAAGAAACACATTCTTTGACATTTACATTCACACACTCATACTCATCATCATCATCATCATAACAGTCTGTTGGGGGCGACAATGACTGTTTCATTTAGGTCTGATCAGATTCCTCAATGCAACTCTGTCCTTCGCCTTCTGCTGCCAGGAGCTCCTGACCTTGTTAACCCGGTCGACGTCCGAGCCGGTATGAGTTGCTTTCTGACTGACCATTTCATGAAACTGCTTGCAAAGTATCTGAGTACCGCTAGCTTTTGCTGGACTAGCAGCACATTCTTGGCAGATAGAAGTATTCTCAGTGGCAAGGACAGGTCAAGACAAACTGAATCCAGTACCTGTTGCAGTGACTGACCAGTGATAGCTTTGTTTATCTCTGCTCTTTGTGTAGTGCATGTCACGATGCACTGACTGGCAAAAGTCCACCACAGACCTTGCGACAGATGTGCTTATCTGCCAGGATGTCCAGTCTCACCCCGTGTAACTGGGAGTGGTCCACCACACACTCATACTACAGATAAAAGAAATAACATTTGTGTTAATGGACAAATTAAACATACAGATAAAGGAACATTCTGTTATAGTTATGCATACAGTCGAATTGTTTATTCGCAAATACAGCCGTGGACAAAATTGTTGGTACCCCTCTGTTAATGAAAGAAAAGCCCACAATGGTCACAGAAATAACTTGAATCTGACAAAAGTGGAAAGAAATAAAAAATCTATGAAAATTAACCAATGAAAATCAGACAATGCTTTTGAATTGTGGTTCAACAGAATTATTTTAAAAAACAAACTCATGAAACAGGCCTGGACAAAAATGATGGTACCCTTAACTTAATATTTTGTTGCACAGCCTTTTGAGGCAATCACTGCAATCAAACGATTTCTGTAACTGTCAGTGAGACTTCTGCACCTCTCAGCAGGTATTTTGGCCCACTCCTCATGAGCAAACTGCTCCAGTTGTCTCAGGTTTGAAGGGTGCCTTCTCCAGACGGCATGTTTCAGCTCCTTCCACAGATGTTCAATAGGATTTAGATCAGGGCTCATAGATGGCCACTTTAGACTAGTCCGATGTTTCGCTCTTAGCCATTCTTGGGTGTTTTCAGCTGTGTGTTTTGGGTCATTATCCTGTTGCAAGACCCATGACCTGTGACTGAGACCAAGCAGTCTGACACTGGGCAGCACATTTCTCTCTAGAATACCTTGATAGTCTTGAGATTTCATTATACCCTGCACAGATTCAAGACACCCTGTGCCAGATGCAGCAAAGCAGCCTCAGAATATAACAGAACCTCCTCCATGTTTCACAGTAGGGACAGTGTTGTTTTCTTGGTATGCTTCATTTTTGCTTTGTGGCTTGTCAACATGCAGTTTGGCAAATTCCAGTCTGGCTTTTTTATGATTTGTTTTCAACAGTGGTGTCCTCCTTGGTCGTCTCCCATGAGGTCCACTTTGGCTCAAACAACGACGGACGATGCGATCTGACACTGATGTACCTTGACCTTGGAGTTCACCATGAATGTGTTTAGAAGTTGTTCTGGGCTCTTTGTTACCATTCGTATTATCCGTCTCCTCCTGCGGCCACGTCCAGGGAGGTTGGCTACAGTCCCATGGATCTTAAATTTCTGAATAATATGTGCAACTGTAGTAACAGGAACATCAAGCTGCTTGGAGATGGTCTTATAGCCTTTACCTTTAACATGCTTGTCTATAATTTTCTTTCTAATCTCCTGAGACAACTCTCTCCTTTGCTTCCTCTGGTCCATGTTTAGTATGGTACACACCATGTCACCAAACAGCACAGTGACTACTTGTCACCCTTTAAATAGGCCGACTGACTGATTACAAGTTTGTAGACACCTGTGATGTTAATTAGAGGACACATCTTGGTTGAACATGTCCTTATGGTCACATTATTTTCAATCTTTTCTAGGGGTACCATCATTTTTGTCCAGGCCTGTTTCATGAGTTTGTTTTTTAAAGTAATTCTGTTGAACCATAATTCAAAAGCACTGTCTGATTTTCATTGGCTAATTTTCATAGAATTTTTATTTATTACCACTTTTGTCAGATTCAAGTTATTTCTGTGACTATTGTGGGTTTTTCTTTCATTAACAGAGGGGTACCAACAATTTTGCCCACGGCTGTATAACAATAATTTGATTATGTTAATACAGCTGAAATATGGAGCCTTATGGTTACTTGTCCTGCTTTAAATGGCATAATTTCTATACCGCTAGTGATTCTATTTGTTAAGTGCTGATTGAATGGGTGTGACCTTTAGTTTAAGTGGGGAGGAGTATGTCATATATTGTGATCAATATGAGTTTGCTGCCCCCCCCCCTCGACAAGCAGTGATCTGTGTGGCTGTGTGGAGTTTGCATGTTCTCCCCGTGTCTGCGTGGGTTTACTCCGGGATTTCTCCGGTTTCCACCCACATGCCAAAAACATGCAAGTTAGGTTAATTGACATCAAACTGGGGATTCTAAATTGTCCTTAGGTATGAATGTGAGAGTGAATGGTTGTCTGTCTCTGTGTTGGCCCTGCAATGGACCGGCGAGCTGTCCAGAGTGTACCCTGCTTCTCACACAAAGATGCTGGGATAGGCTCCACCCCACCCCCCACGACCCAAAAAGGATTAAGCGGAAGAAGATGGATGGATGGATGAGTTTGCTGACCTCTAGTGGCCGGATATAGTCATACTATTAACAGGAGTAAGTCATGACACTGTTGTATACGTATTGAGGAATAAACCAGAGAAGCCAAGCTGCACTGAAGCCCTGCCTCCATCTAATTATTGTTGATCCTTCGTATAAGTTAAAGTAATACAAGCGATACAGCTGTTAGCATTAGCTTGGCTAGGCAGTCGGCATCATCGGTCAATAACTGCATAGGAGATCGCTTCGGCAGGGAGGAGTTGATGGATAGGCCCCCTGGGTTTAACTTAATTGTTGATCCAGCTGGTGTTGATTAAAAAAAGAGATAACAGAGATTTAAAAAAAACCATCTTGGCACTCACCAATAGACTAGAAGAGATATTTTAAGGCCTATACTGTACATACTCCGCAAGAACAGAAAAATTTGTCCTCTCTTCCTGGGTTACAAGAACAAAATAACATCATTTTGTTCTTGCAGTCCTGATTTGGGAATTCTTGCAGCTTGTTCTTGACACATCATCGTAGCAGAACTTTTTTCTTGTGGGATGTCCAAGAACTATTGTGTGACTGGTCAGAAATGTGAATTTGCCAGGAGTTCTGCACATGAGTTTCTTGTGAAGCATGAAATGTCCTGGCCAGAAAGAACTTTGTTCTTGTTCTTGCCACCCCCCACCCAAAAATAAAAGAAAAAAGTTCCCTGTTCTTGCGGAGTATGTTAGGCCTTAAAACAAAAGTTTTAATAGTGTATTTTACACTACTGTTGATGCACAGTACATACTGTAGGTGCAGCCATCTTGATTTCTTATCTTGGTCATGTAAAGGCTCACCCAACTTCACAAGCTGAAAAAACAAATCCACAACTGGAAGTATTAGAGGAGCATGTCCCTAAATCCAGCTTGCAATGACAAAAGAAATCCAATGTTATACAGCCTGTGAAATGGAGACATGATAAATCTCTGCAGTATGTGTCCCAAACAATTTGGAGTTCACAATGGGCATTGACATCATGCCGCGCTGCTTTCAGGACTGTCGTCACCATTTTCGAGGTCTGGCTTCTTTGTTTACCTGTAGTCTACTACAACTGCTAACGTAAACAGACATATGTTCGATGGAATGCAGCAAACAGAATTAAAATGAGCGCTACCTCCCAAAAATTCAAGAAACAAATGGGAGGGATCTGTTTGAGTGCAAGAAGTGGACCACTGATCTCGACCAACTGCCCGGAGTCACGCTCTTAGATGTGTTTGACTACCTGGTTTGTGGGGTGAGCGCATACACCCATGAGTAATTTAAGGACTATAAATCATTAAAGGTCATGTTCAATTCACCAATGGATGGGTCCAGCTGCCTCAAATCTTCCGGGTGAATGACCAGAAAACTGTCATTTGCATAAAGGTAAGCAGTCATTGTTTCTACAGTTTCTGCACTAGCATGGCTCTACAACTACAGGCATTTCTAAGTCCCAGTGGTGAAATGTTGCATTTATGTTCAAATTTGTCATACAATACTTGATAAGTATATACACATTATTATACAACTGGACATCAAATACTAATCAAGTAATGTGATAAGCCTGACGCTCCCGCTGGCACACTGAAAAAAATTACCAGTATAATTAGCCGCTATAAAAACCTACTAAATCAGGACCATGATGTTTTTATAGTTACCTGAAAGACGAGAAGCTGCTGAATCTAACGATACCAAACATTCTATGGACTTCAGTCCCCAGCTGATTTTAAATCCATGCGTAATGAAGGTGGTGCAGCTTCAGTCATCTCTGACCGCTCAGTGTGCGTTTTTTTCACTTCATGACTGAGATGTAATGATGGCACCCAATCATGATGATGGCAATCGAACATTTCATAGGCTGGTTTGCCTGTACAAAAAATGATGACTTTGATTAGATATGTAGATGTGCAGCCACCTTGTTAAAGTGACACTCACGCAGTGAGTTTTTGCGTGTTAAAGTGACACGCAAAAATCAAGTTTTATCTGTTGTTAACATGTCTGTAACATGTTTTTTGCGGTTTACAAGACATATCAAGAGCAAAATCTCACCACATTCCCAAGTCTGTGCTTTTTTGTTGTGAAGTTCCAGTTTGGTAATGCCCCCCTGAAACAGGCAAGTTTGGACAGACTGTTAGTAGCTACGTAACTATTACTGCTTAGCCTCGTTGGTTATAACATTAGCTAATCAGATGGATACTCTTGGCTACCTCGGGGGAAGAGGGAGGAGCCGAGGAGCAGCATAATTGAAACAGAATGGTTTGGAGTAGCAGCAGAAAGAGAGTGGAGAGCGGCAAAGAGGCAGGGCCGATTTGAATTGAGCTGCCCTCGGCTCACTTCACTAGCGGACAGGGCGCTGCACTGTGAGCTGAGAGCGTGGTATTTGGATGAATAATAATAACACACTGAAGTAACCCTCTCAAAAACTTTAGCTTAACAGCTGTCATTGTTCACTACTAAACAAAGATGGGCAGAACACTTTTCCCACAATTCCTTGCGGTTTTTCCATCGGGTGACATCACATGCCCATTCTATTACAAATGGGTACACTGTGTCTATGGTCAAACCGTCTACTGTAGCCAAAGACAAAGTAACAAGAATAAATATAAAATCAGGCAGGGTCGGCTGGGGCATCTAATTAAGCAATATTACACAAAAGCAAGTGAGGTATCAATGAATATTTTAACTGACGGTGATTCGTCATCAACATTGGGCATACTACGAATCACTGCCAGTTAAAATATTCATGATACCGCAACGAGCTCAAGTTTAATATTTCTTTTATACAACAGTTCCACAAGCACATTTTATTAAATTAAATTACAGCAATACTGGACAAAATACTGTATTATGATTTGTTTGTTTAACCAGATATGTTGTGCAGCTGGTAAAAAAATAGTCCCTTCTAAATGTAGCCAGTAACTGTTGCTAAACACCTCAATCAACACGAATACATTTATTTTCATTTCACACACACATGTAAACAAATTAAATATTGTCAAGTGCAAAAGTCAGTATTTATAATACATACTGGTCACCTGTTGAGTCAGTACCGCAGAGGGGCCAAGATTGAAAAGTGGAAAATGCCGGTGGCTAGTTAGCATTCTAGTGATTTGGTTTTAGCACACTTCACTTGCTGTGTCTTGGCATTTTCACATGAAACAAAGAGTCCATCACCACAGAAGTATTGTGGTTTGTTAAATGATGCAATAAATCCAACTCTAGCCTTGCCTATTTATTTTAAACAAATGTGAAATAGCTTAAGGATGTTTACAAAGACAGACAAACTGAATTTAAAAAAAAAAAAGGGGGTGGGACCTCCGGGTCACTGCAATGATTTTTCAAACAGCACCTCATTGTGGAAATTAAGGTATCCAACACAGTAAAGCAATTCTCATATAAGAAATCAGTGATTGAAATGACAGACTGGACACTAAATGATCACACTGATCAAAAAAGCTAGCTCTGTTCTGGGGCGGCACCTCGACCCAGTGGAGGAGATAAGAGAGAGGAGGATGGTGGCTAAGCTGTCATCTCTGCTGGAGTTCGAGTCCCACCCTATGCAGGACACGCTGAACGTGCTGAGGAGCTCATTTAGCAGTAGGTTGTACCATCCTAGGTGCACGACTGAGAGGTTACGCAGGTCCTTCTTACCTATGGCTGTCAGACTTTATAACCTAACCAGGGCTGCTCGTAGAGGTCATACTGAATGCACAAAACAGAACAACCTGGCACAATAAATGGTCCCCTCCATTATACAACTAGGACAATATTAATTATTACAGAGGGTGACAACACGGCTGATTCAGTGATGAAATATACTGTATGGGTACATATTCATATTCTGCGGGATAACTTAACAGACCATTATGCTGTCTATACCATCTAGCTGCAATGCTCCCGCACTGTGTATATATCTGTGTACATATGTATATTCATTTGTTCTTATTATCTTATCTTATTAATTATTGCTCTGAGTGCTGCTATCCTTGTGCTGCTGCAATCCTGGAATTTCCCCATTGTGGAACTAATAAAGGCTTCTCTGACTTATCTTAAATAATGGTGAGTAATTAACGGTTACTAGAACACCTTTTAAGCAGATTGATACATGTCCAGTGAAACGTTGGGAGTCCAATCTATCTATAAATGCAACAAATCTCTGTCTGTTTGTGTCTGTCTGTCTGTTCCTCACATATCTCTCAAACTGTTTGTCAGACTGGGCTCAGACTTTATAGGTGCTTTGCTGAGGTTACAAGGGTGTGCATCCCCGAGTATGGAGTTGCTCAGTCAAAATATGTAATTTTTATCAATAAAAGTTTAGCCACCGCTCCGTTTCCTCATGCTCTGCCTTCAAGAAGTGTGGGTGGGATTTTGGATTGACTCTGTACTGATAATACACGGCATCATGACCAGTGATGCCAGTCCGAGTCCATGGTCCTCAGCCGGAAAAAGGTGGATTGTCCTCTCTGGGTTGGGGACAGGCTCCTGCCCCAAGTTGAGGAGTTTAAGTATCTTGGGGTCTTGTCCACGAGTGAGGGGAAAATGGAGCAAGAGATTGACAGACGGATTGGAGCAGCATCTGCAGTGATGTGGACGTTGTACCGGTCTGTTGTGGTGAAGAGGGACCTTAGTTCTTAGGCAAAGCTGTCAATTTACCTGTCAATCTACGTTCCTACTCTCACCTATGGTCACGAGCTTTGGGTAATGACCAAAAGAACATGATCGAGGATACAAGCGGCTGAAATGAGCTTTCTCCGTATTTGCTGGACTCACCCTCAGAGATAGGGTGAGGGGCTCAGTCATCCGGGAGAGGCTCAGAGTAGAACCGCTGCTCCTCCACATTGAAAGGAGCCAGTTGAGGTGGTATGGGCATCTGATTAGGATGCCTCCTGGATGCCTCCCACTTGAGGTGTTTCAGGCACGTCCCACTGGAAGGAGGCCCCGGGGCAGACCCAGGACTCGGTGGAGAGACTATGTCTCCCAGCTGGTCTGGGAACGCCTTGGTATCCTCTCTGAAGAGCTGGAGCAGGTGGCTGGGGAGAGGGAAGTCTGGGCTTCTCTGCTTGAACTGCTGCCTCTGCGACCCGGACCTCCGGAAAAGCAGTAGAATTTTTGATTTTGATTTTGTATACTTTATTGATCCCCAGAGGGGAAATTGAGGGCATCCACCTGGATGGATGAAGCAGCCACGGTACGGCGCTATCCCTTAATCATTCACACACACATTCACACCTAGGGCCACTTTAGAGTCTCCAATTAGCCTAACCTGCATGTTTTTGGCCTGTGGGAGGAAACCGGAGAAATCCCGGAGTAAACCCACGCAGAAATGGGGAGAACATGCAATGTAGAAGATAGATGGATGGATGGATGGATGACCAGTCACCAGAGTGCTCCGTAACAAAACAAGAAAGTGAAAAGCGACAAATTTGACCAGAAAAAGAGAATACTGAAGATTTATTGCTTAAAAAAATTATACTATAACTAGTGTATGCCCATAGAAAGCAAGTATTCTTGTCTGAAAACAGGTAGGCCAATTAGGCTTTACAGACCCAAATGTAAGCTGTGTTTGAAAGTGGAATACAAAGAGGTGTAGCCTATATGTAGGCAATCACACATGTTCGACTGTGACAAATATAAAAAGGATCAAACACAAAAATTTATTTGATTGTGTGAATATTAATTACAGAATTCTTGAAAATGAATGGGACATGCAATGTTCGTGACTGTTTGAAAACCCTTGTTTATTTGTTTGACAGATTTATTTGTGTAATCTTTTATGACTTAGATTCTTGTAGTTTGGGGAATGGGAGTTGTTCAATCACCATGTCAGGTGCAACCTCCGGCAGACAGGAATAAGTGACTCCTTAAGGCAGGTAGAACTCCACTGTAACATAATGTTATTGACAGGGTGCAAAATAACTTACAGCTCAGGGGCTGCCAAACAGAAGAAGAGCTGATAGGGCTAAACACTGGGATGAAAAAAACACATGATGAAGGACCGGAGGGAAAACTCTGATGATAATGGCACACCAAACAGAAATTGAGGCTAACATATATAGGCCAATGAAAATTAACAAACACAGAACAGCTGGGTACCTAATTAGAGCCAAATGAAAACACACTAGTGGCTGAAGGAAATGGGAAAATGACGGAGGAGACTCGAAAACCTAACTGAACTAAGAAACTGAGGATAAGCCAACAAACTAATGATAACAGGATCGTGCAAACCTTTCAAAAATAACAGAAGGCGTGGACAAGATGTCTAGATCATGACAGTCCCCCCCCCCCCCCAAGGGTGGATCCCAGACGCCTAAAAGCAAGACAAAGTACACCCCAATCGGGCGGGAAAAGGGGGACAAAAGCACAGTAGGGCAAAATAAGGACACAAACACAACAGAAAAATGTTCATCAGGTGGTCGGCCAAAGTCCCAAGACCACCAAAAGGAGGAATATGGCGCATCTGGTGGCCTACCAAAGTCCATGGACCACCAGGCGGAAAAACATGGTGCGTTGGGTGGCCTACCAAAGTCCAAAGGCCACCAGATGGAGGAGCAGGTTGGGTCAGGCGGCCGCCCAGCGTCCATGGACCCCCAGACCAAAGAACACGGTAAGTCTGGCGGCCTCCCCAAGTCCATAGACAACCAGACAGAAAAAAACATGGTGCTGCAGGATCTTTAAGTTCAGGAGCCAGCGGCTGGGGAGTGCTGACCTCAAACGATGATGATGGAGTGACCTGCTCCGATGACGGCAATGATGGAGCAGACTGCTCGGATGGCCCAGGTGGAGTGAACTGCTCGGACGGCCCAGATGGAGTGAACTGCTCGGACGGCCCAGGTGGAGCGGACTGCTCGGATGGTTCAGGTGGATTGGAACGGTCAGACGAACATGGTGTGGCGAACCCAGATGATGATAATGATGAAGGCAGCTGCCGAGCAGCATGCTTGGGAGCCTGAAATTCCATCCCCGATGCAGCCACCTCAGATGGGGAGGAAAAAACACAGGAGGGTGCTAGGTCAACATAGGTACCAGCAGTGGAACCTGGCGGAGGAAGGCCAGAAGCAGATCAGGGCTGCAACTGGGTTCCCCCGTCAGGAATAAGGGAAGACTTTTTAAGTACTGTATAGATGTTAAAAATACTAAAAAAGTACTTGCTTTAACGGCCATTCCACTGCCGGCGAGGACCCCAGTGACTCCGCTGCTGAAGAGGCAACCTCCACCTCTGGGAACGCTGGAGGGGCTGTGGACAAGGCACTCTGACATGCAGCAGCTGGCGAGGTCACCAGAGTTGGAGATGTGGTAGCCGGCATTGCAGGCGTGATGACGGGTGAAACAGCAGATGAGGCAGTCGGAAGCTTAGCAACAGGCGCTGATGCCATAGAGGAGGGGAGACCAGCAGCAACAGACGAGGAGGAGGAAGGAGCTGATGGGACAGGCAATGAAGAGCTCTGGAGCAGAGAGGAGGCTGCTGCTGAATTTCTCTGAAGTGGTGAAAGAGCAGCTGCTGGAGAATTGGAGCTGAATTCCTGCTTTGCTGCTGCTGATGTTACCAGTGTCGCTGGAGTGCTGTGGTTACTGATGCTGTCATGCCACGTATTATCCAATCAGTACGGAGTCAATCCAAAACCCCACCCACACTTGTAGAAGCCAGAGCATGAGGAGAGAACAATGACTAAACTTCTATTGCATATTTTGACTAAGGAACTCTATACTCGGGGATGCACACCCTCCTAACCTCAGCGAAGCATTTTATGAAATCTGAGGTCAGTCTGATGAACAGTTTGAGAAATATGAGAGGAACACACACACACACACACACACACACACACACACACACACACACACACACACACACACAGCAACAGCGATTCCTTGCATTTATAGATAGCTGTTGCTGTGATTGCGTAGCTCTAAAGGATAATTTGGCATATGTGGAGAACACGAGGTGGTGGTGGGGGGGTGCTTGGGAGCAGCAGCCAAACTGCAGTCCTTCGCAGAGAGCCAAGCCCAGCCTAGCCGGTAAACAGGAGTCTTGGCTGCTGCTTCCACCGTGTGCCACCACAGGTTCAACATGGCGCTCCTCCCGGTGTGCTCGCGTAGCTATCTAAAAATTAAAAGTTAATAATAATACCACGATGATTTTTGGAGCGGAATGGCCAGATCAATTGCATATCATATGCGGACACATATGCATGCTTTGACTAAATGACGGCCGTGACCAAACACACAAAAACGCCCAAATAACAAAATAAATCTTTTTTTTTTTTTTACTGACAAATGGGCAACACTGATGCAACAGTTGCAGCCAAACACGTCATTCTCCTGTGTATAATAATGTTCGGTGTTTTGTACTTATAATATTGCTAAAATATAAAAGGGTGCACTACAATGGGCCTCAAATATTTGTAAACGTGTCCTATTATAGTACTGCATGAGTTTATTGACGATAGACTATAAACTACACATATAAACTAAAACAATTATAATGATGACTGAACAACTCCCATTCCCCAAAGTGCAAGATACAACACTTATTGAATATAACTCATAATGACATAACGCACGGCTCAGGAGACATGCACACACAGGCTTAGAGTAGTTCAAAGAGTTTATTAACAGCAGGGGTGAATGAGTGTGTGTCTGCGGGATGCAGATGTGTTGGTGGTGGCGTCTGCTTCAGGCACAGAGGCAGATGACCGTTCGGCCGAGCAACCCTATGGAGAGAGCACAGGGAGAGGGTGACGGGCATACACCAACACAGGATGAATTATGGCAAGAGAAGATCTTACTTGAGTTGTCAGGATAGCTGGCACAGCAAGGGGAACGTAGCCCGGGAGACAGCCACCTGGAGAGCTCCGTGCAGCAGCGAAGGATGGGCGATGGAACGGAGATGTCCGCCGCCGGGGAATCCACCTGTGCACAGGGGAGCAGACTGGGAAAGGAGGTAAGGGTTCTTACCCAGAATAGCGATGCTGAAGAAAGGTATGCTCACGGCGGTGAGGGAACGAAGTCTGACGGCTTCAGGCCGAGCCTCCGGGCGAGGCGGCTTTTATCCCTCGCCGCTGATGAGGATCAGGTGTGTGAGCAGGTGGCGCCGCTGATGAACGGCGCGGCGTGACAGTACTCCCCCCTCTAGCAGCGCCTCCTGGCGATGGCTTATCCGGGTGCGCTCGGTGGAAGTCCGCGATGAGCGATGGGTCCAACACAAACGACGGGGGCACCCATTGTCGATGCTCGGGCCCATAGCCCTCCCAGTCCACCAAGTATTGCAACCCACGACCCCGGCGCCGGGAGTCCAGGATGGAGGAGACGGACCAGGCCGGGTGGCCACCAATCATCCGGGGTGCGGGTTGCGCTGCAGGAGGAGGGCAAAGGGGGTCGGTGACTGCCAGCTTCACCTTTGATACGTGGAAGGTGGGATGGATGCGGAGGGAGGGGGGAATAGCCACGCGCACAGCCACCGGGTTGATGATCCGGGTGATGGGGAAGGGACCCATGAAGCGCTGTGCCAGCTTCCTCCTCTCGCCTTTTAGGGTGACGTCCTGGGTGGAAACGTAGACAAGTTGCCCAACTCTGTACGCCGGGGCAGGTCTTCTACGCCGGTCCGCCACGGTCTTGTTGCGCTCCGCTGTGCGTAAAAGCGCATGACGCGCGGCGGCCCAGGTGGAGCGGAACTGCCTCACGTGCGCCCTAACTGACGGAACAGTTACCTCGCTCTCCTGCGCTGGAAGCAGCGGGGGGTCGTAACCCAGGGACGCCTTGAAGGGGGACATCCCCGTTGCAGAAGAGCGGGCGGTGTTGTGGGCGTACTCCACCCAGGCGAGATGGTTGCTCCATGACGTCGGCTTGGATCTTGCAACACAGCGGAGCGCAGCCTCCAGCTCCTGATTGGTCCTCTCACACTGCCCGTTAGACTGGGGGTGATGGCCGGAGGAGAGGCTCACCTTGGCTCCGATGGCGTTGCAAAAGGATTTCCAAACCTCGGATGAAAATTGGGGGCCCCGGTCCGAGACCACGTCCACCGGGATCCCATGCAGCCTGACCACATGTTGGACGAGGAAGCCCGCCGTCTCCAGGGCGGTAGGGAGACCTCGCAGGGGAATGAAGTGTGCCGCCTTGGAGAAACGGTCCACGACGGTCAGGATGGTGTCGAATGAGTTGGAAGCTGGGAGCCCGGTGACGAAATCCAGTGCGATGTGCGACCGTGGCCTGCCAGGGACGGGCAGAGGCTGGAGCAGACCCGCTGGAGGGGCGTTTCCCGACTTGCTGGTGGCACAAATTGGACAAGCCCGGGCGTAGCGGGCTGCATCCCTCCGCAGGCCCGGCCACCAAAAGGACCGTTGGAGGAGGCTGATCATCCGAGAGGTGCCGGGATGACAGGTGAGCCGGGAGGTGTGGAGCCAGTGGATGACCTCTCCTCGGACCGTAGACGGAACGAACAGTCTTCCCTCCGGTCCGCCGCCAGGATCAGGTTCCACCTCCTGTGCCTTCCGGATCTTGTCCACAATGTCCCAAGAGATAGCTCCCACGACGCACGACCTGGGCAGGATAGTGTGGGGCGTCTCCTCAGCCCCCACGGGGGTGAACTGTCTAGAGAGGGCGTCAGGCAGGCCGTTCTTGGAGCCTGGCCTGAAGGTGATAGAGAACCGGAACCTGGCGAAGAACAGAGACCAGCGCGCCTGGCGGGCATTCAGGCGCTTGGCAGATCGTAGGTACTCTAAATTCTTATGGTCCGTCAAGACCACAAACGGCAGGTCCGCCCCCTCTAGCCAGTGGCGCCACTCCTGTAGGGCGAGTTTAATGGCCAGGAGCTCTCTGTCCCCCACATCATAGTTCCTCTCCGCCGGGGACAGGCGCCGGGAGAAGAAGGCGCACGGTCGCTTGGCGCCATCGTCCGGTGATTGCTGGGATAACACTGCTCCCACTCCCGTGTCCGATGCGTCCACCTCCACAATGCACTGCAGCGCGGGGTCGACCTGGCGAAGGACCCGGGGGGAGGAGAACTCCGCCTTCAGCGCCTTAAAGGCAGTATCGACCTCTTCGGTCCACCGGAACGGGACCTTCGGGGACGTGAGGCGGGTCAGTGGTCCGACGATCCAGCTGAAATTCGGGACAAAACGGCGGTAAAAATTGGCGAAGCCAACAAACTGTTGCACCTGCTTCCGAGATGCGGGAGTAGGCCACTCCACCACCGCCTTCACCTTCTCTGGGTCCGGGAGCACCTGGTCTTGGGCGATGATGAATCCCAGGAAGGATGTGGTCCTAGCGTAAAACTCGCACTTCTCAGCCTTCACGTACAAACGATTCTCCAGCAGTCTTTGAAGGACCCGCCTCACATGGACCCGGTGCTCGTCTCTGGACTGAGAGAAGATCAGAATGTCGTCCAGGTAGACGAACACGAAGAGGCCGATGAAATCCCGGAGGACGTCATTGATGAGGCGCTGAAAGACGGCAGGAGCGTTGGTCAGCCCAAACGGCATGACGAGATACTCAAAGTAGCCGTTCGGGGTACGGAAGGCTGTTTTCCATTCATCTCCCTCCCGGATCCGGACGAGGTGGTAAGCGCTGCGGAGATCCAGCTTGGTAAACCAGGTCGCCCCCTGGAGGGAGTGGAAGGCAGTGTCCATGAGGGGCAGGGTGTAACGGTCCCTCTCAGTGATGTCATTAAGAGCTCGGTAGTCAATACAGAGACGGACCGTCCTTCTTCCCTACAAAGAAAAACCCCGCCCCCACGGGTGATGACGATGGGCGCATAATCCCAGCGCTCAGTGATTCCTTCAGGTACGTATTCATAGTCTCCTTCTCCGGCGCCGACAGGCTGTAGAGCCGACCAGATGGCAGGGGGGCCCCCTGGCAGAGATTGATGGCACAGTCATATGGTCGATGCGGGGGAAGAGACATAGCTTTCGACTTGCTGAATACCATACCCAGGTCGTGAAAATCTGGGGGCACCAGTGACAGGTCCGGGGGTGCTGTATCCGCCACAGGAGGAGCCGCGGACGGGGAGCAGGCAGCGGACTGAAGGCAGGTGCCCATGCAGAAGGTACTCCACGCCGACACCCCAGCTGACCTCCAGTCCAGGACAGGATTGTGGAGGCGCAGCCAGGGATACCCCAGGATGACGGGCGACACAGAGTTGGGCAGGACGTAGAAAACCATTTCCTCCCGGTGGTTCCCTGAGATGATGACTGGGACAGGAATGGTTTGATGGGTAACTCTCCCAAGGGAGGCACGGGAGAGATGGACCAGGGAGATGGGGTGTTTGAGCGCCTGACAGCGGATGCCCAATCGGGTTGCCAGGCCTTGTGAAATGAAGCTGCCCTCTGCGCCCGAATCCACCAGTGCGTGGGTGAGGTGCCCAGTGGGATTGTGGCAAAAACGGATGGGCAGCTTTAATTGAGTGAGGGGACTTTGCCGATTGACGTCCGCGAGGCCCCCTACAGTGACTCGCGGACCCCACCGTTTGGCTTTTGTGGGCAAAGCTCTACCGTGTGTTGATTGTCTCCGCAATACATGCAGAGACCCAACTCACGGCGGCGCTGTCTCTCTGCCAAGGAGAGCTTTGCCCAGCCCGTCACCATCGGCTCCGACTCCTCGGGGCACGATGGTGGCGGCGTCGCCAGGGGGCGAGCTTGGGGCAGGCGTAGCGGGACTCCTCGAGGGCGAGAAGCAGACGGCTTCCGTCCTGAGGAGCGCTCGCGCAGCCTGTTGTCCAAGCTGATTGCTAATGAGGTTAGCTCCGCTAACGTTCCGGGGATATCCCGTCCAGCCAGTTCATCCCTCAGATCACTATTGAGGCTGCGGAGAAACAGGCCGCAGAGGGAACGCTCCTCCCAGCCCAGTTCCTCCGCCGCTACCCGGTATTCGATGGCATAATCCGCGGCCGACCGGCTTCCCTGCTGGAGAGCGAGAAGCCGATCGACCTGGACCGCCTCGGAACGGGAGTGATCGAACACCTCCAGGAAGCGCCTCACGAACTCGGCATAGGTGAGGGTGGCATAACTGGGTCTCGCCATAATAGCGTAGGCCCAAGTTAAAGCACGCCCCTCCAGGAGGTTCCCTATGTAGCCGATCCGGCTGTGATCTGAGGGAAAGTCTCCGGGCACACGGTCAAACACGGACTCGCACTGCATCACAAACCCCCGCGCTCCGCCGAGCTTTCCGCTAAAGCGGGCGGGGGTCGGAATTGGTGTGAGTCGGGCCGGTGCCACTGGAGCTGGCTGGACGGCCACCGGAACAGCAGGAGCTGCGCCACCCTGAGGAGCCGAGGGGAACGGCTGCTGGGGGTCCAGGCGGTCCAATCGGCCAGTGATAGTTATCAATTGATTCAGGATCACCTGCTGTTGATAAGCTATTTGATCCACTCTAGCCTCGAGAGTGGTAAGCCGGTGTGCGAGCCCGCCGTCCGCCGAGCCGCTCTGCTGAAGCCGTACTGACATAACGCACGGCTCAGGAGACACGCACACACAGGCTTAGAGTAGTTCAAAGAGTTTATTAACAGCAGGGGTGAATGAGTGTGTGTCTGCGGGATGCAGATGTGTTGGTGGTGGCGTCTGCTTCAGGCACAGAGGCAGATGACCGTTCGGCCGAGCAACCCTATGGAGAGAGCACAGGGAGAGGGTGACGGGCATACACCAACACAGGATGAATTATGGCAAGAGAAGATCTTACTTGAGTTGTCAGGATAGCTGGCACAGCAAGGGGAACGTAGCCCGGGAGACAGCCACCTGGAGAGCTCCGTGCAGCAGCGAAGGATGGGCGATGGAACGGAGATGTCCGCCGCCGGGGAATCCACCTGTGCACAGGGGAGCAGACTGGGAAAGGAGGTAAGGGTTCTTACCCAGAATAGCGATGCTGAAGAAAGGTATGCTCACGGCGGTGAGGGAACGAAGTCTGACGGCTTCAGGCCGAGCCTCCGGGCGAGGCGGCTTTTATCCCTCGCCGCTGATGAGGATCAGGTGTGTGAGCAGGTGGCGCCGCTGATGAACGGCGCGGCGTGACACATAAAAGATCACACAAATAAGCCTGACAAACAAATAAACAAGGGGTTCTTAAACAGTGGCTAATATTGGATGTCCCATTCATTTTCACTAATTCTGTAATTAATATTCACACAATCAAATAAATCTTAGTGTTCAGTCCCTTTCATATTTGTCAAAGTGTAACATGTGGGATTGCCTACATATATGCTACACCTCTTTGTATTCCACTTTCAAACACAGCCTCCATTTGGGCCTGTAAAGCCTAACTGGCCTACCTGTTTTCAGACAAGAATACTTGCTTTCTCCAGGCATGCACTAGTTATTGTGAAATACAGTAACTCCTGGAATCCCTATTGTCCAAATTGCTCAGTCGGAGCTAACTGTTGTATAAGAGGTTTATAACATGTTTGTTTTTCTACCCTGAGAGTAAGTTGTAATTCCTGCTACTCACTAGTAATTTATTTCTTCTGATTATTATCTTTGATTATGCTTCAGCTAATGTTAATCACAGAACCTAACTTAATGTATATTATTTAATATTATTAGTAGTATTTTCTGTTTACTTATGATGAGTTGTTTTGTTTACTTTGACATCTACTAACCTCTCTCTCTCCCGAGGTCACCACCCGGGTGTTTTCATGAAGTGCGCACATGGAAATGCAGCGAATTACCTCTGGTCTCCATTGGTTTATTGGACTTTACCGTTGTAGACAGAGAGGAGGTGACAGTGGATTTCTTTGGGTTTTTGTTTATTTAGTTAATGGAGTATTTCTCAGTTAATATAGTTAATTTCTTTTGAAGTTTGTTTATATCAAGTGTCAAAACCTTACATACCATCTGTCCAGAAAATCAGAGAAACTAAATGCTTCTTTCTAAATATTTTAGAGTATTAAAAAGTGGGTGATTTTTGAAATACCTTTTCATGCCCCTTATGCTATCTTTTACCTTAATTTATTTATTTTACCGAGAAACAGACTTTCCAAGGACCTGAAGACACCCTGCAGTAGCCTTTGGGGCTGATTTCACTCAGCCCAAATATGAAGCAAATCAAGGGGGCACGCCTTACACCTGTCACTCATACGTGGACACATATAATTGGACGGCTCTGTCATACTGGGTGGGCTGCAAAAGTTCAGCCCACTTACACAAATCCAGTTTTTTATTCTAGGTTTTGGAGACTATTACCCACAAAAAAAAAAATAAATAAATTAAAAAAAAATCAAACCATAGAGTAAAATGTTCTGAGTGTATTTTTTCTTCAATTTACAATTTTTTCCCCATAATTGTATCTAAAGCAAGCGGGGCGATACCAGACATCCTTGGGCAGGATGCTTTTTTAAAAAAATTTGGGCCTGGAGGTTCATAAAAAAAAAAGAAAAGCCCAGTGATGGCCTTTAAGAATTTACAGTTTGTGTATTTTGCTAGGGAAGCAGAGGACAGGACTTACTCTATAGATGGAAAGATTTGCAGTTTGCCAACATTTTAATATATTTATCATCTTGTCATTAATTATTAGATGTTCATTTTCCTTTTTGAAAACTGAATTTTTTTGTATAGGCTGACAAATGCTGTATCGTTTGTTCTGAAAAATATTCACACTCTTCTAAAACGAACTGCAATAACACCATAAGACTTCCACCACTTCTCAAACTGAGCAAGCCCACCGAAGGACCAACACTGTGGATAAATGCTGCTTTTGTCTCACCCATTTGAACCTGAGGTTTTGCTTGATGCTAAGGACAGTGTGTTCACCACTTTTTTTTTTCTTTTCAGGCTTTTTGGCGCTAAATAGTGGTGAACACTGCCAAATGGGAAAAGGGCTACACAGACTAAAAGAAAGACCAGACTCAATCAGGAAGTGGCAGCTTTTCAGCTGTGCCAGATGAGCCAGGCAACTTCCTGGTGTCGTTGCCAAGGTGACTAGAAGCTGGCCAGCTGGTGCAGTGGGCAGCCGTTGGGTTGGATGGGGATGACGGTTGGGCAGGAGGAGTGGGCATAACAATAGAGGGAGGGAGTTCAAATATAAGCAGTGGGAACTTCTAACAGAAATTAGCATTTTTATTTTGTTTCATAACTAACTATTTTATCTAATTAATTCCAGTTTCTCTCCAGGTTTGTTAAAGCAGTATTTTGCTGAATTATTTTGTGTTACCCATAACAATTTTATACAGATGTCTAAAAATGATAAAAGTTTACTTTTCATGTTTTTTTTCTGATTATGAGAGATGGTTGAGTTCATTGGATCAGGGGTGTTCATGGGCTACATTCAGATTAGTTTATTTTGAGGTGTTCCTCACCTAAACAGACATACCTAAAATAAATCTATGATAATGCCACAAATCTACGGTCTACGTGCGTTATCTTGGTCTCTATCTACCTTATTCCTGAGGGCGCTGCTGTAGGAACGATTATGGGCGCAACTTCCGGTTTCAGCTGAAGTAGTGTTAAATCAGTCAACAAGAGTGGAGTAGTGGGGCATTTAAAATAGCGCTTTTAAAAGTGCTTTAAATTCGTTTTAATGTATAGTCAACATACCTGTTTTGCAGTCAAGTGGCAGAAAATTTCAGCACTTGTAGTTTTTGCATTTTTGAATGTTTTTGCGTAGTTCTGCTGTTCGTGGTGTGAGGCTCCTCATGAATAAGCACAGCTAAATCCGTGGCTTCAACAGCAATGCAGAGATCATGCATCTTAAAAAGGACTGTTGGCGTGATCGGTGGTACAGACACAGGACAGACACACAGCACCAGGTATGTTTTCACTTGTATGAGTGTCACAGATCTGATGTTTATATATGTCACCAGATTCAAGGTTGCATGAAGTAAAATAATAGATAAAAAATAGTAATAGCTTGCTTCCTAAGGTTTAACGATTTAAGAAAGATATCAGATAAGGTGGGTTTTTTTTGTGCATTTGTTGCACTGTCTTGGAACGATATGAACTTGATAATAGCAGCTTCAGCATGCATGAATTTTTAAATTATCACAAAATATAGATCAATAATATTCTGAACAGTTGTCAGAAACAGTCTGCACGTGTTAAGTTAAATCACAAGCATTCATGGCATAACAGGAGCATGTTAATTTCGGGGTAAAACAAATGGCTGCAGCTGTCTGTATTTACCCTGACATTAAAACACCCAAGCACGGTGTTGTGGTTCTTTAGGGCCTTTTCCACTAGCCCCGATTAGCCCAACACGGGACAGCTCAGCACACTTTGTAACTCTTTCCACTAGCCCCAACACGGTTTAACAGCCGCAATTTTCGTCCCCGCTCAAGGGCAGGGTACAACCGTGCTGAGTCGTGCCGTGTTGTGACGTCAAAAGACTGGTCGCCGCTGATTGGTCAGGTCGTAACGTCACGAAAGCCACCGTCTTCTGATGAATCTACACACGACCGCCATTTGCAATATTTCACGGACTAACTTGGTCACGGAGTAAATACGATATTAATACAGACAGCGTTGTAGGTTTTGCGGAACTCTACACCGTGGTCCAACGAAGAGGTGCGGAGTTTTCTCTGCTTGGTGGCAGATCCACAGTGAGGAGTGACCCGGACCGATACAGATGGCAGCCCAGCATAGAACCGGACTACGGACAAGCTGAAGACGAATGTGAGAGAACCATCGATGGTGAGTGATTTGTAATAATGTGCATCTGTTCGCTTATTTATCCTGTTGGTGGTAAGCTCACTTTTTTTGAGCCATACAGCGCTGTTCTGTGCTGGCTAACGAGTTTTAGCTAACAGCTAGCTAGTACCAACTGCTGATTCGCGCTTGTTTTCTCTTAAGTATTCGCTTGTGAGAGCAAAACGATGAAATATGTTAATCCTGGTTAAAGTCCTGGTTTGTGTACGTGCTGTACTTTGGTGCTGCGCATTAAATTGTGTGCAATTTAATGCTAGAATGTGTTTCCACATGCCAGGGGTTAGCCTCCCTGTTTATACTGTGATACTGGTGAAATGAACCACAGGAGCCGAAATCTCGTCATATTAAAATTGCTTTTTCAAACCAGTGATTTATAAAGTCATTCATATAATTTTCTAAAGCGTCAGAATAGACCCACACACCTATTCTGTGGATCATGCAGTGCTTGTCAGGGAAACGAAGCATTTTTGTCACATCCCACCACTGACTTTCACAGGTGTATTTCCCTAATACAGTTATCTCCAAAAATTAGAATGTCATGAAAAACTTCAATATTTTTTGTCACTCATTTCAGAAAGAGAAATCCATATATTATATCGATTCATTACACAGACAGTGATATATTTCAAGCGTTTATTTATTTTAATTTTGATGATTATGGCTTATAGCCCCTGAAAACCCCAAATTCAATTTGGCAAAAAATTAGAATATTACATAAAATTAACTTTAAAAAAATAGTTTTTAAATATAAATGTTGGCCGCTGAGGTGTTGGTTAATATGCGCTGTAGCCGTAATCATCATGTGATATCCTACCGTGTAGCAATGATCACACTTGAGTTATTTCTTTGGCTAACTCTGCCATTTATTCTGTAACACACACAACAAGACTGAACATGGATTCTGCGCGGGGTTTTCACACTCTTATTCTAATATGTCCCCTTAATAGTAGTGCTGAACAATACAGGTAGTTCCCCCTAGAGGCATGTGCCAGTAATGTTTTGAATTAGACTTGCAGTCTACCACATCCCTCCCCTCTAGATTAAACTACTTTTAATTACACTAGCCAATTATGCTAGACATCCTGGAACTCCCATTTAACCCTAAACAATCACAGTTACTTTTAACTTCTTAAACACATGTGCCATACACATAATTTCTTTCTCTCTTTTTTTTTTTTTTTTTACATGTATAACACACATAACAGTCTAACTGGGGATTTGGTTTGACTACCGCATCCCAGTGAGGTTCCAGGACGCATTCTTGTCCTGTGGCTGGGGAACTCACTACTGACTAAGTATAGTCCTTCAAGTAGTCTGGAGCTTTCCTAGCTCGCTGAGATCTTCTCACGGCGGGTGAGCCAACTGCAGGTGAAGACTCAGACTGCTCCACTGTTTCGGCTGCTGCAGTGCTGCCCGTAGAATCTGCAGAGACGGTTACCTCAGGTTTCACCTGAAGTGGTGGTTCATTGATGCTCTCCTCAGGAGGGGTGTCAGACAACACCTCGGGTGCCATCGGCAGGGGAATGGAGCTCCTACCACGAACTTGGTCGATGTGTCGCCTCACCACTTGTCCATGACCTAATGTCACCTTGAATGACACAGGGCCTGTCTTTTCTGTTATTTCTCCTGGTACCCAGGCTGGTCCTGAGCCAAAGTTGCGGGTGTAGACCACGTCTCCTTCTCTCAGTATTCTCTCTCTAGCATGCATGTCATGATAACCTTTTTGTTTCTCTTGTTTATCATGCACTTTGTTTCTGAAGTCTGGATGTATTAAGTCAAATGTTGACCTCAACTTCCTTCCACACAACAGCTCAGCTGGTGACTTGCCAGTTGTAGATTGGGGTGTTATTCGATAGCTGAATAGAGCTCTCGACATTCGGGTTTCAATAGAGTCTCCTGTCATCTTTGTCATGAGTGACTTGAACGTCTGCACGGCCCTCTCGGCTAAGCCGTTAGAAGAAGGATGGTATGGCGCAGTCGTGATGTGACGTATGCCATTCTTTTCAGAAAACTCTTGGAACTGTTCACTCGTAAAACATGTACCGTTATCTGATACTATGATTTCAGGTAGCCCATGTTGGCTGAAACTCTTTCTAAGACATTCAATGGTAACAGTAGAAGTAGAGCTACTCACAGAATATGCATCGATCCACTTTGAGTATGCGTCAACTATGATCAGGAACATTCTTCCCATCCATGGACCTGCGTAGTCAATGTGAATTCTTCTCCATGGTTTATCTGGAACTTCCCAGGGATGTAGTGGGGCTGCTGGAGGACTGTTCCTGTTCTCCTGGCATGCCGCACATGACTTCACAAGCGCCTCCACCTCTGCATCCATGTTGGGCCACCACATGTAACTCCTCGCCAACGCTTTCATGCGAGTGATGCCAGGGTGTGCTTGGTGTAGTTGTTGCAGTAAGGCATTCCTACCAGGTGGTGGAACAACCACGCGTCCTCCCCACAGGATACAACCTTCCTGGGTGCTGAGCTCATCCTGTCGTCGGGCATAGGGAATGAACTCAGGACTGTTCATCTTCGGCCATCCTCGCAAGATGTATTCTCGCACTCTTGCTAGAACAGGGTCTTTGTCTGTCCACTTCTTTATTTGTTGTGCGTTCACCAGGGGCACGCCGATATCTTCAAACAATAGCACTCTCTCCTCCTCCTCAGGCGTGCTGTCTCTTCCTCCATCCAAGGGTAGCCTACTCATCGCGTCAGCATTCGTATGGTCCCGTCCGGCTTTGTAAACGATGGTGTACTCATACGCTGCTAATGTAACGGCCCATCTCTGAATTCTCTGAGATGTCATCTGGGGTATGGCTCTCATTTCACTGAACAGTGAAATTAGTGGCTTGTGGTCAATCACTATAGCGAACTGTCTCCCGTACAGGTATTTGTGGAATTTTTTTACACCAAATACTACTGCAAGGCCCTCCTTGTCTAGCTGGGAGTAGTTTTTCTCAGCTGCACTGAGAGTTCTTGAGACGAACCCTATGGGTCTCTCTGAGCCATCCTCCATATGATGAGAGAGTACAGCACCCACACCGTAGGGTGATGCGTCACACGCCAGGATGAGTGGTTTGTTTGAATCATAGTGCACTAACACACTACAGGACTGAAGTAGCGCTTTGGACTCTTCAAACGCCTTCTGCTGCTTGACCCCCCATGACCATTTTTCTTCCTTCTTAAGTAAGGTATGTAGTGGTGCCAGCAGCGTGGAGAGCTTTGGGAGGAACCTATGGTAATAGTTCAACAAGCCCAGGTAGGCTTTTAACTCAGTAACATTTTGTGGCTCAGGCGCCTCCGCAATGGCTTCCACTTTGTCTGTTAGAGGGTGTAGACCACTGGCGTTGATCTTGTGGCCTAGGAACACCACCTCTTTTCCCATGAACTCACACTTGCTTCTTTTCAACCTCAGACCGCTTTTCTCCAACCGCTGAAGCACTTCCTCCAGCGTTTTCAGATGTTCTTGTTCATTTGGTCCTGTACAAAGGATGTCATCCAAATAAATGGCAACATTCGGAATTCCACCTAGGATGCCCTCCATAGTTCTCTGGAATATAGCAGGACTGGAAGCTACTCCAAATGGTAAGCGTGTGTAGGTATATAAGCCTTTGTGTGTATTGATGGTTACATACTTTCTTGATTCTTCTTCCAGGACTACTTGTTGGTAGGCGTGACTCATGTCTAATTTCGTGAAGTGTCGGCCGCCATTCAGCTGTGCGAAGAGGTCCTCCACTTTAGGAATTGGATACTGATCCACCCGTGATGCTCGATTGACAGTGAGTTTGTAATCTCCACATATTCTAATGGAGCCATCCGGCTTTCTCACTGGGACTATGGGCGCCGCCCATTCTGCAACCTGCACTGGCTCAATGATCTTGTCATCCAGCAGCCTCTGTAGCTCGCTTTCAACCAGTGGCTTGACTGCATAGGGTACCGGTCGGGGTTTGCAGAATCGTGGTTGGGCCTCCTTGTCCACATTAATCTTTGCAGTGACACCTTTTAGCTGTCCTAAGCCTTCTTTGAACACCTCAGCGTGTCTTTCGAGGATCTCCTCCAGCTGCAATTTGGGCTGAGATTCCACTTTATTCACCAACTGATCAATCATGGCCAGTTCTTGTAGCCAACTTCGCCCTAGTAGATTTGGTCCTTCGCTCCCAACTACTACTACAGGTAAGTCCTTTTCTTTGTTTTCGTGCTGCACCTTCACTTGTGCCATGCCTAGCACGTCTAGCTTCTCTCCTGTGTATGTTTTTAATTTTAATGAACAGGGATTTAATTCTGCTGTGTCTGTTTTCTTCCACAGTTGTGTATATTGCTGTTTACTTAATATGGTTACTCCACAGCCTGTATCAACTTCAAATGTTACTTTCATTCCATTAACATTCATGGTACGCGTGATGGGCGCTACCTTGGTCAGCTCCTCTGACGTGTTGTAAATTGTGTGAAAACCCATGTCTTCTGTATCACTTTCTCCCTCCCCTCTCAGTTGATTCGCTCGCTGTTCCTTTCCTGGGCCCTTGTTTTTATTCTTTTGCCCATTAACTGTTGCTTTCAGCACCTGTGCGCTGTCCACCTTTATTCTACATGCTTTCTTAATGTGCCCTCGCTTGCCACAATTATGACACAGCTCAGTGGCAAATTTGCACTCGGCGGCATTGTGCTGGCCTTTGCAGCGATAACAACTGGGGAATTTGCGATGATTTTTATCAGTTGACACTTTGTGGACACCTACTTGGGTCTTAGGCACACGAACATGCGTTGCTGTGTCCTCTGTTAGCTTCCCTTGCATCTCTCTCACATCTTTAGATGCTGTTTCCATCGCTTGGCATAATTCCAAAGCCTTTACAAAAGTGAGTTTTGTTTCAGATAAAAGTCGCCGTTGCATTCGGTCATCATTCACTCCACACACAAGTCTGTCTCTTAACATTTCTTCCAATGAGTCTTTGTAATCACAGTGCAGTGTTAATTTCCTCAATTCTGCCACATACTCTGCTATGGACTCAGTGTTCCTCCTTATGCGTGAATTAAATTTGAATCGTTGCACGATTTCACTCGGTTTGGGGCTGAAGTGCTTCTGAAGCTCAGCAGTAAGCTGGTCGTACGTTTTATCTTTCGGTAATGCAGGGCTTATTAAATTTCTCAACAAGCTGTAAGTAGTTGCACCAACTCCACTCAACAGTACAGCCTTCCTTTTGTCTGGCTCCTCAATGTCATTAGCTTCAAAGAAATAGTCCAACATTTCACTATATTCTTCCCATGACTGAGTCGAGTTATCAAAAGGGGTTACCGTTCCGATTACAGCCGCCATTGCTCGTCGTGGTGGGGAAACCTCGTTTTTCCTCCTCTGAACTTGCACTCGAACTACTGGAGTCACTTGAGTTCGCCACACTCGCAATGTTCTCTGTTTCTCGCCGCTGATTTTTTTCTTTTAATCCTCGTCGCCAATTGTGTGATATCCTACCGTGTAGCAATGATCACACTTGAGTTATTTCTTTGGCTAACTCTGCCATTTATTCTGTAACACACACAACAAGACTGAACATGGATTCTGCGCGGGGTTTTCACACTCTTATTCTAATATGTCCCCTTAATAGTAGTGCTGAACAATACAGGTAGTTCCCCCTAGAGGCATGTGCCAGTAATGTTTTGAATTAGACTTGCAGTCTACCACAATCAATATTAAAATAAACACTTTCAATATATCACTGTCCCTGTAATGAATCTATATATGGGTTTCACTTTCTGAAATGAGCGAAAAAAATATTGAATTTTTTCATGGTATTCTAATTTTTGAGATGTGCCTGTATAAGTGTTGAACTTGCTTGAAACTAACCACCATCCATTTCTGTCGTTCATCTAGGCAAGAGTAAAGCAGCCACCCCACAACCTACCTCGCCACTGTGGAAAGTACTGAAATCCTTTGCTTTTATAGGTAAAGTGTCAAAACCAAAGTAGCACAATTTCCACTTAATATAAAAGGGACTGAACTGAGATTTATTTGATTGTGTGACTATGGCACATCAACTGTAAAATAAACCGCTTGTTAATGTATTTATTTTTTTGTCAGATCACTTGTGTGATCCTTTGTGAGTTATGTTCATAACTGTATGTTTTGGCGAATGTGAGATGTTCAGTCGTCAATATAATTTACTTTATATGTGTAGTTTATAGTCTATCATCAATAAACTCATGCAGTAACAGGACACATTACAAATATTCCGAGACCCATTGTAGTGCTTCCTTTTATATTTTACCAATGCTAGTACAAAACACCGCCCACACATGAAGCCAGGGCAACAAGAGACACTTTTACAGACAAGACAAACTTTTATTGATAAAAACTTCATATTTTGACTGAGCGACTCCATACTTGGTGATGCACACCTTCAGTTAAAGTACTATATTCCATTCAAGTGAATGTATTAATTCATTCTGATTGCTGAGGCCACAGTAAAAACAGATGATTTTAAATGTAACCCGGCCCTTGTAAAATCTACTGAAGCGCAGCTACATGAAAATTGTGGTTAAATACAACAACGAAGTACTTTATTGTCACATTCAAATTGTAATCCCTCCTGTTTTGTTTTTCTTTTGAATTCTTGGATGGAATATGGGTGGGCAATATAAGCTGCAGCTTCAGCCATCACCCATTTCAGATAACCTATGTTGAACTGTACAATCAGAGGAGTTATTGTTTAATTTGACCTTGTTAGATTTTTTTCCCCTTTGTTATATTATTCTATTTTCTTTTAATCTTTACTTTTAATCAATCCGAAATAAAGATTCATTCATTAACTCACATTCCACCACTGGCTTTTAGCAACAAGTGTATTTCCCAAATATGTTTTAAACTTGCTTTAATTAACCACCACCCATTTGTCTTTTGTCTAGGCAAGAGGGAAACTGTCCACCCCAACTGGACCTTGCCTCACTATTTACAGAGATGCAGGCTGAAGATCTGCTGAACCAGGACCAGTACGAGGGGCCGATCCAGTTGCTTCTCAGTGAGGCAGCGTGGCTGCCGTGTGTGACCATTCTAGTTTTTTTTTACAGTTTGAATTTTGCACATTCTGAATAATCTGGAATTTGCTGCTGATTGTAATAAACAATTTAGTGACTTATGTGTTTGCATCATGATTTTCTAGTTTGTCTGTTAAGACACCGTTGGGAAAAGAGTCAACTGTACAAAGGATTTATCGGTGACCTTGAAAATAATGGCTCATTTTTAAGAAAAAAGTAACCAAAACAATTATTTTATTAACTGAAGACTGTATTGTTGGATGTGCCACCGCAGAAGACCCTGCATACTTTAGTGACAGTACCAGTATATGGAGGAATTCTGGGTCATATTAGCATCTGCTCTTCATCATAATGGGTTTGGGCAGGGGTGTTTAATCATGTGCCATGGAGGGCCAAGACCCTGCAGGCTTTACCTCCAACCAGTGTCTTCAACATCAGATTCCACTGAACTTCTTCCACTGACTGATCAGTGAGAACACCTGCTGAAGAGACTGGGTAGAAGAGAGAACCTGCAGGGTCTTGGCCCCCCATGACACATGATTGGAAGCCCCCGGATTAGGTTTAATGGGATTTAACATTTTAACACAAACTGCTTTATGGTTCATAATTCTGTTGACAGACTTACACCAAACCAAAAGTGATTTCTCAAACTGCTGGATTATTCTTAGCTTTTCCAATCTTTCAGTATTTAATTTATGCCACATGGTGGTAACCTTCACATATAAAAAAAGACATCTGCAAAAACTTAAGAGGTTTATTGTCAGTGCAATTCCCAGTGCAATACTACATGAATGCATGTCTAGTACATTGTTGATGCAGAGAATATATATTTCTACAGTACATGTATCTAGTAAATCAAGTATTTTCCATGTAACCTTGTGACTGCATTATTTTAATTGCTTTTAATCCTAGATCAAGTTTGTTTTGGCCTAAAATGCATGATAACTGTCAAATATATCTTATTATACCTAACTCAGTACTGTTTACTTTTTGAACATATATTTTGTGGCTAATATAGTTATTAACCTGGTGATCAAGTTGTGTCAGCTGATCATTTTTTTCGATGACACCACCTCAGACTCTGCAGCTGGAGCAGGTACGTCCATGATGTCTCAACAGTCTCTCCATGATTTTCACGCAGATCAGAGCAATTTGTTGTACAGGAAATAAACGTTTCTACAGACATTCTTAAGCTCTATAACCACTGATCGTTTGTGAAGCTGTGTTGACATCAGTGACAGGCTGATGACATCCGTGACAGGCTGTGCTGAACGCCCAGACCGAATGAAGCGGTAATTTCCCCACAACAGAGCCATCTGAAACACACGCAGCGTACATATTTTAGCACCTAACAGCGATAACTTGCAGACATTAAAGTGTAGTACGATGTACTTATAGCAAACTAGCATTAGCAACGTTAGCTTACCGTCATATATGACCTAGTTTGTGTCCTCACGTCTTTGGCTCTCCCAGAAGCTGCAGAACTATTCCAGAGTGTTTCATCTCGCTGCCTGTACCCTTGTCTGGCAGTCCTTTTTGGCATTTACGGTGAAAAAAGCCACAGACCGAGGAGTCGCCTTGTACAGCTGCATGTGTTTATGTTTTGCTTGGGTCGCGTGTTCTACGTCACGGGAGTGTGGCGCCACCTCGCTGTTATAGAAATCCCACCCACCCCAGCTTAACATGGTTGTAATGGAGACAAAAGCGAGCCGAACCGTGTCGAAGTGAATTGAGACGTGCCGAGGTGTGCTGGGCTAGTGGAAAAGTGCCTTTTTTAGTGGCTCTGACTAGATTCTACGTTTACTCTGAGGTAAATCTGATCATACCCAACATCTTTTAACAAAATGCAGCCGACTTTATTGCGGGGGAGACTGCTATATTTCAGAGCTTTTATTTGTTTACAGCGTTAGCATCTTAGCAGCGGTGCTAACTAATGCAGCTACTGTCTGCGAGGCCACTTTTTAAGGTCATCTTCCTATCCCTCGGTAGTCGTGGAAAGTGCTATGATTATATTACTGTTTTTGATGTGCAAAAGGCCACGTTCCTGCATTTTTTATGCCAAAGTCATTGTTTTTTAACAAGGAAAAGTGTCCCGTTTCAGTGAGAGCCACACGCTCTAAACTAGTACCGGAAGATGCCCCCATAATTCATGCAAGGCATTATGGTGGCTCGGAACAAGGTGGATAGATAGGCAACATCTCACAGTATTTTCCCCTAGCATAATTAGCATTGTATACTGGCATTACTGGCATTACTGCAGCCGATAGGAAGAGACTGAACAAACTGATTAAGAAAGCTAGCTCTGTCCTGGGGCAACGCCTTGATCCGATGGAGGAGATAGGAGAGAGAAGGACGGTGGCTAAACTGTCATCTCTGCTGGAGTCCGAGTTCCACCCTATGCAGGACATACTGGATGCACTGAGGAGCTCATTTAGCAGCAGACTACATCATCCCAGGTGCACAACCGAGAGGTTTCGTAGGTCCTTCCTACCAACGGCTGTCAGACTGTACAACCTAAGCAGGGCTGCTCGCAGAGATAGCAAAAAGACGTAACAAACTAATAGTTTTTTGAATGCAAAAGATGCAATAGACTTACACAATGGTCCTCTCCGGCATACAACTAGGAACATACCGGTCGCTATGGAGGGTGAGAATATGTATGGGCACATAATCATACCATGTAGGATAACTAAATAGACGGTTATGCTGTTTCATCCCACCTAGCAACAATGCTCTGCACTGTGTGTGTTTATATATTTACATATTTATTCCATCTAGCTACAATGCTCTGCACTGGGTGTGTTTATATTTATATATCTATATATTTATTCCATCTAGCTACAATGCTCAGCACTGGGTGTGTTTATATTTATATATCTATATATTTATTCCATCTAGCTACAATGCTCCGCACTGTGTTTTTATATATCTACATATTATTCCATCTAGCTACATTGCTCCGCACTGTGTGTGTTTATATACTTGCATATTTATTCCACCTAGCTGCAATGCTCCGTACTGTGGGTGTTTATATATTTACATATTTATTCCATCTAGCTACAATGCGCTGCACTGTGTGTTCATATATTCATATATTTATTCCTTTCAGCTACAATGCTCTGCACTGTGTGTGTGTGTGTGTGTATATATATATTTTATAGTAATATGTACATATGTATATTAGCTGCTCTTGCTTGCTTGTTTTTTTTCTTGCCTTCTGATTGTTGCTCTGAGTGTTGCTATCCCTGTGCTGTTGCAATCCTGGAATTTCCCCATTGTGGGACTAATAAAGGCTTATCTTATCTTATCTTATATTTTACTATAACTGAGGAAACTGTAATAAACCAAAGCAGAAATTAGAATTTTTTTTTATCCTTTTCCTAATTCTTTTTTTTTATTTCAATGTTTAAAACACCATTACAACAATAAATCAATCTGCAGAGATGCCACTAAATCAATTAGGCAGCTTTTTGACTGCAACTTGACCAAATACAAAACATTTTTTGCATAGATTCTGCTGTTTTTTTTATGATAAAAGGACCAGGTTAACTCTCTATAGTTTACTATGGGGGGAAGGGGGGGGGGGTCATAAGCTGAAAAATTCATCGTGGTCAAATTTGACCAAATGTGGTTTATTTTTCAACCACAGGGATCCAAGTGCTGCAACACCGATGGAAGAAGTGTGTGAACCGAAGGGGAGACTATGTTGCAAAATAAATCACACTTGGTCAAATTTGACTGCTATGAACTTTTCAGCCCCCCTCGTAGAACGGTTCCAGGTTTGAATCCCCAGGCTGGCAGGGGTGGGAACCTTTCTTTGTGGAGTTTGCTGGTTCTCCTTGTGCTGTGCGGGTTTACCCTGGGTGCTCTGGTTTACTCCCACATTCAAAGACATGCAAGTCAGGTTAACTGGTGGCTCTAAATTGTCCCAAGGTATCTGTTTCTGATAGACCCTTAGGATAGAGGGTTACTGTAGCTACTGTCACGCCGCGCCGCTCATCAGCGGCGCCACCTGCACATCATCAGCAGCGAGGGATTTAAGCCGCCTCGCCCTGGGCTTTGGCCTGAAGCCGTCAGACTTCCCCACGCATCGCTGTGAGTTTCCTTTCATTCTCAGCTGATCATTCCGGTAAGAAGATCTTACCTTTTTCTCCTCCAAGTCTGCTCCCCTGTGCACAGGTGGATTTCCCGGCGGCGGACTACTCCTCTCCATCGCCTGTTCCTCGCTGCTGCACCGGGCTTCCCAGGTGGCTGTCTACCGGACCTCGTCCCTTGCTGTGCCAGTCATCCGTCCTGTCCAAGTAAGCTCCTCTCTCGCTCATATATCTCCTGTGTTGGTGTGTGCCCGTCACCCTTCTCCCTGTGCTTTTCCCATAGGGTTGTCCGGCTGTACGGCCTCCTGCCTCTGTGCCCGAAGCAGACGCCGCCACCAACACATTTACATCCCGCAGACACACTCATACACTCCTGTTGTTAATAAAGCTATCTGAACTTCTCTGAGCCTGTGTGTGTGCGTCTCCTGAGCCGTGCGTTATGTCAGCTACTAGTGAAGTGTTTTGCGTGGTCTTTGTGACCAGAAAAAGCACTATATAAGTACATGTCCTTGTCCCCTTTACCTTTACTCTTTACAGAATACATACAAGCATTTCACAGTATTGGGTTTTTTTTGGACAAAAATATCTCAATTAAAATACAGGTACAATTCCAAAAGGGCTTCAACAAATTCCATTTTCACTGATGTTTATATTTTTTAATGTTTTTTTGAAACTTTCAAGGTAAATTTACTTTGCTTTAGGCTATCTTTCCATTTTTGTTTTGGTAAGCTGTGTGTCACGAACTGAGTCTGAATTTCCTGCCAGACTCAGTCTTGTGGCTCTTTCTTGGTATTTATATATATATTTATTGCATTTTGTGCCTTTGAGTTCTGTACTGCTTTCTGTTGTTCTGTTTTGGCTCAGCTTTGTTTCATGTCTATTTGTAATTTGTTTTCCGTCTGCAGTGATTGTGTTATTCTTTATATGTATGTTATGGTGCTTTTCTCTGGGTTGACAGCTGTCAGGCGATTTCCGGGTTTGTGCTCTGCTGGGGGCGTCGGCTGTCAGGTTGCCAATGCAGCCGCTCCTCCCTCACCTATCCAGCTGATTCCAATCACCGTTCGTTGTTTCCTTTGCCCACTCATGTGAACTCACACCTGTGATCACTTGTTTGTTATTTCGTCCCAATTTAAGGACCGCTTTTCCTTTTTATTACTGCCGCAGTCACAATAATAATCCTTCCTCTCGTCACCAGAGCCCAGACGTTGCTCTGGGGAGACCAACCTGTAAGTCACCACTTCGTCTGCTACAGAAATTTTGTGTTTGTGCATTTTTTTTTGTTCATTATGTGCTTCTATTATTAAAAACCACAAACTGCAGTTGGCGCGTGGGTCTGCCTCTCTCTGCCCCAAGGGGCGAAACATGACACTGTGGTTATGTGTGAGATAGCACCCACCTCATTTAAATTAGTGATGGAATTTTTTTTTCTTTTGACCAACAGATTAGCGGATAGGTGGGTGTTGTGGGGGATCAGACTAGCAGAGCTTGGTAAACACAGCTGGGGACACACTGCACTGGTGGGTCTGTGGTCCAACGGCCCCCTTCACACATTTATCAGTGTGTTTGCTCAGGGGATGTCCCCTAATCTTCACACACTGATCACCGTGTGCAGCCCCAGCAGGCTGGGGTGAAAGTGACCCTGTCACAGCCTCACTAATTCCTCCACCGCTAAACTCGAATGTTCTGCACATTATAGAGGCCTATAAAGGTCATCTATAGAACTCTGTGTGGGTGGGATGTCACCTCATAGTAGATTTAAAATTCTTGATTATCATCTGACAACTCTGAGCATGCCTACACAAACTGAACACTGTGGTGTTACCTGGATAAATAAAGGTTATATGTGACCCTGATGTATATATATATAGATTTTACTTTTTTGCACACAGGTGATTTTTTTTTTAATCTGTAGCTACTAAACACAGGCTTAGTGGGTTAAATGATTATACCTCCACCAAGGAGGTATAATGTTTTTGCCAGCATTTGTTTTTCTGTTAGCAGAATTACGCAAAAACTGCTGGACAGATTTGTATGAAATTTTCACTGATTTCTTGATTCATTCAGCAGGGAATCATTTGGCCATAAATGTTATTCTTTTAATCCTTCGTTTAGCCTTTAGCTGTGATCATTATTTCATTCATTTTGTTTTTAGATTTTTGCAGAAAATGTGATGTGTTTCTGTGTGCTTATAAATAGGCCACCATGTCCACAAACTGACAAAAGAGATTAATGATTCTTGGTGCATGTTTATTATCGTTGTTGTTGAATGTTAATTAACTAATTGAAAAATAATCAAGACAATACGCACATTACACAGTTCACCTGTACAGGTGCTGGATTCCAGAAGAAAAAAAAAGAAAAAAAGCATACCAGAACAATGAAAGAAGACCCGCACACCGAGAAGTTCCCGTTAAATTTGACAGCAACGTTTCAAGCCCCCTGCACTTCCTCAAGACTTCTATCATAATAAAACAGAATAGTCATCGTCTTAAATACCCACAATTCTATTGTAATTAATCACATGGTTTAAATCACCTCAAATATTCACAGATTGAAAAAGTTAAATAATTATCTAGAAGAGGATATAAACGTCAGAAACCAAACTTTGGCTGACAGGAATGATGGACTCACTATGCAGGCAGGATTGAGTGCAAGATGATAATTTATTGATGGAAAATGAAACAAAACTCAGCACGGGGGCTGCATAACGAAAAGAGCCAACCTGGCATAAAAACTTACTCACAGGTAAAACTCAGAAGACAAGGAGACCGAAGGGAGCACACGACTATGACACCACACCAAATAGAGACTCAGACAGACATAAATAGGGTAACAGGTAATCAGCAAACACGGGGCAGGTGGAGACAATCAAGGACTAAATGGTAACACATGAAGGAAACTGGCTATAGACAAGGGAAACAGGAGGGACTGGGAACAATAGATAAACAAGTACACACAGAGGATGGACACAGGATTTACGACCAAGGGAAACGCAGAAGGACAGGGGACAAACATATTGAAAACTCAAAATGAAACAAAACATGGACATGGTCTCAAACCATGTCCAAAGCATGACAATAAAGAAACGTCCATCCATCCAGCTTCTACTGCTTTTCTGGAGGTCCGGATCGCGGAGGCAGCAGTTCAAACAGAGAAGCCCAGACTTCCCTCTCCCCAGCCACTTGCTCCAGCTCTTTTGAGAGGATACCAAGACATTCCAAGCCAGCTGGGAGACATAGGGTGCATTCACTGTTTGGCCCAGACAAAAGGACCAAACAGTGGCTTCCGCAGATAGTTTGGTTCGTTTGGTGCCCTCTGAACTCTGGTGCGCACCAAAAAAGCAAAGTTTGGTTCCCCTGAAAATGGGTGTCTCAGTTCACTTGCAAACAAAGTCTGGTGTGTTCCGTATGCAGTGTGAATCCAAACGGAGTATCCACCGGACCAAAGGGTGGAAGTGCCCCTCAGTGTTTGTGTAACCATAGCAACACATAGTCTGAGAAGAGGAAGTGGCATTTACCGTAGTACATTTTGGGTAGAAAACAATAAATCCGGGAAATCCTTTTACTGGAGAAAGCCAAGGAGAGAAAAAAATGTCTTGTTTGTGGCGGACAAACAACCCAGATGAAGGGAACGGATTTCCATTTTTGGTCCTGGCCAATCAATGAGCCTGATTTTTCTTCTTTGCTGAGATTTTTTCTTCCTGGTCAGTGGTGGTTTTGGCTACAATGCCCCAAACGAGCAGTTGTTGTAACTGCGTGACGTTGTCCAGGCAGTTTGGTCTACTGCAGTGTGAATGCAAACCAAACTAAACGAAGGTGTGAAAATTCTCGGCATTTCCCGCCCAGTCGAACCAAGATCCCCGGATTATCCTTGTCTGAATGCAGCCACAGTCTCTCCATCGTGTCCAGGGTCTGCCCCGGGGTCTCCTCCCAGTGGGACGTGCCCCAAACAAAACAATATCCATAAATATGATATCCCCTACAAAATTATATCATAATGAAGTTGAAACATCAAAGAAAATAATCCACAAAATCAAAAACACAAAATGCATATCGACATCAATAAATAAATATCAACAGATGATGCAAAATCTAGAAAATATTTAAGGTTCATAAAAAAGGCCTAATATCAAACTCTTCATATGGAGTCAGTGTGCCCAAGGTATGATTTCAAAGTGATTTCTGTTGAAGAAGTCCTTACCACTGACTGCTGATCAGAGAAAATGCCTGTTGAAGAGGCTGGTTGGAAATAAAACCTGCAGGGTCTTGGCCCTCCATTGGATGAGTTTGACATGCCTGCACTAGACCATCTTAACAGAGCCCAGAGTGATCTTTGATTGTGAGCAACCCATAGCACACCTGTGAAAAATCATACTGTTTAATCAGCATCTTAACATGTCAAATCCATCAGGTAAATTGCCTTAGCAAAGGAGAGTTGTTCACTATGCAGACATTTAAGAAATAAGTGCTTCACATCTGATACAAATATGGTTTTATATGCAAAAAAATTTCCCAGTTTGGGATCAATAAAGTACATCTGCAGCACAGATGTACTGCAGATGTACTGTCTACAAGTATGGTTGATGTCCAAGAGTGGCTCCTCAAGAACCATCTATTGCTGAACCTTCAGAAAACAGTCTCAATGTGCTTTTCAATCAAAAAATGTAACCTGCAACATTTTAAAGTTAATATACATGATCATGACATCAGTTTAGCTACAGAATTCAAATACCTTGGCATTGTACTAGATCCTCAACTCAAATTTAATCTTCATATAAAGAAAATTTCAAAAACAGTAAAAAAAAATCTGAACTGCTTTAAATTAATTAGATATTACATACCTTACGAAGCAGCTGCACTGTATATGCATTCTATGGTTTTTTCTCATATATCATACTGTTTGACAGTCTGGGCTCAAGCAGCTCCTTCCACAATAAGACATATAGGTTCATTATATAATCAAACCCTAAAAATCTTGGACAAAAAGCCCATTAGGTGGCATCACTGTAATGTTTTAAAAAAATACAACCTATTGAGTTTTGAGAGCTTCATTGACCTCTGTCTTCTGAAATTAACGTTCAAATGTTTCCATAAATCAGCACCCGAGCCACTTGCTGGTTTCGTCCAAAGACAGGACAGCAGCAGAGCCACCAGGAGTTCTGTTAACAATAACTGTAAAATATTCCACCGCAGAACCACATTTGGACAAACAGCTTTCTCTATAAAGGGCAGTCACATCTGGAACACAATGCCAAATGAAATTAAAATAATAACGGACTTTAAAACATTCACTAAAAATGTTAAAAACTGGCTGAAAAATAAACAAGAATGTACTCATGTATGAATTATTTGTCTGCAAAGTGAGAGTGAATGAAGGGAAGGAATAAATGTGTTTGTTTATAGTGAGTGACGGAGGGAGGAAGGCCTGAAATAGGCAAATGTGAGTTATGTTATATGTGTTAAATGTGAGTCAGGCTGTTATATTTGTGTATTTATAATATTTATGTTAAAGGTGAGTCAGGCTGTTATATTTGTGTATTTATAATATTTATAATATTTATAATTGTGTATTTATAATTTTTCTGCATTGATGTATGTGGTTATTGTGTATATTTTTATCTTGATTCTTTTTTCTAAAGCCCATCCAGGGACAAGAGTTGCAAATTAGCTAATAGCTATACACTCTATGTGCAACACATCAGATTGATTGTCTTTGATTAATTGTCTATGTTTATTGCACTGTCCCTGTCAAATAAACTAATCTACTACTATCTATCTATCTATCTATAAAAAGATGTCACATCAAGTGTATTAGCTAATTTGAGGTGTATTATTAAAGCAAACTACTTTTGTGGTTACCCAGCCACAGGGGCATGTGCAAGCCAGGGTACCCCCTGCGCAGGTCCCAAACCCAGATAAATGGGGAGGGTTGCATCAGGAATGGCATCTGGTGTAAAAATCCTTGCCTAATTAACGTGTGGATTATTGTGATATCAGGTAATGACATATGCCGTGGCAACCCCAAAAGGGAGCAGCCAAAAGAGGGGAAAAAAAATTAAATCAAACTTCTGCTAGTGCCTAATTACAACAAAAGTCATCTCAAGGCACTAGATACATAAGCAGAAATCATAAATAATTTGGAGAAAAACCCCAACGATCAAACGATCCTCTATGAGCAAGCAATAGGCAACAGTGGGAAGGAAAAACTCCCTTATAGGAAGAAACCTCCAGCAGAATCAGGCTCAGGGAGGGGCAGTCTTCTGCCACGACTGGTTGGGGGGAGGGGGGGAGGGGAGAAAGGAATAAAGACGAGACATACTATTCATAATATAACAACAACATACAGATAGAACAATGTTGGTACAGATATGACGTGCAATGATGTATCAAAGCTAATTTGACCCAAGATTATAGGTTTTTTCAGGCTTATTAAGCTAGCTAAAGAATCTCATAGGTAGCACTACAAGCAGACACATCCGTAGCTGGACCTGGTGGTGTAATGCCCAAACAATATGCACAGTGAGCATAAATAGCAGATTTTTTGGACATAGTAGATAGTAATAGTAAAATTCAAAACTATGACATGCAAAATCCAATCTAAACTTGTGAATGACGAACATGATATTACCATCTAACTAGCCAGCTGTCCCATAGCTCATACACACAATCAAACCCGTGTGCACATGACATCACCAGTGAGTGCTTTAAGATGAACTTAAAATAATTTTAGCATATTTATCATATTTCAAATATGGGAGATTATTTTTTAAAATGCTGACAGATTTCTACCACTGGATCTAATGTAATAACACTGGTCAACACCAAATTTATTGTCTAAGTTTTTTTTAGCTGATTTAGGACAATTTTGATGTGCTGAATCCAAAAATCACATTGGTTTTGTTCAATCAGGTCAACTTTTTGAACTATGCTCACATTTTTTTTTACATTTGTTTACATGTACAGGTATTTTTGTTTTATATGATGCAAAATTCTTCTTTATTTCTTGAAATTCTCTGAATTTTGAACAATGATGATGTAACATTCAATTTACATGTACTTACTTTTATCAATGTCTACTATTCAATTTACAGTACAACTGTACAACTACTGTACAACTGCTTACAACCTAGCATAAAAAACTGACCTGATCGAGAGAAACGGGTGTCATTTTCGGATTCAACGGTGCAAAATTGTCTTAAATCTGTCACGCCGCGCCATTCATCAGCGGCGCCACCTGCTCATGCACCTGCTACTCGTCAGCGGCGAAGGATAAAAGCCGCCTCGCCCTGAGCGTCGGCCTGAAGCCGTAGACTTCATTCCTCTTTCATGGGCTTCTACCACATTCTCTTCAGCATCCTCATCTCCGGTAAGAAAATCGCTTACCTCATCTCTCCAGTCTGCTCCCCTGTGCACAGGTGGATTCCTCGGCGGCGGACTATCCCGTCCCTCGTCTCTCCTCGCTGCTGCACCGAGCCCTGCAGGTGGCTGTCTCCCGGGCTTCCATCCTTGAAGCGCCAGTCATCTGTCCCAACAAGTAAGCTTCTCTCCCTCGCCTATTCTCCTCCTGTGTTGGTGTGTGCTCATCACCCTGTGTCTGATTTCTCCCATAGGGTTGCCGGCTGAACGGTCTCCTGCCTCTGGGTCCGAAGCAGACGCCACCACCAACACATTAACATTCCGCAGACACGCACCCAAACATCCCTGTTGTTAATAAACGGTTTGAACTACTCTGAGCCTGTGTGTGTGCGTCTCCTGAGCCGAACGTTATGTCAGTACGGCTTCAGCAGAGCGGCTCGGCAGACGGCGGGCTCGCACACCGGTTTACCATCCTCGAGGCTCGGGTGGATCAGATTGTTTATCAGCAACAGGTGGTTCTTAATCAATTATTAGAACTAACTAACCGATTGAACCGCTTGGACCCCCAACAGCCGTTCCTCCCGACTCGCCAGGGTGGCGCGGCTCCTGCTGTTCCAGCGGCCGTCCAGCCGGCTCCAGTGGCACCGGTTCGGCTCACGCCGATTCCGACCCCCGCCCGCTTTAGCGGTAAGCTCGGCGGAGCGCGGGGGTTCATTATGCAGTGTGAGTCCGTGTTCCACCGTGTGCCCGGAGATTTTCCCTCGGATCACAGCCGAATTGGTTACATAGGGAATCTTCTGGAGGGGCGTGCGTTAACTTGGACCTACGCCGTAATGGCGAGGCCCAGTTATGCCACCCTCACCTATGACCAATTCGTGAGGCGCTTTCTGGAGGTCTTTGACCATTCTCAAACCGAAACGGTCCAGGTCGATCGGCTTCTCGCTCTCCAGCAGGGAAGCCGGTCGGCAGCGGACCACTCGGTCGACTTCCGGGTAGCGGCGGAGGAATTGGGCTGGGAGGAACGCTCCCTCTGTGGCCTGTTCCTCCGCAGCCTCAATAGTGATCTGAGGGATGAACTGGCTGGTCGGGATATCCCTGGGACGCTAGCGGAGCTGACGTCCTTAGCGATAAGTTTGGATAACAGGCTGCGCGAGCGCTCCTCGGGGCGGAGGTCTTCTTCTTCTCGCCTTTGTGGAGCCTCGCCGCACCTGTTCCAAGCTCGCCCCCTGGCGGCGCCGCCAGCATCGCGCCCCGAGGAGTCGGAGCCGATGGTGACGGGCTGGACTAAACTTTCCCCTGTGGAGAAACAACGCCGCCGTGAGTTGGGCCTCTGCATGTATTGCGGAGGCGACCAACACACCGTGGAGCGTTGTCCACGGAAAGCCAGTCGGTGGGGTCCGCGAGTCACTGTTGGAAGCCTCGCGGATGTCAATCGGTTAGGATCACTCACTCAATTGAAGCTGCCCATCCGTTTCTGCCATAACCCCACTGGGCACCTCACCCACGCACTGGTGGATTCGGGCGCAGAAGGCAGCTTCATTTCACAAAGCCTGGCAACCTGATTGGGCATCCGCTGCCAGGCACTCAACACTCCCATCTCCCTAATCCACCTCTCCCGTGCCACCCTCGGGAGAGTGACACATCAAACTGTCCCCCTACCGGTCATCATCTCGGGAAACCACCGGGAGGAGATGACCTTTTACGTCCTTCCCAACTCTGTGTCGCCCGTCATCCTGGGGTATCCCTGGCTCCGCCTTCACAATCCGGTCCTGGATTGGAAATCAGCTGGGATATCGGCATGGAGTACGTTCTGTATGGGCACCTGCCTTCAGTCCGCTGCCTGCTCTCCGTCCGCTCCTCCCCCTGCGACGGACGCTGCACCCCCGGACCTGTCTCTGGTGCCCCCAGAATTTCACGACCTGGGTATGGTGTTCAGCAAAGCGAAAGCTATGTCTCTCCCCCCTCATCGGCCCTATGACTGCGCCGTCAACCTCCGCCAGGGGGCTCCCTTACCTTCTGGTCGCCTTTACAGCCTGTCTGCGCCGGAGAAGGAGACGATGAACGCCTACCTGAAGGAGTCATTAAGTGCTGGGATTATCCGCCCATCATCGTCACCCGTGGGGGCAGGGTTCTTCTTCGTGGGAAAGAAGGATGGGTCCCTCCGCCCTTGTATCGACTACCGGGCCCTCAATAATATCACGGAGAAGGACCGTTACACCCTGCCTCTCATGGACACTGCTTTCCACTCCCTCCAGGGGGCGACCTGGTTCACCAAGCTGGACCTACGCAGCGCTTACCATCTCGTCCGGATCCGGGAGGGAGATGAGTGGAAAACGGCCTTCCGTACCCCGAACGGCCACTTTGAATACCTGGTGATGCCGTTCGGGTTGACCAACGCTCCTGCAGTCTTCCAGCGCCTCATTAATGACGTCCTCCGGGACTTCATTGGCCTTTTCGTGTTCGTCTACCTGGACGATATTCTCATCTTCTCTAAGTCCAGGGATGAGCACCAGGTCCACGTGAGGCGGGTCCTCCAAAGGCTGCTGGAGAATCGTCTGTACGTTAAGGCAGAAAAGTGTGAATTTTACGCCAGGAGTACGTCCTTCCTGGGGTTCATCATCGCCCACGATAAGGTGCTCCCCGACCCAGAGAAGGTAAAGGCGGTGGTGGAATGGCCCACACCTGCATCCCGGAAACAGGTGCAGCAATTTGTTGGCTTCGCCAATTTCTACCGCCGCTTTGTCCCCAACTTCAGTGCCATCGTTGGACCACTGACCCGCCTCACGTCCCCGAAGGTCCCGTTCCGGTGGACCGAAGAGGTCGCTGCCGCCTTTGAGGCGCTGAAGGCGGAATTCTCCTCCTCCCGGGTCCTTCGCCAGGTCGACCCCGCGCTGCAGTGCATTGTAGAGGTAGACGCTTCGGACACGGGAGTGGGAGCAGTGCTGTCCCAGCGGTCGCCGGACGATGGCGCCAAGCGACCGTGCGCCTTCTTCTCCCGGCGCTTGTCCCCGGCGGAGAGAAACTACGATGTGGGGGACAGAGAGCTCTTGGCCATCAAGCTCGCCCTGCAGGAGTGGCGCCACTGGTTAGAGGGGGCGAACCTGCCGTTTGTGGTCCTCACGGACCACAAGAACTTGGAATACTTACGATCTGCCAAGCGCCTGAACGCCCGCCAGGCGCGCTGGTCCCTGTTCTTCGCCAGGTTCCAATTTTCCATCACCTTCAGGCCTGGCTCTAAGAACGTCCTGCCTGACGCCCTCTCCAGGCAGTTCGCCCCCGTGGAGTCGGAGGAGGCGCCCCACTCCATCCTGCCCAGGTCGTGCGTCGTGGGAGCCATCTCGTGGGACATCGAGAGCAAGATCCGGAAGGCACAGGAGGTGGAACCTGACCCTGGCGGCGGACCGGAGGGGAGGCTGTTCGTGCCATCCGCGGTCCGAGGAGAGGTCATCCACTGGCTCCACACCTCCAAGCTCACCTGTCACCCTGGCACCTCCCGGATGATAGATCTCCTCCAACGGTCCTTTTGGTGGCCAGGCCTGCGGAGGGATGCAGCCCGCTACGCCCGGGCTTGCCCAATCTGTGCCACCTGCAAGTCGGGAAATGCCCCTCCAGCGGGTCTGCTCCAGCCCCTGCCCGTCCCTGGCAGGCCCTGGTCGCACATCGCACTGGATTTCGTCACCGGACTCCCCGTCTCCAACTCCTATGACACCATCCTGACCATCGTGGACCGCTTCTCCAAGGCCGTGCACTTCGTCCCCCTGCGAGGCCTCCCTACTGCCCTGGAGACGGCGGACCTCCTCGTCCAACACGTGGTCAGGCTGCATGGGATTCCGGTGGACGTGGTCTCGGACCGGGGCCCCCAGTTTTCATCTGAGGTTTGGAGGTCTTTCTGCAACGCCATCGGAGCCAAGGTGAGCCTCTCCTCCGGCCATCACCCCCAATCCAACGGGCAGTGTGAGAGGACCAACCAGGAGCTGGAGGCTGCGCTCCGCTGTGTGTCCAGATCCAAACCCACGTCCTGGAGCAACCATCTTGCCTGGGTTGAATATGCCCACAACACCGCTCGCTCTTCTGCTACAGGGATGTCCCCCTTCAAAGCGTCCCTGGGTTACGACCCCCCGCTGTTTCCGGAGCAGGAGAGTGAAGTAACTGTCCCGTCAGTTAGGGCCCATCTCAGGCAGTTCCGCTCCACCTGGGCTGCCGCGCGCCATGCGCTATTACGCACAGCGGAGCGCAACAGGACTGTGGCGGACCGGCGTAGGAGACCTGCCCCGGCGTACAGAGTTGGGCAGCTTGTTTACATTTCCACCCAGGACGTCACTCTAAAAGGCGAGAGGAGAAAGCTGGCACAGCGCTTCATGGGTCCCTACCCCATCACCCGGATCATCAACCCGGTGGCTGTGCGTGTGGCTATTCCCCCCTCCCTCCGCATTCATCCTACTTTCCACGTGTCGAAGGTGAAACTGGCGGTTACTGACCCCCTTTGCCCTCCTCCTGCAGCGCAACCCGCGCCCCGGATGATTGGTGGCCATCCGGCCTGGTCCGCCTCCTCCATCCTGGACTCCCGGCGCCGGGGTCGTGGGTTGCAATACTTGGTGGACTGGGAGGGCTATGGGCCCGAGCATCGACAGTGGGTGCCCCCGTCGTTTGTGTTGGACCCATCGCTCATCGCGGACTTCCACCGAGCGCACCCGGATAAGCCATCGCCAGGAGGCGCTGCTAGAGGGGGGAGTACTGTCACGCCGCGCCATTCATCAGCGGCGCCACCTGCTCATGCACCTGCTACTCGTCAGCGGCGAAGGATAAAAGCCGCCTCGCCCTGAGCGTCGGCCTGAAGCCGTAGACTTCATTCCTCTTTCATGGGCTTCTACCACATTCTCTTCAGCATCCTCATCTCCGGTAAGAAAATCGCTTACCTCATCTCTCCAGTCTGCTCCCCTGTGCACAGGTGGATTCCTCGGCGGCGGACTATCCCGTCCCTCGTCTCTCCTCGCTGCTGCACCGAGCCCTGCAGGTGGCTGTCTCCCGGGCTTCCATCCTTGAAGCGCCAGTCATCTGTCCCAACAAGTAAGCTTCTCTCCCTCGCCTATTCTCCTCCTGTGTTGGTGTGTGCTCATCACCCTGTGTCTGATTTCTCCCATAGGGTTGCCGGCTGAACAGTCTCCTGCCTCTGGGTCCGAAGCAGACGCCACCACCAACACATTAACATTCCGCAGACACGCACCCAAACATCCCTGTTGTTAATAAACGGTTTGAACTACTCTGAGCCTGTGTGTGTGCGTCTCCTGAGCCGAACGTTATGTCAAAATCAGTTGAAAAAACACAGACAAATTACAAAAAAATTATTTTTGTTATGTTGTGTAATGATCAGCATTTACACTGAGATGATAGCCATAACTGGGGGGGAACTGGCACTTTGCCTTGCAGACCAGATGTGATGGACCAGGCTATAGAGAGCCCAAGGGTGCTTTCACACCTAAATTTGTTTAATTTGGTCCGAATCAGTTGACAAGTTTGTTACTTTGTATCATTTTCTCCTCGGTTCGGTCCCCTTTCACACAGGCAAAAATTGAGGCAGACCAAACTGCGTCACGTTAAATCCCGTGAGACTTACGTCAGAACATTCTCTGTTCTTATTGGTCAGATTTTTTTGCCTCGAGAACAGGAAAGGTAAATACAGGAAATAGAATGACTACCATGTATTTATGCATTTCTGGGAGAAAATAGTACAAATTGTAGTGCAATCTATGGGGGTGTCATTGCCCTGGTTATCGTTTATTACACACGTGCATATACCACTTTTGGCAAATCGTATAGTTTGAAAATGAAATGCTGCTACGGATGGGAAACAACATGTTAACGTTCGTTAATCCTCCAGAACCGTGACATGCTCAGCCACAGATATTTTCAAAGATCTATCAGATATGTACAGTGACATAAAATGTTTTACCATTTGCCACTGGTCCCGTTTTAGTGCGGTCACGTTCTCACCTGCAGGACCACACCAGAGCTTGCCATTTAATTTGAACCGAGACCACCTGAAAGAGGTGGTCTCTGGTATGGTTGTTTTGGTACGCACTTGAGTGCAATTACCGTGTTCTCACCAGACAAAATGAACTGCACTGATGGAGAAAACAAACTTGAGTTTGATTGAAATGGACTAAAGCCTGCAGGAGTGAAAGCACCCTAAGTCAAGCCCCCTCTACTTCCACATATGGGACCTTAAATCGAAAAAATTCTCCATTGAAATGAATGGCAAGAGCGAAATTGTCATGAACACCCCACCGGGGCAGAAAACAAACTCAGGCACTTAACCACAGTGAGGCAGTTTATTGGTGGAAAACATGACAGTCCAAAATAAACTGTGCAGGCAAATCAAAACGCAACAAGAAAACTTACGCAGAGGCCATAGATCTGATAGCACTCTGGAGAGAACGGAGGGGGAGACTGACTGTGGAATATAGTCTAGTCTGAACATTAATGTGACTGCCGCAGTGAAAGAAGGAACCGGCAGCATATAAATACATAGATGGGTGAAAACATAATTGAACTCCGGTGTGAAACACATGAGCAGGAAAAGGAGACACACAGGTGATTGGACTCAACTAATACGTGAGGGAGGAGTGGCTGGATTTGACAGCTTGACAGGCAACGCCCCCAGCAGAGCAAAACCCAGGAAAATGCCTGACAGCTGTCAAACCAGAGGACAGAACAAACATAATCACAGCAAACCAAAACCGAATACAAATAAACATGAATCCAACTCATACAACACAAGATATGGCCAAAAATAACAGAAACATAACTGAAGAGAAATGGGAGGCAGAGTAACATTAATAGGGCACAAAAATACAAAACATAAATACATGTACAGGGAAAGTCACAAGCCTGGGTCCAGCAGGAATCCAGCCCCAGCTCGTGACAGAAATTATCTTTTGATCCTGATCAAATTTTGCCACGAGTTACACGTATGATGTTTGTCAGTTTAAAAGATAATTTTCCACCTAATTAAAGTTGTCGGCTGTCGTATAATAACTGAGTTGTGGCGGTTCAGTTAACCCCCACAACAGATTAAGGACAGTCAGCTCGCTTCTCTTGGTTTTTTCCGCTGCACTACTGAGATGTAATGTGCCATTCATGCTTTGAGATGTTAATGCGCCATTCATGTATAGTGTTCATGCGTCCTGTCCTTACTGTGACCTAGAGACTGAGATCAATATGTAGATGTGCCCTGTAACCTCTTTGTCCTGCAAGCTGGAGCAGAGGTCAGCAATCTGCCTATTGTCATGTATGTCTCTTAAATGCAAATGTCTCAACTACTGTGAATACCCTTTGATGTACTGTCAGAGTTGGGTATAAGTACTGCACTGAAATCCATGTTCTCTCTCTCACTCTCACTTCTACTGCTGCTGCTGGACACACACACGTTGTATCTCTTCTCTGAGAGCCTGAGGATCCCGCTCCGGGCTGCTCACACTATGCACTGGAGCGGGGATCCTGTGACGGCGGTGTGATTAAATAAACCTGCTTAAAACTCAACTCCAACGCCGCTTTATTTCATGCCGCCGCACTGGTGACCCCGAACATGCACACGTTTTGTGCAAAGCAACCTTCTGATCTGGACAGCTGCACTGGTGACCCGTTCTTCATGATGAGATCTGCACGTCTGAGATCTGCTCATCCATGCTGGACCGGCCGCGCTCGCAGCTCCTCCACACGAGAGCGCAGGCACCTCGTCCCCTCTCCGCGACGGTGACCTCCAGGGCTGGCGGAGAACGCAACGCGTGGACCTGAACGCACCACGGCCGAGCGGTGACAAAGATCGTCTATTCCCTCTCACCGCTCCAACGCATCTGCATGAGCCCGAGGGACGAAGATCGTCTATTCCCTCTCACCGCTCCAACGCACCATGGCCAATCTGCAGCCACAGCTCAACTTGGATATTATCGGTGCCGTCTGCGCTGATCTCCACCAAGATTCTGCACCCTGGTTCTCCTCTCCAGCTGGCCCACCGACGCACAGAACCCCGGCACACGCACCGGGGAGTTACGAGGACGGCACACCACGCACGGGACAATAACGGCTACAGAGACCGCCATCGTCCTCCGCCGCTGCACATGCCCGAGAAAAACGGCCGATCGCCACCCTTGGAACCTTCAGGGCTGCCCGCACACCTGAAGCACGCTTGCAGCTCACCTACAGGATTTTTTAATGGTCTCAGCCATGGCACATAAGGGAATTCAGCCGTCAGCTTTTCCCGAGGACTTTAGGGCTGCGCCCGCACCTAAAACCAACAAGCCAAGTCCCTCTGCTTCTATTTTTTTCTTACAGCCACTACGCAGCCTCGCCGCTCCTGTTTTCTTCATGGCCACGAGAGGAGTCAGAGACTAATTTTTCTTCTTGTGATCTCCGCACGTGCAATGGGACAGCCCCTCGACGCGCGGAGCAACAAGCAATTTTTGCGCGGCTCGGATGATTTCACCGTCCCCTGCCGGCACTTACTACCCCCCTCCTCCCTCCCCCTCCGCCTGCAGCGAGTTTCTCCCACAGCTCGCTCCCATAAATGGATTATCGAGGTCTCGGCCCCCTGCCGTGCCCTCTGGGGGGGGAGCGTGTGGCGGTTCGGTTAACCCCCACAACAGATTAAGGACAGTCAGCTCGCTTCTCTTGGTTTTTTCCGCTGCACTACTGAGATGTAATGTGCCATTCATGTATAGTGTTCATGCGTCCTGTCCTTATTGTGACCTAGAGACTGAGATCAATATGTAGATGTGCCCTGTAACCTCTTTGTCCTGCAAGCTGGAGCAGAGGCCAGCAATCTGCCTATTGTCATGTATGTCTCTTAAATGCAAATGTCTCAACTGCTGTGAATACCCTTTGATGTATTGTCAGAGTTGGGTACAAGTACTGCACTGAAATCCATGTTCTCTCTCTCACTCTCACTTCTACTGCTGCTGCTGGACACACACACGTTGTGTCTCTTCTCTGAGAGCCTGAGGATCCCGCTCCGGGCTGCTCACACTATGCACTGGAGCGGGGATCCTGTGACGGCGGTGTGATTAAATAAACCTGCTTAAAACTCAACTCCAACGCCGCTTTATTTCATGCCGCCGCAGAGTAATATTTAATTTTTGTTTAAACAACTAGCGGACAACAATGCCCTTCATCCCACATCACTAAACACGATTACAGTACTGTTGCTCTGAGGTATATCAATATATCCACTGCAATAAAGTCGGTCATATTTTGTTAAAAGATGTTGGACATAATCTAATTTACCTTACACCAGATGTAGAATCTAGTCAGAGCCGCAAAGAATCACAACTGTGTAAATTTAATGACTTACGAATAAACACTGGCAACTTGATCCTGACTCTATAGACTACATTAGCTGTTCTCCAACACTGCAACTATATTAAGGCAGCCACGCTCAACTGAACTGCCACTTGGACTATATTCACAGCCTCTTCACAGTGATAGCTGAGCAGCGTAACCTTACACACAACAAGTTAGTCCCAGCACAGTACATTCACATGACACCTCCTCTCTTTTGAGTTGAAAACATAACACATGCAAATATTTTCTTACACTGTCTCTTCATGTAACTTGACAAGATGACAGATTATCATAACTCACGGCTGATAACATTTTCTAATGTAACACCTCTGTTATAAGCTTATCTATAGCATTCAAATCCTGAAAAGCAATATAACCAGTTAACTGCAGACTACTGTGGGCACCCAGCACAATGCAGACTGATAATATTCACGCTCAGCAGGGATTGCATACAAACAGAGAGCCCCTAGGGGGAACAGAATCAGAATCAGATTTATTGCCATTGTTCATGTAGTACACAAACTAGGAATTTGTCTCGGTGCAATGCTGCAACATTAAACATGATAAAAATAAAAGATAGAAATAAAAAACTATACATGCAATAAAATGTAGAATATGAATGAGTAATACTAGACAAAGCAATTTTTAAATACATTAGCGAGCAGCAGATATTGTGGAGTACCCCATAGTGCAGTCGGTAATGCAAAAAGAAAACAGTGATGATTGACATGAGTCTGGTTGAGCTGCTGTACATAGTGCACGAGAGTCTAATAAGTCACTTAGTGTTCAGCAGTCTGATGGCAGAGGGGAAGAAGCTGTTCATGTGACGGGAGGTTTTAGTCTAAATGGACCGAAGTTTTCTACCTGAGGGGAGGGGGGCAAACAGTACGTGACCAGGGTGTGAAGGATCGGCTATGATCCGGCCTGCACGCCTCCGGGTCCTGGAGATGTACAGATCCTGGAGGGATGGGAGCTTGCAGCCGATCACCTTCTCAGCAGCGCGCACGACGCGCTGCAGCCTTAGTCTGTCCCTGGCAGTGGCTCCTGCGTACCACACGGTTATGGAGGTGGTGAGGATGGACTCGATGATAGACGTGGAGAACTGCACCAACATCTTGGTGGGTAGCTTGAGCTTCCTCAGCTGCCGCAGGAAGAACATCCTCTGCTGGGCCTTTTTGATGAGGGAGCTGATGGTCGGCTCCCACTTGAGGTCCCGGGTGATGGTGGTGCCCAGAAACAATGACTATTGTTATACATCCCCGGGTTAAGGAGAGGAAGTCCGGCACCAGTTAATCATGCGATTGATATGTATTGACTGATATGTATATCAATATGTAAATGTGCCATGCATTCACTCTTGTCTGTATAAAAGAGCTGACTTTACATACCTCACCAGGGCGCACTCACAGGAGAACACACACACACACACAGCACAGCGATACAGTGTGTCTCATGATGATGGAGGAATAAAACTCTTAAACCTTCCAGCTTGTAGCGTCTCGCCTGAACTTATTTTGTTCCTCCACACTATAACAATTTCTCTCTTGCTTCTTTTTTTCCTCTCTGACACATCTGGGAATCATTATTTCCCTTTTCCTCATTTGTAAACAATGAAATCTTTTAATCTCTCAGGCTAACGGGTGATTTTTCCTTTTGAGATCACCTGAGCCTGAACTGGGAGGTGTTCTACAGGTTCTGTTGGAACAGTATCTTTGACAGGTGAGTTTGGTGGTGAGGGCAGGGGCAGTGGTGGGTGCTCACTTTCAGTCTCACCCACTTGTTGAGTAGAAGGGAGATTTGGGTGCATGTGTCACCTGTTCCTTCACGGGGTTCCACTGTCCATCTGGATGAGGTAGGAACATGGAGCAGAGTGAAACGGTTGAACTGTCCCTCCTTTTGTCCAGCCTGACTCCCCGTCAAGTTTCACTAACACTCTCTCCCCGTGCTGAGAGGTGGAAGTGGTCTGGCACCATGACGCCTGTTATAGGCACGCCTGTAGCCTGCTTTTGCTTTAGCGTCAGCTTTGTGCACTTTTAAGAAATGTGACCATTTTGGAGACAGAATTTTATCAATTGTGGTCACTGTTGTCTTGATCTGTCGTCCCAGCATTTGTTGTGCAGGACTTGCAGCTGTGGCTGTTAGTGGTGTGGCTCTGTAGCTCATAAGAGCCAGGAATGGATCTGCTTGTCGAAGAATCCTTTTTGCTGTTTGTACAGCTCTCTCAGCCTCCCCATTAGACTAAGAGTAGTGGGGACTGGATGTGATATGTTTAAAGTCATAAGCCACAGAGAAGCTTTTAAATTCCTTACTTGAAAATTGTGTACCATTGTCTGTGTGGAGCTCATCCGGACATCCCCACCTGGCAAATATGTTTTTCAGTCGTGCACAGGTGGTCTCACTTCTCAGATCGGGTAGGTAGGCTATTTCTAAATAGCGAGAAAAATAGTCTTTGACGATGAAATAGTTCTCTTTTGCGTACTCCCAAATATCAGCCCCAATCTTTTGGCATGGTTTCTGTGGAAGTGGTGTGGTCATCAGAGGCTCTTCCCTCTAAATCGGTCTGCGCTGCATGCATTCAGGACATTAGGCACAAGCTCCTAAAACTCACTTTCTAGTCTAGGCCACCACACGCTCATGCGTGCTCTTTCTCTGCATTTTGTGATGCCCTGATATCCATCATGTAAACCTTGGAGTATGTCACCTCTCCTGCTGTGTGGAATAACAATACGACCTCCATACAAGGGTAGTCCTTTTGATGTTGACAGGCTGTTTCCCCACTGATGATACGCTTTAGCTTGCACAGGAATGTTATTCACGTGTTTTAGCCAGCCCTGGGTCACCAATCTGCTCACTACCTTCATCTTCCGGCGCCACACGAGTCGGCTGCCTTTTGCAACAGCGGCTCAATTCTGAGTCTTTTTTTCCTTCCTCTCTCTTTTGATCCGGTGACAACTCTCTGATCCGGCACACCTTTCACTCCATTTATATCACGGACACACAGATCGCCCCAAATGTCTCCCGAGCCGGTGGACGGAGCCACTGTTTATAGCAGGAGACGGTACAGCAGAGAAGAGCTGCTAGCACTCAACCACCACCCGGTGTAAATGGAAAAACTCAACATATCGGGTGAACTGAGGCGAAAACGCCGTGGGTGCCGGGCTGGAGTAAGGTGGAAGACAAGAAATATAAGGTACAGACCCACCCTTCCATCTATTGTCGTGGGGAATGTACGATCGTTACTGGGAAAGGTAGATGAGCTAGCGGCTCTCTCCCGCTACGATAGCATATACCGGGAGTGCAGTCTGTATCTATACACAGAGACTTGGCTAACCGAATTAGCAGCAGATGCTAACATTGAACTGGAGGGTTTCCACGCGATACGGGCAGACCAAACATCAGACAGTGGCAAAGCAAGGGGCGGTGGAGTGATAATGTATGTTAACAACAACTGGTGCAGACCGGGACATATCACTGTTAAACAACGTCACTGCAGCAAAGACATTGAGTTGCTAGCTGTTAGCATGCGGCCTACATATCTCCCGAGGGAATACTCACACGTGATCTGCATTGTTGTTTATACAAATCCGACGGCGAACGCTGGGACAGCGCGTGACGTCATCCATTCAGTAACCGGAAGGCTGCAGACAGAACACCCAGATGCTCTTCTCCTCATCTCAGGCAATTTCAACCATGTTTCACTGTCTCCCATTCTACCCACGTTTACCCAGTATGTCACATGCCACACTAGAGACAATAAAACACTGGACTTATTCTACGCAAACACTAAGGAGGCGTACACCTCATTACAACTCCCCCCACTCGGGAGATCGGATCACAACTTGGTTCATCTCCGGCCGGTGTACAAACCCCTAGTGCACAGACAACCTCCGGCCATGCGCACAGTGAAGTTATGGTCTGAGGAGGCAATGGACACTCTAAAGGGCTGTTTTGAAACCACCGCCTGGGAGCAGCTCTGCGATCAACATGGTGAGGACATTGATGGCCTCACTCACACCATCACGGACTACATCAGCTTCTGTGTGGACAACACCGTTCCCACCAAGACCATACGGTGTTGCTCAAACAACAAACCCTGGATCAACCCTGAGATAAAAACACTTCTGAGAGAGAAGAAGAGGATCTTCAGGTCGGGGAACAGGGAGATGCTGAAGTCCGTACAGAGGGAGCTGAGGAGAAAGATCAGAGAAGGCAAGGACAGCTTCAGGAAGAAGATGGAGGACAAGCTGCAACAAAGCGACATCAGCGGGGTCTGGAGAAACCTTAAAATCATCTCTGGGCTCCAGAATACCTCCCCCCAGGCCACGGGGGGCAGGGAGTGGGTGAACAATCTGAATCTGTTTTTCAATAGGTTTGACCAACCGCCCTCCCCTCTGACCGCACAACAACCACTGCTGCCTCTAAAGACATCAAGTCCTGCTGCCCACTCCCCACTCCACCAACACCCCCCCACTCCCAACACATAGCCCCCCAACCTGACCCTGACTAAGACCCAGGTGAGGACGGAGCTGAGGAAGATCAAGGCGAGGAAGGCGTCGGGACCGGACGGCATCAGCGCAAAGCTCCTCAAGTCCTGTGCAGACCAGCTGTGTGGGATTGTGGAGTACATCTTCAATCTAAGCCTGAAGCTGGGGAGGGTACCACAGCTGTGGAAAACATCTTGTGTGGTACCTGTGCCAAAGACTTCCCACCCCAAAGATCTGAACAGCTACAGACCAGTGGCCTTGACGTCCCACATGATGAAGACCCTGGAGAGACTGCTCCTTGCTCACCTCCGCCCCCTGGTGGGTCCAGCGATGGATCCACTCCAGTTCGCCTACCAGCATGGCATTGGGGTGGAGGATGCGGTGATCTTCCCCCTTCACCGTTCTCTGTCCCACCTGGAGAAGGCCGGGAATGCGGTGAGGATCATGTTCTTTGACTTCTCCAGTGCTTTCAACACCATCCAACCGATGATCCTGAAGGACAAGCTGCTGTGCGCAGGGGTGGACCAGCACGTGTCATCATGGATCCTGGACTACCTCACTAACCAGCCTCAGTTTGTGAGAACCCGGGACTGTGTGTCCGACACGATCATCGGTAGCACAGGGGCCCCCCAGGGAACGGTTTTGGCTCCCTTCCTGTTCACCCTTTATACTGCGGACTTCTCACACAGCACAACACACTGCCATCTACAGAAGTTCTCTGATGACTCTGCAATCGTTGGCCTCATCTCCAACGGAGATGAAGCTGAGTACAGAGGGCTTATCCAGGACTTCGTGGACTGGTGCCATCGGAACTGCCTCCAGATCAACGCGAGGAAAACTAAGGAGCTGGTGGTGGACTGCCGCAGGCAAGGACAACCCCTCACAGCACCAGTAAATATACAGGGAACAGACATCGAGATGGTGACATCCTATAAGTACCTGGGTGTTCATCTGAACAATAAACTAGACTGGTCACACAATACCGACGCACTCTACAAGAAGGGACAGCGCAGGCTGTTCCTACTGAGGAGACTCAGGTCTTTTGGTGTACAAGGGGCGCTGCTGAAGACATTCTATGACACGGTGGTGGCGTCAGCCATCACTTTTGGAGTGGTCTGCTGGGGCAGTGGCATTACAGCAGCCGATCGGAAGAGACTGAACAAACTGATCAAGAAAGCTAGCTCTGTCCTGGGGCAGCGCCTTGACCCAGTGGAGGAGATGGGAGAGAGAAGGATGGTGGCTAAACTGTCATCTCTGCTGGAGTCCGAGTTCCACCCTATGCAGGACATACTGAATGCACTGAGGAGCTCATTTAGCAGCAGACTACATCATCCTAGGTGCACAACCGAGAGGTTTCGCAGGTCCTTCCTACCTACGGCTATCAGACAGTACAACCAAAGTAGGGCTGCTCGCAGAGATAGCAAAAAGACGTGACGACCTAATAGTATTGAATGCAAAAGACGCAATAGACTTACACAATGGTCCCCTCCAGTATACAACTAGGAAAATACCGGTCGCTATTGAGGGTGAGAATATGTATGGGTACATAATCATACCATGTAGGATAACTAAGTAGACGGTTGTGCTGTTTCATTCCATCTAGCTACAATGCTCCGCACTGTGTGTGTTTATATATTTACATATTTATTCCATCTATCTACAATGCTTCACACTGTGTGTGTTTATATATATATTTATATATTTACTCTATCTAGCAACAATGCTCCACACTGTGTTTATATATTTACATATTTATTCCATCTAGCTACAATGCTCCGCACTGTGTTTATATATATATTTATATATTTTCTCTATCTAGCAACAGTGCTCCACACTGTGTTTATATATTCATATATCTATTCCATCTAGCTACAATGTGCCGCACTGTGTGTTTATATACTCATATATTTATTCCATCCAGCTACAATGCTCCGCACTGTATTTATATATTTATATATCTATCCCATCTAGCTACAATGCTCCGCACTGTGTGTCTATATATATATACGTATATTTATATGTACATATGTATACTTGCTGCTCTTGTTTTTTTCTCTTGCCTTCTGATTGTTGCTCTGAGTGTTGCTATCCCTGTGCTGTTGCAATCCTGGAATTTCCCCATTGTGGGACTAATAAAGGCTTATCTTATCTTACCTGCAGCTTATGATCTGTGCTCGTCTCCTGCTTGATCGTTCTAGTTTGGTGAATGATACAGGCATGCAGTGTGGGCTGCATATTTGTACGCTAAAACATTACAGATTAGTTGTGATTCTTCACAGTGGTTCACAGGTAGCGGCTGCCTGGATAATGTGTCTGCCACAGATATGGTTTTACCTGGCACTTACTCTGCAATGGAGTAAAAATGCATCAATTGCATGAGTAGACGTTGGCACCTCAGGGGAACTGCATCAGATAAGATAAGATAAGATAAGCCTTTATTAGTCCCACAATGGGGAAATTCCAGGATTGCAACAGCACAGGGATAGCAACACTCAGAGCAACAATCAGAAGGCAAGAAAAAAAAAAAAAAGCAAGAGCAGCTAATATACATATGTACATATTACTATAAATATATATATATATATATATATATTGTGGCAACCTGGGGAGTGCATAATGGTTTACCACCTTAGACAGGAACAAAGGACGCGAAGTTAACCTTTTGTGTGTGAGAAGTTTCTAGATGCCCTAGTAAGATAACAGGGAGGTGTCAAGGATGAATGGACTGACTGCAGTAGGACGGGGTGGATTATCTTTTGTGTGTGAGAAGAGTCTAGAAGGATGTCATGTTATTTAAGGGAAGAGTTCCTACTTGTATGCCATTCTGTCTATGCTCCTTGTGTGAGTCGTGTAATAAACCGCTTGAACCAAATCAGCCTCATTATTTACACGCTCCACACTGGTGACCCAAGACGAATCATGGAATACGACGGAAGATCCCCGGAGCCAACCTCGACTGGAACCCCCAGCTTCGCGTGCGCTGTAGCGATCAAACTACCTGATTTTTGGCAGCACAACCCGCACTCCTGGTTCCACCTAACCGAGGCGCAGTTCACCCTCCGAGAGATATGGGCGGATGATACGAAATTCCACTATGTGGTCGCAGTGCTCGATGCCAGCACAGCTCAGCACATTGAGAGCCTGCTCGATCAGCCACCAGCCGACGGCAAATATGACGCGCTGAAGGCTGTCCTCATCCAGCACTACACGCTCTCGGATGGTGAGAGAGCAGAGAGGCTTCTGACGCGGACCGAGTTGGGAGACGGTTCGGCTGTGGACATGATGGAGAAGATGCTGAGGTTAAAGGGCACGGACGACGACCACTTCATCTTCACCCACATTTTCCTGAGGAACCATCCGACAGCGGCGAGAGCGGCCCTGGCCAATTCGTCGTTGCTGGCCAAATGGGACTATCGTGTGCTAGCCCGAGAGGCAGACCAGATCATCGTCGCCACCAAGGCTTTCGTGACCATTGCGGCAGCGATGGAGCCCGGCACGTCGACACGAGGAGGCGAGGAGCTGCCGACGGCAGCAGCAGAACCACCGACGGCAGCAGCAGCGGGGGCCAAGGAACGTGGAGGTGACACGCTTTGCTTCTACCATCGCCGCTTTGCAGAGAGGGCACGCAAATGTATACCATCGTGCCAGTTCAAGCGCTTGGGCAACGCCAAGACCGGGGGTCGGTAGCAGCCGCGACCCTTGGGGAGGAGAACAAGCTGCTCTATTTGACGGACGCACGCTCGGGGAGGCATTTCCTCGTGGACACCGGCGCACAGAAGAGTTTCATCCGGCCGACCTACGCTGACCAGCTGGCAGGAACCAGCGGCCCAGAGATGGCAGCAGCAAACGGCTCAGACATTAAGACCTTTGGTGAGAGGACTCTGCTCTTGTCTCTACACGGTCGTACATTTGAATGGACTTTTGTTGTAGCAGCATTGGATTACCATATACTGGGGGCTGATTTTCTATGTGCACATGGGTTGTTGGTAGATGTCGCTAACAGGCGCCTGGTTAATGCATGTTATTGTGCATATACGTATATGCACAATATATATGTGCATATATATACTGTGAGTGCTCAGTACCCAGCACTCACAGTCCCGACGTTTTCAGCAGCTATCGCTAAACATGGGGTGGAGCATTTTATCACCACCACCGGGGCGCCCGTTTTTGCAAGACCTCGGCGCTTGGACGCAGCTAAACTGGCCATAGCGCGCGAGGAGTTCGCTAACCTAGAGAGGTTAGGCATCATCAGGCGCTCAAACAGCCCATGGGCTTCCCCGCTACACATGGTCCCTAAAGCTGAAGGTTCGTGGCGACCTTGCGGCGATTTCCGCAGGTTAAACAACGCTACAGCGCATGACCGCTACCCAATTCCCCACATTCAGGATTTTTCCGCTCACCTCGCAGGAGCACGCATTTTTTAGATTTGGTCCGTGGTTACCACCAAGTCCCAGTGCGCGCTGAGGACATACCCAAAACAGCGGTAAAAACTCCATTTGGTTTATTTGAGTTCCTGCGCATGCCGTTTGGGCTTAAAGGGGCAGCACAGACGTTCCAACGCATGATGGATGCAGTGCTGCGCGATCTCCCTTTCGTGTTCGTCTATCTGGATGATATCTTGGTAGCCAGCGCGTCCGAAGACGAACACGAAACCCACCTCACGACGGTTTTCCGTAGGTTGGAAGAGCACGGTTTAATAATCAACCCAGCGAAATGTCAGTTCGGGGTGACGGGGATTGATTTTTTAGGGCACCGCGTCTCTCCTGAAGGAGCGGTTCCGCTGCCTGACAAAGTGCGCGCAGTGACAGATTTTCCCCGACCACAAACGGTCAGGGCGCTACAAGAATTTTTGGGAATGGTGAACTTTTATAACCGTTTCCTTCCCCGTGCAGCGCAGCTCATGCAGCCATTGTACGCTGCGCTCAAAAAACAGAAACCCGCGAATAAGGTCGAATGGACCCCGGAATGAGAGCAGGCGTTCTCGGAAGTTAAAGCAGCCCTGGCAAACGCCGCATTGTGGGCATATCCAGACCCAACGGCCCGCATAGCCCTCACCACTGACGCCTCAGATGTGGCCATAGGGGCTGTCGTGGAGCAGCGCATCGCCGGGGCTTGGCAGCCGCTTGCCTTTTTCAGCAGAACCTTGCGCGACAATGAATGTAAATACAACGCCTTCGACAGAGAGTTGCTGGCTCTCCACCTGGCCATTCGCCATTTCCAGTTCTGGCTGGAAGGGCGCAATTTTACTGCGTTCGTTGACCATAAGCCACTCACATTCGCGATGGCCAAAGTTTCAGAACCTTGGTCGGGCCGGCAGCAGAGGCAGCTAGCCGCGTTCTCAGAGTTTACTACCGATATTCAGCATGTGTCGGGCAAACTGAATGTAGTGGCAGACTGCCTCTCGCGTGCCGTTGTGGCCCCGGTCTGTGTAGGGTTGGATTACGCAACCATGGCCGCGGAGCAGGCTAGTGACGCAGATGTGTGCGCGCTCCAGTCTGGACCAACAGGGTTAAGGCTGGAGAAGAGGACGCTGCTTAACGGCATTCCCCCCTTAATCTGCGACGTCTCCACGGGTCGCTCACGGCCTGTGGTTCCGGCCGCGTGGCGCCGCCGCGTGTTTGAGTCGGTTCACTCTTTGGCGCACCCAGGGGTGCGCGCGTCGGTCAAAATGGTAGGAGAGAAATATGTGTGGCCGGGCCTTCGCAAACAAGTGAAAGAGTGGGCGGCAGTCTGCGTGGCGTGCCAACGAGCCAAGGTTCACAGACACACGAAGGCTCCTTTGGAGCCATTTCGCATCCCGGCTAAGAGGTTCGACCATGTCCACGTGGACCTCGTAGGCCCCCTTCCACCATCACAGGGGTACGCGCATCTCCTGACAATGGTGGACCGCACCACGCGCTGGCCAGAAGCGGTTCCGCTGGCGGCAACCACAGCCGTGGAGGTGGCGCGCGTGTTTTTAACAGCATGGGTGGTGCGTTTTGGAGTTCCGTTGGACATTACGTCCGACAGAGGTTCTCAATTTGTTACTGAACTCTGGTCAACCATGGCCCGCAACCTAGGTGTCTCAATTCACCGCACAACCGCGTACAACCCGCAGGCTAATGGGTTATGCGAACGTTTTCATAGGTCGTTAAAAGCGGCTCTGAGGGCTTCACTGACGTATGTAAATTGGGTAGACAGGCTACCATGGGTTTTATTGGGGTTACGTTCTGCGCGTAAAGAGGATCTGGAAGCTTCCCCAGCAGAACTCGTTTTTGCACAACCACTCCGGCTGCCTGGGGAGTTTCTGCCAGATAATCCTGCGCCGGGCAGCTCCCCGTCTCAGCTGCTGAAGCGTTGCATAGACTCAAGCACGCTGCCGGGCCCTGCCCACCACTGTTTTCCGCGCGTTTTTGTGCCTAAAGGTTTGAAAAACGCAGAGTTCGTGTTTGTCAGACACGACGCCCACCGCCCCCCACTGCGCCCACCTTATGATGGACCGTTTAGAGAGCTGGAAACAGGGGATAAGCATTTTTTGCTAGATTTGGGGGGTAGGAGGGAAAAAATTGGCATAGACAGACTCAAACCTGCTTTCGTTGTGGCTGACGAGCAAGTGCTGTTGGCGAGGGCCCCTCGGCGTGGAAGACCCCCACAGGGCGCTTCCCAGAGAAAAGATTCTCCAGAGCACCCACATGGACAGTCAAAAAGTTTTCACCCCCAGACATCAGCCCCCCAGCATGGCAGCGACACGGAGGCAGCGAATCCTGGCTACAGCAGATACGGCAGAAGACTGAAGCCCAAGCAGCATGCGGACTGATGTTGATCGTTCTACAGCATGTGGACTGATGTTAATGGTTCTATCACAGCATGTGAACTGTTACCCTTTTGTCCTATCTAAGTTGCTGGGGGTGGTGGTGTGGCGACCTGGGGAGTGCATAATGGTTTACCACCTTAGACAGGAACAAAGGACGCGAAGTTAACCTTTTGTGTGTGAGAAGTTTCTAGATGCCCTAGTAAGAGAACAGGGAGGTGTCAAGGATGAATGGACTGACTGCAGTAGGACGGGGGGATTATCTTTTGTGTGTGAGAAGAGTCTAGACGGGGATCATCTTTTGTGTGTGAGAAGAGTCTAGAAGGATGTCATGTTATTTAAGGGAAGAGTTCCTACTTGTATGCCATTCTGTCTATGCTCCTTGTGTGAGTCGTGTAATAAACCGCTTGAACCAAATCAGCTTCATTATTTACACGCTCCACAATATACACAGACACACAGTGCAGAGCATTGTAGCTGGATGGAATAAATATATGAGTATATAAACACACAGTGTGGAGCATTGTAGCTAGATGGAATAAATATGTAGATATATAAACACCCACAGTATGGAGCATTGCAGCTAGGTGGAAAACATATGTAAATATATAAACACACACAGTGCGGAGCATTGTAGCTAGATGGAATAATATGTAAATATATAAACACACAGTGCGGAGCATTGTCGCTAGATGGAATAAATATATAGATATATAAACACACCCAGTGCGGAGCATTGTAGCTAGATGGAATAAATATGTAAATATATAAACACACTCTGTTGCTAGATGGGATGAAACAGCACAACCGTCTACTTAGTTATCCTACATGGTATGATTATGTGCCTGTACATATTCTCACCCTCCATAGCGACCGGTGTCTGCATTATTAATTAGGGGAACCAAGGGTTTCTGGTCAGTATGCACTGTGAATGTGTCAGGTCCATACAGGTAGGTAGAAAACTTTTCACAGGCCTAAACTAAGGCTAGAGTCTCTTTTTCTATCTGCACGTAATGTTTTTCACAGTCAGTCAGTGTTCAGAGCAAAATGCTACTGGTTTCAGTCCTTCTGGGTGTCACTGTAGCAATATGGCACCCAGTCCAAAGCTGCTTGCATCTGCACTCACTATGGTTGGTTTGTTTACATCAAAATATGCTTGAGTGGGCTCAGTTGAAATGAGTAGCTTTACCTTGTTGAAGGGATTCATTTGTGCTGTGTCCGACGTCTACGTGCTTTTGTCTTTCAGCAGATCATTCAAAGGTTGTATTACTTCAGACAGGTTGGGCATGTATCTCCCCAGGTAGTGAGCCATGCCTAAGAATCGTTGAAGTGCGGGAACATCTTCTGGTGGTTGTAGTTCTGTGATGGCACTGATCTTTGAGGGGTCTGGGCATATGCCGCCTTTGTCAATGTGGTGCCTCAAGTAGTCTAACTGTTTCTGGCGCAGGTGGCACTTTCTGTCGTTGAGCTTTAGACCAGCACTCTCTAGAATCTCTAAAACATTCTGTAGCCTTTTGTCATGTTCACCTCCATCTTTGCTCTGGACTAACATGTCATCCATATGAACTTCAACCCCCTCCTGGTCTTTAACCCAAAGCAGCATTTCTCTCTGAAATTTCTGGCGCACTGGTGATACCAAAAGGTAAGACCGGAGGGTCATGGGTTTGATCCCTGGACAAGCAGGATTAGATTTGGGTGGGAGAGATAACATATCAGTGTTTGCCCCACCCTCCTAAACCCCACTGTGGCGCCCTTGAGCAAGGCCTTTAACCCCAACTGCTCCAGTGGAGCTGCTCAGTGGCCACAGGTCAGTCTGTGGTTGTACTGGGAAGGTTCCTATTGTGAGTGTAAACAGGATGTCCTTGAAAAAGAGAGGTTGCCTCTCAATGGAGCTACCCTGTATCAATAAAGGTTAAATTGAAAAATAAAGTATTTGCCAGTGGGTGTTATAAATGTTGTTAGCTTGTTTGTTTCTAGTGGAATTTGCCAAAATCCACTTACTGCGTCAAGTAGGGATAACACACGTGACTCTGCCAGCCGTGGTAGTATCTCATCTACTGTGGGTAGGACAAACCTTTATACGGCCATATTCAGTCACAGATTTAGCCCTCTGTGAGCAGGATGTGCTCAAACAGTTCTCCAGACTGAACCCGCGCAAGGCCCCCGGCCCAGACGGCGTGTCTCCCTCCACCCTGAGACTCTGTGCGAAACAGCTGGCTCCTGTATTCACAGACATTTTTAACACCTCCCTTAAGTTATGCCACGTGCCATCCTGCCTCAAATCCTCCACCATCATCCCTGTCCTCAAGAAGCCACGGATCACTGGACTTAATGACTACAGACCTGTAGCGCTCACCTCTGTAGTCATGAAGTCCTTTGAGCGCCTGGTCCTGTCCCACCTCAAGTCCATCACCACCCCTCTCCTGGACCCGCTGCAGTTTGCCTACCGAGCCAACAGGTCTGTAGACGATGCAGTCAACCTGGCCCTCCACTCCATCCTGCAGCACCTGGACTCCCCGGGAACCTACGCCAGGATCCCGTTTGTGGACTTCAGCTCCGCATTCAACACCATCCGCCCCGCTCTGCTCCGGGACAAGCTGTCCCTGCTCAACGTGCCTGACTCCCTCTGCAGGTGGATCATCGACTTCCTGACGGACCGGAGGCAGCATGTGCGGCTGGGAAAGACTGTCTCAGACTATACTAGCATCAGCACCGGATCACCCCAGGGCTGTGTACTTTCCCCCCTACTCTTCTCCCTTTACACCAACTCCTGCACCTCCAGCCACCAGTCTGTCAAGTTGATCAAGTTTGCGGACGACACCACCCTCATCGGGCTCATCTCCAACGGCGACGAGTCCGCCTACAGGAGAGAGGTGGCCCAGCTGGCGTCCTGGTGCAGCAATAACAACCTGCAGCTGAACGCTCTGAAGACAGTGGAGATGATTGTAGACTTCAGGAAAGTCACTACTCCTCTGCCCCCCCTCACCCTCTCAGGCTCTCCCATCACCACTGCTGATTCCTTCCGCTTCCTAGGCACTACCATCACCAGGGACCTCAAATGGGAGCTGACCATCAGCTCACTCATCAAAAAAGCCCAGCAGAGGATGTTCTTCCTGCGGCAGCTGAGGAAGCTCAAGCTACCCACCAAGATGTTAGTGCAGTTCTACACAGCCATCATCGAGTCCATCCTCACCACCTCCATAACCGTGTGGTACGCAGGAGCCACTGCCAGGGACAGACTAAGGCTGCAGCGCGTCGTGCGCACTGCTGAGAAGGTGATCGGCTGCAAGCTCCCATCTCTCCAGGATCTGTACATCTCCAGGACCCGGAGGCGTGCTGGCCGGATCATAGCCGATCCCTCACACCCTGGTCACGTACTGTTTGCCCCCCTCCCCTCTGGTAGAAGACTTCGGTCCATCCAGACTAAAACCTCCCGTCACATGAACAGCTTCTTCCCCTCTGCCATTAGACTGCTGAACACTAAGTGACTCTCGTGCACCATGTACAGCAGCTCAACCAGACTCATGTCAATCATCACTGTTTTCTTCCTGCATTACCGACTGCACTATATAGTTCTCCATAGTATCTGCTGCTGGCTAATATATATTTTAACTGTTGACCAGTATCACTTAATCTTATCCTACACTTTATTACATGTATAGTTTATTTCTCTTATCTTATCATGTTTAATGTTGCAGCATTGTACCGAGACAAATTCCTAGTTTGTGTACTACATGAACAATGGCAATAAACCTGATTCTGATTCTGATTCTTTTTAGATCAGCACAGATCCTCACCGTTTTCTTCGGTACTGGTACCATGGGAGCACACCACTCTGTTGGTTCTTTAACCTCCTCAATGACACCACATTTCAACATCCTCTCTAGTTCAGCTTTAACCTTTGGGAGCAAGGATGCAGACACTCCTTGCTGTATTAACAATGTAAGGTACAGCACCTTCTTTTAGGCATACTTTAACAGGCTTTATCTTCAGAAGCCCCAAATCCGAGCCAAATGTGCTCTGTATTTCATCCACTCTTTTTACAAGCCTCATTACTACTGCCACATTTCTGCCCAACAGGTTGCTGCAATTTGCATTTTTACTCATGCGTATTTTGAACTTGTACAGCTGACCTACATTTGTACTTAGTTACGGCAGCAACTTGTCCCAGTCTATTTTGCCTCCAGGACTGTCAAAGTCGGTTTCATTAGGCATTAACTGTGGGATGCGTCTAAACTTGTAGTAGATTTCATCTGATATCACAGTTGTATCTGCACCTGTATTGATTTTAAAGGCCACAGGAGTGTCTCTGATTTTTAGATTTACTGACTGGGGTGCTGGAGAGTGCTCCTCTTGGGAGACTCCACTGTCCTACTGGGGGACTTCAATGCGCACGTGGCAACGACAGCAAAACCTGGAAGGGGGTGATTGGGAGGAACGGCCTGCCCGATCTGAACCTGAGTGGTGTTCAGTTATTGGGCTTCTGTGCTAACCACAGTTTGTCCATAACAAACACCATGTTCAAGCATAAGGGTGTCCATATGTGCACCTGGCACCAGGATACCCTAGGTCGCAGGTCAATGATCGATTTTGTTATCGTGTCATCAGACCTGCGACCGTATGTCTTGGACACTCGGGTAAAGAGGGGTGTAGAGCTGTCAACTGATCATCACCTGGTGATGAGTTGGATCCGATGGCAAAGGAGGATGCCATTCAGACCTGGTAGACCCAAACGTATAGTGAGGGTGTGCTGGGAACGTTTGGCTGAGGCCCCTATCCGGAAGGTCTTCAGCTGCCACCTCTAGAAGAACTTCGACCACATTCCGAGGGAGTCTGGAGACATGGGAGTCTGAATGGGCCATGTTCTCCACCTCTATTGTTGAAGCAGCGGCCCAGAGCTGGGGCCGCAAGGTTGTCGGGGCATCTCGTGGTGGCAACTCCCGAACCAAGTAGTGGACACCAGTGGTGAGGGGGGCCATTAAGCTGAAGAAGGAATCCTATCAAGCTTAGTTGGCTTGTGGGACCCCCGAAGCAGCTGAGGTGTACCGGCAGGCCAAGCGGAGTGCAGTTCGGGTGGTTGCTGAAGCAAAAACTCGGGTATGGGAGGAGTTCGGTGAGGCAGTGGAACCAGACTTTTGGTCGGCCTCAAAGAGATTCTGGCAAACTGTCTGGTGGTTCAGGAGGGGGAAGCAGTTCCCTGTCCACACTGTGTATGGTGTGGATGGGGCACTGTTGACTTCAACTGGGGATATCGTCGGGCAGTGGAAGGAATACTTTGAGGATCTCCTCAATCCCACTGATACACCTTCCACAGAGGAAGCAGGGCTTGTGGACGAGGGGGATGACTCGCCTATCACAGGGGCTGAGGTTGCTGAGGTGGTTAAAAATCTCTTTGGTGGCCGGGCCCCGGGGGTGGACGAGATTCGCCCTGAGTATGTCAAGGCCCTGGATGTTGTAGGGCTGTCATGGTTGACACGCTTCTGCAACATTGCGTGGAGGTCGGGGGCATTACCTTTGGCATGGCAAACCGGGGTGGTGGTTCCTTTCTTCAAAAAAGGAAACCGGAGGGTGTGCCCCAACTTTAGAAGGATCACACTCCTCAGCCTCCCTGGGAAGGTCTATGCCAAGGTACTGGAGAGGAGAGTCCGGCCGTTGGTTGAACCTCGGATTCAGGAGGAGCAATGTGGTTTTTGTCCTGGCTGTGGCACATCGGACCAGCTCTTTACCCTCTTGAGAATCCTTGAGGGTTCGTGGGAGTTTGCCCTACCAGTTTACATGTGTTTTGTGGACTTGGGAGAGGGCATTCGACTGCATCCCTCATAGTTTTTTTGTGGGGGGTGTTTCGGGAGTATGGGGTATTGGGCTTGTTGTTACGAGCTACTCGGTCTCTGTACGACCGTTGTGAGAGTTTGGTTCGTATTGCCAACACTCAGTCGGACTCATTCCCAGTGAGAGTTGGACTCTGCCAGGGCTGCCCTTTGTCCCCGATCCTGTTTATAATTTTTATGGACAGGATTTCTAGGCACAGCCAGGGAACAGAGGGTGTCATGCTTGGTGACCACAGAATCTCATCTCTGTTGTTTGCAGATGATGTTGTCCTGCTGGCTTCATCCAGCAATGACCTACAGTTCTTGCTGGGACAGTTTGCCGCTGAGTGTGAAGCGGCTGGGATGAGAATCAGCACCTCCAAGTCCGAGTCCATGGTCCTCAGCCGGAAAAAGGTGGATTGTCCTCTCCGGGTTGGGGACAGACTCCTGCCCCAAGTGGAGGAGTTTAAGTATCTTGGGGTCTTATTCACGAGTGAGGGGAGAATGGAGCAAGAGACTGACAGACGGATCGGAGCAGCATCTGCAGTGATGCGGACATTGTACTGGTCTGTTGTGGTGAAGAGGGAGCTGAGTTCTAAGGCAAAGCTGTCGAGTTACCAGCCAATCTACGTTCGTACTCTCACCTATGGTCACGAGCTTTGGGTAATGACTGAAAGAACGAGATCGCAGATACAAATGGCTGAAATGAGCTTTCTCCGTAGGATCGCTGGACTCACCCTCAGAGATAGGGTGAGGAGCTCAGTCATCCGGGAGAGGCTCAGAGTAGAACCGTTGCTCCTCCTCATTGAAAGGAGCCAGCTGAGGTGGTATGGGCATCTTCTTCTTCGTCGATCGCTAGATGGTCACACCAGCTGCCCTGACGAATGCTGCTGTCCTGCGGAGGTCCCTGAGGTCCCCGTGCAGCTTTTGGTTTAGCGATGTGGGGTCAGGCCACGTAGCTCGTCTGAGTGCAGCGTGGTCTGGGCAGTCTTGGAGGAGGTGTTTGCTGGTCATTTGGGCAGTACCACATGGGCATCTGTCTGATTGTCCAACTTTAAGTTTCTGGTGCATGTGAGCATGCATTCTGTTATGTCCAGTTCGGAGTCTGAACAGAACGACTTGGTCAGCCCTGCTCAGACTATAGTAGTTGTCATCCTTGCAGAAGTTTGGGTGTTGCCGCTGCCACTTCTTGTGAGACAGGGCCTTAATAATGGTTTTCTCCTCACTGTAAGAGACCTGCCTGTCTTCCTGGTCTTGCTGCCCACCCTCCTTAACAAGTCTGTCAGCCGTCTCATTTCCATAGATTCCACAGTGGGCAGGAATCCATTGGAGTGATACGTTCACCTGTGTTGCTAGTTGAGACAGAGTGAGGGCGAGTTCATTCAGTTCTTTGCGTCGGGGGTCCTGAAGTGCATCCAAGACAGAGAGGGCATCAGTGAAGATGACGACCCGCTTGTGTGCCTTGTCTTGATGTTCCCTGATGTGGGCCGCTGCTGTTCTCAGGGCCTCTGCCTCAGCCCTGAAATTGGTGGCGTACTTTCCAGTCGCAATGAGAATGTGGGTCTCCTCATCAGCGTACCTGATGTACACGCCGCCTCCGCCATTCCTGGTTACTTCCATGGCAGAGTCGTCTGTGTAGACATGAGTCCACTGCTCTTTAGGGTAGGCAGACTGAATGAACTCCAGGGCCAGCGACTTCCTCTCTTGGTCTGACTGTGTTCCTTTCTTCCCAATGCCCGATATGTCTGTGCGTATGGCTGGGAAGTTCTGTCGGTTCCAGGAGGGAACAGATGCTATGGGTGGTATTGGTGTGGGTATGTGGTCCATCAGTTCTGGGTCTCTCCTTTCAAGTGTCCTGCTTTGGTGGATGAAGCTCGATCTCTTAAGTCTCCCTTTTGTTGGCTTGTTCAGTCTGTCCTTCATGGGATGGTTTTCCAGTCTTTTGAATTTGGCGGCCTGGGTCAGTCCCTTGACGTTTCTTCTGTCTTCCAGTGGTGCAAGGCCTGTTGTTGTCTCCAGCGCTTTGACAGGGGTACTGCGCATGGCTCCTGTCATCATTCGCATGGCTTGGTTTTGGAGTCTGTCCAGCTTCTCAGTGTTGCTTTTGGCAGCTGTTGAGGTTGCTGCCATGCCATACTCCAGAACAGGCCGAATCCTCCCCACATAGAGCTCTTCAGGACACCCTGGTCTGCACCCCAGTCTGTTCCTGACAGTTTCTTCATTAGGGCCATCCTGATCTTTGCTCTTGCCTGGTTCTTGTGCAGCTGGTTCTTCCAAGTCAGTCTGCGATCCATGGTGATCCCGAGGTATGTGGGTGCATATTCAGCCTGGAGCTCATGGGAGTTGATCTGCAGTTTCACCTTCTGGGGTTGGGTGGACAGGGTGAAGACGGTGTATGTAGTCTTCCTCTCATTTAAGCTTAGAAGCCATGACTTGGTCCATGCCTCGATCAGCCGGAGAACTTGCTGCACTCTGTAGTTTGCAGTCACAATGCTTTCCTCACTGCACCAGAGGGCTAGGTCATCGGCATAGATGGCACCTTGTACGTTCCTTGGCAAACTCTGGATGATGTCCTTAATGAATACAAGGAAGAGTGTTGGGGAGAGCACTCCTCCTTGTGGGACTCCTTCCCTCAACACCTTCTTCTTGCTGGAGTACTTTCTGACCTGGACTCTGGCTCTTCTGTTGTGCAGGTATTGGGCAATCCACTTGTACATGTGCCCAGCGATACTGCACTGGCACAGTTTCAGCTTGAGGCCATCTTTCCATACCCTGTCAAATGCCTTTTCTAGGTCAATCCATACAGCGAGGGTGTGCTTTTTTTTCTTGGAAGGTATCTTCTATGGCTTGAGAGATGTATGTTATTTGGTCCTCTGTAGACCGGTTCTGCCTGAAGGCTGCTTGCTCTGGGCCGATGTGTTGTTTTCCTTCCAAGTGCTACATGAGTCTGGTGTTGATGAGACGCTCTAGCAGCTTTCCTATGCAGCTTGTAAGGCTTATGGGGCGATAGCTTTCAGCCTTCAACTTATCTTTGCCTTTTTTGTGCACTGGAATCATCGTGGCTTCTCTCCAGATCTGAGGCACAGTCCCTGATCTCCAACTGTTGTTGAAAAGCTGCAGAAGTTTCTTCTTGGTTTTGGGGCCAAGGTTCAGCAACATTTCATTTGTGATCTTGTCAGACCCAGGGGCTTTTTTCAGCTTCAGTGTTGTCATTGCATCCTCCAGCTCCTTGAGAATGAATGGCGAGTTCATCACTGGTTCAATCTGTGCGTTCTGATGAATTTGCTGGGCTCCTCTGACAACCTTTCTTCTCTCTTGTGGAATCTGAAGATGGCTCGTCTTCACATACTGGTTGATGAAATGGTCTGCTGCTTTCTTGCCAGTCAGCAGTTCTTGATCTGCCTGTACTGTGATCGGCGAGCTTTTGCTGTTCTCGTCGTTGAGGGCTTGAGCCAGTTTCCAAAGCTTGTTGCCATCCTTGTCCAAGTTGAGCTGCTCTGTCTTTTCTTGCCATCTCTTTCGAGCTTCCTGTATAAACGTCTGCCTGTTTTGCAGTGGCCGCCTTCAGGGCAATGTTGTTTTCTACTGTAGGATCTGCTTCTACTTTTTTCCTTGCCTCTGCCACACTGTCTTCAAGCTGTTGGAGCTCTTCTGTCCAGTAAGGCCTATAATAGTTCTTTCTGGCTCCCCGAGGTATACAGTGATCCCTCGCTACTTCGCGCTTCACCTTTCGCGCCCTCAGTGCATCGCGGATTTTTCAGAAATATTCATCAAAAATTCAAAATTGAGAAAAAATGGGCGGGCGCTAGCAGAAGGCAGGGAGACTACATTAGAACATCAGGTATCAACACGGAGAGCCGCTCAACTCAAAATCCACCTCTCTGACCACCGCTCCACTCCTCTCTGCCCACCTCTTCACTGCTCGGGAATCTCGCAAGCTGATTGGCCGAGACGTTTTACCTCGCAAGCTGATTGGCCGAGACGTTTTACCCAGCTTTCTCCCTGCAGAGCGCCCATACCCACCGAAGGAAGACCGCATTCATTGTTCTTTATCGCTAGTCTCGCAGCGTGGAACTTTTCGCTGTTCTCTTGTCCCTTTTTGTGTGAAATAGTCTTCCCGTCGAGCCACTACGCCGCCTCCTGCAGCTGCCCTCGACAATCCTGCGCCTCTAGCACCTGACGATGAGGCGTCACCTGAGGAGCAGTAAAGCTCTCATTAACCTGTGCAGTACGTAAATCATCTTCATCTTGAGTTACGTATCTTGTTATAAAAATAAAAGAGTTCTAAAAACATATTTATGTACACTTTATTTACATCTACGTATGTATGTACACTTACACACAGACACACACACGTATCATATGAGAGAGAGTGAGAGAATGAGCGTATGTGTTATTTATGGGTGACGTCATTAGGGGTGACGCTACTTCGCGGTTTTTCACTTTTCGCGGTCGGTTCTGGAACCCATTAACCGCGATAAGTGAGGGATCACTGTAGATTCATTTGCAGCCTTCAGAATAGCATGGTTCAGCACCCTGACTTTCTTGTTGAGGTTCTGCTGCTTGTGACAGATCTCTGCAGAGTACCGGTCCACCAGTGTTGAGAAGCGCACCCAGTTGGCCTTCTTGTAATTCCACCTTGGGAATGTCCTAGCTTCTTGTGGTTTGTAGCTGATGTCCAGTCTGATCTTCACAGGTTTATGGTCACTTCCCCCGAGCTGGCCAAGTACTGTTCTTGTTGCCAGCCTGGCCATGTCGTTGGTGGCAAATGCAAGATCGGGCGTGGTGTTACTCAGCCATACCCTGGAGAAGAACGTTGGTGGATCATCAGGATCATTCATTAGCAGAAGACTGTTTTTGACTTGCCAATCTTCCACCTCCTCTCCTCTTCTATCTGCTTCACTGTATCCCCATGCCTCTGAGTGACTGTTGAAGTCACCGATGACTAAGCATTGGTGGTCTGGGAGTTCCATTTGGTCAAGTGAGAGCTCTCGCTCTGGGGGGCAGTACACATTGAAGATCGTGATGCTTTCATTGTGAACCATAATTCGAACTCCATGGATTTCTGCCTGGTTGTTGGTACTGACGTCAAACTCTTGTGCTGGTATGGCGTTTCTGACAAGAATCGCCACTCCTTTTGTTCTTCCTTTTCTGTCTTTCCTGAAGACCTGGTATCCCCTAACACTGAAGCGTTGGTTTTCCTTCAGGTGTGTCTCCTGTAGGCAGGCTACATCAATGTCTTCTGAGTGAAGTCTTTTGGCAAGGGATATTTTTTTGTTATAGACTCCTTCAGCGTTCCACTGGAGGATGTTGACGTTCCTCTCCTTTGGCGTCTCTTTTCGGCCAGTAGCATTCCTCGTTCCCCATCCCCTGGTCATGCAGAACGAGGTGAGGTGACCTCCGGTAGCTGAGGGTGGGCCCCTTTGAGGCTGAGGGCCCGGCACTCTTCCTCCCCGGCGGATCCCTAGAGGATGAGCACCATCACGTGCAACATCAGTGTGACTCATCATGAAGCGAATATGCATGATGCAGAGGTTTGTGGCACCACAGGGGCCCTGCATCTCTGTCTTCAGCCATGGACGTTTGTTGGGGGTCCCTCCCCTAGACCAACTGCCTTCCATGGCTGGGCTGTCGAGAGCTTGGTCCACCCTGTAGAAAGGTTGCCTACCAAGGCTTTCCGAGACCCTTCTTCCCGTGCAGCTGTCTGTCCTCCTCCGCCTTCACAGCCGTTGGGAGTTCGCTCTCCTCTCCGCCTGTTCCACCGTTGGGACATTTGTTGCTGTAACAAAATTTGGGTTTTACGTGAGTGATTTGTTACATGCTGCACAACCCCCAACCTGGAGGACCAGGGTGCACTCTCAGCTGAATTTTGTAGGCGGGGCCAGCCCAGCAGACCTGTCATATCCACCAAGCTGGCCCCGCCTACGAAAGTCAGCTGATAAAATGACACCTCGCAGCAATCAGCTGACACTTCTGAAGAAGGCTGCAGTGAACAGTCGAAACATGTAAAGAAGGTAAAAACATCTCCTTTCTATTTTTGTCTTTAATAAGAACAAAAGGTAAATAATTAAAAGAAGGTAAAATGAGCCTACTTGAGCTATTACGTGGAAGTTATGGACAAAATTGTATCAAAGACTTCCGCCGGCTGGAGAAATTGGGAGAAAACATGAGCACGCTACAGAAACCACATGAGATTTAACCTCCGTTGCAGAGATGAGGATGTCACACCAAGCTTCAACATAAAAAATCGGATCCCAACCAGAAACACAGAGAAAATTATCAATAAAACACGGAAAGACCTGATCAAAGAACGGATAAGAATGACAGCAAACAAAGTGGACAGAATCAACAACCAGATCAAGGAGGAAATGGACATTTTCAAGAAACACTACCCGACCGACCGGGAAATGCAGGAGCAGATAAAAGGACAATTAAAACACGCACATGAACAGGAATTCACCATAACGAAAAACCACCATTTAAAAAAACTAAAAAAACTCACAGAAAGGAAGAACGAGCGAAGACAAACACACACGGAAATGAACGTTAAGTGGGTCAAAAATTTATCAAAAAGCACACTCACGGACACGGAGGAAAAAGTGCTAAGCAGAGGACTGAATTTCGCCATCACACCAACCAAAGTACCCCATGAAGAATACATCCTAGTGTAGCGGTTTCATTAAACCCCCACAACACACAGACAGAACACTGAGACAGTCAGCTCGCACTCCTGGGTTTCTTTCCGCTGCATGCTGCGTTTACAGCCTTGAAGTTAAAGTGTTCATGCATTCTGTCCTTACTATGCTTTTTCTGAGCATCTTACATATGTAGATGTGCTTTGAGGTAAATCTCCACAAAAAGACTGGTCAAACACAGCGCTCGGCTAGAGCAAATAGCAGAACAGTGTAATGTGTATTAATGTCTACAGGCAGACGCGTTTCGTCTGGCTCATCTCTGTGATGTTAATGGTTGCCTTTCATGCATTGTACTCATGCGTCCTGTCCTCACTGTGATCTAGGGACTGGGATCAATAGGTCTCTCAAATGCAAATGTCTTATGCCTGTTCTGTTATCTCTTTGATCATACTAACTGCTGGGGTATGTTCCTTTGATGTATTGTTATGGTCAAGTATATAAGCTGCAACTCTGTAACGCAAACTCTCTCTCACTTCAACCCTGCTGCAGGACACTGCTTGTGTCCCTTCTCTGAGAGCTGTGGGCTCGCTCTCGGCGCTCATGCACGGCGCCGGGAGCGGAGCTCGTGACGGTGGTATGATATAATAAAACTTCCTTAAAACTACCAGGTCACCGCCTTATTTCATGCCGCCGCACTCGTGACCCCTTGAAGACGCACACGCTTTGTGCGACGCAGCCTTCCGATTTGGACGGCCACGCTGGCGAACCGACGCTAAAAAGACGAGCGGCCAGCGAACGCAACACCCGGACACGCACACGCTTTGTGCGAAGCAATCTTCTGAGCTGGACAGCTGCACTTGGTGACCCGTTTTTCAGGATGAGATCTGCACGTCTGAGATCTGCTCATCCACGCTGGACCGGCCGCGCTCGCAGTTCCTTCACAAGAGAGCGCGGGCACCTCGTCCCTTCTCCACGACGGCGTCCTCCAGGGCCGGCGGAGAACGCAATGCGTGGGCCTGAACGCACCACGGCCGAGCGGTGCCCAAGATCGTCTATTCCCTCCCACCGCTCCAACGCATCTGCACGAGCCTGAGGGGCAAGAGATCGTCTATTTCCTCTCACCGCTCCAACGCACCATGGCCAATCTACAGCCACAGCTCAACCTGGATTTTTATCGGCGCCGTCTGCGCCGATCTCCACCAAGTTTCTGCACCCTGGTTCTCCTCTCTCCAGCGGCCCACCCACGCACGGAACCCCCGCGCACGCATCGGGGAGTTACGAGGACGGCGCATCACGCACGGGACAAGTAACGGCTCCAGAGACCGCCATTGTCCTCCGCCGCTGCTCACAGGACCTTCAGGGCTGCTCGTTCACCTGAAGCAAGCACGCAGCTCGCCACTGGATTTTGTTAATGGTCTCAGCCTCGGCACAAAGGGATTTCAGCCGTCAGCTGTTCCCGGGGGGTTTTGGGGTTGCTTCTGCACCTAAAACCAACACGCCAGTCCCTCTGCTTTTGTTTATTTTTTTCTTACAGCCGCTCCTGCTTTTCTTCATGGCCACGAGAGGAGCCAGAGACTAATTTTTCTTCTTCTGATCTCTGCATGTTCAGACGGGTCATTGCGGAGCAGCAAACACTCTTGGCGCGACTGTAACGATTTCCCCGCGCCCGGTCAGCATGTACTACCCCCCCTCCTCCTCCTCCTGCTCAGAGCTTTTCCCTGCTCGCTGCCCGGACTGCAACATCGAGGTCACGGTCCCCTACCGTTTCCCTCTGGGGGGGGAGCAGTGTAGCGGTTTCATTAAACCCCCACAACACACAGACAGAACACTGAGACAGTCAGCTCGCACTCCTGGGTTTTTCCGCTGCATGCTGCGTTTACAGCCTTGAAGTTAAAGTGTTCATGCATTCTGTCCTTACTGTGCTTTTTCTGAGCATCTTACATATGTAGATGTGCTTTGAGGTAAATCTCCACAAAAAGACTGGTCAAACACAGCGCTCGGCTAGAGCAAATAGCAGAACAGTGTAATGTGTATTAATGTCTACAGGCAGACGCGTTTCGTCTGGCTCATCTCTGTGATGTTAATGGTTGCCTTTCATGCATTGTACTCATGCGTCCTGTCCTCACTGTGACCTAGGGACTGGGATCAATAGGTCTCTCAAATGCAAATGTCTTATGCCTGTTCTGTTATCTCTTTGATCATACTAACTGCTGGGGTATGTTCCTTTGATGTATTGTTATGGTCAAGTATATAAGCTGCAACTCTGTAACGCAAACTCTCTCTCACTTCAACCCTGCTGCAGGACACTGCTTGTGTCCCTTCTCTGAGAGCCGTGGGCTCGCTCTCGGCGCTCATGCACGGCGCCGGGAGCGGAGCTCGTGACGGTGGTATGATATAATAAAACTTCTCAACGCCGCTTTATTTCATGCCGCCGCACTAGCATCAGAACTTGCATGTGAAAAAATCCAGGATCAAGGAGAAAAAGCAACACTACGAAATGCAGTCGCAGGAATCCTTAAAACGGCCAAATTACCACAAAGCAATGTTACAAAAGAAGAAGAATAAGCATTGAATTCACTCAAGAAAGATAAAACAATCACAATCCTCCCATCAGATAAAGGCAGAACCACAGTAGTAATGGACACGGAAACATACTGTATGAAAAACAGATAGAAACCATGTTGGCAGACAGCAGCACATATGAAATCATAAAAACAAACCCCACAGAAGAAAAGAAAAAAAAAATGCTAAAAGCCCTTCTTTAAACCCCTATTAGAAAGCAAAAAAAATCACAAAGGATGCATATGGGTGGTGCGGTGGCGCAGTGGTTAGCACTGTGCCAGCACAGCAACTCACCTTTGGCCATGGGATCCCTGGTTCAATCCCAGCCCCTGACCAACAGTGATCTGTGTGGAGTTTGCATGTTCTCCCCGTCTCTGCGTGGGTTTACTCCAGGATTTCTCTGGTTTCCTCCCACAGGCCAAAAACATGCAGGTTAGGTTAATTGGAGACTCTAAAGTGGCCCTAGGTGTGAATGTGTGTGAATGGTTAAGGGATAGCACCGTACCGTGGCTGCTTCATCCATCCAGGTGGATGCCCTCAACTTCCCCTCTGGGGATCAATAAAGTATACAAAATCAAAATCAAAAAATCAAAAATACAAACACCTGATACCCACAGCCAGCATCACCCCCCGGATCTATGGAACCCCAAAAATACATAAGGCTATCCCACTGCGACCAATAATAGACAGTATGGGATCAGTCACATACAATTTATCAAAAGCCCTGGTTGAAATCATCAACCCCCTCCTTGGACTATCAGAGTACCACTGCAAAAACTGAAAAGAGCTGGTACAAGAACTCAAAAATATGAAAATACAATCAGACGAGATCCTCATTGCACATGATGTCATTTCATTATTCACACAGACCCCTATTGATGTCACACTACACATAGTGCAAGAACACCTCAGGAATGACAGAACCCTAAAAAGACACACAAATCTCACAGTTGATGACATATCCAAACTATTCCAATTTGTTGCAAAATTCACCTATTTTCAATACAGAGAAAAAATCTACAGACGAAAAGAAGGATTTGCAATGAGAGACTCACTATCAGCCATCATGAGCAGTTTTTTCATGGAGGATCTGGAAAACAAAGCCATCAACACAGCACCCATACATTGTAAACCCACCCTCTGGAAGAGATACGTGGACGACATACTGGAGAAAATAAGGAAAGGACACATACAAGAACTCACTGACCATCTGAACAGCATGGACAGCACTGGGAATATAAAATTCACACATGAAGAGGAAGAAAATGGCACCATAGCCTTTCTGGACTTGAAAATCCACCACAACGATGACGGCAGTATAAAAATCAGTGTACAGGAAACCAACCCACACGGATCAATAACTACTATGGACATCAGAACACCCCACAGCACACAAACTATCAGTTGTCAGGACGTTCGTTATACAAATGGGCCACCATCATCACAGACCAAGTAGACAGACAGGAGGAGGAAAACCACATAACATGCACAGAAATGAAATAGGAAACAAGACACAGAACAAAAGCCAAAATCAAAAACAAAAGCCAAAATCAAAAACAAGGACACCATAACTATACTATACATCCGAGGGATAACAGAACTAATTCAAAGGATCATGAAAAAATACAAAATAAACACAGCAGTAAAACCACACAAAAAATTAAGACAGTTATTAATACACCCCAAGGACAAAACAGAACAAGACAAAAAATGCAATGTAATATATGAAATATCATGCAGATCATGTAACAAAACCTACATTGGAGAAACCAGAAGATTATTCACCACAAGGAAAAAAGAACACCAGAAGGAATGTGAGAAGGAACACAAGGATGACTCACAAGATCACTAAAAGAAAAGGCAGAACAAGAAACATTAAAATCAGCTATATCAGACCACTGCAAAAGAAATAATCACATCATGGACTGGGACAACACAAAAATTATTGGATAGGAGAGCAACAGACACAAACACTGGATCAAGGAGACCATAGAAATCAGGAAGCGGGGAAAAGATAGCATGAACCGGGATGAGGGGGCCTTTATGCTTTCCCACACCTGGGACTACATTCTCCAGAGACCATCAGATGGCGGAAAGCGGGGCCGGGATCTCTTCCCACTAACACAGCATTTAAGTAATCATAATATTAATGAGGGACGTGATCTGGACATAATTGATACCATATGTGCATGAGTGAGTGTCTGAGCGTGTAAATGGAAGTGAATGAGGTGTGTGTGTGTACGTGTGTGAGACACCAATAATGAGGATCAGCTGGCAGTACTGACAGGAGGAGGGGGCGTGCCCGAGTTGTCAGGGAGCGGAGGACCCAAAGGACTTCCTGAAGCGCCTGATGGAAAATAAATAAGAGAAATGGGCCAAAATAGCCACGGTCAGAAATGGGTTTGGGACCACCAAACCCAGGTTCATGACAGACACTTCTGACGAAGGCTGCAGTGAACAGTCAAAACATGTAAAGAAGGTAAAAACATCTCCTTTCTATTTTTGTCTTTAATAAGAACAAAAGGTAAACAAATGAAAACATATCTGGTGCTCTTGTGTCTGGCCTGTATCTGCACCACCGATCACACGAACAATCTTTTTTAGATTTTGGTGCATGATCTACGCAATGCTGTTGAAGCCACAGCTTTAGTTTTTCTTGGTTGTGAAGATGTGAGCCTCCATTACAGTTTAGCGGGATTGATGCACCCTCTTCACGTTGACGCCATTACCGACATCCGACACAGTGATGGGCAATTTTTTTCTTGTGTGTTGGGTGAAATGCATTGTTCCGTTGCCAAAACGGGTTTCAGCTAATGTGTAGAGTGATTTGTGTTTGTTATGTGTTTTTCTTTATGAAATAGTGACAGACAAGAGCAGATTGTGACGGAGTTGGAGCTAATAAATGTTAAGAAAAAGCAACTTTTCATACCATTGTTGCACAGAGAAGAGGTCGCAGAAAGCAGTGCATGCGACCACTGCTGCTGCCGTTATTTGACAATCTGTGTAAAGACTGGGGTTATGACGACCCACAAAATGTTCTGTATGTGCTCACTGGACCGTTGCTTAACTGACTCACTTTGGAAGTTGTGCTTCTGAGAACAGGAAGAGTGGAGCAGCGGCAAGAACCAGGAAATGTGAAGGAGCAGACAAAGTGGACCAATTAGAGCTCTTAGGGCCTGCGTCGCCAACGTGCACCTCTCCTTCTACAGGAGAAATACACTTCAGGTGAAGCAATAGGAACGCACACTGCTGCTGCGTCGACACCGCCGCAGCTGCATCGCATTGACGTGGGTGTATAACTTACGCTTTTATGACACAACCATGAACAGCAGCAACAAGTATCAGAACTATGGAAAACCATTCAAAAATGCAAAAACGCCAAGTGCGGAATTAGCTGCCACTTTACTGCAAAACACATACTGTATGTAGGTTATATGTTAAACTGAGTCTGAAAAACATTCAAAAACATTATTTTAAATGCCCTGCTACTCCACTGTTGCTGACTGACTTAACATTACTTCCGCCCGAAAGCGGAAGTTGCACACATAATCGTTTCTACAGCGGCACCCTCAGGAATAAGGTGGATAAATAAGCTATTTTTACGGAACAAATACAAACACCCCCCTCCCCCAGTTACTGGACTCCTGGCTTCAGCCAGTATTGTTGTGAAGCCCCAGCTTACAACAGACTGCGCGGATGTGACAACGGATGCATGGACGACGTCATCACGCTGTGCCTTTATGAAGGGACTGTTGGTGGTAGACGGCCTCTTTGGCGCTCCGCCTCTAGGTAACAACAGCCTGTACTCCGGTATAGTTAGCTTGCTAGCCACCATCCTGTACTGTTCCACCTGCTACCAGCTTGTTCAATAAAGCCACTGTTCAGCACAGTCAACGTGTCCGCTGGTCCCCGTTTCTAGACATAACAATGGCAACAAGGATAAACCACGTCCTGCCTTTATTAAGGGGACTAACGGTGGGAATTGGCCTCTTTGGCGCTCTGCCTCTATCAACACACCAGCCTGTACCCTGCTTAGGTTAGCTTGCTAGCTTGTTTGCATGTTCCACACACTATTAGCTTATTGTTAATAAAGCCACTGTTCAGCACAGTCACCACCTCCGCTGTCCATATTTCTCAGACATAACAATGGCGACGAGGACAAACCTTTATAACATCAACATGGAAGTGTGCTTGGTATCCCCACCACCATTCCTCGCGACCCCAGGTGAGCCGCCCATCCCATGGCCTCGGTGGTTTGAGTCGCGTGTTGGATTCGTGTTGGCTACGAGCCTAGCTAACGTTAGCGAGTGTCATTTACATGCTTTGCTATTGTCAGTTTGAAAGTGGAAAAATGGAATCCTGCCGACACCGCCCAAAAAGTTTCTCAGTTTAAAGATGGAAATTTTACTTGAACACGTAATTTAAAATATAAGATTCCCAGGCCACAGCAACACAAACACTCAGAGGCATAAGATCAGTTGAACGTTTTACTTCACAAGGATAAAATAATTTACAAAATACACCAATTCAAAATAAAAACCATCAATTAACCCAGAAATTTGTTCAGGAGAAGCAAATATCACCCGTCCAACTAATCTAAAACAGGGGTTGCTCTTTATACTACACAGGCCGAAAGGAAACCTTTGACGTGTGTTACAGCGGGGCGGGTGTGTGTCCGCTATCCGTCGGAGCACGATTGCACGTTGTCGTCCTCACCGGTCCCAACACATCGTGCAGTTCGTCAGGGCTCATCCATGGCCCTTGGTCCGCATCCCTGGTGGAAAATTCTGACACCAGGGGAAAGAAGTAGGCAGGAGGAGGGACGAGAGGCAGGCTCACACAGTTCCATCGCCGGGGATCACCTGCACCACACAAGCGCAGCACAAAACTCAACCTCCCACAAACACACGGGGCTGAGAGTCATTCACATACACACAGATAATCAATATGTTCCTTTCATTTATCTGTGCGCAAGCGTTTTCTCCAACACAACTGCGTCTCCTTCAGCTGGACCCTCTAGCATCCTTGCGGCCTCTCCGGTCCCAAGCCGCGCTGCCAATCCCAGCACCTGCTGCATTCATTTCATCAAACTCACATGAGCCTCCCCTCCATGCCCTTTCCTTTTGCCTCGCCCACTCCATCAGTCCATCAAGCCGTCCAATCTGCACGTTCTCCCGTGCGTTCCCTGTATGCAACTCTTTCTGTCCCTCCTTTCCTTCCTTTCCTTTTTCCCACATTTTACTGCACCATCCTTTAATAGATCCCACCGGGGAATAATTTGCAGCAGGAGCTCACTGATTGGTCCTTTTAATGAACAAGAAAACTATAAATGAGTATAGAGTTTTTCAAAATGTGTTATCCTTTGAAACATTTTAACTGTCAGTTCAATATTCTGTCTTATGCTGTTAATGAAAAAGAGAAGAAAATAGAAAAAAGAGAAGACAAAGAAAAACAAAAAACACTTGCATACAAAGCAAACAATCTTGAAAAGCTGACACAAGTACATCTCAAAAAATTAGAATATCATGAAAAAGTTAAATATTTTCTGCCACTCATTTCAGAAAGTGAAACCCATATATTATATACAGTCATTACACAGAGAGTGATATATTTCAAGTGTTTATTTTAATTTTGATGATTATGTCTTACAACCCATGAAAACCCCAAATTCAGTTTCTCAAAAAAATAGAATATTACATTAAATTAATTTAAAAAAATAGTTTTTAAATAGAAATGTTGGCCGACTGAAAAGTATGTCCATCAGAATCAGAATCACTTTATTGCCAAGCATGTTTACAAAATAAACATACGAGGAATTTGACTTGACATTGGGCGCGCTCAATAAGCGCATTCCAATGACGCGGCAGCCATGAAGGCGCCTGTCATACAGTGAAGGGTAAAGAGGGGAATGAGGGGGGGGGGGGTAATGACACAATGGGCAGAGAGAAAAAACATAGTTAATCAAAATAAAGCTCGTTATGAGCAAAATTGTGATTACATAGAAAAAAAACCCTCAAATGCACAATTAGCAGACAACAAATCACATAATAACAAAGGAGCGAGACAGACCAGTGTGTGTAGTCAGCATATAATCAGTATGAATGCAGTGTGGATGTATCAGTTGCTGGTGAACAACAAAGGAGCGCCTCCTGACAACGGATAGATGTTATGTTCATGTATTCTAAACACAGATAAGCATGTTCAAGAGTCTATCCCTCTTCGTGCATGCCAGATGGCAAAGTTCTGTATTAGACACATGATAACACTGTCCTTGAAGAGCTCAGTCTGCTGAACAACAGCAATTGTTTGTTGATTGTTTGGGTTAAAGAGAAGCCAAAACTCTCTTCTGCTTTGTCTTCATCCAGGAGGAGAGCAGCCTTCAGGGCGCCGAATCAAGGTCTAAAGGCACAGTTCACTCAGAGCACAGAATTTTCATCTCTCTTGCGATTCTGTGCTTCATAATTTCCATATACAGGCTTTAAAATCAAACTGGTCGAATTGTTGTTGAAGGAGCTTTGCCGGGTCCGCATTTTGATCAGCTCTCCCAACTTCTTTAATTTCTGATACATCAGGAAACTCCAGAGCCAAAGTAGAAATCCTATGATCATAAGCCAAACAGATAGATGTCTTCCGCATCTCAGTTGAATCACACAGACACATGAGTTCCCAATTGTCCATGAGTCCCCCACTTGGGCTCCCCCTGGCCCGATCTTCTTTTGAAGTAGTGTCAATCGCATTTAAAGCCCACCAAATCCATAATTTTCCGTTTGGAATAAGATTCAGCCAGAAGAAGAGCGACACAGACAAAACACAGCAAGCGGGATCAGTAAGGGAATAGGAGGGAGTAGGAGAAGGGGAGAAAAGCGTCTGCTCTCTCTGAAAGCTGGAAGAAGCACACTGAGTGTGTCCATGTACACACTCAGTACTTGGTCGGGGCTCCTTTTGGATTAATTTCTATATCAATGTGGCGTGGCATGGAGGTGATCAGCCTGTGGTTCTGCTGAGGTGTTATGAAGGCCCAGGTTGCTTTGATAGTGACCTTCAGCTCGTCTGCATTGTTGGGTCTGGTGTCTCTCATCTTCTTCTCGACAATACTCCATAGATTCTCTATGGGGTTTAGGTCAGGAGTTCTATATACAGAATATATAGTCATATATATATATATATATATATATATATATATATATATATATGGCAAAATGCAACATACATATTAACATTATGACTTTAGGGAAAAATGGCATATTGGCACCTTCACCATACCATGCCAATAGTCCCCCCCCCGACAGTCATCTTTCAGTCCCAGCAGGAGACCCACCCCTAGGATTTCCGTCAGGCGGATCCCTCCCAGAGTACCTTCGCCTCTTCTTCTGTGGGGACGAGCCTCGTCGGCGTCTCTTTTCATCCACTCGCCGTAGCTCGTTAGGGTGTCTCCACAATTCATCGGACAGTCCCAAGTAGCCGTCCTCCCAGGCAGCCATCACCCACAGCCGTCCCTGGTCATCTTGCCACTCCCTTTTCCTGTGGACGCCTCTCAGCCGAGCTTCTTCCCTGGGCCGGACCTCGTCACCAATGCGCAGGAGAGCTCAAGTTGGATTCAGGAGTCCACCATGTTACGACTGGGCTTCTTTACTGGGTCAAGCCGTTTTGCCGACCTGGTCCGAAGCCCTCCTCGAATGATGTCGGTTGGCACGTCGTAAAATCACGCCAGTTGGTCCTACCCCACTCTCTTTCCTCCTACACGCCAGCACAGCCCCTGCAGCTCCTCGCTTCGCTGTATCACCAGGACAAACTCCGGAAGTCGAGGGAGCTGGCGTCTTGGCTCTATCAGTCAACCCGGGAGTTCCGCTGTGCCGTCCAGTTCCCACATCCAGGATAACTTGGACACTGGCATCGGAACCTTCCCGAGATGGCGCTCCACGGTGCTGGTCTTGCACACCTCCCATAATACCAGGCCAGTCACTGTCCCACACCGCGTCGTCCACCACGTGTGGCACAGGTCGGTCCCACAATCCGCAGCCCAGCCACTCCTCTCTGATGCTGCAAGCGATCAAGAACCCCAGGCTGTAGAACATATCACACCCCATGATGTTTGACCCAGTGGCGGTCACCACGAACTGGACGTTTGACATCATCGCTGACTTGTACCTCACTGTCAGTTCCAGTCAACCCACGATGGCCAACTTGATTCCACCATAGCCAAAGTAGGGTGTTGATAGGTCACTCACGCGGTAGTGCGGGAACAGACTCCTCACAGTAGAACAATTCAACACCAAAGCCACCGCTCCCGTATCCACTGTCAATGGCACTTCCATTCCGTCCAGCAAAATGTTGCAGTAGATTCATCCATCTGTGCTCGGGGAGATGGAATGTATAACCGTAGGAGTCGCTGTAGGGAAGTCCGTCTTCTGTCTTCGGTCCCCTTGCTCAAAATTCTTGCAGGCCCTGGCGAAATGGTGCAGCAGACCACACTTGCCACAGCATTTGCCTTTCGCCGGACACTCTCTTGTCTTGTATCGGTGCCTGGTGGACCCGCAGCCATAACATCTTGGTGTATCCGGGGCGGACCTAATTCTTACATCAGCAGCATATTCCTCTTCATTCACGCTGTCTTCACTGTCCGAGTCCACAGCCAGCGCCTTCAAACACGGTTCCTCGCAACCCAACGTGCTTCTCCCGAGGTCTTTAGATAATTTCTCCGCTGCTTTTGAACTGCTGTGCTAACTCAACAGCCGTGGCTAATGTCAGTTCACCTGAGTAAGTCAGGAGCCTCGATCTTGTTGAAGAACAAAGAGGGTGCTCCTCTAGTTGATCACGGACCATCTCTTCCTCTAAGGCTTCAAATTGGCACTCCCCCGCCAACTGCCATAGGTCTGCAACATAACGTTGCACTGACTCTCCTGCCTGCTGGTGGCACTGCTGAAACTGAATCCTCTGGACTATGACATTTTCTGGAGCGCAAAAGTAGCACGCCATTAGCCCAACTACGTCTTCAAAGCTATCAGCTACTCCTAATGTACTGAGGATTCTTTGACCCTCCATGCAAAGATTATGGTCTAGTACAGCCCTCGCATGCAGTTTCTCGAGCTCACCAAGGTTAAGGGCCACCAGATAGTTCTGGAAGTCCGCAAACCACTTAGCCCAGGGGACGGGTGGCTCGCCCGGAACCTCCAGAAACAGCCGAAATGCAGTAACAGCTCTCTCCATACCTTTCTCCTCATCGCCAAATGTTATGTCCATAACTTCGGTGACCAAGGAAGAGGCTGAAGGAATAGCTGAACGTACTTTATTATCAAGAACCACAAACAAAAAGGTGCTCCATATAGGCCAAGGAGTCGACGGCGAAAGAGAGTGAGCTCTTCCCCTTGTGCCCTTTATACCCCTAGTGACAGCCGAACCAGAAAGGTGGGGGCGTCACCCTCACTACACCCAGGGTACACCAGACGCCATATTGGTACACCACAGTTACGTCTTCCGCAAAAACATAGGTATTTTTAGAAAGTATGATTTCTAAGCTTTCCATTGATACCAGGCACTCATGGGGTTTTCCTGGGACTTGCGATACCAAATAAAGAGAGTCATGATTTATGACTTCTCGTTGCCTGTACTCATAATGATGCGGGTGCACATTCCGACCAGCACATTTCCACCGCAATAAAGTCGGCTGCACTTTGTTAAAATATGTTGGACATAAGCCAATTTACCTAACAGCAGACTTCACGCCACAACACCGTGCTTGGATGTCGTCTGTCATCGTGTGGTGAGAAGCCTCCATTCATCCATTCTGGCACAACCACGAACACCAGCAAGTACCAGAACTATGCAAAAACATTCAAAAAATACAACAACTAGAATAGCTGAAATTAGCTGCCACTTGAGTGCAAAACAAGTATGTGGACTATACATTAAAATGAAGTTGAAAAACTTTTAAAAACGCTATTTTAAATGCCCCTGCTACTCCACTTTTACTGACTGATTTAACACTAGGTCAGCCGAAACTGGAAGCTCCACCCATAATCGTTCCTACAGTGGCACCCCCAGGAATAAGGTGGATAACATTGTTAAAACTTACCATATTTTATTGTCCTTAATTTTCTGCCATTAACCTTTTAACTGGCCAGATTTCATGGACAGATCGCGCACCCCTAGTGGCACAGCGCAGCACTGCGCCTGTCAAGTGAGGACGTACAGAAACACTGCCCAGCTGTACTGAGGATTTGTACTGATTATGCCTGTTCACAAGGTGGCAGACACATGTTGGAGGAATCATGGCTGACACAGAATACACCACAGAAGAAGAAATTATTATTATTATTCTTCGAGAAACCGAGAGTAGAAGAAGAAGAAGACAATCCAATATGGACGCTACCGATCGCTGTCGATGGACTGAAATGGAGAATTTGTTCCCGAATTTGTCAACTATGATTCAATAAAGATTTTATTTAGCTTATGAAGGCAAATATTTACCTTTTGTGACAGGAGAATACAGTCTGGACCAGGTCCAGTTTTGTCTGCCATCGACGGAGCTACACGTAATGGCAGAGAACAATCGCTGCTGGATTGTTTTGTAACAGAAACTGAGCTGGGATAAATCACAAGATTCATGTGAGACTTTCTGGATGTGGGAGAGAAAGAAAAATTGTCTGGCAGAAGACGAAATAAGGACCGTGGATGATGAAAATGGACGAATAAAAAGTTTTTTTTTTTATCGGCTGTGTACATTCTCCTGGTTTTCTGGTTCATATATTTTGAAGAGAAGACAACAAAAAAACCCAAAACGAAACCGGTGACAAGAAAACAAAACGATTCTTTGTGTAAATATGTCCAAAGTCCACTTTTGACTGACAGTTATGTAATTCCATGTCGCTGCCGTGGCATTATGCAAATTAGATGTGTAAATTTACTCCTATCTGAAACTTTGGATCATATTCTACATCTTTCTGTCATGAACTGGGCTTGATGTTCAAGCCCAGTTCTGTGACGTGGTGGCCATTCACTCTTTTGCGTATTTTTTGCTGCCTATTTTCCATCAGGCGCTCTCAGGGAGTCTCTTGGGTCCGCTCGGCTCCCTGACAGCTCAGCCACACCTCCTTCTCCTGTCAGTCATATCAGCTGTGTTTCATTATCACTGTCACTCCTCTGTTCATGCACACACACACACACAACTACATTTCCTCCCATGCACACTCTTACACACATACACACACCCACTCATCCTTTGCCACATGTTCACAGACATCCATTCACACACCTGTGTCCACTTAGCTCTGCCCACTCATTTCCACACTCTCACTACTCACACCGGCAATCTCTTTCCTCATTAGGCCTAGCACTATTTTAGCCCTATGTCTGTTGGAAGAGATTGCCGGATCATTGTGTCCTACACTGTGGCTGATCCACACAGTGTTTGTTCGCCACCACTGATGTCTAGAAGCCCTGCCTGCTCTCCACGGTACCGCTTCACACTGGGTGGTGTGCTTTTCTGTAACTGGTTGTTGTTTTGTCTGGATTTAACTCTGACTGCTCCAGACTTGTGAGTACAGACTGCTTTGCCCCTGCTGTCCAGGTCCGTCTGGCCGTTCCCTTCCGGGCTCTTTTCCCGTTCCCCCATAGCAGCCCTGTCTGCCTATGCTGTGGAACATTTTCCCAGTTTCACTCACCTGTGCCTGTACAGCATCCTTGAGGACTTCCCAGTAATCCTGTATTACTCTTCTGTTATTTTGAACTGTATATTCTCTCTCCCGAAATAAATATGCACAACTGACTCAGCATGTGGGTTTTTATTCCTTCCTCTGTGCGCTGCGCAAAAGCGCATGGGGAGATCATGACACTTTCTAATTGACAGTAAATCATTATCTCTTCCCACTTTCAAGTTATAGAAAAGCACGATGCATGTCTCCATCCTTCTTTCCGGGAACCACCGGGAGACACTATCGTTCCTCATTCTCCCTAAATCGTCACAGCCGGTGGTTCTAGGGTTCCCATGGCTCCAGAAGCATAATCCCATTATCAGTTGGGCACATAATTCCATCTCTTCCTGGAGTCCTTACTGTTTGGCATCCTGTCTCAGCTCGGCCGAGTGTTCACCTTCGCTACCCATCTCCTCCTGCCGGACCTCAGTCTCGTACCTGAGGTCTATCATGACCTTGGAGAGGTCTTTAGCAAGTTGAGAGCGCTTTCTTTACCTTCCCATTGCTCATACGACTGTGCCGTAGACCTACTCCCGAATGTGCGGCTGCCGTCCAGCCGACTCTACAGCATTTCTGGGCCAGAGAAGGAGGCAATGGAGAGCTATATTAAAGATTTCCTGAACGCCGGCCTTATTCGGCCCTCATCGGCTCCTCTTGGGGCAGGATTCTTTTTTATCGGGAAGAAGGATGGATCTTTGCATCCGTGCATAGATTATCGTGAATTAAATGCTACAATGGTCAAATACAAATATCTTCTGCCCCTGATCAACTCCGCGTTTGAGCTCCTTCAGCGGGCATGAGTATTCACTAAATTTGGATTTGCGTAATGCTTACCATCTGGTTCGCATTCACGAGGGGGACAAGTGGAAGACAGCCTTTGAGAAACACTTGGGGCAACTTGAATATCTGGTGATGCCGTTCGGGCTCACCAATGCCCCTGCCGTCTTCCAGCGTATGATCAATGACGTCCTCCGCGACATGGTAAATCAATTTGTTTTTGTCTACCTTGATGATATTTTGATCTTTTCCCACATGCCAGAGGAGCACGCAGTCCATGTCAGGGCCGTTTTACAATGGCTCCTGGAGAACCAGCTCTACATTAAAGCTGAGAAGTGTGAGTTTTTCCACCCGCTCCACTTCGTTCCTCGGTTTTATAGGAGTTGAGGGGGAAACGAGGACCGACCCAGCCAAGGTGAAGGCTGTGCTAGATTGGCCTACACCCCACTCCCACAAGGAGCTCCAGCACTTCTTGGGGTTCGCAAATTTTTATCACTGTTTCATTAGAAACTATAGTGGGGTAGCACAGCCTTTGACTCACCTGACTTTGGTTAAAGTGCCCTTCAGTTGGTCCTAAAGAGCCGAACAGGCCTTTTCCAAATTTAAGGGCCCGTTCTCTGACGCCCCCATCTTGACCCAGGTCGATCCTCAGCTCCAGTTTATTCTGGAGGTGGATGCTTCTGACTCGGGGGTGGGCGCTGTCCTCTTGCAGCACTCAGCCTCTGATCAGAAGCTCCACCCATGTGCGTATTTCTCTAGGCGGCTCACGCCAGCCAAGAGGAATTACAACGTAAGGGACCGAGAGCTCTTGACCATTAAATTGGCCCTTGAGGAGTGGAGGCACTGGCTGGAGGGCGCAGTCCATCCCGTCATAGTGTGGACCAACCACAAAAATTTGGAATATCTCTGGTCGGCCTGCAGACTAAATGCCAGGCAGGCCCGCTGGGCCTTATTCTTTGCCAGATTTAATCTCACCATCACTTACAGGCCTGGCTCACGTAATGTTAAACCGGATGCTCTCTCCCGCCAGTTTTGTCCCGACCCGCCTACTCCTTGTTCCCTCCCCCAACCCACTGTCCCGCCCTCCTGCATCCTTGGAGCTGTTACGTGGGACATTGAGCAGAGGGTCAGGCAGGCTCAATCCACTGAACCCAAGCCTGAGGGGGGTCCCGACGACTGTCTGTTTGTCCCGGCCGGCCTCCGCAGTGACGTCATCAGGTGGGATGACGTCCCACATGCCAAAAAACATGCATGTTAGGTTAATTGGCTGTTCTAAATTGTCCCTAGATATCTGTTTCCTATAGGCCCTTAGAATAGAGGGTTAGTATTAATGAAAGCGCTTTGAGTGGTCTTTGTGACTAGAAAAGCGCTATATAAGTGCAGGTTAGTTAGTAGTTAGTTAGTGGGGCCACACCAGCCATTTCGCCTGACACACTGGAGTCTCCCGGACTCCAGGGTGTTCTGGTGGCCCACCCTGCGGATGGACGTCTGGGACTACGTTAAGGCCTGCCAAGTCTGCACCCATAACAAATCTGACTCCTCGACCCCTGCTGGCCTCCTCTACCCACTACCCAACCCCAGCCGACCTTGGTCTCACATTGCCCTGGACTTTATTACTGGACTTCCCCCCTCTCAAGGCAATTCCGTCATCCTCACCTTCATGGATCACTTTTCTAAGGTGATCCATCTGGTGCCCCTCCCCAAATTATCTTCCGCCTTTGAGACTGCAAACCTCCTCACCACCCATGTCATCCATCTCCATGGCATCCCTATGGACACTGTGTCTGACCGGGGTCCACAATTCACCTCCCAAGTCTGGAGATCCTTTTGTTGCTCCTTAGGCACCACCGTCAGTCTGACATCCAGATATCATCCTGAAAGCAATGGGCAGGCTGAGCGCACCAACCAATCCCTGGAGGCCGCCCTTAGGTGTGTAGCAGCCAGCAACCCGAGTACCTGGAGCACCCATCTGACCTGGGTGGAATATTTCCACAATTCTGCAGTTTCAGTGGCTACAGGACTGACCCCATTCGAGGCTTCAATGGGGTAATGGGGTATACTCCCCCCCGTTGCCTATGGCAGAGAGGGAAGTTGTTGTACCAATGTGGGGGCTGACGCTGGCTCTGGAAGGCCAGTCAAACTGCCCTCATCCACTCGGCTGAATGCAATCGCCAGTATGCGGACCACAGGCGGGCCCCTGCGCCCAAATACTCTGTTGGACAGCACATGTGGTTATCGGCAGACCAGCTGCCCCCAAAGACAGAGTCCCAAAAACTTTCCCCTCGCTTCCTGGGCCCGTTCCCCATCTCCTGGGTCATTAATGACGTCACAGTCCGCCTGAAGCTTCTGCCGGGGCTCCGTATTCACCCCACCTTCTCTACACTGTTTTCAGTGTAAGATTAGGTTGAGCAAGTTTGTAAATAATGATGAAGGTTTCTTTGTTTTATCATACCAAGCTGTACTGTACTGTTAGGATGACCAGGTCATGTAAAGATCATAGCAGAATGTTCATTGCTGACCACAGATAAAGAAGGAGTCACTTGGAGAGTTGGCTCCAGCCAGTCTAGCTTAGATAAGAGACTGAGGTATAAAAAAGCAACATCCTTGAACACATGTTAGGGGGTTGGTGCTGTGAAGCTGAGGTAAGTTTTGCTGTTACTGACTGCCTCCTTTCTGATCAGAAGGAGAATAAATGACTTAGAACTTGGAAAACCGCCTATTGTTTATTGATTCAGCCTCAGTCTATTCATTTTTGATCTAACATTATTGGCTAACATTATTGCCATCTTACACTGAAACCCCCACCTTCAAGCCACCACCACCCCCAAAGCCGCCTCCTCCCCCTCGGGTCCTCAAGGGCCAGACCACCTACACAGTCCAGAAAATTCTGGACGTTTGCCATCGGGGCCGGGAGCTACAATATCTAGTCCACTGGAAGGGCTACGGATCAGAAGAAAGGTCTGGATTCCCGGTTCCAACTTCCACGATAAGGGGATAGTCCGAGCCTTTTACAAGGTACACCCCAACAAGCCCAGTGGACCGCCAGGAGGCGCTCCTTGAAGGGGGGGCACTGTCATGATCGGGTGAACGTGCACTCTCCCTCCTTTCATGCAAGACTTCCCCGGCTCTGCAGGCGATGACCACACCTGCATGATTAGACGCATCTGCTACCTCTTCCCTGCCAGCACTGAAAAGGACCAGTCTGTGAATGCTCCAGCACTGGCTCGTTGGGTAAACTGCCTAAAGAAAGCAAGTAAGTTTATTTTGTTGCTCTCCGAGGAACAATAATTACTCCCTCTTCTCTTCTCTTCCTTTTCCAGGTTGCTGCCATCTTTGTGGTGCATCTCCAGGGTTCGTTGTGCGCTCACCTGCCCCATCATCCTCATAACCACTTCAGCTGCCTCTTCCACACGGTCAGACACCTCACCCAGCTCCACTCCTGCCTACCAGCATCCTCTCCTGGTTTGTCGTTTCCAGCTGGGTTCCACTGCCGGGCCCTCTGTTCTTCCCACGTGAGTGCAGTCCAATTTTCCCCTACCTGTCTCCCTCCTATTTCTAACCTGCTCTTGTCTCCCCTTACAGGCTGGGTCCTCCTCTGGCGAGTGGCGTCTTTCATTAACGTTGCTCTTTTCTTTGAATCACTAAATTGTGGTACTCAACTTCTGTGTTATCCGTATGTTTTCTCTGGTGTCGTTCCCTGCTCGTGAGTTGTTTATTCTTGCCAATCATGACAAAGATATTTAATGTTCAAACTGATAAACTAATAAATATTCAGGGGTGTGTTTACCACTGTGTTACATCACCTTTCCTTTTAACAACACTCAACAAGTGTTGAGGAACTGAGGACACTAACTGTTGAAGCTTTGGAGGTGAAATTCTTTCCTACTCTTGCATGATGCATGACTTCAATTGCCCAACAATTCAGGGTCTCCATTGCCATATTTTGCACATCATAATGCTCCACACATTTTCAATGGGAGACAGATCTGGACTGCAGACAGGTCAGTCTAGTACTCACACTCATTTACTATGAAGCCATCATCATCATCATAGCAGTCTGTCGTGGGCGACAATGACTGTTTCATTTAGGTCTGATCAGATTCCTCCACATAGCTCTGTCCTTAGCTTTCCGCTGCCAGGAACTCCTGTCTATGTCCAACTTCTTCAAGTTTCTTTTTACAGTGTCTTTAAATCTGAGCCTTGGTCTACCCTGATTGCGTTTGCCCTTGCATAACTGTGAGTAGAGTAACTGCAGAGGGAGACACTGGTGGTCCATCCTCTCAACATGTCCGAGCCATCTCAGGTTCATCTGTATTAGCATGCCGTCCATTGATGGTAGACCAGCTTGTTTCAACACTTCTATGTTGGTTATCTTGTCTTTCCATGAGATGTTCATTATGACTCGAAGGTGTCTCATCATGTATGCGTGGAGTTTCTTCACCTGCACTCTGTAGACAGTCCAAGTTTCAGCACCCTACAATAGAGTAGCCAGTACTGTCGCTCTGTACACTTTGCATTTCACACGGATAGACACATGTCGATTGTTCCACAGTCTCTCCCTCAAGTTTCCAAACACAGCGCTCGCTCTTCCCATTCTGAGAGATAGTTCATCCTCCAGCCTAGCATTCTCTGAAACAGTACTCCCTAGGTACTTGAAAGTCTTGCACTTGACTAGTGGCTCTGTACCAATGCTGATCTCTTCTGGTAGTGATGTTGATAACTGGAACTTTGGTGGTTGATAAAGGCACTTTGTCTTCTTGATGTTGATTTGGAGGCTGAATTGACTAGCTGCTCTTACAAATTTCTCCACTAAAGATTGCATATCTTCCACGTTGTGTGCAACTAGAGCACCGTCGTCGGCAAAGAGCATTTCTCTTACTACCTTTATCGATGTCTTGCTCTTGGCTTTAAACTGTGCCACATTGAACAAGTCTGCTTCTTTCCTTGTTTGAATGTATACTCCTTCTGAAGTGTCTTTGAAGGCCACCTCAAGCATGGCTGCCAGATATAGCGAGAAGAGTGTAGGTGCCAGCACACACCCTTGTTTCACCCTGTTGCTTACTGAAAAGTCTTTAGATACTGAACCACTCATTGCCACGTTTGCTTGCATACCTGTATGGAGTGCCTCGATCAGGCTAACAAACTTCTCTGTACAACCAGGCTGTTGTAATACATGCAAAATGTGGCTTGGCACTGTCTTGCTGAAATAAGCAGGGATGTCCCTGAAAAAGATGCTGCTTGGACGGCAGCATATGTTACTCCAAAACCTGCATGTCCCCTTCAAAATTAATGATGCTCTCACAGATGTTCAAGTTACCTCTTTCATGGGAACTAACACACCTCCATACCATCACAGATGCTGGCTTTTGAACTTTGCACTGAAAACAATCTGGATGGTCTTTTTCCTCTTTAGCCCAGTGGACACAACGTCCATGATTTTCAAAAATAATTTGAAATGTGGACTCGTCAGTCCACAGCACACTGTTCCACTTCACATCGGTCCCTCTCAGTTGAGCATTCCTTAACTTTCCCAGTCTTTTCTTTCCCCTGTCCCAGCTTTTTTGGAATGTGTTGCAGACATCAAGTTCAAAATGAGTGAATATTTGCAAAAGCCAATAAAGTTTATCAGTTTGAACATTTACTGTGTTATTATTGCATTTCATCAGCCTGTTTAAAGTAATGATACCCAACTGCTGACCAGTTTTGTCACTAAATGCTAATAAAGAATAATGTAAAACACATTTTAAATTCCTTAAATATTACACCCATAAAGAGCTTCAAGACTTTAGACTTGACTTGGATTTGCAAAAAAGTCTTGTGAACATTTCTAGCTATAATGTTGTTCTATTGTTGTCATTAAAATAAGGCAGAAATTATACAGAGGGTGACAGCCTTGATATTTGATTGCCTAGACTGCTAAATTGTGGAAGATTTAAATCAAATCTGAATTGTGTCTTAACTGTTTTTCCCTCATTTACTTTGGACAAAAGCAGGGGCATGTACTCTTTTCGTTCCTCTGGTACAAAGTTGATCCAATGAAGGATGGCCTCAAACACCAAGGTTTCCCTCACACCAAGTTGGGTCACTTTCCATGATTTCAACAAGCTCCTTTGCAGAGAAAAGCTGGAACTCCTGTGAGGTGGAAACAAGCTCTTCAAAATGATTCAGGATGAAGAACATGGCCTTGTGTCTCAGTTCGGGGTTGTAGTGGTCATCAGTGAACTGCCATAAGCTGATACAGTCCTGTGGAGTCAGCTGCTTCTCCAACACATCACTGCAGACTTGCATCATGCTGGTTATGTTGAACTGGTCCGCTACAACAAACAGCTCTTTGGCATTGTCTGGTGTCACAGCAATGATGCCGGTGTAGGCAAAGTCGATGATGACCTTCATCATCTCTGCTGACACATCATGAATGTGAAAGACCCAGCAGTGTGGGCTTGACCAGTGAGTGAAGAGAGACCTGAGAGATGAGGAGGAGAGAACACATAAAATTGAAAATTATTTAAACCTGCATACTGGCACACATGGATTTAAAGAAGATGCATTATGCCCTTCCTTGCAAACTCTCAAGTATTGATGTCAATATGAGTAATAAATTCCTCTTACCAAAGTGATGAGTAAGAATGCTGACAACATTTGGTTTATTTTTCTTTCCCCCCACTCTTAAGGGATAAGGACCTGTACTTATATAGTGACTTTTCTAGTCACAAAGACCACTCAAAGCCCTTAACTAGTAGGTACACTAACCCTCTATTCTAAGGGCCTATCAGAGATAGATACCTAGGGACAATTTTTGATTTGATTTTGATTTTGTGTACTTTACTGATCCCCAGAGGGGAAATTCAGGGCATCCACCTGGATGGATGAAGCAGCCACAGTACGCGCTATCCCTTCACCATTCACACACACATTCACACCTAGGGCCACTTTAGAGTCTCCAATTAACCTAACCTGCAGGTTTTTGGCCTGTGGGAGGAAACCGGAGAAATCCCGCAGTAAACCCACGGGGAGAACATGCAAACTCCACACAGATCACTGTTGGTCAGGGGCTGGGATCGAGCCCGGGATCCCATGGCCAAGGGTGAGTTGCTGTGCTGCCACAGTGCTAACCACTGTTCCACCGCACCGCCTAATTTAGAATTACCAATTTACCTAACATGCATGTCTTTAGATTGTGGGAGGAAACCGGAGCCCCCTGAGTAAAACCCCACAGCACAGAAAGAACATGCAAATGGTGCCTACTAAAACATGGAACGGCCGGTACAGTATGGAACCTTTCAAACACATTTCGAGCATGTTCTGTACAGGTTCCATATGGAACATATAGTATGAAACATGTTCTGTACGGGATGTCCTGCTACCGGTCCTGCCTGCTTTCAATTCTATGTTAATGTGCCTAAGAAAGTAGCCACAGTCCGCACTGAGCATGTTCCATACATTTACCACACATGTCCTGTACAGGACGGTTGTAAATAAATGCAAAAGCACAAACATTCTGTATATAGAGAACAGGTACGTAAGGCACTTGGAAATATCAGCAGGCTAGAGCACTAGCTAGGATGACTGCTAGCATCACATGCGGAACGTAATGTATCAACAGAACATGTACATAAAACACCTGAGACTGCTAGTTAGTAGGACCGCTAGTGTTCCGTAAGGAACGTTCCGTATCTAACGTTCCTTACGTAAGGCACTTGAGAAAGTCAATTTAGGCTGGACCGCTAACTAGCAGGACCTAATAACATGTAAATGGGGCATTTAGATTAGATTTTTAGATTGATTAGATTCAACTTTATTGTCATTACACATGTATGAATACAAGGTAACGAAACACAGTTTAGCATCCAATCAGAAGTGCAAAGGACAGCAGTGCAGTATATACAGTAATTAACAGTATGTGCAATTTAAGCAAATATATGTAAATATATGCAGCAGTGCAGAAAGTTAAGAGTACTGTTATGCGCAAATAATGTGCAATAAGTTAGATGTAGTTATGTAGTTATGCAGTTATGTACAGGTGAGGATGGTAAGAGATGATGGTAAGAGAGTCAGCGGGGAACTAAGTTCAATAACGTGACAGCTGTTGGAAAGAAACTGTTCCTAAACCTGCTGGTTCTAGTCCGAAGGCTTCTGAAACGTTTTCTGGAGGGGAGAAGCTGGAACAGTCCATGAGCAGGATGGTTGGAGTCCCTAAGAATGCTGCGTGCCCGGCGCAGACATCTTTTCCTGTAGACGTCCTCTATAACTGGAAGTGGAGTCCCTGTGATGCGTTGGGCGGTTTTCACCACCCGCTGCAGCGCCTTGCGGTCAGCGACAGAGCAGCTCCCATACCAGACTGTGATACAGTTGGTCAGGGTGCTCTCTATCACGCAGCGGTAGAAGTTGCCCAGGATGTCAGTTGACAGATGGTTCTTCTTCAGTGTCCTCAAGAAGAAGAGGCGCTGATGGGCCTTCTTGATCAGGCTGGTGGTGTTAACTGACCAGGACAGGTCCTCCGAGATGTGGGTCCCCAGGAATTTGAAGCTGGGGACACGTTTAACAGCTATGCCATTGATATGGATGGGGTCATGTGTCTCTTCCCTCTCCTTCCTGTAGTCCACTATGAGCTCCTTGGTTTTGCTGGTGTTAAGGAGCAGGTTATTGTCAGTGCACCAAGTAGCCAAGTGCTCAACCTCTGCCCTGTAATCTGACTCGTCGTTGTCCCTGATGAGTCCAATCACCATGGTGTCATCTGTGAACTTTATGATGGAACTGGATCCATACATAGGCCTGCAGTCATGGGTGTAGAGGGAGTAGAGGAATGGGCTGAGCACACAGCCCTGTGGTACACCAGTGTTGAGTGTGATGACGGAAGAACGGTTGGGGCCTGACCTAACATGCTAGGGTCTGTTGGTCAGAAAATCCATGATCCAGTTGCAGGTGGAGGTACTGATTCCCAGGTCCCCAAGTTTAGTGAGCAACTTGGAGGGGATAACTGTGTTGAATGCTGAGCTGAAGTCAACAAACAGCATTCTTGCGTAGGTGTTCTTGTCATCCAGGTGTGAGAGTACATAGTGCAGCGCTGTAGAAACCGCATCCTCTGTACTCCTGTTGCTCCGGTAGGAGAACTGATGAGGGTCCAGTGTAGGGGGCAGGCCTTTTTTGAGCTGTGCCAAGACCAGTCGCTCAAAAAAGGAATGTTCTGTTCAACACGGAATGTGTACGGAATGTGGATGGAACATTCCGTACTGTACTATTCCGTGTTTTTGAAATCTTCTGCAAACTCCACACAGAAGGGTTCCCACCCCTGCCAGCCTAGGGATTTGGGAGATTACTAAAACACGGAACAAACAGTATAGGATGGAATGTTTTGTACATGTTCTATCCACGTTCCACACGCATGCTGTACACTGCCATTCCCAAGTGTCATAGATACGGAATTCTAACAGTCCTGCTAGCTAGTGGTCCTACGAGCTAGTGCTCTCCAGTATTTTACAAGCATGTACATGTAACTTTAGATGCGGAACATTTCTTATGGAATGCTAGCACTCTTGCTAATTAGCTAGTAGGATTACTCTCTAGCAGTCTCCAGTGTTTAACAAACATGTACATGTAACGTTAGATACAGAACCTTCCTTATGGAATGCTAGCGGTCCTGCTAGCGGTCCTGCTAGCTAGCGAGCTTGAGTGTTTTCTGAACATTATACTTGTAACGTTAGATACGGAATGCAAGCTAGTCCTGCTAGCTCAAGTGTTTTACTAACATGAAAACATAACATTACTTATATGTACACTTTTCACAGTGGTTCTGCTAGATAATGGTCCCTACATGGTCTGTAGATACTGAACCTTCTGTACAGAACACTAGACAAACCTAAGCATCAGAGACAGTTTGTTTATAAATGATTATTTTTTTTAGATACAAAACTGGACCTCCTGGAAAAAAACAAAACAAAACTTATGCTTTTTGTGGTTTATGGATTAATGAACGAACACAACCGAGTACCCTGACAACCAATAAACCTTAATTTCTTATTGCATGTATTTATTAATTGATAATTGCAATTGTATTTATTTACAGTCGTCAGGTATGTGTCATGATTGTAATAAACAATCAGCTCACGTGCGCGATGCAGCAATAAGAAAGAGCAATCAAACCACAACAGACGTTTGAGATCTTTATTAAATGTCAAAATAGACGCACAGCTACTGAAACAGTCACTCGCCAGAGGAAACAGCCTGTGGAGAGAAGACGAGAGCTGTAAATGGAGCAAGGGAAAATGGGCTGGCCAAACTACCACTTACGTGATCTCCAAGGGAGAACTGGCAGGGCCCCAGCAGGGAATAGACGAACCAGCAGGGTGAAGGGAAAGGAGCTGGTGGTGCCTGGCTGGGTGGAGGTTGAGTGCTGTAGACTGGCGACGAGGTGGCAGGAGAGTGCGCGGAGTTCCAGAGACACACCCACACGAAGGCAGCAACCTGAAGGGAGAAGAGAACAGGTGAGTAACATTTCCACCTGTGTGAACGATTATACTTGCTTGTCCTAATAACGGGCAGTATACCCAGACGAGCCAGCGTTGAGTCACTGAAGAGCACCTCCTCATAAACGCTGGCCAATGAGAAGGAGCAGGTGCATCTTCTCACTCAGGTGCATTGATGACCTGAGGAGAGATAAACAGGAGGGGGGGGGCGCACTCTCGCCACCCATGACAGGGTCCCCCTTCTAGGAGCGCCTCCTGGCGGTCCACAGGGCTTTTCAGGATGGGCTCGGTGGTAGTCCCGAAGCATTTTCTTGTCCAGAACACGGGACATGGGAACCCAGGAGCGTTCCTCCGGGCCATAGCCCTCCCAATCAACCAAACATTGCAGGCACCAGCCTCGATGGCGAACATCCGAGATCCGATGAACTGTGTAGGCGGTGTGGCTGTCGATCATCCAGGGAGGAGGAGGCAGTTTCCGGGGGGGGGGGGGGCAGAGTGGGCTGACCAAGAGGGGTTTAATGTGCGACACATGGAAAGTCGGGTTCACCCGTAGGGTCGGTGGTAGCTTTAGCTTTACTGAGGCACCGTTGACCACTCTGGAGATATTTTCTTGGACTTCACCCTCAGAGGAATCTGATTAACCACCAGCCAGACCTGCTGCCCCACGGCGTAATTGGGGGCAGGCACCCGTTTCCTGTCGGCCATGTCCCGGTTGCGCTCGGTAGAGCGGGCGAGGGCGGTGCGCATGGACCTCCAGATGCGCCGACAGCGGTGAGTGTGGACCCCCACGGAGGGAACCACGACCTCCCTCTCGGCCATAGGCAGCAGCGGAGGAGTATACTCCAATGACGGCTCAAAAGGGGTGAGTCCGGTAGATGTGGAGATGGCAGAGTTCATGGCATATTCCACCCAGGTCAGGTGTGTGCTCCAGGCGGAAGGATTCTCGGCCACTTCACATCAGAACGTGGCCTCCAAGGACTGGTTGGCACGCTCTGCCTGCCTGTTGCTCTAGGGATGATTCCCAGAGGAGAGGCTCACAGTGGTACCCAGAGTCCGGCAGAAGGCCCTCCAAACCTGGGACGTAAACTGGGGACCCCGGTCAGACACAATGCCCAATGGGATGCCATGGAGGCAGATCACGTGTTCGGTGAGCAGGGTGGCCATATCCAAAGCCGAGGGAAGTTTGGGGAGAGCCACCAGGTGCACAGCCTTGGAGAAGCGGTCCACAATAATCAGGATGACTGTCTTTCTGTGGGAAGGGGGAAGTCCAGTCACGAAGTCTAGGGCGATTTGAGACCACGGGTGACCAGGGATGGGCAGGGGATGGAGGAGTCCAGCCGTGGGGGAGGAGTCCGATTTGCCCCGGACACAGGTCTGGTAGGCCCGCATATATTCCTGCACATCCCGACGCAGTGTGGGCCACCAGAACACCCACCAAATTAGCTCAGTGGTGCGGGTGATCCCAGGGTGGCAGGCGAAGTGGCTGGTGTGACCCCACTGAATGATGTCACTGCGGAGAGCAGCCAGGACGTACAGGCGGTTCCAGGGGCACCCTGCTGGTATAGGCTCCTAAGACTGGGCCTGGCGGACCCTCCACTCAATGTCCCACGTAAGTGTAACCCTGTCTCCCTGTGACACTTACTTGTCTCGCCAAATTTTGTAACAATATACCACTGTAATACAATGGGGGTAATACAGGGTACAATATCACTGGGGTAATACCAGGGTAACACCCACTAACACCTGTGCTCGCCAGATTTTTGTGTGTAACCCTTACTAACTAACACCTACTCACTTTAGGTGTAGTACCCTTTTTGGTAGTGGTGTGTTATGGCAATGTATTTACCTTAACTTTTCTACCTGAGGGAAAAGGAATAACTGGGCCAGGTCAGACCGACTCTGGGTTCGTAGGAGCCTGGGAGGTGCAACAACAGATGACACATACACAGCTGTATATGGAACTTGCAACTATGTATATTATTTACAGATATGTGCACAAAAATAAATACACAGTGCGATACAATAGAAAATACAAATTATCCATAAACTCCAACTTATATTTACAAAATTCACAGTTCTTGTTTGTCCTTTCCAGGTGACTAGTGGAGTCACCTTTAGCAGTTCATAGGGTTCGGGCCTCGGCTCGCCATCCAGATCTGGAGATCCACGCTCTGGTCAAACCAGTCCAAAGGGGGAAAAAAAAAAAAAAGAAGAAAAGAACCTGACCTATAAAATAGGTCAGAACACAAAGAGAGCTTAGTCTATAAATCAATTTCCCCAAATCAACAAATGTGCATAAAACAAACACATCTACCATTCAAACTCATCAACATGGTGCTACAACAATGAGCAAGTGCATTTGGAAGGCACCTGACATCACAGGACATTGGTGCAGCAGCTAACATCACATCTAGCACAACAATTTATCACAATTTTGGCACTTTAAAACACATATCAACCACAGATATATCATTCACTATCAAGTAGCAATTAATGGCAAGGGAACTGGGACCTTTGCTAACCGTTACAGCCTTGAAAAATAGCTTTTTCTGATGAAAAAACTAGCCGAATTTAGCATCGGCGGCTAGCGTTTTTAAGCTAGCGGTTAGCATCCACATACACAATGAATAAATAGCACTCACCATGCCAAGTGGCTCGTGCTTCAATGGAGTTCCCGCGCTCAACGGCGTCGACAACCTTTGGATCCCAATCAATTTCAAGGATTTTATCCAGGCAAAGGCTGCTACCAGCACGCTAGCGTTGCCATATCACCAAGGACCGTCTCTCTCTCTGGTCTGTGTCTTTCGTCGTCTGGCGTGACTGAGCCAAAAATGCAAGTCATCCCAGACCCAGGGAGAGAGCGCTTAACCCACTGGGTGGCGTGACCCAGCAACGGCGCAGCCATTGGTTACTCTAAATATCAACACACAATACTAGGAACTTTATCAGAACCTTCTAGAAAATGTTCCTACTATTTATGAATATGTAGAGAATGCGTTCAAGGATGAGGCTGAGTTTATTTCTCAGGTTCAGCTTTATTAAGTGAACACATGCTCTATCAATCTCTAGGCAAAGAAAGAGACTGAGCAATCAAATACCACACTCTTATACTCTGCTGGAGCCAAGAACCTAAGTCACATGATGCTTTAGCAAACATATAATCACATGGTACATAATCTCAGTCACAATGCACTCTTTGATGTTTCACTATTGTCTCTTATCCCTCGATGGTCTGGGAATCCTCCTGGGGTATCTTCTCCGAGACAAAGGCCAAAACTCACACCTACTCGTCATCTCCTGTAGATCTCTGCGGGCCCAGACCTCTTTTGTCCCATGAGACGTGAAGCCCCCAATACACATACAGTCATACATTTGTGGGGAAATATGAACTCAATATATGCGCCACAAATATATATTTATTTAAATATTCATATTCAAATTATGTATTCCCATTGTGAAATGGGTGTTTTTCTTTTTAAAAGCGGTATCAATATTTATAATTTAATTCACGTTAAACTATCTACTCCCATTGTGAAATGAATGCCCCTCCTTCTTCTTAAAGCGGTATCGACATTCATAATTTTAATCACGTTTTTAACACTGGGTTACATAAGGGCTCCGAGGATGCAGGAAGAGAGAAGAATGGGTTGGGGGTGGGAAGGGGACGCTACCTCCTCGGAATCAAACTGACACGATAGCGCTCTGGTCTGGTATTCCGAGAGCCAGGCCGGTAGGTGATAGTAAAGTTGAACCGCTGAAAAAACAGGGCCCAACGAGCCTGCCTGGCATTGAGTCAGCGGGCCGACTGCAAGTACTCAAGGTTTTTGTGGTCGGTCCGCATGACAATGGGGTGAATAACCCCCTCTAACCAGTGCCTCCATTCCTCCAACGCCAACTTAATGGCGAGCAGCTCTATCCCCTATGTCGTAATTCCTCTCAGCCGGCATAAGCCGATGAGAGAAAAATACGCATGGGTGGAGCTTCTGGTCGGAGGGTGTGCGCTGTGAGAGGACAGCACCTACCCCTGAATCAGACGCATCCACCTCGAGGACGAACTGGAGCTGTGTGTCGACCTGAGCCAAGATTAGTGTGTCAGTGAACAGCCCTTTTAATTTGGAAAAGGCCTGTTCAGCTACCTCAGTCCAACGAAAGGGAACCTTAACGGAGGTCAGCTGTGTCAAAGGCAGTGCTACCCCACTATAGTTCCGAATGAACTGGCGATAAAAGTTCGCAAACCCGAGGAAGTGTTGAAGCTCCCTGTAGGAGTGGGGAGTTGGCCAATCAAGCACTCTCTCACCTTGGCCGGGTTGGCAATCAGTCTCCCTTCAGCCACTATGAAGCCCAAGAAGGTGGTGGAATTGGTGGAGAACTCACACTTCTCAGCCTTAACGTAGAGCTGGTTCTCCAAGAGCCGTTGTAAGATGGTTCTCACATGGATCTCATGTTCCTCTGGTGAGTGGGAGAAAATCAAAATATCATCCAAATAGACGAGCACAGACTGATACAGCATATCGTGGAGGAAGTCATTAATAAGCCATTGGAAGACGGCGGGGGTGCTGGTGAGCCCAAACGGCATCACCAAATATTCACATTGCCCTTGGTTGGTTTAAAACGCTGCCTTCCACTCGTCCCCCTCACGAATGCGGATGAGATGGTAAGCGATGCGCAAGTCTAATTTGGTGAACACCCGTGAGCGCTGAAGAAGTTCAAACATGGAATTGATCAAGGGCAGGGAATATTTGTCCTTGACTGTAATAGCGTTGAGTTCCCAGTAGGTGATACACGGGTGCAGCAAGCCATCCTTCTTCCCCATGAAGAAGAACCAGGCCCCGAGAGAAGCCGAAGAAGGCTGAATAAGGCCAGTATTCAGCAATTTCTTAATATATTTCTCCATCGCCTCCCTCTCTGGACCAGAAATACTATAGAACCAACTGGATGGCAGCCTCGCCCCCGGGATGAGGTCCACAGCACAGTCGTAAGAGCAATGAGGCGGAAGCAACAGTGGTCTCGACTTGCTGAAGACCTCTCCCAAATCGTGGTAAGCCCGGGGAACGAGGCTGAGGTCCAGCGGCTCGCCCGGAGGAAGAGAGACGGCGAGAGACGGCGAGAGACGGCGAGAGACGGTGAACACTCTGCTGAACATAAACAATTTTCCAAACAGAATGAGCTCCAGGAGGAGATGGAATTTTGCCCCCAGTTTATGATGGGGTTATGCCTCCAGAGCCATGGATAACCTACAACCGTCGGGGAAGATGAAATTGGGAGAACTAGGAAAGAGAGTTCCTCTCGATGGTTCCTGGAAAGAAGAATGGCGATCTGCGCCTTGTGTTCGGTGACTACCGCAACCTCTCGGCCAGATATGGTGGTAATTCTTTGGTGTTGGGGCAATTTGAGTGTGGGAATACCCATGTCCCCAGTGGACCGGGCCGACACGAAATTGCCCTCTGCCTCTGAATCCACTAATGCCATTGTCCTCCTCTCAACCCCCGGCAATTGCACGAGGGCCAAAATAGAGAAATTACCGGGGGGAGTTAATTTGGTCCCGCCCGCCAGACCCCCCACAGTTACTGACGGGCTGCATCTTTTGACCGCTGGTGGCACTCGTCCCGACTGTGCTTCACTGAACCACAGTACGTGCACGCACAAGCCCTCCTCCTTCACCGGCGCTCATCGTCGGTCAACTGGTACCAACTGAGCTCCATCGGCTCGGGAGGAGAACCAGCGCCACCAGAGTCAGTCACCGCGGCAGGCACCCACTCGGCAGACAGGCGAGAGGAGGACTGTCGCTCCTTCGCGCGCTCACTGTAGTGGTTGTCTAAACCAACAGCCTGATCAATAAGACCATCGAGGGTGTTGGGAACCGCATGAACCGCCAGGTCGTCGCAGAGGTGAGCATTCAAACCGTGGAGGAACGTGCTGCGTAAGGCAACTTCGTTCCACCCTGAGTCCACCGCTTCGACCTGAATCTCCACCAAGTACTCAGCTGCTGACCGAGCACCCTGGCGGAGAGTCATAAGGCGGCTCATGATGTTCTTTTGACTCTCTGTATGGTCAAACGCGCTAGAGAAGACGACCACAAACTGCTCAAACATGTATACCTGCCCCTCAGGGCTGTCTGCCATGGCCCGAGCCGAATTAAGGGCTCAGTCCCGTAGCAGTAGTGTAAAAAACTGAATTTTTGCAACATCCCCCAGGTACTCCCTCCCAACCTGCTCCAAATACATCCACACCTGATGAAGAAACTCCTTAAACCTCCCCACCTCCCCCGTGTATGGGGTAGGTGTGGGAATGGAGGTGGTACGGCACACTCGAGATTGAACAACAGGAGCAGGCTGAGGAGGAGGAGCCAGGGGAGCCACATTGGCCAAATGTTGCGTGACCGTGCCCAATTGCTGCATCATAGTTTGCAGCTGCTGGGACATCACGGCTATCTGACGCTCGGTCGCATCTAAGCGATCCAGAGCTGATTGCCCCAATGCTGCTGCACCTGCTGAGCTGAGATCAAGGCTGGCTCGTTCTGTCATGATTGTAATAAACAACCAGCTCACGTGCACGATGCAGCAACAAGAAAGAGCAATCAAACCACAACACACGTTTGAGATCTTCATTACAATGTCAAAATAGATGCACAGCTACTGAAACAGTCACTTGCCAGAGGAAACGGCCTGTGGAGAGAAGACGAGAGCTGTAAATGGAGCAAGGGAAAATGGGCTGGCCAAATTACCACTTATGTGATCTCCAAGGGAGAACCGGCAGGGCCCCAGAGGGGAATAGATGAACCAGCAGGGTGAAGGGAAAGGAGCTGGTGGTGCCTGACCGGGTGGAGGGTTGAGTGCCGTAGATTGGCGATGAGGTGGCAGGAGAGCGCATGTACTGTAGTCCCGGAGACACACCCGCACGAAGGCAGCAACCTGAAGGACGAAGAGAATAAGCAGGTGAGTAACGTTTCCATCTGTGTGCAAGATTATACTTGCTTGTCCTAATAACAGGCAGTATACCCAGACAAGCCAGTGTTGAGTCACTGAAGAGCGCTTTCTTATAAACGCTGGCTGATGAGAAGGAGCAGGTGCATCTTCTCACTCAGGTGCATTGATGACCTGAGGAGAGATAAACGGGAAGGAGGGGGCGCGCTCTCGCCGCCCATGACAGTATGGGACATGCTAAACGCTAAGTGTGGACTGCAACTCAAGATGAAGATACATTGACATAGAACTGACAGCAGGCAGGACCGGCAGACGTCCCGGGACGTAAGGAACATGTACGGAACGTTCATTCCGTGTTTTAATAGGGCCTGGGGATTCAAACCTGGAACCCTGTAGCTGTGAGGCAACAATGCCAGCCACTGTATCACCATGCTACTGCTTATCCACCCCAACAAGTTTCTCTCTAACAGGGCCATCTCAGTCACACACAGCTCTGATTGAAAGCACAGCAGAACCCACATCTGATTATCACAATCAGCAAAAGGATCCAGAGTAGCCAGACATTGCACTCAAGTAAAAATACTTTAAAATAATTACTCAAGTATTAGTAATAGGGCTGCAGCTAACGATTATTTTGGTAGTTGACTAATCTAATGACTATTTTTTCGATGAGTCGACTAATCATGATTATTTCTGTCATGTCTGCTATCTCTGCTTCGTGTAGGCACGGCTCCTGTTTGGGGCTCCAGTGCATGTTTAACCTCACCTGTTTAACCTCTTAAAATTACAGTGTTCTGCCTGTGACATGTTTCAAGTTTTCTACTGCCACTCAGTGAAGAAAGAATTTAATTTTCTTTGTATATGCTAAATTCAGGGAAATTGGCTGGAATGATAAGGAGTTAAAAGAAAAGTTCCAGATCTTCAAGAAAAAAGGTTGCAAATTTATAGGAAAAAGTTGCAAATGTTGGAGAAAAAAGTAAAAAATTTACAAAAAAAAAGTTGCAAAATTCTGAGAAAAAGGTTGATTTAAAAGAAAAAAAAAAGCAAAATGAGAAGAAAAAAATACAAATTTAACCTCTAAACGTTCCAGTGTTCTGGGGGGGGGGGGGGGGGGGGTTAAATTTTCTACTGCCATTCAGTTAAGCAAGAATTTAATTTTCTTTGCGTATGCTAAATTTAGAGAAATTAGCTGGCATGCTGAGGGGTCTGTGCACCTGAGAATATCACCATGTTTTCAGTCTCTGCCTTTAATATACAAACTGTTATGCCAGGAGAGCCTAATTTCATTTTTTATGTGCACATGTGCATACTAAATGACAATAAAGAAATCCTGAATCTTAAATCTTGAATATACTGTAATGTTTTATAAAAGCTCCCCATAGCTAAATAAAAAAAAATAATGATCCTTCAAATGTGAGTTTGAGACTTGAACTTGACAGCTAAATCAAGAATGTTTGTAACAACACAATTGTCAGACTTCACAAAACCGTAATTTATTTAACTCATAATGCATAAGCAAGAAAAGTAGCAATTTTTCATGTTTTAGAGCCTGAAACATTTATATTTTTTAGAATATTTCCTGGAAAAGGGAACACTGGCAATTAGTTGACTATCAAATTAGTTGTTGATTAATTTTCTGATGATCCACTAGTCGATTAATCGACTAATCGTTGCAGCACTAATTAGAAAGCATAACCACCAAAACTAACTTGAGCAAGAGTAAAAATGTATCTAATAAAAAGATTGCTTAGGCAATAAGTAAATGAGAAAAGTGAAAACAATTAGCTCAGAAAAATGTTAGAAAACATTATAAGATCGCTATATAGCCGACAAGAAATGTTAGAATTTCCTCTGTTATGTTTCACAAAGTCAGAAATGTAACCTAAATTTCAGGGGTTCTTGATGTAATCTTAAACGATGATATTACAAAAGTATTGCAATGTCTTATGTTTTAGAGCTGCATAACTTTCTCTTTCTATCTCTATTCACACACTTATCCTTTTCACAACTTGTTTCCTCTTTAATCCAGATTTGTTACATATTTATATGCATTTTTTGTATTATTCTGAGCCATCTTTTCTCACTTGATGATTAAACATTGACCAGCATTTTTCTTCATAAACATGTTATAACCAGCTCACCTGAAGTATGGGCTACAGTTGCACAGCACGACCTTGTGCACAGAAAATTCAGTGCTGCCCACTTTGATCCAAGCATCACAAAGCGTCTGCTCCAGCTGGAGCTCATCATACACAGAGCTGTTCCTCATCTTTCCTCTTCAGGAACCAACCTGTGGTTGTCTTCTTCTTCTTCTTCTTTTAGATTTGATTGGCAGTTGGCAACCAGCTTACAGGTGCATTACCGCCACATACTTCACTCTATATCATCACTATCTGGTCAGGAGCTGTAGTCCTTCTATCATCATTGCTGTGTCCAATCGAACCCCAACTTCTTCTTCTTCTTCTGTTAGATTTGATTGGCGGTTGGCAACCAGTTCAAAGGTGCATTACTGCCACTGACTTGATTATGTTTTCCTCATAGCTTTGTGACGTTTTCCTCATAGCTTTGTGACTTCTTACTCATAGCTTTGTTGCTCTGTGACGTATTCCTCACAGCTTTGTCACATTTTCCTCATAGCTTTCCGATGATTTCCTCATAGCTTTGTGATGTCTTCCTCATAGCTTTCTGATGTAATCCTCATAGCTTTGTAGCTTTGTGACGTTTTGACCAAGATTCAGGATTGATCCAGGTTTTGTTCTCGTCACCCGCGTCACTGCTTATATCACTCTTCTTCTTCTTCTAGATCTGATTGCCGGCTGGCAACCAGCCTGCATGAGCGTGGACAAGAGAATGGCAGGAAAAAAAAAAAAAAAAAACCTAAATTCTTTTGACTAATCCAGTTGCACTTAAATATAAGTAGAGCTACATATATTTCTTTGACTGAGGTTCCTAACATGTTTTCCAAACCAAAACTTAAATTAGCCCTTTTCATTACTGCAATCAGGTGTTTCCTTTGTTCCCGGTATCCTTGACATTCCAACAAAACGTGCTGAACTGTTTCCGGAGAACCACAATGTGCACAGCTGCCAGCTGGGTGTTTACCTATTCTATGTAGCGTCTGGTTCAAAGTAGTATGTCCTATTCTCAGTCGGGTGATGAGTATCTCCTCTTTCTGCCAAGTCCCATTCCAGAGACCACCCGCTTTTGAATGTCATAAAGATATCTTCCTGTATCTATCGAGTCCCAATATTCTTGCCACTTTTGCACTATATACTTGTTAATTATCGATTTGCCTTCTGCCTTACTGAGTGAGATGTCCAGATCCACTGCCTCAAATTTCAATGATTGTTTTGCTAATAAGTCCACATCCTCATTACCCTCTATTCCAACATGGGCTGGAACCCAAAGAAAGTTGGCTGACTGGCCTTTACTGTAGAGGTTATAAATTAAGGAGTGGATTTCTACAATTTCGTCCTCCCTACACGACTGCAATGACTGAACACTTTTGAGAGCTGCCCAACTATGTGAAGCAATGACAGCATTATTCCTATAATTTATCTCCAACCACTGTAGAGATAATATAATGGCAACTAGCTCAACTGTGTATACTGATAAGTGATTGCTGGTTCTTTTATTGATAGATATTTTATACTGAGGAATGTATACCGCAGCTCCACTACGACCAGTTGTAGGGTCCTTGGAACCATTGATAAATGCTATCAGCATGTTTCTGAAGTTCTGTTCAATATGTAGTAGTAGTAGATTAGTTTATTTGACAGGGACAGTGCAATAAACATAGACAATTAATCAAAGACAATCAATCTGATGTGTTGCACATAGAGTGTATAGCTATTAGCTAATTTGCAACTCTTGTCCCTGGATGGGCTTTAGAAAAAAGAATCAAGATAAAAAATATACACAATAACCACATACATCAATGCAGAAAAATTATAAATACACAATTATAAATATTATAAATATTATAAATACACAAATATAACAGCCTGACTCACATTTAACATAAATATTATAAATATTATAAATACACATATATTATAAAATATTATAAATACACAAATATAACAGCCTGACTCACATTTAACACATATTCTGTTCTGTTCTGTTCAATATATTTATGCACTATATAATCTGTTGCTGATTGCTTATGTTGCCTCCTCAGTTGTTGTATTTCAAAATCTACTAGTGGCATCTTAAACTGCCACAGAGGAATAACAGACCACAGGACCGTTGGGCTAAAATCTGCGTGTTTTAATCCTGCCTGCTCAGCAATGGCATCACTTAGCCAGCCAAAGCTACTAATGTTGGACTCATTGTGTTCCCAGCAATCATTAGGAATAGCTTTTGCAGGATGTGACCTCTTATGCCCCTTCAAGCTGATCCAGTACGCCAGCATTAATTTGGTTCTTCTTAATCTTAAGGGCATTTCTCCCGTCTCTACTTGGATCGCTGATACTGAAGAAGTTTTAAATGCACCACATCATATCCTAAGAGCCTTTGCCTGTTCTATGTCCAGAAGGTTCAGGTGACAATCAGCAGCCGATGTGAACACAACACTTCTTCTTCTTTTCGATTTGATTGGCGGTTGGCAACCAGCTTACAGGTGCATTACCGCCACTGACTTCATTATCATCACTCTATATCTTTGTATAAAGAGTTCTTATAAGGAGTTCTGAACAACCCCTTATGTGTGAAAAAATTATCCGTCCTTGGACTCTGTCCTCGGGGGCGTCAATCAACTGCTGTGGAGTGACACTTCTGTGCTCTGACAAAGATTCAAGATTCTTTTTATGACGGCTTCTATGACGTCACAGAATCCTCACTGTTCACGTCATAACAGTCAACAGCATTCCAGGTTTTGCTGTCGTCACCCGTGTCACCGTATACGTCATGCGCAGGGTGTGGTTTCAGTGGCGTGAAAGCAGCAGGAAGACAGAGCTGTGCTGTAGAAAACGTGAGGCTGAACTGGAAGCTAGATAAGTTGGCTGGCGGCTGGCACCGCTATTGATGCTGCCGAGGACACAGTCCAAGGACGGATATTTTTTTTTTCACACATAGGGAGTTGTTCAGAACTCCTTATAGGAACTCCTGATACAAAGACAGTGATGATATATAGTGAAGTATGTGGTGGTAATGCACCTGTAAGCTGGTTGCCAACCACCAATCAAATCTAAAAGAAGAAGAAGCAGCTAGCACTGGATTCTTGACGACTATAGAGCACAGCTGTGCAGCTGGAGGCTGTCAGAATTCCAGGAGAAAGAATGAGGGCCGTTTTACAGAGTTCCTGCTGAAACTTATCAAGAGTGATGTGAACACTGAAAAGAGCTGTGCTCTTCAACAAGCAGAAACCACCAAACACGGTGGAATACACTAGAGCCCTCATTCATCCAAAGTGCGCAGAAATCAGCACACATTTGGGTGCAAATATGATGGCACAAAAAGGTCTCTGTGGTATTTATGAAACCGTGTGTGTTTGCTCAGTTTCAGTCAATGGGATAAATGCTGCCCATGTTGTCATTTTTCAGCGTATTGTCCAACACGATAATTTATTCCTGGCTATTTAGCAGCGCAGAAAGACGTCCCAAACAGCTGTCCGATGCTCTGCACAGGAAGCTCAGCTGTGGCTCTCTGTCACGCACAGAGAGAAGATTCTCCCTCTACTGTCATCTCTCAATAATGTGGAGAAACGCACAGGGAAAACAAAATAATTTCCCCACATCTTCTCTCTTATTCCCAATTTCTCCTGCTTATCTGGAGAAGGTTTTTTTTTTTTTTTTTTTTTACCCAAATGCAGCAGATCACCCGGGGCCTCCTGGAGAAAGAATTGTGCAGCTTTCATACTGAAGGATGGCGCACAAAAATGTTCACGTTTATAAAACTGCGCGCACGCCCGATCCTCCGCTCCTTTTCTTTATACGTCCCACCTCACGTGAAAACCAGCGCACGTGCACGAGCTCTTTGCTCCGCCCCGGTTCCTCCCGCTAATGACTGAAGAAAAACGGCGCTTCTGTCGCTCTGCCGCCACACTGTGAGCGTCAGTCCTGCGGAAAGCAAAACGTAAAAAAAAAAAAAATAGAAATAACTCCACGGCGTGTGACGCTGAGGTGTTGATAACGGAGGTGGAGGTCAGAAAAAATAGTCTATTTTGTTCTGACACTCCCGAATCAACAATAAACCGAAGTTTACCGAGTGGATCGTCTTACAATGACACTTCAGTCTTTTTTTTTTTTTTTTTTAAAAAACCTTTCTGTCGCATCATAACTTGACAAAAAAGAAAAGGAAAGAGAAAAAGACAACATTTCAGACAGAAAGGGTGTAGGCAGAAGAGCTTGTGCATGCCCCTCAGCAGGGGCGGTCCTGGCTGGTATGGCGCCCTGGGCGGACTGCCTCCCCAGCGCCCCCCTCCCCCCCCACATTTTTAAAAAAAATTTTTTTCACTTTTTATTTCGCTCTTAAATGTCCAAATGTTCAATTTTCTCAACAATTATGAGATGCTGAGCCACTCACTGACCGGCAGCTCGGTGGAACAGTGGTTAGCACAGTAAGAAGGTCAGAGGATCGATTGCACCCCTGACCATCAGTGACCCTTCTGTGTAGAATTTGTGTGGGTTTACCCTGGGTACTCCAGTTTCCTCCCACAAGCCAAAAACATGCAGGTTAGGTTAATTGGAGACTGTAAAGCAGCCCCAGGTGAGAATGGTGAAGGGACTGGTGCCGTACCGTGGCTGTGTCATCCATCCAAGTGGATGTCCTGAATTTCCCTCTGGGGATTAATAAAGTACACAGAACAAAAGGTTTTTTCCTGGCAAGTTTATTACTTTTTTTTTTTTTTTTACTTTTGCCATGTTTGACCTTTATTCTCATATTTTCATGATCTTCTTGTACATTTGCACCTATCCTCTCACTGAGAGGTGCATCTCATTCATATATTTATTCCATCCAGCTACAATGCTCTGCACTGTGTGTCTGTGTGTGTGTGTGTGTATATATATATTTTATAGTAATATGTACATATGTATATTAGCTGCTCTTGCTTGCTTGTTTTTTCTTGCCTTCTGATTGTTGCTCTGAGTGTTGCTATCCCTGTGCTGTTGCAATCCTGGAATTTCCCCGTTGTGGGACTAATAAAGGCTTATCTTATCTTATCTTATCTTATCTCAGTAGATTAGAATATCATCAAAAAGTTGATTTATTTCAGTAATTCAATAAAAAAATAAAACTCTGATATTATATAGATTCATTATACACAGAGTGATATATTTCAAGTCTTTATTTTTTTAATGTTGATGGTTATGGCTTATAGCTCATAAAAACCTCAAATTCAGTTTCTCAAAAAATTACGTATAATTAATTTTAGAAAACTGATTTTTAATAGAAATGTTGGCTGACTGAAAAATATGTTTATGTTCACAGTACTTGGGTTCACAGTACTTGGGTCGGGGCTCCTTCCGGGTGAATTACTGCATCAGTGGGGCATGGCATGGAGGTGATCAGCTACTGCTGAGGTGTTATGGAGGCCCAGGTTGCTTTGATAGCAGCCTTCAGCTTGTCTGCATTGTTAGGTCTGGTGTCTTTCATCTTCCTCTTGACAATACTCTATAGATTCTCTATGGGGTTTAGGCCAGGAGAGTTTGCTGGCCAATCAATCACAGTGATACCATGGTCATTAAACAGGTTTTGGTACTTTGGGCAGTGTGGGGATGTGACAAGTCCTGCTGGAAAATGAAATCAGCATCTCCATAAAGCTTGTCAGTATGGGACGCGTCAAGTGCTCTAAAATTTCCCAGTAGATGGCTGCACTGACTTTGAATAAAAAAAAGACCAACTTTTACAAATTAATTTTATGTAATCTATTTTTTTTTTTTTTAGAAACTGAATTTGGAGTTTTCATTAGCTGTAAGCCATAACCATCAAAATTAAAAGAAAAGAAAAACAGTTGAAATATATCACTCTGTGTCATGTATGCTCCTTTGGAGCAGAAGGACAGACCCATACACTGGATTGTGTCAGTGCAATAAAGAATGAACACACAATGCTCCAACAGACTTAACTGGTGAGTACAGAAAATAAAGAATTGACCCAAAGCGCTCCAACATGCAAACTGGCGAGCGTGGGAAAAAGATTACTTACAGATTGCTTCACCTGAGTGGACGGTGCTCAGATGGAGGTGAACAGAGACAGTACAAAACAGCCACACTGCCCTAGTGAAATGGCAGTGCTTAAATATACACAGAGAAATGAGCTGCAGGTGTGAATCACTGCGTGAGCGGGCGTCTAATTAAACAGCTGCCTACAGCTGAGCAGAGGGAAAGCTGTGGGCAGTGGAAGGGAGTGTCTGGGAAAGGGGAGGCTCAAGTGTAAACAAACTCAAAAAATGCATACATGGAACTAACAGGATAAACCTAATCAGACAAACAATAGTAGGAATAAAATCAGGATCTGAGCTCAGAGAAAACCTGAGCTCAGATACATGACAGAGCCCCCACTTCAATGGGTGGATCCCAGACACCCCCAGGTAACACCAAAAAGGACCTCCCCCCCAAAAAAAACAAAAAACAAGAAGGAGTACAGCAAGAAACCACCCCGGGAGGGAGGTGGGGGAAAACGGCAAGGAGAGAAAAAACAAACCAGCTCAAGACTCACACCTGCACCCCGACAGACCCCCAAACCCCCATGGTCCCAGAGCTCCAGGGTTCGGGTGGTCGGCCGAAGTCCCAGGCCAACCAGGTGGCCCAATGAAAAGAGTCAGGTCAGGCAGCCTGCCAGAGAAAATGAACCACCCGACCCAGAGACTCAGTCTATCGGGTGGCTGGCCAGCGTCCTTAAGCCACCAGGACCGGAGGGGTGATCCAGGAGGCGGCTTTGCTCTGGGCTGGAGCACAGCTGCACCCTCAGTAGCCCCGGGCTGGGCCAACGCTGCACCCTCGGTGGGCCCCGGGCTGGGGCACGGTGCCCACGGTGGACCTAAACTGGAATGCAGCACCCACATTGGACTGATGCTGGGGCGCAGTACCCACGATGGTCCCCGGGCAGAATGCAGCACCCATGGGGCCTCGAACCAAGGAGGTGGAACCCAGATGACAGTGGCACAGGAGAAGCTGCATCCACGGAGGTCCCGGGCTGGGACTGAGCACCCGCGACGACCTCCTCAGTCGGGGAAGCTGGACCCACGGCGATCCCCAGTGATGGACCTGGATCTTCGGAGACATCTAGTGGTGTTGGATTCTCTCCGGCGACCCTGGGAGAGAGCTTGGACACAGCACAAAGAGAAGGGGGGTCAGGGTCGCTGGCAGTGGTGGAGTCCGGCGAGGCGAGCTCAGGTGCAGCGGGCGGCTGCACCTGGCCCTCCTCACCTAAGCAGGTAAGATTGCTCCAAAACAGATAAAAGGAAGACAAAAGGCAGCGCTCGCCTAAGCTCGAGCTCCACCGCCATCCAAGACTCTGACGATCCAGGTGATGATGGTTCTTCAGGCCTGGCCTCTTGGAGGTCCACCTCGGGTTCCCACTCTGCTGCAGTGGTGTCCGCAGCAGGCATGATGGAAGTTGCAGCCCTTGTTGCCCCAGCTGCCGTGACCCACGCTGGTGACTGCTCCGACATGGAAGCTGGGGGTAGGCTCTGTGTTGGCTCAGGAATATGGTCCTCCAGGGCTATTGGTTCCTCCACCGTCCAGCGGCACTGTTCTGGGACCGACGGACACTCAGGAAAAGATGGAGGAGACACGGAGAGGATAGGAGAAAGTTTAACAGTTGCAGCAGGAAGAGAGAGCTCAGAGGACTGCTTAGCCTGAGCCTCTCTCCCAGGAGACAGACAAGGCCTATCATTACAAAATGGAATGGAATGAAAAAGCACTTGCCCGTCAGCTTGGATTTTGATGTTAATGTGGGGAACGTGAAATGAAGAAGCTGAGTGATTTTATAAATCAGATTTAATGACGGCTTCACATCCCCAACATGTCTCATCCAAAAGCAGAAGCAGGAAAGAGGCTGAACGCAGTCAGACCCCCGTACTTATGCATCACCAAACAAAAGCCACATTATTATGCATTACACAACAAAAGCCAACTTCACACGTCCTTGTCATATCCTTCCGATGTCCCCCCGTTCCTCCACCTGACCCCAGGGGGTCAGGAAGTCTTTTCAGGTCTGCACCGCCGCTCCTCCATCTCCTCGTTGCGGTGGAGACTCATTGTCCTCTTCTGAGACGTGAGGTCATTCCACACATGTAATTACAACACATTCCCCTGTGTCTATCATATGCAGAAATGGATACATGAACTACAGCCCCCCCCAAACGTCTAAGAAAAGGACAATATGTGTAGGTTCGCAGACTATGATGACATCATCGGCATAACTATACGAGTTGATCACATTAAAAAACACAGTGATAACCATAACCGTACAGTCTATGCCCCCTGTCCACCTTAAAACTGTTATGATAACCCCGACAGCATATCCTAAAACATGTTATCACATTCACATCAGTCTGTGTGTCGTCTGGGTTTCAACAGTCTTCCGAATCTGCTGTATGCCTGCCTCGGCGTCACAGCGGCACTGTCTTGTAAGGGATCTGCAGCTTGAGGAAAAAAATGGTTATTTGATCCCTGCGGGGGGTTTGGGACGTGTCCCTTGGGAGGTCTACCACGTCGAGGTGCTCTCACCACCCATGCAGGTTCGTCGCTCAACATGAAGGCAGGCTTGAGTCTGTCAATGCTGACTGTCTCTTTTCTGTCCCCCAAATCCAGCACAAAATGCTTATCACCAGGTTCCAGCACTCTATATGGGCCATCATATGGTGGGCGGAGGGTTGGCTTTAAAGCGTCGTGCCTAACAAAAACGAACTCGGCATTTTTTAAAACCTGGGGAACAAAAACCTGCGGAAAAGTGTGATGAACCGGGCCCAGGAGCATGTCCGCTCCCGTGCTGCTTAGTGGTCTCAGAGCTGAGAGGCGCCCCGGCTCTGGGTGTTCTGGTAAGAATTCACCGGGGAGCCTGAGAGGTTGTGCAAAAACTAACTCTGCTGGGGTGGCGTCTAGATCCTCCTTGGGCGCAGAACGCAACCCCAATAAAACCCATGGTAGTTTGTTAACCCAATTTGCATCCGTTAGTGACGCTCTGAGGGCAGCCTTCAAAGACCTATGAAAACGCTCGCATAAACCGTTAGCCTGTGGGTGATATGCGGTAGTGCGATGGATTGACGCCCCTAAGCTGCTGGCCATCGCAGACCAGAGCTCTGAGACAAACTGAGGACCCCTGTCGGATGTGATGTCCGACGGGACCCCGAAACGTGCCACCCAGGTCATTAAAAAAACGCGAGCCCCTTCTGCGGCCGTAGTTGACGTCAGCGGGACCGCTGCTGGCCAACGTGTGGTTTGGTCCACCATTGTTAAAAGGTATGTGAACCCTTGCGACGACGGTAGGGGGCCCACGAGGTCGACATGCACATGGTCAAACCTCCTGGCCGGAATTGGGAACGGTTCTAAAGGAGCTTTCGTGTCTTTGTGAATTTTGGCGCGCTGGCAAGACATGCAAGTTCTTGCCCACTCCTTTACGTGCTTGCGCAGGCCCAGCCAAACAAACTTCTCCGCCACCATTTTCACCGAAGCGCGCACTCCCGGGTGCGCCAGGGAGTGAATCGAGTCAAAAACACGGCAGCGCCATGCGGCCAGGACTACCGGGCAAGGTCGCCCGGTTGACACGTCACAGATTAAGGGGGGCACACCGTCACGCAAACCCCTGCTCTCCAGCCTTAACCCTGTTGGTCCAGACTGGAGCGCGCGCACGTCCGCGTCACTGCCTTGTTCCGCTGCCATGGCTGCGTAATCTATCCCTACGTGGACTGGGGCTGCGTACGTTTCCGTGTTGGGCTCGCGCCCTGCGGCTGTGGTAGTATGATCTGCCTCCGCGTGCCCTGACGATGTCACGGCGCGGGAGAGGCAATCTGCCACCACGTTGAGTTTGCCCGCTACGTGCCGAATGTCTGTGGTAAATTCCGAAATGGCGGCCAGTTGCCTTTGTTGCCGGCCTGACCAAGGTTCTGAGATTTTAGACATCACAAAAGTGAGCGGTTTATGGTCGACAAAAGCCGTGAAACGCCGACCTTCCAGCCAAAACTGGAAATGGCGGATGGCTAAATGAAGCGCTAACAGCTCTCTGTCAAACGTGCTGTATTTGCGCTCGGTTTCGTTTAGGGATTTGCTAAAAAAAAGCTAGCGGTTGCCAAACCCCGTTAACGTGTTGCTCCACAACCTCCCCTATGGCCAAATCTGATGCGTCCGTGGTAAGCGCTATGCGGGCCGAGGGGTTGGGGTGGGCCAAAAGCGCGGCGTCAGCCAGTGCTCTTTTTACTTCCGCGAAAGCGTGTTCCCGCTCCGGGGACCACACGACCGCGCTGGAGGGCTTTTTCTTTCTAAGCGCGGCGTATAACGGCTGCATGAGCTGAGCTGCGCGGGGTAGGAAACAGTTGTAAAAATTTACCATTCCCAAAAATTCTTGCAGCGATCTGACCGTTTGTGGTCGGGGAAAATTTGCCACTGCGCGCACCTTGTCGGGCAATGGAGCTGCCCCTTCTGCGGAAACACGGTGTCTCAAAAAATCAATCTGTGTTACACCGAATCGGCACTTGCTTGGGTTAATTATTAACCCGTGTTCTTCCAGCCTCTGAAAAACTGTAGTGAGGTGATTTTCGTGTTCCTCCTCTGTCGCGCTGGCGACCAAAATATCATCGAGGTAGATAAACACGAAAGGAAGATCGCGTAACACAGCGTCCATCATACGCTGAAACGTTTGCGCTGCGCCTTTCAGGCCAAAAGGCATGCGGAGAAACTCGAAAAGACCAAAAGGGGTTATTACGGCCGTTTTAGGGACGTCCTCAGGTCGGACTGGGACTTGGTGGTAGCCGTGGACCAGGTCTATTTTAGAAAAAATACGCGCACCCGCCAGATGTAGTGAAAAATCTTGGATGTGTGGGATCGGGTAGCGGTCATGAGCTGTAGCATTGTTTAATCTGCGATAATCGCCGCAAGGTCTCCAGGAGCCATCAGCTTTCGGGACCATATGCAGTGGCGAAGCCCATGGGCTTTTCGAGCGCTGAACAATGCCCAGCTTTTCCAGGCTGGCGAACTCGTCGCATGCTATGGCGAGCTTGGTCGCGTCTAAGCGCCGAGCTTTAGCGAACACCGGGGGGCCCGTTGTGGGAATGAAGTGCTCCACCCCGTGTTTCGCTACTGTTGCCGAAAATTTGGGAACTGTGAGTGCTGGAAATTGGGTGAGGAGTTTGTCAAACTTACCTCCTGCCGTGGCGACGTTGGCCTGCACGGGTGGTGAGGACACTCGAGCTGAACAGGGGGTAGAAGAGAATGACAGTGCATTGATTAAGCGTCTGTTTGCAAGATCAACCAACAACCCATGTGAACATAAGAAATCAGCCCCTAACATGTTGAAACTCACCGCCGCTATGATAAAGGTCCACTCATACGTGCGGCCGTGTAAGGAGAGAGACAAGGTCCTTTCACCATAAGTGCTGATGATTGAGCCGTTCGCTGCCATTGCCCCGTTGCCGCGGGGTCCAGCCACCCGGTCAGCGTAGGATGGGGTGATGAAACTCCTTTGAGCTCCGGTGTCTATGAGGAATTGTCGCCCGGAGCTTTCATCAGTTATGTAGAGCAGCTTGTTGGCCTCACCGAGAGCTGTAGCTGCTAACGGTTCCCGGCTTTGGAGTTTCCCGAGCTCTTGAAAGTGCAAGGTGGTACACACTTGTATGCCCTCTCAGCGAATCGCCGGTGGTAGTAGCAGAGTTCATCTCGTCTGTTGCGTTGCGGCCGCTTCGCTGCCATGGTGGGCAAGGTTTGTTCCGTTGCCTCTGGCTCCCTGATGTCCTGGGCTTCTGCACTGAGGTCTGCCGCTGCTGCTGTGGTCATCTGCTCGCCGCAGGAGTTGAGGAGTCGCTGTGCTTCTCGTGCCAGCGCGCGGAAGTCCTGCTGGGTCTTACAACTCATGCTGGCCAGAGTCCCTCTCATGTGCGGCGGGAGAGTGCTGAGGAAGATGTGCTGAAAGAGGAAGTTGTCATTGTCTGTCTCTCTCAGCTGAAGCATGTCTTCCATCAGGACCAATGGTCTGCGCCCACCGTGGCCATATATCGCCAGTAGTCTCTTGGCCCTTTCCTCAGCCGAGGGGACGAAGCTCTCAATGAGAGTAGCCTTCAGCTCCTCGTATTTGTCGCTGGCGGGCGGCTGCTGTATCACGCTCCGCGCGCATTGCGCTGTGGCAGCGTCGAGCCTGGCGACGACGTGGTAGAACTTGGTTTCGTCCGTCGTCACCCCTGCGAGCGCAAACTGTGCCTCAGCCTGCTTGAACCACGAGTTCTGGTCGTTCTGCCAGAATTCTGGGAGCTTAATGGCGACGGCGCTTGCTTGGGCCGCCCCCGACGAGTCTGCAACGGGAGAACGCCTTTGATCCATTCTCACGTCTGGTCACCAATGTGGGGAATGTGAAATGAAGAAGCTGAGTGATTTTATAAATCAGATTTAATGACGGCTTCACATCCCCAACATGTCTCATCCAAAAGCAGAAGCAGGAAAGAGGCTGAACGCAGTCAGACCCCCATACTTATGCATCACCAAACAAAAGCCACATTATTATGCATTACACAACAAAAGCCAACTTCACACGTCCTTGTCATATCCTTCCGATGTCCTCCCGTTCCTCCACCTGACCCCAGGGGGTCAGGAAGTCTTTTCAGGTCTGCACCGCCGCTCCTCCATCTCCTCGTTGCGGTGGAGACTCATTGTCCTCTTCTGAGACGTGAGGTCATTCCACACATGTAATTACAACACATTCCCCTGTGTCTATCATATGCAGAAATGGATACATGAACTACATTAACAGATATTGGAAATGACAATGAGTGCTGTCTAGTCCATATAATATTCAACTTCTGGAGCCAGAATGAAAAAAAAAAAATGCAATAAACCACCTATTTGTTTATGCTTTTTTTTAACCTACCCAGTAGGCATGGTGGCCGTTGTTAACCACCCTTGGAAGTCTGCAACAAGTCTGGCATAAGATGGTCTCCACTCTGGTGATATCTTTAGCTCAGTGGTTTTACCATCCCACTGGTAAGAATATGCACTTTTTGTGCTACAGTTTTTTTTTAAGATCTAAAACAAAAATGTTGGGTTTATTATGTATTTTTTTTTTCTGAATGCAAGACCTGATTTTTTTTTTTTCCCCAGACGATTTATTTTTATCATGGAGTGACACCTGCTGATCAGTTTGAAGTTGTACAACAGACGGTAAAAAAAACCTTCCCGGCTTCCGTCGAAATCACGTAAAGAAAAATATGATGGTAGGCTCACAACAACTATCGTGTTAGGGGAAAATAGCCGATTAAGATTTGATTTAGACATCATATAAACTCGGTTTCACTGCGATTTAGCATTTTCAATAAAAAGGTAAGGAACAAAACATAGTTTGTCAGAAACGAACCTTACATGGAAATAGTAAAATCAGACGGCAGTGAGCTGTGTAGAAAAACAGGCTAAATTAGCGTTACCTGGATTTTCTGGGGTTATCTAGGGACTGCTTGTTGAATTTGAATATATACAAATATGACCTTTTCAAGTGCATAAGTGAAATGGCTCAGAGACACCAAAAGAAGTGTAATTATGTGTTGTGAGCACATTTGATTAAGACGGTGCCGCTGATTAAAACCAAACCAACACCGGCGTTAGCCCCCAATCCTAGCCTAGCTAAGATAGCATACCAACCATCTCTTCAGCTGTGAATAAACGACCAGCATTATGTCTCCGAATCTGTATGCATGCGGGTGCAGCAGCTGTACATCATCTCCACTACTGTCCCTTGTCTTTATTCTCTATACCGCTAAAGTTAAGATCTCTTCGGTAGTGGGTGTGTTACGTGTCCGTGATGGTCAGCTGTGCTGCTCATTTAATCTGCTCTGATGGCCGTCATATGAATAGTTGATTGGGTCTAGCTACCTCTCAGTATTTCTCAACGGTGAGCAGAGTCAGCAAATTAAACAAAAACCGTCTGCATCCCATCAAGCCGCGCACACACCGAGTTCAGACAAGACGCGCATTGCGGCTGCATTGCAGTGGATGTTCACTCCAAACTGTGTCTGATCTTGTGTGTGTGTATGACACACAGGACGGACAGGGCATTCTTTAACCTGCCATCTAGACAGCCGAAGAGACGGGGAACAGGATAGGGAAGCAGGGCGAGGCGGGCCCCGCGGAGCCGGTGGAGAAGATGGCTGGCAGCCCGGAGAAGAGTTCCACAGCACAGGAGCTGAAGGAGCAGGGGAACCGGCTGTTCCTCTGCCGCAAATACCAGGAGGCTGCTACATGTTACAGCAAGGCTATTGTGAGTGACAGCCACTGGAACATGAGTATAACCGTGTCCCTGCCACTACAGCTAGATACTCTTATGAATACATGTAATAACAAAGGTTTATGTGTTGAACTCCTTTCTGTCCTCTCTCTGTAGAACCGTAATCCATCTGTGGCAGTCTACTACACCAACAGGGCTCTTTGCCATGTGAAGTTGCAGCAGCATGACAAAGCTCTGGCAGATTGCAAGCATGCGCTGGAGCTGGACAGTCAGTCAGTAAAGGCTCACTTCTTCTTGGGCCAGTGTCACCTGGAGCTGGAGAACTACGACGAGGCCATTGGTAACTTACAGAAAGGTCAGAGCACGTGCTTAACATAATATGGTGAAAATGTTGCAACACTTTGTGATGGTGTATAGCAGCAGTCGGTCCTCTATTGTACAATCACCGGAGTGGTGGCCTAGTTGATAGAGCTTCCGTCCCACAACCGGGAGGTTGGGGGTTCAAGTCCTGGCCAGGTCATACCAAAGACCATATAAAAATGGTACTTCCCGCCTTCTGTCTTGGCGCTCAGCGTAATAGAATGGGGGAAAGAGAAGTTGTTTGTGGCAGCGCCTTGCATGGCAGGGCCCCCTCTGGTTCTAGATGTGATCAACAGATAGGAGAAACATAATTTCGTTGTGCTGTACATGATTGGCTATATGGACTAAATGACAACAGAGTTGGCTTCTTCTTCTTGTTCAAATAGTTCTTCATTTGTATTTTTAAATTCATGTTTTTATTTTTAAGAAGCATCCTTGTCTCTTAAGTCATTGGTCTCAGAGTCAGAGAATGGAAGAATTTTTCTTAAATCAATTATTTCTGTAGTTATCAAATAATTGAATCTTATATGAACAGAGGTGTATTTGTTTGCATACATTTTGTATACTGAAGTTGCTGACAAATAGTCAATAAAATGAAAGCTGAATGTCCCCATCCAGTCAAAAATGGTCAACGATAGTTCTTCTGAAATTTTAACCTTCGTTATTTTGTTGAAGTAAGATTTCTTTGCAATATTCTAAAATGTGTTGACAGTGTTGTTTTCTCAAATGTGATATAAAAAAGGTGTTAACATTAAATTTGTTACTAACGGGTAATTTATATATTTTTAATAAGGTTGGAGACTTGAGTGATTTGAGATTTGATTAAAATATAGTTTGATTTTCAACACTCTGAATGCTCTTGGAGGAAATCATTTAACAACAATCCAGTGTCACATTTGTATTTTTTCCTTCTTATTTTACAGCTTATAATCTGGCAAAAGAACAGCGGCTAAATTTTGGAGATGACATCCCAAGTGCTTTGCGCATTGCTAAGAAAAAGCGTTGGAACAGTATTGAAGAGAAGCGCATCAACCAGGAGAATGAGTTACACGCTTATCTGACCAAGCTAATACTGGCTGAGAAAGAAAGGTGAGGCTGGGAAGTAACTTGATTATTACAGTAATAGATTGCTCAAAATTGCAGGCCACTGAAATGAGTTTGGGAGTTTGGGTTTTTGTTGAATTGATGGGAGGATAATTTCTATTAATATAACATCTTTGCAGAGAACTGGAGGAGTTCAAAGAAAAACAGGATGACAATCAAAGTGGAATTGATTCTACCAAGATTGCATCAAAACATGTATGTTTTTTTTAAATATATATTTTGGACTTATTCATACCATGATTAACGAATATTAAAACTGTTAATACTGAAGTCTGAATCTTTTGCTAACATGGAAATATGATCTGCAAAGGACAAATATCTAATGGACATGGATGAGCTCTTCTCTCAAGTGGATGAGAAAAGAAAAGTGAGTATGGAAGAAGCACTGTGTATGTAATTGAGATTTTTCTCATTAGAGACTGTTAAGGGTCAAACAGACACACACCCAGCTCATGTTTTCCCATTTCTTTATCTTTGCTAACACACCAATCTCACATTGCCATTTTATCCCCCACCTGTCGAAGCCCAAAGAGGGATTATGTTATGGGTCAGTCCATCCGTCTGTCTGTCCGTCCCACTTTTGTGAAATCAACTCCTACAGTTTTGGTCCGATTATGTTGAAACTTGGTACCATGGTTTGATCTACAGTGGGCTGCACGGTGGCGCAGTGGTTAGCACTGCGGCAGCACAGTTTACCCTTGGCCGGGGGATTGTGGGGATCGTGGGTTCGATCCCAGCCCCCGACCAACAGTGATCTGTGTGGAGTTTGCATGTTCTCCCCGTGTTGCGTGGGTTTACTCCGGGATTTCTCCGGTTTCCTCCCACATGCCAAAAACATGCATGTTAGGTTAATTGGCTGTTCTAAATTGTCCCTAGATATTTGTTTCCTATAGGCCCTTAGAATAGAGGGTTAGTATTAATGAAAGCGCTTTGAGTGGTCTTTGTGACTAGAAAAGCGCTATATAAGTGCAGGTTAGTTAGTTAGTTAGTTACAGTGCATCCGGAAAGTATTCACATCGCTTCACTTTTTCCACATTTTGTTATGTTACAGCCTTATTCCAAAATGGATTAAATTCATTTTTTTTCCTCAAAATTCTACACACAATACACCATAATGACAATGTGAAAGTTTTTTTTGAGACTTTTGCAAATTTATTAAAAATAGAAAACTAAGAAATCACATGTGCAGTGGGGCAAAAAAGTATTTAGTCAGCCACCAATTGTGCAAGTTCTCCCACTTAAAAGATGAGAGGTCTCCAATTTTCATCATAGGTATACCTCAACTATGAGAGACAAAATGAGAAAAAAAAATCCAGAAAATCACATTGTCTGATTTTTAAAGAATTTATTTGCAAATTATGGTGGAAAATAAATATTTGGTCACCTACAAACAAGCAAGATTTCTGGCTCTCACAGACCTGTAACTTCTTCTTTAAGAGGCTCCTCTGTCCTCCACTCGTTACCTGTATTAATGGAACCTGTTTGAACTTGTTATCAGTATAAAAGACACCTGTCCACAACCTCAAACAGTCAGACTCCAAACTCCACTATGGCCAAGACCAAAGAGCTGGAAAAGGACACCAGAAACAAAATTGTAGACCTGCACCAGGCTGGGAAGACCAAATCTGCAATAGGTAAGCAGCTTGGTGTTGAAGAAATCAAATGTGGGAGCAATTATTAGAAAATAGAAGACATACAAGACCACTGATAATCTCCCTCAATCTGGGGCTCCACGCAAGATCTCACCCTGTGGGGTCAAAATGATCACGAGAACGGTGAGCAAAAATCCCAGAACCACACGGGGGGACCTAGTGAATGACCTACAGAGAGCTGGGACAAAAGTAACAAAGGGTACCATCAGTAACACACTACGCCACCAGGGACTCAAATCCTACAGTGCCAGACGTGTCCCCCCGCTTAAGCCAGTACATGTCCAGGCCCGTCTGAAGTTTGCTAGAGAGCATTTGGATGATCCAGAAGAGGATTGGGAGAATATCATATGGTCAGATGAAACCAAAATAGAACTTTTTTGGTAAAAACTCAACTTGTCGTGTTTGGAGGAGAAAGAATGCTGAGTTGCATCCAAAGAACACCATACCTACTGTGAAGCATGGGGGCGGAAACATCATGCTTTGGGGCTGTTTTTCTGCAAAGGGACCAGGATGACTGATCCGTGTAAAGGAAAGAATGAATGGGGCCATGTTTTGCGAGATTTTGAGTGAAAACCTCCTTCCATCAGCAAGGGCATTAAAGATGAAACATGGCTGGGTCTTTCAGCATGACAATGATCCCAAACACACCGCCTGGGCAATGAAGGAGTGGCTTCGTAAGAAGCATTTCAAGGTCCTGGAGTGGCCTAACCAGTCTCCAGATCTCAACCCCATAGAAAATCTTTGGAGGGAGTTGAAAGTCCGTGTTGCCCAGCAACAGCCCCAAAACATCACTGCTCTAGAGGAGATCTGCATGGAGGAATGGGCCAAAATACCAGCAACAGTGTGTGAAAACCTTGTGAAGACTTACAGAAAACGTTTGACCTCTGTCATTGCCAACAAAGGGTATATAACAAAGTATTGAGATGAACTTTTGTTATTGACCAAATACTTATTTTCCACCATAATTTGCAAATAAATTCTTTAAAAATCAGACAATGTGATTTTCTGGATTTTTTTTTCTCATTTTGTCTCTCATAGTTGAGGTATACCTATGATGAAAATTGGAGACCTCTCTCATCTTTTAAGTGGGAGAACTTGCACAATTGGTGGCTGACTAAATACTTTTTTACCCCACTGTACATAAATATTGACATCCTTTGCTCAGTACTTTGTTGATGCACCTTTGGAAGAATTACAGCCTAAAGTCTTTTTGAATATGATGCCCCAAGCTTGGCACACCTATCTTTGGGCAGTTTGGCCCATTCCTCTTTGCAGCACCTCTCAAGCTCCATCAGGTTGGATGGGAAGCACTGGTGCACAGCCATTTTCAGATCTCTCCAGAGATGTTCAATTGGATTCAAGTCTGGGCTCTGGCTGGGCCACTCCAGGACATTCACAGAGTTGTTCTGAAGCTACTCATTTGATATCTTGGCTGTGTGCTTAGGGTTGTTGTCCTGCTGAAAGATGAACTGTCGCCCCAGTCTGAGGTCAAGAGTGCTCCGGGGCAGGTCTTCATCCAGGATGTCGCTGTACATTGCTGCATTCATCTTTCCCTCTATCCTGACTAGTCTCACAGTTCCTGGCGCTGAAAAACATCCCCACAGCATGATGCTGCCACCACCATGCTTCACTGTAGAGATGGTATTGGCCTGGTCATGAGTGGTGCCTGGTTTCCTCCAAACATGACACCTGGCATTCACGCCAAAGAGTTCAAACTTTGTCTCAGCAGACCAGAGAATTATGTTTCTCATTGTCTGAGAGTCCTTCAGTTGCCTTTTGACAAACTCCAGGTGGATTGCCATGTGCCTTTTACTAAGGAGTGGCTTCCATCTGGCCAGTCTACCATACAAGCCTGATGGGTGGATTGCTGCAGAGATGGTTGTCCTTCTGGAACATTCTCCTCTCTCCACAGAGGAACGCGGGAGCTCTGACAGAGTGACCATCAGGTTCTTGGTCATCTCCCTGACTCAGGCCCTTCTCTGCCGATCACTCAGTTTAGACAGCCGGCCAGCTCTAGGAAGAGTCCTGGTGGTTCTGAACTTCTTCCATTTACGGATGATGGAGGCCACTGTGCTCATTGGGACCTTCAAAGCAGCAGAAATTTTTCTGTACCCTTCCCCAGATTTGTGCCTCGACACAATCCTGTTTCGGAGATCTATAGACAATTCCTTTGACTTCATGCTTGGTTTGTGCTCTGACATGCACTGTCAACTGTGAGACTTTATATAGACAGGTGTGTGCCTTTCCAAATCATGTCCAATCAACTGAATTTACCACAGGTGGACTCCAATTAAGCTGTAGGTGCATCAACAAAGTATTGAGCAAACGATGTGAATAGTTATGTACATGTGATTTCTTAGTTTTTTATTTTTAATAAATTTCCAAGAATCTCAAAAAAAACTTTTTTTACGTTGTCATTTTGGGGTATTGTGTGTAGAATTTTGAGGAAAAAATGAATTTAATCCATTTTGGAATAAGGCTGTAACATAATAAAATGTGGGGGAAAGATGAAGCGCTGTGAATACTTTCTGGATGCACTGTACACTGAGGATACACATATTACAATTTGGTTCTGATCGGATGATTTTTGTGGGAATTGTAGCCCCTGACCTATGACCTCCTGTTTCACCTCACTTCATAGACAGTAACTGTCTTGTGAAATCAACTCTTACAGTTGTGTTCCGATTGTTTTGAAACTTGGTATCATGGTTTGATATACGCTGATGATGCACATATTGCAATTTCACTCATCAAATGATCATGATTTGCCCTTGATGACCTCGATTCACCCAATCATGCATTTAATTAACTTATCAATAAAACACTGTAGTGTCCCTGTGACTTGGAAGCTGGTGATAGTTACCCCAGTTTTCAAGTCAGGCATTAGAACCACTGTGAGTTATTACAGACCAATCAGCATCTTACCGATTATCTCCAAAGTTATAGAAAAATGGGTGGCTCAACAATTAATTGATCATCTCAGCAGTCGCTCAACACCTTGACATCCCTTGCAATTCGGCTTCCGTGAGCACCATTCAACTGAGACAGCATTGGGCCTGTTTGTAGAAAAAGTTAAACACATGTTGGATAACAATACCGTATTTTCCGGACTATATAGCGCACCTAAATATAAGCCGCACCCACTAAAATTGAAAAGAAATGCATATTTTGTCACATATACGCCACACCGGACTATAAGCCACCGATATCCAGGCTGAGAAATAAGATATTTACATAGAAAGATTTTGTACCATAAGTGTTTATTCGTATACCTGAACTGATTGTTTCCAAACAGTGCCTGTAAGACGGCAGTAAAAGTGCTGATCAAACAAAACAGAAAAGTCATTGATGGTTTTATTCATCTTCCTCCTGTGCACTAAAACAAAGTTGCTTTATTTTTCTTCCTCCTGCATACTGAAACCACTGTCACTTTTTCTTCCTGCGCACTGTTAAAGCAACTACGGTATTAAAGTCGCTTTATTCTCCCGTGCACTGAAACCACAAGTCACTATTCATCTTCCTCCTGAGCATTGAAACTACTGAACACCAAACCACTGTCACTTCATTTCTCCTGTGCACTGAAGCCACAAGTCACTTATTCATCTTCCTCCTGCGCACTGAAGCCACTTAAGTCGTCCTCTTCAGTGTCGGAGTTGAACAGCCTCAGATAATCTTCGTCACATACCTTTTCAGTCTCTGTTTTGGTGTTGCTCCAGTCACTCTCATCTCGAGGCAAAGTTACCTCTGAAGCTGCGCTGCTTTCTTCACGCAGCAGTCTGGCCTTTCGGAACCCGTTGATGATGGTGGATTCTTTCACACTCCTCCATGCTGTTAAGATCCACTGATTCACGTATTTTGCTGTTGTGCGTCTTGGGTTGTATGTGCTAAGAATAAAAACTGGCGCTTTCTTGTTTGCACTGACTCCCGCTGCCTGTCTCGTTTTTGCACTTCCTGCTAGAGCGCCCCCTGAGGGCTGAAGAAAAATTCATAGAAAAGCCGCATCTCTGTATAAGCCGCATGGTTCAAAGCGTGGGGAAAAAGTAGCGGCTTATAGTCTGGAAAATACGGTAGTTGTGTTGGAGCTGTATTTTTAGACTTTAAAAGGGCTTTTGAGTTGGTAAACCACAAATTTTTGCTCTCCCAAATTACCTGGTTTTAATTGTTCTCACCAGGCTGTAATGTGGGTCAAATCATTCCTATGCAATAGGTAACAATGTACGGTGGTTGACAGTATCAGATCCCCTTATTTAGATTACAGTACCCAGTGGTGGTCCCTCAAGGATCCATATTGGGACCTTTCTTATTCTCACTTTAAATAAATGATCTCCCAGATGTCTGTAAAGGTGTTAATGCTCAGCTGTACGTGGATGATGCTGTTATTTTTACTACAGCAAAAAATCTTGAAGAAGCTGCGGTTGCATTCTCATCAGCTCTGACACATGTTCAACACTGGCTCAGCAAGTCCTGTCTCTCTCTGAATGTAAATAAAACTGTATGTTTTTTTTTTTTTTTGAAATGCCCTACTACTAGTACGCATTCTAACATTTACATAGGAGGAGAAGAACTAAATGTCAAGAAATTCAAATATCTGGGTGTGACTTTGGACTTTACACTCTCATTCAAGAGCCATGTCAAAATGGTCACTAAAACATTAAAATTTAATATTCACAACTTCAGACAAATTAGGAGGTCGCTTACAGACAGAGCTGCCATGACGTTCTTACACTCAATGATATTTTCACATCTGAGCTATTGTATTACCAGCTGGTCATTGGCGGGAGTGGCAACCCTCAAACCAGTTGAATCACTTTATAAAAATGCTCTGAAAATGTTAGATAAAAAGCCTTTCACATACCACCACTGCAATATTCTACCTAGGTACAACCTCCTGTCCTTTGAGAATTTTAAAAAATTTAAAACTGCCTGCTTGATGTATAAAATCCTACATGGTCCCCCCCCCAAAAAAAAATAAAATAAAAAAACGAAGACTTCAAATACAGAGTGAGTTGCACTCATGGTCAGTCCACTAGGGCTTCCTCAAGAAGTGATTGTGTGATGCCCCTCCGTAAAACCTCTTTTGGTCAAAATGTTTTTTCATTTCATGGTAGTATGTTAGGTTAATTGGCTGTTCTAAATTGTCCCTAGATATCTGTTTCCTATAGGCCCTTAGAATAGAGGGTTAGTATTAATGAAAAGCGCTTTGAGTGGTCTTTGTGACTAGAAAAGCGCTATATAAGTGCAGGTTAGTTAGTAGTTAGTTAGTTAGTACTTTATGGAACACCATACCACTTCCTGACAGGGAAAACTCCAGCTTTGACACCTTTAAGAGTAAAGTGAAGGAGTGGCTCATATCTCAAACCTGTGTACATGTTCAACACCAGTGACTCATGTGTAGTAATTATGTGTTTTCAATTTGTTGAAAACAGACCAGATTTGTGATTGTCATATGACCTAAGCATGTTTGTGTGTCCGATCCCAGCCCCCGACCAACAGTGATCTGTGTGGAGTTTGCATGTTCTCCCCGTGTCTGTTTGGGTTTACTCCGGGATTTCTCCGGTTTCCTCCCACATGCCAAAAACATGCAAGTTAGGTTAATTGGCATCAAAACTGGGGATTCTAAATTGTCTTTAGGTGTGACTATGAGAGTGAATGGTTGTCTGTCTCTCTGTGTTGGCCCTGCAATGGACTGGTGATCTGTCCAGGGTGTACCCTGCCTCTCTCCCAAAGATGCTGGGATAGGCTTCAGCGCGCCCCCCCCCCCCCCACGACCCGAAAAGGATTAAGCAGAAGAAGATGGATGGATGGATATTTGTTTTATTATTGTTGTATTGTGTTATCTGTTTTATGTGGCTGACATTGGCTGGCCAGGGGACACAAGATGGAAATTAGCTTCAGCTATAATCTTGTATGCTGCATATTTACATGTCTTATGTTCATTAATATGCACTGTCCCTTTTATAAATAAATAAACTTATGAGGTCAAAGGTCAGGTCAGATTTTTCCCAAAATCTTCTAAACACAGTAACTACTGAAAGAAATGATGTAGGTTTTTCAAATCGATACAGTAGTTGTATCTAATAAACATCTTGGACGACTTAACACCCTCACCTAACTATGGGTTTGGGGTCAAAGTTTCAAAGTTAACCCTACAGTTGCACTATGGTAAATGCTACATTTACTACAAAACAGGTAAAGCTAGGGTCACCAAACCTTGTATACAGGTTCACCTTGGAATCCTGACCTCTGACTGTGGGTTTGGGGTCAAAAGGCAAAAGGTCAAGGTTAACATTTCTTATGCCTTATTGCTGTACAACGCATAAGGCTAGGGCCAACAAACCTGGTACACAGGTTCAACTTGGAATCCAGACCTCTGGCTATGGGTTTGGAGTCCAAAGGTCAAGGTTAGCATTCCCTGTGCCTTATTACTCTACGAGTAAAGTTAGGGTCACCAAACTTGGAACACAGGTTCACCCTGTGATCCTGAAGTGTGACTATGGTTTTGGGATCACAAGGTCAAAGGTCAACATCAAAATGACTTATAAACTATATTGCAACAACAAAGAAAGTTAGGGCCACCAAACCTGGGGCACGTTCAGTTGACAAAACAGTTTGCAACTGTTCGGAACTGTTCGTTAGTTTCTGTAACTGAATGACACGGTCGCTGCAAACCATTTTCTCTTTGGCCGGACGCTTTTGGAGGTGGCTCGCGTAGCAAACAAAGATGGCAGCTAGGTAAGATAGTGTGCAATATTCTTTTGTTTTCTTTTCTTTTCGGAGCAATTCCATCAATTTAAGAGTGGAGGTTACGGTATGTCATTTTGTAAGTAAAACAATATCACGCATAAAATATTGTTTTTGGTGGGGGTATAACGGAGAATTCTTAGGTAATATGAAGCTGAAGTAGGCTACAGTCTACGCCGTAGTTACTAGGGTCCTTTACCAGCTGACAGAGGACCATAGATCTACACAACTATAGAATGCGCGAGCCGAACAGAAAAACCATTTGCTGAGAAGTGCCCATTCATTTAGGTCAGTTGGCCTTGCAAACTATGTTCGGCGAACTGTTTTGTCAACTGAACACAAGGTTGGTACACAGGTTCACCTTGGGACCCTGATCGCTGATTATGGGTTTGGGGTCAAAAGGTCAAGGTTAACATTCCTTCTGCCTTATTACTGTACGAGTAAAGCTAGGGCTACCAAACTTGGTACGCAGGTTCACCCTGTGACCCTGAAGTGTGACTGTGTTTTCGGGATCGCAAGGTCAAAGGTTAACATCAACATGGCTTATAAACTGTATCTCAACAACAAAGAAAGCTAGTGTCACCACACCTGGTACACAGGTTCACTCTGAGACCATGACCTCTGACTACAGGTTTGGGGTCAAAAAGTCAAGGTTGGCACTCCCTATGATCTCTTACTATAGAACATGTAAAGCTTTCTAGGGTCACCATACTTGCTACACAGGTTCACCTTGGGATCCTGACCTACAATTATGGGGTGTATACTTTGTTGTATATTCGTGGATGATGGGCTTATCATAATTTGGTTCTGCCACAGTAATTATATTGAAAAGTTGAAAACTGTTCTCCGTCAGTAAGTATTGGGATCTTCAGAGAAAATGGAGGCAGGGGATATTGCACTCGTCTCAGAGTGTTCTTGTTAACTGTTCACATCACAGCAGACACACACACTTTAAGATTTAATTACAGACATGTTTCATTACAGTTTGCACATTTTCTGTCCTGTGCTCCTTTGCTGTATATTTGGCTTTGATTGTGCTTCTCTTAAATGTCTTTACGCTCAAGACGAATGACTCTTTATTTTTCAATCATGCTGTTCCTATGGCAACTGTCCCTGTTTGTGCACCAAAGCTCTGGCTATAGATAGTTATTGACTCCACTGAGGTAATTGTGGACTGAAATGACACTGCACTGCTAGCAGTGTTTCTCTCGTTTATCTTAAATGGTAAATGGCATTTACTTATATAGCGCATTTTACTCATCTCTGGATGAAGAAAGTGCTTTACAGATCCTGCTATCCACCCATTCATGCACACATTCACACACTGATGACAGAGGAGCTGCCATACACAAGAGCTGGCCTGACCCACCAGGAGCAACTGGGGTTTCAGTGTCTTGCTCAAGGACACTGACATGCAGACCTCAGACAGAGTGGGAATCAAACCCCTCACCCTCCGATCAGTAGTCGGCCACACTACACCATTTAGAGGTGTTTGGTGTTCAGTTTAGAGCTGATTGATCCAGATAAAAGTTGATGTGAAAGTTGTTTTTAACTTGATTCTATCCATGTATTTAATCGGTCTTAGATAAGAGTGACTCTAAAGTTTCCTCTTTTTTTTTTAATCTCATCAGAAGCGAGAGATCCCAGATTATCTTTGTGGGAAAATCAGTTTTGAACTAATGAGAGAGCCCTGCATCACACCCAGTGGAATCACTTATGATCGTAAGGACATAGAAGAGCACCTACAGGTAAAATTATCATCAGCTGATCTTATAATCTTTTAAAGCAGAATTAATGATTTAAGTTTGTCATGTGGGTCTAAGGTACTTAGAAATTAATTGCATTTGCAGCATATTTGAAAGTCTTAAGAGTGAGAGCATTAGAGGTATACAAATGTGTCAACAACTGATGAACAGTGGCAAACATTCTTATTCAGCTTGAAATGGTATTTTTCTAATGAGTCATTGTGGTTAAGTCTTTATTTGTATGAAGTATGTGATTTATTTCAGTACATTCATCTCATACAATTATTTAAAAAAATAAATAAATACTGGCCCTTGCTTACAGATTACATATAGAGGGTTTATACAGATGGTTTATTACATACAGATGGGTATGGAGTTTGCTAAGAGGATGGAAATGGCTGTGGTGAATTTCAAGAAGAGAGATGAACATCGGGTGATTTACAGGAGTGGAGGAAGGCGCACACAGGTGGACTACATCTTATTCAGAAGAAGAAGTCTGAAAGAAATAAGAGCAAGGCGGTGGCAGGGGAGAATGTAGCTAGACAGCATCAGATGATAGTCTTTAGGATGACTTTGAAAAGCAAGAAGAGGAAGAGAGTGAAAGCAGAGCCAAAGATTAAGTGGGGGAGGTTACAGAAGGAAGAAGGTTGCACAGAGTTCAGGAAGGAGTTGATACAGGCTTTGGGTGGTAGGGAAGAATTACCAGATGACTGGGAAAGTACAGCAAAAGTATTGAGGGGAATGGGTAGAAAGGTATATGGTGTATCCTCTGGACAGAGGAAGGAAGACAAGGAGACTTGGTGGTGGAATGAGGAGGTACAGGAAAGTATTCAAAGGAAGAGGTTAGCAAAGAAAAAGTGGGATCGTCAGGGAGATGAAGAAAGTGGATGGGAGCATTTGGAATCTAGGCACATGGCAAAGAGAGAGGTGGCAAAGGAAAAGGAAAAAGCATATAGTGAGTTGTATCAGAGGCTGGACACTAAGGCAGGAGAAAAGGACTTGTATCAATTAGCTAGACAGAGATCATGCTGGAAAGGATGTGCAGCAGGTGAGGTTGATTACAGAAATGGTAATGTACTAACAAGATCTGGACAGATGATTCAGTGCTCTGCCTCCAGGAATGTTTTAACTGTACGGACTGGAAGGTGTTGACACTGTCCTGCGGGGATGATTTGGACTCTTTGGTGGACGTGATATGCTCTTACATGGCTTTTTGCAGGGATATGATCGTTCCACATAAATGTGTCAAAATATATCAACAATAAGCCATGGGTTACTAAATCAGTTAAATCCTGCTTACAGAGGAAATCACTTGCCTTTAAACAGGGGGTTGTTTCTGAGCTGCAGGTTGCCACAAAAGAGCTGAAGTCCAAAAATTTAAGAGCAAAACAGAAATATAAATCAGAATTGGAAAGCAAGATGGCAGCAAAGAAGCTTGGTTCAGCCTGGGCTAGTATGAAAACTATTGCAGGCCTTCAGAGCACAGAGCGCAGTAATCGTGTGTTTTTAGATGGTTTTAATTCAGACACAGAGCTGGCTAATGCTCTTAATTGTTTTTATGGTCGTTTTGACTCCTTTGATTTTAGCACTGAAACCCAAGATTTGAAACAGAAACTCAAAGGCAATCAGCACTTTAATATTGAGGTGCAGGATGTTAAAAGGGTGTTCTGTGCTGTAGAAGTGAACAAAAGTCAGGGCCCTGATAATATATGCGGGTACTTGGTAAAGTCCTGTGCACATGAACTGAGTCCTGTGTTTCACTACATTTTTAATAAGTCCTTGCAGACACAACATGTGCCTAAGGTCTGGAAAGATGCTGTGGTTGTCCCTGTTCCAAAATCCAGCTGTCCTAAAATGGTAAATGATTTTAGACCAGTTGCCTTGACTTCAATTTTAATGAAAATTTTTGAAAAACTGGTCAGATTTGAGGTCCTAAAGCAGACTGAGCATGCATTGGATCCTTTGCAGTTTGCCTATAGGCCTCACAGAGGAGTGGAGGATGCCACTGTCACTCTGCTTAACATGCATTTTAAACATCTGGCTTTTAATGGGACACATGCCAGGCTTTTATTTGTGGACTTTTCTTCTGCTTTTAATACAATCCAACCTCATATTTTAGTTGAAAGGCTCCTGCAACAATTTGATTTGAGTAATAATCTGGTGGGTTGGATTCTGGATTTTTTAACCAACAGGACACAGAGAGTAAGGGTGTTCTTCTACTGGCTGTCCTCAGGGGTGTGTGCTGTCACCACTACTCTTCATCCTGTACACAAACATGTGTCAGAGCAGACATGACAACAGACACATTATAAAGTATGCTGATGATTCAGTTATTGTCAGTCTCCTTCAGGATGGTGAGAGTGGCCACGGCCCAGTAGTTGATGATTTTGTTCACTGGTGTGAGGATTCCTACCTGCAGCTGAATATGACAAAAAACTAAAGATATGATTATTGACTTTAGGAGGAAAACTCCCAGGCACAAAGTCACTGTACTAAAAGGCCAGACCACTGAATGTGTGCAATCTTACAAATATCTTGGGATGATTATTGATAGTAATTTAAACTTTGAAGAGAACTGTGAAAGGGTGTTCAAAAAGGGTCAGCAACAGTTGCATTGTTTAAGAAAACTCGCACACTTCTAAATTGGCCGAACCATAATGACAATGTTTTATCGGCCTTTTATTGAATCTGTTTTATCCTTTTCTTTAGCGTCATGGTTTGGTCAGATAAAACTGAAACAGAGGAAATCCTTAGACCAAGTAGTTAGATGGTCCAGTCATTTGCTTGGTGAGTCACAACTGAGCCTGACATTCCTGTACACCAGACAGGTACAGAGGATTGCTACCTCCATTTTAAATGATGACTCCCACCCTTTGCACTGCCACTTTCAGCTTCTTCCCTCCAGACGGAGGTTTGCTGTCCCAAAATGTAAAACCCAGCGCTACAAAAACAGCTTTGTCCCTGCTGCTGTCAAAGAGTTGAACAAGATGTAGCAATATATTGCACATAATTTAGTTAGCTATTTATTAATTTTATTTTATATTTATTTATTTTTGTAGGATTTTTTATTTGGATTTTAAATCTTTTATTGGGTTTTAGACTTTTATTGAGTTTTTAATCTCTTTGACTTAGTTTTTAACTTTTTTAATATGACCCTTCTCTCTTCTCTTTGTTTTTTCTCTTTCTCTTTGTCTTATGTCTTGATTGGTGGAGACTTGAGTACTTTTATCGTGTTTATAGTCAGCTTCATGTGTGCCTGTGTTTGTGTTCATGTTGAATGTAATTGTGGTTTGTAAATATGTGTCTAAAAGGATGTCACCTGACTGCAAAACAAATCTACCTACGGGTACAAATAAAGGAACCTGAACCAAGTAAGAGTGTGTTGAGAAGGTGGAAGGAATACTTTGAAGAGCAGATGAATGAAGAAAATGAGAGAGAGAGGAGGATGGATAAAGGAAAGATGGTGAACAAGGAAGTCCCGAGGATTAGCAAGGCAGAAGTGAGGGCAGCTTTGAACAGGATGAAGAATGGAAAGGTGGTTGGTCCAGATAACATATCTGTGGAGGTATGAAGATGTTTAAGAGAGATGGCAGTGGACTTTTTAACCAGATTGTTTAACACAATCTTGGAAAGTGAGAGGATGCCTCAGGAGTGGAGAAGAAGTGTTGTGGTACTTATTTTCAAGAACAAGGGTGATGCTCAGAGCTGTGGTAACTATAAAGGCATAAAGTTGATCAGCCACACTATGAAGCTATGGGAAAGAGTTGTTGAAGCCAGGTTAAGAGGAGAGATGACAGTCAGTGAGCAGCAGTATGGTTTCATGCTGTGAAAGAGTACTACAGATGCAATGTTTGCTTTAAGAGTGTTGATGGAGAAGTATAGAGAAGGTCAGAAGGAGTTACACTGTGTCTTTGTGGATCTAGAGAAGGCATATGATAGGGTGCCAAGAGAGGAAGTGTGGTATTGTATGAGAAAGTCAGGAGTAGCAAAGAAGCATGTAAGAGTGGTGCAGGACGTGTGTAGACAGCGAGACGGTGGTGAGGTGTGCTGTAGGAGTAACAGATGGATTCAAGGTGGGAGTGGGGTTACATCAAGGAGCCCCTTCTTGTTTACCATGGTGATGGCCAGGCTGACAGACGAGGTCAGGCAGGAGTCTCTGTGGGCCATGATATTTGCAGATGACATTGTGATTTGTTGTGAGAGTAGGGAACAGGTGGAAGAGAACCTGAAGAGGTGGAGATATGCTCTGGGGAGAAGAGGACTGAAAGTCAGTAGAAGCAAGACAGAATACATGTGTGTGAATGAGAGGGAGGCAGGTGTAACGGTGAAGATGCAAGGGGTAGAGGTAGTGAAGGTAGAAGAGTTTAAATGCCTGGGGTCTACCATCCAAAACAATTGAAAATGCACAAGAGAGGTGAAGAAGTGAGTGCAGGCAGGGTGGAGTGGGTAGAGACGAGTGTCGGGGTGATTTGTGACTGAAGGATAGCAGCTAGAGTTAAAGGGAAGACTTATAAGACGGTAGTGAGACCTGGTTTGGAGACGGTAAAGACCTTCATTATTATTTCATTGTCATTTTGAGATGCAACTGCAGAGAGCCACAGCATGGGGGCTGAAGAGCTGCAGGTTGCCAACCCCTGGTATAGTTTGATTAAAACATTATGTACAAATGCTAACACCAGCATTTCACCTTCTTTCTCTGTGCAGCGAGTTGGTCATTTTGATCCAGTCACAAGGAGTCCCCTGACCCAAGATCAGCTAATTCCGAACCTGGCTATGAAGGAAGTGATAGACGCTTTTATCCAGGAGAACGGCTGGGTGGAGGATTACTGAAGAATCATTTCTCATTTTTCCTTTATTCCCCACTACCCAACTCAAAGCCTGGAAAAAACAAGACTGTAGATAACAGTTCACACCTTGCCTGGATATGAACTTTACACAAACAGGAAAAGCCACAGTCTGGACTACCAAATGGGAGCTGTGTACCTCTGTCTGACCCCCAAATTCATCTTCATTCTCTGAGGCTCGGCCTTCATGGCCTGCTGCTCCCTTTAAAACTCTTTCTCTTACTCTTTCTAGTCTTGCTCTCCTGTCTGTCATGCTGCCTCTTCTGTACTGGGTTTGAGGCTGCATTCTCATCTCTCACCTGAACTCTTTCTCTGAGTGCCACAGTCCTTGAAAAGCATCACATTTGCACTCCAGTGTTTCACGAAGTCCACCAACATTTAAAACAAAAATCTTTATTTGGTGGCAGAACAAAGATATTGGCCTTTTATTTGGTATTTATTCCAGTATTTTTTTTTAGTAATTTTATTCCATTAAATATTAAAGCATTTTTCCACTTTGATGTCCATTTGTTGAAGTGGTAACTGAAATGCCAAAAACCTTTTCTGATAAAGGGTTCTTTGTATGCAAGTTTTACATAATTATTGTAAAGGAAACCTAAATCCCATTTCCACCCATCTACATCAGTACTGTAAGAGTTTGAGAAATGTGCTGGTTAATTTCTTTGCATATCAATCACACCCCCTTAAAGACAATTGAGATGAGCTGAATGTATGCATTATATATTCCTTAGGTTTATTATCAACCTTCAGTAATTCAAGATGTTTTACATCAGGACTGTGTAAGCTTTTCATGTAATAACCTCTTGAACTGGAAACATGACATGGATGGCAAGGACTGCTGCATTGTAGTTTTCACATTGCTGGATGCTGATTCAAAATGTTTAATATTGATAGATGAGATCAGTTGCTTTGATGAAGGGTCTGTGTCTCGTGCTGTTTGTCATGAAGCATGATGTGAATTTCTTATCCTTTGCAAAAACAAGAAGATGACTGTCATTATGTTCTTGACTCTTTGCTGTTAAGTTAAAGCACCTTCTCCCCGCAGTCACTTCTGAAGAACAGAACTCCAGCAGCTTAAAGGACTGAATCATCAGTATGAACTAACTCTCCATCGTGTCCTTTTTCAGGGATTTGAAATTAACAAGAGTCACTGCCCAAACCTCTGTCATAGAATTGCTGGACGTTACAACTATCTTTATCTCATCTGTACCTCAGTCTGAATTTCTGCTTTCTCTTTAAGACACATTTTCTTTTCAGTGCTATTTACAGGTTTTTCAGCTGAATGTGTAAGTGAAGAATTTGGCCTGTTTGTATTGGAGTGTAGACAGTGTACATAAGTTACTGGTGTATTGCAGATTTTTATTTCTTGACAAAATAGGGTTCTTCTTTTTCTTAAGAAATTCTAGCTCTTAAGAAAGTGTATTAAATGTAGATATGTTGATAAAATAAATGAATCAGTTTTCATTTGTTCCCATTAAACCATGAACTTTGAGTTTGTTATGGTGTTTGTGACACTAGATGATCATTAAAGAGATACAAAGAGTGAATGAGATTACTGGTATCACCAAGAAAAATTACAGCTTTCAAAGCAATCTGCTACACTCCGCAATAAATGCTAATTTGGTGAATCAATATTTGCTTTGTTTTCTTGAATCTGTTATACTTGAGAGTATTTTACAATCTGTGGTTTGGTTCTTTGATGGTGCAGGTCCACATGTTTTTTTTATGCCAATGTCACCTATTTTGTGTTGTGAGTTTCTGACATTTGCAGCTGTGACAGCAACTGTTAAAGTTCTATTTCTTAAAGCAGCACTATGCACCTTTCTTGTTCTGGTGGGAACACTGAAAAGACTGCAACTATGGAAACTATAACCCACGTCCTCCCAGCCAATCACAGGGTGCTTTGTTGTTGGTTGTTAAAGTCGTGCACCGTGATTGGCTGTTAAGACTGAGGTCATAGTCACTGTAGTTGTAGTCTTTTCAGAGTTACTACCAAAAACAGCTGGTGGAGGCAATGTGGGCCCACTCAGGGTATTGTGGAAGTGACATTCACCTTGTCAAAGGTTGATGTACCATCGAAATAATTTTGGAAAGATTATTTTAAGGTGAAATTCTTACATAGTGTTGCTTTAAAACTTTTGACACATGTAAGCAGACATGCCAGTTCAACCAGGAGAATCCCGTTTTTATTGTTTTAATAACTACAAATTAATGAGTCCTTTATTGGAAGCTGGTCTTTACTTTTCTGCATTAATTCTGTTTTGGTATTTTCAGTATAAATAACTGGTTTTAATTGTAACTCTGATTGTATACCCTTGCCTTTGTGAGTTATTGGGTAAGAAATGATGTGTGCATGCCTGATCAGTCACAGTGTCACTGCACCCTCACACACCAGGCCTATTGTAAGAGCACCCATGAAAGAGCTGACCTCATGACTGTGCAAGGAGGGGAGAGGACCAAGCACAAGCTGCTGGCAACTGCGAGTTAGTGACAGCAGGATATCAACAAAGCAGCATCAAAATGGTAAGAAAAGCATTTTCTCTTTGTTCTTTTTGCACGATTTGATCTGAGATATGGAACTTTGATTAGAATTCAGTAATTGTAATTGCTTAGGGGTTGTCAGATGATGCCTGATCTTGGTTGTTCTGTTTGCAGAGAGTCAACATGGCGAGGTCTGATGTGATTCTGCTGGGTGTTGTGATGTCTTTGACTTTATCGTCCGCCACACAAGGTATGGATTAAAAAAATCTGGGATTTTATTTGTAAAAGTAACATAGTTTGCTTTTTTTGCATATTCACTGATGATTTAAAATATTTTGCCCATTTAACATCCAAAACATAGCCATACTTTTCCTTTGCTACCTTCACTGAATATTTGTAATACTTTACTACAAGCTTCTGATACTTTTTGAGTAATTTCACCTCATTCATCAGTTGATACATTTGAACCCTCCGCACACTGATATTTTCTTTAAATCCTACCAAATATATCATAGATTAAAATTCAGGAATTGAGATTTCCAGTTGAGACTGTTTCAGGTATTAAACTCTGGTTGACTTTGTAGACAGTTCATTGTTGTCATGTTAAAAAGTATAATAAAGATTTAACTTTCAAATTAAGGAAGCTACATTTTCATAAAAAATGCCCAGTGCCACTTTTATTCAAGAAATTAAAATAAATAATAGTTTTGTGTACAGTCAGGCTTACTAATTAATGGAATAGCAGCATATCTAAAGAGCATAACAGATCCTGTAATATCTGTCAGTCCTTTGCTTACATATATGTAGTTTTAAAATAGGCTGACAGTATAAACTGCAGGGCACTCCGTGAGCACATACCTCCACCAAGGTTCTGTCCCTCCCTCCTTCCGTCTGTCTATCCGTACATTGGGAAATGGGGCCTTGGTGGAGGTATGCGCTCCTGGATCAGCTCCAAAATCTATTGGGTTCATCCACAGCCCAAGGGCCACCTCTGGTAAAAATTTCATCAAAATCTGTCCAGTAGTTTTTGCATAATAATGCTAAAAGACAGACAGAGACAAACAAACCACCCCAGTCACATTATGCCCTTGGTAGAGTAATAATAAAAAAAATGTCCAGTCCATTACACTACCCATAGCTTGTAGCAGCCAAATCAGTGATGGAATGGTTAAAAAGATCTTGTTACAATAGTGTACAGAAATTTAAAATCTCTTTTTTTTTTTTAAACCAAGAAATTAAGCTTTCATTTAGTGGTAGAAAGACTACGGAAAATATTTTGCCGCTGAGCAGACGAGTGAAAAGCAAAGAGCTGGTCTCTTTTTTTTTTAGCCTTCAAAACCAAATCTCATTGGTAGACTCAGAGAGAAAAAAAAAAAAAAAACACCGGACAAACTCTGTTCTGACCAGTTACAGAAGTTGGAAATTGAAAATTTAAGACTGACATGTCATGTTGACATATCCAACCACAGTGTACAAGATTTTTACAAGATTTTTGCACTCTATGCCTTCCAACACACAAAAAAGAGGAAAAAAACTCTCCAGTTTTTACTGCACAAAGGAGTATGACATACCTGCATGACCACCGTAGTTTCTTTGTCTCTTCATGGCATCAGTGCAAAAAGAAAATTACTGGACGGACCTGCAGACATTAACAGTTTTAGTCAAGTTGTTCGCCAAGTTGTTTTGCAGTGGATTTTTTTGAGAAAAGGTGAGATGAACATCCCGATTAAAGGGAAGCTGACTGGTGTTACAGACAATAGAACTCAGTGAGATTTAACAGGCTGAAACAAAGGTCAGAGCAGGGGGTAGATGTCCATAAAAGATCCTTGGTACATTGCAGGCTGACATTTCAAGTGCTCATGTTCTTTGTGACATATTTAGCAGAAATTTGGATTGCATCAATGTAATGTTCTCTTACTGTCTAATTACCTGTAGTTGGGCTAAGCGATAAGGTTCTGGTCTTCCCTTATGAGACGGACTTCAGCTACGTGGCTTTGATCCCACAGAAGGAGATGACTCTGAGGGCCTTTACTCTCTGCATGCGTGTGGCCACTGAGCTGCCAGAGGAGCGTCAGATCATCCTGTTTGCCTACCGCACCCCTGATTACGATGAGCTCAATGTGTGGCGCGAGAAGGACGGCCGCATCTCTTTCTACATGAGTGGCGATGGTGTCTTCTTTCACCTGCCTCCTCTGAACACCTTCCGCACCAGCCTCTGCCTCACCTGGGAGTCTCACACTGGCCTCGCTGCCTTCTGGGTGGACGGGAGACGCAGCACCTACCAGGTCTACAAACCGGGTCACACCATCCGTCCAAAGGGCACTGTCCTCCTGGGGCAGGACCCGGACAAACACCTGGGAGGGCTGGAGGCCACGCAGAGTTTTGTGGGTGAAGTGACCGACCTGAACCTGTGGGACTCTGTGCTTTCTAGAAGCCTAATCCAAGCCTGGCACTACGGAAACAAGGTCCCCAAGGGGAACATCTTTGACTGGGCCACCATGGAATATGAGTTGAATGGGAATGTGATGGTGGTGGATGATGACTGACTCTATGAGAGGTCCAGTGCAGAGAGGGATCAGACTCTAGGGGTCATGGTTGGATTAATATGTGCATCCCTCTGTACTCTGAACTGTTAACTTTCTTTTAAAGGGGTCATTGACTGAAAAATGCTCTTTTTGTAGGTTTTAACCTCCTGAAATGCCTCTATTGGTCATGTAATTATTGGAAAAAATATCAAAACACTTCTCTTAAAAACATATACACCCTTTATTATTTCTTTCTAGAAGGACAGCCCTGGACAGCATCCAGTATGTACAGAATTCAGCTGCCAGGGTTCTTACCCACACAAAGACTTGGCACCACATTGCGCCCACCCTCATCCACTTACATTGGCTTCCAGTTAAATTTCACATTGCCTATAAACTCAGCTTCCTGACCTACAAATCACTCCACAATCTTGCTCCACAATACTTAACGGACATTCTCCACCAGCAAACCACAACTCGGAGCCTGAGATCCTTTGACTCGGGCCTCCTCTCCATCTCCCGCATCAAGAAGCAGACTTTTGGGAGCAGAGCCTTCAGTGTTGCTGCCCCCACCCTTTGGAACACTCTCCCATTGGAAATCCACAATGCAACTTCATTGGACTCTTTCAAGTCTGCACTGAAAAGACATTATTCACTCAGGCCTTTGGCAGTTAATCTTTTGTTTAGTTCTGTTTTGCCTGTAAAGCGACCTTGGCTATCTTGAAAGGCGCTATACAAATTTAAGTTATTATTATCATTATTATTATTAATGTGGATGCCTCTTGGACGCCTCCCACTTGAGGTGTTTCGGGCACGTCCCACTGGGAGGAGACCCCGGGGCAGACCCAGGACTCGCTGGAGAGACTACGTCTCCCAACTGGTCTGGGAACACCTTGGTATCCTCTTTGAGGAGTTGGAGCAGGTGGCTGGGGAGAGGGAAGTCTGGGTTTCTTTGCTTGAACTGCTGCTTCCGCTACCCGGACCTCTGGAAAAGTGGTAGAAGATGGATGATGATTATTATTATTAAGGAGCCGTTTTAACTCATCTGGGTTTGCTATGGAACATTACGAACATAGTAAGCCATCATCATCGTAGCAGTTTGCCGTGGGCGACAATGACTGTTTCATTTAGGTCTGATCAGATTCCTCCACACAGCTCTGTCCTTAGCCTTCCACTGCCAGGAACTCCTGTCTATATCCAACTTCTTCAAGTTTCTTTTTACAGTGTCTTTAAATCTGAGCCTTGGTCTACCCTGATTGCGTTTGCCCTCGCATAACTGTGAGTGGAGTAACTGCCGAGGGAGACGCTGGTGGTCCATCCTCTCAACATGTCCGAGCCGTCTCAGGTTCATCTGTATTAGCATGTCCTCCATTGATGGTAGACCAGCTCGTTTCAACACTTCTGTGATGGTTGTCTTGTCTTTCCACGAGATGTTCATTATGGCTCGAAGGTGTCTCATATAATAATAATGGATTAGATTTATATGGTGCTTTACATGTCAAGTGATATCTCCAAGTGCTTACAGTGAGTCCATTATTCATTCACTCTAGACAGACATTGATAGTGGTAAGCTACTACGGTAGCCACAGCTGCCATGGGGCAGACTGACAGAAATGTGGCTGCCAATCCGCACTGTTATGTATATTACCCTGGTTCACAGATGAGGCGAGGTGATTTGTAGAACACATCTTTATTGTGGACACTGGATGTGGCGGCCACTGACAAGGCCTTGGCCAAGGAACAGGCGAGCAAGAGGCTGTAAGACGGCCGACCCCAGCTTTATATAGGGCGGGGTGGTGACGGCACCAGAGGTGCGCATCACTATCTCACACATCCATCCATCCATGTTCTTCAACTTAATCCTTTTTGGGTCGGGGGGGGGGGGGGGGCTGGAGCCTATCCCAGCATCTTTGGGCAAGAGGCAGGGTACACCCTGTACAGCTCGCCAGTCCATCACAGGGCCAACACAGAGAGACAGACAACCATTCACTCTCTCAGTCATACCTAAGGACAATTTAGAATCCCCAGTTTGATGCCAATTAACCTAACTTGCATGTTTTTGGCATGTGGGAGGAAACCAGAGAAATCCCGGAGTAAACCCACGCAGACACGGGGAGAACATGCAGACTCCACACAGATCACTGTTGGTCGGGGGCTGGGATCAAACCCAGGATCCCCCAGCCAAGAGTGAGTTGCTGTGCTGCCGCAGTGCTAACCACTCCGCCACTGCGCTGCCACCCGCAGCCATCTCACACTTTACATTAAAATAGATGTATTACACCCCCCCCCCCTTTTAAAAAGTCCAAAACCACTCACTCAATTAAGACCTTCCCAAATCTGGGACACAAATCATGCACTAACAAACAAAACTAATGTCTCTAAAAGGCCTAACACATTCACACAACAGAACCTAAAATAGGGAGGACGGGTGGACTGCCTTCCTGCCCACACAGAATGGTGGATTATTCTGCCACCTGCTAAGATAAGACAAAGTCCATTAATAAACTAAAATTTTGCACCATGTTCCTAAACTAAAGAAAACAATAAATAATCCCGTATACGTATGTTCTGCCAGCTGGTCACGAATCATGTCTTCCTCCAGTGTCCCAAAACTACACTCGCTAGCTAGCTGCTTCAAGTCGGTGATGAACTGCTGGACGGGTTCACCTACTTGCCGATGCTGCTGCCAAAAGAGGATCCTCCGGACCATCACATTATCCGGGGTGTGGAAATGGCTAACTAGCAGCTCCGCTACCTCTTCATTAGTGTCCGAAGGACCGAGCGTTCGCAGGACTCGCTGGCCCTCTGTACCCAAACTGTGAACCAGAAGTGCTCGGGCTCTTAGCTTATCGAGCTCTCCGAGTCCCAGCGCGGCAACATAAGTTTCAAAATCTTCAAACCACCTAGACCAGGACATTGACAGCTCCCCAGGAAACTCGAGAAAAGGCTGAATTGGAGCTACGCACGCCTCCATGGTTTAATCCGTTGTCGCCGATGTTATGTATGATATTACCCTGGTTCACAGTTGAGGTGAGGTGATTTGTAGAATACAGCTTTATTGTGGACACTGGATGTGGCGGCCACTGACAAGGCCCCGGCCAAGGAACAGGCGAGCAAGAGGCCCTAAGACAGCCGACCCCGGCCTTATATAGGGTGGGGTCGTGACGCCACCGGAGGTGCACGTCACCATCTCACACTTCACATTAAAATACATAAATCACACGCACCAATGGCCTCTCTGACCACCACCAAACATTTATACACATTCATACCCAGTGTCGTGGACACTGGATGCAAGGTGGGTAAAGTGCCTTGCCCAGGGACACAACGGCAGGATGTCTGGGGAGAGCAGGTTTCGAACCCCCAACCCTCCGGTTATTGGACGACCCGCTCTACCCACCCACTGCTCTATTATTGAGCAGCTGAGCTGTCTGTCTACAAATGTGAGCAGGGAGCCCAAGCAGGAGTTAGCTTACCAAGTGCAGTATTGCTATTTTCTTTAGATTTCAGTCACCCTATTAAACAACTGGTTGACTAATCCACAGTCAATAATATATCTCGCGTCATTCTGGATTATTTTGTTATAGTTTCACTGATGCTACATCGACACGTTAGTGCCACCATGGAGGCTTGATGAAGCTAACAGTTTAGCCACTCATTCATGACCGTTTCTGTCCTTATTGTACGTCTGGGACCGGTCATAGCCTACACAGGGTTACAAAAATAATTTTTTTGTAAGTTGTCTGTGTTTTTTCAACTGATTTAAGACAATTTTGCACCGTTGAATCCGAAAATGACATCCGTTTTTCTCGATCAGGTGCTAAGTAAAAACCTGTACTTACTTAGTACTGCGCATGCACTTACCTTTATATAAAGATAAGTACATGGAAATTGAATGTTATGTCATCATTGTTCAAAATTCAGAGAATTTCAAGACATAAAGAATTTTGTATCACATAAAGCGAAAATACCCGTACATGTAAACAAAAACGTATAAAACAACATGCAGCCATAATTCAAAAAGTTGACCTGATTGAGCAAAACCAATGTGATTTTTGGATTCAGCACATCAAAATTGTTGTAAATCAGCTAAAAAAACTAAATTTGGTGTTGGCCAGTGCTATCAACCACTAAAACCACACACCCCTGTCCACCAGTGATGTATTATTTGATTCATTCTTTAAAGACAAATTTAGCTGGTTCAGGCTCACTATCTGAGCTAGCCAGCTAAGACTAGCAATAGTGGTGTAAGATGGAGGATGGAGTTAAAAAGTCATGCACTGAAATGAGCTGTTCTGAGGAATGTTGCAAAAGATGAATCACAATTACGTTGCAATAATTAAAGAAAAATTGACCAAAATATGTCACACACACATTTCATTAAGACTTGTGGGAACTGTCAACATGTTGAAAAAGTGCAGTCGATGACCCCTTTAATCTGCTCCAAACATCTCTGCATTGCCGCATTAGAAAAGTCTTAGAATCCTTGTGAACCACTTTGCGAAAACCTTGCTGCATGATGACTTTGTTCAGATCTGATTTCTATATTTTATAGCCTACTTCCTGCTCCCAGCGTGTCAAAGCTTCTCCTTTGATTGTTGTTCGAAAATACAGGAGAAAAAAATTACAAAGCACCACAGCTGGTATGCCACATACATCCATGAGGTGGCACTCTCTGCTAGATCACCATACATGCATCTCTATGGCTCTACTTCCAATAAATATTATTTTCAAGGGAAATTTTTGTTGCATAAAGAGACATTTTGACATAAAATATGATAGACACACAGGTGTTAACTGCTCATGTTAGTATTTTGGCACAATGAAAATTAATGGGTTTCCACATTATTTCTTCAGATTGGCTGCTTTAAAATAAGATGGCAAGGTTTAAAACTGTGGTTAACGTCACATTGCACAAACTGTTTTAAAACAATGACAAAATAAATACATAATAAAACAGATTATATATCACTGAGATAAGCAAAATAATCTGCAAACAGAACAAGAAAATTGGACTTGTCAAGATTTTTGAAAACAAGTTATTATTTTGATGCAAGTGAAATGTTTCTACATAAAAACTGAATGTAAGAAGAAATATTTTTTTTCATACAAACAACAACCACACGCAGCCTTGATTTCAGATGTATTTTATCTTACCTAAGTTTTAATTTTTGCAGTGCATGAAGTGAATTTGTTTTTATACACCCAGTTTACATTTGAATGCTTTCAACAGCCTTCAGTAACATGCAATTTATGTTTTAGAGCTACAGTATAAATCAAAAACAGTGAAGAAGCATCCAACAAATATGTTTATATTCATGCATCCAAAAATAGTCACACTTATATGTTTTAAAAATTCTTTTAATGCATTTGTTGAGTTGACGTCTATCAGTTGTTGATACTGCTGATAAAATGTAAATCATCTAAAGAGCACACAGAGGGAGGTATTTCTACATTAACGACTAACTGCACCAAGAGACAAATAACAATCATCTTGTTTGAAATCTGTCGCCATAACGTTGCCTTTGGTTAGCATGCTCACTCATGAATTTTTCATGTTCCCACTGATGTAAGAGTGCTTTTGGGTCTGAAATAAAAATCCTGCCATGTGCATCACTAATAACGTTTGTAATTAAAGGGAATACTTCATCTTTGAACTCTCACAGCTTCCTCCTGACTGTCTACTTTTTACACTTAAAATATTTCTTAACTTGTCCACATAAATTCGAGACAAATTCCTAGTTTGTGTACTACATGAACAATGGCAATAAACCTGATTCTGATTCTGATTCTGATTCTGATTCTAAATTCAAACAGGGAGTTATTTAAATGACCTTTTCTGGGATTAATTGTATATTTCTTTGCCCTGCTGCTGGAGGAAATTAAACTAGGTTGGATTTGTTGGAATCTCTAGAATGAGAAATGGCCACTCATTTTTATGCATCAGTTCATGTTTAAAAAGTCATAAATTAGGAAATATTTCACCATATACTGGGGCAGTCTATCTCTGCCATGCTGAAATTATTTTGAATAATTATTTTAACTTAAAAAATGTTCCTGTTGTATGAGCACACACTGTTGGAAGATGCATTATTTCGACTCTGTTCTTTTTGTTTTATGGTTGTGAATGTGGGAATTGACTGTCCTGTTTGGTAGTAGTCTGCACCTTGTCTTTTGCATTTACGAAGCTGAACTGATCAGATGTGTTTTAACAAGTTTTTCTCAAAAAAAAAAAAAAATCCTACACACATCGCTCAGACTCAGTGAATATATAATATAACAATCTTGTGTATTTCACTGTCATTGAACTAAAACTAGAATAAAACATTTGGCCCACTACTTGGTTGGTAATTCCAAAATATCTCATTTTTTCTGTCTTGGTTGTGTGTGTTTGTCTAAGAAAATAAACATTCACAGTTGAATTACAACAAAATATTCAGTCATCAGAATTAATTGTCATACAAAGAAAAGACCTGCCTTAGTTGTAGGCATTCCTTACTGAGTCACCTTACTGGGACACTTGCTTGTTGAAATAAAGCAATATGGAGAGCCTCGACTAACAAAGGCCCCTCAGAACAAGCTCAAGGTCAGATCTTCTCCATCCAAGTGTAACACAGTAACCCTACATGCCAGCGTGCCGTCTCTACTCAGTCCTGCGCGCTCACCCACCCTCCCCGCCCGCACCACCATCATGACCTCCTTGCAGAGACGACGAAGAAGTTTCCAGCGCACACAGGCCCGTGCAGGCTTCCTTGAGGGTGGGAAAGTGCTGCGTTTCGAGTGTGTGTGCGTGTGTGTGTGTGTTTATTCTGACCAAATCACCCGTCGGCTCTCTTGCAGCAGCAGCTAAATAAGGAGGAAGGCTGGGCCAATGAGTTCTGACTGCGGGTCAGCAGCCAAATGTTCCACCTTCTTGGATGTTGCAATGCATCAATCGCAGTGCCCACTCACTGTGTGGTAACACCTTTGTGGACCATCTGCCCGAGCCTGGCTCCTCACGCCGCACACACACACAAAGAGAGAGAGAGAGACAGTTATTTCCTTCTTTTTCCATCCCCATATCCAAAAGGGGTACTAATATTCATATCTACTTACACACCACGTTTAGTTTTTCTTGCAAGTTTTAAACAAAAATGAGCATTATTTAGGTAATCACATATTGCCTTTCAAAGGCTGAGAAGTCCAGCACTAACATTTTTTTATAGCTTGTAAGTTTTCAAAACAGTTTTTATTTCCTATCAAATCATGTTTTGGTAACTCGCTTCACCTTCTCTGTGCTAAAGTAGGACTTTGAAGTACTTGACATAAGGACAAAATCGGTGGCCTCGTCACCAAATGGATAATTATTCCCTGTGTTGCATGTATTATCCGAATGAGCAAACAGTTGCAGGGCTCCTTGTCCTGCTCGGGGACAGGACTGTCAGTGCGGGCCCATGAGATCTGCATATTGGCCCATGGTGGTGTAAGCTGTCTGAGGCGAGGCGGTGTTTCCGCTGACTGTATGTCCATGCGTGTGCCGAGCTGGTGAAAATGTTTTCCACGTGAGAGGAGATAGACGGCAAGAGGGAGGCCCGTGTGAGCTGGGTGAGGGGAGACAGAAGGAGGACCGTTCTGGCTTCCTTCGAGCAACTCCAAATAGATTTCCAGGCAAAACATATTTGCATACGCAAGACAGTGCTACGAGCTATCTGACTGAGCTGTGTGCATTGAACAGATGGATAATTTTTTTAGAGCTTTCTTGCAGAAATTTCAGCCCATTAAACTGCGATCTTGGGCATTGTTCAGTCTGCTTCTTTTCATGATGGCCACAAAGAATCACTGAGATCAAGTTGCTCTTGTTTAGATTTAGCAGATAGTAGAGGACTGTGGGTGAACCAAAAACAGTTTGGGAGGGTGTTCATTAACAAAAACAAGATGTGTAGATGTGTGCACTAGTGTTGTAGTACTCAAGATCAGTCTTGGTCTTGAGACCACATTTTCAAGGTCTTGGCCTCATTGCAGAGTCTTTTTTATTCGGGCTTGTCTCAGTCTCGGACAAAATGGATTCTTGATTTTAAGTCAAGCCCATTCAAGACAAGAACTTGGTTAATTATCCACATAATTTCCTTTAAAAATTACTCCCCATGTTCTTCTTACAGAGATAGCCGAGAATTTTGATGAATATACAACCCCTTCATCTGGTTTCACATTTCACAATAGACAAGAGACAGCATCTCAAGAGCAGGGAAATAACTGTCAAAAAGTCAAAATTTTTGTAATCATTTCAACTCTGAAGAAAGAAAGGGAAAAAAGCCAGCCAAGTTTAACATCACTGGATCCATACAGTCAAGCATGTACAGAATGAAAGCTATGTTTCTTTTATCAGAGGGGCCACTGCCATGACCAACTGTTCTTTCCCCATTCTATTGAAGGCCGGAAGTATCATTTTTATATGATCTTTGGTATGATCCAGCTGGGGCTTGAACCCATGACCTTCTGGATGTGGGGCAGATGCACTATCACTCGGTCACCACTCCAAAGAAGTGGTAGTGTGGAACATTACCCTGGATTTACAATGACTCCAGATGCAGTGCGTTGCGGATGCAATCTGGTCTCCGCAGCAAATAGTTCCCATTCTGGTCAATTTTCTAATCCCCACCTGGTCCAGAACACTGCAGAATGAATCCAGCTCATCAGATTTGGTTCGCTAATGAAACGCAAAAAGTCTATTTTTGACAGATGCCGGATCCAATCTGCAAGAAAGTGCTGCAGTATCTCGTGGTATTTAATATCCATTTGTTCATTAAAAACAATTTAAGGCTTGTCTGTTATTTTCTGAGATCTACTCCTCCACCACTGTGTCAGAGAAGGTAAAAACTTGACTTAACATACAAACACTTCATAGAATTAAAATTAACAGGCTATTTACGTTTTATTTAGAGCCCCAAAATCCAGGTGGAGAACTAGTACATCACACTTCCTTGTTGTTATCACATGATGGTGATTGGCTCATCTTGGTCACTCTTGGGTCTTTTTTGAGATCTTGTGTTGTTTTGTATTCACCTGCAGATGAATTTAATAATTTTTTTGTTAACATTGGTCCTAATTTGGCATGAGAAATACCCATTACGGCACCTACAGGTGATACAATAAGCAAAAACATTGCTATGAAAGACTCCATCTTCATAAAGAACACAGATGAGAAAGAGGTCATTGAAACTGTTGAATCATTTAAAAGTAAAACATCTACGGATTGTGATGGTATTGACATGCTTTTAGTCAAAACTCTCATTGAATGCTTAGAGAAGCCACTGACGTACAGTATATTTGTAACCTCTCTCTCCAAACAGGCATATTTCCCAATGCAATGAAAATAGCCAAAGTAATTCCAATATACAAGACGGGTGACAGAGGGGAATTTTCAAACTATAGGCCTATTTCACTATTGCCGCAATTTTCTAAGATACTCAAAAAAATATTCTGTGAGAGAATCAACAACTTTATAATGAAGAATAATTTATTGTGTGAGCAACAATATGGGTTCAGACACAAGAGGACAACTGCATTTGCTCTAATGGAATTTATAGAAAAATATCAACTGTTGTAGAAAATAAAGAGTATTCAGTTGGGGTATTCCTGGATCTTAAAAAAGCATTTGATACAGTGGATCATAAATTATTGTTAAAGAAACTACAAAATTATGGTATGGGGGGTAGCACTGTCCTGGTTATGTAGTTACTTAAAGAATAGATATCAGTATGTATGTGTTGGTAGCAAAAACTCACAGTTACCGAAGGTTACTTGCGGAGTCCCACAGGGTTCAGTTTTGGGGCCATTGTTATTCAATATGTATATAAATGATATATACAAAGTTTCGGAAAAAATGGATTTAATATTGTCTGCAGATGACACAAATTTATTATGCAGTGGAAGCAATTTGGAACAACTTTTGGATATACTCGGAAAGGAATTAGGAAAGCTCAAACTGTGGTTTGATTCAAACAAATTAACGCTCAATTTAAGACAAAATTTGTAATTTTTAACAACCATCACAACAACACTGTATCTAAACTCAGTGTAAATGGTGTAGAGATTGAAAGGATATCCGAAACTAAATTCCTTGGAGTAATAATTGACAATAAACTGTGTTGGAAGTCACATATTAATTATATTAAAGGTAAAATATCCAAATCAATTGCAATACTACACAGAGTGAAATATTTGCTGAATCATGTCATGACTCGCCGCTCATCAGCGGCGCCAGCTGCGCGCACACCTGCGCCTCGTCAGCGGCGAGGTATTTAACTCACTCTGCCCTGGGCTTCGGCCTGAAGCCGTCTGTTCTCTTCAACATCTCTTGCTGCAAGGAACCCCCTTCTCCATGCAAGGAAGTCTGAGTAAGCTTCACTCACCTCTTTATCTCCCAGCCTTCTCCCCTATGCACAGGTGGATTCCCCGGCGGCAGACCCCATCTCCTCGCCGGTGCCTCTTCGCTGCTGCTACAGGCGCTCCAGGTTGCTGTCTCCCGGGCAACGCCCTTGTTAACGCCAGACACCAGCCCAAACCAAGTAAGCCAGCAAACTGTCTTAGTCTTCTGTATTGGTGTGGTGCCCGTTACCCTTCTCCCTCTGCTTCCTCCCTTAGGGTTGTCCGGCTGAACGGTTTCCTGCCCCCGTGCCTGACGCAGACGCCCACCACCAATACATCCTTATCACAGACACGCAGCCACACACTCTTGTTGTTCAATAAAGCTATTAAATCTACCCTGAGCCTGCGTGTGTGTCTCCTGAGCCGTGCGTTATGTCAGTACGGCTTCAGCAGAGCGGCTCGGCAGACAGCGGGCTCGCACGCCGTCTTTCCACCCTCGAGGCTCGGGTGGATCTAATAGCCCACCAACAACAAGTGATCCTTAATCAATTAACAACAATTACTAACCGATTAGACCGCCTGGATCCCCAACAACCATTCCCCCCGGTTCGTCTGGGTGGCGCAGCTTCCGTTGCTCCGGCGGCCATCCAGCCTGCTCCGGGTGCACCGGCACGACTCACACCCATCCCCACCCCCGCCCGCTTTAGCGGCAAGCTCGGTGGAGCGCGGGGGTTTATCATGCAGTGTGAGTCCGTGTTCCACCGCGTCCCCGGAGACTTCCCCTCAGACCACAGCCGGATTGGCTATATAGGTAACCTCTTGGAGGGTCAGGTGCTTACCTGGGCTTACGCCATAATGGCGGGGCCCAGCTACGCCACCCTCACCTATGGCCAGTTCGTGCGACAATTTTTGGAAGTGTTCGATCACTCGCGTACGGAGAGTGTCCAGGTCGATCGCCTTCTCAGCCTCCAGCAGGGGAGCCGATCGGCGGCCGATTACGCGATCGACTTCCGGGTTACCGCGGAGGAAGTCGGCTGGGAAGAGCGTGCACTCTGCGGCATCTTCCTTCGCAGTCTTAACTCTGGTCTGAGGGATGAGCTGGCCAGCCGGGATATCCCGGAGACGCTAGCGGAGCTGACTTCCCTTGCTATTAGCTCGGATAACAGGCTGCGCGAACGCGCCTCGGAGCGGAAGTTCCCTTCTCGCTCGCGGGGTGCCTCGGCGCGCCTGCCCCAAGCTCGCCCCCTGGCGTTACCGCCGCCGGAGCCCTCCTAGGAGTCGGAGCCGATGGTGACGGGCTGGACAAAGCTCCCCCTAGCGGAGAAACAACGTCACCGTGAGTTGGGCCTCTGCATGTATTGCGAGGGCAGCCAGCACACGGTGGAGCATTGTCCGGAGAAACCAAACGGGGAGGTCCGCGAATCACTGTAGGGGGCCTCACGGACGCTAATCGGTTAACTCCCCTTACACATTTGACGCTGCCCATCCGCTTCTGCCACAACCCCACAGGGCATCTCACTCACGCACTGGTGGATTCAGGCGCGGAGGGTAGCTTCATATCACAAAGCCTGGCAACCCGATTGGGCAGCCGTTGCCACCCTCTCGATTCTCCTCTCGCCCTAGTCAATCTCTCCCGTGTCTCCCTGGGAAAAGTGACTCACCGGACGTCCCCCGTCCCGGTTATCATCTCGGGGAACCACCGGGAGGACATCACCTTCTACGTCCTGCCCTCCTCTACTACACCTGTCATCCTTGGATAGCCATGGCTCTGCCTCCACAACCCCATCCTGGACTGGAAGACCGGTAGGGTGTCTGCCTGGAGCTCCTTTTGCATGGGCACCTGTCTCCAATCCACTGCCTGCGCCCTATCCTCTCCTCCCACTGCTAAGGACGCCGCGCCTCCGGATCTCACCATGGTGCCCTCGGAGTTCCACGACCTGGGCGCGGTCTTCAGCAAGTCCAAGGCGATGTCTCTCCCTCCACACCGGCCCTACGACTGTGCCATTAACATCCGCCAGGGGGCACCTCTACCCTCGGGACGCCTCTACAGTCTGTCAGCGCCAGAGAAGGAGGCGATGAACACGTATTTGAAGGAGTCACTCAGTGCTGGGATTATCCGCCCATCATCATGACCATTAGGCGCAGGGTTCTTCTTCGTGGGCAAGAAGGATGGCTCCCTTCGTCCTTGTATTGATTACCGTGCCCTCAATGACATCACGGAGAAGGACCGCTACACTCTGCCCCTGATGGACACCGCCTTCCACTCCCTCCAGGGGGCGACCTGGTTTACCAAGCTGGATCTCCGCAGCGCGTACCACCTCGTCTGGATCCGGGAGGGAGATGAATGCCTAGGTATTCAAAGTGGCCGTTCGGGCTGACCAATGCTCCAGCCGTCTTTCAGCGCCTCATAAATGATGTCCTCCGGGATTTCATCGGCCTGTTCGTGTTCGTCTACCTGGACGATATCCTCATCTTCTCCAGATCCAGGGACGAGCACCGGGTCCACGTGAGGCGGGTCCTTCAGAGGCTACTGGAGAACCGACTATATGTGAAAGCGGAGAAATGTGAGTTCTATGCCAAGACAACTTCCTTCCTGGGGTTCGTCATCTCCCATGACCAGGTGCTCCCGGACCCAGCGAAGGTCAAAGCGGTGGTAGATTGGCCTACACCAACCTCGAGGAAACAGGTGCAACAGTTCATCGGGTTTGCCAATTTCTACCGCCGCTTCGTCCCTAATTTTGGAGCCATCGTCGGCCCTCTGACCCGCCTCACCACCCCTAAGGTTCCGTTCCGGTGGACTGAAGAGGCCGCAGCGGCCTTCCAGGCGCTGAAGGCGGAGTTTTCCTCCTCCCGGGTCCTCAGCCAGGTCGATCCCGCGCTGCAGTGCATTGTGGAGGTGGACGCTTCGGATACGGGGGTGGGGGCGGTGCTGTCCCAGCGGTCACCAGCCAACGGAGCCAAGCGGCCCTGCGCCTTCTTCTCTCGGCGCTTGTCCCCGGCGGAACGTAATTACGATGTGGGGGACAGAGAACTATTGGCCATCAAACTTGCGCTTCAGGAGTGGCGCCGCTGGCTGGAGGGGGCCGCCTTGCCGTTTGTGGTACTCACCGACCATAAGAACTTGGAGTATTTAAGAACTGCCAAGCGTCTGAACGCCCGCCAGGCGCGTTGGTCCCTGTTCTTCGCAAGGTTTAGGTTCAACATCACCTACAGGCCCGGCTCCAAGAACGGTCTGCCTGACGCCCTCTCCAGGCAATTCGCCCCTGAGGCGTCAGAAGATGCGGTCCACACCATCCTGCCCAGGTCGTGCGTCGTGGGGGCCATCTCCTGGGACATTGAGAGCAAGATCCGGAGGGCACAGGAGTCGGAACCGGACCCTGGCGGCGGACCGGAGGGGAGGCTCTTCGTGCCATCTGCTGTCCGGGGGGAGGTTATCCACTGGCTCCATACCTCGAAGCTCACCTGTCACCCTGGGTCCTCCCGGATGATCGACCTCCTCCAACGGTCCTTTTGGTGGCCGGGACTGCGGAAGGATGCCGCCCGCTACGCCCGGGCCTGCCCCGTCTGCGCCACCAGCAAATCGGGTAACGCTCCCCCCGTGGGCCTGCTCCAGCCCCTGCCCATCCCTGGTAGGCCCTGGTCGCACGTCGCCCTAGACTTCATCACCAGTCTCCCTGTTTCCAACAACTTCGACACGGTCCTGACCATCGTTGACCGTTTCTCCAAGGCCGCCCACTTTGTGCCTCTACGGGGGCTCCCCTCTGCCTTGGAGACGGCGGATCTCCTCATCCAGCATGTGGTCAGACTGCAGGGGATACCGGTTGACGTGGTCTCCGATCGGGGTCCCCAGTTCGCTTCGGACGTCTGGAGGTCTTTCTGCAACGCCCTGGGAGCCAAAGTAAGCCTCTCCTCCGGCCATCACCCCCAATCCAACGGGCAGTGTGAGCGGACCAATCAGGAGCTGGAGGCTGCGCTCCGCTGCATCACTGCATCTAAGCCCGCGTCCTGGAGCACACATCTCGCCTGGGTGGAGTACACTCACAACACCTCCCGCTCTTCTGCCACCGGGATGTCCCCCTTCAAGGCATCCCTGGGCTATGATCCACCTCTATTCCCCGCGCAGGAGGGCGAGTTGGCTGTCCCCTCAGTCCAGGCGCACCTCAGGCGGTGCCGCTCCCTTTGGACCACGGCGCACAATGTGCTTTTACGCACGGCGGAGCGCAACAAGTCCACGGCGGACCGGCACAGGAGACCTGCCCCTGCCTACCAGGTGGGCCAACAAGTCTGGGTGTCCACCCAGGATGTTAATTTAAAGGGTGAGAGGAGGAAGCTGGCACAACGATTCATCGGCCCATTTCCCATTACCCGAATCATCAACCCGGTGGCTGTGCGTGTGGCTATTCCCCCCTCCCTCCGCATCCATCCCACCTTCCACGTCTCCAAGGTTAAACCGGTGGTCTCTGACCCCCTCTGCCCTCCCCCTGCAGCGCAGCCCGCGCCCCGGATGATAGGTGGCCATCCGGCCTGGACAGTCTCCGCCATCCTGAACTCCCGGCGCAGGGGTCGCGGGTTGCAGTATTTGGTGGACTGGGAGGGCTATGGACTTGAATGGAGACAATGGGTGCGCTCCTCGTTTGTGTTGGACCCGTCCCTCATCGCTGAGTTCCACCGAGCGCACCCGGAGAAACCATCGCCAGGAGGCGCTGCTAGAGGGGGGAGTACTGTCATGACTCGCCGCTCATCAGCGGCGCCAGCTGCGCGCACACCTGCGCGCACACCTGCGCCTCATCAGAGGCGAGGTATTTAACTCACTCTGCCCTGGGCTTCGGCCTGAAGCCATCTGTTCTCTTCGACATCTCTTGCTGCAAGGAACCCCCTTCTCCATGCAAGGAAGTCTGAGTAAGCTTCACTCACTTCTTTATCTCCCAGCCTTCTCCCCTATGCACAGGTGGATTCCCCGGCGGCGGACCCCGTCTCCTCGCCGCTGCCTCTTCGCTGCTGCTACAGGCGCTCCAGGTTGCTGTCTCCCGGGCAACGCCCTTGTTAACGCCAGACACCAGCCCAAACCAAGTAAGCCAGCAAACTGTCTTAGTCTTCTGTATTGGTGTGGTGCCCGTTACCCTTCTCCCTCTGCTTCCTCCCTTAGGGTTGTCCGGCTGAACAGTTTCCTGCCCCCGTGCCTGACGCAGACGCCCACCACCAATACATCCTTATCACACAGACACGCAGCCACACACTCTTGTTGTTCAGTAAAGCTATTAAATCTACCCTGAGCCTGCGTGTGTGTCTCCTGAGCCATGCGTTATGTCAAATCAACCCACACTATATACTTTGTATCATTCATTAATACTCCCACACATGACATATTGTACTGAAGTATGGCGAAATACATATAAAACAAACATATATCCAGTCTTTATGCTTCAGAAGAGCGCTATTAGAATAATAAACAAAGCTGCTTACAGGGAACCAACAAACCCACTTTTTCTTAAATTAAAAGCGCTCAAGTTGAAAGATCTGGTTGATTTTAAAACTCCAGTAATAATGTTTAAAGCGAAGAATCTATCACTGCCCGCAAATATCCAAAAGTTGTTCCAAATAAGGGAGAAACAATATCATTTCAGAGGAACATGTACATTTCAAAAACCTTCAGTGAGAACTACCACCAAGCAACACTGTGTCTCAGTGCAAGGAGTCAGACTGTGAAACGCTTTTGGACCTGAATTAAAATCATGTACAATGCTTGGACAATTTAAACAAAAACTAAAGGAAGAAATACTCCAAACATCTATACAAAACGATATGTAAAATCACATAAGGATTATCATATCCAGTCTGTGTTGTTGCTTAGTTTTTTGTCACGTTTTGTCTTGGCTTTGTTCTGATTTGTAATCCCTTTTATTTTATTTTCCTTTTGAATTCTTAGATGGAACATGGGTGGGCAATATAAGCTGCGGCTTCAGCCATCACCCATTTCGGATAACTTCTGTTGAATTGTATAATCAGAGGAGTTATTGTTTAATTTGACCTTGTTGGATTTTTTTCCCTTGTTATATATATTCTGTTCCTTTAATCTTTTTTAATTTAGTCTATCCGAAATAAAGATTCATTCATTCATTCATAATTCTCATGCAATCTCGTATTTTAAACTCTGTTCTTACCCATGCCGCAGCAAAACACAAATGGTGTTGACAGGGATGAACGCAAAGGGCCATCTGAACTGCATCTGCAACGGACTGCATCCGAAGTCAGTGTAAATCCTGGGTTAATCATTGCACAGTTAAAGGTGAATCCGACAGTGTGCTCCAGTCTCTTCTGTCCAGCACCATCTGGCAACACCAGATGGCAGTAATGAACCTTCATCCACTAGGCCACAGGTGTCAAACTCATTCCATGGAGGGCCAAGACCCTGCAGGTTTTACTTCCACCCAGTGTCTTCAACAGGTGATTTCTCTGAATTTCTTCCTACTGATTGCTGATCATTGAAAACACCTGCTGAAGAGACTGGGTGGAAGTAAAACCTGCAGGGTCTTGGCCCTCCATGGAATGAGTTTGACACCCCTGCACTAGGCCAAGGGTGTCCAATCATGTGCCACGGAGGGCCAAGACCCTACAGGTTTTCTCTTCTACCCAGTCTCTTCAGCAGGTGTTTTCACTTATCAGCAGTCAGTGGGAAGAAATTCAGTGGAATCTGCTGTTGAAGACATTGGTTGAAGGTAAAGCCTACAGGGTCTTGGCCCTCCATGGCACATGATTGGACACCCCATGCACTAGGCCAAAGCAAATTTGATAAAGTATTTTTTTTACCAATGACCCATGATTATTTCTAAAAGTTTGTCTACTCCAAGTGAACCAGTAATTCTATGTTATCATTACATGGTTTGCCCTACTTTAGAAACTAACATAATTAAGTTACAACACAGGATTTTTGACTCTGAGCTGAAAACTGGCTCTGTATTCGCCCTACTGGTGTAACATGGTATTTATCACTTTATCAGCTCAGCAAACATAAATTAATTCATAGCTCTGCAATATCCTAAATTATCATATTTTGCATGACAACAAAAGAGATGTTTCTTCAACTCTAATTATATTTTTAGGTATTTCTGGAATATCTGAAAGTAGAAACTATTGCATATTCTACGTTTAAGGTGAGAACTTGTTACAGCTATACTTTGGTGTCTTACATTATTTTAAGTATGCTATGGTGACTAGTTTTAAGGATATGCAGCTGTACAAAAGCAGAAAATGATCAGTTTGAATAAGAAAATTACTCAGAGTCAACATTGTGCTTTAAGCAAGCCAGACAAATTGACCAATGGAATAATTTCTGATATTGAACAGGTATATATGCACTCCACACAACGTGTTGCTGCTTGTTGTGCACAAGAATACAATGAAAAAGTTTGTCTTGAGTAGTGTTGGGTGTAACATGTTACTGTAACGCCACTACTTTTGCAGTAATGTGCTGTGTAACAACATTACTGTTTAAAAATTCAGTAATGCGTTACAGTTGCTGAAATTTGATCAGCTGCGTTACTCGCATTACTCGTTTTATTAATATGGATAGATATTTTTAGTGCAAATAAATATAAACTGACCCCACATAGCTGACGCAGCCGTCAGTCAAGAGCCTGTTCACTGCTGCAGCCAGCAGCCACAAATGGAGCTTGCTCCTGCAGGGAAAAGATAAGATAAGATAAGATAAGCCTTTATTAGTCCCACAACGGGGAAATTCCAGGATTGCAACAGCACAGGGATAGCAACACTCAGAGCAACAATCAGAAGGCAAGAAAAAACAAGCAAGCAAGAGCAGCTAATATACATATGTACATATTACTATAAAATATACTGTATATATACACACACACACACACAGACACACAGTGCAGAGCATTGTAGCTGGATGGAATAAATATATGAATATATGAACACACAGTGCAGAGCATTGTAGCTAGATGGAATAAATATGTAAATATACTGTATAAACACCCACAGTATGGAGCATTGCAGCTAGGTGGAATAAATATGCAAGTATATAAACACACACAGTGCGGAGCAATGTAGCTAGATGGAATAATATGTAGATATATAAAAACACAGTGCGGAGCATTGTAGCTAGATGGAATAAATATATAGATATATAAATATAAACACACCCAGTGCAGAGCATTGTAGCTAGATGGAATAAATATGTAAATATATAAACACACACAGTGCAGAGCATTGTTGCTAGGTGGGATGAAACAGCATAACCGTCTATTTAGTTATCCTACATGGTATGATTATGTGCCCATACATATTCTCACCCTCCATAGCGACCGGTATGTTCCTAGTTGTATGCCGGAGAGGACCATTGTGTAAGTCTATTGCATCTTTTGCATTAAAAAAAAAACAAAAAAACAAAAAACTATTAGTTTGTTACGTCTTTTTGCTATCTCTGCGAGCAGCCCTGCTTAGGTTGTACAGTCTGACAGCCGTTGGTAGGAAGGACCTACGAAACCTCTCGGTTGTGCACCTGGGATGATGTAGTCTGCTGCTAAATGAGCTCCTCAGTGCATCCAGTATGTCCTGCATAGGGTGGAACTCGGACTCCAGCAGAGATGACAGTTTAGCCACCGTCCTTCTCTCTCCTATCTCCTCCATCGGATCAAGGCGTTGCCCCAGGACAGAGCTAGCTTTCTTAATCAGTTTGTTCAGTCTCTTCCTATCGGCTGCAGTAATGCCACTGCCCCAGCAGACCACTCCAAAAGTGATGGCTGATGCCACCACCGTGTCATAGAATGACTTCAGCAGCGCCCCTTGTACACCAAAAGACCTGAGTCTCCTCAGCAGGAACAGCCTGCGCTGTCCCTTCTTGTAGAGTGCGTCAGTATTGTGTGACCAGTCTAGTTTATTGTTCAGATGAATACCCAGGTACTTGTAGGATGTCACCATCTCGATGTCTGTTCCCTGTATATTTACTGGTGCTGTGAGGGGCTGCCCATGCCTGCGGCAGTCCACCACCAGCTCCTTAGTTTTCCTCGCGTTGATCTGGAGGCAGTTCCGATGGCACCAGTCCACAAAGTCCTGGATAAGCCCTCTGTACTCAGCTTCATCTCCGCTGGAGATGAGACCAACGATCGCAGAGTCATCAGAGAACTTCTGTAGATGGCAATGTGTTGTGTTGTGTGAGAAGTCCGCAGTATAAAGAGTGAACAAGAAGGGAGCCAGCACCGTTCCCTGGGGGGCCCCCGTGCTACTGATGATCGTGTCGGAAACACAGTCCCGGGTTCTCACAAACTGAGGCCGGTTCGTGAGGTAGTCCAGGATCCATGATGACAGGTGCTGGTCCACCCCTGCGCGCAGCAGCTTGTCCTTCAGGATCATCGGTTGGATGGTGTTGAAAGCACTGGAGAAGTCAAAGAACATGATCCTCACCATATTCCCGGGCTTCTCCAAGTGGGACAGAGAACGGTGAAGGAGGAAGATCACCGCATCCTCCACCCCAATGCCATGCTGGTAGGCGAACTGGAGTGGATCCATCGCTGGTTCCACCAGGGGGCGGAGATGAGCAAGGAGCAGTCTCTCCAGGGTCTTCATCAAGTGGGACGTCAAGGCCACCGGTCTGAAGCTGTTCAGGTCTTTGGGGTGGGAAGTTTTTGGTACAGGTACCACACAAGATGTTTTCCACAGCTGTGGTACCCTCCCCAGTTTCAGGCTCATGTTGAAGATATACGTCACAATCCCACACAGCTGGTCTGCACAGGACTTGAGGAGCTTTGCGCTGATGCCGTCCGGTCCCGACGCCTTCCTCGCCTTGATCTTCCTCAGCTCCGTCCTCACCTGGGTCTTGGTCAGGGTCAGGATGGGGGGCTGTGTGTTGGTAGGTGGGGGGGGGTGTCGGTGGAGTGGGGAGTGGGTAGCAGGACTTGATTTCTTAGAGGCAGCAGTGGTTGTTGTGCAGACAGGGGGGAGGGCGGTTGGTCAAATCTATTGAAAAACAGATTCAGGTTGTTCGCCCACTCCCTGCCCCCCGTGGCCTGGGGGGAGGTATTCTGGAGCCCCGAGATGGTTTTGAGGTTTCTCCAGACCCCGCTGATGTCGCTCTGTTGCAGCTTGTCCTCCATCTTCTTCCTGAAGCTGTCCTTGCCTTCTCTGATCTTTCTCCTCAGCTCCCTCTGTACGGACTTCAGCATCTCCCTGTTCCCCGACCTGAAGATCCTCTTCTTCTCTCTCAGAAGTGTTTTTATCTCAGGGTTGATCCAGGGTTTGTTGTTTGAGTGACGCCGTATGGTCTTGGTGGGAACGGATTTGTCCACACAGAAGCTGAGGTAGCCCATGAAGGTGTGAATGAGGCCATCGATGTCCTCACCATGTGGATCGCAGAGCTGCTTCCAGGCAGTGGCTTCAAAACAGTCCTTTAGAGTGTCCATTGTCTCCTCAGACCATAACTCCACAGTGTGCATGGCCGGAGGTTGTCTGTGCACTAGGGGTTTGTACACCGGTCGGAGATGAACCAAGTTGTGATCCGATCTCCCAAGTGGGGGGAGTTGTGATGAGGTGTACGCCTCCTTAGTGTTTGCGTAGAACAAATCCAGTGTTTTATTGTCTCTAGTGTGGCATGTGACATACTGGGTGAAAGTGGGCAGAATGGGAGACAGTGAAACGTGGTTGAAATCGCCTGAGATGAGGAGAAGAGCATCTGGGTGTTCTGTCTGCAGCCTGCTGGTTACTGAATGGATGACGTCACGCGCTGTCCCAGCGTTCGCCGTCGGATTTGCATAAACAACAATGCAGATCACGTGTGAGTGTTCTCTCGGGAGATATGTAGGCCTCATGCTAACAGCTAGCAACTCAATGTCTTTGCTGCAGTGTCGTTGTTTAACAGTGATATGTCCCGGTCTGCACCAGTTGTTGTTAACATACATGATCACTCCACCGCCCCTAGTTTTGCCACTCTCTGGTGTTCGGTCAGCTCGTATCGTGTGAAAACCCTCCAGCTCAATGTTAGCATCTGCTGCTAGTTCAGTTATCCACGTCTCAGTAAACAAAAGGAGAGAGCACTCCCGGTAAGTGCTATCATAACGGGAGATAGCCGCTAGCTCATCTAACTTTCCCAGTATCGACCGTACATTTCCCATGACAACAGATGGAAGGGAGGGTCTGTACCTTATATGAAGCTAAAATGAAGCTACTTTGTTTTTGTGGAAATGGACAGATTATTTTTCCTTTGCCATGGTTAAGGACAAAAGCATATTGGTGGGCTGTGTGAGATCGACTACAATCTTCAGAAGCACCTGAGAACAGCAACAAGATCCAACAAAGCTAATGCTATGCTAACAACACCGCTAACAACACTTCTTCTTCTTTTTCTTTTAGATTTGATTGACGGTTGGCAGCCAGCTTACAGGTGCATTACCGCCACCTACTCTCTCTTCAGTTTCATTGTTGTCCTTCAGACATCTTTAAGTTAATCACTCTATATATCTGCAGCTGGAGCTGGATTCTATCACTCTACTGTATATCTGCGGCTGGATTTCAAACATAGGTCTGCATCTGGACAGTTTGTGACCCAGCAAGAATTAAATAACTGATTGCCAGATACGTCATTGCAGAATGAAGATCTGATAACAGTCATTTCCCATCAGACAGCTGAGACTGTTATCCACTGAAGTTAAAAGACATTTAATTGCTACCTGGAGAAAGATTCTTCAAAAATGGATTTGATCTCCAAAAGGAATTTAAGAGATTGGGTCATGTCTCTGTCACAGCAGACATTTGGACTGTGGATAATGGACATTTTCTTTGGATCACTGCTCACTGGATTAAATCCATAATATTAAAGGTAAGAAACATTGACAGCTTTATGCAGTGTTGCCAACTCACTTTCTTGGAGTGATTCTCGCTCTTTTTTCCTCGCTCTCACTCCACAAACCCTATTTCTCACTCCAAAAAGAGTCAATTACTGGCAATTTTGTGTTGATTTTCTTCAGATTTTCCCACAATAAGAGCTCTCAAGGCAGGATAAAGCAGACTGAACATGTTCTAAAAGCTCTGTCTAAATTAGTCTGTTTTCAGCCTGACATTAATAAACCCGTAATGTAATCCATTAATTAAATTATCTTGCAATGTGTGCAAGATGATTTAAGTATGCATTTAAAAGTAACGTGAAAGTTACTTTTCCAAGTAACTAGTTCCCATCACTAGTGGTCTCAAGCAAGGATGCGTCCTTGCTCCAACCTGCTTTTCGTTGTATATGGCTGCAATGCTAAATGAAATATCACCAACAACCCCTGGTATCAATCTGCGATACCGCTTGGATGGGGGGCTTTTTAATCTTGCTCGCTTTCGCGCGAAATCCAAAACCTCGTCACCAGTGTTCATGAATTGCAGTTTGCAGACGATAATGCCACACCAGCTCAGACTGTTGATGACCTCCAGAGGATAGCTACCATTTACAATGACTCTTATGAACATTTTGGAATGGAAGTTAACATTGACAAAACCAAAATCCTCAACCAACCAGCACTTGGTCAAACTTCCTCAAGGACCAACCTTAAGATTAACGGAAATCCTGTTGATGAAGTGGAGCATTTCTCTTACCTTGGTAGCATCCTCTCAAAAATACCAACTTGTGCAAGGGACATCGAAAGCCACATAAAAGCTACACACTCCGCATATGGACGCCTTTGTCATCGAGTCTTCAATAATCATGCGATAACCATCCGCACCAAAATCATGGTCTTTCGGGCCGTTGTTCTTTCCACCCTGCTTTACGCCTGTGAAGCCTGGACCTTGTATCGTCGCGATATCAAGCGCCTTGAGAACTTCCAACAGAGGAATCTCAGACAAATACTTGGCATTCACTGGGAGGATCGACTTTAAAACAATGAGATTCTCAAGCGTGCTCTGTTGCCTAGTGTGGAAGCAACCATCTTGCAGCACCGCCTTCGATGGACAGGACATGTCGTACGGATGGACCCCACCAGACTACCATGAATCATGCTCCAGGGGGAGCTTGAGACAGGAAAAAGACCACATGGTAGGCCAAAACTGCGCTACAAGGACCAGCTAAAATGTTCCCTGAAGCAAGTCAACATAGACAAAAGATCTTGGGAACAACTTGCCACCAACAGAGCAGCCTGGAGAAGAAGAACTTGGGAAGGCACAGACTCATTTGAGAGGCTCAGAAAACAACAGGATGATGATAAACACAAACGAAGACAAGAAAAACAAAACCAACCACGTCCCCCACCCACAATGTGACTTCTGCCCACAACAGTTCTATCATAGGCTGGGCCTTCAGAGCCACATCCGCCATCGACATCGATCACAGATGGCAACGTCCTGAAAACTAAAACGAAACCAATGCTCGGACACGAGCTGCAGCCGCCGCCACCGAGTTACTTTAATCATGCAGTAATTGATAAGTAACTTAGTTACTTTTGAAAAGAAGTAACCAGTAACTGTAACTAGTTACTATTTTTTAGTAACCTGCCCAACGCTGGTTTTGAGTATGTAATACTTTTTGTCTGAGTCTAATAAGAGTGTGAAGATATAACCAGTGTAGCAAGTTACTAAAAATTAGTAACTAATTGCAGTTACTAGTTACTTCTTTTCAAAAGTAATTGAGTTATTTTACCAATTACTGCATGATTAAAGCAACTACTTACTTGGAAAAGTAACTTTCATGTTACTTTTAAATGCATACTTAAATCATCTTGCACACATAGCAAGATAATTTTTTTTTTTTTTTTTTTTTTGTTACTTATTTGTACCCGTAGGTAGACTTGGTTTGCAGTCTGGTGACAAGCCACCGGCTGCTGGTCGCTGCGTGCGCGAGTGCCCTAAACCTACATGTTTTTGGTGTGCGGGAGGAAACCGGAGAAATCCCGGAGTAAACCCGCGCAACACGGGGAGAACATGCAAACTCCACACAGCTCACTGTTGGTCGGGGGCTGGAATCGAACCCACGATCTCATGATCCCCGCGATCCCTCGGCCGAGGGTAAAACTGTGCTGCCACAGTGCTAAACCACTGCGCCACCATGCAGCAGATAATTTAATAATTAATTTAGATAAGATAATAGTTAAGATAAGATAAGATAATAATTAATAAGATAATTTAATTAATGGATTACATTACGGGCTGGGCAGCGCGGTGGCAGAGTGGTTAGCACTGCGGCAGCACAGCAACTCACCCTTGGCCGGGGGATCTTGGGTTTGATCTCAGCCCCCGACCAACAGTGATCTGTGTGGAGTTTGCATGTTCTCCCCGTGTCTGCGTGGGTTTACTCCGGGATTTCTCCGGTTTCCTCCCACATGCCAAAAACATGCAAGTTAGGTTAATTGGCATCAAACTGGGGATTCTAAATTGTCCTTAGGTATGACTGTGAGAGTGAATGGTTGTCTGTCTCTCTGTGTTGGCCCTGTGATGGACTGGCGATCTGTCCAGGGTGTACCCTGCCTCTCGCCCAAAGACGCTGGGATAGGCTCCAGGCCCCCCGCGACCCAAAAAGGATTAAGCGGAAGAAGATGAATGAATGAATGAACATTACGGGCTTCGAAAGCCAGGGATCAGAACGCGAAGGTCTCTGCCTTCGCCTGCCACCTGATCTGCATAGCACTGGACCCCCATGGTCCCTCCTGCAGGTGGTGAGCCCACTGGAGGGCGGACCCTTGTAACTCCTTTGGGCTGAGTCCGGCCGGGTCCCATGGGCAGAAACCCGGCCACCAGGTGCTAGCCATTGAGCCCGTTCCCTAGGCCTGGCTCCAGGGCGGGGCCCCGGTAACCCCATACCGTGCAGAGTACACTGAATCCTTGATTTTTTTTATTTATCATGGAAGTCTGTTGGATCACTCTTAGTCTGTTGTGGTGAAGAGGGAGCTGAGCTCTAAAGCATCGCTGTCGATTTACCGGTCAATCTACATTCCTACCCTCACCTATGGTCATGAGTTTTGGGTAATGACCGAAAGAATGAGATCGCGGATACAAGCGGCTGAAATAAGCTTTCTCTGTAGGATTGCAAGACTCACTCTCAGAGATAGAGTGAAGAGTTCAGTCATCCGGGAGAGGCTCAGAGTAGAACTGCTGCTCCTCCATATTGAAAGGAGCTAGTTGAGGTGGTTTGGGCATCTGATCAGGATGCCTCCCACTTGAGGTGTTTCAGGCACGTCCCACTGGGAGGAGACCACAGGGCAGACCCAGGATATGCTGGAGAGACTACATCTCCCAGCTGGCCTGGGAACATCTTGGTATCCTCTCTGAAGAGCTGGAGCAGGTGGCTGGGGAGAGAGAAGTCTGGGCTTCTTGAGCTGCTGCTTCCGTGACTCGGACCTCTGGAAAGGCGGTAGAAAATGGATGGATGGATGGATGGATGGATGGACATTACGGGCTTATTAATGTCAGCCCGAAAACAGACCGTTTCAGACAGAGCTTTTAGAACATGTTCAGTCTGCTTTATCCTGCCTTGAGAGGTCTTATTGTGGGAAAAATCTGAAGAAAATTTAGATTAGATTAGATTAGATTCAACTTTATTGTCATTACACATGTATGAATACAAGGTAACGAAACACAGTTTAGCATCCAATCAGAAGTGCAAAGGACAGCAGTGCAGTATATACGGTAATTAACAGTATGTGCAATTTAAGCAAATATATGCAAATATATGCAGCAGTGCAGAAAGTTAAGAGTACTGTTATGTGCAAATAATGTGCAATAAGTTAGATGTAGTTATGCAGTTATGCAGTTATGTACAGGTGAGGATGGTAAGAGATGATGGTAAGAGAGTCAGCGGGGAACTAAGTTCAATAACCCTGGATCAACCCTGAGATAAAAACACTTCTGAGAGAGAAGAAGAGGATCTTCAGGTCGGGGAACAGGGAGATGCTGAAGTCCGTACAGAGGGAGCTGAGGAGAAAGATCAGAGAAGGCAAGGACAGCTTCAGGAAGAAGATGGAGGACAAGCTGCAACAGAGCGACATCAGCGGGGTCTGGAGAAACCTCAAAACCATCTCGGGGCTCCAGAATACCTCCCCCCAGGCCACGGGGGGCAGGGAGTGGGCGAACAACCTGAATCTGTTTTTCAATAGATTTGACCAACCGCCCTCCCCCCTGTCTGCACAACAACCACTGCTGCCTCTAAAGAAATCAAGTCCTGCTGCCCACTCCCCACTCCACCAACACCCCCCCACTCCCAACACACAGCCCCCCATCCTGACCCTGACCGAGACCCAGGTGAGGACGGAGCTGAGGAAGATCAAAGCGAGGAAGGCGCCGGGACCGGACGGCATCAGCGCAAAGCTCCTCAAGTCCTGTGCAGACCAGCTGTGTGGGATTGTGACGTATATCTTCAACATGAGCCTGAAACTGGGGAGGGTACCACAGCTGTGGAAAACATCTTGTGTGGTACCTGTACCAAAAACTTCCCACCCCAAAGACCTGAACAGCTACAGACCGGTGGCCTTGACGTCCCACTTGATGAAGACCCTGGAGAGACTGCTCCTTGCTCACCTCCGCCCCCTGGTGGAACCAGCGATGGATCCACTCCAGTTCGCCTACCAGCATGGCATTGGGGTGGAGGATGCGGTGAGCTTCCTCCTTCACCGTTCTCTGTCCCACCTGGAGAAGCCCGGGAATATGGTGAGGATCATGTTCTTTGACTTCTCCAGTGCTTTCAACACCATCCAACCGATGATCCTGAAGGACAAGCTGCTGCGAGCAGGGGTGGACCAGCACCTGTCATCATGGATCCTGGACTACCTCACGAACCGGCCTCAGTTTGTAAGAACCCGGGACTGTGTGTCCGACACGATCATCAGTAGCACGGGGGCCCCCCAGGGAACGGTGCTGGCTCCCTTCCTGTTCACTCTTTATACTGCAGACTTCTCACACAACACAACACACTGCCATCTACAGAAGTTCTCTGATGACTCTGCGATCGTTGGCCTCATCTCCAATGGAGATGAAGCTGAGTACAGAGGGCTTATCCAGGACTTCGTGGACTGGTGCCATCGGAACTGCCTCCAGATCAACGCAAGGAAAACTAAGGAGCTGGTGGTGGACTGCCGCAGGCATGGGCAGCCCCTCACAGCACCAGTAAATATACAGGGAACAGACATCGAGATGGTGACATCCTATAAGTACCTGGGTGTTCATCTGAACAATAAACTAGACTGGTCACACAATACTGATGCACTCTACAAGAAGGGACAGCGCAGGCTGTTCCTGCTGAGGAGACTCAGGTCTTTTGGTGTACAAGGGGCGCTGCTGAAGTCATTCTATGACACGGTGGTGGCATCAGCCATCACTTTTGGAGTGGTCTGCTGGGGCAGTGGCATTACTGCAGCCGATAGGAAGAGACTGAACAAACTGATTAAGAAAGCTAGCTCTGTCCTGGGGCAGCGCCTTGATCCGATGGAGGAGATAGGAGAGAGAAGGACGGTGGCTAAACTGTCATCTCTGCTGGAGTCCGAGTTCCACCCTATGCAGGACATACTGGATGCACTGAGGAGCTCATTTAGCAGCAGACTACATCATCCCAGGTGCACAACCGAGAGGTTTCGTAGGTCCTTCCTACCAACGGCTGTCAGACTGTACAACCTAAGCAGGGCTGCTCGCAGAGATAGCAAAAAGACGTAACAAACTAATAGTTTTTTGAATGCAAAAGATGCAATAGACTTACACAATGGTCCCCTCCGGCATACAACTAGGAACATATCGGTCGCTATGGAGGGTGAGAATATGTATGGGCACATAATCATACCATGTAGGATAACTAAGTAGACGGTTATGCTGTTTCATCCCATCTAGCAACAATGCTCTGCACTGTGTGTTTATATATTTACATATTTATTCCATCTAGCTACAATGCTCCGCACTGTGTTTTTATATATCTACATATTATTCCATCTAGCTACATTGCTCCGCACTGTGTGTGTTTATATACTTGCATATTTATTCCACCTAGCTGCAATGCTCCGTACTGTGGGTGTTTATATGTATATTTACATATTTATTCCATCTAGCTACAATGCTCTGCACTGTGTGTTCACACTGGCTTTTCCCTGCACTGTGTGTTCATATACTCATATATTTATTCCATCCAGCTACAATGCTCTGCACTGTGTGTCTGTGTGTGTGTGTGTATATATTTATTTTATAGTAATATGTACATATGTATATTAGCCGCTCTTGCTTGCTTGTTTTTTTCTTGCCTTCTGATTGTTGCTCTGAGTGTTGCTATCCCTGTGCTGTTGCAATCCTGGAATTTCCCCGTTGTGGGACTAATAAAGGCTTATCTTATCTTATCTTATAATGTGACAGCTGTTGGAAAGAAAATCAACATGATATTGTCAGTAATTTCCTCATTTTGAAGATAGAGTTGGCAACACTGCATAAAGCTGTCCATGTTTATCTTACCTTTATGATATGGATTTAATCCGATGTGCAGTGATCCAAAGAAAATGCCCATTAGCCACAGTCCAAAAGTCTGCTGTGACAGAGACATAATCCAGTCCCTCAAATTCCTTTTGGAGATCAAAATCCATTTTTGAATAATCTTTATCCAGGTAGCAAGTAAATGTGTTTTAACTTCAGTGGATCACAGTCTCAGCTGTCTGATGGAAAGTGACTGTCATCATGTCTTCAGTCTGTAACAATGTATCTGGCAGTCGGTTTAATTCTTGGTGGGTCACAAACTGTCTAGATGCATGCCTGTGTTTGAAATCCAGCCATGGCTGTTGAGACAAGAATAGTTTAACTTTACATCCAGCCGTAGCTGTTCAGATAGCATAGATCCACTAGCGCGGTGTTGTTAGCATACCTAGCAGTTACTTAGCACTAGCTTTGTCTGAGCTTTGTTGCCGTTTTAAAGCTGTTCTCAAGATTGCAGAAGGTCTCAGCCGGCACTTTGGCTTGCATCCCATCAATATGCTTGTTCCGGCCCCGGATTATGAGCTGCATTTTGGTGTGCAATAACTGATGTTTGACACATCTTTAATGTCCTTGCTTTTGACTTTAATGCATCAAACACCGTAAAGACTGAAACATATCAAACACAAGAAACATTATTTCAGCTGTGGACACAAAATTCTAGTATTACAGAAATTAAATCATACTGCATACACACAAATGTAAACATTTATGATCTCAAATTGATAGTTTTTTTAGGTTTACTGAGTTGTTGCAAGAAAGCTACCAGCAAAAATTATGCAGCATTTACTGTAAACAAATACAACAGATTATCAAATCCACATTTAAAATTGTATGGCTTGTGCACATCAGATTTTCATATTAAAAACACACACAAAAAGTTTCTATTCTTTGGACATGTGCATATTCAAACAACCATCATTAAGCTTCAACAGAGTTAAACATTTCACTAACCACTTTGCCGGGTCGCAGCCTTCCGAGGGCAGAAATTCCTTGCAGGCTCTCACATTTTGTCTGCAATTAATAGCCCGGAATAAATACCTTGTAAATTGGTATTTCAGCTAATTTAAAGTCAAGATGTCAATTCAAAAACATAACAATAAAATTGACTAGAACTAGGCATCCAGTAAATAATGAAGGATTGCCAGATTTGCACTTCTAAAAAACTACCAAGGCCATGCAGGCCGGAAGTTGTAGCAGTGGCTGACCAGAATAATACTGCATTTACTTCAAGTCAAAAATACATCCCTATTCACAGAATGAAGCTTCAAAAATTACTTTTTCACAACTATTACAGTTTTTTGCACATGCATGGAGACTAGGTGAAATGTTACATAGGCATGGATTACCACTGACAGTCACATGGTCTAGTCACACTTCAACAAACTTCAAAAATATCATCATCTCTCAAACAACCTACAAAATATCGGGTAGATAATTGGATATGAGGGATTATTTCATCATTATGACAGTTTCACCCTACCTGGGCTGAGGTAAGCAGCTGGATGGCTTTGGATCTTTGTCTTAGCCAGCCATGCTCAATCCGTCCGTTGTCATATTCTGCTGGGCAGGAAGTCTCAAATCGTCTACTTCCTGTTGTGAATAATGCTTATACCTCATGTATTTTTGATGACAAATTATTTCAATAATTTTTAAATCTCAAAGGACAAATTTCAAAACCTAGGTTTTTAAAAGAAAATATGGAGGGAATAAATAAAAAAAAAGGTAGGGAATTCCCAAGGGATTCCCCAGAGGTCAAAGGTCATTTCCATGTTGGGGGTTCCCCCAGACACAAAGTAAACAACTTTTGACTGGCACACAGAGCCAGGCTGTGAGTATATATACCTGCCAAAACAAATCTTTGGGAGGCATTGCTGTACAACCAAAAGTCAAATACTAGAAAGGATGTCACTGTTGACATATATAGCGGGGAAATTACAACAGTCACAAGAATTGCCATGTTTCTCACATGGATCAAACAAACACAGCTGCTGCCGTTACAATGCTTGTGTCCTTAACCATGACAAAGGAAAAATAATCTATCTCCACAAAAACAAAGTAGTTTCATCTTTTCCTCCGCTCAGTAGTGAAGACTCAGCTCTCTGAAACAGGTCGCGTCAACTGACGACTATGTCTCAGCTACGGTAGGGTCAGTTCGTATATTCATTTATTTGAGCTAAAAATATCTATCCATATTAATAAAACGAGTAATGCATATGATCAAATTTCAGTACCGTAACTGTAATGCATTACTGAATTTTGAAACAGTAATTTCGTTACACAGCACGTTACTGCCAAAGGATGGATAGATAGATAGATAGATAGATAGATAGATAGATAGATAGATAGACAGATAGATAGATGTACTTTATTGATCCCAAACTGGGAAATTGCAGTGTAACAGCAGCATGACAGTAGATGACGAAAACGACAGAAACACACACAGCATAATAGACAAGGGAATTACCCAGGAAAGTAAAACTGCCTAGATAACTTTATATACATCGCAGATGATGACCCATATAGATAGATACATTGTAATCGCTGTACAATACAGGACTATCAGGCGCAGAGTGCCATGTGAGGTACCAATTAGACTGCAAGGTGCAGTATGGCAGCATTGTTATGACCTCAATTCAACATTAGAGTGAGTTATTGTACAGTGAAATGGCATGTGGCAGGAAAAATTTCCTGAACCTGATCGTTCAGCAGCAAAGCTGTAGCAGCCTGCCGGAGAAAGTGCTACGCTGTCTGTCCAGTGTGTGGTGGAGGGGTTGATCAGGGTTGTCCATGATGGATAACAGTTTGTTCAGTGTCCTCTCCTCCACCACATTCTCAAAGGTCTCCAGCCTGAGACCAATTACAGAGCCAGCCTTCTTGATAATCTTGTCAAGTCTGTTGGTGTCACTGGCTCTGATATTGCTACCCCAACAGACAGCAGCAAAGAAGACGGCGCTGGCAACAGCGGCCTGGTAGAAAAGCTCCAGCATCTTGTATTAGCAAAGTCATGGCGTTACAGTAAGTTACTCCCAACACTGTGTATAAACAGAGTATGTCTCAAAATAGTAATGAGGCAAGACCTTGATACATGATGATTCAACAGAAGCCATATAGAAGATAGTGTAGTGTAGTCAGACACATGCATCGAGGAAGGTAATAGTCAAGCAGACTCAGACAGCATCAAGTCTAAGAGGTGCAGCTTTGTTCACAGTGCTCGCAATTAAAAACCTCAAAAAAAAAAACTTAAATAAGGGAAAATGTGACTGAAAATAACTTAAATCAAACTAAACATATTAATGTTTAGTTTGTTATATAAATGTTATTATTTATTGTTTTTTTTAACTTTTTTAATTGTCTTGTTTTTATTAACTGTTTTAATTGTCTTGTTTTATTTATTTTTATTTTTTTTTATTTTTATTTTGATGGACCATGAGTCTGGAATAGAGTTTGATTGATCGAATGGCAACACAGCCTCACCTCTCTCTTCAAAGGGACATTCCAAATGGATATATATATATAGGCTCTCCAACTGACAACAACTGGACCTAATTACACCATTGATTACAACGGGTGGACCTTCATATTGCATTAGGATCCAAAACTACAATCTAAATAATTTAGTAACAAACTCATTTACATAACTAAATGAAATTATGGGAAATGTATAATACTAACAAAATGTAATAAATTCCAAAAAGTAAACTAAAGAAAGATTCCCATGAAGAAAAAAAAGAATTGCCTCCTCATGGTTTGAACCAATAATATCATGTAACCTCACTGAAACCTATTTTAACCAGGAAATTCAGGGTGGGTGTCATGTCCACTGCATAAATGCGCAGTGAACAATTGAATTAGTGTGAGCCCAAAATGCAGGTGAAGAAAACGTGTTTATTAACAGAATGGGGAAACTCAAAATACAAGAAATATTCAGTGGGAAACACAGTCTGGCACACAGAGTGATGGGTGTCCGAGCTCCGTTGGCTGGAGGAGGAGCCCCACATGCTCCCAGGGCGGAACTGGGTAGCGGACAAGGAAGGGCAATAATCATAATATGAGGAAGACTTACATAGGGCGTTGGAGCTCAGCGGGCTCTGGAAAAACAACACCGGAGAAGTCCAAAGGGAAAAACACCAGCAGCTCCAGGACATCAACAATAACTGGTGTGTCCAAAGACTGAAAGACAACAGACTGATACTGTGTAGTGCTGACTTACGCCGCAACACTGAATGCCCCCACTGTCACCCAATAATACCACACAGACTAATGAGTGACAAGTGGATGAAGGTGTATGGTGGGAGTCCGTGTATGAGTGCATGTCAGTATATGTGAGTAAGAAGGAATGTATGTATGTGTGCATGCATGAAGGAGTGTGCTAGAGTGCGTGCGTGCATGTGTGTAAATGTGTGTGAGAATAACAACCAGTGATGACAAACAGCCGGTGAGTGTCTGGCAAGAAGAGAGAAAGCGAGAGAAGGAGGCGTGGCTGTAGAACTGGCAGAGAGCCAGGCACAGAGGCTCAAATAACCTGCCAGCTGAAAATAATAAACAACAATCAAGACCTACAGCCACAGATCATGGGCGAGGTTGGAGACATCCACCCCCAGCCCATGACAGTGGGCCCCTCCCCAAACAATTCCTGCATGATGGATGAAAAAAAAGGCAAAGGTAAGTTTAAAAAAAACTCAAACATTTTCAATCTGCAACTTAATAAAGTGATTTAAAGTAACTTAAAGCTATGTGTTTGCTTTGACTTATTCCAATACGTTGATGTAAACTGTAACATAAGACTAACACAAACAAACCCGGGACAGTAAAGCTTGATTCACGCTGCACCTCCGCTGTCCATGTACGTGCAACCGGAAACCTTGTGTGACGAAATTTACATCATCGTCTCCAGTCCACTAGTGTATGTAGGGCTCTACTGCGGACGACTGTATGCAGCCCAAATTTTATGACCATGCGGCCTGCCCACGACCTGAACGCGTTGACAGAGCATGCGCAAGACTGAACGTCCCATTCACGAGGTGGCGCTACCAACACCGCATACAAAGACAAAGTAGATGAGGAAGACAATGAGGACACGGAAGATGAGAATAAACATATATGAATCCTTTTGCAGCAGCTTGAGCGAAGAAAAGCACTGAAAAACGGTAGTTCCTCATTTTCTTTGAAATGACGCCATTGTTGTTGCTATTAAAAACTCGAAAAGCACTCAGAGAGCGCAGACCTCCGCCAAGCGCCACAGTTCCCCCCATACAGTGTTTAACATCATAAATATTAATCCTACATTTATTTTGTCTAACTTTATAGATTCCTTGACCATGAAAAAAATGCCATTCGCAAGTGGCATATATTATAGCTATTCTGTGATGCTTGTTTTGTTTTTGTTTTTTTTCCAATTGTTCTGACAGATCACCACCAAAATCTAATCATCTGTAGGATACCCCATTTGTGACAATCTCTGAAAATTTTATGAAAATCCGTCCATAACTTTTTGAGTTATCTTGCTAACAAACAAACAGACAGACAAACCAACGCTGATGAAAACATAACCTCCTTGGCGGAGGTAAATATGCGTTGCTCTCATGTTTATAGCTGGTGAACAAACTGGCGTGTTAGCACAATTGCGCTACCCATAGGGCTGGGGCAAAACTACAAATAACAGTTGTGCGCATGCGTCAACTGCTTGGCCTGGTAGACGAAAAAAAGTGAGCATGTACAACACTGCGTGCGCGGCAGGCTCATCCAAAGAGCATGTGGACCAGAGGGGAAATGCAGCATGAATAAGGCTTAAGTGATAGAATGTTACATAAACACTGGCAAATTAAAGTAAATGAGCACAAAAGAAACACCTGGTCTAATGCATATGATAATGGACAAGTGGTGAGTAGAAAAAGGTTCTCACCCACTTTGTCACACTCCCCCACCCCCATCCCCAAGACTGTCACTCCTCAAAAGAATGGGACAGGAAGTTGGCCACCATGTTCTTATGTCCTGGTTTGTACTTGATTCTGAAACAATAAGGCTGAAGGGATAGATACCATCTAGTAATCCTTACATTAAGGTCTTTCATTCTGTTCATCCACTGTAATGCATGATGGTCAGTCTCCAGTACAAACTAATCACCCATGAGATAGTATTTACAGCAGTGTGAATAAGTGTTTGCCCCCTTCCTGATTTCTCATTTTTTTGTATGTTTGTCACACTTAAATGTTTCAGATCATCAAACAAATTTAAATATTAGACAAAGATAACACAAGTAAACACAAAATTCAGTCTTTAAATGAAGGTATTTATTATTAAGGGTAAAAAAAAAAAATCCAAACCTACATGGCCCTGTGTGAAAAACTGATCCCCCCGCCCCCGTTAAAACATAAATTAACTGTGGTTTATCACATCTTTGGAAAGCTGAGTTCAACTTCTCTAGCCACACCCAGGCCTGATTACTGCCACACCTGTTCTCAATCAAGAAATCCCTTAAATAAGACCTGCCTGACAAAGTGAAGTAGACCAAAAGATCTTCAAAAGCCAGACATCATGCTGCGATTCAAAGAAATTCAGGAACAAATGAGTAACAAAGTAACTGAGATCTATCAGTCTGGAAAAGGTTATAAAGCCATTTCTAAAGCTTTGGGACTCCAGCAAACCACAGTGAGAGCCATTATCCACAAATAGTCCCATCACTAGTTTAAAGAAAAATCTAACATTTTCAATCTGCAATTTAATAAAGTGATTTAAAGTAACTTAAGGCTATGTTTGTTCAGTGTGTGGGACATGCTCAGCTAGCTATCTTACCTCTGTCAAGGCATGGGTTGGAGCCACCTCCTCCCTTTAAGTTTTGTATTTTGGGATTTTCTATATTTATTATCATTTTTAGTAGTAGTAGTAGTAGTAGTAGTAGTAGTAGTAGTAGTATCATGTTCTTGTTTATGTATCCTTGTCTTAGTCTCTGGCTTCATTTTGTTATTATGAAGCCCCAGCTGCCCAAGCTCCAGTACCAGCTCCACTCTGCTCCCCAGCTCCAGTACCAGCTCTAGTACTGGCTCTGCACTGCTCCTCAGTTACCATACCAGCTCCATGCCACTTCCCAGCTCCGGTACCTGCTCCACGTCGCACCCCAGCTCCAGTACCAGCTCCAGTGCCGGCCACTGCTCTTGCAGCTCATCCACAGTTTACTACTCCAGCAGCTCATCCTAAGGTCATCACTCCGGCAGCAGGAAACCAGGAGTTAAGGCAAGTACTTTTTCCCTTATTATCAACACCTATGAGCCACAGGAGGACCACGTTCCAGCCGTTGTTCCAGAGGTCAGGGGAACTCCAGTCGTCCTTCCAGAGGTCAGGGCCCTCCGGCCATTGTTCCAGAGGTCAGGGGACCCACAGCCATCGTTCTAGAGGTCAGGGGACCTCCAGCTGTTGTTCCAGAGGTCAAGGGACCTCCAGCTGTCGTTCCTGAGGTCGGGACCTCCAGCCGTCGTTCCAGAGGTCAGGGGTCCCCCAGCTGTTGATCCAGAGGTCAAGTGACCTCCAGCCATCGTTCCAGAGGTCAGGGTACCTCCAGCTGTCGTTCCAGAGGACAGGTGACCTCCATCCATTGTTCCAGAGGTCAGGGGACCTCCACCAATTGTTACACCCTGTTTTGGTGGCCAAAGGTCAGTGGCAGGCCATCAGACCGGCCCTGCATTCTGGTCTGGGGATTCATGGACTGGGGCAGCCCCCCCCACCCAATACATGCTGTTCTCCAGTTTGAGGCCCTTTGGACTTGGGTAGGCCTCCTGACCTGCTGTGAATCATATTGGGGCCTTGGACTTTGTTAGGCCCATGATCTGCACTTTTGTTTTGGACTCTGTGGAAGGGGGTAGGGCTTTGTTTAGGCCTTGTGCCCCCACCACCCACCCTGGGAGGATTTTGTTTTTTGTTTTTTTGTTTGTTGGTGTTATATTGTGGGGTCATCTAGAAGCCGCCCCTTAAGAGGGGGATACTGTCAGAGTGTGGGCTGGAGCCCCGTCCTCACTTTAAGTTTTGTATTTTGGGATTTTCTGTATTTATTATTATTATTATTATTATTAGTAGTAGTAGTAGTAGTATGTTCTTGTTTGTGTATCCTTGCCTTAGTCTCTGGTTTTATTTTATTATTATGATTATTCCTGTCATGGCCTTCGGTAGTTTTGGTTTGGGCTTCAATTTTGACAGTGCTTTTTGTTTACTTCCGTTTTCTCCTAGCTTGTTTCGTGTCTCGTTTAGTTCTTGATTATTCACAGCTGCTTATGATTTAGTTAATTTCCTTTGCCTTATTTAAGAGACAATGCCCTGTAGTTCGGGGCGACATCCTTATGTCATTCTGTTCCTGCCTGTCCTGCCATGCCTGCTTAGTTGCTTTGTTGTTTTTGTGTTTAGTTATTTTTATGCCCTCGAGCCATGTCATTGGGACCGGCTCTTAGAATAAATGTCTTAAAAACTTTGAGTCCAGCGTTTGAGTCCTAAATTCCACCCCAGAGAGGCTCAGTTGTGACAGAAGGACATCGCCAGTATGGAGCCAGTGGACAAAGTTTTTTCTCATGGGCCTTGATGAAGAGGAAGTTGGGGCAGCTTCCCTCATCGAGGAATGTATGAAGGAGACCCGCACCTCCCACATGCCGGAGAGAGTCCACTATTTCCTTAAAGCTGTAGCGGGATTAATTGAGGGTTTTCTCACTTTGCAGCAGTTTCCCCAGCTTGATGGACTCCTGCGCTCTGTGTTTAATCTGCAGTGGAAGCTCCAAGGACTGGTGAAACTGCCACCAGCGATCGGGGGGAAGCAGGGGGAGGAGAGGGGGAGTGTAAATCTCTTAAAAATTTTGACTCCAGCATTTGGGTCCTAAATTCCATCTCACCCTGTGACAACCTCTATGATGGATTAATCTGATGTGCAGTGATCCAAAGAAAATGTTCATTATCCACAGTTCAAATGGTTGCTGCGACAGAGACATGATCCAATCCCTCAAATGACTTTTGGAGATCAAAATCCATTTTTGAATAATCTTTAGCCAGGTAGCTGGCTGATGGAAAATGACTGTTTATAGCATGTCTTCAGTCTATAATGACATATCTGGCAATCAGTCAGTTTAATTCTTGCTGGGTCATAAACTGTCCAGATGCATATTCATGTTTGAAATCCAGCCGTGAGTATTGAGATAGAGTAGATCCACTTCATGGTGTTAATTGTTAGTGTAGCTAGCTGTTCCTTAGCACTAGCTTTGTTGGAGCTTTTTGCTGTTTAATCAGGCACTTTTAAAGATTGCAGTAGGACTCAACTAGCATTTAGCTTGCAACCCACCAATACTTTTGTCCTTAACTGTGAGAAAGGAAAAATAATCTGTGTATTTCCACAAAAACAAAGTAGCTTCATCTCTTCTTCCGGTTAAAGTGATGAGGATTCATGGCTCTTTGCAACGGGTCATATCAACTGACAACTGCATCTCAGCTATGGTAGCGTCAGTTTCTGTATTCATTCGCGTTAAAAATATCTATCCATGTTTATATAAAAAATAATGAAAGCACCAAGGTGCTGTGCCTCGGTGCCTGTGGCATGGTAGCATGGGGGGCTTTAAAAAAGTAGCACTCTGACCTCTACTGGCCCGGGATAGTTATTGCAATACCTTTTTCGTGGCTGCATTGACAGAAATGGTGAGTTAAATTTGTGTTTATTTTGAAAACAAAGGCTTATCTCGAAATTCTGGCAAATTAAAAGTCGAGAAAATATGGCAATATAATGCTACAAGCCTTTAGTTCCACGTAATTTTGACAGGGCAAGCTGAAAAGCTGGTAACTGACAGATACACACACACACACACACACACACATCAATAGACTACCATATGCCTCCTTTGCACCAAGGCATAATAAAATGAGTAATGAGTAACAAATCTGTTCAAATTTCAGTAACTGTAACGCATTACTGAATTTTTTAACAGCAATTTCGTTACACAACATGTTATTGCAAAAGTAGTGGCATTACAGTAAGTTACCCCCCAATACTGGATATGACCCTAATATTACTCTTTTAGTCTGTTGCTCTCTCTCTCTCTCTCTCTCGGTGGTTGTAATCTGCCAGTATGGTCGCTCGCCTGCCCCTCTGGGCTGTATGAAAAATTCACCAGGCCTCCCCATTAGAGTCACTCTGAATCAGGGAGCAGGCATTGCCGTGGATACTCACATGACACTTTTATCACTCGACATTTAGCAACACAAATGTTATGTTTATAAAACACAAAATCACAGAAGAACAGAGGGCCAGTTTTCACTTACATGTGGACTCAAACAATCAGATGCATGCACATTCATCATCAGTAATTGGTTAAAAAAGTGAGGTCTATTCAGTTTCCGGTGTGAGATTTTCACACTGATGGTGTGAGACTTGACCTTTTCTTAGAGTACGAGTGAGAGCGGTTGGCTGTCCAGTGTGATACCTCCAGGCAGGACACCATCTACCTTTGAGCGTACTGCATGTCCTGTGTCAGAAAGACTAATACTGAAACACTGTAGATGTGCGAAGACAATAGTTCTATAATAAATAGTGTGGTCAGGGAGAGTGTCAGAATTTTTCCCACCAATTTTGGTGCTTTTAGAGGCCAGGACATTTTGTGATGGTACTTTGTCTTCAGTGCTACTAAAATCAAAATAACACAAAATGTATATGTAAAGTTTTTTTTGTTTTTTTTTTTTAGCTTGATGATATTCTTGAGGGCAACTGAAGTTTGAAATCCTCTAGATGTCACAACTTCTCTGTCACAACTTAATTTTTCCATACAGATTTGCATCACAATTTTAAGTTAATGTTACACCTTGACAGTTTATTTTAAAGGGCACTACTGCATTGCGTTAAGGGAAATGTGGAATCCAAAGATTTGGAGTTAGACTCATACTAAATCAACTAAAATTCATATCATCGCTATCATATCATCGCTATTAGCAGGTTGATTTTAATGGGGCACAGACCAAAGTTCTCCTTTAAATATGTACTGGATTGTATTTTCATAAAAACAAACATTTTTTTAAACCAGACTGTTACTGACAGAGTAGCTCATTCCGGTTTGATGAAATCACGCAGAGAGGCTCAGATCTTCTGACCGATGACCTTGAGCACAGCCTAGATGCAGAGCCACCTGTGGTTCATTGTGCATGAGTTTGCTGAATATTGGGGTTATTGCCTAGGAAGAGTAATTATTTTCATGAAATCATAAGTTCCAAGATCTCCTGACCTTTAACAATGACCTTGACCGTGAGCACAACCCGGATGCAGACCCACCTGAGGATCATTGTGAGTTTGGTGAACATCAAGGCAATTGCCTCGGAAGAGTAACGATTCCCGTGAAATGTGAATGGATGGACAAATGACAGATGCTGCATCATCGCATTAGCTCCTTTCAGCTTTGCCAGAATGAGCTACAAAAAATAATACATTAAAAATGTTTAGAAAGGTGCAAAATTAAAGTCTTTATATTCTTCAAAAAATAATATATTGGTGAAAAAATTCTTATTTTTTTTTTACTAGTCTAAAACAATCATAAGGTTTACACCTGAACAGATGGATGATGAGAACTATGGTGGGCATTATAGATGTCACAGCCAATAGCATACAGTATATGATGTCATATTTCATCACCTTATATTGAGTTCATACCACAAAAGAGTTCTCATTTGACCTGCTGTATCTGGCTCATAATCACCAAATAACTGGGATTGTAAAACAGTCTGTGCTACCAACCAGTACAATATTACAGTGGGGCAAGAGCAAGTGTGACCCCTGCTGGCCAGGAGGTCATAATGTTGTCTCTATCACCTTTAATTTCATTTTTTAGAAACAATTTCAAATACAGGGCCAGTGATTTTAATCACTAGTTTGATTACTACTGTTTCTCCTTTATTGAGAAACATTGGGCATATAGGCAGCAGTAATTATTTAAAGTAAAAATCAGAGACTGTAAATCAGAGATAGATGACATGGATTTACTTATATCCACTGCGCAAAAGTGAAGCTCACACTTTTAGGACTTACAGGTGCTAGCAATGGGAATTTTTGGCCACCTCACGATTTATGATTCAAAGGGCTCCTTTGCGATGATAAAATGATCATCTTGATGCGTAATTTTTTTTTTCCTATTCAGGATTTCTTTTTTACCCCACCCTGGAAGTGCACAGTACTTTCAAAGCAAGCTATTTGTAATGGATCATAATGAATTTACTACCAATATCTTTTGTAATGATCAAGGTTGCACTCTGTTGTTCGCTCTACTTAATTACTCTCATGCTCCACAGCTGCTGCAGCTCCACCAGCTGCTCCTAATTAAGACAGCCTTTAAATAGAGAGCAGCGCTTCACTTCAGCATGGGGATGTTTGACTACAGCATGCATTGATGGACCTCTTTTCCCTGTCTGCAGCTTTCACCCTCTCCTTCAACGTGGGAACTATTTGTAAGCAATTATTTTCATCTCCACCCTGCTCCATCATTCTCTCTGTGTTGTTCCAGGCTTACCTGTGTACAGGTGGACCATCCTCCCGGTAGACTAAAGGTGTGTTCACATCAAACCCGAACGGGCAGCGCAAATCCATACAAAGTGAATAAGAAGACACGAGTGCACGCGAGTTTGCATTGTCGCGCGTTCGTGTCCACTACCTAGCTAGCTGCTAGCTTTGAGATTCTGCTGTCACCAGTGCAGAGTAAACTAATTAGAAAATGAAACTCACTCACTGGGAGGCAAGAGTACTGGGAACCCTTCAGCTGAATCAGGATTTTGTAATTATTTACCCACGGTTTTCGGCCACGGACGTCCTAGCAAGCTAGCAACGTAAACACCCATCATCTGTGAAGTTTTGGAGGCTTGAGACGACATTTTCAAGTGAGCCCTCGGTCAGATAACGTAAACCTAAGCATCACATTATTTTAGGAATTTCCACAGCAAGTTGAACACAGCTGCAGAAGTTTTAAAGACAACTTCACCTGTCTGCAGCTCACTATTCATGTCTGTTGGCATGTTTACATATATTTATAATGTAATCGTGCTGCGCAAAAATTTCGCCTCTTCGCATTTGGTGTGAATGCACCTTAAGGATTCATTCTTCCTGGTGGACCAGGATTTATTCCTCCCAGTGGAGGGACCCTCTTTTGACCACCCCATCACCTGTAAGTGGACATTAATTTGACTGTTCAGTTTTTCCCTTAATAATTGCTTTGGCCGAAGAAAGTCTTGCACCAGCACTGTATATATCTGCACTGGAAACTGACTCACCATCACCAACAGCGACAGCCGGGAGAGGAACGGGGAATGTTGGCAGTTTGCCGCAGCCTGCAGCCCTCCAACCCGTGTGTCAGACCCAGCAGACGCTGCAAATGGCTCGAATGCGCACCATCTTAACATCACAGAGGCTCGGTTAGATCCGGTTTTAGACCAGCAGCAGGTGGTTCTTAACCCTATGAGTGTGTATGTTGCCAAACTGCGACACACCCCCTAGTGGTCAAGAGTGGTAAATATTTTTTGTCAATAAAATAGTTCAGATTTCCAAGGCTATAACTTGAAAGTGGTAAGAGATAATGGCTTACTGTCAATTAGAAAGATGTAAAATATGATCCAAAGTTTCAGATAGGAATAAATTTTCGCATCTAATTTGCAAAATGTTGCAGCACCTCTTTAAATTCCATAACTCAGTCAAAACTGGACTTTGGACGTATTTACACAAATAATGGTTCAGTCTTTGGACACCGTTTTTTGTACAGAGGTACCTCATCATCTTATCTTCAAAGTATATGAACAAGAAATCAGTACAGTGATCCCTCGCTACTTCGCGCTTCACCTTTCGCGCCCTCAGTGCATTGCGGATTTTTCAAAAATATTCATCAAAAATTCAAAATTGAGAAATAATGGGCGGGCGCTAGCAGAAGGCAGGGAGACTACATTAGAACATCAGGTATCAACACAGAGAGCCGCACAACTCAAAAATCCACCTCTCTGTTCTCGTGTTGGCTCAGCTCGGAAATCTCGCAAGCTGATTGGCCGAGACGTTTCACCCCACAAGCTGATTGGCCGAGATGTTTCACCCACCTTCTCTCCCTGCCGAACGCCCATGCAGCGAAGGAAGACCGCATTCATTGCTCTTTATCGCTCGTGTTGCTTAGTCTCGCCGCGTGGAACTTTTTGCTGTTCTCTTGTGCCATTTTGTGCGAAATAGTCTTCCCGTCGAGCCACTACGCCGCCTCCTGCAGCTTCTCCAGCTCTATCGAAAGCTGCCCTCGACGATGCTGCGCCTCTAGCACCTGACGATGAGGCGTCACCTGAGGAGCAGTAAAGCTCTCATTAACCTGTGCAGTAAATCATCTTCATCTTGAGTTACGTATCTTGTTATAAGAATAAAGGAGTTCTAAAAACATATTTATGTACACTTTATTTACATCTACGTATGTATGTACACTTACACACACACACGTATCATATGAGAGAGAGAGTGAGAGAATGAACGTACGTATTATTTATGGGTGACGTCATTAGGGGTGACGCTACTTCGCGGTTTTTCACTTTTCGCGGTCGGATCTGGAACCCATTAACCGCGATAAGTGAGGGATCACTGTACATTTAAAAACCCCCCCAGAAATTTCTCACTTACTTTTGACAAAGTCAGAGTGAGAAGGCAGGTGCAGTGCCACACTCTGCCACTAGGGGCACGCAAATTCTCACACTCAAAGGGTTAATTAGCTCACACAAATTAGTGGGTGGCTCAATCAACTCACCACTTCTCATCATGCGCTGATCACATCAGCAACACCAATTAGTCCCTTGCCCCTTCCCCTCAGCTGGCACGCTCACAGCATGTAACGCCAGTACCCATGCCGGCCCGTTTCAGTGGTAAAGAGGGGAAGGGTCAGGGCTTTCTTCTTCAATGTAGCCTCGTGTTTCAGCAGGTGCCGGAGGATTTCCCTTCTGATTACAGCCAGATTAGCTACGTGGTTAACTTGCTGGATGGGCAAGCTTTGGCTTGGGCGTATGCTATAATGGACTGTCTCGATTATCAAAGTTACATCTATGAGCGGTTTGGGCTAGAGTTCACTCGAGTGTTTGGTCATTCTGACTGAGACGATATCAATGCCACCCGCCTTCTAAATCTCAAACAGGGAGCCAGGTTCATGGCTGGTTATTCGGTGGATTTTTGGGTTTTAGCAGCAGAGGTGGGGTGGGGGGATACGTCTCTCTGTAGTATTTTTGTACGCAGTCTCAGTTCCAGTCTTCGTGGTGAACTCACCCGGTTAGAAAAACCTTCCGCCCTTAATGAGCTAATTTCCCTGGCCATCAAGCTTGACAACTGTCTTTGGGAACACTCCTATGAGCAACGTCAGGCAGGCAGTTCTGAACATGAGGTTACCCACTGTCCTAGCCAGCCAAAAAGGGGAGGTCCACTTGTCACAGTAGGGGGACTGGCGGACAAGAAACGGTCAAAATCCCTTACCCAGTTTTGTTTACCTATTCGTTTTAACCATAGTCACACTGAGTTCGGCATTACTGCTCTCATTGATTCTGGTGCGGAACAGAGCTTTATTTCTGAGAGTCTGGCAACCCGACTAAAGCTACCGTGCCAAGATTTGGAGGTTCCACTAGATTTGGCAGCCGTTTCCAGAGAGCCACTCACTAAAGTTTCCAAGAGAACGAAACCCATTTCCATTTTAGTGTCTGGCAACCACAGGGAGCAGTTATGCCTTTTTGTTTTATCTTCCTTATCTTCTCTTGTTTTTCTTGGTTACCCCTGGCTAAAGCTGCATAATCTCATTATTGATTGGCAAGAGGGGAGGATTATCTCTTGGAGCACTTTTTGTTTATCTGCTTGCCTTCAGTCAGCTGCGTGTTCCCCATTGGTTTGCCTTAAACCGTTGCCAATGTACCTTAATAGGCGAACAGCAGAGATGTGGTCTGAGGTCAAGTGGTTGGGCATGAAGTCTGCCTGCTGGGGGCGACGGCCGCCTCTGAGGGCTAGAAGGGCGCAACTGAGGAGGATCCTGGTGAAGAGCTTACCAGGAATGGACAAAAGGGTGATGCCTCTGTGATTGCTGCAGACAAGTTTGTTGCCCTTTCCCTTCCAGAAGGGGAGGATGGATGCCTCTGGTCCAGTCACTGGGGAGCTGCTCTGTCACCCAACCATGATTGATGATGTGGGTGAGTCAATGGACTGTGCACTTTCCACCCATCTTCAGCATTTCGGCAGTTATAGCACAAATTCCAGGGGCTTTCCTGTTGTTTATCTTGGTCAGGGCAGCTGCGACTTCCTTGGGGGTGACTAGATCGGTCCTGCAGGAATCACAGGAAGCAGTGGCATTGGCAGTGGCTGAGAGATTGGGGTCAATGGGAACAGGAGGATGATGCAGGAGGTGACTGAAGCGCTCTTTCCAGTGATCAAAGCAGTCTGTCTCAGTGGTGATGAGATTGTCGTTGATGTCCTTCACCTGGGCTGTCTTGGTGTGTGGGCCATTGCGTGCTTGATGGAGCATACTGAACACGTGTTGTTATCTCTGGCCGCTGGCTCCAGGCGCTTGGCTTCTTCCGACCAGTACTTCTCTGTGTCCTTTCCAATGGCCACATTGCATAGATGGTTTAATCTGCAGTACTCCATCAGGTCGCCTCGGAGGCGGGCCTCTCGGCGATGGTCGATGATGTCCAGAGTCTGCCGAGAGATCCAAGGTCATTTTGGGGAAGATTGTGAACGTCCCAGGGCATTGTGGGAAGACTGGATGATGTTTTTCTTGAAAATCTCCCAGATTGAATCGGTTATTTATAAAATATCAGAACTCAGTGGCGATGTTGGAATCGCAGAGTTAGGAGGAGTCCAGGTGGGACTGGTACTTGGCAGAACGATTGGCCCGTAGCCAGTCAACTGGAATATTATATTCAATAAGCATATATCCCACTACAGGTCAGACAGAATTTGCTTACTTCCTCTTCAGCTCTGGCATAGACAAACATGGGTTGCTGCTGAACCCTGGACATTTAAAATGTGATTCTTTTTTTTTTTAAATTACTTCTTAGCCAATAGACTGCAGTTTGTTTCTAAATGGACAAAATCAACCTCACAAGGAAACCCATGGTTAGATGCTGAACAGGCTCTCTGTGGGTGGCTAAAAATCTCTGAGTTACCTTTCATGAGTCCCTATATCAAACGCCATGACTGTTTTAAAAGCATTAACATTAGCTCCTCTCTGACAGCCTGGTGGAAATTTTTGAAAATAACGGGGTCTTCACTTGCCCCTTGTAAACTCACGCCCATTTGGAATAATCCTGATATCCTGCAACAAAAGAGGGTGAATAAAAAACTTAGAACATCTTATTTGAGGTGGAAATTTTATCCAATTTCAGGAACTAGTGTCACAGTATGACATCAGTGATAAAAACTTTCTTGAATCCCAACAGCTTAAATCCATAATAAAAGCAAGATGCAATCTTAACCAGACAGATTTAGAGGTACCAGTTAAGGTGGCAGAGTTTCTAAATTTCTGTTCCCCTAAACCAGGGGTAGGCAGTGAGGGCCATTCCACTGCAGGTTTTCTGTTCCACCCAGTCTCTTCTGCAGGTGTTTGCTCTGATCAGATTCAAGGATTGCTAATCATTGAAGACACCTGCTGAAGAGACTGGGTGGAACAGAAAACCTGCAGTAGAATGGCCCTCCATGGCACATGATTGCCCACCCTGCCCTAAACTGATATCGAAAATACACTCACTATTATCAAAACTGGATGAGTCAGTATCTCTTCCAAAATCAAAATGGGAGACAGATCTATCTATCAACAAAGATGAAAGCTTTTGGACACAAATATGTTCAAACACTTTTAACCCTCTGAATGTGTATGGTGCAGAACTGCGACATACCCCCTAGTGGTCAAGAGTGGTAAATATTTTTTGTCAATAAAACAGTTCAGATTTCCAAGGCTATAACTTGAAAGTGGTAAGAGATAATGGCTTACTGTTAATTAGAAAGATGTAAAATATGATCCAGTTTCAGATAGGAATAAATTTACGCATTTAATTTGCATAATGTCACAGCACCTCTTTAAATTCCATAACTCTGTCAAAATTGGACTTCGGACATATTTACACAAAAAATGGTTGAGTCTTTTGACACCGTTTTTTGTACAGCGGTACCTCATCATCTTACCTTCAAAGTATACGAACAAGAAATCAGTACATTTAAAAAAAAAACAAAACAGAAATTTCTCACTTACTTTTGACAAAGTCAGAGTGAGAAGGCAGGTGCAGTGCTGCGTTTTGCCACTAGGGGCACGCAAATTCTCACACTCAAGGGGACATAAAAACTCAAATTTACAACTCATACAGTACAAAGTTCTACATAGAACTCATTACACAGGACAAAGGGTGTTCAAAATGGGCCTGAGTCACACAAATATCTGCTCCCACTGCACCAGCAGCTTCCTGGATAGTTATATGCATGCTATGTGGTCCTGTGCACCAGTCCAAAAGTTCTGGCAGAAGACATGTGAAGACTTATCGGCATGGCTTGGGTATCGTATTCCATCCTCTCCCACACTTTGCATATTAGGTGATTTAAGTGAAATAAATATAGAGGCAAGGATGACACACATGGTCCTCACTGCCTTATGCATCGCAAAGAAAACTATCCTCATGAACTGGAAATCAATAAATAATTTATGTACGACTCGCTATAATAACCTACTATCAGATTATATTAGCCTGGAGAGAATGTCTGCCTCCTCAAATAACCAATTGGCTGAATTCAATTCTTTCTGGTCCCCGCTTATTCATTCTATAACCTGAGGGGTGGCAGGCAATGGCTTGCTCTCCTTGGTGCCTCTGGCTGCGCCCTGACCATGAGGGGTTTCTGTGGCCCACTGGGGCCAGTGTCCGGGGATCCTGTTCCAGGGTTTGTGTCTGGGGTGCAGGGGCAGGGCGGGCCATCTGGTGGCCTGGGGGTGGGCGGTTCGGGGCCTGCTTTTCCTGGCTGTCCTGCCGTTGTGTCACGGGGTGGGGCGCTTTGTCACATTGGGTCCGGTGTCCTTGGCGCTGCGTGTGTGTGGGCACTCAGGGGAAGTCGGGGGGCCATTGGCGTGGGTTGGCAGCTGTGTTGCCGTCGGTTTGCTCCGGGGTGGCTGTGGCTGCAGGGCAAGAGAGAGAGTAAGTGAGAGTGAAAGAGTGATGAGTGGAGATGGTGATGGTGGGGTGGTTTTGTGTGGTGCTTTGTATGTCAGGTAGCATCTTGGTGCACCTGCGGTGGTCCGCTGATGAGTCACTTGGGTGGGCGTTGGGGTGGTGGTCTGCTTCTGAGGCTGTGGCTGCCCTGGGGTGGGTCGGCGGGGGGGTGGCTGCTGGCCTGCGCTGGCGGTCTTCCCGCCCGCTGCTGGGCGCTGGTTCGCATTCATACTCGCTGCATCTACACCACGGTTGCCCTAAGTAATGAGGGTGAATGAGTGTGTGGGGGAGAGCATGAATGGATGTGAGTAGGTCGGAGCGCAAGTGAGAGTGTGTGTATGGGTGAATGTGAGTGAGTGTGGGTAACTCTGAGGGCAAGTGGGAGTGGGAGCGAGATTGAGCGGGTACAGGAGTGAGAGAGCGTGGGTGGGTCCAGGAGTGCAAGTGCCCGATTGTGTGGTGGAGAGGGTGAGCGAGTGTGAGTGTGTGTGTGGGTGCATATGAGAACATGAAGGTGTGAATGTGTGGGAATGGGTGTGTCTGCTGGTCGGGAGGTGCTGGATTAAGGGGGTAGTGCCTCTTGGCCACGTGGGCTCCCCTGGGCAGGGGAGGCCTTCTTTGAGCATGGGGGTCCCCCGGGTGTACAGCAGTGGTACTGGGGTGGGGGCGGGCCCGCTGTGGGGGTGCCTGGGGGGGGGGCTTGCGCTGGGGGCGCGGGTCAGTCTCTGGCCCGGGGGGTAGGGGTGCTGGCCTCCCGGTGCCTGGGGGCTGGTGTTGGCCCCGCTGGGGGGGAAGGGGGTTGACAGGTCCAAGGGGTGTGGGCTGGCCATGACGGCCGCTGGGCAGCCCGGCCTCCCTCAGCCATCCCTCCTGGGGTGGATGCCTGGCTTTCCTGGGGCTTGTTGGCCTCGGACATTTGTGCTCTGCAGGGGTGGTGGTGTTGTCCTGCTTGTTTAGGTTTTCGGGGGTGGTGGTGCTGCAACCGGCCGCCCTCTTCGTATGTTTTCTGACAAACCACTCATATACACACACTTATTTTGCGCACGCTCTCATGCACATGCACACGGATGCACACACACAAATGTCTCTCCTTTAACAGGTGCCGATACCAGATTCGTGTTGAGAACTCTTTGGTGGAAGAAGCAGTCTTTCTTCTGCTTGTTTTACTTGTTGATTTGTTTGCCTTTTTTGTCTGTTCCTCTCCCTTTTCTTTCCCCCTTCCCACACCTCCTTTCCCCACTCCCCAACCTGTCGGGTCCTTCATGGGTAAAATAATTTAAATAAAGTATTAAAAGTTATTACAAGAGGAGCTTACAACAATATACAGTACATAGATAGGTACTGTATAAGACTCCTTTTGGCAAAGTCAATCTGTTTTGGCACAATAAGGGTAGCAGATTTCTGTTCTGCTCACCTAGCTGCCTGACGGGACAAGGAGGGGGGAATTAAAAAAAAATAAAATGTGATTCTTTGACATTTGTGCATCAATTCAGAATCTTTCATGTATTTCAATGCATCAAAAAAGAGATTATTTCCTCCATCCCTTTAGGTGCTGCCATTTGTCAGAAAAGAACCCATGCTTCAGTTATGTGCAAGTATCCCAGAATTACCAGATACTTACTAGGTACAAATTTTGTATTACCCAAAAATTACCTAGCAATTGCTCATTTGTAAATTCCTAGAAATTACAAATTAATTTCAGCGTAATTATGATCGAGCAATATAATTGAAGGATACAACCCCAAAACTAGTAACTACCAGGGAATTTGAGGGTAATTATGTAATTAGAAACCTGTAAGTACCGGGTAAAATTATGATATTCACACATAAGATTACTTGAACAACTGAAACATGGAAACAAGAAGTTTCTTAATTACAGGGTACCAAGATAAAGTACAAGATACTTACATGATTACTATATGGCAGTTAAATGGTAACATGTTCTTCTATCAATATCATAAACTGTCCCCCAACCGAAAAATGAACATTTTTTTCCCAGCTGGTCTTCTGAACTATCTGCTGCTTTTGATATTAAGCAGCCGCTAGTGGTCATGGAAATAATGACATGAAGAAACATGGTGGAGGATCACAGCTACAATGTGTGTAAATTAGACCTCACATAAGCATAACCCTAACCATTTCCCTAAACTTAGCCAAGTATTTTAGTGCCTAGCCCTAACCAATACACCAAGCAACAACTTAATGAGTATTTAATGCCTACGTGAAGCTGGAATGTGAGTCCCAAATGAGAAAGCGATAGTAAACACAGGTGGCAGTGACAAAAAGTCAAGACGACAACATGATCTCAGGGGTCAGATGTACTATTTTTAGTCCCACCCAACATTGTTCATTATTATGCTTTGAATGTTGCATAATAATGAACAGCACCCTGTCTGAAGCATTTCCTGTAGAATCAGGTGTCCATCAAAGTTGTATATTGTCTCCTATACTATTCTTAGTCACGATTGACTGGATAATGAGGTCAACAACAGCTGACAAACCAAGAGGCATACAGTGGATGCAAACAACACAACTAGAAGACCTTGATTTTGTAAATGATTTGGCCTTAGTGTCCCAAAACCAACATGACCTACAGGACAAGACTGACAGGCTAGATAGATATGCCAAACGGACTGGCCTATATATCAGTTCTACCAAGACTAATGCCATGTTTATCAACTCTCCAAAACCAGCACAAATCACAGTCAACCATCAATGGCTTGAGGAAGTGAATGACTGTCTACCTGGGCAGCACCATAAGCAAAGACTAAGGTATCAGCAAAGACATTAGAGCCAGAATGGCCAAAGCTCAGAATGCCTTTTCCACACACAAAAACATTTGGAAGTCCAAACAGTACTTAATCAGAACCAAGGTAATGATCTACAATAGCAATGTTAAGATCGTGTTGCTGTTTGGATCTGAATGTCGGAGTATTGTTAACAGAGACATTCAGAGAGTTACTGCATTTCATAACAACTGCCTGAAAAGGATCTGTCAAATCTTTTGGCCAAACAAGATCACTAATGAGGCGCTGTACAAAAAGACCAAATGCAACAGCATCATCCCAGAGATCAAAAGAAGAAGACTCAAGTAGTTAGGCCATGTACTTCGAATGAACCATGATCGCATCACACAAATAGCTCTCCACTGGAAACCTCAAGGAAAGCGCAGACCTGGACGCCCCAAGAACAACATGGTGAAGGACTGTTACTGCAGAGCTGGAAGAGGCGGATTATTCATGGCCACAGGTCCATGTGATGGCAGATGACCAGGAAAGGTGGAGAAGCACCATTGCAGCCTTATGTCCCACAGAGGATCAACAGAGGATTAAAAAAAAAACATTGCCCACCCCTTCTGCACTTAGATTTAACAGCTTTTAAAACAGGGAAATGCCATGAAAAGGGGTGATGTCACTGCCCCCAAGTTGTATTATGAAGTTAGAAACTTACAATCTATTTTTTTAGTTGGAGGATTTGTTCCATTGTCAGTGAGTGAGATTAACATAGGCTAAATACAAAGGTGATTATAAACTATGACTGACATAGAGCAGCACAGTTATTAGTCGGTCAGTTTACAGTAACAAAACAGGAGTAGTGCCCTAGAAAAACAAAAAATAACTACCTTAAAAAATAATTGACAAAATAACATAAGATCAATTTTCCAACCAAAATTCCAGCTGTTCCACCCACTTCACTATATCCATCTGACCGGCCCATCATTTCCATGTGCTTCTGCTTAAGCCCAAAGGAAAGCAGCATCAGAGAGCACAAGAGAATGAGAGAGTTGAATGCGTTGCGGCTTTTAGCCGTGAATTCCCCTCTGTCGCCTCTGGGCTGGCATCTCTAGTGAACATATGAGCCGTGCCACGGCGTGTGGTGCTCAGAGATGGTCCAGGGCCTCCTGATTAAATATTACAGCCTGCTAAATGGATGGAGATTAGCCTCTGTGGGAATGTTAGGGCTTAATTTACCCCCCGGCCTGATGTGTGTGTGTGTGGATATGAAAGAGCAGGCGGAGAGGTTGGGGGATGCTATACAAGTGCCTCAGTGTAACCAGTAAGTCAGTGGAGGATGTTCTGTGGTTTCATGATGTCACTGTTTACCAGTTCAGAGGTGTAAGCAAGTTAATAGGGGCAGTCACTCTCATTAGAACATATTTTGTAATATTTACAAAATTGAACTTTTACTTTCTTTTAGTTTTGGCCAACTGGCTGATTAACTAGAGTCATAGGTTACATGTTTAATAAACATTGTGCCACAAAATCTTAAGAGTTCCTCTGCCACCTAAGCTCTACCATTCCAGAAATTTAATTGAAGTTGGGTTAGCAGTTTTTGCGTGAGTGAAAAATATACAAAATTCACATATTTTGCTTAATTTTGGGGTTGCACTATAAGTAATAACTTACTAAAGATTTTATCCACTATCATATTTTACTACATAAAAGTAAGCAACAGGGAGGATCCCCTATAACTGAGCTTATAATATTGCAGCCTTATAGCTAGTACTCAACCGCCACCTGGTGCTAATGGAGAAACTCGACATACCGGGGAACTGAAGCGAAAACGTCGCGGGTGCCGGGCTGGAGTTTAGGCGGCGTGCAAGAAATATAATACAGAATAATAAAGAGCGATGGCAAGAACCAAGTAGACCACCCGTAAATCTACTGGAGGAAAAGCCCCCCAGGAAGCAGCTAGCCACCAAGGCTGCTCGAAAAAGCGCTCCGGCCACCGGCGGAGTGAAGAAGCCTCACCGTTACAGGCCCGGTACCGTGGCTCTGAGAGAGATCCGTCACTACCAGAAATCCACGGAACTGCTCATCCGTAAGCTGCCCTTCCAGCACCTGGTGAGGGAGATCGCTCAGGACTTCAAGACCGACCTGCGCCTCCAGAGCTCCGCCATCATGGCTCTGCAGGAGGCCAGCGAGGCCTACCTGGTGGGTCTCCTCGAGGACACCAACCTGTGCGCCATCCATGCCAAGAGGGTCACCATCATGGCCAAAGACATTCTGCTGGCCCGCCGCATCCGCGGAGAGAGTTTAGACTTTCTGCTGCACATCCACCAACCACAATGCTCCGCACTGTGTGTCTATATATATATATATATATATATATATATATATATATATATATATATATATATATATATAGTAATATGTACATAAGTTTACTAGCTGCTCTTGTTCTTTCTTGCCTTCTGATTGTTGCTCTGAGTGTTGCTATCCCTGTGCTGTTGCAATCCTGGAATTTCCCCATTGTGGGACTAATAAAGGCTTATCTTATCTTATCGTTGATTTATTTCCTACAAGTTACTTTATCCTTAATTAAAAGACATGTGAACAAAATTCAGGTGTGGGGGGGAGTCTATTGTATTTGCTCTGGGTTTGACATAATTGATCTTCACAATCTTCATAGTAAGATGCAATAACGATCATCTGTATTTTAATTAATTTTAATTAATTAATCTTTAATGCATATAAAAATTTAAGTGGATTTATTAGGCTTATTTCTTGCTCCATGTTTTTAATCACTGACTGCACTGGAGCAGCATTGCGTGATTTACAATTCAAAATGAGCCTTGTGTGTCTTTGTGCAGTCTCTGAGTTCATCCACAGTCAGAAAGTTTAAGAGCAGAGACGATGATGATAAGACGATGTGTTCTGTTTGTTGTTGTTGTTGTTTTGGGGAATTTGGCTGAAAGCATACATGGGTCATTGATTGCAGTGCTGGGATAGCAACTATAAAACTGCTTTCATCTACGATTTGAAGAGATATGCACAAGTCTGTGGTAAGTTGTGACAGAAAGCAGCTAGACTGAAAGGGAAGGTTTACAAGACAGTATCGAGACCTGCTGTGATGTATGGGTTGGGGACAGTGGGACTGATAAAAGACAGGAGGCAGAGCTGGAGGTGGCAGAGTTAAAGATGCTAAAATTCTCATTGGGGGTGACTAGGAGGGACAGGATTAGAAGTGAGTATATCAGAGGGACAGCTCAGGTTGAGCAGTTTGGAGACAACGTAAAAGAGGCAAGGCCTAGATGGTTTGGACATGTGCAGAGGAGGGATAGTGGATATATTGGACAAAGGATGTTGAAGATGGAGCTGCCAAGCAGGAGGAAAAGAGGAAGACCACAGAGAAAATTCATGGATGTAGTGAAGAAGGACATGGAGAGGGTTGGTGTTACAGAGGAGGATGCAAGGGATAGGGTGAAATGGAGACACATAATCCACTGTGGAGACTGCTAAAGGGAACAGCCAAAAGGAGGAGAAGATGATGAATATGCATTGTTTTGGGGCAGAACAACAAGCATTACAAATGCCACCTGCTAGTGAATCAGTTTATGATTTGCAGTAAATAAATTGAGGAGAAGTATAGTGCAGGAGTATAGTTTTCTTTCAGATCATCTACTGTACTTTTTGCAAAACTGTGCTCATAAATTAGTGTCTGCTCATAATTTATGGCAGCTTTCTTTTGAGTGGTGGCTGCCACTTGCATATAGAAAGTTTGGATGTAGCTGTGCAGTGTCATCTCTAATTTTAGTTATCTGTGCATACACGCTGACCATGTTTAATGAGTATGCACTATTCTGAAGATTTGTGTTGACAGAAAACAAGGAAAAGAATAAAATGTCCACTTTAATGCTGTCTGCTACTCTGCTGTCTGGTTCACAACAGATACAATGTTCCTCCACATCTCTTCTGTTTGACTGCCGGTATTAATCAATGTTATTTTTTTCACATATATGGAATAAATTACTGCTATCTTAATTGCAGGCTGCTCTCTCTGATCTGTTATGCCATCTCGACATTCACTTTGAATTATTGATCAGTTGGTTTTGTAGTTCACCACGTTTAAAATGCTTTTAAGGACATGAGTGCATGTTTTGAGGTCTTTGCATGTAAACGCTGAAGTTTATTATTTATAAGCGCGAGCAAGCTTTATGGAATAAGAGGATGTATTAAAGCATCCACTCTGTCTTTTCACCTATATTGAGCTTGTTCTCCCACAGTCTGTCTGATAAACATATGTTTTTGTTCTGCAGACGTGTTCATCAGATGTATCACTGCAAGGCCTTAATTCTCAGTTAATTTTCCCTCTTGTATCTGGACAAACACATTCATCAAACACCACATATGCGTATGGCATTCACAGACAGTAACTGCATAAACACCCCACATGTGCACACACAGAAACGCAACTTCACACAGGCACACACACACCCAAGCAGCCTGCGCCACTGGGCAGGGACTAGCCTGAAAGATTGAAAGCAATTAAAACTATCATCTGCAGTGGCTCTGGGCAGGCCTGTGGCTGCGAGGGGGGAGCTGCCACTGTGCATCAGCCTCTCAGTCTCAGCAATGCACTACGACATGAGAGGAGAAGTCGCAGCCCTCTCCGAAACACACTGCCACAACTCCCCTGGTAACATGCGTACATGCATGCTCACACAGGGCTTTTGTCCAACTGCCACGGCACTTGATCCAGTTGCAGATCTTTCACCTGCTCCCAAGTCTCGGCATCCTCGTCTGAAGCGTCCCAACACGGCAGCGCTCAGTGACGTCTGATACCTTCATGTCTGTTGACTAAACTGAGCTATTTTGAAACACTGTGGTGCCGGTACACCATGTGCCGCTTCGTAATGGCTTGGCCTGAAGCAGGAGGAAACAGTGTGTCTCTAGAGGTGAAGAGGCACAAGCAGTGAAGAGACCAAAAGTTTAAGTCATATAAAAAGATTTTGCACAATGCCTTCGGTGCACAGATGAATTCTTGGTTTGATTTCATGTGCATACTGACCTAAAAGCGCAGCAGAACACTTGGCTACATGTACCGGGAAACAGGAGTAGTTATTATACTAGTAAATACTTTTTTTCCTTTGGGATGGTTCTTTGGCGCATACACATATCTGCACATACAGATCTCATCAGTCTGATCTCATTAAGTGAAAGTGCTGTAACTCCGAGCTGTTTGGGCCAAACTTGGAGCAGTTTACCTGTTCTCAGTTAGGAACAGTGGCAGTCTGGTTCTGTCTGTACCGGCCCTTAACAAGTCTCCTCAGGACAACCACACCGCCATTATCAACCTCTGCTGCCGTTTCTCTCCCTCCTTCTCTCTCTCTCTGTCCTTTCCCTCCGATCAGCTCTCAACCTGTCACTCTCACTTAGCATCGACATTAGCACCGGTGGTTTCCCCATCCTGGTTCTCTTCACTCCTCCCCGCCACCATCTCTCCCTTGGTGCGTTTGAATACATATCTCCGATATTCAGCCCCTACTTAATTTGACAGGGCCCTGTTTTGTCAGTCTGACAGGCACATAGCAAGACACTAATAGGCCACAGAGACCACCAGCAAAGGCACCAGTCAGGGTGGCCCCTGCGGTGCCAGTCCCCATCACTCTCTGCGTCTCTTGGGGCAATGTAGGCAGGAGGAAGGAGGGGGCCAAAGTTGCGGTGGTCAGGCAGCAATGCTGTCACACTAGGCCGTAACAGACTGGGCCATGCAGGCCTCAGTGCTGACACCCATTACTGCTCCTCTGCAGCTCCCTCCACCAAGGTCACTATCGCTCCACATACACACAAAATAGTAAAAAGAGCAGCCAATGGGGGTATCTGGAGATCTAATGATTCCGCCTGCCACTCACAGCCATGGCTGGGGTCGTCACAGAGATGGCTTTTTGTTTGGCGATGGGCCCACTGTGGAGCAGCTGTGGACAGAGATGTCTGTGTATGTGGGTGGGTATTTGGCTTTAGGCCTCCTGTCTGACCAATTGTGACCAGCTAAACTTTGATCACAGTTAATTGGTGGACAGAAACGGTGGGGGCTGTGGCTATTGTTCGTCTTTTGTTCACTTCACAGACAGGTGAGGTTAAATTGGAATTACAACATGAAAGTTATGACTTAGTATTGACCTTGTTTTTTTTTCTCTTCAATTCAGCTTTATTCATATAGCACCACTTCACAACAACAGTCGTCTCATAGCATTTTCAAACTGTAGGGGAATACCCCACAATTGCATAAAGACCCCAACACTCAGGCAGTCCCTGTGAGCAGCACTTGGTGATGGTGGAGAGGGAAAACTCCCTTTTAGTAGGAAGAAACCTCCAGCAGAACCAGGCTCATGAGGGGCAGTCATCTGCTGCGACTGGTTGGGGGGGGGCAGGGTGAGGGGATAGAGAAGAAGAAGAAAAGAACAGACATGTAGAGAACAAACAGCATGATAGGGACTCAATCTGTGAGAGAGAACAGATGTTAATGACTAGCAAAAATATCACATTGAGAATGAAGAAAGAAGTAAAGCCCAGTGCATCGTGGGAGGTCCCCCGGCTGTCTAAACCTATAAAAAGCTTAAGTTACACCCCCCTTTACTTCTGTATATGGGACCTTAAATCAGAAAAAATCTCCACTGAAGTGAATGGCAAGAGATAAATTATCTTTTGATCCTGATCGAATTTTGTCACAAGTTACACAGATAGATAGATAGATAGATAGATAGATGTACTTTATTGATCCCAAACTGGGAAATTACAGTGTAACAGCAGCATGACAGTAGACGACCAAAATGACAGAAACACACACAGCATAAAAGAAAAACAGATTACCCATGGAAAGTAAAACTGCCTAAATAACTTGTATACATCATAGATGAATAGGTGATGACCCATGTGTTATGTCTGGAACTGGAGTCAAGGAGGAGAGCAATAGTGGAGCTGAACACACATTTATTATCATACAGGGCGCAGTGCACCTGATCATACATACAGCCACTGGCAGAGGTAAAGGCAGAAGAGATGGCCCTCCCACCTGCAGCCCTTTTTATACGCACGGGGCTGGCAGAACCGGAACATGGAGCCACCACCCCGTGCCACACAAATAAGAGCTCCAAATATAACACAATATGAACAATAAATAACTACACTACATCCCCCCCCCACAGAAAAGGTCCAAAACACACACATACAATCAGCCCACCCCAATTTCAAACCCGGATCATCCGCTAAACATAAATGTACTAAAAATCACAAAAGGGGCCTATGGCATTCACACAAAATAACTAAAATTAGGGGGGACGGGTAGACTGCCGTCCTACCCCCCACACGGCAAGGCGGGTTATTCTGCTGCCTATGATATATAAAAATCCTGCTAAAAAAAAATTACTGTCATGTCTCCTACTTAAACAGAACAGCAAAATAATCCCAGAACGATAAATACATATTAACACCTATCAACACATATACATCCATGGCTCAGTGAGGATGATCCGTGGCCACCCCAGACCCTTCACCAGTCAGTCCGCCCCTGGAGGTAGCTTGCATCCCGGGCCACAGTTGGTTGCCTCAATCCTGGTGCGCCTTCTCTTCCACATCTCCGAAAGCTCCAATCGTATGGGGCCATGCCCATCTGCCTTCTTTGGGGCACACCGTAACTCATTGGGATGACACCACGAGCCATCAAACAGCAGAAGGAAGCCATAATGCCGCTCACCTGTCACCTGCAACCGGCCTGGTACTGCTCCATCTTCCGCTTTTCTCTCACCCACCTGGACCTCGCCTCCGCCCGAGCCCAAACTCAGTCCGCAACTCCAAGCGGGGCCCTGCACGGCCTGCATTGTCTCCGCCTGGCACTCGCTCTCCCAGTGCCACTCGGTCTTGCCCCGACTGGTTGTAAATCCGCTGCAGACCCTGCCGATGTGGCCCCGTGTTCACTGGCCCACCACAGCCATGCCCCAGGAACATCTGTGACCATCTTTTGGGCACCGCTCGCCGCCACAGGCTCTCCCCCGTGCCGCCCGGTACCCTCGTCCAGGGCGACTCAGACACTGGCACCGGGGCCCTCCCGCGGCAACCCTGAGCACGACAAGGCTTGCCCACTTTCCGGAGCGCCCAGCAATTGTTCATCCCACACAGCATCGTCCCGAACTCTCGGAACCGGTCGGTCCCACAGTCCGCAGCCCAACCATTCTTCCCCATTGCTGCTCCTGATGGAAAACCTGAGGCCATAGAATAAGTTGCAGCCCATGATGTTCATGCCGCAGGCTGTCACGACGAACTCCATATCGGCCATCTCTGCCGACTTGTACCGAGCCGTCAGTCTGACAGTACCCACTATGGCCAACCGTCCTCCTCCATAGCCGCAAAGCAGCGCTGAGTCACCTCCAATTCTGTAGTGGGGAAAATATTCTCTAAACATAGCCCAGTTCAGCAGCAAACTCTCCGTCCCTGTGTCCATCAGCATTGGTACCAGTACTCCGTCCAGCTCTACCATGCGATGTGTGCACCCACTGGTACTTGGGGACACAGTATGAATCACCGTCGGGGCAGGAGGAATCAAGCTCTTGTGCGGGCTATCTTGTTCCGCTGACTGGCACACCCTCGCAAAATGATGTAGACGGCCACATTTGCCGCAGCGCTTTCCTCTTGCTGCACACTCTTTGGCCGTGTTGCGGTGTTTCGTGGACCCGCAGCCCAAACACCTGGACTTCCCCGGGGCAGACCTCATCTGTACAGTGTTGGCACTCTCGGCGTCATCCTCGACACTCCCATTGCTGTCCAGGTCCACTACCTGTGTGGCCATGGAAGATTCCAACTCTCGTGGTGACAGACACTCACGTAGCTCCCGAGTTAGCTTATCCACTGCCTCCAGCTGGAGAACCAACTCGATGGCCTTGGCCAGCGTCAACTCACCCGGAAATGTGAGCAGCTTAGACCGGACCGCCGCACAGTTGGTGTGTTCCGCCAACTGGTTGCAAACCATTTCTTCCTCCAACAGTCCAAACTGACACTCAGCGGCTAGCTGCCTCAAGTCCGATACAAACCGCTGGATGGGTTCGCCAACCTGTTGGTTGCGCTGTCGGAACTTAATCCTCTGGACGATGACATTGTCCGGTGCCCTGAAATTAACTCGACCACATCTTCGTAGTTGTCCACGTCACCAAGCGTGCCCAAAATCCTCTGGCCCTCCATTCCCAGGTTGTGCGCAAGCAATGCACACGCCCTCAGCTTCTCCATCCTTCCCAGGTCCAACACCACCATGTACATTTTAAAGGCTTCGTACCACCGAGGCCACGGCACTGACTGCTCACCTGGGAGCCCCAAGAAAGGCCGAATTGGTGCTCCACATGCTTCCATGGCTTTTCTTCACATCACCAAATGTTATACTACCGTTCAAAAGTTTGGGGTCACCCAGACAATTATTTTGTGTTTTCCATGAAAAGTCACACTTATTTACCACCATGAGTTGTAAAATGAATAGAAAATATAGTCAAGACATTGACAAGGTTAGAAATAATGATTTGTATTTGAAATAATAATTTTTTCCAGATACTCAACCTGCTCAAAGGAAGGTCAGTTTTATAGCTTCTCTAACCAGCTAAACTGTTTTCAGCTGTGCTAACATGATTGCACAAGGGTTTTCTAATCATCCATTAGCCTTCTGACGCAATGAGCAAACACATTGTACCATTAGAACACTGGAGTGATAGTTGCTGGAAATGGGCCTCTATACACCTATGTGGATATTGCACCAAAAACCAGACATGAACCAGACACAGACACAGCCTGCATCTGTTTTGATTGTCTGCCTACCATGAATCCAGCCTGATGGTGGAGCTGGACACTTACCTTGCACAGCTGTGGCTAGACGAAAACAGAAGCACCAAAGACGGTAGGGTTGCTTCTATTTTTCATTAGTTGTATATGTTAAAAGTTCTGTGTATGTTTTACTGGAGGGCTGTCTAACTTGTTGCACATAACAGGAGAATGTTTGTTAGAAGTCAATTATTATTCTTCAAATTCAGGGTACTCCTTAGATCTGTGTCACAACAAATATGTTGCACTTTTCATGTTTATTTTTAAGTGGAATCAAACCTTTCTCTATCATGTTACATAGGTGAGTAAATTGAAAATGTGCAGCTTTTCTCATAAGTTCTAACTTTTTATTATTGTTTTACGAAATTTGTAAATGTTCTTTTTTTCTTGTAAATTAACTACTTTTTGAATCTTTTTTTTTTTTTTTTTTGGATTTTGTATACTTTATTGATTCCCAGAGGGGAAATTGAGGGCATCCACCTGGATGGATGAAGCAGCCACGGTACGGCACTATCCCTTAACCATTCAATTCAATTCAATTCAATTCAATTCAACTTTATTTATATAGCGCCATTTCACAACAGCAGTCATCTCATAGCACTATCAACTGTAGGGGGAACCCCCACAGTTGCAGAAAGACCCCAGCAATCAGACGATCCCCTGTGAGCAAGCACTTGGCGACGGTGGAGAGGAAAAACTCCTTTTTAGCAGGAAGAAACCTCCAGCAGAACCAGGCTCAGGGAGGGGCAGTCATCTGCTGCGACTGGCTGGGGGGTGAGGGGATAGAGAAGAAGAAAAGAACAGACATGTAGAGAGCAAACAGCACGATGGGGACTCAATCTATGGGAGAGAACAAACAAATGTTAATGACCAGCAAAAAAAATATTTCATTGAGAGTGAGAAAAGGAGTGAGGCCCAGTGCATTACTGGAGGTCCCCCGGCTGACTAAACCTATTAGCAGCATAACTAAGGGAGGGTTCAGAAACACATGATCCCTCCCTAATTGTAGGCTATATCAAAAAGGTAGGTTTTAGCCCTATTCTTAAAAACAGAGATCGAGTCTGACTCCCGAATCCACATTCACACCTAGGGCCACTTTAGAGTCTCCAATTAACCTAACCTGCATGTTTTTGGCCTGTGGGAGGAAACAGGAGAAATCCCGGAGTAAACCCACACTGATACGGGGAGAACATGCAAACTTCACACAGATCACTGTTGGTCAGGGGCTGGGATCGAACCAGGGATCCCATGGCCAAGGGTGAGTTGCTGTGCTGGCACAGTGCTAACCACTGCGCCACCGCACTGCCCATCATAAATTTGAAGCTTTTTCTAGTAAATTTGCACTTTCTTCTCAAGAATTTGCTAACCCCCCCCCCCCCCCCCGTAAATTTGCCATTTTTATCTCAGAAATCTGCTACTTTTTGCATCTTAAATCAGTAATTTTTTCTTGTAAATTTGCAGCCTTTTTCTGTTTAGATTTTGTTTCTTGAAACAATTACACAACATGTAATAAAAAACAGCAAAATACACTACAAACAGCACAATTTCCACACTCCCCCCTTTTATTAAGACAGAATAAGGCAGGATAAACACATGCACATGGATAACTAAATTACAACAACACAATATGCTTTGGTTGTTCTGAGTCTGTCTGGAAGAGGGGAAAAAAGAGAACAAAATTACATAAAGGGAGACAAAAAAAAATACATAACAGAGAAAACAAAAAAAAAAAAGAAAGTTAAGAGTAGGTGAGAGGGAGGGAATTATCACCTCACTTTTTTAAAGCTTTTTACCTCCGCCAGGAGGTTATGTTTTTGCCGGGGTTTGTCTGTCTGTCTGTTCGTCTGTCTGTCTGTTGGTTAGCAAGATAACTCAAAAAGTTTTGGACAGATTTCGATGAAACTTTCAGGTGTTGTTGGAAATGGTACAAGGAAGAACTGATTAAATTTTGGGGATGATCCGGATCACCGTCCACAAGAAAACCGCCATTACGGAAAATGCCATTTTCGTGAATAACTACTCAACCACTAATCCTATCATTGTCAATCCAATTGCTAGTCATATGTTTTCATGGTCAAGGAATCTGAAAACGTACACACAAACACTGTATGGGGGGAACTGTGGCCGCCATTACGGAAAATGCCATTTTCGTGAATAACCACTGAACCACTAATCCTATCATTGTCAATCCAATTGCTAGTCATATGTTTTCATGGTCAAGGAATCTGAAAACGTACACACAAACACTGTATGGGTGGAACTGTGGCTGCCATTACGGAAAATGTCATTTTCGTGAATAACTACTGAACCACTAATCCTATCATTGTCATGTGGAGAATGGGGAAAGATGAGGCTGAGTTTATTTCTCAAGTCAGATTTATTCACATTCTCCAACATCATCCAAACACAGAAAGAGAAAAGAGAATGAATCTTCCAACATCTGTCCCTTTTATACCCAGGACATCAAATATACAGTCACATGGTACTTAATCCCAGTCACAATGTAACTTCCCCCCGATCTTAACACACTCCACCTCTCGGTCTCTGGCCGCTGGGCGAAATCCCCCAAGGCTGTCTCTTTGCATGCCAAAGACTAAACTTCACACCCTCGTGTTATCTCCAGAGCGGCTCAGTCCTTTGTTCCGTCTCAGATGTGAAGCCTAAGGTGGTATACGTATGAATCATGCAGTCATATACATATGTGCATATATGTGCCCCACATGACCCCCCCTCCCAAACGTCTAAGATGGAACAACCGTAATAACAGTCTGCAAGTCATGGTAAAATTATTACACATCAGTCCACATGTCGCTTGGGCCTCAGTCGCCTCCCTTATCTGCTGTAAGCGGGCTTTACCACTCTCGTGGCGCCCTCCTGCTGGGGAGCTGCTGCCTGAGGATTAGAACTGTTAGTCAATCCTTGTGGGTGTCCTGATGAATGCTCCTTAGGGGGTCTGCCGCGCCGAGGAGCCGTAGCCAACAGCACATTTTCGTCTGCCAACACAAAGGCGGGTTTGAGTCTGTTTATGCCAATCTGTTCTTCCCTGCCCCCCAAATCTAGCATAAAATGCTTATCCCCTGTTTCCAGCACTCTAAATGGTCCATCATAAGGTGGCCACAATGGGGGGTGATGCGCATCGTGTCTGACAAAAACAAACTCCGCATTTTTTAAAGCCTTAGGCACAAAAATGCGCGGAAAACTGTGATGAACGGGGCCAGGAAGCGTGCTCGATCCCATGTCGCTCTGCAACCGCTGAGCAGGGGAGCACTCTAGCGCAGGATTATCTGGGAGAAATTCCCCGGGCAGCCGGAGTGGCTGTGCAAAAACTAACTCAGCTGGGGAGGCTTTTAAATCCTCTTTAGGTGCAGAACGCAACCCCAATAAAACCCATGGTAGCCTGTCCACCCAATTTGCATCCGTAAGCGACGCTCTGAGGGCTGCTTTCAATGACCTATGGAAACGTTCGCATAAACCATTAGCCTGCGGGTTGTACGCGGTAGTGCGGTGGATCGTTACCCCCAGGCTGCGGGCCATCGCTGACCAAAGCTCGGAAACAAATTGAGGACCTCTGTCGGACGTAATGTCCGACAGAACTCCAAAACGCGCTACCCATGCCGTTAAAAACGCGCGCGCCACCTCCTCGGCTGTGGTTGATGCCAGTGGGACCACTTCCGGCCAACGCGTGGTGCGGTCCACCATTGTCAAAAGGTGTGTGCACCCCTGTGACGGCGGGAGGGGGCCTACGAGGTCGACATGCACATGAGCTAACCTCTTAGCCGGGATGTGAAACAGCTCCAAGGGAGCTCTAGTGTGTTTGTGTATTTTGGCTCGTTGACAAGCCATGCAGGCTGCTGCCCACTCTTTAACCTCCTTGCGCAGGCTCGGCCATACAAATTTCTCTCCTACCATTTTGACCGACGCGCGCACCCCCGGGTGCGCCAGAGAATGAATCAAGTCAAAAACGCGGCGGCGCCACGCGGTCGGTACCACCGGGCGCAGTCGACCCGTGGAGACATCGCAGATTAGGGGGGGCATACCATCTTGTAACACCCTGTTCTCCAGCCTTAACCCTGTTGGTCCAGACTGGAGCGCGCTCACGTCCGCGTCACTAACCTGATCCGTGGCCATGGCTGCATAATCTATCCCTGTGCGGACTGCGGCGGCGCGCACTTCCGCGTCGCTAGCCTGCTCCGCGGCCATGGTTGCACAATCTACCCCTACGCGGACTGGGGCCGCTACAGCGCGTGAGAGACAGTCTGCCACCACATTAAGTTTACCCGCTACGTGCTGAATATCGGTAGTAAACTCTGAGATTGCAGCCAGCTGCCTCTGCTGCCAGCCCGACCACGGTTCTGAAACCTTGGCCATCGTGAAAGTAAGCGGCTTGTGGTCAACGAACGCGGTGAAACGGCGTCCCTCCAGCCAGAACTGGAAGTGGCGAATGGCTAAGTGGAGAGCTAACAACTCCCTGTCGAATGCGCTGTATTTTCGCTCACTATCGCGCAACGTCCTGCTGAAAAAGGCGAGCGGCTGCCAAACCCCGGTGACCTGCTGCTCTACGACCGCTCCTATGGCCACATCTGACGCGTCAGTAGTGAGCGCTATGCGGGCCGTGGTGTCTGGATGTGCTAACAACGCAGCGTTTGCCAGGGCTGTTTTGACCTCCACGAATGCGCGCTCTCGCTCAGGAAACCATTCGATTTTGCTTGTGGGTTTTTGTTTTTTTAGCGTGGCATACAATGGTTGCATGAGCTGCGCTGCGCGTGGGAGGAAACGGTTATAAAAATTTACCATTCCCAAAAACTCCTGTAACGCTTTGACCATTTGTGGCTGGGGAAAATTTGTTACTGCGTGCACTTTGTCAGGCAGAGGGACGGCTCCTTCTGGAGAGACGCGATGCCCCAAAAAATCAATCTGCGTCACCCTGAACTGACACTTCGCTGAGTTGATTATTAAACCGTGCTCCCCCAACCTCCGGAAAACTGCCATGAGGTGATTTTTGTGTTCGTCTTCGGACGCGCTGGCTACCAAGATGTCGTCCAGGTAGACGAACACGAAGGGGAGATCACGCAACACCGCGTCCATCATGCGCTGGAACATCTGCGCAGCGCCTGTAAGCCCAAACGGCATGCGCAAAAACTCGAAAAGGCCAAACGGAGTTATTTCCGCCGTTTTGGGGATGTCCTCAGCGCGTACTGGGACTTGATGGTACCCGCGGACCAAGTCTATCTTAGAAAAAATGTGCGCCCCCGCCAAATGAATGGAAAAATCTTGGATATGCGGGATTAGGTAGCGGTCGTGCGCTGTAGCGTTGTTCAGCCTGCGGAAATCTCCGCAAGGACGCCATGAGCCGTCAGCTTTAGGGACCATGTGAAGCGGGGAAGCCCATGGGCTCTTCGAACGTCTGATGATGCCCAACTTTTCAAGGCTGGCGAACTCCTTGCGCACTATGGACAGTTTAGCTGCATCCAAGCGCCGAGCTTTTGCAAAAACGGGCGGTCCAGTGGTAGTAATAAAGTGTTCCACTCCGTGTTTAGCGACAGCTGCTGAAAATGTGGGAACCGTGAGTGCTGGGAACTGAGTGAGCAGTGTGTGAAACTTACCACCTGCTGTTGCGACGTTGGCTTGTGCTGTGGGCGGGGTCACTCGGGCTGCACAGGGAATAGAATAAAAAAGTGCATTAATCAGGCGCCTATTAGCAAGATCAACCAACAAACCATGTGAGCACAGAAAATCAGCCCCTAACATATTGAAGTTCACTGCAGCTATAACAAAAGTCCACTCAAATGTACGGCCGTGTAGGGACAGAAGCAGAGTCTTCTCACCAAAGGTCTTAATCCTCGAGCCGTTCGCTGCTGACGCTCCGTGACCTCCGGGACCCGCCAGTCGGTCAGCGTATGTAGGCATGATGAAGCTCACTTGGGAGCCTGTGTCCACGAGGAATTGCCTCCCCGATCGCGCATCCGTCAAGTAGAGCAGCTTGTTCTCCTCCCCGAGGGCCGCAGCTGCTATTGACCCCCGGTCTTGGCGTTTCCCGAGCTCCTGAACTGGCACGGTGGTATACATTTGCGTGCCCTCTCTGCGAAATGGCGATGGTAAAAACAAAGGTCGTCTCCTCCGCGATCCCTGGCCCTCACCGCCGCCGTTGTCGGTGGGTCTGCTACCGCCGCCTCTGGCCCCCTGTCGTCTCCGGCTGCCGCGCCGAGCTCCGTCGCTGCTGTGGTGGCTGCGCGCTGTCTGCTGGCATTGAGAATCCGTTGTGCCTCCTGGGCCAGCGCGCGGAAGTCCCGCTGGGCCATCAACGGTGAACCTGCCAGGGTCACTCTCGTGGCCGACGGTAGGGTTCTCAGGAAAATGTGGGTGAAGAGGAAGTCGTCGCCGTCTGAACCCCTCAGCCTCAGCATGTCTTCCATCAGGTCGACAGGTGTGCTATCTCCCAAGTCGTTCAGGGCCAGGAGTCTCTCCGCTCTCTCCTGGACTGAGGGAGTGAAACGCTGGATGAGCGCAGCCTTCAACCCGTCGTACTTTTCGTCGGCCGGTGGCCGCTCCAAAAAGCTCTGCACATATCGAGCCGTGCGGTTGTCGAGCTTGGAAATAACGTGGTAAAATTTGGTGTCATCTACCGTTATCCCCCGGAGGGCAAACTGTGCCTCGACCAAGTGGAACCAGGAGCACGGGTTGTCTTGCCAGAAGTCTGGTAGCTTGACTGTGGCTGCGTTCGCCTGGCTGGCTCCTGACGAGTCCGGCTTGGGGGAATTACTTCTGCTCATGACACGTCATAGGGTCACCAGTGTGGAGAATGGGGAAAGATGAGGCTGAGTTTATTTCTCAAGTCAGATTTATTCACATTCTCCAACATCATCCAAACACAGAAAGAGAAAAGAGAATGAATCTTCCAACATCTGTCCCTTTTATACCCAGGACATCAAACATACAGTCACATGGTACTTAATCCCAGTCACAATGTAACTTCCCCCCGATCTTAACACACTCCACCTCTCAGTCTCTGGCCGCTGGGCGAAATCCCCCAAGGCTGTCTCTTTGCATGCCAAAGACTAAACTTCACAGCCTCATGTTATCTCCAGAGCGGCTCAGTCCTTTGTTCCGTCTCAGATGTGAAGCCTAAGGTGGTATACGTATGAATCATGCAGTCATATACATATGTGCATATATGTGCCCCACAGTCAATCCAATTGCTAGGCATGTTTTCATGGTCAATGAATCTGAAAACGTACACACAAACACTGTATGGGGGGAACTGTGGCGCTTGGCGGAGGTCTGTGCTCTCCGAATGCTTTTCTAGTTTTAACTATGTGTTTCCAGATGAATGCACTCTAAGTCTGTATTAAACTTGATCTTTCTTTTAACATGGTCTGAAAATGGCTGCCATGTCCTACAAAATTTATCAGCTGAGCCTCAGATAGTGTATGGATTTTTTTCTAGCCTCATAATATCTCTGATCCATTGCTTGTGAGATGGAGGGACTGAGTCCTTCCATTTCAGTAAGATCAAACGGCGGGCCAACAGGGAGCAAAATGCCAGAAGGTCATACTGGGGTTTGTTCAGAGAGAGTGCACTGGAAGGTACTCCAAACATGGCGATGACAGGACAGAGATACAATGTCACTCCAAGAACCACCGACAGTCTCAAACACGGAGGCCCAGAAAACCGATAGTTTGAGGCAATTCCATAATGTGTGTATATAGGATGCTGGGGTCCTTTTACAGTGATTACAGACTGGGTCAACATTATGGAGTCTTTTAGATAGTTTTTCTTTAGTCCAGTACACTCTGTGCAGCATTTTACACTGCATTAGTCTATGTTGTGCACAAATGGATGATGTATGGACTCTTTTTAAAACTGCATCCCAAGTTTTATCTGAAATTTCCATACCTACAGTAGGTCCTGCTCCCATTTCAACCTAAAAACATAAATAGAGGTGTTTTGGTGGTCACACATGCAGTGTAGACACAATACCTTTAAAACCACAAGATGGTGCCAGTATGGAGTCAATAGTGGAATCAGGGGGAACAATCAAGAAATTGGGGGTGCTGTTTCCAAATGAAGTCATGTACCTGCAGGTATCTGAAATAGTGAGAATGTGGAATATGGAATCTTGTACACAGTTGTTCAAAAGATGCAAACGCTCCCTCAATGAAGAGGTCTTCCAGAGTTCTAATACCCTGCCTTCTCCAATTTAGAAATGCACTGTCCCCCAAAGAGGAAGCAAACGTTAGCGTGTATTGGTGACTTAAATGAGAGTCTGTGCCGCCAATAGTGCCGCTGGACGCGTTTCCATATTCTAATTGTTGTTCTAACGAGGACGTTTTTGGTGTAAGCTGCAGTTTCTGAGGACATAGATGCATGGGCTAATGCTGAAGGTGAGGAAGGGGTACACGATTTAGCTTCAAGATTGTACCAAGAGGGGGCATCTGCAGCTGGGTCTTCATACAACCAGTGAAGTATAGGGCGAATGTTAGCAGCCCAGTAATAAAGTTGAAGATTCGGTAACGCCATACCGCCTAGCTCTTTGGGACGTTGTAAACTGAAGCCCTTTTCTAATGATTTTTTTTTACCTTACAAATTTACATCTTATTTTGCATAAATTGGCAACTTTTTTCTAATAAATCTGACTTTCTCTACATTTGCAACTTTTTCTTGTAAATTAGTATTTTTTTCCACATAAATGACTTTTTTTTCTTGTAAATTTTCAGCCTTTTTTTCCCGTAAGTGTACATGTTTTTCTTGTAAATTTCTGACTGACCCCTCAATATTTACTCTGGAGAAAATGTTGTGTTTAATGCCCACCTCAACAGAGAAGTGAAATATCTTCTCACGAGTAGGGGTGGGAATTGCAAGGGAGCTCACGATTGGATTTGGATTGCGATTCTCGGGTCACGATTTGATCCTATCACGATTCAACGATAATCACGATAATCAAGTATCACAATCCCATATATTTCAAAATTTTTCACCTTATTCAACTTCAAATCATGTCCCAAAGTAAAACTGTTGACATGTCTTTCATATAATAAAGTATTTTCAGGGCTTCATTTTCCAAGGAGATACGTCTTTGCACACAGGGAGGATGGTGATAGTAGGGTAATAGACTCCCATTCCACCTACTTTATCTGACTCTGTGGACTCTTTTAAAAAGTAACTGAAAACTTTTTTGTTTAAGGAGGCTTTCCGTTGAGTTTAAACTGCTTTTTAATGGTAAGTCTGATATTTTTAAATTATTTTAATCTTGTATTTTAACTTGTTTTTGTATTTTTAGGGCCTGAGTCACTGACAACGTCAGTGGACGAGAGCCCTATTGTAATTGCTAGGATTATTATTTCACCTAAATGATCGCATTTTTGACCCTCTAAATGTTAACCAAAATGTGATTTATTTATTTTTTTCGCACACAATTCAGACCCGGTGAAAAATTCCATAAACTGGAAAAAATATGTGCCCTCCCACTCCCAATTTTTGTGGGTGGGGCCAAACATACAAGGTCAATGAAGAAAGGTGACCATAAGATTTGCCGTACAGACACGAAATTCGGGTAAGGTGTGCATCACCTCAAGACATGCAAAAAACATAATTGTGACCCTTATCCATGGCCAACAGGAAGTCCACCATCTTGCCTCAAATCCACCATGCCTCCAATTTTGCCAAAAACCACCCTTTGCATTTGAACAAACTCTTCCTTGGGGACTACTGCGATTGAGCTCATTTTTGCATGGCAGCATCTATAGGAATGGGCCATTAAAGGTTGCATAAATGGCAGTAAAAAGCTCAAAGATGTGGCCAGGGCACCATGGCAAAATTTGACTCCACCCCTTACATCATCAGACAGCTGTAACTCGAGCAAAAGTTGTCAAATTTCCACCAAAGTTTCTATGATGGATATTAGTCCCGCCCCAAATGCGTCTATATAAAAATAATTGACAGAAGTTATAGCGCTACCTAGTGGTTAAAGGAAGAATTGCTGAAAACTGTTTTATTTATTACTCACGCGCCGCTTGCCAGATTGAGGTGAAATTTTCTGAGATTCATCAGACCCCATGGATGATCATAAATGCACATCAACTTTAGCATGGCATCACTCTGTTACCATGGACACGCCCTCTTCACCATTCAATCCGTGTTCTTGTTGGGAAGGTTGGAAAGGTCTTGGAGTCACAAAACCTGGAACATAGGTCGAGGTGACTGTCATATGTGGGGCTATATGGGTCCACAACATATAACTCATATGTAAGTGTTGACATGGCGAAGGTTGACTCCTCGCCATGGAGCATCGGACATTTGTAAGTTGGACAAACTGATTTTCGCCAAATTTTCTAAGATGATATTAGTCCCACCCTGCATGCTCCTATACAAAAATAATTAACAAAAGTTATAGTGCCACCTAGTGGTTGGAACAATGGACACTTGTAACTTGGACAAACTTTGTCTGACTTTCACCAAATTTTCTACGATGGATATCACTCCAACCCTGAACACTCTTATATAAAAATAATTAACAAAAGTTATAGCACCACCTAGTAGTTAGAAAAATGGACACTTGTAACTTGGACAAACTTTGTCCGATTTTCACTAAATTTCCTACAATGGATATTAATCCTACCCTGCAAGCTTATATATAAAAAAATAATTAACAAAAGTTATAGCACCACCTAGTGGTTAAAGGAAGAATTGCTGAAAACTGTTCTTTTGTTATTTTGTCTCACCGTGTGCAAAAATCCCATGAGGGAATTACTAGGACTCAATGGCTATGTTTACATGGACACAAGTAATCGGATTAAAAGCCTGATCAGAATAAAAATGCTTCATGTAAACACAGCAATCCGAATATTCTAACCCGATCACGCTCATTCAGATCAAAATTTCATTCCGATTGAGAGGGGTGGGTTATACCGATTGTTAATTGGAATGGTGTGCATGAAAACTCTTATTCCGAACTTAGGGCAGAAAATATGTTTACTGCACATGTCTGCACACCAGTCGCACATCGACCTGACATATTTCTGCCTTAGCAGCAGCTAGCGGAAAACATAGCGGGAGTAAAACAAAACTGGTCTGTATCGTCCTGCTGTCTCCCTCTGTTCGTCATATGCAGAAGTATGTACTTGTAGCTTCATTACGGAGACCAGCAGAAGCAAAAGTACAGTCTGAATAACACAATGCAGGTCAATTTCGACACGACGCGGGGCTTGCTATCACCGGAAGTTGCTTCTTCTTCTACTATTTTTGGAATGTCGAAATGTCGATGTGCGCATGTCAAAATGATTTATTCCGTTCAAACGTGTGACACATGGAAACGCACGTCCTAATCAGATCAGCTTTTTCAAGATCCATGTAAACAGTAAAATTCTGATCTGAATTGTAATCAGACTGAAGAAATTTTGCCCATGTAGCTGTGGCCATTGACAGCATACGTACATAGTACAGAACTGTTTCCATGCCGACTGACATACTTTGATGGCGTCTTTGCCATGCAAAACACGAGAGTTACAGCTCAGACGATACTTCTCTGATTTGGACCAAAATTTGCACGGTGGATACTAATACCACTCTAAACATGTCTATATATCAATATTCGTAAAAACATCCCAGCACCACCTTGTGCTGTCATGAGGTACTGCACAAAAATGTATCAACTTTTGCTCAAAGATCAGTGGTCGTATTGACGTGACATTTTCAGAGGTTTCTGAGCACACTGGATTATCCTCAGTGGAAGTCACATTTGTCCTGTGATCATCACAGTTGCCATGGAAACCCACTCCTCACCATTCTATGTTTTATACTTTGGAGGGTTGGGAAAGTCCAAGGGTCACGAGATGTGGAACATAAGTCAAGGTGACTCTCTTCTGTATTTCTATATGGGTCTGCATCATGTACCTAATATGTAAGTGTTGCCACAATCACATACCCAAGTTTACTTTATTGCAATATGCTGGACAGTTATAACTTGGACAGACTTTGTCTGAATTTCACCATAATTGCTACGATGGATATTAATCCCAACCCGCATGCTCCTACATAAAAATGATTGACAAAAGTTAGAGCGCCAACTACTGTTCACAGGAAGTACTGTGCCAGATGGTTTACTTGATTATTCACACAGCACTTGCCGCGACAACGGGAAATTTTCAAAGCCAACTTGGTACGACGGGTAGTGGATTCCGCGGGCGCGCGGGTGGCGAGGGTCCGCTTACAGCTGCTTGCAGCTTTAATTAAAATAATTTTTATCTGTCAACTTCCTTTTATTCCATTTGATTGTGCAGCGCTCTGTGACTATACTGTATGTCTGTGAAAAGCGCTTCATAAATAAACTTTACTCACTTGATGCTAGGACAAAAAGTTCCATGTCAGTGTCTCTTTAGCTTAGCCGTTGCTAATGCTGCTCCAAGACGTGTGCTGGCCTACCATATTCCAAGTGGGTTTTTTTTTTCTTTTTTCATGCAGCACTTCTTGGGGGTTGTGTGTCATGTCAAGGTCTTTTCTTCCATCTTTGTTATAAAATCCAAAAAGGCCCAACATTTGAGCTAACTGTGAGCTAACTCCTTCCTAACTTTCAAAGTTGACTGCAAATCACCGAAACAAGCTATTACTTCACTTGACTGGGTGCTTGCTTTGTGCCATCTAGTGGACTGAAAACACCACTGATTAACTGATAACCTAAAAGTATATGTGTGTGCATTTAAAAAAAAAATAAAATAAAAAAAAGATTGATCTGTGCGTTTATGGATCAATGCATTGTCGCCAGTGCCAAGTATCACAATCCATCACTGAATCGATTTTTTTTCCCACCCTTACCCATGAGTGGAATATACTGTATGCTGGCAAATGTAACAGTCCATGTGACTTGCCACATTTCTCTTACATTTGTTTTATTAAAAGATATTGGAAGTAATTTCATGGGTCACTGAAAATACTTTGCTTTAAAAGTACCAAGTTGTTACACAGTAGGAAGAAAAAAATCCTATATAGGAAAAAAAAAAGATAGAGAATCGTTTTTAGTTAAACACCATTTAACTGTGATTCTCTTACACTCTGTATGTGTATGTATACACACATACACACATGGGGGGGCTGAAAAGTTCATAGTGATTAAATTTGACCAAATGTGGTTTATTTTTCAACCACAGGGATCCAAGCACTGCAACACTGATGGAAGAAGTGTGTGGACCGAAGGGGAGACTATGTCGAAAAATAAACCACATTTGGCCAAATTTGAGCCCCCCCCCCCGCATGTGTATGGTGTGTGTATATATATATATACGTATATATATATATATATATATATGTGTGTGTGTGTGTATATATATGTATGTGTGTGTGTATACATACACACAAAGTGGATATAAAAAGTTTACACACTCCTGTTCAAATGCCAGGTTTTTGTGATGTAAAAAAATGAGACCAAGATAAATCATTTCAAAACTTCTTCCGCCATTAATGTGACCTATAACCTGTACAACCTAATTGAAAAACAAACTGAAATCTTTTAAGGGAAAAAATAAAAAACTTACAATGACATGTTTGCATAAATATGCACACCCTGTTAAAACTGGGGATGTGGCTGTGTTCAGAATTAATCAATCACATTCAAACTCACGTTAGATGGGCATTAGCACACACCTGCCACCATTTAAAGTGCCTTTGATTAACCCCCAGTAAAATTCAGCTGTTCTAGTAGGCTTTTCCTGACGTTTTTGTAGTCACATCTTACAGTACAAGCCACGGTCCTCAGAGAGCTTCCAAAGCATCAGAGGGATCTTATTGTTCAAAGGTATCAGTCAGGAGAAGGGTACAAAAGAAGTGGAGAAAATATGGCACAACAGTGACATTACCAAGAACTGGATGTCCCTCCAAAACTGATGAAAAGACCAGAAGAAAACTGGTCAGGCAGCCTACCAAGAGGCCGACAGCAACACTGAAGGAGTTGCAGGAATTTCTAGCAAGTACTGGCTGTTTTTTATATATGACAACAATCTCCCGTCTTCTTCATATGTCTGGGCTATGGGGTAGGGTGGCAAGATGGAAGCCTTATCTTATGAAGAAAAACATCCAAGCCCGGCTACATTTTGCAAAAATGCATTTGAAATCTCCCAAACACGTGAGAAAATGTGTTATGGTCTGATGAAACCAAGGTTGAACTTTTTGGCCATAATTCCAAAAGGTATATTTGGCACAAACACAACAACGTTCATCTCCAAAAGAACACCATACCTACAGTGAAGCATGGTGGTGGCAGCATCATGCTTTGGGGCTGTTTTTCTTCAGCTGGAACTGGGGCCTTAGTCAAGATGGAGAGAATTCTGAGCAGTTACAAATACCAGTCAGTGTTGGCACAAAACCTTCAGGCTTCTAGTATAAAGCTAAAAATGAAGTTCCTCTTCATCTTCATAGAAGATGAAAATAAAAAGTTTATTTTCAATAAAGTGAAAAAAACAAAACAAAACAAGATAATGCATGAAGTGTGCTTCTGCTGGGAGGCGCAGCCAAGCCAGAGCTGTGCTCTGCGCTTCAGGTGATCAACTGATTGGATCCTCCTCCGGTGTTTGGACATTTTGGCATATCTAGCGGAACAACACTGGACAGCTGATGGTACAGACTTCAGTCAAATGGAAAAAACATGGGGGAGGGCTAAACAGCGATTTTGCTCTTAAATCCTGTAGCTTGAAAGTGCTACAGGACTGGATACATGCCCAACAGGTCCCGTTATACGAACAAGTACGTGTGCTGAGCTCTGTGTGTGTGTGTGTGTGTGTGTGTGTGTGTGCGCGCACATGTGTGTGTGCGCTGCAGGCAGCAGCAGAGCTCTGTACGTGTATTTCCTGTGCACCAATGCTGCAAATATGCCATTATAGGGTAGCTGTAAGTTAGAAATCCGTTCAGTAAGTTACACATAGGCTCAAAGAGCGTTACTCATGTTAGAAATAATTTTTGGGTAAGCTAGACATTAACCTCGACGTACTTCGACTTTTGAGTAACTATGAGTTGCTGACAAGTAACGTGTGTGAACGAACGCATAACTTCCCTACAACCTTTGTTCCATGAATGTGGGACATGTCAGCCATACGCTGGATACGTCAGAAAATTTTCAGCACGCTGAAAATTAATTTTCAGAGGAGCTCTGCAAAGGCCATATATCAGCATGCTTCAGTGTTCTTCAAACTATAATTTTATAGTTAAAGTTATCTTCAGCATGCTTTGTGTGGACAGCCCTATTATACAGTATAGGCTATTTTTATGGTGCTTGGTATGAATGGCACTTAAATCGGGTAGATCACCACTGAAGGCCAGTGTTGGGAGTAACGCATTACTTTGTAACTCGTTACTGTAACTGTTATATTGTTATGGGGACATATTATTGTGTGACATGGGTGGTGGCTCCACCTTTCCAGTTCCGCCACCCAAGGTATAAGAGGGCTGTGAGGAAGAGGGGCGGTCTCTTTGGCCTCCGCTCAGCCTGATGGTAGTGCCGGTATTGTGAGAGTGAGCCACCAATAAAGTCGTGTTCAGTTCAACGCTCAGTCTTGTCCTTGGCTCCCTTTTACCGACATAACATTTTGTGACGAGGGAAAAAGTATGGATGCGGGGGTTACTACTATTTGGATGTTTTTGGAGTTTCCCGGTGAGCCGCCAGTCCCTTGGTGGTTCGCCGCTTTTCAAAATTACTTGGTGGCATTGAACCTTGGAAGACTGGAGAAGTTGCGGGCATGGGCACTGTTGGATCACAACTTGGGAATGGAAGGACAACGTATCCTTAGTACCTTAGGCGACGGTGATAGCTTTGAAGAAGTGGTTGAGCTAATGGCGCGACATTTTCGCGTCCCGGAAAATGTCATCGTTCGGAGGATCCAGTTTTGGCAGTGCCGCCAGCGGACTGGCGAGTCAGTGCAGCGGTACGTAGCAGACCTACATCAGCTGGCCAAGGACTGTCAGTTTGGAGCGAATTCAATTCAACTTTTATTCAATTCAACTTTATTTATATAGAGCCATTTCACAACAACAGTCATCTCATAGCACTTTCAACTGTAGAGGAAACCCACACAATTGCAGAAAGACCCCAGCAATCAGGCAATCCCCTGTGAGCAAGCACTTGGTGACGGTGGAGAGGAAAAACTCCCTTTTAGCAGGAAGAAACCTCCAGCAGAACCAGGATCATGAGGGGCATTCATCTGCTGTGACTGGCTGGGGGGTGAGGGGATGGAGAAGAAGAAGAAAAGAACAGACATGTAGAGAGCAAACAGCACAACGGGGACTCAATCTATGGGTGAGAACAAACAGATGTTAATGACCAGCAAAAATATTTCATTGAGAGTGAAGAAAGGAGTGAAGCCCAGTGCATTGTTGGAGGTCCCCCGGCTGTCTAAACCTATTAGCAGCATAACTAAGAGAGGGTTTAGGGGCACATGATCCCACCTTAATTATAGGCTATATCAGAAAGGAAGGTTTTAACCCTATTCTTAAAAACAGAGATCAAGTCTGACTCCCGAATCCAGATTGGCAGCTGGTTTCACAGAAGAGGAGCTTGATAACTGAAGGCTCTGCCTCCCATTGTACTTTTGGAGATTCTAGGTATTACAAGTAATCCTGCACTTTGGGAGCGTAGTGTTCTGTTAGGATAATAGGGTAGTATCAGATCTTTTAAATAAAAAGGGGCCTGATTATTTAGAAGCTTTGTAAGTGAGAAGAAGGACCTTAAACTTAATTCTAAACTCTATGGGAAGCCAATGAAGGGAGGCCAGGACCGGGGAGATATGATCTCTCTTTCTAGTACCTGTTAAAACTCTTGCTGCAGCATTTTGGATCAGCTGAAGACTTTTTAAAGATGTTTTAGGACAACCTGATAATAAAGAGTTACAATAATCTAATCTAGAGCTAACAAAAGTGTGGATTAGTTTCTCAGCATCACTCTGAGACAAGGTGCTCCTAATCTTGGCAATATTACGCAAATGATAGAAGGCAGTCTTAGAAACAAGTTTATTATGTGAATTAAAAAACAGATCTTGATCAAAAATAACTCCAAGGTTCCTCACAGAACTATTAAGAGGAAGCGTAACCACATCCAAACTAAGAGTTTGATTTGGAAAGGTATTTCTAAGGTTTTTTGGACCAACTAGAATGACTTCAGTCTTATCTGAATTTAATAGCAGGAAATTACAAGTCATCCAAGCTTTGATTTCTTTTAGACAGGCCTCTAAGTTGGCTAATTGATTACTATCACCTGGCTTCATTGACAGGTATAATTATGTGTCATCTGCATAACAATGAAAATGTATACAGTGCTTTCTAATAATGGTGCCTAGAGGAAGTATATATAAACTAAAAAGAATAGGGCCTAGCACAGATCCCTGTGGAACTCCGTGACTGAGCTTTGAGTTGGAAGAAAACTCATTATTGACATGAACAAACTGGAACTTATCAGATAAATAAGATCTAAACCACTGCAACGAAGTTCCATTAAGTCCAACATAGTGTTCTAATCTATCAAGTAGAATATTATGATCGATAGTATCAAAAGCTGCACTAAGGTCTAAAAGGACAAGTACAGAAACAAGTCCATTATCAGATGTGATAAGGAGGTCATTAGTGACCTTCACTAAGGCTGTTCCAGTACAATGATGGATTCTAAACCCAGATTGAACTCTTCAAATAAACCATTTCCCTGCAAGTGGTCAAATAATAACCGTCTTTTGCATCTCGGCTCGCGCAAAGCATCATGGGAACGTGACTACCAAACATGCTCTATCGATACATTTAATTTATCGAAAGTTCCTGATCTACGAGCATATTGTATGCATAGGGGTCCTCCCGGCTGTATCCGCAAATGCAAGGATCAACTAGTTGCGCTTATTCGTGGTCACCTTGCAGAAACTGGCCAAAATGGCCCCCCTGTATGTACGCTGACATAGCAGATTTTTTGTTGTCAAAGGACCAAGCACCCTTACTTGCGAGACTCCGAAACGACTACAAAGAAGGTAAGCGAGTGGTTTGACAGCTCAACTTTGGTTTTGTCATTCTGAGTAAATTTCACTACAAGGCATAGCCTGCTTACTTAGATCTATAGATCGATACTACTATAGTTTAAGTACCACACGTTTTCAATGATTTGCAATTTTATTTTATACCAGCCTACTTGTCAATGGCCTTAATTACATGTGTGTGTAGATCAAGCTTCATTACCAATATACAAAGAACTATATCCTAGATCCAGGCCTGCCTGTCCATACCCACTACTTCAGGGTTTAGACACTTGAACAATACACAACACTATTTAATTATGTTATAATATAAACTTACTGCTTTAATCCAACAATTACGTCCGTCCAGATCCTTCAGCTCTGTGGGGAATGTATATAACGTGAATGGCAGTGGACATGTGCACACTCTGGTCCCGAAGTTACAGCATGTATGCTGCAAGTTTGCTTCTTCCACCGCTCCAGATGATACATGCCGTTCCCACACTTAACTACGGCACAATGTGCACCTGGCATAACAGCGATTGAGAGCTTGAAGCACTTTAAACGGCAATTGTTCAGATGTGACAGCACTGTCTCTATACAAAATCAAGGCGGCTACCGGAATGTTTGGTAGTTGTGAACTTTGAACTCACATAGTCCGCACATGCGCACTCGTAATGTGAAAGTCACTTATTGCATAGCAACAACTCTTTCTAAGATTTTTGAAATGAAAGGCATATTGGTCTATAGTTAGCTATAACTCCTGGATCCAGCATTGGCTTTTTGAGTAAGGGTTTAATTACAGCAGTTTTAAAAGCCTGCAGCACATGGCCTAATGTTAATGTAGAATTGATTATTTGAAGAATAGAGCTACCAATAAATGGGAAGCCTTCTTTAAATAACCTGGTAGGTATAGGGTCTAAAAGACAAGTTGAAGGCTTGGATGAGGAAATTATTTTATCTAACTCTAAAAGGTCCATTGGAGTAAACTCATCCAAACAGATATCAAATGAAGGTGTTGTAGTAGTTAATGTATTTAAGTTAACAGTGGGAAGAATCTGACTGATTTTATCTCTGATAGATGAAATTTTACTATTGAAAAAGTTCATAAAGTCCTGACTAGTAAGCTCTAAGGGAATGCTAGGATTGACAGAGTCCTGACTCTTGTCAGCCTGGCTACAGTGCTGGACAGGAAGAGAAGACTAGATGGTGGAACATACCCTTCGCCCAGCTACAAGGTTGAAGCTCCTCACACACTCGGGTGAACTGACATTAGCCACGTCCATCGCGTAAGCTCAACAGTTTGAGGCAGCAGATAAGCTATCATGAGAGCTTGGTGAGAGAGTGGCACACCACCATTTTGAACCACAGTCAACGGCGCAGGCAGTGGACCCGGACAGCGATAATGGCATGGAGGATGATGAAGAACATGCTAATGCTGTGAAGATGAGGTCCGCCCCGGGATCACCCAGGTGTTTGGGTTGTGGGTCCACCAAGCACCGTTATAAGGCTAGAGAATGTCCAGCAAGAGGAAGACTCTGCAGCAAGTGCGGACTCCTGCATCATTTTGCCAGGGCATGTTATAGGTTCGACCGAGGGTATCCAAGATGCAAGGAGGAATCCCCTGCTCCAACTCCTACTGTCATTCACACCGTATCCCCGAGTACCAACGGTCGTTCCTATTGTATAGTGGAACTGGACAGGGTAGCGGTACCACTACTGATTGACATGGGTGTGGTGAGATCCGTGTTGAATTGGTTTACCGTGAGAAGTTTCTTCCCACATTATCGAGTGAGAGGTCATTCAACACCGCTGTATGGGTATGGTAGAGGAAGAGTGGCCACAGTGGGATCAGTGGAACTGACAGCTAGGTACAAGTCAGCGGAGGTGTCCAGCTTGAAGTTCATCATGACTGCCCGCGGTGAGAATATTATGGGGTGTGATTTCTTTTATGGATTGGGCTTTGCCATCACCAGCAGCATTGGAGAAGAGTGGTCGGGCTGTGGTTTGTGGGACCGGCCGGTTCCGTGAGTGGTGAACGAAGCTGTGTGGGACGAACCTTTGCCTAGTATTCTGGATGATGAGCAGGACCAGCCCCACCCAGGGCCATCGTGGGAGGGTCCTGGTGCCAGTGCCAAGTAACCCTAGCTGAGGGAACTGGGTGGCGCAGTGGGATGCCCGTGACGGCGGGTGGAGCCAAGTGGATGACCCATTCTACTCCCGGAGTTTGGCTGGAAGGTACCGGTGAGCAGGGGGTCACAACGGCTTTGCCGGCAGCGAAAATGAGAGAGAGCGGGGCAGGACCGGCTGGCACGGTGAAACGATGTGCCAAACAGAGACACTGGAAGCTGAGTAGGGCCCCTCTGGGGTTCGCAGATTTGGTCCAATCCAGAGAGAATGCCCGGTCGAGAGGTGTTCAAGGCAAATGCCAACGAGAAGATGACCAGGGCCAGCTGCAGGTGGTGGCTGTTGGGGAGGATAGCTACCTCCAGCTATCTGATGGCTTGTGGAGGCATCCCAATGAGGTGTGGCGCGCCCGAGAGGAGACAGGGGTAGTTGGGCTTCAATGTGGGTCATCCCCGGGAGGAAAGAAAAGAAGGTGCACTGGAGGGAAGACATCTGAAGGTTTTCCAGCGGGGTGGTTTCTCTACTGGGGCAGACTGATGGTTGGGCAATGTATGTGATGCATGGTGATGAAAATAGGGGATAACCGGGTTGTAAATTAGTTCTGTTAAGGGGATTGTTGTCATGAGTCTGAGCTCAGTGTCTTCAGAGCTCAGACTCTTTATTTATTTCTGAGTATTTTATGTCTGTTATTATTATTTTGTCAATTTCTATATATTTTTTGGTTTTGTGACAAGAGCCTTTCCTCTTTTTCCAGACACTCCGACCAGCTGCTCATTGTTCTCCAGCCATCTCAGCTGTGAGCAGTTGTGTAATTAGGTCAACTGCCCACTCATCCACCTGCACCTGCTCCTCATTTGTTTGTCTATTATTGAAGGAATGTCAGCTTACTGTTTCACTGCGGCAATCTTGATCTGTACTGAACTGAATTCATTCTACTTTCTCATCTCCCCATCTTCTCCAGAGCGATTCCAGCTCTGGAGTACCATTCCTTGTAAGTTACTTTGTATTTTTGTGTTTTTGCACTGTTCTGGATTTTTTGTTATAAAATGTCACTACTGCAGTCCAGCGCATGAGTCTGTCTTCCTGCCCCAGAGGGGCCATTCATGACAGAAGACTGCCGCCAGGATTAAGTCCCAGCTGCTGCAGTAGTGAATTTTTTGTCCTTTCTTTGTTTTTTCGCTCACCTGAGCTCTGGAGCACATCATGTCCCCAGCTCGCCGGTCTCACAAAAATGAAGGGCAGCAGGGTCTCCGAGCTGGGAGGAGTGGGTGGCGGACTTTATCCAAAGCTTTGTGGATGAAGATCTCACCGCCCATGGATCCCAAAAGGCCTGGGAAAGCGTGAATGGAGTGGTGGGCATTGTGGAGGCACACTCCAGCTTGTGGAGATATCCCCAATATATGGAACTGCTATCCACAGTCTCCGCGCTTCAGCAGTCGTTCCCTGGGCTAACGATGGGGTCACCTCCCGCTGAAATGAAGCCATCACAGAGGCACTCTGCTCAGCAGATGTCCACCTCCTCTCCCGGTTCACGAGCTCCAGCGCCAGCATGCGCGTCGTCAGCTCCACGGCGGCGCCATTGTCCCACTCCAGATCACTGGAGGAATTCTCCCACCTCTCTGGCAGCCATTTTCCCAACGCCGAAGCAGAAGCTCCCCTCAGCAGTTCAGCCTTCCTCCCCCTCCTCTCTGGCTGGATCTTCAGCTTTTTCCAGGCCCATAGCTGCTGCTTTTCACTCCACTTCGATGTCCTCTTCCGCTGCCGAGAGGTCCTACATTTGTTTCCTGGCTCCGTCCGTCTCCATGACAACAGGGGCGGCTCCTCCACGATCATCTGAGGGGCCCATCTCCACTGTAGCCACGGAGAGGGATGACATTACACCTGCTGCAGCAGACAACATCGAACACCAGGAAAACAGGCAAGTTTCATTTCATTCTATTTCAATTTATGACTATATGCCTTGCCTGATTCCCGGTAGGGAGGCTCAAGAAATGCAGTCCCCTGAGCTCTCCCCACCTCCCACCTACTGCAGTTATTAATTGCTCACCAGCCCTCTCCGTGTCCTCTTCTTTGGACCCTGAGTGTCCGCTGACCCCGGGATTGAGCCGCCAGACGTGGGAGGAGCCTGTGGCCTTGAAGGATCAAGTTCCAGTGCCAATGGTGAGCCGACCCCCATCTGCCTTGCCGGATGAGCCACCAGTGTGGGCCACTTTGCCTGGGGGAACCAAGACTGCAATCACTATCATGCCTGTTGCGGAGGCCGCCGCAGCAGAGTTAGAGCTGGGCTTCCCAAGGACCAGGCCCAAGACGTTGTCATCGTCTGGATCAATGGAGTCCTGGACTGCGGTGGAGCTCGAGCTCAGGCAAGTGCTCTCCCTTGTTTTCTCTTATCTGTTCGGGAGAAATCTTGCTTGGCTCTTGGTGAGGAGAGTCGGCTGCAGCCATCAGCTGTGCCTGAGCTCACCTCACCGGGCTCTGCCACTGCCGGTGACCCTGACCCTGTCTCTTTGTCTGTGCCATCTGAGTTTTCTCTCAGGGTCACCAAGGAGTTTCCAGCACAGTCAGATCTCTCCATGGGTCCAGGCTCGCCACCTGAGTTCGTGGTTCCAGCTCCTCCCGCCGAGGTCATCGAGGATGCTCCGTCCCAGCCCGGGACCTCCGTGGGTACAGCTTTCCCTCTGCCCAAGGCCGTCGTCTGGGTTCCTCCTCCTCGGTTCGAGTCTCCTTGGGTGCTGTGTCCCGGCCAAGGACCCTCGTGGGTGCTCTGCCCCAGCCTAAACCCAACATGGGTGCTGCGCTCCAGTATGGGCCTGCCATTGGTGCTATGCTCCAGCCCAGGGTCCACCGTGGGTGCAGCATTGCCCAGTCTGGGCCCACCATGGGTGCCGCTATTCTCTAGCCCAGAGCCACTGTGTGTGCCGCTATGCTCCAGCCCGGAGCCACTGTGTGTGCCGCTATGCTCCAGCCCGGAGCCACTGTGTGTGCCGCTATGCTCCAGCCCGGAGCCACCGCGGGTGCTGCAATGCTCCAGCCTGAAGCCACCACGGGTGCTGCAATGCTCCAGCCTGGAGCCACTGCGGGTGCTGCCTTGCTCCATCCTGGAGCCACCGCAGGTGCAGCTACTTCCCAGTCCAGGACCTCCGCGGGTGCAACCGTGTCCCAGTCCAGAACCACCGGGGGTATTGCCGGCCAGCCTGAGGGTGTTGAGGTCTCCCCTTTTCTGCCCGACACCACCGTGGTTCTCCCTCCACTGCCATACGTTGTCGTGGGCTCTCCTCCTGCACTACACACCGTCATAGTCCCCCTCCTTCGGGCCTTCATCCCTTCATCAGGCCTCCCCGTGGGGGAGCCACCTCCTGGGTCACCCCTCCGGTCTTGGTGGCTGAAGAACTCTGGCCGGACACCCGATAGACTGAGCCACTGGGTTGGGTGGCCCATATTCTCCGGCAGGCCACCCAACTCATACCACCTTGCCGTCTGTCTGGCCTGGGACTTCGGTCAGCCACCTGAACTGCTTAGTTCTTTGGCCTAGGGGGCCAAAGAATCAACTCTCACAGCCATCTCAGCTGTGAGCAGTTGTGTAATTAGGTCACCTGCCCGCTCCTCTGCCTGCACCTGCTGTTCATTTGTTTGTCTATTATTTAAGGAATGTCAGCTTACTGTTTCACAGCGGAGTCTTGATCTGTATTGAATTGAATTCATTCTACTTTCTCATCTCCTTATCTCCTCCAGAGTGATTCCAGCTCTGGAGTACCATTCCTTGTAAGTTACTTTGTTTGTATTTTTGTGTTTTTGCACTGTTCTGGATTTTTTGTTAATTAATGTCCCTACCGCAGTCCAGTGCATGGGTCCGTCTTTCTGCTCCAGAGGGGCCATTCATGACAATTGTTTTGTGTTTCAAATTATTTTAGGAACACGGCAGTATTTTGGTTTTATATGGACTGTTTTATTTAGTTCAGACAACAAAATAATCCGTCTTGCTGTGTGGGGGTGGGACAGTAGTCCACCTGTTCCCCCTAGTTTTAGTTGTTTTGAGTGAATGTGTTAGATTGTTTAGGTTTTTCTGTTTAGTTTTTTTAGTGCATGATTCGGATTCCAAATTGGGGACGGTTCCAGTTGTTTGCGTGTGTTTGGCCCATTTTTTAAAGGGGGGGGGCAGTGTTATGTTGTTATGGGGACATATTATTGTGTGACACTGGTGGTTGCTCCACCTTTCCGGTTCTGCTGCCACCTGGGGTATAAGAGGGCTGTGAGGAAGAGGGGCGGTCTCTTTGGTCTCCTCTCAGCCTGATGGTAGCACCTGTATTGTGAGAGTGAGTCACCAATAAAGCTGTGTGTGGCCGACACACATTGTGGGCTCACGCTGCCACAGAGACAGAACTGAATGTGTATTGTGGAGTGTCACGTCTGCAAGGACTGAGGACTCAAATCTACAGGAGGTAACAAGGAAGTGTGAGATTTGTCTCTTTGTCCCACAGAAGACGCCCTGGAGGGTATTCCGGTTCATCAAGAAATGAGAGACAATGGTGAAGCTTCAAAGGGATGCTTTGTAACTGTATGTTGACTGAAGACACCATGTGACTTGAATTCTGATGCTGGAAATGTATAAAAGGGGGTTGAAGTATGATTCTTTCTCTTTCCTGCTTTGAGAATGCTAGGAGCTTGTGTTCTGTCAAATAAAGCTGGTTTATGACTGAAACTCAGCCTCGTTATTTGAGCATGCTCCTACACTGGTGACCTACGACGGAGAATGAGCAATGAGAATTCTTCCGAACCGGGCTCGGTGGAAGCCAGCCTGATGGCCGCCTCCACGCTCCGGCTGCCCGATTTCTGGCAGCACAGCCCGCGCTCATGGTTTAGCGCAATCGAGGCGCAGTTCAACCTCCGGAGAATCTCCAACGACGACACAAGATTCTACCACGTGGTAGCGAAACTGGACAGCGACACGGTCCAGAGAGTGGAGGATTTGGTTAATCATCCACCAGACAGCGACAAGTACAGCGCATTGAAAGACGCGCTGATCAGCCATTTCACCCCCTCAGTCCAACAAAGAGCAGAGGGGCTCCTGGCGCTGACGGAGGCAGAAAACGATAGACCTGCGGACCTGATGGTGAAGATGCTGCAGCTCAAAGCCTCCGAGGATGGCGAATTTATTTTCGCCCACCTATTCCTTCGAACCCTGCCACCAGCAGTGAGAGTGGCCCTGGCAGAGTCACCCCGATTGGCCGAGCGAGACTACCATGGGTTGAGCAAGGAGGCGCAGAAGTTGGTCGACACCCACAAGCAGAACGCGGTTTCAGCCGCGGCGGCTAGTTCGGGAACGGCGTCCGGAGACAGCTTGGGTCCAGCGGCACCAGACGCACCAACAACGGCGGCGACCGGAGCCAGACGACGCGGAGCGGAGAACGGCTCGTGCTTCTACCACCACCGTTTTGCAGAGAGAGCGCACAGGTGCGTCCCACCGTGCAATTTTAAACGCCAGGACCGAGGGCCGGTAGCAGCCGCGACTCTCGGCAATGAGAACAGGCTGCTTTACCTGACGGATGCACGCTCGGGGAAACAGTTCCTCGTGGACACGGGCTCGCAGCTGAGCTTCGTCACGCCCACCTACGCGGAACGGCTGTCGCCTTCTAAAGCCCCCTGGGTGTCAGTGTCAGCAGCGAACGGCTCCACAATTAAAACGTTTGGTGAGAGGACCATGCTTCTGTCCTTACAAGGCCGTTCATTTGAGTGGACATTTATTGTAGCAGCAGTCAGTTTCAACATGTTAGGGGCTGATTTTTTGTGCTCACATGGTTTATTGGTTGATCTTGCTAATAGACGTCTGATTAATGCACTGTCTTTTCATTCTATTCCCTGCACAGCTCGGGTGGCCCCGCCAACTGCACATGCCAGCGTCTCAGCCGCGGGTGGTAAGTTTCACACTCTGCTTGCTCAGTTTCCAGCACTCACAGTCCCCACTTTTTCAGCAACGGTGGCCAAACATGGGGTAGAACATTTCATAACAACCACAGGCCCTCCCGTTTTTGCAAAGGCTCGGCGTTTGGACCCAGCTAAACTGGCCATCGCGCGCGAGGAGTTCACTAATCTGGAAAAACTAGGCATCGTTAGACGCTCCAAGAGCGCTTGGGCTTCGCCGTTACACATGGTCCCAAAGGCTGACGGCTCGTGGCGGCCTTGCGGCGATTTCCGCAGGTTGAACAACGTTTCAGCTCATGACCGCTACCCGATTCCGCACATTCAGGATTTTTCTGTTCATTTGGCGGGGGCGCGCATTTTTTCTAAAATAGACTTGGTGCGCGGCTATCACCAGGTTCCAGTGCGCGCGCACGATGTACCCAAAACAGCGGTCATAACTCCTTTCGGCCTTTTTGAGTTCTTGCGCATGCCTTTTGGCCTCAAGGGGGCCGCGCAGACTTTCCAACGCATGATGGATGCAGTTTTACGCGACCTGCCTTTCGTGTTCGTTTATTTGGACGATATTTTGGTAGCCAGCACGTCCGAAGGCGAACATGAAAAACACCTCACAGCAGTTTTCCAGAGGTTGGCAGAGCACGGCTTAATAGTGAACCCAGCGAAATGCCAGTTTGTCGTGGCGCAGATTGATTTTTTGGGACATCGCGTTTCGGCAGAGGGAGCAGTTCCCCTTCCAAATAAAGTGCGTGCCATAACAGATTTTCCGCAACCTCAAACGGTTAAGGCGCTTCAGGAGTTTCTAGGGATGGTTAATTTTTACAACCGTTTCCTCCCAAGCGCAGCACGACTCATGCAGCCATTGTACACCGCGTTAAAAAAACAAAAGCCCGCAAATAAAGTCGAATGGTCTCCGGAGCGGGAGCGCGCTTTTGCCCAGGTCAAATCAGCCCTGGCAAATGCAGTTTTGTTAGCGCACCCAGTTCCAACGGCCCGCATGGCGCTCACCACTGACGCTTCCGATGTAGCGGTGGGGGCGGTAGTTGAACAGTTTGTGGCAGGTACCTGGCAACCCCTCGCGTTTTTCAGCAGGACCTTGCGCGATAGTGAACGGAAATACAGCGCATTTGACAGGGAGCTTTTGGCCCTACACTTGGCCATCCGTCATTTTCAGTTCTGGTTAGAGGGGCGACGTTTCACCGCTTTTGTGGATCATAAACCGCTAACGTTTGCGATGGCCAAAATTTCAGAACCCTGGTCAGGCCGGCAACAAAGGCAACTAGCCGCAATATCGGAGTTTACTACTGATATTCAGCATGTCGCGGGTAAACACAATGTTGTAGCAGACTGCCTCTCGCGTGCAATAGCACCACCAAGCCCTATAGGGGCAGACTCTGTAGCCATGGCCGCGGGCCCGGGCAGCGACGCGGGAGCGCGCGCAGCCCCGGTCTGTGTTGGGTTAGATTATGCAGCCATGGCTGCGGAGCAGGTTAACGACGCGGACGTGCGCGCGCTCCAGTCTGGACCAACAGGGTTAAGGCTGGAGCACAGGGTGCAACAAAACGGTATGCCCCCGCTAATCTGCGATGTCTCCACGGGACGGCCCCGCCCTGTGGTGCCAACCGCGTGGCGTCGCCGTGTTTTTGACTTGGTCCATTCTCTCGCGCACCCGGGGGTGCGCGCATCGATCAAATTGATGGGGGAGAAATTTGTTTGGCCCGGGTTGCGCAAACAGGTCAAGGAATGGGCAGCAGCCTGCGTAGCGTGTCAGCGAGCTAAAATACACAGACACACTAAGGCCCCGTTAGAACCTTTCTACATCCCCGCTAAGCGTTTTGATCACGTGCATGTTGACCTGGTCGGCCCGCTTCCGTTATCACACGGGCACACACATCTTTTGACAATGGTAGACCGCACCACGCGCTGGCCAGAGGCGATTCCTCTGACATCAACCACAGCGGAAGAAGTTGCGCGAGCATTTTTAACAGCATGGGTTGCGCGTTTTGGTGTACCGTCGGACATAACGTCCGACAGGGGTCCCCAATTTATTTCCGAGCTATGGTCATCGATGGCCCGCAGCTTGGGGGTGAAGATTCATCGCACCACCGCGTATAACCCCCAGGCCAATGGTTTATGCGAACGCTTTCACAGGTCATTGAAAGCAGCCCTCAGAGCGTCGCTAACGGATACAAATTGGGTAGACAAACTTCCATGGGTGTTATTAGGGTTGCGTTCTGCACCTAAGGAAGATTTGCATGCTTCCCCGGCTGAATTAGTTTTCGCTCAGCCGCTCCGTTTGCCCGGGGAATTTCTTCCTGATAATCCTGCACCTAATGGCCCCCCCGCTCAGCCGTGGCAGAGCGGCTCAGGAACAAACACGCTTCCTGGCCCGGTCCATCACAGTTTCCCACACGTTTTTGTGCCCAAGGCTTTAAAAAATGCAGAGTTTGTTTTTGTTAAACATGACGCCCAGCGTCCAAGTTTGCGGCCGTTTTACGACGGACCGTTTCGAGTGCTGGAGACCGGGCAGAAGCATTTTCTGCTGGATTTAGGGGGCAGAAGGGAGCTGATTTGCATTAACAGGCTCAAACCCGCTTTTGTTCTGGCTGAGGAGGAGGTGCAGCTCGCGAGGCCCCCCCGCCGGGGCAGGCCACCGAGAAGACATTCTCCAAAGTCTTCACAGAGAGGTGCTAACAGCTTTAATCCACAGGTGCGGAGAGATGTTGCAGAGGCAGCCAAGCCAAGTTGCAGCAGATTCGGCAGAAGATTAAAACCTAGGCAGTTGGTGGATTGATTAGCGATGTATGGAGTGCTTTGTGTTTCTCTTTTTGTTATGCCATGCAGATTTTGCCTTACTCGACGTTTGGGGGGGGGGGGTAGTGTGGCCGACACACATTGTGGGCTCACGCTGCCACAGAGACAGAACTGAATGTGTATTGTGGAGTGTCACGTCTGCAAGGACTGAGGACTCAAATCTACAGGAGGTAACAAGGAAGTGTGAGATTTGTCTCTTTGTCCCACAGAAGACGCCCCGGAGGGTATTCCGGTTCATCAAGAAATGAGAGACAATGGTGAAGCTTCAAAGGGATGCTTTGTAACTGTATGTTGACTGAAGACACCATGTGACTTGAATTCTGATGCTGGAAATGTATAAAAGGGGGTTGAAGTATGATTCTTTCTCTTTCCTGCTTTGAGAATGCTAGGAGCTTGTGTTCTGTCAAATAAAGCTGGTTTATGACTGAAACTCAGCCTCGTTATTTGAGCATGCTCCTACACTGTGTTCAGTTCAACGCTCAGTCTTGTCCTTGGCTTCCTTTTACCAACATAACAGTAACACCACTGCTTTTGCAGTAACGTGCTGTGTAACGAAATTACTTTTTAAAAATTCAGTAATGCGTTACAGTTACTGAAATTTCATCAGATGCGTTACTCGTTTTATTAATACAGATAGATATTTTAGCGCAAACAGATGATCGTACAACTTGCAGTTCCTAGACACCGTCCTCATCAGCTGCCAACTGGGGATGAATACACAGTTTCGGTGGCTATTGGCGGGACAACTGCCATCCTCAGCGCCACCAGCAGCCTCAAGACACTGGAGGTTGTCATGCCAAAGGCAAAGGCAAGCAAATAAGCTAGCTAGTTAGAGCTAGCTAGCTGGCTAGCTAGCTCCAACCACCACCCGGTGCTAACGGAGAAGCTCGACATGCTGAGGAACTGTGGCGAAAATGACGCGGGTGCCGGGCTGGAGTTTAGGCGGCGTGCAAGAAATATAAGACAGAATAATAAAGAGCGATGGCAAGAACCAAGCAGACCGCCCGTAAATCTACTGGAGGAAAAAGCCCCCCAGGAAGCAGCTAGCCACCAAGGCTGCTCGAAAAAAGCGCTCCAGCCACCGGCGGAGTGAAGAAGCCTCATCGTTACAGGCCTGGTACCGTGGCTCTGAGAGAGATCCGTCGCTGCCAGAAATCCACGGAGCTGTTCATCCGTAGGCTGCCCTTCCAGCACCTGGTGAGGGAGATCGCTCAGGACTTCAAGACCGACCTGCGCTTCCAGAGCTCCGCCGTCATGGCTTTGCAGGAGGCCAGCGAGGCCTACCTGGTGGGTCTCTTCGTGGACACCAACCTGTGTGCCATCCACGCCAAGAGGGTCACCATCATGCCCAAAGACATCGAGCTGGCCCGCCGCATCCGCGGAGAGAGAGCTTAGACTTTCTGCTGCACATCCACCAACCACAATGCTCCGCACTGTGTGTCTATATATTTATAGTAATATGTACATATGTATACTAGCTGTTCTTGTTTTTTTCTTGCCTTCTGATTGTTGCTCTGAGTGTTGCTATCCCTGTGCTGTTGCAATCCTGGAATTTCCCCACTGTGGGACTAATAAAAGCTTATCTTATCTTATAAATAAGCAAATAAATATAAACTGACCCTACCGTAACTGACACAGCCATCATACAGTCTCCTCCGCAGGTCTGTTTCCTGTTCTGCTCCAGTTCACATCACAACCCAGTGAAGAAATGCTGTGGTAGTGGTGACTTCTCATATCGAGCCCTGATCACCTGCTGTCTGAGCGGTAAGTAGCCCCTAACAGCTCCTACCTCTGTGGTTAAACATGAGTATTTTTTGAGCAAGAAGCTCACATTTAATGTCCGCATTAAATGCATTTAAAGTTTTCTTATGCACAGAGAAAAAGTGACTGTGATTTGTTGCAGTAAAGAACAGCGTTTTCTAAACGGTGAACTTTCATTTATCTGTGCTTTCTATTTTGTTTTATTTTATTTTATCTCATTTATTTACATGCTGTTGTGATATGCAACTATTTCATGGAAGATCCTCTAAATATGCATTTTTAATGGGCTGGTCCAGGGGTGTCAAACATATGGCTCGTGGGCCAAAAACAGCCCACCAGGGGGTTCAAAATTTTCTCTGTGAATTTACACCTTTATTTCTAGTAAATTTCTGACTTTCTACTGATTACAATAGTTTTTGTAAATCTGAGACATTTTTCTCTGTAAGATGAGACTTTTTTTTCTCATCAGTTTTCTTTTTCTGCTTTTTTCTGATGAGAACAAGGGGCCCTTGATCTTGCTATGTGTGCAAGATGATTTAAGTATGCATTTAAAAGTAACGTGAAAGTTACTTTTCCAAGTAACTAGTTACTTTAATCATGCAGTAACTCAAAAGTAACTCAGTTTCTTTTGAAAAGAAGCAGCTAGTAACTGTAACTAGTTACTATTTTTTAGTAACTTGCCCAACAGTGCTGAAGGCCTAGTTGTAAAATACACAGTCCGCCACTGGCATACACATGCACACAAGGGATGGGGGGTGGGCTGAAAACCTTGGGCAACTCGTGGAACAGTGGTTAGCATTGTGGCAGCACAGCAAGAGGGTCACAGGACTGATTCCACCCCTGACCATCGTTGGTTTGATCCCACCTCCTGACCATCGCTGACCCTTCTACATTACATCTGATTGGATGCTAAACTGTGTTTCGTTACCTTGTATTCATACATGTGTAATGACAATAAAGTTGAATCTAATCTAAAGGAGTTTGCCTGTTCTCCCGGTGTCTGTGTGGGTTTACTCCGAGTACTCCGGTTTCCTCCCACAGACCAAAAACATGCAACTTTGGAGACTTTAAAGTGGCCCTCGGTGTGAATGTGTGTGTGAATGGTGAAGGGATTGGCACCATACCATGGCTGCTTCATCCAGGTGGATGCCCTGAATTTCCATCTAGGATTAATAAAGTATACAAATACAAAATACAAAAGTTCATAGGCTGAAAAGCTCATTGTGGTCAAATTTGACCAAATGTGGTTTATTTTTCAGCAGCAGGGATCCTAAATTTAATGAACAGACACAAGCAGCCTCAGCCAGCAGGAGGTGGAGAGCGGTCGAAAAAAATCCAGCTAACTTTTTTAGTTCCATCCATTCAGCGGCAAACCGTCCCAGTAAGAACTGTAGGTCATTGCTGGATGAAGCCAGCAGGACAACATCATCTGCAAACAACAGAGATGAGATCCTGTGGTCACCAAGCACGACACCCTCCGCTCCCTGGCTGCACCTAGAAATCCTGTCCATAAAAGTTATGAACAGGATCGGTGACAAAGGGCAGCCCTGGTGGAGTCCAACTCTTACTGGGAATGAGTCTGAGTGTTGACAATACGAACCAAACTCTCACAACGGTCGTACAGAGACCGAATAGCTTGTAACAACAAGCCCCATACTCTCAAAGCACCCCCCCCCCCAAAAAAAAAAAATGTCTGCTCACCTCGCAAGACTCTATTGCTTAAGAAAAAGCATGTTGAAGCTCATTTAAAGTTTGCTGCACAACATTTGGGTAAGCCAGTAAAATACTGGGAGAATATAGTCTGGTCAGATGAAACCAAAATTGAACTTTCTGGATGTCACAATACACAGCATGTTTAGAGGAGGAATGGCACTGCACATCAGCCCTAAAACACCATACCAACAGTGAAGTTTGGAGGTGGGAGCATTATGGTGTGGGGGTGTTTTTCAGCACATGGTACAAGTAGACTTCATATAACTGAAGGAAAGATGAATGGACAAATGTACAGAGACCTTGACAAGAACCTGTTGCCATCTGCCAAGATGCTGAAAATGAAATGAGGGTGGACATTTCAGCAAGACGATGATCCCAAACACACAGCCAAGGAAACTCACTGGCTCCAGAGAAGGAAAATAAAGCTGCTAGAATGGCCCAGTCAGTCACCTGACCTGAATCCAATTGAAAATCTATGGAACGAACTGAAGATCAGAGTTCATAGAAGACACCCACGGAACCTTCAAGATTTGAAGACAGTTTGTGTGCAATGCCTGCACCTACAGACGTGGACAAAATTGTTGGTACCCCTCTGTTAATGAAAGAAAAACCCACAATGGTCACAGAAATAACTTGAATCTGACAAAAGTGGTAATAAATAAAAATTCTATGAAAATTAACCAATGAAAATCAGACAATGCTTTTGAATTGTGGTTCAAAAGAATTATTTAAAAAAAAAAAACAAACTCATGAAACGGGCCTGGACAAAAAATGATGGTACCCCTAGAAAAGATTGAAAATAATGTGACCATAGGGACATGTTCAACCAAGATGTGTCCTCTAATTAACATCACAGGTGTCTACAAACTTGTAATCAGTCAGTCGGCCTATTTAAAGGCTGACAAGTAGTCACTGTGCTGTTTGTTGACATGGTGTGTACCACATTAAACATGGACCAGAGGAAGCAAAGGAGAGAGTTGTCTCAGGAGATTAGAAAGAAAATTATAGACAAGCATGTTAAAGGTAAAGGCTATAAGACCATCTCCAAGCAGCCTGACATTCCTGTGACTACAGTTGCACATATTATTCAGAAATTTAAGCTCCACGGGACTGTAGCCAACCTCCCTGGACGTGGCCGCAGGAGGAGACGGATAATACAAATGGTAACAACAGAGCCCAGAACAACCTCTAAACACATTCATGGGGAACTCCAAGGTCAAGGTACATCAGTGTCAGATCGCACCATCCGTCGTTGTTTGAGCCAAAGTGGACTTCATGGGAGATGACCAAGGAGGACACCACTGTTGAAAACAAATCATAAAAAAGCCAGACTGGAATTTGCCAAACTGCATGTTGACAAGCCACAAAGCTTCTGGGAGAATGCCCTATGGACAGACGAGACAAAAGTGGAACTTTTTGGCAAGGCACATCAGCTCTATGTTTACAGACGCAAAAATGAAGCATACCATTTTTAAAAAAAAAATTTTTTTCTGGTTCCGGTTCCACCGGACCGGCGGCGCCACACGAGTTGGCTGCCGTTTGCAACTGCCCTTTTCTTATCTTCCTTCTTCTTTCTACACCTTTCACTCTATATATATATCACGGACACACAGATCGCCCCAAGGGTCTCCCGAGTCGGCGGACGGAGCCACTGTTTGCAGCGGGGGACGATACAGCAGGGAAGAGCTAGCTAGCTCCAACCGCCACCCGGTGCTAACGGAGAAGCTCGACATGCCGAGGAACTGTGGCGAAAAAGACGCGGGTGCCAGGCTGGAGTTTAGGCGGCGTGCAAGAAATATAAGAATAATAAAGAGCGATGGCAAGAACCAAGCAGACCGCCCGTAAATCTACTGGAGGAAAAAGCCCCCCAGGAAGCAGCTAGCCACCAAGGCTGCTCGAAAAAAGCGCTCTGGCCACCGGCGGAGTGAAGAAACCTCACCGTTACAGGCCCGGTACCGTGGCTCTGAGAGAGATCCGTCGCTACCAGAAATCCACGGAGCTGCTCATCCGTAGGCTGCCCTTCCAGCGTTTGGTGAGGGAGATCACTCAGGACTTCAAGACCGACCTGCGCTTCCAGAGCTCCGCCGTCATGGCTCTGCAGGAGGCCAGCGAGGCCTACCTGGTGGGTTTCTTCGTGGACACCAACCTGTGCGCCATCTATGCGAAGAGGGTCACCACCATCATGCCCAAAGACATCCAGCTGGCCCGCCGCACCCGCGGAGGGAGAGGGAGCTTAGACTTTCTGCTGTACATTCACCAACCACAATGCTCCACACTGTGTGTCTATATACAGTATATATATATATGTATATATGTATGTATGTTTATAGTAATATGTACATATGTACACTAGCTGTTCTTGTTTTTTTCTTGCCTTCTGATTGTTGCTCTGAGTGTTGCTATCCCTGTGCTGTTGCAATCCTGGAATTTCCCCATTGTGGGACTAATAAAGGCTTATCTTATCTTATCTTATCTTACCAAGAAAAGAACACTGTCCCTACTGTGAAACATGGAGGAGGTTCTGTTATGTTCTGGGGCTGTTTTGCTGCATCTGGCACAGGGTGTCTTGAATCTGTGCAGGGTACATTGAAATCTCAAGAGTTTCAAGGTATTCTAGAGAGAAATGTGCTGCCCAGTGTCAGACAGCTTGGTCTCAGTCGCAGGTCATGGATCTTGCAACAGGATAATGACCCAAAACACACAGCTAAAAACACCCAAGAATGGCTAAGAGCGAAACATTGGACTATTCTAAAGTGGCCTTCTATGAGCCCTGATCTAAATCCTATTGAACATTTGTGGAAGGAGTTGAAACATGCCGTCTGGAGAAGGCACTCTTCAAACCTGAGACAACTGGAGCAGTTTGCTCATGAGGAGTGGGCCAAAATACCTGCTGAGAGGTGCAGAAGTCTCATTGACAGTTACAGAAATCATTTGATTGCAGTGATTGCCTCAAAAGGTTGTGCAACAAAATATTAAGTTAAGGGTACCATCATTTTTGTCCAGGCCTGTTTCATGATTTATTTTTTTTTTTAATAATTCTGTTGAACCACAATTCAAAAGCATTGTCTGATTTTCGTTGGTTAATTTTCATAGAATTTTTATTTATTACCACTTTTGTCAGATTCAAGTTATTTCTGTGAACATTGTGGGTTTTTCTTTCATTAACAGAGGGGTACCAACAATTTTGTCCACGTCTGTAGTTTCTCCATACAGGAGGTGTCTGGAAGCTGTTACTACCAACAAAGGCTTTTCTACTAAATATTAAATGAATTTCACCAAGCATGTTTAATACTTATTCCCTGTGTCATTCCACTTTATTAAATATAACTTTTTGTAAACACAGTTGCCTTGATTTCTTTGTATATATAAATTACTTTGGTTGTTACTGATATCTGGTGAAAATCTCAGGTCAATGAATCCATCAGAAATATGTTTAATGAGAAAAATGTTGACGTATTCAATACTTATTTTCCCCGCTGTATACTGCAAAAAACACATTAACTTTTTCACAACATTTTAACTTACTGAGACACACAAGTATGTGAAAACATGTAAAAAGTCCCGTTAACAAAGTTAAAACAGCAGCACCATCTTTTCTGTGTCAGCTGTTGCCATGGAAACAACCTAGAAAACTATGGTTCTCCAGTCCACACACAAATGCCATCACAGGAGTAAGTGAAACTCTTCATTCTGAAAAGAGTTTTTCAAAAAGTCATTTTTTGGGCCCAAAAGTGGTGTTTGTGTGGGCATGAAACCTGAAAACCTTTCAAGTTGTGTTTTTAAAATACCTACATGTACAGACGTGGACAAAATTGTTGGTACCCCTCTGTTAATGAAAGAAAACTCACAATGGTCACAGAAATAACTTGAATCTAGCTACAATGCTCAGCACTGGGTGTGTTTATATATTTATATATCTACATATTATTCCATCTAGCTACATTGCTCCGCACTGTGTGTGTTTATATACTTGCATATTTATTCCACCTAGCTGCAATGCTCCGTACTGTGGGTGTTTATATATTTACATATTTATTCCATCTAGCTACAATGCTCTGCACTGTGTGTTCATATATTCATATATTTATTCCATCCAGCTACAATGCTCTGCACTGTGTGTCTGTGTGTGTGTGTATATATATATATTTTATAGTAATACGTACATATGTTTATTAGCTGCTCTTGCTTGCTTGTTTTTTTTCTTGCCTTCTGATTGTTGCTCTGAGTGTTGCTATCCCTGTGCTGTTGCAATCCTGGAATTTCCCCGTTGTGGGACTAATAAAGGCTTATCTTATCTTATCTTATCTTAATCTGACAAAAGTGGTAATAAATAAAAATTCTATGAAAATTAACCAATGAAAATCGGACAATGCTTTTGAATTGTGGTTCAACAGAATTATTTTAAAAAACAAACTCATGAATCAGGCCTGGACAAAAATGATGGTACCCTTAACTTAATATTTTGTTGCACAACCTTTTGAGGCAATCACTGCAATCAAATGATTTCTGTAACTGTCAATGAGACTTCTGCACCTCTCAGTAGGTATTTTGGCCCACTCCTCATGAGCAAACTGCTCCAGTTGTCTCAGGTTTGAAGAGTGCCTTCTCCAGACAGCATGTTTCAGCTCCTTCCACAGATGTTCAATAGGATTTAGATCAGGGCTCATAGAAGGCCACTTTAGAATAGTCCAATGTTTCGCTCTTAGCCATTCTTGGGTGTTTTTTAGCTGTGTGTTTTGGGTCATTATCCTGTTGCAAGACCCATGACCTGCGACTGAAACCAAGCTGTCTGACACTGGGCAGCACATTTCTCTCTAGAATACCTTGATAGTCTTGAGATTTCATTGTACCCTGCACAGATTCAAGACACCCTGTGCCAGATGCAGCAAAGCAGCCTCAGAACATAACAGAACCTCCTCCATGTTTCACAGTAGGGACAGTGTTCTTTTCTTGGTATGCTTCATTTTTGCGTCTGTAAACATAGAGCTGATGTGCCTTGCCAAAAAGTTCCAGTTTTGTCTTGTCTGTCCATAGGACATTCTCCCAGAAGCTTTGTGGCTTGTCAACATGCAGTTTGGCAAATTCCAGTCTGGCTTTTTTATGATTTGTTTTCAACAGTGGTGTCCTCCTTGGTCATCTCCCATGAAGTCCACTTTGGCTCAAACAACGACGGATGGTGTGATCTGACACTGATGTACCTTGACCTTGGAGTTCCCCATGAATGTGTTTAGAGGTTGTTCTGGGCTCTGTTGTTATCATTCGTATTATCCGTCTCCTCCTGTGGCCACATCCAGGGAGGTTGGTTATAGTCCCGTGGATCTTAAATTTCTCAATAATATGTGCAACTGTAGTCACAGGAACATCAAGCTGCTTGGAGATGGTCTTATATCCTTTACCTTTAACATGCTTGTCTATAATTTTCTTTCTAATCTCCTGAGACAACTCTCTCCTTTACTTCCTCTGGTCCATGTTTAGTGTAGTACACACCATGTCAACAAACAGCACAGTGACTACTTGTCACCCTTTAAATAGGCCGACTGACTGATTACAAGTTTGTAGACACCTGTGATGTTAATTAGAGGACACATCTTGGTTGAACATGTCCCTATGGTCACATTATTTTCAATCTTTTCTAGGGGTACCATCATTTTTGTCCAGGCCCGTTTCATGAGTTTTTGTTTTTTTTTAAATAATTCTTTTGAACCACACTTCAAAAGCATTGTCTGATTTTCATTGGTTAATTTTTATAGAATTTTTATTTATTACCACTTTTGTCAGATTCAAGTTATTTCTGTGACCATTGTGGGTTTTTCTTTCATTAACAGAGGGGTACCAACAATTTTGTCCATGTCTGTATGTATATGCAGACAAGGCCCAAGAGTTGGAGAATCAACACAATCAAGGGAGTCAGAGTTAGCAATGGCTGGCAGCATCAACCATTACCCTTTATATTTAATATTTAAATGTAAAATGATTATTTATAGCACCAATAATTAAGATGTTTGCTGTAATTGTTTTCCTAAAGTGCCTACCAAAATTTTGATTGATTGTTCTAATTTTCCTTAAAATAAAGGAGTAGAAGTAAACTTTTACTGTAATTGTGTGTCTGCCAGCATGTTGGATCTTAACTAGGACAGAAAGTACCATTGGAGTTTTTTTACATTACTATATTAAGGCACAAACTTAAAGTTGGTGTAGTCAATTTGAACATTTAGAAAATCCCTTTAGGCTCTTGGTGATGTTCATCTTTGCCCATTTAATGTGATATATTCGAGTAGGAAAAGATTGATGAATAGGACTATGAGATTTTGTGAAATTTGAAAGATATTAATATTAGATATTTTAGACTTGATGAGGTTATTTAACAACAATAATAATACTATAATAACAGCCAACAATAATACCGTTGTTCTGTTGTACTTTTGCTGCTATATGTCTCTGCACATTAACCGCAACCATTTGCACGTATGTCATATCTGCTGCTGTCTGTATATCACTGCAATACTGATCATGTGCAATCATATCTGTCACTATCTGCACCTACACTACTGCATTGAAATGCACTACGGGTATTCATCTCTAGCTGTCACTGTATAGGATTGCTGGGTTTATTACCACTAATCGTTTACCTAAACTAATCGTTTACCTCTATGGAGGTCAGAGTCCTTCTGGCTGCCACCGGCACCACGGGTTGCATCACGTCTACAGTGTATAGACTGTACATAGATTGCTGCTGTCGCTGTTTGTTCTTGTTTTTCTTTTTTTAATCCAGCCTAATTCCTTTCTTTTTATAAAATGCACACCAATGTAGAGAGAGAGAAACGCCATTTCAATTCTCCTGTATGTCCTGCACGTATAGTAGTATTGACAATCAAATCTTTGAATCTTTGAATCCTATTTATTGCAGCATCAAAAGACTGATGTATTTTTTGTCCTCTTTTGGGTTGCTCTAGATTCTCCTCATCTTTGACATTATCTGTGAACAGGCATGGCTAGCGAGCGATCCAAAGGATGACAAGTTTGGGATGAGAGCCAGGAACAGGAACAGGGGGTCGGTTGAGGGACTCCCGGGGTCTTTCGTTTAGTGAATTATTAAGGTTTACTAATACTTCATAAATCCCCTCTTTGTCCTGTCCATTATCGGCCTGTCACATCCTCTCGCCACTGTGAGACTGGCTCACTTGCTTCATCTAAATGACAGAAGTTAAACTGTGTTCCAGAGGAGATTGGGGGGTGGAACCGGGGAAGCAGGGAGGGGGGAAAACTGCACTCCACAAAGAGGCCCGGGGGCTGGATGGCTTGGTAAAGGGTGTGCGCCAGCTCAGATTATGTGTTTGTTGCTACTGGAAGTTGGTTTTACATTGAGTTTCTCGTTTTTTTTTTTCATATTTGGGGTCTGAATGTGTAAAAGTCAACTTAAGAACAGTGAGTGAGTGTGTGATTTGACATGAAGTGAATGAGCATGATTTTGCTCAGATCTATGCTACCTCATTAAATCGCCACACATTGACACCACCAGCTCGTTCCATCTTCTTCCCCTACCCTCCTCCATCCCTCCCATTTTCCTCCTCCTCCCAAAACAGCAAACCTTGCCTCAGTGTGTGCCTGGCGGACTCTCTCCGCAGTTTCGACAGCCGAGCTGGTCGTTGCCCCGAGCGCTGAGGAGCTGTCGTCTCTTGTTAGTGTCACTGTGGTGACCCGGAGTCCTGCCTGCCTGCTCCTTGATTAGAGAGTGAGGTGGATGGAGTGAGGTTGTGTGTGCGTGTGTTTAGCGAAGCTGCTTTTAAAGATCAGTCATTTTGGTCAATTGGCCTGGCAAGTCCAATCCCATGGAAGGTCACTGATGACTCAATGGACCAGTAAGTAAGGCAGGCTGTCATGTTACCATGTGTTTCCATGCTTGTGCGTGCATGTGTATTTGTGTGTTTACAACAGTCGCAACGACAAAATCCGTACAGATGTGATCACAGTGTTGAAAACTCCCCAAGAGCACCCATTCTGGTTCTAATTCTGAATCACACAGATCAGGTGACCACTGACTACTGTACTGCAATAGCTACTGCAGAGAAGTTATTGTGACCAGGTTACTCCTGCTCCATAACATGCTTATTTTCCATTCCTACACTTACAGTATATACCTTAGAACTACAGATGAATGAATTAGCAGTAATAGTAGCCTACATATGGTTGCCTACTAAATTCATTCCTTATGAATACCAAATCTTGTGGTTATCTGTCTTATTTCTAATGTAAGGTGTTCAAGAACAATCCTCATAAAAAGCAGATTAACTTGAACTGTGATTTCACAAAGAACGTAAATGTGTCATCTTGAATCCTAAAACTGTGTCGCAATGGTGGTTGACCTTGTGAACAACTCTGAACAGGGCAGTCTGCCTGTCTGCTGCTGCTGGATGGCCAGGTCAGTGAGTCCCTGGACCCTGAGGGGACCATAAAGACTGTATGCAATTTAACTTCCTATATGCCCTGCCCTGGGCACAGCTGTCCATCTCTGGACAATTTCTCTGCCCAAAGGGGCAAATGGCTGACTCCACGGACCTTGTACACATCCGCTGCCCATCTGTTTGGGGCTTTCATGCCCTGGAATTCAGAAGAAGATAAGTTGATTCATTTTGAATTATAAATATGGATTTAAGCACAAAGGTTATATTTACTGGAGAGACCAATTGAAGAAAAAGTAGAGGAGAACTTTATTGTTATTCAGGTCAAAGATATGCACATTAGAAGTTTATTTCCCCTTGCGTCCATGTGCATGAACCTGGGCCAAAACATAATGCATGACTTTAAATGAACCTTGACCAACTAAGCGAAAAAACAAGACTTGATGTATTTAAGATTGTAAGATAATGCCACCCTGCTGGTCTACTGACAAAAACTACTGAACAAATTGCCATGAAAATTGGCACTGATAAACATGCATTCAAAAAAAGTGGCAGAGAAATGTGCCCCCATATGATTTAAATAAATTCTAACTGGCTACATTAGAATTCTGCTCATCGCAAATACATTACTACTTATCATAGAATAAAGGAGTCCAAAACTGTAGTGTTGCAGGGAGTCCTTCTTAGAAACAGTACTCCAGAGGAATGAAACTCACCAACATTTCTTTTTGTCTGGAAAATCAGGCATCTTTAGGGCTTCCATAACAGGTAAAAAGTAGATATACAGTAACTGATGGTATAAAGACTCATTTAAGGAAGGATATCTCCCATTGGCAGCTTGGGGAAATAATTTGTAGGGTGCAAAAAGCTCTGGCTTGTGTTTTTTGTAACAAAAGTTTCCTTTAGTCTGAATACACCATGAGGATGCAGATTTCATTAATGAGCCTAGGTGTAAACATTGAGGTGTAGAAATGTGATGATTGCATTTGTTCATACAAATGCAAATTTCATACATATGAGTTCATACAAATTTGTTCACTCACCGGCCACTTTATTAGGTACACCATGCTAGTAACGGGTTGGACCCCCTTTTGCCTTCAGAACTGCCTCAATTCTTCGTGGCATAGATTCAACAAGGTGCTGGAAGCATTCCTCAGAGAGTTTGGTCCATATTGACATGATGGCATCACACAGTTGGCGCAGATTTGTCGGCTGCACATCCATGATGCGAATCTCCCGTTCCACCACATCCCAAAGATGCTCTATTGGATTGAGATCTGGTGACTGTGGAGGCCATTTGAGTACAGTGAACTCATTGTCATGTTCAAGAAACCAGTCTGAGATGATTCCAGCTTTATGACATGGCGCATTATCCTGCTGAAAGTAGCCATCAGAAGTTGGGTACATTGTGGTCATAAAGGGATGGACATGGTCAGCAACAATACTCAGGTAGGCTGTAGCGTTGCAACGATGCTCAATTGGTACCAAGGGGCCCAAAGAGTGCCAAGAAAATATTCCCCACACCATTACACCACCACCACCAGCCTGAACCATTGATACAAGGCAGGATGGATCCATGCTTTCATGTTGTTGACGCCAAATTCTGACCCTACCATCCGAATGTCGCAGCAGAAATCGAGACTCATCAGACCAGGCAACGTTTTTCCAATCTTCTATTGTCCAATTTCGATGAGCTTGTGCAAATTGTAGCCTCAGTTTCCTGTTCTTAGCTGAAAGGAGTGGCACCCGGCGTGGTCTTCTGCTGCTGTAGCCCATCTGCCTCAAAGTTCGACGTACTGTGCGTTCAGAGATGCTCTTCTGCCTACCTTGGTTGTAACGGGTGGTTATTTGAGTCACTGTTGCCTTTCTATCAGCTCGAACCAGTCTGGCCATTCTCCTCTGACCTCTGGCATCAACAAGGCATTTCCGCCCACAGAACTGCCGCTCACTGGATATTTTTTCTTTTTCGGACCATTCTCTGTAAACCCTAGAGATGGTTGTGCGTGAAAATCCCAGTAGATCAGCAGTTTCTGAAATACTCAGACCAGCCCTTCTGGCACCAACAACCATGCCACATTCAAAGTCACTCAAATCACCTTTCTTCCCCATACTGATGCTCGGTTTGAACTGCAGGAGATTGTCTTGACCATGTCTACATGCCTAAATGCACTGAGTTGCCGCCATGTGATTGGCTGATTAGAAATTAAGTGTTAACGAGCAGTTGGACAGGTGTACCTAATAAAGTGGCCGGTGAGTGTATTTTCTAACCAAACTCTACAAGCCATTTAATTTTTAGGTGGGTGTGCATATGTTAAACTGATTCACTGTAAAGTACGCTAAAGGTGCATTCTGATCAAACATGAAAGTGCAAATTTTTCATGTGGCATGATTACACGTTAACTCAATGTAAACATGCAAATAGACATGAATTCACCGTCTGACCAAATTGCAGATGGGTGGAGTTGCATTTATAACTTCTGCAGCTGTGTTCTACCTGCTGTGGAAATCCCCAAAACACAGGCATGTTTGGGTTTAATAATAACAGTAATAATAATAATGCATCAGATTTATATAGTGCTTTTCATGGACATTCAAAGACACTTTACAATGGATACATTATTCATTAACTCCACAGACAATGGCAGGGGTAAGCTACTACTATAGCCACAGCTGCCCTGGGGCAGACTGACGGAAACATGGCTGCCAATCCGTGCCAATGGCCTCGCCGACCACTACCGAACATTTATACACAATCATACCCAGTGTTATGGACACTGGAGGCAAGAGACACAACAGCATGACGGGTGGGGAGAGCGGGATTCGAATCACCAACCCTCCGGTTATTGGACGACCCGCTCTACCTCTGCTTGACATTATTTGATGGGGCTCTCACCTGAAAAAATTGTCCGTGCCTCCAAAACTTCACCTGGATGACGGCTGTTTACACTGCTAGTCTGCTAGCCCTCGTTAGCACATGCGTGGCAGGAGTCCATGGGTGGATAATGCCGACATTCTGAATCAGCTGCAGAGCTCCTGGTCAATCTCTCTGCAGATGAGTGGCAGTCTCATTTTCAAACTAGCTTACTCTCCAGTTTTGATACTTTAACTCAAATGATGGCAGAATCTCAAGGCTGATTACTAGTTAGCACTACCAAATCCCTCAGATGTGCAAATGCCCAATTCACATATTTTCCATATATTTACATTAACTTTTAACTTTACATGTATTTGCGTCACACTTTTGGTCTGAACACACCTTTAGAATATCCCATACTGTCACCCATGTATGGCACATCACGGCTCCAAACCACAGGATCTAAGGGGACAGAGTCTGCAAGCACCAGTGGGACTATGCAAGAGTTGAAACCCAGTGAGACGGAAACAAGACTTCCCCCTAGCTATGGCTTCCTGACTTGTTTATTTGCTAACTGAGTGTGTGGGGGGCTGGGGGTGAGGATGAACATATGGTTTGCTAAAACACGGACTTGTAGTGTGGAGGCCAAGGCACCCTAAGGGATGGAGCTGACGGGCTTTGGTCCCTGTCTCCCTCAATTCTTCCCGCTTGGACAGCCAGAGCCGAACAGCCGTCCTCCAGGAGTCAGCAGCACAGTGCAACTCTCGCCCTGACTCTCTTGCCGCGCTGCTGCAGCTCAAACATCAAAGTCAAACCCAGTGATAGATAGTGGGGAGGTGAGGGGTCACTAGCTTTGGGGAGCACATGGGCCCCCCCTCCGGTACAGCTGGAGCAGGTAACTGACACAGTCCTCCTTTCTCCCTGTTGCTTAGGAACCAAAAGAACCATTTCTAGTGGCCCCAACGTCCACTATTGGGTACTTTGGTCTGCCAGACAATTTGTCAGTACTCAAAGTGAGGATAGGGTAACTGAGTAATTTTTAGTTTTGGGAGTCAAGGGTTGTCAATGACCTACCAGCTACTGCAGCTATCTTATACAGATCACTGCACTGATACAGACAGTTACGCACTCACACGCCCTCAAGGTCTCTGTGTTCACGGACACACTCATTCACTCGCTGGGACCGAGGCGCTAACATACACACATGGTCTCACACACTCTACATTGACAAATAAGCATACACATACACTCCCCGTGGGTCAGTGACTTAATATGCACATACTTGCACTTCATTCAAACACACTGGGCGTGTTGTTTATAGACTCACACATGTACGCACGCACACACCCCGAAGGTCAGCGGCGTGATGGACAGCAGTCCTGATGCTCCCTGACAGACTCGGCTGCTTCCTTTCATTTCCACTTGCTCTTCCCCCATCAGGTGACACCCACAGGTGCCTTGGTGAGAGAGACCCAGCCTCCTGCGGGTGTGTTTGGGGGCAGCTGGTGAAAATGGGACGACGGAGACCATCAGAGAAAGCGCAGGCGAGGCACCAGCTGTTTCCCGTCAGCGGCCCTACAGCAGCGGCGACGGTGTGAACTCCACCTCTTGTCACACTTACAGATATGTGAATGATAAGCAGTGAATATTAGACATCAGCTGCATCTCATTCCAAATGACTGGCTCTGACAGACTGATACCAACACCTCTCTCACCCACCGATCCTGCTGTGAAGCTGCATCCATCTGATGTTGAGGCTCAGAGAAGGGCATAGATATCTGCAGAGAAAAACCCAAAGCATCACGGCTGATCTTTGACATCTACACTTTTCCGATAGTAACCCGGCTCACATTAAAGGCGGAGTTCTTAATTTGGAAAATATCCAGTATTCATCTGGTGTCATCTGGATAATTGTGTGTACTCAGTGTGATTTTGAAAATGTCTCATTATGCGCTCCCAGCACTGTTGCCTGACATACTGTGGGGGCAGTTCATCTCCGAAAAGGACATTTGTCTGTCATCTTGACTCTGGAATATGGTTCTAAAAGGTTAAAATACATCAATGATTAATGATTCTGAACATCCAAATGTTAAATGTGACAGATTAAGACACACTACCTACTTATATTTATGTTCCTTTTATTTGAAAAAGGTACAGCTATGCAAACATTAATTTTCCATAAATGGGTAAGTAATCAGAAATTATACAAAAATAAAAGTTATGAGTAAATGTTCTGATATCAATTACTCAATTAAGAGTAGTCACCAAAAAATTAGTTGAGTGATTAAAGTTACTTAAGTTGTGAGTAATATCAGTTGCCAATTTGTAATTTTTTCCCCTGAATTTGTGACTCATTTTTCATAAATCTGTTAGATTTTAGGACCATTTTCTCATGAATACACAACTTTCTCCTAAATTTGTTTTTCCACATAAATTTGCCATTTTTACCATAAACATTTAAGTATTTACTCATCAGTTTGAAACTTCTTTCTCATAAATGTCACTTTTTTTCTTGTACATTTAACACTATATTCTCAAATTTCTTACTTTAAAAATTTCTTACCTTTTTCATAAATTTTCCTTTTTGTGACACTGCCTTCTTTAATGTAAATTTATAACTTTTTACTCATAAATTTGCAATGTTTTCTCATAAATACGTCACTTTTTTTTGTTCCTTTGCAAATAAGCCTGGATAGAAAAAAAAAATATCAATACAGATATCAATGAAATGCGATTATAAAGTAACAATTGCTAAAGTAATTTAGGTCATTTCTAAGTAATTAGGTCATTTCTAGTGAGAATAAGTTATTACAATTTTTTTTAAAAAAGCACATTTCTAACCAATTTTCAAGCCAGTGAAATCAAGTAGCTAAGCCAAAACCAACCAAGTCCACTTGAGTAAAAGTACATTTTTAAAAATCTACTAAATATGAATAAAAATAATCCTGCAATGACATTATTCACACAAGTGCAATTTTATAAAAAGTTGAGTATATGCATTTGAGTAAATGTACTACCCACCTGAAATTTTCTTCTATAAAGATATTGTAATGAATCTCGGGTGAGCTGGCACACCCATACACACTCCACCATGTCAAACTCTCACTCCCTGATTACCTGCAGCTGCTGCTTCTTAACCACCTGCAGCTGATTATTCACTCCCCTATAAAGCGGTAGCTCATGCTACCAGTTTTGTGGGATTGTAATGAAAAAATGGGCCCCATGGAATAACCCTTAGTACTAACAGATTTGTTCCTAAATGTGACGTACGATCAATTAACATGAACTTTTGAGAGTCACCAAGCTGTTAGCATCAAGAAATGTACATTTACGAATAAAATTTATAGTGGTCTAGACCAGTTGTAAGAGTTATGTACAGTGGGGGCAAAAACGTATTTAGTCAGCCACCAACTGTGCAAGTTCTCCCACTTAAAAGATGAGAGAGGTCTCCAATTTTCATCATAGGTATACCTCAACTATGAGAGACAAAATGAGGAAAAAAAAAAATCCAGAAAATCACATTGAAGGATTTTTAATGAATTAATTGGTAAATTCCTCGGTAAAATAAGTATTTGGTCAATAACAAAAGTTCATCTCAATACTTTGTTATATACCCTTTGCTGGCAATGACAGAGGTCAAACGTTTTCTGTAAGTCTTCACAAGGTTTTCACACACTGTTGCTGGTATTTTCGCCCATTCCTCCATGCAGATCTCCTCAAGAGCAGTGATGTTTTGGGGCTGTCGCTGGGCAACACGGACTTTCAACTCCCTCCAAAGATTTTCTATGGGGTTGAGATCTGGAGACTGGCTAGGCCACTCCAGGACCTTGAAATGCTTCTTACGAAGCCACTCCTTCATTGCCCGGGCGGTGTGTTTGGGATCATTGTCATGCTGGTCACAATATATATATATATGAACGGCTTGCCATAATATATATATATATATATACAGTATATATATATATATATATATATATATATATGACACAATTACTGATATATATTCACAATACACTGACTCTCTCAACTACTGCTTTGTCATTGTGTGATCTATTGTCTGCTAATTGTGCATTTGAGAGTTTTTTTCTTGTAATCAAAATTTTGGTCATAAATGAGCTCTATTGTGATCAACAATGCTTTTTTCTCTCTCCTATTGTGTTTTTCCCTATCCTTCCCCCCTCCCCCCTCTTCACCCCCCCCCCATTCGACTGGCGCCTTCGGGCTGCCCCGGCTATGGGATGCGCTTACTGAGCGCGCCCAAAGTCAAGTCAAATTTCAATTCTCCTGTATGTATTACGTATGGTAGTATTGACAATAAAACCTTATTCATTCATATTCATTCATATATATATATATATATATATATATATATATATATATATATATATATATATACAGTATATACTGTATATATATTATTTTTTTTAATTAATTTTTTTTTTTTTTTGCAGTGCATCCGGAAAGTCTTCACAGCGCTTCACTTTTTTCACATTTTCCACATTTTGTTATGTTACAGCTTTATTCCAAAAGGGATTAAATTCATTTTTCTTCAAAATTCTACACATAATACCCCATAATGACAACGTGAAAAAAAGTTTTTTGATTTTTGAAAATTTATTAAAAATAAAAAACTAAGAAATCACATGTACATAAGTATTCACAGCCTTTGCCATCAAAGTCAGAATTAAGCTCAGGTGCATCCTGTTTCCACTGATCATCCTTGAGATGTTTCTACAGCGTAATTGGAGTCCAGCTGTGATAAATTCAGTTGATTGGACATGATTTGGAAAGGCACACACCTGTCTATATAAGGTCCCACAGTTGACAGTGCATGTCAGAGCACAAACCAAGCATGAAGTCAAAGGAATTGTCTGTAGACCTCTGAGACAGGATTGTCTCGAGGCACAAATCTGGGGAAGGGTACAGAAAAATTTCTGCTGCTTTGAAGGTGCAAAAGAGCACAGTGGCCTCCATCATCTATAAATGGAAGAAGTTCAGAACCACCAGGACTCTTCCTAGAGCTGGCCGGCCGTCTAAACTGAGCGATCAGGGAAGAAGGGCCTTAGTCAGGGAGGTGACCAAGAACCCCATGGTCACTCTGTCAGAGCTCCAGTGTCCTCTGTGGAGAGAAGAGAACCTTCCAGAAGGACGACCATCTCTGCAGCAATCCACCAATCAGGCCTGTATGGTAGAATGGCCAGACAGAAGCCACTCCTTAGTAAAAGGCACATGGCAGCCCGCCTGGAGTTTGCCAAAAGGCACCTGAAGGACTCTCAGATCATGAGAAACAAAACTCTGGTCTCATGAGACAAAGATTGAACTCTTTGGCGTGAATGCCAGGGTTCATGTTTGGAGGAAACCAGGCACCGCTCATAACCACGCCAATGGTGGTGACAGCATCATGCTGTGGGGATGTTTTTCAGCGGCAGGAACTGCAAGACTAGTCAAGACAGAGGGAAAGATGAATATAGCAATGTACAGAGACATCCTGGATGAAAACCTGCTCCAGAGCGCTCTTGACCTCAGACTGGGACTACGTTTGATCTTTCAGCAGGACAGCGCCCCTAAGCACACAATCAAGATATCAAAGGAGTGACTTCAGGACAACTCTGTGAATGTCCTTGAGTTGCCCAGCCAGAGCCCAGACTTGAATCCAATTGAACATCTCTGGAGAGTCTGAAAATGGCTGCGCACCAATGCTTCTCATCCAATCTGATGGAGCTTGAGAGGTGCTGCACAGAGGAATCGGCCAAACTGCCCAGAGATAGGTGTGCCAAGCTTGTGGCATCATACTCAAAAAGACTTGAGGCTGTAATTGCTGCCAAAGGTGCATCAACAAACTACTGAGCAAAGGCTGTGAATACTTATGTACACATGCTTTTTTTAGTTTTTTATTTTTTATAAATTTGCAAAAATCTTAAAGCTTTTTTCATGTTGTCATTATGGGGTATTGTGTGTAGAATTTTGAGGAAAAAAAATGAATGTAATCCCTTTTGGAATAAGGCTGTAACACAAAATGTGGAAAAAGTGAAGCACTGTGAAGACTTTCCAGATGAACACTATATATATATATATATATATATATATATATATATATATATATATATATAGTGTGTGTGGATACACACACACACACACACACACGCATGCATGCATACAGTGGTGTGAAAAAGTGTTTGCTCCCTTCCTGATTTCTCATTTTTTTGTATGTTTGTCACACTTAACCTCTTGCACTCCGTTGTACCACAGACGGGCAAGTCTCTGCGTCCTAGAGCGCACGAGGGCGCACGAGAGCACCCTCGTGCGTTCTAGGACGCATGATGGAGATGGTGATGGTGATGGTAATGTAGGTGGTGATGGCGTCCAAGCGCGCACTGAAAATAAAAGCTGCAGACACAGCCGCAAACAAATTAGTTCATCTGATTCACCTCTCATTCGACTAATAAGAGCCTTGAATTGGGTTTCTGAAACCTTGAAGAACCAATGACTGAAAACCTCACAAGAAGGACCCGCCTACCAATGCAGCGAACCAACTGAAGCACAGAAGTTCGCTGAGCTGTTTTGTCTAAAGCTGGGTGAAGAGAGACTGCTACAGCAGCCACAGGCAGTGCTTTTTTTTTTTTTTTTAAATTCCAGCAGAGTGTTTAGGATTCTCTTATATGGTCATCATAGACCGACGGAGGCCGACGGCGAAGGTCGACGACAAAGGTCGTAAATCATTCGCCAAAACCACAATCATGGAATTATGTTTTGACCGGGTCGCGAGACCAGAACCACGAGCGGACCAGCGTCACGTTCCTCTGACGAGGAAGAGAAGTTGGCCAGGACAATGTGGCTGTGAAGAGGTAAGGTGTTATAAGCCAAATTATTTTTTATCCCTGAAAATTGTAATCAAAAATGACTTTTGACCGATCGGTAAATTACAACTGTGCGGCACACGATGTCCGAAGTGCATGCGCCGCGGTACACGGTTCGTTCGCCACCTCCAGACCGTGAACGCCCCCCCCGCAGCTGCTATTCTGTAGCGGGGGGGGGGGAGCCGCGGTGACTGCGCTGCTGTGGCCACATGCCACATCCGAGTGTAATCCGTCATGTAGCGATGGCCGATCTCCGTCCTCTGTAGCGAGGGGGGGGGACAACCCCCCCCCCCCACACACACACAGACACAGCCCTGAATGTGACCTTTCATTAGAGCCCAAAATGAAGCTTCTACATTGAATCATTCAAAAGTTACAGATATTTTTCCAAACTGTGCCATTTGGCACAGTTTGGCACAGTTCCAAAACGCCTGGGAACTACCTGAGAACAAAGCTGTGTAATATATTCATTTTATGTGGTATTGTTACAAAATTTGGACCTCAGCTGGATAACACTTGGTTCTACATTTCGGTTGCATTTTCCAGCCCGGATCTGAAGCTGTGTGTTATTTGCAAGCATTTGTATCCAAAAAAACACCCAGGCCAAATTTATTTTTTTCAAGTTCACTATGTTTAAATGACTGTAGCTCAGTGGCTGGAGCACTTAGAGAGATTATGACTGTTTTGCCAAAAAATTCAAAGTGTTTTCTTTTAAATGAGACCAACCCCATGAAGATGCTGCAAAGGGTTGAAGAACAACTTTCGATTTACTTTGGGCATGTTATTTTTTGGCGTTTTTAGGAAAAATGACCGGAGTGCAAGGGGTTAAATGTTTCAGATCATCAAACAAGTTTAAATATTAGACAAAGATAACACAAATAAACACAAAATGCATTTTTTAGGACTTCCGGTCTGGACGCCATGGCGACTGCAGCTTAACACTGAAGCTCTCAGACCCAATCCAGGATAACACCTTGAAAATCAAACTTAACGGATTTTTGGAGGAGTGAAAATCAAAAGACAAAATCATCATGTCTAAAGGAAAACAGAAGAAACTGAAATTCTCCAGGCCAGGACACGTATCGGCCGGAGAATCTGAACTGGAAGATCTCCGTTCAGAAGACGAGGAACTGGTGATAGCTAACAAAAGGGTTAGCCTGAAATCACTATTTGAGGAGCTACGACGATTTCGCCGAGAAGTTACGGCCGAATTTCGGGAATTCAGAGAAGAATTGAAAAGGACAAACAGCAGAGTGGACCAGGCCGAGAACCGAATCTTGGAAACAGAGGATCGAATAAAAGTGCTCGAAGATTCTGTGCTAGACCTACGCAAAAGACAAGCAGCTATAGAGGCTAAGCTAACCGACCAAGAAGGAAAACAAAGAAGAGACAACATAAGAATTCATGGTCTGATAGAAGGAACCGAAAATGGTTTTAACTCAATGGCAGAATGCGTGGAATCCTTACTAAGAGAGAAATTGGATATTCCACAAACCACCGACTTGAAGATAGAAAAGGCACATCGTTCATTAGCCGCTAGGCCGGCGGCGGAAGCGCCCCCACGTTCGGTGTTGGTAAGATTTTCCAATTTCAAAATAAAACAAGAGGTTGTAAGACTGGCCTGGCAGAAAAAAGGATTTATGCACCAGGAGAGAAAAGTCTACGTGGAACACGATTACGCCCCGGAGGTCCTTAAAAAGCGCAGGGAATACAATGACGCGAAAAAGGTGTTAAGAGAGAAGAAATTGCGCTTTCAGACTCCATTTCCTGCGAAGTTAAGGGTCTTCTATGGCGATGAAACGTGTCTCTATAATTCGGCGGAAGAAGCAACAGCTGACATGGCGAAAAGAGGGCTCCCGGTAACGGTATTTAAACCCGCAGCAGACCCGAGTGAGAAGATCAAAGCGCAAACATGGACAACACAAAGACCCTCAAAATCCACGGACTAGCAGCAGAAACCCAGCGCCAGAGCGTCGCGGATAAACTATCCGTTTTCAGGTTGGAATAGCGACCTTTTTTTTTTTTTCTTTTTTTTTTCTCTTGAATCAATCCTCACATCCAACCCCCCTCATACAAGGTAACAAACTTTAAAGGAGATGCATATTCAGCATGTGGTAAAACATTTCATGGAACAATCATATTATTTGAAACAAATAAGTCTTTGTAATAAAAAACAAAACAAAAAACAACTTGTTAAAATAGAAATGTGACAATAATCCACATGTTCTCCTCATACTAACAAATACTGTTTTTGCGTGAATGTTTGATGTGATGGGGGTGGGAGGGTGCACACAATTTCACAGGGTTTAGGCATAAAAGGAAAAAAAAAAATCATTACAAGTTTGGATTGGGTTCTGAAACTCACGTTAAAAGCATGGGACTACTTTCAGTGGTAAGAGAGGGCCCTCAACACGTAACAGAGTTTGAGGAATTTCCCTCAGAGCCTTCACTCCATCAAGGCTCTTACAGGGTCTTTAAAAAGACCTCAGCTCAGGAAGTTCTTATGACAGCTTTTTGTTTTAAAGTTTTTTACACTATGTTCTTAATGTTTTTCTTGTTTTTAATGTTCTTTCAGTTTCTGAGTAGCACAAAAGAGGGCCACCACACAGTTATACTAAACAAAACAACACAATGGAGAAACAGGGTGTAACCAAAATAATTTCATATAATGTAAAAGGAATCCTGAATCCAGTTAAAAGATCCAAGATTCTAGGCAAAATGAAAAAAGACAAAGCAGGAATAATATTTTTACAAGAAACCCACCTAACAGATGTGGAACACAATAAACTCAGTAGACAAGGGTTTAAAATGATCTCTTCATCTTCATATAAATCAGGGAGGAGGAGGGGAGTAGCGACATTGATATCAACCAAAATTACATTTGAAAAAAAATCAGAACACAAAGATAAAGAAGGGAGATACAGTTTGGTAACTGGGCGGCTAGAGGGAGAAGATATCACCCTGCTGAATGTGTATGCTCCCCCAGGGGCTAACTGGAAATTTTATAAAAATGTATTCGACCTAATGATAACTAAAGCTCAAGGTTTAGTGATATGTGGTGGGGACTTCAATCTTAGACTGAATCCATACTGGGATGCTTCTGGTAATTCCCCACATCAAAATAACACCCAAAACAGGAAGACTCGGATGCTACTAAAAGAATTGGGAATCTGTGACGTGTGGAGGGAACTCAACCCCAGTGTAAAAGACTATACATTTTACTCAACTCCACATTCATCTTACTCAAGGATTGACTATTTTTTATGTTTAATAGAGACATTGGAAGAGTAAAAACATGTAAAATAGGACTGATGGATCTCTCCGACCACAGTCCGATCTACATGGACTTAAATATCCAAAAATACACAAATAATACATTTTCTTGGAGGTTAAATTCAAATGTCCTGAAAGGACCATTGAAAGATGAATTGGAATCAGATATTCTCAGATATTTGGAAGATAACGATAATGGAGAAGTATCCCCTTTAATACTGTGGGATGCATGCAAAGCTGTAATAAGAGGAAAGATTATTGCAAAACTGGCAACCCAAAAGAAACTAAGACAAGAAAAACTATCCACATTAGAGTCAGAACTTAGGAACCTAGAAAAAGAACACAAAGGCAACACTCATTCTACTTACTCGCTCAAGATTAAGGAAATTAAAAACCAAATAAATGAGATCTACACAATAGAAATCCAGAAGAAACTTACATTTCTGAAACAAAAATACTATGAAGCAGGCAGTAAATCGGCAAAATTGCTAGCCTATAAATTAAGGAAACATCAAACAGAAAGAGCAATCTACAAAATCAGAGACCCAGTATCAAAGGAAATAAAATTCAGAATTCAGGATATTCTTAAAAACTTCGAGAATTACTATAAGAACTTATACTCCCACAAAAAACATAAAAACGCATCCGAGGCATTCCTAAACACATTAAACCTTCCCCAACTTACGGAGTCACAAAATAAAACACTACTGTCAGAAATACATCCTAAAGAATTGGAAAAAGCAATTATGAAACTTAAAGCTAACAAATCCCCAGGAGCTGATGGCTATACAGCAGAGTGGTACAAAACCTTTAAACAGCAACTATCTCCTCTCCTCCTGAAAACATTTAATTATGTCCTCCACACAGGGGAAATCCCCCCCTCCTGGAGAGAAGGGGTCATTGCAGTTATACCTAAACCTGAAAAGGATAAACTAGAGTGCTCCAACTACAGACCAATCAGTGTACTAAATCAGGACTATAAGCTTTTTACCATTATCCTTGCCAAAAGGTTAGAAAATATACTGACAGACCTAATTCATTTAGACCAAACAGGTTTTATAAGACAAAGACAGACACAAGACAACATTCGACACACTTTACACATAATTCATCATATAAAAAAATATAACTTAAATGCAGTCATATTGGGATTAGATGCTGAAAAAGCATTCGATTCGGTTGACTGGTCTTTTCTATATAGAATCTTATCCAGTTTCAATTTTCATAACAACTTCATTAGAACTATACAGGCATTATATAAAAAACCAACAGCTAAAATAAGGATTAACGGTATTTTATCATCTTCTTTTGAACTGGAAAGAGGATGTCGTCAGGGCTGCCCCCTGTCTCCACTGCTCTTTGCAATCTTCATAGAACCTCTGAGCCAATGGATAAGACAAAACCAAAAAATTCAAGGTATTACACTTGGTCAGAAGGAACATAAAATAGCACTCTTTGCTGATGACATTTTAATATACCTAGGGCAGCCGAACACTTCTTTACCAGAACTAACCTCAGTTTTTTCAGAGTATGGAGATTTATCAGGGTACAAATTAAACATGCATAAAACCCAAGTTTTAACATTCAACTATGACCCAAATCATTATTCACTAAGCAAACTCAAAACTAACTGGGAGTCGGAATCTATGAAATATCTGGGGGTCAATATCCCGAAACAACTCAACAAAATTATATCACTAAACTATGATCCACTGGTGACAAAAATAAAATCTGACCTAGCAAGATGGAATATGATACCATTCTTGGGTACTGCACAAAGAATTGAAGCAGTCAAAATGAATATACTTCCACGTCTTCTATACCTTTTCCAAACAATACCGGTAGAACCTCCCAAAAAAACATGGCAGGAGCTGGACAGAAGGATCTCAAGATTCATATGGCAGGGCAAGAGACCTAGAATCAGATATAGAACCCTACAGCGAAACAAAGACAAAGGTGGGCTTGCGCTGCCAAATATCAGGGACTACTTTAAAGCCGCACAAATTAAAACTTTAGTAGAGATATGTAACCCAGTCTACACTGCACAATGGAAGGAGATCGAATGCCAAATAACAAGTGACATCCCCCTACAGGCGATAATAGGGAACAATGCCTTACCTAAGCTTTTGAATAACACTAACCCGTGGATAGAGACCCCGCTAAAAATTTGGTTTAAGATAGTCAGAGAGAATCAAACTAAAGAGCCCTATCGACTTCTGCAATGGATTGCCTATGATCAGGACTTTACTCCTAATAAAACAGACACCAGATTTAAAAAGTGGAAGGAGAAAGGGCTGATAAAATATTACGATTTTTTTAAAGGGCAAATCTTAAGAAGTTTTGAAGATTTGAAAAAACAAGGCCTAATAAATCAAGACCTTTACAGGTTCTTCCAGCTTAGACACCACATAAACAATATACTTAAAAAGGAGGTTTTGGAAAGGGCCCAGTCAGGTGTTCTGAAGGTCTTCTTAATGGCATATAAAGGGATCCCAGGGATCAGATACATTTCTAAAATATACCAAGGTCTTCAAGACTTAAAAGGAGACAACACATCTTATATAAAAGAGAGATGGGAAAAAGAGGGGAATTTCACTTTACAACTGGAAATATGGGAAAAGCTAAATAAACAGCAATGGAAAAGTACCTCATCCCTGCAGTGGAGAGAATTTGGATGGAAAAACTTGGCAAGATTTTTCAGAACACCTGCACAAAACAAATTTACCCATAAGGGATTGAACTGTTGGCGCTCGTGTGGTGAAAAGACTGCAAATCATTTTCATGTGTTTTGGTCATGCCCAGTTATCCACCAATATTGGACCAAGGTACAGACAATATTGGGGAAAATACTCAAAATTACAGTTCCCTTTTCTTTTGTAACTTTGTATTTGGGTTTACTACCGGACTCACTGGAAAGACGAGGAGAAAAATACTTATTCAATGTTTTAATATTGGCAAGCAAAAAAGCTCTAACTAAAAAATGGATGTTGAAGGACTGTCCTACACCTGAAGATTGGACTAACGTGATCCAAGACATTTACTCGATGGAAAAGTTGACATTCGCACTGAGACAGGACATGGATGGGTTCATGAACTTTTGGCAACCCTGGACCGCATATGTGTCTTCCATTAGATCTAATCTTTGACAAATACCATTTCAATAATGGTTCCGCTCTTTGTTCCAACGCTACTCAGATGCTCTTTTATCTTTATTTACTTACTTTTACTTTTTGTTTGTTTTTTACTGGTTTGTTTGTTTTTTTTGTTATTTGTTTTTTTTTTTTTTTTCTCTTTAATTTCACTTTTTCTTTCACTTTAAAAAAAAAAAAAGGGGTGTTGTAAGAATTAATCTTCCAATGTTGTCAGATATCAGAAAATAAGGGAACATGTGATGAAAATGTAAACAATGCATTGCTGTAACGACCTGTATACCCTTTACAAAAACTTAAATAAAAAAAAAATAAAAAATGCATTTTTTAAATGAAGGTTTTTATTATTAAGGGTAAAAAAAAAAAAAAAACCTACATGGCCCTGTATGAAAAAGTGTCCCCCCCCCCACCGGTTAAAACATAAATTAACAATGGTTTATCACATCTTTGGAAAGTTGAGTTCAATTTCTCTAGCCACACCCAGGCCTGATTACTGCCACACCTGTTCTCAATCAAGAAATCACTTAAATAGGACCTGCCTGACAAAGTGAAGTAGACCAAAAGATCCTCAAAAGCTAGAAATCATGCTACGATCCAAAGAAATTCAGGAACAAATGCAAAACAAAGTAACTGAGATCTATCAGACTGGAAAAGGTTATAAAGCCATTACTAAAGCTTTGGGACTCCAGCAAACCACAGTGAGAGCGATTATCCACAAATGGCGAAAACATGGAACAGTGGTGAACCTTCCCAGGAGTGGTTGGCCAACCAAAATTATCCCAAGAGTGCAGCAATGACTCATCCAAGAGGTCACCAAAGACCCCATAACAACATCCAAAGAACTCCAGGCCTCACTTGCCTCAGTTAAGGTCAGTGTTCATGACTCCACCATAAGAAAGAGACTGGGCAAAAATAGCCTACATGGCAGAGTTCCAAGACGAAAACCACCGCTGAGGAAAAAGACCATAAAGGCTCGTCTCAGTTTTGCCAGAAAACATCTTGATGATCCCCAAGACTTTTGGGAAAATACTCTATGGACTGACGAGACAAAAGCTGAACTTTTTGGAAGGTGTGTGTCCCATTACATCCGGCGTAAAACTAACACAGCATTTCAGAAAAGGAACATCATACCATCAGTCGAATATCGTGGTGGTAGTGTGATGGTCTGGGGCTGTTTTGCTGCTTCAGGACCAGGAAGACTTGCTGAAGTAAATGGAACCATGAATTCTGCTGTCTACCAAAAAATCCTGAAGAAGAATGCCCAGCCATCTGTTTGTGACCTCAAGTTGAAGCACACTTGGGTTCTGCAGCAGGACAATGATTCAAAACACACCAGCAAGTCCACCTCTGAATGGCTTAAGAAAAACAAAATGAAGACTTTAGAGTGGCCTCGTCAAAGTCATGACCTGAATCCGAATGACATGATGTGGCATGACCTTAAGAAGGCAGTTCATGCTCGAAAATCCTTCAATGTGGCTGAATTACGACAATTCTGCAAAGATGAGTGGGCCAAAATTCCTCAACAGCACTGTAAAAGACTCATTGCCAGTGATCACAAATGCTTGTTTGCAGTTGTTGCTGCTAAGGGTGGCCCAACCAGTTATTAGGTTTAGGGGGCAGTCACTTTTTCTCACAGGGCCATGTAGGTTGGATTTTTTCCCCCTTAATAATAAACACCTTCATTTAAAAACTGCATTTTGTGTTTACTTGTGTTATCCATCCATTCATCCATCCATCTTCTACCGCTTTTCTGGAGGTCCGAGTCGCGGAGGCAGCAGTTCAAGCAGAGAGGCCCAGACTTTCCTCTCCCCAGCCACCTGCTCCAGCTCTTCAGAGAGGATACCAAGGTGTTCCCAGACCATCTGGGAGACATAGTCTCTCCACCGAGTCCTGGGTCTGCCCCGGGGTCTCCTCCCAGTGGGACGTGCCCGAAACACCTTAAGTGGGAGGCGTCCAGGAGGCATCCTAATCAGATGCCCATACCACCTCAACTGACTCCTTTCAAATTGAAAGAAAGGAGTACTTGTGTTATCTTTGTCTAATATTTAAATTTCCTTGATATGAAACATTTAAGTGTGACAAACATACAAAAAAATGAGAAATCAAGAAGGGGCAAACACTTTTTCACACCATTGTATATATATTCATATATATATATTCATATATACATATTTAGATAGATAGATAGATAGATAGATAGATAGATAGATAGATAGACACAGAGTGGGGAAAATACGTATTGAACACATCATGTTTCTCATTAAACATATTTCTGATGGAGCCATTGACCTGAGATTTTCACCAGATATCGGTAACAACCCAAGTAATCCATACATACAAAGAAACCAAGGCAACTGTGTTCACAAGTTACATTTAACAAAGTGGAATGACACAGGGAATAAATATTGAATACATGAAGAAAAAGAGGTGCAAAAGGCATAGAAAGCCAAGAAACCAGCTGAAATCCATCAGAATTTAGGAAGCCATCCCATCCTCCATCAGTGCAAATTAATTTCAGCTGGTTAAGTCCTGACTGATAGCCTTTAAAAATTTCTGTGAATATCAGATTGTCACACCACAAAGAACTCATGATGGGCAGAATCAAAGAGCTCTCTCTCTAGACCTTCACAACCTTATTGTTGCAAAACATATTGTTGCAAAACATGCAGGGGTGGACCAGCACCTGTCATCGTGGATCCTGGACTACCTAATAGACCAACCACAGTTTGTGAGAACTCAAGACGGTGTGTCTGACACCATCATCTGCAGTATGGGGGCCCCCCAGGGAACAGTTCTGGCTCCCTTCCTGTTTTCCCTCTACACTGCGGACTTTTCACACAATACACCACAGTGCCATCTACAGAAGTTCTCTGATGACTCTGCGATCGTCGTCCTCATGTCTAAAGTTGTTGCTACGCAATTATTTGACCACCTGCAGTGAAATGGTTTACTTGAAGAGTTTCAATCTGGGTTTAGAATCCATCATAGTAATGAAACAGCTTTAGCGAAGGTCACTAATGACCTCCTCGTGGCATCTGATAATGGACTGGTTTCTGTACTTGTCCTTTTAGACCTTAGTGCAGCTTTTGATACTATCGATCATAATATTCTACTTGATAGATTAGAACACTATGTTGGACTTAATGGAACTTCGTTGCAGTGGTTTAAATTAAATTAAATTAAATTAAATTAAAATAATTAAATTAAAATTAAATTAAATCACCCTTATTGTCATTCAACTGTACAACCAATCATGTACAATAGAACGAGATTGTGTTTTACCTATCTACTGTGTTAATCACACACACCCCAAGTGCAGAATCAGAGGGCCGCTGCCATGCAAGGCGCCGCCACAAATTTCCCTCCTCCATTCCATTATTGCTGAGCACCAAGCTGGATGGCAGGAAGTTCCACTTTTATATGGTCTTCGGCATGACCCGGCCGGGATTTGAACTCCTGCCTCCCGGGTGTGGGGCGGATGCTCTACCAACAGTTGAGCCACCGGAGTGGCTAAATAAGTGGATAAATAAGATCCGTTAGATCTTATTTATCTGATAGGTTCCAGTTTGTTTATGTAAATAATGAGTTTTCTTTCAACTCAAAGCTTAGTCATGGAGTTCCACAGGGATCTGTGCTAGGCCCTACTCTTTTTAGTTTATATATGCTTCCGTTAGGCAACATTATTAGAAAGCGCTGTATACATTTTCATTGTTATGCAGATGACACACAATTATACCTGTCAATGAAGCCAGATGATAGTAATCAATTAGCCAAGTTAGAAGCCTGTCTTAAGGAAATCAAAGCTTGGATGACTTGTAATTTCCTGCTATTAAATTCAGATAAGACTGAAGTCATTCTTGTTGGTCCAAAAAACCTTAGAAATTCCTTTCCAAATCAAACTTTCAGTTTGGATGCAGTTACTCTTTCTCTTAATAGCTCTGTGAGGAACCTTGGAGTTATTTTTGATCAGGATTTGTCCTTCAATTCACATATTAAATTTGTTTCTAAGACTGCCTTCTATCATTTGCGTAATATTGCCAAGATTAGGAGCATCTTGTCTCAGAGTGATGCTGAGAAGCTGATCCACGCTTTTGTTAGCTCGAGATTAGATTATTGTAATTCTTTATTATCAGGCTGTCCTAAAACATCTTTTAAAAGTCTTCAGCTGATCCAAAATGCTGCAGCAAGAGTTTTAACAGGTACTAGAAAGAGAGATCATATCTCTCCGGTTCTGGCCTCCCTTCATTGGCTTCCCATAGAGTTTAGAATTAAGTTTAAAATCCTTCTTCTTACTTACAAAGCTCTAAACAATCAGGCTCCTTTTTATTTAAAAGATCTGATACTACCGTATTATCCTAACAGAGCACTACGCTCCCAAAATGCAGGATTACTTGTAATACCTAGAATCTCCAAAAGTACAATGGGAGGCAGAGCCTTCAGTTATCAAGCTCCTCTCCTGTGGAATCAGCTGCCAATCGGGATTCGGGAGTCAGACTCGATCTCTGTTTTTAAGAATAGGGCTAAAACCTACCTTTTTGATATAGCCTACAATTAGGGAGGGATCATGTGTTTCTGAACCCTCCCTTAGTTATGCTGCTAATAGGTTTAGTCAGCCGGGGGACCTCCAGTAATGCACTGGGCCTCACTCCTTTCCTCACTCTCTATGAAATATTTTTTTTGCTGGTCATTAACATTTGTTTGTTCTCTCCCATAGATTGAGTCCCCATCGTGCTGTTTGCTCTCTACATGTCTGTTCTTTCCTTCTTCTCTATCCCCTCACCCCCCAGCCAGTCGCAGCAGATGACTGCCCCTCCCTGAGCCTGGTTCTGCTGGAGGTTTCTTCCTGTTAAAAGGGAGTTTTTCCTTTCCACCGTCGCCAAGTGCTTGCTCACAGGGGATCGCCTGATTGCTGGGGTCTTTCTGCAACTGTGGGGGTTCCCCCCTACAGTTGATAGTGCTATGAGATGACTGCTGTTGTGAAATGGCGCTATATAAATAAAGTTGAATTGAATTGAATTGAATTGAATCTGCTGCATGTGTATGCGCCAAGCACAGCCAGAGTAGCAGCAAAGTGGTGCTTTGCATTATTATTATTATTATTAGTAGTAGTAGTAGTATTATTACAGTATGCATTATTATTATTATATGCTTTGTATTATGCACCGTGTGTTGTTACTGCATGCATGTTTACATTGAGTGAATCAACAAGCAAAAAGATTAATCCACCTCAGCCAAATGCTACGAGTGTACATAATACCAGTATACAGGAAAGCCAGCGATAGGTGAGATAGAGAGGTCATGACAAGGGCGTAACTTTGGGTTAAACATTGGGGGATTAAGATCTCTGCCCATATAAGGATTTTTTTTAAAGCAAAAAAATCCAACACGTGTCCTAGTGTGGAGGAAGAGTGCAAAGTCATTGATAAAAGGACAAAGCTAATTTATCTTTTTATTTTGCTATTCTAATATTAGTAACAGTAGTAAAAGGAATTTCAGTCATTTACCAAACATATCTTCAGCCTTGTAATGGTCTATTTATGCTACTATGAAGCAGCAGACCTACTTACTACTCATTATGTGTAAAGTATTTCAGCACTGGCAGAAATTAAGCAAGAAAGTTTTGACTATTGTTACTAGGGCTGTGCGATATCACTCTTCACTCTGTTAAAGCAAGAAATCTGTGTGTGTGTGTGTGTGTGTGTGTGTGACGTTTATAGGACATAATAGGATGGCCTATGATCTCTGTCTGAACATCATAGGACGTCCTATGATCTCAGGCATCATAGGACTCACAATGCCTACATGTACAGTATATGACAGCACATAGACAAATGTGTCATTATGATGTCATATAGGACTCTTATGTCTTTATGATGTCATATACAGTGACTCCATGCCCGAAAGCCTCTTTTTGCTCAGATCTATTTTCATGATCCTGTCCATGAACCAGAATTACAACACACCTATTCCTCAACCAGTGGTCTCAACGAACAAGAAGAAGAAGTGTGGAGGCATTCAGAACTAGGTTGTAGGGTGTTTTTGATAGCCATTCTGGCCTAACTAAATCCGGTAATGACTCTGGTGATGAACCTTATTGACAACATTTAAAAGGTGTGTTTTTGCAAAATATTCACCCACATCTAGCTGAGTACATATGCAGGCATCTGGTGACTTATCGTACTAGTCCATTTAGTAATGTACTAACTTATGCTAAACATGCAGAGAGATTAAAAGAGGAGTGAAGGAAGAAATAAAGGAAAAAAATTAAAAGAAAAACCAACTCCTGTTTATGTGATTACTGACCACAGGGGGGCTGAGGCTCCCCCTGAATCTGTCTTCTACCAGTGTGCTGGACAGTGGTGGAGGAGGAGCGGAGGATGGAGAGGCAGAAGGCGTGGCCGTGGGACCGGCTATCAACAATCAGAAGGGCAGGACATTTGCCGCCAATGTGGACAAAGAGGACACTGGCAAAGGGAGTGTCTTCAACACCAACAGCAATCGGGAGGAGGGGAGGATTCCAGGGGCCACTACCGCAGGCCACACCCGACTGGACTGCGTGACTAGCAATGACACAGATAAGTGAACTGATAGGATATTTTCAGGTTCTGTGAAAGTAAAGGATCCTGTCACTGGTGACATTGTTGAAGGCTATTTTATATTGTCTAAAGCCTGTCCTGTTAATCTGCTGGGAAGAGACCTATTATCAGTTCTCAACATTGCCATAATCCCAGTGGAAAACGGCATGCACACATCTCATTATCCACATGTGCAGGAGGTAAATGTACTCCATGATCCATCTCAACCAAGGTACTGTTACATGCTGGCTCTGGTCACAGCCGGACCACACTCAGTGGCATCAGACCTATACAAAAAGGCTCATTTTGTTACCTCTGCAGAAGAGTGTGGTCAACCTTGGAAAGACACCTTTATCCCAAAAGTACAGTATTCTCCAAAATTAGAGAAAATTAAATTCATTGGCACTTAACTGGGTAACTTCAGCACAGAAAAGTGTGCATATTGATGTTCAAAAATCACCCATGTGATTAATTTTGGCATTGACACAAGAAGAGGAACAAACACTCTCACAAATTCCAAATTTGCTCTAGTCAAGAGGCAAAGCAGATGTAGAATTAATAAAGGGGGCGGAGCTTGTCACTATAACATCAAAATCACATTATAGACCATACAAAAGACAGCATCCTCTATGTCCTGAAGCTCAGGAAGGCATTAAACCAGTTATAGAGGAACTTAAAGGGTACCTGTGGTGGTCGTGAAAAAAAAAGATATTATATTGAGCCCCTGTCTCACATTCTAGTTCAAGTTTAAGTTGAAATTCATGTTCAAAGCAATTTGATATAAATCCATTGCTGATGTGCTGGTTCAGCTATGTCAGCAAAACATGGGTGCAGCCATACTAGCGGCTACATGGCCTGCCAAGACGCTTCCTGTGACGTAATATCATTGGCACCGCGATCTGGATCAATATTGGCTGAGCCTGGAGTGCCCGGATGAGCAGTGGTTTTCGGGATATTCAAATTCAAATTCAAACGTTTATTTCAAACTCAGGGTTCATATTAAATGCAGAACTAAAACGAGTAGAAAATAAATAAATAAATGCTTAAATTCAGCGGGTCGTCTCGTCTGATCTGAGCTCGTAACGGCCGCCAGACGGCAGATGATTCTAAAACTATATACAGAGCAGCAGACACTCGGCGCATTGCGTTGTGTGTGAGGACCAAAATTCAAACGTTTATTTCAAACTCAGGGTTCATATTAAATGCAGAACTAAAATGAGTAGAAAATAAATAAATAAATGTTTAAATTCAGCGGGTCGTCTCGTCTGATCTGAGGTCGTAACGGCCTGCCAGACGGCAGATGATTTGGCTTCTCCCTCGCCGCTATACAGAGGAGCAGACACTCGGCGCTCTTGTTACAACAAAAACATACAATGCGATATGGATATCGCAACATGGCGGAATGTAAAGCCTTTGGATGTCTCAATAATAAGCGAAAAAACAAAGATAAACACTTCTTTTGTGTACCCAAACCCAGCTCACCTTGACAGAAGATCAAAGCGGAAAAGTGATTGCGCAATCTCGGAACAGGGCACAGACAAATCCTTTCAGACGAAATTGCGTTGTGTGTGAGGACCACTTCATCACTTTAACCCTCAGAAGACCTTTCTGGCTCAAACCTGTAGCCACGTTGGACGAATTCTTCCTCAGAGTCCGACAATTCAGCCATAATAGAATAAAAACACTCACAACAGCACCCTAGTCTCTCATAAAGACGGGAGTATTGACTTTTCAGTGGCAACGTAATGACGTCACATCCGCATGTGTCATGGCTGCGCGCAGAGTTTTCATTGGCTGGCCATGCCTGTGGTCATATTTGCATATTTCTCTGGTGGTATATGGCTGGCAATAATTATTTAACGAAATAACGAATTCTTTGCCTAATGTTTTCAAGTTGAATGCGTTTAGACGACCACCACAGGTACGTTTTAAGGCAGCAGGTGTTGTGGTGCAATGCTCAGCCTCTCCATGTAACACACCTTTGTTTCCTGTGAAAAAGGCTCCTCTCCTCTGGCTGGAGGATAGTACAGGACCTGCAGGAACTGAACAAAGCTGTGGTTCCTCGAGCAACCTGTGTACCAGACCCACACACTGTTAAATGAGCTAGAACCCAAATGCAGTTTTTCACAGTGGTAGACATTAGTAATGCATTTTCAGCATACCAATACATCCAGATCATTAGTTTTGATTTGCATTCACATTTGAAAAAAAAAAAAAAGATCTACATGGGAATAGTTCCCACCAAAGGGGGGTTATCCCCATTTGAAGTAATGCATGATAAACCTTACCTGTTACTGCCATTGAGACCATTTAACCAAGAAGATGAGAAAGTGTGTCTAGCTGATATATGCAAAAAATGTTATCTGACAAAAGTGTTGTGCATGCTACTCTCCCCAGGAAGGATTCCATTGAAAAACAAATCACAGTAAAGCCAGGAGACCTGGTCCTCATCAAAACCATCAAAAAGAAAAACTGGGCAGACGCTCCCTGGAAAGGACCACACAAAGTCATCCTGTCAACACCAACTGCAGTAAAAGTTGAAGGACATGATTCTTGGGTTCATTTCACACACTGTAAACTTTACCCCATTCAAAACCCCCAACGGAGTACTGTTTAACTATACAAGTGAAACAACTGTTCTGCAGCTGATGGCACATAGTGTCCAGTCACAGTTTGCATAGTGAAACAACCTGTTGGTCATCATGGAGGGACAAAACTTAAGACAAAAGTTAGACAGATGTGAATGGCACATGTGTCTCTTCCTTATCTTCACCCTTATAGTGGCACTCTTGATATGGTTGTTTCTAGGAGCACCATTGCATATGCATCGTACAACTCGATATGTTACTCAGGTTGATCACAACTGGTTGGAAGGGCCAGGTTATTATGATCATGTTTACGCAGGTAATGTGTGGTGGAAGTATGCTAACCATACAGCCCAGATGGAGAATCGTACAAATTGTTATGTGCATTTTCTACTCCCACTCTGCTGGTCACATTTCTGTCACCGCTAAGATAATGGAATTGTCAGAAGCTGTCTATTTCCTGCAAAAGACTGAATATGGAGCCAATACAACAATTGTTACCTTAAATCACACCTGTCCTATTGTCTATAAGCCTCACAATGATACTCCTTATTCCGTAAAGGCGAGGCTACCCTCAACAGGGAATTTTTTCTTCTGTTTGAGAGGGTGTGGAAATGTCTCTCTGGGCAGGTTGCCAGCCTCCAAGTTTAAAGCTGTTTATAATACATCTGGTATCTGTACCGCCACCTGCCTGACCTCTACGGAGGACAAAAGCTGTCCAGAAGTTCCCTATTGTCAGTCCAAACATCTGGAAGGAAATGTCACCTTGCAAGAACCCTGCAATGCCACAGTTTGTGATTCTCACAAGTATGGCATGTTTATGGTGACTGGGGGATGGTGGCTATGTGGTCATCGTGCGTACTCACACTTACCCATGAATTGGGGAGGTGTATGTGCCCTCATGCTAGTGACTGACCATATCATAATAATGTCGGCAGGACAGGCAGCCAGAGTAAAGAGAGATGCTTCCTTTAAACCGCATGATCTTATCTGGGGCTCGGATATACCGGAAGGGTTTAAATTAAAAGCTACTGAGCAAAGGGGAGCAATGGTCCTGCTCCCATGGGTAGGAGTCACTAAGAACACTCTATTAATTGAAATGACCAGTTATATATTACAATCATTTGTATATTTTTCACTGTCAGCATTTTTGGGAATAAAAGAGGAGATGACAGCCCTTAGATTTATGGCAACTCAAACTAGGCTTCCTGGCTTAAATGGTTGTTTTCCTCTTGGCGAAGCCCTCTTATGAATTTGTTAATGATCCTTGTAGTACTGCTGTTAGTGTTCTCCTGTGTGATAAGATAAGATAAGATAAGATAAGCCTTTATTAGTCCCACAATGGGGAAATTCCAGGATTGCAACAGCATAGGGATAGCAACACTCAGAGCAATAATCAGAAGGCAAGAAAAAAACAACATCTAGCAAACATATGTCCATATTACTATAAATGTATATATATAGACACACAGTGCAGAGCATTATGGCTGGTGAATGTGCAGCAGAAAGTCTAAGCTCTCTCTCCGCGGATGCAGCGGGCCAGCTGGAAGTCTTTGGGCATGATGGTGACCCCCTTAGCGAAGAAGAGACCACCAGGTGGGTCTCGCTGGTCTCCTGCAGAGCCATGACGGCGAAACTCAGGAAACGCAGGACGGTCTTGAAGTCCTGAGCGATCTCCCTCACCAGGCGCTGGACGGGCAGCTTACGGATGAGCAGCTCCGTGGATTTCTGGTAGCGACGGATCTCTCTCAGAGCCACGGACCTGTGACGGCGAGGCCTCTTCACTCTGCCGGTGGCCAGAGCGCCTCTCCGAGCAGCCCTGTGGCTAGCTGTCTCCTGGGGGGCTTCTTCCTCCAGTAGATTTTACGGGCGGTCTGCTTGGTTCTTGCCATCGCTCTTTATTATTCTGTCTTATATTTCTTTCACGCCGCCTAAACTCCAGCCCGGCACCCGCTTCGTTTTCGCTACAGCTCCCGGTATGTCGAGTTTCCCATTAGCACCGGGCGGCGGCCAAGTGCTAGCTAGCACTAGCTCCTCCCCGCTGTAACGTCTCCCGCTGCAAACCGTGGCTCCGTCCGCCGACCCGGGAGACCCCCGGGGCGATCCGTGCGTCCGTGATATATATACAGAGTGAAAGGTGTAGAAAGAAGAAGGAAGATAAAAAAAAGGCTGTTGCAACAGGCAGCCCACTCGTGTGGCGCCGCCGGTCCGGCAGAGCCGGAACCGCGTATCTGTAAAATGACATTGCAAGTAATACATGTCAATCTAGTGGCATACCATGGACTAGTCACAGACAGTGGTAAGGATGACGAGGAGACCATGTAACCCAACTTGTCTCTCCATGCCCCCCAGTACAGAGTAAAAGTATGATTGACATGCAGAAAACTGGAAGGAGTTGCATGATCACAATGTGAAGTGGAAATCTGTAAATACATTTATGAAGACTTTGAAATATTACTCTTTGATATAATGCACGGCTCAGGAGACACACATGCAGGCTCAGGGTAGATTTAACAGCTTTATTGACAACAGGGATGTGTGGCTGCGTGTCTGTGGAATAGAAATGTGTTGGTGGTGGCATCTGCGTCAGGCACGGGGGCAGGAGGCCGTTCAGCCGGACAACCCTATGGGAGGAAGCAGAGGGAGAAGGGTAACGGGCACCACACCAACACAGAGGATAATAATAGTCTTGCTGGCTTACTTGGTTAAGACAGGTGGCTGGCGTTGACAAGGGCGGAGCCCGGGAGACAGCGACCTGGAGTGCCTGTAGCAGCAGCGTAGAGACAGCGGCGAGATGAGGAAGTCCGCCACCGGGGAAGTCCACCTGTGCACAGGGGAGAGGGCTGGAGGAAAAGAGGTAAGGGGAGCTTACCCAGATAATCTTGCTTGAAGGTTGAGTACCATTGTAGCAAGCGATGCCGAAGTAGAGAGACGGCTTCAGGCCGAAGCCCAGGGCAGAGAGGATTAAGTACCTCGCCGCTGACGAGGAGCAGGTGTGCGCACAGCTGGTGCCGCTGATGAGCGGCGAGTCATGACACTCTTTTTCTTTTATGTGCGTTACAATGATATACTTTTACTACATTTATTTTATTACGTCTATTCTCCTCTTACAGAACTATCTCTTAGCGGTGCCTGGGGCAGCAGGGCTGGATGATGGACTTTCCCTGCCGTAGCTAGTTAGGATCTGTTGCATTTAAAGGCATTAGAACTTAACATAGCTCCCTGATGGGGTTTTCAACATCATCATAATGTAACCAACTTTTCTCTAATAAAGATGATGCCTCTTGGGCATCAAAGGGGGGAAAATGATGGGAAAATTTTATTTCACACTGAGTTATATGATTTTTTCTATAAAGCTTAATGTGTGATAATGTTTAACCTACTCAGGAAACCCTGTTACCATATAAGGAGTTGTTGAGCAGTGGAAAAATACAGATAGAAGGATGCTGATGTTACTGTTTAGTTTATTACTGTGACTGTTTAGGTTTATCACTAGTTTTAGTTTTTCTGCATGTACTCAGCAGATACAATCTTATCACACTGAGTTATGGATGAACTAATCAAGAAATGACACCACTTTAACGGTCCCTTGGGTAGAAGGAGAGTATATATTAGACAGATCCATTATGTTCAGATAGGACAATACACTGGCAGACTGTGAGAACTGTGCTCTGTATTGTTTTCCGCTGATCAGTGGAATTAACAGGGAATTTTTCCAACAATAAGATTTTATCTATAAACTCCAACACAGATGTGTATACCATGTGTCCAGTAGAAGAATGTGCAAATTAACCCTGTAAGGATTAAAGTTGATTACATGCTCTGCCTCTCCTGCGGCTGGTGTTGCAGATCTGCACTTGCCACGTGATTGGTCAAAAAGTATGAAAAAAAACCAAAATAAGCCCAGATGTACCAAGCATTTCACATCACTAGATGGTAGACACGTATAGCTTAATGCTCTTCACTGGAGAATTGAGCTCAGCGAAACCAGAATCACGTTGAATCTGATATCACTTCCAGGGAGCAGAAGAAGAGATGTATGAACAATTGCGCAACATATGAAGAGTTTCTTTGCAAAAACAGGTTAGTCCGGTTGTGTTCAAAATGAGAAAACACACTTTTTCATCTGTTGGTTTATATACAGTGGGGCAAAAAAGTATTTAGTCAGCCACCAATTGTGCAAGTTCTCCCGCTTAAAAGATGAGAGAGTTCTCCAATTTTCATCATAGGTATACCTCAACTATAAGAGACAAAATAAGAAAAAAAAAATCCAGAAAATCACATTAAAGGATTTTTAATGAATTAATTGGTAAATTCCTTGGTAAAATAAGTATTTGGTCAATAACAAAAGTTCATCTAAATACTTTGTTATATACCCTTTGTTGGCAATGACAGAGGTCAAACGTTTTCTGTAAGTCTTCACAAGGTTTTCACACACTGTTGCTGGTATTTTGGCCCATTCCTCCATGCAGATCTCCTCTAGAGCAGTGATGTTTTGGGGCTGTCACTGGGCAACACGGACTTTCAACTCCCTCCAAAGATTTTCTATGGGGTTGAGATCTGGAGACTGGCTAGGCCACTCCAGGACCTTCAAATGCTTCTTACAAAGCCACTCCTTCGTTGCCCGGGTGGTGTGTTTGGGATCATTGTCATGCTGAAAGACCCAGCCACGTTTCATCTTCAATGCCCTTGCTAATGGAAGGAGGTTTTCACTCACAATCTCACGATACATGGCCCCATTCATTCTTTCCTTTACACGGATCAGTCGTCCTGGTCCCTTTGCAGAAAAAAAGCCCCAAAGTATGATGTTTCCACCCCCATGCTTCACAGTAGGTATGGTGTTCTTTTTCCTCCAAACACAACAAGTTGAGTTTTTACCAAAAAGTTCTATTTTGATTTCATCTGACCATATGATATTCTCCCAATCCTCTTCTGGATCATCCAAATGCTCTCTAGCAAACTTAAGACAGGCCTGGACATGCACTGGCTTAAACAGGGGGACACGTCTGGCACTGCAGAATTTGAGTCCCCGGCGGCGTAGTGTGTTACTGATGTAGCCTTTGTTACTTTGGTCCCAGCTCTCTGCAGGTCATTCACTAGGTCCCCCCGTGTGGTTCTGGGATTTTTGCTCACTGTTCTCGTGATCATTTTGACCCTACGGGGTGAGATCTTGCGTGGAGCTCCAGATTGAGGGAGATTATCAGTGGTCTTGTATGTCTTCCATTTTCTAATAATTGCTCCCACAGTTGATTTCTTCACACCAAGCTGCTTACCTATTGCAGATTCAGTCTTCCCAGCCTGGTGCAGGTCTACAATTTTGTTTCTGGTGTCCTTTGACAGCTCTTTGGTCTTGGCCATAGTGGAGTTTGGAGTCTGACTGTTTGAGGTTGTGGACAGGTGTCTTTTATACTGATAACGAGTTCAAACAGGTGCCATTAATACAGGTAACGAGTGGAGGACAGAGGAGCCTCTAAAAGAAGAAGTTACAGGTCTGTGAGAGCCAGAAATCTTGCTTGTTTGTAGGTGACCAAATACTTATTTTACTGAGGAATTTACCAATTAATTCATTAAAAATCCTTCAATGTGATTTTCTGGATTTTTTTTTTCTCATTTTGTCTCTAATAGTTGAGGTATACCTATGATGAAAATTGGAGACCTCTCTCATCTTTTAAGTGGGAGAACTTGCACAACTGGTGGCTGACTAAATACTTTTTTGCCCCACTGTATGTTCCATCCATCCATCCATCCATCTTCTACCGCTTTTCCGGAGGTCCGGGTCGCGGAGGCAGCAGTTCAAGCAGAGAAGCCCAGACTTCCCTCTCTCCAGCCACCTGCTCCAGCTCTTCAGAGAGGATACCAAGGCGTTCCCAGACCAGCTGGGAGACATAGTCTCTTCACCGAGTCCTGGGTCTGCCCCAGGGTCTCCTCCCAGTGGGACGTGCTTGAAACACCTCAAGTGGGAGGCGTCCAGGAGGCATCCTAATCAGATGCCCATACCACCTCAACTGACTCCTTTCAATGTGGAGGAGCAGCGGTTCTACTCTGAGCCTCTCCCGATGACTGAGCTCCTCACCCCATCTCTGAGGGTGAGTCCAGCAATCCTACGGAGAAAGCTCATTTCAGCCGCTTGTATCCGCGATCTCGTTCTTTCAGTCATTACCCAAAGCTCGTGACCATAGTTGAGAGTAGGAACGTAGATTGACTGGTAAATTGAAAGCTTTGCCTTAGAACTCAGCTCCCTCTTCACCACGACAGACCGGTACAACGTCCGCATCACTGCAGATGCTGCTCCAATCCGTCTGTCGATCTCTCGCTCCATTTTCCCTTCACTCGTGAACAAGACCCCAAGATACTTAAACTCCTCAACTTGGGGCAGGAGCCTGTCCCCAACCCGGAGAGGACAATCCACCTTTTTCCGGCTGAGGACCATGGACTCGGACTTGGAGGTGCTGATTCTCATCCCAGCTGCTTCACACTCAGTGGCAAACCGTCCCAGCAAGAGCTGTAGGTCATTGCTGGATGAAGCCAACAGGACAACATCATCTTCAAACAACAGAGATGAGATCCTGTGGTCACCAAGCATGACACCCTCCATTCCCTGGCTGCGCCTAGAAATCCTGTCCATAAAAATTATGAACAGGATCGGTGACAGAGGGCAGCCCTGGTGGAGTCCAACTCTCACTGGGAATGACTCCGACCGAGTGTTGGCAATACGAACCAAACTCTCACAATGGTCGTACAGAGACCGAATAGCTCGTAACAACAAGCCCGATACCCCATGCTCCCGAAGCACCCCCCCACAAAAATCCACAAGGGACGCGGTCAAATGCCTTCTCCAAGTCCACAAAACACATGTAAACTGGCTGGGCAAACTCCCATGAACCCTCAAGAATTCTTGAGAGGGTAAAGAGCTGGTCCGATGTGCCACGGCCAGGACGAAAACCACATTGCTCCTCCTGAATCCGAGGTTCGACCAACAGCCGGACTCTCCTCTCCAGTACCTTGGTATAGACCTTCCCAGGGAGGCTGAGGAGTGTGATCCCTCTAAAGTTGGAGCACACCCTCCGGTCCCCTTTTTTGAAGAGAGGAACCACCACCCCGGTTTGCCATGCCAAAGGCACTGCCCCCGACCTCCATGCAATGTTGCAGAGGCATGTCAACCATGACAGCCCAACGACATCCAGGGCCTTGAGGTACTCAGGGCGAATCTCGTCCACCCCCGGGGCCCGGCCACCAAGGAGATTTTTAACCACCTTGGCAACCTCAGCCCCTGTGATAGGCGAGTCATCCCCCTCGTCCCCAAACCCTGCTTCCTCTGTGGAAGGCGTATCAGTGGGATTGAGGAGATCCTCGAAGTATTCCTTCCACCGTCCGACGATATCCCCAGTTGAAGTCAACAGTGTCCCATCCACACCATACACAGTGTGGACGAGGAGCTGCTTTCCCCTCCTGAGCCGCCGGACAGTTTGCCAGAATCTCTTTCAGGCCGACCGAAAGTCTTGTTCCATAGCCTCACTGAACTCCTCCCATACCCGGGTTTTTGCTTCAGCAACCACCCGAGCTGCACTCCGCTTGGCCTGCCGGTACACCTCAGCTGCTTCGGGAGTCCCACAAGCCAACCAAGCTTGATAGGACACCCACTGTATGTTAGTATTTCCAATTCAGCTTCTAAGACATGGTCACTTGAAATATGAGTATCTCAGACATAATAAAGCCAAAAATTGAACTTCAACTCATTGTTATTTTTTGGCAATTTATGACCACAAAAACAGATAAGTTCACACCACATACTTTTTGCAAAAACAGACATGCTAGTTTGTCTGATGAACGCATCATTGGTTCATCTCCTTCATCAAAATTATCCATTTTTGACATAGAATACAACAAAATTGTGAAAAAAAAAAAAAACTGGCAGGGAAATCACACAAAGCGAGCAGACCCAAGTAGGGGTCTCTGCAGAATGCTGCCACAGCAGATAGACACATGATTGGCTGGTCTCAGTATCTAGACACGTGATTGGCTGATCCTCACTGCACCATTGGTTCCAAGGTTGACAATGCCAGGAGCGGCACTGGGGTTAAGCTCCCAGTGCTCATAAAATGCTCCTTATGGCGTGCGTCTCGAAAAGCCTCTGACAACTAAGTCCAACTCCTAGCCTGCCCATGTGGTTTAGTCTCTAAGCCCAGCGGAACTGCTTTTACTAATAGGAGAAGGGGCGAGGGCGGATCTCTGGCGCCTTAAAACCAGATGCTTCGGGTAGATGGTGGCTCATCAACCTGGGAAGGTAGCCCATCTAGGGGAAGGTAAACCCTGATTTCAAACCTCCGCTGCCTTGCGGCACACCCGGTCATGGGAAAGGCTTCGGGAGTCAACCCTGAGGAAAAATCCGGAGTTGGAGCCCCTAAGGCAGTTCTTTGTTGTGCTCAACATCATTCTGGCAGCTCCTGCGATGGCGCTGGTGCCAAACTGTAGCAGCCCTGCTGTTCCTTTGGATTCATCAGTGACGTGGAGAGGGGGGACATGCTGCATGGGCAACATCTTGTCCTCCATATCTTCTTGCCCAGGCTTGAATCCTACCAACGCCCAACGCTGGAAGGTAGAACACCGGATCACTGGAGAGGACACTCCAGCTTCGCCTTTGGCGTAGACAAAACACGGGGAATGACAGTTACCGGTTATAAGCCACTGCTCAATTGGCGTAGAGCGCGGCGCCAGGGGTTGTTCCCGACGGTGGGAGGGATCATCGGATCAAACTGGACAGCTACCGCCCGCCTCAAGCTGGGCAGCCCCCAGCCAATAAGGTGTTGTCCCACCACAGCTTGCTTTCCTCATTGGGTGCATGGGGATGAGGAGAAGTCCGAACAGCAGGCTGAGAACCTTCGCACCAGGCAAGACAAAAAAACAAAAGAGACCAACTCTAAAACTGGGAACGTGGAACGTCCGCACTATGATGACAGGACTCGCTGCTAACCTCAAGGACATCAACGACCCCAGGAAGACTGTCATCATCAATAATGAGCTGAAGAGACTGGGAGTGGATATTGCTACTCTCCAGGAAACACGGTTGGCTGACGCAGGCACACTGAGAGAGAAGGACTACATGTTCTACTGGCAGGGAAAGGGCAGTGACGAACACAGGGAACACGGAGTGGGCTTCGCAATGAAGAACACCTTGCCGAAGATGGTGGAACCGGGCAGCAATGGCTCTGCACGACTCCTCACCCTCCGCCTGAACACCACTCAAGGCCCAGTCACCCTCGTCAGTGTGTATGCCCCAACACTGACAGCCACACCAGAGGCAAAAGACGAGTTCTACGAGAATCTCGCAACATCATCCCCAACTCTGAACAACTCATTCTCCTTGGAGACTTCAATGCCAGAGTGGGTGCTGACCACGACTCCTGGCCCTCCTGTCTTGGACCATTTGGTGTGGGCAGAATGAACAACAACGGACAGCGGCTGCTCAAGTTCTGCACATATCACGATCTGTGCATCACAAACTCGTTCTTCAAGACCAAGCCCCTACACAAGGTTTCCTGGCGACATCCGCGCTCAAAGCACTGGCACCAGCTGGACTTGATCCTGACTAGGTGCATCCCACTGAAGAACTTGCTAATCACCCGTTCGTTCCAGAGTGCAGATTGCGACACAGACCATTCATTGGTGTGTTGCAAGGTCAAGCTGCAGCTGAAGAAATTCCATCGTGCTAGACAGCCTGGAAAGGCACGGATTGACACCAGCAAGATGGCCCAACCGGAACTTGTTGAGCAGTTTGCCTCCACCTTTGAGAAGGAACTTGGTGTACCACAAGAAGGAGAATCTGCAAAGCAGAATTGGGAAGAGCTGCGAAACACCATCCACCACACAGCCTTGGCTACCTTTGGGAGGAAGACCTCGAAGTCACAGGACTGGTTTGATGCCAAGTTGACCGAGATGACCCCCGTCATTGAAGCCAAGCGCTCAGCACTTGCTGAGTACAAGAAGTACCAAAACAAGAAGAATCTCCAGATTCTCAGGGCTGCGAGAAGCAAAGTTCAGCAGACTGCTCGGCGCTGTGCCAACGAGTACTGGACTCAGCTCAGCCAAGACATTCAAACCGCTGCCATAACAGGGAACATCGGTGGTATGTACGATGGCATCAAGAAAGCACTTGGTCCGGCTCAGAGCAAGACGGCCCCCCTCAAATCCTCCACTGGGGAGATGATCACAGAAAAGAACAAGCAGATGGAGAGATGGGTGGAACACTACTCTGACCTCTACTCCAGACAGAACACCGTGACACCGTCAGCCCTTGATGCCATCGACTGCCTGCCATCTATGGACGAACTTGATGCCGAGCCACCCATCGACGAACTCAGCAAGGCCATTGATAGCTTGGCCGCTGGCAAGGCACCCAGCAACGACAGCATACCCCCCGACCTGATCAAGCACTGCAAGACCGCCCTACTGCTGCCATTGCATGACGTCCTCTGCCAGTGCTGGAAGGAAGGTGCCGTACCACAGGACATGAGGGACGCCAAGATCATCACCCTCTACAAAAACAAAGGGGAGAGAAGTGACTGCAACAACTACAGGGGCATCTCCCTCCTCAGCGTTGTTGGCAAAGTCTACACACGAGTTGTTCTCGTTCGTCTACAGAAGCTTGCCGAACGTGTCTACCCCGAGTCTCAGTGTGGCTTCCGCGCTGAGCGATCGATGGTAGACATGATATTCTCCATCCGCCAACTCCAGGAGAAATGCAGAGAACAGAACATGTCCCTGTACGTCGCCTTCATCAACCTCACCAAAGCGTTCGATCTGGTCAGCAGAGAGGGCCTTTTCAAGATGCTGCCAAAGATAGGATGCCCACCAAAGTTGCAAAGCCTCATCGAATCGTTTCACACCAACATGCAGGGGATAGTGCAGCACGACGGCAACGTCTCAGAGCCATTCAACATACGCAGCGGAGTGAAACAGGGCTGTGTACTTGCGCCAACCCTCTTTGAGATTTTCTTTGCTATGCTCCTGAGGCATGTCTTCAGCACAGCAACAGAGGGAATCTACCTGCACACAAGATCTGACGGCAGGCTTTTCAACCTCACCCGCCTGAAAGCCAGAACCAAAGTACGCGAGGCTCTAATCAGAGACATGCTGTTCGCAGACGACGCTGCAGTCGCAACCCACACACAGCAGAAGCTTCAGACCTTGATGGACCACTTCTCCCAGGCATGCAAGGACTTCGGGCTTACCATCAGCCTGAAGAAGACTAACGTCTTGGTGCAAGGCACGGAAGCACCACCAACCATCACCATCAACGACTACGAGCTGGAGGTCGTGAATCAGTTCATGTACCTGGGGTCCACGATCAGCAACAACCTCTCCCTTGATACAGAGATCGACAAGAGGATTGGAAAATCAGCCTTCACACTCGCTCGCCTCACCACACGAGTGTGGGAGAATCCCAAACTCTCTGTCAAGACAAAGATGGCAGTGTACAACGCCTGTGTCATCAGCACACTGCTCTATGGGAGTGAGACGTGGACAACATATGCCCGGCAGGAAAAGAGACTGAACTCCTTCCACTTGCGCTGCATTCGCCACATCCTGGACATATCCTGGCAGGACAAAGTGCCCAACACAGAAGTTCTGTCCCGCGCCGGCCTTCCCTCCATGTTCACTCTACTCAGGCAGCGCAGGCTCCGCTGGCTAGGCCACGTTCACCGTATGGAGGATGGCAGAATCCCCAAAGACGTCCTCTATGAAGAAGTGGCGACTGGCAGGAGAGACGTTGGTCGCCCACAGCTGTGCTTTAGAGACATCTGCAAGAAAGACATGAAGGCCCTGGAGATCAACACAGAGCGCTGGGAGGACCTTGCAACGGACCGCTCCAAATGGAGAGGCACCCTGACCAGACAGCTCAAGGCGGGTGAAGAGAGACTGACTGCTACAGCAGATGAAAAAAGGACCCGCAGGAAGAACCGCCACAGACCCAGCAGCATGGAGACCACCCAGCTCAACCAGACTCATGTCAGTCATCACTGTTTTCTTCCTGCATTACCGACTGCACTATATAGTTCTCCACAGTATCTGCTGCTCGCTAATATATTTTAACTGTTGACCAGTATCACTTAATCTTATTCTACACTTTATTACATGTATAGTTTATTTCTTTTATCTTATCATGTTTAATGTTGCAGCATTGTACCGAGACAAATTCCTAGTTTGTGTACTACATGAACAATGGCAATAAACCTGATTCTGATTCTGATTCTGACCCACAAGTGCGACCTGTGAGACAGGGACTGCCATTCGCGCATCGGCCTGTTCAGCCACAGGCGGTGCTGTTCCAGCAGAGTAGATGTTTAGGATTCTCTTCCATGGTCATCATAGACCGACGGAGGCCGACGACTGCACCATTGAGTCATGTCACCCAAATACCAAGCGCTGATTTATCATGTGTGGTTATCTGCTTTTGTGAAAACAGGGTCCCGACGTTTATCAGCTTTTGAAAAAAAGTATGAACTTTGTACTGTATATAACAGTGGATATAGCGGATTTTTAGAAAAAACAATTTGAACTTCTGTAAGTAGGTAATGTGAACAGTTGTTTGTTGTACAGAGGGAAATTTTGTTGGAAGTGGCGTTTATCGGTTTTTGCAAACAAACTCTTCATATATTTCCACAGGGGGGAAGTATTTGCTCCAAATTTTGCCAACTATGATTCTAAAAGGCATTATTTAACTTCTGAAGGGAAATATTTACCTTCTGGACAGCACAAGATGGACCGGAGCGGAACACTTTTCGTTCGCCATTGATGAAGCTGCACGTGACGGAGAGGACAATACTGCCGATTCTGTGGCATAATCTAACCAAAATTGAGGTGGAATAAATCAGAAGATAAATGTGATTGTTTCTGGATGTGGAAGAGAAAGCAAAAATGACCGACAGAAGACAAAATAAGGACCGGGAATGAGCACACGGACGCAGGGCAACACATGACGAGCGGTAGGTCTGATGTTTTTTAACAGTTTGTTTGCATTCTACTGATTTTCTTGTTGTTTGAAGATAACAAAAACAAAAAAACAAAACAATCCTTTGTGTAAATATGTCCAAAGTCCACTTTGACCGAAAGTTATGTAATCTGATGTGGCTGCCATCACATTATGCAAATTAGATGTGTAAATTTACTCCTATCATAAACTTTGGATCATATTCTACATCTTTCTCATTTACAGTAAGCCATTATCGCTTACCAGTTTCAAGTTACAGCCTTTGGAATTTGTGATATTTAAACTTAATATTTTCTTGAAAAAAGATCTTTGCCACCAGAGGGTGCATGCAGATCAAATCAAATCAAATCAACCTTTATTGTCATATTGCTGTACATACAACTGTAGTGCAGGCAAGATGAAATTGGGTTTCTCTCAGCATCCATATAAGTAAAAAGAACATGATTTAAGACACACTCACACATGCCCTCACCCCCACCCCACCACAGCCATTCACACTTCCCTGAGACATACTTGAAAACTAACCATAACTATAATATGCAAATAATATACATAATGTCCGGAGGTGCAGTAGTATGTATGAGAGATTCCGGATCAACTGTGCAGCATCCTAACAGCTTGTGGAAGGAAGCTGTTAATCAGTCTGGTGGTTCTGCCTCTGATGCTCTGGAATCGTTTGCCAGATGGCAGAAGTTCAAAGTGTTTATGCAGAGGGTGAGAACGGTCCTTGACAATGTTCAGTGCCCTGCTCCTACAACGGTTCTGAAAAAGTTCTTGGACAGAGGGGAGGGAGACTCCAATTACACTCTCAGCTCCCTTAACTATCCTCTGCAGGGCTTTTTTGTCTGACATACTGCAGCCGGAGTACCATGTAGCAATGCAGTACGTCAGAACACTCTCCACCACACCTCTGTAGAAGGTCCTGAGGATGCAGATGGGGAGAGAGGCCTGTTTGAGTTTCCTCAAGAAGTGCAGTCTCTGCTGGGCCCGCTTCCTGATCCCCAAGGAATTCTTGCTCCAGGTCAGGTCCTGCGAGATTTGCACTCCGAGGAACTTGATGTTCTCCACTCTCTCCACTAAACGGCCGCCGATGCTGAGAGGGACGTGTTCAGGCTGTGACCGCCGGAAGTCGATAATCATCTCCTTCGTTTTGTCCACGTTGAGCACCAGATTGTTCTCCCTGCACCAGCCCTCCAGGTCTCTCACTTCTTCCCTGTACATTGATTCCTCATCCCTCTGAATAAGTCCCACCACCGTGGTGTCGTCTGCAAACTTAATAATCTGGTTCCCCTCGTGTTTAGATACACAGTCATGTGTTAGAAGTGTAAACAACAGTGGACTGATTACGGAGCCTTGAGGGGATCCGGTGCTCAGCGTGATAGAGTTGGAGATGTTATTTCCAACCCGGACAGACTGAGGTCTCTCAGTCAGGAAATCCAGGATCCAGAGACATGTGGCGGTGTTCAGACCAAGAAGGAGTAATTTCTCCATCAGTCGTCTGGGGAATAATGGTGTTGAATGCTGAACTGAAATCAATGTACAGAAGTCTAGCGTAGGTGTCTTTCTGATCCAGGTGGGTGATGACAGAGTGCAGGGTGGTGACTATAGCATCCTCCGTGGAGCGGTTTTAATGATATGCAAACTGGAGTGGGTCATGTGATGCAGGGAGGCAGGCTGTGATGTGTGGTTTGACAAGCCATTCAAAACACTTCATCACAATTGGTGTCAGTGCAACAGGACGATAGTCATTCAGACAGGACACAACTGGTTTCTTTGCCACCGGTACTATGGTAGAGGTCTTAAAGCATCTGGGAACGATGGCCTGACTCAGGGAGATGCTATAAATGTCAGTCAGGACATCCACCAACTCGCTCGCGCAGTCTCGGAGCACACGTCCCGGGATGTTGTCCGGACCTGCAGCTTTACGTGGGTTGACCCTGGTTAGGGTCCTCCGTGTGTCCGCTGATGGTGCAGATCTGTGACCAAAATCCTCTCAGGGTTAATTTTCAAAAACAGTTTTAAAATATTTAATTTCACAATCCTTCACTGTATGTTTAATAATAATAATAATAATAATAATTATTATTATTATCCATCCATCTTTTTCCGCTTAATCCTTTTCGGGTCGCGGGGTGGGGGTGGAGGGGTGGCTGGAGCCTATCCCAGCATCTTTGGGTGAGAGGCAGGGTACACCCTGGACAGATCACCAGTCCATTGCAGGGCCAACACAGAGAGACAGACAACCATTCACTCTCACATTCATACCTAAGGACAATTTAGAATCCCCATTGTGATGCCAATTAGCCTAACTTGCATGTTTTTGGCATGTGGGAGGAAACCGGAGAAATCCCGGCGTAAACCCATGCAGACACGGGGAGAACATGCAAACTCCACACAGATCACTGTTCGTCAGGGGCTGGGATCGAACCCAGGATCCCCCGGCCAAGGGTGAGTTGCTGTGCTGCTGCAGTGCTAACCACTCCGCCACCGCACTGCATTATTATTATTATTATTATTATTATTATTATTATTATTATTATTATTATTATTATTATTTACTTATTATAAACTATTAATCTCAAATGTTTAAGGTAAATATTACTTAGCTACCTATGACCATGGTAGCTGCCACATGCTATCTATCAGCATGTTTACATGGACACAAGTAACCAGATTAAAAACCTGATCGGAATAAAAATGCTTCATGTAAACATGCCAATCTGAATATTCTGACCCGATCACACTCATACGGATCAAAATTTCTTTCCAATTGAGATGGGTGGGTTATGCCAATTGTTAATCCAACTGGTGCACATATAAACACTTATTCCGAAGTTTGGGTAGAAAATATGTTTACTGCGCATGTCTGTATATCAGCCACACGTCGACATGACGTACTGTATTTCTGCCTTTACAGCAGCTAGTGGAAGACATGGCAGGAGTAAAACAAAACTGGTCTGTATCGTCCTGCTGTCTCCCTCTGTTCTTCATTTGCAAAAGTATGTACTGCTGGACTTGTAGCTTCATTATGGAGACCAGCAGACGCAAAAGTACAGTCTGAATAATGCAGTACAGGTCTATTTCAAAAAGGGAAAGACACGAAGCGGGGTTTCTTTATATCAGAAGTTGCTTCTTCTTCTATTTCCAGAATGTCGGATAATTGTGCACATGTCAGAATGATTCAGTCCGTTCAAATGTGTGACACATGGAAAAGCATGTCCTAATCGGATCAACTTTTTCAGGATCAGTGTAAACAGTAAAGTTCTGATCTGAATTGTAATCAGATATTAACAGCTATTGCTGTAGCTGGCTATTGACAGCTACCAGTGTCACAAATGGAACTTGCTCACTTAAGACAGTAAAACTATAACAGCAATGATGATGAAGATGACGATGGTCAAAAGAAAATATCTGGCCCCACTCAGCCCTACTGCGTGATAAAATCCACTCCCATGTATAAGTATAAATTATCCACAGTACCCATCAATACCAGGAGTCCATGTCACCGTGATAACAAACCAAACATTTTGGCTCTTACAATCCACCTTATTCCTGGGGGAGCCGCTGTAGGAACGATTATGGGCGGAGCTTCCAGTTTCGCTGACCTAGTGTTAAATCAGTCAGTAAGAGTGGAGTAGCAGGGGCATTTAAAATAGTGTTTTTAAAAGTTTTTCAAATTCATTTTAATGTATAGTCCACATACGTGTTTTGCACTCAAGTGGCAGCTAATTTCAGCTCTTCTAGTTTTTGTATTTTTTTAATGTTTTTGCATAGTTCTGGTACTTGCCGGTGTTCGTGGTTGTGCCAGACTGGATAAATGGAGGCTTCTCACCACACGGTGACAGACGACATCCAAGCACGGTGTTGTGGCGTACGTCTGCTTGAAGATAAATTTGATTATGTCCAACATATTTTAACAAAATGCAGCCGACTTTATTGTGGAGGAGACGTGCTGGTTGGAATGCCCACTGCATCATTATGAGTACAGGCAACGAGAAGTCATAAATCATGACTCTTTCTTTGTTTGGTAGGGCAAGTCCCGAGAAAACCCCATGAGTGCCTGATATCATTGGAAAGCTTAGAAATCGTACTTTATGTGGTCTATATTAACCATATATTCCATAACTTACATATGTTGAAGCATGTGGAAATGTTTGGTGATTACATATGTAAGGAACTTCACACCTCTGAAAGGACAAAGGACTCTCACCCGCCGAGTGAAGAACAAAGACGTTCCCGGACGTGGCGGAGGAGACCGGAGGAGCCACCCTCACCCCCCAAGGCGAGGAGAGGAAATACCAGGACAAAGGGGGGATTAAGATAATGAGGGATGTCAGCCTTTGTTATGCATGTCTTTTGTTGTGTGCATGTATATAATCAGTGAGTGGGAGAGATTCTGTCTCTTTTCCCTTCTGCCACTCTCTGCACCAGATGAGACTTGTTAGAAGAGCTGAATATTAAAGCTTTGCTTATAAACCAAATCGCTTCTTCATTTCCAAGCTCTTCTACACTTTATAAAATTATCTATGCTTTTGTGGAAGACGTGATTCCCAACCAATCGAACGCGAGTTTTCAACCTAGCTAAAATATAAACAAATCGTCTTTTTCTGGGTCAGTTTTTGCACACTACCTACAAATTAAATATCATTTTGAAGGTCTTTCAGTACAGAATATGGAAATAATGTTACATCAGCTTTGAAAATGTCCTCAAAGTGACTCATTTTGCCACCATGGGTCATTTGTTTACACCGTTAGCGTCTTAGCAGCGGTGCTAACTAACAGAGCTACTGTGTACGAGGCCACTTTTTAAGGTCATCTTTCCATCCCTCGATAGTCGTGGGAAGTGGTATGATTATATTACTGTTTTGAGGTGCAAGAGGCTGTGTTTCTGCATTTCTGATGCTGAAGTCATTGTTTTTTAACAAGGAAAAGTGTCCCGTTTCAGTGACAACCATACAGTATGTTCTAAACTAGTACCGGAAGTTGCTACCATAATTCACGCAAGGCATCATGGGGCCTAGGAACAAGGTGGATAAGTTTGTATAAACACAAAAAATAAATTGCTGAAAAAAATAGTGTAATGGATTTACTAATATAAATGATAGGAAAGGGCAAAATAGGTAAGATTGTCGTTCAGTAAATCAGATAAATTATTGATGATTTCTCAATTCATGACATACAGTATTCTGATATAGAAACCCTTTATAATTTCAAAAATCTTTACAGTTCTTGGTTTTCTTAAATATTTCATGTACTGCCCACACTGAGGAAAAAAATGAATATAAAATGCAAAGTAATGTCCACCAAATTCTCCAGTGTGACTCTTCAGAAAAAGTGTTTGGCCTGGTACTTAATGGTTATAAAGAACAAAAGTGTCAACATTTATTTAGAATGATAAATAAAAGGTCAGCGTGATTGTCACAAATACAAGTTGATAAGTCTGAATATTTTTTAAGGAAAATTTACCATAAACATTTGAAAGTAATAGTTTATAAGATGCATAATCAGTAAACAAAGGATTGTGAAATTAAATATTTTAATATTGTTTCTGAAAATTTGTTTGCTGTTCCTCTGACTGGACACATGGTATAAATGTATACATCTGTGTTGGGGTTTGTAGATAAAATCTCATCAAAAAAATGGAGCCTTTTCCCAAAGAACAAGTCAAATGAGAACACCACTCTCTTCAAACAACTAAAAACCTGTTATGTGTCTGAGCTGTGCTCAGACTCTTTATGTATTTTTGAGTATTTTCCTGTCTTATTTTCTCGTTTGGTTCTATTATTTTTGGTAGTATGACATGAGCCTCTTCCTCTCCCAGGCACCCACTATTCACTTGCAGTCTGCCCCAGTTCTCAGCTGTGAATGATTGTTAATTAGGTCACCCTGCCTGCTCAGCCACACCTGCTGCTCATTTGTCTGCCCAGTAGTTAAGCTCTGCAAGTTCATTGTTTCACTGTGGCAGCATTATATGGACCTTCTATTTGGACTTTCTCCTGGGACTTTTCCTCTCTCCTCCCCAGAGCATGCCCTGCTCTGGATTACAAATCTAGTAAGTTGTTTTGTTGCATTTTCATGGACTGCTCCTGTCAGCCTACATCTCACTTGAGCTCGTTCTCCTCGGGTGAGATTCTTTGTAAGTAATCCTTACTGCTCGCCAGTTTGCTTGTTGGAGCACCTTTTGTATTTATTCTTTATTTTTCTATGCTGCTCTCCAGTTCGCTTGTTGGAGCACTTATATATATTCTTTATGTTAATAAATGTTACTAAGCAATTCAGCGTTTGGATCTGCCTTTCAGCCCCATAGGGGCCAGCTCATGACAAAACCAAGGACGCAACCATCATCAAGCAACTTATTTCTAAATATCCCTGAAGACACCCCTCCCCTCCCCAAAAAGAAAAAAAAAATCTAAACAAACATGTATGGGGGTATGCACATTATGTCACAGATCAGAAGTCATGGCAGTAACAAATTATATGATGATGATGATTAAATGATTATGGCAGGCTATATCATTGGTATAGAATTTCCCCAATGTGGAACTAATAAAGGTTTATCTTATCTTATATATTAGGGATATGATTTTTTTAAAAAAAAAAGCATTAAGCTTACAGCTCTTTGGCATTTAAGGATGCATTTAGTCATAAGACAAGAAGGAAATAATGAGTGTTACAGCAGCATAGAAAAAAATATGCACACACATAGGCTTACTGTACATTACTGTAAACACACACACATCTGCCAACACAGCAATACAGTTACACAAAGACACATTCATAACTACATGTAAATAACAACATAATACAAAATAAAGAGGTAATCAATTAGTAATAATAAGTTTATGTTGAACACAATTTAATATTTAACATAATGTTATAATGTTTTATCTTGAGGGAAAAGGCTGCAGTGGTCACGGGCAGTGAGCAGATATGCAGAAGGTGAAAGAGCTTCCTCAGCTCATGCCTCCCGACATGTGAAGCACTTTGTGGCAACGTGCACACATGCACACACACACGCAAAAAAAAATTCCCAAAACTATAAGAAAACAGTCAGAAATTTATCAACAATAAAATGCATTACAAAGTGGGAAACAGCAAGTTCCAGCTATAGTGGTCTGAAAAAGTGTTTGCCCCCTTCCTGATTTCTCATTTTTTCTATGTTTGTCATACTTAAATGTTTCAGATCATTAGACAAAGATAACACAAGTAAACACAAAATGCAGTTTTTAAATTAAGGTGTTTATTAATAAGGGCAAAAAAAAAAGAATCCAAACCTACATGGCCCTGTGTGAAAAACTGATTGCCACCCCTGTTAAAACATAAATTAACTGTGGTTTATCACATCTTTGGAAAGCTGAGTTCAATTTCTCTAGCCACACCCAGGCCTGATTAATGCCACACCTGTTCACAATCAAGAAATCACTTAAATAGGACCTGTCTGACAAAGTGAAGTAGACCAAAAGATCTTCAAAAGCTAGACATAATGCTGTGATTCAAAGAAATTCAAGGAACAAATGAGAAACAAAGTAGCTGAGCTCTATCAGTCAGGAAAAGGTTATAAAGCCATTTCTAAAGCCTTGGGACTCCAGCAAACCACAGTGAGAGCCATTATCCACAAATGGTGAAAACACGGAACAGTGGTGAACTTTCCCAGGAGTGGCCAGCAACCAAAATTACCCCAAGAGTGCAGCAACGACTCATCCAAGAGGCCACAAAAGACCCCACAACAACATCTAAAGAACTCCAGGCCTCACTTGCCTCAGTTAAGGTCAGTGTTCATGACCCCAGCATATAAAAGAGACTGGGCAAAAATGGCCTGCATGGCAGAGTTCCAAGACGAAAACCACTGCTGAGCAAAAAGAACATGAAGGCTCGTCTCAGTTTTGCCAGAAAACATCTTGATGATCCCCAAGACTTTTGGGAAAATACTCTGTGGACTGATGAGACAAAAGTTAAACTTTTTGGAAGGTGTGTGTCCCATTACATCTGGCGTAAAAGTAACACAGCATTTCAGAAAAGGAACATCATACCAACAGTAAAATATGGTGGTGGTAGTGTGATGGTCTGGGGCTGTTTTGCTGCGCTCAGGACCTGGAAGACTTGCTGTGGTAGATGGAACCATGAATTCTGCTGTCTACCAAAAAATCCTGAAGGAGAATGTCCGGCAATCTGTTCGTGACTTCAAGCTGAAGCACACTTGGGTTCTGCAGCAGGTCAATGATCCAAAACACACCAGTAAGTCCACCTCTGAATGGCTTAAGAAAAACAAAATGAAGACATTGCAGTGAACTAGTCAAAGTCCTGACCTGATTCCAAATGAGATGCTGTGGCATAACCTTAAAAAAGTGGTTCATGCTTGAAAACCCTCCAATGTGGCTGAATTACAACAATTCTGCAAAGATGAATGATCCAAAATTCCTCCACAGCGCTGTAAAAGACTCATTGTCAGTTATTGCAAATGCTTGATTGCAGTTGTTGCTGCTAAGGGTGGCCCAACCAGTTATTAGGTTTAGGGGGCAATCACTTTGTCACACAGGGCCATATAGGTTTGGATTTTTTCCCCTTATGGGGACATAGTGTTGGTTTTCTCATACCCAGAAGGCAGGGGGAAGGGGAGAATAATGGACTGAAGGGGGAAGTGTCACCAGGGGGCATCAGACGGGACTGTTGAGTCTATACACCCCCGGTGGAGAGTAAAAGCTGTGGGTGCCGCTGAAGAGAAGAAGTGTGTAATAACAGCGCTGCCGTAATGTTATGTAAATGTGCCACACTTCTCTTTGTTCATACAACAATGTATTAGGGTCAGAAGCTCCTGGTCTCCATGCATGGGAATAAAGATATAAAAAGGGGAATGCACGGAGACCTTGAGGCTTCAGCGCTGTAGCGCTGCTGCGCTGTTCGCTGTTATGTATTGTTGGAGAAAGAATAAAGTTTCTGTGTCATCCAGCTCATTGCCTCGCCTATTTCCTTTCTCCACACCCTTAATAATAAGCACCTTCATTTAAAACCTGCATTTTGTGTTTACTTGTGTTATCTTTGTCTAATATTTAAATTTGCTTGATAATCTGAAACATTTAAGTATGACATACAAAAAAATGAGAAATCAGGAAAGGGGCAAACATTTTTTCACACCATTGTAGGTTAAGGTCCATTCGTCATGGTTTCACTGACAATTAAAATAATGTAACGTGCTGCTCGACATGGCGACGTCCCACCGGGAGATTCGAACTCACGCCTCCCGCTCCGGAGTCCCGCACCCTACCTGTGTCGCCAATAGGGTCAACCCACTTGGCAAGCCAAGTAGGGTGCTCATATTGAGTTCGCTACACTACTCCCCTCTGGTTCTCGACATCGTCCCGATGTCAGCGCCCCATTACTGCTTTGGACAGGAGATCCCACTTCTGACACCAGTGTAACGTGCTGCTCGACATGGCGACGTCCCACCGGGAGATTCGAACTCACGCCTCCCGCTCCGGAGTCCCGCACCCTACCTGTGTCGCCAATAGGGTCAACCCACTTGGCAAGCCAAGTAGGGTGCTCATATTGAGTTCGCTACACTACTCCCCTCTGGTTCTCGACATCGTCCCGATGTCAGCGCCCCATTACTGCTTTGGACAGGAGATCCCACTTCTGACACCAGTGTGACGTTTGCAGGGGTTCACACAAAAAGACAATGGAGCAGATGGCTCTGATCAACCAGATTTATTTTCACACACCCCGACCCCCAACCTGCCACTTAGTACACAGAGCAGTGGAGGTCATTCCCCCAGACCTCCGTTTCAATCATGGTTACACACACATGATACATCTTGCCCTAATCCTGCTAAACACTGCTGGGTCATTATAATGCAGTTATAATGACACAGCAGTATAACTCAGAAGTAACACATTTAACACACACAGTAACGTTTCAAACTGGCAAAGCATGCTGGGAAATCCCTGGCTCCCTTAAAATGGCCCCGACGTTACACTGCCCCCCCCCTGGACTGGTTTCTGTCCCCAGAAAATTCAAAGTCCACTTTCAGAAATCCAACACGAGTCAGCCCGGTGCCAGGGCGGCATGCACGGGCCATCTGAGTCTCGGTCAGAGCATCTGGTTGGGGTAGGGTTCCGGTTTGGCCATCAGCGGGCGGATGGACACATCTGACAGCCTCTGTAGGACCACGCACAGTCCCTTCCCTGGCAGCGGGAGTCCCAGGCCCGCTCCGGCCGACTCCCACCGCTGCCAGTTGTCCCAGGCGGCCGCTGGCCCGCGTCCATGCGTCCAGCCCTTGCCGCGCCTGGAAAGTGGCCGCATCTTCGTCCTGCTCGCTCCGCTGCGTCGCTCCTGCGCCTCTGTGACGTCATCTGCCGGGGGAAGCATCTGCAGGAGGCGGCTTTTTCCCCGTCCATGCCACCTCGCTCTAATTTAGCGTCGGCGAGGGGCCAGTTTGTCGTGCGCTGTGTGCGGGGCGGTACCATGCCATGTACCCTGGCACTGTGCAGCAGAAGCCGTCCTTCCTCGCGTCGCCACGGCTGTTTCCTTCGTGCACGCGCTGCTGTGATCTGCCGTAGCTCCTCCTCCACTCGCGCTCAGCACGGTGGTTTCCTCTGATGATCAGCGCGGCAGCCAACTCGACCTGGGCCAGGCGGTCATCCAACAGGTTCTCGCCGTTGTAGCGGGGAATCTTGGCCCGCTGCTGGATGGATGGGACGGTCATCTCCCGGTAGATTGCCGCTCCTAATTGCTCTGGAATCGCCAGCCCGTCCTGCCCTGAAAAGGGCGGGAAACGGGGCTGGTTTGCTCTGCTCCGTCCATCGCAGCGAAGCTCTCCAGGGGCCAGCGTCTCTGCTCTATACTCCGTTCCCGGCTGAGCGATGAATCGCTCCGGCCGCTGTACTTCCGCCTGGATCCTCATCTCGCTCCATATCCCACTTCTGACACCAGTGTAACGTGCTGCTCGACATGGCGACGTCCCACCGGGAGATTCGAACTCACGCCTCCCGCTCCGGAGTCCCGCACCCTACCTGTGTCGCCAATAGGGTCAACCCACTTGGCAAGCCAAGTAGGGTGCTCATATTGAGTTCGCTACAATAATATTAATTAATACTGTTGAAATAAAAGTTATATTTCATAAAGACGTTACAACATTCCCACCTGGCAAGGCTAATCCAACGGTGCTATGTATTTTGATATTCTCCGGTGATCCAGCATCACCCCCGACATGCTGTAAACTTGTACCATCTGTCCCAAACTCATGCTGCATGCCTCCACATATCTCTGTGAGTGTGCGACATGTGAAGCAGCTGCTTGGGATGGCACAGCACATGCGACATGTGAGGCAGCTGCTTGGGATGGCGCGACATGTGAGGCACTACATGTGCGACATGTGAAGCAGCTACCTGGGATGGCGAGGCAGCTCCCGGAAGTAGGTAGGGGGTGCCGACGCAGCTGCCTATGTCACAAATGGAGCTTGCTTCTGCTGCCACCGTGGCCACCACCTCTCGCTCATTGCCGCTCCACTTCCTCCTCCTCCTCCTCCTCCTGCCGGACTCACTCACTGAGTCCACGACTGGCTGTGTCATACTGTCACAGTTTTTGCCCAGGCTGGGCAGAAAATGGGACTCAGGCATGAAACAAGCGTTTGACATTTTATTAAAGAACAGAAATTAAACACAGCTCGAGGGCTGGAAATAATAACGACTAGGAAAACATGCAAGGCAGACACAAGCATAACAGACAAGGCAAGGCTGACAGAACCGTATGTAAAACACCAAATAATGATGACGACGCAGCACCCAGGTGAGGGGCTGCATTTCTTAAATAGTGCAGAGCAAATCAAGCAAAACCCAAACAGCCTTGTACAATCAGGAAATAAACAGACCAACAACCAAGCTAGACTGATGTAAAAACAAAACACAATAACTCAATTGTTATTGTGTTATTGTGTGCTAACCACTGCTCCACCGGACCTTGGGCGGTGCGGTGGTGCAGTGGTTAGCACTGAGGCAGCACAGCAACTCACCCTTGGCCATGGGATCCCTGGTTCGATCCCAGCCCCTGACTAACAGTGATCTGTGTGGAGTTTGCATGTTCTCCCCGTGTCTGCATGGGTTTACTCTGGGATTTCTCCGGAAAACATGCAGGTTAGGTTAATTGGAGACTCTAAACTGGCCCTAGGTGTGAATGTGTGTGTGAATGGTAAAGGGATAGCGCCGTACCGTGGCTGCTTCATCCATCCAGGTGGATGCCCTCAATTTCCCCTCTGGGGATCAATAAAGTATACAAAATCAAAAAAAAAATATCAAATCAAACCTAAAATCAGAATAAAGAACATAAATGAGACTATAATAATGGGAAACAGGACTAAGGCAAGGATAGATAGATAGATAGATAGATGTACTTTATTGATCCCAAACTGGGAAACTGCAGTGTAACAGCAGCATGACAATAGACAAATGACAGAAACACACACATGACAGACAAAGGAATTACCCATGGAAAGTAAAACTAATACTGCTATAAAAGCCTATATACATTATAGCTGAATAGATGGTGACCTGTATAAACACATGAATCATACGCACTGCACAATGAAGGACTATCAGAGCAGAGTGAAATGTGAGGTACCAGTTAGACTGTAAGGTGCAGTATGGCAGCATAGTTATAACCAGAATACAACATCATAGTGAGTTATTGTACAGTGAAATAGCATGTGGCAGGAAAGATTTCCTGTACCTGGCTGTTCAACAGCGAAGCTGTCGTAGTCTACTGGAGAAAGTGCTCCGCTGTCTGGTCAGTGTGTGGTGGACGGGGTGATCAGGATTGTCCATGATGGATCACAGTTTAAGATAAGATAAGCCTTTATTAGTCCCACAATGGGGAAATTCCAGGATTGCAACAGCATAGGGACAGCAACACTCAGAGCAACAATCAAGACACAAGAAAAACAAGAGCAGCCAATATACATATGTACACATAAATATATAAATATATATACACTATATTAATACTATAATACTATACGTATACTATATACTATAATACTATATTATTACTATATTAATGAATAAACATTAGTCCTGTCAGAATAACTGTGTTAATCGCCTTACTTACTTACTACTCCTGTGGGGTGAGGACTGGGTGGCCATCACCATCTGTAGAGCCAATCAGGTTAACCAGTGCGTGCCAACATTACCGGTTTTGGGCTAGCTCCTCTGTGTCATCAACAGCGACTCCAAACTGTTGGAGGTCTCTCTCCACCACATCGAACCATCTGGTGGGTGGCTTGCCCTGAGGTCTTTTCCACCCTGAGGCCCTGGGGTCAAACATGAGGATGGCTTTTGTTGGGTGTTTTGGTGGGAGGGGGAGGACATGGCCAAACCAGCAGATATGCCACTGTGTAATAAGGTGGGATGCTGCAGGATGATGTGTGTGGGCTCGGAGCACGTCATTAGAAGTGTGCTGGGGCCACCTGATGTTCTCGATGGTTCTGAGGGTCCGACTATCAAACCCATCCACTCGCGAGGCCAGAGTCTTATTCAGTGGCCGTGTCTCTGACCCATAGAGTAGGATGGAGAGGACTGATGCATTGTATATGTGGAGCTTCGTCTTTCGGGAGATTTAACAATGGCGCTAGAGAGGTTTCCATAGTGCCTGCAGGGCTGATGCAGCGAGGCCACATCTGCAGTTGATCTCTGGTTTCATGGCCCCGTTGTTGGTCACTGTGGAGCCCAGATACACAAAGGTATAGACAAACTCGACAGCATCATTCTCAAGTTGTAATTAGGGTGGGTCCGGTCCGTTGCCAACATGCATTAGTGTAGTTTTCATACAGCTCACCTGAAGGCCCAGCTTCACTGCCTCTTCATGGTAGACAACTAGAGCATCTCTCAGCTGACTGTAAGATGGGCTGAACAGGATGGTATCATCAGCATATTCAAGGTCAGCCAGATGATAGTTGCCAAACTGCATGCCAGGGACCCGGTCTCAGACCTTGGTCATCAGATAGTCTATGACACAATTGAAGAGATCAGGAGCGGCCACACAACCTTGTCAGACCCCGCTGTTGATAGGAAACCAGCCAGACTCCTTTCAGCTCTCCAAGCTGCTGTAGAACCGCTTAAACAGGGCTACGATCTTGGGTGGGGCTCTGAGGGTCTGCAGGATACTCCAAAGAGAACCGTGGTCCACAGTGTCGAAGGCAGCCTTGATATCTATAAAGGCTATATAGAGATGGCAGTCCTTGCTGAATTCATAGGCCTTCTCTATAAATAGGCGAACAGCAGAGATGTGGTCTGAGGTAGAAAGGTTGGGCATGAAGCCTGCCTGCTGAGGGCGACGGCCGCCTCTGATGGCTGGAAGGGCATGAGTGAGGAGGATCCTGGTGAAGAGCTTACCAGGAATGGACAAAAGGGTGATGCCTCTGTGATTGCTGCAGACAAGTTTGTTGCCCTTTCCCTTCCAGAAAGAGAGGATGATGCCCCTGGTCCAGTCACTGGGGAGCTGCTCTGTCATCCAAACATGATGATTGATTGTGTGGGTGAACCATTTGATTTTTTGCAATTTCCACCCATCTTCAGCATTTTGGCAGCTATAGCACAAATTCCAGGGGCTTTCCTGTTGTTTATCTTGGTCAGGGCAGCCGTGACTTCTTCGGGGGTGACTAGATTGGTCCTGCAGGAATCACAGGAAACAGTGGCATTGGCAGGGTCTAAGAGATTGGGGTCAACGGGAACAGGAGGATGATGCAGGAGATGACTGAAGTGCTCTTTCCAGTGATCAAGGCAGTTTGTCTCAGTGGTGATGAGATTGCCGTTGATGTCCTTCACCTAGGCTGTCTTGGTGTATGGGCCATTGCGTGCTTGACAGAGCATACTGAACATGTGGGTCACGTTGTTATTTCTGGCCAGTGACTCCAGGCGATCAGCTTCTTCCGACCAGTACCTCTCTCTGTCCTCTCCAATGCCAACGTTACCTTCACCTCCAGAGATCTGCTCATAGTCCAGTCTCCCGGTAGACCTGTCGACACCACCTTTGCCGACCCATCTACAAACGACAATGGTAATCATCTCCTTCTGCTCTGTCACTCCCACAATCTCTGCATAGCCAACACCTGGTTTCCTCAGAAACTCATCCATCACTGGACTTCATATAGCCTGGATGGCAGAACCCGAAAGGCTGTCGACCGCATTATCATCTCCCTCTGCTGGAAGTCAGTAATCGCCACAATTGATTAATAACAAAATAAAATGAGTTAAGAATAACGGTGGTTAATCACAGGTGACCCGATTAAGCCTCATCCACATTCAGCAGCTGCATTAACCTCAGTTGATGCTGCTAAGAGGGGAAGGACAGGGGGGAAAAAAAATTACATCTTTCCAAGTTTTTTGGTGTGGGAAAATTTAGCATGAATCCTTTAAAACTGTCAGGGAAGTACCTCTTTTAAACCATTTGGACAATAACTGAGCTTACACTATTTTATATCAGGAGCATGAATGTGGCAGCAGCAGGATGAACAAAGAGGGAGGGAACGAGAGACAGCACTGATGACTAGAGAGAGAGAGGTGACACAGGAGGTACACCGTAACCAGGTAACAATTAGGGCTGTGCGATATGACGATATACACTACCGTTCAAAAGTTTGGGGTCACTTAGAAATTTCCTTATTTTTGAAAGAAAAGCACTTTTTTTTCAATGAAGATAACTTTAAACTAATCAGAAATACAGTCTATACATTGCTAATGTGGTAAATGACTATTCTAGCTGCAAATGTCTGGTTTTTGGTGCAATATGTACATAGGTGTATAGAGGCCCTTTTCCAGCAACTATCACTCCAGTGTTCTAATGGTACAATGTGTTTGCTCATTGCCTCAGAAGGCTAATGGATGATTAGAAAACCCTTGTGCAATCATGTTAGGTCTGCAATACTGTAATTGCTGCAAATGGAGGATTCTTTGACGAAAGCAAAGTTTGAAGGAAAAAATTATTATTTCAAATACAAATCATTATTTCTAACCTTGTCAATGTCTTGACTATATTTTCTATTCATTTTACAACTCATGGTGGTAAATAAGTGTGACTTTTCATGGAAAACACAAAATAATTGTCTGGGTGACCCCAAACTTTTGAACGGTAGTGTATATCGAATGACGATATAAAAACGTCTATTGTTTCATAGAATAATCTATCATTTATATTGTTATTTAAAATGCACATACCCCTGTTTCTCAAGAAAAGCTCCTCACACTACTTGCCAGTGCTCCGCCTCTCCCCCACAGTGTGCACAGCGTGTGTGGTGTGTGGCTAGGCTCTCCGGTAGTTGCTAACTCTGAACTCCCGGTTTGGTCAAATAGCTACTAGCCCGCTACTCCTGTTTGCCAGAGAGGATGTGGGACTGTTTTCCATCGTGCTGCATCAGAGAGGAAAGTCCGCGAAACTCATTTTAGGAGTTTAGGTAAGTAACGTTAACACCCTGTCCAATTATAAAACGGCAAATGCTAAATGATGCTAAGTTGTGCTAATTGGAAACATGATAGTGTATCAGACCATTCTTTCTTTGGTTTAAATTACTGCTGAGTTTCTTAGTTTTGTCTGAAAAAAAATTATAAAAAACTGCAAATGTGCATGATGGTGGCACATATACACAAACTAAATAAATGAAAATGGGTTGGAGGAGCGAGTTGGCTCTTAATGTAATTTATTTAATTTCTAATAATTTTAGTCAAGTAGCAATAATGAATAAAGTTAAAGTCATCACATGTGCAGCGATGTGAAAACATGTTTGTCCTCTTCGTGATTTCTCATTTTTTTGCATGTTTGTCACACTTTAATGTTTCACATCAAACAAATTTAAATATTAGACATAGATAACACAAGTAAACACAAAATACAGTTTTTAAATGAAGGTGTTACTATTAATGTCACGGTGGCCCTCGCGAGCCACCATAAGACGCCACAAGTCACCGGTGAGTTTGCAATGATGTTTTATTAAAGGGTAAAGGAACAGAGGGTAACACAAAGTAACGAAAGGAATGAGCCTCGGTGGGCTAAAACACACTATAATGAACACAGGATTACGACAGAGTAAACTTACGATAGGAAACGATGAATAAACAGCGTCTGAGCCGGGGAACGCCCGATGCGTCAGATGATGTGGAGTTTTGTCGGGAGATTAACAGAGACTGTTGCATCGGGCTGCATTCAGCGTCCGCCTTTTATGCCGGACGCTAATGAACCCTGAATGCAGCACAGCTGTTCGGCTTTGACAGCAGGAAGCTCCACCGGGTGCTGTCACAATAAGAGCCCGGGGAGCCAGAGGAGGAACGCTGCTGTCAAAGCCTGAAAGAGATGATGTATGACCCGAGCGCGGACGAGATCAGCACACAGATCATGACAATCAAGGGTAAAAAAAAAAATCCAAATCTACATGGCCCCATGTGAAAAAGTCATTGACCCCCGTGTTAAAACATAAATTAGCTGTGGTTTATCACATCTTTGGAAAGTTGAGTTCAATTTCTCAAGCTACACCCAGGCCTGATTAATGCCGCACCTGTTCTCAATCAAGAAATCACTTAAATAGGACCTGCCTGACAAAGTGAAGTAGACCAAAAGATCTTCAAAAGCTACATGTAATGCTGTGATCCAAAGAAATTCAGGAACAAATGTGAAACCAAGTAATTGTGATCTATCAGTCAGGCAAAGGTTATAAAGCCATTTCTAAAGCCTTGGGACTCCAGCAAACCACAGTGAGAGCCATTATCCACAAATGGCGAAAACATGGAACAGTGGTGAACCTTCCCAGGAGTGGCCGGCCAACCAAAATTATCCCAAGAGCGCAGCAACGACTCATCCAAGAGGCCGCAAAAGACCCCACAACAACATCTAAAGAACTCCAGGCCTCACTTGCCTCAGTTAAGGTCAGTGTTCATGACCCCAGCATAAAAAAAGAGACTGGGCAAAAATGGCCTGCATGGCAGAGTTCCAAGACGAAAACCACTGCTGAACAAAAAGAACAAAGGCTCGTCTCAGTTTTGCCAGAAAACATCTTGATGTTCCCCCAGAATTTTGGGAAAATACTCTGTGGACTGACAAGACAAAAGCTGAACTTTTTGGAAGGTGTGTGTCCCATTACATCTGGCGTAAAAGTAACACAGCATTTCAGAAAAGGAACATCATACCAACAGTAAAATATGGTGGTGGTAGTGTGATGGTCTGGGGCTGTTTTGCTGCGCTCAGGACCTGGAAGACTTGCTGTGGTAAATGGAACCATGAATTCTGCTGTCTACCAAAAAATCCTGAAGGAGAATGTCCGGCCATCTGTTCGTGACCTCAAGCTGAAACACACTTGGGTTCTGTAGCAGGTCAATGATCCAAAACACACCAGTAAGTCCACCTCTGAATGGTTTAAGAAAAACAAAATGAAGACTTTGGAGTGGCCTAGTCAAAGTCCTGACCTGATTCCAATTGAGATGCTGTGGCATAACCTTAAAAAGGTGGTTCATGCTTGAAAACCCTCCAATGTGGCTGAATTACAACAATTCTATAAAGATGAGTGGGCCAAAATTCCTCCACAGTGCTGTAAAAGACTCATTGCCAGTTATCACAAACGCTTGATTGTAGTTGTTGCTGCTAAGGGTGGCCCAACCAGTTATTAGGTTTAGGGGGCAATCACTTTTTCACACGGGGCTATGTAGGTTTGGATTTTTTTCATTTAATAATAAACACCTTCATTTAAAAACTGCATTTTGTGTTTACTTGTGTTATCTTGGTTTAATATTTAAATTTGTTTGATGATCTGAAGCATTTAAGTGTGACAAACATACAAATAAATGAGAAATCAGGAAGGGGCAAACACTTTTTCACACCACTGTATGCCAAAATGTCAGATCACCAGAGGAGGTGGATCTAATCAGCTGATCGCCTGAAGCGCAGCTGTTTTCCATGATAAATCACTTTCCTGTTGGCTGCGCCTCCTAGCAAAAGCACGCTCCATGTATTATCTTGTTTTTTTTTTCACTGTATTGAAAATAAACTTTTTTTTTTATCACCATCAGTTCGCATGCCTTTGAGCCAGGTTGTGACAACTGTTATCTGATGTTCCTGACATGTCACATCAGCCGTTTTAGGCGTGACTGACCTGACAGATTTGACAGCTCTGCCAGGTCGGTCACGCCCCCCACCATGGTCTCTGGAGGGAAGAATCATCTCGGTTGAACAGAGATGATCTCTTCCACACCTAGGATTCATGGATCGGGAGGCAACGGCAGTTTGGCATGACTGCTCTATGCAGAAGTTAGACTATTGTTGCGCATAAGGTGTGAATGTCAGCAACACGCTAAGCATTAGTTGGTTTAAGTTACTTATAAGTTGTGGAGATATTCTATATAAGTTACTAATATGTTATGTACTGTATATGTCCATTTCATTATGGATACGCGATGCATATGGCCAAAAGTGTCACATGGATGAGATGCCGTGTCATCTGGCGCTCAGACCATATTCCCCCTCAGCCCGGTTCTCTCAATTCAATTCAATTCAACTTTATTTATATAGCGCCATTTCACAACAACAGTCATCTCATAGCACTATCAACTGTAGGGAGGACCCCCACAGTTGCAGAAAGACCCCAGCAATCAGGCGATCCCCTGTGAGCAAGCACTTGGCGACGGTGGAGAGGAAAAACTCCCTTTTAACAGGAAGAAACCTCCAGCAGAACCAGGCTCAGGGAGGGGCAGTCATCTGCTGCGACTGGCTGGGGGGTGAGGGGACAGAGAAGAAGAAAAGAACAGACATGTAGAGAGCAAACAGCACGATGGGGACTCAATCTATGGGAGAGAACAAACAAATGTTAATGACCGGCAAAAAAAAATATTTCATAGAGAGTGAGGAAAGGAGTGAGGCCCAGTGCATTACTGGAGGTCCCCCGGCTGACTAAACCTATTAGCAGCATAACTAAGGGAGGGTTCAGAAACACATGATCCCTCCCTAATTGTAGGCTATATCAAAAAGGTAGGTTTTAGCCCTATTCTTAAAAACAGAGATCGAGTCTGACTCCCGAATCCAGATTGGCAGCTGATTCCACAGGAGAGGAGCTTGATAACTGAAGGCTCTGCCTCCCATTGTACTTTTGGAGATTCTAGGTATTACAAGTAAACCTGCATTTTGGGAGCGTAGTGCTCTGTTAGGATGATACGGTAGTATCAGATCTTTTAAATAAAAAGGAGCCTGATTGTTTAGAGCTTTGTAAGTAAGAAGAAGGATTTTAAACTTAATTCTAAACTCTATGGGAAGCCAATGAAGGGAGGCCAGAACCGGAGAGATATGATCTCTCTTTCTAGTACCTGTTAAAACTCTTGCTGCAGCATTTTGGATCAGCTGAAGACTTTTTAAAGATGTTTTAGGACAGCCTGATAATAAAGAATTACAATAATCTAATCTCGAGCTAACAAAAGCGTGGATCAGCTTCTCAGCATCACTCTGAGACAAGATGCTCCTAATCTTGGCAATATTACGCAAATGATAGAAGGCAGTCTTAGAAACAAATTTAATATGTGAATTGAAGGACAAATCCTGATCAAAAATAACTCCAAGGTTCCTCACAGAGCTATTAAGAGAAAGAGTAACTGCATCCAAACTGAAAGTTTGATTTGGAAAGGAATTTCTAAGGTTTTTTGGACCAACAAGAATGACTTCAGTCTTATCTGAATTTAATAGCAGGAAATTACAAGTCATCCAAGCTTTGATTTCCTTAAGACAGGCTTCTAACTTGGCTAATTGATTAGTATCATCTGGCTTCATTGACAGGTATAATTGTGTGTCATCTGCATAACAGTGAAAATGTATACAGTGCTTTCTAATAATGTTGCCTAACGGAAGCATATATAAACTAAAAAGAGTAGGGCCAAGCACAGATCCCTGTGGAACTCCATGACTAAGCTTTGAGCTGAGAGAAAACTCATCATTTACATGAACAAACTGGAACCTATCAGATAAATAAGATCTAAACCACTGCAACGAAGTTCCATTAAGTCCAACATAGTGTTCTAATCTATCAAGTAGAATATTATGATCAATAGTATCAAAAGCTGCACTAAGATCTAAAAGGACAAGTACAGAAACTAGTCCATTATCAGATGCAATGAGGAGGTCGTTAGTGACCTTCGCTAAGGCTGTTTCAGTGCTATGATGGATTCTAAACCCAGATTGAAACTCCTCAAATAAACCATTTCCCTGCAGGTGGTCAAATAATTGCGTAGCAACAACTCTAAGATTTTTGAAATGAAAGGGAGATTAGAGATTGGTCTATAGTTAGCTAAAGCTCCTGGATCTAGCGTTGGCTTTTTGAGTAAGGGTTTAATTACAGCCGTTTTAAAAGCCTGCGGTACATGGCCTAAAGTTAATGAAGAATTGATTATATGAAGAATAAAGCTACCAATAAGTGGGAAGACTTCTTTAAATAACCTGGTAGGAATAGGGTCTAAAAGACAAGTTGAAGGTTTGGATGAGGAAACTATTTTGTCTAACTCACAAAGGTCGATTGGAGTAAACTCATCAAGACAGACATCAATAGAAGGAGTTGTAGTAGTTACAGTATTTAAGTTAACTGTGGGAAGAATCTGATTGATTTTATCTCTGATGGATGAAATTTTATTATTGAAAAAGTTCATAAAGTCCTGACTAGTAAGCTCTAAGGGGATGCTAGGATTGACAGAGTCCTGACTCTTTGTCAACCTGGCTACAGTACTGAAAAGAAACCTGGGATTATTCTTGTTCTCTTCTATTAATGCAGAGTAATAACTCGTTCTAGCTTTTCTAAGAGATTTTTTATAAATTAAAAGATGATTTCTCCAAGCTAAATAGATTTCATCTAAATTAGTAGAGCGCCATTTTCTTTCTAATTGACGAGTCTTCTGTTTTAAGCTACGAGTTTCTGTGTTGAACCAAGGAGTTAAAAATCTCTGATTAGACTTTTTCTTTTTTAAGGGGGCCACCAAGTCTAGAGCCTGATGCAGAGAAGCTGAAACACTATCCACCATGTTATCAATTACAGAAGGAGCAAGCTGTCTATAGCTTATTTCCGTTGTGTTGACACATGGCATAGAGGAAACAATCTGCATAAATTTGGAAACAGCATCATCTGAGAGGCATCTACTGTGATAATATTTTTCTTTAGGAGCCAAATAGTCAGAAATAGTAAAATCAAAGGTTAACAGACAATGGTCTGACAGTACAGGGTTATGAGGAGACACTACAAGATTTTCTATTTCTATGCCATATGTCAGAACAAGGTCCAATGTATGGTGGAGGTAATGAGTAGAATTTCCTACTTTCTGAGAAAACCCAATCGAGTCTAATATTGAATTAAAAGCCACATTAAGGCAGTCACTATCTACATCCACATGTATATTAAAGTCCCCTACTATAATTATTCTATCAGATTTCAGCACTAAATCAGCTAAGAAATCAGGAAATTCGGATAAAAATTCTGAATAGGTTGATGGGGGACGATAAACTATGGCAAATAAAATTGGGTTTAACCTGGAATTGCTAAAGTGCCCAACACTGAGGACCAGGCCCTCAAAGGAATTATAACATGTTTTTTGCTTTACATTAACTAGTAATTTGGAATGGTAAATTGATGCTACTCCTCCTCCACGACCAGAACTTCTGGGATTTTGACAGTTTAAATAACCAGAGGGAGTTGATTCATTTAAACCAACATAATCCTCTTGCCCTAACCAAGTCTCTGTAAGGGAAATTAAATCAATCTGATGATCAATTAACAGATCATGGACTAACAGAGACTTGGGAGTTAGAGACCTAATATTTAATAAATCACATTTAATTTTTAAATTATGAGGAGGAACAGAGGCCAAATCATTCAATTTAGAGGCTTTATGTTTAATTTGAGTTTTACCAATAATTTGCTTTATCACTTTGGGATGCTTATACATTATATTTTTATTTACTTTGGAGGGAGCAGACAACGATTCTCTGATGGGGAAGACAGGGGCTAAGCTGAGGGGTGGCGGATGAAGAGGAGCTGCAGAGAGGCGTGTAAGACTGAGACTCTGCTTCCTGGTCCCAACTCTGAGTAGTCATGGTTTTGGAAATTTGGATAAAAAAGATGCCAGATTGTTAGATAAATGAGAAGCACCATCCAAAGTGGGATGAATGCTGTCTCGTCTCATAAGACCAGGTTTTCCCCAAAAAGAGCTCCAATTGTCAATGTAGCCCACGTCATTTTTAGGACACCACACAGACAGCCAGCGGTTCAAGGATGACGAGCGACTAAACATGTCATCACTGGTCAGATTGGGGAGGGGTCCAGAGAATACTACAGTGGCAGACATCGTTTTTGCAAAGTCACACACCGATTCTATATTAAGTTTCGTGACTTCCGACTGCCGGAGACGGATGTCATTAATGCCGGCGTGAATAACAATTGTGGAATATTTACAGTTACTTTTAGCCAGCATTTTCAAATTTGACTCGATGTCGCCTGCTCTGGCCCCAGGAATGCATGTGACTATGGCCGCTGGAGTCTCTAGGTTCACGTTTCTGACTACAGAGTCGCCAATGATCAGAGTTTTTTCCTCAGCGGGTGTGTCGCTGAGCGGGGAAAAACGATTAGAAACGTGAACAGGTTGGTGGTGAACCGGGGCTTTGCGACTAGGCTTCCTTCTCACCGTCACCCACCCAGTCTCCTCGCTGCAGAGGAGAGCCGGGGAACCGGTGACAGGGGGACCTAAGCTAGCTAGCTCCGCTGCAGCTAATGGGCGTCCGTCGAGATTAACTGGCGCAGACGGTGTTTCAATGCAGCGGAGCCGGGATTCCAAATCAGACAACCTCGCCTCGAGCGCCTCAAAAAGACAACATTTATTACATTTACCGTTATCACTAAAAGAGGCAGAGGTGTAGCTAAACATCTGACAGAGAGAGCACACCAGAGGAGGAGAGGAAAGAGAGCTAGTAGCCATAGCTAGTGGCTCGAGAGCTGGAGAGCAAACCACACAGGGAGACAGCAAAACAGGAAGTGACGATACGTTACCACAAGGAAGTGACGATCCTCTATCCTCTATCCGCTCTCTATGACAGCGTCTCAGTGGGCTCCCAGCTGTCAGTGTTACGGGACGGCTGGAGCCCAATTAACCCTCATCAGCTGAGGCGCTGCTAATGGGTATAAAAAGGAGCAGCTCCGATCATTCGGGGCTGTGACTTCGCTCACCATAGGCTGGAACCCCTTCGCCTGGCGCTAGCCTCCTGCCCTTCGTTCTGCTTTATATGTGAGTGTGACACTTGTATGATTATTTGTACTTGTTGGCCCCATGAGGCCGTGTTCCTTATCCCCTGTTCCTTATTATAATAAAACATCGCAAACTCACTGGCTCACCCTCGGCTCTCAATGTGTGGCTCGCGAGGGCCACACGTAACAGTAAGTCACAGCCAGGCGAGTTGCCGGTGGCCGTGAGTTTGTCGTTGGACTTGTGTCTTCCCTGTCTGGGTGTCTGCCCTTAGAACATGCCGTCTCCCTGGAGTCACGTTTGGCTCCAGGGCTGCGAGCTGACGGCCATCTTGGAGGAAGTCGACGGGACGCTCTTCTCCGCTACCCTGGACGACGACCCCAATGAAAGACGCTGGCACCTAGAGTTTGCTGAGAATCTCCTGGATAGTCTCCCTCGCCATTCCAACCATCCTGAGGTCTGTGCCAGGAGGGACGCTGTTACTGCATAGCGAGAGGAGCTCCGTGGGTTGGAAGGAAATCCCGGCAGGAAGCCGAAGAGGAGGAGACGTCACCCTTCGCTTCAGGATCCCGTTCCTGTCTCCACTCCGGCCCGGGAGTTCGCGCCACCCAGAGGGCTTTCCCCGTCCAGCAAGACGTCACTCGGGATTCCCCCGGAGGATCTGCAGCTGACGGCAATTAAGGTCCAGGACCGAGTGGCTGCTGCTCGTTCCGCTGTGCACCCGTCCTCCATTATGAGGCATGTGGCGGCCGCCGTTAGACTGGTGGAGAGGAGTCCAGGGCTACGTGACTTCTCAGAGTTCAACGCCCTCCTCGCCTCTGTCTCTGCCCAGGAGCGGCGATTTCCGGATCTTTCCTTCGCTTTGCCCCCTGTGAGTAGCCGTCGCCACAATGCCTCGTCCTCTCAACATAAACCCCGTCCGGATCCAGTTCCGGGTCACCGCAAGGTCTCATCCTCCCACTTAGCTGTCTTCCCTGCGCCTCCTCAGAGAGGAGATCTCTCAGACTCTTCTCCCGAGCCACTTCCCTCCGCTGTCACGCCAGCACTTCGGGCCCGGCTCATCTCGGCTGTCGCCCCCTCCTCCTCGACGCGCTCCCCAACTGCTGTGTGCATTCAGAATCCAGACCTGGCGAACTCCATCCCGGAATCAACACGAGCGGCTCCCCGACGTCCTCCCAGGGGGTCCTCCGTTACCGCCCGGCGGGGAGAGGGAGGAGCAAAGTCCATGACAGCAGGCACCATCCAGCCTCCAGGAGACAGGCAAGTCTCGGTTTTTTCACATTCACCTTGTGATTTGCTCTGTCAAACTCCTGGAGGTGGAGTTCGGGGATCGCAGCTCCCCGAACTCCCACCACCTGCTGTAGCTGTAATCATTAATCCTGCATCCTCTGTGTCTCCCTCCGCTGAGCGGTCCCCGGTGCCAGGCCAACATCGTGGGATGAGGAGGGGGCCTGCGGTTCTGGACAGCCCGGTTCCAGTCCCGCAGCTACGCCGTGGACGGAGGAGGAAGACGGATTGCTACGTGGAGCCTGCGCCGACGACCAAGCGTCCCCGGGTCTCCACGGAGGTGCGGTCCGGTCCAGCGGGACGAGGTTCTCCTGCCACCACACCGTGTGGGCTGTTGGCGTGGGCACCAGGGCCGGAGGACTCACAAGCTGCGTTGTCCATCATGCCAGCTGCGGAGCCCGACGCAGCTGAGTGGGAGCCTGACGACGACCTCCTGATGCTGGATCCTGGATTTTTGCAGTCCTGGACGGCGTCAGAACCCGAGATCAGGCAAGTGCTCTATCTCATCTTTCTTCTCCTTACCTTAGAGCACTTTAGCCTGTCTCTTGGGGAGATGAGCCGGGTGCAGCCATCCGCTGCGTCCGAGCTTATCTCACCGGGTTCTGGCGCTGCCGGTGATCCTGATCCCGGTTCTGTTTTCTCTCCTGAGCCTTCTCCCAGGGTCGCCGGCGAGGAGCTGCCATCGCTCATGGTGCTAGAGGGTCCAGGTTCGACGTCGGAGGTCGGTTCTGGTGTGGCACCGGCCCAGTCGGGGTCCGACGAAGGTTCGCCTGAGACACAGTCGGGGTCCGACGTGGGTTCGCCTGAGACCCAGTCAGGGTCCGACGTTGGTTCGCCCGAGACCCAATCGGGGTCCGACGTTGGTTCGCCTGAGACCCAATCGGGGTCCGACGTGGGTTCTGCACCAGCGGTGTCCGGGTCCGGTGAGGGAGCTGCCGATCCCCTGCCGTCTGACGTTCAACCACCTCGTCATCAGCTCTCCCCCAAGCCTCTTCCACTGGGGCCCGTTTGGACCTCTCCCTCTCCTCTACGGGCCTGGTGGTTGAGTGATGCGGGTGGCTGCCCGACCCGCTAGACTTTCTGTTCGGCGATCTGGTTCGACCTCCTGAGGAACTGTGTTTTCTGGCCTGGGGTTCGGGTAGGCCACCGGAACTTTTCCCTTCACCCCTGTTAGCGGTGTGGACGCTGGGTGCAGGGAGACCCCCCAAACTGAATGTCTTGGGCTGTGCTTGTGTTTGGGTGGGTACAGCTAAATTGTTGTTACTGTTCCGCATTTAGCGTGATTTTTTTTTCCCTTGGTTCCCCCCTCCTGTTTGAGGGATGTCCGCAATGTTCTATTTTCGCCCTTGGGAGTTTTTCCACTCGTTTTGGGGTCCCCGGGGTCGGTTTGCTTTGTATTTGTCTGTACAGGGTTTATGGATTATTGTGGGTTTTTTTCTCTCTTCCCTGTGTGTGGGCGGTTATTCCTGCAATTATCCTCTGCCTGTATGGGTTTCTCCCTCGTTGTATTTTATGGAGTATTGTGTTTGGGTTTTTTTCCCTGGTACTCTATATTGGTTTATTGTCTTTTTTTTCTTCCCCTTTCTCTGGGTTTTTCCTCATGTTGTATTTGATGGAGTAGGATGTTTGGGGTTTTTTGTCCCTGGTACTCTGTATTGGTTGGTTGTCGATTTTCTTCTTTTTTTTTCTTTCTCTGACTCTCTCCCTCCTGTCCTGCGCCCCATCCACCCACCCTAAGTGTGTGGGGGGGGGGGGGGCTCGGATGTTACGGGTCGTTCGTAGTCCCGACCGTGAGGGGGAGGCTCTGTCACATGGATGAGACGCCGTGTCATCCGGCGCTCAGACCATATTCCCCCTCAGCCCGGTTCTCTCTATGACAGCGTCTCAGTGGGCTCCCAGCTGTCAGTGTTACGGGACGGCTGGAGCCCAATTAACCCTCATCAGCTGAGGCGCTGCTAATGGGTATAAAAAGGAGCAGCTCCGATCATTCGGGGCTGTGACTTCGCTCATCATAGGCTGGAACCCCTTCGCCTGGCGCTAGCCTCCTGCCCTTCGTTCTGCTTTATATGTGAGTGTGACACTTGTATGATTATTTGTACTTGTTGGCCCCACGAGGCTGTGTTCCTTATCCCCTGTTCCCTATTATAATAAAACATCGCAAACTCACTGGCTCGCCCTCGGCTCTCAATGTGTGGCTCGCGAGGGCCACACGTAACAAAAAGTGAAAAGTTTGGCGTATGCCAACATTTTTAGACCAATTTTTATGCATTTGGCAAACGGTGATTAAATCGTCATGATGTGACAGTAGATAGCTCAAGTTTTCAAATCCTGTCTGGCTCCAAGTATCTACTTGATCAGTTGCAAACAACACGCATTCCCAGCAAGATAATTTGCAGCATTCCTCGGAGCCTGTAAACCAAGGATACCGCTCGTTGCTAATATGGAAGTGACGGACAAATCCTTTCCCCGGCTGAGACGGGCCTGCTAGCTTCAGGGTCGGCCGACCTCTCTTCACAATGACCAGCTTTTCTTGAAAATTCCGTCTGGAAAATTGATTTTTTAAAATAGCAGCGTCCAAATCATTTTCCTCTCCCCTGACAGGCATTGTGGGGGGAAAAACAGCTATTGTCTTTAAACAGATACAGTATATTGTAGCTGCTTAAGCAAGTCCTTGCACTGGTGTTTTGCTAGCTAGGACCCTCTGCATTGTGGGTGGAGGAGTCTAACCATCCAATCAAAAGACGTGAAAATGCAGACGTTCTCGGATGCCTTCTATGTGTACACCTGGACGTACAGAAGACATCTGATTGGTTAAAGCAACAGGATATGTTTAACAGTTAATTTAACCTACAGAGCACACTGTTAATTCCTGAAGGCCCAAGGCAGATTTGCTCGACCCTGGCAACACAGATGGCTGAAATATGATTGGACAAAAAAACTCTAACATGTATTACACTACTGGAAGGAGTGCAACCAAGTGAAAAGCTACAAAATGAAGAGAATAGACTATTGGGAATAATTTAACACATCTTCATGGAACAAATATAAGAATGTAGGTTGTAAATGTAATTCTGATACTGTATAGGCAAGCAGAGAAGGCTTTGCTGGCCCTGAGGGTCCACCACTGCTTCTCAGAGTCAGTTGCCACAAGCCCAGGGGATGTTCCTTTCATCATATTTGATACAGCCCACACCTGTTACTACACCTCCAGCTACAACTAGTTTGCTGCCTCCAGCACCCCCCCCCCCCCATTTACTTCCAAGGTAATGCTTCATATCATATGCCTCCACAGTCTGTACAGCAGGCCCAAACTCAATGTAATGTATTACAATCAGCACTGCTGTCATATGGCCCACAATTCACTAATGCTACTCCTAATCCATATTTTTCTGTACCTGTAGCCCCTGTACAGCTAGATTCCCTGTCAGGGATGACCGGAGGGTCATTCCTACTTTGTATTTATTTCTGTTTGTGTGTTTTGGTTTTTTGGGTTTATGTGATATTTTCTGTGTTTATCATTCTGTTTTTATGATTCTGTTTTCTGTGTTACTTTGTATTAGTTATGATTTAAAGTTAGTCTTTGTTTATATTATGTTTATCTTTGTCTGTGGGTTTTATAATTCTGTTCTCTGTGTTATTTTGTATTATCTATGATTTGGATTCTGTGCAGTCTTTGTGTGTGTTGACCATGTCTCCCCTGCATCTCCCTCTGTGTGTGTTAACCCCACCTCCTCGTGTCAGCTGTGTGTCATTATTGATTTCCTCACTTGTCCCATGTTTGATGATCATGTGGTGCACTATTTAATGGACGCAGCTTTTCTGTTTGGTGCTGCGTCATTGTATGATTATTGTATTGTATTATTGTAAATCATCACTCAGGCGTTTTCACACGCTCCTACTCTACCTTGCCTGGACTGCTCAGTAAGTTCCTTGTCTATTTATTTAAAAAAATGTTAAACGTTCGCTACGCGTATGAGTTCTATTATCTGCCCCGAGGGGCCAAACGTGACAGATTCCAGGTATTTCACAAAGGTTAAGGGCCCTTCATTCCCTGATTTAAAAAATGATGACCTTCATGAATTTGTAATGTTGAAAATGGCTCTGATTAACTTTTTGCCTGCAAATGAGCCTGAGCTATATAAATACCATATACTATTAGATCATTTGTTACTCCCCATGGCTCGTCACATTGCTGTGTCATATACCCATGCCCCACAACCATTTACAGTGGCCTTGGCTGCATTAGAGCGACAGTATGGTCAGCCTCACCAATTAGCACTATGGGAAATGTAAACCATCTTAAATCTCCCAAAGGTTGTTTGTGGAGATGCTGAATAATTCCAAAACTTCGCTGTGAGAGTAAGGTCATTAGTTGGGATGCTACAATCACTCAAACCTGATGAAGGTGCTACAGAGCTAGCCTGTGCGTCACATGCCACACTTCAAGCCAAAGAAGAGGTTATGCATCAGCTAATGAGTAATAAACTGAGCCTACAGTGCACACCAATGCACAGACAAGCTTCAGCGCCTCCAGATAACTCCATGTGGTGTAAAGACTTTAAGATATCAGGCCAAGTAGGGGAGCCAGGACAATAAGACAAGCTCACATTTTCCAGTTTGGCCAGGCAGATTGAAAGTGGGCTCAGTAAAGGCTACCATGAAGGTGAGATCATCGACGCAGTGATTTGCGCCATCACACCAGGCCTGCAGCTGAGAAGTTACCTAGAAGGCAAAGGTAATCTTACTCTTCCTGCCCTGCGGAGGATCCTAAGGTCTCACTATCAGGAGAGAGGGGCTACTGAACTGTACAAGCAGCTTTCTTCAGAAGCTCAGTGTAGTAAGGAGACTCCTCAAAAGTTCCTTCTGAGAGCCATGGACCTTTGCCAGAAGATTCTCTTCACGTCCCAGGAAGATGAGTCGGGTCTAAAATATGATCCCGCCTTGGTCCAAAGTTTGTTCATGCACACTATCCTAACAGGTTTGCAGAGTGACAATGTTAAGAGTGACATGCAGCCGCACCTTCTTCAGCCCACAACACCTGATGAAGTTTTATTGGAAAAGGTGTATATTGCATGCGCAAATGAAAAGGAAAGACAAGACAAGAAGAAACATGCTGTCCCCCAGCGAGCGGCCACCGTGAATGCTGTTCAGCCCAGTGACACTTCTGCACCTGCAGAAAAAAAGACAGTTCAAAAACAAAGCACGGACGTTCCATCACCTGATCTGCTGGCAGAGATTAAAGAGATGCGGTCTGAGATTGTACTTTTAAAGGACTTGCAAGCTGGACTGAGCCAGTTTCAAAAACTTATCTGTCTGTACCAAGGCCACTGTACAGGGAGATGAAGGACTACTTACAGGACTTAACAGCACAGGGATGGGTGGAAAAGTCTACTTCCTCCTACTCGTCTCCTGTTGTTTGTGTAAGAAAAAAGGACGGTTCGCTGTGCTTATGTATTGATTATAGAGAGCTGAACCGCAAGACACACCCAGATCAACACCCCATACCCAGGGTACAGGATATTATGGACAGCCTGGGGGGGAACACCATCTTCTCATTACTGGACCAGGGTAAAGCGTATCACCAGGGATTCATGTCCAACGAGAGCAGACATCTGACCGCCTTTGTGACCCCCTGGGGCCTTTACGAATGGATTAGGATTCCTTTTGGCCTTATGAACGCACCAGCAGCATTCCAGCGATGTATGGAGCAATGCCTGGAAGGACTGCGGGACGAGATATGTGTCCCTTACCTGGACGATATTCTAGTGTTCAGCAGGACTTTTGAAGACCACGTTGAGGACGTCAGGAGAATACTGCGGCGTCTCAGGGACAATGGGATAAAACTCATTTATTCATTAATTTCTCTTCTTCCGCTTAATCCTTTTTCAGGTCGTGGGGGGGCTGAAGCCTTACCCAGCATCTTTGGGCAGGGGCAGGGTACACCCTGGACAGATCGCCAGTCCATCACAGGGCCAACACAGAGAGACAGACAACCATTCACTCTCGCATTCATACCTAAGGACAATTTAGAATCCCCAGTTTTGATGCCAATTAACCTAACTTGCACATTTTTGGCATGTGGGAGGAAACCGGAGAAAACCCGGAGTAAACCCACGCAGACACGGGGAGAACATGCAAACTCCACACAGATCACTGTTGGTCGGGGGCTGGGATCGAACCCAGGATCCCCCGGCCAAGAGTGAGTTGCTGTGCTGCCGCAGTGCTAACCACTCTGCCACCGCGCTGCCCTGTCTCAGGGACAATGGGATAAAACTCAAACCACGAAAATGTGACTTTTTCAAACCAGAGGTGAGGTACCTTGGCAGAATTGTCTCTGCTGAAGGAAGCAAAATGGACCCGGCAGATACAGCTGCAGTGCGAGCACTGAAAAACAAGCAGCCAGGTACTGTTGGTGAGCTCCGAGCAATACTAGGACTGTTAAGCTACTATAGGCAGTACATCAAAGATTTCTCTTGTATTGCTAGCCCTTTGTATGACTTGCTTAAAGCCCCTTTGGAAGCAAAGACACAGAGCTATACAAGAAAAAGAACAATGAAACAGAACAACAGTGTCCCCTCGAGTACTCCTATTCAATGGAGTGATGTACATCAGTCAGTTTTGGAGCAGTTGATAGACTGTTTGGTTCAGCCTCCTGTTCTTGGTTTCCCGGACTTTTCACAACTCTTTATCTTACATACAGATGCCTCTAACCAGGGGTTAGGAGCTGTATTGTATCAAAGACAAAATGGTAAACTCTGTGTAATAGCTTATGGCTCTAGAACCCTAACTGTGGCTGAGAAAAATTACAATTTACACTCAGGCAAGTTAGAATTTCTAGCTCTTAAATGGGCGGTCAAGGACAAGTTTCTCGATTACTTGTACTATGCACCTTCCTTTACTGAGTTCAGCGACAATAACCCGCTTACTTGTGTTTTGTCGACAGCAAAGTTGAATGCTACAGGGTGTAGATAGGTTGCAGAACTTGCCTATTTCCATTTTACTGTGAAGCATCGCCCTGGCAGAGAGAACATAGATGCAGACAGTCTGCTAGAATACCTTTAGATATGAAGACTTACATGAAGGAATGCTCAAAAGAAATGTCATACGATGTTGTGAGTGCAGCCAAACATGCAGTTGACCATCAGGATGAGTCTAGTGCAGCCTGGTCTATGGGTATTTCAGCTAAGAGTGCCACAGTGTCAGTGAGTATGCCTATCGCTCCACTTACTGTAGGATAGATCAAACGAGACCAAGAAACTGATCCCATTATTGGACAGGTTGTTAAATACAAACTTGCAGAGATAAAACCCTCAGGTTCAGAACTCAAACAGCTTAGTCCACAAGTTGTATGTCTTTTAAGAGAGTGGGACAAGTTACAGTTCAATGACAGAGGTGTTTTATATAGACAAACGACAAACAGAAAGCAACTTGTGCTACCAGAAAAACACAGGCCAACAGTGTTAAGAGAACTGCATGATGAAATGGGCCACCATGGTGTAGAAAGAACTGCTTCTTTGATACGGGATCGTTTTTACTGGCCCTTCATGCAAAAGCAGGTATGTATTGAGACAGTGTGTGTGCCTTAAAAACAAGAGACCAAGCCACGAGACTAGAGCTCCGCTCACTAACATAGTTACTACTCAGCCTTTTGAACTTGTCTCAGTTGACTTTTTACACTTAGACAAATGTAAGGGTGGTTATGAGTATGTACTTGTTCTTGTTGACCATTTTAGGCGTTTTGCCCAGGCTTACGCCACGACAAACAAGTCTGGAAAAACAGCGGCAGACACAATCTTTAATGACTATGCTTTAAAGTTTGGATTTCCCCTGAGACTTCACCATGACCAAGGTGGTGAATTTGAGAACCAGCTTTTTGCCCAACTCAAAGAGTATTGCGGAGTTGCAGGCTCGCGAACCAGTCCCTATCACCCACAAGGAAACGGGCAAGTTGAACGCTTTTACCGGACTTTGATTCAGATGTTGAAGACACTCACGGAGAAACAAAAGAGTAACTGGAAGGACTCACTAAACAAACTGGTGTATGCCTACAACGCTACTAAAAGTGAAGTGACAGGGTTTTCACCTTTTTACTTACTTTATGGACGGTCACCAAGGTTACCAGTGGACATGTTGTTCAGTTTATCCCCAAACATAGATCAGGGTGACAGTAAACATCAGAGCTACATGCAGAAGTGGAAACAGGGGATGAAGGACGCTTACGAGATCACACGAGAAAATGCAAGCAAAGCCACTGCTCGGAGTAAGAGACTGTATGATAGTAAGATGAGGTATTCTACTCTGTTGCCCGGCGATCGTGTTTTAGTCAGGAACTTGACTCCACGTGGGGGTCCAGACAAACTGAGGAGCCACTGGGAGGATGTTATACATACAGTGGTTCGTCAAGTGAGCAAGGACATTCCAGTTCATGAACTGAAACCTGAGAGAGGCAAGGGTAGATCTAGAACTTTGCATAGCAATCTTCTTCTGCCATGTGATCAGTTGCCTTTGGAGACTTCTTTGCAGCCTCGCTCTAAGAAATATGCCACTACCAGATCAGTGGAGACACAGGAGATTTACTCAGAAGAGGACGGCGATGATGAGGATGAGTATTATCCAGTGCCACTTCACTTGAGTGCTCGCCCTGATTCACCACCGCCTGAGAGGACCGCAGACCCAGCTCAGCAGGAGGACAACATACCCAAAGAGGTGCAGCAGCAGACAGAGCTTGAAGCTGCTGCAGCTGACCAGCCACCAGAGGATGACATTGGTCAGGTAGAGGACTTACCTGCGGAGGTAAGCCTTCCTTCGTCGCACCCTCCATCTCCTACCTATAGTGATCCAGATGAGGAAGTGAATCAGAGACCTAGACGTAACGCTAGAAAACCGAAAGTATTCACTTATGATACATTGGGTACACCAGCATGTTATAACATACAGACGTTGCCTTATTATTCTGAACCGACCATGTCATGGGTATACAGTGTACATCCTTTCTACTTCCAAGAGTTTTGTGGTCAATGTTAATGGGTTGGTGGTCATTTTGTATACTTGAAGTGGAGTAGATGCAGTTACATTGGACTCACACTGAAAGATTGAGTTTTAAGGTCGTTTGACTCATTGGGACTGACTTAAAAAAAGGGGGGGGGACCGTGTTGGTGTTTATCCCAGTATGCACAGGATATGCACTTAAAGTGTAATGGACGCTTGAGACTGTGAATGAGTTCATCTCAAAGCCAGAATGTATGAAAAGAGTTCCAGTCTGTAAACTTTTTTTGAATTAGTTGACTATGCACTCTGAGAATTTTGCACTGTGAAAGTGGTTATTATACATTTCACATTTCCTGATGTTGGGGACAACATCTATTTTGAGGGGGAGTATGTGACGGGTTAAAAATGGGGATTAATGGGTAATTAAAAACGTATCATACACGGGTTAAGAAGCAGATTACAGGTTAAAAAGTCAGTTAAAAAGCTGATTTTAGACAATATATACAGTTAAAAATGAGAGTTAAAAAGATTAATATTTCATTATTATTTTTGTACATGATTGTTACATTTAAAAACATTAATACAGTACAAAAAAAGTTTAAATGCTGTGTACACTATTTACAGTTTGTTGAAAGTTCGATGATTCACAAATTGATTGCTTTTGCCCAGAGAGAGAACTGTGTTGTGCGCTTGCGCAGAAGTTTTCCATGGTTCTTTTGAATAAAGTGAAATGGAGTGAAGACATAGACCGCGACTCTCTTCATTATTTCTTGTTCAAAAGTACCACGTACCTCTCCCAGACTGTGGAGCAGAGGGCGCAACATTTGCAAATAATTTGCTGTTGTTGTGCATGAGTGCAAGGGTGCCTACAGAACACATGCACAACAATGACAAATTATTTGCAAATCTTTGGACCAATTAAGAAGTAAAATTAGAAAATTTCACACAGAAACCTGAATGCTCCAGGAGCCCCAGGTTGGGCACCCCTGGTCTACAGTGAAACAGCAAACAGAAACACTAGAAGGCGGAACTGTTAACCTAAAGATCTCTACTGCTTCTATTGATAATGTATTCACCTCTGACAAGTTTACATTTATTGAACAGTTATGCTGTTGATAAATTAAAGAAATGCTACCCTCATTTGCATGGCCTCCCACTAAATTCCTTCCCTAAAGTTCAACCACACATCCTTATTGGAATGGATAGCCCATTCCTGATCACCCCTATGGAAAGAGTTCAATACAGTCCAAAGGGAGCACTTGCTGCAGTGAAGACAAGATTAGGTTGGGCATTACAAGGTCTTACTTCTCTCCATGAGTCACCTGATTGTAGCCAGTGGATGGGTGGATAGCTAGCTAGACAGATAGACTGACAGACAGACAGATGTACTTTATTGATCCCAAACTGGGAAATTACAATTTTTTCCCCTTAATAATAAACACCTTCTTTTAAAAACTGCATTTTGTATTTACTTGTGTTATCTTTGTCTAATATTTAAATTTGTTTGATGATCTGAAACATTTAAGTGTGACAAACATACAAAAATGAGAAATTAGCAAGGGGGCAAACACTTTTCACACTACTGTATGTATTAAAAGACCCAGACAAGGTTTTGGCTCCGTTTCTGCTTTCAAAAGGCTTCTCTTTTCCACCGCTGCTGCTCATCACGGCTGACTGCTCCCAGATGAAAATCCACAGAATAGGTATGTGGGACTATAATGTTCTGAATGAGGCTTTAGAAAATTATGAATCAGTTTGTAAATCACTGGATTTAAACTGTACTTGTACATGTACAGATTGAATCCTGGGGTCCAGTTGGGGTGCTTACTTGGTCAGGAGTCCACTTGACCTGTATCTGTTGTTGACAGTACCATGGCTGCTAGTCCATGTTGCTTAAATGGCACGCCCACTGTGTCAACGGCTACCCTTCACAGAGGAGGAGATGATGAGGGAACTATATGCCACGAGTCTGACCAGTTTGTTCTTAAAGATGACCCATCATTATGGCCTAAGCACCTGACAGACAAAGAGCATTGATATTTAGTTCAGAGAGGGCCTGTTTAATATTTTTTGTATTTATCCTTATTTTTTGTGTGATATATTCTCCCTAGTTCTATATAGCACAGAGGAGGGAGCACAAAGGATGCCTCTGCAAAATGGACCAGTAGCAGACTGTGAACAGGACCCTGTTGGCAAATGTGGGTATGTGTAAACAAACAACAGATCTTCTATGTGAATTGTTGTTGTTGTTGTTGTTTTTAATAATGCGCAAGAGTCTATATTTAATGCATTTGTTAAGATTTGAGATTGGTAATCCACTTCAATACGAAAACAGGATGTCACTAGATAGTTCAATTACTTGAGCTGCAAATGTGCAAACTGTTAAGTCTCCCCACCATCACCACAAACATATAGTTGGTTTGGAGACATTTTTTCAAAAACCAGTGCAATTATTCTTTTATTTTTTCCATGTAAATGTTCATGTTTATTCTTCTGAATGGCATTTTCCACAAAATTTTATGACTCTCAGTAATCTGCATTTTTTTCTTGTAATTTTGTCCGTTTTTCCCTCATAGTGTCACTTTAAGCTTCTTTGTTTTTCTACAGATGTAATTCCTGATACCTGAATATCATTATTTGAAGACTTCTGAGGACAATAAGTTTCAGGTAGGATGTCAGGATGGCTTGAATGAATGAATGAATGAATGTGAATTTTATTCGGTAATGAACATACAGTCAAAACAATTAAAAATATGTAGGATACATAAGAACAACCAAAAGGGTGTAGGCTGAAGCTCATGCTTATATAGCGCCTACCCGTTACAATTTTAAAATCAATAACATAAAAATTTAAATCATACCCAAAAAAGTGAAAAGAAAGTGTAGAACAAAGAAAAAGTAGGGCCCCATTTCTGTCGTTGCCTTAGGCCCCAAATGGATTAAGTCCACCCCTGCTCCAAACCAACAATATGTTTGTGGTGATCTGCAACTCACGTAACTTAATTATCTAGTGACATCCTGTTCTTGTTTTGAAGTGGATTACAAATCTCAAATCTTAACAAATGCATTAAATGTAGATTCTTGTGCATTATTAAAAAAAACAACAACGGGGACTTCCGGGAAGATGGCGGAGAGGCATAACACTTAAAGAGAGAGCTCTCCCTAGTCGGATTAAAAATCTTTGGTAAATGGCCAACTCGACATAAACAGGTCAATAAACCAAGGGATGAAAACACGAAGAAGCCGGGCACATGGACAAAAGCAGGGTAAAACTAAAGAATCCCTCTTCAACAGCACTGGAGAAATCGCTGAACACGAGGCCAACAACACGACTACTTCAAAGAAAATGGAAGACGCCAACCTCGATGTTATGAACACTGGCTTCGCCAATATAAGTAAGGACATAAAAGACTTCAAGCGACAACTCCAACAGGATTTAACGGCTCTTAAGGAAGAGCTGAAATAAGAGAGGAAGGAGGAAATTATGGGTCTCCGAAAAGAAATGGGCCGCAAGCTAGCGCAAAACATGGAAGAGCTGCGCAATCAGCGGGCATGTATGGCAGAAGCACAGGCTCAAATATCAGAGTTGGAAGACTGGAAGACTGAGGCAAGCGAGCAGCTGCAGACCCTGACGGCACAAACACAGAGGATGCAGGAAAAAATAACCGACCTGGAGAGCAGGTCCAGGCGGAGCAATATACGCATCTTCGGGATTCCAGAGGGCACTGAAGGCAACTCGATGACGAAATTCATAGATCAATTCTTAAAAAAAAGAGCTTGAGCTGCCCAATGAAACAGACCTGCAGATCCAACGAGTGCACAGAGCCTTGGCACAGAACCCAAACTCAAACTCTACACCCAGGTCAGTTGTGGTAAACTTTTTAAAATACGACGTAAAGGAAAGAATCCTGACACAAGCGTGGAAAAAAAAGATAGGAGTTGGCGACAAACAGATATTCTTTGACCATGACTACCTGACAGAAATTGTGCAGCAGCGAAAGAAATATGCCAACATTAAAAAAAATGCTGAAAGAGAAAAAAATTAGATTCCAAACGCCGCTAATGAAGATGAGAATTCATTGGGAGGACGGCGTGAAAACCTACAACACGGCCAGAGAGGCAGCGCGGGACATGACGGAGCGAGGCTTTGTGGTGAGCGTACCGGAGGAAGCGGCTGGAGCAGCGGCAACACGGAGCACACCGAGACAGCCGGAATGGAGGCGAGTGAGCGGCAGATGGCGGGAGACGGACGTGGCGCACCAAGCCCAAGAAAAACTGCAAGGCTTTCAAAGGAAAGCCTAGATTATAACAAAGATTAATAAGGGCACAGAAGAAATGAAGGCCAAGAAGACAAAGTAAAAGAGAAACAAACGGCTAGGAGAGGTTAAAATGATTTTTGTTGGACATTTCTAGACTAATAACTATTACCTGGATAGTAACTACAGGTCTAGGGAGGGCCCCTCACTCAGTGAGGACATTCCCTCCACCCTCCAACAGGGACCAAGGGGCAGAAGAAAGGCCCAAAGTGCGGAGGTCGAGGTTCTTTAATGTGTTTTTGTTCATATATGTGTTAGTTTTGTTGTTAAAGGGGCTAGGAGCACAAGTTAAAAAAATGGAAAAACATGAATATGGTTAAAAATCTTAAGATAATGACATTAAACGTGAATGGTCTGAACTCACCTGTTAAAAGGGAAAGAATAATAAGAAAATTCAAGAAGGAAAAAGCCAAAATTATATTTATGCAAGAGACACATTTGAACAAGACAGAACATGAGAAACTAAAGAGATTTGGCTATAAGAACTCCTACTACAATTCATTTAAGGGAGGAACTAAAAGGGGGGTTATGATACTAATTTCAAATAAAATACAATTTGAATGTGAACAAGAAATCCAGGATAAAGAAGGCAGATATGTAATAATAAAGGGAAGAATAGATGGTATGCAGATCACATTAGTGAACATCTATGCCCCACCAGAAAGTGACAAGGGTTTTTTTCAACATCTGTTTGATCTCATAGCAACACACAGTGAAGGAGTCCTAATTTGTGGAGGAGACCTAAATCCTGTCATGGATCATGAAGTTGATACAACAAGTGTTAAGAAGACAAAAAAACATGTAACAAAGTTCATAAGAACCTCACTGGCAGAAATGGGTATGGAGGGACCTGCACCCACTCGAAAAAGACTATACACATTATTCAGCAGTCCATAAAGTACACTCTAGAATAGATTACTTCCTTATGAATGAAGGTGACAGACACAGGGTGAGAAATTGTCGGACTGGAGGGGCAGAAATATCAGATCATAATCCTATATACATGGAAATATATTTAAACAATAGAAAACGACAAACAACATGGAAACTTAATGTAGGACTATTAAATGATGAGAAAATGAAAGAAAGAATAAAGGTAAACATAAATGAGTATATCGAGGAGAATGATAATGGAGAAGTGGACCCAACAATATTATGGGATGCACTAAAAGCCGTGTTAAGAGGTAAATTAATTGTTGAATCAGGAAAAGCAAAAAAGTCTAAACTGGAATCATATGAACAAAGATGTGAGAGACTGAGGGAATTAGAACGTAAACATCAAAACACAAATGACTCAGAAATATATCAAGAAATTAAGGAAGAAAAAATAAAGATAAAAGAAATACAAATAGATGAAATTGAAAGGAAAAATAGATATTTAAAACAAAAATATTATGAAACGGGGCCAAAGGCCACAAAACTGCTGGCAAAACGGTTAAGAAAACAACAAACAGTGAATAATGTATATAAGATTAAGGACCCCATCACAAATAAAACCACAGTTACCCCAGAAAACATCGAAGAAATATTCCATAAATTCTATCAAGAACTATACTCGCAACCTGAAGAGACAAATGTTAAGGATATTAAAAAATTTCTATGCACATTGGACTTGCCATCAATAGGAAACCAACAAAATGAAAAGCTAACAGCAGAAATAACAACACAAGAGATTAAAGATGTGATTAAGTCACTAAAAAATGGTAAATCACCAGGTAATGACGGATACCCGTCTGAGTTTTATAAACTGTTTTTAGAAGAACTCACGCCACAGCTCCTAAAGTCATCTTTTTTCCTTCTCTCCAGCTCTAACTTTTTATCTCCTTTCTCCCCTAACTGACTGGATCCCAGCTTGCTATCGTCTGTCTGCGTGTCTCTACTGCTGATTATCGAACGAAATTATGGATTTAATAAGCTGGGCTTTGAACGCAATTGACACTATTTTTTTCAACGAGGAAAAGTGCCCCGGGGGAGGTAGTTTGCCCCGCAGGAACTGCGGCTGCGGGCTATTTAAGGGACACAAGTAATTGGAAACTCTTGTGCCTGTTTGATCTCTCTATCGAAGATGTCGAAGATTTATACATCTTCGTAGCAATGGTCATCGGGATCGTTCTGATTGGATCTGGGATTGTCCTGGTGTACCGTAAATTGATGAAGATGGACGTAGCCTATCAAAATGCTGGCCAGGCGAGGCTTAACCATCAAATTGAACAAATGGGGAGGACTCTGACAGCGGCTAATGGAGAACTGTCTAGGAACATGGAAAATGGATTACATCATGATCACGCTGAGAGCCGTCCATGAAGAATTCAACATCCAGCACTGAAGGATTAAAGTACTGAATCTGTAAGAGAATATAAAGTCTTTTTCTCTGGGATCAGTACTATTCGACTAATCTGACCTGCCCTCACACAAGTCCTCCAGATTATCTGCAGTTTTTTTGTTTCCAAAACATTTGAGCTGCATTGACTCTATGGACAGCCAGCTGCCTGGCTCAAGGACAAATGCCAGCCGCTAGACAAAACATCTCCTGCCGAAGAGACTTTGTTGTTCTTAACTGATATAAACACCTCCACTCAACACTACACCCACACTGACTCAATAAACTGATGAGAAGATCATTCACTCACTGCTCCCTTTGTGTCTTTGTGTACATTCTTGTCTGCTAATTGTGCATTGAGGGCTTTTTTTCTTGTAATCATAATATTGATCATATATGATCGGTATTCTGACAATCAATGGTTTTTTGCTCTTTCCTATTGTGTTATCCTTTTCTTCCCTATGCATCCTGTACCCATCTGATGACAGGCGCGTTTCGACGCTGCCGCGTCACCGGAAATGCAGGTCGTTTTCTGTGTCAAGTCAAATCCCTCGTATGTTATCAGTTGTTTACTGTTAATGTACTTGGCAATAAATCCTTTTCTGAGTTCTGAGTTCTGAGTTCTAATTGGACATTAAACAACAACAAAATACCTCCATCATGGAACGAAGCCATTATTTCAGTTACTTTAAAGCCAGGGAAAGATAGGGAACAATGCGGAAACTATAGGCCAATCTCTTTATTAAATGTGGATTATAAAATATATACAACAATTATCTGTAAACGAATAAAGACATTCTTGACGGAATTGATAGAGGATGATCAAACTGGTTTCATAGAGGGACGCCAAACACATGATAATATCAGGAGAACAATACACATAATTAATCAAATACATAAAGAAAAGAAAAGCGCAGTAATAATGAGTTTAGACGCAGAAAAAGCATTTGAAAGGGTTAATTGGATGTTCCTATATAATGTGCTGGAACGCTTTGGATTTAACGAAAAGTCAGTGCAATGCATAAAGACACTATATCAAAAACCTGTGGCAAGAATCAAGATAAATGGTAGCTTAACAGACAAAGTAAATATACAAAGATCAACTAGGCAGGGATGCTGCCTATCGCCCACCTTGTTTGCTCTGTTCATAGAGCCACTGGCTCAAGCGATGCAACAAAATAAAAAATTAAAAGGTGTAACAATAAAGGGAGCGGAACACAAGATTGGGCTATTTGCAGACAATATTATAGTTTACCTTGAACAACCAGATGAATCAATAATGGAAATGATGGACTTGATAGAAAATTTTGGAAAATTATCAGGATACAAGATAAACATAACAAAAACACAAATACTGACATTCCACTATAACCCTTTAAACCAGATAACTGATAAGATCAAACTAAACTGGAAACAAAAAGAAATAAAATACCTTGGAGTGAACATACCTAAAGATTTAAGCAAAATCTATAAAGCAAACTATGATAGGTTAGAACAAGAAATAAAAAAAGATATTGATAGATGGTCAATCTTAAATATGGATCTGAATTCAAAAATTAAGACAGTCAAAATCAGCATACAACCTAGACTGCTTTACCTCTTCCAGGCTCTACCAACAGAGATTCCTGGTGCCCAGTTCTCGAAGTGGGACAGGATGATATTGAGATTTGTTTGGGGAGGTAAAAAGCCAAGAGTGAAATATAAAACTCTCCAATTACCAAAAGAGAAAGGAGGCATGGGCCTACCGAGTCTAAAGGAATATTACTACTCAGCACAAATAAGATATATCATATGTTGGTGTGACGGAGGATACGAGGCAAAATGGAAAGAAATGGAAAAGGAAATTGAGGGACTCCCAGTACAAAGCATAATAGAAGATAAGGATGCATATAAGCAAATCAAACAAATAGACCCAATCACTAAATTTACTTTGGAACTGTGGTATAAAATAGTACAAAAGTATAATATAAAGGAGGACATAAAACTATTGAAATGGGTAGCATTTGACAGTCAGTTTGAACCGGCAAAGCAAGATAGGGGATACAAAAATCTGGTGAACAAGGGAATCACAGCATGGGGCAATATGGGAAAAAAAGATTTCGGGAGTTTTGTAAACATGAGAAGAAAATTTTAAACTAGAAAAATCTGAATTCTTCAGATATCTGCAGATGACAGATTATTATATGAGGAAGATTAGGCATAACCTCCACACAGATGTGAGCGAGATTATACAATTCATTTTAAGCTCGTATGCAGGAAATAAAATAAGAATTATTTCAAAGCTATATCAGAAACTTACGGCAAACAAACACTCAAGTAACTATATAAAGGAGAAATGGGAGAAAGAGCTAAATTTAAACATAACAGAAGAAAACTGGCAAGAAATATGGAAAACACAACACACATCAACAAGTTCAAGGACATGGAGGGAATTTGGATGGAAAAACCTGATTCGCTATTTCATTACACCACAGATCCAAAGAAAATATACAAATACCAAATCTAGATGCTGGAGGGGCTGTGGGGCTCAAAATGCAGACCACTCACATATGTTTTGGAAATGCTGCAAAATCTCATCATTCTGGGAATCTATGCATGTGACAATACAGAAGATATTAGGATATAATATACCAATGAACTGTAACTTGAGGTATTTATGTGATCTTAAAAGAGACAATGTAATACAGGCAGAGGACAGATATTTAGTTAAAATCTTGCTGATTGCATGTAAAAAACAATCACAAGAAAATGGCGATCAGAAGTTCTTCCTGACCAAGAACAATGGACAGACATTGTTGAGGATATACGTTTAATGGAAAAACTAACATATCGACAAAGAATGCAAGAAGGGCAATATGAAAAAAAATGGTGGAAATGGACACACTACAAAGTGCAACAACGAGACAGAAATTGAAAGAATAACCAAAGACACTGGAAAAACCAGAAGAATTAAGAGATGGAAACTAAAAACTTGGTGCTCCAACATTTGTCCCCCCACTTCCTTTTTTTTTTTTTTTCTTCTAGCTCCTTTTTTTAAATATAGAGACTATGATCTGAATGTAATATGTATGATGAAAAATGAATAAAAATCAAAGTTACAAAAAAAAAACCCAACAACAACAATTCACATGGAAGATCTGTTGTTTGTTTACACATACCCACATTTGCCAGCAGGGTCCTGTTCACAGTCTGCTACTGGTCCATTTTGCAGAGGCATCCATTGTGCTCCCTCTGCAGAATAAGTTATTATTGGCAGAAGACAGCCTAAAACTAGATAAGGCTGTGAGAATGGTGTCCCAAATGGAAAGGGCACCCAGCTATTATCACAGCTAACGCCGCCTAGCCAACAAGCTCCTCATCCTCCCCATGAGAACAGGCCGTCACTGCCGCTGCCCAGCACTCTGGCCCCGCTTCTCCCCGTTACAACTGGAAGAAGAAGGGTAGGAAGCGGGACAACGCTGGTGAGCACCTGTTCTGCAACGACTGTGGTTCATCCAGACATCAGACCCAATCACCCGCCTGCCCAGCCAGAGGTGAAATGCTACCGCTGTAAGAAGCTAAACTATTTTGCTAGGGTTTGCCGCTCAACCTTCACAGACTCAATGGCCCCCTCACCAGGCCCTGCCGCCATTCACTCAGTTGGTGCCAAAAACTGGCCGTTCAGGTGGTGCACAGTAGAGCTGGACAGCATCAACGTACCACTGCTGCTGGATACGGCGGCCTCGAGGTCCCTTCTGAGCATGTCTACGGTCAGGAAGCTGTTCCCTCAGAAGGCCGTCACAGCTAATGCGGAGGACTACGCCGAAAACCAAGTATAATCAAGTGTTTCTGCATGCCAGTAGAAAGCAGGTGTAAGCAAGCACGTCACCACTCGTTCAGTGATGCCTGCCTTTGATCTGTGATGATGTCATAGCGAGTCCTATGATCTTTGATGATGTCATAGCGAGTCCTATGATCGTGAATGATGTCTGCCTTTGATCTTTGATGATGTCATAGCAAGTCATGATCTTTGAGGATGTCATTGTGAGTCCTCTGATCGTGACAGGAAGTCCACGTCACCACACTGCACTTCACAGTAAAGTGCCACATTTCCTATACCACATTTCCACCCCCCCTTAGAAAAGTCCAAAACCACACACACGATTGAACCCCCCATCCCCCAAAATTTAGAACCCGATTCATGCTCTAAAATGACGAAAACTAATGTACTAAACTGACCTAACACACTCGCACAAAGCAACTTAAAATAGGGCTGGCGGGATGGAGTCCTTTATCACACTAAAATACTTGCCATGTTCCTAAACTAAAACACAAATGCACATGCATAACACACAGAACTATAAAATGGGTGGGAGAGGTAGAACCGGCATGGGGGGCCCAGGGCAGCCCCTCAGCAAGCATGCCCCTGGAAGCAGCAAGCCCCCGGGATGTAGGCTGATCTTCTGGACAGTGGAGCCCGACTCCTTCACCACCAACACTGACTCCCATCCAGCCTCGTCACCCAGAGCATTCTCCTGGAAACGCCAAAGCTGACTGGCATGCCTCGATGAGCCGTTGGACAACTGGAAGTATGCTATGCCCAGCTTCGCCACTATGCGCAGACATCCTCTGAGTTTTGCTGGCTGTCGTTTGGCCCATCTTCACCATGGACGTTCATCACCCCGAACCCGAACCAAGTCCAAAACCCTCAGCGGGGCTCAGCTCAGCCTGACGTAGTGCTGCTGAGCATGCAGTAACTTCATGCTCTTCGGTCTGGCCCCATCCTCTTCTAAAACTGTTGTAGCGGTCATTGTCGTAGTTGCAGACCCTCCATCCTCCTGCAGCCAAGGCAGCAATGGTTCACCTGAAAGCTCGAGAAAGGAACGAAGTGGTGTGATGCACATCTCCATGAGTTAATCCTCGATCGGCAAATGTTATGTATGGAAATACCTGGGTAATGAATGAGGCAAGATGAAGTTGGTGAACACAGCTTTATTGATGTAACTGGAAAGCAGCGGTTACATGACAGGCACCTGGCGTGGGCACCGGTCAAAGAGACCGTAAGATAGGGCAGTGCTGTGACGTGACAGGAAGTCCACGTCACCACACTGCACTTCACAATAAAGTGCCACATTTCCTATACCACAGGCTGCCTGTGCTTTTTTTCTTACATGTTGGAAAATGATAAAAGCTTATTCCATCGTTTATCTTTTTTCCACGGTGGTTGTGAAAACGACTATTGCAGTTTACAATACAGCAATACTTCCCCATGTCTGCTTTTTTGTGATGCTAGGTGTAGAAGTAATCTCCATGAACCAACCTTGGCTTACTTTTCCCAAAATGCTCTTGGTCACTTTTGTAAACGCGACGTCACACTGGCGAGCCCTATGTGGGTTTGACCTAGTCACTGATTCTGGCATTTGAAGGGGGGCGGGAAGGGGGGATGGACTGAAAAGATTTTGACATGAAACTGTACGACAAGATAAGATAAGATAAGATAAGCCTTTATTAGTCCCACAATGGGGAAATTCCAGGATTGCAACAGCACAGGGATAGCAACACTCAGAGCAATAATTTAGAAGATAAGAAAATAAGAGCAGTGAATATACATATGTACACATAAATATATAAATATATATACACACAGTGCAGAGCATTGTAGCTAGATGGAATAAACGGTATAACCGTCTATTTAGTTACCCTACATGGACTCGGACTCCAGCAGAGACAGTTTAGCCACCATCCTTCTCTCTCCTAGCTCCTCCACTGGGTCAAGGCGTTGCCCCAGGACAGAGCTAGCTTTCTTGATTAGTTTGTTCAGTCTCTTCCTATCAGCTGCTGTAATGCCGTTGCCCCAGCAGACTACTCCAAAAGTGATGGCTGATGCCACCACCGTGTCGTAGAATGTCTTCAATAGCACCCCTTGTACACCAAAAGACCTGAGCCTCCTCAGTAGGAACAGCCTGTGCTGTCCCTTCTTGTAGAGTGCGTCGGTATTGTGTGACCAGTCTAGTTTATTGTTCAGATGAACACCCAGGTACTTGTAGGACGTCACCATCTCAATGTCTGTTCCCTGGATGTTTACTGGCGCTGTCAGGGGTTGTTCTTGCCTGCGGCAATCCACCACCAGCTCCTTAGTTTTCCTCGCGTTGATCTGGAGACAGTTCCGATGGCGCCAGTCCACAAAGTCCTGGATAAGTCCTCTGTACTCAGCTTCATCTCCTTTGGAGATGAGGCCGACGATCGCAGAGTCGTCAGAGAACTTCTGTAGATGGCAGTGTGTTGTGTTGTGTGAGAAGTCCGCAGTATAAAGGGTGAACAGGAAGGGAGCCAAAACCGTTCCCTGGGGGGAGCCAAAACCATTCCCTGGGGGGCCCCCGTGCTACCAATGATCGTGTCGGACACACAATCCTGGATTCTCACAAACTGTGGCCGGTTAGTGAGGTAGTCCAGGATCCATGATGACAGGTGCTGGTCCACCCCTGCGCACAGCAGCTTGTCCTTCAGGATCATTGGTTGGATGGTGTTGAAAGCACTGGAGAAGTCAAAGAACATGATCCTCACCGCGTTCCCGGGCTTCTCCAGGTGGGACAGGGAACGGTGAAGGAGGAAGATCACTGCATCCTCCCCCCCAATGCCATGCTGGTAGGCGAACTGGAGTGGATCCATCGCTGGTCCCACCAGGGGGCGGAGGTGAGCAAGGAGCAGTCTCTCCAGGGTCTTCATCATGTGAGACATCAGGGCCACTGGTCTGTAGCTGTTCAGGTCTTTGGGGTGGGAAGTCTTTGGTACAGGTACCAGACAAGATGTTTTCCACAACTGTGGTACCCTCCCCAGCTTCAGGCTCAGGCTGAAGATGTGCTCCACAATCCCACACAGCTGGTCTGCGTAGGACTTGAGGAGCTTTGCGCTGATGCCGTCCAGTCCAGAGGCCTTCCTCGCCTTGATCTTCCTCAGCTCCGTCCTCACCTGGGTCTTAGTGAGGGTCAGGTTGGGGGGCTGTGTGTTGGGAGTGGGGGGGTGTTGGCAGAGTGGGGTGTGGACAGCAGGTCTCGATGACTTTAGAGGCAGCAGTGGTTGGTGTGCAGTCGGGGGGGAGGGCGGTTGGTCAAACCTATTCAAAAACAGGTTCAGATTGTTCGTCCACTCCCTGCCCCCCGTGGCCTGGGAGGAGGTATTCTGGAGCCCAGAGAGGGTTTTAAGGTTTCTCCAGATCCCGCCGATGTCGCTCTGTTGCAGCTTGTCCTCCATCTTCTTCCTGAAGCTGTCCTTGCCTTCTCTGATCTTCCTCCTCAGCTCCCTCTGTACAGACTTCAGCATCTCCCTGTTCCCCGACCTGAAGATCCTTTTCTTCTCTCTCAGAAGTGTTTTAATCTCAGGGTTGATCCAGGGTTTGTTGTTCGAACAACACCGTATGGTCTTGGTGGGTATGGTGTTGTCCACACACAAGTTGATATAGTCTGTGTGAGTGAGGCCATCGATGTCCTCACCATGTGGATCGCAGAGCTGCTCCCAGGCAGTGGTTTCAAAACAGTCCTTTAGAGCTTCCATTGCCTTCTCAGACCATAACTTCACCGTGCGCATAACCGGAGGTTGTCTGTGTACTAGGGGTTTGTACACCGGCAGGAGATGAACCAAGTTGTGAGCCGATCTCCCGAGTGGGGGGAGTGGTGATGAGGCGTACGCCTCCTTAGTGTTTGCATAGAATAAGTCCAGTGTTTTATTGTCTCTAGTGTGGCATGTGACATACTGGATGAACGTGGGATAGACAATGAAGAAGACAATGAAAGGCAATGAAGAAAACAATGAAATGAAGAAGACAATGAATGAAGAAGACAATGAATGGTTTTGTTTGTAGTAAAAAGGGCATAAGATACCATTTTAGACAATGTAGCTTTTTTTTTAATAGAGGATTTATAGCCACTGGAGTGCGTCTTTAACATTTGTACCGTTATCAATAACTTAATGAAAAAATAGTTTGAACACAATTATACAATGATCGGCTCCAGTGTATAGTGATATTGCAACAATGAAAAGCGCATTAGCATATTAAAATAATACTGTTAATGAGGACTTTAAAGTCAAAACATACTTAGTCCTAAAGAAAACCAAAGTACGTCTCCAAAGGCATGAGGTTGTTTTGTCATTGTGGCTGTGTTAGTGAAGCTGGGGGTTTTGTTCCTTTGAAAACGAGGGAAAAGAGGGGAGGGGGTGTGAATAATTGATAGTGGCTGAGAGCGATATGAGTTTAGTTAATGTGCCCAGCAGCACAGGCTAAGAGAGGAGCTGTTAGCTATTTCACCTCAGGCCTAAAACTCAGGCAGTGGAAAAAGCTTGTCCTGAGTTAATAGTTGCTTTTTAGGCTTTCATCTTTCTATCAATCTAAATATCTTTTCAGAGCATGTGGTCCATCTTGTCGAATGAGTGCGTGTGTGTGCTAAAGATTTTTCTTAATTTGCATGGGTGTTAGTGTGTGTTTGTTTGGAGGCATCAGCACAGCTGGATCTGGCTGGTAGCAGTGTTGTTGCAGCCCTCTGGTTCCTTTCTGTGGGTGGTAATAGAGTGCTCCTGTCAGCCTCCCCAGATGCTGCTCCATAAGGAGCCAGGAGAGTTTTTGTGTTCACACTGCAAGTCTCATTTCCTCTATAGATACTTTTCCTTCTAAAGGTAAACAGTGCACTTTACATCCAGACTTGGAGGAAGTTTAAGTTGGGGGACTGCATGCTAACTTTGTTGTACTGTCCAGCTAAATTTACCAGTAAGGAAAACTACAGTGAATTTAAAAAAATACCCAAACAAGGATAAGCTTTTGTTTTAATTTGAAGTGAGTCAATTATGTTCTTCCATGCTTTTTGTTGGACTATACTGGATAAAATGTTTGTGCTGCCCTTCAGGCATAGTGTTAGTTCATCCTTTATTTTGAAACGACTTTTATTTTGACATTTATTAACATGCTTAGCTCATATAAAGAAAAAGTTGGTTGAATGTCATTACATGGTGCTTATCTGTTCACACCAGAGATGCAATGTCGTAGGTTAAAAACATAAATAATTTCTTTGTGAAGTTAATAAGTTAAGGTTAAATACATTTCATAAGTATTTGTGGTTAGTTAAAACTACTTTATTTACATGAATATGGATACTTTGGAGAGCATGTGGCTTTGTAAATGGTAATAGATTGTGCTCTGTATTTTGCAGTTTTCACTCTGCCCTTGTATGAAGCTGAAAAGAGCTACAGTAAACAGCTAATGGAAGCTTACTACGACTCAAGTCATTTTTTCATGCGAGGAAGAGTTTAGCTGGTTGGATAACTATAGCTCCCACGCTGTAGTGAAGACAACGTACTGACAGAGAAATCTGGTGTCGTGCACCAATGTAAGATGGATGAAACAAAGAGAAATCTGCAGTTGTGCATCAGTGTAAGATGGATGAAACGAAGAGTGATAAGTTTACAGCAATAAGTGGACGCAGCTCAAGGTCATCTTCTTCATCGTCCAGTTCATTGGCACATGCTCGAGCTAAAGCAGAGGCAGCTAAGACAAGAGCAGCATATGCAGCCTTGGAAGCTAAAGCTAAAGTGGAAAGAGCAGCACAGGAAACTAAACTACAAAAGGAAAAAGCGGACATGGAAGCTCAATATCTGCTAGAAAGAGCACACAAAGATGCTGAGTTGGAAGAATTTAGCTAGCTGGAAAGAAGCAGCAACTGCTGAAGCTGAAGCAGCTGTGTGGGAATCAGCAGAGGCAAAAGAAAATTGGATTGTATTGGACAAAACAGGCCAATTAGAGGGAGATAAAATGGAAAAGACAAGTGAGTATGTATATTCTCACTTCAACCTACAAGACGATAAAAGTCATGTAGCTAACGCAGCGCGAGCAAACATTACAGCTGAAGCCTTGTCACATCATTTCACTGTTGTAGCATCAATCCCCTTTGGCTCTAATCTATAAAATCACTCTTCACCTTAAAGAAATTGTTTCACCCAAAAGTCTGGTCAAGAATTGTTTCCTTCACCTAAGGACCACCGTTTGAAAGCACATTCCATGGACGATAAGGCTCCCATTTCGTGCCAGGAACGGAGTTAGTCTGCAATCATAAATCCCTGAACTTCCTCCCAACCAGACAGTTTTATGTTTTAAGTACCGGTTTGAAACATCCCAGACCCCTTGAGTGCATTCCATGGTCTCTAGGAATTATCCACAGCTCAGCATTACCCCCTTGTTGACAACTCCGGAATATGTTCGCTGTTGCCTCTACAAGCTAAACAGAGGTTAATGAATGAAATGACTTCCTTTGAACAAAAACACTCAATTTTCAGATTATTTTCTTTTTCAGGACACCCTGGAAAATCAAGTGGGACTCTGACATACCATTCTGATTTGAAGTGTTTCATTAATCATTGATTTTAAATGTGTTGCATGTCTGAAAATGCTTAAATGAACCTTATTCTAATGCATGTTAATTATAGAAGGACAAGTTTATAAAAGTGCATACTCACTGAAAGTTAGCCGTAAATCACTGAAGTTAGCTTAGACTTTATACATGTATATAATTTGAATTTCACAGTTAATATGTGTGCCTTCTAAAACTTACTCAAGTCATCTGACTGGCTCAGCCAATCACCAGCCAGTCTCTGTTGGACAATATCCCCTTTCATTCTATTGGTCGGTTACAGGCAAAGGACTGTTTTCTAATTGGACCAGAGTTCATTCAAACTTCCCGTGATGGGAGACAATTGGTTCCCTTTCATGTCAGTCAAGTTTTTCCCTGGGAAACTTATTCAGTTTTAAGTGAGAAACGCCCCAGTTCAGGGCGAGTTGTTCTGTGTGAAAGTTTGTCTGTGTCCTGCCTTAAATTCTTTTTCCTTTAAACGTCTGGGAAAATTATTTTTTCTTCTTTTTGAGCTCAAACTTCTCTTTTATATGGAGTGAAACTCCGTGTTCACAGATGTTTTTCTATTTTATTCTGTTAAACTTTTTCTATTAACTCACCGTGTTTTAAAGTGGACTGATAGTTTTCCTCACACTGGAAGCTGTTCTCACCAACCGCCACGACACCTGCAGAACTTGGATTTTGTGGCTTGATTTTTTTTTTTATTAATCTTGTCTCTCCAATTCTGTGACTTTTATCAGACTGTGAACTATACCCAATTTATTTGGACCCGAGGAAGCCGCTGAAAAATTCTCGTGTTGTCTGCATGGCATACTACATGGCCAGCAGCCTCATTATCGCCGCCAGATCTCAGCTTCTGACTGCTTGTCCCTGGGAAGAAATATCTGCTGGCAGATATTCTCTGGTATAATATTCAAATAAAGCTTCAGCTCCTGGATCCAGCTAGAAGCTAACGCACCAAGGTCACATGAGCAAGATTCCTTTGTTTCATCTGCTGAATAATGCAATGTCCATCGCCTTAAGTATGTCATAATTTGTCTCAGGTTTAAAACTAGTTCACAACTTTGATCAGAGCTATGGAATTAAAGAGAAATAGTGTTCCTGTTTTCATTAAATTCCATTTTTATTTTTAGAATAACTCAGAATTTCTTTTCCATATAATTGTCACAAGCTGGGCTGGAGGTTCTGCCAGGCCCAGCCGTGTGGTCCTTTTCCCTGTGTTGATATTTATCTATTGTATGTATTAATGTTCTGTTTGCCATTTTCCTGTTGTGTTTTATTTCTATAGTTTTTGATTTGCATATTTGAGTATGTTATTTTATTTTGTGCTCCCAATGTTCTCCTATCTCTGACAGCTGTCAGGGTTGTGCAGCCGTGCATGGGTGTGCCCTGCAGTCTGTCAGTTGAGATTGCCCTCCTGTCACCACCTCAGGTGATTCCAATTATGTATCTTCACCGTCTCCTGCTCATTCAGGCGCCCGCACCTGTTATCTGTTATGTTGATGAAGTTTGATCCCTATTTAAGGGAGATTGTTTTTCATGTTTATTGTCACTGCCTTGTCTCCATACGGAAAATTTCTCTCCTTGTCTCTGCCAGAGCCCAAGCTCGCTCTGGCGTGCCTTATTTGTAAGTTTTCTCCTCATTGTAATTTTGTAGTCTGTTCACCTTATTGCTCGTATGTTTGTCTTTCTTTAATAAAACTCTCAAGCTCGCAGTCCAGTGCCTGGGTTGTTTCTCCACCCCATAGGGGCGAACATGACAATAATTAGCTTTTATAATTTTCTTCATAAAATTTGTGTCCAATTTTCTTCATCTTTTTGTTACAATTATTTCAGTCTCCATTTTCATCACAGTTACAAATTCATACTAAGGTTTCCATGGTTCCACAAATATGATTACACTCTGTTGCTCAAAAATCAGTTACAAGTTGAATGTGATGCTTGTTACGTGATCATTTCACTTTACCAACAAATCCTTTGAATATAATGTCATTTAATCTGAGTCTGATCATTAAAACTGTAAACGGTATATGGAAGTTTCTGTTGATTTCTTTTCCTGTGTTTTCTTCTAAAGTCACCCAAGAGAATTCACGAATATTTGAGACTGATTGATTGAAGATATAAAGATTAGTTATTAATAAATTGTGCAAGTTTTTGGACTGGTGCCCCTTTCGAGTGTTTTCCTCTTGTTTGTGATGTTGGTGTTGGTGGTAGCGAGGTAAACCTCCATTTCCACATACACCTCTAAGTCTAAATCAAAAAATCTTTGTACCTTATAACTAATTAAATGTTCCTACACTGAATGGGTTTTTGAACGAACTATCTATACCGTGTATTCCAAATGAAAACAGGGAGATATTGGAGTCTAAAATTAGTCAAGAAGAAGTTGGGCTAGCCATTGATAATATGAAATCAGGAAAAAGTGCAGGACCAGATGGTCTTCCAGTTGACCTTTATAAAAAATTTAAGAATAAATTAATAAAACCTTTTTTGGAAATGGTTTTAGAAGCATTTCAAAATAATAATTTACCATCATACATAAATAATGCCTTAATTATACTGCTGCCAAAACCAGGTAAGCCCTCTAATAAATGTGAAAATATGAGACCAATAAGCCTATTAAACGCCGACCTTAAGATAATCTGTAAAATTTTAGCAAGACGAATACAAGAAATTTTACCAAATATTATTAATCGAGATCAGAATGGCTTTATAAAGGGTAGACAAGGCTTCCATAATGTAAGAAGACTATTTAATATTATTTATTTTAATAAAGAAGCACCGGATACAGCTCTCCTATCACTGGACGCCGAAAAGGCCTTTGATAGAGTTGAATGACCCTTTCTTTTTGAAGTCCTACAAAGGTTTGGACTTGGAAATAATTTCATAAAATGGGTTCAAATAATATACAATAATGCTACAGCAGAAATCCTAACAAATAACAATATTTCAAAACCAATAAAAATCAATAGAGGATGTCGACAAGGCTGTCCACTTTCACCTTTACTGTTTACTATGGCAATTGAACCTTTAGCGATAGCGATACGTTTACATTCACAAATATATGGAATTAAAGTTGGACCAACAGAACATAAAATCTCCCTGTACGCCGATGACATAATTTTGTTTATGTCGAATCTATAAAAATCAATTCCAACCTTGTTGAATTTAATAAAGAATTTTGGGGAAATATCAGGATATAAAATAAATAAAACTAAATCTTCAATATTAATGCTAAATGAGACCCAGAGAAATTACCCAGCCCCTGAGGTAAATCAATTCAATGTTGTAAATCAGTTTAAATATTTAGGAATCCAAATTGTGCCTAAGCTAGAATCAGTCGCCAGTGTCAACTATGAAGCCTTAATGTCAGATATCAATGAGTTAACTCAGAGATGGATGTCACTACCAATGTCGATGATCGGGAGAATCAATATACTTAAAAGTAATATTTTACCTAAAATACTTTATTTATTTCAATACATTCCCTTATCACCACCTTTAGATCTATTCTCAAGAATAAAAAAAAAGTTAGTGGAATTTATATGGAACAACAGGAGGGCTAGATTACGTCTGTCTTTATTATATTTACCATTTGATCGTGGAGGTCTGAAATGTCCAAATTTTATGTTGTATTATTGGTCGGCACAACTGAGGTCTATGACATATTATTTTTCATCAAATGATCTCCCTCACTGGACTGAAATGGAATCATACAATTTACCTTTACCTCTTCCCATATTCATATACTCAGATTCGGCAAAAAAATTACAAAAACAAGTTAAAAATCCATTTGTAAAGCATATGATCAAAATATGGTGTGAAGGTAAAAACTATTTAAAAGAACCACAGTTATTGTCACAATTTGTAGATTAGTTTATTTGACAGGGACAGTGCAATAAACATAGACAATTAATCAAAGACAATCAATCTGATGTGTTGCACATAGAGTGTATAGCTATTAGCTAATTTGCAACTCTTGTCCCTGGATGGGCTTTAGAAAAAAGAATCAAGATAAAAAATATACACAATAACCACATACATCAATGCAGAAAAATTATAAATACACAATTATAAATATTATAAATATTATAAATACACAAATATAACAGCCTGACTCACATTTAACATAAATATTATAAATACACATATATTATAAAATATTATAAATACACAAATATAACAGCCTGACTCACATTTAACACATATAACATAACTCACATTTGCCTATTTCAGGCCTTCCTCCCTCCGTCACTCACTATAAACAAACACATTTATTCCTTCCCTTCATTCACTCTCACTTTGCAGACAAATAATTCATACATGAGTACATTCTTGTTTATTTTTCAGCCAGTTTTTAACATTTTTAGTGAATGTTTTAAAGTCCGTTATTATTTTAATTTCATTTGGCATTGTGTTCCAGATGTGACTGCCCTTTATAGAGAAAGCTGTTTGTCCAAATGTGGTTCTGCGGTGGAATACTTTACAGTTATTGTTAACAGAACTCCTGGTGGCTCTGCTGCTGTCCTGTCTTTGGACGAAACCAGCAAGTGGCTCGGGTGCTGATTTATGGAAACATTTGAACGTTAATTTCAGAAGACAGAGGTCAATGAAGCTCTCAAAACTCAATAGGTTGTATTTTTTTAAAACATTACAGTGATGCCACCTAATGGGCTTTTTGTCCAAGATTTTTAGGGTTTGATTATATAATGAACCTATATGTCTTATTGTGGAAGGGGCTGCTTGAGCCCAGACTGTCAAACAGTATGATATATGAGAAAAAACCATAGAATGCATATACAGTGCAGCTGCTTCGTAAGGTATGTAATATCTAATTAATTTAAAGCAGTTCAGATTTTTTTTTACTGTTTTTGAAATTTTCTTTATATGAAGATTAAATTTGAGTTGAGGATCTAGTACAATGCCAAGGTATTTGAATTCTGTAGCTAAACTGATGTCATGATCATGTATATTAACTTTAAAATGTTGCAGGTTACATTTTTTGATTGAAAAGCACATTGAGACTGTTTTCTGAAGGTTCAGCAATAGATGGTTCTTGAGGAGCCACTCTTGGACATCAACCATACTTGTAGACAGTACATCTGCAGCCTGTGCTGGAGTCTTGGCAGCTGTGTAAATAACTGCATCATCTGCATAAAGTTGGCATGTTGCAGCTGAGCAGTGTAACGGCAAGTCATTAATAAAAATGCTGAAAAGTAAAGGACCAAGAATGGACCCTTGTGGGATACCCATGCGATTGTTTAAAAATGAGGATTTATCCTGGTGAACTTTTACACACTGTTCTCTATTCTGGAGATAAGATGCAAACCATTCTAATGTATTTGGGGAGAAGTTAAAAGATACCATTTTGGATAAAAGCAAACTGTGGTTTACAGTATCGAAAGCCTTTTTGAGATCTAGAAAAACAGCTCCTACCACATTACCCCTGTCCAAGGACTGTTTGACGTTTTCAATAAGGCAACAATTTGCTGTTTCTGTTGAGTATCCTGGTCTAAAACCAAATTGATGTGGATGAAGAAGTTGACTGTCTTGTAAGTAGTCTATCAGCTGTGTAGCTACAACTTTTTCAAGAACCTTAGATAGGACTGGTAAGATAGAGATTGGGCGGTAATTGCATATATCGTCTTTACTGCCTGATTTATGAACTGGTATGACGACAGCTTTTTTCCAGCCAGATGGAAATGTACTAGACCTAATGGAGAGATTAATGAGATGAGTCAGTGGTTTGATTAATATTTTGCTGTGCATTTTGAGAAAGGAGGTGCTCATATTGTAGATATCATTAGTTTTTGAGTTTGACAGTGTTTTAACAATACCAGCAATTAACTTCTCATTTACCTCATCGATGTGAAAAGTATCTGTTGGAAGTATGGAATTTGTGTTGTTGAGCACATTTGGCAGCACAAAAATTTTTGTTAAGTCTTCCACAGAGCCCACAAAGTGTGAATTAAATTCATTTGCCAAAGTAGCCTTGTCACTGACGGTCTTGCCATTGATTCTAAGTTCCTTTACCCCCTTCTGATCGTTTTTTTTATTAGTTAAGTTATTTAAATGCCTCCATAGGGAACTGTTGTTACCCTTTGCATGATCTATCAGTTTATTGTAATAAGATATTTTTGATTTTCGCAGCTCATGTACCACTTTATTTCTTAAACTTTTGTACACAAGGTGATCATTTTGTAGTTTGGAGGTTAGTGATGTTTTCAGTGCATAGTCTCGCCTCTTCATAAGTTTTCTTATTTCATTATTTAACCATGGTAGGCTAATCTTCTGTTGTCTACTTTTAATTTGCTTTGAAAATTTTTCTATAGACTTTGTGATTGTTGCAGTTATAAAATTACAACAATCATCTACTTCACATGTTGCCATGAGCTGCTCCCAATTTTGATTCTCTAAGTAATGTTCAAACTCCTCATTTTTTGATTTGGGGATAATAAAATTTGATTTGTCAATATCGACTCCCCCAAAATACTGTAGTCGCTTTTTAGTAAGTTTCCTGACAGCAAGAACCATGTTATGATCTGAGAGACCAGTTACAAGATTATAGGTTCTGGTTATTCGTTCTGGTTTATTAGTAAATACCATGTCAATAAGTGTTCTGGATTGTTTGGTTATCCTGGTGGGTCCTTTGATGATTTGCTGGTAATTAAATTTAGTCATGAGGCTTTTCAGTTTTTGTTTGTCTTTTTTATCAGACCAGTTGATATTAAAGTCACCATGAATTATTGTTTCTCTGTTCTTCTCAAGTTGTTTAACCAGATCACTTAATTCATTATAAAAGGAAGAGTTGTGTGACGGTGGGTTGTACACTACTGCAATGTTGAAATTCATTACCGGAGAGAGACATACATTAACAGCTAAACATTCAAGTGAAGTATTCAAATCAACCAGTTGACATTTATATTTCTCTTTGATGTAAATTAAAACACCTCCTCCCCTCCCTACCTGCCTGTCTTTTCTAAAACACTGGTAGCCCACAATATCGATCATATTAGTGTCTATGTTACTGTGTAGCCAGCTTTCTGAGAGACAAAGGTAGTCCAGATTTGAGTCCAACAGCAACACCGAAATCTCATCTCTTTTGGGGATTATGCTCCGTATGTTTAAATGACCGCCGAGGATCCCCTTTGGTTTAGCCTTGGTGTCCCAAAGAACTCGTGCATGATTAACAGTTTGGAAAAATAAATGTTGTTTTTGCTTTTGTACAGCTCGGTTTTGTGCTAACCCAGTGGTCTGCTGTTTAATAGTGGCAGGTCCAGGGTTAAGGTGAATATCTCCTGCCAGAAGTAGCAGAACTAACAGAACTTTAACTGTATATCCTCTGCCATATTGTGATTTTTGCTTAACAGCCATGTTTGCCTTAATTTGGAAGTTTTTGCTCAGGGCTTTTAAAGACCACATAGAGTGTAGGGTGAGATGTCCAAGCCCAAATCCATACAGATAAAACTTTTTAACTTCACCTTTGGTTGAGTTTGTCGGAAAATCCTTCTTGTTGCAGGTCCAGACACACAAAGACAAAACGAAGAGGAAGTATAGAAGTAGAGAATGCTTATTAGTGGTGCCCATCAGCCCACTTTTTAATCCCGTGGCAGCCATCTTCAGTCTTTCTTGGAAAGAAGGAAAAGGAAAATCTGTGGATAGTAAAATAAATTCTGCTTATATCGCCAGAATCTGATCCGATCGTCCTCGAATCCAGCTGGGCCTCAGCTAGCCAACTAGCCCCTTCCGTTGCTGGTCTCGTTGCTCATAGTCGCCGTAACTGGTCTCCCGTCCCGCTCCTCCAACCGAGTCTCGTCACACACCGCCGCTGCCACCGAGCACCGCTGAGGTCACGGTAAATCCTCCGCTAGGCACCGCCACCTACTGTCGTCTGCCTGGGTGAAATCTCTGCTGAGCCCCGTCAACAAATAGCCGCTTGCCTGGTAGTATCTCCGCTGGGCCTCGCAGCTGGGCTTCGATTCAGGCTGGTGTAAGGTGGAATGACTGGCGCCAGCATTAAGCTAACTAGCGTTAGCTTAGCAATCGCTTCGGGTAGTCTCGTCGCACACCGCCGCTGCAGTCACGGTAAGTCCTCCGCTGGGCACCGCCGCCTACCGCCGTCTGCCTGGGTGAAATCTCTGCTGAGCCCCGTCAAACAAATAGCCGCCTGCCTGGTAGTATCTCCGCTGGGCCTCGTAGCTGGGCTTTGATTCAGGCTGGTGTTAGGTGGAATGGCTGGCGCCAGCATTAAGCTAACTAGCGTTAGCTTAGCAATCGCTTCAGGTAGGGCACATCAGTGAATCACAAGGAAGCGCTGGAATCGCTGGTCAGTTTACTCACAGTGGCCGGATAAAAGCGATCAAAGGGGTAATCCACCGGAGGTATATCCGATCGCTGTAGGTAGTTATTTAGAGACTGGCGCCAGCATTAAGCTAACTAGTGTTAGCTTAGCAATCGCTTCAGGTAGCATTAAGCTAACTAGTGTTAGCTGAGCAATCGCTTCAGGAAGGCGCAGGAAGTCGCTGGAGAAAGGCGATTAAAGGGCAATCCAACGGAGGTGGCAATTCAGCCCGTGCGTGTTCGCCACAAGCGCCGATCGCTGCAGGCCAGCCACTTTTAATGGCAAAATCAGTGACTTTGTCTCAGCACTGAAAAAGTGTGACCATCCCGGTCGCCATCTTGAGATCCCCTTTAGTCCAATATGGGGTAATCAATATTTTAAACCAGGGAGAGCGGACGCTGTATTTAAAGTATGGAATTTAAAAGGGATACAAAAGATTCAGGATTTATATTTGCCATGTGCAGATAACATAATGTCTTTTGAAGAGCTGAGGATCAAATTTAATCTCAATAGAACACATTTTTTTAAATATCTTCAACTTAGAAACTTTATTCGATCAAATCAAAATAAAGCTCTCACTCGACCTATTTACTCATCCTTGGAAAAAATGATGATGAAAGATAGTAAAAGAAAGGGTATTATTTCAGAGTTTTATAACTCATTGACACTATCTTCAAGCGAAAATTCACTGAAAAGATTAAACTACTGGAAAGAAGATCTGCAAACTGAAATTTCAGAGGAGCAATGGGAATTGGCTTGTACAGAAGCTCAAACCAAATCAATAAATGTACGCCTTAAATTGATACATTTCAAATGGTTAATGCGGATGTATGTTACACCGGAGGAGTTAAATAGATATAACAAAAATGTACCAGATACATGCACAAAATGCATGGAAAGTAAAGGAACCCTATTTCATTGTTTATGGGAATGTAGATTAATAAGAATGTTTTGGGAAGAGGTGAGGGTAACAATTGAAAAAATAATCTCAAAACAAATCATATTGAATCCTAAACTGTTTTTGTTGGGTCTGTACCCAGAAAAGCATAATTTTAATAAAAGTGAAAGAACATTCATAGACCTCAGTTTGCTTAATGCCAAAAAATGTATTGCACTATTATGGAAAAAGACTCATAGACCAGATGTGACTCAGTGGTTAAGACAGATGTTAACAAACCTTCCATTAGAAAGAATAACATATATACTGAAATCAAAGGAAATTGTGTTTGAGAATATATGGAGACCTTTTATTGATTATGTAAAAAATTTAAACATAACTCTTGAAGAAGAAGGTGAATGATGTGTGTGGACCTTGTAAATTCCAAACTGGTGAATATAATATGTATACTTATGTATTGGATTGTCTAGACTAAACAGAGGAGCATTGTTGAAGACTTGATTTTGTTGGTGGTTGTTGGTGTTTTTAGTGCATTTTTTTTTGTAGTACTTTAGTGTTAGTGTTTGATTGTTTGTATCATGTTTGTTAAAAAAAAAAAGGTTCAATAAAGATATTGTGGAAAAAAAAATGTTCCTACACTGTAAATTACCTTTTTCCATTAAGCCCAAACAATCCTTTCACCAGACGGCAACAACCTGTTTCCCCTAAAGGGACATAACATGCTGACTATACTAGCAACCCTGTATCAGGAAGAAATTACTGTAATGAAGATTATGTTCCCTCAGAAGCTAAAAGGAGGAATCAGGCTCCACCAGGAGAAGGCATACATCAGGAAGACTCAAAAATATTTTCAGCTCACCTGAACAGCTCAGCACTGCCTTTTCGTCCTCAGTATATGCCAATAGATAACAATGGAGCACCTTCAACTAAATAGTTTGTCCAGTACTTGGCTAGATGTGACCTGGTTACCTCAAGTTTGTATCACTTTGACAACAGACCTGAGAACTATCGTGCTTGGCAGTCTTCATTCCATAATGCCACCCAAGAGTTACCCAAGCTACTGAGGAATTGGACTTATTAACAAAATGGCAAAGAATCCAGCAACCATGTCAAGCGTTTCAGGTCAGTGCACATAACTAATCCAGCCTTAGCCCTCAGGAAGGTCTGGAAATATCTCCAGGAATGTTATGCAGTGCCTGAAATCATCGAGAGGTCTCTTTTTAACAGACTTGACAGCTTCCCAAGAGTTTCAACAAAGGATAACATAAAGTTAAGAGAACTAGCTGATTTATTAAAGGAGGGAGGGATAAGAAATCAACAACCCCAAAGCTGTCATCAACTCGAGCTGCACCGAAGTCTGTGGACTAGGACAAGTTGGTAGGTCATGTTCTAAGATCTGTCTCATCAAAGTGTATCCCATAGGTCAAGCGCATAAAGCTATCAGAGCCTATGTCATCTTAGATGACCAAAGCAACAGTCTCTTGTAAGGTCAAGCTTCTTCAAGCTGTTCAATGTGAACCATACTCCTACCATCGGAGAACATGTTCGGACACAATTGAAACAGCTAGTCAAAGAGCCGAAGACTTCGTGGTGGAGTCACTTACTGGAAAGGTAATAATCCCACTGCCACCACTTCTGGAGTGTGATGATATACTCAACAATTGGTCCGAAATTCTGACATCTAATGCAGCTTTACACCACCATCATCTTGCTAAAGTAGCAGAATACATTCCAGTGTTGGATCCTACAGCTGAAATTCTCTTGTTGCTCTGTAGGGATGTCATCAGAGCACACAAGGTATGGGAACAAATAAAACGGCCCCCATAATGCACCCTTCACCCAACGCCTAGACCTAGGCTGGGTACTCATTGGAGAAGTCTGCTTAAGGAATGCACACAAGCCTATCATCATCTGGTACAAGGATAATGACTTTTCAAAGGAAATCATTGACTACAGGATGGAGGTGCATGTCTTAAGGAACAGCCCATCTCCAGCAGCAGCCATCTACTGTCTTAGAAGAGCTATCGGAGAGGGTGCACAACTACATGAAGCTGACACAGTCTACTTTGTAGAAAGGAACTTCTACGTCGATGACGGTCTGCACTCCCTGCCAACAGATGCTGAAGCCATTGAATTGCTATGCAGAATGCAGACTTCACTTGCTGAGTCTAACCTTTGACTTCATAAGTTTGCTTCAAACAGTCCAGATGTGTTTGAAGCCTTTTCTCAGGAAAATTGTGCAGCAGTTAGCAAGGCTATAGACCTCATTGGAGAGCTTGCACCCACTCAACAAAGTCTAGGACTCCAGTGAGAGATATCAAGCGACACTTTCACTTTCTGTATGTCAACAGACGTTAAGCCATTCACTCATCAGGGAATTCTTTCCACAGTGAGCAGTGTTTTTGATCCTCTAGGCTTACTAGCCCCAGTCATGATCCAAGGTAGAGTTTGACTCAGAGAAGTCACAACAAAGCAGTCAAAATGGGACGTGTCACTACCTGAGAGCAAGTTCAGCAAATGGGAGGCCTGGCGGGACTCACTTCAGGAACTGAAATATCTGCGCATACCCAGGGCATACATACACAGCAACCTGTCCCACCAAGACAGTTCATACTGAACTCTGTGTGTTTTCAGACGCACCTGTCAGCACCATAGGTGCTGTGGCGTACCTGAATGTCACTCAAGAGGATGGACAAATTCACATTGGATTTGTCATGGGCAAAACGAAACTTATGCCTCAGTCTGAACCTACTATTCCGAGACTGGAACTCTGTGCAACAGTTTTGGCTGTGGAAATAGCAGAACTGATTCAAGATGAATTGAACCTGAAACTAGATTCCACCAGATTCTACACAGATAGTAAAGTGGTCCTTTGATATATCTACAATAAATCCAAATGCTTCTGTCATGGTCTGAGCGCCGATCTTGTTCGCGCTCGGGTCATGCAGTATTTTCCCCCCATTCAAAGATTCCACCAGATTCTACACAGAGAGTAAAGTGGTCCTTTGATAGATCTACAATAAATCCAAATGCTTCTGTCATGGTCTGAGCACCGATCTCGTTCGTGTTCAGGTCATGTGGTATTTTCCTCCCATTCTGTATTTAGTCCTGGTGGGCTCTCAGAGCTCTTATTCTGACAGCGTCTCTGCGGGGCTTCCGGCTGTCAGAGCCAAGCAGTAACAGCTGGTTTTGATTCAGCTGATGACACCCTCATCAGCTGATTAATTATCTTGCCCTATTTAAGGGAGTAGCTCCTGTCACTCAGGGCTGCGACCTCGCCTTATCCAGACTGGGTTCCCTACGACCGAAGCCAGTTCCTTTCGGCGTTAGGTTCCGCCCTCGCTTTTGGTATTTAAGTGTTGTATCCTTGTCTCCCATCAGTCTTCCTAGTTCTCAGTTTATTGTCAGTGTCTAGTGAAGCCTTTATTTGTGTTTTGCCCCACGAGGCTCATTATTTTGTAGTGTATGTCTTCCTTTAATAAATGTGCAAATTCTACAGCTGCCTGTAGTGTCTCATTAGTGGTCCGTGAGGACCACACCATGACAGCTTCTATGTCTGTGATCATCACTGGGTGCACTATATTCTCCAATCCACAAGATCTGAACAGTGGCACTGTGTGCACACAAAGGACAACCATGCGGATCACACATCAAGATCAGTTCCTGCCTCATGTTTAGTGCACACAACACGGTTCACAGGACCTGCATGTCCACTGTCTAAACCCTTGGACAAACAAGAATCACCTCAGTCATTTGGCTTGGTAGATAAAGAAGTGGATGAAGAGATTCGCCCAGAAGTGAGAAGCTATGCCACACAACTCCAAGAGAACACCTTCAGCACAGAACGTTTTCAAAGGTTCTCCAGCTTTGACTCTCTTGTAAGAGCTGTAGCACTCCTGATTCACATTGCAAGGTCCTATAAGTCTTCCAGCAGTAAGAACAAGTGTAAGGGATGGCACAAGTGTGAGTTACTATGCACACCTGATGAACTATCTCAAGCAAGGGAAGTTATTATCAGAGCAGTTCAGAAAAGAGCCTCTGAAAAGGAATTTAAAGCACTGGAGACAAACAAGCCAATCCCTCTGAGCAGTAGTCTTCAGCATCTTACTCCCATCTTGCAGAACCATCTCATCTGCCTTGGAGGCAGACTAAAAAATTCTGACCTGGACATTGGAGAAATGCACCCACTCCTCCTTCCCAAAGATGAGCACATCTCCATATTACCGGTCAGACACTACCCTGCTAAGGTAAAACACCAAGGCCGTCACCTGACAGAAGGTGCTATTAGAGCTGCAGGAATCTGGCTCATAGGTGGGAAAAGGCTCATTAACTCAGTCCTACACAAATGTGTCATCTGCTGTAGGCTAAGAGGAAGAATGCAAGAACAGCAGATGGCAGACTTGCCATCAGAATGTCTCAAGACCTGCCCTCCCATTACATATGTGGGGTTGGATGTCTTTGGACCCTGGTCCATAACCCCCAGACGTACAAGAGGAAGAGTAGCTGAGAGAAAGCGGTGGGCTATAATCTTCTGCTGCATGAGTTCCAGAGCAGTGGACCTTGAAGTCATCGACTCAATGGATACTTCAAGCTACATCAACGTCATACATCGGTTCTTTCCAATAAGAGGACCTGCCAAACAACTGAGATCAGATTGCAGCACCAACTTTATAGGAGGCTGCAAGGAACTTGGAATAAGTAAAGACCAGTCAGAAACCAACATGCAGAAGTACCTGAACCAACAAGGATGTACCTGGGAATTCAATCCCCGACATGCATCACACATGGGTGGTTCATGGGAATGGCTGATTGGGATGGTAAGAAGGATACTGGATGCAGTGCTCCTTCAACAGCACACCCATTTGACTCATGATGTCTTGTGTACATTAATGGCCAAAGTGACAGCAATCATGAACAGAAGACCATTAATCCCAGTCTAAAATGATCCTCAAGATCCATTCAATCTGTCACCTTCAATGCTTCTAACACAAAAGGTTGGACGTCTACCTCTGCCAGAAGACTTTACAGATAAAGATCTCCTTGTCAATAAGTAGAGACAAGTTCAAGCTCTAGCCAACAAATTCTAGAGCCACTGGAGTAGAGACTACTTGCCTACTCTGCAACCCAGCAAGAAATGGACCAGGTCCATTCCAAACCTGCAAGTGTGAGATGCGGTCATTCTCAAGGACAGTTAAGCTGGTCATAACCACTGGCCATCGGCCATAATCACCAAGACCTTCCCTGGGGAAGATAAGCGGGTGAGAACGGTGGAATTAAGGACCACAACCCAAGGACATTCAAAGACTCTTCTCAGACCAGTGACGGAAGTCGTCTTACTTCTAACTAAAGACTGAACTTTGAAACCTCCTCTCAGTTCATAGGTTCATAGCTAGAGTGACCTCACTAAGGTCAGGCGGTGAGTGTGCTGCCTTTCAGGCATAATGTTAGTTCAACCTTTATTTTGAAATGACTTTTATTTTGACATTTGTTAACATGCTTAGCTGATATCCTGGAAGCCATCTTGAAGAAAAAGTTGGTTGAACATCACAATATGGTGCTTAACTGTTCACACCAGAGGTGCAATGTCGTAAGTTAAAAAACATAATTTCATTGTGATGTTAATAAGTTAAAGTTAAAAACATCTGCATTTCATAAGTATTTGTGGTTAGTTAAAACTACTTTATTTACATGTGGATGGATAGCTTGGAGAGCACATGGCTGTGTAAATGGTGATAGATTGTGCTCTGTATTTTGCAATTTTCACTCTGCTCTTGTATGAAGCTGAAAAGAGCCACAGTAAAAAGCTAATGGAAGCTTACTATGACTCAAGTCATTTTTGCATGTGAGGAAGAGTTTAGCTGGTTGGATAACTATAGCTCTCATCCTGTAGTGAAGACAACATAATATTCCTGAAATTTTTTTATCTTTCAGCTCCTCCCTGTCAGGGTCACCACAGCGTATTATCACCTTATATCGCAAAGATTCACATCCATTTGGCAAGAATTTTTTTTTTTTTTTTATACTGGATGTCCTTCCTGATATAACCTGCCCATTTATCTGGGCTTGGGACCAGCACAGGAAGTACACGGTTTGCGCTCCTCCTGTGGTTGGGTAACCAGATAAAATGTTCCTGAGATATTTTTTTTTTTGTCAATTTTAGCCTTTGCTCTGTGAAATAAGCAGTTTTAAGCCCCTTTTCCCAAATCCACATTTTCTTTAAGTTATCTTACTTCTGAGAAACTTCACCTCACAAACAGAAGGTATTGTCATCTTTGCTCCATGCTGTAATCACTCATCTGGGGGATATTTAAGCAGCAGAACAACATACTCATATTCTGGCCTTTCCATAAATGCTGCACATCATCTTCTGGCATCCGATAGTTGCCTTTCTTATGACCAGCTGCCCTCAGTTCTGTGTGCAGTTAAGACTCCTGCTTGAACAGTTCAACTATTTAAATGGTTAAGGTGCTGCAAGACAAACAATAAAGGATCGTTCAAACAACAATAAAGAGAGATAATAATTAACAACTGTAATGATAAAGATCTGAGCGTCCACACTGATGAACGATAACATTTTGTAAATATCAGAACCAAACATGCGCTGTTTTCTCCAGACACCAGCTTCAAACCACACTGCACTTTGTTCAATTCAATTCAACTTTATTTATATGGTGACATTTCACAACAACAGTCATCTCATTGCACTGTCAAACTGTAGGGGAAACTCCCATAATTACAGAAAAACCCCAGCAATCAGGCAGTCCCCTGTGAGCAAGTACTTGGCAACGGTGGAGAGGAAAAACTCCATTTTAGCAGAAAGAAACCTCCAGCAGAACCAGGCTCAGGGAGAGGCAATCATCTGCTGCAGCTGGCTGGTGGGGTAAGAGGATAGAGAAGAAGAAGAAAAGAACAGACATATAGAGAGCAAACAGCACAAATACGGGGACTCACTCAATGGGAGAGAGCAAACAGATGTTAATGACCAGGAAAAATATTACATTAAGAGTGAAGAAAGGAGTGAAGCTGTTAGATTATTTTCCAGTATAATTAATCTGAGTCAAAAATCAGGCAGGATCTTTAAATGTAAGTAGATTTATTCCTCTGGCTAAGAGGGAGAAGCCGAACAGCAGATAAGCCCCAAGAGTCTGCACACACACTTCTAAATTCCAGCATTCACTGCTCCAAGTCTTATAGTCTTCAGGTTGGTGGGCAGCGGAAGGGAACGTCCTTGAGTCTAGCAAGACGGCGCGCACAGTCCTTATCTTCTTACTCACAGGAAACGGGGAGACAAATACACTCTCAGTCACACAGAACTGGACATGATGAATTGAAAACAGCTAATCACATTCACACCACACTCACTCACAGACTGGACATTCTAAACAGAAGGTATTATTACAGCTGTGTGATTTATAATTACTAACTCAGGCATACTCACACAGAGACTGGGGCTATTTCAAGGCCATACATAAAACACACATAAACATCAGACATGGAATTATAGAACAATAATAAAGAATAATATGGAATTTTTCTTTCATCGTTGGAGATCTATCCCCTCACCCCCCAGCCAGTCACAGCAGATGACTGCCCCTCCCTGAGCCTGGTTCTGCTGGAGGTTTCTTCCTGTTAAAAGGGAGTTTTTCTTCTCCACCGTCGCCAAGTGCTTGCTCACAGGGGATCGCCTGATTGCTGGGGTCTTTCTGCAACTGTGGAGGTTCCCCCTACAGTTGATAGTGCTATGAGATGACTGTTGTTGTGAAATGGCGCTATATAAATAAAGTTGAATTGAATTGAATTGAATTGAGATCCCCCAGCTGTCTAAACCTATTAGCAGCATAACTAAGGGAGGGTTCAGGGTCACCTGATCCCACCCGAACTATAAGCTTTGTCAAAAAGGAAAGTTTTAACCCTATTCTTAAAAACAGAGATTGAGTCTGTCTCCCAAATCCAGATTGGCTGCTGGTTCCAAAGGAGAGGAGCCTGATAACTGAAAGCTCTGCCCCCCCCCCAATTGTACTTTTAGAGATTCTAGGTATTACAAGTAATCCTGCATTTTGGGAGTGTAGTGCTCTGTTAGGATGATAAGGTCCTATCAGATCTTTTAAATAACAAGGGGCCTGATCATGTAGAGCTTTGTAAGTTTGTTTTTTGTGAGGAGAAGGATTTTAAACTTAATTCTAAATTGTGTGGGAAGCCATTGAAGGGAGGCCAGAACTGGAAAGATATGATCTCTCTTTTTAGTACCTGTTAAAACTCTAACTGCAGCATTTTGTATCAACTGAAGACTTTTTAGAGATGTTTTAGGACAGCCTGATAATAGAGTTACAATAATCTAATCTAGAGCTAACAAAAGCGGGGATTAGTATCTCAGCATCACTCTGAGACAAGATGTTCCTAATCTTGGCAATATTACGCAAATTATAAAAAGCAATCTTAGAAACAAGTTTAAAGAATACCTGTACTGGTCAATATAATTAATCTTGCTTTAGGTATTACTTATAAACAAAAGATGTGCTTATTCAGTAAAAATAACACCATAAAGGCAGTATATTGAATAATTTTAAGATAAGATAAGATAAGCCTTTATTAGTCCCACAATGGGGAAATTCCAGGATTACAGCATCACAGGGATAGCAGCACTCAGAGCAATAGTTAATAAGTGTAGGGTAAAATAGAAATATTAATAAATAATAAATATGATCAGGTATGAATTATTTAATTTATATTGATGTATTGGAATCTGAGCTCAAATCTCATTTCATATACATCAGAAAAGTTAATAACACTCGTAAGGGGCACCAGCTTCTATCTTTAAGAAGCAATTTGATCTTTAATTTCACTTTATACCTGTTTGATCACTCAATAAATTAATCAATAATCAGTCTCAAAAATTTTCCGTGAATTCGATACCTGTGCTTGAACAGACTCAGAATGAAATAAATTCCCGACAACTTCTCTCATTTTAAATATTTATTAAACGAAATGATTAACAGACATTGCAGTAATTTCCTTAATCATAAAATCAATCTTGTAAATGATAGATTAACAATGTCAATATTTTCGGAACCAGGGTTAAACTGAGAAATGAATTTCTATCAGTTTGAGTTAACAGATTATTTAAAAAAAATGCAAATTTATGGAGAAAGTTTACTAATTATATGAAAAAGTCCTGGATTAATTTAAAAAAAATAAAAACGGAATTTTAATGAAAAGAAGAGTTATGTTAAGGGCTTCTTAATTTGCATCTGATTAGATATACAAATTATTACCGAACCTCAAAAGTTTAATTCAGCAGAGGAATTAAAGTTTTTTTTGCAGCTCACATGATCCTTGGTCGATGATGGTTCTGTCGTCGTCCTCATGAAGTTTTGAAGTGTTGTTCAGGGGCAAAACCCAGAATATTTGTCCCGCAAATATTCTCTTGATGATGAATGATATTCATGAGATCGTAAGTTGGATCTCGATGGTTGAAATCTTGCAGAAGCGCGCTGATTCCTCAGCTGCGCGATATGGGAGCTGCGTCTTCTCAAGAGGTCTTCGATAATAATTAAAAGATATCCAATCCGATCTCAAATTAAAAGGCTTCGGACTTTAGATAAAAATAGTAGCTTCTGGTGGGTGCTTGGTCAAGAAAAATATTATAAAATAAAGTCAAGATTAAGTTTACATTAAAATCAAACAAACGGTGGTTTTACAGAAAGTTTAACAAAGAAAAAGTGATGAATAAAAATTGGAGTTTAACTCCGATTAAGAATTGAGCTCAAAGAAACAGGAATTCCTAGGTATTTAAGAGAAAAAGAAAAAGGCATTAAAATACAGTTGCATAAACAAATTACGAGTTATCTGCTCTGTGTTCAGAAAAGCGACACGTGGTCGAAGTCTTTGTTCAGACGGTCCTTTGTTCTTCCTTGCTGTGTGTAGACAATGGAGAAGATCAGAGAAAGGGGGAGCCGGAAAGAGGATCTGGAGCAAAAAAAGAGAGCAGCCGAAAAAAGATCCGGGAAAGAGACTGAAGCAGGGGTCTCTCTGCTATTTATGTTCCGCGGGCTTCCGGGATCTCAGCCAATGAGAGTCCTTCGTGGGAGGCACAATGAACTTTCCATCCAATGATAAACAGTCTATTGTTTGGAGCTCTTTGGGATGAAGAGTTGTCATGCAGAGATTGGCTGTTGGAGTCACATGATTTTGGAGGCAAAACTTTGATACATACTGGAAGTTAATATTTCCCTTTATGTATTAAACTAAGATAACTTTAGTGATTAGTATAAATTATAAGCAGTGCTTCTAAATCAACATGCAGGAATAAACATTCATTTAAACATTAACATGCATATATATAAAATCACAGATTAATGCATTTCACACATATTATTGATTTTCCACATCAAAAACATCAGAGTCCATCTGCATTTTCATAGTTCTGAAAAGAATGAAGGTTTAGAATTGAGTTTGTAATAATGTACTTTAAAGTTCACTGGTTAAATCCAGCATGTCCAGAGTTTAAGGAAATTAGCTGAGTTGTGGGTCTGTGTAGGTTTTATGGGGGCAATAAAAGTGAAGCCGGACATTGGGGACATTCCTTAGGTTGGTTTTAACAAAAGAAGGGGGATTTCAGCTGTGGCCTGGGGGAAGAAAATCCATTTCTTTGTGTTATTCCTGGATGAAACAAAATGTCTTTAAGCAGAAGAATAATTGTTGCTGAGCCAAAGTGAGATGATGCTACAGTCCCCCCTCTGGTATCAATGGTGATGTTGATTCAGCGTTGATAGCAATCCTAGGCATCAAATCCCAATTTGGCGAGGCTCGATCCAAATGCTGAACTAAAGTTCTGATGTCGATAAGTCTTAAGCTTGTAAACAGTATCTATTCCAAAGTGTAGGTCCTTAAATTTGGTTTTCTGAAAAACTTCTGGAAATTTCAAAAATAATTTGGGCATGACCAAATATAAACATTGTATAATTGTCTAGGATATACTAAAGTTCTGTATAAGCCTGTAAAGACTTAAAAATTCTGGGTACAAAAAAGTGAACTAGGAGTATGTGGGTTTTAACATACTTGATATAAATGTTTTGGGTTTGCTGAAAAATATCTAGTCAAAATTTCAAAAACAGTTTAAATATGCATAAAATCTAAATAAAGTATAAATGATTATTTGTATATACACAAGCATGTATCCAAAAATCTTAGTCAAAAGCAAAAAAAAAATTCTTTCATATTTGAGGTAGATTCAGACTAATCAATATTGAGGTGACTCAAGGAGGTTCAAATTGAATTTGTTTAGTTAGACTAAACCATGGTTCCACAGATGTCCAAATCATAGGGTGTTTGAGGCTTTTGTTCAGAAAAACTGAGTGGGCATAGGATGTCGTTATCATTCTTTGGATGGCAATGAGAAGTAAATTTGGATTTACTGCAAAAAGGATATGATGAGAGAGCATATTCATTGTTAAAGCGTTAACTGAAAAGTTAATGTTTCTAGCTACTTCTGAGAGTAACATAGACATTGGCTGTGTGTGAGCATAGTCAACCTTTAACACAAAGAGCAAAGAGTTCAAGACCTTGTTGAGTTTGACTGAAGCTTCGGAGCAAGCATTCAAAACCAACATAGTGTCTTGTAAGATTTTGGTAACCATTTGTGGTTCGACAACCTGGCGTTTCGGTTTAGCAGTGTTGACCGAGTTAACAGTGGGCATGCTAAGGTTAACTACAGGCTCTAACGATGGGGCTGTTATCAAGAATCCACCCGAGGATCTTTGACCTTTCGTTTTGGCTTGGCCCAATTCTGACTGGGTAACAGTGGGTGTGATTGCTAGGCAGATGGCTAAACTGATAAACAGGAGGGCCATCATCTTGGTAAACAAAAGTGAGTGGTTTTGGATCTTAATCTTCTTGTTGATCTTTCTTTAGATACCTGGTTGGCAAATGAAAATTCCTCTTAGAGGTGGAATGATTTCTTTTAGATGGATGTACTTTATTGATCCCAAAACTGGGAAATTACAGAATAGAGTTTAAGAGATTAAACTCTAAACCTTGTGCTTGTTTTTCACCTTTGATGGGAGTTTTTAAGATTATTAGCTCAAGCTAATGGTGTTGAATGTCTTGTGTATGCTATTTGGTAATAGTAAGTTGATTGAAGTTTATTAGATTTTACAGAGGTCTTTGAAATTTGTTTAAGGGCTAATTTGGTTTTAATATACCCTTTCCTTTCTGGAGGTTTTGATGCAGTTAACTGATTGGAGAAATTTGACTGAGTGTACCTGAGGCTAGTAGTTAGCTACAGTTATTTCTCCGACGTAGGTTTGATTTTAATCTTATTTATGGACTTACTTTGACAGTGTTGTACCCGACAAGTCCCATGGGGTTTTGGTAAAGGTTACTCTGATTTTGGTGAGCCCATTTGAAAATGGGGTCTTGGATTTGGCACTTGAGTGGCCAAAGTTTGTTGGTGACAATGTGTGGATTCATCCACTTGGGCAGGAATTTAGGAGTGATTTTCCTTTCCTGTAAATTGATTTCAGGTGTCTGTGGTACAAATGTGGGGTGGAAGATCTTGTCCCCCCTTCGCAGTTTGTCATGCGAGAGTTTTTGATCGTTGTACGCTTTCTGTTGTTTAGCGAGTCGGTCCGAATGGTTTTGAAATACAGCCTTGGGAGCTTTGTATGTCGTTTTGACGCTTTTGTGCTCTGCAGCTGGAATGTTATGGGCATTGGCAGTCATCACCCCCCTCTGGTTTCGAGGAACACTGAGCGGTGGCGATGATGGTTCGTCGGAAGCATGAACAGGAGTGCCATTGCATAGCTGCAGTGAAGATTGTGTCGCATGAAGTGGTTTCAGTTTTGGTATGTCATAGGCTTTAGACACGGGCAGCGCATGTACCGTTTTGTCCGACCGGTGTTTGATGGTTTCATGGATCATTTGTTTGCAAGTTTGAGTGAGTGTGCGCCTTGCGTTTGTAAAAGTTGGGTTCGTTGTCGCAAAAAGTTGAGGTTTCAGAGGGTCTAGAAAGCCGGTTGGTGTGGCTCTTGTGACCATGCAGGCCTCATGGGTGGGTGGGTGGGTTTCAAAATGTGACACCACTATTGAATCATGGGTATCAAGGGTTTCAAGGGGGCCGTTTGGGGTTTTCTGCTCGGCCGTTGAGTTTTCAAGGTCATTTGAGTGTTTGGCTTGACCTTGTATGTGAAGGTGACTTTTGACTTCTCGTGGACAGTACTCACCTTGGTCTTGGCGGTCGCTTTCACTCGGTTGCAGTTGTTTCAACAGTGCTAGTTGTGTGAGACTTGGGGTGTCCAAAGTGTTCAGAACAAAGCACTGTGATTCAGTTGTTCTTGTTGGGTCAAATGGGTGAGGGTGTTGCGTTTGAGCCCATAGTTTGAGGTTCTTGAAATCAATCAGTGGCTCAAAACGGTTCAGTAGGTCTTTGCCAACAAGCAATGGAATGGCGTCAAGTTTGGACACGTAGACCGGATGTGTCAAGGTCATGGGTCCAATGGACATGTTTAGTAGTGATACGCCCAACAGGGTTGTTTTAGTGAGCGCATATGGTCGCACAGCTAATGAACAGGGTTCCAGTTTCAAATGTTTGTTAGCGCGGTTCGCGGCTACACGTAGTTTGTCAAAAAGGGTGTGTGACATGAGAGTGATGTCAGCAGCGGTGTCTAAAACAGCGTCCTGACACACCATGTCTTCAAGGGTCAGTGGAAGGTAGAATTTCCCTGCCACCTCCCTCTCGTTTAAATCGCATAGAAATTGTGGAACCGGCGGTTCGACACAGAGTTGCGACATGTTAGAGGAGTGGTCTGTGACCTGTGGTTGGGCTGCCATGACAGCACTGGACTGTGTTGAGTCCTTTGGTCCTTCCTTATTTGCATGAGGGATTTTCTTTTTGCGTTTCCTTCGTTTGGAACGCTTGTTTTGAGTTGGCACAGATGATATAGCTAGAATGTTAGCAGTTTTATTCTCTTTGTAGCTTTGAATCTCTGCTAGGAGGTGTTGGACAATTTCGATAGCTTCTCTACTGAATGTAGGAGTTTCTTCTTCCTTCCAAGGTTTGTGATAGGTCTCTGCTTCTGAGCTTCTGTGATGAGATGGAGACCATTTGTCGTGGTTACGCGTGTCTTCGTATCGGTATCTGTCATCATGGTAGTCCGTATCGCGTTCTCGTGACCTATCCCGTGGATATGGTCTACGACGGTAGTCAGGTTTTCGCAAAGTTGGTCCAAAGTGGTATCCAGAGGACCTAGTGTGGTTTTGACCTTGATGAGGTCGCTTGGGAAAATGCTTCGGCTGTTGATGTACTCGCAGTGTAAGAGGTGGAGTAGAGCGAGGGGCTCCTTCCAACTCCAAGGTGTTAGATGCATCACTAATAGCTAGCACTGTAGCAGGTTTAGCGTGCTTGTTGCGACTTTGTTGCTGTTTTTGGAACGCATAGTGTGCAAATTCTCTCAGCTGACTTATTGAGTTTGACCTTGGGTTAACTGTAACTCCCAGGTAATGACTCACAGTGGGATGGAGGTTTTGGATGAAGAGAGTCTTGAAATTGTGGTCTTCTTCCATCCCTGGTGTATTTTGAGATCCAAAATATGCAAGTAGGAGTCTCTGGTAGTAGGCTTGTGTTGGCTCTGAGCGTCCTTGCTTCACGGCTAGGGCTGCGGTTAGCCCTGCCTGTAGGCAGTCGTCGGAGAACTCCTTTTCGATGGCTTCGCGGAGCAGCGTGTAATCTGCTTTGATGTTTGTCGGCTGTCTGTCTATGAATTTTGATACTGACCTGTTAGATGTTAGTTTGATCAAATAGATGCGATCGTCAGTCGTAGCATCGGGGTACTTACGCAGGTAGTAATCAATGTCCTGTAAATAGACTTTGGCATCAGGTGAACCTGTAGGTCCTGGATCAAATTTGGTGATATTTCGCACGATCTTGTCAAGGTCGCGGTCTGAAGGGGCACACGCACGCTGTCCACGCGGTCGTCCGTATTCAAAATGGGAATCGGGCGAGGGAGCGCGGTGGATGTCCCGGTGTTCATGTCTTTCCTTTAGGAGCAGTTGACATTCCTTGTAGTCTTTCTTCACATTTTCAAGTTGACCTTCAACAAAAACATGTAGGTTTAGGGCGCTCGCGCACGCAGCGACCGGCAGCCGATGGCTTGTCACCAGACTGCAAACCAAATCTACCTACGGGTACAAATAAGTAACAAAAAAAAAAACAAAAAAAAAACAAAACAAAAACTCTTCTGAGTTCCTTCTTTGTGTCTTGAAGGGCATCTTCAAGTTCATTGTTGTCTTGGTGAAGCACGTCGTTATCTATCAACCGTTTATTTTCTGACTCTGCACGGTCCAAATCTTGTACCGCTTCATCCAGTTGGTTTTGAGTTTTGTCATTCTTCTCTTGAGATTGCTCCAAATTTTCCTTCAGTGTTTCATTCTCTTCTTGGAGAGATAAGATCGTTGTTTGTTGATTTGCTAGCTCGTTCTCGGCTACCTTTAATCTTGTGACTAATGTTAGCGCAAACTTACCTAACACACTGGTGAGGTCCTTGCCTTCTGGTGTTTTTTCAGTGTGTTCATTCAAAAGTTCTTCAGCGAGTTGCTCCAATTCTTCGGGCTGCGTTTTCTTGACCCGTGTTGTGAAGCTAGAAATTAAATTAGAAGTCCATGCTTCCAATGTTGTTTGAAGGTCATCCAGTTTGGTAAATCGGTCGGTTGTCTGATGATTCGTCATGTTTGACCGCTGTTATTTAGCCTTTATAAAAAAAAAATCAACTTGTTGATTATTCTTAAATTTGTTCAACAAGGTTTAACCGTGAGTGTTTTATTTTACAACCGTGATAGTTGAAAGTTCCTTTAGAATTTGTTTCAACTTGTAGGCTTGCAGGATGGGAAATAGAATTTTGAAATTATTTAGAAATGTAGTGATGCTTCAATTAATTTGTTTGTTGAAACTGTATTGATAAATAAAGTTGAATTGAAATTGGATTGAATTTGTTTCACAAAACAAAACAGGAATTTCAATTGTGTGGATTGACTTCTTTCCTTTGATTTTCAAAGTCTAGTATTGGAATTTGTCATCAATAACTAGCTTTGGAATTTTGCAGAATGTCACTTTGAAAGTGAGGATTTTATTTACAAAGAAATACAAAAAGAGAAGAGGCTAAATGCTTTAAAGTTTTAAGATTACAAGTTTCCACTTTCTTTTAAAGTTAAGGCTTTCCTTTGGTTTTATTTGTTAAAGCCTATTTTCCTTTGAAGCATTAAATGTTTAAAATATTTACAAATTAGAAACAAGTGAATTGTTTGAGTATTCGGGTGTCCTAGGATTTCTTAGGATTGAAGCCAATAGTGATCTGTCTTGATTGTTATCTATAAATTTCTTATTTACAGAATAATCAATGTTTGCACCTTTTTGACTTTTCTTTTAAATCCTGGGAAAAATTTGAAAATTATGCTGGTTGGTTAAATGTTTTTCTTTTCCTGTAGAGAAAGCATGAATCAGAAATGACACAATGAGTTTAAATAACACCTAGCTTTGCTTAAGTGTTAATTGCTTAATGTGGTTTCCTAAATTTGAGAAAGAGGAAAAATTATAAATATTCAGTAAGTCTGTAAATTTGTCAAAATGCACAGATTAATCCTACTTTAATGTTACTCTTGAGTAAACATCAGCATTAGAATCCTTAAGCTAAAACTGGGTTTCTGTGGGAAGGGAATCACACCATATCACATTTAAACAGCAAAATAAGCACACATATAGCTTCAAAGTTTGCAACTTTTTGCTTAAAAGTGTGTAAATATGTTTGCTTTTAGCTTAAAAGATTATAATATGTGGTTATATAAGTGATTAAATACAATAGGGGTGTTTGTAAATGTTCCTGCTATAGGTATCTATGCAGTGAGTGGGATTTCACCACTGAGAAAAACTTTCAGAAGCCAACAGGTCCTTTTCCTTTTATTCTTGGCATAAAAGTTTGGATTAGTGTTAAAGTTAGTTTATTCCGAATAATATGAATTGCTTTGAAGTTACTTTGAAGACTTAATTTGGTTATAAATCGTCTTTAAAGATTAGAAGTTTGAATAAAAATTGTAGTCCCTATGTTTCACCACAAGATGGAGGCAGTTTTCGTCTGCACTTCCAGAAGAGGAAACCCAATGACGTCACAAGGAGTCAAGGATCTCTACTCAAAATGGCGGCTACAGGGAACTCTACCTAGACTTAAGATGGCGTCGCTGAGCCGATCTACACATGCGCAGTTTTTTCATGCACAGCTTGACAGTCGCGTGCGTGACTGAGCGTGCACGTGCAACGTGGATGCAGCTCAAGCTTCAGTCCATAAAACCACGCCTTGCTTTCCAAAGGCGGGAAAACTTTGGTCTCCCTAAACTTTATTCAACAAGTTTATACAATGGTTAATTCAATTAAATCCCCCAAGGGTTTGCTTAGCCTGCGGGGTGTTGAAATAACGGGGAAAACAAATAGGATAATTATTTTAAACAAATAGGATAGTTATTTTAATTATTCAGCGTGTAGTCACTTTTCTTAAGCATGTATTGAACAACAACAAAAAAAACTGACTAGAGTGCAGTGGGGTCTCTTCACCCCCACCTTCTCTTGGTCAGCAGACACACACACACACACACACACACACACACAGCAGTAATCAGGGGGGCGAATTCACCCCCTCCCCCTCGTGACACAGAGACAGAGACAATAGACTGGCTGCAGACAATGAAGCACCTTTGTGAGTTAAAATTGACCAAAATCACACACAGCTTATGTATTAATTTTTCATTCTGAGTCGTGTCAAGTTCAGCCAGGTCCTCACATGGGGCACCAATAAATCTGTAGGGTAAAATAGAAATATTAATAAATAATAAATATGATCAGGTATGAATTATTTAATTTATATTGATGTATTGGAATCTGAGCTCAAATCTCATTTCATATACATCAGAAAAGTTAATAACACTCGTAAGGGGCACCAGCTTCTATCTTTAAGAAGCAATTTGATCTTTAATTTCACTTTATACCTGTTTGATCACTCAATAAATTAATCAATAATCAGTCTCAAAAATTTTCCATGAATTCGATACCTGTGCTTGAACAGAGTCAGAATGAAATAAATTCCCAACAACTTCTCTCATTTTTAAATATTTATTAAACGAAATGATTAACATACATTGCAGTAATTTCCTTAATCATAAAATCAATCTTGTAAATGATAGATTAACAATGTCAATATTTTCGGAACCAGGGTTAAACTGAGAAATGAATTTCTATCAGTTTGAGTTAACAGATTATTTAAAAAAAATGCAAATTTATGGAGAAAGTTTACTAATTATATGAAAAGGTCCTGGATTAATTTTAAAAAAATAAAAACGGAATTTTAATGAAAAGAAGAGTTATGTTAAGGGCTTCTTAATTTGCATCTGATTAGATATACAAATTATTACCGAACCTCAAAAGTTTAATTCAGCAGAGGAATTGAGCTCAAAGAAATAGGAATTCCTAGGTATTTAAGAGAAAAAGAAAAAGGCATTAAAATACAGTTGCATAAACAAATTACGAGTTATCTGCTCTGTGTTCAGAAAAGCGACACGTGGTCGAAGTCTTTGTTCAGACGGTCCTTTGTTCTTCCTTGCTGTGTGTAGACAATGGAGAAGATCAGAGAAAGGGGGAGCCGGAAAGAGGATCTGGAGCAAAAAAAGAGAGCAGCTGAAAAAAGATCCGGGAAAGAGACTGAAGCAGGGGTCTCTCTGCTATTTATGTTCCGCGGGCTTCCGGGATCTCAGCCAATGAGAGTCCTTCGTGGGAGGCACAATGAACTTTCCATCCAATGACAAACAGTCTATTGTTTGGAGCTCTTTGGGATGAAGAGTTGTCATGCAGAGATTGGCTGTTGGAGTCACATGGTTTTGGAGGCAAAACTTTGATACATACTGGAAGTTAATATTTCCCTTTATCTATTAAACTAAGATAACTTTAGTGATTAGTATAAATTATAAGCAGTGCTTCTAAATCAACATGCAGGAATAAACATTCATTTAAACATTAACATGCATATATATAAAATCACAAATTAATGCATTTCACACATATTATTGATTTTCCACGTCAAAAACATCAGAGTCCATCTGCATTTTCATAGTTCTGAAAAGAATGAAGGTTTAGAATTGAGTTTGTAATAATGTACTTTAAAGTTCACTGGTTAAATCCAGCATGTCCAGAGTTTAAGGAAATTAGCTGAGTTGTGGGTCTGTGTAGGTTTTATGGGGGCAATAAAAGTGAAGCCGGACATTGGGGACATTCCTTAGGTTGGTTTTAACAAAAGAAGGGGGATTTCAGCTGTGGCCTGGGGGAAGAAAATCCATTTCTTTGTGTTATTCCTAGATGAAACAAAATGTCTTTAAGCAGAAGAATAATTGTTGCTGAGCCAAAGTGAGATGATGCTACATAAGATAATAAGAATTGGTTAGCCAAAAGCAGTAAATGAATATACGTATGTACACAGATACTGTATATACACAGTGCAGGAGTATTGTAGCTAGATGGAATAAACAGAATTACAGTTTGTTAAGTTACCCTGCAGAATATGAATATGTACCCAGTGTAGGAGTCAAGAATTGAGGAGACTGGATAATTTTCCAGAATCTGCTTTAATTCTCATCCGTCCTACGTCCTCTCTCGATGGGAGTGAAAAGAGACAGGACGCAGTCACACACATACATTTATACACTCATCTCTAACAATACATCACACAAAAGTCACAATACTCAGCTACATCCTTTCATCTGTAATAGAACACCCAGAGTCCTTCTGTTCTCCTCTCTGACCCCCAAGGGTCAGGCCGGGTAATCTTCTCCTCTCTCCTGAGTCCCCAGGGGGTGCAGATACATCTTCCCCTTGAGGTGTGAAGTCAATACACATGGCTAGCTCAAAGTCTCTCTTGGCTGAATTCAGCCAGCCACATGTGAGTCACATAGGTTATAATTATGGGCTCCACATCACTCCCCCCTTCCACGCGAAAGACTGGGCACCCATATACAGTCATACAACAGTCATACAGCACGTCACCCCCCCCCCCCAACAGAATCTCACAGCAACCTAAACAACCTGACCAAAAAACACATCATTCTGCATGCAGCTTAGGTTTCAATCTTCTCCCGAATCTGCTGTATGCAGGTCTCCTGCTCTGTGTTGGGCCGTCCTGCTGTGCATCTGTGGAGTGAGGGGGAGAAGGGTTACTTGCCCCCCGTGGGGGGTCCCGGGGCCGCCCCTTCGGAGGCCTGCCGCGTCGAGGCGCGCCTGCCGGCCGTACAGACTCGTTATGCAACACAAAAGCAGGTTTTAATCTATCGATACTGATCGTCTCCCTCCTGCCCCCCAAATCTAGCACAAAATATTTCTCCCCGGTTTCCAGCACTCGAAATGGACCGTCATAAGGTGGGCGGAGGCTATGCCGCTGCGCATCGTGCCTGACAAAAACAAACTCTGCGTCTCGTAAAGCCTGGGGCACGAACATACGCGGAAAAGAGTGATGAGCGGGGCCCAGGAGCATATCTGCTCCCGTGTTACTCAGAGACCCCCGGATCGGGGAGGGCCCCGGTGCCGTGTGGTTGGGTAAAAACTCGGCTGGCAGCCTCAGCGGTTGTGCAAAGACCAATTCTGCTGGTGAGGCATCTAGATCCTCTTTGGGTGCCGAACGCAACCCCAATAAAACCCATGGTAGTTTGTTTACCCAATCTGTGTCCGTCAGTGACGCTCTGAGGGCTGCCTTCAAAGACCTGTGAAAACGCTCGCATAAACCGTTGGCCTGGGGATGATAAGCGGTCGTGCGATGTACCGCCGCTCCTAAACCGCTGGCCACTGCTGACCACAGTTCCGACGCAAATTGAGGTCCCCTATCAGACGTAATATCTGACAGGACCCCGAACCGCGCTACCCAGGCTGTTAAAAAAGCACGTGCCACCTCTGCCGCTGTGGTCGATGTTAACGGGACCACTTCCGGCCAACAAGTGGTTCGGTCTACCATCGTCAAGAGGTGCGTGAACCCTTGCAATGTGGGTAGGGGGCCCACGAGGTCCACGTGCACGTGATCGATCCTTTTAGCCGGAATGTGGAACGGTTCTAAGGGCGCTTTAGTGTGCCTGTGAATTTTAGCCCGCTGGCAAGCCATGCAGGCCTTAGCCCACTCTGTCACATGCTTGCGCAGGCTCGGCCAAACAAACTTCTCGGCCACCATTTTCACCGAAGCGCGCACCCCTGGGTGCGCTAGGGAGTGCACGGCGTCAAAAACGCGATGGCGCCACGCGGCTGGCACCACCGGGCGCGGTCGCCCTGTGGATACATCGCAGATAAGCGGGGGGAAACCGGTTTGTAGATTTTTGCGTTCCAGCCTTAACCCTGTTGGTCCAGACAGGAGCGAGCGCACGTCCGCGTCCTCGCTCTGCTCCGCCGCCATGGCTGCATAATCTATTCCCACGTGGACCGGAGCCGCGCGTGTGTCCGCGCTGTTACCGCGCTCTGGGTAAGCGGCCGCGCAATCCGTTTCCGCGCGGACGGGTGCTGTTACTGCGCGTGACAGACAGTCTGCCACCACATTGATTTTACCGGCTATGTGCTGAATATCGGTGGTAAATTCAGAAATTGCGGCCAGCTGTCTCTGCTATCACCCTGGCCACGGTTCTGAAGTTTTGGACATCGCAAAAGTGAGCGGTTTGTGGTCGACAAACGCGGTGAAACGCCGCCCTTCCAGCCAGAACTGGAAATGTCGAATGGCTAAGTGGAGCACCAGGAGTTCCCTGTCAAATGCACTGTATTTCCGCTCGGGCTCGCGCAGGGACCTGCTGAAAAAGGTGAGAGGTTGCCAAACTCCGGCAACCTGCTGCTCTACCACGGCCCCTATCGCTACCTCTGATGCGTCTGTGGTTAGCGCTATGCGAGCTGCCGGGTCTGGGTGCGCCAGCAGTGCTGCGTCAGCGAGTGCTTTTTTTACCGCTGTGAACGCGCACTCCCGCTCCGGGGACCACTCGATCACACTGGCAGGCTTCTGTTTTTTAAGCGCGGTGTATAACGGCTGCATGAGTTGTGCTGCGCGGGGTATGAAGCGGTTATAAAAATTCACCATCCCCAAAAATTCCTGCAACGCTTTCACTGTCTGTGGCTGGGGAAACTCAGCCACCGCGCGCACTTTTACCGGCAGAGGAACTGCTCCCTCTGGTGGGACCCGGTGCCCCAGAAAATCAATTTGCGCTGCGCCAAACTGGCACTTGGCCGGGTTGATTATCAACCCGTATGCTTCCAACTTTTGAAAAACTGTAGTGAGGTGTTTCTCGTGTTCCTCCTCTGAGGCGCTGGCTACTAAAATATCGTCCAAGTAGACAAAAACAAACGGAAGGTCACGCAGCACTGCGTCCATCATCCGTTGAAAGGTTTGCGCGGCACCTTTAAGGCCAAAAGGCATGCGTAAAAACTCAAAAAGTCCGAACGGGGTTATTACCGCTGTTTTGGGAATATCCTCTGGTCGAACCGGGACCTGATGATAACCGCGGACCAGGTCTATTTTAGAAAAAATGCGCGCTTTTGCCAGGTGCACTGAGAAATCCTGGATATGCGGAATCGGGTAGCGATCCTGAGCTGTGGCACTGTTCAACCTGCGATAATCACCGCAAGGTCTCCACGAGCCGTCAGCTTTAGGCACCATATGCAGGGGGGAAGCCCAAGCGGACTTCGAGCGGCGAATTATGCCCAACCTTTCCAGGTTGGCGAACTCCTCCTGTGCCACGGAGAGCTTAGCTGCATCCAAGCGCCGAGCTTTAGCAAAAACTGGTGGGCCACTCGTGGTTATGAAGTGCTCCACCCCATGTTTCGCCACCTTAGCTGAAAAAGTGGGAACTGTGAGTGCTGGAAACTGGTGTAGAAGGGTGTGAAACTTACCACATGCTGCAGCGACGTTGGTCTGTACTGGCGGCGGGCACACCCGAGCTGCACAAGGGATAGAACAGAAAGAGAGTGCATTTACTAGGCGTTTGTTGGCCAGCTCAACTAACAACCCATGTGAACACAGAAGATCAGCACCTAACATATTGAAGCTCACTGCCGCTACGATGAAGGTCCACTCGTAAGCGCGGCCGTGGAAGGACAGAGACAAGGTTCTCTCTCCGTAAGTCTTGATGCTGGAGCCATTGGCCGCTGTTGCTCCGTCTCCGCGGGGTCCAGCCACCCAATCTGCATAAGTTGCAGTGATGAAGCTCCTCTGGGCTCCGGTGTCCACGAGGAATTGCCGCCCCGAGCCTGCATCTGTCAAATAAAGCAGCTTGGTCCGTTCGCCGAGAGTGGAAGCTGCTAACGACTCCCGGCCCGGTCGTTTCCCCGCCTTTTGAAACTGCATGGCGGGATGCATCTGTGCGCCTTCTCGACGAAGCGACAGTGGTAATAGCAGGGGTTGTCATGCCCCCTGGCTCGGGATCTCGTCGCCGCTGTCGTCGCTGGGGTGGGATCTGCTGCCTCTGGCTCCACACTGCCCCCGGCCGTCGTGCCGAGGTCTGCCGCTGCCACGGAGGTCTCTTGCTCGTCGCAGGCGTTGAGGAGCCGCTCCGCCTCCTGGGCCAGCTCACAGAAGTCCTGCTGGTTCACACACCGTCTGCTGGACAGGGAACCTCTAGTGTGCGCTGGGAGAGTTCTCAGGAAAATATGCTTGAAAAGGAACGCGTCGTTGTCCGTCCCGATCATCTGTAGCATGTCCTCCATGAGGACAATCGGCCTGCATCCACCTCTGTCGCGCAGGTCCAGTAGCTGCCTGGCTCTTGCCTCCGCCGACGGCACGAAGCTCCTGATGAGGGTGGCTTTCAGCACGTCGTATTTGCCGGCAGCGGGTGGTTGCTACACCAGGCTCCGCACACACCGAGCCGTGCGGCTGTCGAGCGTCGCAATGACATTATGGAATTTAATGTCATCCGCTGAAACTCCCCCGAGCAGGAACTGCAACTCCACATGCTGGAACCATGAGTGCGGGTCGTTTTGCCAGAACTCGGGGAGCTTAATCAGTCTTGTGCCCCTGCTGGCATTCCCCGGTGAATCCGGGTCTGAGTGGCTGTCTCCCAGCTCTTCCATATCGATCACGAGGCTGTCCTCCAGCCTCGGCGTGCTCAAATTCATGCGTAGGTCACCAATTGTAGGAGTCAAGAATTGAGGAGACTGGATAATTTTCCAGAATCTGCTTTAATTCTCATCCATCCTACGTCCTCTCTCGATCGGAGTGAAAAGAGACAGGACGCAGTCACACACATACATTTATACACTCATCTCTAACAATACATCACACAAAAGTCACAATACTCAGCTACATCCTTTCATCTGTAATAGAACATCCAGAGTCCTTCTGTTCTCCTCTCTGACCCCCAAAGGTCAGGCCGGGTAATCTTCTCCTCTCTCCTGAGTCCCCAGGGGGTGCAGACACATCTTCCTCTTGAGGTGTGAAGTCAATACACATGGCTAGCTCAAAGTCTCTCTTGGCTGAATTCAGCCAGCCACATGTGAGTCACATAGGTTATAATTATGGGCTCCACACCAAGACAGTATATTTCGTATTTGAATCAACAGTGTTGGTGCCACCCTCAGTAATGATTGATATTGTCCTAGTGTAGAGGATGCGTTCAAATGATGAGGCTGAGTTTTATTTCTCAGGTTCAGCTTTATTGTCAGAACACATACTCTAGCATTCTCAAAGCAGGAAGAAGAGAAAGAACCATATCACATCACCCTTTTATATGTTTCCAGCCTCAGAACTCAAGTCACATGGTGCTTCAGTAAACATACAGTCACAAAGCATCCCTTTGAACCTTCACCATTGTCTCTCATTCATTGATGAACCAGAAATCTCTCTGGGGCATCTTCTCTGGGACAAAAAGCCAAATCTCACACCTCCTCGTTAACTTCTGCAGATTCGAGTCTTTTGTCCTTCCAGACGTGAAGCCTCCAATACGCATGCAGTCATACCTCTGTGGAAATGTGAGCCCAACATATGTGTCACCCACATAACCCCCCCCCCCAAACGTCTATTAAGGGCAAAACATGCATGGCATAAAAAAAGAAAAACACAAAACACGCCACATATCACCAATCAATCCACCAGCTGCCTGGGTCTTAGCCTTCTGCCGAATCTGCTGTAACCTGGCTTTGCTACCCCTGCAGCGTCTCTCTGCATCTGTGGATTAAAGCTGTTAGCACGTCTCTGTGAAGGTTCTGGAGAATGTCTTCTCGGCGGCCTGCCACGGCAGGGGGGCCTCGCTAGCTGCACTTGCTCATCAGCCAAAACAAAAGCGGGTTTGAGCCTGTTTATGCAAATCAACTCCCTTCTGTCCCCTAATTCTAGCAGAAAATGCTTCTCCCTGGTCTCCAGCACTCTGAAAGGTCCGTCATAAAACGGTCGCAAACTTGGACGCTGAGCATCATGTCTAACAAAAACAAACTCCGCATTTTTTAAAGCCTTTGGCACAAAAACGCGTGGGAAACTGTGATGAACCAGGCCAGGGAGTGTGTTTGCTCCTGTGTCGCTCTGCCACGGCTGAGCGGGGGGGGCAATTTGGTGCGGGATTATTGGGGAGAAATTCCCCCGGCAAACGGAGAGGTTGTGCAAAAACTAACTCAGCTGGGGAAGCATGCAAATCTTCCTTAGGTGCAGAACACAACCCCAATAAAACCCATGGAAGTTTGTCCACCCAATTTGTATCCATCAGCGACGCTCTGAGGGCTGCTTTTAACGACCTGTGAAAGCGTTCACATAAACCATTAGCCTGGGGGTTATACACGGTAGTGCGATGAATCTTCACCCCCAAGCTGCGGGCCATCAATGACCATAGTTCGGAAATAAATTGGGGACCCCTGTCGGACGTTATGTCCGACGGGACTCCGAAACGCGCAACCCACGCTGTTAAAAATGCTTGCGCAACTTCTTCCGCTGTGGTTGATGTCAGAGGGATCGCCTCTGGCCAACGCGTGGTGCGATCCACTATCGTCAAAAGATGTGTGTGCCCGTGTGATAATGGGAGCGGGCCCACCAAGTCAACATGCACGTTATCAAAACGCTTAGCGGGGATGTGAAAAGGTTCCAACGGAGCCTTAGTGTGTCTGTGTATTTTGGCTCGCTGACACGCTACGCAGGCCGCCGCCCATTCCTTGACCTGTTTGCGCAACCCAGGCCAAACAAATTTCTCCCCCACCAACTTAATCGATGCGCGCACCCCCGGGTGCGCCAGAGAATGAACCGAGTCAAAAACGCGGCGACACCACGCAGCTGGAACCACGGGGCGGGGCCGTCCGGTGGAGACATCGCAGATTAGGGGGGGCATACCAATTTGCTGCACCCTGTGCTCCAGCCTTAACCCTGTTGGTCCAGACTGGAGCGCGCGCACGTCCGCATCATTAACCTGCTCCGCGGCCATGGCTGCATAATCTAACCCTACACAGACCGGGGCTGCGCGCGCTCCCGCGTCGCTGCCCGGGCCCGCAGCCACGGCTACAGAATCCGCCCCCACGGGGCCTGGTGTTGCTACCGCGCGAGAGAGACAGTCTGCCACTACATTGTGTTTACCGGCGACATGCTGGATATCAGTGGTGAACTCCGATATCGCGGCTAGTTGTCTTTGTTGCCGGCCTGACCAGGGTTCTGAAATCTTGGCCATCGCAAACGTTAGTGGTTTGTGATCCACAAACGCGGTGAAATGTCGCCCTTCCAACCAGAACTGGAAATGGCGGATGGCCAAGTGTAGGGCCAAAAGCTCCCTGTCAAACGCACTGTATTTACGCTCACTATCGAGCAGGGTTCTGCTGAAGAACGCGAGGGGTTGCCAGGTACCTGCCACAAACTGTTCAACAACTGCCCCCACTGCTAAATCGGAAGCGTCAGTGGTGAGCGCCATGCGGGCCGTTGGAACTGGGTGCGCTAACAAAACTGCATTTGCCAGGGCTGATTTGACCTGGGCAAAAGCGTGCTCCCGCTCCGGAGACCATTCAACTTTATTTGCGGGCTTTTGTTTTTTTTAACGCAGTGTATAATGGTTGCATGAGCCGCGCTGCGCTTGGGAGGAACCGGTTGTAAAAATTTACCATTCCCAGAAACTCCTGTAGCGCATTGACCGTTTGAGGTTGCGGAAAATCTGTTATTGCGCGCACTTTATCGGGCAGAGGAACCGCTCCTTCTGCCGAAAAGCGATGCCCCAAAAAATCAATCTGCGCCACCCCAAACTGGCACTTCGCTGGGTTAATTATTAACCCTTGCTCTGCCAGCCTCCGAAAAACTGCTGTGAGGTGGCTTTCGTGTTCGCCTTCGGACGTGCTGGCTACTAAAATGTCATCCAAATAAACGAACACGAAAGGCAGGTTGCGTAAAACTGCATCCATCATACGTTGGAAAGTCTGCGCGGCCCCCTTGAGGCCAAATGGCATGCGCAAAAACTCAAAAAGGCCGAAAGGAGTTATAACCGCTGTTTTGGGTATATTCTGCGCGCGCACTGGAACTTGGTGGTAACCGCGCACCAAATCTATTTTAGAAAAAATGCGCGCCCCCGCCAAATGAACAGAAAAATCCTGGATGTGCGGAATCGGGTAGCGGTCATGTGCTGAAACGTTGTTCAACCTGCGGAAATCACCGCAAGGTCGCCACGAGCCATCAGCTTTTGGGACCATGTGTAGCGGCGAAGCCCAGGGGCTTTTGGAGCGTCGAATAATGCCCAGTTTTTCCAGGTTAGCGAACTCCTCGCGCGCGATGGCCAGTTTAGCTGGGTCCAAGCGCCGAGCTTTTGCAAAAACGGGGGGCCCGGTGGTGGTGATAAAATGCTCCACCCCATGTTTAGCCACTGTCTCCGAAAACGTGGGGACTGTGAGTGCTGGGAACTGAGCGAGCAATGTGTGAAACTTACCACCCGCAGCTGAGACGCTGGCATGTGCAGTTGGCGGGGCCACCCGAGCTGTGCAGGGGATAGAATGGAAAGACAGTGCATTAATCAGACGTCTATTAGCAAGGTCAACCAATAAACCATGTGAGCACAAAAAATCAGCCCCTAACATGTTGAAACTGACTGCTGCTACAATAAAAGTCCACTCAAATGAACGGCCCTGTAAATTGTTGAGCCGTTCGCTGCTGACACTGACACCCAGGGAGCTTTAGACGGCATCAGCCGTTCCGCGTAGGTGGGTGTGACGAAACTCAGCTGGGAGCCTGTGTCCACGAGGAACTGTTTCCCCGAGTGTGCATCCGTCAGGTAAAGCAGCTTGTTCTCCTCGCCGAGGGTCGCAGCTGCTACCGGCCCTCGGTCTTGGCGTTTCCCGGGCGCTTGAAATGGCACGGTGGGACGCACTTGTGTGCTCTCTCTGCAAAACGGCGGTGGTAGAAGCACAGGCCGTCATCCGCTCCGCGCCGCCTGGTCTCCATCGCCGCCGTCGTTGGTGCGTCTGGCGCCGCGGCCATTGGTTCCAAGCCGTCTCCCGACATCGCTCTTGGGCTAGCTGCCGCGGCCGAAACCGCGTTCCGCTTGTGGGCGTCAACAAGCTGCTGCGCCTCCTTGCTCAGCCCATGGTAGTCTCGCCTGGCCAATCGGGGCGACTCCGCCAGGGCTACTCTCACTGCTGGCGGCAGGGTGCGAAGGAAAAGGTGGGCGAAAATAAATTCGCCATCCTCGGAGTCTTTCAACTTCAGCATCTTCACCATCAGGTCCGCAGGTCTATCGTTCTCCGACTCCGTCAACATTAGGAGCCCCTCTGCTCGCTGTTGGACCGAAGGGGTGAAATGACTGATCAGCGCATCCTTCAATGTGCTGTACTTGTCGCTGTCCGGTGGATGATTAACCAGATCTTCCACCCTCTGGACCGTGTGGCTGTCCAGCTTCGCTACCACATGGTAGAATCTTGTGTCGTCGTCAGAGATTCTCCGGAGGTTGAACTGCGCCTCGACCGCGCTAAACCATGAGCGCGGGCTGTGCTGCCAGAAATCAGGCAGCCGCATCGTGGAGGCGGCCATCAGGCTGGCTTCCGCTGAGCCCCGCTCGGGAGAATTCTGTCTGCTCATTCTTTGTCGTAGGTCACCAGTGTAGAAGATGCGTTCAAATGATGAGGCTGAGTTTTATTTCTCAGGTTCAGCTTTATTGTCAGAACACATACTCTAGCATTCTCAAAGCAGGAAGAAGAGAAAGAACCATATCACATCACCCTTTTATATGTTTCCAGCATCAGAACTCAAGTCACATGGTGCTTCAGTAAACATACAGTCACAAAGCATCCCTTTGAACCTTCACCATTGTCTCTCATTCATTGATGAACCAGAAATCTCTCTGGGGCATCTTCTCTGGGACAAAAAGCCAAATCTCACACCTCCTCGTTAACTTCTGCAGATTCGAGTCTTTTGTCCTTCCAGACGTGAAGCCTCCAATACGCATGCAGTCATACCTCTGTGGAAATGTGAACCCAACATATGTGTCACCCACACTAGTTGTATAATGGAGGGGTTGATTTATTGTGCAAGGTTGTTACGTTTAGTACATTCAATATGGCCTCTATGAGCAGCCCTGGTTAGGTTATAGAGGGGTTGCACTGATGTCACACGAGTAACGTGTCTTTTGTTTACTGTGCCATTTTGGATGGCAATGAACAGTCAAATCTCCAACAGCAAGCGTGAGTGAGTGTAATAAACGAGATAAATGGCTACACACAAATCAACACCGTGGTCCAACGACAAGGTGCAGACTTTTTTGTGCTTGGTAACTGATTAAAGAAATCCAGAGGGAGCTGGATAGAGCAACCTGAAAAGAATTCATGGTCACTGACCAGCGAAGGCAGATGGGAGGCAGAGTGGCGTTGACCCGACCATGGCATCATCATTATTGAAAACAGTGATAGAGGATGGTGAGTGATGTGATATTATGCATCTTTGCCATTATTTATCCCAGTGGTGGAAAGCTCACTTTCAACAAACAACACCGTTGTCTCCTGTATGCAGACAATGAGCTTGCTAGTGAGCCATCAATGCTAACGCTAATTCTGTGTTCTGCTTGTATTTTGTGCTTTGTATCAACAACATCTGACAAAATAAGCTAGTGTTAATCCTGGTTAAAAAGTAATTTTTTACATGTTGCACTTTCGTGCTGTGCATGTACTAAAGTTGTTTGTGTATTTTCATTCTAGAGTCCCACCGCAAGCTGAAGATCTGCTGAACCGGGGCCAGCAGCACATCCAGTTGCTTCTCAGTGAGGCAAGAGAGAATGAAATGGGAACAGGTCAAGTAGACCCCTGACCAAGTGAGCACCCCAAGTGAGCACCCCAGGTGGACTCCGGGGTCCAATCTGTACATGTACAAGTACATTTTCAATCCAGTGATTTACAAACTGGTTCAGAGATTCAGAGAACGCCTCATTCAGAACATTATAGTCCCACATACCTATTCTGTGGATTTTCATCTGGGGGCAGCCTGTGGTGATGAGCAGCAGCGGTGGAGAAGAAAAATCTTTTGAAAGCAGAAACAGAGCTAAAACCTTCTCCAGGTCAGCTTAGTTGTCATCTTACATACGGGCAGCACGGTGGTGCAGTGGTTAGCACTGTTGCCTTACAGCTAGAAGGTTCCTGGTTCAAATCCCCAGGCTGGCAGGGGTTGGAACCTTTCTGTATGGAGTTTGCATGTTCTCCCTGTGCTGCGTGGGTTTACTCCGGGGGCTCCGGTTTCCTCCCACAATCCAAAGACATGCATGTTAGGTTAATTGGTTGTTCTAAATTGTCCCTAGATATCTGTTTCCTATAGGCCCTTAGAATAGAGGGTTAGTACTAGTGAAAGTGCTCTGAGTGGTCTTTGTGACTAGAAAAGCGCTATATAAGTGCAGGTTAGTAGTAGTAGTTACATATATATATTCTGACAAAGGCTGCAGTGAACAGTTGAAACATGTAAAGAAGGTCAAAACATCTCTTTTCTATTTGTCTTTAATAAGAACAAAAGGTAAATAAACATTTATATATATATATATATATATTTTTTTACACTTCTTGGTGACCAGGAAAAGTCTTTCCAACAGTTTTACACAAATTCTTGTTGTTGTTCTCCTTCTTCGCGTTTACAAATGATTGGATTGAGAATGTATTTGTACATGTGCAGATTGGATCCTGGGATCCACTTGGGGTGCTCACTTGGTCAGGGGTCCACTTGACCTGTATCCCATAAAACTACCTTGTGAAGGGTACGAGATGACTCTGAATGCTCCCTTCAGTCAAGCGTTCCTTGGTGTGCTGGGTCACTTTGCGAAGACGAGGAGTTAGCGTGTGTGGCCGGTGTGTGTGATCCATTCTGAGTTTTTTTTACAGTTTAAAGTTTGAATTTTGCACATTCTAAATAATCTGGATTTTGCTGCTGATTGTAATAAGCAATTGAGTGACTTATGTGTTTGCATCATGATTTTCTATTTTTCTGTTAAGACACCAGTGGGAAGAGTCAACAGTACAAACCAAACATTTATCAATGGCGTTGAAAATAATGACTCATTTTTAAGAAAAAGCAACCAAAAACAATTATTTTATTTACTGAAGACTGTATTGTTGGATGTGCCAGTGCAGAAAACACAGCACACTGTAGTGAGAGTACCAGTATATGGAGGAATTTTGGGCCATATTAGCATCTGTATTTCCTAATAATGAGTTAGGGTTTAATGGGATTTGACATGTTTTAACACAAACTACTTTATGGTTCATAATTCTGTTGACAGACTTACATCAAATCAAAAGTGATTTCTCAAACTGCTGGATTATTTAGATAGCTTTTCCAATATTTTAGCATTTAATTTATGTCACTAAATCTTGGTTACCCTCACAAATAAAACAAACAAACATGGAGACATATCTGCAAAAGGCACAAAAGTTTATTGTAAAAATTCGTAATGCAATATAAAAGAAGTACATAGTACATTATTTACACATAGAATATATATTTATACAGTATCTACATGTATATATCCAGTAAATTCATGTATTTTCCATGTAATCTTGTGACTATATTATTTTAATTGCTTTTAATCCTAGATGAAGTTGGTTTTGGGTTAAAAATGCATCATAATTGTTAAATATATTTTATTATACCTAACTCAGTACTGTTTACCTGTTGAAATATATATTTTATGGCTAATATAACCCCATAACTATAATATGGCACCTGGTGACTGTGGTGGGCTGGGCTGGGCCAGACCAGGCCACACTTTGGTGTCCTCTGTATTTAGTATTTGTCTTCATTATTATCATTATTGGGGTTTTATTTCCATCTCAGTCTTATTATTATTATTTCCCATCTCCAGGGACATTTGTATGTTGTTTGGTTTTTCCTGTTCGTTATTTGTTTCTGATCGGGCTTTTATTTTGACAGTATTTGTTTACTTCCTTTTGAGCACAACTTATCCTTATGTCATTCATTATTGGTCATGGCTGGTGCTCATTAGTCTCATTATGTTCATTTCTATTTATTGAGTTTCACTCCCTCATTCCGTTGTTGGGTCCTCGTCATTACTTTCAGTTGTGAGTATCGTTGTTTGTGTTTCACACTTATTATTACTGTCATTTGCTATTTGGGTTTTGTCCCCCAGCAAACATGCTTCAGCTGTAATGTTGTAGACGCTGGGATTATCATCTCAGACTGGATGCAGAGGGTAAACAGATGAGGACAATAGGTATTGAGATGGGAGAGATTATGGTGATGTAGCAGGAAGGAGTAGCTGGGGGACGGTGGGGGGAGAATGGTTGAATGTATTGTGATGCAAGATTTCATGCAGATGGGAGATGGAGGAAATGCTTTTCTGTGAATGACTGAAGTGAGAGTGAATAAACTCGTCTGCTGTGCAAGTCTGGTTTCTTATTTGCACTCTCCACACTGGTAACCCTTGACGAATTATGGAACACGAGGCAAGAACCCCGGAGTCGGCCCTGACGGGGAGCCCCAGCAACGCGGCAAGCATCCCAGAGATGGCCCGGACGGAACGCCCCAGCAACGCGTGCGCTGTTTCGGTCAAACTACCGGACTTTTGGCTGCACGACCCACGGTCTTGGTTCCACCACACCGAGGCTCAGTTCGCCTTCCGGGGAATAACGGCAGACGACACCAGATATTACTATGTGGTCACAGCACTGGACGCTCACATGTCTCAGCAAGTAGCGAGCCTGCTCCAACAGCCTCCAGCCCACGATAAATACGGGGATCTCAAGGCCGTGCTGACCCGGCACTACACGCTCTCGGACTGTGAGAGAGCAGAGAGGCTCCTGAGGCGCTCCGAGTTAGGAGATGGATCGGCGGTCGAACTGATGGAGAAGATGTTGGCGTTGATGGGCACGGACGGCAGGCGTTTTCTGTTTGCCCACCTTCTCCTCCGGAACCTCCCAACAGAGGCAAGAGCGGTCCTGGCCAACTCGCCGTTGCTGGCCGCGCGTGACTACCGTGCGCTAGCCCAGGAGGCAGATCGGATCATCCTCACCACCAGAGCCCTCATAGTGAATGCGGCGCCGTCGGAACCCAGTGAGATGACCAGCGGAAGCGAGGAGCCAGCGACGGTAGCGGCAGCGGGGGCCAGGAAGCGCCAAAGAGACATGCTCTGCTTCTATCACCGCCGCTTTATGAGAGAACGCACGCAGATGTGTGCCACCATGCCAATTCAAGCGTTCGGGAAATGCCAAGGCCGGCAGTCAGTAGCAGCTATGAAGGTGGAGAAAACAAGCTGCTCTATGTGACGGACACGCGCTCGGGGAGACGGTTCCTCGTAGACACCGGCTCCCAAAAGAGCCTCATCCTGCCATCCTACGCTGATCGGATAGCGGGAGCTAGCGGCCCCGAGCTGGTAGCTGTAAACGGCTCAGACATTAGGACTTTTGGTGAGAGAACACTGATTTTATCCCTACATGGCCGTATGTACGAGTCAACGTTCGTCATAGCAGCATTGAGTTTCCCAATCTTGGGAGCTGATTTTCTGTGTGCACACGGGTTGCTAGTTGATGTCGCTAACAGACGCCTGGTTAATGCAATGTCTTTTGATTCTCTCCCCTGTACAGCTCGAGGGGCTGGGCCAATAACACTAGCCAACATCACAGCTCCAGGCGTAAGTTCCACACACTGCTCACTCAGTTCCCAGCACTCACGGTCCTGACGTTTTCGGCGGCCATCACTAAACACGGGGTGGAACACTTTATCACCACCACTGGGCCGCCCATTTTTGCATGACCTCGGCGCCTGGACATAGCTAAACTGGCCATAGCACGTGAGGAGTTTGCCAACTTAGAAAGGTTGGGCATCATCAGGCGCTCAAACAGCCCATGGGCATCCCCACTACACATGGTCCCTAAGGCCGAGGGATCGTGGCAACTGTGCAGAGATTTCCGCAGATTGAATAACGCCACAACGCATGACCACTACCCGATTCCCCATACTCAGGATTTTTCCGTTCACCTCGCCGGGGCATGCATTTTTTCTAAAATAGACCTGGTCCGTGGTTACCACCAGATCCCAGTGCGTGCGGAGGACATACCCAAAACATCAGTAATAACTCCGTTTGGCTTGTTTGAGTTTTTACGCATGCCCTTCGGATTAAAAGGCGCGGCACAGACATTCCAATGCATGATGGATGCGGTGTTGCGCGATCTGCCGTTTGTGTTTGTCTACCTGGATGATATCCTGGTGGCCAGCGCGTCCGAGGGCGAACACGTAACCCACCTCAGGACGGTTTTCCAGAGGTTGGAAGAGCACGGGTTAATAATCAGCCTTGCAAAATGTCAGTTTGGCGTGATGGGGATTGATTTTTTAGGGTACCACATCTCACCGGAGGGAGCGATACCCTTGCCCGGCAAGGTGTGCGCCGTGGCGAATTTTCCCCGGCCTCAGATGGTCAGGGTGCTGCAAGAGTTTTTGGGGATGGTTAATTTTTATAACCGGTTCCTCCCCTGCGCAGCTCAGCTCATGCAGTCATTGTACGCCACGCTCAAGAAACGGAAACCGGCGGACAGAGACGAATGGACTCCGGAGCGGGAGCAGACATTCTCTGAGGTTAAAACAGCCCTGGCAAACGCTGCACTGTTGGTGCACCCGGACCCAGCGGCACAGATAGCGCTCACTACCGACGCCTCGGACGTGGCCATAGGGGCCGTCGTGGAGCAACGTGTCGCCGGTTCTTGGCAGCCACTCGCTTTTTTCAGCAGGGCTTTGCGTGACCGTGAGCGTAAATACAGCGCGTTCAACAGAGAGTTGCTGGCTCTCCACCTGGCCATATGTCACTTCCAGTTCTGGCTGGAAGGGCGCAGCTTCACTGCGTTTGTGGACCACAAGCCGCTAACGGTCGCGATGGCCAAGGTTTCAGAACCATGGTCGGGCCGGCAGCAGAGACAGCTGACCACGATCTCGGAGTTTACGATCGATATTCAGCATGTGTTGGGTAAACTGAATGTGGTGGCTGACTGCCTCTCATGTGCAGTAGTGGCCCCAGTCTGCGTAGGGATAGATTATACAGCCATGGCCGCAGAGCAGATTGGTGATGCGGATGTGTGCGCGCTCCAGTCTGGACCAACAGGGTTAAGGATGGAGAGCAGAGTACTGCAAGACGGCAGCCCCTGCTAATCTGTGATGTCTCCACGGGACGCCCGCGCCCGGTGGTCCCAGTTGCTTGGTGCCGCCGAGTGTTTGAGTCAGTTCACGCTCTCGCGCACCCAGGAGTGCGCGTGTCAGTCAAAATGGTGGGAGCGAAGTTCATTTGGCCAGGCCTGCGCAAACAAGTGAAAGAGTGGGCTGCAGCCTGCATAGCGTGCCAACGAGCCAAAGTACACAGACACACGAAGGCCCCTTTGGAGCCGTTTTGTATACCGGCTAAGAGGTTCGACCATGTTCACGTGGACCTCATGGGCCCCCTCCCGCCATCACAGGGGATCACACACCTTCTGACATTGGTGGACCGCACCACACGCTGGCCAGAAGCAGCCCCACTGGCAGCAACCGCGTCCGCAGACGTGGCGTGCGCCTTTTTGACAACATGGCTGGCACGTTTTGGCATCCCGTCGGACATCACGTCTGATAGGGGACCTCAGTTTGTTTCCGACCTCTGATCCACGATGGCCCATAGCCTGGGTGTTGCAATTCATCACACAACTGCGTACAACGCACAGGCCAACAGGTTATGCAAGCGTTTCCATAGGTCACTGAAAGCAGCACACAGGGCTTTGCTGACGGAAGCAAATTGGGTAGACCGGTTGCCGTGGGTTCTGTTAGGGTTGCGTTTCGCACCAAAAGAGGAGTTGGAGGCTTCCCCAGCGGAGCTTGTTTTTTCTCAGCCACTGCGGCTCCCCAGGGAATTTTTACCAGATAATCCCGTGCCGGACAGCTGCCCATCTCAGCGTTTGCAGCATAGCGCAGATACAGGCACGCTGCCGGGCCCGGCCCACCACTGTTTTCCACGTGCTTTTGTGCCAAAAACTTTGAAGAACATGGCATTCGTGTTTGTCAGGCATGATGCCCACTGCCCCCCATTGCGCCCACCCTACGATGGCCCATTCGGAGTGCTGGAACCAGGGGACAAACATTTTTTGTTAGACTTGGGGGGACGTTGGGAGAAAATATGTTTAGACAGACTTAAGCCCACCTTTGTGGTGGCGGACGAGCAAGTGATGTTAGCTCGGGCCCCTCGGCGTGGAAGACCCCCACGGAGAACTCCCCAGGTAAACGATTCATCAGAGCAGCCACACGGGCAAGTCGAATGTTCCCCCCCTCGCCATTGCCCACCCGCAGACAGACACACCCCCAGGAGCCCCCCACCAGCACAGCAGCACCGCGGAGGCGGAGAGCCCTCGTTACAGCAGATATGGGAGGAGACTGAAGCCAAAAGGTCGTGAGGATTGAAACTCGGTCTGAGATTCTGGGGGTGGGGGGGGGGGTACAGAAGCTGGGATAATCATCTCAGACTGGATGCAGAGGGTAAGCTCGGCGAGGAACGCTCAATGATGTCAGACGAGGGGTTGTCCGACGAGACTGCAGCGATGCTCAGCCCTCAGCTGATCCCTTAAACAGGGCTCAGGATGGGACAGCTGATGGCAATCGCTAATGCAGCTCAGCGGTCAGAAAGCTCCGCTCTGACAGCCGGAAGCCCCTCCGAGCGCTGTAACAATAAGAGCTCGGAGAGCCATCAGGGACACACACATCAGCTGGGAGGAAAATACTGCATGGCCCGAGCGCGGACAAAATATGGCGCTCGAACCACGACAGTACTCCCCCCCGAGGCGGCGAACTCCGGGAGCCGTATGACACTCAAGCCCCCCACCCCCACCCCACCCAGGGTGGGAGGATGGGAGAAAGGTCTGGAGGGTGAGAACCAGAAAAGACAAAAAAGAACACCAAGACAAGGAACTGGAACGAAGAGTGACATGGGAAAACACAGGGAACAAACACAAAGCAATTACAGAGCATGGTAGAAGAGAAAAAAAAACCCCACAATACTCCATAAAGCACGGATGGTACATAGGCAGGACAAAAAATGCAAATAACATGAGGAGGCCTATAACTAAAATACACAGGCCCATGAGACACAATGTGGCAGACACAAATCATCCCTCAGACAGGGGAGGGGAGAGAAAAAAAAGAACGCTAAACAGCGGTGAATACACAGACCACAATAATGCAAATGACAACACACCAGAGCGACCTTAATATTTCAGTGGAAATAAGAAACACACGGGGATGACGGCAGGCAGAGTCCGATGAAATAACGAACAGTTCTGGTGGTCTACCTGCGTCCAGATAGCTGGCAGGGGAAAAAGAAAGAGGTCGGGCGGCCTACCCCAGTCCCAGGCCCGGAGAAGCAGGACGGAGAAGAAGGACCTCAGGCAGCCGGACCAGGTCATCAAACAGACAATCTAGTTGGTCGGGTGGCCGACCCAGAACGCCAAACGGGCGAGGCAGTCCTCCAGGCGGCCAACCCGCATCACTCAGCCACTGGGACCGCAGGGGAGAAATCGAAGATGGCCTCCCTGGTGAGGGGGAAAGTGAGGGGGAGCCGAGCCAAATATGGGGAACCCCAACGGCACCTGGTGGAGAAGAATTGGGGGAAGGATGACGGACCAGTCCAGCGTCAGACGGCAGAGGATCTGCAGCTCCCTCACAGACCTCGAACCGAACTGGCTCTGCGCCCCTGCTGGACCCCGATCGGGTCAGCGCTGCACCCACGATGGACCCGCTTGGGCCGGAGCAGCACCCACGACGGACCCCGATTGGGCCAGAGCAGCACCCACGACGGACCCCGATTGGGCCAGAGCAGCACCCACGACGGACCCCGACTGGGTCGGAGCAGCACCCATGACGGACCCCGATTGGGTCAATGCCACACCCGCGGTGGACCCCGACTGGGTCGGCGCAGCACCAGGGACGACCTCCAAACCCGAACCCGGAACCTCCAGCACAGCGACCAGGATTGACTCTGCACCCGTGACCCTGGGAGAAGGCTCAGGAAAAGAAGAAGAACCAGGATCAGGATCACCAGTAGCAACAGAGCCCAGTGAGACAAGCTCAGATGCAGTGGATGGCTGCACCCGGCTCGTCTCCCAGAGAGGCAGGCAAAAATGCTCTAGAACAGATAGGAGGAAGACAAAATGGAGCACTTACCTGCACTCGAGTTCTGTCGCCGTCCAGGACTTCGACGTTATGGGTTCAGAAGGCAGAAGGACGTCCTCTGGCTCCCACTCGGCTACGGCAGGCCCCGCAGCCGGCATGATGGTTCCCACAGCCTGAGGACCCTCCAACGCTGATGATCATGCCGACGACCCGCACGGCATGGTGGCAGGAGATCCTTGACCTGCTGAGTCGGACCGCTCCTCCGTGGAGACCTGGGGATGCTTCGTCGTCGGCGCAGGCTCCAACTTACAGTCCGCCCTCCTGCTCTGCCCATGTTGTGGCTGCGGGGCTGGAACCAGGCTCTCCAGGCCCGCAGGCTCCCTCCTCGCCCAGTGGCGTAGGCCTGGCGCCACGGAACACTCAGGGGAAGGAGACACAAAGATGGCAGGTTCATAGTTAATTTCTGCAGCAGGTGGAGGAAGCTCGGGGGGCTGTGAACCCCAAACTCCACACCCAGGAATCAAGCAAGGCAATTCACTCAATGAGGGAACAGAATGAAAAGTCACTTGCCTGATCCGTAGAGGCCCGATAGAACCCGCTGCAGTGGACTTCGTTCCTCCCTTTCCCCGCTGGATGGTGGCGGAGAGCCCCCTGGAAGGACGAGGAGGAGCCGCTCGCGATGGACCGACGACGGGCTTTGCCGAAGCAGGACTCACAGCACTCACAGCAGCCAGGGAAGACGTTGAGGAGGAGGGGACGACAGCCGAGGCGATCCGGGCACGAGGAGCTGACGGAACAGCAGGGGAAGATGACCCGGGAGAGAGGCTGTGGGAATTCCCTCCTGACAAGACGCCGAAGAGGCAGCTGACTGGGAGGTAGAGTTCTTTCGACGACCTGGAACAGGATCTGGACAGGGTTCTCGCTGAGTCTTACTGTCAGCAGTGTGACGACGGTTACCGGCAGAGGGCGAGGCGAAGGAGAGGTTGGGGAAACGCCGCTCCTGCGTGGAAACAGAGGCGAGCAGGTCGACGTACTCTGGATAATCACCTAGCTCCAGATTCCTCTCCACCAGCCTGACTGCCGCCGTCACATGCTTGATGATCTGCGTAGGGTGAACGGAGGAGTGAGCTGCAGCCACTCGGTCCCGGTGGAAGCAGCTGACAGCTGTAACTTCTCCAGGGGAATCCCGATTGATGTCTCACTCCTTGGGGAATCACCCCTGGGCGGTGCGAACTCCTGGACTGGAACGGGGACAGGAACGGGATCCCGAAGCGAGGAGCGAGGGTGTCTACTCTTCAGCTTCCTGCCGGAGTTTCCCTTCAGCCCACAGAGTCTCTCCCGGTGCGCAGAGATGTCTGCCTTCCTCGCAATGACTTCAGGGTGGTTGGAGAAGCGAGGCAGGCGATTAATGATGTCCTCAGCGAGGTCCAGGTGCCGGCGTACATCGCTGGGAGTGTCATAGAGGCCAGCAGTGAAGAGAATTCCATCAACGTAGTCCAGAGCCTCCGCCAGGTCGTAGCCCAGGCTCCGAGCGCGGCCCCTGAATGACGACATGACCTCCCAGTACACAGGTACCCAGACAGGGAAAAACAAGTCCAATTCAGGCAAAACTCACGGCGACAGGCGTCTCAGTCTGGCTGCAGTCTACTGTCAAGGATGGCCATCATGAGCCATCAATAAGACGCCACATATCAGCCAGTGAGTTTGCACAGTTTATTAAAGGAAAGGATAAATGACAAAATAACAAGCCACGGGGGGCTAAAACACACTATAACGATAACTCAGGCTATGGCAAGGAAGAACAGACTCACAATGAAATGCACTTACAATAATAGATGAAAGGTAGTTAACGTCTGACCATGGAAGCTCGGCGAGGAACACTCGACGATGTCAGACGAGGGGTTGTCCGACGAGACTGCAGTGACGCTCAGCCCTCAGCTGATCCCTTAAATAGGGCTCAGGATGGGACAGCTGATGGCAATCGCTAATGCAGCTCAGCTGTCAGAGAGCTCCGCTCTGACAGCCGGAAGCCCCTCCGAGCGCTGTCACAATAAGAGCTTGGAGAGCCATCGGGGACACACACATCAGCTGTTAGGAAAATACTGCAGGGCCTGAGTGCGGACGAAATCAGCGCTCGAACCACGACACAAGGCTCCTCTCAGATCTGTTAGGAGATAGAGTGACCCCATCCAAACTAAGAGTCTGATTTGGAAAAGTATTTCTAAGTTTTTTTGGTCCAACTAGAACAGAGGTCTGCAACTTTTGCCAACCAATGAGCCACTTTGCCAGTCTCTGACAAAAACAGAAGTGACTGAGGGCCGCAACAGCAATTTGACCTTTAAAATAAAGATTATGCTGCTTATAAAGTTATTAGATACATAGCTCTGAATATTATGTGGCATTAATGAATTCATACTACAACAGTGGAAAAAAAAACTGTCAAGCTTTAAATATAACTTCATTCATGAAACTAGAGGGCACTCAGAGAGTGCATACCTCTGCCAAGGCGCCGTCCCTCCCTTCCTTTGTTCTCCCCTCTGTCCCTGTGTCTGTCCATATCGCCATCCATCTGTACATTGCAAGATAGGGCCTTGGCGGAGGTATGCACTCACAAATCACCTCCAACATCTAAAGAGTTTATCTTTGGGCTAAGGGCCACCTCTGGTGAAAATTTCATCCACATCCATCCAGTAGTTTTGGAGTATTGTTGCTAACACTCTGTGAGAAGATAAGAGCCTTGGCGAGGTATGCATTTTGAGATCATCACCAAAATCTAATCATGTGTTCAGTGTGCGATGACGCACCTTTCCTGAAAATTTGAATGAAAGGTGCTATATAAACGCATCCATCTAGCCATCCATCCATCTTCAACCGCTTTTCCGGAGGTCTGGCTTGCGGAGGCAGCAATTCAAGCAGAGAAGCCCAGACTTTCCTCTCCCCAGACACCTGCTCCAGCTCCTCAGAGGGGATACCAAGGTGTTCCCAGACCAAATGGGAGATGCAGTCTCTCCAGCGAGTCCTGAGCCTGCCCCGGGGTCTCCTCCCAGTGGGACATGCCCAAAACACCTCAAGTGGGAGGCGTCCAGGAGGCATCCTGATCAGATGCTCAAACCATCTCAACTGGCTCCTTGCAATGTGGAGGAGCAGCGGTTGTACTCTGAGCTTCTCCCAGATAACTGAGCTCTTCACCCTATCTCCAAGGGTGAGTCCAGCAATCCTATGGCAAAAGCTCATTTCAGCTGCTTGTATCCACAATCTCATTCTTTCAGTCATTACCCAAAGCTTGTGATCATAAGTGAGGGTAGGAACGTAGATTGACCGGTAAATCGACAGCTTTGCCTTAGAGCTTAGCTCCCTCTTCACCACAACGGACTGGTACAATGTCCGCATCACTGCAGATGCTGCGCTCATCTGTCTGTCAGTCTCTTGCTCAATTCTCCCCTCACTCGTGAATAAGACCCCGAGATACTTAAACTCCTCCACTTGGGGCAGGAACTTGTCCCCAACCCGAACAGGACAATCCACCTTTTTCCGGCTAAGGACCATGGACTCAGACTTGGGAGGTGCTGATTGTCATCCCAGCTGCTTCAGACTCAGCGGCAAACCATCCCAGTAAGACACATAGGTCACCGCTGGATGAAGCCATCAGGACAACATCATCTGCAAACAACAGAGATGAGATCCTGTGGTCACCAAGCATGACACCTCCCGTTCTCTGGCTGCACCCAGAAATCCTGCCCATAAAAATTATGAACATGATCGGTGACAAAGGGCAGCCCCGGCAGAGTCCAACTCTCACTGGGAATGAGTCCGACCGAGTGTTGGCAATACGAACCAAACTCTCACAATGGTCATATAGAGACCGGATAGCTGGTAACAACAAGCCCGATACCCCATACTCCTGAAGCACTCTGTTATAGAAAAAATTTATTATTCCCTTTTGGCCTGGGTCCTGAAGAAATTAACACCAAAGACCTGCAAAAGTTGGAGTGCTTTTATTTTCCTGCCGGCAGGGAAGAGGGCTGCTGATATATATGTCCCCCTTATGGAGCACTTCTTTCTCTGTCCCTTTTATACTTCTAATCCCTTGCCTAGCGACCTGAGGGCTCACACCACAATCCACATCGGATAAGCAGTCTACACGGCACATTAGCATAACATAGTACATCACAGTACATTAACATAACAGTCACTGGCGTGCTGCTTCTTCCTCCTCCCTGTAGCCAGCGTCTGCACCTCCCCTGTCTCAATTCGAACCCCTGGTCAGCTTCCCACTTCACGGTCTACTGTCTGGGTGGAGGATGTCACCTCTATGTCCCCCACAGTGTGCCATCAAAGTAATTTTGTAGTCATTATTTTGAGGTAAAATATATGGTTCTGGAAGGTGCTCACATCATTGCCTTATATGGTAACATATTGGAATTTCTGGCATGGAAACAGAATAAAACGTCACATCAACAATAATATTAATACATTTCCACTTCATTTCCCCTCTTCTGACCATTTATGATCACATATATACAAGAATGTCAATGTAAGGCGTCCGCTACGCTTCAGTATTATCATAGCCATCAGGGAAAGGGAGGTGTGACATATCTAGGGCAGTGTGATTCAACATTTTCTGCTGGGTGGTGTCTGAAGCCTGTTCAGCTGTGGGGAGAGCTGTGTAATGCATCATGTTAATAGCAAACATTTTCAACATCATATCCAACAACTTTCAACTTTCAACATCACAGCCGCAAAACAACAAAATCCACAGAACCACTAACAGCATCATACCTATCCGCATCAGCCATTCCCTCCATCCTCTGCTGGTAAGCCAGGACCATAAATCCCAGCCAGAGGACGGAGTCACATCTTGTTGCAGCTGTCGTGAAAGTAGGTCGTTCAAATGGCTCACAACATGTGTCATGTTATCATCTTGATCAGGTATGTATGTGCAACAGTCCTGACCTATTATGTGACATACCCCTCCTTGTGCTGCCAAGGTTATATCTAAAGCCAGTCTATTTTGTAACACTACATTCCGCATAGCTCGCATTTCAATTGTCATTGCTGAGAATCCCATTTCTGTCAATGCGGTGAGATTTTCTAAATCAATAGCTAGTCTGTCAGTGTTATGTGCATTATTTACAGTACCCCAAGAAGGTATTAGCGCACCGAAAAGTTTCACTCCCGGATGTATTCTAACCCTATCTGTCCGTGTCTCCCGTCTTCGACGATGATGCTAGTGCGGTGGGAAATAATGTGAATATGAATGATGGGTGTGATACATGAGACTGGTCATAATACGCATAGTTGGAATCAGCTTTGCCATATAACATGTACCGCACCATCCCGGCGGTAAATACTGATAAGCCTGTGACCCACACACCCAAACATGGGCTGTAAGGCCGCAGTAGCCATCTGAGCTAGGGAAAAACAATTGAGGGTTATCAGAACATTGGCTTTTATTCTGACGTCCACACGTGGCCCTCAGTAGAGTGAGGTTTGGAGTTGTGAAAAATGGCACCCTCACTGTATTTAAACATGGGGTACCAGTCACATGGAAACCACGGGTGGCATTAAGGGTGGTCTCACACTGTTTTGTAGTGCCCAAATATGTAGACCCACTGTGATTACAGTTGAGGTGAAAACATACTGGGGCTGTAAAAAGTGTGGGGTTGGTGGTGAATACAGGCTTCTAAGCCTTCTTGTTTATGCAGGTTACATTGTAAACCCTGACTTGGCAGAAAGAAAAATCTGTTACACTGACATTTAACCACTTACGGTATTCTGTTGTATTCCCCGCAAGTTCAACAGTAAACCCCTTATCACGTTCAGTGTCATTTTAGTGCACCTTTTCAATTGCAGTCTGCGCTAACAATGCTCCCATAATTTCTGATTTGTTTAGAGGATAGGGAATCATAGGCACAGATTGAGTAACATGATGTGGTAGGTATGTGCAGACATAACAAGACCCAGTCACATTTGCTTTTCCGACTGACAAACGCACTGCCTGGTACCATGCATTATTGTCATATGTGTCACTAGAATAATTGTCAAAGTTATGCTCCAGGTGGCTTGCCTCATGTCTTGTCCGGAAAGGATTGATTGGTGGGGTAGAACAGTGCATCAATAGGTAAACACCCCAATCAGGAAAGTGATAAGAAAGCACACCCACACCGTGTCCATTTTGGTCCAAAACTGATGGCACCGCTGGCGTCTTCGGTGGCGTTCCTCTTCAGCAGCCTGACGCTGCTCTGAGTCTGAATTGTTCGTCATATCAGTATCAGTATAAGTGTGCATATGTGCTGTTTGTTTCTGCTAAGCAGCTTTCGGCGTACACTCAGGTTGTTTGTGATGGCTCTCGGGTGCAGTGTTATGCAATCTTCTGCCGTCACACGGCTCGGCTACTTCTCATCCTAGTCTACAACGTAGGGTGGTGATTGTGGCTAATCACTTACTTCTGCTTCTCGTCCTCGTCTGATCTGGGTTCTTCTGGCTTGACCACTGGGACCTTTCTGCAGTGTGTTGCGTGAATCCACGTGGTCATTTCTGCAATCTTCACAGCCGTGAATGTTGTCAGCAGGACTTGGTAGGGACCCAACCACTGTTTGCTATGCCAGTTCTTTCTTTTGAAGCTTTTGATCATCACCCAATCGCTGGGACTTATGTCGTGGAGAACACCCTCAGCAGGTTTGGGCAACGCAGCCTTCACCTGTTGAGAGATGTTTTGCAATTGGCAGGACAGAGCAGAATAAGCTAACATAGCATTTTCAAAATGTGATGTGGTTAGTGGGGGTGCAGGTCTCTTTTCCACGGAGAAACCTAAAGCTGGGGGACGAGCAAACAGGATTTCAATTGGAGACATGTTATGCTTCTTTCTAACTCACATGCACATGTACATGAGTGCTTATGGGAGGCACTTAGTCCAGGGCAGGCCAGTTTCATTTTCAAGTTTTGCCAGTTTGTTTTTTAGAGTGCCATTTTCATGCTCAACAGCGCCACCTGACTGCGGGTGGTAGGCACAGTGTTTTCTCAGGTCAAAACCCAGTGTAAGGCTCAAATCAGTTAGAGCTTTGTTTACAAAATGTCTACCATAATCACTGGAGATTTTCTCAGGTATTCCCCATCTGGGAATAATTTCTGACAACAGTGCCCTAGCCACAACTGTGCTAGTGGCATGTTTAGCTGGAAAGGCTTCTACCCATTTGGACCACATGTCAACCATTACCAAACAGTACTTTTTACCCTCTGCTGGTGAGAGTTCAATGAAATCCATTATCGGGTGTTGGAAAGGACCTGTGGGGACTGGATGAGCAGCTGGAATCTGTTTGGAGAGCCTGTGAGCATTGTTATCCTCTCCATACACCAGCCTGGTCTTTGTAGCATCCTTTCTTTGTCCACTTCTGGCGTTCCTGTGGAGAGGAAAGAGACTGCATGGACAGGAGGGAATCAATAGGTGAAGGGAGGGGACACCGAGAGGAGGGGGGAAAGGCAAACGGACAGCAGTGAGTGACAGAGCTGCAGCCTTTGTGGCAGCATCTGCATGAGCATTTCCTTTTGAGATCAAATCTGAGGAAGAAGTGTGAGCAGCACATTTACATACTGCTACAGAAGACAGAAGAAGAATAGCTTCAAGAAGCCTGGAGACATAAATAGAGTTTTTTACAGGCGTGCCTGCAGATGTGAGGAGGTTGCGTTCGTGCCAAAGGGCGCCAAAGTCATGGACAACACCAAAGGCCGAACAGGCCGAAGTTTGTCTCCATGAGACTGCAGGAGAACTGAGGTCATGCATCCAGACTTCTCATCAACATACTGAACAAAAGGTTTAGAGGGGTCAGGGAGAGAGAGAGTGGGAGGAGATAGGAGAGCCTCCCTCATGTTATCAAAGGAGTCATTAGCAGCAGGTGTCCACTCAAGTGGAAAGTGCGAGGGTCCTTTTGATGGAATGATGTCACGCATTGGTCTTTCAATGTATGAAAAATCAGGAATGAAAGAGTGGCAATAGGAGGCGATGCCAAGAAAAGAAAGGAGCTCTTTTTTGGTTTTTGGTTTGTCCATGTGGCAAATTGCATCCACACGTTTGGAGAGAGAGATTTGCCCTGAGCAGAGATTTAGTGACCCAGGAATGTGACTATAGGTTTACACAATTGCAATTTGGGTTTAGAAGCTTTGTGGCCTTCTGCAGCTAGGTGACACAAAAGCTTCAGTGAGTCAGATTGGCATTGTGGTTTGTTTGGCACACACAACAAGAGGTCATCAACATATTGAATCAAAACAGAACCTTCTGTCAGCTGAAGAGAACTCAGGGAGTCTTTAAGGGCTGCATTATAAATGGTTGGGCTTTCACAGTAGCCTTGGGCTAATCTAGTGAAAGTGTAGAGCGCCCCCTTGAACTGGAATGTGAACCAAAACTGTGAATTTTCATGGACTGGGACACTGAAAAATGCACTGGACAATTCCACTACTGTAAAACAGGTGGAATTTGGCTCAAAATAGTGTGGGGGTTAGGAACCACAGGCATGCGCTGAATAACTGCAGCATTCACTGCCTGGAGATCCTGAACAAACTGCCATTCAGCAGGTTGACCCTTGTCTCTGACTTTTTTCACAGGAAAAATTGGGGTACACACTGGTGAATCAGGAGCTGGGATAACAATACGTTCTTTCAGGAGAGACTCAAAAACTGGGGTGATACCATCACATGCTTCAGGTCTGAGTGGGTACTGCAAGCATTTGGGTCTGAAATCAGATTTGGGAGTTTTTTCCACAGGAGGGCAGTTTTTTATTAGCCCAACATCATACTTGTGTGCAGCCCACAGGGATGATGGAACACGTGAGAGTAGGGAGTCAGGGTCTTCCGGCTGAATGGGTTCAGTGACAGGGTGAACCCATCTGTACTGCCTGTTCTCATCTAATGTCTGTATGAAGTGTTCACAAGGGAGTGAGACTGTGTATTCTGCACAAAACATCTGCAGAGATGGTGAGAACGAGATGGCATGCAGGCCCAAATGGGAGAGTGGGTTTCACAGTTCCCAGTCATCGGCATGAAACGTGGCCAGAGCTTGTGGACCCATGTCACGCCATGCTGAGGATGGGGTTTTTGTAAGGGAAATGTGTGGGTGGCTGCCATGAACTGAGAACAAATTATGCATAGCAGGTGTAAGATTGATCTACAAAAAGCTGAAATCAGCACGCCAAATGATATGGGAGCTTTGCAATGGTGTGGGTTTAGTTTGTAGCCACTTGCTCTCATAATATGTATCAGGACCCTGTGAGAGATGTGATGTGCAGTGTGTTCTGTGCTGAGGCATGAAAACAGTGGAATTTGGAGATAAGGCCCTCCCTAGTTTTACAAGGTCAGAGCTCTGTTTCTCATCTAACAATGTCCATTCATAAATGTACAGTGACATTGGAGTTTTTGCAAAAGTCAAGTCAGGGGTCTCTATCTCTGTCCCGTGCGGTGTGCAGGTAACTGAGAGAGATAAGCTGCACATTAGGTCTCTACCTAACAGATTAAAGGGACATTGTGGTGAAAAAAGGAACTTGTGAGTGAAATCATGTCCATCCACTACACATGGCAGTGGCTCAGTGAAGAATTCATGTGTGAAACCTCCACTTGCCACTTGTGATGTGAGTGAACGGGAGGTGAGAGGGGGCTTTAGGCCTGATGATGACGACAAAACTGAGTTAGTTGTCCCAGAATCTACCATAAGATCTATCAGCTTCCCTGAAATTTTTACTGGCAAAATAGGCAGATCCCTAAAGTTAGAGGTTGAATGCTTGGCTAAGGTGGCATGAACATCAGTGTGGTGGTATATGTGTGTATGTGTGTCTGTAGCGGGTTTTTATTAGCAAGCTCATGTACTGCATCTGCTGGGGGTGAGAATGAGGGCGATGCGCATGTACAGTACCAGTCTTATTTGCCTGGCATCACTGTTGCTGCCGTTGTATCAGCCCCTGGTATTGTGCTTGTGAATGGGGCTGTGGCTGTGGTGTGGTGCGCTGCTGCCAGGCCCGGCATCCTCCATGCTAAATATTGCCTCTGCTCCTTCCTCTGCCACAGAAGGTATTTCTGGGCTTCACTGGGCAGTTCTTTGCCCAATGTCCACCTTGTTTACAGTAGTTGCAGCTGGAGAGCTGTGGGCATTCTTTCACCCAATGTCCTTCTTCTCCACAATAATGGCATTGATTTGGGCCGACTACAGGTCCTGATGGGGGTGAAGTAGGGACCCATTTGGCCATGGTCAGGAGTGCTTTCTCCAGGTTATCCTCTTTAGCCTTGGTCTTCTTCTTTGTAGAACTCTCAGCCTTTCCATGATGATGTTCTGCATGGTGCAGAATCTCCTGTGACATCTGAGTTTGCTATCCTATGCATGTCTGCTTCACATCTGCAACCAGACTAGGTAGGAGGCCTGCCATGAACCACATATTCAGATGTGTGCCATATGGTCCTGTGTCTGTCGTGTAATTGTCAGGGCATGGGATGGCTGCTGCCCCACTGAAGACCTTTCTCAGTCTATGGAAATAATACACAGGTGTTTCATCATCCTTCTGCACCCACTAAATTCGCCGAGGAGGGCCATCATCCTCCAGTAAATGCACAAATGGGCTGAGGCAGCGCTGGATACAATGCTGCCGTAAAAGGGTTAGTAGGATTAGGGGTGGGGGGACCCGGAAGGTCGCATTCGTAGGGAGGGGGAAAGGGGTCCCCAGCAGAGTGTAAACATTGCTGTTGTGCACAATGTTCCCGTCTTTCTTTGCCTGTTCATTACTCTGTCTGCCTGTCTCCTGCTTATCTCTTCGTTTCTTTGCTTCCGTCAACCACATTTCTGCCACGCCCTTCTCTAACTGTAAGTGTGTCAATTTTTTTTTTCTGTCCTTCTTGCTTTGCTTCTTATGTGTCTGAACTTTCTGAATTTCAACATTAATCTTGTCCCTCAAAGTAGTAATCACTTCAACAGTAAATGAACCCCCCCAAAGGAAATCTACTCTTGCAGATCCATTTTTCCAAAAACTCAACACTTTCAGGACCATAATTATCAGTCATGTATTTCACCTTAGGACCTTCCATATTTTGGGGAGTCTGCTTTGATTTAGTAGCCCCCATCACTGGTTTCAGATTTGACCACTGGGCATCCCCATGTGCGTCAACTAATGTTACATCCCCGACCCCGTAACTTGACAGGCGTCATATACAACTAAACAATGCTAAATCCCTGACCTCGTAACTTGACAGGCGTCGTATACAACTAAACAATGTTATATCCCCAACCCCGTAATTTGACAGGAGTCATATACAACTAAACAATCAGTCCTGCCGTGGAGTTAACCCACCGGACTTCAGAGAAACGGTCCTGCTGCAGGAAAATATCCTGTCTGACCTCAAAGATAAAGGCCAACAAAAGGTGAGATAAATAACTGATTTAATTTAACTATATCATGTATCACAGAAAAACATACAGTACAGACATGTTGCAGAGGAGAGTCAACCATGACAGCCCTACAACATTTGAGGTACTCAGGGCGAATCTCGTCCACCTCCGGGACCCTGCCACAAAGGAGCTTTTTAATCACCTTGGCAACCTCAGCCCCTGTGATGGGTGAGTCGTCCTCCTCGTCCACAAACCCTGCTTCCTCTGTGGAAGGTGTGTCAGTGGGATTGAGGAGATCCTCGAAGTATTCCTTCCACCGCCCGACAGTATCCCCAGTCAAAGTCAGCAGTGCCCCATCTGCACCACACACAGGGAGCTGCTTCCCCCTCCTGAGCCACCGGACAGTTTGCCAGAATCTCTTCAAGGCCGACTGAAAGTCTTGTTCCATGGCCTCACCAAACTCCTCCCACACCAGGGTTTTTGCTTCAGCAACCACCCGAGCTGCACTCCGCTTGGCCTGCCAGTACACCTCAGCTGCTTCAGGAGACCCACAAGCCAACCCAGCTCAATAGGACTCCTTCTTCAGCTTAATTGCCCCTCTCACCACTGGTGTCCACCACTTGGTTCAGGGGTTGCCACCACGAGATGCACCGACAACCTTGTGGCCACAGCTCTGGGCAGCCACTTCAACAATGAAGGTGGAGAACATGGCCCATTCAGACTCCATGTCTCCAGACTCCCTTAGAATGTGGTCAAAGTTCTTCTGGAGGTGGGAGTTGAAGACCTCCCAGACAGAGGCCTCAGCCAGACGTTCCCAGCACACCCTCACTATACGTTTGGGTCTACCAGGTCTGAATGGCATCCTCCCCTGCCATCAGATCCAACTCACCACCAGGTGGTGATCAGTTGACAGCTCTGCATCTCTCTTTACCCGAGTGTCCAAGACATATGGTTGCAGGTCTGATGACATGATAACAAAATCAATCATCGACCTGCGACCTATGGTGTCCTGGAGCCAGATGCACATATGGACACCCTTATGCTTGAACATGGTGTTCGTTATGGACAAATTGTGGTTAGCACAGAAGTCCAATAACTAAACACCACTCAGGTTCAGATCAGGCAGGCCGTTCCTCCAAATCACACCCCCCCCCCCCCCCCAGGTTTCACTGTCATTGCCCACATGCACATTGAAATCTCCCAGTAGGACAATGGAGTCTCCAAGAGGAGCATCCTCCAGCACCCCAGTCAGAGACTCCAAAAGGGGTGGGTACTCTGAACCATCATTTGTTGCATAGGCACAAATGATGGTCAGGACCCATTTCCCAACTCGGAGGCACAGAGAAACAACCCTTTCATTCACCAGGGAAAACTTCAATATAGAGGTAGCAAGGTGGGGGGATACAAGAATACCCACCCCTACTCGTTGCCTCTCGCCTGTGGCAACTCCAGAGTAGGCCAAGCTCCAGCCCCTCTCCAGGAGACTGGTTACAGAACCAGAGCTGTGTGCTGAGGTGAGGCCGACTATATCTAGCCGGTATCTCTCAGTCTCATGCACTAGCTCAGGCTTCTTCCACACCAGAGAGGTGACATTCCACGTCCCAAAAGCCAGTTTAGCAAGACTGGGATCAGACCGCTAAGGTCTCTGCCTTCGACCGCCACCTGATCCACATAGCACCAGACCCCCATAGTCCCTCCTGCAAGTGGTGAGCCCACTGGAGGGCAGACCCATGTAACTCCTTTGGGTTGAGCCCGGCCGGGTCCCATGGGCAGAAACCTGGCCACCAGGTGCTAGCCATCAAGCCCCTCCCCAGGCCTGGCTCCAGGGTGGGGCCCCAATAACCCCATACTGGGCGGGGTACACTTAGTCGTTCTAACATTCATCATGAGAGTCTATTGGATCATTCTTAGCATATAAATGCAATCCATTATTATTATCATTATTATTATTATTATTATTATTATTATTATTATTATTATTATTATTAACAGACAGAAAAATGACAGCAAAAACAATATGACTACATTATATGACTACATAATAAAAATAATAATAACAAGACTGTCATAAATGTATTGACCATACATCGCGGCTGGGCAATTCCACCTTAAATCAGCATCATGGTTTATTGAATCTTTCAGGTGGGTTTTCATTTTATTTCCTCCTCTGTTCTCCATTACAGTTTACTGACAAGGTTCATAATTATTAAGCAATATTACACAACAGTGCAGTATCATACCATTTTTTACAGTTAACAACTACAAAGTCACATAGTATCCATATTACAAATACATATTACAAACACTCATCTGACACACACACACACACACACACACAGATGCAGACATGTTTCTCCAAGTATTTGCTTTCAAATTTTGATCATGATATCCTTTTAGTGTCAGATCAAAGAGTACCGGGTTGTTTGATGCAGCAAAGTTCAGCTTCCACCTCCTCTACCATCACCTCGCGTTCTCGTTTCCCTGTACCTGTGTCCTATATCGCACCCTTCCTTAATTCTGATTGGCTGCTTAGAAAGGTCTGACATTGATGAGCGTAGCTGTTACAGTAGTCTGACAAACTGGACTTTTTTCAGCCCTGAGCACCACGACAAAAAGCGCCCACCACTCAAAGCATTTCAGCGCCAAATAGAAAATAGTTGCCCACAGCAAGAAAAATGAGTTTGCTGGACACACACCCTAATACTTTTTCTGCAGTGTTTGGCTTCTGGGTGGCCGAGGCGCGTGGCCTTATGGTGTGATCATGTATGTAACTGAGTGGACACGTCTTAAAGGGGCAGTACATGAAAAGTGCCAGATTAATATATAAAATAATATTCAAAAAATTCCTGCATCCACATCGTGATCCGAATCACCACCAAAATCTAATCATTTGTTGCCCGTGCCATTACACACCTTTCCTGAAAATTTCATCAAAATCCATATATAACTTTTTGAACTAGAAAAGCACTCATAGAGCGCATACCTCTGCCAAGGCTCCTTCCGTTTGTCATGGATGACCTCCCAAATGTAATGGGTTTGTGTGTAGGCCTGTAGCCACTTGTGGTGAAAATGGCATCAAAGTCTGTCCATCAGTTTTGGAGTATTGTTGCTAACACACTGTGAGAAGATAAGAGCCTTGGCTGAGGTATGCATTCTCAGATCATCACCAAAATATAATGGGTTCCTCTCTAGCCCAAGAACCACCTCTGGTGAAAATTTCATCCAAATCCATCCTGTAGTTTTTTTATAATCCTGCTGCACAAATTCAAAGAAAGCCCTTGGTTGAGGTATGCACTCTCAGATCATCACCAAAATCCAATCATCTGTTCCCTGTGCCATTACATACCTTTCCTGAAAATTTCATCAAAATCCGTTCATAACTTTTTGAGTTATTTTGGTAACAGACAAACAAACAGACAGACAGACAAACCCCGGTAAAAACATTACCTCCTTGGCGGAGGTAATTATGTTGGTAACAGACAAATCAACCAACCAACCAACAAACAAACAGACAAACCAATGCTACCAAAAACATCACCTCCATCCTCCCTTGGCAGAGGTAATAATCTACTGGAAAGAAATATGTCTGATATGAATAATACATGGAAGGTGCTAAATGGCATCACAAAAAGGAACAAATCAAACAGAAACTATCCTTATTTTTTGTGATGATAAATTAGTAAAAAAAATAATGTGATTGCTAACAATTTTCATAAATACTTTGCTGACAGGAAAATCTATTACTAACTCTACTGTTTCTCCTACTGACACCAATGGAATCTATATTATCATCAACATAAATTCTTATGCAATGTTCATTAAGGAAACCAGTGAGAAAGAAATTGACACTGTACATGCATTTAAAAGCAAGAAATCTCCGCACTTGAATGGTCATAATACATGTATGGTCTGTCAAAAAAAAAAAAACTGATTGTATTGTTAAACCTTTCACCTATAACTTGTCTTTTATGGCTGTAAAATTCTCCACACAACTGAAAATAGCCAAGGTCTTCCCCTTATATAAATCTGGTGATAAATTGATGTTTTCTAAATACAGACCAATTTCACTATTAACTCAGTTTTCAAAAATACTAGAAAAATATTTATCAGGTTACATGATTTCATTGATAAACACTATTTTATGTGAACAGCAATATGGCTTCAGAAAAAAAAATGGGCCACCATATTAGCATTGATAGATTTCGTCAAACAGATCGCAAATGTAATTGAGAACAAGGAAGATGCTGTTGGAATATTTTTGGATCTTCAAAAAGCACTTGACACTGTTGACAACACTTTTAATAAATTATACCAATATGGTTATCTGTTAGGGCTGATGCCTCTGCAGCAGAGTAACTGGCTTACCTGTGTGAGTTCAAGTGTGCCTCATTGCTGCAGAGACAGCAGCTGAGTACTGTTCTCTCTCTGGAGTGAATGCAGATGTGTTTAGGGTGGGCTTCTCCTCTCATGCAGTCACCTGCTTCACATGCCCTTTAAATTCTGTCCTGTTCAGTCAGACTCTGCCAGAACAAATAATTTAAAAAAAAGGTATAGACATCAAAATTAAGTTGTCAAAATCAGAGGGAAAAAGCATAGTGTGGAGGAAGGCAAACAAACAATGGCAACAGCAGTGGGATAATTCATTAAAGGGGAGCCATTTACACTTAATCAAAAGTACAGTAGGAACATAAAGTAGGAGTGGGCCAAGAAGAGAACAGGTAATCATGAGCAGGCTGAGGATTGGTCATGGTAATTTAAACAGTACACTGCACTTAAGCCACAGACCGAGGAGTGGCCTTATACAGCCGCATGTGTATGTTTTGCTTGGGTCACGTGTTTTACGTCACGGGAGTGTTGCGCCGCCTCGCTGTTATAGAAATCCCACCCACCCCAGCTTAACACGGTTGTAACGGAGACAAAAGCGAACCGAACCGTGTCGAAGTGAATCGAGACATGCGGAAGTGTGCTGGGCTAGTGGAAAAGTGCCTTTAATGGTGAAACATCCGACAGGTCTCTGTGATGAGTGTGAGGAGCCAGAAACCATCAAACATGTTCTTACAACTAGAGCTGGGAACGATCCCTAATTTCCAGAATTGATTCGATTCTGATTCTTGAGATTCTGAATCGATTCAATTCCAATTTGATTCAATACGATCTAATCCCGATTCAATCTGGGAAATTATCACTTTAATAGCCATTTTACTTGCCAGGAAAAAAAAAATGTTCGAGACCTAATGCTGCAAATTTTACCAAGAATACTCCAACTTTAATACATAAATTATCACATATAGAACTGACCCAAAATCAGTTACGATACCGTAATACACTTTTTATTATTTAACTTATGATTTCACGAAGTGCTGTCATGGGGGTTCCAAACTCAGAAGATAACATTGGAGTCTCTTGCTTAGGAGCTAATAACACAGGAGTTTGTAACTCAGGAGGCAACAACATAAGAGTTTCTAGCTCCGGAGATACAATCTAGTAGTGTTTTGCTCTGGGAACAGTACCTGAGGGGCCTTCGGTGCAGGGGCTAACAGCAGCTGAGGAGCAGCGACCCTAGGTGGCGAAGGTGGAACGGACTGCTCAGACAGCCCAGGGGGAGCAGACTGCTCAAACAAACCAGGTGGAGGTCCCCTGACCTCTGAAACGATGAGTGGAGGTTCCTTGGCCTCTGGAACGACAGGTGGAGTGGACTGCTGGGACAGCCTGGGTGGAGCAGACTGCTCGACCTCTGGAACAATGGCAGGTGGAGCAGACTGCTCAACCTCTGAAACGACGATGGGTGGAGCGGACTGCTCGACCTCTGGAACGACGATGGGTGGAGCAGACTGCTCGACCAATGAAACGACGACGGGTGGAAGGGACTGCTTGACCTCTGGATCAACGATGAGTGGAGCCCCCCCGACCTCTGAGATGACAAGTGGAGGTCCCCCGACCTCTGGGATGACAGGTGGAGCGTGTCGCTCAGGCGAAGGTCAGGCGAAGGTGGGGCGTGCACCTTGGAGACAGCTGAAGCTGTAGCATGCAATGCCATCCCTGATGCAAGAACCTCGGACGTGGGGAAAGAAATGGAGGACGGGTCAGTACAGGAACTAACTTTGGAACCCAGCAGAGGAAGGCCAGAAGCAGGTGGGAGCTGCAACTGGGTTCCCCCATCAGGAGTAAGGCAAGACTATTTAAGTATAGATGTTAGTGATGCTAAATGAGGTATTTGCCTTAACTCCCGCTCCACTGTCAGCAAGGTCCCTGGTGACTCCGTTACTAGAGAGGTGACAAACGAGGCATTCAGACATGCAGCAGTGGGCGAGGGCACCAGTGCAGCAGAAGTGGGAGCCAGTACTGCAGGCATGATGACGAGAGATACAGCTATCGTGGAAACCAATGTGGGAGAGCCCTCCGGGGCTGAAACACTCCATGAGGCTGAAGCAGTCACTGCCAGAGCATGCACGTGAGGAGAAGCAGTCTCTGCAGGAGCGTGCATGTGAAGAGAAGCAGCAGCTGCTGGGGAGCTCATCCTCTCTGAAGTGGAGGCCATGGAGGTGGAGACAACCTCAGGAGACAACCTCTCTATTTCACCTGCCGTGGCTCGTGGACTAGAGACAACAGGTAGTGTAGGAGTGACAGGGAAGGCGGATTACCTGTAGCTGGAGAAGGGGTCAATGAGCCGGAGCCAGGCTGAGAGGAGTAGTGCGGAGAATCCAAGCGCCCGAGCGAGTCCCAAACTCGGGATATACTGGTGTGCAGTCTAGCAAGCTCAGGATTATGCAACAGGGCTGGGTGGCTGAAAAGGAGTTCCTCCACTTGCCACAGAATCTCCAATCCCTCCAGCGGATTGGGATAAACAAAAAACTGGTCCATGAGCGGGGAGAACTGGTCAACAATTTCCACCACTACCTCCAGGCTCGGTGACCCCCTCCTCCTGCCGTTTTCTTATGCTGAGTCCTTAATCTTTTGACTGTGTATGTCGCCAAACTGCGACAGTGGTAAAGATTTTTTCAAGAAAATATTCAGATCAGATGTCAGAACTTTCCAAGGCTATAACTTGAAAGTGGTAAGAGATAATGGCTTACTGTCAATTAGAAAGATGTAAGATAAGATAAGATAAGATAAGCCTTTATTAGTCCCACAACGGGGAAATTCCAGGATTGCAACAGCACAGGGATAGCAACACTCAGAGCAACAATCAGAAGGCAAGAAAAAAAAAACAAGCAAGCAAGAGCAGCTAATATACATATGTACATATTACTATAAAATATATATATACACACACACACACACAGACACACAGTGCAGAGCATTGTAGCTGGATGGAATAAATATATGAATATATGAACACACAGTGCAGAGCATTGTAGCTAGATGGAATAAATATGTAAATATATAAACACCCACAGTACGGAGCATTGCAGCTAGGTGGAATAAATATGCAAGTATATAAACACACACAGTGCGGAGCAATGTAGCTAGATGGAATAATATGTAGATATATAAAAACACAGTGCGGAGCATTATAGCTAGATGGAATAAATATATAGATATATAAATATAAACACACCCAGTGCTGAGCATTGTAGCTAGATGGAATAAATATATAGATATATAAATATAAACACACCCAGTGCTGAGCATTGTAGCTAGATGGAATAAATATGTAAATATATAAACACACACAGTGCAGAGCATTGTTGCTAGGTGGGATGAAACAGCATAACCGTCTATTTAGTTATCCTACATGGTATGATTATGTGCCCATACATATTCTCACCCTCCATAGCGACCGGTATGTTCCTAGTTGTATGCCGGAGAGGACCATTGTGTAAGTCTATTGCATCTTTTGCATTCAAAAAAAACTATTAGTTTGTTACGTCTTTTTGCTATCTCTGCGAGCAGCCCTGCTTAGGTTGTACAGTCTGACAGCCGTTGGTAGGAAGGACCTACGAAACCTCTCGGTTGTGCACCTGGGATGATGTAGTCTGCTGCTAAATGAGCTCCTCAGTGCATCCAGTATGTCCTGCATAGGGTGGAACTCGGACTCCAGCAGAGATGACAGTTTAGCCACCGTCCTTCTCTCTCCTATCTCCTCCATCGGATCAAGGCGTTGCCCCAGGACAGAGCTAGCTTTCTTAATCAGTTTGTTCAGTCTCTTCCTATCGGCTGCAGTAATGCCACTGCCCCAGCAGACCACTCCAAAAGTGATGGCTGATGCCACCACCGTGTCATAGAATGACTTCAGCAGCGCCCCTTGTACACCAAAAGACCTGAGTCTCCTCAGCAGGAACAGCCTGCGCTGTCCCTTCTTGTAGAGTGCGTCAGTATTGTGTGACCAGTCTAGTTTATTGTTCAGATGAATACCCAGGTACTTGTAGGATGTCACCATCTCGATGTCTGTTCCCTGTATATTTACTGGTGCTGTGAGGGGCTGCCCATGCCTGCGGCAGTCCACCACCGGCTCCTTAGTTTTCCTCGCGTTGATCTGGAGGCAGTTCCGATGGCACCAGTCCACAAAGTCCTGGATAAGCCCTCTGTACTCAGCTTCATCTCCGCTGGAGATGAGACCAACGATCGCAGAGTCATCAGAGAACTTCTGTAGATGGCAATGTGTTGTGTTGTGTGAGAAGTCCGCAGTATAAAGAGTGAACAGGAAGGGAGCCAGCACCGTTCCCTGGGGGGCCCCCGTGCTACTGATGATCGTGTCGGAAACACAGTCCCGGGTTCTCACAAACTGAGGCCAGTTCGTGAGGTAGTCCAGGATCCATGATGACAGGTGCTGGTCCACCCCTGCGCGCAGCAGCTTGTCCTTCAGGATCATCGGTTGTATGGTGTTGAAAGCACTGGAGAAGTCAAAGAACATGATCCTCACCATATTCCCGGGCTTCTCCAGGTGGGACAGAGAACGGTGAAGGAGGAAGATCACCGCATCCTCCACCCCAATACCATGCTGGTAGAATATTGTTGAATATGTAGAATCATATGTAGATCATATGTAGAATATGATCCAAAGTTTCAGATAGGAGTAAATTTACACATCTAATTTGCATACAAACAAACAAAGACATTCGTCACTTACCACTGGCAAGGCGGGGTCCTTTTTCAGCATTCTGGTCGTAATTTTGTCCTCTCCTGGTCATTTTAGATTTCTCTCCTACATCCTCAAACTGTTATTAATTATTCCACCTTAATTTCGCTTTTATTCCGCAGCAAATTTATCTTATATGATGACATGCAACCAGCGATTGCTCCACAGTCACATGCCGCCCCGGACGCTGGCAGGTCAAATCAACGAGCTTTACACTCCCTGTGTTATAAGAACATGTAAACATCTACCTTCATAAGCTAAATAATCTCTTTTTAGAATCATAGTTGGCGAATTCGGGACCAAATCCTCCAAATCTGCTCATCTCTCTGTGATCACGGATGTCCACAATGATGGCTGCCATCCATTTTGTGTTATAAAGTCAAAAACGACGAAGAAGAAGAAGGATTTCTTCCTCTGTGGTGTATTATGGTGCCATCCATGAGTCCTCCAATGCGTGCCTGCCACCTTGTGAACTGGCATGATCAGTACAAATCCTCAGTACAGCTGGGGAGTGTTTGGCACGTTATTATGAGTTGACAGGCGCAGCACCGTGCTCTGCCACAAGGGGCACACGAAATTACACAGCTTAAGCGTTAACTGTCAGCTTCCTAATGTCATTGGTGCCCCTACGGGACTTAAGGATGGACTCATACACAGGACAACGTTTTGGCATATTTATTAATAAGAAAAACAGCTCACATGCTGAAACAGAAAATAAAGTCAAAAATGTAGATACAACTTGCTACAACAAGTGCGCTGATGAATTGGTGGGGAAATGACGAGGAAGCCGAACAGAGGGTTGGGCGTGAACAATATTTATAGAGGAGGAGATGATTACAATAATCAGGCTCAGCCGTGAATAATTACCAACACAAAGACCAATAAATGAGGAGCAAAAATAAACTGAAAGTGCTATCACAATAAATAAACACAAGATGATGGGCAGGATAGGATAACAGTGATCATACAAAGAACAAGACACTCCTTGGTATCACTCCTTTTCATTCCCAGCCAGCAACTGGTCCTCTCGGCGGTGTCGACCAGCTCTTGATAGCCTATAGATCATAGGAAATGGTGACGTCCTAGACAGACTATATGATGTCATAGACATCCTATATGATATCATAGACATCATATATGTCTTAGACATTCTATATGATGTCATAGACAGACTAATGCTTTTTTTTTTTTTCCGGTTCCGCCGGACCGGCGGCGCCACACAAGTCGGCTGCCTGTTGCAACAGCCTTTTCTTTTTATCTTCCTTCTTCTTTCTACACCTTTCACTCTGTATATACGTATATCACGGATGCACGGATCGCCCCGGGGGTCTCCCGGGTCGGCGGACGGAGCCACGGGTTACAGCGGGGAGGAGCTAGTGCTAGCTAGCACTTGGCCGCCGCCCGGTGCTAATGGGAAACTCGACATACCGGGAGCTGTAGCGAAAACGATGCGGGTGCCGGGCTGGAGTTTAGGCGGCGTGAAAGAAATATAAGACAGAATAATAAAGAGCGATGGCAAGAACCAAGCAGACCGCCCGTAAAATCTACTGGAAGAAGAAGCCCCCCAGGAGACAGCTAGCCACCAGGGCTGCTCGGAGAGGCGCTCTGGCCACTGGCAGAGTGAAGAGGCCTCGCCGTCACAGGCCCGTGGCTCTGAGAGAGATCCGTCGCTGCCAGAAATCCACGGAGCTGCTCATCCGTAAGCTGCCCGTCCAGCGCCTGGTGAGGGAGATCGCTCAGGACTTCAAGACCGTCCTGCGTTTCCTGAGCTTCGCCGTCATGGCTCTGCAGGAGACCTGCGAGGCCCACCTGGTGGGTCTCTTCTTCGCTAAGGGGGTCACCATCATGCCCAAAGACTTCCAGCTGGCCCGCTGCATCCGCGGAGAGAGAGCTTAGACTTTCTGCTGCACATTCACCAGCCATAATGCTCTGCACTGTGTGTCTATATATATACATTTATAGTAATATGGACATATGTTTACTAGATGTTGTTTTTTTCTTGCCTTCTGATTGTTGCTCTGAGTGTTGCTATCCCTATGCTGTTGCAATCCTGGAATTTCCCCATTGTGGGACTAATAAAGGCTTATCTTATCTTATCTTATCTTAATCCTTTGATGTTGACGATTAAAAATTGTAGCTCTGATGCTGGAATCCTTTGATGTTGACAATTCCATGAGTAGTTTTGATCCTGGAATCCTCTGATGTGATACCCTTCGCAGAGGCAGACCCACCACAGGTTGATCAAACCTGGGTGTGTGTCCCGTGGTTTAGCTGTTTGCCTTAGAAGCCCAGATGATGTCACTCCTTTTCATCCACAGCCAGTGACTGGTCCTCTTGGCATTGTCGGCCAGCACTTTGATTGCCCATTTGTGATCCTGTCCCCTGATCCCAATCTCCCTGAGCAGCTTTGTGTCATGAACTGCCAAGTGCAGCAAAGGAACACCAAACGCAGGTAGTGAGGTTTTGCAATTTTATTTAAACAGAGAACTGAAATACAAAAATGCAGAGCAAAGGAAAACAACTACGGAATCCCAGCCAAGCTGGACATACGGTTACAACTGCAGAAAAAGCTACAAACTCCCAGCACGGGAACTGGACTTACGTTTAGACAAGGGAGGTTTGACAGGAGCATCGTCTCGGGAACTGAGAAGAGCTAATGACCCAACAATTCATGGATGGAAAACCCAGGCTTAAATAAGGCAATGAGAATAATGACAATCAGAATCAGCTGTGAGTCAAATGAGTGGAGAGTAATCAGAGTGACAGCTGTCAGGTGGACCGCCCCGAACAGAGCAACCCCGGAAATGTGCACTGACAGCTGTAGCCCTGCTGACAGAAAGAGAGAAAGACAGCACAGGAACAAAAAGAACTGTCAAACTACAACTGTGATGGGAGAACAAAACTAAAGGATAATTACCAGATAATGCAAAATAACCAAAAATACAAAGATACAAGAAAATAACACAAAAGCTGAGCAAGACGGATCCCTCCAGTTCTCAGCTTTGTAGTTGTTGTGGCTACAAAGCCCCTGCATCCCACCTCCACCAGGCTCACCTTTATCTTCCAGCCTCTGTCCTCTGCCTCAGCTGCTAAGTTGGAATACCGCAGCTTCTTACGTTCATAAGCTTCCTCAACAGCATCCTCCCAGGGTGCTGTCAACTCAATAATATAGGCGAGCTTAGATGAACTAGACGAACTAGATGAACTAGAGGGCGAGATCTGGTCGCAGGGTGGTTGTTGCGATCTCCGGAGGGAAAATGAGCCTTTGATCCAAGTTAGCTCGCATCTGCCAATCCCTGGCTGCGTTCAGTGGACGCAGATCCAGGAGTGAGGGACCAGTTCTCAGCTTGGCCCCCGCTTAAACAAATGATGGTAGATGTCGGCACACATCCTGGTTGTTGAAGGGCTGGGAGTTGATGGATACTCTCTTGCACTCAAGTTTATCGGCTAGACACCTGAGGACCTGGTTGTGCCTCCATGTGTATCTGCCTTGAGTGAGGCTAGTCCTGCAACCAACCAAGATGTGCTTGAGTGTTGCTGGGGCTGTACACAGAGGGCAAGATGGATCCTTTCCAAGCCACAGCTGCAGATTTGTGGGAGACGGCAGCACATCATATGTAGCTCGGATGATGAAGCTCAGCCTGTTGGATTCCATGCCCCAGAGTTCTCTCCATGGGATTTTCCTCTTTTCGACACCCTCCCACTTCGTCCATCGACCCTGTTTGGCGTGTGCTATGACTCTGGCCCTTCTGGCTGCTTCCTCCTGTTGACGTACCTCCTCTACCACCATAGTTCGGTGTTTGGCTGGAGATGCCTTTTGCCAGAGCGGTGTCACTGTTCCAAAGCCAAGGCCTTCTCTGCCTTGTTGGATGTGGCCCACCACATCACGATGGAGGACCACAGATTTGGCCTGTAGTACAGCCATGTTTGGGGTCCACTTCTTCCCTGTTGCCAGGGTAGAAGCAGCTCCTCTTACTACAGGATCCCGGGAGTTGGTGAGTGACATGTCCAGCCTCACCTTGGCACATTTGAATTCCTCAGCCAGGCTAGACAATGGCAGTGACAGGGCTCCATCGCTGTAGAGTCCAATGCTGCTGAGACATTTTGGGAGGCCAAGCCACTTCCTCACATAAGAGCTCACTAGCCTTTCCAGACACTGAGCATGGGTTAGGGAGACTTCATACATGGTCAACGGCCACAGGAGTCTGGGCAGCAGCCCAAATTGGAGGCACCAGAGCTTCAGTTTCCCTGGAAGTGCGGTGTTATTAATCTGCCTGAGGCCGTTAGCCATGTCCTGCCGGAGTTGTTCAAGTTGTTGGGTGTCTCTGAGGTCTGTGTTTGTGATATCCTACCGTGTAGCAATGATCACACTTGAGTTATTTCTTTGGCTAACTCTGCCGTTTATTCTGCAACACACATAATAGACTGAACATGGATTCTGCGCGGGGTTTTCACACTCTTGTTCTAATGTGTCCCCTTAGTAGCAGTGCTGAACAATACAGGTAGTTCCCCCTAGAGGCATGTGCCAGTAATGTTTTAAATTAGACTTGCAGTCTACCACATCCCTCCCCTCTAGATTAAACTACTTTTAATTACACTAGCCAATTTTGCTAGACATCCTGGAACTCCCATTTAACCCTAAACAATCACAGTTACTTTTAACTTCTTAAACACATGTGCCATACACATAATTTCTTTCTCTTTTTTTTTTTTTTTTTTTACATGTATAACACACATAACAGTCTAACTGGGGATTTGGTTTGACTACCGCATCCCAGTGAGGTTCCAGGACGCATTCTTGTCCTGTGGCTGGGGAACTCACTACTGACTAAGTATAGTCCTTCAAGTAGTCTGGAGCTTTCCTAGCTCGCTGAGATCTTCTCACGGCTGGTGAGCCAACTGCAGGTGAAGACTCAGACTGCTCCACTGTTTCGGCTGCTGCAGTGCTGCCCGTAGAATCTGCAGAGACGGTTACCTCAGGTTTCACCTGAAGTGGTGGTTCGTTGATGCTCTCCTCAGGATGGGTGTCAGACAACACCTCTGGTGCCATCGGCAGGGGAATGGAGCTCCTACCACGAACTTGGTCGATGTGTCGCCTCACCACTTGTCCATGACCTAATGTCACCTTGAATGACACAGGGCCTGTCTTTTCTGTTATTTCTCCTGGTACCCAGGCTGGTCCTGAGCCAAAGTTGCGGGTGTAGACCACGTCTCCTTCTCTCAGTATTCTCTCTCTAGCATGCATGTCATGATAACCTTTTTGTTTCTCTTGTTTATCATGCACTTTGTTTCTGAAGTCTGGATGTATTAAGTCAAATGTTGACCTCAACTTTCTTCCCATCCATGGACCTGCGTAGTCAATGTGAATTCTTCTCCATGGTTTATCTGGAACTTCCCAGGGATGTAGTGGGGCTGCTGGAGGACTGTTCCTGTTCTCCTGGCATGCCGCACATGACTTCACAAGCGCCTCCACCTCTGCATCCATGTTGGGCCACCACATGTAGCTCCTCGCCAACGCTTTCATGCGAGTGATGCCAGGGTGTGCTTGGTGTAGTTGTTGCAGTAAGGCATTCCTACCAGGTGGTGGAACAACCACGCGTCCTCCCCACAGGATACAACCTTCCTGGGTGCTGAGCTCATCCTGTCGTCGGGCATAGGGAATGAACTCAGGACTGTTCATCTTCGGCCATCCTCGCAAGATGTATTCTCGCACTCTTGCTAGAACAGGGTCTTTGTCTGTCCATTTCTTTATTTGTTGCGCGTTCACCAGGGGCACGCCGATATCTTCAAACAATAGCACTCTCTCCTCCTCCTCAGGCGTGCTGTCTCTTCCTCCATCCAAGGGTAGCCTACTCATCGCGTCAGCATTCGTATGGTCCCGTCCGGCTTTGTAAATGATGGTGTACTCATACGCTGCTAATGTAACGGCCCATCTCTGAATTCTCTGAGATGTCATCTGGGGTATGGCTCTCATTTCACTGAACAGTGAAATTAGTGGCTTGTGGTCAGTCACTATAGCGAACTGTCTCCCGTACAGGTATTTGTGGAATTTTTTTACACCAAATACTACTGCAAGGCCCTCCTTGTCTAGCTGGGAGTAGTTTTTCTCAGCTGCACTAAGAGTTCTTGAGACGAACCCTATGGGTCTCTCTGAGCCATCCTCCATACGATGAGAGAGTACAGCACCCACACCGTAGGGTGATGCGTCACACACCAGGATGAGTGGTTTGTTTGAATCATAATGCACTAACACACTACAGGACTGAAGTAGCACTTTGGACTCTTCAAACGCCTTCTGCTGCTTGACCCCCCATGACCATTTTTCTTCCTTCTTAAGTAAGGTATGTAGTGGTGCCAGCAGCGTGGAGAGCTTTGGGAGGAACCTATGGTAATAGTTCAACAAGCCCAGGTAGGCTTTTAACTCAGTAACATTTTGTGGCTCAGGCGCCTCCGCAATGGCTTCCACTTTGTCTGTTAGAGGGTGTAGACCACTGGCGTTAATCTTGTGGCCTAGGAACACCACCTCTTTTCCCATGAACTCACACTTGCTTCTTTTCAACCTCAGACCGCTTTTCTCCAACCGTTGAAGCACTTCCTCCAGCGTTTTCAGATGTTCTTGTTCATTTGGTCCTGTACAAAGGATGTCATCCAAATAAACGGCAACATTCGGAATTCCACCTAGGATGCCCTCCATAGTTCTCTGGAATATAGCAGGACTGGAAGCTACTCCAAATGGTAAGCGTGTGTAGGTATATAAGCCTTTGTGTGTATTGATGGTTACATACTTTCTTGATTCTTCTTCCAGGACTACTTGTTGGTAGGCGTGACTCATGTCTAATTTCGTGAAGTGTCGGCCGCCGTTCAGCTGTGCGAAGAGGTCCTCCACTTTAGGAATTGGATACTGATCCACCCGTGATGCTCGATTGACAGTGAGTTTGTAATCTCCACATATTCTAATGGAGCCATCCGGCTTTCTCACTGGGACTATGGGCGCCGCCCATTCTGCAACCTGCACTGGCTCAATGATCTTGTCATCCAGCAGCCTCTGTAGCTCGCTTTCAACCAGTGGCTTGACTGCATAGGGTACCGGTCGGGGTTTGCAGAATCGTGGTTGGGCCTCCTTGTCCACATTAATCTTTGCAGTGACACCTTTTAGCTGTCCTACGCCTTCTTTGAACACCTCAGCGTGTCTTTCGAGGATCTCCTCCAGCTGCAATTTGGGCTGAGATTCCACTTTATTCACCAACTGATCAATCATGGCCAGTTCTTGTAGCCAACTTCGCCCTAGTAGATTTGGTCCTTCGCTCCCAACTACTACTACAGGTAAGTCCTTTTCTTTGTTTTCGTGTTGCACCTTCACTTGTGCCATGCCTAGCACGTCTAGCTTCTCTCCTGTGTATGTTTTTAATTTTAATGAACAGGGATTTAATTCTGCTGTGTCTGTTTTCTTCCACAGTTGTGTATATTGCTGTTTACTTAATATGGTTACTCCACAGCCTGTATCAACTTCAAATGTTACTTTCATTCCATTAACATTCATGGTACGCGTGATGGGCGCTACCTTGGTCAGCTCCTCTGACGTGTTGTAAATTGTGTGAAAATCCATGTCTTCTGTATCACTTTCTCCCTCCCCTCTCAGTTGATTCGCTTGCTGTTCCTTTCCTGGGCCCTTGTTTTCATACTTTTGCCCATTAACTGTCGCTTTCAGCACCTGTGCGCTGTCCACCTTTATTCTACATGCTTTCTTAATGTGCCCTCGCTTGCCACAATTATGACACAGCTCAGTGGCAAATTTGCACTCGGCGGCATTGTGCTGGCCTTTGCAGCGATAACAACTGGGGAATTTGCGATGATTTTTATCAGTTGACACTTTGTGGACACCTACTTGGGTCTTAGGCACACGAACATGCGTTGCTGCGTCCTCTGCCAGTTTCCACTGCATTTCTCTCACATCTTTAGCTGCTGTTTCCATCGCTTGGCATAATTCCAAAGCCTTTGCAAAAGTGAGTTTTGTTTCAGATAAAAGTCGCCGTTGCATTCGGTCATCATTCACTCCACACACAAGTCTGTCTCTTAACATTTTTTCCAATGAGTCTTTGTAATCACAGTGCAGTGTTAATTTCTTCAATTCTGCCACATACTCTGCTATGGACTCAGTGTTCCTCCTTATGCGTGAATTAAATTTGAATCGTTGCACGATTTCACTCGGTTTGGGGCTGAAGTGCTTCTGAAGCTCAGCAGTAAGCTGGTCGTACGTTTTATCTTTCGGTAATGCAGGGCTTATTAAATTTCTCAACAAGCTGTAAGTAGTTGCACCAACTCCACTCAACAGTACAGCCTTCCTTTTGTCTGGCTCCTCAATGTCATTAGCTTGGAAGAAAAAGTCCAACATTTCACTATATTCTTCCCATGACTGAGTCGAGTTATCAAAAGGGGTTACCGTTCCGATTACAGCCGCCATTGCTCGTCGTGGTGGGGAAACCTCGTTTTTCCTCCTCTGAACTTGCACTCGAACTACTGGAGTCACTTGAGTTCGCCACACTTGCAATGTTCTCTGTTTCTCGCCGCTGATTTTTTTCTTTTAATCCTCGTCGCCAATTGTGTGATATCCTACCGTGTAGCAATGATCACACTTGAGTTATTTCTTTGGCTAACTCTGCCGTTTATTCTGCAACACACATAATAGACTGAACATGGATTCTGCGCGGGGTTTTCACACTCTTGTTCTAATGTGTCCCCTTAGTAGCAGTGCTGAACAATACAGGTAGTTCCCCCTAGAGGCATGTGCCAGTAATGTTTTAAATTAGACTTGCAGTCTACCACAGTGTTATACCATCATCCGAGGCTCTTGATGGGCTTCTCTAAGACTGTGGGGATTGGTTCATCGCTGATGTGGAACCGCACTCCCAAAGTTGCCGAGGGAAACCTGCCACCACTGGGTTCTCTGGGCCAACCTGTAAGAAAAAGAACATTTTTCACAACTGCCAAAAGCTCACTGATATCACTACTTATCTCTTTTCTCTTCTGTCCTCTTACACAGTTGCCAGACTTTCCAAGCACACAATCCAGCACAAACTTTCAATAAACATAATCATTATTGTACTGCTACCTTGGTCTCCTTGCCGTCTGTGTTTGGGTCTGTACTACTTACCATGTCAGTCTTTTTTTTTTTTTTTGGTTTTGTTTTCACTTGATATGTTAATGAACCAAAATAAAAGTAACTACCAAGCTACAAGTTCACCCTCAGCTTTTAAATGAGAATTAAAATTACCTTTTGAAACCATGTTTATATTGCAATACCCTATCATAAATGACTGCATTTTTAGTCATTTTTGTAAATTTGTTATTTTAATAAATTGAAATCAGAGTTGAAATCATTGTTCTGTTCTTGCAAAAGAAATACTTAAGACATGATCCAGATTATAATAGAGGTTATATATGATAGTTAATATTCATAAGTTAAATTAAATATTGCACATCATGCCTTTACTGGCTGCACTTTTTCCACATTTTAACAGCTCACTCGGGTATTAATGAAATGTTTGTGACATACTTTGGTCATATTTTTAGTTATTGCAGCATCAATGTGAATCATCTTTTGCAACTGTACTCAGAACGGCTGGTTTCAATGCATGTCTCTTTAAATCCCTAAGAACGCATTTAGCTCCAGCCTCCCTGTTACTCTACTATTGCTAATATTAGCTGGATAGCTTCTAGCTCAAATTGAGCCTGAGCCAACCAACATAAATTTGTCTTAAAGAATGAATAAAATAATATATCACTGGTGGACAGGAGTGTGTGGTTTCAGTGATTGAATGAATAGGACTAGTCCCTGGAGTACAACAAACACAGAAACATTTGTGAATGAGTGACTAAACTGCTAGCTTCAGCTAGCTGCCATGAATCTCAGAGAAAATAAAACTTCACCTAATGCTAATACCAGGCGGCATGTCGGACAGTGTCTCCCAGCTAAAACGAGCTGTAATGCCATTAGAATGATCAACTTTGACCACCTAATCAAGCTAATTCTGACAGTTCGGTGTAGTATCACCCTGAAATATAACAGAATAAGAAAGAATGACTTGAGATATATTACACAGGGTTACAAAAATAATTTTTTTGTAAGTTGTTTGTGTTTTTTCAACTTATTTAAGACAATTTTGCACCACTGAATCTGAAAATGACATCCATTTCTCTCAATCAGGTGCTAAGTAAAAACCTGTTCTTACTTAGTACTGTGCATGTACTTACCTTTATATAAAGGTAAGTACATGTAAATTGAATGTTATGTCATCATTGTTCAAAATTCAGAGAATTTCAAGACATAAAAAAGAATTTTGCATCATATAAAGCACCCTGTGATGGACTGGTGATTTGTCCAGGGTGTACCCTGCCTCTTGCCCAAAGATGCTGGGATAGGCTCCAGCCCCCCCCCCCTCCCCCCACGACCTGAAAAGGATTAAGCGGAAGAAGATGGATGGATAGGTAAAGCGAAAATACACATACATTTAAACAAAAATGTAAAAAACATGTGGCCATAATTCAAAAAGTTGACCTGATTGAGCAAAACCAATGTGATTTTTGGATTCAGCACATCAAAATTGTCAAAATTGTCTTATGGGCTGCACGGTGGCGCAGTGGTTTAGCACTGTGGCAGCACAGTTTTACCCTCGGCCGGGGGATCGCGGGGATCATGAGGTCGTGGGTTCGATCCCAGCCCCCGACCAACAGTGAGCTGTGTGGAGTTTGCATGTTCTCCCCGTGTTGCGTGGGTTTACTCCGGGATTTCTCCGGTTTCCTCCCGCATACCAAAAACATGTAGGTTTAGGGCGCTCGTGCACGCAGCGACCAGCAGCCGGTGGCTTGTCACCAGACTGCAAACCAAGTCTACCTACGGGTACAAATAAGTAACAAAAAAAAAAAAAAAAAATTGTCATAGTTATCAAAATCAGCTAAAAAAAAACTCAGACAATAAATTTGGTGTTGACCAGTGTTATCAATTGTGGATTAGTGAACCGGGTGGAAATGGGGATATTTATTAGGGCAATTAAAATCCAAAGAAAATAACAATATATACTGTGTTTGGTTAGCAAGCTTCCTAGTACAGTACCACTGCTAGTTCTGACTAACACCTTTGGCTCCCTGTCCATCTACATGACAGACAGCTAGGCTGGCCAATAATAGAGCAGCATCATGTTTATGATATTCGGAAGCAAATCTAGAAGAGTTAAAACAGCTTAGAGAGAAAAACAATATAAAGGCTGTGTGTTTTGTAAGAGAAGTGAATGTTTTGATTTTTTTTTTTTTTTTTGGATAATCTTGTGACCAATGGATGCATTTCAGAAGGTTAAAATCTACAAAAACAACATTTCAGTCAATGGCTTCTTTAAAGCTAGAAAAATCATTCATTCTGACAATTACATTTTATATGCAATAATAATGAAGTTTTTAAATTACATTACACTAAACCATATTTATGCAAGCAGCAGTACTGGGTCCAATCAAAGATTAGAAGGCTAAAACTATTGACACTAACAAGGTCTTCATAACAGAACTGAGGAAGTCAGTGTAAAGACACTGAATAAGGTTACACTTAAACAAGTTAGTCCTCCTCACTAAACGAGACCCTGACAAAATATTTCTAAATCTGTGGGTGAAAGAACCACTGCCCTATTCTCTAGAAAAAAGGAAAAAAAAAAAAACATTGACACACACTCCCATGTGCCCGTGCTTTTAGAAGTGAGGGATTTTCCTCCAGTTTCTCTTCCCTCTCTTGGTCTTCCTCGTGTCACAGTGCACTCCCGTCGTTCCTCCTGATTTACCAGACATCCTCTTTTCCCCCGCTGTCACATTTGGTACAGATGGTTAAGCTCTATGGAGTGGCCTGTCAGTCTCCATTTGGCTGCCTCTATGTGACAGCAGGCCCGATGGCTCATGAAGGGCCCCCGACTTTCCCAGCACACGGACACTGACATTTCTCAAAGGGGCTCGCATGTGTGCCCCCCCCCCACCCAAACAGAGAAATGAAGAACCTGAAGTTGACCCAAAGTCTGCCATAGGCTAAGAGAGCCAGGGATGGATGGAGGAGACAGAAGGAGGAGATTGAGAGGCTAGAGGCAAAGCGAGAAAGTATTCTAGAGTTTCTCCATTTTCCAGAATAAACAATTTGCTTAACCTTTCTATATCATGAATACAAAAAATGTCTGCATACCAAAGGGCACCTCTGGCCTTATACAATGACCCCAAACCCATAGTCAGAGGTCAGGATCCCAAGGTGAACCTGTGTAGCAAGTATGGTGACCCTAGCTTTCTTTGTTGTTGAGATATAGTTTACAGTATAAGCCATTTTGAAGTTGACCTTTGATCTTGCAATCCCAAAATCATAGTCACACTTCAGGGTCACAAGGTGAACCTGTGTACCAAGTTTGGTGACCCTAACTTTGCTCGTCGTACAGTAATAAGACATAAGGAATGTTAACCTTGACCTTTTCACCAGAGTGGTGGCCTGGTTGATAGAGCAACTGCCCCACAACCCGTGAGGTTGGGGGTCCAAGTCCTGGCCAGGTCATACCAAAGACCATATAAAAAAAATGGTACTTTCCACCTTCTAGCTTGGTGCTCAGCGTAAAAGAATGGGGGAAGGAGAAGTTGTTTGTGGCGGCGCCTTGCATGGCAACAATCCCTCTGATTCTAGATGTGATTAACATTGCAGATAGGAGAAATGTAATTTCGTTCTACTGTACATGATTGGCTGTATGGCTAGAATGAGCTAGCTTTCTTTGTTGTTGAGATATCGTTTATAAGCCATTTTGATGTTGACCTTTGACCTTGTGATCCCAAAGCCATAGTCACACTTCAGGGTCACAGGGTGAACCTGTGTACCAAGTTTGGTGACCCTAACTTTACTCAATGTACAGTAATAAGGCATAAGAACTGTTAACTTCGACCTTTGACCTGTTGACCCCAAACCCATAGTCAGAGTTCAGGATCCCAAGGTGAACCTGTATACCAGGTTTGGTGGCCCTAGCTTTAAGCTGGATACATGCTGCACCTCCACTGTCCGCGTACGTGCAACCGGACGCCTTGTGTGATTAATATGCGTCACATCTCCAGTCCGCTAGTGTCCGCAGGGCTCTTCTGCGGACGTCCGCGTACAGCCCAAATTTTCTGACCGTGCGCCCTGACCGCGTTGACAGCGCCTGCACAAGACTAAATGTCCCATTCACAAGGTGGTGTTACCAACACAGCGTACAAAGACGAAGAAGACAATGCGGAAGACGTGTGGAAGACGACATGCAGAAGACGAGAATAAACATACATGAATCCTTTTGTAGCAGCAGCAACTTGAGCGAAGAAGAGCGATGGAAAACAGTAATTCCTCCTTTTCCTTGAAACAATGCCATTGATGCTACAAAAAAATGTGTCACTCTTGTTTTTATAGCTGGTGAACAAACTGGCGTGTTAGCGCATTTGCGCTACCCATAGGGTTGGGGCTGTGGAGAGCGTGAAAAGATGAGGCTGAGTTTATTTCTCAATTCAGGTTTATTCACATTCACGTATCTCCAACATCCTCTCAAACAGAAAAGGGGAAGCATCACCCCACATCTGTCCTATTTATACCAGGACATCAAAGTCACAGTTACATTGCCATTTTAATGCAAAGACACAATACATCTTCTTCCCGGTCTTGTCCCCTTCACCCCCACACCACTGGTGGTCAGGAAATCCCTCAAGGCCATCTCTTTGCATAACACAGAACACATTTTGCATCCTCCTGCTAATCCCCAGGAGACTCAGACCTATTTTTCATTCTCAGACGTGAAGCAACATTAATATACAAATAGAGTCTATGAAACTACATATGTGTGTACCACAGGGCGAAACTACAAATAACAGTTGTGTGCATGCATCAACTGCTTGGCCTGGTAGACAAAAAAAAGTGAGGATGTACAGCGCCATGTGCGCGCCGGGCTCGTCCAAAGTGCACGCGGACCAAAGTGGGCCAGAGGAGAAAAGCACCATGAATCCAGCTTTGCTTGTTTTATAGTAATAGTAAATGTAACATTTACCATAGTGCAAATGCAGTGTTAACTTTGAACTTTGACCTTTGACCCCTTGACCCCAAACCCATAGTTAAGTCAGAGTGTAAATCATCCAAGATGTGTATTAGATACAACTACTGTATCGAAAAGCCCACATCATGTCTTTCTTTTCTTAATATTATTGTTTCTTCTTATTTCTTTTCATTATTGTGTTTAGAAGATTTAGGGAAAATGACCTCTGACTTTTGACCTCAAGGTCATCCAATGAGAGTGGAATTGCAATATGCGCATCATCAGAGTATATCAAACCATGGTACCAAGTTTCAAAATATTCAGAACAAAACTGAAGGAGGAGTTGATTTCACAAGACGGTTACTGTCGATGAAGTGAGGTGAAATAAGAGGTCATAGGTCAGGGGCTACAAGTCCTGCAAAAATCATCCGATCAGAACCAAATTACAACATGCGCATCATCAGTGTATATTAAACCATGGTAACAATAACCCTCAAAGCCTGAGTTTCCTTTGTGTGGCAGATAATGAAAATCAAGCTGAAAAGAATCTACAGCTACCCCAGACACACACCACTTCTATTACTCATTTGAACACTCTTTCATTAAACTGCTAAGACAGACAGACAGACAGACAGGTTTTACTGATCCCAAACTGGGAAATTACAGATGTGATATGAGCAAAGAAGATTTTCTGATTTAACATTAGCACTGAAAGAGAAGTCCTATGGATGAACACACAAATGGCTAAATAAATACATAAAAAAAAACATTTATGGTGTTGTATCATACCCCTAAAATAATTTTAATCAGAATTATCATGAGATTTTTATCATGTGATAAGGAGGTGTCATTTAACCCAGACATTTATCACCTCTATACCCTCCCAGAGAAGCCGCCACTAACCTAACCTTTGCCAATATGTGTAAATTGTTAAATTGCATTCTGGCTCCAAGGTAAAGACCACATTTGACAATCCAGCGGGGGGCTGGCGGGAGGCGCGGGGGGAGCCGCTGTATTGTAGCGCCTCAGGGCAATGCTCCCAGTCAATATATATCTCCACGCTCGCTCCTGCTCTCCCATTTGAGCGGGACGCGCTGCCCTGCCGCTGCAGAGGAGTGACAAGACAGCCACACAGGACGCTCTCTAGGTATGGGTGAATACATTTCCTCGTTACTTTTGAAAGGCGTGCATGTGGATGAGTTTGTGAAGAATAAGATTTTTAAGAAAGAAGGGGTTTGTTCATAGGAAGTGTGTATTGTGTAATGTAAAAGTGTTTGTTCATTCTTTAGTGTGAATGGTTATATTAAAAAAGCAGTAACATTTTCAATTATGTAGTAATTTCTTAAATCTTTTTTTTTATCTTTTTACTATATATTATATTTAATTTGATAGTTTATATTAATTTAACAGCAGTAAAACAAATTGTTTTTTTAAATATAGTTAAATGTTAGTAATTTTAATTTTTTAAAAATCAAGAACTAACAGTTTTTTTCAGATATCTTCCAATCTAGAGCAAAGTTCTTAATTACTCTAATAGAAAGAGACCTAAAATCACATTAAGATTTTTATTCTTAAATCCCTATTTTTCTCCTTTCTTTTCCATCCAGAACTTTTTTCTTCTTAGAGGAAGACAAAAAAAATCTTCTTGATTATCTTCCCAGGTAAAGTGTTAAACTCTCGGCATGAATTCATAGACTATAAGCTCCTGAAGAAGTCACAGTCCCTCTTGTCCTGTGGGCCGTCAGCGCTGCGGTTGCAGTAGCATGTGTCAGAGCTTTCAGTGTGGTGAACCTCCTTAATTGCAACAATAGATGTTCAAGCTGTTGGGCTTGTTTGATCATCACCCCTAACAGCTTAAAACAAGACCACAGGGTCTGGATGTGGGCAGCAGGGGGGCCAGAGTGCACAGTCAGTGGAGAGAGGGGAGTGGATAGCAGCGGCCAGGAGAGGGGGGGAAAGCGACTGTAAAAATGATTTTTATTGATTGGCTCGTAGCAGCAGCTGTTAGACTCCATTATGAGCCCAAAGCTCAGATCAGAGCCCTCCGGCGGACAAGTGAGCCAATCAATCAAATAATCAGCCACTAACAGGCCTGTTCTGAGGGTCCAGTTAGCAGCAGCCCGCCGCCCTTTGTTGCGCTCACCTCCACTTCTGTTGCCAGGATGTCCGCCGTCTCAGGACATCCGTCACCTGTGTTTGCTTCCCCGGCACTTAATTCAAATCTCACATATTTCTGTGGGACAGAAAAAGATGAAATGGTGACGCGTAGTTTTACCACCGCTTGGACCGTGACCTTCACGGCGCACAGGCTTTCATCTTTGAATGACCTGAGGGGGGAAAAGGCAAAATAAAAGCCTCAGAGCAGAGCGTTTTAAGCTGTGAAGCACACACTCCTGTTCACTTCATCTTTAACTGTAGGCTTTCCCCCAACAGCTCTGCCCTGGGAATAAAAACATCACAAAGTTTCTCCAATTTATCAGATGAAAAAAAAAAAAAGGTTTTAATTTTATTCTAGGGCATTAGCATGGAGGAGAGTTAATTAAATGAATGTCTAAATTAAAGAAGGGGGGAAATTAAGTGTGAATAGTTACTGAATTCAAAGGACAAATTAGCATAATGCTATAGTACATTTATGAGAGCAGGTAGGAGAAAATAATATTTTGAAGACAGAAAAAATTAACATAACGCACAGATCTAATATAATTAATTAAATTATTATATGTTTTAATTATATTTGATTATATAGCAATAACAATATAGATTCAACCCCCCCCCCCCAAAAAAAAACAACTTGGCATCTTATAACAAAATATTTAATGCCAGACATGATAATATTTTGTAATTCCTTTCATATCTAAAATACATTATAGAAAACACATTATATTTAACACATCCAAGACCAATACTGCTAAACAATATGATCCCATTCTACAGAAAGACGAGGCCTAACAGAAGAGCAGTTGAACCTAGGCACCACATCCTGACCCAGATCCTAGTCTTGGCACTAATGATGCCCTATAGGCACGGTGCCAGGCTCTCATTAGGAATCAGGCCCCAAACCCCTGACTTCTTTGCCTCTCCTGCATAAGTCCTGTACAGCATGGCTGCACTGTGCCCGTAGCCGGCCTCCGAGGGCCTGACCCTTTAAACTCAAGCAGGGTTGAGAGAGTTACGAGACACACACACACACACACACACACACACACACACACGCACAGGTGCAGAGTCCCCTGCAATGCCCCTGTTTGCCCCCCAGCCCTGGGCTCTGTTAGCACTCGGTGCTGCACTGGAACTAATGAGTAGTGGCAGGTACAGTGAGAACAGAGCAGCGTGGGCCTCCCTGCAGTTAGGTTAGTAGCAACCCTCAATTTAGGCAAAAAAAGTGCTTTCATAATACACATATGTGCATAATAATACACACCACCCTTCAGTGCGCACACTAAACTTTATCTCTCAAAGAGGGATAAAGAATAGATTTCTCGTGCAATAGTAAGCTGGATCGTCCTTCCACAGTTTCAAAAAGTAAAAGAACAAATACAAAATGTTTCAATCTGTTAATTTGCTGGCTCCTTCATAATCAGTTCTCCCATTTTCCACACAGGCACGGCCGCGCTGCTCTCAAGAAGATGCTTTTCATTCCCATCCTCCAAAAAAATTAAGGAAATGAACCCTGATATAAAAGACACAGCAATTTAATAGTCACTCTTGAACTCTGATAGCTGGATCAGCCAAAATCTGTATCCATCAAAACTCAATCATGTCCAAGGATGACACTTGCAAAGTGACGTCTGCCAGCAAACATAAGGAGCGCAAGCCCAAAAAGCCTCACTACATCCCGCGGCCATGGGGCAAACCCTACAACTACAAATGTTTCCAGTGCCCCTTTACCTGCATGGAGAAGTCTCACCTGTACAACCACATGAAGTACAGCCTTTGCAAGAACTCTCTGTCCCTGCTGATAGAGTCAGACTGGCCGTACAAGAAGGGCAACATCCTCCATCCAGATCAGCTTCGGCCATTTCAGCAGGCGCATGGGCTGCATGCTGGTGGGAAAGACGAGTTGGAGCAGGTAGCACACATGGAGGAGAGGCAGCGGAGGTCTGGGGAGGAGGAAGGCGAAGGCAGGGAAAACCAGAAACCAGAAGATGAGGAAGAGGGAGGAAGAGGATGCGGAGAAGAGATGGCTGGTTTTAGTAAAGATAGCTCGAACAGCATCACTAGAGGAGACAGTGCAGACGGTGCTACACAGAAAACCAAACAGCCAGAGTCAGAGCTTCTGATGGATGACATGCTCTCCCTTGAAGATCAGCTTTTACGAGCACGCTCTGTAGAGGTGGAAGCCCAGCTGAGACACTACAAGCTATCAAAGACATGTCTTACAACTCCTGGGCTTCTGTCAGAGCAGTGGCGGCTGCTCGCTTCCAGCCACACCAAGGCCAAAGCAGAAGGTTCTCAGGGTCGAGTGAACAGCTCAATCCCTTGTTACCCGCCTCCACCGAACCTCATGGATTACCAGGATCCCTCTGGACTCAACCTGTCAGTGTTTGGGGTAGGTTATCCCATCAGCCCTGGCCTCTTCTCTTACATGAACTCAACTATTCCCACTGCAGCCTCCGGTGTCACTGCCCAGACTCACGCCCAGCTTGCCCAGCTTCCCTTCCTGGCCTCGGCTGCTCAGCTGATACACCCGGCCTCCAGTACGCACACAGACCGAGCCCTCATCCCCTCCCGCCTCTACTATCCCTTCCTGTGTGAGCACACATTCGCGCCAGCCTCCAGCCAGAGTGAAACCAGCAAATCTATTAAAACGTCCACAAACGGTCTAGAAGCAAGTCCTCTGTCTGGCTTCCAGCCTAAGGTCAGTCTGTGGAAAGTGCCTGCTCTGAGGCCGGGAGTCTCCCCTGCAGGCTGGGCATCACCTCAGAGAGACTCGCCTGATCAGGGCTACAGGACAGGAGACAAACTACAGGCTTCAGCAAAAGAAGTTAAAGCCAGCTGGGGTTTGAAAAGGGCAGGAGACGCCCTGAAAAATCACAACTCACCTGTGGAAAAGAAGCCAGCTATCGGCCTAACTATGGACCTTCTGAAAAATATTCAAACTTCATCAAGTCTTAACAAAGCAGCAGACAAACTTCTCCTCCAGGGCAGGTAAATATGTTCAGACTTGAATTTCTTATGTTAGAATTTTGCTATGAGCAATAAAAATAGCAGTAATATGAAAATTATCAGAATTTTTATCAGATTTAATTCAGTAGGACTGATTATTGTTAACTTTCTGTCATTCTTAGTTTACAGGATGCTCTTTATCAGGGTCGGCCCACAGATCTGTGGTACAATGATCCTCTCACAAGTCCCAATACTGAAACATCATTTCTTTCAACCAGTGCGGGACCAAACAGCCAAGACTCAACAGCTTCCAAAACGTCAGGCGAAGGGGCATCTGAGTCCGTAGCTGCTCTCCTTGGCGACCTCTCCAAGGCGCTGCAGGAGTACCACGAGGCCGAGTGCAAAATCTCCCACCTGGAAAAGGAGGACCTCCCGGCCCAACGACACCTCTGGGAGCACCTGAGCAAAATCCGCAGCGAGCTGTCTCACATTCACCAAGCGCTGGAGCGAACGGTCCGCCAGAGCGACGGGCCTCTGGATCTCTCAGTAAAGAGAGACTCGGCCAGCGATTACAGCATGAGAGAGGATGTCGGCTTTAAAGGAAACACAACAGAGAAGGAGGAGGACGACGACGAGGAATCGGAAGATAAAAAGGAGGAAGAGGAGGAGGAGAATGAGAAGAAGGCAATGAAGGCTTCCCTGGAGAGTCGTAAACAGTCGCTGGACATGCTGATCAAGATGAGTCAGGCGTCCGTGGTAAACGCAGAGGTTCTCTCTCCAGGCGGTCTTGGGCTGAGGCCCAGTCCAGCTGAGGCCCTGTGGGCGAGCAGGACCACGAAGTGTGAAGCAGACTCCAGCGTCCTCCTGTGTCCTGATGGCAGGTCAGTGCTGTTCCCCGACATCCCCAAACCCCCGAAGAGACCCCCATCTATACATCGACTGGAAGCCCAGTGTCCTCCGAGCCCTCTGACAGCTGACAACTAAAGCACAGTTCTTCATTATTGCTGGCATGCCTCTGATATTCACCGGCTCTGTTCCTCAGTTTAACTTTACAAAACATTTTGCACCTTATAAACAAAGAAATGTGAACAAGGTTTTCTTCTTATGCACTGAGGACACTGATTGTTATTGGATTAATTTAAAAATGTACTGCCATCAGCAATTTCTATCAAGATGATGTAAACAATCAAGTCAATTAAAAACTACACTGAGAGACAATCCTTTGAATGGATTTGTGAATATTGTAATGATGGTAAAATTGATGTAAAATACTTTTATATGGAGGGTGCGATGTGGGCTGCGTTTTGCTCTGTCAAAATAAAATGTATTATATACACTGTATTTCTGTCAGTAAATGACTGAAAACAAAGAACTTTGGTCTTTTTATGACTCACATGGAATAATATTATGTATTAGGGGGGCGGCTGTGGTGCAGGTGTAGTGTTGCCGATTACTGATCGGAGGGTCAGGGGTTCAATTCCCACTCTGTCTGCAGTCTGCATGTCAAAGTGTCCTTGAACAAGACACCGAACCCCCAGTTGCTCCTGGTGGGTCAGGCCAGTGCCTGTGCATGGCAGCTCCACCGCCATCAGTGTGTGAATGTGTGTGAGAATGGAAGGATAGCAGGATCTGTAAAAGCACTTTGGCCATCCAGAGATGAGTAAAATGCACTATATAAGTGAACAACATTTACCATTAAAGGAAAAATATTTTGCACAACATACTGTGTATGGCGAGGAGAGCAAAAGGTCAAGTGATCTAATTTAACAATGAATTTTTAGTATTGAGGAAGACAAGCGGGCACAAATAAAAATAAATAAATCCAAAGTGGCAGCACTTTCTGATCTCTTCTGTTGTGTTAAAGGTGAAACGTGTCCTCAAGCCAAATGCCCATCAGCAGAATTACCTGAGTCTTTGTTGCTGAATCTAAAGGCCCCACCTGGAAAGGTCAGGGCCACAGGGTTGACCTCCGCATAGGCTCAACTTAAGACTAAGTGTCGGACCTAAGGACGGGTACCGAGCACTGAGCAGCGCCACGTCCTCTGGGCCTTTCGCCATCATCACACTCAAGTCACTGTGGCAAAGGTCAGCTGCCAGGACCAGATACGCCACCACAGAATGTTCTGCCTGAAGAGGTCATAATGACTGTCTGGTCAATTTAAAAGCAAAGTATTAAAAAAAAAAATGGATAGAAGTACAGGCAGCACATAACCATTTTTTTTTTTTTTTGTACAGTAACAAAAAAAAAAAAAAAAAGACCCCCCCCCCCAATTTAACAGCAAACCCACAGGGATAAAAAAATCATTTAACAATTTTTCTACAGGAAAAGAAAGATAAGATAAAATAAGATAAAGGTTATGAGATCTCTTTAGTAATAGGATATTTTATGTTATTTAATAGGAAACACAATTTTCAACAATAAAATGAAATCTGTTTTCCAGTTTCATTTGTAGATGTGATACTAAGCCATTAAAACATTAAAACCATAAAAAAATTAAATAACTTGTGGGATTTGAGAAATTACATTTAAATGGCGTTCACTTATGTAGTGCATTTTACTCATCTCTGGACGGCCAAAGTGCTTTTACAGATCCTGCTATCCACCCATTCTCACACACATTCACACACTGATGGCGGCGGAGCCGCCATGCACAGGCACTGGCCTGACCCACCAGGATTAACTGGGGGTTCGGTGTCCTGCTCAAGGACACTTCAACATGCAGACTGCAGACAGAGCAGGAATGGAACCCCTGACCCTCCGATTAGTAGTCGGCTACACTACACCTGCGCAGGTGGTTACCCAGCCACAGGGGCTGCACAAGCCAGTGCACTTCCTGTGCCGGTCCCAAGCCCAGATACAGATGTGAACAAAATTGTTGGTACCCCTCTGTTAATGAAAGAAAAAACCCACAATGGTCACAGAAATAACTTGAATCTGACAAAAGTGGTAATAAATAAAAATTCTATGAAAATTAACCAATGAAAATCAGTCAGTGCTTTTGAATTGTGGTTCAACAGAATTATTTTAAAAAACAAACTCATGAAACAGGCCTGGACAAAAATGATGGTACCCCTAGAAAAAATAATGTGACCATAGGGACATGTTCAACCAAGATGTGTCCTCTAATTAACATCACAGGTGTCTACAAGCTTGTAATCAGTCAGTCGACCTATTTAAAGGGTGACAAGTAGTCACTGTGCTGTTTGTTGACATGGTGTGTATCACACTAAACATGGACCAGAGGAAGCAAAGGAGAGAGTTGTCTCAGGAGATTAGAAAGAAAATTATAGACAAGCATGTTAAAGGTAAAGGCTATAAGACCATCTCCAAGCAGCTTGATGTTCCTGTGACTACAGTTGCACATATTATTCAGAAATTTAAGATCCACGGGACTGTAGCCAACCTCCCTGGCTGTGGCTGCAGGAGGAGATGGATAATACAAATGGTAACAAAAGAGCCCAGAACAACCTCTAAACACATTCATGGTGAACTCCAAGGTCAAGGTACATCAGTGTCAGATCGCACCATCCGTCATTGTTTGAGCCAAAGTGGACTTCATGGGAGACGACCAAGGAGGACACCACTGTTGAAAACAAATCATAAAAAAGCCAGACTAAAATTTGCCAAACTGCATGTTGACAAGCCACAAAGCTTCTGGAAGAATGTCCTATGGACAGACAAGACAAAACTGGAACTTTTTGGCAAGGCACATCAGCTCTATGTTCACAGACGCAAAAATGAAGCATACCAAGAAAAGAACACTGTCCCTACTGTGAAACATGGAGGAGGTTCTGTTATGTTCTGGGGCTGCTTTGCTGCATCTGGCACAGGGTGTCTTGAATCTGTGCAGGGTACAATGAAATCTTAAGACTATCAAGGTATTGTAGAGAGAAATGTGCTGCCCAGTATCGGACAGCTTGGTCTCAGTCGCAGGTCATGGGTCTTGCAACAGGATAATGACCCAAAACACACAGCTAAAAACACCCAAGAATGGCTAAGAGCGAAACATTGGACTATTCTAAAGTGGCCTTCTATGAGCCCTGATCTAAATCCTATTGAACATCTGTGGAAGGAACTGAAACATGCCGTCTGGAGAAGGCACCCTTCAAACCTGAGACAACTGGAGCAGTTTGCTCATGAGGAGTGGGCCAAAATACCTGCTGAGAGGTGCAGAAGTCTCATTGACAGTTACAGAAATCGTTTGATTGCAGTGATTGCCTCAAAAGGTTGTGCAACAAAATATTAAGTTAAGGGTACCATCATTTTTGTCCAGGCCTGTTTCGTGAGTTTGTTTTTTAAAATAATTCTGTTGAACCAAAATTCAAAAGCATTGTCTGATTTTCATTGGTTAATTTTCATAGAATTTTTATTTATTACCACTTTTGTCAGATTCAAGCTATTTCTGTGACCATTGTGGGTTTTTCTTTCATTAACAGAGGGGTACCAACAATTTTGTCCACGTCTGTAAATGGGCAGGGTTGCGTCAGGAAGGGCATCCAGGTGTAAAAATCTTTTCTTTTTTTTTTTTACACTTTTTTTCAACAAGCAAATCATCATGATATAAGGTGATGATACGCTGTGGCGATCCTGAAAGAAGGCAGCCGAAAGACAAAAACAAAAACTTCAATAATATTGATAACAGTAATAATAATAAAATAAATAAAGTGACTGGCTTTCAGTATACAAATTCTCAATATAAAATGATCTGGAACGATAAATCTTATAAGACGTAAGAAATTCTTGGTTTTGAAATATTTTTTCACTGCATCTTCTCCTTCTCCGCTTGTCTCCCTTTCTTCTCTAGCATACGAGTAATAGACTAATTGTTCTAACCCTGTTTAGATGATGCTGAAGAAGACATCCACGCTGCAAGATTTAACATTTTCTGTTCCTGTTTCACTGTGTTTTATTTCATTAGAGGCCTGTTTAGTTTAATTCGCTGCTAAAGTGAAAGATCTGAGGCCAACGGAGAAACTGGTTGAGGCTAAAATTGGCTTATTTTTGTCCAGGCCTCCAGACTCTATGGCCGAATCTCATTCTCCTCCCTTGCAGACTTGTTGATTTTAGGTGCCTTCACATTAAGTGAGTGAGGGTTTAGGGCTGTCCCAATCTGAAATCAGGAAGTGGCTGACTGATCACTCGCTGACTTCATGAGCCCTTAAATGACCCCTTTAAGGTAAGGGAATTACCCACAGTTCAGAGCGCCATGCTGAGAGTTCTCAAGGAAAAGCTCCTGATTGGTCACCTGTTCATCACTGACCACCCCTTCACCCCTGCTCCACCCCCCCCCCCCCACACACACACAAAAACAATACTGCTTTGACATGAATCTTTGTCAAAATAAAAATATATGAAATAAAGACCGAGTTTTTGCTGAATTGCACCCAGTTTAGTAGTTTAAATAATTTAGGGGTGTGTGTGTCTGTGTGTGTGTGTGTGGGGGGGGGGGGGGTGAATTGTGCAGTTTAAAAAAAAACATGATTTAATTAATTACAACAGGCTGCAGCACATTTAATTCAGATCATTCCTGAAGAAAGTAATATGTTTAAAACCAAAAGCCTGAGACCCACAATAGCCGGTCACATGTTTTATTTCAAAGAAATTAAAAGTATGGTTAAAATAAATGGGTTGAAATTTTATATATTTTTTTTATTAAAACTGTAACACTGAAAATAAAAAAAACCCTGTTTGAACCTCATTATTTCAACAAGAATATATTCCTAAATCTAGATGTAAAAAATGAACAAGAATGCAACCCTTTTAAAACAAAATTGGGGTTTTATTTTAAAAAGTTATACATACTGAAAAATAAAAAAAGTTCTAGAGACACTAGACACACCTGATCTTTCAGGATCATTTTTTAATCCTTTAAACACTGCTGATTGTTTCTGTTTTAATTTTGTCTCTAATCAGTTTTTTATTCTGTCCTACTTTTTGTAATGATTTATACACTATTATATACACTATTTTTGTTTCCTAATTCTTTCAACAAAGTTCATATAAAAAAACTTGTAGTGTTGCCAAGGTAACGTGAAGTGTGTCTCATTTCTACCATTTTGAGCCACTTCATCCCCTTGCAGACTCGCACACTCGAGCACTACTGATGGCGGCTGCTTAAGTCTACAGGGGCTCAGGGCTTGAGGGTTTAGGGAAGGGCCTGAGATTGGGCCCAGAGGATTCTCTTTCGCTCTGGTTGTGCACATCCTGTCCAGCAGCCCCTCCGTATCGATAAGCCAAGCTGATAGCGCCCCCATGTGGTCAAAGGAGAGGTACGTTTTACAAACCCTTACAGAAGCTGAAGCAAAACAAAACAGTTCTAGTCTCTGGGCATGACTGTCTTGTTATCAGTTATATGAGCATACAATAACTAAAAATTCCCATTATTTGCATGTACAACTAGTGGGCTGTCAGAGCGTGCATACTGTTGTGTCCGTAAAACATGGCACAATAATGATGCGAGTGGTGAACTGAACAGGACTTTACTGTATAACTCACTGAGTACCAACAGACGCTCCCACTAGGTAGAGAGGTGGTCAAAGAGAGTCTTCCTCTTCGGCATTGGCCCTATATACCCCGGGTGCCGGCGGAACCGGAAAGGTGGAGCCACCACCCAGAACCACAATAATACACAGTATTAATATCAATAAACAACACTCCCCCCCCCCCCCAAACAGTCCAAAACGTACACATACAAATTCAGGCCCTCCCAGATTTGTAACCCGACTCACACACTAACAGTAAACAGACATATGCACAACGTATCCATACACACAGATAACTAAAACTAGAGGGGGCCAGGTGGATTACTGACCCACCTCCACACAGCCAGACAGATTATTCTGCCGTCTTTAATATTGTATAGTCCGTAACTGAAAAAAAACCCCTGCCGTGTTCCTAATATAATACATAAAATAATCCCATGAACATATGTACAAACAGGATAAAACCTTAATTCAACACACAACTCAGTCAATATTAACACCCACACCATGTCATAAACACACCCAACTAAAACCACCCCCTTAACCCAGGCAAACCACACCGTAATAGACACCCCAAACACAGCGGCACAAACATTACTTGTTTTTTGTTTTTTACAGGTTCAGCTCACATAGCAACACTGCGTAGCAGTGTTGCTATGTGCAACACAGCAATATAAGCTGCGGCTTCAGCCATCACCCATTTCGGATAACTCACGTGGAATTGTATAGTAGAAGGAGTCTTTGTCTAATTTGACCTTGTTGTTATATTATACAGTTTCTTTTAACCTGTAATGTACTATCCGAAATAAATAAATTCATTCATTCATTCATAGCAACACTGTATATTAACCATACTGACATACTGACTATGTAACCAGAACAGTGCACACATTAATATTTCAGCAATTCACATGGTAACATCATGCAGAACACATTAAGTCGGGCAGTTAATAATAACACATATTAAATACATTGCCCCCCAGAATTACTAGTGAGGGGTGGGCTCCGGGGGCTGGGCTCCCCATGGGCACCATGGGGAGCCCAGCCCCCGGAGCCCCGTCAGGAAGGTCCCGCCCAGAGCGTCCTCTCCTCTTGGCACCCGGGGATGGCTCACGGTGGTACTGAAGCCCCTCCCGTTCCTCACACACAGGCCACAGCTCGTTGGGGTGTCTCTCTGTACCATCTGTCAGCTGCAGGTAACTGTCCTCCTGGACAGCCACCACCTGTAGCCGCCCCTCATCATCTAGTCTCTTCTGCGTCCCGTGGGCTCCTCTTAATCGGGCCTCCTCTCTGGCCCAAACCAAATCTGCGACCCCCAGAGGGGCCCTGCTTGACTTCCAGCGTTTTTGCATGGCACGTCCTTTAACCGTGCCAGCCGGTCCTGCCCCGCTCGCTTTCATTTGAGACGCCGGCGAAGCCGTTGTGACCCCTTGCTTCTCGGTACCTCCCAGCCGAACTCCAGAAGCAGAATGGGTCAGCCCCTCAGCTCCATCCGCCATCACGGGCATCCCCTGGCGCCACCCAGTTCCCTCAGCTAGGGTAACTTGGGCTCTGGCGCAGGGACCCTCCCGCGATGGCTCTGGATAGGGTCGGTCCTGTTCACTTTCCAGATTACTAGGCCAAGGTTCATCCCATATTGCATCATCCACCACTGCCGGGATTGGTCAGTCCCATAAACCGCAGCCCACCAGGAGTGGTGGGCTGCGGTTTATGGGACCACCACTCCACCACTCCATCACTTCACATTGTTGGGCTATTTCTACAGCCGTGGCTAAAGCTAATTTGCCAGAGTGTGTAAGTAATCTCCACCGAGCTGACGAACACAGAGTGTGCTCCGCCATCTGGTCGCGGACCATTTCTTCCTCTAAATCACCAAACTGGCAGTCCCCAACCAGCTGCCATAGGTCTGCAACATAGTGCTGCACCAATTCGCTGGCCCACTGGAGGTGCTGCCGAAACTGGACCGTACTGACGATGACGTTCGTAGGCGCGCGAAAATGTCACGCCATTTGCTCAACCACATCATCGAAGCTATCGCTAGCACCCAGGGTAGAAAGGATACATTGTCCTTCCATGCCTAAATTGTGGACTAAAATTGCCCTTGCTCGTACCTTCTTCAGTTTGCCAGTGTTTAGTGCCACGAGATAGTTCTGAAACACGGCGAACCACCTCGTCCAAGGCACTGGAGGCTCCCCCGGAGTGTCCAAAAACGTCCAAATAGACGATACGTTCGCATCCATACTTTATCCTCTTCGCCAAATGTTATGTCCGTAAAATGTGGCACAGTAATGGGGCGAGTGGTGAACTGAACAGGACTTTATTGAAAAACTCACTGAGTACCAACAGATGCTCCCGCTAGGCAGAGAGGTGGTCGAAGAGAGTGTGCCTCTTCTGCATTGGCCCTTTATACCCTGGGTGGCAGCGGAACCAGAAAGGTGGAGCCACCACCCAGAACCACAATAATACACAGTATCAATATCAGTAAACAACACCACACATACTTCTACCAAGGTCTGTCTGTCTGACTGGCTATTTGATGAACAAGATTACACAAAAAGTACTGGATGGATTATGAGGAAATTTTCACCAGAGGTGTGCCCTGGGCTACAGATGAACCCATCAGATTTTGGAGGTGATACAGGCCAGAATGCCGATTCTGAGTCACTTTTTCCACTTTTTTTTAAATTATGTGTAATCCTGCTAACAAACAGACAGACAAGATGGATAGAGGGATGCTGTAAAATCGCATTAGCTCCTTTCGAAAATCAAAGGTTTTGAACAGCTTGAAGCTTTTTGGTTTCCACTGTATTAGTTACAGTACGCATGTACTCACATCATGTGCACAAGCTTGCACACTTAAGTGTACAAGCCTGGATGGGGAAAGTTGTGTCAGGAAGGGCATCCAGCATAAAATCCTTGCCAAATCAAATATACAGATCATCATTGGCCAAGGCCCAGGTTAACAATGGCTACAACCAGTGCTGTTGATTGACAGAGTGCTGAGGGAAACTGGCTACCGCTGGCCGGAGACCGAGGAGAGGGAAGGTGTGTTTGGAGGCAGAAAGAAAAGGAAAGGTGTATGGAGGTGAGACTAGGGACTTTATAGGAACTATGACTGGTAAACTCTACCAGTAGTCATAGGCAGGATTAGATTTTGTTCATACTTAAGAAAAATTAGGAGCTTCTAACATTTTAATGAATGCAAAGACATGCGTAAATGTTGCACAAATCTATTCTGCTAATTTCATAAATGAGACCCACTGAATCTAATTTAAAAAAAAATCCTTCCTAATTCAGCATAGTGCATTTGAAGGACTCACCAGGAAGGTTTACATTGTGGAGGCATGGGTGGGGGATTCTTCACCCAGAGAAGGCAGCTGGAATAAGGGGGAACAACGGACTGGAGGAGGAAGTGCCACTGGGGTGTCTCAAATGGGACAGTATTGACTATGCACCCCCCGGGGTGAAGAGGAACCACTGGAGCCGCTGGAAGAGAGAAGGGTGTGAGCAGCGGGGCCGGTGTTATGCTAATATGCCACACAGGTCTTTGTTCCAAACAGCGTATTATGGTCAGAACTTCCAGGTCTCAATGCACGGAATTAAAGGTATAAAGAGGAATGCACAGAGACTCGGGAGATCTTTTACTGTATAATATGTTGGAGAAGGAATAAAGTTCATGTGTCGTTCAGCTCATTGCCTCACCTATTTTCTTTCTCCACAACATACCCATTTTCGGATCCATCCTCAAGTGGTTCATCCGTGAAGAGTCTGGAGGTTCTTTCCTCTTAGAAATCTTTAACAGGAAACAACAGTTAAAGGTTAAATGCAGCTGCTTTCCTGCTGTTTAGAACACACATTTACTAGCCACTTATTACTGGGTTGCATCCCTGTTGCCTTCAGAACTGTGTTAACAAGGTGATGGAAACATTCCTTTGAAATACTGGTCCATACAGAGAGTCTAAAGGCCTATACATGCTCTGCAAGAACAGAGAAATTAGTTCTCTCTCCCAGGACTGCAAGAACAAAATGACATAATTTTGTTCTTGCAGTCCTGGTTTGGGAGTTCTTGCAACTTGTTTTTGACACATCATCTGGGCAGAACTTTTTGCTTATGTGGTGTGTGATTGGTCAGAAATTTTAATTTCCCAGCAGTTCTGCACTTGAGTTTCTTGTGAAGTATGAAATGTCCTGGCCAGAAAGACCTTAGTTCTTCTTCTTGCCACTGCAAGAAAAAATTTCTCTGTTCTTGCAGAGCATGTACAGGTCTTAAGTCACACCCCCTCTACTTCCGCACATGGGACCTTAACTAAGCAAATGTTAGGTAAGAGCCTCCCATTGGTCAGGTCTAGGTTCAGCAACATGATGTGCCCAAAGAATGAGGTCAGCTGACTACCTGAATATACTGAATGACCAGATATTTCCATCAATGGATTTTTTTCTTCCCTGATGGCACGGGCATATCCCAAGATGACAATGTCGGGATTCAAAGGGCTCAAATTGTGAAAAGAGTGGTTCAGGAAGCATGAGACATCATTTTCACACATGGATTAGCCACCACAGAGTCCAGACCTTAACCCCATTGAGAATCTTTGGGATGTACCAGAGAAGACTTTGCGCAGTGGTCCAACTCTCCCATCATCAATACAAGATCTTGGCGAAAAATTAATGCAACTCTGGACAGAAATAAACATTGACATTGCAGAAGCTTATCGAAACGATGCCACAGCAAATGCATGCTGGAAACAAAGCCAAAGGCAGTCCGATGAAATATTAGAGTGACTTTTTTTGGCCAGGCAGTGTATGTGTATATTCTATAAAGTGGAGATCAAAATTAGAGAACAATGTATTAATACTTGATTTATTCTGAAATATTGTTATTGCGACTGTGGCACAGGTGTAGTGTGGCCAACTATTGATTGGAGGGTCAGGGGTTCGATTCCCACTCTATCTGCAGTCTGCATGTCGAAGTGTCCTTGAGCAAGACACTGAACATCCAGTTGCTCCTGGTGGGTCAGGTCAGCGCCAGTGCATGGCAGTTCCACCGCCATCAGTGTGTGAATGGGTGGATAGCAGGATCTGTAAAGTGCTTGGGTCATCTAGAGATGAGAAAAAGCACTATATAAGTGAATACCATTTACCATTCATTGTTCAGAATTTGACAGAATATCAGCTGTGGCTATACCATTGCTGTACTAGCATGTTTTTTTTTTTTTTAAGTAAGCAAGGCACTTCAAACATTTATTTTGAAAAAAAAAAAAAGTGAGCAAAATTAGAGAACAGTGACCACTGTGTCAGAAGAGAAGATTTAAACAATGTTTTAGCACTATAAGATTCAAAAATTAATAGAAAGTGTAGCGTCCCTTGCTTTGAATGACTTCAACACATCTGTGCCCACAGGACATCACTAGTTTCTCACACTGCTCTAGTTTGGGGGACAGGATTATGCGCAGACTCTCAATGGAGAATTGGTTCAATACTGCAGCTGGAATTGCTCGCTAGTTCACTGCTGAACAGGGCAAGGATCTGTCTTGGCACACAGTGTCTCTCCATTTAAGACAATCTGGACTCAAAGCTCACTCTGCAGTGACCAAACCTCTCATCAGAAGAAAGAATAAAAAGGCTAGACTTGCCTTTGCTGAGGAGCATGTTGTGTGGACAGAGGAGAACTGGTCCAGAGTGCGCTTCAGTGATGAGAGCAAGTTCAATTTATTTGGGTCTGATGGGAAACAATATGTTAGGCGTCAAACTGGGGAAAGACTGAACCCAAAGTGTGTAAAGAAGTCAGTTAAATTTGGAGGTGGAAGTGTCATAGTTTGCGGGATGTTTTCTGCAACAGGAGTTGTGCCTCTTGTACAGCTACAGTGGGGCAAAAAAGTATTTAGTCAGCCACCAATTGTGCAAGTTCTCCCACTTAAAAGATAAGAGAGGTCTCCAATTTTCATCATAGGTATACCTCAACTATGAGAGACAAAATGAGAAAAAAAAATCCAGATAATCACATTGTCTGATTTTTAAAGAATTTATTTGCAAATTATGGTGAAAAATAAGTATTTGGTCACCTACAAACAAGCAAGATTTCTGGCTCTCACAGACCTGTAACTACTTCTTTAAGAGGCTCCTCTGTCCTCCACTCGTTACCTGTATTAATGGCACCTGTTTGAACTCGTTATCAGTATAAAAGACACCTATCCATAACCTCAAACAGTCAGACTCCAAACTCCACTATGGCCAAGACCAAAGAGCTGTCAAAGGACACCAGAAACAAAATTGTAGACATCAACTGTGGGAGCAATTATTAGAAAATGGAAGACATACAAGACCACTGATAATCTCCCTCGAGCTGGGGCTCCACGCAAGATTTCACCCCATAAGGTCAAAATGATCACAAGAACGGTGAGCAAAAATCCCAGAACCACACAGGGGGACCTAGTGAATGACCTGCAGAGAGCTGGGACCAAAGTAACAAAGGCTACCATCAGTAACACACTACGCCGCCAGGGACTCAAATCCTGCAGTGCCAGATGTGCCCCCCTGCTTAAGCCAGTACATGTCCAGGCCCGTCTGAAGTTTGCTAGAGAGCATTTGGATGATCCAGAAGAGGATTGGGAGAATGTCATATGGTCAGATGAAACCAAAATAGAACTTTTTGGTAAAAACTCAACTTGTCGTGTTTGGAGGAGAAAGAACACCATACCTACTGTAAAACATGGGAGTGGAAACATCATGCTTTGGGGCTGTTTTTCTGCAAAGGGACCAGGACGACTGATCCGTGTAAAGCAGGGGTGTCCAACCATGTGCCATGGAGAGCCAAGACCCTGCAGGTTTTACCTCCAACCAGTGTCTTCAACAGCAGATTTCTGTGAACTTCTTCCCACTGATTGCTGATAAGTGAAAACACCTGCTGAAGAGACTGGGTAGAAGAGAAAACCTGCAGGGTCTTGGCTCTCCATGGCACCTGGTTGGACACCCCTGGTGTAAAGGAAAGAATGAATGGGGCCATGTATCATGAGATTTTGAGTGAAAACCTCCTTCCATCAGCAAGGGCATTGAAGATGAAACGTGGCTGGGTCTTTCAGCATGACAATGATCCCAAACACACCGCCCGGGCAACGAAGGAGTGGCTCCGTAAGAAGCATTTCAAGGTCCTGGAATGACCTAGCCAGTCTCCAGATCTCAACCCCATAGAAAATCTTTGGAGGGAGTTGAAAATCCGTGTTGCCGAGCGACAGCCCCAAAACATCACTACTCTAGAGGAGATCTGCATGGAGGAATGGGCCAAAATACCAGCAACAGTGTGTGAAAACCTTGTGAAGACTTACAGAAAACGTTTGACCTCTGTCATTGCCAACAAAGGGTATATAACAAAGTATTGAGATGAACTTTTGTTATTGACCAAATACTTATTTTCCACCATAATTTGCAAATAAATTCTTTAAAAATCAGACAGTGATTTTCTGGATTTTTTTTTCTCATTTTGTCTCTCATAGTTGAGGCATACCTATGGTGAAAATTGGAGACCTCTCTCATCTTTTAAGTGGGAGAACTCGCACAATTGGTGGCTGACTAAATACTTTTTTACTCCACTGTACATGGCAGGGTAAATGCAGAAATTTATATGAACCTCGTTCGGCTACATGCAATTCCTTCACTGCAATTTTCATGCAAGTCAATGCCCCGCCACGCTGCATAACGGGTTAAACAGTTCCTTGAATCTAACAATATTGAAACAATGAAATGGCCAGCCCAAATCTAAACCCCATAGAGAATCTCTGGAAAATCCTTGGCAAAAAAGTAATGGCTAAGAAACCCACTAGTTACTGAACTGTGGAAGGGACTGCAAGAAGAATGAACCATGATCAAACCAGAGCAGTGTGAGAAACTACTTATGTCCTTTGGGTGCAGATGTGCTGAAGTCCTTCAAAGCAAGGGCCCTCTACACTTCCTATTAATTTTTTAATTCTATAGTCCTAAAAAAAAAAAAAAAACACTGTTTAAATCTTCTCTTTTGAAACAGTGGTCAGTTTTCTAATTTTGCTCACTGCTTTTTTCTTTTTTTACAAAATAAGTGTTTGTGTTGAAGTGCCTTGGATACTAAAAAAAACAAACATGCTAGTACACCAGTGGTATAGCCACAGCAGATATTCTGTCAAATTCTGAACAATGAAGAACAATATTTTAGAATAAATTAAATTAATACATTGTTCTCCAATTTTGATATCCACTAAAATATATAAAGTATTGCAATACTCAAAGAATCGTAGATATCGTGATAGTATTGCAATATGACCCAAGTATCATGATACGCATCGCATTGGTGGGTCCCTCTTGATTCCCACCCCTAGTGCTCAGATAGCTTGACCCACCCAAGGATCATTGTGTGCGAGTTTGGTGACCATTGGGAAAAATGGCTAGGAGTAGCGATTCATGTGAAATGTGGATGGATGGACACCGCATCATTGCATTTGCTCCTTTTGACTTTGCCAAAATGAGCTTTAAAAATATATATATGTATCACTCTTCAGGGGTTCTTGTGAATCTCAATCTAGGCATTTTAAGTTGAAATCAGCAAGGAAGTGTTGACTTTTCCCCCTCACAATTTTTTTTTCCATTATACATCATTTAAAAAAAAAAGACATCTTCATCTTTATCTTCATAGGACAACTTAATTTGTTCATGACTAGAGCCTATGCAAATTTAATCACCATAAACATTTCCTGAGATACAGTATGTAAAAACCCAACGACACACATTTTCAAACACGTCATTTATTTTACGTTATACATTCAAATAAAAATAAAAAATATTCATATATTTCATATAGAGCTAGTGAGCAAGGTACAAGTTTAAAACAAAACACAGACATTTTCTGTGTGGCATATATACACAAGGCATGGTCTGAATACTATACAGTGTGTATCCATAGCTGCACAGGTTTCATGGATGTTTGTATTCTTCACTTAGCTGAGGCATGACTAAAATTTGGAGAGGTGTCAGGGATAGGGCCAAGTGCTTCAAGACTGCTGCTGCATACAGTAAAACAATTCAATTTCAACATCTAAACAGTAGGGCTCGCAAAGCAAAGCTTATTAGTGTTAAGAGCTTCAAACTAAAGCAGAGTAGGAAAAACAAGGCAACAGAATCATCCTCAAATTAGAGTGTACAGTCATGCAAGATCTCAGTTTTTAATGAGATGATTTCATCACAAAAAAGTCAAAACTGCACAAATCCAAAGTCAAATTTTCAGAAATGTAAAAAACAAAAACAAAAAAAACAGTAATCCACTTACAGGTCACTAGACTGAACATGAGTCAGGATGTTTGGTTGCACTGCAATAACCCACTTGAAGTCACTACACCAATTCTGAGACTAATAAAAACCAGATTCCTCAAGTAGTCAAGTGATAAGTGCAATCTCACCCCATCTGCCCCCTTCACACACAGACACCCATTTTTATAAAACTCTCATACATAAGCAAGTTAAGCATCACATTGTTTTCCAATATTAATTATATAGTACAGCAGATGCCCCACCAATCAATAGCAAACCATGTTCAACATGTGTCTAGTAGTTATGTACAACAGAACTGGTGCAATATTAAACACATTAAAGATTAGATATAGACATGTAATAATAATAAAATACAGCAGATACCCATACTCATATAGGGAAATATGTATTATTTATACTGTGTATTGCTGTCTGTTTTGGCATTTTGGAGGATCATTAAAAACTAAGCCATCTCTCCCTCTCACAGCGCATTTGACACAACTAACTTGGCCAGATTATACATCTATATAATTGTAAAAGAAACCTTACACAGGGTTAAGTCTGTTAAAAAAAAACATTACAAAGAAAAACACCCTTAAAACTTAAATATAGCAACTTATCAGGTGCATGAAGTTGGTTCAGATCAAGAACTGAGCTTGATTTTTCCATTTCCTTTAGGAGTCTTCAGCTGATGTTGGCACTATTCTGGCAATAGGACTGACCGGCCAAATCCAGGTAAAACAAACAAAAAGTTTATATTGTTGAAAACTCAAATTTTTCTGGAATCTTTTGCCTCAAAGATCTTCATGCGCTCCTGCACAGTTAGTCCCTCTTTCAGGCTCTGTTCAAAGAAAAACAACATTAGTACTTTATTAATAGCTGATATTTTAACATAACGGGACCAGATGAGTGTTGAGGTGCTTTTAAAAGAACGGATATCTTCTTGCTGTTGTTTATGCCCTACAAGTCATAAGATCTAAAAGGAGAATCTGATGATAAGACCATGCCACAAAGAGTACACAGAGGTTTTTACAGCGCAAACAAACTGTTATAAAACAGAGGGTTCAAATATGGAGGACTAAAACTGCCAAAATGTAGAAACATTTGCATTTTATTTGTGCGTTTTTATTCTTTGCCAGTTGAGGTGGTTTGGGCATCTTGATCAGGATGTCTCCTGGACGTCTCCCACTTGAGGTGTTTTGGGCTCGTCCCAATGGGAGGAGACCCCGGGGCAGACCCAGGACATGCTGGAGAGACTATGTCTCCCAGGTGGCCTGGGAACGTCTTGGTATCCTCTCTGAAGAGCTGGAGCAGGTGGCCGGGGAGAGGGAAGTCTGGGCTTCTCTGCTTGGGCTGCTGCCTCCGCGACCCGGACCTCCAGAAAAGTGGTAGAAGATGGATGGATGGATATTCTTTGTGCTCTGCCCCCTTCATCTTGCCAATCATATGTGACATTCATGTTATTTTATCCATTCCTGCTTCCCTAATGCAAACTTCACATTAGCTGAAGACCAGGGCCCTAAATCCCAACAAGGAGTCCTAGATTAAAAGTGATACAGTCTTAGGAGATAATGCTTATTTTCCAACATTTAACATGTCCCACCAGTCGCAGGGTGTGCGTGGCTGTGATTTTAATATGGTTGATCTGATCATCTCCCTCACAGTGACAGGAACACTTCCATCATATGAGGGATTATAGTTACACATGCACTCCACTGACGACGGTGCGAGTGCAGACAGCAGCAGATGTGGAGGGCAGCCACTGGTGATACAGCATTGTTGTGCCTGGTGGGAGACGTTAGTGCATCTCTAATGAGATTAACGAAAAACATTATCTGGTAGCACTTTATAACAGAACACAAATGCAGCTCAAAGTTACTGTACTTTCTGTGTACTCTTAGTGGAAGTACACGTGTAGATCAGTATGAACGGTGAAATATTGGGGTAACAAGCCATGTTTTTTTTTTTTTTTTAATAATAATAATTGCAGGGTACTTTCTGTGAACTTTCACTGAAAGTACATGGAAAATACACAAAGCACCCTGTAACTCCGGGCTGTATTAAAAAGTCTTACACATTATTCCAACACGATCCGACCTGTACTGTGTGCTGAGCTCGTCATCAGCCACTGTTTCAAGAACATTTCTGCTTTTTCTCAGTCTTTCCTCTTCAGAAACTCTTAAACCCCTTACAAGCCCATCTTAGCATGTTCTTGGCTTCAGAGCACTTTTAAGGCTGAGATGCTTTGTGAATCTTTTATTTTTACTAGGAGTTACTCCTAAAGCGGCAAATTCTTATGAGGGAAATTCATAGAAAACCTCATCATTCTGAGAATTTTCTAAAATTTACATCACTGGGAATAACTTGGTGTTTGAACAGTGTGAATATGGGCCCTGACTTAGAGCAAAAAATGGTGACATTCAGTGTAGGAATTAATTTAGACGAAAGGGTTATTTTCATCCTTTTCTGAATGAATAATACAGGAAAGTAATCAGAGGAAATGCAGATAAAGGAGCAAATAATTTACAGGGAAACTTATTGAAACAAATACATTTTAGTATGAATAAAATGTATTTTATTCATACATAGAGGAGTAAAGAAGTGGGCAAAATAAAATGTGTAGAAAACTTTATATTATTCTACATTTAGTTATTCTAAATTGAATAATTAATAAATTAGTCAACCACATTCTATATCTTTTATACTAATTTTGGGTGTAGTCACTGCTACATTAGTTTCAATTTTAGCTTGAATTTTGGCAGTTCTGGCTTCCATTTTCAAAAGAGATCTTACAAAACAACGGAAATGTAAAAGGTCACACAGTTAAATACACTGATGGAGAAAAACAAAACAACTTTAGAACATACAGCTGCAGAGGGAGAAGGATGTATATTAGTTGTAAATGACTTTGCCACCCAAAATAGTGAAACCACTGTTAGCTCCCAGCTAACACTCAGCTGAGAAGTGAACAGAACAATCGGCTTTTTGGGCAAAAACAAAAGGCTTGGGGGTTAAAAAAAAAAAAGAGAGAGAGAGAGAGAGAGAGGAGGCTCATGCGTGAAAAGGTAGGGCATCATATCATCATGCTATACCTACAGCATATCTTTGGGAAGGGGAGGAGGGGAATCACCCCACAATGGGAGTGTCAGCTATCCCATGAGACCTGTTCAGTGACGGACTGATGGACAAAACAGACTGATGACAGACTTGCACTATCAGTAAAATATCACTATGAACAAAAAAAAAAAACAGCACCCACGTGTATCTAAGGCAGTGGAACTAACAGTGAAACAGTTTGAATGACAAGAGCTTGAAACATCACATTACACAACCTGCTGCTATGTCCGAAATCACTCGCTCATTCACGACCAACTCTCACTACATGGGGAATTCAAATGAAGGAGACTTTACAGTGAATTTAGCAGAATGCTGAAAACTGTGCTTTCTGACACTTGTCTTATTTTCTTGGATGGGCATAACAATTTAATGGAACTACCGTAGTGATGTCAGAGTTAATGTGTTAACTGCCCATTAACGCAACACCCCACTGACTGCAATCAATTTTTTTTTGATCAGGATTATTTATATACTGAAGCCGTGAGATTAGGGCCTTCCACTGGGGTGAAACTGCACTCTGTCTGACAATGTCTGGAAAGGAAATGAGACCTACAGACCCAACACAGCCAGACCCATTCGGCCCATTTTCTACCATGAGATCGTTCTATGAACACGGAGTGATTTCGGTCACAGCCTGTATGTTTGAAGGCCTCTAAATCAAGGCGAAAACAAAGACAATTAAAGTAGCCACACACCTTTGACCTTATGCCTCTTGAGTGCCTGGAGGTCGCTGATTGCTCTTTTTTCATAAAATCTGGGTTACTTTTAGATTTCATAATATCTAAAAAAAAAAAAAAAAAACCACAAAGAAGTCATCATTATTATAATTTGCGCTAAACAGGACATTTACTCAGGTGTGATGTAATTACACATAAACTAAGTGGTTAAAGCTGTGAGATGTGTAGCAAATGGTGTGTGTTTCTGCAGCAGACCAGCATTAGAGGTGCTGACAATAACTGATCATTCAAAATGTCATCACAATCAAATGACTACATTGCTAGTCAATAATAAATTATAACGTGGAAAAAAAATAACAGGAAACAAACTTGATCCAGAGCTTTCTACCCACCATATCCAGATGTAACGGTTCCATCCACAGACCTTTCCCCTAAAGCTTCAGTGGCAATGAGCAGCTTCTCCTTTAGTTTGCTAATGTCACAGTCAGCCTTCGCCTTCACAATGCTGAGTTCTGTATAGATGTCCTTATATTTGTCTGTGGCATATTTCTTGTCCTAGTAAAACAACCAATGTATGAATGCACAGCCATATACGTAGACATGAATAAATACAGGCGCACACCTTCACTAAGAGGAGTGTTGTTCCTTACCCTTAAAGCAGACTGCAGCTCATCTTTCAAAGAGTGGATTTCCTGTTTAAGATATTGGATCTCTGATTCTTTTATCCGCAATAGCACCTTCAAAACAGAGAAAACACTTACATTGACAAACTGGCTGTGCGGGTATGCATACTGTATATGTGTGCAGGTTTACACATACCTCCAGCTCATACACATCTTTGCCCTGGGTAAGTGGTGACTGAGCTGTTTCACCACTGAAATTGGAGCGCATCCGAGTGATCTCCGTAGTCAATCGGTTATTTAGCTCCTGTTGAAATGATTATCCGTTAGTTAAATCTGAGGACAGCGATAGTGTTGTGTCTTTGTGTATATATTCTGACCTGGTTGTGTGCATTTAGCTCCTGGTTCTCTCTCTGACACTGCCTGAGGGCCTGCCTCTCAGCCTCCAGCGCCTGAGCCAGGTGAGCGTTCTCCAGACATTTCTGAGAGTACTGCTCAGACAGGACCTCCAGTTCTCTCTGGATCGACTGCAGCTCCTCTCTACAGTCAGATAATCACAATATTAACTCTCACTTACAACTTTTTAACAGACTATCCTATTTACTGTGGATAGATCCTGGGAGTGCTTTCTTAAGAAGTATTTATTAGCTGCTTAAAGCTGCAGCAGGCAGAATAATTCTGTTTGAATTTGAAAATAAATCAACTGGTAATGCAAGTGGTCTAAGCTATACCACATATTCTCTGGGTTCTGTTCAGCTGGCAGAAAGTTTTACAGCTGTCACAGATTCTTTGCTCCAATCACAGGTCTTCAGTCAGGGGTTTTATTATTCACTGATCTACAAAAGCAAATACTTCAGATGGGAAATGTCTTGAGCCTGTAGCTCACTGGGCTGCGACAGCTTGCGACTAGTTGGAGAATGGAATTCTCAAAGGAGTTTCCAAAATCTCCACAAACACTTGCGGAGGTTTGTAATTTCCTCTTATGAGTAGCGGGAACTTTGAACATGTTCAAAAAATTTTTGTGTGACAAATTTTCTCCCAAAATAGACTTGTCGTGGGTGTCTCCAGCCCGTCTAGAATGTGTCTCGAACCCTTCTCTCAATTTAGTTTCCAAGGTGTCAGAAAAGTGTGAGGAAAGTGGTGAGGGGTTGGAGACCTATGAAACTGTGACAGATTGGAGAAAAAAAGGACAAGACGGGCACAAACAACTCTGCCATTTTCTAGCACACACTGACACAGCTGTGACCAACAGTGTCACCATGCCACCCAAGGGCAAGAAAGGCAATGTTAGGGATAGGGGGGCCCCTACAGAGGAAGCAGAGCCGGTCCCATGGCCTACTGTGTCTGACGCAGAGAACTCTGAGGCAGCCTCCCCATCCAGCAGTCTCTGCACTTGTTCTCTGCTGTCGATCTCACTTTACATTTGATGATAAAATGACTGCTGGAATGGGGAGATGTGGTTCAGATTTCATCGATGTCATGGATAACCGTTGCACAGAATTTGCGCAGCCATCGCAGGACAGTCGTACGTACAAAAAAATGCACAATTTTGTTGCATGTATGCTGCGCGAATGTCATGCAACACGCACAAGGCATGTATATGAACCCCTGCTGCCAGTTCAGTGTGATTTCAAGTGAAAATTGTCACTAATTTGCATTTTTTCCCTTCAACTAGCTGCAAGCTGTTGCGGCCCAGTGAGGAGCTACATGTCCACTGAGATGTCTGCTCACAGAAGGTCCCTGCACCTCCTCCACATCAGGGATCTGTCAGAAGCGCAAATGGGGCATATCCAGGCGAGAGTCACACTAGTCAATAATCCTGAGCCGCAAAGTGCATGGCGAGTATCACTGTATGGTCAGAGAACTTTGGCCGGTGTTCAAGCAGTATTTCTGGCTACAAAAGTGCAATTTAATTAGGTTCTTCTGTCTTACCCGACCTGCACATCGTTGGTCGACACAACTTCTGGTGAGTGGGCTGTTTTAGTCTGCTCATGGAGCATCAGTATGTTAAACTTTGGCTCATATCTTCAAAAGTAAAAGTCAGACGTGTTTCTGAAAACTACTGAGGCAAGAAATAAATGTGTAGTTGCTGAATATGCACTTACTTTTTATTACCAACCGCTAATTTAAAAGTTAAGCACGAGTTCCAGGAAGCAATCACCCGCTCCTCATTTTTTGTGCAAATGGGACTGGAGCGGGGCTTCATGGAAATGAGGAGTGGGCACCTCCTGCGACTGCGTGACATTCTTGACGCAACACTACCAGAATGCATGCGGGGTGCGCTATATAGACAATGAATCAGAAGCATGAAAACACACACCTAGGTGGACGTGTAGCTTGATACTACCTTTAGGACAGAGAAGGACGGGGAGAGCCGCAGGAGGTGAGCTGTGTATTTTTTAAATTTTAGGCAGTTTTTTCTGGTTTCACAGATTTCTGCCTACTGCAGCTTTAAAGGAGCCATTTGTAGTTTTCAATCAATCCCAACTGTCAAAACTAGGTTGCAGCAGTGTGCCATGAAGTGCCTGGGCAAATCACTCTCAACGCTCGTGAGGCCTGTGACATTTACCCTGCAGGTAAAATAGTAGTTTTACAGGACATCCAGCTTGGTTCTACTGTAAATTCAGTACAGATCTTTATAATGGAATACACTGCCATCTTTGATGTAACATCATAACCATTGTTTGAACCACTAATTACGGGCATTTTAAAGTAGAAAAACTACAGATAGTTTTAGTCTGGAGAAACCTTAAAACCATCTCTGGGCTCCACAATACCACCCCCCAGGCCACGGGGGGCAGGCAGTGGGTGAACAATCTGAACCTGTTTTTTAATAGGTTTGACCAACCGCCCTCCCCCACCGACTACACAACAACCACTGCTGCCTCTAAAGTCATCGAGACCTGCTGTCCACACCCCACTCCACCAACCCCACCCCCCCCTCCTAGCACACAGCCCCCCAACCTGACCCTCACTAAGATCCAGGTGAGGACGGAGTTGAGGAAGGTAAAGGCGAGGAAGGCCTCGGGACCGGATGGCATCAGTGCGAAGCTCCTCAAGTCCTGTGCAGACCAGCTGTGTGGGATTGTGGAGCATATCTTCAACCTGAGCCTGAAGCTGGGGAGGGTACCACAGTTGTGGAAAACATCTTGTGTGGTACCTGTACCAAAGACTTCCCACCCCAAAGATCTCAACAGCTACAGACCAGTGACCCTGACGTCTCATATGATGAAGACCCTGGAGAGACTGCTCCTTGCTCACCTCCGCCCCCTGGTGGGACCAGCGATGGATCCACTCCAGTTCGCCTACCAGCATGGCATTGGGGTGGAGGATGCGGTGAGCTTCCTCCTTCACTGTTCTCTGTCCCACCTGGAGAAGCCCGGGAATGCGGTGAGGATCATGTTCTTTGACTTCTCCAGTGCTTTCAACACCATCCAACCGATGATCCTGAAGGACAAGCTGCTGCGCGCAGGGGTGGACCAGCACCTGTCATCATGGATCCTGGACTACCTCACTAACCGGCCTCAGTTTGTGAGAACCCGGGACTGTGTGTCCGACACGATCATCGGTAGCACGGGGGCCACCCAGGGAACGGTTTTGGCTCCCTTCCTGTTCACCCTTTATACTGCGGACTTCTCACACAACACAGCACACTGCCATCTACACAAGTTCTCTGACGACTCTGCGATCGTCGGCCTCATCTCCAAAGGAGATGAAACTGAGTACAGAGGACTTATCCAGGACTTCGTGGACTGGTGCCATCGGAACTGCCTCCAGATCAACGCGAGGAAAACTAAGGAGCTGGTGGTGGACTGCCGCAGGCATGGGCAGCCCCTCACAGCACCAGTAAACATACAGGGAACAGACATTAAGATGGTGACATCCTACAAGTACCATGGTGTTCATCTGAACAATAAACTAGACTGGTCACACAATACCGACGCACTCTACAAGAAGGGACAGCACAGGCTGTTCCTACTGAGGAGGCTCAGGTCTTTTGGTGTACAAGGGGCGCTGCTGAAGACATTCTATGACACGGTGGTGGCATCAGCCATCACTTTTGGAGTGGTCTGCTGGGGCAACGGCATTACAGCAGCCGATAGGAAGAGACTGAACAAACTGATCAAGAAAGCTACAGTGGGGCAAAAAAGTATTTAGTCACCCACCAATTATGCAAGCTCTCCCACTTAAAAGATGAGAGAGGTCTCCAATTTTCATCATAGGTATATCTCAACTATGAGAGAAAATGAGAAAAAAAAATCCAGAAAATCAACATTGAGGGATTTTTAATGAATTAATTGGTAAATTCCTCAGTAAAATAAGTATTTGGTCACCTACAAACAAGCAAGATTTCTGGCTCTCACAGACCTGTAACTTCTTCTTTAAGAGGCTCCTCTGTCCTCCACTCATTACCTGTATTAATGGCACCTGTTTGAACTCGTTATCAGTATAAAAGACACCTGTCCACAACCTCACACAGTCAGACTCCAAACTCCACTATGGCCAAGACCAAAGAGCTGTCAAAGGACACCAGAAACAAAATTGTAGACCTGTACCAGGCTGGGAAGACTGAATCTGCAATAGGTAAGCAGCTTGGTATGAAGAAATCAACTGTGGGAGCAATTATTAGAAAATGGAAGACATACAAGACCGCTGATAATCTCCCTCAATCTGGGGCTCCACGCAAGATCTCACCCCGGGGGTTAAAATTATCATGAGAACAGTGAGCAAAAATCCCAGAACCACATGGGGGACCTAGTGAATGACCTGCAGAGAGCTGGGACCAAAGTAACAAAGGCTACATCAGAAACACACTACGCCGCCAGGGACTCAAATCTTGCAGTGCCAGACGTGTCCCCCTGCTTAAGCCAGTGCATGTCCAGGCCCGTCTGATGTTTGCTAGAGAGCATGTGGATGATCCAGAAGAGGACTGGGAGAATGTCATATGGTCAGGTGAAACCAAAATAGAACTTTTTGGTAAAAACTCAACTTGTCGTGTTTGGAGGAGAAAGAACACCATACCTACTGTGAAGCATGGAGGTGGAAACATCATACTTTGGGGCTTTTTTTCTGCAAAGGGACCAGGATGACTGATCCGTGTAAAGGAAAGAATGAATGGGGCCATGTATCATGAGATTTTGAGTGAAAACCTCCTTCCACCAGCAAGGGCATTGAAGATGAAACGTGGCTGGGTCTTTCAGTATGACAATGATCCCAAACACACCGCCCGGGCAACGAAGGAGTGGCTTCGTAAGAAGCATTTCAAGGTCCTGGAGTGGCCTAGCCAGTCTCCAGATCTCAACCCCATAGAAAATCTTTGGAGGGAGTTGAAAGTCTGTGTTGCCCAGCGACAGCCCCAAAACATCACTGCTCTAGAGGAGATCTGTATGGAGGAATGGGCCAAAATACCAGCAATAGTGTGTGAAAACTTACAGAAAACGTTTGACCTCTGTCATTGCCAACAAAGGGTATATAACAAAGTACTGAGATGAACGTTTGTTATTGACTAAATACTTATTTTACAGAGGAATTTACCAATTAATTCATTAAAAATCCTTCAATGTGATTTTCTGGATTTTTTTTTTCTTATTTTGTCTCTCATAGTTGAGGTATACCTATGATGAAAATTGGAGACCTCTCTGATCTTTTAAGTGGGAGAACTTGCACAATTGGTGGCTGACTAAATACTTTTTTACCCCACCGTAGATCTGTCCTGGGGCAACGCCTTGACCCCAGTGGAGGAGATAGGAGAGAGAAGGATGGTGGCTAAATTGTCATCTCTGCTGGAGTCCGAGTCCCATCCTATGCAGGGCATACTGAACGTACTGAGGAGCTCATTTAGCATTAGACTACATCATCCTAGGTGTGCAACCGAGAGGTTTCGCAGGTCCTTCCTACCTACGGCTGTCAGACTGTATAACCTAAGCAGGGCTGCTCGCAGAGATAGCAAAAGAATGTGACGACCTAATAGTATTGAATGCAAAAGACGCAACAGACTTACACAAATGGTCCCCTCCAGTATACAACTAGGACAATATCAGTCGCTACAGAGGGTGACAATATGTATGGGTACATATTCATACTATGTAGGATAACTAAGTAGACGGTTATGCTGTTTATTCCATCTTGCTACAATGCTCCGCACTGTGTATATATATTTATGTGTACGTATGTATATTCACTGCTCTTATTTTTATTTTTCTTATCTTCTTAATTATTGCTCTGAGTGTTGCTATCCCTGTGCTGTTGCAATCCTGGAATTTCCCCATTGTGGGACTAATAATGACTTATCTTATCTTATCTTATCCAGATCAAATATTTCTATTTTATTTATTTTATTTGTTTATTTGACAGGGACAGTGCAATAAACAAACAATTAATCAAATGACAATCAATCTAATGTGTTGCACAAAGAGTGTATAGCTATTAGCTAATTTGCAACTCTTGTCCCTGGATGGGCTTTAGAAAGAAGAAACAGGTAAAAAAGAAAGAAGGATAAGGAAAAGAAAAAATGAAAACAGAATAAACAATAACCACATACATCAATGCAAACAAGATTATAAATACACAATATAAAAACCTGGTTCACATTTGCCTATTTCAGGTCTCCCTCCCTTCGTCACTCATTATAAGCAAACGCATTCATTCCTTCCCTTCATTCACTCTCACCCTGCTGACAATCATTTCATACACAGGTACATTCTTGTTTATTTTTCAGCCAGTTTTTAACCTTTGTAGTAAATGTTTTAAAGTCTGTTATTATTTTAATTTCATTTGGCATTGTGTTCCAGATATGACTGCCCTTTATAGAGAAAGCTGTTTGTCCAAATGTGGTTCTGTGGTGGGATATTTTACAGTTATTGTTAACAGAACTCCTGGTGGCTCTGCTGCTGTCCTGTCTTTGGATGAAACCAGCAAGTGGCTCTGGCGCTGATTTATGGAAACATTTGAAAAATAATTTCAGAAAACAGAGGTCAATGAAACTCTCAAAACTCAATAGATTGTATTTTTTTTTTTAAATATAACAGTGATGCTACCTAATGGGCTTTTTATCCAAGATTTTTAGAGTTTGATTATATAATGAACCTATATGTTTTATTGTGGAAGGAGCTGCTTGAGCCCAGACTGTCAAAACAGTATGATCTATGAGAAAAAACCATAGAATGCATATACAGTACAGCTGCTTGGTATGGTATGTAATATCTAATTAATTTAAAGCAGTTCAGATTTTTTTTTACTGTTTTAGAAATTTTCTTTATATGAAGATTAAATTTGAATTGAGGATCTAGTACAATGCCAAGGTATTTGAATTCTGTAACTAAACTGATGTCTTGATCATGTATATTAACTTTAAAATGTTGCAGGTTACATTTTTTGATTGAAAAGCACATTGAAACGGTTTTCTGAAGGTTCAGCAGTAGATGGTTCTGGAAGAGCCACTCTTGGACATCAACCATACTTGTAGACAGTACATCTGCAGCCTGTGCTGGAGTCTTGGCAGCTGTGTAAATAACTGCATCATCTGCATAAAGTTGACATGTTGCAGCTGAGCAGTGTAGTGGCAAGTCATTAATAAAAATGCTGAAAAGTAAAGGACCAAGAATGGACCCTTGTGGGATACCCATACGGTTGTTTAAAAATAAGGATTTATCCTGGTGAACTTGTACACACTGTTCTCTATTCTGGAGATAAGATGTAAACCATTCTAATGTATCTGGAGAGAAGTTAAAAGATACCATTTTGGATAAAAGAAAACTGTGGTTTACAGTATTGAAAGCCTTTTTGAGATCCAGAAAAACAGCCCCTACCACATTACCCCTGTCCAAGGACTGTTTGGCATTTTCAATAAGGCAACAATTTGCTGTTTCTGTTGAGTATCCTGGTCTAAAACCAAATTGATGTGGATGAAGAAGTTGACTGTCTTGTAGATAGTCTATCAGCTGTGTAGCTACAACTTTTTCAAGAACCTTAGACAGGACTGGTAAAATAGAGATTGGGCGGTAATTGCATATATCGTCTTAACTGCCTGATTTATAAACTGGTATGACGACAGCTTTTTTCCAACCAGATGGAAATGTACTAGACCTAATGGAGAGATTAACGAGATGAGTCAATGGTTTGATTAATATTTTGCTGTGCGTTTTGAGAAAGGAAGTGCTCATATTGTAGATATCATTAGTTTTTGAGTTTGACAGTGTTTTAACAATACCAGCAATTAACTCCTCATTTACCTCATCGATGTGAAAAGAAACTGTTGAAAGTATTGATTTTGTGTTGTTGAGCACATTTGGCAGCACAAAGTTTTTTGTTAATTCTTCCACAGAGTCCACAAAATATGAATTAAATTCATTTGCCAATATAGCCTTGTCACTGATGGTCTTGCCATTGATTCTAAGTTCCTTTACCCCCTTCTGAACATTTTTTTTTTTTATTAGTTAAGTTATTTAAATGCCTCCATAGGGAACTGTTGTTACCCTTTGCATGATCTATCAGTTTATTGTAATAAGATACTTTTGATTTTCGCAGCTCTTGTACCACTTTATCTCTTAAACTTTTGTACACAAGGTGATCATTTTGTAATTTAGAGGTTAATGATGTTTTCAATGCAGAATCTCGCCTCTTCATAAGTTTTCTTATTTCATTATTTAACCATGGTAGGTTAATCCTCTGTTGTCTACTTTTAATTTGCTTTGTAAATTTTTCTATAGACTTTGTAATTGTTGCAGTTATAAAATTACAACAATCATCTACTTCATATACTGACATGAACTGCTCCCAATTTTGATTCTCTAAGTGATGTTCAAACTCTGCAGTTTTTGATTTGGGAATAATAAAATTTAATTTGTCAATATCAACTCCCCCAAAATACTGTAGTCGCTTTTTAGTAAGTTTTCTGACAGCAAGAACCATGTTATGATCTGAGAGACCGGTTACAAGATTATAGGTTCTGGTTATTCGTTCTGGTTTATTAGCAAATACCATGTCAATAAGTGTTCTAGATTGTTTGGTTATCCTGGTGGGTCCTTTGATGATTTGCTGGTAATTAAATTTAGTCATGAGGCTTTTCAGTTTTTGTTTGTCTTTTTTATCAGACCAGTTGATATTAAAGTCACCAATTGTATGACGGTGGGTTGTACAATACTGCAATGTTGAAATTCATTACCGGTGAGAGACATACATTAACAGCTAAACATTCAAGTGAAGTATTCAAACATTCAAGTGAAGTATTCAAATCAACCAATTGACATTTAAATTTCTCTTTGACGTAAATTAAGACACCTCCTCCCCCTCCCTACCTGCCTGTCTTTTCTAAAACACTGATAACCCACAATATCGATCATATTAGTGTCTACAGTTTCTTCAAGGACAAGTCATAGTATGAAAGAACAATCATCTTTCTGAACCTGAAGAGTGTTTCCCCCCCGAAACACCATTGAGACAAAAAGGTTTTAGCTTTCTTATCACAAAACATACTCATATTGCAAGCGGAGTTCATCAATGTCAGAGTTCAGTCCACTCAGTTGGGAGCGCTGGGTCTTCTCCAGTTCCTCCTTGTGGGCATTCTTCATAGCTTCAATAGCTGAATTCAAAGTAGAGCACACACACAGACTTATTCTATTCCTGTATTGCTTAAAGAATACCAGTAGCAGTTATTTTGTGTGAAACTGTTTCTTTACCAGCAATTGTGGCAGCAGTCTCCTCAGCCAGTAATCTCTCTCGCTCCTCCATCAGTTTGGAAATCTCCCTCTGATGCTGCCTCTGTAGGTCTTCTATAACCTTTTGGTGTGTTTCTTCCATTGCAGCAAAGCCACGTTCACATGTGGCCTGAGTTTAAAAAACACAATATATATATATATACATTTTTTTTTTTTAAAAAGCATCAAAACAACCTGCCACCTTTAAACTAAATATATTATTTATAGTTCAAGTAGTAAGTACAGATTCACTGCAATATCTATTAATATTTTCACTAGGTTGCATGCAAAAATAATAGAGTCATGCACATTTGTTAAGCTCTAAAGCCCAGAAATGTTAAAAGAAGAGCAAAGTAAAAGCAGTGAGCTAATAGCCCAGCAATACTCTGTTTTTACTGATTAACTCATAGGTTGATATTCTACCTTAATTCTATAATTGTATTAGGAAATGGTGTGTTTGTCGATGCCAAATGAAGGACTGACCACTAAGGAATGTTGGTATTTTGACTTCAGTTTTTTTTTCATACCTTTATGAAAAATAACATTACACTGCAGTAACTTCAGACACTCCTAGCTAATCCACAGGAGCTTAACCTCAGTTTCTGCACACATGGTCAGAATCTTAGCTATAATAACTCTGCCGTAACACTTTTGTCATTGAATTGAATTACAAGTATATAATGCAAAGGGAAAATACATACAGTGGGGTAAAAAAGTATTTAGTCAACCACCAATTGTGCAAGTTCTCCCACTTAAAAGATGAGAGAGGTCTCCAATTTTCATCATAGGTATACCTCAACTATGAGAGACAAAATGAGAAAAAAAAAAATCCAGAAAATCACATTGTCTGATTTTTAAAGAATTTATTTGCAAATTATGGCGGAAAATAAGTATTTGGTCAATAACAAAAGTTCATCTCAATACTTTGTTATATACCCTTTGTTGGCAGTGACAGAGGTCAAACGTTTTCTGTAAGTCTTCACAAGGTTTTTACACACTGTTGCTGGTATTTTGGCCCATTCCTCCATGCAGATCTCCTCTAGAGCAGTGATGTTTTGGGGCTGTCGCTGGGCAACACGGACTTTCAACTCCCTCCAAAGATTTTCTATGGGGTTGAGATCTGGAGACTGGCTAGGCCACTCCAGGACCTTGAAATGCTTCTTACAAAGCCGCTCCTTCGTTGCCCGGGCGGTGTGTTTGGGATCATTGTCATGCTGAAAGACCCAGCCACGTCTCATCTTCAATGCCCTTGCTGATGGAAGAAGGTATTCACTTAAAATCTCATGATACATGGCCCCATTCATTCTTTCCTTTACACGGATCAGTCGTCCTAGTCCCTTTGCAGAAAAACAGCCCCAAAGCATGATGTTTCCACCTCCATGATTCACAGTAGGTATGGTGTTCTTTCTTCTCCAAACACGACAAGTTGAGTTTTTACCAAAAAGTTCTATTTTGGTTTCATCTGACCATATGACATTCTCCCAGTCCTCTTCTGGATCATCCAAATGCTCTCTAGCAAACTTCAGACAGGCCTGGACATGTACTGGCTTAAGCAAGGGGACACGTCTGGCACTGCAGGATTTGAGTCCCTGGCGGCATAGTGTGTTACTGATGGTAGCCTTTGTTACTTTGGTCCCAGCTCTCTGCAGGTCATTCACTAGGTCCCCCCGTGTGGTTCTGGGATTTTTGCTCACCGTTCTCGTGATCATTTTGACCCCATGGGGTGAGATCTTGCGTGGAGCCCCAGATTGAGGGAGATTATCAGTGGTCTTGTATGTCTTCCATTGTCTAATAATTGCTCCCACAGTTGATTTCTTCATACCAAGCTGCTTACCTATTGCAGATTCAGTCTTCCCAGCCTGGTGCAGGTCTACAATTTTGTTTCTGGTGTCCTTTGACAGCTCTTTGGTCTTGGCCATAGTGGAGTTTGGAGTCTGACTGTTTGAGGTTGTGGACAGGTGCCTTTTATACTGATAACGAGTTCAAACAGGTGCCATTAATACAGGTAATGAGTGGAGGACAGAGAAGCCTCTTAAAGAAGAAGTTACAGGTCTGTGAGAGCCAGAAATCTTGCTTGTTTGTAGGTGACCAAATACTTATTTTCCACCATAATTTGCAAATAAATTCTTTAAAAATCAGACAATATGATTTTCTGAATTTTTTTTTCTCATTTTGTCTCTCATAGTTGAGGTATACCTATGATGAAAATTGGAGACCTCTCTCATCTTTTAAGTGGGAGAACTTGCACAATTGGCGGCTGACTAAATACTTTTTTGCCCCACTGTATATATATATATACATAAACATTTCAAATGCCATTTTGTAAGTTTAAATTATGGCAATTTATATTATGGTGACCAGGCAGCACGATCAAGAGAGCAAAGTCTTTAGTTTTCAGGGTACAAAAAAATGGAAGCAAAAACAACAAACTTTATAGTGGTGTATTGTTTAGTATGTGTGTGAAGCTGAAATCTGGCCAGTACTCAGTTTTTGGTGATTACACATGGTGTGTGGATGTGACACAAAATTTTTGAGATGTGTGCAATGTGCATTGCAATACATTATATCCATCATAAGATGGAATGGTTAGGACAGCACCTCCTCAACAATATAGACTTGAAGCTAACTGCTAATGAACCATGCTACCAAGCTCATGATAACAATGGCAAACTGTTGATATTTTGACAAGTTCTCACTGAAAGTCAGCAGTGAATTAACGGGGCTAGACTGAAATTGTGAAGTCATGATGGCGCCAAACCCCGTATCTCATGGAGCAACAAATGCTGAGGAATGTCTCTCAACAGTTTAAGGTTGCCAGCTGTTTTTGTTGCCAAAGAGTTTTGAAGAGCTTCAAAATTTTGAAGATGCTCAAAACTTTTTTTGCAAATGTATTTTTCTACAAACAGTTGCAAAATAGTTGTAAGCGTTTGCAAATGGTTGTAACGTGTGTCACTAAGGTTCTTTTTGGTTCGCCTGGTAGTGGACACTAGCTAAGTAATATTTAAGACTCTTTATGACAAAACTGTTGGTGACCTTAAAAACTGTATGTGACCTTTTTTGCAACATTTTAGGAACTCTGGCGAAACCCAAAAAGCATAGCATTCATGAACATTCCTCAGTATTCGGAGGACGAATGTTAGCCAACTTTTGTTTATTGAACCCAAAGTTATTCTTAATTTCCTTAATTACCAATTTCAAATCAGGGCTTTTAGAAGCTTTAATTATTGCTTTAAGAGCCATTTCCCTTTGATGGAGGTTTTTATATGCTTCATTCAACTCCCTTTTCATTATATTAAATTTGTCTTCATAGCAAAGTTCATTAGGAAAGTTGCAAAATCCCAAAATTGCCAAGTTTCATCAGCATTCACTACACTGTGAGATCCTACCCTAAGATTAAGAAAGTTGAGGAGCAGTAACCACAGTCATTAGGAATTCATCACCTCGGCGAAATTAACTTCTGTCCCTAAGTGCAAGTGCTTGGAAGTCTTTCTCCAGACTGCAGTGAAGAGGTGAACTGACCAAACAGACACAACAATACCAGCAGAAGAAACAGCAGATTCTTATTAAAATATATTGGACTAGGGGAGAAAAAAAAAAAAAAAACACGCCATACTCAAGACCAAGCTCCAACTTACTAACATGCTACATTCGTTTTCTTGGAAGGTCAATCTTTCCTTTCCTTCAAACGGATTTAATTTTATTTCAAATCACACCATTTCCCAATTCTAAATAATTAATGAAAGTTAGGCCAATGAAGGGCCAGTTAAGCTACCTACTTAGCTGTGTTACTATTCATTTCTCCTTTAAGTGTACATCACTATAATAGAATTTAGAGCAAAAACCTTGAGGCTTTCAAAGTCTTTCTGGTATTTCTCTCTCAGGCTCGCCACATCTCCCTCAAGGTGCTTGTTCTCCAGTTCATCCCTCATGCTGTTCATCTGAGTCTCCAGCTCTTGGATTCGGTCCTTCAGAACCACCATGGAGTCTACCTCTGACATAATTTGTGCTTCTTCCCCCTTTCCCTGCTCCTCCTCTTCCATCAGTGTCACATCCTCCTCAGGAGGCGAGTGTGAAGCCTCTGTGATTTTGTTGCCACATTTGTGCACTTTTAGACACTGAATGTCCTCTACATACTGTGACTGTAACTTTTCTATCTCCTCTCTGTGGATATGTTGAAGGTCACAGATCCTCATTTCAAACTGCTCCTCCAGTTTTCTCACGTGACTCTCATGGTGCTCCTCCATGGTGTCCATATCCAGCAGTAGAACCTCAAGCTTTCTTTGGCTGTCAGCCGCAGTCTCCATGAGGGCCAGTTCTGTTGAGGCACGGCCTTGCTCTACTTTGCTTAGCTCCTCTTTATGCTTCTGCTTCAGTTCTTCGGTTTCCTTTTGAAACAGTTTCTCCAATAGGGCTACACGTTCTTGTTCTTGGGACAGCTGGTTTACACGTTTGCTGATCTCACTCTTTAGCGTTTGATTTTCTTTGTGTAAAGTGGCCGCTGTTTGCGAGAAGTTCAGACGCTCCTCCTGTATAGAAACTTCATATTTTTCTTGAATTTCTGTAACATTATGCGCATGTTGCTGCACAAGAGCATCCATGTTCTTACTGGTCTGTTTACAGACGCCCAAGTCCTGTTCATGCATGGCCCGTAATCTACATGCCACAAATGCCACTTGAGCCTGGATAAGGGCTTCACGCATACACAGAGAGGTGCTGGAGAAATAATGTGATGTCTGGTGTCCTAAAACATCTTGAATCATTTTAGACAGAATAGGTTGGTTTTCACAACTTTCTATGTCCTGGACATACTTGTGAAGGATGGACGCTTGTCTTTGAAGCTCACTGGCAAGCTGTTCATGTGCATTTTGCAGTGATTCAACAGAGTCAACTTCACAGGAGGGCATTCCACCAGCCAAGTGTCTTTCTACGACTTCCTCAGCCAAGTCTCTAGCTTCTTCTATCTCGATCTGCTCCATGTAAGGAGCGAGTTCAGGGGGGCGAATGTCAGCCAACTTTTGTTTACTGAACCCAAAATTTTTCTTAACTTCCTTGATTACCGATTTTAAATCAGGGCTTTTAGAAGCTTCAATTATTGTTTTAAGAGCCATTTCCCTTTGATGGAGGTTTTTATATGCTTCATTCAACTCCCTTTTCAAAATATTAAATTTCTCTTCGTAGCAGACTTTAAGATTTTGAATTGAGTAAGTTAGTTCTGCTTTCACAAAGGTGTTAAAGACAACTGTGCTGTCTACATCTATATCAGCCATTTCACTTCCCTCTTTGGATTTAGCAACATCCATCTCAGCTTTCTCTAGCTCTTTCCAAAATGCAGTCTCCAACATCAGCTTTTTCGTTAAGACATTGGCATAAATTACAGCAAAGCAATCTTTGTCACTTTTTTTAATGTACTCCATTTCTTTCCATATTTCAGCAAGAGTCTGCACAAGGTCAGACTTTGAAGTCTGAATTAACAAGGCCATCTTGTTCAAGACCACTGCCTCAAAAGACAAGGTTTTGGCAAACAGATGCATTGCTTCCTTGTCTACTGTCTCTGGGGTTTGAGCATGATGAGCAACTGGTGACTGCTCTTCCAAAGTCTTTTGTCCGTGCTGAATGTACACTGAAGCTTCAAACAAGTCATTCTCTATCTCTGACAGGGAATGCAGCTGTGAATCAGTGGTATGGTGAGAGCCACTGAGAATGGCCCTTACTTTCTCTCGACTACTTTCCACACACACCAGTGCTTTGGTGTAAAGCTTAAAGGAAGTACTACTCTGAATCCCACTTCCACTGCTTATCTCCTTCTCCAGGTAGAGCCTCTTTTCTGTCTTCTTTAGATCAGTCTTGGAAACGTCTTCTGATTGAGCAGATCGCTGAACATCCAGATTCTGTGTGAGGTTTCTGAGTTTATCCTCAGTGACCTGCAGCTTGGTTTCTAGAGCATGTATGATGGAGATAAACTTCTCTGGATCATTAGCATGTGGGAACTCGGAATCAGACAGGTGTTTTTCCTCATTTAGTTGGACTTCTTCATTTACATCTTTGCTAACTTTTTGTCCTGTGTCTAAATGGCTAGAGTCCATGCCCTCTAAACTGATGTATTTCTGGCACTGGATATTAGAAAAACGTATCCTTGGTCTCTTAGCTTGAGACTCCTTATCATCTGGGGATATACTGCCTAAAGAAAGCTCTGTGTTTGATGAAGAGCATGATGGTTCAACTGTTCCTTCTATGATGTGCTCTGAGTTTTGGTCCCTTTCCATGCGTAGATCAGCATAGTCCAACTGCAGGGCATTGAGATGCTGCTCCAACTCTACAATGCGGTCCTCTGCAACCACAAGCTTGGCCTGTAGATCCTTTTCAGCATTACAGGGCTCAGACTTTTCTAAGAAGCTTTGGCTCATTTGACAGAGTAGCTCTTCCCTAGCTTGTAACTTCTGTTCAGTTTCCTCCAAGCTATTGCCAAGTGCAGCCATCTTTACAAGCGCCTCTTTGAGGTCCTCCTCCTTGCGGGCCATTAGCCGTTCATACATCTCCTTAGTCTGCCGGATTTCTTCTTCCTTTTCCCTAAGAAACTTGCTCATTTTCTGAAACTCTTGAGTAGCCCTCTCATACGAGTGTTCCAGGGTGTAGTAGTCTGCTTCTTCCGTTTCCAGACGTGTGCGGAGCTTGTTCACTTCACGATCTGCTTCTGCAATCTGATTGAGAAGTTCCTGACAACGGCAAGTAAGTTCGCTTTTCTCTTCTTCAAGCCTGCGCACGCTTTCCCTCAGTGACTCCATCATGTCAGTCTTCTGGACCAGCTCCTCTTGCAACTTAAGCATTTCCTCCCGGCATTCTTTGCCTCCTGAGGCCTGCCTCCCTCTAAGCAAGGCCTCCACCTGCTGCTCTGCCTCAAACAGTCTGTCCTCTACGTCTTTCCGTGCAGTCTCCACCTCTGCTAATCTTCTACACAGATTCTGTCTTTCCCTCTCATGACTCTCTTGCATGGTGTGCTGCTCCAACCTCAGCCGCTCCTCCTTCAGTGCCTGACTCTCTTCTGTAGCAGTCAGTCGAGCAGTCACCTCTTGCAGTTTCTCTTGCAGCCTCTGTATCTCTCTTACATGGTCTCGTTGCAGGGCCTGTTGTTGTTCAAGGTGCCTAAGGGCCTGGTTTCTCTCCAAGAGGCTGGCCTCTACCTCACGAAGCCTCTCTTCACTGTCTTTCAGCTGGGCTCGTAGGGTTGCCTCGCTACGGCCATATTCTTCCTCTTGCTCCTTTGAACGCTCTTGCTCTAGCTTAAGCTCATTTCGCATTCGGGCCACAGCATGTTCACTAGCTAAGATTTCCGCCATTGCAGTAGCGAGTTTAGCCTGCAGAGCCTGAATATCATTTTCATGGCGGTCTACAGCATCCTGGGCTTCGGTATAACTTCTCTTTAACGTGCGGATTTGCTGCTGAGCAAGGTCCTGCTTGTGCTTTTGTGACTCCAACTCTCCCTGCAAGTCTTGATTAAGCTTGTGCAAGCGTTGCCATGGCACTCTGTGTGGTGAGGAGGAAGGGGGAGTTCCACTCTTGAAAAGATCGATGAGACAGTTACGTTAATGACATCACATTAATTTCCTCACCATATACGGAGAACCACATCTCAGGGTTTATTTGGAAAATCCATTTTCTCCTTTTCAGAAAAGTATTTTTTCCAAACTTCCACTGTGCTTTTTCAGAAGTCACTTGGAAGGATTTAGATGAATTAATCCCCAACCCACCCAAAAACAAAATTAGAAACAAAAAAACTTAAATGGGTGACTAATGAAGTGACTTTTACAACAAAAATAATAAAAGCAACACCAAACAGTACTGTGATGCAACAGTGTTACTTAAAAATAAACAATGTAAAAAATCTATTAGATAAAGGTTGAAAAAACAAGCAAACCACAAAGCATGTTCAAGTCAGGCCAAGAAAAGACACACACAGGCAGGAAGAAAAAGCACAGTGCAAGGCTTCTTGATCAAGTATCTTGCCTCAAGCATATTGGATCAAATAAGTTATTTTCCCAGGAGATGTGAAGCTCCATCAGACCATTAGTAAAAACTCATGCTAAGAACACCACAACCATGCATATCAGTTTTAGAGAATAAGCACCAAAGCCGTTAGTAGAACTTTAAATTACCAAGATCTTACAAAACTTTATACCACATTAGATCCTGATAGTTTTGGAGATAAAAATTAATGCTGTAAAGCTATCTGCAGGTGACGTAAATTTCAAAATAATGAGGCTGCATGAGTGAGGTACCTGTAGTACATAGCCCTCTCTGGCACTTTGTTCTCTCCCTAGTGCATCTTCCAGTTGTTCTTTTAACAGAGTGTTCTGCTTCTGTAACTGGTCCAGCTCCTTCTGCTTTTGTCCCAACTGAAGAAAGGCAGGAAAAGAATAATCCATGAATCAGACATCTTGCTCTGACATCCATCCATCCATTTTCTACTGCTTTTCCGGGGGTCCAGGTCGCAGAGGCAGCAGCTCAAGCAGAGAAGCCCAGACTTCCCTCTCCCCAGCCACCTGCTCCAGCTCTTCAGAAAGGATACCAAGACATTCCCAGACCAGCTGGGAGACGTGGTCTCTCCAGCATGTCCTGGGTCTACCCCGGGGTCTCTTCGCAGTGGGATGTGCCCGGAACACCTCAAGTGGGAGGCATCCAGGAGGCATCCTGATCAGATGCCTAAACCACCTCAACTGGCTCCTTTTGATGTAGAGGAGCAGCGGTTCTACTCTGAGCCTCTCCTAGATGACTGAGCTCTTCACCTTATCTCTAAGGGTGAGTCCAGCAATCCTATGGAAAAGCTCATTTCAGCCGCTTGTATCCGCGATCTCATTCTTTCAGTCATTACCCAAAGCTCATGACCATAGGTGAGGGTAGGAATGTAGATTAACCGGTAAATCGACAGCTTTGCTTTAGAGCTCAGATCCCTCTTCATCACAATAGAACGGTACAACGTCCGCATCACTGCAGATGCTGCTCCACTCCATCTGTCAATCTCTCGCTCCATTCTCCCCTCACTCGTGAATGAGACCCCGAGATACTTAAACGCCCCTCCAGGTTTCACTGTCGCTACCCACGTGCGCAATGAAGCTCCCCAGTAGGGCAATTAAGTCTCCAAGAGAAGCACTCTCCAGCACCCTATTCAAAGACTCGAAAAAGGGTGGGTACTATGAACCATCATTTGGTGCATAGGCACAAATGATGGTTAGGACCTGTTTCCCAACCAGAAGGCACAGGGAAACTACCCTTTCATCCACCGGGGAGAACTCCAATGTCGAAGCAGCAAGGCAGGGGGATACAAGAATACCCACCCCTGCTTGTCGCCTCTCGCCCAAGGCAACTCCAGAGTAGGCCAAGCTCCAGCCTCTCGCCAGAAGACTGGTTCCAGAACCAGAGCTGTGTATTGAGGTGAGCCCGACTATACCTAGCCTGTATCTCTCAACCTTGTGCACCAGCTCAGGCTCCTTCCCCACCAAACAGGTGACATTCCTTGTCCCAAAAGCCAGTTTTGAAAGCCGGGGATCAGACCGCCAAGGTCTCTGCCTTCAACCGTCACCTAACCCACATTGCACCAGACCCCCATGGTCCCTCCTGCAGGTGATGAGCCCACTGGAGCACAGACCCATGTAACTCCTTTGGGCTGAGCTGGGTCCCATGGGCAGAAACCCAGCCACCAGGTGCTAGCCAACAAGCCCTTCTCCAGGCCTGGCTCCTGAGCGGGGCCCCAGTAACCCCATAGCAGGTAAGGTACACTGAATCCTTGATCTTTCTTTTATCATGGGAGTCTGTTGGATCACTCTTAGTCTGGCCCTTCACTCAGGACCAGTTTGTCTTGGGAGACCCTACCAGAGGCAAATTGCCCCGGACAGCGTAGCTCCTGGGATCACCAGGGCACGCAAACCCCCCACCACGATAAGATGGCGATCCATGGGGGGCTTGCTCTGACAGTTCACTGTAAATAACTGGATAGCTGCACATATTTAAACAACAGGTCCATACAACCTTTCAGTACACCATGACTGAATTAAAAACATTCAAAAGTAAAACACCACCTCTTTTCACTGCTCCAAGTAGGCTGACTCAAAGGTAGCTGCCTTAAGTTTTATATAATGACTTGATGGTGAAATGCACTTTCATCGAAGTCCAAAGTGTCTAAGTGTATTTGGACCACACTGTGAATACACACCTCTTTGTCTAGCAGCGCAGCGAGCTCATGTGGAGGCATTCTGTCAGAGTTACTGAGGTTTCCTAAAGCTGTGGTGATGGGCACTTGCTTCTCCTCTCTCAGCGGTGTCGTCTCTACTTGATGCCACCGCTGTTCGATCTCTTCTCGAACATCTGAGGTTTTGTCACTTTCATTTAGAGGACATGTAGCAGTTGGGTGGTCCACTTCCATGGTTCCTTGTTCTTGGCTTTCGGGTATTGACGTCTGTACCGGTTGTGCAGAATTTAGCGTTGAAATAATGGTAACAGTAACAGTATTTGGCGTGCGAGTTGTACTAGCTGTGCTCTGTGGCGCAACACCTCGTCTGACAGTCTCCTTTTCCTTTTCTTCTGTCACAGAAGCTGTTTGAACACTTGACACAGATGAATTTTGAAGAGAGGAAGACGACACGGGAGAGGATGCCAGAGAGGAGGGTGAAGAAGATGCAGAACAGTAGGAAGATGTTGTGGATAATGACGAGCTGAGGTCAACCGTGTCTGCCCGCTCTTTACCATATTTTTCCTTCTCCATTTTGAACTCATTCCAGTCGTAAGTCTTTGAGCGGCCCTCTCGTCTGCGCTCACGGACTCTGCTTTTACGTGGCTCAGAGGCAGGGACAGAGGCGTTATTCCCAGGTGGCTGGCTGTGCAAATGAGACTTAAGGGCCTCAGGACCAAGGCTTGGCTCAGGGGTGTCCTTTGGACAAGGCTCCAACATTACATGGGATTTTATCTTCTCATCAGGTAGAGATCTACAAAAACAAAAGCACAACAAATGAAAAATCTACAGACATGTATTACATTCTCAGTAGCCCATGACAGAGCACCATTAATATAAAACTTTGCTTTCTAATTTTTTTTTTTAGTAGCGCAGTTTCAATCAGCTGTGCATTTGCAGGGTGTCTGCACGTTCCAGAGTTAAATTTAGCACCTTACCCCCATATCTCATGGAGCAGTGAATGCTGAGGAACGTTCACGAACACTGCATTTGTGGGGTTTCGTGAGGGTTCGTAAAAGGTGCCACAAAGTTCACCAACAGTTTTCCTTTTCACCAAAAATATTTTGAGCATGTTCAAATTTTTTCTTTCGTGGACTGCTTTTACGAATGTATTTTTCCACAAACAGTTGCAAAATTGTTGTAAAATAGTTGTAACCACTCGCAAACTGTTGTAGCATGCGTCATTAGTTCTTTTTAGTTTGCCTAGTAGTGAATGCTAGCAATTGTTTATGACAAAACTGTCAGCAACCTTAAAAACTGTGCGCAAACTGTTTAGCAACCCTGGCGAAACCCCAAAAGCACGGGATTTGTGAACATTCCTCAGCGTTCACCACTCCGTGAGATACTAGCTTGATTTTCCCCAACATTTATCAGAAAAGTTAGCTAATCCAAAAATCGCCGCATTCATCAGCATTTGCCACACCATGAGCTACTACCCTTAAAGAACTTTCATAGAATTTAAAAAAAAAAAAGATTCATAACCAGATGGCAAAAGTACTGAGAAAAACAGAAATAGCTTATTATAAAATTTGGTTTCAGTTCTCACTACCACCACATAAAACTGCTGCTACAACAGTGGCAGCAGGAGTAATTTCTCATAATGTAGTGAGTACCTTTACTCAGTGCAGTGGTTCTTTATACACTATATTGCCAAAAAAAAAAATATTGGGGCATCCCTCCAAATAATTTGGGCACCAATGCACAAAGCAAGGTCCATAAAAACGTGGATGAGTGAGTTTTGTGTGAAGGAACTTTACTGGCCTGCACAGAGCCCTGACCTCAACCCGACAGAACACCTTTGAAATGAAATAGAAAGGAAACTGTAAGCCAGGCCTTCTCATCCAACATCAGTGCCTGACCTCACAAAAGCTCCTCTGGAAGAATAGTCAAAAATTTTATGAGTATGTTTATGGGAATTTTTGACCATTCTTGCAGAAGGGCATTTGTGAGGTCAGGCACTGATGTTAGACGAGAAGACCTGGCTTGCAGTCTCTGTTCTACCTCATCCCAAAAGGTATTCAGTCGGGTTGAGGTCAGGGCTCTATGCAGGCCAGTCAAGTTCCTTCACATCAAACTCGCTTATTCATGTCTTTATGGACTTTGCTTTGTGCACTGGCGCCCATTCATTTGGAGGGGTGTCCCAGTACTTACTGGAATACAGTATACATTGTTTCTCTTCACTTCATTTCTCTCTACGTGTCAGGAGAGAGTCATCAAATTATATTTTTTATAATTAGGTGTCCATTAGACCTATTTCACAGCAGCCATGTTGACATCAAATAGGTAGTCTTAACACCAAAAAAAAAAAAAGCTCGGTTAGCTACAAAGCCTAAGTCAATGTGATTTGTAACAAATGCATTATCCAGTACCTTCAGAAAAGTACAAATTTTGACACAAAAAGGAAAAAGTTTACAACACTCTTTCTTAAACAGGGCAATATGCATAAAAATAAAATTTATAAAAGACACATGAAGAGTAACAGAGGGAGTGACAAAACCAAGGTAACATTTTTAGGCCCTCTGCAGATTAAAATTCCCATGTGTAAACTTACATTTTATATTCAAAAGGCCAGCAGATACCCAATTTAAAAATCATATCATACATTTAATGGCACGGTTCTTACTGAAGCACTGACACTGAAACATTTATAAAGGCACAATGTGAGGCAGACTGCGGCTTTGGTTTTCAAAGTCCTGATGTGACACAAATCTGACCGCACATGCCAGACATATGAGCGTAACTTATGCAGTAGTAAGATGTGGACTGGAAGGCATAGTGGAAGGGTTTATTGGCTGAAATAATAAAATTCCCTCTGTATGTATGGCACACACACTCACAGAGTAATGTCAGTGTGCATCATGAAACATTCAATTTTAAAAATAGATGTTTAGGTTCTACAGTATAAATATCTTCCACCAGGCTTTCTCCTTTTGTGCTTTAGCTGTGATTTGGTTGTTTTTCTGAAACCAGTCACAAAAGCTGCTGAGGTGACAGTCAAACTACAATGATGACTGACAACGGTCTGTGGTTTTGGGTAACTTATTCTGATGTGTAACTACAGCGGAACACGGAGACATTACTCAATAATCACATGACATATGGGAGGATGACAAACACGCTGGGGCTGACATAGCTGAGCAGTAACATCACTGTTCGAAGAGGGTGAGATATTTAACAACACAAGCACTCCAACCTGGGCTTCAGAACCGATAGTTTCAGAGAGATGTTTTTCCTGGAAGCGGGTTGAAAATATCGGTCAGGGGGGAGAAAAAGGAGGGAAGATGGGGTGAGGAGTACAGAGGAATTAAAAGAAAGTGAGAATAGCTGCAGTCAAATCTGATGGGGGGGGTTTGGTATTAATCCGTGCTGGGTATTACCGGGTGACGTCGGGGGCAATGATGGGTCGGACATTCTTCATGATGGCCTGAATCCAGTTGCGACGGATTCCAGAGGTCATGGCGGACAGGGTGCAAGCTCCATCTTTGCACTGAAATCAAACATTTTTGGATTAATAGTTCTCATTCTAAACTATGAAAGATGACACCTGCCACGGTCACTACTATCAATTTTCAATCATAAATCACAGAAAAAATGGATGTTATCACAGGATAACCTCTAGTTTTCTTGAGAAAACAAAATGATTAAAGATATTTGCAACCATGGGCACTCTTGGCTTGTGCGGTAAACAGAAATGTTTTTTTCTAATAAATGCATCTTATATAATCAAACTACATTAAGCACACTGTTTGCAGAATCATGTTAGCTGCCTCTCCTCTATTCATTTTTAATGCAACCAGTGTGAAGAGGCAATGACCTCAAGTCCTTTTCTTGCAAACCAACACACAATACTTGTGTGCATGAAATTTTACACTCATGCATGATGATGTGTATGCCCAGGCTTACATCTCAATCCTAGAACGTTCAAGTTTTTAAATTTTCATCACTTTACCTGGCAATGACCGATCAGAGGTCTAGTTGATGACGAACCAATGAGACAGCAGGATACTACTTGTCCACCTCCAGATAAACACTACAACTATCTTATAGTCTTAATTAATAAGGTCCTAATAATTAAAGGCAAATGCTTATACAAATACAGTATATGTTAATATAAATTTCATGTTATTTCAATCTGAAGTGACGGTGGGAAAACTTTTTCACTTCAGTTTTCACATTTTTTCTTTTAGAACCCGTTTGTTTTTAAATGAACACACACACACAAACAGTGGTGTGAAAAAGTGTTTGCCCCCTTCCTGATTTCTCATTTTTTTGTATGTTTGTCACACTTAATTGTTTCAGATCAAACAAATTTAAATATTAAGACAAAGATAACACAAGTAAACACAAAATGCAGTTTTTAAATGAAGGTGTTTATTATTAAGAGTAAAAAAAATCCAAACCTACATGGCCCTGTGTGAAAAAGTGACTGCCCCCCATGTTAAAACCTAAATTAAGTGTGGTTTATCACATCTTTGGAAAGATGAGTTCAACTTCTCTAGCCACACCCAGGCCTGATTACTGCCACACCTCTTCTCAATCAAGAAATCACTTAAATAGGACCTGCCTGACAAAGTGAAGTAGACCAAAAGATCCTCAAAAGCTAGACATCATGCTGCAATCTAAAGAAATTCGGGAACAAATGAGAAACAAAGTAATTGAGATCTGTCAGTCTGGAAAAGGTTATAGAGACATTTATAAAGCTTTGGGCCTCCAGCGAACCACAGTGAGAGCCATTATCCACAAATGGCAAAAACATGGAACAGTGGTGAATCTTCCTAGGAGTGGCTGGCCGATCAAAATTAACCCAAGAAAGCAGTGATGACTCACCCAAGAGGTCACAAAAGACCCCACAACAACATTCAAAGAACTGCAGGCTTCACTTGCCTCAGGTAAGGTCAGTGTTCATGACTCCACCATAAGAAAGAGAATGGCCAAAAATGGCCTGCATGGAAGAGTTCCAAGACGAAAACCACCGCTGAGCAAAAATAACAAAGGCGCATCTCAGTTTTCAGATTGAAAGGCTTTATTATCATGTGCACAGTTAAGAAATGCTACATTTCCTGAGCAATGAAATTCTTACTTTGCTCTCCAAATGAATGCCAAGGTAATAGGCACAGAAACAACAATTCTAATAAGGTCATGACACACTAACACAGTAACTCAATCTTAATACTAATGGAGGCTAATAACACACACACCAACACACAGTTAGGCAGTTAGAACTCTTTAAGCACACCTTGATACTAAATACGAAAACTAATGAGTACTAATAACACACACTAGGCAGTTTTGACAGTTAAAGCAGTTAAAGCAGTCAGACAAGAGGAATGAAATTGAAAATTCACTGGATGACTAAAGTGATGAGATAAGATAAACTTTATTGTCCCTCAAGGGGAAATTTGTCTTGAGCTCATCACCCGTGCTGCAACCACACAATTCACACATACACAATGGATGTAGTACATAATAAATGAAATAAAACCCAATAAATAATACAAGTACATACATACATAAATATATAACAGGAGTCATTAAGAACAGGAGTTATAAGTGTCCCTGACCTATTTATCTGAGTTTAAAAGTTTTACTGACATTGGGATAAATGAGTTCTTGTTTCTATTGAACCTGCACTTGGGGACTCTGTATCTCCTCCCTGAGGGCAGCTGCACATATTCATTGTTTAGTACATGGCTCATGTCACTGATTATTTTTTGAGCTTGTCTACAAGCTGCCTGGTCGTGTAAGATCTGCATAAATACTCTTTAACTCCAATAATTTTCCATGCTGTATGAATTAAACGCAACACTCTGTTCTTTAGTTTCACAGAGAGGTTGCCAAACCAAGCTGTAATGCTGTATCTAATACAGCTCTCCAACACAGCCTGGTAAAATATTAACATAATCCTTTTATCAACGTCATGTATTCTTAATCTACGCAAGAAATGCAGCCGCTGTTGTAGTCTACTGCAGAGGTAATCAATGTGTGAATCAATGTGTGCTCCAGGTTAATGAACTGCCAATAAATACTTCCAAATATTTATAGGAACTAACCTGTGTTATAGTGTGGTTGTGGATGACCACAGGCCTGTGGTCACCAACTCCCCGAGGGTCAAACACCATCTCCTTTGTTTTATCAGTATTCAAAATGAGATGACTGCCATCACACCAATTGACAAACCTCTGAATTTCTATCAAATAGCTTGACAGATCATGAGTCTTTTGAAGTAGTGATAAAATAGCAGTGTCAACAGAAAATTTAATAATTTGATTACCTGGATAGACACTTCTGCACTCATCAGTGTACAAGGTGAACAAAAATGGTGAACTAACACAGCCTTGGGGAGCTCCTGTGCTGAGGGTTCCAAATTTAGATAAAGTTCCATTTACACTAACTTGCTGTTTACAATAAGTTAAAAATGAGTGGTACCATTTAATAATGACAGGATGCACTTTAAAATCACTTAACCTCTTAATTAAAAGGTGTGGCTGCAGTGTGTTAAAAGCTGAACTAAAATCAACCAACAAAAGACGTGCATATGAGGTTCCATCCATCCATCCATCTTCTTCTGCTTAATCCTTTTCGGGTCGCGGGGGGGCTGGAGCCTATCCCAGCATCTTTGGGCGAGAGGCAGGGTACACCCTGGACAGATCGCCAGTCCATCGCATGGCCAACACAGAGAGACAGAAAACCATTCACTCTCACAGTCATACCTAAGGACAATTTAGAATCCCCAGTTTTGATGCCAATTAACCTAACTTGCATGCTTTTGGCATGTGGGAGGAAACCGAAGAAGTCCCGGAGTAAGCCCACGCAGACACAGGGAGAACATGCAAACTCCACACAGATCACTGTTGGTCAGGGGCTGGGACCAAACCCAGGATCCCCCGGCCAAGGGTGAGTTGCTGTGCTGCCACAGTGCTAACCACTCCGCCACCACGCTGCCCCGCATATGAGTTTGTCTCCTCCAAATGTTTAAACACTGAATGAGTTAAGGTTAAAATGGCATCCTCTGTACTTCTATTATTTTTATAAGCAAACTGCAGAGGATCCAAAAGTCCTCCAAAATCAGTTTTCAGAATGTCAACGACAATCTTCTCAAGGCACTTCATTACCAGTGAGGTCAGTGCAACAGGACGATAGTCATTATTCTCTTTGCAGCTTGCTTTTTTTGGTACAGGAATTATAATCGAGCTTTTCCAAATTACTGGGACAGAACACGTATCTAAAGACTTCTGGTAGATGGGACTCCAGGCTTCTGCTAGCTCCTCACTACATGACTTCAGTAAGCGCCCAGAGATCCCGTCTGGTCCAGATGCCTTCCTGGGGCACATACATGAGAAAAATCTTTCCACAACATGCTGGTCAACTATAATTTTTGCAGAGCCTGAAACTGATATAGCGTCCAGAACAGCTTTTTGTTCATGAGAAAAATCTCTAGTCTCAAATCTGCAAAAGAAATTATTCAACTCGTTTGCCTTTTCTTCCTCATTCATTACATTAATGCAGCTTTTGGATGGAGTCATCTTTGTCATAACTTTAACTGAGTCCCACAATTTCCTAGAACTTTTTCCTAGGCATTCAGATTCATATTTCTTCCTCGTCTCATCTCTAGCTGTTCTTAGTTTGTAATTAATTTCTTTCTGTATATTTTTCATACTTAACATGTCCCCATTCTTAAAAGCAATCTTTTTCTGTACTATGCACGGTTTTAATTCCTTGGAAATATAAGACTTATTATTGGGGTACATAGTGATTACTTTCTGAGGTAAAACATTTTCTTTACAGAATTTTATATACTCAGTTATGGTATCTGTGGCCTCCTCCAACTCCAAGTTATGGAAGAGTCCCCAGTCGGTACAAGAAAAACAACTTCTCAAAGTTTCTATACCTTCATTGTCCCATATGAAAATTGTCTTTGTCTGTGGTTTGCTGCTTTTAAGCAAGGACTTGTAAGTAGGAATCAGATGAACAGCATTATGATCTGAGGACCCCAAGGGGGGCTTGACCCTTGCTATATAGGCATTTTTGACATTCCCATAGCATTTGTCCAAAATATTTTTCCCCTTGTACTGCAGTTCACATATTGGTTGAAGCCAGGCAGTACCGCATCCAGTTTGCAGTGATTAAAATCCCCTAAAATCAAACAAGGTGCTTCAGGAAGTGCGTTCCAGTTGTCTGTGTACACAGTCCACGATAGCGTTCGCCACATTGAAAGCGCTCCCACTGGGCGGGATATAAACGGTGCATAATAAAATGTTTCCAAATTCACAGGGGAGATAAAAGGGTCTCAGGCTTAAGCACAGCAGTTCTATGTCCGGGGTACAAAGCGACTCTCTCGTAGTGAACTGTGAGCACCATTTGTTCTTAACATACACACAAATACCTCCTCCTTTGATCTTACCGGAGAGCGCGTCCCTGTCCTGCCGCACCAGGGAGAAGCCGTCCACGGATAGGAGCGAGTCAGGTACGTCCTCCTGAAGCCACGATTCCGTGAAAACGAGCAGGCATGACTCCCGGTACTCATATAGGAACCTGGCGTTAATTTTGAGTTCCTCCATTTTGCTCTTCAGTGAGCGGACATTACAGAGCAACATGGATGGCAGTGGCGGCCTGTTCTCTCTCCTCTGCAGTCTCTGTTGTACTCCGCCACGTTTCCCTCTCTTCCACGACCGGCTTCTACGTCCTCCCGTCGGATTTCGTAAGAGCTCCCTAGGCAGGAGGGGTGCCGAGACGTGGCTGGAACGAAGAAGCAGGAGCTGGTCTCGAGTATAGCTCAGGAGCGTGGTCGGCCTCATGTCCCGATCCACTTGGGCACAGTGGCATATTATCCCGAGCAACCAGATCACAAGCAGTCCCTTTAGCAAAAACGTCATTATGATACTTCAGACTGAGCACTACAAACTAAGTACTACAAACATACACACACAGTAGCAGCACAGGGTAGCCCGGGTCGCAGCAGAGCAGCGCCACCAGCAGCGTCCATATCACCGCATGATAGTGGTATACAGTATAGTGGTATATTGATATCAGAGATGATGTGAACCTGAAATAGTTTTGCCAGAAAACATCTTGATGACCCCCCCAAGACTTTTAGGAAAATACTCTGTGGACTGACGAGACAAAAGTTGAACTTTTTGGAAGGTGTGTGTTCCATTACATCCGGAGTAAAAGTAACAGGATTTCAGAAAAGGAATGTCATACCAACAGTAAAATATGGTGGTGGTAGTGTGATGATCTGGGGCTGTTTTGCTGCTTCAGGACCTGGAAGACTTGCTGTGGTAAATGGAACCATGAATTCTGCTGTCTACCAAAAAATCCTGAAGGAGAACGTCCGGCCATCTGTTCATGACCTCAAGCTGATGCGCACTTGGGTTCTGCAACAGGACAATAATCCAAAACACACCAGCAAGTCCACCTCTGAATGGCTAAAGAAAACCAAAATGAAGACTTTGGAGTGGCCTAGTCAAAGTGCTGACCTGAATCCGATTGAGATGCTGTGGCATGACCTTAAAAAGGCGGTTCATGCTCAAAAACCTTCCAGTGTAGCTGAATTACAACAATTCTGCAAAGATGAGTGGACTAAAATCCCTTCACAGCCCTGTAAAAGACTCACTGCCAGTTATCGCAAATGCTTGATTGTAGTTGTTGCTGTTAAGGGTGGACCAACCAGTTATTAGGTTTAGGGGGCAATCACTTTTTCACACAGGGTCATATAGGTTTGAATTTTTTTTCCCCTTAATAATAAACACCTTCATTTAAAAACTGCATTTTGTGTTTACTTGCGTTATCTTTGTCTAATATTTAAATTTGTTTGATGATCTGAAACATTTAAGTGTGACAAACATACAAAAAATGGGAAATCAGGAAGGGGGCAAACACTTCCACACCACTGTATATAATGTCAATACATTAAGTGGTAGCTAAACTTTACAAATAAAATATATGTTTAATACATAATGTGCTCTGGAGTGGCTCACATTACTTGTGTAAAGCCAAGTTTTTTTTTACCTCTCCCCGATGTTCATCACTTATTGTGTGGCTCCATCTTTATGGAGCAGTCTTTATACCCACTTTAACATTTATAGAGGAAAAATAAGGTGGATCTTTTTTTTTTTTTAAATGTGCAACTTATTCAATGTACATTATACACCAGGTGACATAAAAACACCCAATAGAGGAAACAATATTAAGCACATCTTCATGTGCAGAAGAGTTAGCTGATGAGGTACCGCACGCTCACTGCTTGGTGACAGTGGAGTAGCTCTGCATGGGTTGTTTTCAACAACTTTAAAATCCTCATAAAAAACAAGAAGCTGAAACCCAAGCTTCTGACTTATATTTTCTTCCTGTACATATACTCAGTTCTTTATCTTAAATTTAGTCTGTATTTGATGACAGCATGCACCACTGAAACGACATATAGAGAAGACAATATGGGAAAGCATAATCTCCCCTTTATTCAATATGGTATAAGTCCAGGTTAAATGAAACACTTAATGTACTGTATAAGCACAATATCACATTATAATGAAACTTGCCATCTTAATGCAGCCGTTTATAAAAAAATAATACTGGTGGCTGCCAGAGCACTGCATTAAGAGCACTGGCTGGCTTTTTTTAAATTATTTATACAGGGGAGGTCCATTGACAGGTGACCAATCATTTTCAAAGATGCCCTGTTCATAATTACACATTCAGGATTACAGCATTTTTTTTTTACAGCATTTTTATAGGCTTTACAAAGATTAACAACAATACCCATCAGCCTTTTAGAAGTCAGGGGGTGAAAAGTGGTGCAACTTGGGATTTTCACAGTACTATTATCGTGGCCAGAAAAAAAAAAAAAATCATTAGTTACAGCAGGAAAAATAAGTAGTGAACACGTCAACATTTTTCTCATTAAATACACTTCTGATGGAGCCATTGACCTGAGATTTTCGCCAGAGATCAGTGACAACCCAAGTAATCCATACATACAAAGAAATCAAGGCAACCGTGTTCACAAAACAAGTTATATTTAATAAAGTGGAATGACACAGGGAATAAGTATTGAAGACGTGAAATAGGTGCAAAAAGGCACAGAAAGCCAAGAAACCAGCTGAAATTCATCAGAATTTAGGAAGCCATCCCATCTCCATCAGTGAAAATTAATTTCAGCTGGTTAAGTCCTGACTGATTGCCTTTAAAAAGATTTATGAATATCAGATTGTCACACCACAAAGAACTCATGATGGGTAGAAGCAAAGAGCTCTCTCAAGCCTTTCACAACTCTATTGTTGCAAAACATAATGACGGCATTGGTTACAGGCGCATTTCTAAACTGCTGAATGTCCAGCGAGCACTGTTGGAGCCATCATTCAGAAATGGAAAGAACATCATTTTACCATAAACTGGGAATGAGCCGATACCACTTTTTCAAGTCTGATACCAATAGTGTGACCCAGTATCGGCTGATGCTGATCCGAACCAGATGCCGTCTCTCTTATTTAAAACAACAAAAGCACAGAACATACTTTGTTAACGACTGGTTGCATATAAAAACAGAAATCTAAAAGTCAAAGAATATATTACAAATTTGACTCAGGTCAGCAACGCTGCTGTTTTTTTTTTTCCTAATTTTAAACTTTGCAACATTGGCAGCATTTCACTGGTCAGCACTATGTAAAAATGCATTCTGAAGTTTTAAGTGCAAGTTTATACAAAACTTTGAAGCTGAGTATTTAAGTAAACATTCAGATGAAATTCAAAGTGCCACTTTATGTATGAAGTAAAAAATGCTTTTTGACATTTATTATTATTATCTTAAGTATTCTCCTGATCCTCTGTTTATGTTGTAGTGTTTCTGATATTATTCTCTGTCCATTCTTAGATTTTAGGTTTGCTCTTATTCTGAAGTCATTCCTGTTCCATTTCATGTTCATGTAGCCTTGCACCCTCTGGGATTAATAAAGTATACAAAATACAAACAAAAAAAATTTGCTATTTGTTTCTGTCACCTGCTTCTCATCAACTGCTAACTCTCCCCGAAAAGGTATGCTCCAGTCTGACTTTTACTTTCAGTTTCATTCTTTATAGGTTTCACTTTAGCGGTTAGCCTCCTGAGCTGGAAAAGCAGCAGCTGCTGTGCCGCACACGTCCTTCTTCTCATTTCTTGACAGAATTCAGCATACTCCTTTGCCGTGATACTTTTGGAAATGTTTTATCAAGTCGGTGGTGTAAAATTGTAAATACTGGTACCACACAGAGGCGAATCCCACAGACATGCTCTAGTAATGTGACACTCATTGCCTGTGTTTACAGAAGCTGCACGCAGCGCAGCTGAGAACATGTTTGTGCCTTCATTTTATTATTATTAATGTATCGGATCGGTAAATTACTTTTATTCCTTACCGATACCAATCCAGCCATTTTGCCTGGATCGAACCAGATACCGACACGGCAGATTGGCTCATCCCTACCATAACCAGCCACGACCAGGAGCTCCTCGCAAAATTTCTGGAAGAGGAGTCAAAAAAATTATCAGAAGAGTTATTCAAGATCCAAAGACCACTCGTGGAGAGCTCCAGAAAGACCTGGAGTTAACAGGTGCTGCTGTTTCAAAGAAAATAATAAGTAATGCACTCAACCAACATGGGCTCTATGCCCGCTCACCTCGCAAGACTCCATTGCTGAAGAAAAAGCATGTTGAAGCCCGTATAAAGCCAGCAAATAGCCAGTAAAGCCAGTAAAATATTGAGAGAATATAGTCTGATGAGATGAGACCAAAGTTGAACTTTTTGGATGCCACAACACACAGCATGTTTGGAGGAGAAATGGCACTGCACATCAGCCCCAAAACACCATACCAACAGTGAAGTTTGGAGGTGGGAGTATCATGGTGTGAAGGTGTTTTTCAGCACATGGTATAGGTAGACTTCGTATCATTGAAGGAAAGATGAATGAACAAATGTACAGAGACATCCTTGATGATAATCGATTTCCATTTGCCAAGATGCTAAAGATGAAACGAGGATCGACATTTCAGCAAGATAATGATCTCAAAAACACAGCCAAGGAAACTCTCAACTGGCTCAAGAGAAGGAAAATAAAGCTGCTAGAATGGCCCAGTCAGTCACCTGACCTGAATCCAATTGAAAATCTATGGAATGAACTGAAGATCAGTTCATAGAAGACACCCAACAGGACCTTCGAGATTTGAAGACAGTTTGTGTGGAAGAATGGGATAAAATCACTTCTGAACAATGCCTGCACCTGGTTTCTCCATACAGGAGGTGTCCAGGAGCTACTATTACCAACAAAGGCTTTTCTACTAAATATTACATCAATTTCACCAAGCGTGTTCAATACTTATTCCCTGTGCCATTCCACTTTATTAAATATAACTTGTTTTGTGAACACAGTTGCCTTGATTTCTTTCTATGTATGGATTACTTGAGTTTTTAGTGATGTCTCGTGAAAATGTCAGGTCAATGGATCAATCAGAAATACAGTATGTTTAATGAGAAAAATACTGACGTGTTCAATATTTATTTTCCCCGCTGCATGTCTTAAGAAAATGTGCAAAGTAACAATCCTATTAATCAAAGTGATCTTTAAATTTATTTAATGTTTACTATTTTAGTGTTTTGTAAATACTGCATATATAACTGTTCAAAAGTATATAAAGAGAAAATTATTCTTCCTAGATTGTGATAACGCTGCTAGATAACACGATATTTCATATGTACATTATTAACATTATAGCAATTATCCGTTTAAAAAAAATAGCTATTCTCAATATTGGTATATCATGACAACCCTTATTTACAATCAATTAAGCTGATTTTAGGGAGATCTAAAGTGGCATTTATTTGACATCTGCAAGACCATTGTTTTATAAAGTTCTGATGAATTATGAAGACAGTCATAGGCCTGAGGAAAGCAGATTCATTCCAGTCATCAACATTTAAACCTCAGTGAACAACAGCCCCTCCCAACATGACCATGGCCCAGAGTAAATATAAATATGTGAGTTATTAATCTCTCAACACTAAACCCATGTTGTTCCCAGGCACAGAGACAACGATCCTCTTCACTACTCTATTTCTGACTTCCTCCACAAAATAACTGTGGATGCTACTTCCAGCATATGTAAACAAAATAAATGACCTTGTAGCCACAGTTCAGCTATAGGATTAGTATAAATCTATATGTAGCAGGAACAAAAGCCTCACTGACATCAAACTGCATTGCTAGCAGCTACAGTATATACATCCAGTATTGGACAACAACAAGAGCTAAAAATGTTTAATGGCCAGAGGATTATATGAGGTAAGCACTGACAGTTAGAGGAGGATCCGTGCCATGTTGCCAATTTCTGCTTCATTTTTACAACTATGTTAAGAAACTGTAGATGTGTTTTTATAGGTGGGAGGTCATGTAAACATTGCGCAGGATGAAGGCCACATGGAGTTCAGGGAGACAAGCAGGGCTGGCAACGGCTGTGGCAGATTTAGACCCCTATGATGTCAGCCTTACACAGCGAGATGACATGTCAAGTGACACGCTTCATGATGGGCAAAGAATTATTTCAACAAGAGAAATGACAAAACCTGACACCTACAGTAGCACCGCACAATGTCTAAGGCTGTTTATAGACTGACAGGTGACAGAAGAGCTCAAGTCTGCGGACAATGTGCCTCAATTTTACAGGAGATTAATGATGCAGGACGACCACTGACAGAGAATCAACACTGACCAGGATTTGGAAGCCGTAATTCCTCTGGACTGGAAACTCTTTGACATCATAACACGTGGAAAGGTCAATCTCACCGTCCATTTCCGAAGCCTAAAAAAAAAGTACACACAGCGTGACTCCCTTGTTGCACATTTATACAAACGGCTGTCAATACAAATGTGTGAACATGTGTCATAAGGCTTACCTCTTCAGCTATTGAGTCCTTATAGTATCTCAAACTCTGGTCTGTAAGCACAAACCAGTGTTTCTTCCACTGATGGTAAAGGAAAGCAAGTATTATATTCATATTTTCAATTCTCTGTGTAATGTATTCATTAGAAGTGGAATGAAGCAGATAGGAAATTAAATTAATTACCACTCCATCTTCATACAGCTTTGTCATCCATCCTTTTTTAAAGTTCAGCAGATCCGGCTGCAGTAAAGACAAAGAAGAGCGCACTATTATCTAATTTACAGCTTAAACAATAGTTACATTAACAAGAAAACAGGGCAAACCATCTATTTTGTTTAACTATTTTTTCTTATAATTTCTCCTAAAATCTTATCACTAATGGAATCCAAATTTAACCAGCAATGCAATAAGCAATATTGCATTCATGTGCAATTTTGCACATTTTGGTCACCATCTCCACTCAAGACGTATAAGCACCAATATGCGGCTCCAGCTACAGAGACCGCCTGGCGGGAGCCAGACTTTCCCTGTGAAATACAAACTCAAGTCTGTTTATAGACTCTAAAGTAAACCATTCGTCCAAAATCTGGCTTCAGCTCATTCAACAATACCTTGTTTTTGTTCAGCTTCATCAGGTGTGGTGTCACCGTCTGGCACAGGGTCATTCTGATGGTTAAAGTGCCTTCACTTCATATGCTGATAATCTGTTCCTTTCCTTCTGTCCTCAAGAACATACACACGACAGCCTCTGTGCTGGCTATTTATATTCATCAGTAGTGGCGCTGTGTACATGTGTATGTGCGTGCATGTTGGTGTGTGTCGTGGGTGGGGGTTTTGGCAGCTGCAGCCTGTCCAAAGAGACAAACCACACACTAGCCATGGTTACATGGGCAAAATTTCTTCAATCTGATTACAATTCAGATCAGAACTTTACTGTTTACATGGATCCTGAAAAAGCTGATCCAATTAGGATGTGTGTTTCCATGTGTTACACGTTTGAATGGAATAAATCATTTTGACATGCGCACATCGACATTTCGACATTCCGAAAATAGTAGAAGAAGCAACTTCCGGTGTAAATAAACCCCGCTTTGTGTCTTTCTCTTTTTGAAATGGACCTGTATTGTGTTATTCAGACTGTACTTTTGCTTCTGCTGGTCTCCATAATGAAGTTACAAGTACATACTTCTGCATATGACGAACAGAGGGAGACAGCAGGACGATACAGACCAGTTTTGTTTTACTCCTGCTATGTCTTTCGCTAGCTGCTGTAGAGGCAGAAATACGACACGTCGACGTGTGGCTGACGTATGGACATGCACAGTAAACATATTTTCGATCCAAGCTTCGGAATAAGTGTTTATATGCACACCAGTCGGAATAACAATTGGCATGACCCACCCGTCTCAATCGGAATGAAATTTTGATTCAAATGAGTGTGACGGGGTCAGAATATTCAGATTGGCGTGTTTACATGAAGTATTTTTATTCCGATCAGGCTTTTAATCTGGTTACTTGTGTCCATGTAAACATGGCTACTGACTGGATCACACACCACAGATCAGACTTGTTGATGTGAGGAAGACATCAAAGCCACGTGAAAGCCACTTGGCGTCCTCATACAGAATCTCACAAAAGTGAGTACACCCCTCACATTTTTGTAAATATTTTATTATATCTTTTCATGGGACAACACTGAAGATATGACACTTTTATACAATGTAATCAGTGTACAGCTTGTATAACAATGTAAATTTGCCGTCCCCTCAAAATAACTCAACACAGCCATTAATGTCTAAACCACTGGCAACAAAAGTGAGTACACCCCTAAGTGAAAATGTCCAAATTGTGCCCAATTAGCCATTTTCCCTCCCCGGTGTCATGTGACTCGTTAGTGTTACAAGGTCTCAGGTGTGAATGGGGAGCAGGTGTGTTAAATTTGGTGTTATCACTCTCACACGCTCTCATACTGGTACACTGGAAGTTCAACATGGCACCTCATGGCAAAGAACTCTCTGAGGATGTGAAAAAAGAACTGTTGCTCTACATAAAGATAGCCTAGGCTGTAAGAAGATTGCAAACACCATGAAACTGAGCTGCAGCACGGTGGCCAAGACCATACAGTGGTTTAACAGGACAGGTTCCACTCAGAACAGGCCTCACCATGGTCAACCAAAGAAGTTGAGTGCACGTGCTCAGCGTCATATCCAGAGGTTGTCTTTTGAAAATAGACGTATGAGTACTGCCAGCATTGCTGCAGAGGTTGAAGGGGTGGGGAGGTCAGCCTGTTAGTGCTCAGACCATATGCCACACACTGCATCAAATTGGTCTGCATGGCTGTCGTCCCAGAAGGAAGCCCCTTTTAAAGATGATGCACAAGAAAGCCTGCAAACAGTTTGCTGAAGACAAGCACACTAAGGACATGGATTACTGGAACCATGTCCTGGGGTCTGATGAGACCAAGATAAACTTATTTGGTTCAGATGGTGTCAAGAGTGTGTTTGTGGCAACCAGGTGAGGAGTACAAAGACAAGTGTGTCTTGCTTACAGTCAAGCATGGTGGTGGGAGTGTTATGGTTTGAGGCCGCATGAGTGCTGCCGGCACAGGGGAGCTACAGTTCATTGAGGGAACCATGAATGCCAACACGTACTGTGACATACTGAAGCAGAGCATGATCCCCTCCCTTTGGAAACTGGGCCGCAGGGCAGTATTCCAACATGATAACGACCCCAAACACACCTCCAAGATGACCACTGCCTTGCTGAAGAAACTGAGGGTAAAGGTGATGGACTGGCCAAGCACGTCTCCAGACCTAAACCCTGTTGAACATCTGTAGGGCATCCTCAAACAGAAGGTGGAGGACTGCAAGGTCTCCAACATCCACCAGCTCCATGATGTCGTCATGGAGAGTGGAAGACGATTCCAGTGGCAACCTGTGAAGCTCTAGTGAACTCCATGCCCAAGAGAGTTAAGGCAGTGCTGGAAAATAATGATGGCCACACAAAATATTGCCACTTTGGGCACAATTTGGACATTTTCACTTAATTCAATTCAACTCAACTTTATTTATATAGCACCATTTCACAGCAACAGTCATCTCATGGCACTTTCAACTGTAGGGGACCCCCACAGTTGCAGAAAGACCCCAGCAATCAGGCAATCCCCTGTGAGCAAGCGCTTGCCGACGGTGGAGAGGAAAAACTCCCTTTTAACAGGAAGAAACCTCCAGCAGAACCAGGCTCAGGGCGGGGCAGTCATCTGCTGTGACTGGCTGGGGGGTGAGGGGATAGACAAGATGAAAAGAACAGACTTGTAGAGAGCAAACAGCACGATGGGGACTCAATCTATGGGAGAGAACAAACAGATGCTAATGACCAGCAAAAAAATATATTTTATTGAGAGTGAAGAAAGGAGTGAGGCCCAGTGCAATTATTGGAGGTCCCCCGGCTGACTAAACCTATTAGCAGCATAACTAAGGGAGGGTTCAGAAACACATGATCCCTCCCTAATTGTAGGCTATATCAAAAAGGAAGGTTTTAACCCTATTCTTAAAAACAGAGATCGATTCTGACTCCCGAATCCAGATTGGCAGCTGGTTCCACAGGAGAGGAGCTTGATAACGGAAGGCTCTGCTTCCCATTGTACTTTTGGAGATTCTAGGTATTACAAGTAATCCAGCATTTTGGGAGCATAGTGCTCTGTTAGGATAATACGGTAGTATCAGATCTTTTAAATAAAAAGGAGCCTGATTGTTTAGAGCTTTGTAAGTAAGAAGGATTTTAAACTTAATTCTAAACCCTATGGGAAGCCAATGAAGGGAGGCCAGAACCAGAGAGATATGATCTCTCTTTCTAGTGCCTGTTAAAACTCCTGCTGCAGCATTTTGGATCAGCTGAAGACTTTTTAAAGATGTTTTAGGACAACCTGATAATAAAGAATTACAATAGTCTAATCTAGAGCTAACAAAAGCGTGGATCAGTTTCTCAGCATCACTCTGAGACCAGATGCTCCTAATCTTGGCAATATTACACAAATGATAGAAGGCAGTCTTAGAAACAAATTTAATATGTGAATTGAAAGACAGATCTTGATCAAAAATAATTCCAAGGTTCCTCACAGAGCTGTTAAGAGAAAGAGTAACTGCATCCAAACTGAAAGTTTGATTTGGAAAGGTATTTCTAAGGTTTTTTGGACCAACAAGAATGACTTCAGTCTTATCTGAATTTAATAGCAGGAAATTACAAGTCATCCAAGCTTTGATTTCCTTAAGACAGGCTTCTAAATTGGCTAATTGATAACTATCATCTGGCTTCATTGACGGGTATAATTGTGTGTCATCTGCATAACAATGAAAATGTATACAGTGCTTTCTAATAATGTTGCCTAACGGAAGCATATATAAACTAAAAAGAGTAGGGCCTAGCACAGATCCCTGTGGAACTCCATGACTGAGCTTTGAGTTGAAAGAAAACTCATTATTGACATGAACAAACTGGAACCTATCAGATAAATAAGATCTAAACCACTGCAACGAAGTTCCATTAAGTCCAACATAGTGTTCTAATCTATCAAGTAGAATATTATGATCGATAGTATCAAAAGCTGCACTAAAGTCTAAAAGGACAAGTACAGAAATAAGTCATTATCAGATGTGATGAGGAGGTCGTTAGTGACCTTTGCTAAGGCTGTTTCAGTACTATGATGGATTCTAAACCCACATTGAAACTCTTCAAGTAAACCATTACCCTGCAGGTGGTCAAATAATTGTGTAGCAACAACTCTTTCCAAGATTTTTGAAATGAAAGGGAAATTAGAGATTGGTCTATAGTTAGCTAAAACTCCTGGATCCAGCGTTGGCTTTTTGAGGAAGGGTTTAACCTCTTGCGCTCCGTTGTACCGCGGACGGGCAAGTCTCTGCGTCCTAGAGCGCACGAGGGCGCTCTCGTGCGCTCTAGGATGCATGATGGAGATTGTGATGTAGGTGGTGTATGGCGTCCAAGCGCGCACTGAAAATAAAAGCTGCAAACACAGCCGCGAACAGATTAGTTCATCTGATTGACCTCTCATTCGACTAATAAGAGCCTTGAATTGGGTTTCTGAAACCTTGAAGAACCAATGACTGAAAACCTAGCCAGAAGGACCCGCCTCCCAACGCTGTGAATGCAGTGAGCCAATTGAAGCAGAGAAGTTCGCAAGCTGTTTTTTTAAAGGCTGGGTGAAGACTGGCTGCTGCAGCGGATCAAAAAAGGACCCGCAGGAAGAACCCCACAGACCCAGCAGCACGGAGACCATCCACAAATGCAACCTGTGTGACAGGGAGTGCCATTCACGCACCGGCATGTTCGGTCACAGGCGGTGCTTATTTTGTTTTGGTTCCAGCAGAGTAGACGTTATGATTTCTTCCATGGTCATAGACCGACGGAGGCTGACGACGAAGGCTGAGTGACACACACGCGTTCGCCAGTCTTTTTTTAATTACTACTGTTATTTGTTTTGAAAAATCGTTCGCCAAAAACCGCAATCATGGAAGCACAAAACCGCAATAATGGAATTATGTTTTGATCGGGTCGCGAGACCAGAACCACGAGCGGATCAGCGTCGCGTTCGTCTGACAGTGAGGAAGAGAAGTTCGCCAGGACTCTGCTGCTGTGAAGAGGTAAGGTGTTATAAGCTAAATTATTATTTATCCCTGAAAATTGTAATCCAAAATGACTTTTGACCGATCGGTAAATTACAACTGTGCGGCTGCGCCGCGGTACAAGGGGTTTTTCGCCGCGTCCAGACCGTGAACGCCCCCCACCCCACCCCCGCTATTCTTCTGTAGCGAGGCGGGGGGAGCCGTGGTGACTGCGCTGCTGTCCCACATCGCCACATGAGGCTAATCAGTTGTGTAGCGATGGCCGATGTCCATCCTCTGTAGTGGGGGGGGGGGACAACCCCCCCCCCCCACACACACACAGACAGCCCTGAGTGTGACCTTTCATTAGAGCCCTAAATGAAGCTTCTACATTGAAGCATTCAAAAGTTAGATGTTTTTCCAAACTGTGCCATTTGGCACAATTTGGCACAGTTCCAAAATGCCTGGGAACTACCTGAGTAAAAAGCTGTGTAATATATTCATTTTTTGTGGTATTGTTACAAAATTTTGACCTCAGCTGGATAACACTTGGTTCTACATTTCTGTTGCATTTTCCAGCCCGGATCTGAAGCTGTGCGTTATTTGCAAGCATTTGTATCCAAAAAAACACCCAGGCCAAATTTATTTTCTTCAAGTTCACTATGTTTAGATGACTGTAACTCAGTGGCCAGAGCACTTAGAGAGATTATGACTGTTTTGCCAAAAAATTCAAAGTGTTTTCTTTTAATTGAGACTAACCCCATGAAGATGCTGCAAAGGGTTGAAGAACAGCTTTTGATTTAATTTGGGCATGTTAATTTTTGGCGTTTTTAGGGAAATTGACCGGAGTGCAAGGGGTTAATTACAGCTGTTTTAAAAGCCTGCGGTACATGGCCTAAAGTTAATGAAGAATTGATTATATGAATAAAGCTACCAATAAGTGGGAAGACTTCTTTAAATTACCTGATAGGAATAGGGTCTAAAAGACAAGTTGAAGGCTTGGATGAGGAAACTATTTTGTCTAACTCTAAAAGGTCAATTGGAGTAAACTCATCAAGACAGATATCAATTGAAGAAGCTGTAGTACTCACTGTATTTAAGTTAACGGTGGGAAGAATCTGATTTTATCTCTGATGGATGAAATTTTATTATTGAAAAAGTTCACAAAGTCCTGACTAGTAAGCTCTAAGGGAATGCTAGGATTGACAGAGTCCTGAATCTTTGTCAACCTGGCTACAGTGCTGAAAAAAAAAAAACTGTGATTCTTCTTGTACACTTAGGGGTGTACTCACTTTTGATGCAAGCGGTTTAGACATTAATGGCTGTGTGTTGAGTTATTTTGTGGGGACAGCACATTTACACTGTTATACAAGCTGTACACTGACTACTTTACATTGTATTAAAGTGTCATATCTTCAGTGTTGTCCCATGAAAAGATATAAAATATTTACAAAAATGTGAGGGGTGTACTCACTTTTGTGAGATACTGTAAATCTAATTAGCAAAAAGTGAAGAGATGTAACAAATGTATGTTATCTCTGTGCAAATGAGGTGATTACTTACATGCAGACTTGCAATAAACAAATTTTCACAACATCATTCCTCTATTTTTGAAACATTTACAGTCAGCCCAAAATTGATCCAATAACATAAGATAAGATAAGATAAGATAAGATAAGCCTTTATTAGTCCCACAACGGGGAAATTCCAGGATTGCAACAGCACAGGGATAGCAACACTCAGAGCAACAATCAGAAGGCAAGAAAAAAAAAAACAAGCAAGCAAGAGCAGCTAATATACATATGTACATATTACTATAAAATATATATATACACACACACAGACACACAGTGCAGAGCATTGTAGCTGGATGGAATAAATATATGAATATATAAACACCCACAGTACGGAGCATTGTAGCTAGATGGAATAAATATGTAAATATATAAACACACACAGTGCGGAGCAATGTAGCTAGATGGAATAATATGTAGATATATAAACACACAGTGCGGAGCGTTGTAGCTAGATGGAATAAATATGTAAATATATAAACACACACAGTGCAGAGCATTGTTGCTAGATGGGATGAAACAGCATAACCGTCTATTTAGTTATCCTACATGGTATGATTATGTGCCCATACATATTCTCACCCTCCATAGCGACCGGTATTTTCCTAGTTGTATGCCGGAGGGGACCATTGTGTAAGTCTATTGCATCTTTTGCATTCAAAAAACTATTAGTTTGTTACGTCTTTTTGCTATCTCTGCGAGCAGCCCTGCTTAGGTTGTACAGTCTGACAGCCGTTGGTAGGAAGGACCTGCGAAACCTCTCGGTTGTGCACCTGGGGTGATGTAGTCTGCTGCTAAATGAGCTCCTCAGTGCATTCAGTATGTCCTGCATAGGGTGGAACTCGGACTCCAGCAGAGATGACAGTTTAGCCACCGTCCTTCTCTCTATCTCCTCCACCGGATCAAGGCGCTGCCCCAGGACAGAGCTAGCTTTCTTGATCAGTTTGTTCAGTCTCTTCCTATCGGCTGCAGTAATGCCACTGCCCCAGCAGACCACTCCAAAAGTGATGGCTGATGCTATTACCGTGTTATAGAATGTCTTCAGCAGCGTCCCTTGTACACCAAAAGACCTGAGTCTCCTCAGCAGGAACAGCCTGCACTGTCCCTTCTTGTAGAGTGCGTCAGTATTGTGTGACCAGTCTAGTTTATTGTTCAGATGAACACCCAGGTACTTATAGGATGTCACCATCTCAATGTCTGTTCCCTGTATATTTACTGGTGCTGTGAGGGGTTGCCCATGCCTGCGGCAGTCCACCACATATAAGTATTAGGCATGTGTATACATCTTATTTCTTGATATACATACAGGCCTTATCACAGATTAGACATAAAAACTGTACAACCCTGTTAAAATTCCTTATTTCTGTGATGTAAAACAACAAAACCGCATTAAACTATTCTACAACTTTTACCACCTTTACTGTGACCTATAACTTGTACAAATGTACTGAAAATTGGAGTAAGAGATCTGAAAATAATCCCAAGTCAAGAGCAGATAGACTCTTATGGAAAAACTGAATGCATTAATTAAATCAAAACAATCTTCAATAAAGTATTAGTTAAAGGTATGCACACTTATGCAAACCAGCTTACTGTATCTTTAACCCCCCCCCCCCCCAACAGATTTATTTATTTCTCGATCTAATGGTACTGGTCACATTAAAGGTTGAAAGACTTTTGAAATCATTTGGTCTTTTTTTTATACATCACAAAAACCTTACATTTTACCAGGGCTGTGAGTACTTCGTATATCAACTGTATCTGTGCATGCTGTTAGAGGAAAGGCACGTTATGTTCTTGCACCCAATGTTTTCATCCATTTAGACTTCAGGAGTAGTGCCACCACTCACAGTCATTGAGGACTCCGTGACTCTGCGATCCAGTGATTTTGCTCTTCTTAGGTTGGCAAAAGTGGAACTGGACACATCAGGGATGGACCGGTCTTTTCCTGCATCCAGCGACATCTCCTATAGATTTAACACTTGTAAGAAATGTTGGGCAGTATCAGGGTTGAATTTGTTGAGGGTTAATGAAGAGGACAGCTTACATGTTTGTTAGGCAGATAGCGTCTTTCAGTGCGGCCTTGTCTCTGAATTAGGACGGTGTTAGACTGATCAGTGGAGCCGCTTGTGTCCATTTGCTCAGCATGCTGAGCGTCTTCAAACCGCTCAATGATTTGAGATCTCCTAAGAGACAAAGATTGATATGATTATGTTTTAACACAAGAGCAAACATCTGTGACAAAAAGAAAAATAAGTACCATTTTACAATAAGACTGGTCTAATATTTACAGTTTATAAGCATGTTATTAAGATTTAAATGTTTATAATTATAAATAAGGAATTATAAATGAGTTATGAAGGCTGCTCATTACAAGATTTCCCCTGACTCTTTTCCTATGGACTGAGAGGAGCCAAACTTTGCACAGTTATTAGTCTTTCTCTACACAGATATCACCAAAGGTCACACATTTCTCCCATCGCTTTATGCAGCTGTGGAGACCTTGCCTGTGGAGGTCTGCAGGTAGCATCAGAAGCCATGACTTGACCTCAAAAATCAGCGTGTCATTGTCTTCGAAGTGTTTGCCCTTCAAAAATGACTTCATGGTTGGAAAGAGGTGGAAGTCAGATGGTGAGGTCTAGACAATAAGGGGGTGAGGAAGGATTTCAAAGCTGCAGGACCGTGCTTTTGTCTGGGCAACATGCAAATTGTGAACCGGGGCGTTGTCTTGCAGGAGGTAGACACCTTTTGTCAGTATGCCATGCCTGTCTGTTTTGATGGCTTACCACAATTTCTGCAGCAGTGAAGCATAGTAAGTCCCAGTTACAGTGGTACCCTTTGCCTGGAAATCCATCATCAATACTCATGATGGTCCCAAAAGACCACCAGCATGACCTTACCCGCCAAGGGTTGGAGACATGACTTCTTCGGAGGTGGTGCGTCATAATCCTTCCATTGCTTTGACTGGGTTTTAGTCTCTGGATCATAGTGATGGGCCTGTTTCATCCTGCATGATTAGTCTGTCAAAGAAGTCCTCTTGGATTTCTTGGCACATGGCCAAAAGAGCCTGGAAGCATGCTATTCATGCCTGCTTCTGGAAAGCTGTAAGCAACTAGGAAAATCCATTGTGCAGACAACTTGGGTGCAAATGACCATGGATGATTTTTTTTTTTTTCCCCACAGGCCCCACACTGAGCTTGACATCTTGGGCTAGTTAGCAAATGGTTATATGACCATCCTCCAAAATGATGGCCTTCACTTGCCAGATGGTGTCATCATCAAAGGCACACTGTGGTCGCCCAGGAATGGGTGTCATTTCCACCAATGTCCAGCCACACTTAAACTGTCAATGCCAGTGCTCGACTATGCCATACAATGGGGCATCCCCATAAGTCTCTTTTGCCTCATCAAACGTCTCCAGTGGTGTGCGGCCTCTCAAATACAGGAACCTGATAACCACTCTGCATCAAACTGGCTCCATGATCACACTTCAGACCATCTTGTCATCCATAACAGAGAAACTCTAAAGAGTTCAGAGCTGCAAATCACCACGTGACCAATAGAGATATACATTATTACACATGCGCAATTTCAGCCTCCTACAATAATCAGAAGTGGGTCTGGGGAAATCTTTAGTGAAGAGACCTCATATTTCATACATTGATCCAGGCTCACTATCTTGAAAGTTCTAGAGACCTTTTGGCTAGAAATGCTTAAATGCCAATAACTTATTGACATCTGATGGTGAAAATCTAGCTTATGAAAAAATGCAAGTAATCTAAATAAATTGATATCTGAGGTTTGAGAGAACAGACAAGGGTAAGAGCACCATTTTGTAAGAAACATGTCAGTATTTATTTTATCTCATGTGATATAATTGTTAATGATTTGTCTACAATCTAATAAGGTAGTCTTATTGTAAAGGTGTACCGAAAAAGATTTAATCAAAAGTACTATTCATAAAAACTTGTTCATGCTCCACATTATCCTAAAATTAAAGCAAAATCAGTGAACTTAAAAACAAGACTAAAGCAGCATAATCACAATAAAAGTCTATTTTCTATTTTCAAAATGTATAGCAGGAGCACCATCCTCAAGGGAAGCCATCTAGAGATGCACCAAAGAGTAAAGAGTGGTGTTACATGATGAGTTAAAATTTAGGAGAGAATAGGAAAATGACTGATGGTGGATTAAACACATTGCATAAACAGCAGCAATAGCGACCAAGTCAGCATTACCTTAAGTCACTGCCCTTGTTAATGCACATGTATTTGGGAAATGATAAGCGACTAAATTAGAAAAAGCTGAACTGTACATATTCCCAACCAGCAGTTTAACTATAATCATTAAACAGTGCGTGTTTGAGCTCCCAGGCATTGCAGAGATGAAATGACAGAAAGCAGGAGTCAGCGGTGACCAGTGGGGAACAGCATTGGGACAGGGGTGGAAGGGTTGGTTGAGCGTTAGCCCTGAGAAGTTCTGTTCAGAAGCCCCTGGAAAAGATCGAAACAACAAAAGAAACTAGCAAGGTTGCCAAAAGCAAAACAGGTAGACCAGCAGAAAATATAAAATACAACATGCATTTAATTAAATTCACATAATCATTAATGGCAAACCCTGGTAAGCTAGGGTAGGTAGCAGCCACAGGGTGGTGCTAAAATACTAAAAAACAGTCACATACACAGCATGCCATCTAACAATCAGTGGCTCATTAATGATTATTAGGCAGGTAGCCTCAGTATCTGCATTATTTTTCAGCACTGATCTAATCCATCAATAAAGCAGGTGCATGAAACTTAAACCAGCTCAGCAGAATCTTTAATGCAGTATGCTGTGCAATGACACTTATCCTCACCTGCGCTCCTCCCCAAACAGCCGAGCCACCTCCTCTCTTCCAGGGCTCCGTGTCCGTGCCCTCAGCTCTTGACGTTTCTTGTCCGAGTGGAAGGCTTCTCTGTAGGTCATCCTACGAGCCCGTGGCACATCGGACAGTGTGGCGTATTCCCTACCAGACCGGCCAACTCGACCGCCTCCACCATCACCGACACTACTAGTGCTCCCTCCACCATTGCTGTGTCCCTCCCAGGTGGGTGTAGTCCCACTGGGATCAGACTCCAGCGAGCTCTGGGAGGAGCTGATGGTGGAGTAGCTTGGGGAAACAAGAGAACCTGGAGAGGGGAGAGGGTCTTGGGAGGGTTGATGAGGGGAAGTTTGGGGGTCTGATTCAGGGTTGTACCTGGCACTGGGAGCACTTGAAGATGATGCTGAGGAGGACAGGGGCAGATGCTGGGGTGGCTGGGATTGATGCACAGACTGTGGAGAGGGCTCAGACTTTGTCTTCTCCAAGGAAAAGTAACCGCTCTCCACTCGTACCTTTCGTCCAGTGCTCACAGTGCCGCCATCTGAAAAGAAATCAGCAATGATATTAAATATCCAATCTCTGCATTAAATAGCAAATCATGTGTTTAGAACAGATGAGCAGTTACACAAACATGCAGAGTACATCTTTCTCTGTTGCATACTACAGTTGTAGTAGTAGAAGTAGTTGTAGTGTAAATGGATGAAACCAGACATGGTAGTGAACCATGCAATAGGATACCAAAACTGGGATGAACACAGAGATACCAGTTTTTATTCCATTTTGGTGAGAAATGTTGAATACCGTTTTACACATTGTTGCAAACTTCACATCTCCATATTTTATCTTTATTTTTTAATAAACCCATTTTATTGGTCACACTTTAAGTCTCTGGATGTTTTATACTAATATCAAATAAATTATAAGCATTAGAAAACCCATGTGTATTAATCTTGTAAATGCTAAATTAATGAGAAAATGCAGAGTTTTGTTTTTTTTTCATTTCCTGAAAAATGTCTGTTTTAGAGATACAAGGTTTATGTCAGACAGTGACGATATGTTGGTTGTACATGATACCCTTACGACAACTTCTCAATCATACAAACAAACAAGCATAACATAATTTAAGTACATACCAAAATTGGTTCATTTCATTACAGTGAACCGACTCATATGCAAGGTGTACATAAGAGGCATGCCCTCTCCTTATCCTCACCCTCTTGCGTAGTTATACTTGGCTCAGGCTGGCTCTGGCCAAGCTGGCTGAGACAGGAGGCACTGCGGCTGGAGGGGATGGTGGTTCGGCACCAGCGGCTGTCCTCCTCCTGCCACAGAGTAGCACGGCTCATTGGGACGCGCTCCGCACTGGCAATACTGCTGGGCAGGCACGGGATGCTGCCTCCGCTGCTGCTGCTGGTCACAGTCACCTTAGCAGGGCCAGGCTCCTGGGTAATGGTTTGGGTTGGAAGGAGTGGATGGGCAGAGGAGAGGACATAATGGGAGGTAAGATCACAGAGAGACTACAAGAAGGAATATGAAAAGAAAAGAGATCGAAGAATAATTAAAAAGCAAAATTATGTTTTTAAACCTAAATAGCAGAACTCACTTCTTTTTTAAACTTGACATACATGCCCTACACTGAATGCCCACACTAGGGATGCACCGATCCAGCTTTTTTGGCCACTGATCTGATCTCCAGTATCTGCTGATATGGAAAATGTGCCTATCTGATAACCAGAGTAACACTGAAACATTAAAATACTGCTTATTGTTTAGCTTCGCAATTTCAAATTAAAAAAAAATTATACAGGAAATTTACTGTACATGGTGCAACTTTGTAAATATTCTCACATATACAGAAACTGCACCCCATTATTAAAGAACTGTAACTTTATATTTTCACTGAGTAAAAAGTCTTACCCATTTCTATACCTGTTTATTTCTCTCTATATCACTGGACAACATTGCATGACTGTAACCACTTTCAAACTACAGTTGGGAAGCCGCAGTCACAGGTTCCATTAGCATGAACATCTCAACAACTCTCCATGGTCTTTTCAAACTTTAAGGAGACACAAATCTGATTGACGACAGATAACAGTGCATTTCTCCAGTGTATCAAGTTCCATATCCTGACATCGCTTCTGTCACATGAGAACACACTGGTCAGCCTGGAAGCCGGTGATGTAGTGATCACTGGCTACTGATCTATATTACAATATATAGTATCTCACAAAAGTGAGTACACCTCACATTTTTGTAAATATTTTTATTATACCTTTTCATAGGATAACACTGAAGATATAACACTTTGACACAATGTAAAGTAGTCAGTGTACAGCTTGTATAACAGTGTAAATTTGCTGTCCCCTCAAAGTAACAACACACAGCCATTAATATCTAAACTGCTGGCAACAAAAGTGAATACACCCCTAAGTGAAAATGTCCAAATTGTGCCCACTTAGCCATTTTTCCTCCCCAGTGTCATGTGACTCGTTAAGTGTTACAAGGTCTCAGGTGTGAATGGGGAGCAGGTGTGTTAAATTTGATGTCGCTCTCACACTCTCTTATACTGGTCACTGGAAGTTCAACATGGCACCTCATGGCAAAGAACTCTGAGAATCTGAAAAAAAAGAATTGTGGACAGACTCCAAAACCAAGCCATGCGAATGATGACAGGAGCCATGCGCAGTACCCCTATCAAAGCGCTGGAGACAACAACAGGCCTTGCACCACTGGAAGACAGAAGAAACGTCAAGGTACTGACCCAGGCCGCCAAATTCAAAAGACTGGAAAACCATCCCATGAAGGACAGACTGAATAAGCCAACAAAAGGGAGACTTAAGAGATCGAGCTTCATCCACCAGAGCAGGACACTTGAAAGGAGAGACCCAGAACTGATGGACCACATACCCACACCAATACCACCCATAGCATCTGTTCCCTCCTGGAACCGACAGAACTTCCCAGCCATACGCACAGACATATCGGGCAATGGGAAGAAAGGAACACCGTCAGACCAAGACAGGAAGTCGCTGGCCCTGGAGTTCATTCGGTCTGCCTACCCTAAAGAGCAGTGGACTCACGTCTACACAGACCGCTCTGCCATGGAAGCAACCAGGAATGGAGGAGGCGGCGTGTACATCAGGTACGCTGACGAGGAGACCCACATTCCCACTGCGGCTGGAAAGTACTCCAATTTCAGGGCTGAGGCAGAGGCCCTGAGAACAGCAGCGGCCCACGTCAGGGAACATCAAGACAAAGCACACAAGCGGGTCGTCATCTTCACTGATGCCCTCTCTGTCTTGGATGCACTTCAGGACCCCCGACGCAAAGAACTGAATGAACTTGCCCTCACTCTGTCTCAACTAGCAACACAGGCGAACGTATCACTCCAGTGGATTCTTGCCCACTGTGGAATCTATGGAAATGAGACGGCTGACAGACTTGCTAAGGAGGGTGGGCAGCAAGACCAGGAAGACAGGCAGGTCTCTTACAGTGAGGAGAAAACCATTATTAAGGCCCTGTCTCACAAGAAGTGGCAGCAGCAACACCCAAACTTCTGCAAGGATGACAACTACTACAGTCTGAGCAGGGCTGACCAAGTCGTTCTGTTCAGACTCCGAACTGGACATAACCGAATGCATGCTCACATGCACCAGAAACTTAAAGTTGGACAATCGGACAGATGCCCAAGTGGTACTGCCCAAATGACCAGCGAACACCTCCTCCAAGACTGCCCAGACCACGCTGCACTCAGACGAGCTACGTGGCCTGACCCCACATCGCTGAACCAAAAGCTGCACGAGGACCTCGGGGACCTCCGCAGGACGGCGGCATTTGTCAGGGCAGCTGGTGTGACCATCTAGCGATCGACGAAGAAGAAGAAGAAGTTGCTTTACATAAAGATAGCCTAGGCTGTAAGAAGATTGCAAACACCATGAAACTGAGCTGCAGCACGGTGGCCAAGACCATGCAGCGGTTTAACAGGACAGGTTCCACTCAGATTAGGCCTTGCCATGGTCGACCAAAGAAGTTTGAGTGCACGTGTTCAGCGTCATATCCAGAGGCTGTCTTTTGAAAACAGATGTATGACTGCTGCCAGCACTGCTGCAGAGGTTGAAGGGATGGGGGGGTCAGTCTGTCAGTGCTCAGACCATACGCCGCACACTGCAGCAAATTGGTCTGCATGGCTGTCATCCCAGAAGGAAACCCCTTTTAAAAGATGATGCACAAGAAAGCCTGCAAATGGTTTGCTGAAGACAAGCAGACTAAGGACATGGATTACTGGAACCATGTCCTGTGGTCTGATGAGACCAAGATAAACTTATTTCATTCAGATGGTGTCAAGCGTGTGTGGTGGCAGCCAGGTGAGGAGTACAAAGACAAGTGTGTCTTGCCTACAGTCAGGCATGGTGGTGTGAGTGTCATGGTTTGAGGCTGCATGAGTGCTGCCGGCACAGGGGAGCTACAGTTCATTGAGGGAACCATGAATGCCAACATGTACTGTGACATACTGAAACAGAGCATGATCCCCTCCCTTCGGAAACTGGGCCACAGGGCAGCATTCCAACATGATAACGACCCCAAACACGCCTCCAAGATGACCACTGCCTTGCTAAAGAAACTGAGGGTAAAGGTGATGGGCTGGCCAAGCATCTCTCCAGACAGAAATCCTATTGAGCATCTGTCGGGCATTGTACCAGTCCGTTGAGGTGAAGAGGGAGTTAAGCTCTAAGGCAAAGCTGTCGATTTACCGGTCAATCTACGTTCCTACCTTTACCTGTGGTCATGAGATTGTGGATACAAGCGGCTGAAATGAGCTTCCTTCGTAGGATTGCTGGACTCACCCTTAGAGAAAGGGTGAGGAACTCAGTCATCTGGGAGAGGCCTACCTTTACCTATGGTCATGAGATTGTGGATACAAGCGGCTGAAATGAGCTTCCTTCATAGGATTGCTGGACTCACCCTTAGAGAAAGGGTGAGGAACTCAGTCATCTGGGAGAGGCTCAGAGTACAACCGCTGCTCCTCCACATTGAAAGGAGACAGTGGAGGTGGTTTGGGCATCTGATCAGGATGCCTCCTGGACGCCTCCCACTTGAGGTGTTTCGAGCACATCCCTCTGGGAGAAGACCCCGGGGCGGACCCAGGACTCGCTGGAGAGACCATGTCTCCCCGTTGGTCTGGGAACGCCTCAGTACCCTCTCTGAAGAGCTGGAGCAGGTGACTAAGGACAGGGAAGTCTGGGCTTCTCTGCTTGAACTGCTGCCTCCGTGACCCGGACCTCTGGAAAAGCGGTAGAAGATGGATGGATGGATGGATGGATGGATGGGGCATCCTCAAACGGAAGGTGGAAGAGCACAAGGTCTCTGACATCCACCAGCTCCATGATGTTGTCATGGAGGAGTGGAAGACTATTCCAGTGGCAACTTGTGAAGCTCTAGTGAACTCCATGCCCAAGAAAGTTGAGGCAGTGCTGGAAAATATTGACACTATGGGCACAATTTGGACATTTTCACTTAAGGGTGTTGTAGAAATTTTATTGCTATTGGGTTTTATAGGTGGTTTATTGTTGGTAAAAGAAAAGGATTAATATAAATATGAATGTGAGTAGGAATTAAGATTTCTTTTCATTACCAACACACATAAGCTTGTTGGTTCACCAGTCCAAAAGAATGGACAATTTTATTAACAATTCTTTATTTGTACCAATAATGAATCAGTCTCCAAAAAAAAAAACACAAAAAAACCCTGTGAGTTCTTGTCTGCTTTTAATCAAAAAGATGGGACATGAAATCAAACAAAAGAAATGTCAGAATAGGTTAACACATTCAAATGACTAAGACAGGGGATTCAACATGTATCATGAACACCATAGACTGTTACTGAATTACTGAGCATAATATGATGTAGCACTGACTGTGGGTTCCAAATGAAAAATCAATTCTTTGCTGAAGAAAATCATTTCAACTCAAAAGTCTGGTCATGAACTGCTTTTCCCACCCAAGGAGCAGAGTTGTAACACGACCCATCAGCCATAAAGTGGAAGTTAATCGCTTCTCATTCTCCCTTTTCATCTATTCGCCAAAGGAATGTCCCAAATAGAGAGATTTATGGTTGATATAGTCCAGGCAGGGAAGTCAAGATTCCTCATTAAATTCAAACAGTCTTGCATTGCCCTCTAATGGCCAACACAGGAATATTTCTCTCTGAAGTTGAAAGTATGAATGGTGCACAATAAATTAAATGTTTCTGTTCGCAAGATTCTGATTTTCCAGAAAATATTTCTCACGGCACTACTGAAGGCATGGGTGAAATCTGGAATGGACAATTGTGGTTTGAAATGTTTTTATTGATATGATTTGACATGTGTTGCTTTATTTTCAGGAAGAAATTAATTTTTGCATGCTTACCATCACAAATTAATCACAGTTACAATGTAGACACATTGTTCCCTTATTATTGAGTAGAATATCTTAGTCACCAAAGTTTAAAGAATTGATGGTTTAGTATACAGCATATATGTGTTTTAGGAGGATTTCACTTTCCATATCAAGTTTCTCTCATCTCAGATTTCCCCCTCCTCTTTCTGCTGGGAGACCCACACAGCCCTGAACTTTGAAATGACCAATGGGCCTCCAGGCTCCACTGCATCTCCTTTTTTGGCCTAGTTTATGGCTTCTGCTGAATAAACAAAGCTCAAATGTAATTGGTCCAGCTCAGCTTTTATGAAAGTCAGTGAAATTCTGCCACACCCCCAAAAAAGTCTTCCCTTTGTTCAGTTTTGGGGCGTTAGTCAAGCTGTAAGGAGCATTTTCTGCTCTTCCCTTCCTTTTGTATTTTAAAGTAGGCCCAGAGTTCCCATGCTCTGTGAAAATTATTTTTCTTTTCTTTAAAGTTCACTTTTCCTTATTTTAATCCTTTTCTTTAAATCACCATGCAAGAAGAATTTGTTTGATTTTTTTTCCTAAGCTTAAACCAACTTATTCAAACCACAAACATAGGAAGAAGTGGATCTGTGGTGTGTTTTGGTCCCAATTTGACTTTCTGATTGGATTTTGTACAATAAACAAATTCTTTTTCAGTGCATAAGAGAAGACCTCACCCAGCTTGCTGAAGAACAGCCCAATTGCGATCTCAGGAGCATGGCCTTGTGGGAGAACCTGTCTCTCGGCATCTCCATCAACAGAATCCACGGACATCCAGCTGAATCAAGGTTGGCACATGGGAGCCCTGCTGCCACCAGGGATGTGACTCTGTGGCTGACAGTCTGTTGTTCAGTTTAAACTTAATTCTTCAGAATATTCCTGGTTTAAGTTCCTTAAACTTAATTTCATGCAAACTCCCATCAGAATTTCAAAATGCATTTTGTCCTTTCATTAATTTACGTTCTTTTTCAGAGTAACACCAATTTTCCATTTTTGTAGAGAGTTTATCCATCATTTTCTTCATAAAATTGCATCCGCTTTTCTTGACCAATGCTATTTTATGGTTTTCCAATTTCCAGTATATTGCCAAGTTAAGCTATGGTTTATTAGGTTCCACAAATGTTTGATTCACATGTGATGCTGAGTAATTCAATAACCGTCTATAATGCCCATGATACATGTTGAATTCTTTGTTTTAAAATCATCCAAATGTGTTAACCTATTCTGACATTTCTTATTAAACTACTGAAAGACATATGGGAGTTATTGTTTGATTTCATGTCCATCTTCTTGATTATAAGCAGACAAAAACTCACAAGGATTTTTTTTAAGACCAATTCATCATTGGTACAAATAAAGAATTGTTAATAAAATTGTCCATTATCTGGACTGGTGCTCTACGAGGATATGTTTGTGTAACAGTAGGAAATTTTCATCCCTACTCACATTCATATTTACATTAATACTAACACGGTCATTTAAGGAAAAGAAGTAAAACAGGAAAAAGTGAACTTTAAAGAAAAAGAAAATAATTTTCACAGAGCATGGATAGGCTCTGGGCCTTCTTAAGGAAAGGAAGAAAAATGGGAGAGCAGATTAGGGTCACCCCTGTTGCAACTCCATTCAACTGAAGACAAAGGAAAGTTATCTCAGAGTGTGGCAAGATGGTACAAGAATTTCATGACAACTGGGCTTGACCAATTATATAGAGTTTCTTTGTTCAGCAGAAGTTGTAAACTGACTAAAAAGGCAATGAAGATAGGTTTGGGAGCCGATTGGTCCGTTCAAAGTTCTGAGGTGGGGGTCTCCCAGAAAGAGGGGAGAGAGAATTTGATATCCTAAAACATGTATATGCTCCTATTAAAGCATCAATTCTTTAAAACTTTAGTGACTAACATATTCTACTTAATAAAGGAACACACAATGTGTCTACATTGTACATGTGATTAATCTGTTGATGGCAGGCATGAAAAAATTAATTTCTTCCTAAAAACAAAGCAACACACATAAAATCATATCAATAAAAGCATTTCAAACCACAACTGTCCATCACAGAGTCCGGCCATGTCTTCAATAGCGGATACTGTCTTGAGAGAAAAATATGAGTTAATTCCTTGTCCACAATTCATAACTTAAACTGCAGAGAGAGTAAAATTAAATATTCCTGAGTTGCCCACTGGAGGGCAATGCAAGACTGTTTTGAGCTTTAGTGAGGAATCTTGCCTTTCAAGCGCCTGTGGAATATCAACCATAAACCTGCCATTTGGGGGGGAAATGACTCCAGGTCTTGAAGAAGGGATTAACTTCCACTTTTATGGTCGATGGGTAGTGTACAGCTCTGGTCTTGGGTGAGAAAAGCAATTCATGACCAGACTTTTGGGGTGAAACAATTTCTCCTCAGCAAAGAATGATTTTATAAATTGGAACCCAGGGGTTAATGCTACAGGTGTACTCACTTTTTGTTGCCAGTGGTTTAGACATTAATGGCTGTGTGTTGAGTTATTTTAAGGGGACAACAAATTTACACTGTTATACAAGCTGTACACTGACTACATTGTATCAATGTGTCATATCTTCTGTGTTGTCCCATGAAAAGATATATTTACAAAAATGTGAGGGGTGTACTCACTTTTGAGAGATACTGTAATTGAGAGTCACTGTTGGCATTTTTACAAATCTTAATTTTATCAAATTGAGTGCAGATCTGATCCAAATCTGAAACCAATATCATATCGGTGCATCCCTAGCCTGCACATGGCACAATAATAATTAACTTGTTTCATATACTGAGAACACAAAAACATCCAGAATTTTGGCTGTGAGAAAAACTTTTTTAATAATTTAACTGATTTATACATTTTCTTTAAATCAAATATTAAAATGACAAATTAAATGTCCTTTTACTTATCGATAAAAATGACAAATTTTTGGAAAGAGAAAAAGAGGACAAGTGGAAGGTAGTAAGATCAACAGCTAGACAGAGGAAAAAAAGTGAGCCAGAACCATTAAAAACATTTGTAAAGGTGGAATGTGTAGAATTAAATTTCCAAGCTGAACCATCTTTTTAATATTGAAAATGGGAGCAGAGTACACAATTAAAAGTGATTCAAGGCTCTGACAGCATCAATATTAATCAGCAAATCACTGTGATAACAAGTGACAGCAAAAGTTCAAGCAAAGTGACCCTTAAACAGCTGTTTTAAAGTCAAGATTTGTGTATCACCACAAACATGCTTGTATACAAAAAAAATGTATATATCACTTCTCAGTTTTGTTTTAGTCACCCTTCACCTGGACAGATTAGAATTTTAACACATTTATTATTTAATAAATAAAAAAAGGCAGGACAGGACAAAAATGTTTGGCCAGGTCGAACTCACTGGATGCCCATTCATGTCTCCAGTGGAAAAACACCAGCTTGGAGTTAGTCCACCCTGCCAATCACAGAAAGCCTTTGATGTTAATGTCTCCTATTTAGTGCTGATTATAATCAACATGACGATAGGGGAAGAAAATGAGGCTCATAATTTCATTATCATTTTGTCTTTTGAGATGTACATAATAATTCATGAATAAATTTAAAATGATGAATGCAGCACTCCCGAAGGACCAACACAGGAATTTAAGGTTTCAGTTTAAGCATGACACACACACAGCAGTCACTGCCTCCTGTCACACCATTTCACACCCAGTGTCAGGTGCTTAGATTAAAGGGGACAACCCACAAGGTAAACATGGTACTGTGCACTTGCTTACAACAGTTCCCTCACATATCTCCAGGCCTATGTCAGAGTGGATGGACATTTTTACTACAGTGTGGTGTGCTCACGCAATGAGAACTCAAGCTTTGATGCAAAGATCATATTTATGCACTAATCAACAGTCAGTAAATGAGCCTCAAAAACCCTAGGACACCTTTGGACTTTATTTTTAATGCCAATTCATTTCATACACAAAAATTCCGTTTTACAGCAAGTTCTGTATGAGAGAGCATCATCTGAACAATTTATATCAGGAAATTCTCAAAAATAAAAATATTTATAGTTTGCAATCTAAATAATGAATTTGCCATACATTAAGATGTTTAAAATAAACATGAACATTATGTCCATTTTTATTCTAACAATCACATTTGCTTTCACTTGTCAAAATTGACATTTGTATGAATTTATTCATTAATTCTGACAATTATCAACTTGCTTGACAGCAAAGTTCATCCTTTCACAATACAAATGTATCCCTCCAGTCAGAAGATAACAAGCCAACACGAAAAAACACATACATAACTGTCATTATAACCAGCAAAAACAATGATCAATGAGAAGCTGCATTCTGGATGCTTCATAGACAAAGGGCTCAGTCACATAGACTGCACCTGCAGATACCTTTGTCCACCTGCAACACAGGTGGGGGGTGAGGTGGTGATAAGTAAAGTGCAAGTGCATGTAATTATAGCACACAAAGACCCACATAAGATAAGCCTTTATTAGTCCCACAGCGGGGAAATTCCAGGATTGCACAGCAAAGGGATAGCAGCACTCAGAGCAACAGGAAATAAGGTAAGATAAAAACTGGTTAGCCAAAGCAGTAAATAAATATACATATCAACTTGTCATTATAACGTTTACCCAGTATGTCACATGCCACACTAGAGACAATAAAACACTGGACTTATTCTACGCAAACACTAAGGAGGCGTACACCTCATTACAACTCCCCCCACTCGGGAGATCAGATCACAACTTGGTTCATCTCCGGCCAGTGTACAAACCCCTAGTGCACAGACAACCTCCGGCCATGCGCACAGTGAAGTTATGGTCTGAGGAGGCAATGGACACTCTAAAGGGCTGTTTTGAAACCACCGCCTGGGAGCAGCTCTGTGATCCACATGGTGAGGACATCGATGGCCTCACTCACACCATCACGGACTACATCAGCTTCTGTGTGGACAACACCGTTCCCACCAAGACCATACGGTGTTGCTCAAACAACAAACCCTGGATCAACCCTGAGATAAAAACACTTCTGAGAGAGAAGAAGAGGATCTTCAGGTCGGGGAACAGGGAGATGCTGAAGTGCATACAGAGGGAGCTGAGGAGAAAGATCAGAGAAGGCAAGGACAGCTTCAGGAAGAAGATGGAGGACAAGCTGCAACAGAGCGACATCAGCGGGGTCTGGAGAAACCTTAAAACCAACTCTGGGCTCCAGAATACCTCCCCCCAGGCCACGGGGGGCAGGGAGTGGGCGAACAAAAGGGCCTTTTCCATTAGCCCCGCTTAGCCCAACACGGCACAGCTCAGCACGCTTTGGAAGTCTTTCCACTAGCCCCAACACGGTTTAACAGCCGCAATTTTCGTCCCCGCTCAAGGGCAGGGTACAAGCGTGCTGAGCCGTGCCGTGTTGTGACATCAAAATACTGGTCGCCGCTGATTGGTCAGGTCGTAACGTCACGAAAGCGACCGTCTTCTGATGAATCTACACGACCGCCATTTGCAATATTTCACGGACTAACTCGGTCACGAAGTAAATACGATATTAATACAGACAGCGTTGTAGGTTTTGCGGAACTCTACACCATGGTCCAACGAAGAGGTGCGGAGTTTTCTCTGCTTGGTGGCAGATCCACAGTGAGGAGTGACCCGGACCGATACAGATGGCTGCCCAGCATAGAAACGGGACTATGGACAAGCTGAAGACGAACGTGAGAGAACCATCGATGGTGAGTGATTTGTAATAATGTGCATCTGTTTGCTTATTTATCCTGTTGGTGGTAAGCTCACTTTTTTTGAGCCATACAGCGCCGTTTTGTGCTGGCTAACTCGTTTTAGCCAACAATTTTTTGCTAGTAGCTAGCTAGTACCAACTGCTGATTCGCGCTTGTTTTCTCCTAAATATTAGCTTGTGAGAGCAAAACGATGAAATATAAGATAAGATAAGATAAGATAAGCCTTTATTAGTCCCACAACGGGGAAATTCCAGGATTGCAACAGCACAGGGATAGCAACACTCAGAGCAACAATCAGAAGGCAAGAAAAAAAACAAGCAAGCAAGAGCAGCTAATATACATATGTACATATTACTATAAAATATATATATACACACACACACACACAGACACACAGTGCAGAGCATTGTAGCTGGATGGAATAAATATATGAATATATGAACACACAGTGCAGAGCATTGTAGCTAGATGGAATAAATATGTAAATATATAAACACCCACAGTACGGAGCATTGCAGCTAGGTGGAATAAATATGCAAGTATATAAACACACACAGTGCGGAGCAATGTAGCTAGATGGAATAATATGTAGATATATAAAAACACAGTGCGGAGCATTGTAGCTAGATGGAATAAATATATAGATATATAAATATAAACACACCCAGTGCTGAGCATTGTAGCTAGATGGAATAAATATGTAAATATATAAACACACACAGTGCAGAGCATTGTGTATGTTTATCATATGTTAATCCTGGTTAAAGTCCTGGTTTGTGTTTTGTATTGCACTTTGGTGCTGCGCATTAAATTGTGTGCAATTTAATGCTAGAATGTGTTTCCACATGCCAGGGGTTAGCCTCCCTGTTTATACTGTGATACTGGTGAAATGAACCACAGGAGCCAAAATCTCGTCATATTAAAATTGCTTTTTCAAACCAGTGATTTATAAAGTCATTCATATAATTTTCTAAAGCGTCAGAATAGACCCACACACCTATTCTGTGGATCCTGCAGTGCTTGTCAGGGAAACGAAGCATTTTTGTCACATCCCACCACTGACTTTCACAGGTGTATTTCCCTAATACAGTTATCTCCAAAAATTAGAATGTCATGAAAAACTTCAATATTTTTTGTCACTCATTTCAGAAAGTGAAATCCATATATTATATAGATTCATTACACAGACAGTGATATATTTCAAGCGTTTATTTATTTTAATTTTGATGATTATGGCTTACAGCCCCTGAAAACCCCAAACTCAATTTGGCAAAAAATTAGAATATTACATAAAATTAACTTTAAAAAATAGTTTTTAAATATAAATGTTGGCCGCTGAGGTGTTGGTTAATATGGGCTGTAGCCGTAATCATCAATATTAAAATAAACACTTGCAATATATCACTGTCCCTGTAATGAATCTATATATGGGTTTCACTTTCTGAAATGAGTGAAAAAAATATTGAATTTTTTCATGGTATTCTAATTTTTGAGATGTGCCTGTATATGTGTTGAACTTGCTTGAAACTAACCATCATCCATTTCTGTCGTTCATCTAGGCAAGAGGAAATCAGCCGCCCCACAACGGACCTCGCCACTGTGGAAAGTACTGAAATCCTTTGCTTTTATAGGTAAAGTGTCAAAACCAAAGTAGCACAATTTCCACTTAATATAAAAGGGACTGAACTGAGATTTATTTGATTGTGTGAATATGGCACATCAACTGTAAAATAAACCGCTTGTTAATGTATTTATTTTTTTGTCAGATCACTTGTGTGATCCTTTGTGAGTTATATTCATAACTGTATGTTTTGGCAAATGTGAGATGTTCAGTCGTCAATATAATTTACTTTATATGTGTAGTTTATAGTCTATCATCAATAAACTCATGCAGTAACAGGACACATTACAAATATTTGAGACCCATTGTAGTGCTTCCTTTTATATTTTAGCAATGCTAGTACAAAACACCGCCCACACATGAAGCCAGGGCAAGAAGAGACACTTTTACAGACAAGACAAACTTTTATTGATAAAAACTTCATATTTTGACTGAGCGACTCCATACTCGGTGATGCACAACTTCAGTTAAAATACTAGATTCCATTCAAGTGAATGTATTAATTCATTCTGATTGCTGAGGCTACAGTAAAAAGAGATGATTTTAAATGTAACGCAGCCCTTGTAAAATCTACTGAGGCGCAGCTACATGAAAATTGTGGTTAAATACAACAACGAAGTACTTTATTGTCACATTCAAATTGTAATCCCTCCTGTTTTGTTTTTCTTTTGAATTCTTGGATGAAATATGGTGGGCAATATAAGCTGCAGCTTCAGCCATCACCCATTTCAGATAACCTATGTTGAACTGTATAATCAGAGGAGTTATTGTTTAATTTGACCTTGTTAGATTTTTTTCCCCTTTGTTATATTATTTTATTTTCTTTTAATCTTTACTTTTAATCAATCCGAAATAAAGATTCATTCATTAATTCACATTCCACCACTGGCTTTTAGCAACAAGTGTATTTCCCAAATAGGTTTTAAACTTGCTTTAATTAACCACCACCCATTTGTCTTTTGTCTAGGCAAGAGGGAAACTGTCCACCACAACTGGACCTTGCCTCACTATTTACAGAGATGCAGGCTGAAGATCTGCTGAACCAGGACCAGTACGAGGGGCCGATCCAGTTGCTTCTCAGTGAGGCAGCGTGGCTGCCATGTGTGACCATTCCAGTTTTTTTTTTACAGTTTGAATTTTGCACATTCTGAATAATCTGGAATTTGCTGCTGATTGTAATAAAGAATTTAGTGACTTATGTGTTTGCATCATGATTTTCTATTTGTCTGTTAAGACACCGGTGGGAAAAGAGTCAACTGTACAAAGGATTTATCGGTGACCTTGAAAATAATGGCTCATTTTTAAGAAGAAGGTAACCAAAACAATTATTTTATTAACTGAAGACTGTATTGTTAGAAGACTGTACAGAAGACCCTGATTACTTTAGTGACAGTACCAGTATATGGAGGAATTCTGGGTCATATTAGCATCTGCTCTTCATCATAATGGGTTTGGGCAGGGGTGTCTAATCATGTGCCATGGAGGGCCAAGACCCTGCAGGCTTTACCTCCAACCAGTGTCTTCAACAGCAGATTCCACTGAACTTCTTCCACTGACTGATCAGTGAGAACACCTGCTGAAGAGACTGGGTAGAAGAGAGAACCTGCAGGGTCTTGGCCCCCCATGACACATGATTGGAAGCCCCCGGATTAGGTTTAATGGGATTTAACATTTTAACACAAACTGCTTTATGGTTCATAATTCTGTTGACAGACTTACACCAAACCAAAAGTGATTTCTCAAACTGCTGGATTATTCTTAGCTTTTCCAATCTTTCAGTATTTAATTTATGCCACATGGTGGTAACCTTCACATATAAAAAAAGAGACATCTGCAAAAACTTCAGAGGTTTATTGTCAGTGCAATTCCCAGTGAAATACTACATGAATGCATGTCTAGTACATTGTTGATGCAGAGAATATATATTTCTACAGTACGTGTATCTAGTAAATCAAGTATTTTCCATGTAGCCTTGTGACTACATTATTTTAATTGCTTTTAATCCTAGATCAAGTTTGTTTTGGCCTAAAATGCATGATAACTGTCAAATATATCTTATTATACCTAACTCAGTACTGTTTACTTTTTGAATATATATTTTGTGGCTAATATAGTTATTAACATGGCGATCAAGTTGGGTCAGCTGATCATTTTTTTCTATGACCATCTCAGACTCTGCTGCAGAAGCAGGTATGTCCATGATGTCTCAACAGTCTCTCCATGATTTTCACACAGATCAGAGCACTTTGTTGTACAGGAAATAAACGTTTCTACAGATATTCTTAAGCTCTATAACCACTGATCGTTTGTGAAGCTGTGCTGACATCAGTGACAGGCTGTGCTGAACACCCAGACCGAATGAAGCGGTAATTTCCCCACAACAGAACCATCTGAAACACACACAGCGTACATATTTTAGTACCTAACAGCGATAACTTGCAGACATTAAAGTGTAGTACGACGTACTTATACCAAACTAGCATTAGCAACATTAGCTTACCATCATATATGACCTAGTTTGTATCTTCACACCTTTGGCTCTCCCAGAAGCTGCAGAACTATTCCAGAGTGTTTCATCTCGCTGCCTGTACCCTTGTCTGGTGGTCCTTTTTGGCATTTACAGTGAAAAAAGCCACAGACCGAGGAGTGGCCTTGTACAGCTGTATGTGTTTATGTTTTGCTTGGGTCGCGTGTTCTACGTCACGGGAGTGTGGCGCCGCCTCGCTGTTATAGAAATCCCACCCACCCCAGCTCAACACGGTTGTAATGGACACAAAAGTGAGCCGAACCGTGTTGAAGTGAATCAAGACGTGCCGAGGTGTGCTGGGCTAATGGAAAAGTGCCTATACTGAATCTGTTTTTCAATAGGTTTGACCAATCGCCCTCCCCCGACTGCACAACAACCACTGCTGCCTCTAAAGACATTAAGTCCTGCTGCCCACTCCCCACTCCACCAACACCCCCTCCACTCCCAACACACAGCCCCCCAACCTGACCCTCACTAAGACCCAGGTGAGGACGGAGCTGAGGAAGATCAAGGCGAGGAAGGCGTCGGGACCGGACGGCATCAGCGCAAAGCTCCTCAAGTCCTGTGGAGACCAGCTGTGTGGGATTGTGGAGTACATCTTCAATCTGAGCCTGAAGCTGGGGAGGGTACCACAGCTGTGGAAAACATCTTGTGTGGTACCTGTACCAAAGACTTCCCACCCCAAAGATCTAAACAGCTACAGACCAGTGGCCTTGACGTCCCACATGATGAAGACCCCGGAGAGGCTGCTCCTTGCTCACCTCCGCCCCCTGGTGGGACCAGCGATGGATCCACTCCAGTTCGCCTACCAGCATGGCATTGGGGTGGAGGATGCGGTGATATTCCTCCTTCACCGTTCTCTGTCCCACCTGGAGAAGCCCGGGAATGCGGTGAGGATCATGTTCTTTGACTTCTCCAGTGCTTTCAACACCATCCAACCGATGATCCTGAAGGACAAGCTGCTGTGCGCAGGGGTGGACCAGCACCTGTCATCATGGATCCTGGACTACCTCACTAACCGGCCTCAGTTTGTGAGAACCAGGGACTGTGTGTCCGACACGATCATCGGTAGCACGGGGGCCCCCCAGGGAATGGTTTTGGCTCCCTTCCTGTCCACCCTTTATACTGCGGACTTCTCACACAACACAACACACTGCCATCTACACAAGTTCTCTGACAACTCTGCGATCATTGGCCTCATCGCCAACGGAGATGAAGCTGAGTACAGAGGACTTATCCAGGACTTCGTGGACTGGTGCCATCGGAACTGCCTCCAGATCAACGCGAGGAAAACTAAGGAGCTGGTGGTGGACTGTCGCAGGCAAGGACAACCCCTCACAGCACCAGTAAATATACAGGGAACAGACATCGAGATGGTGACATCCTATAAGTACCTGGGTGTTCATCTGAACAATAAACTAGACTGGTCACACAATACTGACGCACTCTACAAGAAGGGACAGCGCAGGCTGTTCCTACTGAGGAGACTCAGGTCTTTTGGTGTACAAGGGGCGCTGCTGAAGACATTCTATGACACGGTGGTGGCATCAGCCATCACTTTTGGAGTGGTCTGCTGGGGCAGTGGCATTACAGCAGCCGATAGGAAGAGACTGAACAAACTGATCAAGAAAGCTAGCTCTGTCCTGGGGCAGCGCCTTGACCCAGTGGAGGAGATAGGAGAGAGAAGGTTGGTGGCTAAACTGTCATCTCTGCTGGAGTCCGAGTTCCACCCTATGCAGGACATACTGAATGCACTGAGGAGCTCATTTAGCAGCAGACTACATCATCCCAGGTGCACAACCGAGAGGTTTCGCAGGTCCTTCCTACCTACGGCTGTCAGACTGTACAACCAAAGTAGGGCTGCTCGCAGAGGTAGCAAAAAGACATGACGACCTAATAGTATTGAATGCAAAAGACGCAATAGACTTGCACAATGGTCCCCTCCAGTATACAACTAGGAAAATACCGGTCGCTATGGAGGGTGAGAATATGTATGGGTACATAATCATACCATGTAGGATAACTAAGTAGACGGTTGTGCTGTTTCATTCCATCTAGCTACAATGCTCCGCACTGTGCGTGTTTATATATTTACATATTTATTCCATCTAGCTACAATGCTCCGCACTGTGTGTCTATATATATATATATATGTATACTTGCTGCTCTTGTTTTTTTCTCTTGCCTTCTGATTGTTGCTCAGAGTGTTGCTATCCCTGTGCTGTTGCAATCCTGGAATTTCCCCATTGTGGGACTAATAATGGCTTATCTTATCTTATCTTATATGTACACAGTTATATACACAGCACAGGAGCATTGCAGCTAGATGGTATCAACAGCATTATGGTTAGTTAATTTGATTTGAACATCAAGACAAAAAAAAATTAAAAACAAGGAATCAAAACCAAAAAAATAAACATAACAAAAATGTCCTTGTTCAAAAGGAGTGGGAAGAAGCCAATGCTTATATAGTCCCACCCCTTCTCCATTGCCTGTGTTTCTCCCCCAACCCATTCCACAACTTTACCCCACACACAGACACACAAAAACTTTTCCTAGTAGATCTTACTAGGCGCATTTTAAATTTTGCATTCCTCCATAAATTGTATTTAGGGGACCTGTACTTATATAGTGCTTTTCTAGTCTCAAAGACCACTCAAAGCACTTCACTAGTACTAACCCTCTATTCTAAGGAGCTATAGGAGACATATCTAGGGACAATTTAGAACAACCAATTAACCTAACATGCATGTCTTTGGATTGTGTGAGGAAACCGGAGCCCCCAGAGTAAACCCACGCAGTACAGGGGAGAACATGCAAACTCCACACAGAAAGGTTCCTACCCCTGCCAGCCTGGGGATTTGAACCTGGAACCTTCAAGCTGTAAGGCAACAGTGCTAACCACTGCACCACCGTGCTGCCCATTCCCTTCTGACTAAAAAGATTTTGTATATTGTGTGGCCAAAACGTTTTACCGACTTTAAACATTAACTGTGCTGTATAATAATCAACCAGATCCTGTAATTTCAATAACTCTGAATGTAAAAACAATAAATTAGTATGCTCAAGATACCCGACTTTGTGTATAACACAGGCTGCCCTTTTTTGTAATATTAGCAATGAATTAAATGTACTTTTATAATTGTTACCCCAGACCTCTATACAATAGGTCAAGTATGGAAGTACTAATGAACAATACAAGATATGAAGCGATATGTAATTAGATTAGATGATTAGATTAGATTCAACTTTGTCATTACACATGTATGAATACAAGGTAACAAAACAGTTTAGCATCCTATCAGAAGTAAAAAGGACAGCAGTGCAGTAAATACAGTAATCGACAGTATGTGCAATTTAAGCAAATATATGCAGATAGGTCAGTGCAGAAAGTTAAGAGTACTGTTATGTGCAAATAATGTACAATAAGTTAGGTGGGCAGTTAAGGTGAGGATGATAAGAGATGGGAATAAGTTAGCATAAATTACAGAAGAGCAAAGTACAGGTGAAGTGAGGTAAGTAGCAGACAATCTAACTATACAGAGTGGCAATATGCAGAAAAACAATATGTAGTTAAATATGTGATGATAATATACAGAAGAGCAGTATGTATCAATATATAATGACAATATGCAGATATGATATATATGTGTATACAGTTTGAGGAAGCACAGGGGGGCGGGGGGGTGTTAAAGGGGAGAATAGTGGAGGTTCAGCGGGGCACGAAGTTCAATAATCTAGGACTTGCTTAATTTTATTTATAATTGCAGTATCTTTTGCCACTTTGTTTTGTATGTATCTGATGTGTGGTTTCCAACTAATTTTATCATCTAGTATTACACCCAAAAGTTTGATCTCCTTAACATTTTCAGTAATTACATTATCTATATGAATATGTAGGCTATATCTTCTTTATTTTTACAATTATCAAATATCATTACCTTAGTTTTATTTATATTTAGTGATAATTTATTGCTATCCATCCATTTTTTTAGCTTATTTAATTCATTATTTAGAGTATGGATTAGTTCCTTATAATTATTTCCAGAATAAAATCTATTAGTATCATCAGCAAATAACATTATTTTTAATAATTTAGAAACTTGGACTATATCATTTATATATATGTTAAATAACTAGGGGCACAATACTTACCCCTGGGGGATCTCACAGGCAATTCCCATATATCCAGTCAGATATTCTCCCATCTTCACAAACTGTTGCCTCTCAGAAAAATAACTTGCAACCCAATTCAGTGCCACTCCCCTGATACCATCAATTGCAGTTTATCAAGAAGTAGCAAGCAAGCAAAGCAAAGTTTTTTTGTACAGCACTTTTCACAGATATACTGTATATCGCAAAGTTCTTCATAGCAAATTAAGATTTACAAATACACAGAAATTAAAATCAGTAGAAATAAGATCAAATATTCATATTATTAGGGATAAAAAGAGAAAACAGTGAAGAAATAAAAGCCATTCAATGAGCGCTAAAAGCCTGTCTAAACAAATGAGCTTTTAACTCCTTCTTAAAGGAGTCAACAGACTCGACTCGAGACAGCGCAAGGACAGGGGAAGTGCATTCCAAAGCCATGGTGCAGCTGCCTGGAAAGATCGATCTCCACGGGTTCTGAATTTGGTCTGAGGGACCACCAGGAGTCTCTGGTCTGAGGATCTTAGTGATCGCGTCGTGGCATAAGGAGTCAAGAGGGCTGAAATGTATGAAATGGCTTGGCCATTAAGAGCTCAAAGTCAGAATTAAATTCTTGAAATGAAATCTAAAAGCAACTGGCAGCCAATGAAGGGATGATAAAACTGGGGATATGCGTTCTCTTTTCTTCGTCCGGGTTAAAAGCCGTGCTACTGCATTTTGCACTGTCTGAAGGCGGGCAACAGCAGTTTTATTAAAACACATAAAAAGGGCATTACAATAATCTAAGCGAGACGAGACAAAAGCATGAATGATCATTTCCAGTTCAGGTGTTGAGACCATTGGTCTAAGTTTTGCTGTATTCCTCAGATGAATAAAGCAATTTCTAACTAGTTGCCGACCATGGCAGTCCAATGACACAGCATTGTCAAAAACAACACCCAAGTTATGCAGGCTGGGCTGGACCGAAGAGCCAAGGTGACCTAAGTGTTGCTTTATCAGAGGAATTTTGCTGTCTGGATCGATGATCAGTGTTTCTGTCTTGTTAAGATTTAATTGTAAGAAGTTATTGTTTAACCATTTGTTAATGGCAGACAGGCAAGAGATTAAGTTTGACAAAATGTTCAGCTCATTTTCTTTAAAAGAGCAGTAAAGTTGAATGTCATCTACATAAAAATGGTAAGAAACACCCTTAAACTGACTAATGATCTGGCCAAGTGGGGTTAAATACAATAAAAACAGAGTAGGGCCGAGAATTGAGCCTTGAGGAACCCCACAGGAAAGTCCTTTAACCTCTGACATCTTCTCATTAAACAAAACACAAAACCCTCTGTCAGTTAAATAGGATGAGAACCATTTCAGAACTAATCTTGAAATACCAAACGTGTCCTTCATCCTATTTATCAATATATTGTGGTCCACCGTGTCAAAAGCAGCGGTGAGATCCAACAACACCAGGACCGAGTACTGACCAGAATCCGCTGCCATCATGATGTCACTGGAGACTTTAATTAGCGCTGTCTCGGTGGAAGTATTGAATGATTGATTGTATCAAATGCTTTTCTAAAATCTATAAATATACCAATTGCAGACTTCCGGTTATGGCGGCCAAAGGAAGACGTGTTTCACTTGGCTCTGCTCCTAAAAATAAAAAGTCGGCAAATAACTCTCTCAATTGGAACAAAACCTATCCCAGCGTTTGGGCGCGGATATGCCGGTAAAGCCTAAGGCTGGGAAATCAGGTGGAGGAAAAACTGAAACGCCAAAACAGTCCAAGTTAACGGACTTCCACGTTCGTGACGAAGCAGAAAAATCTCCAGAGACTATGGCAGAGCAAGCTAACGGCGGAGCGGTGACTGCTGGCGAGGGCACAGGTGCGGTGCTCGCTGCCATTAGCGCAATGAGAGCAGACTTTTCCGCTAAATTTGATGGGATTATAGCAGCGATTGAAGGAATGAGAAAGGAAATAAGCGACTGTATGGAACGAGTATCGCAGGTGGAGCTCCGAGTTTCCAGCGCTGAGGATGAAGTCACCAGCCTACAATTAAAGGTGTGCACATTGGAATTAAAAAATAAACGTCTGGAAGATAATGTCCTGGACTTAGAATCCCGGTCGAGACGGAACAACCTGAGGCTGGTGGGCCTCCCGGAGGGAACCGAGGGTCGGGACACATGTTCTTTTTGGAAAAGTGGATTCCAGAAGCGCTGAACAACGTGGAGCTGCAGTCATCGGTCATCTTAGAGAGCGTACACCGAATCGGCCCACCGAGAGATAATAAGGCACCACCGAGGACGCTGATTATGAAGTTCCTCAGCTACAGAGACAGGATGACGATCTCCAACGTGGCGCGAGCCAAAGGAGAAATTAAATACCAGGATCAATAGGTGCGGTTCTACCCAGATTTGGCCACAGGAATCCAACAATTAAGGAAACAGTTTGACCCCGCCCGTAAAGAGCTGCACAACCTCGGGATTCGTCATGGAGTGATTCATCCTGCAAGACTGCTGGTCACATATAAGGGCAGAATCCACACCTTCAAGACCCCTCAGGAGGCGCAGGAGCTCATCAAGCAGATCCAAGAAGAGACTGGTGGGAGCTAAGCATGAAGCATGAACAAAATATAAGGTAGAATATTTAAACATTTGCACAGGCATCTGACTGATCTGAAGCATATAGCAAGTTTACAAAATATAGATTGTATTATATATTTAAAATAAAAAACCTTGATGTACAAAGTTGCTATAAAATTTTGGAGTTAAGTTGGAAAACTACAGAAGAGAGTTAATGTTACGTCATTAAAAGCAGTAGAGTTAGGGTGATTGGGAGGATGAAGAAGGAGTGGCTTTGGCTGGTCCTCGCGGGTGTGGAGCGGTCGATGGCTATAGCGGGAGACGGAATTTTTTTTTTGATTTTGGGGGGATTACCACGAATGTGGGAAGGGGGAATTTGTTTGTGTGTAGTTTGTAGGATGAATGTTCAACCACTCGTGTTTTTGCTTCTCTGTATGAGCATGTTTACATTGCGAGGTAATCTCAAACTCCTTATTGATCATAGACCAAAGCGTTAATCTTAATTTAACTTCATGGAATTGCAGAGGTCTACAAAATTTAAAAGAACTTAAACAAGTTATGAATAAAATAAAAGACATAGGTTCAAAAATTGTGTTTTTACAAGAAACTCATCTAATAGAGGGGGATGTAAAAAGAATTAGGAGAAGATGGCAAGGAAGTGTATTCACCTCATCATTTTCATCCTGAGCCAGGGGAGTTATGGCTCTCATACATAAATCAATCCCATTTCAAGTGAAAAATGTAATTGGAGACAAATTTGGAAGATATCTAATCATTCAAGGATCTTTGTTATTAGAAAATATAAATCTGGTGAACTTATACGGTCCCAATATAGATGATCAAAACTTCTTTGATAATTTATTTCTTATTTTATCATCACTTACAGGGCAACATATAATAGCAGGGGATTTTAATTGTACATTGAATCCCGGTATAGATAGATCAACAGGACTGGACTGTATGCACAATGGATGCAGGATGATCATTAATCATTTTATGAAAGAATTGAGATTGATAGATATATGGAGAGAAATGAAACCACAAGTTAAAGCCTACTCTTGTTATTCCAATACCTACAAGACATTCTCATGTATTGACCATTTTTTGATCTCCACAGAATTAAGGTCCAAGATTCAAAACTGCTTCTATGAAAATACTGTGATCTCTGATCATGCACCCTGCTGTCTAATATATGTAGATAAGAAATTGACAAAGGAACCAGGTAGGTAGCAATTTCAGCATAAATGGCTTCAGGATGAGGAATTTGTTGAGTTCATAGAAAAACAGATAGATGAGTTCTTTGATATCAATACTACACAAACATCAGCATGTATAAAGTGGGAGGCTTTCAAAGCTTTTATTAGGGGGCATATTATTATATAGGTTCAAAATCTAAGAAGACTCGAGAGGAGAGAGTCCAATTGGAAAATAAAATAAAAATTCTTCAAGAAAAAGTGTATGCAGGAAGTGACCCAAAGTTAGAGAACGAATTACTGATTCTGAGAGCTGAATATGACAAAAAATCAGCGAATAGAGCTGCCTCGAATCTTCTAAGATTGAAGCAATCTTTTTAAGAACAAGGTGAAAAATCAGGAAAATTATTGGCATGGCAGATTAAACAATTAGAATTTAAAACACCAATTACCAGTATTATAAGTAATGGACAGGCGGTTGTAGATCCTTTAGAAATTAATAGTGCCTTTAGAGATTATTATGAAAAATTATATGATACAAAAAATGAAACTGACTTAACAAAACTAAATGGGTGTTTGGACGGATTATCTATACTGTGTATTCCAAATGAAAACAGGGAGATACTGGAGTCTAAAATTAGTCAAGAAGAAGTTGGGCTAGCCATTGATAATATGAAATCAGGAAAAAGTGCAGGACCAGATGGTCTTCCAGTTGACCTCTATAAAAAATTTAAGAATAAATTAATAAAACCATTTTTGGAAATGGTTTTAGAAGCATTTCAAAATAGTAATTTACCACCATACATGAATAATGCCTTAATTATACTGTTGCCAAAACCAGGTAAACCCTCTAATAAATGTGAAAATATGAGACCAATAAGCCTATTAAATGCTGACCTTAAGATAATCTGTAAAATTTTAGCAAGACGACTACAAGAAATATTACCAAATATTATTAACCAAGATCAGAATGGCTTTATAAAGGGAAGACAAGGCTTCCATAATGTAAGAAGACTATTTAATATTATCTATTCTAATAAAGAAGCACCGGATACAGCTCTTCTATCATTGGATGCCGAAAAGGCCTTTGATAGGGTCGAATGGCCCTTTCTTTTTGAAGTCTTACAAAGGTTTGGACTTGGAAATAATTTCATAAAATGGGTTCAGATAATATACAATAATGCTACAGCAGAAATCCTAACAAACAGCAATATTTCAAAATCAATAAATATCAATAGAGGATGTTGACAAGGCTGTCCACTTTCACCTTTACTGTTTACTATGGCAATTGAACCTTTAGCGATGGCAGTACATTTACATCCACAAATATATGGAATTAAAGTAGGACCAACAGAACATAAAATCTCCCTGTATGCCGATGACGTAATTTTGTTTATGTCGAATCTTAAAAAATCAATTCCGACCTTGTTGAATTTAATAAAGAATTTTGGGGAAATATCAGGATTAGGGATGGGCATAATTTACCGATTAACCGATAATTGATCATTAAGAATTTCACCGAGGAAGTTGATTTTCGTCGACAAACCGTTTTTTTTTTTTTTAAACAATCCGAGGTTATTAGGCCTAGTGCACGGCCGTCCTCAAACAATGCAATGGCAAAATTTGGGCACCAGGGGGCAACATTACACCATCGCCGTACCCTGGCGTGCCTCAGTTGATACATGCGAGCTTCCGTAGGGCAATCGCCAAATCATGAAGCGGTTACGGCGAAGTGTTGCGTGGGACCATTTCAATTTAAAAAATGACCAGGTGTACTGCAATCACTGCAATGCAGCATACAAATATACCTCATCGACAGGGTCCATGGAACACCCTTATTACGCGAAGCCATTTTTGAAAAGAAACCGCCAACAGTGGTTGCGCGCCGAGTAATGGCGGTTGTGAAGATTCTTTTTTTTTTTTTCCAGAAACTTTATTGAGAAGGTCATGAAGATTCGGTAGAAGACACACACAAACGTGTGTATGTGTGTGTGTGTAAGTGTACACACGTCGAGGGAAGCTGCAGGAGGCGGCGTAGTGGCTCGACGGGAAGACTATTTCGCACAAAATGGCACAAGAGAACAGCAAAAAGTTCTGCGCGGCTAGACTAAGTAACACGAGCGATAGAGCAATGAATGCGGTCTTCGTTTGTTGGGTGGCCGCTCGGCAGGGACAGAAGCTGGGTAAAACGTCTCGGCCAATCAGCTTGCGGGGTGAAACGTCTCGGCCAATCAGCTTGCGAGATTCCCGAGCCAAGCCAACACGAGAACAGCGAACAGAGAGAGAGGGCTCTCCGTGCTGATACCTGATGTTCTAATGTAGTCTACCTGCCTTGTTACGTACCTAAAAATGTTAATGATTAACCGATTATTTATCATTAATTCTCCCGACGATCGGTGAAGAAAATTTCACCAAATGCCCATCCCTAATCAGGATATAAAATAAATAAAACTAAATCTTCAATATTAATGCTAAATGAGACCCAGAGAAATCACCCAGCTCCTGAGGTAAATCAATTCAATGCTGTAAATCAGTTTAAATATTTAGGAATTCAAATTGTGCCTAAGCTAGAATTAGTTGCCAGTGCCAACTATGAAGCCTTAATGACAGACATTAATGAGTTACTTCAGAGACGGATGTCACTACCAATGTCGATGATTGGGAGAATCAATATACTTAAAAGTAATATCTTACCCAAAATACTTTATTTATTTCAATACATTCCTTTACCACCACCTTCAGATCTATTCTCAAGAATTTAAAAAAAGTTAGTGGAATTTATATGGAACAATAGGAAGGCTAGATTACGTCTGTCTTTACTATATTTACCATTTGATCCTGGAGGTCTGAAATGTCCAAACTTTATGTTGTATTTCTGGTCAGCACAACTGAGGTCTATGACATATTATTTTTCATCAAATGATCTCCCTCACTGGACTGAAATGGAATCATACAATTTACCTTTACCTCTTCCCATATTCATATACTCAGACTCGGCAAAAAAATTACAGAAACAAGTTAAAAATCCATTTGTAAAGCATATGATCAAAATATGGTGTGAAACCAAAAAATATTTAAAAGAACCACACTTATTGTCACAATTTAGCCCAATATGGGGTATTCAATATTTTAAACCAGGGACAGCGGATGCTGTATTTAAAGTATGGAATTTAAAAGGGATTCAAAAGATTCAAGACTTATATCTGTCATGTTCAGATAACATAATGTCTTTTGAAGAACTGAGGATCAAATTTAATCTTAATAGAACACATTTTTTAAAATATCTTCAGCTTAGGAATTTTATTCGATCAAATCAAAATAATGCTCTCACCCGACCTACTTATTCTTCCTTGGAAAAATTTTTGACAAAAGATAGTAAGAGAAAGGGTATTATTTCAGAGTTTTATAACTCATTGACACTATCCTCAAGTAAAAACTCACAGAAAAGATTGAATTATTGGAAAGAAGACCTGCAAACTGAAATTTCAGAGGAACAATGGGAATTGGCTTGTACAGAAGCTCAAACCAAATCAATAAATGTACGCCTTAAATTGATACATTTTAAATGGTTAATGCGGATGTATGTTACACCGGTGGAGTTAAATAGATATAACAAAAACATACCAGATACGTGCACAAAATGTATGGAAAGTAAAGGAACCTTATTTCATTGTTTATGGAATGTAGAAAAATTAGAATGTTTTGGGAAGAGGTGAGGGTAACAATTGAAAAAATAATTTCAAAACAAATCATATTGAATCCTAAATTGTTTTTGTTGGGTCTGCATCCAGAAAAGCATAACTTTAATAAAAGTGAAAGAGCATTCATAGACCTCAGTTTGCTTAACGCCAAAAAATGTATTGCACTATTATGGAAAAAGACTCATAGGCCAGATGTGACTCAGTGGTTAAGACAGATGTTAACAAACCTTCCACTAGAAAGAATAACATACATACTGAAATCAAAGGAAATTGTGTTTGAGAATATATGGAGACCTTTCATTGATTATGTAAAGAATTTAAACATAACTTTTGAAGAAGAAGGTGAATGATGTGTGTGGACCTTGTAAATTCCAAACTGGTGAATGTATAATATGTATACTTATGTAATGGATTGCCTAGACTAAACAGAGGAGCATTGTTGAAGACCTGTCTTTGTTAGTGGTTGTTGGTGTTTTTAGTAAATTTTTTTTTAAAAGTAGTTTAGTGTTAGAGTTTGAGTGTGTTATGTTTGTAAAAAAAAAAAAAAGTTCAATAAAAAATATTGTGGAAAAAAAAATATACCAATTGCATATTTTCCTTGATCTAATGGATTTATTATTTCCTCTGTTGCTTCCATTATTTCAAATGATGTTGTACTCTTTGCTCTAAATCCACATTGATTCTGATTAAGCAGATCATGTTTATTTAAAATGTTTTCTAATCTGTTGTTGAAAAGTTTTTCCAGAATCTTTGAAAATTGTGGGAGGAGTGATACTGGTCTGTAGTTTGTGTAGTGGCGTTTATTTCCTTGCTTGAATAATGGAATTACTTTTGCTATTTTCATTTTCTGTGGGAATGAGCCAGTTTGAAATGATAGATTACAAATATATGTAAATGGTTTTAATATACTATCAACAGTTCTTTTTACTAGTGTCATATCAAAACCATCACAAGCAGCAGATAATTTATTTTTACACTTTTCAACAACAGACTTTACCTCTAGTTCATCCACCACTGAGAGAAAGACTGACCGAGGGTTATTTCCAATCAATGTTTCACTCATGGTGTCTCTTCCTTGGTTTGTAAGTTTTGCTGCCAACTCTGGTCCAACATTTACAAAAAATTTATTCAATCTATTTACTACCATGTTCTTATCATAATTTTCACCACAATTATCAGTAATACGTATAACAATAGTATATCGTTTTCTTAGTTCCATTTTTCCTTAATTTATTTAATATGTCCCAGACTCCTTTTACATCATTCTTATTTTCATTTAACATTTTCCTATAGTGTAATTTTTTATTAGTTCATATTAGTTCAGTTAATTTATTTTTATATATTTTATATCTTTTTTCAGATTCTTCAGTTCTTATTTTAATACAGTTTTTATAGAGATAATTTTTTTCTTTTTACAAGCATTTTGTAGCCCCCGGTTAACCACAGGCAATTTTTGTATTTATATTTTTTATTAATTTCTTTAATTGGGCAGTTTTTAATCATATAATGATTTGAATATATCAATAAATTTATCATATGCCATGTCCACTTCTTTCTCTCTATAGACAACATCCCAATTCTGTAACATTAAGTCATCTTTTAAAGCACTGATCATATCTTCTGTTCGTATTCTTTTATAAATAACCTTTTTACATCGTTTATTATTATTATTATTATCCTGGGGCAACGCCTTGACCCAGTGGAGGAGATAGGAGAGAGAAGGATGGTGGCTAAACTCATCTCTGCTGGAGTACGAGTCCCACCCCATGCAGGACATACTGAACGCACTGAGGAGCTCATTTAGCAGTAAACAACATCATCCTAGGTGCGTGACCAAGACGTTTCGGAGTTCCTTCCTGCCTACGGCTGTCAGACTGTATAACCTAAGCAGGGCTGCTCGCAGAGATGGCAAAAAACGTGACGACCTAATAGTGTTGAATGCAAAAGACGCAACAGACTTACACAAATGGTCCCCTCCAGTATACAACTAGGACAATATCAGTCGCTATGGAGGGTGACAATATGTATGGGTACATATTCATACCATGTAGGATAACTAAATAGACTGTTATGCTGTTTATTCCATCTAGCTACAATGCTCTGCACTGTGTACTGTATATATATTTATATATTTATGTGTACATATGTATATTCACTGCTCTTATTTTCTTATCTTCTAAATTATTGCTCTGAGTGTTGCTATCCCTGTGCTGTTGCAATCCTGGAATTTCCCCATTGTGGGACTAATAAAGGCTCATCTTATCTTATTACTCTCATTAACCCCATAACTAACATCTAAAGAAACAAAGACAGGTAAGTGGTCACTAATGTCATTTATTAGTATACCACTCACCATATTATATTCAATAACATTGGTAAAAATGTCATCTATCAAGGTAGCACAGTGTGTTGTTATTCTCGTAGGTTTTGTAATCTTTGGAAATAAGGTTAAGCTATACATTGTATTGAAGAAATCTTCAGTTAGTTTATGTTGTTTTGTTTTCATTAAATCTATATTAAAGTCATCACAAATAAAGATATCTTTTTGTCTTATTTTTGCATACATCTTTTCCACACCATTTCTAAATTTTTCCATATCAGATCCTGGTGCTCTATATATACAACTTACTATTATGTTTTTTCTATTTTCCATCATAATTTCAATTATTAAAAATTCCATAATTTCATTCATTGTTGATGTCATGCTGTCCACTTTTTTACTTTTTAAATTTCTATCAACGTACAGTGCTACCCCACCACCACTTTTACATTTCCTATTTTGTGTATAAATCTTATATCCATGTAATTCAAAATTTACATCTTTTTCTTCATTAATCCATGTTTCACTTATTGCTATAATCCTAAATGTGGTCTTAAATTGATTTAAAAACTCCTTAATACTATCAAAGTTGGCATACAGACTCCTATTAATATGTATTACACTGGTCAACACCAAATTTATTGTCCAAGTTGTTTTTTTTTTTAGCTAATTTAGGACAATTTTGATGTGCTGAATCCAAAAATCACATTTGTTTTGCTCAATCAGGTCAACTTTTTGAACTATGGCCACATGTTTTCTTACGTTTTTGTTTACATGTACGGGTATTTTCGCTTTATATGACGAAAAATTCTTTATTTCTTGAAATTCTCTGAATTTTGAACAATGATGACGTAACATTCAATTTACATGTACTTACCTTTATCAATGTCTCCTATTCAATTTACAGTATAACTGTACAACTGCTGTACAACTGCTTATAACTCAACATAAAAACCTGACCTGATCGAGAGAAACTGATGTCATTTTCGGATTCAGCGGTGCAAAACCGTCTTAAATCAGTTGGAAAAAAATGCAGACAACTTACAAAAAATTTACTTTTGTTATGTTGTGTTATTGTCAATGTCTGATCCGAGTTCATAATTCCATTTAATTGCTGGTCATCATAATAAGTACACTTATTGTTAATATGATTAACCCCTTGCACTCTGGTCAATTTCCCTAAAAACGCCTAAAAATAACGTACCCAAAGTAAATCAAAAGCTGTTCTTCAACCCTTTGCAGCATCTTCATGAGGTTGGTCTCATTTAAAAGAAAACACTTTGAATTTTTTGGCAAAATAGTCATAATCTCTCTAACTGCTCCTGCCACTGAGTAACAATCATCTAAACACACTGAACTTGAAGAAAATAAATTTCGCCTGTGTGGCGGTTTGGGAAAACCCCCACAACACACAGGGACAGACAGCTCGCTACTCCTGGGTTTTTTCCGCTGCATGCTGTGATCTAATCTGCCATTTATGCATTTCACTGCTGTGAGGTTAATGTGCCATCCATGCATTGTGTTCATGCATCCTGTCTGTGCCTCTCATATGCAAATGCTCATATCGACCCATGTGAATGCTTTGATGTATTGTTGTAGCTGAGTATATAAGCTGTCTGAATTTCATGTTCAATCTCTGATTCTCACTCTGCAACTGCTGCTGCAGGACACAGACATTGTGTCTCTCTTCTCTGAGAGCCGTGGGCTCGCTCCCGGCGCGCACGCACGGTGCCGGGAGAGGAGCTCGTGACGGCGGTATGATTAATAAAACCTGCTTAAAACCTCAGCATCGCTGCCTTATTTTATCATCCGCTGCAGCCTGGGTGTTTTTTTGGATACAAATGCTTGCAAATAACACACAGCTGTCAGATCCGGGCTAGAAAATGCAACAGACATGTAGAACCAAGTGTTATCCAGCTGAGGTCAAAATTTTGTAACAATACCACAAAAAATGAATATATTACACAGCTTTCTTCTCAGGTTGTTCCCAGGCGTTTTTGAACTGTGCCAAATTGTGCCAAATGGCACAGTTTGGAAAGACGTCTGTAACTTTTGAATGATTCAATATAGAAGCTTCATCTTGGGCTCTAATGAAAGGTGACACTCAGGGCTGTGTGTGTGTGTGTGTGTGGGGGGGGGGGGTTGTTTATTCATTCATGAATGAATGAATGAACAAACAAGCCCCCACACACAAAGAAGCATGCCACGTAAAAAATGTGTGGCTTTTTTTTACAAGAAAAAATAACCTACAGTGCACTAAAAATTATACTAAAATATCTGTAATGTAGAAGATAACTCCCCCCCCCACCCCTGCTACAGAGGACGGACATCGCCCATCGCTACATGACGGACCGCGGTGACGGTGCGCCGTGGTCTACTACGCACAGTTGTACTAAAATATCTGCAATATATCTACAATCCGCTACAGAAGAGTAGCTGGGGGGGGGGGGCATTCACGGTCTGGACGCGGCGCACGGGTCCGTCATGTGGCGATGACGCACAGTTGTAATTTACCGATCAGTCAAAAGTCATTTTGATTACAATTTTCAGGGATAAAGAATAATTTAGCTTATAACACTTACCTGTCCACAACAGCAGTGTCGCTGGCGAACTTCTCTTCCTCATTGTCAGACGAACATGACGCTGGTCCGCTTGTTACGACTCATGGTTCTGGTCACGCGACCCGGTCAAACCATGATTCCATTATTGCGGTTTTGCACTTCCATGATTGCGGTTTTGGCGAACGATTTTTCAAAACAAATAAGAACAGTAGTAAGAAAAAAAGACTGGCGAACGCGTGTGCGTCACCCAGCGGCTTACACAAAACAGATTTTACGCACGGGACGTACGCTTTCAATTGTCAAACTTCTCTGCTTCAATTGGCTCGCTGCATTCGCAGCCGTTGGTAGGCGGGTCCTTCTTGCTAGGTTTTCAGTCATTGGTTCTTCAAGGTTTCAGAAACCCAATTCAAGGCTCTTATTAGTCAAATGAGAGGCCAATCAAATCTAAACCAATCAAAGCACTCCTTTGGCTTTCTGTTCGCGGCTGTGTCTGTAGTGGAAGAACGGAAATGCAGCTTTTTTTTTTCCAGTGCGCCCTAGGGCGCACAAGGGCGCCCTAGGACACAGAGACATGACCGCCCGCTGTATCCCAGAGTGCAAGAGGTTAAAGTAGTTATTATCTGAGTCAATATCACCTAAAATACCTTGTGGTTGCTGTTCAGTATTTACAAAGGTTTCAGCTTCAATTTGATCCAATATAGTTGGAGAGCCAGGTGGATTTTATTCACACTATTGAGTACGAAAGGTTTGAGTGTGTAATTCTGTTGTAAATTGCCTATCAATGAAAGAATGGGGCGTCTTAAGTTGCACAATCCTGGGGTTTGGTCCCTGAGGGTCTCAAAAGGGGACCCAAAAATCCATTTAAACAAACTTTCGAGTACAACAACCGTTTCAAGCCTGTTTCATTTAGATCACCCCTCACATTAAACTGATGCAACTTAAGACATGAAAATGTCTGGGGTTACTAATTAAGACACCTACTAATTAACGACCAATTAATGATTTATCTAAACTTTCAAGTACAACAAAAATTCTTTTTGCAAATGATAATTTACTAATCCTAGACACCATATCCACAACTTAAGACGCAATTTTTCCTGGGGTTTGTAGATAAGACGGAGGTGTTTTGACCCCAAGGGATACGAAGACCCTCAAAACTGAACTTATTCAAAAGAGGGAGTACAACAATTTTGATTGATGCTATGGATAAAACATTATTTCAAATGAACAAAAATGCAATTTAAGACATGACAATGTCTGGGGTTACTAATTAAGACACTCGCTAATTAACGACTAATTAACAATTTATTTAAACTTTCAAGTACAACAAAAATTCTTTTTGCAAAAGATAACTCAGTAACCCTAGATACCATATCCACAACTTAAGACGCAATTTTTCCTGGGGTCTGTAGATAAGATGGGGGTCTTTGGACCCTGAGGGATATGAAGACCCTTATACATAAGAGGGAGTACAACAATTTTGATTGATGCTATGGATAAAACATTATTTCAAATGAACAAAAATACAATTTAAGACACCAAAATATCTGGGGTTATTAATTAAGACAACTACTAATTAACGACTAATTAATTAATGATCGATTTATTTAAACTTTCATGTAACACAAAAATTCTTTTTCCAAAATATAATGCGGCATGGAATGTACATTGTGATGTACGACACAGTTTATTGTTTGAAAGTGGTTATTTGGCAAGCAAATGTCTTATTTTTTATTTTTTTTTGGTACTTATTTGTACCCGTAGGTAGATTTGGTTTGCAGCCTGGTGACAAGCCACCGGCTGCTGGTCGCTGCGTGCGCGAGTGCCCTAAACCTACATGTTTTTGGTATGCGGGAGGAAACCGGAGAAATCCCGGAGTAAACTCACGCAACACGGGGAGAACATGCAAACTCCACACAGCTCACTGTTGGTCGGGGGCTGGAATCGAACCCACGATCTCATGATCCCCGCGATCCCCCGGCCAAGGGTAAAACTGTGCTGCCACAGTGCTAAACCACTGCGCCACCGTGCAGCCATTGTTGTTTCATAGCGACCAAATCGGAATCCTAGGTTAAGTCACGCTGTCGTAATTTTACTGCGATCATCTCATTCGTGATCGTCATCACTGTCTTCATCAGAGGATTCCATTTCTCTTGGCAGAGGATCATGATCTTCATCCATGTCATCATCTGTACCACCATCTTCCTGGGCATCATCACTGTTGTCATCTGGCTCTGTTTCGACCTGAACCTCTGGAATGAGTGCAGGGGGCATCCGTTCTCCATTGAACCAAATGATGTGAAATTCGCCGTCGACATTTTCCCATCCATTGGTGGGTGTTTTGTCCAGGTCTTGGTGATGAGCACTACCCCATAATCTTGCAACGAATGCACTTCTGTCCACGTGAGGTGCTAGTTCCGCTTCACACGGTGGAATGCTACTGCCTGCAATGCTTTTAAGCTTCTCAAATGGGTGCTTAGCATTTGACTTTCTTTTGTAGGTTTTCTTGACCACGTTGAACCGGTGCTTGTTGAGTGGGACAAGTTTCCGTGCTCCGTACAACACGCAGACAAAATCCTGCAAGATTTGGATGACTTCATCTGTTGGGACAGCGTGACTCAATGAAGCAAACGCTCTCTGGAACTTGTCACTTTTTGCCACAATTGCATATGGCCTGTTCTTTCCTTTCCTTGCAAAGGCAGAGGTATAGTCACAGCCAGTGAACGCGTGTAGGCCGGGGAGTGCAGCACACATAGCTTGGCCTATCGCAGCAGCAATCTGAGTTACGTTTACATAACGCAGGTTGCCTTGTCCTCTTGTCCCAACCTCCATCCACACAGTGGAGGAAACTCGATGGACATGGTGTAGGAGTAACACTAGAATGTCAGTGTCAGAAGCTCTTACGACTATGTCGCCAGGTGTGGACTTGTCCGCCTCAATCATGTGAAGGATGACTCGGGTGTCGGCCTCCGAGTGGTTGCAGTTTAGAGATGGGACTGATTCTGCGTTTACTTCTCCATCTTCTACGAAGTACCGAGCGCACTCTCCCATCACTCCCAAATACACTTCCCTTCCATTAAGAAGAGGCCTGTAGAAGTCGCTCGACCAATCCTTTGTGAGAAAGAGGGGTAGCGCTCGTTTGAACGACTCCCTCTCGAGTTGTTTCTTGAAGCTTGAGTCTCTTTTCTGTTGAGGTCCTTCAATAACTACTTCCCCTCCCACAACAGCTTCTCTGCGCTCTCGCTCACAGTCCTTGATGGATGGTCTTTCATACGTATCGAAGTTGATGTCGATTCTCCGTGACTTATATGCCAAGCTAGTAACCAGGATGTTTCGTGACAGCTCCCCGTATGTTGCAGGCTGATCCGGCGACATGCAGTGGAATTGGAAATTGCCGTCAATGATATGAGTACCTACAAATGATGGGCTGCCATGGTCACTGACAGTTCCCTCCAGAATTTTGAACAATTTGCTTTTATCCGTGTGAGCCATTGTGCCATCACTGTGACACATTGAAAGTGGCACCGGTGTCAGTGGAAATGAGAAGACAAGCTCAAGGTCAACGTCACCTGTTGCTGCTGTGAAGGCAATGCGGCCAAGAAGTGCACTGGTACATTTGAGTTGTGCCTCTTTGGCGTTTTTGTCTGCTTTTCGATTGGTTACGCATTCACTTGCGAACGTGCGAAGAGGATGTTTGCGAATTGGTTTTTCAAAACGCTCTGCACTTTCGAGGCATTCTTTTACAAAGCTTTCATGCCTATTCTTGCCGTCTTCTGGAATGTTCAACAATGATGTACTCGTGGCATCTGTTACACTCTTCCCAGTGCTGATGTTAATGAGAGGCAAGCTTGGATTAAGTGTGAAAGGATTGGCGCAAGACTCAATGTGATTGATGATCTTCTGCAGATCTTCAATGTCTTTCCTGATTCTGGCTGGACTGAGCTCAGTTTGAGTGTCGCTTGTATTCCCCATTCCGACCATAGTAAGAGCTTCATTCACAAGTGCTGTTCGGCTGCTCTTGGTGACACTCCACCGCACTCTTGAGCTGTAGTTGTTTGTGGACGATGTATATCCCGTCATTCGGGAGGCCGCATCTGCATTGACTGTTTGCTCCAAGGTGAGATCGACTGGAATTCGTGCAAATTCATTGTTCGATCGTCTGACTGAGAAGCCTCCATCCTCTAGAATCTGCCACAGCCCGGGATGCGAATCAGCTAAGTTCATCAAGTCAAGCTGGTATTTCGACATCCAGCGGGCATAGTTCTGTCGGTTTGTTGCGAAATACAGATCACTCATCGGTGTCAACATGGCGATGAAGAGATCTATGTCTGTTTCTCTAACTGCGCGTTCGACAGTGTGGTAGATCTGTATGTACTGGATATACATTGCCCAAAACTGTGCTGTTCGACCAAGGTCGCCACTTTCAGCGCTCTTCTTGAACCTCTCAAAAGCCTCAAATAGCTCTCCGAACAGGGGTGAGTTGCAGAAACTATCAACATCTTCCTTCTTTTCGAGGGGAACATTCTGCAGTTCCAGGAGAACCAGGGATAACCATTCCAAGTGGTTCATTTCATGTCCTGGAGTCCCTAAATTATAAAAAGCTGAACGAATTCCTAAAGTATGTGTACTTAAAATCATGAACAAATCATTAATTGCTTGTTAATTAGTAAGCGTCTTATCCACATACCCCAGGAAAAATTGTGTCTTAAGTTCTGCATATTGTGTTTAGAGTCACTAAATTATCTTTTACAAAAAGAATTTTTGTTGTACTTGAAAGTGTAATTAAATTGGTAATTAGTCGTTAATTAGCAGTTGTCTTAATTAATAACCCCAGATATTTTGGTGTCTTAAATTGCATTCTTGTTCATCTGAAATAATGTTTTATCCATAGCATCAATCAAAACTGTTGTACTCCCTCTTTTGAATAAGTTCAGTTTTGAGGGTCTTCGTATCCCTTGGGGTCAAAACACCTCCGTCTTATCTACAAACCCCAGGAAAAATTGTGTCTTAAGTTGTGGATATGGTGTCTAGGATTAGTAAATTTTCATTTGCAAAAAGAATTTTTGTTGTACTTGAAAGTTTAGATAAATCGTTAATTGGTCGTTAATTAGTAGGTGTCTTAATTAGTAACCCCAGACATTTTCATGTCTTAAGTTGCATCAGTTTAATGTGAGGGGTGATCTAAATGAAACAGGCTTGAAACGGTTGTTGTACTCGAAAGTTTGTTTAAATGGATTTTTGGGTCCCCTTTTGAGACCCTCAGGGACCAAACCCCAGGATTGTGCAACTTAAGACGGCCCATTCTTTCATTGATAGGCGATTTACAACAGAATTACACACTCAAACCTTTCGTACTCAGTAGTGTGAATAAAATCCACCTGGCTCTCCAACTAATACACTTCCACTATTAAATGAGGAAGAATGATTGGTTAAAGTGCTGATCATAAATTGTGTCAGCAATGTACACCAAAAAGGGAAAAAAAGAGAAAATAAACAACAAAAAAAACAAAACAAGAAAGAAAACAAAAATTTCCACTCATAATCTTACTGCACTGTTATTTGTGCATAAGAGCTTAGGTTTAAATTTGTCTAATTCCTCCATATCTCTAATCATTATTACTTTAGTTTTTTCTGGAGTGCCAAGCAGTTTTATCCACACCTTACAGTTCTTTGTCCATGTCGATTGTATTTTTCTCTGTTTTCTGAGAGCCCTGGCCTGTCTAGCTATTTCAGAGTTCTTTTTTGTTAAATGTTCATTTACATAGACAGCCCTTCCTCTCAGTTTTCTTGCTTGTTGCAGAAGATCAGTTTTTGCCTTTCTGTTGACAAATCGGATGATAATCGCTGGTTTTCCTTTAATGTCTTTTCTAGGTAATGTGTGGCAAGCCAAAATAGTCTTATTGTCCACAACAATGTTATTAGAGTTGAAAAAATTTAATACCTGATGCTCAAGAGTGTGTGATTCTCCCAGTGTCTCATCCTCCCCATCCTGATTATCAACTCCAGCTGTCACATGTGCATAGGAGCGGTGTCTATTCTTAAGACCGCTCACAATGACATCATCCATTCTTGTATATTGTTCTAATTCCTCCACACGTCTTTCTAAGAAATTTATTTTCTTGTCTTTTTCCATAATTTCAGTCTTTAATTCACGCACTTGTTCCATAAAGCCAATAAGCAGAGTTTGTTGTTTTGCTATCTAAATTTCAGACATAAAATTTATTGAGAGTTTGATGTCCTCCAACTCCTCTCCATTTGTCCGATTCTTTTTCGGAGGCATAATGACTAGTTTGAATGGGATCAAAGGAGAGGCTCACCTGCTGGCTAGTACAGGAGCCGAAGTACACCCAATGGCTAGTGGAGGCCGTCAGCTGGCTTTGTTATGTGGTAGCTGGATCTGCCAGTGAAGCCAAGGCTCCCTCGGTAGCTAGTGGAGGTCTCTAGCTAGTGTTGTCCTATCTGGCGATGAATCCGAAGTTTTCCTGGTGGCTAATGGAGACTGTTAGCTTGGGTCGTAGCCTGGTAGTGGGTATCTGGCAGTGAAGCCAAAGCTCTCCCAGTGGCTAATGGAGACCGCCAACTGGTGTTGCAGCCTGATAGCAGGCATCCAGCGGTGAAGCCAAAGCTCCTTCTGTCCAAGTGGGTGCCTCGAGCTAGCGTCATCGTCTTCCGTCAGCTGTATCATTCATGCCAGTGTTGGACCCAGACAGTATATTTACCTCCGCCAGGCCGAAGGCCAGGAGGTTATGTTTTTGCCAGCGTTTGTCTGTTTGTCTGTCTGTCTGTTAGTTAGCAAGATAACTCAAAAAGTTCTAGACGGATTTCGATGAAACTTTCAGGCGTTGTTGGAAATGGTACAAGGAAGAACTGATTAAATTTTGGGGATGATCCGGATCACCATCTGGATACAGGAATTTTTTAAAGGATTCTTTAACATTGTGAGATACGGCCATTTTCAACATGTGTGCAGGGGCAATAGAGGGCGCTGGTCGTCGTGTCTGACGAACACACACTCCGCATTCTTCAAAGTTTTAGGCACAAAAGCACGCGGAAAACAGTGGTGGGCAGGGCCCGCCAGCGTGCCTGTGTTTGCGCTACGCTGCAAAAGCTGAGACGGGCAGCTGTCCGGCGCCGGATTATTTGGCAGAAATTCCCCGGGCAGCCATAGGGGCTGCGCAAAAACCAGCTCTCTGCCGGGGAAGCTTCCAAATCCTCTTTTTTTCCGCGGAACGCAAACCCAATATAACACCCACGGCAACCTGTCTACCCAATTTGCATCCGTCAGTGAAGCCCTCAGTGCTGCTTTCAGTGATCTATGAAAACGCTCGCAGCCTGGGACTTTGCACATGAAGGAGATGGACACAACACCAACACTTCAGTTTATTACCTCCGCCAAGGAGGTGATGCTTTTACTACTGAACCACTAATCCTATCATTGTGAATCCAATTGCTAGTCATATGTTTTCATGGTCAAGGAATCTGAAAACGTACACACAAACACTGTATGGGGGGGAACTGTGGCGCTTGGCGGAGGTCTGCGCTCTCCGAGTGCTTTTCTGGTTCACATTTGAATCAACAGTGTTGTTGCCACCCTCAATAATAATTGTAACTGTCTTAGTTGTGTATTGGAGGGGACGATCTCTATTGTGCAAAGTTGTGATGTTTAGTACGTTAAATACGACTTCTATGAGCAGCACCAGTTAGATTATAAATTCTGACAGCTGTAGGAAGGAAGGACCTGCGAAATTTCTCCCTCAAGTACTTAGGATGGCACAGCCTACTGCTAAATGAGCTCCTCAGTGCATTCAGTGTATCCTGCATGGGGTGGGACTGGGACTCCAGCAGAGATGACAGCTTAGCCACCATCCTCCTCTCTCCCATCTCCTCCACTGGGTCGAGGCATCACCCCAGAACAGAGCTAGCTTTTTTGATCAGCCTGTTCAGTCTCTTCCTGTTAACTGCTATGATGCCACTGCCCCAGCAGATCCCTCCAAATGTGATGGCTGATGCCACCACCGAATAGTAGAAGGTCTTCAAAAGTGCCCCTTGCACTCCAAAAGACCCGAGTCTCCTCAGGAGGTACAGCCTGCACTGCCCCTTCTTGTAGAGCACGCTGGTGTTGTGTGACCAGTCCAATTTATCGTTCAGGTGAACACCCAGGTACTTACATACGCATAGCTTAGCCACCATCCTCCTCTCTCCCATCTCCTCCACTGGGTCGAGGCATCACCCCAGAACAGAGCTAGCTTTTTTGATCAGCCTGTTCAGTCTCTTCCTGTTAACTGCTATGATGCCACTGCCCCAGCAGATCCCTCCAAATGTGATGGCTGATGCCACCACCGAATAGTAGAAGGTCTTCAAAAGTGCCCCTTGCACTCCAAAAGACCCGAGTCTCCTCAGGAGGTACAGCCTGCACTGCCCCTTCTTGTAGAGCACGCTGGTGTTGTGTGACCAGTCCAATTTATCGTTCAGGTGAACACCCAGGTACTTACATACGCATACGCTATTCTGAAGTTTAAAAATTTTCCACCTGCCTACATCGGCATACCACTTCGGTCTTTGTGTACTCGGCATTCATCTACTTGCATTTACGCATCATCACCTCTACACATAGAAGTACTCTCATCCAGTATGCAGTCTGATCTAAGGTTAGCAAGTAATGTTAGCGCTTCTTATTTTCAATGAGGGACTCTCTCGGCTTTAAAAAACTGACCAAACTATTAGTGTGTGCCATTTTAATAGTTTACCTGTTGTCGGACTGCAATCTCTCTTACATAGTTGCTGACAGCTAAGCTGCTTCCGTTATGTTAGCTATATATGTTCCATCCATCCATCCATCCTCTACCGCTTTTCCAGAGATCCAGGTCATGGAGGCAGCAGTTCAAGCAGAGAAACCCAAACTTCCCTCTCCCCAGCAACCTGCTCCAGCTCTTCTGAGAGGATACCAAGGCGTTCCCAGACCAGCTGAGAGACATAGTCTCTCCAGCGAGTCCTGGGTCTGCCCCAGGATCTCCTTCCAGTGGGAAGTGCCCGAAACGCCTCAAGTGGGAGGCGTCCAGGAGTCATCCTGATCAGATACCCATACCACCTCAACTAGCTCCTTTCAATGTGGAGGAGCAGCGATTCTACTCTGAGCCTCTCCCGGATGACTGAGTTCCTCACCCCTATCTCTGAGGGTGACTCCAGCAATCCTACGAAGGAAGCTCATTTCAACCGCTTGTATCCACGATCTCATTCTTTCGGTCATTACCCAAAGCTCATGACCATAAGTGAGGGTAGGAACATAGGTTGACCGGTAAATCGAAAGCTTTGCCTTAAAACGTAGCTCCCTCTTCACCACAACGGACCGGTACAACATCCACATCACTGCAGATGCTGCTCCAATCCATCTGTCAATCTCTCGCTCCATTCTCCCCTCACTCGTGAATAAGACCCCAAGATACTTAAACTCCTCCACTTGGGGAAGGAGCTTGTCCCCAACCCGAAGAGGACAATCCACATTTTTCCAGCTGACGACCACGGACTCAAGACTTGGAGCTGCTGATTCTCATCCCAGCTGCTTCACATCCATCCATCCATCTTCTACCGCTTTTCCGGAGGTCCGGGTCGCGGAGGCAGCAGTTCAAGCAGAGAAGCCCAGACTTCCCTCTCCCCAGCCACCTGCTCCAGCTCTTCAGAGGGGATACCAAGGCGTTCCCAGACCAGCTGGGAGACATAGTCTCTCCACCGAGTCCTGGGTCTGCCCCAGGGTCTCCTCCCAGTGGGACGTGCCTGAAACACCTCAAGTGGGAGGCTGCTTCACTCTCAGCAGCAAATCGTCCCAGTAAGACCTGTATGTCATTGCTGGATGAAGCAAACAGGACAACATCATCTGCAAACAACAGAGATGAGATCCTGTGGTCACCAAGCATGACACCCTCCGTTCCCTGGCTGCGCCTAGAAATCCTGTCCATAAAAATTAGGAACAGGATCGGCGACAAAGGGCAGCCCTGGCAGAGTTCAACTTTCACTGGGAATGAGTCCGACTGAGTGTTGGCAATACAAACCAAACTCTCACAACGGTCGTATACAGACCAGATAGCTCGTAACAACAAGCTCGACACACCATACTCCCAAAGCAACACCCACAAAAAACCATGAGGGATGCAGTCGAATGCCTTCTCCAAGTCCACAAAACACATGTAAACTGGTTGGGCAAACTCCCACAAACCCTCAAGGATTCTCAAGAGGGTAAAGAGCAAGTCCGATGTGCCACGGCCAGGACGAAAACCACATTGCTCCTCCTGAATTCGAGGTTCGACCAATGGCCAGACTCTCCTCTCCAGTACCTTGGCATTGACCTTGCCAGGGAGGCTGAGTGTGATCCTTCTCAAGTTGGAGCACACCCTCCAGTCCCCCTTCTGGAAGAGAGGAACCACCACCCCAGTTTACCATGCCAACATATATAGCCTGGCTTGGCATGGCTATATATGTTAACTGCAGTAAATGGGTGAATTACAGGAGCAACTTAACTCTTTTTCGTATTTTCCATTATTGTCGCCGTAATATATTACGGCGACACTAATGCACTAATATTCATTCTGAATATTAGTGCATCTCAGTAAATCAGAATAGCATAGAATAGCATTTGTAATGTGATTAAAAAAGATAACCATAATCATCACAAATAAATTTAAAATGGCTTAAATATTTCGCTGTATGTGTAGTGGACGCTCACATTCCAGCACTGATATTTAAAGTGTTTTTATTTTATTTATTTTGGACTGGAAGTTCTTTTAATTTTCATCTGAAGCCTAAATAGACTTTTAAACTTCTGGACCTAGCAAGGTTTCAAACAGGATGGGCTAGCTTATTTTCTTTTTTTACTTTAATAGAGTTGAATGTTACTCGTTTGTTTTTAACACGCAGTTACAACAGCCTTTTAGGAGCAGCAAAGCTGCTATTTGAGTTTTTACACTTTAACATCTATTATTTCATTGTGTTGCTACAAACACTTCTGATTATGCTGTAAAATTCAAGTTTCCAACTCTTGTTTGATGGGCCATTATTTTATTTAGCTATGGGAACTTTTTATAATAGGCCACATTATATTAAGGCAGAGACTGACAACAAAGTGATTTTCATAGGTGTGCAGGCTTAAACAGGTGAGGAAAAACATGACCTAGAGCCCCGAACAGAAGCTGTGCCAGCAGGAAGCCGAGCTGGTGGACATGACAAAAATAATCGCGCTTAGTCGACTAATTGAAAAAATAGTTGTTAGATTGACTACCAAAATAATCGTTAGTTGCAGCCCCTAAGCAGAACACTGCAGAAAAATTAAAACTGCTTATATCAAAAAGAAATACTGTGTCCGCCCACATAGTATGTGATGATTGACTCTTTATTTCATCTGAAGATGCCAAGAAAAAGTGAGCGAAACGCACTTGAACTAGCAGAGACTGCCACAGAGCTAAGTCACCATTAACCATTAACCGCTATCTACATCAGCTCAACCATTTTACAGTGGGAATGGACAATAAAACAGACTGAGGTTGGATTTAAGAACCCGATCAGAGACTCGTAATCCTTATGTGGTGATAACGTAATCATTGCTGCATAAAGGACTCCCACAACATAGCTAACAAGCTAATTAGCCACTGCTGCAAGTCATGTGACCCACAAACCCTCAAGAGGTATGTATTTAAACGCTGACTTCTACACTGGACAATATCCAATTTGGCTGCATATATGTGAAATTATTATATTATGCTCGCAGTGGCGGAGTGGTTAACACTGCAGCAGCACAGCAACTCATTCTTGGCCGGGGGATCCTGGGTTCGATTCCAGCCCTCAACCAACAGTGATCTGTGTGGAGTTTGCATGTTCTCCCCGTGTCTGTGTGGGTTTACTCTGGGATTTCTCCGGTTTCCTCCCACATGTCAAAAACATGCAAGTTAAGTTAACTGGCATCAACTGGGGATTCTAAATTGTCCTTATATTACTGAGAGAGTGAATGGTTGTCTGTCTCTGTGTTGGCCCTGCGATGGACTGGTGATCTGTCCAGGGTGTACCCTGCTTCTCGCCCAAAGATGCTGGGATAGGCACCACCCCCCCCACCCCCCACCCCCACCAGTGACCTGAAAAGGATTAAGCAGAAAAAGATGGATGGATGGATGCTCATTTACTACAGAATCACCTCAGTGATATATTCATTGACACCACACTCTTTTACCACAATATTGCTTAATTATGAGTCTTGGTGAAATATAAGGGAGAAGAAAGGGGGAAAAAAGACCAGCATTTATTTATTCAGGGACCTGAAAGAAAAAAAAAAAAAACCCACATTGTTCAGTGCAACAAGAGCCAAAAAGCCCCAGGAGAGGTCCATACTATGGAGACTATAATGCAGGTAAACTGGTTCAGCATATAAACCTCCATGTTTAAAAGTGCAATAAAGATGTGGTGGTTTACATTATTTTCTTGCAATATTTGATACAGAATATTAAAAAATAATCTGAGCTGTTTATAAAACAGGAGAAATGTTTTTGTTTTTACTGAATGTGTTGAAAGCTAATGGACACCCTGGCCTATGAAACTGTCCTTCATAAATCGAAAAAAAAATATTTAGTGACATTAGCAAGAATATCATTGTGAAAATTTACAGTAAAGTATTGTGTTTATGGGAGGTTTTTTTGGCCATATCGTCCACCCCTAGTCTGAGCCCTTATTGTGTGTCATTTGCACACTATAGAGTTCACTGACAGTGAAATAGCGCCACTGTAGAGGTCAAAGAGGATGCAAAACTTAAAGAAAGGGAAACTCCAACCATACCCCTACATGCATATCCAACCATATAGGGAGAAACCGTACACTGAAACACAGTGGAAGTACTGTGGATGGCCAGAGAAGAACATGATAAATGATTGTCGTCACATGGGACACACTCAAGGTCATCACTGTGTCACTGCTGTAACTCAGCAAATGAGCCTGTTTGGGTAAGAACAGCAAGGTCACAGTCTGATTCAGGGCGCCGTCATTACAGAAACCAGACAATGAACTTCAAAGAATTTTGTGTACTCGCCACAAATTTGGCCAGGCCTCAAAAAAGAGATAAGCAAGGGAAATTTTGTAGCCTCTATCCCATGGTGGGTGGTCTGTGTAATGTGAATATATGATATGCCTGTCTCATCTTGACACTAAACCATTATTATGCTAAGTCTTCTGTAGTCATCGCATTTTATGCCGACCAACCAGGGAGAAACCCGACAGCAGCAGCACTCAACCTTGCACTGACATGAAAGGCACAATTCATCACCATTGTGTATCATAAGGATGTTACAAAGCTGTAAAGACTCAGCTCACCTCGCTCTTACACTATTGATTGCAACTGCATTTGGCTTTCTAGCTTCCTAACTTTCGCTACACAAACTTAGTGAATTTACATGATCTACTGCTATTAGATTTCTTTAGTACTCCATCTTTCAAAAGGTATTTCTTTTCTTTTTCCTCATTGAACAAAGTTGTAAATGTGCAAGTTCACCTAAGAAGCCCAGGTGCAGGGCTTCAGTGACATTTTCACCAGTTCGTACACTTCAAGATTTTTTTTCAGTTGAAGGGGTCATTGATTGTTGCACTTTTCCCACATTTTAACATCGCACACATGTCTTAATGAAATGTTTGTGACATATTTGGTTCAAATTTTCTTTAATTACTGCAGCTTTTTTTTAAGTTTTGCAGCCTTTGTGAGAACACCTCGTTTCAGTGCTTGTTACTTTAAAATCTTTTAAGACTCATTGTAAAAATTGGCTTTTAAACAACCAAAACTGTACCCATAACTAGTGGTTGCTCTGCGGCATGCGCATATATGTGCCCGTGCGTCACACACATATGCCCCGCCTCTTGTTTGTTGTTGCTGTAAGGTGCTTGGACGCATGTGAGTGCGTACGCATACACTCGTGTGACATTTGAATGTTTTATTTTGTAGCACCTTAACTCTGCAATGAAACTGGACAATTTCACTGCAGATGTTCTTCTCATGTATGATTGCATGTTTTTGTGACCCACTGGGGGACTAAAGATGCAAATTAGCAGCACTGCTAAATCTGGCATACTTACATTTGTATTAATGTTCATTAGTATGTAATGTCCCTTTCAAATAAACATTAAACTAAACCTTCAGACTGCATTCTACTCCACCCTCCCTCTTACACCCCTATTGCTAACCTAGCACTTTAGGTAAGATTAGCTCAGGTGACAGGTGAAAATCTATCTATAAATGCAAAGAATGTCTGTCTGTGTGTCTGTTCCATGCATATCTCTTGAACAGTTAGTCAGACTGACCTAAGATTTTCTACGTGTTTTGCTGAGGTTACGAGGGTGTGCATCCCCGAGTACGGAGTTGTTCCCTCAAAATATGTAATTTTTAATCAATAAAAGTTTAGTCATTGCTCTCTCCTCATGCTCTCACTTCTAGATGTGTGGGCAGGGTTTTGCATCGACTCCGTACTGATTGGATAATACACGACATCAGTCACTACAGTGCACCGTGAACAAAAGGAAGCGAAAAGCGACAAATTTGACTAGAAAAAGATAATACTGAACATTTAATGCTTAAAAAAATTATACCAAAAAGTTGCCGTGATTGCGTAGGTCTAAAAGATAATTCTGCATACGTGGAGAACATGAGGCGCGTGAGCAGACTGGACAGAGCATCAGCGGGGACCCGGGTCTGACAAAGAACACCGGTGTACCCAACATAGAACATGCCGGGAGAAGCAGTGGCCCGACCGGGCAGACCACAGTCCTTCGCGGGCAGGAACACCCAGCCTGCCCAGTCAGTGGTAGACGGGAGTCCCTGCTTCTGCTTCACCCCTGTGATACCACTGTACTTTGCAGGACCGTGAGTTCCTCCCCCCCCCCCCCCCACGTGAGAATCTAAAAATTAAAACAGAATATGCCGGGAGAAGCAGCGGCCCATCTGGTGATGAGTCCCCCCTCCCGCACGAGTATCTAAAAATTAAAAACTTAATAATACCACCATGACTGTAGAGCGGAATGGCCGGAACGATTTAACGATCAAATGCAGGACACAAAAACACCCAAATATTAAGGTATTATTAATACCAAAATATTGCTAAAATATAAAATGATGCACTACAATGGGTCTCAAATATTTGTAAACGTGTCCTGTTATAGTACTGCACGAGTTTATTGACGATACACAGAAAAAAAATTCAATATTACACTGAACTCCATCACTGAACAGTGATATAAACTAAAATAATTGTGATGATTGAACAACTGCTATTCCCCAAAGTGCAAGATACACTATTATCTTGAGTGTAAGTGATAAAAGATCACACAAATAAAGTGATCTGACAAACAAATAAACAAGGGATCTGAAACAGTAGGCAATATTGGATGTCTCATTTTCAATATTTAGGTATTCTGTAATTAATATTCACAGAATCAAATAAATCTTAGTGCCATTTACTCCCTTTTATATTTGTCAAAGTCGAACATGTGATTGCTGACATACAGCCTACACCTCTTTGTATTCCACTTTCAAACAGCCTACATTTGGGCCTGTAAAGCCTAACTAGGATACCTGTTTCAGACAGGAATACTTGTGTTCTACGGGCAATGCACGAGTAATATAAACTGCGATTGGTGCAAGCTTCCTAGTATCACTGTTAGCTCTTAAGCTAACGCCTTTGGCTTCCCACCCATCTACATAAGAGCTAGGCTGGCCAATAATAGAGCAGCAGGCAGATATCAAGGCTAGTGACATTTACCTTTTAGTGACATTTCCCATTTCTTGACATACAGGAAAATACTCAGAAGTCTAAAAATGGCTTCAATGGAGAGAAAAATGAGATAAAGGCAGGGTATTTTTTAAGAGAAGTGAATTTTTTGATATTTTTTCAATAATCGCTTCCCGTATTGCAGAAGGATAAAACCTACAAAAAAAACTTTTTCAATGAATGGCCCACTTAAGCCTCTGAGAGATCAGTGCTGCTTCCAAGTGTGAAGATAGACAACACTTGTGGACTTTCTGATGGGCCTTTTGAGGATGTGAATTATGACAAAGAGTGCTTTCACACCTTATTTTATTTGCTCTCATCCAAATCACTTGACGAGTTTGAAAACATGTTGCATTTTTTTCCCCTTGATGTCTTGTGTCTCCACAACAAGAAAAGTAAACAGTAAGTTTTTTCTGCATAACTAGAACTACCAACGTTTTTCAGTCTATCTTGTACTTTAATGTACAAGTAATGTGCATGTTAAGGTTTTTAGCTTTAACGCAGTATTCTGCAGCAGATCCATGAAGAGTACATTTTCATATATTTATGTGTTGTGACTAGTTGTGTGTGTTCACAATAATCCAACCAGTCTGCACCTCCTCATCACTACTTCTTTTGGGAGCACAAACAAAAAAATTATTAAAATCTACCGATAATCTAATGCCCTAAAATCATGCAATTCATAGCTTTGGGTCCTGTTTTGCTTCAGTATGTGTTCTCAACATTATAAAGTTCACCAGATTATTCATAGCAAGATTAACTGCTTTTGAGAGTCTTGGTCTGGGTGTTTTGGTCAGCACCCAAGGGTAACTACTGTGTTCACACCAGCTGAAAAGAGCCTCATCAAGGGAGAAAATAAGCTTAAGCTCAACTGAAATGGGCTAAACCTGCAGGTGTGAAAGCGACCCAACAGTCACGTTGCTGAAAGTTGCTACTGAACATTGTGACAGCACACTTCTGTCAATATTGCATTTCATGTTTGTTCAGAGACATACGTTAGTAATGTTTGCTCAGTAATAACCTAAACACTGCTGTCTATTAAAAACAATATGTTGAGGATTTAAAGAAGGAAGTCAAGTGGAACTCACAACTGTCATAATACAGCCTAATTAAATACTATGAGTCTATGGCTGCTGTACACCAATGACTACTGTATGCTGTCAACACTGGCACTGAATACAGTATAATACTGTATACACTACTCAGAAAAAGTCAGGGATATTCAGCTTTCGGGTGAAATTTCAGGATGCACCTAAAATGCACTATAATCTTTACAGGTGAATTTAATTTGACCTTCTCTAACCTTTCGAATGCACATGTCCACCTGTTCAATGTTGCAGTACTTTTTGCATAACTTGCTGTTCTCTAACAAGGTGCTTAACAGCAAAATTCACAACAAGTGTTTGATCCATGAATCAAACAATAAATTTTCAGTTCAATTAGAATTAGTATTTAAACAGTCCTCTTCATCATGCTGTTCACATTTTGACATTATGAGACCAAGACGATGGCTAACAATTGATCAACAGTACCTTGCCATTGCGAGGCTTCAAACAGGATGTTCTCAGAGGGAAGTGGCCACCGAGCTTGGAGTGTCATAAAGTGTCATCAGCAGGTCATAACAGACATACAGAGAGACTGGAAGAGTCACAGAAAGGCATAGAAGTGGACGTCCTTTGGCCACATCCCACGCTGATGACCACTTCATAGTGAACAGTGCCCTACGGAACCGGATGATGAATGCCATTCAACTCCAGGCACATTTAAGGGAGGTGAGAGGCACCCAAGTCTCACGTCAGACCATTCAAAACCATTTACATCAGCGTAGTCTGCGTGCTAGACGACCTGCAAGGGTACCTGACCACACCACCAGGCACAGGCGTCATCGTCTTACATGGGCCAGGGGGCATTTACACTGGAAAAGGGACCAGTGGACTTCAGTGCTGTTCTCTGATGAAAGTCGATTCACGCTGAGCAGAAATGATGGCTACTAACAATGTTGGAGAGAACAAGAAGCTATGCATCAGCCATTGTTTTCACCAGGTGAGCCTTTGGTGATGTTCGTGTTACAGTCTGGGCAGATGTGTCTAGTCCATACAGAACTGCCCTCCACCTTGTGAATGGTACAGTGATAAGCTGATACTATCTGAATAACATCATTAATCCAGTCATTATGCCCCTGCATGAACAACACAGGCCTAATTTTATCTTCATGGATGACAATGCTCCAACTCATCGAGGTGGCATCATTAGGGAATGGCTGCTGGAGGCTGGGGCATCTCAAATGGAGTGGCCTGCACTTTTTCCAGACCTGAATCCTATATAAAACCTATGGGATCAGCTGAGTCACTGTGTAGAGGTTCGTAACCCTGCACCCCACAACCTCAATGACCCCATTTACATGGTCACGAGTAAACCGATAATCAGCTTTCTGGAGTTACCCGATTATTCAAACTGTCATGTAAACAGAATAATCCAATTACCTTTATCAGTTAAAGGCCATTATCGGTTTATGAGAAAACGGATCAACACACCTAGTTTATTTGGCCAATAAACCGTTTACATGGTGCATGTAAACACCATAAGCTGTTTGTTACCTTTATCAGTTTACTCCAGTAATCGGTTTACTCGTGACCATGTACAGGGTCACTGACCTGAGGGCTGCTCTTCAAGAAGAGTGGAATGCCATGCCTCAGGAGACAATAAGCTGATTTGTGAACAGCATGAGACGTCGCTGTCAAGCTGTAATTGATGCTTAAGGGCACATGTCAAGTTATTGACACACTGACATTTTTTGTTGTGGTATACCAACCACTGTTGTTGGCTTTTGTTTCTATAAATTGTTTGAGATGAGGAAATCACCATTGCATGCGTCTACTTAAACGCCCTACTTTCATGATAAAATATCACTGTAGCGTGAACTTTTTACATTTTCCATAAATTTCACCCGAAAGCCAAATATCCCTAACTTTTTGTGAGTAGTGTATGTGAATTATGTTGCTGCAAGAAAACAATATATATGTCTCTCAGGAGAACGCTGAGGTAGTTTAAGAGGAATGAGAAATCTTCACGCTACATATTTCCATAGCAGAGGTCATTCTTAAATATACTGTACGTTTAGTGCATTGCAAAGGAGCAACTACCATATGTGGATAATTTATTGTGTTCTCCGTATCAGAAACAGTACTGATATGACATCAAATTGTCCCGAAAAGTGTATCCTATTCAGAACACATGCACACTGCGATGCAAGTTTCCAGGCATAGCTCCACTGACTTAAAGTTGGAGCTTTTGGACATACTGTAGAATATCAACACTCATCTGCTTTATCAATTAGGCATTGTGTAATAATAACAGTAAAAGGAACTTATGGGGTTTTTATCCATCCATCTTCTACCACTTTTCTGGGGATCCGGGTTGTGGAGGCAGCAGTTTTAAGTAGAGAAGACCAGACTTCCCTCTCCCCAGCAACCTCTAAGCTCTTCAGAGAGGGAGAGACCGTCTCTCCAGTGTGTGCTGGGGCTGCCCTGGGGTCTCACTCCTAGAGGGACGTGCCCAAAACACCTCAAGTGGGAGGTGTCCAGGAGGCATTCTAATTAGATGCCCAAACCACCTATACTGGGGGTTTTATACACTGGATAATTCATGAATGCTAGTGCCAGTTCACGACATGCCTCTAGATTCTTTAAAACTGTGAAGCAAAATCTTTGCAATAATAAAAAGAAGCCTAATTATCAGGTGTCCCCCTATGACAAAACACTTGGCAATGAGTGGGAAGAAAGACTCCTTTACACAAGAAGAAGCCTCCAGCAGAACCAACCTAGAGAGGGGAACCTCTCTGCCACAAGTGATTGGGAGGAGAAAGGAGAAGATAATGATACACAGAACTGGCAAAAGTTTTATGTTAATGCTTTATGTGAAGAGTGAAAAGAGAAAGTTCTAAGGGCATTATGGGAGGTTCCCCCAGCAACCTGGACTTATGGTAGTATGGCTAAGGGGTGGTTCAAAGTCCAGGTAACTTTAGCCCCGTTTCCACTACAGGGAACCAATTTTGCAAGAACTTCCACTGTGTGTGTCTCCACTACAGGAACCTCCCCCTAAAGGGGGAGTTTTCAGCAACCTTTAGCTGCTGAAATGAGGCCCTGGTCAGGAGTAGGTAATTCAGTGTGGCACTGAAAACTGCTGGGTGGGGTTTAGGATAGACTTGGTGCTGACTGGATAAAACTCAAGCATTACAGTGGAGCAGTACAGCGCACAGGCATATACCGCCTGCTACCACTGACCTTTGTCGGGATGTGAACCCATATGGCTGTCCAACAGCAGACGACAATCCGTGCTGGTGCTCCCCCTGGTGTGCTTGCGTGCCTATAATATGTCAAAATTTAAAAGCTAATACTGCCATGATTGTGGAGTGGAATGGCCAGATCAACTGTATATCATATGCAGTAACATATGCATTGGGGTAGTACCAACACAGTGGAGAGGCAAGGGCTACAGCTTGGACTGTTAAAAACCAGAGAGCAGATGAATACTATCGGCCAGCTGGGGAAAGGGTGCCCTGCTAATGCTGCTCACACAGTTCCGATGCTCTCCGCAATTACTAAAAAACAACCACAAGCTGGTCCCATACACTCTACTTTACATTCATTCGATACATAATGATTCCTGTACGATTTCAGCATATTTTAAACATATTTTACTTTTCAACACTGCATCGGGGCTGAAAGTGCCAGACAATTACGTCACCAACAAATCGGAGACCTATGGCTCCTACCCCCGCAGTGCAGACACGACGGATGAAAGACACGAATTCAAGAACAACTCATAAGAAATTCCTTGCTACTCAATTAGTTCCCGGTTCCTGGTAGTGGAAACGGTGCTAGTGTATAAAGCCTTTAATTCTCCACAATTTTCACTGCAGTTTGTGAAAATTAAAAAAAAAGTTAGGGGAAGTGATGACTGTGTGTTTTGTAATTTGCCTGTTAGTTAAAGCTTTTATTGTTACGCATACATAAACATGTTGAAACAACATGTTAATTTGCAGATGCATGAGTAACATGTAGGTACTCTATTCAACCTACAGTATGTACACAAAAGAGTTATGTAATGTAGGTTATTCATTGAACTTACACAGGTTATAAATCAAACTATCAGTTCTTAATGGTCTTACTAGTAGGTGACATAATTACTTTATAATATACAGTATGTACACTACCAGTCAAAAGTTTTAGAACATCCCAATTTTTCCAGTGTTTTACTGAAATTCAAGCAGTTCACATCCAATGAATAGCTTGACATTATACAAAGGTATGTGCTGAAACGCCAGAGATTAAAACAAAAGGTAAGGTTACCCAAAAATGAAAAATAATGTACATTTCAAAATTATACAAAAAGGCCTTTTTCAGGGAACAAGAAATGGGTTAAAAACCTAAAGCTGTTCTGCAGCAGTGGAGGTTGAGCAAGCCTTGAAAGTTGGTGCTACTAATTCCTACAGTTGTCCCAACTTTTCTTGATTACTTACAACCCCTTCTGTCTGCATAAAAGTAGTGTTGGAACACACTGTATAAATTTCAGTAAAAACTGGAAAAATTGGGTTTTCTAAAACTTTTGACCGGTAGTGTACTTTACAGAATTTTAAAGCACATAATTATAATTTCTTTAGAAATGTGGTGATTACATTTATATAAGCTCATAGTGAATTTCAAGAGTAATGACAATGTTATCATTGTACTTCATAAATTCTGGACTTTTTCCCTTAATCACCATGCCCACAATTTCTGCTTTGTTATACTATAATAGGTCTACTAAAGATTATTTTACTGTTATAAAAATTTTACTATCATCATTCAGGAAATATGACAAAAAAACATTGACAAAAATTGCTGCCAAGTGAGTATTTGGTACAAAGCTACAAAAAGTGATGAAGTTATGTAAATGATTCAGACCCGTTGTGCTTTCAGGCCAGTTTGATTACCATTTTTGTCACCATTGTTTTAAACTATGTCAACAAAGTTGGGGAAAACACCAATTAGCCTCCAGTAACAAGTCATTTTCATCATTACTGGTGTGTGAGAGCGGCCCGAACATGGGCAGCAGTAGAAACAAACAAAAAGACTCATTTATGAAAATAAAAAAGAACCCATCCGAACAGAGGACACAGATCCCCTCTTGGAAAAGAACTCTTCCCAAGAGCCTCCATCTGTTGGAGGCTTTCCCAGCTGTAAAAGACTGATGCTACATAACATTACCAAGTATGACATTCTGTAGTTTACATGTGAAATTCTTGGTACAATTGTACAAAGATTCGGGTAACAAATATCATATAGGAACATACAGTATGAATTTTAAGTGAGCTTTAACTGTGCTCACTAAATATTGAGTATTACTGCCTTAAATTGTAACAAATTGCTCTATCACAGAACTTTGTTACAGTTCAACTACCACAATAATTGCCTCATTATAAATAGAGAGATGACTCCAGCCCCATAAGCCAATCTTTTTTCATACTGCATAAAAGACCATCCATGCATAACTAAATAAACAATAATTCAAGAACATCAATAAGCAGCTACTTTAAAGAATAGGGCCACCTGCTGTAAATGTGCTTTTTGCTTTTTGCTTGTTACTTTTACTTCAGTTTCAGAAGATAAAGGATTTCATAGTCAAAGTGCAAAGTTGTGCTTTACCTGGTGAGTGGGTGGATCGACCTTGCGTTTTTTCTTCTGGTTTTGCTTGTTGGTCCTGGGGTACACAGTTAGGGCCTCATGCCACCTACAAATAGTACGAGTTTGAGTTAAATTATTTTATAACCAGTCTTCATTTCAGGCATATAAAAAGAAAAGAAGACCTTCAGTGATGCAGTAGCTCATTCCGGCCTGACAAAATCACCCCAGGAGTGCTCAGATCTCCTGGCCATTGACCTTGACCCTAAGCACAGCCTAGATGCAAACCCATCTAGGATGTGCTTAAGGTCATGGTCAATGGCCTAGGAGGAGCAGCGGTTTCCGTGAAATCATAAATGCCCAGCTCTCCTGACCTTGGACAATGACCTTGATCCCAGCCTGAATACAGATAAATCTGAGGCTCACCGTGTGTGAGTTTGTTGAGAATTAGGGCAATTACCTAGGAGGAGAAACAATTTTCATAAAATCAAAGCGCTAAAATCTCCTGACCTTTGGCCTGGACCTTAAGCACAACCTTGATGCAGACCCACTTGATGATCATAGTGCATGAGTTTGTTGAGAATTAGGACAATTGCCAAGGAAGAATATTTATTTTTTCTGAAATTACCTAAGTGCCCAGATCTCCTGACCTTTGACCTTGACCACAACCTGGATGTAAACCCACCTGAGGATTATTGCGTGCGAATTTGGGGACCATCGGGGAAAATGCCTAGGAGAAGCAATTAATTCTGTGAAATGTAGACAGACGGACACAGCGGAATCACGTTCGGCTTTGCCAGAAGAAGCTAAACAGTAAACTGAGGCAATAAATTCTCAGTGTTTGATATAAATTAAATATTAAATGTTCCTGGAAAGGTATAGACTGAAACCACAGCTTATACAGCATGGATCACAAAATTAGTTCTTTGGAACATTAAAACCGATAAACTATTAGAAGACACGGTTTTAAGTTCCAAACCACAAAAATTAAACCACCACACAAGATAACTGACAAAACAAGGAGCAAGAAAAGCTACAAGCAACTACATAACCCAATTACATTAAATGGTTATGTTTCACAACCTCATGTTGAATATAAACACCAGCCTCAGTTCATATAATAAAGGCAGTGGCTCCAGCACAGAACACCAACACATCGTCTTGTTATTCTTCTGGCCTTTGGTGTGGACCGTCTCACTGTAAAATGTCACAGACCAAAGCATGTGACATAATTATGAAGGAACGAGAGCCCACACTGCACTGTTTCATACTGTAATGAGTCAGAAGGCATTCTGAGGGGAGCTTAACATGAAACTCAGACAAACTAATACATATACATCTTTTCACTGTCAGCTGATGACAAGCTTGTGAGGGCCTCATTGTGCAACAGCCAAGAGCAAACACATGGGAGCCAGATGATAGAGTGGGAGGTGAGCACTGGTGGAGCAGGTAGCCTGACGAGGAGTGGGTGTTGTGAGTCACAGTTGCCCAAGAATAGCCATAATATGAATGCTACAACCATGGAGGGAGAGCACTGCGAAGACATCCTCAGAATTTGCAGAAGCGTAGGCTCAGTGCTAGAGACGACTGAATTATAAAGACTAATGTTTGGATATTTTAATCTTTATACTGCTACAGAGGAGTTTATTTAGCAAAGGAGGAGAAATAGAATCAGTTCAAGAATTTGCACAGTCACTGCAGAAGGAACAACAACTCTCTGAAAAGCACAGCCTAGATGAGACAGTAGGAGGCAGAGCAGTTCTGGCTGCTACAGCAGTTGCACAACTATTTCCACTTGTCTGTCTCACTGCACTTATCTCAAAAGGGCACCACAAACCAAACTCTTCATGTAAAGTGTATGGAGGTAACAAAGTAATACAAATCACACATCATTGCATCTTACCCATTGATTATTTCTTTGCACTCTGCCCGTATAAAGTGCTCTTTGTCAGGGGTCAGGATACACAGTGAGTTCTTCTGACCTGTCCTGGACTCGCCGTCAATGACGTCCAAGCACTGGTTCATATTGATTGTACCCTGGGGTAGAGTGCTGGGCTGCAGGAACAAGAGAGCCACACAGAGAAAGCATTAAGAGAGAAAGTGAACAGACGGGCTGACAAGTCCCCCCACATGGTCTCCATTCTCACACAATCCACCCCAGCAAGAATTTTAGTGCCAAGCTTGGCTCGGCACACACCGACAGAACAGTCTGTGCAAATGCAAATGTGCTTGTCAGGGCTCACTGATATTTTTTGTGACTTAAGATGTGTGTTGCAGCATTTAAAGTCCAGTAAGGGAACATTTCATTGCATATGTAGTTTTTCAGAGCCCCACTTAACACAAAGTACTGCTGTACCAATCATTTTAATTGACAAATTTAGTTCACAGCTATGGTGGACTGACAGCCCATTCAGGCCAAAGCACACTACTTACTAACCAATGAGAAGACACAGTGGAGGTGCAGACCCAAGCTGACCATGTGACCTTAACCTATGAACTTCCAACCTTAAAATGAATGCATGTGTAGTACAGTGCATCCAGAAAGTATTCACAGCGCTTCACTTTTTCCACATTTTATGTTGCAGCCTTTTTCCATACTAGATTCAGTTCATTTTTTTCCTCAAAATTCTACACACAATACCCCATAATGACAACGTGAAAAAAGTTTGAGATTTTTGAAAATTTATTAAAAATAAAAAAGCTAAGAAATCACATGTACAGAAGTATTCACAGCCTTTGCCATGAAGCTCAAAATTGAGCTCAGGTGCATCCCGTTTCCACTGATCATCCTTGAGATGTTTCTGCAGCTTAATTGAAGTCCACCTGTGGTAAATTCAGTTGATTGGACATGATTTGAAAAGGCACACACCTGTCTATATGAGATCCCACAGCTGACAGTGCATGTCAGAGCACAAAACAAGCATGAAGTCAAAGGAATTGTCTGTAGACCTCCGAGATAGGATGGTCTCGAGGCACAAATCTGGGGAAGGGTACAGAAAAATTTCTGCTGCTTTGAAGGTCCCAATGAGCACAGTGGCCTCCATAATCTGTAAATGGAAGAAGTTCGGAACCACAAGGACTCTTCCTAGAGCTGGCTGGCCGTCTAGACTGAGCGATCGGGGGAGACGGGCCTTAGTCAGGGAGGTGACCAAAAACCCGATGGTCACTCTGTTAGAGCTCCAGCGTTCCTCTGTGGAGAGAGGAGAACCTTCCAGAAGGACAACCATCTCTGCAGAAATCCATCCATCAGGCCTGTATGGTAGAGTGGCCAGACAAAGTCACTCCTTAGTAAAAGGCACATGGCAGCCCGCCTGGAGTTTGCCAAAAGGCACCTGAAGGACTCTCAGACCATAAGAAACAAAATTTTCTGGTCTGATGAGACAAAGATTGAACTCTTTGGCGTGAATGCCAGGTGTCATGTTTGGAGGAAACCAGGCACCGTTCATCACCAGACCAATACCATCTCTACAGTGAAGCATGGTGGTGGCAGCATCATGCTGTGGGGGATGTTTTTCAGTGGCAGAAACTGGGAGACTAGTCAAGATGGAGGGAAAGATAAATGCAGCAATGTACAGAGACATCCTGGATGAAAACCTGCTCCAGAGTGCTCGACCTCAGCCTGGGGTGACGGTTCATCTTTCAGCAGGACAACAACCCTAAGCACACAGCCAAGATATCAAAGGAATGGCTTAAGGACAACTCTGTGAATGTCCTTGAGTGGCCCAGCCAGAGCCCAGACTTGAATCCAATTGAACATCTCTGGAGAGATCTGAAAATGGCTGTGCATCGACGTTTCCCATCCAACCTGGTGGCGCTTGAGAGGTGCTGCAAAGACGAATGGGTGAAACTGCCCAAAGATAGGTGTGTCAAGCTTGTGGCATCATATTCAAAAAGACTTGAGGCTGTAATTGCTGCCAAAGGTGCATCAAGAAAGTACTGAGCAAAGGCTGTTAATACTGATGTACATGTGATTTCTTAGTTTTTTTATTTTTAATAAATTAGCAAAAACCTCAAAAAAAAATTCACATTGTCATTATGGGGTACTGTGTGTAGAATTTTGAGGAAAAAGTTAACTGAATCCATTTTGGAATAAGGCTGTAACATAAAATGTGGAAAAAGTGAAGCGCTGTGAATACTTTCCAGATGCACTGTAGACTGTCTAATATTTCTGCACTACGTTTGGAATGGCTATCCCCAGTCATTCTTGTTTTACAAATCAGAAAAATAAACAATAACAACCCATGTCTAACAACTGGACATCAAAATGAATACATCTGTAGAATTTTGCATGTGCTGTTCCTGCAAAGAGTTTGATGTTGGCATCTGCAGTCCTCCTTGTTTCAGACTCTGGGAAAAACAACCACTTGACGTCCCACCAATCTTGACCTTTAACTGCAAAAACAGTCACAGATCAGGATGCTAGGGTCAACCAGAGTGCCAAATTTGGTGACCTTAGCTACATTTGTTCTCGTGTTAGACTGCAGACAGACAAAAGTTAACACCATACCCATGACTTGACTCTATCTGCCAAGGTACATACTGTACACTGGGCAGCACTTAATGTAGCCATTTCATCACTCTATTAAAGCAAGAAATCTGTGTGTGTGTGTGTGTGTGTGTGTGTGTGTGTGTGTGTGTGTGTGTGTGTGTGTGTGTGTGTGTGTGTCTCTGTCTGTCTGTCTGTCTGTCTGTCACGTTTATAGGACATCATAGGACAGCCCATGATCTCTGCCTGAACATCATAGGACGTCTTATGAACTCAGGCATCAAAGGACTCGCGATGCCTATATGACGGCACATAGACAAATGTGTCTTTATGATGTCATATAGGACTCCCATGTCTTTATGATGTCATATACAGTGAGTCCATGCCCGAAAGCCTCTTTTTGCTCAGATCTATTTTCATGATCCTGTCCATGAACTAGAATTACGACGCACCTATCCCTCAACCAGTGGTCTCAACGAACAAGAAGAAAAAGAAGACCCACCAGATGGACAGCAACAGAATGAGGAAAACTGTTGCACGTCAGAAAAGATGTCATGAAGATGAAACACCTGAGGTTCCAGCAGTACATCGCAATCGTCTGAGACAGGAGGAGACCCTTTACCAGCATAGGGTACGACAGACAAGGGATGCACAAACAGACAGGAAACATGTGGCAGTGTGCCATGCACGTGCTGAGTCACTTGAAGCCTGAAATGCCCGCAAAGCGAGCAACGCTGCATGCCAGGCAAGGCACAGAGAAGCTGAGACTGAGGAGATGCGGAATAGTCGGCTGGCCGCCAACGCTACATGCCAGACGACGCACAGAGAAGCTAAGACTGAGGAGATGTGGAATAGTCAGCTGGCCGCTGACGCTGGAATTACAATGTGTCTATCCCTCAACCAGTGGTCTGAACGAAGAAGAAGACCCACCAGATGGAGAGCAATAGAATGAGGAAAACTGCTGCACGTCAGAAAAGATGCCGTGAACATGAAACACCTCAGGTTCCAGCAGTACGCCGCAGGCATGACTGTGAACAACACAGCCCTCTGAGACAGGAGGAGACCCTTCAGCCATGGGCATGCACAAATACTTGCTTATACTTGGTTTCTACGGGCATGAACGGGTATGTACTAGTTTTTTTTTAAGAACTGATTAAAAAAATGTGGCAGCTAAAGATACATATAAATATTATCAAGTGAACTACATGATTTTGTACCAACATTAATTTCACTTTGCCCATCCCATAGTGTACAGCGGGGAAAATAAGTTTTGAACACATCAACATTTTTCACATTAAACATATTTCTGATGGAGCCATTGGCCTGAGCTTTTCACCTGATATCAGTAACAACCCAAGTAATCCATACATACAAAGAAATCAAGACAACTGTGTTCACAAAACAAGTTACAGTGGATATAAAAAGTCTACACACCCCTGTTCAAATGTCAGGTTTTTGTGATGTAAAAAAAAAAAAAATGAGACCAAGATCATTTCAAAACATTTTCCCCCCCGTTAATGTGACGTATAACCTGTACAACTCAATTGAAAAACAAATATTTTAAGGGGAAAAATAAAAAACTTACAATAACCTGGTTGCATAAATATGCACACCCTTAAACTAATAATTTGTTGCAGCACCTTTGGCTTTTATTACAGCACTCAGTCTTTCTGGGTAGGAGTCTATCAGCATGGCACATCTTGATGTGGCAATATTTGCCCACTCTTCTTTGCAAAAACGCTCCAAATCTGTCAGATTACGAGGGTATTTCCTGTGCACAGCCCTTTTAAGATCACCCCACATATGTTCGATCAGATTCAGGTCTGGACTCTGGCTGGGCCATTCCAAAACCTTAATCTCCCTTCTGGTAAAGCCATTCTTTTGTTGATTTGGATGTGTGCTTGGGGTCATTATTGTGCTGAAAGATGACGTTCCTCTTCATCTTCAACTTTCTAGCAGAAGCCTGAAGGTTTTATGCCAACACTGACTGGTACCTGTAATTGTTCATAATTCCCTCCACCTTGAATAAGGCCCTAATTCCAGCTGAAGAAAAACCACCCCAAAGCATGAGGCTGCCACCACCATGCTTCACTGTAGGAATGGTGACTTTTGGTGATGAGCAGTGTTGTGTTTGCAGTGTTGTGTTTGCGCCAAATATATATGTATGCGCCAATATATTTTGGAATTATGGCCATAAAGTTCAACCTTGGTTTCATCAGACCATAACGCATTTTCCCACATGCGTTTGGGAGATTTCAAATGTGTTTTTGCAAATTGTAGCTGGGCTTGGATGTTTTTCTTTGTAAGATAAGGCTTCCTTTTTGCCACACTAGACGGGAGATTGTTGTCACATGTACGAAACAGCGAGAATATGCCAGAAATTCCTGCAGCTCCTTCAATGTTGCTGTCGGCCTCTTGGCAGCCTCCCTGACCAGTTTTCTTCTCTTCTTTTCATCAATTTTGGAGGGGCCTCCAGTTCTCAGTAATGTCACTGTCGTGCCATACTTTCTCCACTTAAAGATGATTGTCTTCACTGTGTTCCATGGTATATTTAATGCCTTGGAAGTTCTTTTGTACCCTTTTCCTGACTGATACCTTTGAACAATGAGATCCCTCTGATGCTCTGGAAGGTCTCTGCGGACCATGGCTTGTGCTGTAAGATGTGACTACAAAAATGTCAGAAAAAGTCTATTAGAACAGCTGAACTTTATTTGGGGTTAATCAGAGGCACTTTAAATGGTGGCAGGTGTGTGCCAACTCCCATTTAACGTGACTTTGAATGTGGTTAATTCTGAGCACAGCCACATCCCCATGTATAACAGGGTGTGCATATTTATGCAACCAGGCTATTGCAAGTTGTTTTATTTTTATTTTTTTCCCTTAAAAGATTTCAGTTTGTTTTTCAATTGGGTTGTACAGGTTATAGGTCACATTAATGGTGGAAAAAGTTTTGAAATGATTTGTCTTGGTCTCATTTTTTTTACATCACAAAAACCTGGCATTTGAACAGGGGTGTGACTTTGTATAGACTTTGTATATCCACTGTATATTTAATAAAGTGGAATGACACAGACAACAAGTATTGAACACGCTTGGTGAAATTCATTTAATATTTAGTAGAAAAGCCTTTGTTGGTAATAACAGCTTCCAGATGCCTCCTGTATGGAGAAGCTAGGCACAGGCATTGCTCAGGAGTGATTTTAGCCCATTCTTCCACACAAACTGTCTTCAAATTTTGACTGTTCCGTAGGTGTCTATGAACGCTGATCTTCACTTTGTTCCCTAGATTTTCAGTTGGATTAAAGTCAGGTGACTGACTGAGGCCATTATAGTAGCTTTATTTTCCTTCTCTGGAGCCAGTTGAGTTTCCTTGGCTGTGTGTTTGGGATCATTGTCTTGCTGAAATGTCCACCCTCGTTTCATCTTCACCATCTTGACAGAGGGCAACAGGTTCTTATCAAGGATGTCTCTGTACATTTGTCCATTCATCTTTCCTTCAATGATATGAAGTTTGCCTGTACCATGTGCTGAAAAACACTCCCACACCATGATGCTCCCACCTCCAAACATCACTGTTGGTATGGTGTTTTGGGGCTGATGGGCAGTGCCTTTTCTCCTCCAAACATGCTGTGTGTTGTGGTATTCAAAAAGTTCAATTTTGGTCTTATCTGACCGACTATATTCTCACAGTATTTTACTGGCTTACCCAAATGTTGTGCAGCAAACTTAACTTTAAATGAGCTTCAACATGCTTTTTCTTTTTGCAATGGTGTCTTGTGAGGTGAGCGGGCATAAAGCCCATGTTGGTTGAGTGCATTACTTATTGTTTTCTTTGAAATGGCAGTACCTGCTAACTCCAGGTCTTTCTGAGGCTCTCCATGAGTGGTCTTTGGCTCTTGGATAACTCTTCTGATAATTCTTTTGACTCCTCTTTCAGAAATCTTGTGAGGAGCTCCTGGTCGTGGCCGGTTTATGGTAAAATGATGTTCTTTCCACTTCCGAATGATGGCTCCAACAGTGCTCGCTGAACATTCAGCAGTTTAGAAATGTGCCTGTAACCAATGCCATCATTATGTTTTACAACAATAAGGCTGCAAAGGTCTAGAGAGAGCTCTTTGCTTCTACTCATCATGACTTCTTTGTGGTGTGACAATCTGATATTCACAGACCTTTTTAAAGGTTATTAGTCAGGACTTAACCAGCTGAAATTAATTTGCACTGATGGGGGATGGGATGGCTTCCTAAATTCTGATGGATTTCAACTGGTTTCTTGGCTAGCTGTGCCTTTTTGCACCTCTATGTGTTCAATACTTATTCCCTGCATCATTCCACGTTATTAAATATAACTTGTTTTGTGAACATAGCTGACTTGATTTCTTTCTATGTATGGATTACTTGGGTTGTTACTGATATCTGGTGAAAATCTCAGGTCAATGGCTCCATCAGAAATGTGTTTAATGAGAAAAATGTTGACGTGTTCAATAGTTATTTTCCCCATTGTATATAGCACATGTAGATTACAAGGTGTGTTGTTTGTCCTTCAACAAGACACACCCATGTTTGCTATTGTAGCAAAAAGACAATGAAAACTTCAGTCAGGGTTCAGTGTACAACATCTAAATTTGAGCCCTCTGATGTCTAGCTGACAGGTGCAAACACACCAACGTGGAGGCCAACAAAAACAGCACAACCACAGGACTTTCAGAACAATACAACATTGTGTACAGTGACTTAGGGTTTCACATACAGTTTCATGTAAGTACACAGTGGTTTTCAATGAAAGTACAGCTCATTTACTATGAAAGAGACACTGTAACCCAGAACAGATAAGCAAATCCAGTTGTAGTTTGTTTCACTACTCATCTAGGTGATAGTAAACTGGTCTTTCCAAGAGTTTAAATAACTGTGCATAATATGAGCAAAATGTAAGGTTTTAAAAATGACTTATACAGTGTGTGATGTCCAAATAACTTGTCTAAGCCTGGAGAGAAAAATAACTCATTATCTCAGACTGACTGAGGATTGTGTTTTATTCATTGGAGTAAAACTGAGTACTGTTTAACCAAGTACACAGAGAGTTAGTAGATGTTTGAAAAGCTTTTTCAAAAATCCTTATTAATCATTTTAGCCCATCATAATAATTTTACCGTTACTTACTAGATTTAGAAATCATCTTTAAAAATAAGAACAAAAATAATTTTTCACAATAAAGGCAAAACAAATGAGTCAAACCATAAAACCTCCTTTAACCTCTTGCACTTCGGTGTACCACGGGCGGACACGTCTCTGCATCATAGGGCGCACGAGGGCCTCCTAGGACGCACAGAGGCCCTGAAAAAAAAAAAAAGCTGCATTTCCGTTCTTCCACTACAGACACAGCCGCGAACAGAAAGCCAAAGGAGTGCTTTGATTGGTTTAGATGTGATTGACCTCTCATTCGACTAATAAGAGCCTTGAATTGGGTTTCTGAAACCTTGAAGAACCAATGACTGAAAACCTAGCAAGAAGGACCCGCCTACCAACGGCTGCGAATACAGCGAGCCAATTGAAGCACAGAAGTTTGAAAGCGTGTCTCCCTTGCAAAATCTGTTGTGTTTTAGCCGCTGGGTGACACACACGCGTTCGCCAGTCTTTTTTTCTTACTACTGTTCTTATTTGTTTTGAAAAATCGTTCGCCAAAACCGCAATCATGGAAGCGGGTGGGGGGTGGGAGTTATCTTCTACATTACAGATATTTTAGTATAATTTTTAGTGCACTGTAGGTTATTTTTTCTTGTAAAAAAAAGCCACACTTTTTTTACGTGGCATACTTCTTTGTGTGTGGGGGCTTGTTTGTTCATTCATTCATGAATGAATGAATAAACAACCCCCACACACACACACACAGCCCTGAGTGTCACCTTTCATTAGAGCCCAACATCAAGCTTCTATATTGAATCATTCAAAAGTTACAGACATTTTTACAAACTGTGCCATTTGGCACAATTTGGCACAGTTCAAAAACGCCTGGGAACAACCTGTGAAGAAAGCTGTGTAATATATTCATTTTTTGTGGTATTGTTACAAAATTTTGACCTCAGCTGGATAACACTTGGTTCTACATTTCTGTTGCATTTTCCAGCCCGGATCTGACAGATGTGTGTTATTTGCAAGCATTTGTATCCAAAAAAACACCCAGGTGAAATTTACTTTCTTCAAGTTCAGTATGTTTAGATGACTGTTACTCAGTGGCCGGAGCACTTAGAGAGATTATGACTGTTTTGCCAAAAAATTCAAAGTGTTTTCTTTTAAATGAGACCAACCCCATGAAGATGCTGCAAAGGGTTGAAGAACAGCTTTTGATTTACTTTGGGTACATTATTTTTTGGCGTTTTTAGGGAAACTGACCAGAGTGCAAGGGGTTAAAACAAAAATACCACAAAAACATCTGGTTCCAAATTTTTTGTGATATTTTCTTGAAACCATCAAGACAACATACTGATGACTGTAGGTCACATGTGTCATATATGCCACTTTGATCATTAAATCTTTACAAATTTGTGAAGATATAATGCTCAAAACTGTAAAGGATTCTTCAAAACAAATCCTAGCTGCCCAGCTAGGATGGAAGGAAAGACCTTGACATGACCCACAACCCGCAAGAAGTGCTGCATGGAAAAAAAAAAAAAAAAAACAACTCGGCCAGCACACGTCTTGCAGCAGCATTAGCAATGGCTAAGCTAAAGAGACACCGGCATGGAGCTTTTTCTCCAAGCGTCAAGTCAAGTTTGCTTATGAAGCGCTTTTCACAAACATGTAGTCACAGAGCATTGCACAATAAAATGGAATAAAAGGAAGTTGATATATAAAAATAATTTTAAAAATACAAAAACAAGTTAAAACTAGAAAAGCACTCGGAGAGCGCAGACCTCCGCCAAGCGGCACAGTTCCCCCCATACAGTGTTTGTGTGTACGTTTTCAGATTCCCTGAGCATGAAAAGATATGACTAGCAATTGGATTCACAATGATTATTTGTTTATTTGACATGGACAGTGCAATAAACAGACAATTAATGAATGACAATCAATGTGATAGTGATAGGATTAGTGGTTCAGTAGTGTAAAACGGGGCTATAAGGGACGGCGGGTTAATAAGGGACACTTTTCTGGGAAATGTTTTAAATGTAATTCTGCTTTTTTTATTTTGAGCAGGACGCTGAGTTGTGTTGTTATTGTCAAATATCCATGAATCCTTCATCAAATCTAGGCGGAAGCAAAATTAAAAAAGCAGAATTACATTTAGAAAAGTGTCCCATATTACCCCGCCGTCCCTTATAGCCCCGTTTTACGGTTGTAAAAGCATTGCCTCCTTGGCGGAGGTAATAAACTGAAGTGTTGGTGTGTCCATCTCCTCCACTGACGGATGCAGATTGGTTAGACAGGTTTCCGTGGGTTTTATATTATATTGGGGTTGCGCTCCGCAGCAAAACAGAATTTAGAATCTTCCCCGGCAGAGAGGTCGTTTTTACGCAGCGCCTATAGCTGGGCGGGGAATTTGTGGCAAATAATCGGGCGGCGGACAGGTGGCCATGTCAGGTTTTGCAGCATGGCGCAAAAACAGGCACGCTGGCGGGCCCAGGCCAGCAGTGTTTTCCGTGTGCTTTTGTGCCTAAAACGTTGAAGAACCCGGAGTTTGTGTTGGTCAGACACGACGACCAGCGCAATGTGCGCAGCGCCTATGGCTGGCACAGGCACGCTGGCGGGCCCAGGCCAGCAGTGTTTTCCGCATGCTTTTGTGGCTAAAATGTTGAAGAAGGCGGAGTTTGTGTTGGTCAGACACGACGCCCAGCACCTTCCATTGCGCCTGCGCATATGTTGAAAATGGCCGTATGTCACAGTGTGGAAAAATGCTTTAAAAAATTCCTGTATGCAGACGGTGATGCGGATCATCCCCAAAATTTAATCAGTTCTTCCTTGTACCATTTCCAACAACGCCTGAAAGTTTCATTGAAATCCGTCCAAAAGTTTTTGAGTTATCTTGCTAACCAACAGACAAACAGACAGACAGACAAACAGACAAACACCGGCAAAAACATCACCTCCTCCTGGCCTTTCGGCCTGGCGGAGGTAACTAGAAAAGCACTCGGAGAGCGCAGACCTCCGCCAAGCGCCACAATTCCCCCCATACAGTGTTTGTGTGTACGTTTTCAGATTCCTTGAGCATGTAAACATATGACTAGCAATTGGATTCACAATGATTATTTGTTTATTTGACAGGGACAGTGCAATAAACACACAATTAATCAATGACAATCAATCTGATAGTGATAGGATTAGTGGTTCAGTAGTAAAAGCATTGCCTCCTTGGCGGAGGTAATAAACTTAAGTGTTGCTGTTGTGTCCATCTCCTCCACTGACGGATGCAAATTGGGTAGACAGGTTGCCGTGGGTTTTATATTATATTATTTTGGGGTTGCGCTCCGCGGCAAACGAGAATTTAGAAGCTTCGCCGGCAGAGAGCTTGTTTTTGCGCAGCGCCTATGGCTGGCCGGTGAATTTCTGGCAAATGCGCAGCTCCTATGGCTGGCCGGGGAATTTCTGCCAAAGAATCCGTCGGCGGACAGCTGCCCGTGTGAGGTTTTGCAGTTGCGCGCAAACACAGGCACGCTGGCGGGCCCAGGCCAGCAGTGTTTTCCGCGTGCTTTTGTGCCTAAAACGTTGAAGAACGCAGAGTTTGTGTTGCAGACACGACGACCAGTGCCCTCCATTGCGCCTGCGCACATGTTGAAAATGGCCCTATGTCACAGTGTTGAAAAATGCTTTAAAAAATTCCTGTATCCAGACGGTGAACCGGATCATCCCCCAAAATTTAATCAGTTCTTCCTTGTACCATTTCCAACAACGCCTGAAAGTTTCATGGAAATCCGTCCAAGACTTTTTGAGTTATCTTGCTAACCAACAGACAAACAGACAGACAGACAGACAAACAGACAAACCCCGGCAAAAACATAACCTCCTCCTGGCCTTTTCGGCCTGGCGGAGGTAACAAGATTAAAATAATTTAAAAATACCAGACTTACCATTAAAAAGCAGTTGAAACTCAATGAAAAGCCTCCTTAAACAAAAACGTTTTCAGCCGCTATTTAAAAGAGTCCACGACGTCAGATAAACGTATCTGGAGTGGGAGTTTATTCCAAACAGCACCATCCATCATCCTCCCTGTGTGCAGAGACGCGTCTCCGTGGAAAATAAAGCCCTGAGAATACTTTATTATATGAAAGAGATGTCAGTTTTACTTTGGGACATGATTTGAGGTTGACTAAAGTCAAAAAATTTGAAATATATGGGATTGTGATACCCGATTATCGTGATTATCGTTGAATCATGGTAGGATCGACTTGTGGCCCAGTCCCTCGCGATTCCCATCCCTATTATTGACAGTGCATAGATAGCATAGCAACAACTGGAAAATTGATTACAAATTCACAATTCAGTAAAGTGTAGATCTGTAATAAAACTAATAACCATGTAACTGCAAGGATTTTAAGCAAAACAATCTACAATTCAAAGTGGAACAAATTTAGAGAAAATATCAGAAAATCCTTTAATCCCCTACAGCATGCACAACTGCAATACATGTACATTGTGAAATGAAAATGTCCTAACTAGGGATGTTCATGATTAACTGACTTTCAATTAATAGTCGATTAATTAGTCAATTAAATTAAATTGTCAACTAACTGATAACTCAACAGTCCTTTTCAATCGGAGCTTATTCTAAGAAATGTAGCTTCGCCATCCAGACGGGGGCACACGTGGTCACCCACTGCTGCATTTCAACTGAAAAAGCAGAAGAAGATGCCAAGCCCCCAGAGCACATGTGCACTGTACAGAGCGAAAAAAAACTCGCCCTTCTGGGTTATGTCGGATAGCCACAGCAAGTTCCAATGGCACGTTCCAATGTCCACCTGCCAAATCAACAGAGCAGAGAAACAGCCTGCAGCAGGCTACAAGAGCGCAAAAACCCATCCCCTCTGCCTCCCTTCCTGCAGCCATAAAACTCGTGGCGGCTGTGGTTGCAGCTAGCAGCCACAAATGGAGTTTGCTCTTTCTCCTCCCTTCAACCTGCTGCTAGACGAGAAAGCAGACCGGACTCAAGTCACCACTGAGATAACACAACAGAGGGAGCCAGATCGTACTGGGTTTGCCTGGATTGCCGGGGTACCGTGATAATGTTTAACACGCAACAGATGAAGCAGCTCACAATTTATTTTCCTGTTAAAACTGTCTACCAGTGCATCTTAGTAAATTAGAAATTTATTTATTAAATTTTAATATAACTAAAAAAATAAATTTTATGATATTGGCAGTAGTTTTTAAAATAAATAAAAAATCATGACATTTGTAATTTATTGAGATGTACCAGCACATAGTACACACTATACAGTGCAAAATTTGTTAAACTACAAAAAATGCCATTGTCTGTAGTAAAAAAAAAAAATGCAAATCGTACAATAAATCACTGAGGAATATGTTCATGTTTTATTCAGTATGTGAAAAAACAGCAACGTTTTACATGTTAAAGATAGACGGTATTGTACCGAGGGGAAATTCAGATCAGGAAAAATGCTGCTCATCAATTAATCGTTAATTGATCAATAAGGTGAATCAATTATCAATTAATGAATTAATTGATAACTTACATCCCTAGTCTTAACTTGAAACCTGTGGGGGGAGTTTGCCAGACAAGTCATAGGTATGGATAGATGGACATCATCATACATTAATACATCCTGTCTTTAGAGACAAGCGCATAAAAAAAGATGGCAGCAAAGCTATTCCACTCTGGAGAGTGGTTTCAAGCCTTTACACTTTCACACCTCCAAAATCCAGGCATTGTATGAACAGCCAACAAACCGTAAAAGAAGTTTGCCAGTTTGAGATTAAAAATGCTGCCACATCAACGGGGTCTTAGACTAAAGGAAGGCTCACAGCAAGCTGCTGTTACAGAAAAAGTACAAACCAGAACATCAATGTAAAACAGATGCGGTACAATAACCATTTTATCTTGCAATCCTAAAGCCAACATTTGTAAATTAAGATCTTACACTGACAGACCACATTTATATTGTTTGCACTATCCACAATGCAGACAGAATGATCAACATCAAAATGCAAAATAAGAGATTACAGTCTTTATCAAATCAAATATCAGGAGCTGAAAGTTGAAACAATACAGAAGATAAGGAAATAAATAAATGACAAAGACAAAAATGTAACTAGAACTTCTTAGCAAAAAATCTATTTAAGCCTGCATACTTTTTAAATGCAACTTTTGTTCTAATATAACCAACTGTTCCCAGCTAAATGAGAAAAGGATGAATAAAGAAAAGATCTGAAATCACAGCGGGGCATTGTTTTAACTTCTTAGTCCAGGATAAAAAATAAAATAACTGCACGGTTCATGACACTAAGGTGAGAGTAGAGAGCAACAGCCGGACTTGACACCAAGGACAAACAGGCATTACGACAGCTGGATGAGAGCCTAGGCTAGCGAGACTGGTGTCAGCTTGTTCTGAGAGCTCCATCATTCTCAGACATGGAGAGGGGGATGAGGGTTAAAGACAGAGAAAAGGACCATAGAGAGATTAAGTGTTGAACTTGTGGTCAAGGAGAACAACAACAGCGCAGGAAAAAAAATGGGTTGGTAAACTGAGACTATGGACTGCTCGGCCATCTGTCTGTGTAAACAAATCTAGAGTACACCAACAGACATGTGGACTCGTCCTTGAGCTGGAATCAGAAGAGGATAAAGATCAAAATTTTTCAAATTCTGAGAACAGTTGTACAAGCAGCTTAATCCTTGGTTTTATAATCACTGCACTGGATGCTCCAGAACACAGTTGAATAAATCAGACTGACAACAGCTTTGATTAAGAACCTGTTTTCATCAAGCAGCTCCCACAGAGAAGGATTTCAGTGCTTACTAGTGTATGCAATAAGTGGTAGCAGAGTGGGTGTATTAAGTATAGGTGACTACTGACACCCTCTGTCAAGCAGCAAGGGACACCTTGCACACGTGTTCTCCATCCCAGCTGTGTCAGCTGAGCACCAATACACGCCCCCGTTATGAGCCAGCCACCATGTCTCTAGCCCCCACACTCAGGGCCCCCGAACCCACACCTCTATGTCACCCAACCTAGACCCAGTCCACTCTCCCTGGGCCACCATGCTCCACAATGGATCCTTTGTGAATCAGCACCAGTTCACACAATGTGATATTGTCAGCCACAGCAGTTCACAGAGCCACTCCTCCAGTTAACCCTCAACAAGGAAATGACCGAGAGACAAGAGGCCAAAACAAGTGTCCTTTTGTGATCAGACCACTGAAATTATGAAACCAGCATAAACTTATTCTTGTCTGCGACGCTGCTCGGACAATAGTTTAAATATTGTCTTGATTGGTGTCATTGTGTGAAGTCTCAGAGCGGGAAGAGGACAATGAAGTGGTCTCTCTAGTCCAGTCTGTGATGGTTAAATGAGAAGAGGCATGGACAATTTTAGCAAACAACCATTAGAGGAATATTGGGCAGCTTTGTTAAATATACAACTGCAATCTACTGTACCGTCTAAAATAGGCTACATAAAATATAAATTGTTATGTTTTTTGTTTAACTTCTGATCAGTTGCAAAATCTTAACAAAATGGCTATATTAGTTGTAATAAACAGCTGGAGCCATGTAAACAGACTGTTTCAATTCAAATATTTTTGTTTGCACAGTACACTACAGTATGTATACTTAATTAAATGATTTTAAAGTGCATCCTGTCATTATTAAATGGTACCACTCATTTTTAACTTATCGTAAACGGCAAGTTAGTGTAAATGGAACTTTATCTAAATCCAGAACCCTCAGCACAGGAACTCCCCAAGGCTGTGTTAGTTCACCATTTTTGTTCACCTTGTACACTGATGAGTGCAGAAGTGTCTATCCAGGCAATCAAATTATTAAATTTTCTGATGACACTGCTATTTTATCACTACTTCAAAAGACTCATGATCTGTCAAGCTATTTGATAGAAATTCAGAGGTTTGTCAATTGGTGTGATGACAGTCATCTCATTTTGAATACTGATAAAACAAAGGAGATGGTGTTTGACCCTCGAGGAGTTGGTGACCACAGGCCTGTGGTCATCCACAACCACACTATAACACAGGTTAGTTCCTATAAATATTTGGGAGTATTTATTGGCAATTCATTAACCTGGAGCACACATATTGATTACCTCTGCAGTAGACTACAACAGCGGCTGCATTTCTTGCGTAGATTAAGAATACATGGTGTTGATAAAAGGATTATGCTAATATTTTACCAGGCTGTGTTGGAGAGCTGTATTAGATACAGCATCACAGATTGGTTTGGCAACCTCTCTGTGAAACTTAAGAACAGAGTGTTGCGTTTAATTCATACAGCATGGAAAATTATTGGAGTTAAAGAGTATTTACCCATGCAGATCTTACACAACCAGGCAGCCTGTAGACAAGCTCAAAAAATAATCAGTGACATGAGCCATGTACTAAACAATGAATATGTGCGGCTGCCCTCAGGGAGGAGATACAGAGTCCCCAAGTGCAGGTTCAATAGAAACAAGAACTCATTTATCCCAATGTCAGTAAAACTTTTAAACTCAGATAAATAGGTCAGGGACACTTATAACTCCTGTTCTTAATGACTGCTGTTATATATTTATGTATGTACTTGTATTATTTATTGGGTTTTATTTCATTCATTATGTACTACATCCATTGTGTATGTGTGGATTGCGTGGTTGCAGCACGGGTGACAAGCCCAAGACAAATTTCCCCTTGAGGGACAATAAAGTTTATCTTATCTTATCTTATCTTATCTTATAATTGCAGACTGAACTTTGACAGTGTAAGGTTCAACATGGCTAAGTGTGCACATCCAATGCACAACAACATTCTATTATTCCAACTACCATATTCTAGGAACATTTACATTTTTAAGCAACAAAACAAAAAATAATATTCAGTTCTTTTCCAGCAATGATTACAATTTAATGCACAGAAGCAGCTGAGTTGTACCAGCAGGCCAAGCGGAACGGAATGCAGTTGCTGAGGCTAAAACTCGGGTGTGGGAGGAGTTTGGAGACGCCATGGAGCACGACTTTCAGTTAGCCTTGAAGAGATTCTGGCAAACTGTCTGGCAACTCAGAAGGAGGAAGCAGCTCTCTGTCCACACTGTGTATGGTGCAGATGGAGGCCTGCTGACTTCGACATGGATTATTGTCGGATGGTGGAAGGAATACTTCAAGGATTTCCTCAATCCCACTGACACGTCTTCTGTAGTGGAAGCAGAGCCTGAGGACGAGGGGGGTGACTCCCCCATCACAGGGGCTGAGGTCACTAAAGTGATTAAAAAAAACACCAAAGAGATTCGCCAAGAGTACCTGAAGGCTCCGGATGTTGTGGGACCCTCATGGTTGACACGCCTCTGCAACACTGCGTAGAAGTGGAGGAGTTCAAAGTATCTTGGGGTCTTATTTACGAGTGACAGGAAAATGGAGTGGGAGACTGACAGACAAATCGGAACACCATCTGCAGTGATGTAGTATGAGGTGTTGTGCCAATCTGTTGTGGTGAAGTGGGAGCTGAGCTCTAAAGCAAAGCTGTCAATTTACCACTCAATCTACATTTCTACCCTCACCTACGGTCATGAGCTTTGAGTAATGACCGAAAAAATAAGATTGCGGATACAAGTGACTGAAATGAGCTTTTTCCGTAGGGTTGCTGGACTCACCTTTAGAAATAGGGTGAGGAGCTCAGTCATCCGGGAGAGGCTCAGAATAGAGCTGCTGCTTCTCCCCATCAAAAGGCATCAGTGGAGGTGGTTTGGGCATCTAATTAGGATGCCTCCTGGACACCTCCCACTTTAGGTGTTTTATGCACGTCCCACTGGGAGGAGACCTCAGGGTAGACCCAGGACACACTGGAGAGACTATGTCTCCCAGCTGGTATGGGAATGCCTTGGTCTCCCCTCTGAAGAGCTGGAGGAGGTGGCTGGGGAGAGGGAAGTCTGGCCTTCTCTGCTTAGACTGCTGCCTCCCCAACCCGGATCCTCAGAGAAGTGGAAGAAAATGGATGGCTTGATGGATGGAAGCAATAACCGAATCTACAAATAAGTTAACAAGAACTGGCTATGGTGTAGACAGTGTATTCTCTTCATTGACTGGAAGTACAAAATGCATGTACTCAGTGCCATTAATGTAACTGCTTTTTAAAACGTGTCAGTACCAACATGTTTATCCATCCCAGATACTGAATTACACATATAATTTACTTTCCCCTTATAAACTATTTATTTAGTTATTTTATATAAAATTTTATATGGCATTAAAATGCCAGACTATCACTTTAAGCCAAGCTCTCCTGTCTCAGTACGGTACATGTGCAGCTGTTGTGTAACACCATAAGACTGCTTATTGGTTTCATGAATGAATTTTTGCTTTTGGACTCTTTCACTCTTGGTCACTATGGATTGGAGTTTAACTGAACTTCCCATTCTCCCTCATGACAGTTGCTTCTTGAATCAACCAACTGATGGTCTTGTTTCAGTGGTGGATATGGGGGAAAAAATGATTTACACTCCCATTACTGAGTAGTCTGACAGACTCGTTTATGGTCATGTACATAAATCAAGAACTCATTTTAGCAGACCTACTACAGCCTGAGGAAGAAAAAAAATGAAATTGTATTTTTACTCCTTTTAATATTGTTAAATATATACATTTTTTTAAAATCATAATATATATCAAGCAGACCTTCAATCACAGAATAGCTCATTCTGGCCTGATGAACACAGTCTGATGTCATTAAGACCTTTTGTCTTTGTCTCTAGATAGATGGATAGGTAGGTAGATAGACACAGACACAGACACAGACACACACACACACACACACACACACACACACACACACACACACACCAGAGGTTGCGTTAACTGAAAATTCTCATGGTCAGATTTTTTTTCAACAGTGACAGAAAAATCACAAAGCTATTTCTACAGATTACACTGAGGGTGAAAATAAATTAAAATGACAAGTGATAATAGATTATGACAGAATTTTTACAACCCTGTCTGTTAAAATGACAGATAACAAAAAGTATATGTAAGCATATGTAAGTTAGGTCTACTCATCGTAGAAATAACTCATGGCGTTTGACCCTGACCCACTTGATGATCATTGTGTGCCAGTTTGGTGAGCATTCAAGCAATTGGATTAGGAAGAGTAGTAATTTTTAGGAATTATGGATGGACAGGCAAGCAACTGCTTAGCACCATGGCATTGGCTAATTTTTCCTTTGCCCGAAATAGCTCAAAATGGATCTTTTCTATACTTTAGATACCAGTATTTTTCAACTAGGGGTCTGTGAGAGAATGTTCAGGGTCCCACAGAAAATTGTCCAATTTCACTTCTTAATTGGTGTACAATAAACAACAAAAAACAAGAGCACTCTGAGGCAAGTGCAATACCCCCCACCTCCGTTTTCTTTGAAGATCCCAATACTTACTGACGGAGAGCAGCTTTCAACTTTTCAATGCAATTACTGTGCCAGAACCAAATTACGATAAACCCATCATCCATGAATATACAACAAAGTATACAACCCATAGTTGTAGGTCAGGATCTCAAGGTTAACCTGTGTAGCAAGCATGGTGATCCTAGAGAGCTTTACACATTCTATAGTAAGAGAGCATAGGGAGTGCCAACCTTGACCTTTGACCTCAAACCTGTAGTCAGAGGTTATGGTCTCAGAGTGAAACTGTGTGCCAGGTTTGGTGACCCTAGCTTTCTTTACTCATACAGTAATAAGGAATGTTAACTTTGACCTTTTGACCCCAAACCCACAGTCAAAGGTCAGGATCCCAAGGTGAACCTGTGTAGCAAGTTTGGTGACCCTAGCTTTCTTTGTTGTTGAGCTATAGTTTATAAGTCATTTTGATGTTAACCTTTGACCTTGTGATCCTAAAACCATAGTCACACTTCAGGGTCACAGGGCGAACCTGCGTACCAAGTTTGGTGACCCTAACTTTACTCATTGTACAGTAATAAGATACAGGGAATGTTAACCTTGACCTTTTGACCCCAAACCCATAGAGTTCAGGATCCCAAGGTGAACCTGTATACCAGGTTTGGTGGCCCTAGCTTTACTCATTTTATAGTAATAGCAAATGTAGCATTTACCATAGTGTAACTGCAATGTTAACTTTGAACCTTTGACCCGTTGATCCCAAACCCATAGTTAGATGAGGGTACAAGTCATCCAAGATGTGTATTAGATACAATTACTGTATTGATTTGAAAAGCCTACATCATTTTTTCCAGTAGTTACTGCGTTTAGAAGATTTAAGGAAAAGTCTGACCTGACCTTTGACTTCAAGGTCATTCGATGACAGCGAAATTGCAATATGCGCATCAACAGAGTATATCAAACCATGGTACCAAGTTTCAAAACAAATTGGACCAAAACTGTAGGAGGAGTTGATTTCACCAGACTGTTAAGCTCCTTTTCCACTAGTACCTGTTTGGCCCTGTTCAGTTCGGCTCGGCACACTTTGTAGGCTTTTCCATTAGGAACTGTAATGGTTTCAGTCCAAAAAAAAAATAAATAAATAAATAAATAAAATAAAATTGGACCTACTCCAGACTGGTTCCAAGCGTTCCATTCCGACCTGAAAATGTGACGTCAAAAGACTGCAGGCCACTGATTGGTCCGTGCGTAATGTCATGACAGCGCCGTTCTTCTGTTGAATCTACAACCACCATTTGCAAAAATTCTTCAGCTAGTAATCACTATAAAAGGTAGAGATGGCTTCGGCTTCACAGAAATCTACACCGTGGTCCAACAAGGAGGTGCAGACTTTTCTGTGCATAGTGGCTGACGATAGAATCCAGAGAGAGTTACATGGAGCGCACTGCAATGATAAAACTTTCCAGGAGGTCGCGGAGCAGTTGTCCGCCCGCGGATACAACTGGACAGTAAAACAATGTAGGGAGAAGCTGAAGAAAATGAAATGCAACTACCGGGCCATCAAGGACCACAACGGTCGAAGTGGGGTGAACAGAAAGCAGTGGAAGTGGTTCGACCAAATGGACGCCATTTACGGTCACTGGCCAGTAATGGGAGGGAAATGGGAGTCAACCCGGCCACGGCCACGGCCACGTTATTGTTACTAACCATGGATGGTGAGTGTTTTGTGATATTATGCATCTTTTTGCTTATTTAGCCTATTGGTGCCCCACACACTTTTTTTGAGCAATAACAACACTGTTCTCTCCTAGCTAGCGAATGTTAGCCAGGAGCACTAGCGCTAGCTAGCCAACAGCTGATTCGCGCTTGCTCTCTCTGAATTATTCGCTTGTGAGAGCAAAACGACGAAATATGCTAATCCTGGTTAAAAAGTTTTATGTACATGTTGCACTTCTGTGCTGTGCATTAAGTTGTGTGTGCATTTTCTTTCCAGAATCTGTTTCCACATGCCAGGGGTACCGGTACCAGCCCCATCACCAGCTCCAGTTCCGTCAACGTGTGGCCCGTCACGTTCACGTACTGGTAAAACGCAATAAACAAAAGATTAAGACCCCGTTTTGTTTATGGATACAGGTCAAGTGGACCCCAGGAACAAAAATCTCAACATATACAAGTGCATTTTCAAACCAGTGATTTATAAAGTGATTCATATAATTCCATAAAGCCTCATAATAGACTCACATACCTATTCTGTGGATTTTCCAACAATAGCGTTGCCGTGGTGTTTCTTTTCCACCATGAATCACTGGCTTGAAAATGTGCATGTACAGAGTTGATCCTGGGGTGCTTACTTGTCAGTGGTCCATGACCTGATCCCATTTTTAGCTGTGGTGGAGGAATTACTGATAAAATTCTTGTTTTTGAAAAACTGATGTAGCACAAGAACTCACTTTCGAATGTGCTTGCAGTCAACGTGCTTCATTCAAATGATTCACGTCAACTGACTGTACTGACTCATTCGGATTTCTGAGGCCTCAATAAAAACAAATTATTTTAAACATAACCTGGTGCTTGCAAAATCTGCTGTACTGAGGCGCAGCAACATGGAAATTGTGCTTATATACAACAATGAAGCATTTTTGTCACACCCCACCATTTGGCTTTCACAAGTGTAGTTCCCGTATATACGTTTTGAACTTGCTTTAACTAACCACCACCCATTTCTGTCTTTCATGTAGGCAAGAGGAAAAGGAGCCACCCCACAGCGGAGCTTGCCACAGTGTTTGCCCAGATGAATGGTGACAGCTCCAAGAACAGCAGCTTGAACAGCAGCGTGAACAGCACCGTGAAGCACTTGCCCAGCACATGTAGACCATCAACCGGCTTGCCGATGAAGCACGTGAAGCAAGGGAGCAAGAAGCCACCTTACAAAGGGAGGAGAAGGCTCAAATTGCTTCCTTCCATCAGGCTTTCCTGGCTGTACTGGGCAACCTCGCGACGAGTGGCCGGCATGTGTGACCCCGTCTCCGCACAAGTGTCTTTTTAACATGTATACATGCGAAACAAAACAATGAGTAATTGGGCTCCAACTTGTAATAAACCAGTGACTGTTTGCATCATGATTGTGTTTTGTCTGTTATTACCAATTTTTCCCAACGTTTTCCCTAAAAAAGGGTTGGTAGACTATTTTATTGGAGTATATTATGGAGTCTAATAATAATAATAAGTTTATTTATAGAGCACTTTTCACAGACAGAGTCACAAAGTGCTTAATATGGTAAAAAACAAAATAAAAACACAGGCACATAAAACAGTAAAAAAAAAACCAAAGTAGACAGTAAAAGCACATAAAAATACAATCAACACATAGTTAATTAAAAAGCCAGGCTAAAAAGGTGGGTCTTTAGTTGCTTCTAAAAAACACCAATGGAAGGTGCAGATCTAAGTTCAAAAGGTAAGGAGTTCCATAGTCTGGGAGCAACAGCAGCAAAGGCTCTATCGCCTTTGGTTCTGAGCCTAGTGCTAGGAACTACCAATAGATTCTGATGAGAAGACCTGAGAGACCTGCTGAGCTGGTGTAGAAAGAGCAGGTCACTAATATAAAAAGGCGCCTCTTCATGAATGGCTTTGTAAGTAAGAACAAGAACTTTAAAATCAATTCTATAATTTACAGGAAGCCAATGCAAGGAGGCCAAAACAGGAGTGATATGACAGAATCTACTGGACCTAGTTAGTAATCTTGCAGCAGCGTTCTGGACTAACTGTAGGCGGTGTAAAGAGGATTTGCTAAGACACATGAAAAGCGCATTACAGCAGCCCAAACGTGAAGAAACAAAGGCATGAATAATGATTTCTAACTGACTGCAGGAAACCAATGACCTAATTTTGGATATATTCCTAAGGTGGAAAAAAAACAACTCCGGGTCAGAGATTTGACATGCTGATCAAAACTCATCGACTGATCGAAAATGACACCAAGATTTTTTTTAGATTAGACCGTACGTTAGAGCTTAATGAACCAATGCTATTAACCAACTTAGGAATTAGATTATCAGGTGCTACAATAAGGACTTCAGTTTTATCAGCATTAAGTTGCAAAAAGTTACTAGACATCCAGTCCTTAATTGCAGACAGACAATCATGAATTATTTTTAAATTGTCAACATGGTCAGGCTTAAAAGAGAAAAGTAGCTGTAAATCGTCACCGCAGCAGTGATAAGACACACCTTTAAATTTGCTGATGATAGAACCAAGTGGCAGCATATATAGGGCAAATAAAAGTGGACCCAGAATAGAACCCTGAGGCACCCCACAGGTTAAAGGAGCAGAGTCAGATGAATAAGAGCCAACAGCCACAGAAAAACTCCTACCAGAAAGGTAGGAGAAAAACCAATCCAGAGCTTTTCCAGAAATGCCTAATTACTGAGGACACAATTAAATATTCAGTTCTGTATTAAGAAGTGTTCATATCCATGTCTAACCCTGTTTTTTTTCCACAATATCTTTATTGAACCTTTTTTTTTAACAAACATGACACAAACCATCAAACACTAACACTAAAGTACTATAAAAAAAAAATGCACTAAAAACACCAACAACCACCAACAAAATCAAGTCTTCAACAATGCTCCTCTGTTTAGTCTAGACAATCCATTACATAAGTATACACATTATGTTCACCAGTTTGGAATTTACAAGGTCCACACACATCATTCACCTTCTTCTTCAAGAATTATGTTTAAATTTTTTACATAATCAATAAAAGGTCTCCATATATTCTCAAACACAATTTCCTTTGATTTCAGTATATATGTTATTCTTTCTAATGGAAGGTTTGTTAACATCTGTCTTAACCACTGAGTCACATCTGGTCTATGAGTCTTTTTCCATAATAGTGCAATACATTTTTTGGCATTAAGCAAACTGAGGTCTATGAATGTTCTTTCACTTTTATTAAAATTATGCTTTTCTGGGTACAGACCCAACAAAAACAGTTTAGGATTCAATATGATTTGTTTTGAGATTATTTTTTCAATTGTTACCCTCACCTCTTCCCAAAACATTCTTATTAATCTACATTCCCATACACAATGAAATAGAGTTCCTTTACTTTCCATGCATTTTGTGCATGTATCTGGTATATTTTTGTTATATCTATTTAACTCCTCCGGTGTAACATACATCCGCATTAACCATTTGAAATGTATCAATTTAAGGCGTACATTTATTGATTTGGTTTGAGCTTCTGTACAAGCCAATTCCCATTGTTCCTCTGAAATTTCAGTTTGCAGATCTTCTTTCCAGTAGTTTAATCTTTTCAGTGAATTTTCACTTGAAAATAGTGTCAATGAGTTATAAAACTCTGAAATAATACCCTTTCTTTTACTATCTTTCATCAACATTTTTTCCAAGGATGAATAGATAGGTCGAGTGAGAGCTTTATTTTGATTTGATCGAATAAAGTTTCTAAGTTGAAGATATTTAAAAAAATGTGTTCTATTGAGATTAAATTTGATCCTCAGCTCTTCAAAAGACATTATGTTTTCTGCACATGGCAAATATAAATCCTGAATCTTTTGTATCCCTTTTAAATTCCATACTTTAAATACAGCGTCCGCTCTCCCTGGTTTAAAATATTGATTACCCCATATTGGACTAAATTGTGACAATAACTGTGGTTCTTTTAAATAGTTTTTAGCTTCACACCATATTTTGATCATATGCTTTACAAATGGATTTTTAACTTGTTTTTGTAATTTTTTTGCCGAATCTGAGTATATGAATATGGGAAGAGGTAAAGGCAAATTGTATGATTCCATTTCAGTCCAGTGAGGGAGATCATTTGATGAAAAATAATATGTCATAGACCTCAGTTGTGCCGACCAATAATACAACATAAAATTTGGACATTTCAGACCTCCACGATCAAATGGTAAATATAATAAAGACAGACGTAATCTAGCCCTCCTGTTGTTCCATATAAATTCCACTAACTTTTTTTTAATTCTTGAGAATAAATCTAAAGGTGGTGGTAAGGGAATGTATTGAAATAAATAAAGTATTTTAGGTAAGATATTACTTTTAAGTATATTAATTCTCCCGATCATCGACATTGGTAGTGACATCCATCTCTGAAGTAACTCATCAATATCTGTCATTAAGGCTTCATAATTGACACTGGCGATTGATTCTAGCTTAGGCACAATTTGGATTCCTAAATATTTAAACTGATTTACAACATTGAATTGATTTACCTCAGGGGCCGGGTAATTTCTCTGGGTCTCATTTAGCATTAATATTGAAGATTTAGTTTTATTTATTTTATATCCTGATATTTCCCCAAAATTCTTTATTAAATTCAACAAGGTCGGAATTGATTTTTTAAGATTCGACATAAACAAAATTATGTCATCGGCATACAGGGAGATTTTATGTTCTGTTGGTCCAACTTTAATTCCATATATTTGTGACTGTAGACGTATCGCCATCGCTAAAGGTTCAATTGCCATAGTAAACAGTAAAGGTGAAAGTGGACAGCCTTGTCAACATCCTCTATTGATTTTTATTGATTTTGAAATATTGTTATTTGTTAGGATTTCTGCAGTAGCATTATTATATATTATCTGAACCCATTTTATGAAATTATTTCCAAGTCCAAACCTTTGTAAGACTTCAAAAAGAAAGGGCCATTCAACTCTATCAAAGGCTTTTTCGGCATCCAGTGATAAGAGAGCTGTATCCGGTGCTTCTTTATTAGAATAAATAATATTAAAAAGTCTTCTTACATTATGGAAGCCTTGTCTTCCCTTTATAAAGCCATTCTGATCTCGATTAATAATATTTGGTAAAATTTCTTGTATTCGTCTTGCTAAAATTTTACAGATTATCTTAAGGTCGGCATTTAATAGGCTTATTGGTCTCATATTTTCACATTTATTAGAGGGCTTACCTGGTTTTGGCAACAGTATAATTAAGGCATTATTCATACGTATATGATGGTAAATTACTATTTTGAAATGCTTCTAAAACCATTTCCAAAAAATGTTTTGTTAATTTATTCTTAAATTTTTTTTATATACTCCAGTATCTCCCTATTTTCATTTGGAATACACGGTATAAATAGTTCGTTCAAAAACCCATGTAGTTTTGTTAAGTCAGATTCATTTTTGGTATCATATAATTTTTCATAGTAATCTCTAAAGGCTCTATTAATTTCTAAAGGATCTATAACTACCTGTCCATTACTTATAATACTGGTAATTGGTGTTTTAGATTCTAATTGTTTAATCTGCCATGCCAATAACTTTCCTGATTTTTCACCTTGTTCATAAAAAGATTGTTTCAATCTTAGAAGACTCAAGGCAGCTCTATTCGCTGATTTTTTGTCATATTCAGCTCTCAAAATCAGTAATTCATTCTCCAACCTTGGATCTCTTCCTGCATATACTCTTTCTTGAAGAATTTTTATTTTATGTTCCAGTTGGACTCTCTCCTCTCGAGTCTTCTTAGATTTTGAACCTGTATAACTAATAATGTGTCCCCTAATAAAAGCTTTGAAAGCCTCCCACTTTACACATGCTGATGTTTGTGTAGTATTGATGTCAAAGAACTCATCTATCTGTTTTTCTATGTATTTAACAAATTCCTCATCCTGAAGCCATTTATGCTGAAATTGCCATCTACCTGGTTCCTTTGTCAATTTCTTATCTACATATATTAGACAGCAGGGTGCATGATCAGAGATCACGATGTTATCATAAAAACAGTTTTGAATCTTGGACCTTAATTCTGTGGAGATCAAAAAATCTATACGTGAGAATGTCTTGTAGGTATTGGAATAACAAGAGTATGCTTTAACTTGTGGTTTCATTTCTCTCCATATATCTATCAATTTCAATTCTTTCATAAAATGATTAATGGTCATCCTACATCCATTGTGCGTACAGTCCAGTCCTGTTTGATCATCTATATTGGGACCATATAAGTTCACCAAATTTATGTTTTCTAATAGCAAAGATCCTTGAATAATTACATATCTTCCAAATTTGTCTCCAATTACATTTTTCACTTGAAATGGGACTGATTTATGTATGAGAGTCATAACTCCCCTGGCTCGGGATGAAAATGATGAGGTGAAAACATTTCCTTGCCATCTACTCCTAATTCTTTTTACATCTTCCTCTATTAGATGAGTTTCTTGTAAAAACACAATTTTTGAACCCATGTCTTTTATTTTATTCATAACTTGTTTAAGTTTTTTTAAATTTTGTAGACCTCTGCAATTCCATGAAGTTAAGTTAAGATTAACGCTTTGATTTATGATCAATAGGGAGTTTGGGATTACCTTGCAGTGTAAACATGCTCAAACAGAAAAGCAAAAAAATGAGTGGTTGAACATTCACCCTACAAACTACACACAAACAAATTCCCCCTTCCCACATTTGTGGCAATCCCCCCAAAAGCAAAAGAAAAATTCCGTCTCCCGATATAGCCATCGACCGTTCCACACCCACGAGGATCAGCCAAAGCCACTCCTTCTTCATCCTCCCAATCACCCTAACTCTGCTGCTTTTAATAACGTAACATTAACTCTCTTCTGTAATTTTCCAATTTAACTCCAAAATTTTTTAGCAATTTTGTACTTTTTTTTTTTTTAATATGTAATACAATCTATATTTTGTAATCTTGTTATATGCTTCTAATCAGTTAAATGCTCAAATATTCTACCCTATATTCTGTTCATGCTTAGCTCCCACCAGTCTCTTCCTGGATCTTCTTGATGAGCTCCTGCGCCTCCTCGGGGGTCTTGAAGATGTGTGTTCTGCCCTCATATGTGACCAGAAGTCTTGCAGGGTGAATCACTCCATGACGAATCTCAAGGTTGCGCAGTTCTTTGCGGATGGGGTCAAACTGCTTCCTTAATTGTTGGATTCCTGAGGCCAAATCTGGGTAGAACCGCACCTGCTGATCTTGATATTTAATTTCTCCTTTGGCCCGCACCGCGTTGGAGATCGTCATCCTGTCTCTGTAGCTGAGAAACTTCATAATTAACGTCCTCGGTGCTGCCTTGTTACCTCTCGGTGGGCCAATTCGGTGGGAGCTTTCCAAGACGACTGATGATTTTAGCTCCGCGTTGTTCAGCGCCTCCGGGATCCACCCCTCCAAAAAGGAGCATGAATCACGACCTTCGGCTCCCTCCGGTAAACCCACCAGCCTCAGGTTGTTCCGTCTGGACCGGGATTCCAAGTCCAGAACGCTATTTCCCAGATCTTTATTTTTTTTTTCCAAAGTGCGCACCTTTATTTGAAGTCCGCTGATTTCATCCTCCGCACTTGAAACACGAAGCTCCGCCTGCGTCACTCGCTCCACGCAGTCACCCAACTCCTTTCTCATTGCATCCAACGCTGCCATAATCCCATCAAGTTTAGCGGAAAAGTCTGCTCTCATTGAGCTAATGGCAGCCAGCACTGCACCTGTGCCGCCATCGTCAGCAGTTACCGCATCACCGCTAGTTTCATCCGCCATATCCGCAGCTTTTTCTACTGCGCCACAAACTTTAAAGTCCGTTAATTTGGACTGCTTCGGCGATTCAATTTTTCCCCCTCCTGATTTCCCAGCCTTAGTCTTCACCGGCATATCCTCACCCAAACGCTGGGAAAAGTTCTGGTCCGAATGAGAGAGTTATTTGCCGAATTTTTATTTCCAGGAGCAGAGCAGAGTGATAGAAGGTCCGGAGGTCCGGAGGTCCGGAGGTTCCGAAGGTCCGGAAAAGCGGTAGAAGATGGATGGATGGATGGAGCAGAGTGATACGTGTCCTTCTAGACGGCCGCCATAACCGGAAGTCAAGATATTACTTTTAAGTATATTGATTCTCCCAATCATCGACATTGGTAGTGACATCCATCTCTGAATTAACTCATTAATATCTGTCATTAAGGCTTCATAGTTGACACTGGCGACTAATTCTAGCTGAGGCACAATTTGGATTCCTAAATATTTAAACTGATTTACAACGTTGAATTGATTTACCTCGGGGGCTGGGTAATTTCTCTGGGTCTCATTTAGCATTAACATTGAAGATTTAGTTTTATTTATTTTATATCCTGATATTTCCCCAAAATTCTTTATTAAATTCAACAAGGTCGGAATTGATTTTTTAAGATTCGACAAACAAAATTATGTCATCGGCGTACAGGGAGATTTTATGTTCTGTTGGTCCAACTTTAATTCCATATATTTGTGAATGTAAACGTATCGCCATCGCTAAAGGTTCAATTGCCATAGTAAACAGTAAAGGTGAAAGTGGACAGCCTTGTCGACATCCTCTATTGATTTTTATTGATTTTGAAATATTGTTATTTGTTAGGATTTCTGCTGTAGCATTATTGTATATTAGCTGAACCCATTTTATGAAATTATTTCCAAGTCCAAACCTTTGTAAGACTTCAAAAGGAAAGGGCCATTCGACTCTATCAAAGGCCTTTTCGGCGTCCAGTGATAGGAGAGCTGTATCCGGTGCTTCTTTATTAGAATAAATAATATTAAATAGTCTTCTTACATTATGGAAGCCTTGTCTTCCCTTTATAAAGCCATTCTGATCTCGATTAATAATATTTGGTAAAATTTCTTGTATTCGTCTTGCTAAAATTTTACAGATTATCTTAAGGTCGGCATTTAATAGGCTTATTGGTCTCATATTTTCAGAGGGTTTACCTGGTTTTGGCAACAGTATAATTAAGGCATTATTCATGTATGATGGTAAATTACTATTTTGAAATGCTTCTAAAACCATTTCCAAAAAAGGTTTTATTAATTTATTCTTAAATTTTTTATAAAGGTCAACTGGAAGACCATTTGGTCCTGCACTTTTTCCTGATTTCATATTATCAATGGCTAGCCCAACTTCTTCTTGACTAATTTTAGACTCCAGTATCTCCCTGTTTTCATTTGGAATACACGGTATAGATAGTTCGTTCAAAAACCCATTTAGTTTTGTTAAGTCAGATTCATTTTTGGTATCATATAATTTTTCATATTAATCTCTAAAGGCTCTATTAATTTCTAAAGGATCTATAACTACCTGTCTGTTACTTATAATACTGGTAATTGGTGTTTTAAATTCTAATTGTTTAATCTGCCATGCCAATAATTTTCCTGATTTTTCACCTTGCTCATAAAAAGATTGTTTCAATCTTAGAAGACTCGAGGCAGTTCTATTCGCTGATTTTTTGTCATATTCAGCTCTCAAAATCAGTAATTCGTTCTCCAACCTTGGATCACTTCCTGCATACACTTTTTCTTGAAGACTTTTTATTTTATGTTCCAATTGGGCTCTCTCCTCTCGAGTCTTCTTAGATTTTGAGCCTGTATAACTAATAATATGTCCCCTAATAAAAGCTTTGAAAGCCTCCCACTTTACACATGTTGATGTTTGTGTAGTATTGATGTCAAAGAACTCATCTGTTTTTCTATGTACTTAACAAATTCCTCATCCTGAAGCCATTTATGCTGAAATTGCCATCTACCTGATTCCTTTGTCAGTTTCTTATCTACATATATTAAACAGCAGGGTGCATGGATCAGAGATCACGATGTTATCATAAAAGCAGTTTTGAATCTTGGACCTTAATTCTGTGGAGATCAAAAAATAATCAATACGTGAGAATGTCTTGTAGGTATTGGAATAACAAGAGTAGGCTTTAACTTGTGGTTTCGTCTAACCCTGTGTTTGTTTTGATTTGCATAAAACATTTATTTTAGCCATTTGAAGTGGGAATGGATGTGGGGGTGTCCTAAAAAAGATGGGGGGTGTCCTAATTTATTCCTCACTATTTGTTTGGAATTACATTTTACAGAAAATTTGAAAAAAGTTTAGTTCATTTTTAATTGCTTAGTTGTATTACATCAATCTCCCTGTATTTTTAACATTGATATGAAATATCCATATGTCCAAATATGTTACAAAAAACCACACAGGCTGACACAGGTGTCCTAATTTTTTTCACATGACTGTAGGTTGTGGGAGGGGTTTTGGACCAACAAAATCTTGTGATGCAGTGTATCCTGACATTGTAGTTAAAAAATATTTAGACACTTTGTGGAATTCAGCCGTGCAATGTTTTCATGTTATCTGTGTGTAATGGTGAATAATGAAAGACCTTTCTTAACCAAAATTCTACTTTTCCACATTGGAAAATTGCCAGGAATGCTAAGGGGTAAGAAAAGGAAAACAAAATATTTAAATTTTTCAGTATAATGGGATAGGGTTACATGGGATTTAACGTGTTCCAACACATGATTCATAATTCTGTTAATACACTTGCATCAAACCAAAAGTGATATATCTAACTGCTGGATTACTCAGAAGGCTTCCTCTGTCTTTTAGCATTTAATGACTCTTACCTTCACAAATAACCCATATAAACAAAAGGAGACGTATCTGAAAAGCGTACAAAAAATTTTATTTTCATAATACAAAAGCACGTAGCCTTCTCTGGCTCTCCTGTTTGGCCTTTACTGTGACAAAAAGCCACAGAGCGAGCAGTAAGTAAATCATCCTCTCGTAATCCTCCATCTTGTGTTTTGATATTGTGTTGCTTGTGTGTCACGTGTTTTATGTCACGGGAGAGTTGCGCCGCCTTCCTGTAACAAATCCCACCCACATCAAGCGGTACGCTGGTGTAATGGAAACAAAAGCAGGCTGAACTGAATAAAATTGTGCTGTGCTGTACCGGGCTAAACAGGTACTAGTGGAAAAGGGGCTTTACTGTCTATGAAGTGAGGTGAAACAGGAGGTCATAGGTCAGGGGCTACAATTCCCGCAAAAATCATCTAATCAGAACCAAATTGCAATATGTGCATCCTCGGTGTATATCAAACCATGGTACCAAGTTTCAAAACAATTGGACCAAAATTGTAGGAGGAGTTGATTTCACAAATGTGGGACAGACAGACGGATCCGTAACATAATCCCCCTTCAGTCTTCGCCCAAAGGGCTCTTCAACCCCTTTGAACTTCGACCAGCAGGGGATAAAAACGCAAACAACTTGCCGTTGTGCATTGGCACCTGCAGTGGCTCCTCTATGTCAGCGGGTGCCAGCATGAACGCAATCCCTCTTTTCCCCCTCTCGATGGAAAACTCACCTACAAAGAGGTGGGGTCACCTTGCATCTGCCATGGACATTCAAAAAAAAAAAAAGCACCGCCATGCCTGAGCCCACAACACTATGCAGACAGGAAAATGTAACCACCTTCCCCAGAAACCATATCCTGACGTCAGCACCAAACAATGTGAAAGAAAAATCCTTCACAGGAGTGAGCATCTGGCAAGCAATATCTCCGGTAAATGGTTGTCATTTTCAAACTAATTCACTCTCCCAGCAACAGTGGAACACCAATGCCGAAAGCATCAAGTGAACCCCTGGCCCAAGATGAACAAACTAGCTTGGGAAGAAGAAAAGTCATGTGCATTCATGTCACCCAGAGCAAATGTGTGCGCATTTGCATCTTACAGTCGTGCTGCATTTCATATTGAATATAAACAAATTTCAAGACTAAATTGTCAGATTTCCCGTAATAGGCTACAATGTGTCATTTTAAAACATTTTAGATTTTTGGGGTCCCATGAGATTGTTTCAATGTTAAAAAAAAGTGGAAAAACACTGCTATATACATTGTTGGTGAAGTTTAGTATTTCAGTCAATTTAATTTTGACTATTGCTTGAATTAAGTTACACATTAGGAGATTCTGCTTCTGAAGGGCCTGTCACACCATGATGATTTAGGCAGCATTTGCCAAACGTCTAAAAATTGGTTTAAAACTCTGGCATACGCCGAAATTTTCACTTTTGCCCGTATGCATCGCTTATCCATGAGTTGGACGTATACATAATGTATTAGTAACTTATATAGAATATTTCCATAACTTATAAATAACTTAAACCAACAAATGCTTAGCATGTTGCCAATGGTCACAACTTATGCTCAACAATAGTCTAACTTATGCATAGCTTATCCTAACTTCTGCGTAGCGTGGTCATGACAAACTGCCATTGCTCCTAATCAATGAATCCTAGGTGTGTGAGTGAAAAACAGCTGAGCTCTGTGCTTTGGGGGATCAGCTGATTGTATCTACCTCCTCCAGTGTTTTGGCATATCTATTAGAGAAGCACTGGACAGCTGATGGTACAGACTGCAGTCAGTGGAAAAAAAAAAAAAAACCATGGCAAGGAGGGCTAAACAGTGATTTGGATCTTTATCCTGTAGCTTCAAAGTGCTCCCGACAGGTCCTGTTACACGAAAAAGTATGCGTGGTAAGCTCTGTGTGTGTGTGTGTGTGTGTGTGTGTTCTCTTTTCACACAATATCATGTAATAGTGCTGTGTTCTTGTTCTTGGCCTTCACTGTAATGTTGCTGCTTTGAAGCCATCTGAAAACCCCCAAATGCATACTGCGCGCACGTGCGCTGCAGGCAACAGCTGAGCTCTGTATAGGTTTTTCCTGTGAGCCATCATCATCATCATCATAGCAGTCTGTTGTGGGCGACAATGACTGTTTCATTTAGGTCTGATCAGATTCCTCCACACAGCTCTGTCCTTAGCCTTCTGCTGCCAGGAACTCCTGTCTATGTCCAACTTCAAGTTTCTTTTTACAGTGTCTTTAAATCTGAGCCTTGGTCTACCCTGATTGTGTTTGCCCTCGCATAACTGTGAGTAGAGTAACTGCCGAGGGAGACGCTGGTGGTCCATCCTCCCAACATGTCCGAGCCATCTCAGGTTCATCTGTATTAGCATGTCCTCCATTGATGGTAGACCAGCTCATTTCAACACTTCTATGTTGGTTATCTTGTCTTTCCATGAGATGTTCATTATGGCTCAAAGGTGTCTCATCATGTACGAGTGGAGTTTCTTCACCTGCACTCTGTAGACAGTCCAAGTTTCAGCACCGTACAATAGAGTAGCCAGTACTGTCGCTCTGTACACTTTGCATTTCACACAGATAGACACATGTCGATTGTTCCACAGTCTCTTCCTCAAGTTTCCAAACAGCACTCGCTCTTCCCATTCTGAGAGATAGTTCATCCTCCAGCCTAGCATTCTCTGAAACAGTACTCCCTAGGTACTTGAAAGTCTTGCACTTGACTAGTGGCTCTGTACCAATGCTGATCTCTTCTGGTAGTGATGTTGATAACTGGAACTTTGGTGGTTGATAAAGGCACTCTGTCTTCTTGATGTTGATTTGGAGGCTGAATTGGCTAGCTGCTCTTGCAAATTTCTCCACTAAAGATTGCATATCTTCCACGCTGTGTGCAACTAGGGCACTGTCGTCGGCAAAGAGCATTTCTCTTACTATCTTTATCGATGTCTTACTCTTGGCTTTAAACAGTGCCACAATAAACAAGTCTGCTTCTTTCCTTGTTTGAATATATACTCCTTCTGAAGTGTCTTTGAAGGCCACCTCAAGCATGGCTGACCGATATAGCGAGAAGAGTGTAGGTGCCAGCACACACCCTTGTTTTACCCCGTTGCTTACTGAAAAGTCTTTAGATGCTGAACCACTCATTGCCACGTTTGCTTGCATACCTGTATGGAGTGCCTCGATCAGGCTGACAAACTTCTCTGTACAACCATATTTCTTGAGTACCTGCCAAAGTCCTTGTCGCGAAACAGTTTCGAAGGCTTTACTGAAGTCTATGAAGCCACACATCCCAGTAGAATCACAGTTCACACTGCTACACTTATTGACAACCTGTTTGTCAATGTTATTGATAAGAAAATAGAAAGTGGATTATTGATAAATGATATAACTGACCACTTGCCAACCTTTGCACTTATCCATGGCCACACCGGGGCCAACACAGGAAAAAATTTCAAAATCGTTCAGATACAAATCACCAAATGCAATCAGTTCTTTTAAAGAGGACTTGCTGAAGCAAGACTGGACAGAAGTCTATGTATCAGATGTAAATGAAGCCTATGACACATTTATAAACATTGTAACCACTCTTTATGAAAAAAACTGCCCATTAGTAAAAAAAAAGCTTAAACATAAATTTGCTGATAAACCATGGTTAACCAAAGGACTACAAAAGGCGTGTAAAAAGAAAAATTTATTATATAAAGCTTTCCTAAAGAAAAGGACAAAAGAAGCAGAGCAGCGGTATAAAACATACAAAAATAAGTTAACATATATAATAAGATGTAGTAAAAGAGACTATTACAGTAAAGAACTGGAGAAAAACAGAGACAATATTAAAAATACATGGACAATACTCAACAGTATCCTTGGAAATAAAAGCAGAAATACAAGCAACCCAACCAATATTCCAAAAAATAATAAAACGACTCAGTGTGAATATAGCTTCACCTGCAGATGAATTTAATAATTTTTTTGTTAACATTGGACCTAATTTGGCTCGAGAAATACCCACTACGGTGCCTACAGGTGATACAATATGCAATAACACTGCTGTAAAAGACTCCATCTTCATAAAGAACACAGACGAAAGAGAGGTCATTGAAACTGTTAAATCGTTCAAAAGTAAAACATCTATGGACTGTGATGGTATTGACATGCTCCTAGTCAAAACTGTTATTGAATGCCTAGTAAAACCACTGACGTATATCTGTAACCTGTCTCTCCAAACAGGTATATTTCCCAATGCAATGAAAATAGCTAAAGTAATTCCGATATACAAGACGGGCGACAGAGGGGAACTCTCAAACTATAGACCAATTTCACTATTACCGCAATTTTCTAAGATACTTGAAAAAATATTCTATGAGAGAATTGACAACTTCATACTGAAGAATAATTTATTGTGTGAGCAGCAATATGGGATCAGACACAAGAGGACAACTGCATATGCCCCAATGGAATTTACAGAAAAAATATCAACAGCCATCGAAAATAAAGAGTATTCAATTGGAGTATTCCTGGATCTTAAAAAAGCATTTGATACAGTGGATCATAATTTATTATTAAAGAAACTACAAAATTGTGGTATTAGAGGGGTAGCACTGTCCTGGTTAAGTAGTTACTTAAAGGCCAAATGTCACGTAATTTTTTTTTCTAAATAACGAATTTAGATAAAATACACATAGCTTAAACCAAATATTCATACCGGAGACCATATCACCCACCTGTATTTACATAATTGCACAAAATACACCAGGTGAAGGCCCCACCTTGCTTGCTGGCTTGTGACAGCCAGTCCAGACCACGCCCATGTTTTTGACATCACCAGTTGTACCCTGGCTGCCCTGCCTATCCACATTCACACTTATCAACATTGGACAATTATGACGGAAAGTGACAGCGATTGTGAACAAATTAGTTTAGTTTTGTCTTTTTTTTTTGTCTTTTTTTTGTCAGTGGTTCAGACAGTGACAGAGGCATTGAACCTTACAGGTTCGAGCCATCCGAGACGGAATCAGATGCTTTGTCTGATGACAACAGTTCCAACGATGACCAGAGAGCAGAACCAGTGGAAAATGTCATTGAACTGGACATTAATCGCCTCCAGAATTGCAAAGCCGAAGGGGGTCTGTCGAGGGCGCCCCATAAATATTGATTTTTCGGAAGCCATTATTATTACAGTGGAGGAGAGCCGCTGCTGTCAAGAAATTGACCAGATCAATATGAAAATGGAGGCGCATACCTGTCAAGTGAGACGTTTTCGCCGTATTTTGGTGCCAAGCGCGGCTGTGGGGGACGGCGGAGTGGTGGGGGACACTTTTCTGGGAAATGTTTTAAATGTAGTTCCTGTTGTTATTGTCAAATATTTTAAGGAAAATACGGGGAAAATGCAATTTTAGCAAAAACGGGTGTATTGCCATTTCTGTACGCCCAAAAGAAAAATATACGGGGAAAAAAATTGAGTGTGTTGCGGAGCACGTCCTGTGTGTGATCCCCCACAGCTGGTGCTGGCAGATGGCTCAGCCTGAGCTATTATCACTACAATGAGAAGTGTGGAGTCAATCAGTCAGATTGTCGGGGCGGGCTGATCGCTCAGCGTGAGCTATTCTCACTACAATGAGAAGTCATTAGGACAATGGTTTAACACGTTCAGCTGTGCAGCGGTTGCGGAACAGAGAGAGATCGCCTTACAAATACAGAATTCTGCTTTTTTTTTTTATTTTGCGCCAGACGCCGAGTTGTGTTGTTATTGTCAAATATCCATGAATCCTTAAAATATTTGACAATAACAACACGAGTTGCATTTGGGGCATTTCCCAGAGAGATGTCCCTTGTTGCTCCGCCGTCCCTTATAGCCGCTTTTTACGGTGTTGAAGTACGGCGAAAACGTCTCACTTGACAGGTATGAAAACATTTCCCAGAGAAGTGTCCCTTATTACCCAGCTGTCCCTGATAGTCCCGTTTTAAGGTATGGGTGAAATATCCAATTTTTTCCTTTCTTGTTGCTCACTTCAACCTTCCAGTCTCCATATAAACAATCAATTGAAATACCCCAAGCATCAAACTAGGGTACAATCGATTTCATCACTTCCGCCTTCTTCCCCAGGCGATTCCAGGGGCCGTGTCAGGCCAAGCGCGGCAGTTTTAAATTAACGAATATTCCGTTGTTACTGAAGCATATGCACCAAGACCCGAACGGATCGGTTCCCTTTTATATCTAGTTTCAAGATATTTAAAGTACCCTGTTACGTGACATTTGGCCTTTAAAGAATAGATATCAGTATGTATGTGTTAGCAACAAAAACTCACAGTTACTGAAGGTTACCTGTGGAGTCCCACAGGGTTCAGTTTTGGGACCATTATTATTCAATATGTATATAAATGATATATGTAAAGTTTCAGAAAAAATGGACTTAATATTGTTTGCTGATGACACTAATCTATTATGCAGTGGAAACAATTTGGAACAACTTCTGGATACACTCGGAAAGGAATTAGGAAAGCTTAAACTGTGGTTTGATTCAAACAAATTAACGCTCAATTTAAGTAAGACAAAATTTATAGTCTTTAACAACCATCACAACAACCCAGTACCTAAACTCAGTGTAAATGGTGTAGAGATTGAAAGGGTATCTGAAACTAAATTTCTTGGAGTAATAATTGATAATAAACTGTGTTGGAAGTCACATATTAATTATATTAAAGGTAAAGTATCCAAATCAATTGCAATATTACACAGAGTGAAATATTTGCTGAATCAACCCACACTATACACCTTGTATCATTCATTCATTAATACTCCCATACATGACATATTGTAATGAAGTATGGGGAAATACATATAAAACAAACATATATCCACTCTTTATGCTTCAAAAGAGAGCTATTAGAATAATAAACAAAGCAGCTTACAGGGAACCAACAAACCCACATTTTCTTAAACAAAAAACTCTCAAGTTGAAAGATCTGGTTGACTTTAAAACTGCAATAATAATGTTTAAAGTGAAGAATTTATCACTGCCCGCAAATATCCAAAAGTTGTTCCAAATAAGGGAGAAACGATATCATTTCAGAGGAACATGTATATTTCAAAAGCCTACAGTGAGAACAACCACCAAGCAACACTGTATTTCAGTGCAAGGAGTCAGATTATGGAACGATTTTGGACCTGAATTAAAATCATGTACAATGCTTGGACAATTTAAACAAAAACTAAAGGAAGAAATACTCCAAACATATATACAAGACGACGTAAAATCACATAAGGATTGCCATATCCAGCCTGTGTTGTGTTGTAGCTTAGTTGTTTTGTTTTTTTTTCTCTTTTCTGTCACATTTTGTCTTAGATTTGTTTTTGAATAGTAATCGCTTAACTTAGCTTAGTTTTTTTTTTTTTCTTTTTCTCGGTCACATTCTGTCTTAGCTTTGTTTTGAATTGTAATCGCTCTTGTCCGTTTTCTCTTTTTCTCTTTTGAATTCTTGGATGGAATATGGGTGGGCAATATAAGCTGCGGCTTCAGCCATCACCCATTTCGGATAACTTACGTTGAATTGTATAATCAGAGGAGTCATTGTCTAATTTGACCTTGTTGTTATATTATTCAGTTTCTTTTAACCTGTACTGTACTATCAGAAATAAATTCATTCCTTCATTCATTCATTCATTCATTCATTCAAGACTACATAAAGCGGCATGTTCTGTTCGATACACTTTTCTTGAACCTGTTTCAAGCAGAAAATCATGTCCATTGTGCTTCTTCCACTTCTAAAGCCGCACTGGGTTTCCGGTAGTACATTCTGCAAGATGTGTTCACTGAGTCTGTTAAGTAGTACACGTGAGAGAATCTTACCAACAGTGGCTAGAAGTGATACACCTTGGTAATTTCCACAATCTTTCCTGTCACCTTTCTTGAACAAAGGCACAATACTTGCATCCTTACAGTCTTGAGGTATTTTCTGGGCATCCCATATCTCTTGGATGAGCTTGTGCAGGCAGTTGGTCAGCTGAACACCACCAAATTTCCACACTTTTGCTGGAATTCTATCCCTTCCTGGTGCTTTACCATCCTGTGTTGTCCTGATAGCTGCCATTAGTTCATCAAAATTTGGTGGTTCATCCAGACGTGATACAGCTGGTCGCTGCACTAGAGCTTCTTTAGCCTCTTCAGTGAGATCTCCAGGGTTGTTTAGTAGTTGGTCAAAGTGGTCTGCAAATCTGTCCAAGATCTTGTCTTTCTCCTGCAAAACCATTTCACCATCCATAGCCTTTAGTTGGATCAGTCCTCTTGGTTTAGGGCCATAGATTTCTCTCAAACCTGTGAAGAATGTCTTCATGTCCTTCCTGTCTGCTGCAGTTTGAAGTTCCTCCGCCTTTTCATCCCACCAGTTGGACTTCATCTCTCTGGTGTACTTCTGTAGCTCACTCTGAGCCTTTGAGTATTTCTTCTTCTTCGACCTTGTGTTACACTGTAGGTTTTCCTGCTTAGCTGTATTTCTCGCTTCTAGTAGTTTCTTCAGGTGTTCATCATGCTCATCAAACCAAGCTTGATGTTTCTTCTCTGGGTAGCCTAATACATCACTCGCAGTCTGATACACCGTATCCTTCAGTGTTGCCCATTTCTCTTCTATGTCATTCTCTGAGTTTTTGCTGTCCCAGTCTTTCAAGTTTTCATCCATTTCCTGTGTAGGTTCTTCCTGCTTCTTTTGGCCTTTCAGTGCACTAGTGTTTAGCTTCCGTGGTGGCTTCGCACTCGTCCTGCAGTGCTGTTTTCGTCTGCAAATCCTTAATCTAGATCGCAGCATAACATGATCAGTACCACAGTCCGCGCCTCTCATTGCTCTGGTGTCCAATACATCCCTTATGTTTCTCTGCCTGACTATGATGTAGTCTAATAAGTGCCAGTGCTTGGATCTTGGGTGCATCCATGTCTTCTTGTGTGTGTCCTTGTGCTTAAATAGAGTGTTGGTTATCACAAGGTTGTACTCTGAACATAGTGCAAGTAGAAGTTCTCCATTAGCATTGCACTTGCCTACTCCATGACTGCCTAGCACTCCTTTCCATTTCTCAGTGTCCGAACCAACTCTGGCATTAAAATCTCCAACGAGTATCAGCCTGTCATCAGTCGGTACACGCCTGATAGTCTCACGTAAATCACTGTAGAACTCTTCCTTCACTTCCTCTGTGTTGGTCATTGTTGGGGCATATACACTGATGAGTGTGGCATACATCTTCCGCTGTAGTGGGAGTCTCATAGTCATTATCCTGTCGTTGAGGTTAATTGGCATCAAACTGGGGATTCTAAATTGTCCTTAGGTATGGCTGTGAGAGTGAATGGTTGTCCGTCTCTCTGTCTTGGCCCTGCAATGGACTGACGATCTGTCCAGGGTGTACCCTGCCTCTCGCCCAAAGATACTGGGATAGGCTCCAGCCTCCCCGCGACCCGAAAAGGATTAAGCGGAAGAAGATGAATGAATGAATGAATGAATGAACCAACCCTGCAAATAAGCCATTATAGGGTAGCTGTAAGTTAGAAACCCATTCAGTAAGTTACACATAGGTTCAAAGAGTGTTACTCATATGTTAAAAATAAGTTTTGGGACATTTATCTCAATGTATTTTGACTTATGAATAACTTGTGAGTCGCTTACAAGTAACATGTAAATGAACACATAACTTCCCTACAACTTATGCCCCGCTTATGTGGGACATTTTAGCCATACGCTGGATATGTCGGAAAATTTTCAGCATGCTGAAAATTTTCAGATGAACTCGCTGTACAATGCCATATGCCAGCATGCTTCAGCGTTCTTCAGCATGCTCTTAACTTACACAAAACTTAACCAAACTGATTTGACGTACGCCAGTGTATTCTCCAAATTTTTCATGGATTTGGCAAAGGCTGCCTAAATCGTCTAGGTGTGACAGGGCCTTGAGCCACACCAGAATATACTACCCCATTTCTCATTGACTTTATCATCAGTATAATTGCATCCGTATCACCCACATTATTTATGAACACCTGTTTTGTTTGCTTTTTTAAATAGAAACATTTGCAATCCGTTTCAGGTGCCAGTTTGTCTAGCACGCCATGCAGTGACAAATTCAAATGTGATGACTTCACTTGTTAAGTTACATTACTCTTCATTTAGACATGTACAAGCAGGAATCTCTGCACTATTTTCCAAGTTCTTCACTCTGCATCCAAAAGTCACTGATGAATTGGCACTGCTTCACCCTGACTCATGAACAAAGTGAAGAATCAGGTCTCTTCTGGGTCCATCCTCTTTTCATTACCAATAACAGCAATTGTGCCATAAATCTTCCCATGGCAACTATGAACAACAGAGGTAAACACGTTTTCTGATACCAGTAACCAATCCAACAAACAGCTTAAGGGAAAGATCTTCGGGTGCCAGATGGATCGAGTAACCCCTACTCTTGGAGCAGAAGCTCTTCAAAAGACTGCCTCATTTAGTAGGTCCACAGCACAAATGTATACAGCCATCAGGCAGAGAGCTAAAGCTGGCTGACAGCTCATGGATAAGATTAAGATCATCACTCATACTTTTTTTACCGCAATATCAACACCATTTTTAACCAGCACATAACTTTCTCTTCTGTAGTGTCATCCTCGATACCTGTGCTTTTGCTAAACATATAAATCCATAGAAAAAAATAAGAATGAGGCACACTGGTGGATATGTGACATCTCTGCTTCGGGGTCAAACTCAGTATTCCAGGCATTTTTTTGAAACACCTCACCCCACTGGTATGCATTTGGGGGTTTTCAGATGGCTACAAAGCAGCAACATTACAGTGAAGGCCAAGAGCAAGAACACAGCATTATTACATGATACTGTGTGAAAAGAGAACAACACACACACACACACACACACACACACACACACACACACCACAACAACAAACACCACACATATCACACATATCTCTACAGGTTATTCCAGAGAGGACTGTGGGTGGTAGTGGCGTTTCTCTTCTCGTGGAGAGTGGTGAGAGGATGTGGGTGGTTTAATGCTGTTAGGAGGCCAGCAGCCAGCAAATGCAGAGGAGGAGGAAGAGGAGGGTGAATAAGCGACGATGAAGAGCATTTTCTCAGTTAGTGATGGGGTGCTCTTGTCTCTGCATCATTCAAATGGATGTCGCTAATTTTGCTAATGTATGTACAGTATGTATATAAAACTTTCAATGGCAAAATTTACATGTATACTCCTATCAGGGCACTGTTCTGAACAAGATGTTTTTATGTGTAGCAGCTGCATGAATATTCACGTTTACATGGTAATAAGCATATTCTGAACCAGACCAAGGATGGAGTAGCTCATTCCGCCCAGACAAAATCACCCCGGGAGTGCTCAAATCTCCTGCTTATTGACCTTGACCTCGGCTGTGTTTAATGTCATGGTCAGTGGCCTTGGAGGATTAATGATTTTTGTGAAATCACAAATGCCCAGATCTCCTGACCTCTGACAATGGCCTTGACCTTGAGTACAACCTAGATGGGAACAAACCAGAGGATGATTGTGTGTGAGTTTGTTGAGAATTAGGGCAATTGCCTAGGACGAGTAACAATCTATCTATAAATTTAAGATCTCTCTGTCTGTTTGTGTGTCTGTGTGTTCCTAATATCTCTCAAACTGTTCGTCACACTGACCTAACATTTTAAACATGCTTTGCTGAAGCTACAAGGGTGTGCATCCCCGAATATGGAGTCACTCAGTCAAAATATGTAATTTTTATCAATAAAAGTTTAGCCACCGCTGTGACCGCTCTATGTCTTCATCTCCTGGCTTCAAGAAGTGTGGGCGGGGTTTCAGATTGACTCCATCCTCATTGGAGAATACCCCGCATCACAGCCATGCTGATTAGACAATACGCGGCATCACGACCATGCTGATTGGACAATACGCGGCATCACGACCTGCCAGTCACCACAACGCTTCGCAAACAAAGATTTTAGAAGTGCTTTGCTGCTGAGGTTACGAGGGTGTGCATCCACGAGTATGGAGCCGCTCAGTCAAAATATATACCATAAAGTTCCATATTCGCCATATTATACGGGGGGGGGGGGGCGCTGCTGGGGACCCGTGCATCCACGAGTATGGAGCTGCTATATACCATAAAGTTGCGTAGGTCTAATGGATATATTCATCAGAGAACACGAGGTGCGGGGGGGGGGGGGCTGCCGGGGACCCATGGTGCCGCGATGACATCACTGGCACAAGGGTAAGGAAGCAGCCGAGACTCCTGTTAACCGGCCAACACCGGTGTCCCACCGTGTGCTCAGCCTGCCCGGTCAGTGGTACACAATAGTCCTGACTGCTGCTTCATTGTGGAGCGGAATGACCAGATCAACTACATATTACATGTGGACACATGCTTTGACTAAACGACAGCAAGACGCAAAAATGTCCAAATAACGAAATAAATTTACAAATGGCCTGATGCAAAACTTGCAGCCAAATGGGTCATTCTGCTCTGTGTGTGTGTGTGGGGGGGGGGGGGGGGTCACTAGTGAAGGGATCGGCACTGTACTGTGGATGCCCTGAATTTCCCTCTGGTGATCAAAAAAGTATACAAGATACAAATATAAAACAAAAAAAAAATAATAATGGTCGGTGTTTTGTACTTAAAATTGCTAAAATATACAGCCGTGGACAAAATTGCTGGTACCCCTCTGTTAATGAAAGAAAAACCCACAATGGTCACAGAAATAACTTGAATCTGACAAAAGTGGTAATAAATAAAAATTCTATGAAAATTAACCAATGAAAATCAGACAATGCTTTTGAATTGTGGTTCAACAGAATTATTTTAAAAAAAACAAACTCATGAAACAGGCCTGGACAAAAATGATGGTACCCTTAATATTTTGTTGCACAACCTTTTGAGGCAATCACTGCAATCAAACGATTTCTGTAACTGTCAATGAGACTTCTGCACCTCTCAGCAGGTATTTTGGCCCACTCCTCATGAGCAAACTGCTCCAGTTGTCTCAGGTTTGAAGGGTGCCTTCTCCAGACGGCATGTTTCAGCTCCTTCCACAGATGTTCAATAGGATTTACTGTAGATCAGGGCTCATAGAAGGCCACTTTAGAATAGTCCAATGTTTCGCTCTTAGCCATTCTTGGGTGTTTTTAGCTGTGTGTTTTGGGTCATTATCCTGTAGCAAGACCCATGACCTGCGACAGACCAAGCTGTCCGACACTGGGCAGCACATTTCTCTCCAGAATACCTTGATAGTCTTGAGATTTCATTGTACCCTGCACAGATTCAAGACACTCTGTGCCAGATGTAGCAAAGCAGCCCCAGAACATAACAGAACCTCCTCCATGTTTCACAGTAGGGACAGTGTTCTTTTCTTGGTATGCTTCATTTTTGCGTCTGTGAACATAGAGCTGACGTGCCTTGCCAAAAAGTTCCAGTTTTGTCTCGTCTGTCCATAGGACATTCTCCCAGAAGCTTTGTGGTTTGTCAACATGCAGTTTGGCAAATTCCAGTCTGGCTTTTTCATGATTCGTTTTCAACAGTGGTGTCCTCCTTGGTCGTCTCCCATGAAGTCCACTTTGGCTCAAACGACGACGGATGGTGCGATCTGACACTGATGTACTTTGACCTTGGAGTTCACCATGAATGTGTTTAGAGGTTGTTCTGGGCTCTTGTTACCATTCGTATTATCCGTCTCCTCCTGCGGCCACGTCCAGGGAGGTTGGCTACAGTCCCGTGGATCTTAAATTTCTGAATAATATGAGCAACTGTAGTCACAGGAACATCAAGCTGCTTGGAGATGGTCTTATATCCTTTACCTTTAACATTGTTGTTGTTAATCCCTTCACACCTGAAGGTGTATATGGGCGGCGCCTATCTCCGTTTCTCTGACCCTAGGCCACACAGCTACTGTAAGTAGTGAAAGCTACAGTGGGGGGTCAGTCCTCTGGTAGCTCTGTGTGTAACTTTACTTTCCCCATTCTATTATGCGGAGCACCACGCTAGAAGGCAGAAAGCACCATTTTTATATGGTCTTTGGTATGACCCGGCCGGGATTTGAACCCCTGCCTCCCGGGTGTGGGGCGGATGCTCTACCAACTGAGCCACCACTCCGGTTTACCTTTAACATGCTTGTCTATAATTTTCTTTCTAATCTCCTGAGACAACTCTCTCCTTTGCTTCCTCTGGTCCATGTTTAGTGTGGTACACACCATGTCAACAAACAGCACAGTGACCACTTGTCACCCTTTAAATACGCCAATTGACTGATTACAAGTTTGTAGACACCTGTGATGTTAATTAGAGGACACATCTTGGTTGAACATGTCCCTATGGTCACATTATTTTCAATCTTTTCTAGGGGTACCATCATTTTTGTCCAGGCCTGTTTCATGAGTTTGTTTTTTAAAATAATTCTCTTGAACCACAATTCAAAAGCATTGTCTGATTTTCACTGGTTAATTTTCATAGAATTTTTATTTATTACCACTTTTGTCAGATTCAAGTTATATCTGTGACCATTGTAGGTTTTTCTTTCATTAACAGAGGGGTACCAACAATTTTGTCCATGGCTGTAAAAGAATGCACTACAATGGGTCTCAAATATTTGTAAACGTGTCCCGTTATAGTACTGCATGACTTTATTGACGACAGACTATAAACTACACATATAAACTAAATTATAATGGTGACTGAACAACTCCCATTCCCCAAAGTGCAACATACAACATTTATGAATATAACTCAAAGGATCACACAAATAAGCGATCTGACAAAAAAATAAACAAATGGTTCTTAAACAGTGGCTAATATTGCATGTCCCATTCATTTTCAGTTATTCTGTAATTAATATTCACACAGTCAAATAAATCTCAGTTCAGTCCCTTTCACATTTGTCCAAGTCTAACTGTGTGATTGCCTACATATAGGCTACACCTCTGTATTCCACTTTCAAACATGGCCTACGTTTGCGCCTGTAAAGCCTGATTGGGCTACCTGTTTCAGACAGGAATTCTTGCTTTCTACGGGCATGCACTAGTTTTCATAAAATCACAAATGCTGAGATCTCCTGACCTTTGACCTTGAGCACAACCTTGATGCAGACGTACCTGATGATCATTTGGCATGACTTTACTGAGAATTAGGGCAATTGCCTAGGAGAAATAACAACTTGCATAAAAATACTTAAGTGCCCAGATTGCCTGACCTTTGACCTTGAGGACAACTTGGATTCAGACCTACCTCAAGATCCTTGTGGGTGAGTTTGGTGACCATTGGGACAAAAGATTAGGTGAAGTAGCAATTCCTGTGCAATGTGGACAGATGAACAGCGCGTCATTGTATTAGCTCCTTTCGGCTTTGCTAGAATGAGCTATTAAACCACTTGCAGTGTTGTTGCCAGATTTGCGTGACAAGCAAGTGATGATCCTTGGAAATCATTCCAAAACAAGCTGATTAAAAAAGAAATGATTATGTAATTTTGTATTGCCAAAAACATGACAATGAATAAATATGCATCAAATGCTAAATGCAAGCTGTAAATTTGAAAATAATTCAACAAGGCAGCAAAGTTTCCCTTTAAAGAGAAAAGTCACTTGACAAAAAAAAAAAATAAAAAAATCCAAGGACAACTTTGTAGGTTAACTTTTTTATTCCTCTTAATTAAAATGCATGTTACACTAACAGAATAGATGCAGTACATGTGTCAAATAAATAAATAGCAGCTCCAGGAACCATGACTTGCTTAAATAATGCAATATTTGTCAATGAAATTAAATAGATTAATCAATAATTTAAACATCAATTAATTTTATTTCTAATTTTAAGGAATTAATGATCAAGAAATTTGTCATTTTATGTATTTTTTTATTTCATTTTGGTACTTCTGGCCCTCCATACTAATAAGCCTCGTTATGAAACAAGCTAAAAAAAAAATGCAACCTGTGACTGCTCATATTTATGAGACTTAAAAGCACAAAACCAAAGAAAATAAGCAGGACTGACAACTATGGCTGGCAAGCCCCGAAAAATGTTGCAAAAACTCCAGCAGGAATACTTAATCAGAGTCAGGTGTTTGGATTTCTGAATAACACAACTAAGATTGAATACTCCACATGTATTAACCTGGCTGTTGCTTCCTCTAAATAGGATTTTATTCTGGTTCCTAAGAAGATGAGAATCTTCCATTTACATGGTGCTGTCTTATTTGAAGCATGAGCTTCCTTGGCTTAATACTGGAGCATTGCTGTTCATATAAACATAGTCAATGGCTGCACTCTGTGGCAAATTCATTACAGGATGTAATTATTAAACCATTTGCAGTGGTAAAAGATTCCATAATGGTGATGACGACAATAGTGTAAATGTCTGTGATAATAAAATGCAAAGGCAGAAATGTGAGAAATCTGACCGTCTGAGAGGTGACTGTGTAGATGGGCAGGCAGCCCAAACAGGTGCTGCAGTCGAGTTGTGTCATGTTTCCTCGGCTGTTTATTGGCAGACTGTCTGAGACTTGTTGTGTGGATATGGCTTCCCACGCAGGAAAATTTTTCTGAGCTCATAAGTACAAGTGTCATCAATCTTCTTTACTTCTTTACTTTCCTTCAATCCTACCCTTCTGTGATGACTGTGCAGAAGAAATCACAGTCTTGATTTCAGATCCATACATTACTCATAATATATATTACTAAAGCCTGAGTGCACAAGTCAAGTGTACTCCCTGCACCAGTCCCAAGCCCAGATAAAATGGGCAAGGTTGCATCAGGAAGGGCATCCGGCGTAAAAGCTCAGCTTCAACTGTAAGAGGACAGGACCCACCCCAACTGAGAGACTAATTGTGTCCTGTCAAAATAAATATGATGATGATGACCATGAGGACAGTAAAGTCTGCAAGGTAGATTGGTATTAATTTATGTTACAATAACGCTACAGCCTAAATAAACTAATGTACAAGCAGCAACACAAGCACATAATGAGCACTGGAAGCCCCGTGCATTACAGAGCTCCTATTTGCTGCACTACATTGTTGGTCTAAAAGTTAATGTTCTTACTCACCGACTTTGAGCACAGTAAACCCTAAAGCTGTGCACTCTGTGATCAGCTTGTGGTTCCACCACAATAATGAACAGTTGTTATAAGATCACACGGTGCACCAAAACACAACTGTCTGAGCTCCCATTGCACAACACTGACACAGCTCTTTGAAAAATAGACCAAGGCAAAAAGATACTCCATGCTTCGTCTCTAACAGATTCAGAATAAACCTGTTCTAATCGGACAAAGAAACAATTCATTATTGTCGATGCTGCATAATCCAAAATGATATTTTCTGTTTTTGTTAGTTCACAACATGAAGCTGTTACATAAGACCTGCAGAGAGGTTTCAAATAACTCTTAACAATGACTGCAAATCTGCCAAAGCCACAGTAAGTCAACACAAATTAGGACATCGTGCCAAAGGCACGGGAAGGGAAAGTGGAAGTGGGGGACAGAAACATTGTCCCCTGGGAATTCAGCTAATGTTCAAATTTGGAAAGGACCCTTTTTTCCAAGGGCAAATGAGCAGATAACAAACAAGTACAGTGAATATAAAAAGTCTACACACCCCTGTTCAAATGCCATGTTTTTGTGATGTAAAAAAAATGAGACCAAGATAAATCATTTCAAAACTTTTTTCCACCATTAATGTGACCTACAACCTGTACAACCCAACTGAAAAACAAACTGAAATCTTTTAAGGGGGAAAAATAAAAAATAAAAAACTTACAATAACCTGGTTGCATAAATATGCACACCATTAAACTAATACTTTGTTGCAGCACCACTGGCTTTTATTACAGCACTCAGTCTTTCTGGGTAGGAGTCTATCAGCGTGGCACATTTTGATGTGGCAATATTTGCCCACTCTTCTTTGCAAAAATGCTCCAAATCTGTCAGATTGCGAGGGCATCTCCTGTGCACAGCCCTCTTCAGATCACCCCACAGATGTTCGGTTGGATTCAGGCTGGACCCTGGCCGGGCCATTCCAAAACCTTAATCTTCTTCTGGTGAAGCCATTCTTTCATCGATTTGGATGTGTGCTTTCGGTCATTGTTGTGCTGAAAGATGACGTTCCTCTTCATCTTCAGCTTTCTAGCAGAAGCCTGAAGGTTTTGTGCCAACACTGACTGGTACTTGGAACTGTTTATAATTCCCTGCACCTTGACTACGCCCCGAGTTCCAGCTGAAGAAAAACAGCCCCGAAGCATGATGCTGCTACCACCTTGCTTCACTGTAGGTATGGTGTTCTTTTGGTGATGAGCAATGTTTTGTTTGCATCAAATATACCTTTTGGAGTTATGGCCAAAAAGTTCAACCTTGGTTTCATCGGACCATAACACATTTTCCCACATGCATTTGGGAGATTTCAAATGTGTTTTTGCAAAATGTAGCCGGGCTTGGTGTGACATATGTATTTAAGATGACAGTGTAAGATGGATACGCACCTCCAGGTGGTGCCTCTGCCCCGCCCTATATAAGGCCGGGTCAGCCATCTTATTAGTCTCTTATCTTGCCTGAGCTTAGCAGACAATCTGTCAGTGGCTGTTAATGTGACTGTGTTAAATAAAGCTGTGTTCCCAGTCACCTCGCCTCTTCTGTTCAGCAGGTAATATTAGACATAACATTGGCAACGTCGGATAAAACCGCGGAGGTATGCATGGTCCCTATTCGCCCTTTCTTCGAGGTGCCTGGAGAACCGCCGGTGCCCTGGCCTAGGTAGTACGAGGCCTTTCAGAATTACATTGCTGTGCTGGGTCTCGGGGAGCTTGACAGGCAGAGAGCCCAGGCACTACTAGTGCATAATTTGGGCAGAGAGGGCCAGCGGATCCTGCCAACGCTCGGTGCTGCAGACACTTACGAAGAGGTAGCGGAGCTGCAAGCTAGCCATTTCGACACCCCGGATAATGTGACGGTCCGGAGGATCCGTTTTCGGCAGCAACGTCAACGGGTAGGTGAACCCGTCCGGCAGTTTATCGCCGATTTGAGACAGCTTGCTAGCGAGTGCCGTTTCGGAGCTTTGGAGGAGGAAATGATTCGTGACCAGCTGGCAGAGCATACCTGTAGCGCCACATTGGGAGCTAGGCTACTCACGGTGCCAAATGAGCTCACATTAGCGAGAGCCGTCAAGCTAGCACTCCAAATGGAAGCCGCGGACAAGCTAGCCCTAGAGCAAATCAGAAGCCAGTCACAACAGCCGCTAGAGCCTCTTGTCGTGGCAAATGCCACAGACCCGAACAGCAAAGATAGCTGGGACAGCATGGAGACGGGAGCCAATGCTACGAACCAGGGGCTGGCCCTGAGAAAGTCCCTCTGTATGGGTTGTGGGTCTAAGATGCACCGGAAAAAGGCTAAGGACTGCCCGGCGAGAGGAGCAAGGTGTAACAGATGTGGTCACTTGGACCATTTTGCCAGGATGTGGCATGAAGTTAAACCGGAGAGCCCACGGAAGATATCGCTCCGTCCGCTTCAGACAACACGGTGTCTCCCGACACAAACGGGTACACGTTTTGCACAGTGAGGCTGGACGACGTGTAGATGCCGCTGTTGACTGACATGGGAGCGGAGGGTTCTCTGCTAAATTGGGCCATGGTGAAGAGGTTTTTTCCCCACCACAGAGCTAGAGGCAACCCAGCGCCGTGGTACGGTTATGGAGGTGGAAGACTGGACACGGTCGGGACTTTGGAGCTGACTGTTCGGTACAAGTCTGCGACAGTGCTCGACTTCACATTCCATGTGACAGCATGGGGCAAAAACATCATGGGCTGTGATCTCTTCTACGGGCTGGGTTTCGCCATCAAAGACGACACTGGGGAGGAGTGGTCGGGCTGTGGCCAGTGAAACCCCCCGATTCCGGTAACTGATGAAGATGTGGTGTGGGATGAAGAACTACCAGACGCCATGGCGGTCAAGTGGGACCAAGTTTGCTCAGGGCCAGCGCAGGAGGCTCTCAGTGCCGGCGCTCAGGAAACAGTCTAGGCGAGTACCAAGCATGACGGCGAGGCACCTGCACCAGCAAGTGGCGCCGATGGGTTAGCCCCTGACGTTTCCATTGTCTTGGCCGCAATGGGACGGAGGATCGGCGGCTACAAGGGCGCACGTTACACCAGCATTAGAAGAGATCGGGACAAGACCGATGAGCACGAGGGATTGGGGGCTTGGCAACAATGCCTCAAGCCGAGCCAGGCCCTGTTGAAGGTCCTGGACTGGTTCCGGGTGCAAGGTGTGGAGCACCCGCAGCAAAGATGGGCCTGACGACAACCCCAGGAGCGTTGGGAGCATCTGCGCATAGTGGCCAGACTGGACACAGTGCACTTCAGGCTCTCTGACAGCTCTGTGTGGCACGTGAACCGACTTTGGCATATCCAGGAGGAAGCTCCGGGAGACGAGGCTGAAGGTGGGACAAGGTCGATAGAGAGGAGGAGCGGCTTCAGCGTCCAGCGGGCCAGTCATCACCATGAAAACCAGTTGTTTTCAGGGGCGCATCGGCTGAGAGGGTGCCCTGAGCCCCCATAACAGTTATGCCCTTTCTATTTGAACACTTGGGTTGTACATAGTATATACTGAAGTTCTGTTGTTGTTGTGTTGGTTAAAAAAAATGTTATACACTGAATATTAATGTTATTAAGAATATTATACAAGGGATTATTTTGGGGTTTTTTTCTGTGTTAGTTTAGGAACACGGCATACAATCTTAGTTATTAATGGACTTTAATTTACCCTAGCAGGTGGCAGAATAATCCACCCTGCCGTGTGGGCAGATTGGCAGTCCACCCATCCTCCCTATTTTAGGTTTTGTTGGATGAATGCATTAGGCCAGGGGTGTCAAACTCATTCCATGGAGGGCCAAGACCCTGCATGTTTTACTTCTACCCAGTGTCTTCAGCAGGTGTTTTCACTGATCAGCAATCAGTGGGAAGAAATTCAGTGAAATCGCCTGTTGAAGACACTGGGTGGTGGTAAAACCTGCAGGGTCTTGGCCCTCCATGAAATGAGTTTGACACCCGTGCATTAGGCCATTTAGAGACATTAGTTTTCGTTTATTAGTGTGTGATTCAGGTCCCAAATTGCGGAGGGTCTTGAGTGAGTGGTTTTGGACTTTTAAAGGGGGAGGATGTGACATATGTATTTAAGATGGCAGTGTAAGATGGAAACGCACCTCCAGGTAGCGCCTCCGCCCCGCCCTTTATAAGGCTGGGTCAGCCATCTTATTAGTCTCTTATCTCACCTGAGCTAAGCCGACAATCTGTCAGTGGCTGTCAATGTGAGTGTGTTAAAGCTGTGTTCCCAGTCACCTCGCCTCTTCTGCTCAGCAGATAATATTAGACATAACACTTGGATGCTTTTCTTTCAAAAGATAAAGCTTCCATCTTGCCACCTACCCCATATCCCAGACATATGAAAAAGATGGGAGATTGTTGTCACATGTACTAAACAGCCAGTACTTGCCAGAAATTCCTGCCGGCCTCTTGGCAGCCTCCCTGACCAGTTTTCTTCTCGTCTTTTCATCAATTTTGGAGGGACATCCAGTTCTTGGTAATGTCACTGTTGTGTCATATTTTCTCCACTTGATGATGACTGTCTTCACTGTGTTCCATGGTAGGGCTGTGCCATATCACATCGTTCATGATAATACCGGTATAAATTTTGATACTGGTGTAAAAATGAATATCGTGATATTTGGGGTCTGCTGCGTGATGACATCACACCGCATAGAAATGGCAAAACAAACATGGCAAGAAGCTGCTGCTCCGAAGTCAGACCATCTCCAGTTGAGTGGAAATATTTGTTTCACTTTCTGTTTCAGACTGCTGTCCTGTTAAAAAAAAAAAAAAAAAAACTGTGCAGGAGTGTGGATAATCTGCCGGCATTTTTTCACACATGTCCACAACACTGCTGGAGCATTATTAATGTTGAACAATATGCAGCTCGAAGTGGCTGTAGATTTTTACTTCCATTTCGGCTGCTTTATCTTGACTTTATTCAACCACCCCTAGACAGAAGGAAAAAAGCATCCATTCAGTGCAAAGACAGCCAAAAGCCCCAGGACAGGTCCATGCAACGGGAGTAATGCAGGTAAAGTGATTCAGCATAAAACCCAACCTCTGTGTGCAGTTAAGATGTAACGGTTTATATTATTTTCTTGTAATATTTGATACAGAACTAAAAAATATTTTAAACTAAATCTGAGCTGCTGTTTATAAAATGGAGAAATAAGAGTTTTTGTTTTGTTTTTCCTGAATATATTGAAGATAAATAATGCTGGCCTGTGAAACTGTCCTTTTTGCATAAATTTAAAAGAAAAAAAACTATATTGTGAAAAATATCGTTATCATGAAAATTCACAGAAATATCGTGATATCAATTTAAAATACATGTACAGTAGATGTAGACAGTGATTGCCTTAATATGGCATTTAATTCAATATTAGACTCGATGGGATTTTCTCAGAAAGTAAGAAATTCTACCCATTATCTCCACCATACGTTGGACCTTGTTCTGACATATGGCATAGAAATAGAAAAGCTGGTAGTGTCTCCTCATAACCCTGTACTGTCAGACCATTGTCTGTTAACCTTTGATTTTACTATTTCTGACTATTTGGCTCCTACGGGAAAATATTACTACAGTAGATGCCTCTCAGATGATGTTACCAAATTTATGCAGATTGTTTCCTCTATGTGACCCGAAAAGGATTAAGCAGAAGAAGATGGATGGATGAATGTTTCCTCTACGCCATGTGTCAACTCAACGGAAATAAGCTATAGACAGCTTACTCCTTCTGTAATTGATAGCATGGTAGATAGTGTTACAGCTTCTCTGCATCAGACTCTAGACATGGTAGCCCCTTTAAAAAAGAAAAAGTCTAATCAGAGATTTCTAACTCCTTAGTTCAACACAGAAACTCGTAGCTTAAAACAGAAGACTCGTCAATTAGAAAATGGCGCTCCACTAATTTAGATGAAATCTATTTAGCTTGGAGAACTCATCTTTTAATTTATAAAAAATCTCTGAGAAAAGCTAAAATGATTTATTATTCTGCATTAATAGAAGAGAACAAGAATAATCCCAGGTTTCTTTTCAGCACTGTAGCCAGGCTGACAAAGAGTCGGGACTCTGTCAATCCTAGCATCCCCTTAGAGCTTACTAGTCAGGACTTTATGAACTTTTTCAATAATAAAATTTCATCTATCAGAGATAAAATCAGTCAGATTTTTCCCACCGTTAACTTAAATACACTAACTACTACAACTCCTTCAACTGACATCTGTTTGGATCAGTTTACTCCAATTGACCTTTTAGAGTCAGACAAAATAGTTTCCTCATCCAAGCCTTCAACTTGTCTTTTTGACCCTATTCCTACCAGGTTATTTAAAGAAGTCTTCCCATTTATTGGTAGCTTTATTCTTCAAATAATCCAATTCTTCATTAACTTTAGGCCATGTACCACAGCCTTTTAAAACGGCTGTAATTAAACCCTTACTCAAAAAGCCAACGCTAGATCCAGGAATTTTAGCTAACTATAGACCAATCTCTAATCTCCCTTTCATTTCAAAAATCTTAGAGTTGTTGCTACGCAATTATTTGACCACTTGCAGGGGAACGGTTTATTTGAAGAGTTTCAATCTGGGTTTAGAATCCATCATAGTACTGAAACAGCCTTAGTGAAGGTCACTAATGACCTCCTGATCGCATCTGATAATGGACTTGTTTCTGTACTTGTCCTTTTAGACCTTAGTGCAGCTTTTGATACTATCAATGATAATATTCTACTTGATAGATTAGAACACTATGTTGGACTTAATGGAACTTCGTTGCAGTGGTTTAGATCTTATTTATCCGATAGGTTCGTTTGTTCATGTCAATAATGAGTTTTCTTTCAACTCAAAGCTCAGTCATGGAGTTCCAAAGGGATCTGTGCTAGGCCCTACTCTTTTTAGTTTATATATGCTTCCCTTAGGCAACATTATTAGGAAGCACTGTATACTGCATTTCCGGTTCCGGTTCCGCTGGACCGGTGGCGCCACACGAGTAGGCTGCCCGTTGCAACAGCCATTTTTTTTTTTTTTTTTTTTTATCTTCCTTCTTCTTTCTACACCTTTCACTCTGTATATATATCACGGACGCACGGATCGCCCCGGGGGTCTCCCGGGTCGGCGGACGGAGCCACGGTTTGCAGCGGGAGACGTTACAGCGGGGAGGAGCTAGTGCTAGCTAGCACTTGGCCGCCGCCCGGTGCTAATGGGAAACTCGACATACCGGGAGCTGTAGCGAAAACGACGCGGGTGCCGGGCTGGAGTTTAGGTGGCGTGCAAGAAATATAAGACAGAATAATAAAGAGCGATGGCAAGAACCAAGCAGACCGCCCGTAAAATCTACTGGAGGAAGAAGCCCCCCAGGAGACAGCTAGCCACCAGGGCTGCTCGGAGAGGCGCTCCGGCCACCGGCAGAGTGAAGAGGCCTCACCGTCACAGGCCCGTGGCTCTGAGAGAGATCCATAGCTACCAAAAATCCACAGAGCTGCTCATCCGTAAGCTGCCCGTCCAGCGTCTGGTGAGGGAGATCGCTCAGGACTTCAAGACCGTCCTGCGCTTCCTGAGCTTCGCCGTCATGGCTCTGCAGGAGACCAGCGAGGCCCACCTGGTGGGTCTCTTCTTCGCCAAGAGGGTCACCATCATGCCCAAAGACTTCCAGCTGGCCCGCCGCATCCGCGGAGAGAGAGCTTAGACTTTCTGCTGCACATTCACCAACCAACCATAATGCTCCGCACTGTGTGTCTATATATACAGTGGGGTAAAAAAGTATTTAGTCAGCCACCAATCGTGCAAGTTCTCCCACTTAAAAGATGAGAGAGGTCTCCAATTTTCATCATAGATATACCTCAACTATGAGAGACAAAATGAGGAAAAAAAATCCAGAAAATCACATTGTCTGATTTTTAAAGAATTTATTTGCAAATTATGGTGGAAAATAAGTATTTGGTCAATAACAAAAGTTCATCTCAATACTTTGTTATATACCCTTTGTTGGCAATGACAGAGGTCAAATGTTTTCTGTAAGTCTTCACAAGGTTTTCACACACTGTTGCTGGTATTTTGGCCCATTTCTCCATGCAGATCTCCTCTAGAGCAGTGATGTTTTGGGGCTGTCGCTGGGCAACATGGACTTTCAACTCCCTCCAAAGATTTTCTATGGGGTTGAGATCTGGAGACTGGCTAGGCCACTCCAGGACTTTGAAATGCTTCTTATGAAGCCACTACTTCGTTGCCCGGGCGGTGTGTTTGGGGTCATTGTCATGCTGAAAGACCCAGCCACGTTTCATCTTCCGTGCCCTTGCTGATGGAAGGAGGTTTTCACTCAAAATCTCACGATACATGGCCCCATTCATTCTTTCCTTTACACGGATCAATCGTCCTGGTCCCTTTGCAGAAAAACAGCCCCAAAGCATGAAGTTTCCACCCCCATGCTTCACAGTAGGTATGGTGTTCTTTGGATGCAACTCAGCATTCTTTCTCCTCCGAACACGACAAGTTGAGTTTTTACCAAAAAGTTCTATTTTGGTTTCATCTGACCATATGACATTCTCCCAATCCTCTTCTGGATCATCCAGATGCTCTCTAGCAAACTTCAGACGGGCCTGGACATATACTGGCTTAAGCAGGGGGACACGTCTGGCACTGCAGGATTTGAGTCCCTGGCGGCGTAGTGTATTACTGATGGTAGCCTTTGTTACTTTGGTCCCAGCTCTCTGCAGGTCATTCACTAGGTCCCCCTATGTGGTTCTGGGATTTTTGCTCACCGTTCTAAGATAAGATAAGATAAGATAAGCCTTTATTAGTCCCACAACGGGGAAATTCCAGGATTGCAACAGCACAGGGATAGCAACACTCAGAGCAACAATCAGAAGGCAAGAAAAAAAAACAAACAAAAAAAAAACAAAAACAAGCAAGCAAGAGCAGCTAATATACATATGTACATATTACTATAAAATATATATATATACACACACACACACACAGACACACAGTGCAGAGCATTGTAGCTGGATGGAATAAATATATGAATATATGAACACACAGTGCAGAGCTTTGTAGCTAGATGGAATAAATATGTAAATATATAAACACCCACAGTATGGAGCATTGCAGCTAGGTGGAATAAATATGCAAGTATATAAACACACACAGTGCGGAGCAATGTAGCTAGATGGAATAATATGTAGATATATAAAAACACAGTGCGGAGCATTGTAGCTAGATGGAATAAATATATAGATATATAAATATAAACACACCCAGTGCTGAGCATTGTAGCTAGATGGAATAAATATATAGATATATAAATATAAACACACCCAGTGCAGAGCATTGTAGCTAGATGGAATAAATATGTAAATATATAAACACACACAGTGCAGAGCATTGTTGCTAGGTGGGATGAAACAGCATAACCGTCTATTTAGTTATCCTACATGGTATGATTATGTGCCCATACATATTCTCACCCTCCATAGCGACCGGTATGTTCCTAGTTGTATGCCGGAGAGGACCATTGTGTAAGTCTATTGCATCTTTTGCATTCAAAAAAAACCTATTAGTTTGTTACGTCTTTTTGCTATCTCTGCGAGCAGCCCTGCTTAGGTTGTACAGTCTGACAGCCGTTGGTAGGAAGGACCTACGAAACCTCTCGGTTGTGCACCTGGGATGATGTAGTCTGCTGCTAAATGAGCTCCTCAGTGCATCCAGTATGTCCTGCATAGGGTGGAACTCGGACTCCAGCAGAGATGACAGTTTAGCCACCGTCCTTCTCTCTCCTATCTCCTCCATCGGATCAAGGCGTTGCCCCAGGACAGAGCTAGCTTTCTTAATCAGTTTGTTCAGTCTCTTCCTATCGGCTGCAGTAATGCCACTGCCCCAGCAGACCACTCCAAAAGTGATGGCTGATGCCACCACCGTGTCATAGAATGACTTCAGCAGCGCCCCTTGTACACCAAAAGACCTGAGTCTCCTCAGCAGGAACAGCCTGCGCTGTCCCTTCTTGTAGAGTGCGTCAGTATTGTGTGACCAGTCTAGTTTATTGTTCAGATGAATACCCAGGTACTTGTAGGATGTCACCATCTCGATGTCTGTTCCCTGTATATTTACTGGTGCTGTGAGGGGCTGCCCATGCCTGCGGCAGTCCACCACCAGCTCCTTAGTTTTCCTCGCGTTGATCTGGAGGCAGTTCCGATGGCACCAGTCCACAAAGTCCTGGATAAGCCCTCTGTACTCAGCTTCATCTCCGCTGGAGATGAGACCAACGATCGCAGAGTCATCAGAGAACTTCTGTAGATGGCAATGTGTTGTGTTGTGTGAGAAGTCCGCACGAGAAGTCACGAGATCACGAGAAGTCTTCTCGTGATCATTTTGACCCCACGGGGTGAGATCTTGCATGGAGCCCCAGATCGAGGGAGATTATCAGTGGTCTTGTATGTCTTTCATTTTCTAATAATTGCGCCCACAGTTGATTTCTTCATACCAAGCTGCTTACCTATTGCAGATTCAGTCTTCCCAGCCTGGTGCAGGTCTACAATTTTGTTTCTGGTGTCCTTTGACAGCTTTTTGGTCTTGGCCATAGTGGAGTTTGGAGTCTGACTGTTTGAGGTTGTGGACAAGTGTCTTTTATACTGATAACTAGTTCAAACAGGTGTCATTAATACAGGTAACGAGTGGAGGACAGAGGAGCCTCTTCAAGAAGAAGTTACAGGTCTGTGAGAGCCAGAAATCTTGCTTGTTTGTAGGTGACCAAATACTTATTTTCCACCATAATTTGCAAATAAATTCTTTAAAAATCAGACAATGTGATTTTCTGGATTTTTTTTTTCTCATTTTGTCTCTCATAGCTGAGGTATACCTATGATGAAAATTGGAGACCTACTCTCATCTTTTAAGTGGGAGAACTTGCACAATTGGTGGCTGACTAAATACTTTTTTGCCCCACTGTATATACATTTATAGTAATATGTACATATGTTTACTAGATGTTTTTTCTTGCCTTCTGAGTGTTGCTATCCCTGTGCTGTTGCAATCCTGGAATTTCCCCATTGTGGGACTAATAAAGGCTTATCTTACATTTTCATTGTTATGCAGATGGCACACAATTATACCTGTCAATGAAGCCAGATGATAGTAATCAATTAGCCAAGTTAGAAGCCTGTCTTAAGGAAATCAAAGCTTGGATGACTTGTAATTTCCTGCTATTAAATTCAGATAAGACTGAAGTCATTCTTGTTGGTCCAAAAAAAACTTCAAATCAATCTTTTAGTTTGGATGCAGTTACTCTCTCTTAATAGCTCTGTGAGGAACCTTGGGAGTTATTTTTGATCAAGATCTTTTTTCCAATTCACATATTAAATTCGTTTCTAAGACTGCCTTCTATCATTTGCGTAATATTGCCAAGATTAGGAGCATCTTGTCTCAGAGTGATGCTGAGAAACTGATCCACGCTTTTGTTAGCTCTAGATTAGATTATTGTAACCCTTTATTATCAGGTTGTCCTAAAACTTCTCTAAAAAATCTTCAGTTGATCCAAAATGCTGCTGCAAGAGTTTTAACAGGTACTAGAAAGAGAGATCATATCTCTCCGGTTCTGGCCTCCCTTCATTGGCTTCCCATAGAGTTTCAAATTAAGTTTAAAATCCTTCTTCTCACTTTTAAAGCTCTAAACAATCAGGCCTCTTTTTATTTAAAAGATCTGATATTACCCTATTATCCTAACAGAGCACTACGTTCCCAAAATGCTGGATTACTTGTAATACCTAGAATCTCCAAAAGTACAATGGGGGACAGAGCCTTCAGTTATCAAGCTCCTCTCTTGTGGAACCAGCTGCCAATCTGGATTTGGGAGTCAGACTCGATCTCTGTTTTTAAGAATAGGGTTAAGTTTTTAAGAATAGGGTTAAGAATAGGGTTAAAAACTTCCTTTTTGATATAACCTACAATTAGGGAGGGATCATGCGTTTCTGAACCCTCCCATAGTTATGCTGCTTCTAGGTTTAGACAGCCAGGGGACCTCCAATAATTGCACTGGGCTTTACTCCTTTCTTCACTCTCAATTAATTTTTTTTTTTTTTGCTGGTCATTAACATCTGTTTGTTCTCTCCCATAGATTGAGTCCCCATCACGCTGTTTGCTCTCTACATGTCTGTTCTTTTCATCTTCTCTATCCCCTCACCCCCCAGCCAGTCGCAGCAGATGACTGCCCCTCCCTGAGCCTGGTTCTGCTGGAGGTTTCTTCCTGTTAAAAGGGAGTTTTTTTTCTTTCCATCGTCACCAAGCGCTTGCTCATAGGGGATCGCCTGATTGCTGGGGTCTTTCTGCAATTGTGGGGGTTTCCCCTACAGTTGAAAGTGCTATGAGATAACTGTTGTTGTGAAATGGCGCTATATAAATAAAGTTGAATTGAATCATTTTGAGGCCATATTGCCCACCCCTATTCCATGGTATATTTAACGCCTTGGAAATTCTTTTGTACCCTTCTCCTGAATGATGCTTTTGAACAATGAGATCCCTCTGATGCTTTGGAAGCTCTCTGCGGACCATGGCATGTGCTGTAAGATGTGACTATAAAAATGCCCTTTACTTGGGGATAATCAGAGGCACTTTAAGTGGTGGCAAGTGTGTACCGGCTCCCATTTAACATGAGTTTGAATGTGATTGGTTAATTCTAAACACAGCCACATCCCCAGTTATAACAGGGTATGCATATTTATGCAACCAGGTTATTGTAAGTTTTTTTATTTTTCCACTTAAACAATTTCAGTTTGTTTTTCAATTGGGTTGTACAGGTTATAGGTCACACTAAAGGTGGAAAAAGTTTAGAAATGATTTATCTTGCCCTCATTTTTTAACATCACAAAAACCTGGCATTTGAACAGGGGTGTGTAGACTTTTTATATCCACTGTACAATCAGAAAATAAAACTTAATGTGTCACAAAACTTTTGAACCTAGTACAACGTCAATATTCACACAGCTACTACACATACACTGTTTTTTTATGGTTTGTCCTGTGAAAGCATTGTTGACTAAATGTTTTTGATTCGACTTAGACATGCATTACATATAAATCTACACAAACACACAAAAGTAACATTTTAGTATTTTAGCAAAGAACTGGATAAATAATCTGGTTATATCAAACCACCAGACCTTTGGGTTCAAAAACGTTTGATTTACTGCCTAAGCAACCAGTGTCAACTTTATACAACATGTGGGAATAAGTTAAAACAATGAGGAAAATATTCTGTGAAAAGCACTGGCATGACTTGTGAAATACCCCCTAAAAATTATGCCCCATGTACATCTCAGAGCAGTAATGCAAAGATTTAATGGTGTCATTGGTGGCATTTTTTCCACATTTTAACAGCTCACGCATCTCTTGATTATTAAATGTTTGAGACATATTTTGGTCAAATTTTCTTTAATTACTTATAATCATGGCAGCAAATTTTTTTTTATTATTATTTTTGCAGCCTTTCTGAGAACGATTGGTTTCAGAGCCTGTCTCTTTACATCTCTCAAACCACATTCAACTCTGCCCTTTCTTATGTCACTGCTGCTAATATTAGCTGCCTAGTCTGGATCTAACCTGAGGCAACTAATGTAAATTTGTTTCAAAGAATGAATTAAATAATGCACCACTGGTGGGCAGGGGTGTGTGGTTTCAGTGGTCGTTGTCGTGTTGAAAGACAAAGCGATGACCCAGACCCAGTTTTGCCGCTGACTACTTGAGGTGTTCTTTCAAAATTTTCACATATCTGTTCTTCATCCCTTTGTTCCAGATGCACAGAAGCATCCCCACAACATAATATTCTCACCACCATGTTTCACTGTGGGGATGGTGCCCTTTGGGTTGTACACCTCTCCCTTCTGTCTCCAAACATCAGTCGTGTCTCTATGGCCAGAGAGCTCCAGTTTCATATCTTCTGACCAAAGGATGTGCTTTCAATACGCATAATCTTTCTCCAGGTTGTCCTTAGCATATTTCAGTCTGGCTTGAAGGTGTTTATTCTGCAGAAGTTGAGTTTTTTCTTGATCTGCAACCTCACAGTCGATTCCTGTGCAGGGTTCTAGCAATTGTCTTCTTTGAGACTATAATTTCTGACTTAGCTAAGTCATTCACTAGTGTCTTGGCAGTTGTCCTGGAGTCTTTAGACATCTCTCACTATTTTTTTCTTTCCAGAGTCTTTGAAATCTTTCACTTACCACCTCTGCCAGGCTTGTTCTGTACTGCGTAGCTCTCTTTGAATTTCTTGATGATACTTCTCACTCCAGTTCTTGACACTTGGAAACACTGTGATAACTTTGTATATCCATCTCCTGCTTTGTGAGAATCAACAATTCTTTTTCTCAAGTCTAAACTTATTTATTTTGTTTTTGGCATGAGGTTTTCTCAAAGCTCAAATCCTTGCAGAAACTTTTATACTGTGTGTAAATTTGAAGATAGCCCTCATTTTTAACTTGATTTTACAAGTTTGGAGCATCACAAAGTTAAAGCACATCATTGCAGCAGTGGTTTGTGCTATGGCTCAATATAAAGGTCAGTTTTTCCTGGGGCCTCAAAACCCTGGTAGTTTTTGTGAAATTATTTTGTTAGATTTTTGTTAGAATTTTTGTTTAGAAAACATCAACTATTTTTTGGCAGCACGGTGGTGCAGTGGTTAGCACAGTGGCAGCACAGCAAGAAGGTCATGGGATCGATTCCACCCTTGACCATCGTGGGTTCGGTCCCACCCCCAGACCATCGGTGACCCTTCTGTGTGGAGTTTGCATGTTCTCCCCGTGTCTGCGTGGGTTTACTCCGGGCACTCCGGTTTCCTCCCACATGCCAAAAACATGCAAGTTAGGTTAATTGGCATCAAAACTGGGGATCCTAAATTGTCCTTAGGTATGGATGTGAGAGTGAATGGTTGTCTGTCTCTTTGTGTTGGCCCTGCGATGGACTGGCAATCTGTCCAGGGTGTACCCTGCCTCTCGCCCAAAGATGCTGGGATAGGCTCCAGCCCCCCCGCGACCCGAAAGGATTAAGCGGTAGAAGATGGATGGATGGATGGAACTATTTTTTTTTTCCACAATATTTTTTATTGAACCTTTTTTTTTTTTTTTAACAAACATAACACAAACAATCAAACACTAACACTAAAGTAATTTTTAAAAAAAAAGTACTAAAAACACCGACAACCACTAACAAGAACAGGTCTTCAACAATGCTCCTCTGTTTAGTCTAGGCAATCCATTACATACATATACATATTATACATTCACCAGTTTGGAATTTACAAGGTCCACACACATCATTCACCTTCTTCTTCAAAAGTTATGTTTAAATTCTTTACATAATCAATGAAAGGACTCCATATATTCTCAAACACAATTTCCTTTGATTTCAGTATGTATGTTATTCTTTCTAGTGGAAGGTTTGTTAACATCTGTCTTAACCACTGAGTCACATCTGGTCTAGGAGTCTTTTTCCACAATATTGCAATACATTTTTTGGCGTTAAGCAAACTGAGGTCTATGAATGCTCTTTCACTTTTATTAAAGTTGTGCTTTTCTGGATACAGACCCAACAAAAACAATTTAGGATTCAATATGATTTGTTTTGAAATTATTTTTTCAATTGTTACCCTCACCTCTTCCCAAAACATTCTAATTTTTCTACATTCCCATAAACAATGAAATAAGGTTCCTTTACTTTCCATACATTTTGTGCACGTATCTGGTATGTTTTTGTTATATCTATTTAACTCCACCGGTGTAACATACATCCGCATTAACCATTTAAAATGTATCAATTTAAGACGTACATTTATTGATTTGGTTTGAGCTTCTGTACAAGCCAATTCCCACTGTTCCTCTGAAATTTCAGTTTGCAGGTCTTCTTTCCAATAATTCAGTCTTTTCTGTGAGTTTTCCCTTGAGGATAGTGTCAATGAGTTATAAAACTCTGAAATAATACCCTTTCTCTTACTATCTTTTGTCAAAATTTTTTCCAAGGATGAATAAGTAGGTCGGGTGAGAGCATTATTTTGATTTGATCGAATAAAGTTCCTAAGCTGAAGATATTTAAAAAAAAATGTGTTCTATTAAGATTAAATTTGATCCTCAGTTCTTCAAAAGACATCATGTTATCTGAACATGACAGATATAAGTCTTGAATCTTTTGAATCCCTTTTAAATTCCATACTTTAAATACAGCATCCGCTCTCCCTGGTTTAAAATATTGATTACCCCATATTGGGCTAAATTGTGACAATAAGTGTGGTTCTTGTGGCGTAACCCCCACAACAGACTGGATCAGGCACAGCGCTCGGCTAGAGCAATTAACAGAACAGTGAAATGTGTGTATTAATGTCTACCGGCAGCCCCGCTTCTTCTGGCTTTTTCCGGCTCAGTACTGTGATGTTAATGTGCCATCCATGCATTGTTCATGCTTCCTGCCCTTACTGTGATCCAATGACTGATAACAATATGTAGATGTGCCTTGTAACCTCTTTTATCCTACAGTTCCGGAGCTGAGGCGAATTACGGCCAGCAATCTCCTTATTGTTATGTGTGTCTCTCAAATGCAAATGCCCATACCTACTGTTGTGAATGCCTTTCATGTATTGTCTGTAGTTGGGTATATAAGCTGCATTATTCTGTAACCCTCTCTCTCACTCTGACGACTGCTCATCTGCACACTTTGCTGGAGAGCCTCCGGGCTCGCTCATGGAGCGAGCTCCGTGATGGCGGTATAATAATAAACCTACTTAAAACCCTCACTTCGCTGCCTTTATTTTATCTACCGCCGCAGTTCTTTTAAATATTTTTTAGATTCACACCATATTTTGATCATATGCTTTACAAATGGATTTTTAACTTGTTTCTGTAATTTTTTAGCCGAGTCTGAGTATATGAATACGGGAAGAGGTAAAGGTAAATTGTATGATTCCATTTCAGTCCAGTGAGGGAGATCATTTGATGAAAAATAATGTGTCATAGACCGCAGTTGTGCTGACCAGTAATACAACAAAGTTTGGACATTTCAGACCTCCACGATCAAATGGTAAATATAGTAAGGACAGACGTAATCTAGCCTTCCTATTGTTCCATATAAATTCCACTAACTTTTTTTTAATTCTTGAGAATAGATCTGAAGGTGGTGGTAAAGGAATGTACTGAAATAAATAAAGTATTTTGGGTAAGATATTACTTTTAAGTATATTGATTCTCCCAATCATCGACATCGGTAGTGACATCCATCTCTGAAGTAACTCATTAATGTCTGTCATTAAGGCTTCATAATTGGCACTGGCGACTAATTCTAGCTTAGGCACAATTTGAATTCCTAAATATTTAAACTGATTTACAACATTGAATTGATTTACCTCAGGAGTTGGATGATTTCTCTGGGCCTTATTTAGCATTAATATTGAAGATTTAGTTTTATTTATTTTATATCCTGATATTTCCCCAAAATTCTTTATTAAATTCAACAAGGTCGGAATTGACGTTTTAAGATTCGACAAACAAAATTATGTCATTGGCATACAGGGAAATGTTATGTTCTGTTGGTCCTACTTTAATTCCATATATTTGTGGATGTAAACGTACTGCCATCGCTAAAGGTTCAATTGCCATAGTAAACAGTAAAGGTGAAAGTGGACAGCCTTGTCGACATCCTCTATTGATATTTATTGATTTTGAAATATTGCTGTTTGTTAGGATTTCTGCTGTAGCATTATTGTATATTATCTGTACCCATTTTATGAAATTATTTCCAAGTCCAAACCTTTGTAAGACTTCAAAAAGGAAGGGCCATTCGACCCTATCAAAGGCCTTTTCGGCGTCCAATGATAGGAGAGCTGTATCCGGTGCTTCTTTATTAGAATAGATAATATTAAATAGTCTTCTTACATTATGGAAGCCTTGTCTTCCCTTTATAAAGCCATTCTGATCTCGGTTAATAATATTTGGTAATATTTCTTGTAGTCGTCTTGCTAAAATTTTACAGATTATCTTAAGGTCAGCATTTAACAGGCTTATTGGTCTCATATTTTCACATTTATTAGAGGGTTTACCTGGTTTTGGCAACAGTATAATTAAGGCATTATTCATGTATGGTGGTAAATTACTATTTTGAAATGCTTCTAAAACCATTTCCAAAAATGGTTTTATTAATTTATTCTTAAATTTTTTATAGAGGTCAACTGGAAGACCATCTGGTCCTGCACTTTTTCCTGATTTCATATTATCAATGGCTAGCTCAACTTCTTCTTGACTAATTTTAGACTCCAGTATCTCCCTGTTTTCATTAGGAATGCACGGTATAGATAATCCGTCCAAAAACCCATTTAGTTTTGTTAAGTCACTTTCATTTTTTGTATCATATAATTTTTCATAGTAATCTCTAAAGGCACTATTAATTTCTAAAGGATCTACAACTGTCTGTCCGTTACTTATAATACTGGTAATTGGTGTTTTAAATTCTAATTGTTTAATCTGCCATGCCAATAACTTTCCTGATTTTTCACCTTGTTCATAAAAAGATTGCTTCAATCTTAGAAGACTTGAGGCAGCTCTATTCGCTGATTTTTTGTCATATTCAGTAATTCGTTCTCTAACTTTGGGTCACTTCCTGCATACACTTTTTCTTGAAGAATTTTTATTTTATGTTCCAACTGGACTCTCTCCTCTCGAGTCTTCTTAGATTTTGAACCTGTATAACTAATAATATGCCCCCTAATAAAAGCTTTGAAAGCCTCCCACTTTATACATGCTGATGTTTGTGTAGTATTAATATCAAAGAACTCATCTGTTTTTCTATGTACTTAAATTCCTCATCCTGAAGCCATTTATGCTGAAATTGCCACCTACCTGGTTCCTTTGTCAATTTCTTATCTACATATATTAGACAGCAGGGTGCATGATCAGAGATTACAATATTATCATAGAAGCAGTTTTGAATCTTGGACCTTAATTCTGTGGAGACCAAAAAATAGTCAATACGTGAGAATGTCTTGTAGGTATTAGAATAACAAGAGTAGGCTTTAAGTTGTGGTTTCATTTCTCTCCATATGTCTAGCAATCTCAATTCTTTCATAAAATGATTAATGATCATCCTGCATCCATTGTGCGTACAGTCCAGTCCTGTTGATCTATCTATATCGGGATTCAATGTACAATTAAAATCCCCTGCCATTATATGTTGCCCTGTAAGTGATGATAAAATAAGAAATAAATTAGCAAAGAAATTTTGATCATCTATATTGGGACCGTATAAGTTCACCAGATTTATATTTTCTAATAACAAAGATCCTTGAATGATTAGATATCTTCCAAATTTGTCTCCAATTACATTTTTCACTTGAAATGGGATTGATTTATGTATGAGAGTCATAACTCCCCTGGCTCGGGATGAAAATGATGAGGTGAATACACTTCCTTGCCATCTTCTCCTAATTCTTTTTACATCCTCCTCTATTAGATGAGTTTCTTGTAAAAAGACAATTTTTGAACCTATGTCTTTTATTTTATTCATAACTTGTTTAAGTTTTTTTAAATTTTGTAGACCTCTGCAATTCCATGAAGTTAAATTAAGATTAACGCTTTGGTCTATGATCAATAAGGAGTTTGAGATTACCTCGCAATGTAAACATGCTCATACAGAGAAGCAAAAACATGAGTGGTTGAACATTCATCCTACAAACTACACACAAACAAATTCCCCCTTCCCACATTCGTGGTAATCCCCCCAAAATCAAAAAAAAAAAATTCTGTCTCCCGCTATAGCAATTGACTGCTCCACACCCGCGAGGACCAGCCAAAGCCACTCCTTCTTTATCCTCTCAATCACCCTGACTCTACTGCTTTTAATGACGTAACATTAACTCTCTTCTGTAGTTTTCCAACTTAACTCCAAAATTTTATAGCAACTTTGTACATCATAGGTTTTTTTTTTTAAATATATAATAAAATCTATATTTTGTAAACTTGCTATATGCTTCAGATCAGTCAGATGCCTGTGCAAATGCTTAAATATTCTACCTTATATTTTGTTCATGCTTCATGCTTAGCTCCCACCAGTCTCCACTTGGATTTGCTTGATGAGCTCCTGTGCCTCCTCAGGGGTCTTGAAGGTGTGGGTTCTGCCCTTATATGTGACCAGCAGTCTTGCAGGATGAATCACTCCATGACGAATCCCGAGGCTGCGCAACACTTTACGGGCGGGGTCAAACTGTTTCCTTAATTGTTGGATTCCTGTGGCCAAATCTGGGTAGAACTGCACCTGTTGATCCTGGTATTTAATTTCTCCTTTGGCTCGCGCCGCGTTGGAGATCGTCATCTTGTCTCTGTAGCTGAGGAACTTCATAATCAGCGTCCTCGGTGTTGCCTTATTATCTCTCGGTGGGCCAATTCGATGGGCGCTCTCTAAAACGACTGATGACTGCAGCTCCGCGTTGTTCAGCGCTTCTGGAATCCACTTTTCCAAAAAGGAACATGGGTCTCGACCCTCGGTTCCCTCTGGGAGGCCCACCAGCCTCAGGTTGTTCCATCTCGACCGGGATTCTAAGTCCAGGACATTATCTTCCAGGCGTTTATTTTTTAATTCCAATGTGCGCACCTTTAATTGTAGGCTGGTGACATCATCCTCAGCGCTGGAAATTCGGAGCTCCACCTGTGTTACTCGTTCCATACAGTCGCTTATCTCCTTTCTCATTCCTTCTATCGCTGCTATAATCCCATCAAATTTAGCGGATAAGTCTGCTCTCACTGAGCTAATGGCAGCGAGCACTGCACCTGTGCCGTCGCCAGCAGTCACCGCTCCGCCACTAGCTTGCTCCGCCATATCTGAAGATTTTTCTGCTACTTCGTCACGAACGTGAAAGTCCGTTAACTTGGACTGTTTCGGCGGTTCACTTTTTCCTCCACCTGATTTCCCAGCCTTAGGCTTTACCGGCATATCCTCGCCCAAACGCTGGGATAGGCTTTGTTCCAAATGAGAGAGTTATTTGCCGATTTTTTATCTTTAGGAGCAGAGCAGGGCGATACACGTCTTCCTACGTGGCCGCCATAACCGGCAGTCGCATCAACTATTTTACTTTGCAATGAAAACTAGGATGTTTCGAAAAGCTGTGTTAAACATTTGTACCGTTTACAAGGACTTGGGGAAAAATTACATTTTCATAGGGGAGCCATAATTCTGTCCTCAACAGTATATGACAGACAACTAGGCTGGTTAATAATAGAGCAGTGGGCAGTTAGCAAGGCTGGTGATGTCTACCATTACTTGAAGTACAAGAAAATAACCGGAAGAGCCAAAACAGCTTCTTGGAGGGAAAAAATATAAAAGCAGCGTGTTTTTAAGAAAAGGAAATGTTTTGATATTTTTTTGATAATCACGTTAGAGATACATTTCAGAAGGTTAAACCTGACAAAAATACAATTTTTCAGTCAATGACCTCTTTAAAACTGCAGCAGTAGGTCCTCTCACATAGCAAAAATGTGGACCAAAAAAAAAAAAAAAAAAAAAAAAAAGGTAACTTGCTGCAGTCAGAGATTGTAGTTTCTTAAACTGTGCAGTTTTGTCCAGAAACCCTTAGGGGAATGATAATATTCATGCTTATTTTGTGATGTTAGTACTATTAATGTTGTTTCCATTATTTTTTGTTTAGTCCTTGATTGCTGCCTGGTGAGTTTTATCGCTCCTTTTATGGTGACACAGTATGTTAGGCAGTAAAAGACCACCATGACTGAGTTACCCAAAGAGATTCTAGATATAAGGCCAATCAGGCCATAGGACTTTTTTTGTTGTCAAAAAAATTAATAAAAAGCACTTACATACACATGGCGCCGTGCTCAGATGCAGCGGCTCAGAGCTCTATGAACAAGTGTTCAGTTTACCTTTTACATTTAGTTTTTTTGTTTCTGATTAGCATAGTACACTGTGCAAAGACAACATATGACTGAGGCACGGACGAGGCTACGGAGTGCTCCGTGTAGACCGTCTCTCCACAGTGTCTTCCTCGCTAATGCTCAATCTCTGCTCAACAAAACTGATAAAGTTTGGCTGTGGCTCGCAACACAAAGTACCATAAGGGACTGTTGTGCACTGATTTTCACAGAGTCGTGGCTCAATGCTCGTATCCTCATGGAGGTTGTGGAGCTTAATAGCTGGACGCTATTCCGAGTGGATCGTTCATAAAACTCTGGTAAGAAGAAGGGCAGCGGGCTTTGTGTTTATATTAACGCCTGGTGTACTAACCACATTGCACCAGAGCTACTGTTCACTGGACCTGGAGTATCGTCTGCTTAAATGTAGGCCATTTTATCTACCATGGGAATTCTCTGTTTTGATCATGGCTACTTGTATTCCACCGCAAGCTAGCGCTAAGTTAGCACTAGCACAGCTACACTCAGCCATTAGCAAACAGCAGGACATTCACCCAAATGGTGCTTTCATTATTGCAGGAGACGTTAATCAAGTCAACCTACGAACTGTGCTCCACAAATTTTACCAGTACGTGCAGTGCTCCACCAGTGGCTCCAATATTTTGGATCATGTGTACACCAATGTAAAAGACTCACACAGAGCATTCCCCAGTGCCCCTCTTGGACAATCCGACCACCTTTCATTGTTTACGGTACCAGCATACAGACCTCTAATCCGTAAATCAAAACTCACCATACAGATAAAAATATGGTCGGATGAAGCCAAGGAACAACTCCAGGACTGCTTTGAGCGCACACACTGGGATCTGTTTGCAGAAGCAGCAACCCATGGAACAGAGCTGAACCTGGAGGAATACACAGCCACTGTACTTTTTTACATTAACAACTGTGTAGAAAATGTGACAGTTGATAAGAAAATAAAAAGTATGAAAACCAGAAACAGTGGATGAACAATGAAGTTTATGAAAGCACCAAGGTGCTGATGCTTTGGTGCCAGAGCCTTGGCGGAGGTATGCATTCCCAGATCATTACCAAAATGTTACGAATTCCTCTCTAGCCCAAGGACCACCTCTGGTAAAAATTTCATCCAAATTCATCCAGTAGTTTTGGAGTACATGCATGCGCAGTGAAAATAATCTGCAGTTTACATGCCCGTACTGTCGGTGGCAGCCCAGAGCCACCAAACTGATTTGAACAGCTGCAATCCAAACACAGAAGAGGAGCACGGTGGCAGACATTTTAAATGGCAGAAGCGATGGAGGTACGTGAATACAATGATAATCAAGACGAACAGTAGCTTTAGCTGTTTAGTGGCAGAGGAAGAAACCAGATGGGCAAAAAAGACAGACATTTGTTCACCCAGTATTGACGGATTGCTGAGTACTTTCTTCTGGTGGGAGTTTCCAGGCGCATGCGCAGTACCATTCCATTGACGGTAAAGGTGAACTATTTTTTGTGTTTATTTCAAAAACAAAGCATTATTTCAAAATTCTGTCAAATTAAAAGTCGAGAAAATATGGTGATACAATGATACAAGCCTTTAGTTCCACTTAATTTTGACTGGGTGAGCTGAGACAGAGAGGTGGACAGACAGACAGATACACACAGCCACAAACAGATGCACTAACTGACTACCATATGCTTCTCAGTTTCACCGAGGCATAAAAATCTGCTAAAAGCGTGCAATATCGCCTTTAAGACTGGAGATCCAGCAGCATACAGTGTTGCCAGACATAACTTAAAAAAAGGCATGGAGAAGGCAAAAAACCCACACAGACGACAAATAGAGGATCACTTCAACAACATTGCCACCAGGAGTCTATGGCAAGGAATCAGAACTCTGACAGATTATCGGAGCCCCCCCATCCCCCTCCACTCCAATGTCACACTGACCAACGAGCTGAACAACTTTTTCGCCTGGTATGACATCAGAAATACAGTGACGTGGACCATGATCCCTGTCACAGAAGAGGAACTACTTCCGACACTGAGCACAAACAACACACAACACACACTGAAGAAAGTGAACCCACGGAAAATTACTGGCTAAGACAGCGTACCAGGTCGGGTTCTACGAGACTATGCAGAACAACTTGATGGAGTTTTTACAGACATTTTCAATCCGTCTCTGTCTCTAGCAACAGTCCCAAAGTGCCTGAAGTCAGCCCGCCAGTTCCAAAAAAGTTGAACATCACTTCTTTGAATGACCATCGACCAGCGGCCCTCACTCCTACAGTGATGACGTGTTTCGAAAGACTGGTTCTCTTCCACATCAAAAATTCCATCCCAGCCACATTAGATCCTCACCAGTTTGCCTACAGAGTGAAGAGATCCACAGAGGATGCCACCGGAGTGGTGCCCTAGAGGTAGAGTATCTGCCCCACAACTGGGAGGTCGGGCTTCACGTCCCGGCCGGGTAATGCCAAAGACCATATAAAAATGGAACTTCTTGCCATCTAGGTTGGTGCTCAGCAAAAAAATGGAACAGAGGAGGGAAATGTGGGCGGCAGTGGCTCAGGAGGTAGAGTGGGTCATCCAATAACCAGAGGGTTGGCAGTTCACATCCAGTTCTCCCTAGCCATCCTTCTGTTGTTCCTGGGCAAAACACTTTACCCACCTTGCCTCCAGTGTCCATGACACTAGGTAGCGGTCGGTAGTGGTCGGAGAGGCCACTGGTGCGGATTGGCAGCCACATTTCTGTCAGTCTGCACCAGGGCAGCTGTGGCTATAGAAGTAGCTTACCACTATCAATGTCTGTCTGGAGTGAATGAATAATGGATTCACTGTAAGCAAGTTGAGATGTCACTTGACATGTCAAGCGCTACATAAATCTAATCCATTATTATTATTATTACCACCATCATCTCTCTGGCTCTTCACACTGCTCTAACTCACCTGGATAGACAGGACACATACTGTATGTGAGGATGCCATTTGTTGACTATAGCTCTGCTTTTAACACAGTCATCCATAGCAAACTCATCATCAAACTCCAACAGCTCGGTTTTAGTCCACAGCTTTGCAAATGGATACAGGAATTTCTTGCAGGGTGCCCTCAGGTGGTGAGACTAGGCCCCCATACATCCTCTACCATCACCCTGAGCACAGACACTCCACAGGGGTGTGTGCTCAGTTCCCTTCTGTACTCTCTGTACACCCACGACTGTGTCCCCACAGTCGACATTTTTTTTTTTGTTACTTATTTGTACCCGTAGGTAGACTTGGTTTGCAGTCTGGTGACAAGCCACCGGCTGCTGGTCGCTGCGTGCGCGAGCGCCCTAAACCTACCTATTTTTGGTATGCGGGAGGAAACCGGAGAAATCCCGGAGTAAACCCACGCAACATGGGGAGAACATGCAAACTCCACACAGCTCACTGTTGGTCGGGGGCTGGGATCGAACCCACGATCTCATGATCCCCGCGATCCCCCGGCTGAGGGTAAAACTGTGCTGCCACAGTGCTAAACCACTGCGCCACCGTGCAGCCCAAACAGTCGACATTAATACCATTGTGAAGTTTGCAGACGATACCACTCTGGTAGGGTTGATCAAGAACAACAATGAATCAGCCTACAAAGCAGAGATACAGAACTTAGTGGACTAGTGCTCAGAGCACAACCTGTCTCTGAATGCAGGAAAGCCCAAGGACATCATTGTTGACTTCAAGAGATCCCAGGTTGAGGAATACACTCCAGTCTTCATCAGCGGTGAGAGAGTAGAGAGGGTGACCAGCATGAGGTTCCTAGGAACATACATCTCTGAGGACATCACATATCTCCGCACAGGTGAAAACGGCACAGCAATGTTTGTTTTTCCTGAGAACACTGAAGAGGGCTGAAGTACCACAAGAGATGTTGGTAACTTTTTACCATTACTCTATTGAGAGCATTTTAGCATACTGCATCTCTACGTGGTACCGCAGCTGCACTGCATCAGACAGGAAGGCTCTCCAGTGCGTTGTGAACAGTGCCCAAAGGGTCACTGGAACACAACTCCCAGCACTAGATGAGATATACAACACCAGGTGCCTCAGCGAAGCAATCAGCATATACAGGGACCCAACACACCCCTCCAACCACCTTTCTGAACTGCTGCCATCAGGAAGACGCTACAGAGCTCTTCCTAGACGCACATCTAGATTACTACAGAGCTTTTTCCCCCAGAGCTGTGGCTGCTCTAAATCATGCCAAATACCTCCCTGCAATATAATGTAAATAATCTATTTATATTGAACACCAATTTGCACAATTGCACACACACTATATTTGTACTACACAGTTTTAACATACAGTATATTGATACACTTTACCATTAGAGCTTTCTAGTTAGATTTTAGGTTATTAGATTTTAAATTATACTATTTTATTGTAAATACTGAGCATCTCACAGAGCAAACAGATTTCATTGCAATGTACAATTGTGTTTTGCAATGACAAAGTCTAATTCTATTCTAAATAAATAAATTAAAATCTTTCATAAAAATAAACAAGCTTACTGGTGGACAAAATTTAGAAAACATTTTCTGGAAGCAGCTGTATTTAGATCATGACTTTTATTCTAATTATCACAGTCTTTATGAAATTTCTGTGTCATCTGTGAAAAAAATAAGCAATTTAATGTTTTATCAGCTTTTACTTTAAAACTGAGAGAAAACACAGTGGAAAGAGGACCAATTAAAGGTGGGTGGAGTGGCTCGATGTATGCCAGTCTATGGGTTACTGGAAAAAGGAATTTTGGACCAGGGTCAGGTGAACTGAGAGGCCACTCAATAACAATTAACAAACCAAAATATTTACATGTACGGGTGCTGAAAAGTTCATAGAGGTTAAATTTGGTAAGGTAACCATGATTGTACAGCCATGTCATAACTATGAAATAAGAACCATATTCAACTGTCATATACAGTAGATATTTTCTCAAACTTGAAATATAGTACCACCACCTTTGAATACATACAGTCTGGGTGTGATTTGCTGGGGGGGGGGGGGGGGGGGGTGTTGTTGTCCCCCTCCCCCCCCCCCCCAAGTCAAACAAAGTAAAGCCTTAGTAAAGCCTTATTCATGCTGCGTTTGTCCTCTGGTCCGTTTAGGTCTGCGTGCGCTTTGGACAAGCCCAGTGCACACGCGGTGTTGTACATGCTCATATTTTTTCGTGTAGAAGGCCAAGCGGTTGACGCATGCACACAAGAGTTATTTGTAGTTTCCCCCCAGCCCTATGGGTAGCGCAGATGCACCAACACTCCAGTTTGTTCACCTGCTATAAACACAAGAGTGACACACTTTTTTTTTGTAGCAACAACAATGGCGTTGTTTCAAGGAAAAGAAGGAATTACCATTTTCCAGTGCTCCTCTCCGCTCAAGCTGCTGCTGTTGCAAAAGGATTCATGCATGTTTAGTCTCGTCTTCCATGTCCTCGTTGTCTTCCTCATCTAGTTTGTCTTTGTATGCTGTGCTGGTAGTGCCACCTCATGAATGGGATGTTCAGTCTTGTGCATGCTCTGTCAACGCATTCAGGTTATGGGCAGGCCGTGCGGTCATAAAATTTGAACTGCACGCGGTCATCCGCAGGAGAGCCCTGCGGACGCTCGCGGACTGGAGACAATGACGTAAATTTCGTCACACAAGGTTTTCGGTTGCATGTACGCTAACAGCGGAGGTGCAGCATGAATCCAGCTTCAGTGATATTCCGGCTTCTGGTTGTAGTACATTAAATGCATTTTATACTCCCAACAGCAGATGGTGCAAGTTGATATTAAGCAATAAGCTATTGGGTCTTTTCACAAAGACGCATGCTAGTTAGCTAGTTGTCAAAAGAGAAAGAAGTGGCAAGTATATGAAACGGCAACAAAGCATTTCGTCATTTTCTGTGGAAAAAAAAAAAAAAATCAACAGAAGAAGTTGCGAGCAGATGGTGAGAAACTGCCACAGTAATAATACAGGGCCAACTCTGAATGACAATGGCGATAATAACCAGCAGCCAGCATCACTGGACAATGAGCAGCTGCTGCCGTCTTCTCCACCCTCACGCCCAGGCCCGGTTGAGCCAGACTGCTTCACAAGGTGGAAAGAGGAACCCAGACATGAATGGCTTGTTGTTAGCGATGATGTATCAGTTAAGTACTCAGTTTGTTCTGATGTCTGGGCTTTGGGTCCTCTCACCCAACAGAGGGTTCATATTGACCCAGCCTTCATTGACAGAATCATGGCTGAAACTTCAAAAAGTTACACAAGATCAGTAAACATGGAAAGTGTCAGTCTCATTTAAAATGTATCGAAATTGTGAAAAAGAGGGCGGAAGACGTTATTTAATGGGTCATAGATAACGCAGAGCTGAAGCGAAAAGCCAATGGGAGAAGACTGAAGGTAACTGAGTGCTGCTTTCACACTGCCTACACTATCTGCAAGAATGACTTGTCATTCAAAATCCAACCAGCACTGGTTGAGCTTCAGCAACTGAATGGACTCAATGTTGGCAACATGTTGCACTCAGACAAAAGCTGCGGAAACATGTTAATGTTCACAGGAAAGAAAATATCAGCAGAGCGAGCTGAATATGTTGTCAAGTCTCCGGATAAGTTCAGCATCCTAATTGACAAGAGCATAGCCACATCCAACAAAACCTGCCCCATTGTTTACATCAGCAATCCATTCCAAATATCAGGCCTGCAATTTTTTTTTTTTTCAAAACTTATTGAGCTGGGTGCTGTAACTGGAAAAGCAATCTGCAAGACACCGTTACAATGTTTCAATGAGCAGGGAATTGATGAGGATATTCTCTGGGCTTGGCTGCTCAGATTCGCTACAGATGGGGTTTCTGTCATGATGGGGAAATACAAAGGGATAGCTACACGATGCGAGAGAGAACCAATGCTGACCTGGTGATGATACATTGCATGTACCACAAGCTGAACTTGCCGTCCATGACACAATAAGAAAAATCCCTCCAGTCACTTCCAGATGTTTATAGACTTGTCATATGCATTTTTTTCCTCAGAGTCCCAAACACATGTGAGAACGAGAAGCAGTAGCTACAGAACTTGCTGTCCGAGCAAGAAGAGTGGGGAAAGTTTTTGACTTCGGCTGGCTCTCTTCTTCATCGTCAGTGACAGCTTTGGGGCAGAGCTACCCAGCCCTGGTTCAGCCGTTTAGGAACCTGTCTGAAGACAACACATGGTTAACCAAGGAGAAAAAAAAAAACATAACCTCCTTGGCGGAGGTAACAAAATGCACAGGGATGCATGCGATGGTGACTCAGTGGTTGTTCGTGTCAGCGATGGCTTGTAAAAAGCACTCAGACTGCATACCTCTGCCAAGGCTCCTTCTGTCTGTCATGGATCACCTCCAAAATGTAACAGGTTTGTGTGTAGGCATAGAGCTACTTCTGGTGAAAATTGCATCAAAGTCTATCCATTAGTTTTGGAGTATTGTTGCTAACACATTGTGAGAAGATAAGGGCCTTGGCTGAGCGACAGTGGTGTGGAAAAAGTTTCTGCCCCCTTCATGATTTCTCTTTTTTTTGTATGTTTGTCACACTTAAACGTTTCAGATCAAACAAATTTAAATATTAGACAAAGGTAACACAAGTAAACTCAAAATGCAGTTTTTAAATGAAGGTGTTGATTATTAAGGGGAAAAAAATCCAAACCTACATGGCCCTGTGTGAAAAAGTGATTGCCCCCCGTTAAAACCTAAAATAACTGTGGTTTATTGCACCTTTGGAAAGCCAAGTTCAATTTCTCTAGCCACACCCAGGCCTGATTACTGCCACACCTCTTCTCAATCAAGAAATCACTTAAATAGGACCTGCCTGACAAAGTGAAGTAGACCAAAAGATCCTCAAAAGCTAGACATCATGCTGTGATCCAAAGAAATTCAGGAATAAATGAGAAACAAAGTAACTGAGCTCTATCAGTCTGGAAAAGGCAATAAAGCTATTTCTAAAGCTTTGGGACTCCAGTAAACCACAGTGAGAGCAATTATCTACAAATGGCGAAAACATGGAACAGTGATGAACCTTCCCAGGAGTGGCCGGACGAAAAAAATTACCTCAAGAGCGCAGCGACGACTCATCCAAGAGGTCACAAAAGACCCCACAACAACCTCCAAAGAACTGTAGGCCTCACTTGCTTCAGTTAAGGTCAGTGTTCATGACTCCACCATAAAAAAAAAAGAGACTGGACAAAAATGGACTGCATGGCAGAGTTTCTAGACAAAAACCACTGCTGAGCAAGAAGAACATAAAGGCTCATCTCAGTTTTGCCAGAAAACATCTTGATGATGCCCAAGACATTTGGGAAAATACTCTGTGGGCTGATGAGACAAAAGTTGAACTTTTTGGAAGGTGTGTGTTCCATTACATCTGGCATAAAAGCAACAGCATTTCAGAAAAGGAACATCATACCAACAGTAAAATATGGTGGTGGTAGTGTGATGACTTGGGACTGTTTTGCTGCTTCAGGACCTGGAAGACTTGCTTTGCTAAATGGAATCATAAATTCTGCCATCTACTAACAAATCCTAAAGAATGTCCAGCCATCTGTTCGTGACCTCAAACTGAAGTGCACTTGGGTTCTGCAACAGGACAATGATCCAAAACACACCAACAAGTCCACCTCTGAATGGCTTAAGAAAAACAAAATGAAGACTTTGGAGTGGCCTAGTCAAAATCCTGACCTGAATCCGACTGAGATGCTGTGGCATGGCCTTAAAAAGGCGGTTCATGCTCGAAAACCCTTTAATGTGGCTGAATTACAACAATTCTACAAAATGAGTGGGCCAAAATTCCTCCGCAGCACTGTAAAAGACTCATTGCCAGTTATCACAAATGCTTGATTGCAGTTGTTGCCGCTAAGGGTGGCCCAACCAGTTATTAGGTTTAGGGGGCAATCACTTTTTCACACAGGACCATGTACAGTGGGGGGAAAAAGTATTTAGTCAGCCACCAATTGTGCAAGTTTTCCCACTTAAAAGATGAGAGAGGTCTCCAATTTTCATCATAGGTATACCTCAACTATGAGAGACAAAATGAGAAAAAAAAAAATCCAGAAAATCACATTGAAGGATTTTTAATGAATTAATTGGTAAATTCCTCGGTAAAATAAGTATTAGGTCAATAACAAAAGTTCATCTCAATACTTTGTTATATACCCTTTGCTGGCAATGACAGAGGTTAAATGTTTTCTGTAAGTCTTCACAAGGTTTTCACACACTGTTGCTGGTATTTTGGCCCATTCCTCCATGCAGATCTCCTCTACAGCAGTGATGTTTTGGGGCTGTTGCTGGGCAACACGGACTTTCAACTCCCTCCAAAGATTTTCTATGGGGTTGAGATCTGGAGACTGGCTAGGCCACTCCAGGACCTTGAGATGCTTCTTACGAAGCCACTCCTTTGTTGCCCGGGCGGTGTGTTTGGGATCATTGTCATGCTGAAAGACCCAGCCACGTTTCATCTTCAATGCCCTTGCTGATGGAAGGAGGTTTTCACTCAAAATCTCACGATACATGGCCCCATTCATTCTTTCCTTTACACGGATCAGTCGTCCTGGTCCCTTTGCAGAAAAACAGCCCCAAAGTATAATGTTTTCACCCCCATGCTTCACAGTAGGTATGGTGTTCTTTCTCCTCCAAACACGACAAGTTGAGTTTTTACCAAAAAGTTCTATTTTGGTTTCATCTGACCATATGACATTCTCCCAATCCTCTTCTGGATCATCCAAATGCTCTCTAGCAAACTTCAGACGGGCCTGGACATGTACTGGCTTAAGCAGGGGGACACGTCTGGCACTGCAGGATTTGAGTCTCTGGTGGCATAGTGTGTTACTGATGGTAGCCTTTGTTACTTTGGTCCCAGCTCTCTGCAGGCCATTCACTAGGTCCCCCCATGTGGTTCTGGGATTTTTGCTCACCGTTCTCGTGATCATTTTGACCCCACGGGGTGAGATCTTGCGTGGAGCCCCAGATCGAGGGAGATTATCAGTGGTCTTGTATGTCTTCCATTTTCCAATAATTGCTCCCACAGTTGATTTCTTCACACCAAGCTGCTTACCTATTGCAGATTCAGTCTTCCCAGCCTGGTGCAGGTCTACAGTTTTGTTTCTGGTGTCCTTTGACAGCTCTTTGGTCTTGGCCATAGTGGAGTTTGGAGTCTGACTGTTTGAGGTTGTGGACAGGTGTCTTTTATACTGATAATGAGTTCAAACAGGTGCCATTAATACAGGTAACGAGTGGAGGACAGAGGAGCCTCTTAAAGAAGAAGTTACAGGTCTGTGAGAGCCAGAAATCTTGCTTGTTTGTAGGTGACCAAATACTTATTTTACTGAGGAATTTACCAATTAATTCATTAAAAATCCTTCAATGTGATTTTCTGGATTTTTTTTTTTCTCATTTTGTCTCTCATAGTTGAGGTATACCTATGATGAAAATTGGAGACCTCTCTCATCTTTTAAGTGGGAGAACTTGCACAATTGGTGGCTGACTAAATACTTTTTTGCCCCACTGTAGGTTTGGATTTTTTTCCCCTTAATACTAATAAACACCTTCATTTAAAAAATGTATTTTGTGTTTACTTGTGTTATCTTTGTCTAATATTTAAATTTGTTTGATGATCTAAAACATTTAAGTGTGACATACAAAAAAATGAGAAGTCAGAAAGGCGACAAACACTTTTTCACACCACCGTATATCCAGTTGAGTGGAAATATTTAAGTTCCACTTTCTGTTTGAGACTGCTGTGCAACAGTGTGGATAATATGCCTGCATTTTTTTCCAGCACATCTACAACACCGCTGGAGCGGTATTAACGTCGGACAATGTACCACTGGAAGTAGCTGTTGTATCTCAGTTCCGTTTTGGCGGCTTCTTGTTGATTTTATTCAACCACCCCAAGAGAGAAGAAAAAAAAAAACCATCCATTAAGTGCAAAGACAGCCAGAAAGCCCCGGGACAGGTCCGTGCAACAAAAGTAATGCAGGTTAAGTGATTCAGCATAAAACCCGACATCTGTGTGCAGTTAAGATGTATATCATTTTCTTGACATATTTGATACAGAACTAAAAATTATTTAAACTAAGTCTGAGCTGCTGTTTATAAACCGGAGAAATAAGTTTTTGTTTTGTTTTTCCTGAATATGTTGAAGGTGAATAATGCTGGCCTGTGAAACAGCCCTTTTTACATAAATTTAAAAGAAAAAAAAACTATGCTGCAGTATCGCGAAAAATATTGTTATTGAGAAAATTAACAGAAATACTGTGATATCATTTTGAGGCCATATTGCCCACCCCTATTCCATGGTATATTTAACGCCTTGGAAATTCTTTTGTACCCTTCTCCTGACTGATACCTTTCAACAATGAGATCCCTCTGATGCTCTGGAAGCTTGCTGTGGACCATGGCTTGTGCTATAAGACGTGACTACAAAACTTTTAGGAAACGCCTACTAGGACAGCTTAACTTTATTTGGGGTTAATCAGAGGCACTTTAAATGGTGGCAGGTGTGTGCTGACTCCCATTCAACATGAATTTGAATGTGATTGGTTAATTCTGAACACAGCCACAGCCACATCCCCAGTTATAACAGGGTGTGCATACTGCATTTATGCAACCAGGTTATTGTAAGTTTGTTCTTCCCTTAAAAGATTTCAGGGTTTTTTTTCAGTTGGGTTGTACAGATTATAGGTTACATTAATGCTGTAAAAAAAAATTTAATGATTTATCTTGGTCTCATTTTTTTAACATCACAAAAACCTGGCATTTGAACAGGGGTGTGTAGACTTTTTTATATCCATTGTACATGCTATTGGTGAAATTGTATGTGTGCAAAGTTGTCACCAGACCCAGCACAGGGCTTGCACTTTCCTTTCTAAAGATATCTCCACTGCACCACCCTGACCTTAACAGGTGGTTTGATTGGTGGGTCAGTGAGTCAAACCAAAAGGTCAAAGGTCAGCAAAAACAACTGCACCTGTCGCAGCCCTGATAGACGGTCAGCTGCAGCTGTGGCCACTAAAGGCTACAATGGAGACAGCTTGTTAAGACAACTAGTCACCAGAGAGGTTTCCGAACTTGGCAGCAAGGCAATGAAAAAAAAACCTCTGCAAGAACCAAGCAGAGTTATTAGTTAAATGCAGAATTATTTGAAGTGTGTTAAATTTTAAGTATATGCAAATGGTACAAATAGTTATAGATTATACATTTTTAAAGTGTTTTTTTTTTCCACACATCACCACTACACATGCAGACCCTTTCCCACTGTTTTATTAGTGCCCATCTCAGAGCTGCCTAACCTCTCACCCTGTTACTTTAAATGAAACCTTTTGTCAATGTCCTCGTCTAGTGTTTAGAACAAACTGAGCGAGCAGTTTGACAGGCCCCGTTTGGCTTTATAGACCGGTGAGGGTTTTTTTGGGGGGGGGGGGGGGGGGGGTTACACAATACCGCTGGTTGCTCTCTCCAGTGCGAATGATTTATTGGCCAGACAGAACTGGAATGGAAGGCAGAGATACAAGAGAGCAGTGGGATAAGTGTGAGGTAAAAGGATGGGAAAGTGAATAGGAATGAGTAATGGAAAAGAAAGTGAAGTTCTTGATAATGTGGACAGGCGCTAGTTTAGCCAAACTGTGTTGGAGAAAGCCTTTCTCTGGTAAATAAATGGCTGCAGATCATTAAAAGGAACAAGTAGGGTACAAAGGACAGAAAAAAGAAATTCTTAAGATAAAAAAATAAACATTTCTAAATGCTTCTCAGCAGGGTGCAGCAGTAAAACACTAAAAAATGATCAAATTTCCTATATTCACCAAGAGAAAATACAAGGAAGCACAAGTCAATAATCAACTGACATCGACACCATGGTAAATGAACACCTACCATGCTATGTAACAGCGGTGCACAGCAGTAAACTAAAATCCAATCATTACTGCACACCAAAATACCTACAAGTTTCATTTTAATTTCTCATAACATTCAATGCCCAAATTACCCAACAGTTTGTTCTGTTATTTTTATGGCACCTGCATGGCCACAAAGATCCACATATCCCATGAAATAAGAAATACAATTAAAACTTAAAGCAAAAATCAACTAATCAAGGCAGCAGAAGGAACACTCCGTTTTTTTTCCTACTGAAGTAAAGTGACCATCTGTCAGAGGTGCAAATACACTCCTTAACAAAATCTTAAGACCAGGGGGAAAATTACAAGTATTTGCATTGGTGGATCATAAAAAGGTTGTAAGTAGAGCTTCAAAATGCAAAAAGAAGAAACAGGAACAAGAGACAAAAAAATAGAGAGTAGGCAATTTACTGAAAACTGAATTTAAACTCAAACAGGCTGTTCATCAGTTAATCAAAAGTTTAAGACCTAGCCCCCCCCCCAAAACAAAACAAAAAACAAAGTGTCAAAAAAGACTCAATAGTGAGTAGCCCCACCATTTTTGCTGATCACTTCAAAAAGTCATTTAGGTATGCTTGATGAGAGTGTTACCAGCAGGCTGGTGGGAACATTGCTCCATGTGGTGAAGATGGCTTCACGAAGGGTATCCACTGTTTAGAAGAGACGTCCATTTGCCTTGCCATCCTTCCCCCAAATGTTCTCATCAGGGGAGCACCCAGGATGGAAGAAAGAGAGGCAAGACTGAGATGGTTTGGACATGTGCAAAGGAGGGCTAGTGCATATACAGTATATTGGACAAACAATGTTGAAGATGGCACTGCCAGGGAGGAGGAAAAGAGGAAAACCACAGAAAAGATTTGTGGATTACCGGGGGGTGGGGGGGGGGGGTGCTGAAAAGTTCATAGGTTGACCATGATGCAGTGGTCAAATTTGATCAAATGTGATTTATTTTTCAACCACAGGAATCCAAGCGCTGCAACACCGATGGAAGAAGTGTGTGGACCGAAGGGAGACTATGTTGAAAAATAAACCACATTTGGTCAAATTTGACCACTGCATCATGGTCAGCCTATGAACCTTTCAGCCCCCCCTTCACAGTTAAGGAGGACATGGAGAGCATTGGTGTTAGATGCAAGGGATAGGGTGAGATGGAGGCAGATGATCTACTGTGGTGACCCCTAAAGGGAGCAGCTGAAAAAAGACGACGTGGAGTACTTGAAGTTGGAGAAAGCATCAAGACAGAGATAAGATACAGAGTAGTTGATAAAATTATAGATCTGCAAGTATGTGCACCATACCATGTTGCACCATCATGTTGTGCAACAGTGGGATGTGAGTACAGAGTATCGTTGCCAATTCAGCAATTTAAAAAAAAAAAAAAAAAAAATCTGACACCACCATTTATCTCTGACGGCCACCAAATTTGGCCCTCGGAGAAAAATAACTGGATCGTCACCTTATCGTGGTGGGGGGGTTTGCGTGCCTCAGTGATCCCAGGAGCTATGTTGTCCGGGGCAATATGCCTCTGATAGGGTCACCCAAGACAAACTGGTCCTGGATGAAGGGCCAGACTAAGAACGATCCAACAGACTCTCATGATAAATTCTATATCAAGGATTCAGTGTACCCCGCCCGGTATGGGGTTACCGGGGCCCCACCCTGGAGCCAGGCCTGGGGGAGGGGCTCGAAGGCTACATATATACTGTATATATATATATATATATATCACGCTGATGACCGCTTCATTGTAAACAGTGCCCTATGGAACTGGATGATGAATGCCACACAACTCCAGGCACACTTAAGGGAGATGAGAGGCACCCATGTATCACATCAGACGATCCAGAACTGTTTACATCAGTGTGGTCTGCGTGCTAGATGACCTGCAAGGACACCTGACCACACCAACAGGCACAGGTGTCATTGTCTTGCATGGGCCAGGGAGCATTTACATTGGACAAGGGACCAGTGGACCTCAGTGCTGTTGGCTGATGAGTTGATTCACGTCGAGCAGAAACAATGGCCGCCAACGATGTTAGAGACGTTCTGGTTGAACTGCGGCATGCTGCTTTCAAATGAAAGAAAGAGTATAGTACAATGATTGTATCTTTTCCCCCCTTTTTAATAGCTCCTAATTTGGACACCCATATGTCCTTGCACATCAGATTTGGCAGTGATGACTGCGATGCACAACAAACAAGGCATTCCAAATTAGGGCTGCAACTAACGACTACTACAACAGTCGACTAGCCACTGACTATTGTAACGACTAGTCGACTAGTCATTAAGAACTGCACAAAAAAAATCTAATTTCTTTTTTTTTTTTGCAAAAAATAAAACATTTTCCTTTTGTTTTTTTAAGAGCATTTGGTGAACAACAAGAACAAGAATTGCAATCAGCAATAAAATAAACATTTTTTCTTAAACTGCATTTTGTGCATAACAAACGATGCATAACATTTAACATCTGTTAAACCATCATGTTTAGAATTGACTCTGTGAGAGCTACTAGCATGGGAGCCAATTATCCTACCGATGGGCATCTGACTCTTCCAAAACGCATTTCCTCTTCAAATGCTTGTGAATCGCCGTAGTGGCTCCATGCTATACAAGGCTCACGTTACACTGCTTGCATTGAATAGTTTTGTTGGCTCAGTCACGTACAAAATGTTCCCAAACAGAGTATCTTGGGGTCTTATTTACAAGTGAGGGGAAAATGGAGCGAGAGATTGACAGACGGATCGGAGCAGCATCTGCAGTGATGCAGACATTGTACCGGTCTGTTGTGGTGAAGAAGGAGCTTAGTTCTAAGGCAAAGCTGTTGATTTACCAGTCAATCTACGTTCCTACTCTCACCTATGGTCACGAGCTTTGGGTAATGACCGAAAGAACAAGATCGCGGATACAAGCGGCTGAAATGAGCTTTCTCCGTAGGATTGCTGGACTCACCCTCAGAGATAGGGTGAGGAGATCAGTCATCCGGGAGAGGCTCAGAGTAGAACCGCTGCTCCTCCACATTGAAAGGAGTCAGTTGAGGTGGTTTGGGCATCTGATTAGGATGCCTCCTGGACGCCTCCCACTTGAGGTGTTTCAGGCACATCCCACTGGGAGGAGACCCCGGGGCAGACCCAGGACTCGGTGGAGAGACTATGTCTCCCAGCTGGTCTGGGAACGCCTTGGTATCCTCTCTGAAGAGCTGGAGCAGGTGGCTGGGGAGAGGGAAGTCTGGGCTTCTCTGCTTGAACTGCTGCCTCCGCGACCCGGACCTCCGGAAAAGCGGCAGAAGATGGATATATATATATGTATAAAATGCACTTTATATATAAATGCACTTTATATATACTGTGTTACAACTTTGGGACCGATTAGCAAAATTTAAGCCCCTGCATGAATGACCATCTCCATGTTTTTTAGATTTTGTGCTGTGGGTATAGTGACCCCACTGTAATCCAGGACTGTACATTCCAGCAGATCGGTTCCTACTAGAATCACGGGGAAGGAAGGGCAGGGGTTAAAGAAGGCTCACGCATCGTATCTCTAAAACCAACACATGACCCACACTTAGTAAACAATCCGCTACAATCCAACAGTGAAGGGCTTAGGGCAACTTATCCACCAAAGCTATGACCATCTCATTTAATTCTACTCAACAATCTGCTTTTCAGTGGTAAATCAGCCCATCATCTTGTACTGCAACACTGACTCAAAAACAATCCGGACAGTATTTGCTTCCTTTGCAAACCCAAGGCAAACCTTGTAAGTATCTCCTCATTTGAGAGAATGGAGTGATCTGCCTCCAGAGACAACAACGCAGCTCAGAGGTCCTGCCCACTCACTCCCAAACCATCACAACACAAAAGTGGTTAAAAATAGTCCGCAATTTTGTGCTTTTCAGGAGTAGAGAAGGAAGAGTCTTTGCGCGCGTTTTAGCATGTCAAAAGGTCCTACACGTCCTGAGGGCAAATATGAACTAAAGCTGTATACGTAGATTCATGTCTGAGATATTCATGAAACAGGCAGCAGGACTGCATGTCTCAAGTCAAAAGAATGCACAAGTGTGTGGGAAATGAAGCAAGTTTGTCAGTTTTTTTGGACAGTGCTATGGGGCAGAACTCCATTATTTGTATTCCAGTAAACACAGGAAATTAATTGAGCTGAGATGAAATGAGAATAATTTAAACAGCTTACACATGATGAGAACATCGTGCCCTTGCTGAAATAACAAGAGTTGTGATACAGAGTGCAGTCAATACTGTCTAAAGGAAAAAGCAATCCAAGTGAATCCCTGAATGGACCTTTTGTGTACTGCAACTCAATAGGTAGCCTCACTTAGTTGCAGGTATACTGTCTGTGCTTATTCAGTTGGGGCTAAAATGCATTACCCAACATGAGGACACAACCTGCACTGTCTTTTCCACAAAGGCCTCCACCAAAGAAGGTATCAAAAGCTAATTATTAAAAGCCTTGTGATTCAGTACAAGCTCAGAGACCACAACAGCACCTGAGACACTGCAAAGGAGAAAATGTACACCACATGATGTGGAGTGCGTGTCTGTAAGAATAGTTCACATAGGTTAAAGCAGGACCAATGGGAGCTACAGTATGTATGTAATCTGTGGGGTATTTGAGACAGTACAGTGAAAGAGTTATTACAGTGTGGGTGCTAAACCTTTTTAAACTTCCACTAATGTCACAAAACAGCAGACTACATCATCCCAGGTGCACAACAGAGAGGTTTCGTAGGTCCTTCCTACCAACGGCTGTCAGACTGTACAACCTAAGCAGGGCTGCTCGCAGAGATAGCAAAAAGACGTAACAAACTAATAGTTTTTTTTTTTTTTTTTTGAATGCAAAAGATGCAATAGACTTACACAATGGTCCTCTCCGGCATACAACTAGGAACATACCGGTCGCTATGGAGGGTGAGAATATGTATGGGCACATAATCATACCATGTAGGATAACTAAATAGACTGTTATGCTGTTTCATCCCACCTAGCAACAATGCTCTGCACTGTGTGTGTTTATATATTTACATATTTATTCCATCTAGCTACAATGCTCTGCACTGGGTGTGTTTATATTTATATATCTATATATTTATTCCATCTAGCTACAATGCTCCGCACTGTGTTTTTATATATCTACATATTATTCCATCTAGCTACATTGCTCTGCACTGTGTGTGTTTATATACTTGCATATTTATTCCACCTAGCTGCAATGCTCCATACTGTGGGTGTTTATATATTTACATATTTATTCCATCTAGCTACAATGCTCTGCACTGTGTGTTCATATATTCATATATTTATTCCATCCAGCTACAATGCTCTGCACTGTGTGTCTGTGTGTGTGTGTGTGTGTGTATATATATATTTTATAGTAATATGTACATATGTATATTAGCTGCTCTTGCTTGCTTGTTTTTTCTTGCCTTCTGATTGTTGCTCTGAGTGTTGCTATCCCTGTGCTGTTGCAATCCTGGAATTTCCCCGTTGTGGGACTAATAAAGGCTTATCTTATCTTAAAACGGCTTTTGGAAGCGTTCTTTACACCTACAGCCCTGCCTCACAGCAGGGTGATAATAGATTTATTGTGTGAATGTGTGCTTCTCACATCGCTTAAACAACTCAGAGTGTGAGCTGTCATTTCTCTTTGCTGCACCACTGTTTCAGGTGTTGACAATACCAGTGATGACTTAAAATGGGAAAAGGCAATTCCATTTCCTGTTTCCACTTTTGTTGCAAGGTGGCAGTAGTGGAGCTTAGTGCTACTTGTCAATAAATTGAAAAAAAAAAAAAAAGATGCAGCTAATTAGCAAACGTGCTAACTGCAGTGAGTGGCTAGAAGTTAGAGTAAATCATGTCAGAGGAAGCAAAAGAAGGGCATTGGTGGCCTAATGGTTAGGGATGTGAACTGGTTACTGGAGGGTTGCTGGTTCAATCCCTGGATCCCAGATCAGATCTGGGTGGGACAAATAACAGAGCAGTGTTTGCCCCATCTTCATTAACCCCACTGTGCTGCCCTTGAGAAAGGCCCCTTAACCCTAACTGCTCCAGCGGAGCTGCTCAGTGGCCACAGGTCAGTCTGTGGTTGTACTGGGCTCCTTCCATGAGTGAATGTAAACAAGATGTCCTTGAAAAAGAGTGGTTGCCTCTCAGTAGTCCTTTCCTTGTATAAATAAAGACTAAATGAATAAAAAAAAAAGAGAGGGGGGATACCATCTGCACCACAAGAAGGTAAATTCACCATTGTGGGAGTTTTTTTTGGTTTTCGAGAAAGTGAGAGGCAGTTAACATTAGAGGCCCCAGTCTGCAAGAAATCTTAAGTATTAATGGCTGCAATCTGTTCATCCATTTTCACATCCATCCTCCTGCAGACTTCACCACAGTAGAATGAGTAGGTAGCACTTTGCTATACAGATTAATCTGGTGACCAATTTGTGTGTGGCACCACCATTACAGCAACGGCCAGTGGCAGATGATAAGGGTTTGCTGCCGTTTTCTGAAAACAGCATGGGAAGTTGGACTGACAACATCAAGCAGTGACAGCTATTATTGCATGACTGGTGGGCACCAGGGTGGCTTCACTGGAGGTGGTGATCAGAGACAGAATTCTGGGTAAAATCAGAGCAATCATGGACAATGTCTCTCACCCCCCCTACAGCACACTGGACAGTCAACAGAGCAGCCACAACAAAGACTACTGCAGCCCAGATTTTTAAAGCAGCGTTACAGCAAGTCCTTTCTGCCTGAAGCTATCAGGTTCTACAGCACACATATAGCCTTCAGAACTGCGCACTGAACTGCATTTTATTGTATTACATTTTACTGACTTGTTTTAAGTGGTTTAGTTATTTATACTGTATTTGTGTTTTTTAGGTGTGTATGTGTTTGTTTGCTAAGACAAATTAATTTCCCCTCAGGGATTAATAAAGTTTATCTATTACCTTAAACTGTTTATCATTGAAATCCCTTAATACCACATAGATGGCATTTAATCGAATTAAAACCCACAACTGACTGTGCCAGTCACATCTTGTAGATGTCACACAGTATTATTAAATGCAAAAATAACTATTCCATTGACAGTGGTGAATAATTATAATCTTTTGAAAAGTTTGTTGATGTTTTAATTTAATGAAATGTGGACACTAGCCACTGTGACAGTTTCAATACTAGGAAATGTAAAGCTGACACCACTGTTCTGCTTGCATTTACCTTGTGGTCACTAGGTTACCCTACCTTGAACAATGCATTTCAAATTTTACAATAACACTTCAGTCATTAAAACATTTTGTGCAACCACTACAGTCCCTCAAGAGTATTTTAGTTCATCAAGGCTGGCTAGCTGAACAGTATTAAAAACATTACTGTTGTATGGTAATCTAGGCAGCTGCATGCTAACCATTTTGCTGTTATTAGAAACAAAATCTTTGTTAATAGTGTCCCAATCTTGATTATCTCTGTCCACTGCACGTTCAGTGAATCTGTGTAAATTGTACGGTCTCGGACAGGTACATATTTCATACAGTAAAACTTTATGTTTTTCACATTTTGTCTGGTGCCTTTATGCCTCTGTAGTTACTACAGCTCTGAGCATCACCTTTGTGCTGTGTCAGGAAAAGCACTATATACAGTAATTCCAGATCCTGATCCTACATTAAAAAAAAAAAAAAAACACAATCTCTAATAGCTACATACCTAGCCAGTGCAGGAATTTTCAGCTGAAGAAAATATGTTAATTAATCAGCACAGTCTTGGTGCCAAGAGAGTGAGTGTGGTACTGTATGAGAAAGTCAGGAGCGGCGGAAAAGTATGTGAGGGTGGTGCAGGACATGTATGAGGACAGCGAGACAGCGGTGAAGTGCACTGTAGGAGTGACAGATGGATTCAAGGTGGGGGTAGTAGTAGTAGTAGTAGATTAGTTTATTTGACAGGGACAGTGCAATAGTGGGATTACATCAGAGATCGGCTCTGAGCCCCTTCTTGTTTGCCACGGTGATGGACAGACTGACAGACTAGGTCAGACAGGAGTCTCCGTGGATGATGATGTTTGCAGACGACATTATGATCTGCAGTGAGAGAAGGGAGCAGGTGGAAGAGAACCTGGAGAGGTGGAGGTATGCTCTGAAGGGAAGAGGAATAAAGTCAGTAGAAGCAAGACAGAATACATGAGTGCGAATGAGAGGGAGGCAGGTGCAACGGTGAAGATGGAAGGAGTAGCAGTAGTGAAAGTAGAGGAGTTTAAATACCTGAGGTTAACCATCCAAAGCAATAGAAAATGCACAAGAGAGGTGAAGAAGAGAGTGCAGGCAGGGTGGAGTGGGTGGAGATGAGTGTCAGGGGTGATTTGTGACAGAAAGGTAGCAGAAAGAGTGAAAGGGAAGATTTACAAGATGGTCGTGAGACCTGCAATGATATATGGTTTGGAGACGGTGGGTCTGACAAAAAGACAGGAGGTGGAGCTGGAGGTGGCAGAGTTGAAGATGCTAAGATTTTCATTGGTAGTGACTAGGAGGGACAAGATTAGAAATGAGTATATCAGAGGGACAGATCACATGAAGCGGTTTGGAGACAGAGTAAGAGAGGCAAAGGTGAGATGTTTGGACATGTGCAGAGGAGGGATAGTGGATATATTGGACAAAGGCTGTTGAAGATGGAGCTGCCAGGCAGAAGGAAAAGAGGAAGACCACAGAGAAGATTCATGGATGTAGTGAAGGACATGGAGAGGGTTGGTGTTAAAGAGGAAGATGCAAGGGATAGGGCGAGATGGAGACAGATGATCTGCTGTGGCGACCACTAAAGGGAGCAGCCGAAAGAAGAACATTCTGTCTGGTGCTTTGCATGGAAGCACCCCCCACCCCAATTTCTAGGTGTGAAACATTGTAGATAGGAGAGATGTAATTTTGTTCTACAGGACATACCTTGCTGTGTATAAGCTGAATGACAATACAGTTGATGTTCTTTCTTTAAATGAAACAGGACACGTTACATTAATTATATGTCCTATACACAAACTGTATGTCACCTGCAAAATAAATTAAGGGTAATTGCTCTTTTTGTATCCTTTTCTATGGTTATACATGCACTGTATACCCATTAACAACTTAAACAAAATTAAACATCAATTTGACTGACAGGATTAGCCATTTTTCCTTATTCTTTAGAGATACCATGATAATACCATTATTATCTATTATTTCCTAGCACAATGACAATGAAAATCTGATGCCATGACAGCCCTAACCCCTGTAATAACTATTGTTGTCAATAACACATTCTTTCAAATACAACTCAGCAGATACTGGATTTGACTGAATTAATTACCGGATGAAACCCATAGATGTAAACATATAATAATAACTGAGATCTTCAAATGATGGACACTTTTAAATTTACATGCCTCAGCCCTTGAAACACCTGTTCCTGACGTGGCCTCTGCTGTCAAGCAAGCTCAGTCCCAGGTGCTTCTACCCACAAAAACATTCGCAGCTCAGCATAAACTGCGACTTTGTCCAATTTCGCCCAGCACTTTTGTTTTGCTGCTGCATCTCCAGCTACTGTGGAAATGTTTGCCAACCACATAACTGAGCTGGGGAAAACCCCGGTAACACATTTGCGCTCTGCATCCTGACTGTTCGGTCCTGTGTCCCTACAGCGAGGACAGAGTGTGCTAGAGGCCTCCAACAACACAGGGAATCTGCTCCATGTTACACATACCATGGTCAACTGCTGCTGGACAAAGGGACAAAACATGCTGCCTTGACAACACTGCCTTGGCTACACTGTTGGGCTGCTCTGGGAAAACCTAGCTTGTACATTCAGCAGACACAGTAGGCTGGATTGAATGATGTCCAACAATTTGATCTCATCTCCACATTTACAGATAAACCGCAATGAATATATGACATGAACTAGTTAAAGACAAGCAAGTATTTTTGTTCTTCAGAGGGCCATGCCACCTGCTAAAGCCACATTATTATCACATCAGCCACGTGCGGCAGGACATGTTCCGTGCAGACCAACAACTCTCAATCTCCAGTTTCCCAATCACTGAATAAACTTCCTAATTTTTTACTTTTTTTTTTTTTTTAAAAAGCAGTCTCCTTCCTCACATTTATCTCACAAAGATTCTTCAAAGCCACAACTTCTCATAAAAAACCATGGCAGTGGTCTGTCATGTTGGGTGTTCACTGTAGGTGAACACCCAAAGCGCTATATAAGTGCTATATAAGTGCAGGTTAGTTAGTTAGTTAGTTAGGTGGGCGACTCCAAATCAGCGACTTGAGGTACTGTGATTTTTCCCAGGTTTGTGCCAACCCTTTTCTTTCTCCAAAAAGCTGTGCCACATCCTGCAGGTTGGAACCACAGTCCATCTGGGCTTGGTTACGCAAAGACAGAAGAACCATAAAACTAGTCTGAGGGGGAACCAGAAGGGCACCTCCTCATCTACATCATAACTAATGCTCTCAGATAGACTGTTCTGATGTGGTTTGGAGAGATGTTATATTGGCAAAAACTGGGAAACTTCCGATTTGTCCAAATGTCACAAACCGCGTTAGACTCATGACCATGCTGAGTGTGGCTACTGTGCAATCTGAAACCTAATCAACATCACTTCTAAAACACCAGATACATGTGACAATATGCCTGATATGAGAAGAAAAGGCTCTATATTTAGAGTCACTTGATATTTCCAGCTCCAGACCCTTAACCCCCCACTTCTTTTGATCTTCCACTCAGAAAGGAGATGAAAAGATGAAGAGTGACATCCAGATGAATGGAAGGAGTGCATCTGCCTCTTCCTTTTGTCTCTTCCTATAAACAAATTATCCTCTTTTTGGTGTTGTCATGCTCCACCAGTGCCTCACAAATACAGCTGAAAATTTGAACTACTGAACAAAAGCAAAGTAAATATAGCAACAAAAGAGACAAGATAAAAACAAATCCACAGTGGATAGAGGCTGCAGTCACTCGTGTTGCATAAAACCTTTCAGTATCTTTCAGCTCTACTGGAAAATGCCCAGTACAGTGAGAAAGGGGTCAAAGTCAATAAAGTGCTGTTTCAACAACTTCTGCTTTCACTTTATTTTCAAAGCACAGCCCGTGTTCAGAAAAAAGCCGATGAGCACGGCACTGGGTTAATCAATATTCAGTAAGCCCACATGCTTTCTATAAAAACCACAAACTATATAAAACTGAAACAAATGGCCTACAAAAGATGACTTCAACAGACAGGCTGCTGACTTCTAAATTACTTTATGAATTATTATACAACCAATCAATAACTGACACAACAGTGACAACAGATCACTCGCAGGTGAAATACAGTCAATGAGCAGTTTTTCTGGTTTCTTTCAGGTTACCAAGTTGCCACGGGGCACTTACACAATAAGTGTGCAGTGTGTTAACCACTTAAACACACAAAAGTCTGCACACGACTTCTACCACGTGGTGTCACTTCATTCCTTAGAACACGTTTTTTCTATGCTCTAGACTGTTTTTTTTTTTTTATCCTTTGTTGTCTTTGTAGGAGTGAAGAAACAGTACGTGATCCAAATTGCTCCGATAGGCATTATCAACACACTGCCATCAACGGTAACTGACATTACTTCAGCTGTGGTTAAGAACAGAAATAAAAGAGCATCGGAATGACACTGCCATCATACAGAGTCAACAGCTGACAGGGATAAAATTTTAACTCACCATTTCGTCCAAAGCATAGCGAAGCACGCCGTGCTCATAGAGGATGAAGAACCTTCTCTGCCATTTCTGTAGAAGGACAGAAAAATCCTGAAATCACTCACACAGTTAGAAAATGTTCAGTCTAAAAGGAGACAATGTGGGTTTATAAAAGATGACCCAAGATGAGAAAATGAGCAGATAACTGTGGCTCCTCCCACTTTGTGTTGTGTTACGAGCAGAATTGTAAAATGGCCTCTACAGAGACCACGACATGGAATAGTGAATGTTCTGCTGTTGGTACTTGTTACCCCTTCTCCCACAGAGATACTTTGTACACCCCGACAATGAAATAGCCAACGTTATCACAGCGCACTTGCTAATTAAGACACTACAGGTTGTCCTTCACCTAGTTCCCACTTGTTAGCTGGATTTGCCAATTTTAAAGCAAAAAGGCTCAAGGGTTTTTGAGAGTATGTAGAGAAGATGTGCTTCACAGTGTAGTGTTTAAAGCCTTGGGGCAAACACACACGCACACAAACACGTAACACACAAGAGTGAATGAGGAAGCCTTTGGGAAACTGTTGCCATGCAGGGGTACATTTTGCTGCACGTGCTTCATCATAAAGCTCTCAGACCAAGACAATCTGGACAGCATTTCATCAGTGTGCATCATATGCTTCAGCTCATCCAGCTTCTCAGTTGCTTTCTTTTGAGATTTCCTATATAAAGATGGCCTATAAATAAACACTGGTAAGAAATATTAGTCTTTTGATGTCCAAGATAAAGGCAGTATATTCACAACAAAAAGAAAGTGGATTAATTTTGTAACACATTGATATAGACAATAACAGAACATGCAAGTCTACAATTTTTCCATCAATATCCCCACTAACCTCCCATTACCCTAATGCACCATTTTGTCTTGGTATTAAATTTCCAAGGCTCCAATTCCTACTGAACCTGATCCATGAAATATTGAGAGGCTAAAAGGGGCACTCAAAGGTCATGACAGGAGTACTGACACTAATAAATATCATTTAACAACTCAAAGTTTCCAACAGAAAATCCACAAACATTGCCCGAAAACGTGACTCAGTCTTGAACAACAGCACTTCTTCCTCTGTTATTTGTTTACTCTTCAGTCTAAACCTGACCGTTCTGCTCACGTCAGCACCACGTACAAACCACCAATTACCACCAACCACCCCTGCAGTGGGAGGCAGACGGCAAGGAAGGGCCAAACGTATCCGTGATGGTGTCAGAGTAGCAGAAGCAGACTGTTGACAGCAGATCTAGAGGTGCTTTTCCCAAAACCCATATGGAAGCCATCAGTGTGGCTGTGAGAACCGAGACCTTCCTTCTCCTCCCCCACATCCTCCTAAGTCCTCTGCTGGGATGCGCCACCACAGCATAATCTAGACGCTGATAAAGAAAGGCTCCTATTACATGATCCTCGAGTGCATGATTCGTTAATTTAAGTCAACATGAAGACTCATTATTGCCTGACAATGAGGCTTCTTCTGATAGAGGGTCAAACCTACCACAGGAATCTGCTGATTCCACAAAGGAGCTACTGAAACCACAATAAGCCATTTAGAGATTAAGGAACCTGAAGGAAGGGCTACACATGCTGATGAGCCGCCCATCATTAAAAATGCACTGATATATATATGGAACATTGGTCTAATACTAAATGAAAAGTTATCACATAACTCACAACAAGCCAATACATGGGTCCTCTTAGTTGAGTTTAGATACGTTTTAGTATGTGTTTGATTAGAAATGTGTTATTGCTTTTATGGTGTCTTTTTCTCTCTAGTCACAGATTGGAAACCAGATGTAAATATGACATCACGTCCCAGTCTGTCGCGTTCCAGTAGTACAAGTTAGGAAACCCTGACTGTAGTCTTTGCCACTGTAAGCAAAGCCAGCTGAAAACAGTGCAGTGCCAATACATATTCATTCATTCATTCATTCATTCCGTGGCCTGTGGGCAGTAGAGGTGTCATGGCAGATGCTTGGGCAGTCAGGGGTCTCCAGCACTCTCGGATCTTCTACTGTGCAAAGCAGGGTGTTGAAGCTGCGGCCAGTCCATTCCTTGGTGTTATCCATCCAGGACTTTCTCTGTCTGCCTCTTCTTCACTTTCTCTCTACTGTCTCCTCTAAGATGGTCTTTGATAGGGAGGGATGCCTTGTGATGTGCCCATACCAGCTCAGTTTGTGACACTTTACTGTTGAGAATAGTGGTTCTTGTTCTCCAGCATGTGTGGCAACTAGCTGCCTTACGTATTCAGTTGTCCGGCATTCTCTGTATGATGTGCAGTCATGTGAAAAAATTAGGACACCCTATGAAAGCCTGTGTGTGGGTTTTTTTTTTAACATATTTGGACATATGGATATTTAATATCAATTTTAACAATACTGGGAGATTCAAGTAATATAACTAAACAATTAAAACTGAAGAAAAGACTTTAAAATTTTCTGTAAAAATCTAATTCTAAAAACATGCAGTTTCTGGTGAGGAATAAATTAGGACACCCCCACATTTATTCCCACTTAAAATGGCTAAAGTCACACACACAGGTGTATCACATCAGGTGTACATGATTAGGACATTGTTACTCAGCATTTTGAAGGAGGCTCATCCTATTTAAACCTCAGACATTTAGTTTGGTGTGCTCCTGACTGCTGAAGTGAGAGTGAACACCATGGTGAGATCGAAAGAGCTGTCTGAGGCCTTCAGAAAGAAGATTATAGCAGCTAATGAGTCTGTAAAGGGATTTAAAAAGATCTCAAAAGAATTTGAAATCAGCCATTCCACTGTCAGGAAAACAGTCTACAAGTGGAGGACATTCAAAACAACTGCCAACATGGCCAGGTCTGGCCATCCAAGCAAGTTCACCCCGAGAGCAGACCGCAAGATGCTAAAAAACAAGTCTCAAAGAACCCTAAAATGTCATCACGGGACCCACAGCAGGCTCTTGCTACTGTTGAAGTGAAAGTGCATGCTTCTACAATCAGAAAGAGACTGCACAAATTTAACTTGCATGGGAGGTGTGCAAGGAGGAAACCTTTGCTTTCTAAGAGAAACAGGAAGGCCAGACTGAAGTTTGCCAGAGAGAACGTAGACAAAGACCAGGACTTCTGGAATAATGTTCTTTGGACAGATGAGTCTGGTGACAGCTCTGCCAGCTGGCTTGACAGCTCCTCTTATGGAGCCACTCATCAACACCTGCTGCCAATCAGCCACTCCACCAATCAGCTGATCACCTGAAAGAATAATAAGATACAGGTGCACATCCCAACTCCAAAGAGGAGATGGCAACCATCATAAGTCTAAAATTGAATTATTTGGCGTAGACCAAATGCAGCATTCCAGGAAAAGAACCTCATACCAACTGTGAAACATAGAGGTGGAAGTGTCATGGTTTGGGGATGCTTTGCTGCCGCAAGACCTGGCCAGCTCACCATCATAGAATCCACCATGAATTCTACCATGTATCAGAGGGTACTTGAGGACCACGTGAGACCATCTCTAAAAAAATTAAAGCTGAAGCAAAACTGGACCCTGCAACATGACAATGACCCAAAACATACCAGTAAATCCACCAAGGACTGGCTAAAAACTAAGAAATGGAGAGTCCTGGAATGGCCAAGTCAAAGCCCAGATCTTAATCCCATTAAGATGCTGTGGGGTGACTTGAAATGGGCTGTACATGCAAGAAACCCCTCAAACATCTCACAATTGAAAGAATTCTGCATTGGGGAGTGTGGCAAACTTTCCTCAGACCGATGTCAGAGACTGGTAGATGGCTACAAGAAGAGTCTCACTGAAGTTATTTCAGCCAAAGGGGGTAACACTAGCTATTAGACGGTAGGGTGTTCTAACTTTTTCCTCAGAATACGCATTTTTGTTGATATCTTTTGTTTAATGAGTAAAACGAGGTTAATTTGTTATTTACCTGCAATTAAATCAGCTTCTTTTCAAGAGATAAATAAAAACAAGACTATACATCAATATGTGAACATTTCTTAATAAAGAACTGAATATTTAATGGGGTGTCCTAATATTTTCACATGACTGTATGCAGCATCTTCCTGTCACACTTTTTTTCAAAGATCTGTAAACTCTGTTCAGTGTCTGCTGTGAGTGTCCAGCTCTCACATCCATAGAGTAAGGTGGAGAGTACCAGTGATTTGTAAACTCCGACTTTCACAGGGAAGCTGATGGAGTTGCTTTTCCAGACACTGGCAAGTCTCGTCATGGCTGATGTTGCTGCACAGTTCTTGTTACCTCTTTTATGGAGCTGCCATCTTCACTCACAAAAGACCCAAGGTACTTTACTTCTTCCGGTGTTTGCTCGTTCATTCGGATGTTGGTTGGTGTTAAATGGTTGCAGCTGTTCTCTTATTGTTCTCAGTGGGGAAAATAAGAATTGAACACGCTGACATTTTTCTCATTAAACATATTTCTGATGAAGCCATTGACCTGAGATTTTCACCAGATATCAGTAACAACCAAAGTAATCCATACAGGTGCATCTCACTAAATTAGAATATCATCATAAAGTTGATCTATTTCAGTAATTCAATTTGTAAAATGAAACTCATATTCTATATAGATTCATTACTGACAGAGTGACATATTTCAAGTGTTTCTTTTAATTTTGATGGTTATGGCTTGCAGCTCATGAAAACCCAAAAATCAGTTTCTGAAAAAATTAGAATATTACATAAGATCAATTTTTAAAAAATGATTTTTTTTTTTTTAATAGAAATGTTGACCGACAAAGTATTTCCATGCACACACTCAATACTTGGTCGGGGCTCCTTTTGCATGAATTAATACTGCATCACTGTGGCATGGCATGAAGGTGAGCAGGCTGTGTTACCGCTGAGGTGTTATGAAGGCCCAGGCTGCTTTAATAGCGGCCTTCAGCTCATCTGCATTGTTGGGTCTGGTGTCTCATCTCCCTGTTGACAATACTTCATTGATTCTGTATGGGGTTTAGGTCAGGAGAGTTTGCTGGCCAGTAAAATATGGTGATACCATGGTCATTAAACCAGGCTTTGGTACTTTTGGCAGCAGTGTGGGCAGGTGCCAAGTCCTGCTGGAAAATGAAATCAGCATCTCCATAAGCCTTGTCAGCAGAGGGAAGCATTAAGTGCTCTAAAATGTCCTGGTAGACAACTGCATTGACTTTGGACTTCATAAAACACAGTGGACTAACACCAGCAGATGACATGGCTCACCAAATCAGATTCCAAGTCCTGTCACTTGGAAATCAAGGTCCCAGAGTCTGGAGGAAGAGTGAACAGGCACAGAATCCAAGTTGCTTGAGGTCCAGTGTGAAGTTTCCACAGTCAATGATAAATGACTGTGGAAACGAAATGGAGCCATGCCATTTGCTGGTGTTTTGCCACTGTGTTTAATCAAGTCCAATGTCAGTGCAGCCATCTAACAGGAAATTTTAGAGCACTTCATGCTTCCCTCTGCTGACAAGCTTTATGGAGATGCTGATTTCATTTTCCAGCAGGACATTGCACCTGCCCACACTGCCAAAAGTACAAATACCTGGTTTAATAACCATGGTATCACTGTGCTTGATTAGCCAGCAAACTCTCCTGACTTAAATCCCATAGAGAATCTATGGTGTATTGTCAAGAGGAAGATGAAATACACCAGACACAATAATGTAGATGAGCTGAAGGCAGCTATTAAAGCAACCTGGGCTTCCAAAACACCTCAGCAGTAACACAGGCTGATCGCCTCCATGCCATGCTACATTGATGCAGTAATTATGCAAAAGGAGCCCCACCAAGTATTGAGTGTGTACATGGACATACTTTTCAGTCGGCCAACATTTCTATTAAAAATGACTTTTTTAATTAATTTTATGTAATATTCTAATTTTTTGAGAAACTGAACTTGGGGTTTTCATGAGTTATAAGCCATAACCATCAAAATTAAAAGAAATAAAAACTTGAAATATATCACCCTGTGTGTAATGAATCTATATACGAGTTTCACTTTTTGAATTCAATTATTGAAATAAATCAACTTTTTGATGACATTCTAATTTATTGAGATGCACCTGTACATACAAAGAAATCAAGGCAACTGTGTTCACAAAACAAGTTATATTTAATAAAGTGGAATCACACAGGGAATAAGTATTGAACACACTTGGCAAAACTCATTTAATATATAGTAGAAAAGCCTTTGTTGGTAATAACAGCTTCCAGACGCCTCCTGTATGGAGAAACTAGGCACAGGCATTGCTCAGGAGTGAGTTAAGCTCATTCTTCCACACAAACCGTCTTCAAATCTTGAAGGTTGCGTGGGTGTCTTCTATGAACTCTGATCTTCAGTTCGTTCCATAGATTTTCAATTGGATTCAAGTAAGGTGACTGACTGGGCCATTCTAGCAGCTTTAGTTTCCTTCTCTGGAGCCAGTTGAGAGTTTCCTTGGCTGTGTGTTTGGGATCATCGTCTTGCTGAAATGTCTATCCTTGTTTCATCTTTAGCATCTTGGCAGATGGCAACAGGTTCTTATCAAGGATGTCTCTGTACATTTGTCCACTCTTCTTCTTTTAGATCTGATTGGCGGTTGGCAACCAGCTTACAGGTGGATTATTCTTCTTTTAGATCTGATTGGCGGTTGGCAACCAGCTTACAGGTGGATTATTATTCTTCTTTTAGATCTGATTGGCGGTTGGCAACCAGCTTACAGGTGCATAACCGCCACATACTTCACTCTATATCATCACTCCATCTGGTCAGGAGCTGTAGTCCTATCATCATTGCTGTGTCCAATCAAACCTCAACTCTATCTTCAGACATCACTCTTCTTCGTCTCCTCGTACTTTACTCTATATCATCACTTCACTCTATATCATCACTCTACAGATCTTGCCCGTTCTTCTTCTTTCAGATTTGACTGGCGGTTCCCTCAACTCTATTACTGCCACACACTGATATGTATCTGTCTTTCTGTGTGTCTGTTTTTCCTCATAGCTTTGTGATGTTTTCCTCATAACTTTGTGATCTTCTTCTTCTTTAACCCTTTAACTGCCCAGATTAAATGGACGGGTCGCACACCCCCAGTGGCACAGCGAAGCAACTGCACCGGTCAACTTATTGACGTCCCCCGGCTATACTGAGAATTTGTACTAATCTGACAGTTTAGAAGGTGGCAGACACGCACCAAAGGAATCATGGCTCATATGGAATACAGCAAAGAAGAAGAAATCCTCATTATTATTCTTCCTTTTTCCGCTTTGAGCTCACAGCACCACTGTGGATGCCTTCACGATCGGTCATCGCAGCAGCGATGATGACTGAAACTGCATGAAACCGTGAAAATAGCCGCCTAATACAAACGAAATTTACGTGGGATAATCATAAGAGTTTGTAGATGTTGAAGCGGGTGTAAATTACTAAGTAAACGCGATACATTGACCACGATGGACGAAAAACTGAGCTCCCATTACCAAGATGACCGCGCCCGCGAGCGGCTGGATTCCCACAGGAAAAATAAACCAAACAGAAAAAATAGCTGCGTAATACAAACGAAATTCACATGGGATAATCATAAGGGTTTGTAGATGTGTAAGCGGGTGTAAATTACTAAGTAAACGCGAAACATCAGCAACAATGGACGAAAACGGACCGGTCACATGGGCGAGCGAGCCCCCCCCACCACCACCACCCGGCAACAGGTAAGAGAAATATGTTTTTTTACATTTTATTGATTTTCTGGTTCATATACTTTGAAGATTAGATAAAAGTATACCCCTGTAGACAAATCGGCGTTAAAAAAAAAGGACCATTCTTTGTGTAAATGTGTCCAAAGTCCACTTTTGTCTGAGTTATGTAATTTATATAGCTGCCATGACATTATGCAAATTAGATGCGTAAATTTATTGCTATCTGAAACTTTGGATCATATTCTACAGCTTTCTAATTTACAGTAAGCCATTATCTCTTGTAACTTTCAAGTTATAGCCTTGGAAGTCTGAACTATTTTACTGACAAAATTTTTTTACCACTCTTGACCATTAGGGGGGGTCTTGAGTTGCCTTGCGTTGCCCCAGGTGCCACACGGCGCCTAGGGCATCTAAAGGGTTAATCTCGTATCTCATCTCATTACTCTTCTTCTAGCTGTAGTCTGTATCTGCGTCTCATCTCATTATTATTATTCTTTTAGACTTGATTGGCGGTTGATCCACCAGCCCATGATGTCTTTGAACTTAAAGATCCCCCACTTAGCAAGTCATCAACTGCTTCCCTATGTAGCCCCTTAATGCCAAGAGGTTTTTCTGCTGCTTTCACAATGATTTTGATTTTTTCAGTTTTCTTGGAAGTCTACGCAGTGCAGTTTATCACATCTACCACAAATAAGACAAAATTATTGCCTTCAAAACTAGAGTATCTTCCTTAATTCTACTGCATGCACTGCAAGTCTGCACACTTTCCCTGTTCGAGTCCACTCCCACTTTTTTAGCTGGCACCTTTTTTGCAGCTTCTGCATACTAATCCCTGGAAGACTTATCTGCTGAATTTCTGCTGCTCTCTTGCTGGCTTCACAACCTCGATATGCAGAGTTATGCTCATCACTGCAGTTACAGCACTTTAATTTTGGCTCCTCTTTCACACTTGCCATATTCATGTTCACCGGAGCATCTGGCACATCACTGTCTACCTTTGCATATCACTGCTACATGACCAAACTTTTGACATTTGAAACATCTGAGTGGAGGAGGAACGTAAAGTCTGACTTCATAGCTCATGTAGCCAATATAGATAGATAGATAGATAGATGTACTTTATTGATCCCAAACTGGGAAATTACAGTGTAACAGCAGCATGACAGCCAAACAATAGAAACACACACGACAGACAAAGGGATTATCCACGGAAAGTAAAAAAGAAACTAACACGACTATAGAACCTATATACATCATAGCTTAATATATGATGATGACCCGTATAAACACATGAATCATCCCATTGCACAAAGAAGGACTATCAGGAGCAGAGTGAAATGTGAGGTACCAGTTAGTCTGTAAGGTGCAGTGTGGCAGCATAGCTATGACCAGAATACAACATCATAGTGAGTTATTGTACAGTGAAATTGCATGTGGCAGGAAAGATTTCCTGTACCTGGCCGTTCGACAACGAAGCTGTAGTAGTCTACTGGAGAAAGTGCTTCGCTGCCTACCTAGTGTGTGGTGGAGGGGGTGATCAGGATTGTTCATGATGGATCGCCGTTTATTTAGTGTTCTCCTCTCCACCACTGTCTCAAAGGTCTCCGGTCTGAGACCAATTACAGAGCCAGCCCTCTTGATAATCTTGTCAAGTCTGTTGGTATCTCTGGCCCTGATACTGCTACCCCAACAGACCGCAGCAAAAAAGATGGCGCTGGCGACAACAGTCTGGTAGAAAAGCTCCAGCATCATGCTGCACACGTTGAAGGATCTCAGTTTTCTCAGGAAATAGAGTCTGCTCATCCCCTTCTTGTGCGCAGCATCGGTGTTGGATCTCCAGTCCAACCCGCTACTGATCCTGACACCCAGATATTTGTAGTCTTCAACCACTCCCACATCCTCCCCCCTAATCTGCAGTGGCTGAGAAGGAGCCTTCCTCTTTCTGAAGTCAATCACCATCTCCCTGGTCTTGCTGACATTCAACCTCAGGTGATTCTGCTCCGTCCACTCCACAAATCTGTCTACCAGTGCCCTGTACTCCCTAAGGTGTACAATATACACCTTACTTGGCAGTCTTGTTTCATCACATTTTAACATTACTGGTAGACTATCACATTTATCGCCATTTCTATTAGCTCTCAATCGCCATACCTCTGTCACTTTTGCTCCAGTTAAGTTCCTCATTATTTCATCAGTTGAGACAGCCATTGAAATGCCCGATATCACTCCTTTCATTGCCTTATTTCCTTCCAATACTGAACACTGCACATTTTCCCCTCCATCTTATTGACTCTGATTGCTTTTCCTTGTTGAACACTGTCTTAACATGTAACCAGCAACGAACCACTACGAAGAACCCTTGCATTTAAAACTTCTCCAAGTAACCCATTAATTGCATTTGTGAGCTTAACTGGGTTCCACTCGCGAAACGATGCCCCTTCCTGAGTAAGTTTAATGATTACTTTACAGTCCTTCTGTTCATTCCGGGATTGTTCATCCTCTGATTCATCAGCACTTGATAACGGTCTTGAGTTTCTTTACGTCTACATTTGCTTCTTTTAGACTCCAACAAGCTCCAAACTTCCTCTTCCCCGCTTCCCACCTCCATTCCTCCAAGTGGAATTATATCTACTTCTAAATTTTCAGGAGCTGTCCTCTTTCGCATCCGCCTTGTCTCCTCGTCCTCCTGTGAGTCCTAACCATTCATCTTTCATTCAATTATATGAAGTCTGGCTGTACCATGTGCTGAAGAACACCCCCACATCATGATGCTCCTACTTCCAAACATCACTGTTGGTATGGTGTTTTGGGGCTGATGTGCAGTGCCATTTCTACTCCAAACATGCTGAGTGTTGTGGCATCCAAAAAGTTCAATTTTGGTTTCATATTCTCCCAGTATTTTACTGGCTTGCCCAATTGTTGTGCAGCAAACTTTAAATGAGCATCAACATGCTTTTTCTTCAGCAATGGAGTCTTGCGAGGTGAGTGGGCATAGAGCCCATGTTGGTTGAGTGCATTACTTATTGTTTTCTTTGGAACAGCAGTACCTGCTAACTCCAGGTCATTCTGGAGCTCTCCACGAGTGGTCTTTGGCTCTTGGATAATTCCTCTGATAATTCTTTTGACTCCTCTGTCAGAAATCTTGCGAGGAGCTCCTGGTCGTAGCCGGTTTATGGTAAAATGGTGTTCTTTCCACTTCCGAATGATGGCTCCAACAGTGTTCATTGGAACATTCAGCAGTTTAGAAATGCACCTGTAACCAATGCCACTATTATATTTTGCAGCAATAAGGTTGCAAAGGTCTAGAGAGAGTTCTTTGCTTCTACCCATCATGAGTTCTTTGTGGTGTGACAATCTGATATTCACAGTCCTTTTTAAAGGCTTTCAGTGAGAACTTAACCAGCTGAAAATAATTTGCACTGATGGGGGATGGGATGGCTTCCTAAATTCTGATGCTGGCTTCTTGGCTTTCTATGTCTTTTTGCACCTCTTTTCTTCATGTCTTTAATACTTATTCCCTGTGTCAAGGCAACTGTGTTCACAAAACAAGTTATATTTAATAAAGTGAAATTTGTATTTCTTTGTATCTATGAATTACTTGGGTTGGTACTGATAATCTGGTGAAAATCTCAGGTCAATGGCTCCATCAGAAATATGGTTGATGAAAAAAATGTTGACATGTTGAATACTTATTTTCCCCCCTGTAACTATATAGCCACCTTCACCAATCTGGTAGTGAGTTCCTGGATTTCAGTTTCGCTAATTTTTGGAATTTCCGAATCAGGTCAAGATCATACATATACATGGTACTTTGAGCATAAAAACACTGTAGTGACATGTTCATTAATAGAATCAGGGTGATACTGTGTGTACGACTGACTAGAAGAGACAACACAGAAGTGTATATACACTTACACTACTGTTTAGTGCATGGTTAGTTTAGACAACTGTAAACTAACTAACTTTTAGACTAACTGTAAAGTAACTTCAGTTTACAGTTAGTTTACACTACTGTTGATGCATGGCGCATGATGGAGCCATAGTGAATTTCTGGCAGTCATGTCAAGGTTCTTTCAACTTCAAAAGCTGGAAAAAAAAAAAAAAAAACACCTTCACCAACACCTGAAGTATCGGTGGAGCATACCCCATAACCAACTTGTTGGAGCTGAAGGAAATCCACATTATGTAACACTGGTATCTCACAATTACTTGGAATCAGCAGATACCAAAAGAAATTATTTGAGCAGTAGTACATAACATGCTTTTCTCTTTTAGTACTCCAAACCTGACCAATCATGCAACCCAAAAAACAAAGTTGATCATGTGTTGTGCAAAATAAGCCAAAAAAGCTAAACAGTAAAACAAAATTGAGCTCTCAACTGCAGGTACAATCAAGAAAATTGTCAATTTTATGGATATCTAGTAAAGCAAACTGATACTACTACTGCACTTACCCGAGATCTGTGTAAAGGATTGTCAAAATTAGTCCCTTCGGGTGCCAGCAGCAACCATCCTCCATAAATAGGTTTTGCCTGTTAAGGGGGGAAATAAAATTACAGTGTTGGACGTGATCATTAAATATAAACACATTGATTAATGGTTCACTTGTGCACATTTAATTTGCTGTGCTGGCTACCAGCTTCGGCTTTAAACTGTTACCTAATTATAGACAGCAACAATGACACGCAAATATTTAAGTTCAGCTCCACAAAGGTGTGCGTTAAGACACTGGCTGGCTTGAGTTGCCTACAGGCTACATTCGCTCCCTGGCTTTTTTCCAGAGCACCACGCTACCCTGGAAAAAAAGAAAGGAAAGGCTAACACACACATGATTTTCCCTCTTATCCTCCAAGTGGGTGGACTGGTGGGTGGAGGGGGCAGCAAGAGGCTGAAGTTAGTGAGGAAAAACACTGGATGAGAAGCAGAAGGGAGAGCAAGCTGGGAGCTTGTGGCTTCATATTTGCAATTCAAACATGTGTAGTGAAAAATGCAAGTTGGCCTGGCAGCGTTTCTTAAATTGTTCTGGTACATACTTGAACCGCAGCCACACTAGTAGTCAGCACTTGTGCGCCAAGCCAAAAGAACTCTGCATAAACATTGCATGGCTTTGAGTGGAGGAGGCAAGTTTTCACTTCATATTTACACTGAGATCTTACCTACCCCTAAAGAGCTTAACAAATTAAGTACCTTACATAATTCAATTGAACTCCCCAGTCTGTCCAACAGTAGCCAACAATCAAGTTGAAAAGCTCTGACATTTACAGCCGCCTGGCACCTTTGTGTCTCTAAATCAGGGTTTATGATTACAGTCATAACTTTATCCTATGTAAGACCATGTACAATCCACCACAAAATCCTCTTACTTTGATTACAGGAGATACAGCACATTTCTCAGCTGAGTGACTCTGTAAACAAAATGGCATAACTGGAATTTTTAATCATAATTCCCAACCTTAACCGTGGACAGTCAAGAGCTTGAACAGGCTCGGAAAGACAAAGATCCAAAATAAACCTAAGAGCGGAAGATGACTGACAATGTAAATAAAGGAAAGAGCAGAAGGGGGCTTGAGAAAGAAAGAAACACTGAGATAAAGGGCCACTTGCTGTATCTCTGCTTGTGGGAAAACATGAGTTTGAAAGACTGAAGACTTTTCAGAAACATGTCCCATCTCCACTCGCACGATCCGACAGACATCCTGATGGCAAGGCCCCCAGAGATGGAAAGATAAGTGAATCTAGGTCATTTTTTTAGCCTTTAATGGTTCAGTGGCTAAACAGAGTCATTTGAGTGTGTTCCTGTGTGTTCATCTTGCAATGCCCCCCCACACACACACCATAACAGACCATGTAATACTTCAGCAATGATGGTATGAGTTTTTAACCCATGGTGCACTGCTGGGGAAGCAGAAAGAATGACAGTTGGGAGGTGAAAATGCACAAAGGCCTTCTGTTCCTTCTTGCAGCAGATCTTCAGCAATGAACATGCCCAATATGCCTCAGGTCTTCACAACAAATGTAAATCTTTTTGCAAGTGTAGTCATGACTACAGCCAGCCTATCACTCACTTCTGTCTCAGGAGAGAAAGCTCTAATCACCATCTAGCAACCTGCTGAAGTATCAGTGCAAGTCACAGAAGTATCATTTCGATAAGCTGCAAACCCATATAGAGATACCTCTTAATCAGATCAAGTAAACAGCTTACAGTGGGAAACGATCACAATATAGGTCACTAGTTTACAATGACCTCATGGCAGCACATACAACCTGCTCACACAGCTTACTGGAGTTTACTCTATGTACAGTGACTCACATGCGATATTAAATGCACCCAGTAATATGTGACAGTCTGGAGTGGGCGTGATAATTTGACCAACTTATCTTAGGTAAATAGTCAACATCAGCTTTGGCTGGTATGCTACTCTGCTGCAAGGCATGGAGCTGGGTGGGGGCCTATGTGCATGAATTAAGGTCAATATGCACCCTTGGGCTGGAAACTAATTATGTCCAATTAACCTAACCTTTGCACTTCATGGTCTACTGACACATGTCAACCCGTTTGAAACCAGCACATCAAACGAAAAGACAGCCGCGGCCTTCCAGTTTTAGGATTACACAGTAAGCTGGTGTGACATATACTGTCAAATTATGGTTTAAAATGCCATTATTTTTACCTGAGTTAGATCTTCGTCATTTAGCAAGTGGGATTCTCTGGGCTTGAAGCAGTTCTGGCATTTACTTTTGTTGAAAATGTTGGCTTGAAATTTCCGGCAAGGGTTCTCTTTGAGTGACATGGTTAATAAAACGGTCAGGAAGCGTTAATTATTTAAAGAAAATCCACAAAAATAGTAATTTGAGGAAAAAAAAAAAATTCCAAAGCAAGCCTGGTCGGAGTCAACTTGCTAGTGTGGTACTTTCTAAAACGAACACATCCAATGGGAGATGTGCAAAGTTGAAGTATCTAAAGCGGGGTTTTCACCTGTCCCGAGTCACCGGAGGCGGTGAACAAGCTCCCGTTAGGTGATCTCCACGGCGGTCATGTTCTGCAGCAAAAGCTCACTTTTAGTCTTTGAACGCAGGCTCGATATGAAGTTGTAACAAAATTAAATAAATAAGTCACCAAATGTGTGGAGAAAAAGGCGGCGTTATATACAATATAAGCTTCTCAAACACGAAGTCGACGTCTCACAGGTGACATTCCGGGCCTGGAGCTCTCTGCAAAGGTCCCGTCAGCCTCCATGGGGCGGAACGGCTCCGCCGAGGGAGGAGAGTACACTTCTGCCCCCCTTCTCTCTCTCTCTCTTTCTGTTTCTTTATCTAACGAGCGACACCGCAGTCATTACTATCAAATTTATCTCGCGCTCTTAACGTCTCTCTTCGGGGCCAAAACAGCGCGGCAGAAACTTTACAGACGCCATCGACGTGGCCCGTCACGCAGCTGGAGCCATGAAGTCGGCTCCCCGTGTGTTCCCGCTGGCACCACTGCGCATTCTGCGGTTGGTGTTTTCGTGAAAATCCGACAATCCTCGCTCTGGCCGGGCAGCCAGTCAGCTGTGGATAGATGGGAGGAGCTCAGGAGAGAGTGGGAGCTGTGACAGGCAACCACCTCGACCAATCAGAAAAGCTGATTTCTACACAATGGAAAGGCGTGTCTTAAACTGACCAATAGAAAAGATATCAAAGCTCCAGCGTTTCCCTCCCTAGGTGGGCTTTTAAAGGGCCCCACATACTTCCACAAAATCTACTGTGAGGCGGTTACTACCATGGCGTATTAGGCAGGAAGAAGTCAAAATATTTATTTTTTTCTAGATAAAAAATGGCAAATTTATGAGGAGTGGGGGGGGGGGGGCTTTTGGGAGGGAGGCAGGTGTGGAAAATTTGTGGAAAAAAAATAGTAAATTCATTAGAAAAGGTTGTAAATTAACTCAAATGAAGGAAGCCAGGTTTACTGTCATTCAAGCCGTACAGCCAAGCAGGTACAGTAGAATGAAATGACGTTTCTTCTATTGGAGGGGCTGCTGCCATAACTTTCTGCTCTCCCATTCTATGATGAGCACCAAGTTAGAAAGCAAGAAGTACCATTTTTATATTGTCTTTGATATGACTTGGCTGGGACTTGAACCTACAACCTGCTGCGGATGCTCCACCACTAATCCACCACTCTGGTGAAAAAGTGGCAAATTTATAAGGAAACAAATGGTAAGTTTGAAAAAAAAAAAGTAAATAAATAATAGTTTTTAGGGGAAAAAAGGCAAATTTATGAGAGAAAAAAAGTTGCAAATTTACCAAAAATTTACAAAAAAAAAAAGCTGCAACTTGATGATTAAAAGTGGTACATTTATGAGAAAAAAATTAACTTATGAGGAAAACAGTTAACTTATGGGGGAAAGGCAGAAGCTTTACTAACTTGAAAGGCAAAAGTGTCTAATTCTTTAGGGAAAAAATGCTAATTTAATACCTGTTCAAGAAAAATCTCACATTTCAGGCAAATAATGAAATATAATTATTAATACTTAACTAAATAAATAATTTCTAGAAATGAAGTCACCCTGTGCAGGTTTTTCTCCTTTAAAAAAAACTTATTAGATTGCCCTAATAAGCCATTGCAGAATATATTTTCTTATTCACTGGAAACTGTAATAATAATAGACACAACCCAATAGCAATCAAGATAGATCAGAATAATGAGAGATTTTTAAAATGTGAATATTGCCACAGTTAATTGCCCAAAGTTTATAATTGGTCTATCCCTGAAGCCCTGATGTCCACAAAAACTATAACTACTAGTTTAGTTGAACAAAAAGCAAAAATAAAGGATATGAAGGAGTAATGATGTTGTTGATGGGTATTTTAAAAAGTACTAACACAAATAGCCTATCTAAAGCATATAAATAATATTTTTCTTAAAAATATTTATTAAAACAAATTTCCCCAAGACACTCACATCCTGAAAACTCCAGTTTAATAGGATTCAAAAAGTCAACACCCTAACAAAGGAGTGGATAATATGATTAATACAAGAACTTAATATATTTTATTGTATTGTGATTTAACAAGTTTACAATAAGCATTGGCATTTGCGTGTAAGGAGAGACATGGAAGACATACTTCTGGTTATCTCTACACAGTTACTGTTTGCACTTTATGTAGTTGGAAAGGTATAAGAAAAAAAATCACAAACACTGTGGTCAAATACAACTTAAATGACTGTAACTTGTTGTATAGGGACACCAATCTCTGTAGGGGTTTGATTTCAGTCTCCAGAGCACCATCTGTTGGCCTTCAGTTTATTATTGCGGTGTGATGAAAATTCAATCAAGCTTTGCAAAACAAAAGTCACAGCATTAGAAAAGAAAGTGCTCTAGGAATACATTTATGTATGACAATAGTAACTTTGTTCAAGTCTGTTATACCCCCCTTTACACAGGGGTGGAGATCACTGAGAGATCATTGAAAGATCTGACCAATTTTTGATCTATCAATGACCTTCAATGATCTCCACAATCGTCACAATTTCCTCAAAGTTTTGACTCAGTCCAAAACACTGAAGGATCTCCCAAACAATCCCAAACATTAAAAATTGGCCCAATCACTCAACAATCTCCATGCTGTGTAAGGGGGGCCTTACGGTTAAAAAAACAAAACAAAAAAACCCCATAAATTCATGTTGTGAGTATAGAAGCAATGATGGTGTGGTGACACTAGACACTGCGGGTGGACATTCTCTCACACCCAGACCAGGAAGAGGGGCTGAACAATGGACTGAAGCGGGTAGCCCCCAAGAGAGGTAATTAAACTAGACTATCAATTCATTTCAATTCAGCTTTATTTATAATGCGCCACATCACAACAAAAACCATCTCGTGGCGCCACAGTGCAGAAAAAAAAAAAAAAAAAACATACAGTCACAGAAAGACCCAGCAATCAGACGATCCCCTATGAGCAAGCACTAAGCAACAGTGGAGAGGAAAAACTCCCATTTGGAAGGAAGAAACCTCTAGCAGAACCAGGCTCAGGGAGGGGCAGTCGTCTGCTGCGACTGGCTGCGGATGAGGGGATAGGAAGGATGGAAAGGACAGACAAAGAACATAGCAGTAAGACGCCAAGTACAATATTGGAGGTCAACCAGCAATATGGATCACATAACAATAGAACAAGAATGGGGTTAAAAGACACAAAAACCCTCCTTAAACGAAAGCTATATTAAAAAGGAAGGATTTTACCCTGTTCTTAAAAACAGAGACCGAGTCTGACTCCCGGACCCAGAGTGGTAACTGGTTCCAGAGAAAAGGAGCTTGGTAGCAGAAGGCTCTGCCTCCCACCGTACTTTTGGAGATTCTGGGCACCACAAGTAAGCCAGCATTTTGGGAGCGTAATGCTCTATTAGGATGGTAAGGTAATATCAGATCTTTTATATATTGGGGGGCCAGATTGTTAAGAGCTTTGAAAGTAAGAAGAAGGATTTTAAACTTAATTCTGAATTCAGTGGGAAGCCAATGGTGGGAGGACAGAACAGGGGAAATATGATCTCTTTTTCTAGAACCAGTTAAAACTCTAGCAGCTGCATTTTGAATCAACTGAAGATTTTTCAAAGATACTTTAGGACAACCAGATAATAGCGAATTACAATAATCTAATCGCGAGCTGACAAAGGTGTGAATCAGTTTCTCAGCATCACCCAGAGACAAGATGCTCCTGATCTTGGCAATATTGCACAGATGATATAAGGCGGTCCTAGAAACAGTTTTAATATGTGAATTAAAGGACAAATCCTGGTCAAAAATCACTCCAAGGTTCCTCACACAACTGTTCAGAGTGAGAGTGGCCGCATCTAAAATAAGGGCATAGTCTGAAAAGGAATTTCTAAGATGTTTTGGGCCAACAACAATGACTTCAGTCTTATCAGAGTTCAATAGTAAAAAATTACAAGTCATCCAAGCTTTGATGTCCTTAAGACAGGCATCTAACTTGGCCAACTGATCACAATCATCGGGCTTCATTGACAGGTATGAAGCCCGTACTATGGGCTTCATACCTTCATATGGGAAGGTACTATGAGGCGCCTTCGCCACCTGCTGCTCTAAGCTGCAGCGCAGGGAGGTGAATGTATTGTGATAAAATGTAACATGTGTTATGATAATCGTGCCACACATTGCCTTTGTCAAACCCCATGCAAAATGCGTCAGCCGCAGTTTCTATGCGCAGGTCAATAAAGCTATATAAAGAGAACGCAGAGAAACTGGGGGAGGCTTCTACAGACACACGGCCCCAGCGTCCACACTGGGGTCCATAGGCTGTACATATGTTAGAGGGTCAATAAAGATTCTGTGTCGACCTACATTTGTGCCTCGCCTCCACATCCTTCCCTTTTACCCTCTACAATGGACTTCATTTATTTCCTGATTGTGCTCCTCTGCAATTTTTCTTTCAAGGTGTCAGTTAACTTATTTATAATGTTTTGCAAACAATCAGGAAGAATTATGTGAATATTTTAGTCAATAGAAAATATTTTCTGCCCTTGGTGATGTAAAAAGTAAAAAAACCCAAACATTTTTCGAGATGAAGTATGTCCATTTTGGGCTGAATGGCGGAACTGGGAGGTAAATGTACAGTAAAATCCACATTATTTTGTTTCACTTTACTGTAACGGTGCTGTTTATACATTCAATGAATAAATATGCATGTTTACAACTGATAAATAACAGACATTTTCATAAATTAACATATTTAGCTTGATATTTTCAGGGGAAGATGCATCAGGATGACCAGACTGCACAAATCAATCAGCTTCTTCAAATGATCTGTTTTTGTTATGTAAATCCATGATTTTTTTAACCATTCTTTTGCCTTCCTTCTCTATTCACCCATAATAGTGATATAACATACCTATAAACAATATTTTACACATATGAGAAGGCTATGTGATGAATAAATACTTTGATGTGATATTGCGTAGCAGATATAAATAATGACATAAGGAATCACGCAAAACGGTTCTTTCATGCATATTGTATTCTCCATAGTCCTCATTGGATATCTAAGAAGTCATCAGCCAGTTAAATACCATCCATCCATCCATCTTCTTCCACTTAATCCTTTTCAGGTCACGGGGGGGCTGGAGCCTATCCCAGCATCTTTGGGTGAGAGGCAGGGTACACCCTGGACAGATCGCCAGTTCATCACAGGGCCAACACAGAGAGACAGACAACCATTCACTTTCACAGTCATACCTAAGGACAATTTAGAATCCCCAGTTTGATGCCAATTAACCTAACTTGCATGTTTTTGGCATGTGGGAGGAAACCGGAGAAATCCCGGAGTAAACCCACGCAGACACGGGGAGAACATGCAAACTCCACACAGATCACTGTTGGTCGGGGGCTGGGATCGAACCCAGGATCCCCCGGCCAAGGGTGAGTTGCTGTGCTGCCGCAGTGCTAACCACTCCGCCACCGCGCTGCCCCAATACCATTAATGTGATTTTTGTGCAGCAACTGTTATGACCCAAAGTAATACAAATATTACAATTCAATATGACTAGGAATCACAGCCCTCAGAATGCTAATGTATTCTCTGTAGCCCCTATAAGATACTGGTTCGAATAATGATTACTACATAGGTACGTTGATTAACCTGTTCACCACCTATTACCCAAATTTATAGTTTAACTGTGGAATAAACTCAATATGATGCTTTAAAGGGTTGTTTTTGTTACTCTTGTTCACATTCAAAGCATGTTGTGATGTTGGTGTATTCTCCGTAGCCCTGTATTTTTATTCAGTGGGATACCTACATTTACTGTAGTGCTGTACCTTGAATACGATTTGAGGATACTTCACAAAATTTTCACATCAAATTGCCAAAACATTATAGGTTTCAAAGTAAATGGCTTTGTTTTGATCTTTACTTAGATTTTTTTTTTTTTTTTACCTTTTTGGAATGCAAACTGACCCCTTGAAAGACAAGAGCACTCTGAGGTGAGTGCAATATCCGCCACCTCTGTTTTCTTTGAAGATCCCAATACTTATTGTCGGAGAGCAGTTTTCATCTTTCAATATAATTACTGTGGCAGAACCACTACACCTGCGGCTGTGGTGCAGGTGTAGTGTGGCTGACTACTGATCGGAGGGTCAGGGGTTTGATTCCCGCTCTGTCTGTAGTCCGCATGTCGAAGTGCCCTTGAGCAAGACACCGAACCCCCAGTTGTTCCTGGTGGGTCAGGCCAGTGCCTGTGTGTATCGCAGCTCCGCAGCCATCAGTGTGTGAATGTGTGTGTGAATGGGTGGATAGCAGGATCTGTAAAGCACTTTGGTCATCTAGAGATGAGAAAAAGCGCTATATAAGTGAATGTCATTTACTATTTATACCATATAAGCCTATCATCCACAAATATATAACAAAGTATACAATCCATAGTTGTAGGTCAGAATTTCAAGATGAACCTGTGTAGCAAGTTTGGTGATCCTAGAGAGCTTTACATGTTCTATAGCAAGAGAGCATAGGGAGTGACAACTTTGACCTTTTGACCCCAAACCTGTAGTCAGAGGTCATGGCCTGAGAGTGAAGCTGTGTACCAAGTTTGGTGAACCTAACTTTACGCATTGTACAGTAATAAGGCATAGGAAATGTTAACCTTGACCTCTGACTTTTTGACCCCAAACCCATAGTCAGAGGTCAGGATCCCAAGGTGAACCTGGGTAGTAAGTTTGGTGACCCTGGCTTTCTTTGTTGATGAGATATAGGTTATAAGCCATTTTGATGTTGACCTTTAACCTTGAAATCCCAAAACTATAGTCACATTTCAGTGTCACAGGGTGAACCTGTGTTGGTGACCCTAGCTTTACTTGTTGTACAGTAATAAGGCATAGGGAATGTTAACGTTGGCCTTTTGACCCCAAACCTGTAGACAGAGGTCAGGATCCCAAGGTCAACCTGTATACCAGGTTTGGTGGTCCTAGCGTTACTCATTTTATAGTAATAGTAAATTTAGCATTCACCATTTACCATAGTGCAACTGGAATGTTAACTTGAACCTTTGACCCCTTGCCCCCAAACCCATAGTCAGGTCATCCAAGATGTGTATTAGATACAACTACTGTATCGATTTGAAAAGCCTACATCATTTCTTTCAGAAGTTGTTGTGTTTAGAAGATTTAGGAAAATGTGACCTCTGACCTTTGACCTCAAGGTCATCCAATGAGAGCCACATTGCAATATGCACATTTTCAGAGTATATCAAACCGTGGTACCATGTTTCAAAATATTTGGAACAAAACTGTAGGAGTAGTTGATTTCACAAGACAGTTACTGTCTATGAAGTGAGATGAAATAAGAGGTCATAGGTCAGAGGCTACAACCTGCAAAAATCATCCGGTCAGAACAAAATTGTACTGAGCACTTTTGCCTCTAGCAGGCCGGCATAGTTATTACAATACCTTTTCTCCCGGCTTCGTTGACGTTAAAGGTGAGTTAAATTTGTGTTTATTTCAAAAACAAAGTTTGATATTGGAATTCTGGCAAATGAAAAGTCGAGAAATTATGGCAATACAATGATACAAGTCTTTAGTTCTACTTAATTTTGACCGGGTGAGCTGCAACAGAGAGGTGGACAGACGGACAGACACACACACGCACACAGGTGCATCTTCGTTTCACCGAGGCATAATTAGCCAAATTAGAGGCTTGTCTTAAGGAAATCAGAGCTTGGATGACTTGTAATTTCTTGCTATTAAATTCAGATAAGACTGAAGTCATTCTAGTTGGTCAAAAACAACCAAACAAACTTAGAAATACCTTCCCAAATCAAACTCTTAGTTTGGATGGGGTTACTCTTTCTCTTAATAGTACAGTGAGGAACCTTGGAGTTATTTTTGATCAAGATCTGTTCTTTAATTCACATATTAAACCTGTTTCTAAGACTGCCTTCTATCATTTGCATAATATTGCCAAGATTAGGAGCATCTTGTCTCAGAGTGATGCTGAGAAACTAATCCACACTTTTGTTAGCTCTAGATTAGATTATTGTAACTCTTTATTATCAGGCTGTCCTAAAACATCTTTAAAAAGTCTTCAGCTGATCAAAAATGCTGCAGCTACAGTTTTAACAGGTGCTAGAAAAAGAGATTACATCTCTCCGGCTCTGGCCTCCCTTCGTTGGCTTCCCATAGAATTTAGAATTAAGTTTAAAATTCTTCTCCTCACTTACAAAGCTCTAAATAATCAGGCCCCTTGTTATTTAAAAGATCTGATAGTACCTTATCATCCTAACAGAGCACTACGCTCCCAAAATGCAGGATTATTTGTAATACCTATAATCTCTAAGAGTACAATGGGCTGCACGGTGGCGCAGTGGTTTAGCACTGTAACAGCACAGTTTTACCCTCGGCCGGGGGACCGCGGGGATCATGAGATCGTGGGTTCGATCCCAGCCTCCGACCAACAGTGAGCTGTGTGGAGTTTGCATGTTCTCCCCGTGTTGCGCGGGTTTACTCCGGGATTTCTCCGGTTTCCTCCCGCACACCAAAAACATGTAGGTTTAGGGCACTCGCGCACGCAGCGACCAGCAGCCGGTGGCTTGTCACCAGACTGCAAACCAAGTCTACCTACGGGTACAAATAAGTAACAAAAAAAAAAAAATGGGAGGCAGAGCTTTCAGTTATCAGGCTCCTCTCCTTTGGAACCAGCTGCCAATCTGGATTTGGGAGTCAGACTCGATCTCTGTTTTTAAGAATAGGGTTAAAACCTTCCTTTTTTACATAGCCTATAGTTAGGGTGGGATCAGGTGACCCTGAACCCTCCCTTAGTTATGCTGCCAATAGGTTTAGACAGCTGGGGGATCTCGAACAGTGCATTGGGCTTCACTCTTTTCTTCACTCTCAATGAAATATTTTTGCTGGTCATTAACATCTGTTTGTTCTCTCCCATAGATTGAGTCCCCGCCGTGCTGTTGCTGTCAACATGTCTGTTGTTTTCTTCTTCTCTATCCCCTCACCCCCCAGCCAGTCACAGCAGATGACTGTCCTTTCCTGAGCCTGGTTCTGCTGGAGGTTTCTACCTGCTAAAAGGGAGTTTTTCCTCTCCACAATCACCAAGTGCTTGCTCACAGGGGATCGCCTGATTGCTGAGGTCCTTCTGCAATTGTGGGGGTTTCCCCTACAGTTTGAAAGTGCTATGAGATGACTGTTGTTATGAAATGGCGCTATATAAATAAAGTTGAATTGGATTAAAACATTTGGAACAAAACTGTAGGAGGAGTTGATTACACAAAAGACGGACGCACGCATGCACGCACACACACACGCACGCATAACATAGTCCCCCTTCGGTTCCCAAAGGGCTCTTCAAACCCTTTGGGATTCGACTGGCAGGGGATAAAAAAAATCCTGCCATCCTCCTAGTTATCTATTTTTAGCTGAGCCTGGTGTCTTATTGTTTTACGCAGCAGGTGATAGTATTTGCATACAAAACAAATATGCACTGTGAAAAGATGGCTGTAACTACCTACAGAGCAGAGAAAACCAAGAATGTCTCTGAAGTACACTTGAAAGCTCAGTACTGTATGTTATTCAAATTCCAAGCTGATGCTCCAGAGCCCAACAAAATGTGAAATTAGAAAAGAAAATGTGATGTCGTGATATTTCATGCATGCTTCATGCTGCAATCCTGCTGCAAAGTTTTCTTTTAGAGGTGCTGTGAGTGTACTGTACAGTCTGGAGATAACAAAACAAAGTATAAGATAATTAGAATTATTCCTCCAGCAATAAACTGAAGAGCATTTCAGTAAATCTTAGCCAAACCATGAGACAACAACAGTATGGGTAAAAAGCATCCAGCACCTCAGTGAAACCTTTCATATCTTGTAACTATTGTTCAGGAACAGAGAGTGTGGGTGGCCTATTATTACCCAGCAATTATGACGCAAGAATTCTTCGAGCCTACCATTGTCTCAAATGTACAAAATTATTTTTAAAATTATCTGGTGCCCTCTATAGAGTTTTTATAATTTTTGTAGTTAAGAAAGTCCACTGTTTTGTGTGATTAAAAACAGTAAATGTCGGGTTAAAAATCAAACCCTCCCCCCTATTTTTTGGACACTTTAAACCTATTATATTTAGGAAGAATACACAGACCTGTACATGTATGGTGCCGTGAGAAAGCATTTGCCCCTTCCTGATTTCTTATACAGTATTTTTGCATAGTTGTCACACTTAAATTTTTCAGATCATCAAACAAATTTTTATATAAGACAAAGATACCCCAAATAAATGCCAAGTGCAGTTTTTAAATGATTTCATTTATTATGGGAAAAATGCTATCCAAACCTACCTGGCTATATGTGAAAAAAGTAACACCCCCCCCCCCCCCCGCTATATATTGAATTAACTGCTAAACCACATTTTTTTGGAAAGCTGAGTTCAATCTCATTAGCCACACCCAGGCTTGATTACTGCCAGACCTGTTGACTCAAAAAATCACTTCAATAGAACATATATGACAATGTGAGGTAGGCTAAAATATCTCAAAAAGCAACACAAAGAAATTCAAGAACAGATGACAAACAAAAACCCAGATCAACATCTAAAGAACTGCAGGCCTCATTTGCCTCAGTCTGGACACTGGTCCATAATTGAATATTAAGAAAGAGACTGGACAAAAATAGCATCCATGGGAGAGTTCCAAGGCAAAACCCACTGCTGACCAAAAAGAGCACAAACGCTCGTCTTATATTTGACAAAAAAACCATCCTGCTGATTCCCAAGACTTTTGAGAAAACGTTCTGTTGTCCGATGAGACAAAAGTTGAACCTTGCGGAAGGCGTGCATCCCGTTACGTCTGGCATAAAACAAACACAGCATTTCATAAAAAACAACATCATACCAACAGTCAAACATGGTGGTGGTAGTGTGATGGTCTGGGGCTGCTTTGCTGCTTCAGGACCTGAATGACTTGCTGTAATTATGGAACCGTAAATTCTGCTCTCTACCAGAAAATCTTGAAGGAGAATGTCCAGCCATGAGATTGTCACCTCAAGCTCATTCTCTCCAATGGGACTGAATTAAAATAATTCTGCAAAGAAGAGCTGGCCAAGATTCCTCAACAGTGATTTAAAGAATTATTGCCAGTTATCACAAGTTATCATACTTGATTCCAGTTGTTGTCGCCATGGGTGGCACAACCAGTTATTAGGTTAAGGGGGCAATTACTGTTTCCATAGGTTAGGTCTGGATAGCTTTTATTTCCCTTAATAAACGAAATCATCATTTAAAAACTGCATTTTGTATTTATTTGAGTTGTCTTTGTCTAAAATTAAAATTTGTTTGATGATGGGGCAGCTCGGTGGTGCGGTGGTTAGCACTGGCAGCACAGCAAGAAGGTCATGGGTTCAATCCCACCCCTGGCCTCTGGTGACCTTTCTGTGTGGAGTTTGCATGTTCTCCCTGTGTCTGCGTGGGTTTTCGCTGGGTACTTTGGTTTCCTCCCACAGTCCAAAGACATGCGCATTGGGTTAAATGGCATCAACTGGGGATAAATTGTCCTTAGGTGCGAGAGTGAATGGTTGTCTGTCTCTCTGTAATGGCCCTACGATGGAGTGTCAATCTATCCAAGGTGCACCCCGCCTCTCGCTCAAAGATGTTGGGATAGGCTCTAGCACCTGTCGTGACCCAAAAAGGATTAAGCAGTTGAAGATGAATGAATGAATGTTTTACGATCTGAAATATTTGTGTGACAAATATGCAAAGATATAAGAAACCAGAAAGGGGCAAATACTTCACACCACTGTACATACTAATGAATATATCTATCCAGCTGTAACTAAATGGATACAGTGGTGATCACATAAATGCTTGTATGGACATGTAGCACATGCAGACCCAAGTGGTCTATACTGTATGTGTAGTGCACGTGGAACGCAGGAAAGCAAATTTAGGGTTTTAAAATTTGGTTCCATGTTTGCTGTGCGTGATTGCAGGTGTCTGCAGGTGACTGCAAACCAGAGGTTGCGTTAACTGAAAATGATCCTTCACTAAAAGATTTTTTTTTCAGCAATGGCTGAAAATTCTGAAAGCTGTCTGTCATTTGACAGATTACACTGAGGGTGATCTAATTAAAGTAAATTAAAATGACAAAAAAAATAGATTATGACAGAATTTTTAAATGACAGATAGCAAAAAAGTCTAGTGCAACCTCTGCTGCAAACGTACATGCGAGTGAACCTGTGTAAACCCAAGGAAGGCAACACAGAGCACCAACGTGCTGAGGTGACACACAGCCACCTGTAGATGCACCTATGTTTACGTGTACATACTTGTACGTCTGCTTGAATTCTGCGTGCTCACACGTGGGAATACATCAACATGGACACATACATTCCAATGTGGGTCAACACAAGCATTCCCACATGAATTACAGTCACACAGGAATCACAAATCAAGGTGCATTTTTCCACCTTTGTGTACTTTGCAAGTGTATACCACCTGCGACTACAAATATCTATTACTGAGGCTGAGCTGATGTCTCATCTTCTAAGGAATAACTCTGCAAGCGTTTAATGTAAGAACCCACGGAGACCTTCCAGGAAATTCTAATAAACATGACATTTACTGCATATCATCAAAGGGTCAAATCTTACATTAGAAACCATTTAGAAGAGATTGGCTTTCTTTTTCATATCATTACGTTTCCAAAGTGGAAGTCTGTCAAATTCTTGGATGTTCATGCCAAAGATCTGGAAGAAAGACTCTGGAGAGAGGTGATGCTGCAGAAAGAAACCACAAGAGACCAATTTAGCACCTTATAATTACTAATTAATCTTGATTAAAGATATAAAACTCACAATAGGAGCATTTTTTTAAGAAAAAAAAAACTCAACAGCATCAAAAACATGTAATGTCAATGCTAAGCAATAAATATAGTTTTTATGTGCTCAGTTTAGTAGTCCAGTCTTTGTCATGTCAGCTGTGGAATTCTACACAAGTTTGACTGACAAAAATCAGTAAACAACTTTTAAATTGTTAATTTTCTCCAAATATGTTTTTTATTATATGTAAGTACTGTAAATACATAATAAAATCCAGCCTGTCTTCAGTTAAAAGAGAAACTGTTGCATGAGGTCACCTCAAGTCTTGTTCTGTCAACATCTTGGGGAAGCTTCACTCGTCCTCGGTTTGTAACCGTGAGCACTTCATATGGGTAGACCTTGAGGAAACAAAGGCCAGTTGTGAATACTTTGTAATGGTATATGTAAACAATCTAAACTTGACTTTCAGGGGCAACGAAGCTACAGTAGATGAGATGTGACATTAGAGCATGTTGCATTAGAGCATTAGAGCATGTTACATGTATAGTTTATTTCTCTTATCTTATCATGTTTAATGTTGCAGCATTGTACCGAGACAAATTCCTAGTTTGTGTACTACATGAACAATGGCAATAAACCTGATTCTGATTCTGATTCTGATTCTGATTCTGACAAAAGCACAAAATAAGAAGTACATCTATGAAGCCATGGCACAGATGTTATAAAGTGGTGCTAGTGCTAAAGTTTGTAGAGCCACTGTTATACAATGGCCACGTGGTTTGGATGGAAATAACACAGGCTCGACGACATGGAGCAGGGAAACGCCTATATATTCAGAATCTGTACTCAAGTAAAAGTAGTATTGTCTTATGGTATTAGTTATTTAAAGTGACACCGTCAAAAATTTAACATTTTTTTCTTATTAACATGCCTACAACATGTTTTTATGACCTACAAGACGTATCAAGAGTGAAATCACTCAAATGTTTCACATCTCTATTTTTTTGCTGTAAAGTTTCACTTAAGCCCCGCCCCTGAGAAAAAGCGAGTTGAGACAGCATTTTGGTGATGTAACTATGCATGAAGCTGACACATGGATTATGTTGAGCCAATCAGGATTCTGGCCTAACTAAAGTTATCCTCAAGGCTAGTTAGCATTTTTTCGATCAATCAATCAAACTTTATTTCTAAAGCACTTTAAAAACAACTACAGCTGATACAAAGTGCTGTACATCAGGAATAGATAAAATGAAAAGGACATAAAAGACAATAAAATGCAACTAAAAGGGTATAAAACAAAACAAGTAAAAATGACAATCATATAATAAAAGCAATAAAAAAAGTACAATCAATGTCTCATGTTGGGTTGAAGGCCAAGGAGTAAAAATGAGTTTTAAGATAAGTTTTAAAAGTGGACAGTGAAGGCGCCTGTCTAATAGGCAAAGGAAGACTGTTCCAAAGTTTAGGAGCAGCAACAGAAAAAGCTCTGTCCCCTCTGAGCTTCCTCTTTGATCCTGGTATCTCCAGGAGCAGCTGATCAGCTGACCTGAGAGACCGAGCAGGAGTGTAAAACTGAAGAAGCTCAGAGAGGTAAGGTGGGGCAAGGCCATTCAATGATTTAAAAACAAATTAAAGAATTTTAAAACGAACCCTAAAGTGCACAGGCAGCCAGTGGAGGGAAGCTAAAATAGGTGTAATGTGGTCCCTCTTACGTGTTCCAGTTAAAAGACGTGCAGCAGCATTCTGAACCAACTGGAGACGTGCAAGACTGGCTGACTGCAAAATAAAATGCATTACAGTAATCCAGCTGAGATGTGATGAGGACATGGATTACTGTCTCAAAGTGCTGTTTAGAGAGAATGGGTTTAGCCTTTGCCAGTTGCCTTAAATGAAAAAAGCTGCACTTCACTACAGCAGCAATTTGACGATCCAGTTTAAAATCACTGTCCAGCTTAAAACCCAGGTTAGTGACAGTAGGTTGGACAAACCCTGTCAAGGGACCCAAGTCAACAGGGGGGGGACTCACAGGAGCCACTGGGTCCAAACACAATCACTTCTGTCTTCTTTTCATTAAAACTTAGGAAGTTCATTGCCATCCAGTCTTTAATGTCATTAAGGTATTCAAGAAGTGATTTAATTGAGAAGGCCTCCTTCTGCCTTATTGGAATATAAACCTGACAGTCATCAGCATAGCAGTGGAAGGAGATGCCTCAGTTGGAGCAGCCCTGGGCTTGAAGATCAACAGTGCAAAGCCTAAAATCCTGAGGTTGAACGCTGCGATCCAAGACCCAATCATGCTAGAAGACCAGCCTATTGAGGATGTTGAGCCTTCACATGTCTTGGTACAGAAGTGGGCAGCACTGGAGGTGCTGACAAAGACAGAAAAGCTTCTGCTGATCACGAGGTTCAAAGCCAGAACCATTTTGCAGTGAGGTGGCAGTGCTACCTCTTGGCCTTTGTCGCGCAAATAAATTCCAACTATCTCACATCGTCCTGGACTCCAAACATAATTCATCTTTAAGAGCCCAGGTTCTTTAACTTTCTGTGCAAATCTGTTACTCCTTTAATAATCTCAATAACAAACACACAAAGAAATCAGTTAAAGCAATAACATGACCCCAAATTAATGACAAAATGAAAGTTTTATAAAAAAAATAAAATCTTTATATTGGTTGGGACATACTACATATTGCTGTTGAATAAATCAGTTATTAAATGTAATTTAAATGTATTAAATGTAGTTTATTGTCGCCCAGCAGTTATATGTAGGTACTCTTCACTTATAACAGGTTTAAAATATTCCCAAATCAAATCATAAAAGCTTAATTAAGTAGATTCTGCAGGCTTTTGTGTACGTGTCTGTTTGTTTTGTCAGATGACTCAACTTGAGAACCCACCACTAGTCCTATTCTGAAAAAAAAAATCAGTTTACATGTTTTTTCCTATAAATATGTTTATATTATGAGTGAAAATTCACACAATTTAGCAGTAAACTAAATATTGGTTAAAAAAACCCCACAAATGAACAAAAATACTTGCTTTGTGCTCCAACAAATTAGGCATAGACACTCCTCTGTCCATTCGTGCTAATGGGTAGTCATGGTCATAGATGAGCTACAGAATCAAGCAAAAACATGCAGCATAGACATGTTATGACAGGATTAATTACTTGTAGTTCACATGCAGATTAATGCAATCATGTGATTAAAGGGTCAGTTATGAAACGTGAGCAATAGCCATATGCTTAGAAACACATATGCGCGCAACAAGGGCAGGAATTCAGTCAAGTCAGCCACTCCTGCATACCTTGAAATCTGAAAGACAAAAGGATGGAACACAGTTATTTCCACAGCACTGTCTGTTTAAATCAGCATCATCTGTGAAAGGCAAGACAGGCGTGTGCACGCTTACCTCTGAATCTGTCACTGTGGTCGTGGGAGAAATCACCCGGCTGTGGCTTCAAGATGAGAAAACGTTCAAGATGTCAGTATGTGAAGCAGCTCATGACAAATACCACACAGATTCTATGGTGTGATTCCACAAGACAGGGGTGTCAAACACACGGCCTGCGGGCCAACACCGGCCTGCCAGAGGGTCCAAATCGGCAGGCAGGATGAATTTGCGGTGTCAAAAACATAGAAGACATAAGGTGCCATTTTCAATGAAGTAACTGCTATTCCCAATGTGTACACTGGAGGTCGCACTGTTTTACTAAGAGTAGCAGACGCGACACAACACTGAGACCTAGAACTCAAAGCAGATGACAGCCATGTGCGTGCCCTATTGCACACAAACTTTTATGTGTTTTTATTTATAAATTTTATACATTTATAAGTCAGGGAGATAACTTTCTTCCTTCATAGCTCCCAGCTTGAGTCAGTTCAGGTGGTTAGGATTGATTCGGACTGAGGACATATGTAAAATGTAAATTTAAACTAATTTCTAGAACTTGTCAAGGTGTTTTTATGATAAAGTGAAATACTGTATTTTTGAGTTCCAGATACCTGTGACTTAATGTTTTGTGCCTTTGTAAATCATTGATGTGTGAGCTGGGATGCACAAATGATTAACTGAGGCATAATATTGGAGAAATCATACTTTTTTTTTTTTTAAATTCAGGTTTTCATAATGTTTTGTAAAAGAATGGCTCATTAAATGCAAAGTGTTTCATATTGCACTTGTACTTCTTTGCACTAAAACAAAGAAACAAATTTGGAGTTGTCATGATTTAGGTTATTATGCTATTATTTTACTGGTCCGGCCGATATGAGATTGAATCGGGCTGTATGTGGCCCCTCAACTAAAATGAGTTTGACACCCGTGCCATAAGATATACACATGACAATAAAATGTGACAGGTTTCATCCATCCATCTTCTTCTGCTTAACCCTTTTCGGGTCGCGGGGGGTGCTGGAGCCTATCCCAGCATCTCTGGGCGAGAGGCAGGTTACACCCTGGACAGATCACCAGTCCATCGCAGGGCCAACACAGACAGACAGACAACCATTCACTCTCACAGTCATACCTAAGGACAACTTAGAATCCCCAATTTGATGCCAATTAACCTAACTTGCATGTTTTTTGGCATGTGGGAGGAAACAGGAGAAATCCTAGAGTAAACCCTCGCAGACACGGGGAGAACATGCAAACTCCACACAGATCACTGTTGGTCAGGGGCTGGGATCAAACCCAGGATCCCCCAGTTCAGAAACTGAGAGAAAGGTGAATACTATAAACATCTGACTGATTAGTAAGTTTACTGCAAACAAATCTGTGTAATATCCCTACCGGATTAAGGCTGTGGCGGCCATATCCTGGCATCGAGCGTGTTTGGGATGAGAGGGGATCTGAATCTGTGTGAAAGTGAAACAGCAGACAGGTAAGCTCATTGTGAGGCGATTTATAGTCAGACTGAGCTCTTTGCCCAAAATACAGCTGACTTTCTGAGTAAATTATAATCTCGCTTTCTTCTTATCTTAGGTAAGTCCAAGACTAAATGTAAATGTAAAACTGACTTCTGAGCACTGCTCTATTTTTATTTTAATTTTCATCAGTCAGCACAAGTTTAGACAAAGGCATTCGACTGGTTTAGTTTCAACTTGGACAAAATGCATCATTAGAATAACAAGACACTGAAATTTAAAGTTGATTTTAACAAAATACTGTACCTTGCTGCTTATAAATTGGTGCCTTCCTATACATATTGAGGCATTCGTCTGCTGCACAGAAGAATGAAAGAAAATTAGTTCTTTCATATTAAACATGACACCACTCTTACTGAAGTATCTATCTGGTGGCTGATTGCTAATGATGACTCCTTAAGTTTTACATGAATTTCTTTATATGAGCATGATCATTTTCATTTGAAACATCCGCTTAATCTAAAAAGAAGTCACTTAAACTAACGTCTTGATATTTGATTGCAGCATTTTGAAAGATGTAATACTTTAAATAAATAAAACATTGTTCTCTTTATGCTATTTGTTATGTCCATAGCCAGTACTTCAATAACGAGGCCGGAGGTGCAATAGAACGTGACTTTATTGGGTGTCTCACTGTGACACAAGGCGCTCCTGTCTAGGCAGAGGCGAGGTCAAAAGAGGCCGTGCCTCTTCCGCATCAGCCCTTTATACCCAGGGTGGTGGCGGAACCGGAAAGGTGGAGCCACCACCCATATCACACACTAATATGTCTCCTTATTAATATAAACTACATTACATCCACCCCCCCCCCCCTTAAAAAAGTCCAAAACGTATGCACGCCAATTAGACCCTCCCAAATTTAGTACCCGAGTCACACTCTAAAAATTAACAAGTAAAGTAGGCCTATCCATGCGCACAAACAACTAAAACTAGAGGGGGACAGGTGGACTACTGTCCCACCTCCACACAGCTAGATGGATTATTCTGCCGTCTCTGTCAATATAAAGTCCATGAAATAAAATACTGCCGTGTTCCTATTATAACATAAAATAACCCCATAAACATATATATACGCACAGATCAAAACCTTGATTTAACAGTTAACCAGTCAACATGTACATTCATGCTCAGCTATTAACCCTCCCAATAAAACCACCCCATATCCCAGGCAAACCACACAGTAATACGTACCCTGAACATGGTCGCACAAACGTTACTTTGTTTTGTTTTTTTTAATACATGGGCAATTCATATAGCAACTCAGCATAAGAAACATATTGACTACGTAGCCCGGGCAATTCACATCACACATTTAGATCAACCTATCGCCCATTTGCTACCGTGCAGTCTCGATGGAGAGGCCACCCCCAGGGAACTTGTCTAGCGGATCCCGTCCAGAGCTTCTCAATCTCTTCGCCCCTGGAGATGAGCCACGTCGGAGCTCCAACACCTTCTTCTTCTCGTTGGTGCGCCGCAGTTCATTGGGGTGTCTCCATGAGTCATCTGACAGCTGAAGGTACCCGTACCCCCGAACAGCTACTACCTTCAGCTGCCCCTGGTCCTCCCGTAATTTCCGTTTTCCGTGGACACCTCTCAGCCGAGCTTCCTCTCTGGGTTGAACCCCATCATTGACTCCCAGAGGAGCTCGACTCGGCTTCCAATGTCCATGATGTCTCAACCGGGAATCCTCACTCTTCGAAGCCCGACTTGGCCCCCAGTGTTTCTGTGTGGCACGTCTGTTTCCCGTGCCAGCCGGTCCTGCCCCACTCGCTTTCATTTGTAACACTGGCGAAGCTGTTGTAGCTCCATACTTCTCGGTACCTCCTGGCTGAACTCCGGAAGCAGTGGGAGCCATCCAGTCGGCTCCACCCACCGTCACGGGCGTTCCACCGTGCAGCCCAGTTCGCTCACCTAGGGTAACTTGGGCCCTGGCACCAGAACCCTCCCACGATGGCCCTGGATGGTATTGGTCCTGTTCATCTCCCAGAATACTAGGCCATGTATCGTCCCAAACCGCATCATCCACCACTTGCGGAACCGGCTGGTCCCACAAACTGCAGCCCGACCACTCCTCTCCACCGCTGCTGGTAATTGAGAAGCCCAGTCCATAAAAAAGGTCACAGCCCATCATATTCAAACCACTGGCAGTCATCACGAAACCATCGCTGACTTGTACCTCATCGTCAGCTCCAGCAAACCCACGATGGCCAGCCTATTACCATCGTAGCCACAATATGGCGTCGACAGTCCTCTCACTCGGTAATATGGGCACAAACTCCTCATAGTAGGCCAGTTCAACACGGACCTCACTGCGCCCGTGTCCACCAATAATGGCACTTCCTCGCCGTCCAACTCAATCATTAAATACGTATGGCCTTCTGTGCTGGGGAGACGGTATGGATAACCATAGGAGTCGTGGCGAGGGAACCCACCTCACGTCGCCGTTCCCCTCACTCAAATTTTTTACAGACCCTGGCGAAATGATGTAGGAGTCCACACTTGCCACAGCGTTTGCCTTTTGCCGGACACTCTCTTGCCTTGTACCAGTGCTTGGTAGACCCGCAGCCCAAACATTTTGGCAACCCCGGGGCGGGCCTTATTTTGATAGCTGTAGTGTATTCTTCTTTGTCTTCCATACTATCATCGCTATTCGGGTCTGCAGCCCACGCCGCTGATTGTGAATCAGGTTGCCTCAACGTTGTTCTCTCACCGAGGTCCCATGACAGTTTATCTGCTGCTTCAAACTGTTGGGCTATCTCCACAGCCTTGGCCAATGTCAGTTCATGGGAATGTGTGAGGAGCCTTGACCGTGCCGCTGCACACAGCGTGTGCTCTGCCAACTGATCACGGACCATTTCCTCTTCTAAGGTCCCAAACTGGCAATTCCCAGCCAGCTGGCGCAGGTCTGCAACATACCGCTGCACCGACTCTCCAGTCCGCTGGCGGCACTGTCGGAACTGAATCCTCCAGACGATGACGTTCTCAGGAGCGTGAAAGTAGCGCGCCATTAGCCCAACCACATCCTCAAAACTGTCGCTCTCACCCAAAGTGTTGAGAATACATTGTCCCTCCATGCCAAGATTATGGACCAGTATCGCTAATGCACGCAATTTCTCTAGTTCACTGAGGTTCAGTGCCACCAGATAATTCTCGAATGCAGCAAACCACCTCTCCCACAGAACCGGCGGCTCACCAGGAAGCTCCAGAAACAGCCGAATGCCCGAAATTCCTCTATCCATGTCTTTATCCTGGTCGCCAAATGTTATGTCCATAACCAGTACTTCAATAACGAGACCGGAGGTGTAATAGAACATGACTTTACTGGGTGACTCACAGTGACACAAGGCGCTCCCGTCTAGGCAGAGGTGAGGTCAAAAGAGACCATGCCTCTTCCGCATCAGCCTTTTATACCCAGGGTGGTGGCGGAACTGGAAAGGTAGAGCCACCACCCATATCACACAATAATACGTCTCCTTATTAATATAAACTACATTACACTATTTATATTAATCAAGACTATAAGTGATTGTCAGTTCCCAACAAAAATATAATTAGTAATGACTGCTTAGCCTGTCAGATCTCATCAGCACTGGATGAAAAACAGGTTCTAAAAAGTCACAACGTTTCTATAAATAGAACCAACTCTACAGAACATGAGTGATGTTAAGAAAACACAAAACAATATTTGTTTGCTTATTCAAGTTGGAACCTTAATAAAGCATGTCACAGTAAAGTAGTCAACATAAATTTGACCACTAGATGGCTCCCTTATTCCAGGACATAGGGTCATCCTGCCTGAGCAATGACATCTGACCTTTGAAGGTCCCTTCACTGAAAAATTGTGGGGTTGTTTTTTTTTTTAGACATGAACAATAGACACATTTCAGAAGATTGAAACCTACAAAAACAAGATTTTTCAGTGAATGGGACCTTTAAAAAACACACATCAATTATTGTATATCATTATATCACTTCTGGCTTTGATCAGTCCATATTAACTTCCAGGTTTTTCCTGTACGTCAAGAAATGGGAAACCCAGTCTTGACCCTGCACACTGTTGTATTATAGAGAGCCTAAGTCACCCCCCCCACACACACACACTTCCACATATTATCTTTTGATTCCAATCAAATTTTGCCACGAATTACACATATGGTGTTTGTTAATTTTAAAGATAATTTTCCACATAAATAACATTGTAGGTTGTCGTCTAACTAATAAAGTATAAGGTTTTCACAATATGTAAATTGCAAGACTACAAACACAGCCTCATGTAAATTACGTCACCGTTTTCAAAGAGGCCCCAGGGTGAAATGTTTAGTTTAGTTTGTGGCAACCTGGGGACAGCCTAATTGTATACCATCTTAGACAGGAACAAAGGACGAGAAGATCATCTTTTGTGTGTGAGAAGATTCTAGATACCCTAGTAAGATAACAGGGAGGTGTTAAGGATGAGTGGGTTGATTGCGATTGGACGAGAAGATCATCTTTTGTGTGTGAGAAGATTCTAGAAGAATGTCATGGTATCTAAGAGAAGAGCTTCTACTTGAATGTCATTCTGTCTATGCTTGATGTGAGAGATGTGTAATAAATAGGCTGAAACAAATCTGCCTCTTCATTTACACGCTCCACACTGGTGACCCAAGACGTATCATGGAAAACGAATCAAGATCCCCGGAGCCGACCTCGACGGGAACCTCCAGCCACGCATGTGCTGTCGCAATCAAGCTACCGGATTTCTAGCAGCACAACCCGCGCTCCTGGTTCCACATCATCGAGGCGCAGTTCGCCCTCCGGGGGATATCGGCAGATGACACCAAATTCCACTATGTGGTCGCAGCGCTCGACGCCCGCACAGCTCAGCACGTAGAGAGCCTGCTCGATCAGCCACCAACCGACAGCAAGTACAAGGCGCTGAAGGCTGTGCTCATCCAGCGCTACACACTCTCGGACGGTGAGAGAGCAGAGAGACTTCTGACGCGGTCCGAGTTGGGAGATGGGTTGGCCATAGACCTAATGGAGAAGACGCTGAGGTTAAAGGGCACGGACGATGACCACTTTCTGTTTACCCACCTCTTCCTCCGGAACCTTCCGACAGTGGTGAGAGCGACCCTGGCCAATTCGCCGTTGCTGGCCGAGCGGAACTATCGTACGCTAGCCCGGGAAGCAGACTGGATCATCATCGCCACCAGGGTGTTCACGACCATCGCGGCAGCAACGGAGCTCGGTGCGACGACCGGAGGAGGCGAGGAGCCACCGATGGCAGCAGCAGCGGGGGCCAAGGAGCGCCAGAGAGACACGCTCTGTTCCTACCACCGCCGCTTCAGAGAGAACGCACGCAGATGTACGCTACCGTGCCAATTCCAGCGCTCGGGAAAACGCCAAGGCCGAGGGTCAGTAGCAGCGGTGACCCTCGGGGAGGAGAACAAGCTGCTCTACCTGACAGACGCACGCTCTGGGAGGCATTTCCTCGTGGACACTGGCACCCAGAAGAGTTTCATCCGGCCGACCTACGCTGACCGGCTGGCAGGATCTAGCGGCCCTGAGATGGCGGCAGCGAACGGCTCAGAGATTAAGACCTTTGGTGAGAAGACTCTACTCTTGTCTCTACACGGCCGTACATATGAGTGGACTTTTGTCATAGCAGCATTGGATTATCATATACTGGGGGCTGATTTTCTGTGTGCACATAATTTACTGGTTGATCTTGCTAAGAGGCGCCTAGTTAATGCACTGTCTTTCGACTCTCTCCCCTGTATAGCTCGAGTGACCCGGCCGACAGCACAAGCCAACGTCACAACAGCAGGCAGTAAGTTCCACACACTGCTCACCCAGTTCCCAGCACTCACAGTCCCGACGTTTTTGGCAGCCATCGCTAAACACGGGGTGGAGCATTTTATCACCACCACTGGGCCGCTCGTTTTTGCACGACCTTGGCGCTTGGACGCAGCTAAACTGGCCATAGCGCGCGAGGAGTTCACCAATCTGGAAAGGTTGGGCATCATCAGGCGCTCAAACAGCCCATGGGCATCCCCGCTACACATGGTCCCTAAAGCTGAGGGCTCGTGGTGACCGTGCGGGGATTTCCACAGGTTGAACAACGCCACAGCGCACGATCGCTACCCAATTCCCCACATACAGGATTTTTCTGTCCACCTCGCCGAGGCGCGCATTTTTTCCAAGATAGATCTGGTCCGCGGTTACCACCAAGTCCCAGTGCGCGCTGAGGACATACCCAAAACAGCGGTAATAACTCCGTTCGGTTTATTCAAGTTTTTGCGCATGCCATTCGGGTTGAAAGGAGCGGCACAAACGTTCCAGCGCATGATGGATGCAGTGCTGCGCGATCTCTTGTTCGTGTTCGTCTACCTGGACGATATCCTGGTGGCCAGCGCGTCCGAAGACGAACACGAAACCCACCTCATGATAGTTTTCCGGAGGTTGGAAGAGCACAGGTTAATAATCAACCCAGCGAAATGTCAGTTCGGGGTGACGGATATTGATTTTTTGGGGCACCGCGTCTCTCCCGAAGGAGCGATCCCACTGCCTGACAAGGTGCGTGCAGTGGCGGATTTTCCCCGGCCGCAAACGGTCAGGGCGCTACAAGAATTTTTGGGAATGGTAAACTTTTATAACCGTTTCCTTCCCTGCGCAGCGCAGCTCATGCAACCATTGTACGCCGCGCTCAAAAAACAGAAACCCGCGGATAAGGTCGAATGGACCCCGGAGCGAGAGCGGGCGTTCTTGGAAGTCAAAGTAGCCCTGGCAAACGCTGCATTGCTGGCACATCCAGACCCAACGGCCCACATAGCGCTCACCACTGACGCTTCAGATGTGGCCATAGGGGCGGTCGTGGAGCAGCGCGTAGCCGGGGCTTGGTAGCCGCTCGCCTTTTTCAGCAGGACTTTGCGCGACAGTGAACGTAAATACAGCGCGTTCGACAGGGAGTTGCTGGCTCTCCACCTGGCCATTCGCCACTTCCAGTTCTGGCTGGAAGGGCGCAGTTTCACCGCGTTCGTTGACCACAAGCCGCTAACATTCGCGATGGCCAAGGTTTCAGAACCGTGGTCGGGCCGGCAGCAGAGACAGCTGGCCACGATCTCAGAGTTTACTACCGATATTCAGCATGTGTCGGGTAAACTGAATGTAGTGGCAGACTGCCTCTCGCGCGCCGTGGCGGCCCCAGTCTGTGTGGGGATAGATTACGCAGCCATGGCCGCGGAGCAGGTTAGTGACGTGGACGTGCGCGCGCTCCAGTCTGGACCAACAGGGTTAAGGCTGGAGAGCAGGGTGCTGCAAGACGGCATGCTCCCCCTAATCTGCGATGTCTCCCCGTGGTCCCGGCCGCATGGCGCCGCCGCATGTTTGACTCGATTCATTCTTTGGCGCACCCAGGAGTGCGCGCGTCGGTCAAAATGGTAGGGGAGAAATTCGTGTGGCCGAGCCTTCGCAAACAAGTGAAAGAGTGGGCGGCAGCCTGCGTGGCGTGCCAACGAGCCAAAGTACACAGACACACGAAGGCTCCCTTGGAGCCGTTTCGTATTCTGGCTAAGAGGTTCGACCATGTTCACATGGACCTCGTGGGCCCCCTCCCGCCATCACAGGGGTGCACGCACCTCCTGACAATGGTGGACCGCACCACGCGCTGGACGGAAGCGGTTTCGCTGGCGGCAACCACGTCCAAGGAGGTGGCGCGCGCTTTTTTAACAGCATGGGTAGTGCGTTTTGGAGTCCCGTCAGACATTACGTCCGACAGAGGCCCTCAATTTGTTTCCGAACTCTGGTCAGCGATGGCCCGCAGCCTGGGTATTACAATTCACCGCACAACCGCGTACAACCCACAGGCTAATGGGTTATGCGAACGTTTTCATAGATCATTGAAAGCGGCTTTCAGGGCTTCATTGACGGATGCAAGTTGGGTAGACAAGCTACCGTGGGTTTTATTGGGGTTGTGCTGCGTGCCTAAAGAGGATCTGGAAGCTTCCCCGGCAGAACTCGTTTTTGCACAACCACTCCGGCTGCCCGGGGAGTTTCTGCCAGATAATCCTGCACCGGGCAGCTGCCCGTCTCAGCTTTTGCAGCGTAGCGCAGACACAGGCACGCTGCCGGGCCCTGCCCACCACAGTTTTCCGCGCGTTTTTGTGCCTAAAACTTTGAAGAACGCGGAGTTCGTTTTTGTCAGACACGACGCCCACCGCCCTCCACTGCGCCCACCCTATGATGGACCGTTCAGAGTGCTGGAATCAGGGGATAAGCATTTTTTGCTAGACTTGGGGGGTAGGAGGGAAAAAATTGTCATAGACAGACTCAAACCTGCTTTCGTTGTGGCGGACGAGCAAGTGCTGTTGGCGAGGGCCCCTCGGCATGGAAGACCCCCACGGGGAGCTCCCCAGAGAGACGATGCCTCAGAGCATCCACACGGACAGACAGAAAGGTTTTCCCCCCAAACAACAGCCCCCCAAAGGCAGGGCAGAGCCACGGAGGCGGCGAATTCTGGTTACAGCAGATATGGGAGAAGACTGAAGCCCAAGCAGCATGTGGACTGATGTTAATGGTTCTATCACAGCATGTGGACTGTTATCCTTTTGTCCTATCTAAGTTGCTGGGGGGGGGGGGGGGTGGCAACCTGGGGAGAGCCTAATTGTATACCATCTTAGACAGGAACAAAGGACGAGAAGATCATCTTTTGTGTGTGAGAAGATTCTAGATACCCTAGTAAGAAAACAGGGAGGTGTTAAGGATGAGTGGGTTGATTGCGATTGGACGAGAAGATCATCTTTTGTGTGTGAGAAGATTCTAGAAGAATGTCATGGTATTTAAGAGAAGAGCTTCTACTTGAATGTCATTCTGTCTATGCTTGATGTGAGAGATGTGTAATAAATAGGCTGAAACAAATCTGCCTCTTCATTTACACGCTCCACAAGTTTATTGATTTATTTGTCAGGGACCATGTACAGAAAAAAACACATTAAACACAGGGTAAAGATGCTCTGTACCAGATTATAGCATTCTCACTAATTCCCATTTTCAGGTTGGGTTTCAGAAACTGTTAACCCTGAAACAAGCAGGGAGTAAGTTTTAAAGATAAAAAGATGAGAAACAGCACACATAAAAACAATTTTAGAGTATGATTTCAAATCCCATTTAAAGGAGAGAGTCAGTGCTGGCAGGCTTAATTACTTAAAATCCATTTTTTTAGTCTCTGTGGAAAAGTCTCTGTCATTTGTTCTGGTCTTCAAAGCAGTGGGGAGCTTGTTCCATTCCGTTATAGCTTTGTATGACAATGCTGATTGTCCAAAAGCAATTTTACGTAGGGGGATGCAACAATGCCACCTAGAGGAAGTCCTTGTTACTCTGGTATTTCGTTCAGAAATAATTAATCCTCTGGATCAGCTGTAGCTCTAAAAATGCACTTGTGTTGTTTTTCTCCTCTTTGAATGCTTCTTCCATTGATCAGAAAACAGGAGGTGAGCTTTGAGAGGGGAACCGCCACAATCGTGTTTGGTGACGTGTGTAGTCCGAGACGAGCAGATGTAGTCCACTAAGTGGTTTCACAAAAACTAAATTTTGTTACTTTATTATAAAACAACCTAGTGTTATTCATGTGGAAAATTATCTTTTAAACTGACAAACATTATATGTGTAATTCGTGGCAAAATTCGATTAGGATCAAAAGATAATTTCTCTCTTGTCATTCATTTCAATGGAGATTTTTTCCAAAGAGGCCATATGCAGAAGGGGCATGACTTAGGCTCTGTTTTGGCAAACCTAGCTGTCTGCAAACAAAGGCATTAAGTTTAGTGCTAACGGTGTAAGTACCGAGCAGTTTATCTTGTTATTTTCTTCATGGCGTTCACTTATATAGCGCTTTTCTTCTCATCTAGAACGACCAAAGCGCTTTACAGATCCTGCTATCCACCCGTTCACACACACGGCGGCAGAGCTGCCATACACACAGGCGTTAACAAGGCCACCAGGAGCAACTGGGGGTTCAGTGTCTTGCTCAAGGACACTTCGACAAGCGGCCAGAGCGGTAATCAAACCCATGACCCTCCGATCAGTAGTCGGTCACACTACACCTGCGCCACAGACACTAATAAACATCTGTTTCCACCTGGTTCACTAAACCACAATCCATATGACTTATTTTTTTATATTTTCGCCATGATGGCACGTCAATCTATTAGCGTTAGCTTGGCTAGGCAGTCAGTGTAGCCAAGGCAGCTAGCTGAAGCTAGCAGGTTCGCCACTCACTCACAAATGTTTCTGTGCTTATTGTACTCCAGTGCCCTTTTCAGAGAATGTTACTGTTGGTGGTTTAGGCAGGAGTTCATCATTCAGTTAAAAGAATCACTTATGTGCTTATTAGTGAAGGTAAAAGGTGATTAAGCAAATATATAGAGAAAAGGGTGACATCAGAGCAGGTGGGGAAGTCTTACCTCTGGTTTGAGAAAGGCATAAAAGTGAAGTGGTATCATTGTAGCCAGATAATAAAGAGGGAGAAAGCATCAAGCCTGGTTATTATAGGAGAGTGGAGAACAGGAGGCGTGAGGTTAGAGGAGACAGACAGAGAAGATGAACTTTGACCTCATTTTAAAGGCATTCAGGAGACTGTGCTCCCCGCTCACCTGGTCTGTGGAAGTGCTGTGGTGATCTGGACTGAGTCGGAGTGTAGCTGTGACGATGGTACGTTGAATGAACTCCAAAAGACCCTTGGCTCCTCGATTTTGGTACACATGTTCTCATTCCAGAACTCTCCTTTACAGAGGAAAGAAAAGAGAAAATGCACATAAAGAGATAAATAACACTTACGGGGTCAGCCATAACTGCATTAATCTGGATAGATACAAATACAATAATTGAAACAACAGTTTTTACCTCTGTGGATTCATATTTGCTTCCTGGTGACTGAATCAGACAAACAGAGAAGGGAAGAAATGTCATTGCATTAACCAAATTACACAGGCACTGATTAAAATGTGCTGTTCTTTCAACAGGTTTGACAAAAACACAAGCTTCTAATAAAAAAAAAGTTGTCAGTTTGTGAGAAAAAAAAATTCAGATCTCTTGGGGGGAAAGCTGCAAATTGCATATTTGAGAAGGAAAAACTACTCTGTTAACAATGATGACAAGTTCAAACAATTCTGAATATGATTTTTGGTAGGGTTTGGCATTAACTCAGTACTGCTACTAACTCAGTACATTTTTACTAGCCAAAGGATCAACAATCTCCACAACTGAAAAAGCCATTTTAAGCCAATTTAAGCAACATTTCATTAAAAAAAAAAATGCATGGATCCACAAAAAAAGGACATTAAAATGAAGATTTGAAATTTTGTTATGTGCTGTATAATGGTAATAAGCACATTTACAGTAGGGGAAATGATTTTTTTGATCCCTTGCTGAATTTGTAAGTTTACCCCCTTACAAAGAAATTAACAGTTCATAATTTTTATGGGAGGTTTATTGGTTTATTTTAACAGAGAGACAGAAGATCAGCAAAAAAAAAAAAAAAAAAAAAAAAAAAACAGAAAAAATATCAAATAAGGGTTATAATAATAATACTTTAGACTTATATAGTGCTTTTCAAGACACTCAAAGACGCTTTACAAAGGGGAGAGAAAAAATAATTAAAAAAAACTAATTTGTTATAGATTAATTTGCATTTGACTGAGGGAAACAAGTATTTGATCCCTGACCAACCAGCAAGAATTCTGACCCGCACAGACTGGAACCGCACAGACTGGACCAGAATGGAAGAAATATAAGATAACAGTCAATCACCCTTGCTATGGAGCTCCATGCAAGATTGCACCTCGTGCAGTAAGGATGATTCTGAGAAAGGTGAGGGATCAGCCCAGAATTACAGAATTAGGTTGTTAAGGATCTCAAGGGAGTTGGGACCACAATCACCAAGAAAACCATGGGTAACACATTTCGCCATAATGGATTGAGATCCTGCCATGCTCACAAGGTCTCCCTGCTCAAGAAGGCGCATGTCCAGGCTCGTCTGAAGTTTGCCATTGAACACCTGAATGATTCAGAGAAGGCTTGGGAGAATATGGTGTGGTCAGATGAAACCAAGTTTGAGCTCTTTGGCATCAACTCGACTCGCCATGTTTGGAGGCAGAGAAATGCTGAACATGACCCCAAGAACACCATCTCCACTGTCAAACATGGAGGTGGAAACATTCTGCTTTGGGGCTGTTTCTCTGCTCAGGGTATAGAAAGACTTCTCCACATTGAGAGTCCAATGAACGGGGCCATGTACTGTAGAATCTTGGATGAGAACCTCCTGGACTCAGCCAGAACACTGATGATGGGTCATGGATGAGTCTTCCAGAATGACAATAACCCAAAACATACGGCCAAGACAACAAAGGAATGGCTCAAGAAGAAGCACATTAAGGTCCTGGAGTGGCCTAGCCAGTCTCCGGACCTTAATCCCACAGAAAATCTGTGGAGGGAACTGAAACTTCGAGGTGCCAAGCAAGAGCCTGGAAACCTTCAGGATTTGGAGAGTATCTGTAAAGAGGAGTAGACCAAGATCCCTCCTGAGATGTGAACAGACCTGGTGACCAAGAACAGCTCCTGAGCGTCCAGGACACTGTCCAAGGACGGATAATTTTTTCACACATAAGGAGTTGTTCAGAACTCCTTGTGGGAGCTCCTTATGCAAGGATGTAGAGTGATGATAACCAAGGCAGTGGCGGTAATGCACCTGTGAGCTGGTTGCCAACCACCAATTAAATCTAAAAGAAGAAGAAGAAGAAGAACTGCTTGCCAACAAGGGTTTCTCCATCAAGATTTGCTTGGGGATCAAATATTTATTTCCCTCAATCAAATGCAAATTAATTTATAACCCTTATTTAATTTTTTCCTGGATTTTTTTGTTGATCTTCCGTCGCTCTCTTAAAATAAACCTAGCATAAAAGTTATGGACTGTTCATTTCTTTGTAAGGGGGAAACTTTCCCCCACTGTATGTCATAAAATCAAATTGGCTTGTCAGCATTAGCAACATGCAAGCCTTTTTTTTCCTCTTAATTTTTACCTCTGCCAAGGAGGTAATGTTTTCATGTTGGTTGGTTTATCTGTTTGTTTGTTAGCAAGACTGTGCAAAAACTACCAGACAGATTTTGACGAAATTTTCACCAGTGGAGGCTATTAGGCTGTGGATGAACCCATTAAATGTTAGAGTTGATCCAGGTCAGGATGCGGATTCCAAATCACTTTTTCCCTTTCTTTAAAATTGCGAGATAGGGCCATAGGTATGTGCTCTCTGGATACCCTCTAGTTCAAGAATGCAGCAAGTTTTTTTTACTTGTAAATTTTAACCATTTCCTTGCAAATGTGTGACTCTTTCATGTACATTTATGGCTTTATTCTTGTAGTCTTATACATTTTCACTTTTAAATTACACCTGCAGCTGTGGCGCAGGTGTAGTGTGGCCGAATGTTGATCGGAGGGTCAAGGGTTTGATTCCTGCTCTGTCTGCCTGTCGAAGTATCCTTGAGCAAGACATTGAACCCCCAGTTGCTCCTGGTGGGTCAGGCCAGTGCCTGTGTATGACAGCTCCGCCGCCATCAGTGTGTGAATGGGTGGATGGCAGGATCTGTAAAGCGCTTTGGTCATCTAAAGATGAGAAAAAGCGCTATATAAGTGAATACCATAAATTTACTTTTACACATTTTTCTTATAAATATGTAATTTTTTTCTCATAAATGTGTCTTACTTGTGGTCACTTTGTGAGTTTTTATAAATGAGTTTCTGTCAATTTGGGAGTTATTGTAAATTTGCATTTTCTTATATATAAATCGTGATTTTATTTTTTTTTTACCATTTAAACTTTGTTTTGCATAGTTCACATCTTACTACAAGTTTGTGATTTTTTTATTGTAAACTCACCAGTTTTTTTAATCAGTTCAGTAGGTTTATTACTTCAGTGTTTAACAGAACATGTCACCTGCCAAAGTGCCAAGTTCTGTGTGACTGAGGTATGGGTCTCTCCAGAATTTTACTAGCATTTGGCTGGTGGGTTAGTGTTATTGTCTATCCCTTTATTTTAACTCCATGCAGAATTTTTTAACCAAAAAATACTCAATTGTTTACTTGCAAATGGCATTAATAAAGATTGAAGCATCATTTGGAGCTTATTTATGATTGTTGCTACTTGTTACTTTGTACAATACTATCAGTAAATTATCAAAATCCAAAATGCATGTACAGTATGTTGTATGCAGGGTCATGCACAGATGTTTTGAAGGGCTATTGAGCTAACCTGAAACAAGGGCAAAATTACAAGAAAAATACATGAATTTATAAGATAAAAGTCACATATTCATGAGAAATGATGCAAATTTATGAGGACAAAAAAGTCACGTGTACAATAACAATCACTGAAAATGTGTGAGAAAACAGAAACTGTACTGTATATGTAATATCAGCAATTATAGGCTAATATAATAAGGAAAATCAATGACAGATGTTCTGTTGCCCAAGCAACGATAACCCATGCCCGTGCACATCCCTGATTGTATGATCTGGGGTACTGCCTAATTTCTAGTTCAAATCAAGACACAAACACTATCGCTCCAAAACACATTAGACACTTTTATTTCTTTTTTTGATATATGTTCTGATAAATAACAGACAAACATGTCACTGGGTGTGGGCTGCACTGCAAGATGTTACCTCTGGGCAGTTCTGGACTCTTTGGCTGTCCTGTGTGCTGCTTTTTTCATCCAAAGTGGAAGAGTTGCCGCTCACAGACTTGTATGATATCATATCGGGATGTTCTATATCATATATAGCCTTGACTCTGGGAATTGCTGCTAAGTCTCTGTAATCAATGATCTCATTATCTACTTTGGCCTGGGACGGGAATATGGAGGAGGAGAGAGGAGAGGTGGGGGACAGAGGATGGGAGACAGAAGGAGCAGACAGAATGGATTAGGACTAGCATGAGGTCAAAGGTTTCTTATTACATAATTTGGGGAGAAATAAACTTTAATCCCTTGACTTTGGCACATGAGGTGAACAGACTGTGTCAGTCCATAATGAAAGGATGATAACAGATGATGAAGAGGTAGATCGGTTATGGCTCATATCCTGGGGCGCGTCAAAGGGAGTAAAGTTTATTCTATTTGGTGACAAACACAGTGATCATGGATGATAAGAGGCCAAGTGGAGAAAATAAAACAAAAAGCAACTAAAAGCACATTTATTGTAATCAAACTTGATCTTAACGCATTCAAAATAAGTCAGTTTTTCTCAGTATGATACTGAATGCATCAAGAATCACCATTATTCAACCACAATCAAAATCAAATTTTTTCTAACAAGCACCATGAAACTAGTTCCAACCAGTCAAGGTAAAGTTGTGTTAAAAAAAGAAAAACTGTCTTTTGATTATCTATTATGCCTAAACATCTTCTTCCATTAACGTCAATAAGAATTATGGTGCGCGTAAGAAACTTTGTCCATGCGAGGCCCCTGTATGGATAAAGGAATAAACGTAACATGAATGATGAACTCACGGTGAAATGTGCATGAGGGAAATGTTACACAAACTGTCACGAGAACTCACACAGATCATTCGACCGGGGCTCCCTGGAGTGCAGGAGCCTGGACGGGAGCAGGAGCTTTCAGAAGATGATCTGTTGGCCTAAAATAAAGAGACTATATTAAGGTGGCTAAGACTAAAATAATAATTTACACAGAAGCAGCCCTTTTCATTTCATTTGCAGTCTGCACCAGTCTGCTTATTTAGCAAATTATTATACAGAACAGTTCTGAGAATATTTTGTATCATCTTACAGTACCAGTTAAATACAATAACTCCAACAATAACTGATGATGAAAACGTGCCATCGATTTTGTGCGGATGTGCTCACAGCCATGCATGCAGATTCTTCCTAACTTATAAAAGCAAACTCCCCTACCTAATCATTCTCAGGTGCAAAAACCAAAACGATGAGGATGATTGCTGCATGCAGGGTTTGACATTAACTTTTGTGCTCATCAGCCTCTCTAGTTAGTTATGAGCATTTTTTTTCCCTCTTAAATTGCACTTTTTCCTCATAAATTTGTGACTACTTTTATTATACTGCATTTTCTTCATAAAATTTGCAAGTTGTTACGTTTAAATTTGTAACTTTTTCTTGCATTTTTTTTTTAGAAACTTGCTGCTTTTTCTTTGTCGATTTAAAACATTCATCAAAATTCCACTTTCTCATAAATTTCACAAATGTACTTCTTATATAAATCTAGGTATTATGGTAAATTTGAAACTTAACCATAAATTTGCAACTTTATACTATCAATTTTGTGTTTTCTTTTTCCCTCTGAAGTCTGTGTCATACTCATAGTAAATCTGTGACTTTTTATCTAATGTGATCATTGCTTTTTGACTGTCTGTAAGCAGGATTACACAAAAATTACTGGATGGATTTAGACGGCATTTAGTCCAAGGATGAACCCATTAGATTTTGAAGGCAATCTGGGTCAGTATGTGAATCACTTTTTCCCCTTTCTTTAACATTGCAAAATAGGGCTTTGGTGGAGGTATGCACTAGAGGGCACTCAAAGAGCTAGTGGCCGCTCAGAGAGTGCATACGTCTGCCAAGGCCCTCTCTCGCAACGTTAAAGAAAGTGAAAAAGTGATCCATAATTTACATCCTGAGTGGGATTAGCAGCAAAATCAAAGGAGTTCTTGCACAGACCAAGGGCCGCCTCTGGTGAAAATTTCATCAAACTCCATCCAGTAGTTTTTGTGTAATCCTGCTCATAATCAAACAGACAGACAGGCAGACCTTGGTGGAAGCATGCATTCTCTGAGTGCCCTCTAGCTTTCTTATAAATTGGTAACTTTTTTATTACTTCAGCCGTCTGTTGCAGAGACTATAAAACAAAATCCCATCTGCCAAAGTGACTGAGTAACAGAGCCAGAGGTAACAGCTGAATTGTACCAGTGTTTGTGGTCTGTATTAATGTCAAGCCCTGGTTGTATGAATCAGAAGCATTTTTTTTTTTTCACTACTTTGCATTCACACTCAACATCTGATTGGCCAGCCAGGTGAGCAAAGGGTCTATCCTATTGCAGGTGAAATAAGCACAGCGTGGTTAATCTCAAATACTGAGATCACAGCCGGCTCACTCCAGACACCCAGCACAATATTAACCTTCAGTTCATGTGGAGGGAAAAAGTAATCAAGACAGGGTGTTTTGGGCCTGCTGACCTGCATGGGAAGGAGTACAACATCTGCACAAAACAACATCGTCCAACTGCTGTGTCTTTATTTCATAAATACTGCGATTTTGTCTTGTTTGTATGACAGAGCAGAATATTAGTAGCTTATTTCAAACATGAAGTAAGTGACACGCATAAAGATCAAGAGGTCTTACCTTGTAACTGTCCTCAGTTCTGCTATCCCTGCAGCCTGGGTGCCAAACTAATGATCCTATGGAATCAATGACAATCAGCTACTTTAAGTGTTACTTAAATGCACAGCTTAAAGAACTGAGAGAAAACAGAACCAGTGAACATTTTCATAATTCTCACTGAAATGCTATGATTTCAGATTTACCTTGCAGATACATTTCTTCTCCCTCAGTGAATGTTCTGTCACATCGACTGCATCTTGCACAGCTGGGGTGATAATGTCTGACCCCAGCCTAACAGATATAAATAGATTAGACATATATAAGTAGAATAGATGCATGTGCATGGACTGCAAAGATTGTGCAGAATTCATAATACAGTTTACCAGGTAATGTCTATTTAGCAGACAATGCTGAGTAGACCTACAAGGGCTGCTCATTAAAGATTTCCCCTGACCCACTTCTGGTTATTGCAGGAGGTTGAAATTACACATGTATAATAATGCATATCGCTATAGGTCACATGGAAATTTGCAGCTATACACGCCAAAGACTTTCTCTTTTACAGATGCTAAGGTGGAGTACGGTGTGACAGCTGAGCCAACTGAATGCAAAGCGATCATCAGGTTCCTGTACTTTAGCAGCAGCATGGCTCGGAGATGTTTGATGAGATGAAAGAGACTTATGGGGAGGATGCCCCATCGTCAAGCACTGACATCGACAGTTCAAGTGTGGTCGGACACTGGTGGAAATGGTACCCATTCCTGGGCGACCACAGTGCACCACTGATGAAGACACTGTCCTGCAAATGGAGGCCACCATTTTGGAGGATCGCTGCATAACCGTTCCTCAACTAGCCCAAGATGTCAATCACATGCTCCCAGGCTCTTTTGGCCATGTGCCAAGAAAACCAGGCGGAATCCTTCGACAGACTACTCATGCAGGCTGAAACGCTGGTCCATCATTATGATCCAGAGACTAAAGCCCAGTCAAACCAATGCAAGCATTATGACTCACCTCCTCTGAAGAAGGCATGTGTTCCACCATCAGTGTGTGAATGTGTGTGTGAATGGGTAGATAGTAGGGGCAGACAATATGGCCTAAAAATGCTATCAATATTTCTGTTAATTTTCACGATAACAATATTTTTCGCGATATTGCAGCATACAGTTTTTTTTTCTTTTAAATTTATACAAAAGGACAGTTTCACAGGCCAGCGTTATTTACCTTCAACATATTTAGGGAAAAAAAAGCAAAAACTTATTTCTTCAATTTATAAACAGCAGCTCAGATTTAGTTGAAAATTTTTTTTGTTCTGTATCAAATATTACAAGAAAATGATATACTGTGTAATATAATGTGATATAATGTATACTGTATAATATACATTGATATAATGTATAGTGATATAATGTAATAATAATGCTGAATCACTTTAACTGCATTGTAACTCCCGTTGCACGGACCTGTCCTGGGGCTTTTTGGCTCTCGTTGCACTGAACTGATATTTTTTTTCCTTTGGGTGGTTGAATAAAATCAACAAGAGGCAGCCAAAATGGAACTAAAATACAACTATAGCCACTTCGAGTGGCACATTGTCTGAAATTAATACCACTCCAACAGTGTTGTTGACATGCGGGGAAAAATGCAGGCCGATTATCCACATTGCTGCACAGTTTTTTTTAACATGACAGCAGTCTGAAACAGAAAGTGAGACTTAAATATTTCCACTCAACTGGTTATAGACAGTCTGACTTGGGAGCTGCAGCTTCCCGAGCCATGTTTGTTTTGCTGTTTCTATGCTGACGCGTAACTTCCTTCGGCAGGGTAACGGTGTGACGCTGTCACGCAGCACCCCACAAATATCGAAATATTCATTTTTACACCGATATGAAAATTTATACCAGTATTATCATGAATGATACAATATGGCACACCCCTAGTAGACAGCATGATCTGTAAAGTGCTTTGGTTATTCCGAAATGAGAAAAAAGTGCTATATAAGTGACTGCCATTTACCATTTATGTGTCCATCCCTCAGTGTTTTAGGTCATGCTCACAGTCTTTTGGGACCAGCATAGAGTACTGATGATCAATTTCCTGGCAAAGGGTACCACAGTTACCAGGATTTATTACGCTTCACTGCTGCAGAAATCATGGAGGGCCATCGAAACTAAAAGGCATGGCATGTTGACCAAAGGTGTCTGGCTCCTGCAAGACAATTTCCTGGTTCACAACACACATGTTGCACAGATGGAAGCACAGTCCTGCAGCTATGAAATCCTTTCTCAACCGACCCTTACTCTCTAGACCTTGCACCATCTGACTTCCACCTCTTTCCAACCATTAAATCATTTTTGAAGTTCAAGCACTTCCAGGATGATGAAATTCTGATTTCCAAGGTCAAGTCGGGACTTCTGATGCAACCTGCAGACTTCTACAGGCAAGGTCTCCACAGCTGCATAAAATGATGGGCAACATGTGTGACCCTTGGTGGTACCTATGAAGAGAACAACTTATGACTGTGTCAAGTTTGGTTCCTCTCAGTCCATGGGAAATGAGTCAGGGGAAATAATGAACAGCCCTGGGAGTAATCTCAATAAAACATCAACAATCAAGAAAAATGGGCAGAGGGAGTATCCTTAAATAAGGTGATAACAGGATTTAGAGTCTGTTATGTGGTGGAGAAGGCTGGGAATATCTCCGTAGGTGATAACAGTAGATAATATTTACATTTTAACTGCATGATACCATTACAAATAGTCAGTGAGTGGGAAGATGGTGATACAAGCAACCATCCGTTAAAAAAAGATGCAGGTACATAAAATTCCATCAAAGAAAGGAAATTTAAGATGAAACAGGGAAATCAAAGCATGACTTTTTTTTTCCACTTTTCTTACATTGACAAGGAATTAAAAGGGCTAAGAAAAATGCTTATCCTGTGGAGGAATAAATTCAGGCGAGGTATGACGAGCTGGAAGGTTGCAGAGTTTTATTTCCTCCATCAAAATGAGATGCACTTGTAGTGCTGTGCGCTACAGTGGTCTACTGTGCTGTGCTGTGTGTGCTGTGTCCTCTTTTATATGTTATACAAACAGAGAGAATGCATGGCACATTAGCATATTGATATACAGTACATATCAGTCAATACATATGATTAGCCTGACCAACTGGCGCCCGGACGTCTTCTCCTTAAACCAGGGATGTATAAACAATAGTCCATTGTTCTGGTTGTCCCCCCAGGGGCTCTCTGTCCGTATGTGAATGGTCCTCTGCTTCTGAGTGTGAGGATGAATGTCCCTGTAGATTGTGGTGGATCACCACAGGGCTCCCCCCAGAACACTCAGAGGGGGCTGTGACCCCCACCCCCCACCCCGTCGTTTGGGCTCCATCTCCGGTAGAACTGTCGGAGGGCATGTCAGTCCATGGGGGGGACGAGGGAGGGGTGTAAAAAAACAGTGTGCTCTGCTCCGAGTTCCAGCACGTTGAACGGCCGTGGATCGTGGGTGCGTGGGCCGGTGCATTTCGTTTGTAATGGAACAAGACGGCGATCGGCCGGCTTTAGGGAGTGAGGTGCGGGAAGAGCGCTGTGGAGGAGGAGGGGGAGGGGGGTGGGAGTAAGTGAGTGCCGGCCCGGGATGTCAAAGGTGTCTGGGCCGCACAAAAATTGCTTGTGGATCCGCGATGGTGAGGGACTTTCCCGGTAAACCTGGCAGAGATACACAGCAGCTGTGAAAAAAAATTAAGTCTCTGACTCCTCTCGCGGCTCGATCCAGCAAGGATGTGGGGAAGGCGCGCAGCCAAATTCCCCGAGGATGCGTAGTGGCTATGAAACAACTGCAGCTATGTGAGGGACTTGGCGGTTAGGCTTTAGGTGCAGATGCGGCTCTAAAGCCACCGGGGACAGCAATTGGCTAAATTCCCCTTGTGCGCCGTGGCTGAGAAATCCATACAAAGTCCTGTGTGCGGGCTGCACGTCTGCTTCAGGTGCGTGAGCAGCCCTGAAGGTTCCGAGGTTGGCGATCGGCCGTTTTTCTCAGGCATGTGCAGCGGCGGAGGACGATGTATCAGTCTGTGGAGCTGGTTCATCTCTGTGCATGGTGTGCGCTTGGTGCCGTGACCACATAACTGGCAGTTGTGCTGTCCTCGTAATCCTGCGGTGTGCGTGAGGGGCTTCTGTGCGCGGGAGGTTCGCTGTCATGTGAGTCAGGGTCGGGGAACTTGGTGGAAATCAACGCAGTTGGCGTCAATGATTTACCCATTGCGGCTGCTTCCTTCGTTTTGCTCGTGTCGCCGTTCATGGTGCGTGTCGGTCCAAGCGCTGCCTGCTCCTGGGGGGCGCACTCCGGTGAGGATGAAGAGGTTGCAGGGGTTCTTTGGTCCTCTGCTGTCCACAGCGCTGTGAGAGGGAGCAGACGGTCATTCTCTCTCGTCAGGTCACCAGTGTGGAGGGATAAGTTCAGGCGAGGGGCGCACCATGACACGTCGTGGGTCACCAGTGTGGAGTAATAAGTTCAGGCAAACGGCCAACTGGCGCCCGGACGTCTTCTCCTTAATCCAGGGATGTATAATCAATAGTCCATTGTTCTGGTTGTCCCCCCAGGGGCTCTCTGTCCGTATCTGAATGGTCCTCTGCTTCTGAGTGTGAGGATGAATGTCCCTGTAGATTGTGGTGGGTCACCACAGGAGCTACAAAGCGCGTCTCATTTTGATGGAGGAAATAAAACTCTGCAACCTTCCAGCTCGTCCCATCTCGCCTGATTTAAATCCTCCACAATCCCAAGATTAATTGCACAGAGACTCAAGTTTAGATAAACCCCCAAAGCCTAAATCTTTAGTGAAAGTAAAACTGTCTTACCTCAAGCACTTTTCCTGTTATAAACGTCTTACAGACTTCACATTTTATCCCAAACTGAAGCTGGTAGTCTGTCTCACAGTAGGGAACGCCATCTCTGGAAGATGATAATTGATATTAAAAGTCACACATTCCTAACCTGTAATAGTAATATAAGCATGTTTTTATCAGTTAAATTTGGGACTTTTAAAATACATTTGTCAGATTTAGATGTTAAAACTGTGGCACATTTCTCATAAATTTGTGATTTTTTTTTTTGTTCAAGTCACGGGGAGCCACTGGTTACCTCAGCCAACAAGGTAATGCTTCCGTGTTGGTAGTTTGTCTGTCTCTTTGCCTGTTTGTTAGCAGGATTACACAAAAACTACTAAAAGAATTTTGAAGAAATTTTCACCAGAGGTGGCTCTTGGTCTATTGATAAACCCATTAGATTTTGGAGGTGATCCAGGACAGGATGTGGAATCTGGATCATTTTTTCACTTTCTTTAAAGTTGGGTTCACACTATAATGTTTGGACCGACTTTTACAGACGTTTTGAAAAATCAGAGAAATCAGTCCAAATGTTGGTGAAATTACGTTGGTGAGCAGGGTTTTTTTTAATCCAGTACACACCAACTTTTACAAGCTTTTATGAACTTTTGCTAGCATTTTCCAGCATTGCATTCAGCATTGGCAAACTTTTGCCAACTTAGGTTAACTTAAGCAAAGGAATACTCAGCGCAGGTCAGCTGACATCAGCGTTAGGTGACGTTGTGGTGGTACGGGTGGGGGATTCTCCACCCAGAGACGGCAGCTGGGGGAAAGAGGGAACAATGTGCTGAAGGAGGAAGTGTCACCGGGGGGGCCCCAGACAGGACAGTAAGGACTATTCACCCCCGGGGAGAGGAGGAAGCACCAGGACCGCTGGAGGAGGAAAGGGTGTGAGAATGCGGTACTGACGTTATGTTATGTTAATGTGCCACGCATGTCTTTGTTCCACACAATGATTATGGTTGGGATTCCTGCGTCTTCATGCATGGAATTAAAGGTTATAAAAGGAGAATGCACGGAGACCCAGCAGCTTTTTCTGTACTGAATGTTGGTGAAGGAATAAAGTTCTTGTGTTGTCTAGCTCGTTGCCTCGCCTGCTTCCTTTCTCCACATTGGTGACCCCAAGACATGCCATGGACAGCGAGCCGAGCACCACCCTGGAGACTACCTGGAGGGAGAGCACCAGCACCGCATGCGCTGTCTCAGTCAAGATCCCAGACTTCTGGCTTCACAACCCGACCGTGTGGTTGCTGCACATAGAAGCCCAATTCGCACTCCGCGGGATAACAACGGACGACATAAAATATTACTACGTGGTCGCTGTGCTGGATGCGTGCGCCACGCAACAGGTGACGAGCCTGCTCCAGGAGCAGCCAGCCCAGGGGTAATATGAAGCGCTCAAGCAGATGCTACTCCAGTGCTATACCCTGTCTGACAGTGAGAGGGCAGAGAGACTCCTAACACGTTCAGAGTTAGGTGAGAGATCAGTCGTGGAACTCATGGAGAGCATGTTGGCATTGAGGGGGAAGAATGACGAATCTTTCCTATTCGCCCACTTGTTCCTCAGGAACTTACCTGCTACAGCGAGGGCGATCCTGGCCAACTCGCTGCTGCTGGTGACCAAGGACTACTGCACCCTGGTGCAGAAAGCGGACCACATCATTTTAGCAACCAGAGCTCTCAGCGGGCATGCAGCAGCACCGGCATCCATGACGGACTCCAGCGAGATTGAGGAGCCGTTGGTGGTAGCTGGGACGAACGCCAAGGGACACAGGAACGGGGCGATCTCTTCCTATCATCACTGTTTCTGATCAAATGCCCAACACTGTTTTGCTGCCGTGCCAATTCAAGAAGTTGGGAGGATGGCACAGCCAGCAGACGGCAGCAGCTGCAACCACTGGCAACAGGAACAAGCTGTATCACTTAATCTTATCTTATCCTACACTTTATTACATGTATAGTTTATTTCTCTTATCTTATCATGTTTAATGTTGCAGCATTGTACCGAGACAAATTCCTAGTTTGTGTACTACATGAACAATGGCAATAAACCTGATTCTGATTCTGATTCTGATTCTGCTTTATATCACGGACACACGTTCAGGGAGACAGTTTTTGGTGGACTCCGGCTCCCAGAAGAGCCTCATCCTGCTAGTCAGCGCGGACAGGTTGGCAGGAGGCAGCGGTCCCGAGCTCACGGCCGCCAACGGACCCACCATCAGGATGTTTGGCAAATGGATGCTGACAATATGCTGGCACGGACGTAATTAACAGTGGGACTTTGTTGTAGCTGCATGTTCTGCCCCCCCATTGTATGTGCAGATTTTTTATGTGCTTATGGGTTGTTAGTTGATGTTGCCAATAGACGATTAGTGGACGCTGTCTCTTTCACTTCACTGCCCTGCACAGCTCGGTGAGCGGGGTCAACAACACTGGCAAACGTTTTAGCTCCGAGGGTAAGTACCAGCAATTACTTGCACAGTTCCCAGCACTCACGGTCCCGACTTTTTTGGCTACGGTAACAAAACACGGTGTTGAACATTTCATAACTACTAAAGGCCCACCAGTGTTTGCGCGACCTTGGTGCCTGGACGTGGCTAAACTGGCCAGCGCGCGAGGAGTTTGCCAACTTAGAGCAGTTGGGCATCATCAGGCGCTCCAACAATCCATGGGCATCCTCACTACACATGGTGCCTAAGGCCAACAGGTCGTGGTGACCGTGCGGCAATTTCCGGCATTTGAACAACGCCACGGAACACTATTGATATCCTATCCAGGATTTTTCCGTGCACCTGGCCTTGGCGTGTGCTTTATCGAAAGTGGATCTGGTCCGCGGTAACCACCAGGTCCCAGTGCACACGGAAGATGTTCCGAAAAAAGCGGTAATAACTTCTTTTGGCCTTTTCAAGTTTTTACGCATGCCGTTCGGATTAAAAGGCATGGCGTAGACATTCCAGAGAATGATGGACGCAGTCCTTTGTGACTTGTCCTTCGTTTTTGTCTACTTAGACAACATTCTGGTAGCTAGTGCGTCCGAGGAGGAGCGCATCGCCCATCTTAAGACAGTTTTCCAGAGGTTGGAAGTGCATGGGCTTATAGTGAACCCGGCGAAGTGCCAGTTCAGTGTGTCAGTGATTGATTTTTTGGGCATTTCACCGGAGGGTGCGATTCCACTACCAGATAAAGTGCGCGCCATGTCGCACTTTTCACGTCCGCAGATCGTGAGGGCCCTACAGGAGTTTTTGGGAATGGTTAATTTTTATAACCGTTTCCTTCCCCGGGCAGCCCAGCTGATGCAGCCGTTGTATGCCGTGCTTAAAAAAAAGGAGCCCGCGGAAAACATCGACTGGACTCCCGAGCAAGTCCAGGTTTTCACAAATGCCAAAACAGCGCTTGCGGATGGCGCGTTGCTAGCCCACCTGGATCCGTCTGCATGGATAGCACTCACTACAGACGCATCTGATGTTGCCCATAGGGGCAGTGGTGGAGCAATACGTCTCAGGTTCGTGGCAGCCGCTCATGTTTTTCAGTTGAACTTTGAGCGGCAACAAACGCAAATACAGCACGTTTGACAGAGAATTGTTGGCTCTACACCTGGCAACGCACCATTTCCAGTTTTGGCTAGAGGGGCGCGAGTTCACCGTTTTCATGGCAAAAAAGTATTTAGTCAGCCACCAATTGTGCAAGTTCTCCCACTTAAAAGATGAGAGAGGTCTCCAATTTTCATCATAGGTATGCCTCAACTATGAGAGACAAAATGAGAAAAAAAAAAAAATCCAGAAAATCACATTGAAGGATTTTTAATGAATTAATTGGTAAATTCCTTGGTAAAATAAGTATTTGGTCACCTACAAACAAGCAAGATTTCTGGCTCTCACAGACCTGTAACTTCTTCTTTAAGAGGCTCCTCTGTCCTCCACTCGTTACCTGTATTAATGGCACCTGTTTGAACTCATTATCAGTAAAAGACACCTGTCCACAACCTCAAACAGTCAGACTCCAAACTCCACTATGGCCGAGACCAAAGAGCTGTCAAAGGACACCAGAAACAAAATTGTAGACCTGCACCAGGCTGGGAAGACTGAATCTGCAATAGGTAAGCAGCTTGGTGTGAATAAATCAACTGTGGGAGCAATTATTAGAAAATGGAAGACATACAAGACCACTGATAATCTCCCTCGATCTGGGGCTCAACGCAAGATCTCACCCCGTGAGGTCAAAATGATCACGAGAACGGTGAGCAAAAATCCCAGAACCACATGGGGGGACCTAGTGAATGACCTGCAGAGAGCTGGGACCAAAGTAACAAAGGCTACATCAGTAACACACTACGCCACCAGGGACTCAAATCTGCAGTGCCAGACGTGTCCCCCTGCTTAAGCCAGTACATGTCCAGGCCCGTCTGAAGTTTGCTAGAGAGCATTTGGATGATCCAGAAGAGGACTGGGAGAATGTCATATGGTCAGATGAAACCAAAATAGAACTTTTTCGTAAAAACTCAACTTGTCGTTTTTGGAGGAGAAAGAACACCATACCTACTGTGAAGCATGGGGGTGGAAACATTATACTTTGGGGCTGTTTTTCTGCAAAGGGACCAGGATGACTGATCCGTGTAAAGGAAAGAATGAATGGGGCCATGTATCGTGAGCTTTTGAGTGAAAACCTCCTTCCATCAGCAAGGGCATTGAAGATGAAACGTGGCTGGGTCTTTCAGCATGACAATGATCCCAAACACACTGCCCGGGCAACAAAGGAGTGGCTTCGTAAGAAGCATTTCAAGGTCCTGGAGTGGCCTAACCAGTCTCCAGATCTCAACCCCATAGAAAATCTTTGGAAGGAGTTGAAAGTCCGTGTTGCCCAGCGACAGCCCCCAAACATCATTGCTCTAGAGGAGATCTGCAAGGAGGAATGGGCCAAAATACCAGCAACAGTGTGTGAAAACCTTGTGAAGACTTACAGAAAACGTTTGACCTCTGTCATTGCCAACAAAGGGTATATAACAAAGTACTGAGATGAACTTTTGTTATTGAGCAAATACTTATTTTACTGAGGAATTTACCAATTAATTCATTAAAAATCCGTCAATGTGATTTTCTGGATTTTTTTTTCTCATTTTGTCTCTCATAGTTGAGGTATACCTATGATGAAAATTGGAGACCTCACTCATCTTTTAAGTGGGAGAACTTGCACAATTGGTGGCTGACTAAATACTTTTTTTCCCCACTGTACGTACACAATGTTCAAGGTCTCGGAACCGTGGTTGGCCCGGCAGCAACAGCATTTGGCTGTGATTTCGGAGTTTACTACCGACATTCAGCACATTGCTGGTAAGCTCAACATCGTGGCCGATTGACTGTCACGCACGTTAGTCTCCCCGGTCTACATGGGAATAGATTTCCCTGCCATGGCCGCAGAACAAGCCGGTTACACTGACATTTGTGCGCTCCAGTCAGCGCCTACTGGATTAAGGCTGGAGAGCAGGGTGGTCCAAGAAGAGTGCCCCCCCTTGCTCTGCGACGTCTCCACCGGCCTCCTGGCCAGGATTTGGAACGGCTCGAGGGGGTTTCAGGTGTGCTTGTGCACTTTGGCCCGCTGGCTCTCGACGCAAGGTGCAGCCCACTCTTTCACGTCACAAGCACACCAGAGCCCCCCTCGAGCCGTTCCAAATCCTGGCCAGGAGGTTCAACCACATCCATGTGGATTTGGTGGGACCCCTCCCACTGTCGCAAGGTTTCACGCACCTTTTGACAGTCGTGGACCGCACCACGCGCTGGCCTGAAGTGGTTCTGTTGGCTTCTACCACGTCCGCGGAAGCGGCTCACACTTTTTGTCAGCTTGGGTTGCACAGTTCGGATCCCCATCGGACATCACTTTTGACAGGGGTCCACAATTTGTTTCGGAACTCTGGTCCGCAATGGCCCAGAGCCTGGGGGTCAAAATTCACTGTACTACCGCGTACAACCCCCAGGCTAACGGGTTATGCGAGCGTTTTCATAGGTCGCTGAAGGCAGCGCTCAGAGCTTCGCTCACAGATACAAATTGTGTCAACCGTCTGCCCTGGGTTCTTTTAGGGTTGCGCTCCACGCCTAAGGAGGATTTGGCAGTCTCTCCGGTAGAACTCGTTTTTTTCTCAGCTGCTGCAGGTCCCCGGAAAGTTTTTCCCGGAAAACCCCGCGCCGATCCACCCATGCAATTTTTGCACAGTACGGAGCCTTTTAACATGCCGGGCCTGGCCCACCATTGTTTTCCCCGGACTTTTGTCACCAAGAGTTTACAGAATGCCAGTTTTGTTTTTGTCAGGCATGATGTGCACCAGACCCCGCTGCGCCCACCGTACGATGGACCATTCAGGGTGTTGGAACCTGGGGCGAAGCATTTTGTGTTAGACTTTGAGGGGCGTAGGGAGACCGTCTGCATCGACAGGCTGAAGCCCGCTTTTGTGTTGGCAGACGAGCAGGTGGTGTTGGCCCAAGCTCCCCGGAGCGGACGCCCACCGTTGGGGGCTCCGCAAGTTGGTGTTCCCTCGGTAGGGACCGGCACTCATGAAGCTAATGTCTCCCCCCCCTCCCTTTTTCCCTCCACAGACTGACAAGCCCTCCTGTACACCTCGCCAGCAGGGTGTTTTGACTGGATTGGCGACCCCCCGCTACAGCCGCTATGGGCGCCGGCTCAAGCCCAAAGGGGGGGGGGGGAGTGTTAGTGCCCTTCTGGGTGTTCGGGGGGGGGGGGCTGTGTGGTGGTACGGGTGGGGGATTCTCCACCCAGAGATGGCAGCTAGGGGAAAGAGGGAACAATGTGCTGAAGGAGGAAGTGTCATCGGGGGGCCTCAGACAGGACAGTAAGGACTACATTATTTGCCCCCCCGGGGAGAGAAGGAACCACCAGGACCACTGGAGGAGAAAAGGGTGTGAGAATGCAGTACTGGCATTATGTTATGTTAATGTGCCATGCATGTCTTTGTTCCACACAATGATTATGGTTGGGATTCCTGGGTCTTCATGCATGGAATTAAAGGTTATAAAAGGAGGATGCACGGAGACCCAGCAGCTTTTTCTGTACTGAATGTTGGAGAAGGAATAAAGTTCTTGTGTTGTCCTACTCGCTGCCTCGCCTGCTTCCTTTCTCCACAACGCTCATATAAAGATCAGGATTTGTGGAGGCTTCCTGCTATTCTGGACCTGCTTTTTTGGGTGGATTCACACTACAACGTTTGGACCAACTTTTACTGACGTTTGGGCAAACGTCTGGCTCTGCTGGTAAAAGTTGATAAAAGTTAATGATGGTTGGTGTTTGTTGGCAAACATTGGAGAAAGCTGTATTCCTTAAAAATTTGCAGCATGCTGAAAATTTGCCATCATTTGGAAATAAACGTTTGTTAAAGCTGTGCTCAGTTTGTATTGGCAAACGTTGACTGAAGTGCTGGTGGAAGCAGATGTTTTTAGACCGAAACTCACTTCCGACATGCACGTACGAAACAGAAATGGAGAGAAGGGGGAATTTAAAAAAAGAAAAAAAATATACACACTACCGTTCAAAAGTTTGGGGTCACTTAGAAATTTCCTTATTTTTGAAAGAAAAGCACTTTTTTTCAATGAAGATAACTTTAAACTAATCAGAAATACACTCTATACATTGCTAATGTGGTAAATGACTATTATAGCTGCAAATGTCTGGTTTTTGGTGCAATATCTATATAAGTGTATAGAGGCCCATTTCCAGCAACTATCACTCCAGTGTTCTAATGGTACAATATGTTTGCTCATTGCGTCAGAAGGCTAATGGATGATTAGAAAACCCTTGTGCAATCATGTTAGGTCTGCAATGCTGTAATTGCTGCAAATGGAGGATTCTTTGACGAAAGCAGTTTGAAGGAAAAAATTATTATTTCAAATACAAATCATTATTTCTAACCTTGTCAATGTCTTGACTATATTTTCTATTCATTTTACAACTCATGGTGGTAAAAAAGTGTGACTTTTCATGGAAAACACAAAATAATTGTCTGGGTGACCCCAAACTTTTGAACGGTAGTGTATATAGGGGTGAGACTGGACATCCTGGCAGATAAGCACATCTGTCGCAAGGTCTGTGGTGGACTTTTGCCAGTCGTGCATCATGACATGCAGAGCAGAGATAAACAAACCTATCATCTGGTCAGTCACTGCAACAGATACTGGAGTCAGTTTGTCTTGGCCCGTCCTTGCCACTGATAATACCTCTATCTGCCAAGAATGTGCCGCTAGTCCAGCAAAAGCTAGCGATACTCAAATACTTTGCAAGCAGTTTCATGAAATGGTCAGTCAGAAAGCCACTCATACCGGCTCGGACATCGCCCGGGTTAACAAGGCCAGGAGTTCCTGGCAGCAGAGGGCGAAGGACATAGCTGCATGGAGGAATCTGATCAGACCTAAATGAAACAGTCATTGTTGCCTCCGACAGACTGCTATGATGATGATGATGATGAATCTCCCAAAAATGTGACAGCCCAAAAGAAAAAAACAAAAACAAAAAACTCCTCATTGAGAAATTTACTGTGCTTAATTTTCTGCTCCGTGCATAATCTTTCTCCAGGATTTAATGGTTTGCTTTCATTGTAGGGAATTAAACAGCGCTGATTGGTGTCAAAAAGGAAATGACAATTAATGGGATTTTATGTTATTTTAATGTAGAGAGATGTAACAGTCAAAATATAATCGCCCGTCATTTTATTTATATGATGATACACTAAATAGTTTTTTTTTTTATTCCATCCACATTCACATTTTAATGGCGGACTTAGTGTTGGAGTCTATCGGCATTATTGTATTATTTTTTAGAGGAATGAATGAATGAATGAATGAATGAATGAACAGGGGAAAAGGTATGCAGAAGTAACTACATAGGAATGTAAAACAAAAATAAATACTGCCTCCACAAATGCTGATCTTTAAATGAATGTCGTCTAATGCTGATGTCAGCTGACCTGTGCTGAGTGTTTCTCTGATTTTTCAAAACATCTGTAAAAGTCAGTCCAAACGCTATAGTGTGAACCCAGCTTTAACTTAGGCTGACTTAGGTAAACTCTGCATAACTTAGCCCAGCGCTCAAGGACTTTTACAAATTGAGCACAACTTTCACCAACGTTTATTCCCAAACATCGGCAAATTTTCAGCATGAAAATTTTCAAAAAACACAATTTTCACCAGCGTTTGCCAACAAACACCAGTAATCATTAACTTTTACCAGCAGAGCCAGATGTTTGCCAAAACATCAGTAAAAGTCGGTCCAAACGCTATAGTGTGAACCCAGCTTTAACTTAGGCTGACTTAGGTAAACTCTGCATAACTTAGCCCAGCGCTCAAGGACTTTTACAAACTGAGCACAACTTTCACCAACGTTTATTCCCAAACATCAGCAAATTTTCAGCATGCTGAAAATTTTCAAAAAACACAATTTTCACCAGTGTTTGCCAACAAACACCAGCAATCATTAACTTTTACCAGCAGAGCCAGCCAGATGTTTGCCAAAACATCAGTAAAAGTCGGTCCAAACGTTGTAGTGTGAATCCACCTTAACATTGAGAAATAAGGCCTTGGTAGAGGTATGCATTCTTGGATCCCCTCCAAAATCTTGTGGGTTTATCTGTAGCCCAAGGGCCACCTTTGGTGAAAATTTCATCAAAATCTGTCCAGTCGTTTTTTTTTTTTTTGTATGTGTAATCCTGCACACAAACAGATTAACAGACAAACAAACCACCCCAATCACATTACTTCCTTGGCAGAGGTAATAATAGGTGAGGGAAAATACCCTGATATGGGGGGGGGGGGGCTGAAAAGTTCACAGTTTATCAAATGTGGTTTATTTTTCAATATAGTCTCCCCTCCGGTCCACACACTTCTTCCATCGGTATTACAGCCCTTGGATCCCTGTGATTGAAAAATAAACCACATTTGGTCAAATTTGACCACTATGAACTTTAAATTTGACCACTATGAACTTTTCAGCCCCCCGTCCTCGTACTAAAGTCACAATCTTATTTTCTACCCTTTAAAGGTCCCAAGTTTTGACATCCTCAAGGACATATAGATGAAGTTTTAAAGACCACAAAGCGTTTCAGTGTTGTTCTTAGCTCACTCCCCTCCCCCCCAAAAAAGTTGCCTGTAAAATTGCTCATCTACAGTATCTATAAATGCAAGAAATCTGTGTGTGTGTCTATTTGTCTGTCTGTCTGTCTGTCTGTTCCTCACATATCTCTCAAACTGTCTGTCATACTGACCTCAGATTTTAGAAGTGCTTTGCTGAGGTTACAAGGGTGTGTATCCCCGAGTATGGAGTTGCTCAATCAAAATATGTAATTTTTATCAATAAAAGTTTAGCCAACGCTGTGTTTCCTCATGCTCTGGCTTCCGAAAGTGTGGGCGGGGTTTCGGACTGACTCCGTACTGATTGGATAATATGCGGCATCATGACCAGTCACTCACCACAGCGCTTCGCAAACAAAAAAAGGAAGCTATGTGAGGGCATGGTGTGGGGATTCTCCACCCAGAGTGGGGAGCCAGGGGGAAGAGGGGACAATGTGCTGAAGGAGGAAGTGCTACTGGGGGGTCTCAGCTAGGACAGAAAAGACTATTTGCCTCCCTGGGGAGCTCGGGAAGTGCTAGAGTCCCCAGAGGGGGAGAAGGTGTGAGGAGTGGTTCTGGCGCTTTGTGTCGTTAATGTGCCACGCATGTCTTTGTTCCACACATTGCATGATTGTCACAATTCCTGGGTTTTAATGCACAGAATTAAAGGTTTTAAAAGGAAGGTGCATGAAGACCCAGGAGTTTTTGACTGTACTGAATGTTGGAGAAGGAATAAAGTTCATGTGCTGTTCAGCTCGTTGCCTCGCCTGCTTCCTTTCTCCACATTGGTGACCCCAAGACGCGCCATGGAGAGCGAGCCGAGCACCTCACCGGAGACTACCTGGAGGGAGAGCACCAGCGTCACATGCACTGTCTCAGTCAAGCTCCCAGACTTCTGGTTTCACAACCCGACTGTGTGGTTTCTGCATATAGAAGTCCAGTTCGCACTCCGCAGGATAACAACGGACGATACAAAGTATTACTACATGGCCACTGCGCTGGATGCGCGCACCACTCAACAGGTGGCGAGCCTGCTCCAGGAGCCACTGGCCCAGGGAAAATATGAAGCGCTCAAGAGGATGCTGCTCCAGTGCTATACCCTTTCTGACAGTGAGAGGGCAGAGAGACTCCTAACACGTTCAGAGTTAGGGGACAGATCAGCCATGGAGCTCGTGGAGAGCATGTTGGCGCTGATGGGGAAGAACAACAAGTCTCTCCTGTTCGCCCACTTGTTCCTTGGGAACCTACCGGCCGCAGCGAGGGTGATCTTGGCCAACTCGCCGCTGCTGGTGAGCAAGGACTACCACGCACTGGTGCAGGAAGCGGATCGCATCATTTTAGCGACCAGAAATCTTAGCATGAATGCAGCGGCACAGGGGTCCATGATGGACTCCAGCAAGGTCGAGGAGATGTTGGTGGTTGCCGGAGCAGCCATCAGGAGACGCAGGAACGGGGTGATCTATTTCTATCATTGCCGCTTCGGTTCGAATGCTCACCACTGCCTGCCTCCATGCCAGTTCAAGAAGCCGGGAAGACGGCACATTCAGCACTCAGTTGCAGCTGCAACCACTGGCGACAAGAACAAGCTGCTTTATGTCACAGACACACATTCAGGGAGATGGTTTTTGGTGGACTCCGGCTCCCAGAAGAGCCTCATCCTGCCGGTCAATGCAGGGTGGCAGGAGGCAGCGGTCCCGAGCTCACGGCCACCAATGGATCAACCATCAGGACTTTTGGTGAACGGACACTGACGATATGCTTGCATGGATGCAATTTTCAGTGGGACTTTGTGGTATCTGCATGTTCTGCCCCCATTTTAGGCGCAGATTTTTTATGTGCTTATGGGTTGTTAGTCAATGTTGCTAATAGGCGATTAGTAGATGTTGTCACTGTCATGTGTCTGAGCTCAAATATTCCCTCTGAGCTCAGACTCAATTTATTTCTGAGTTTTGTATGTCTGTTAGTATTATGTTGTCAGTTTTCTGTATATATTTTGGTTTACTTACACTTATGTGCCCTCCCCTCTCAGACATCCCCACTTGCTGCTCACAGTCTGTTTCCCAGCTGTGAGCAGCTGGGTAATTAGGTTACCTGCCTGCTCAGCCCACACCTGCTACTCATTTGTTTGTCCAGGTATATAAGCTCTGCCAACTCATTGTTTCACTGCTGCAGCATTGCATTGTTATGCACTGTTTGGAATTAAATGGACTTTACCCATCCGTATATCATCTCTTCTCGTCCAGAGCTAACCCTCTGGAGTGCCTCTTTAAGTAAGTCATTCTTGTTTGCATTTTTTGTATTGTCTGCACAGTTTTGGATTTTTGTTAATAGATGTCACACTCCAGTTCAGCACTTGGGCCTGTCTTTCTGCCCTGGAGGGCCAATTTATAACAGTCGCTTTTTCCTCACTGCCCTGCACAGCTCAGGGAGCTGGGTCAACAACAGCGGCTAACGTTATAGCTCCAGGGGGTAAGTACCAACGTTTATTCACACAGTTCCCAGCACTCACGGTCCTGACTTTTTCGGCTACAATAACGAAACACGGCGCCGAACATTTTATAACTACAAAAGGCCCGCCTGTCTTCGAGCAACCTCAGCGCCTGGACACGGATAAACTGGCCAGCGCGCGAGGAATTTGCCAACTTAGAGCAGTTGGGCATTGTCAGGCACCCCAACAGCCCGTGGACATCCCCGCTTCACATGATGCCTAAGGCCAACGGGTCGTGGAGACCATGTGGCGATTTCCGGCATTTCAACAATGCTACGGAACACGATCAGTATCCTATCCCGCACATCCAGGATTTTTCTGTGCACCTGGCTGGAGCTCGTGTTTTTTCCAAAGTGGATCTGGTCCACAGTTACCACCAGGTCCCGGTGCGCGTGGAAGATTTTCCAAAAACAGCTGTAATAACTCCTTTCGGCCTTTTTGAGTTTTTATGCATGCCATTCAAATTAAAAGGTGTGGTGCAGACATTCCAGAGAATGATGGACGCAGTGCTTTGTGACTTGTCCTTCGTTTTTGTCTACTTAGACCACATTCTGGTAGCTAGCGCATCCAAGGAGGGGCACATTGGCCATCTCAAGACGGTTTTCCAAAGGTTGGAAGCGCACGGGCTGATAGTTATCCCGGCGAAGTGCCAACAATTCAGTGTGCCAGTGATTAATTTTTTGAGGACTGCATTTGGCCGGAGGGCGCGATTCCGTTACCGGATAAGGTGCGTCCTGTGTTGGACTTTCCGCGCCCGCAGACCATGAGGTTCCCTACAGGAGTTTTTAGGAATGGTTAATTTTTATAATCGTTTCCTTCCCCGGGCAGCCCTCCTGATGCAGCTGTTGTATGCCGTGCTTAAAAAAAAGGAGCCTGCGGAAACCATCGACTGGACTCCTGAGCGAGTCCAGGCTTTCACAAACGCCAAAACAGTGCTGGTGGATGCCACGTTGCTAGCCCACCTGGATCCGTCTTCACGGATAGCGCTTACTACAGACGCATCTGATGTTGCCATAAGGGCAGTGGTGGAGCAGTACGTCTCAGGTTCGTGGCAGCTGTTTACATTTTTCAGTTGAACTTTGCACGACAACGAATGCAAATACAGCACATTCAACAGAGAATTGCTTGCTCTCCACCTGGTTTTGGCTAGAGGAGCGTGAGTTCACTGCTTTCGTGGACCATAAGCCACTGATATATGCAATGTCCAAGGTCTCAGAACTGTGGTTGGCCCAAAAGCAACAGCATTTGGCCGTGATTTCGGAGTTTACTACCGACATTCAACACGTTGCTGGTAAGCTCAACGTCGTGGCCAAGTGCCTGTCGCACACATTAGTCTCCCCGGTCTACATGGGAATAAATTTCCCTGCCATGGCCGTGGAGCAAGCCAGGGACGCGGACATTTGTGCGCTCCAGTCGGCGCCTACTGGGTTAAGGCTGGAAAGTAGGGTAGTGCAAGAAGGGTGCCCCCCCTTGCTCTGCGACATCTCCACCGGCCACCCGCGCCCAGTGGTTCCAAGTTCTTGGCACTGCCACATTTTTGAGTCAGTCCACTCCCTTTTGCATCCAGGTGTGTGCGCTTCGGTGAAGCTAGTGGGGGTGAAATTTTTCTGGCCGCGCTTGCGCAAGGACATGAACGAGTGGGCTGCAGCTTGCGTCGTATGCCAGCGGGCCAAAGTGCACAAGCACACCAGAGTCCGCCTCAAGCTATTCCAAATCCTGGTTAGGAAGTTCGACCACGTCCATGTGGATTTGGTGGGATCCCTCCCGCCATCGCAAGGTTTCACACACCTTTTGACAGTCATGGACTGCACCACGCGCTGGCCTGAAGTGGTCCTGCTGGCTTCTACCACGTCTGCGGAAGTGGTTCGCACTTTTTTGTCAGCTTGGGTTGCACATTTCGGATCCCCATCAGACATCACTTCCAACAGGGTCCACGATTCGTTTCGGAACTCTGGTCCGTGATGGCCCAGAGCCCGGGGGTCAAAATTCACTGTAGTACCGCATACAGCCCCCAGGCTAACAGGTTATGCAAGCGTTTTCATAGGTCGCTTAAGGCAGTGCTCAGAGCTTCGCTCACGGATACAAATTGGGTCGACCACCTGCCCTGGGCTCTTTTAGGGTTGCGTTCCACGCCTAAGGAGGATCTGGCAGCTTTCCCGGCAGAACTTGTTTTTTCTCAGCCGCTTCGAATCCCTGGAGAGTTTTTACCAGAAAACCTCATGCCCGGGGCCAAGCCGACCGCGCAATTTTTGCACAGTACAGAGGCTTTTAACATGCCGGGCCCGGCCCACCATTGTTTTCCCCACACCTTCGTCCCAAAAAGCTTACAGAATGCCAGTTTTGTTTTTGTCAGGCATGATGCGCACCAGACCCCGCTGTGCCCACCGTACGACGGACCAAACGATGTCTGCCACTGTAGTATTCTCTGGGCCCCTCTCCAGTCTGACCAGTGATGACATGTTTAGCCGCTCGTCATCCTTGAACCGCTGGCTGTCTGTGTGGTGTCCTAAAAATGACGTGGGCTACATTGACAATTGGAGCTCTTTTTGGGGAAAACCTGGTCTTATGAGACGAGACAGCATTCATCCCACTTTGGATGATGCTTCTCATTTATCTAACAATCTGGCATCTTTTTTATCCAAATTTCCAAAACCATGACTACTCAGAGTTGGGACCAGAAAGCAGAGTCGCAGTCTTACACGCCTCTCTGCAGCTCCTCTTCATCCGCCACCCCTCAGCTTAGCCCCTGTCTTCCCCATCAGAGAATCGTTGTCTGCTCCCTCCAAAGTGAATAAAAATATAATGTATAAGCATCCCAAAGTGATAAAGCAAAATATTGGTAAAACTCAAATTAAACATAAAGCCTCTAAATTGAATGATTTGGCCTCTGTTCCTCCTCATAATTTAAAAATTAAATGTGGTTTATTAAATATTAGGTCTCTAACTCCCAAGTCTCTGTTAGTCCATGATTTGTTAATTGATCATCAGATTGATTTAATTTCCCTTACAGAGACTTGGTTAGGACAAGAGGATTATGTTGGTTTAAATGAATCAACTCCCTCTGGTTATTTAAACTGTCAAAATCCCAGAAGTTCTGGTCATGGAGGAGGAGTAGCAACAATTTACCATTCCAAATTACTAGTTAATGTAAAGCAAAAAACATGTTATAATTCCTTTGAGGGCCTGGTCCTCAGTATTGGGCTCTTTAGCAATTTTAGGTTAAACCCAATTTTATTTGCCATAGTTTATCGTCCCCCATCAACCTACTCAGAATTTTTATCCGAATTTGCTGATTTCTTAGCTGATTTAGTGCTGAAATCTGATAGAATAATTATAGTAGGGGACTTTAATATACATGTGGATGTAGATAGTGACTGCCTTAATGTGGCATTCAATTCAATATTAGATTCGATTGGGTTTTCTCAGAAAGTAGGAAATTCTACTCATTACCTCCACCATACATTGGACCTTGTTTTGACATATGGCATAGAAATAGAAAATCTTGTAGTGTCTCCTCATAACCCTGTACTGTCAGACCATTGTCTGTTAACCTTTGATTTTACTATTTCTGACTATTTGGCTCCTAAAGAAAAATATTATTACAGTAGATGCCTCTCAGATGATGCTGTTTCCAAATTCATGCAGATTGTTTCCTCTATGCCATGCGTCAACACAACGGAAATAAGCTATAGACAGCTTGCTCCTTCTGTAATTGATAACATGGTGGATAGTGTTTCAGCTTCTCTGCATCAGACTCTAGACTTGGTGGCCCCCTTAAAAAAGAAAAAGTCTAATCAGAGATTTCTAACTCCTTGGTTCAACACAGAAACTCGTACCTTAAAACAGAAGACTTGTCAATTAGAAAGAAAATGGTGCTCTACTAATTTAGATGAAATCTATTTAGCTTGGAGAAATCATCTTTTAATTTATAAAAAATCTCTTAGAAAAGCTAGAACGAGTTATTACTCTGCATTAATAGAAGAGAACAAGAATAATCCCAGGTTTCTTTTCAGTACTGTAGCCAGGTTGACAAAGAGTCAGGACTCTGTCAATCCTAGCATTCCCTTAGAGCTTACTAGTCAGGACTTTATGAACTTTTTCAATAATAAAATTTCATCCATCAGAGATAAAATCACTCAGATTCTTCCCACAGTTAACTTAAATACTGTAACTACTACAACTCCTTCTATTGATGTCTGTCTTGATGAGTTTACTCCAATCGACCTTTGTGAGTTAGACAAAATAGTTTCCTCATCCAAACCTTCAACTTGTCTTTTAGACCCTATTCCTACCAGGTTATTTAAAGAAGACTTCCCACTTATTGGTAGCTTTATTCTTCATATAATCAATTCTTCATTAACTTTAGGCAATGTACCGCAGGCTTTTAAAACGGCTGTAATTAAACCCTTACTCAAAAAGCCAACGCTAGATCCAGGAGCTTTAGCTAACTATAGACCAATCTCTAATCTCCCTTTCATTTCAAAAATCTTAGAAAGAGTTGTTGCTACGCAATTATTTGACCACCTGCAGGGAAATGGTTTACTTGAAGAGTTTCAATCTGGGTTTAGAATCCATCATAGTACTGAAACAGCCTTAGCGAAGGTCACTAACGACCTCCTCATTGCATCTGATAATGGACTAGTTTCTGTACTTGTCCTTTTAGATCTTAGTGCAGCTTTTGATACTATCGATCATAATATTCTACTTGATAGATTAGAACACTATGTTGGACTTAATGGAACTTCGTTGCAATGGTTTAGATCTTATTTATCTGATAGGTTCCAGTTTGTTCATGTAAATAATGAGTTTTCTTTCAACTTAAAGCTTAGTCATGGAGTTCCACAGGGATCTGTGCTAGGCCCTACTCTTTTTAGTTTATATATGCTTCCGTTAGGCAACATTATTAGAAAGCACTGTATACATTTTCATTGTTATGCAGATGACACACAATTATACCTGTCAATGAAGCCAGATGATAGTAATCAATTAGCCAAGTTAGAAGCCTGTCTTAAGGAAATCAAAGCTTGGATGACTTGTAATTTCCTGCTATTAAATTCAGATAAGACTGAAGTCATTCTTGTTGGTCCAAAAAACCTTAGAAATTCCTTTCCAAATCAAACTTTCAGTTTGGATGCGGTTACTCTTTCTCTTAATAGCTCTGTGAGGAACCTTGGAGTTATTTTTGATCAGGATCTGTCCTTCAATTCACATATTAAATTTGTTTCTAAGACTGCCTTCTATCATTTGCGTAATATTGCCAAGATTAGGAGCATCTTGTCTCAGAGTGATGCTGAGAAACTGATCCACGCTTTTGTTAGCTGGAGATTAGATTATTGTAATTCTTTATTATCAGGCTGTCCTAAAACATCTTTAAAAAGTCTTCAGCTGATCCAAAATGCTGCAGCAAGAGTTTTAACAGGTACTAGAAAGAGAGATCATATCTCTCCGGTTCTGGCCTCCCTTCATTGGCTTCCCATAGAGTTTAGAATTAAGTTTAAAATCCTTCTTCTTACTTACAAAGCTCTAAACAATCAGGCTCCTTTTTATTTAAAAGATCTGATACTACCGTATTATCCTAACAGAGCACTACGCTCCCAAAATGTAGGATTACTTGTAATACCTAGAATCTCCAAAAGTACAATGGGAGGCAGAGCCTTCAGTTATCAAGCTCCTCTCCTGTGGAATCAGCTGCCAATCTGGATTCGGGAGTCAGACTCGATCTCTGTTTTTAAGAATAGGGCTAAAACCTACCTTTTTGATATAGCCTACAATTAGGGAGGTATCATGTGTTTCTGAACCCTCCCTTAGTTATGCTGCTAATAGGTTTAGTCAGCCGGGGGACCTCCAGTAATGCACTGGGCCTCACTCCTTTCCTCACTCTCTATGAAATATTTTTTTTTTTTGCTGGTCATTAACATTTGTTTGTTCTCTCCCATAGATTGAGTCCCCATCGTGCTGTTTGCTCTCTACATGTCTGTTCTTTTCTTCTTCTCTATCCCCTCACCCCCCAGCCAGTCGCAGCAGATGACTGCCCCTCCCTGAGCCTGGTTCTGCTGGAGGTTTCTTCCTGTTAAAAGGGAGTTTTTCCTCTTCACCGTCGCCAAGTGCTTGCTCACAGGGGATTGCCTGATTGCTGGGGTCTTTCTGCAACTGTGGGGGTTCCCCCCTACAGTTGATAGTGCTATGAGATGACTGTTGTTGTGAAATGGCGCTATATAAATAAAGTTGAATTGAACTGAATTGAATTGAACCATTCAGGGTGTTGGAACCTGGGGCGAAGCATTTTGTGCTAGACTTGGAGGGGGTGGGCGTAGGGAGACCGTCTGCATCAACAGGCTGAAGCCCGGTTTTGTGTTGGCAGATGAGCAGGTGGTCTTGGCCCAAGCTCCCGGAGCGGACGCCCACCGTTGGTGGCTCCGCAAGTTGGCGATCCCTCGGTAGGGACCTGCGCTCGTGAAGCTAATGTGTTTTTTCCCCCTCCCTTTTTCCCTCCACAGACCGACGTGCCCTCCTGTACACCTCGCCAGCAGGGCATTTTGACTGGATCGGTGACCCCCCGCTACAGCACTATGGGCGCTGGCTCAAGCCCAAAGAACAGGGGGGTTAGTGCCCTTTCTGAGTGTTTTTGGGGGGGCTGTGTCGGGGCATGGTGTGGGGATTCTCCAAACAGAGTGGGGAGCCGGGGGGAAGAGAGAACAATGCGCTGAAGGAGGAAGTGATACCAGGGGCTCTCAGACGGGACCGAAAAGACTATTCACCCCCCAGGGAGTTCGGGAAGCGCTAGAGCCACCAGAGGGGGAGAAGGTGTGAGGAGCGGTTCTGGCGCTTTGTGTTGTTAATGTGCCGCGCACGTCTTTGTTCCACACATTGCATGATTATCGAGATTCCTGGGTCTTAATGCACAGAATGAAAGGTTATAAAAGGAAGGTGCATGAAGACCAGGGAGCTTTTGACTGTACTGAATGTTGGAGAAGGAATAAAGTTCATGTGTTGTTCAGCTCGCCGCCTCGCCTGCTTCCTTTCTCCACAGTGAAAAGCAACAAATTTGATAAGAAAGAGAGAATAGTAAAGATGTAATACCTAAAAAAATTATACTATAATGTTGCCATGATTGCGTATGTCTAAAGGATAATTCGGAGAATGCCAGCGGGGACCTAGCTTCTGCCTAAAAGAGCCCCGGTTTTGCAGAAGCAGCAGCAGAACACGGTTCTTCACAGGGAAGCAAGCCCAGCCTGCCCAGTCAGCGGTAGACGGGAGACCCTTTGCAGGACCGCAACTCACTGTCGCCGATGGTGCTCCTCTTGGTGTGCTTGCATGGCTATCTAAAAATTAAAAGTTAATAATAGTACCGCCATGACTGTCGGCAGAATGCCCAGATCAATTGCATATCATATGCGGCCACATGTACAGTTTGACTAAATGACGACCATCACCAAACTGCACACAAAAACACCCAGATAACGAAATAAATAATTTTTATTTAAATATTTATTGACAAATGGGCAACACTGATGCAACAGTTGCAGCCAAACAGGTCAATTCTGCTGTGTTTAATAATGTTCTGTGTTTTGTATTTATAATATTGCTAAAATATAAAAGGATGCACTACAACGGCTCTCAAATATTTGTAAATGTGTCCTGTTATAGTACTGCATGAGTTTAAGACGATAGACTATAAACTACACATATAAACTAAAACCATTATGATGATGACTGAACAACTCCCATTCCCCAAAGTGCAAGATACAACACCTATGAATATAAGCCATAAAAGATCACACAAATAACTGATCTGACAAAAAATAAACAAGGGTTCCGAAACAGTGGCTAATATTGGATGTCCCACTCATTTTCAATAATTCTGTAATTAATATTCACACAATCTAATAAATCTCAGTGCTGTTCAGTCCCTTTCATAATTTTGTCAGAGTTTAACATGTGTGATTGCCTACATAGAGGCTACACATCTTTGTAGCCTACTTTCAAACATAGCCTACATTTGGGCCTGTAAAGTCTAATTGGGATACCTTTTTCAGACAGGAATTCTTGCTTTCTTCAGGCCATGATCTGACTGGGTAAAGATTTTCTGACTGAACCAATCACAAGTAAAGATGCAGTCAGTGTGCATTTGTTTTGATAACTTTGAGAAGTAAAGGCAGGGATCGTTGGTTGTGATGTCATAAAACCCAGGAGGTGCAATCTGCTCATTACCTTCCATCAAAATTCTGGATAAGAAGACATGACAATATCACCATTGTGGTATACTTGCCAAACACAAGATGTTAAGCTTTGAAAATGTGATCATGTATGCAGATATACAGTTGGTCTTTAAAATTATCCATAGTTCTGCACCCCCTCTTCTTAAGCCTTTTGTGTACCTAACTTCTGAACAAAATAACGGAATAACAAGGACTTCCTTTAGGTGGCATTGTTGCTTCCCCAACACAAACCTGCTTTTGGACAATCAGCCTTCTCATACAAAGCTATAACGGAATGGAACAAGCTCCCCACTGCTTTGAAGACCAGAACAAACTACAGAGACTTTTCCACACAGACTAAAAAATGGATTTTAAGTAATCAAGCCTGCCAGCATTGACTCTCTCCCTTAAATGAGATTTTTAAAAATTTCATTTAAACTTTATTTGTACAGGGTAGTTCCACTGAGAGGCAACCTCACATTTTCAAGGACACTCTATTTACATAGTTAAACATTCACACCAGGAAGCTGCCCAGTACAACCACAGACTGACCTGTGGCCACTGTAGCTCCACTGGAGCAGTTGGGGTTAAGGGCCTTCTTCAAAGGCACCACAGCCTTATTCATGCTGCATTTCCCCTCTAGCCCACTTTGGTCCACGTGCGCTTTGGACGAGCCTGGCACGCACGTGGCGCTGTACATGCTCACTTTTTTCATCTACCCAGGCCAAGCGGTTGACGCATGCGCACAACCATCATTTGTAGTTTCACTCCCGCCCTATAGCTAGTGCCAATGTGGTGACGCGCCAGGATTTTCACCAACGAAGAAACGCTGCTTGCTTTCTGCTGCTTGACTTCCTGGTTTTCACTCCTTTTCCATGAAGATGCCGTGGCTGCTGAAGTATGTATGTATGATTCATGTATGTTTATTCTCGTCTTCCGCTTCCTCTTTGTCTTCTTCGTCTACTTTGTCTTGATATGCTGTATCGATATCGCCACCTCGTGAATGGGACGTTCAGTCTTGTGCATGCGCTTTTCAACGCGTTCAGGTTGTGGGCAGGTGGCACGGTCACAAAATTTGGACTGTACGCAGTCGAAGCGGAGTGGAGATGATGACGTCAATTTTGTTACAGGAAGTTTCCGGTTACGCGTGCATGGACAGTATGAATCCAGCTATAAGGAGGGTGGGGCAAACACTGCTACGTTATCTGTCCCACCCAGATCTAATCCTGCCACATCCAGGGATCGAACCCGCAACTCACCAGTCCACATCCCTAACCATTAGGCCACCACTGCCCATGAAATTTGAAATTGTACTCTTAAATTGTTTTTTTCATGTGTGTGGTTCTTTTATCTTCTTATCTTTTAAACTTACTCCCTGCTTGTTTCAGGGACAACAGATTTTGAAATTGGACCTGAATTGCTTTTTATATGTGCTGTTTTTATTTTAAAATCTTCCTGCCTGCCTCAGGGACTACAGATGGAAGTTAGTGAGAATGTGATAATCTGGTACAGAGCATCTTTACCCTGTGTTTAATGTTTTTTTCTGTACATGGGCCCTAACAAATAAACCAATAAACTATAACTACCTCTGCCTAGGAGGTAATGTTTTCATGTTGGTTTGTATTTTTGTTAGCAGGATTACCAAAAACTACTGAATGGATTTTGATGAAATTTTCACCAGAGGTGACCTTTGGGCAACAGATGAACCTATTAGATTTTGGAGGTGATCCAGGTCAGAATGTAGATTCTGGATCACTTTTTCACTTTCTTTAACACTGCAAGATTGGGCCTCGGTGGAAGTATGCACTCTCTGAGTGCCCTCCAGTTTCCAGTAAGCATTTAACTAAATATAGGCAGTGTGCATTTCTATGTGAAGCGACCATTGTAAAATTTTAATGGAATACATGTGTCTCATAACTGTGTTTTGTAAGTTTAAAATCTATGAAAACACAGTTTTTACCAATATGGGACATTTAAACCGCTTGTGAATGAGTTGATTTTGTTCTGTCTTATGTTAATAGTTTTTCTCAACACTTCTCCCTTTCTAAATAAATAAAAAATATCCTTGCAAACTGTGCTCATAGTGCATTTACTGCTATAAAGATTTATCCAACATTTGAAAGCATGAATGATAAACATGTAATATTTACTTGCTGATGTATTCACTGCTCAGCACTTTCCCACAAGCTTTACACTTGAAGCAGCCGATGTGCCACTGGCCACCCAGGGCTAACAGAGCTTGTCCATTTTTAATGTCTCTACCACAACCGGTGCAATCTGAAAAACACACAAAATAATTTTTATTTTATTTTTTCTGGGGAGGGGGGCATGCACGTATAAACAGAATAACAGAATTATTAGTGTCACTGTCTCTTTTGTGCAGTCCCACAGAGCAATCCTCTTAATCCAGAGGCTTTGTGAGTCTGAATCCTCCACTGATCTCTGTAGTATCTATAATCATTAGGCAGGTAGGATCACGTTGAGGTTGAGAACTCAGTTCTGCTCTATCTCCCAGGTCACAGTCAGTGGATTGGCTGGGACCCAACAAAAACGACTGGATTGGTAAAGTCAGCTTCGAGTCGTGAAGAAACACACTGTGAGGTTAGACTAGGATTAGGGAGACTGTATAGCTTGCATTCCTGAGAAGAGGCAATGTCATCCCATCCAGACATAAAGAGGGCTTTGCATACATTTTAAGTAGTTTCCTTCTTTAAGGTTAAATATGGGTGTTGGGGGTGAAAGATCAATCTCAAATTATCCTGTCTAGTCCATAGAAACATAATCAGCTGTGTCACCTGGAGAAAAGGGTAAAGATCCTCCCTGCACTGACAAAAGTGTGTTGAATGCAGGATGAACTAAACAGGCAGCTGGCCACATCTGGATAACATCCAGCCCATAATCCAGTCATTAGGACTGCAGGAGATCAAAATCTTTGATCTATTTTTATTTATCTATTCGTTTGATATGATGAACATTGGATCAAATGTTCTTTGGGCTGGAGTAAATGAAAATGCACTCACTATTGGAACAGCTGATGTCACCAGGAGCAGGAAACACGGGTTCAACGCAACGCTGACAGAGGCAGTCTTTTCCACTGAAGGTGACACATTCCCCAGCAGGAAAGGGGTGTCTAAAAATAATCAGACACATGTACATTTACAACATGACTCTAATGTGTAAAACATGTTTGCATAACCAATTTAAAGCATACTTGCAAATGGTGCATATGAAGCAAGAAGGGTGGTAGGTCTTCCCCAAGACAGTGACCACCTCCCCCTCCACAAACTCTCCACAGTTGTTGCATATTGTGCCGTGAAGTCGCTGGAAGTCCACCGGGCAGAGGTAGTCCCCGTTCCTCAGAAAGAAGCCACTCTGAGCCAAGTCACAGCCACACACTGCAGAGAGACACCCATTTACACAGAGCAGAAGTTGTGGAGTTTTGGTTATTAGCATTTAATGGTTGTGAAAAAGCAACAGTTATTTATGATACACCTGGGGGCATACTTCAGCATAACCAAGCTTGCTTTACATTAGCTGGCTTGACAAAACTTCAGACCTTATTAGCTATCAACAACGGTTATCAGTTTCCTTGTTAACCCAGGCTTTCTCCTTTTCCGACCTTTAAATTATCATATAATTTGTTTTCTGCAGGGCAACTTTAGACAAAATCACTTTAATTCATGCCAGTTTAAATATACTGTAGCAGTAAATAATCACTCTAAAGCTGTCCTTTCATGTAAACGTAGAAACCTTTTCTTTTGTTCATATAAAAGTAAATACTGTATATAAATGTATCTATTGTGGGGTGTAGTGAAATTAAAGGGTTTTATAGGTAATTTAATGTTGGTACACGTAATATTCTAAATATGAATGTGAGTAGGAATGAAGATTTACTTTCATCACACTCAATTCCTCGTTAGGGCACCATCCACATTTTATAGAGGTGGAAACTCTTATGACCAAAGACTTAACCTTAAGAATTTAGCAATTGGTAAGTTAAGCCTTAGTTAATAATTCTATTGAATAATTCTATTGATTTGGTCATTGCTGGATGAAGCCAGCAGGACAACATCATCTGCAAACAACAGAGATGAGATCCTGTGGTCACCAAGCATGACACCCTCCATTCCCTGGCTGCGCCTAGAAATCCTGTCCATAAAAATTATGAACAGGATCGGTGACAAAGGGCAGCCCTGGCGGAGTCCAACTCTCACTGGGAATGACTCCGACCGAGTGTTGGCAATACGAACCAGACTCTCACAACGGTCGTACAGAGACCGAATAGCTCATAACAACAAGCCCGATACCCCATACTCCCGAAGCACCCCCCACAAAAATCCACGAGGGACGCGGTCAAATGCCTTCTCCAAGTCCACAAAACACATGTAAACTGGTTGGGCAACCTCCCACGAACCCTCAAGAATTCTCGAGAGGGTAAAGAGCTGGTCCGATGTGCCACGGCCAGGACGAAAACCACATTGCTCCTCCTGAATCCGAGGTTCGACCAACGGCCAGACTCTCCTCTCCAGTACCTTGGCATAGACCTTCCCAGGGAGGCTGAGGAGTGTGATCCCTCTAAAGTTGGAGCACACCCTCCGGTCCCCTTTTTTGAAGAGAGGAACCACCACCCCGGTTTGCCATGCCAAAGGCACTGCCCCCGACCTCCACGCAATGTTGCAGAGGCGTGTCAACCATGACAACCCAACAACATCCAGGGCCTTGAGGTACTCAGGGCAAATCTCGTCCACCCCCGGGGCCCGGCCACCAAGGAGATTTTTAACCACCTTGGCGACCTCAGCCCCTGTGATAGGCCCTTTCATCAGTCTCATAATAAACCCTTGTGTGAGTTCTTGTCTCTGATGATCCAGAAGATTGACATAAAATCAAACAATAACTCCCATATGTCTTTCAATGATTTAATAAGAAATGTCAGAATAGGTTAACATATGTGGATAACTTTAAAACAGAGAATTCACATGCATCATGGGCATCATAGACTGTTACTGAGTTACTTATGAATCAAGCATTTGTGGAACCACATGAAGCACAGTTTAATTTGTCAGTATACTGGAAATTGGAAAACCATAAAATAGCATTGGTTGAGAAAAGTGGATGCAATTTTATGAAGAAAATGATAATTAACTATAAAAAAAATTAGATAATTTGTTTTACTCTGGAAAAGAACGTAGATTAATGAAAGACAACATGTATTTTAAGATTCTGATGGGTGTTTGCATAAAATTAGGTTCAAAGAACTTATACCAGGAATATTCTGAAGACAAGTGTAAATTACATAACAGACCATCAGCCACAGAAACTTTGTGTCCCGTGGGTAGTAGGCAGTCCACTTTCTGTTCAATTGGACCAGGAGGGGTTCTTTTGGGAGGCTGGCAGACAGACTCCTTACCACTGTTATGGCCTCCTCCCGGGATCACAAAGCCTGTTCCAGCAAACTGGGCGAGGTCATCTCTTATGGACTGAAGAAGGAATTGGTTTATTGTGCAAAGTCTCATCAGAAAGTCAAATTACATCACAAACTCGTTTCTTCCGATGTTGGTTTAAGCATTAAAAAAAATTAAACAAAATCTTCTTGCACGATGATTTAAAGAAAAAGAAGAAGAAAATAAGAAAAATGAATTTTAAAGAAAAGAAGAGGCAGTGCGGTGGCAGAGTGGTTAGCACTGCGGCAGCACAGCAACTCACCCTTGGCCGGGGAATCCTGGGTTCAATCCCAGCCTCCGACCAACAGTGATCTGTGTGGAGTTTGCATGTTCTTCCCATGTCTGCATGGGTTTACTCCGGGATTTCTCCGGTTTCCTCCCACATGCCAAAAACATGCAAGTTAGGTTAATTGGCATCAAACTGGGGATTCTAAAATTGTCCTTAGGTATGACTGTGAGAGTGAATGGTTGTCTGTCTGTCTGTGTTGGTCCTGCGATGGACTGGCGATCTGTCCAGGGTGTACCCTGCCTCTCGCCCAAAAGATGCTGGGATAGGCTCCAGCCCCCCTGCGACCCAAAAAGGATTAAGCGGAAGAAGATAGATGGATGGATGGAGAAACAGGATCTGCACAGAGCATGACAGGCTCTGGGCCCTTCTTAAAATGATAGGAGAAAAATTGGAGGAGCAGACAAAGCTGCTCACAGCTTGACCAACGCCCCAGAGCAGACTCCACAAAGAGCAATAAAACTTAAGTTTTCTCTAGTGTTGCAGGGTGATCCCAAAACTTCATGAGACTTGAGGTGGCCCAATTATATTTGAGCTTCTTCCAACAAGGATCATAAACTCAACCTAAAAAGCAAAATATAATGAAGCTTTGAACTCTATTGGTCAGTTAAAGTGCAGCTTTGGACTCCTGCAGAACAGGGGGGAGAGAGAGACATTTGATCTGAGAGTGAGACCCCCCTTTAAGACACATGTTGCTGAATAAAGCATAAATTCCTTAAACTTTAGTGACTAAGATATTCTACTCAATAAAGGAGCATAAAATGCATCTACATCTGTTGTAATTAACTTGTGATATTAAGTATGCAAGAATTAATTTCTTCCTGAAAATAGCAGAACATATCACAATCAAATCAAATTGAATCATATCAATAAAAGCATTTGAAACCCATATTGTCCATCCCAGAATTCAACCAGGTCTTTGTTGGCAGATACTGTCTTAAGAGAAAGAATATGAGTTAGTTCATAGTCCATAGGGCATAAACTCCACTGCAAAGGAAAAAGTTAAATATTCCTGATTTGTCCACCAGATGGCACAGTGAAACTGGTTGTTTACTGGAAAGTCTTGGCTTCCAAAGTCTTGACTATGTCGATCATAAAACTGTCAATTAGAACATTCCTTTGCCAAAGAGTCTTGGAGAACGAGAATATCTTCCACTTTATGGCTCAGGGATCATGTTACAGCTCTAGTCCCTGGGTGAGAGAAGCAGTCTCAAAATTCATACTTTTGAGTTGAAACAATTTTCTTCAGCAAAGAATGATTTTAATAAACTGGAATTCAAGGTCACGCTACAGGGGGCATGGTGCGGGGATTCTCCACCCAGAGTGGGGAGCCGGGGGGAAGAGGGGACAATGCGCTGAAGGAGGAAGTGTCACCGGGGGGGTCTCAGACGGGACAGAAACCTCCCCCCCCATCCCGGGGAGTTTGGGAAGTGCTAGAGCCGCCATAGGGGGAGAAGGTGTGAGGAGCGGTTCTGGCGCTTTGTGTTGTTAACCTGTTGAACTCTGTTCAACTTCCCTAAAAACGCCTAAAAATAACATGCCCAAAGTAAATCAAAAGCTGTTCTTCAACCCTTTGCAGCATCTTCATGGGATTAGTCTCATTTAAAAGAAAACACTCTGAATTTTTTGGCAAAACAGTCATAATCTCTCTAAGTGCTCCTGCCACTGAGTAACAAGAAAGTTCGCCTGGGTGTTTGTTTAGATACAAATGCTCGCAAATAACATACAGCTGTCAGATACTGGCTGGAAAAGACAACAGAAATGTAGAACCAAGTGTTTTCAAGCTCAGGTCAAAATTTTGTAAAAATACCACAAAAAAAGAATATATTACACAGGTTTTTTCTCAGGTTGTAACAAGGCTGTGTCTGTACTGAAAGACCGGAAATACAGCTTTTTTTTTTCAGTGCGCACTGAGACGCACTAAGATGCAGAGACGTGACTGCCCGTGGAATTCACAGAGTTCAAGGGGTTAATGAATGTTGGAGAAGGAATAAAGTTCATGTGTTGTGCAGCTCGTTGCCTCGCCTGCTTCCTTTCTCCACATTGGTGACACCAAGACATGCCATGGAGAGCAAGCCGAGCACCGCACCAGAGACTGCCTGGAGGGAGAGCACCAGTGTCGCGTGCCCTGTCTCAGTCAAGCTCCCAGCCTTCTGGCTTCACAACTTGACTACGTGGTTTCTGCATATAGAAGTCCAGTTCGCACTCCTCATAATAACAACGGATGACACACAAAGTATTACTACGTGGTCACTGCGCTGGATGCACGCACCATGCAACAGGTGACGAGCCTGCTCCAGGAGCCACCGGCCCAGGGGAAATACGAAGCGCTCAAGAGGATGCTACTCCAGCGCTACACCCTTTCTGAGAGTGAGAGAGCAGAGAGAGTCCTAACACGTTTGGAGTTAGGGAACAGGTCAGCCGTGGAGCTCGTGGAGAGCATGTTGGCACTGATGGGGAAGAACAACGAATCTTTCCTGTTCACCCACTTGTTCCTCAGGAACCTACTGGCCGCAGTGAGGGCAATCCTGGCCAACTCGCCGCTGCTGGTGACCAAGGACTACCGCGCACTGGGGCAGGAAGCGGATCACATAATTTTAGCAACCAGAAATCTTAGCGTGAATGCAGCATCACCGGTGTCCATAAGGGACTCCAGCGAGGTTGAGGAGTCGTTGATGGTATGTCAAGGTGGCGCAGACTTTACAGAGAATGATGAACGCAGTGCTTTGTGACTTGTCCTTCATTTTTGTCTACTTAGAAGGCATTCTGGTAGCTAGTGCGTCCAAGGAGGAGCACATCACCTATCTTAGGATGGTTTTCCAGAGGTTGGAAGTGCACGGGCTGATAGTTAACCCGGCAAAGTGCCAGTTCGGTGTACCAGTGATTGATTTATTGGGCCACCGCATTTCTCCAGAGGGCGTGATTCCGTTTTCGGATTCTGCGAACTTTCCACGTCCGCAGATCGTGAGGGAACTACAGGAGTTTTGGGGAATGGTTAATTTTTATAACCGTTTCCTTCCCCGAGCAGCCCAGCTGATGCAGCTGTTGTATGCCGCGCTAAAAAAAAAAAGAAGCCCACGGAAACCATCGACTGGACTTCCGAGCAAGTCCAGGCTTTAACAAACACCAAAACAGCACTGGCGGATGCCGCATTGCTAGCCCACCCGGATCCGTCTGCACGGATATTGCTCACTATGGACACGTCTGATGTTGCCATAGGGACAGTGGTGGAGCAGTGCGGCTCAAGTTCGTGGCAGCCGCTCGCATTTTTCAGTCGGACTTTGCGTGACAACGAATGCAAATATAGCATGTTCGACAGTGAATTGCTGGCTCTCCACCAAGCGACACATCATTTCCAGTTTTGGCTAGAGGGGCGCAAGTTCAGTGCGTTTGTGGACCATAAGCTGCTGACGTACGCGATGTCCAAGGTCTTGGAACCGTGGTCGGCCTGGCAGCAACGGCATTTGACCGCAATTTCGAAGTTTACTACCGACATTCAACACGTTGCCGGTAAGCTCAACGTCGTGGCCGATTACCTGTCGCGCTTGTTTGTCTCCCCGGTCTACATGGGAATAGGTTTTCTTGCAATGGCAAGCCGGGGACGCAAACATTTGTGCGCTCCAGTCGGCGCCTACTGGGTTAAGGCTGGAGAGCAGGGTGGTGCAAGAAGGGTGCCCCCCCCCCCTGCTCTGCGACATCTCCACCGGCCGCCCGCGCCCGGTGGTTCCGAGCTCTTGGCGCCGCCACATTTTTGAGTCAGTCCACTCCCTTTCACATCCAGGCATGCACGCGTCGGTGAAGCTAGTGGGGCCGAAATTCACCTGGCTGCGCTTGCGCAAGGACGTGAAAGAGTGGGCTGCACCTTGCGTCGAGAGCCAGCCGGCCAAAGTGCACAAGCACACCTGAAACCCCCTCGAGCCGTTCCAAATCCCAGCCAGGAGGTTCGACCACGTCCATGTGGATTTGGTGGGACCCCTCCCACCATCGCAAGGTTTCACACACCTGTTGACAGTCATGGACCACACCACGCGCTGGCCTGAAGTTTGTCCTGCTGGCTTCTACCACGTCCGCAGAAGTGGCTCGCACTTTTTTGTCAACTTGAGTTACACGTTTCAGATCCCCATCGGACATCACTTCCGACACAATTAGTTTCAGAATTCTGGTTTGCGATGGCCCAGAGCCTGGGGGTCAAAATTCCCCGTACTACTGCGTACAACCCCCAGGCTAATGGCTTATGCGAGCGTTTTCATAGATTGCTTAAGGCAGCACTCAGAGCTTCGCTCATGGATACAAATTGGATCAACCACCTTCTCTGAGTTCTTTTAGGGTTGCGCTCTGCACCTAAGGAAGATATGGCAGCCTCCCCGGCAGAACTCGTTTTTTCTCCGCTGCTGTGGATTCCCGGAGAGTTTTTACCGGAAAACCCCGCACCCGGGGCCGAGCTGACCAAAGTACCAAAGTACAAAGGCTTTTAACATGCCGGGCCCAGCCCACCATTGTTTTCCCCACACCTTCATCCCAAAAAGCTTACAGAACACCAGTTTTGTTTTTGTCAGGCATGATGCGCACCAGACCCCGCTGCGCCCGCCGTACGACAGACAGTTCAGGGTGTTGGAACCTGGGGCAAAGCATATTGTGTTAGACTTGGGGGGGGGCATAGAGAGACCGTCTGCATCGACAGGCTGAAGCCTGCTTTCGTGTTGGCAGACGAGCAGGTGGTGTTGGCCCAAGCTCCCTGGTGCGGATGCCCACCATTGGTGGCTCCGCAAGTTGGTGATCCCTCAGCAGGGGTCTGTGCTCGCAAAGCTAATGTGTTTTCCTGCCCTCCCTTTTTCCCTCCACAGACTGACGTGCCATCCTATACACCTCGCCAGCAGGGCGTTTCGACTAGATCGGCAACCCCCCACTACAGCTGCTATGGGTGCCGGCTCAAGCCCACAGGACGGGGGGTTTGTGCCCTTTCTGAGTGTGTGTGGGGGGGGCTGTGTGAGGGCATGGTGTGGGGATTCTCCACCCAGAGTGGGGAGCTGGAAGGAAGAGGGAACAATGGAACAATGGAATGGAAAGACGGCAAAACGCGCCTATGTGGAGAAAATCCAGGGACACCTCTGTGACTCAAGGAACACCAAACAGATGTGGCAGGGACTTAGGGCGCTAACGGATTATCAGTCTAGGCAGGGGGTCGATGATGATGACGCTTCGCTTCCAGACAGGCTCAACAACTTCTTTGCACATTGTGAAGCATCAAACCCGACAATCAGAGGGAGGGCTGGCCCATCCCAACCATCTGTTGGGCCAGCTATCATCATCAACGCAGCGGACACACGGAGGACCCTAATCAGGGTCAACCCCCGTAAAGCTGCAGGTCCGGACAACATCCCGGGATGTGTGCTCCGAGTCTGCGCAAGCGAGTTCGCGGATGTCCTGACTGACATTTATAATACCTCCCTGAGTCAGGCCATCGTTCCCAGATGCTTTAAGACCTCTACCATAGTACCGGTGGCAAAGAAACCATTTGTTTCCTGTCTGAATGACTGTCATCCTGTTGCACTGACACCAATTGTGATGAAGTGTTTTGAACGGCTTGTCAAACCACACATCACAGCCTGCCTCCCTGCATCACATGACCCGCTCCAGTTTGCATATCGTACAAACCGCTCCACGGAGGATGCTATAGTCACCACCCTGCACTCTGTCATCACCCACCTGGATCAGAAAGACACCTACGCCAGACTCCTGTACATTGATTTCAGTTCAGCATTCAACACCATTATTCCCCAGAGACTGATGGAGAAATTACTCCTTCTTCGTCTGAACACCGCCACATGTCTCTGGATCCTGGACTTCCTGACCGAGAGACCTCAGTCTGTCCGTGTTGGAAACAATATCTCCAACTCTATCACGCTGAGCACCGGATCCCCTCAAGGCTGCATACTCAGTCCGTTGTTGTTTACACTTCTAACACATGACTGTGTATCCAGACACGAGGGGATTATTAAGTTTGCAGACAACACCACAGTGGTGGGACTTATTCAGAGGGATGAGGAATCAATGTACAAGGAAGAAGTTAGAGACCTGGAGGGCCGGTGCAGGAAGAACAATCTGGTGCTCAACGTGGACAAAACGAAGGAGATGATTATCGACTTCCGGCGGTCACGGCCTGAACACGTCCCTCTCAGCACCGGCGGCCGTTTAGTGGAGAGAGTGGAGAACATCAAGTTCCTCACAGGACCTGACCTCGAGCAAGAATTCCTTGGGGATCAGGAAGCAGGCCCAGCAGAGGCTGCACTTCTTGAGGAAACTCAAACAGGCCTCTCTCCCCTTCTGCATCCTCAGGACCTTCTACAGAGGTGTGGTGGAGAGTGTTCTGACGTACTGCATTGCAACATGGTACTCCAGCTGCAGTATGTCAGACAAAAAAGCCCTGCAGAGGATAGTTAAGGTTGCTGAGAGGGTAATTGGAGTTTCCCTCCCCTCTGTCCAAGAACTTTTTCAGAACCATTGTAGGAGCAGGGCACTGAACATTGTCAAGGACCACTCTCACCCTCTGCATAAACACTTTGAACTGCTGCCATCTGGCAAACGATTCCGGAGCATCAGAGGCAGAACCACCAGACTGATTAACAGCTTCCTTCCACAAGCTGTTAGGATGATGAACAGTTAATCTGGAATTTTTCATACATACTACTGCACCTTATGGACATTATGTATATTATTTGTATATTATAGTTCTAGTTAGTTTCAGGTATGTCTCAGGGATGTGTGAATGGCTGTGTTGGGGTGGGGGTGAGGGGGTGTGTGAGTGCGTCTTAAATTATGTTGTTTTTACTTGTATGGATGCCTAGAGAAATGTAATTTCATCTTGCCTGCACTACAGTTGTATGTACAGCAACATGACAATAAAGGTTGATTTGATTTGATTTGATTTGATTTGATTTGATTTGATGTGCTGAAGGAGGAAGTGCTACCGGGGGTCTCAGACGGGACAGAAAAGACTATTCACCCCCCGGAGAGTTTGTGAAGCGCTAGAGCCGCCAGAGGGGGAGAAGGTGTGAGGAGCGGTTCTGGCGCTTTTTGTTGTTAATGTGCCATGCATGTCTTTGTTCCACACATTGTATGATTGTCGTGATTCCTGGGTCTTAATGCACAGAATTAAAGGTTACAAAAGGAAGGTGCATGAAGACCTGGGAGCTTTTGACTGTACTGAATGTTGGAGAAGGAATAAAATTCATGTGTTGTTCAGCTCATTGCCTCGCCTGCTTCCTTTCTCCACACTATGATAAATACAAGTGCTCATTTGTCTTTTATACATGTTATCCACAATATTAGATGTATAAAACAAACGAACAGACAACAGTTAAATCATGATTATAATTTGATGCACAATGTTTCTGAGACTGCATTTCCAGAATAATAGTAAACTTCATCAAGGATATTATAAATGCTATTTGAGCTTTCTGATTTTGACACCAGCTTTACTGACGTGTTCAGTGTGTTTGTGGACATGTACATATCGGGCTATATTGTGTGTCTGTCTGAACAGATCGGTCTGGTAGCAGATTACTGAGAGGATGTAGTATTCTAATGTAGTATTCTATGTTAACTTGCTTTAGGTCACTTGATACGAACAGAGTGCTGCTGACCCACTGATTGAGTCACAAAAGAATCTACACAATGCCAAGGACAAGTTTAAAGGGCACTACAGTATTTGTGTTCTGCTGTGGCTCACTCACAATGCAACAAGATGGTTCTCTCAGTATAAAAAATTACCAGCTATAATGAATGATCTAAATAGATTAATATCATATAAGCAATTTTGTTTCAAAGGGTTTAAGCCATTCAAGATTTGTCTTACAGTGCATCCGTAAAGTATTCACAGAGCTTCACTTTTTCCACATTTTGCTAAATTACAGCCTTATTCCGAAAGGGATTAAATTCATTTTTTTTCCTCAAAATTCTACACACAATACCCCATAATGACAATGTGAAAAAAGTTTTTTTTTGAAAATTTTGCAAATTTATTAAAAATAAAAAAAATAAGAAATCACATGTACATCAGTATTAACAGCCTTTGCTCAATACTTTGCTGATGCACCTTTGGCAGCAATTACAGCCTCAAATCTTTTTGAATATGATGCCACTGTCACATGTGGCTCTGTGGAGCCACACAATGAGAGCCAAGGGCGAGCCAGTGAGTTATGATGTTTATTGGTGACAGGGGTAAGGGATGAGGAAAGCACAGATGCTCATACACATTAACACTCATGGGCAGAACAGCAACAGAGTTAACAGTGGGCACCGGGCGAAGGGGTACACAGCTAGAGAACTCACAGCAGGTAACACTCACGGGTTAAGCAGCCAGAGAGCTGGCACTGGGCAAAGGACTCCAATACACAGGTCACTCATACAAGATGGTACTCCCAAGTGATACAGTAAGGCAAGTAGCGGGCTAGCACCGGACATGGGGGTACAAAGGCACAATTACTCCTTACGGGAAGACACTTACGAGTAATGCTGAAGATGAAGCAGGGGCTGGCACCAGACGAAGGGGCTCCAGCCTAGCAGTGCTTATGTCGCAGCCCCGAGTGATCGAGGCTGCTCCTCTTTATCCTCATTAGCAGCGCCCCAGCTGATGAGGATTAATTGGCCCCAGCTGTCCCGTGACACTGACAGCTGGGAGCCAACTGAGACGCTGCCCAATGAGAGGCAGGGATGAGAAGGAGCATGGGCTGAGCGCCGAGCCGGCGTCTCACCCCATGGTGACAGCCACAAGCTTGGCACACCTATCTTTGGGCAGTTTCACTCATTTCTCTTTGCAGCACCTCTCAAGCTCCATAGGTTGGATGGGAAGCATCGGTGCACAGCCATTTTTAGATCTCTCCATGGATATTCAATTGGATTCAAGTCTGGGCTCTGGCTAGGCCACTCAAGGACATTCACAGAGTTGTCCTGAAGTCACTGCCAATCCTTTGATGTCTTGGCTGTGTGCTTAGGGACGTTGTCCTGCTGAAAGATGAACCGTCACCCCAGTCTGAGGTCAAGAGCGCTCTGGAGCAGGTCTTCATCCAGGATGTCTCTGTACATTGCTGCATTCATCTTTCCCTCTTTCCTGACTAGTCTCCCAGTTCCTGCCGCTGAAAAACATCCCCACAGCATGATGCTGCCACCACCATTGGCATGGTTATGAACGGTTCCTGGTTTCCCTCCAAACATGACACCTGGCATTCACGCCAAAGAGTTTAATCTTTGTCTCATCAGAACAAAGAATTTTGCTTCTCATGGTCTGAGAGTCCTTCAGGTGCCTTTTGGCAAACTCCAGGTGGGTTGCCATGTGCCTTTTACTAAGGAGTGGCTTTCATCTGGCCACTCTAACATAAAGGCCTGATTGGTGGATTTCTGCAGAGATGGTTGTCCTTTTGGAAGGTTCTCCTCTCTTCACAGAGCAACGCTGGAGCTCTGACAGAATGGCCATCGGGTTCTTGGCCACCTCCCTGACTAAGGCCCGTCTCCCCCAGTTGCTCAGTTTAGACGGCCGGCCAGCTCTAGGAAGAGTCCTGGTGGTTCCGAACTTCTTCCATTTACGGATGATGGAGGCCACTGTGCTCATTGGGACCTTCAAAGCAGCAGAATTTTTCTGTACCCTTCCCTAGATTTGTGCCTCAGACAACCCTGTCTCAGAGGTCTACAGACAGTTCCTTTGACTTCATGCTTGGTTTGTGCTCTGACATGCACTGTCAACTGTGGGACCTTATATAGACAGGTGTGTGCCTTTCCAAATCATGTCCAATCAACTGAATTTACCACAGGTGGACTCCAGTTAAGCTGTAAAAACATCTCAAGGATGATCAGTGGAAACAGGATGCACCTGAGCTGAATTTTGAGCTTCATGGCAAAGGCTGTGAATACTTATGTACATGTTTTATTCTTTTTATTTTTTTATTTTTTTATTTTTAATAAATTTGCAAAAAGCTCAAAAAAACTTTTTTCACATTGTCATAATGGGGTATCGTGTAAAATTTTGAGGGAAAAAATGAATTTAATCAATTTAGGAATAAGGCTGTAACATAACAAAATGTGGAAAAAGTGAAGCACTGTGAATACTTTCCAGATGCATTGTATATTCTAATGTACACCCTCTTTTGCTGCCAAAATCACCCTCTGTGGCACCCTCATTCCAAAAATGTCTGTCAAAAAGAAATGGACATAATGCAGAGTTTTCCAAGAAAAACGGCCAGATTTCTTTTTCATGAAGATTAATGGGAAACCTGTGTGCTCGGTGTGTGTGTTTCAGTGTGCAAGGAATATAATATTTAACACCACTGAGACTCAACATGGCAAAAAATACAACAGCATGCACGGACAACTTTTTCTTTAAAAATTTCAGGTTGCTCATAACATGTTTTGTAAAAGAATGGTTTACTAAATGTAAACATTCCTTAATATTCCTGTACTTCTAGGCAACTAAAACAAAGAAACAAATTTGGAGTTGTTATTATTTATCAGTCACGAGTGCATACCTGTAGAAAGCAAGTATTCTTGTGTGAAAACAAGTAGCCCAATTAGGCTTTACAGGCCCAAATGTAGGCTGTGTTTGAAAGTGGAATACAAAGAGGTGTAGCCTACAGTGGTGTGAAAAAGTGTTTCCCCCCTTCCTGATTTCTCATTTTTTTGTATGCTTGTCACACTTAAATGTTTCAAATCATCAAAAAAATTAAATATTAGACAAAGATAACACAAGTAAATACAAAATGCAGTTTTTAAATGAAGGTGTTAATTATTAAGGGTAAAAAAATCCAAACCTGCATGGCCCTATGTGAAAAAGTGACCCCCCCCCCCCCCCCCCGTTAAAGCATAAATTAAAGAAAGCTGAGTTCAATTTCTCCAGCCACACCCAGGCCTGAATACTGCCACACCTCAATTCTCAATCAAGAAATCACTTAAATAGCACCTGCCTGACAAAGCGAAGTAGACCAAAAGATCCTCAAAAGCTAGACATCATGCTGTGATCCAAAGAAATTCAGGAACAAATGAGAAACAAAGTAATTGAGATCTACCAGTCTGGAACAGGTTATAAAGCCATTTCTAAAGCTTTGGGACTCCAGCGAACCACAGGGAGAGCCATTATCCACAAATGGCAAAAACATGGAACAGTGGTGAACCTTCCCAGGAGTGGCCGGAGGAACAAAATTACCCCAAGAGTGCAATGATGACTCATCCAAGAGATCACAAAAGACCCCACAACAACATCCAAAGAACTGCAGGCCTCACTTGCCTCAGTTAAGGTCAGTGTTCATGACTCCACCATAAGAAGGAGACTGGCCAAAAATGGCCTGTATGGCAGAGTTCCAAGACAAAAACCAAAGCTGAGCAAAAAGAACATAAAGGCTCATCTCAGTTTTGCCAGGAAACATCTTGATGATCTCCAAGACTTTTGGGAGAATACTCTGTGGACTGACGAGACAAAAGTTGAACTTTTTGGAAGGTATGTGTCCCATTACATCTGGCGTAAAGGTAACAGAGCATTTCAGAAAAGGAACATCGTACCACCAGTAAAATATGGTGGTGGTAGTGTAATGGTCTGGGGCTGTTTTGCTGCTTCAGGACCTGGAAGGCTTGCTGTGGTAAATGGAACCATGAATTCTGCTGTCTACCAAAAAATCCTGAAGAAGAATGTCCGGCCATCTGTTCGTGACCTCAAGCTGAAGCACACTTGGGTTCTGCAGCAGGACAATGATCCAAAACACACCAGCAAGTTCACCTCTGAATTGCTTAAGAAAAACAAATTGAAGACTTTGGAGTGTCCTAGTCAAAGTCCTGACCTGAATCCAATTGAGATGCTGTGGCATGACCTTAAAAAGGCGGTTCATGCTCAAAAACCCTCCAATGTGACTGAATTACAACAATTCTGCAAAGATGAGTGGGCCAAAATTCCTCCACAGCGCTGTAAAAGACTCATTGCCAGTTATCACAAATGCTTGATTGCAGTTGTTGTTGCTAAGGGTGGCCCAAGCAGTTATTAAGTTTAGGGGGCAATCCCTTTTTCGCACAGGGCCATGTAGGTTTGGATTTTTTTTTTACCCTTAATAATAAACACCTTCTTTTAAAAACTGCATTTTGTGTTTACTTGTGTTCCATCCATCCATCTTCTTCCACTTAATCCTTTTCGGGTCGTGGGGGGCTGGAGCCTATCCTAGCATCTTTGGGCGAGAGGCAGGGTACACCCTGGACAGATCGCCAGTCCATCGCAGGGCCAACACAGAGAGACAGACAACCATTCACTCTCACATTCATACCTAAGGACAATTTAGAATCCCCAGTTTGAGGCCAATTAACCTAACTTGCATGTTTTTGGCATGTGGGAGGAAACCAGAGAAATCCCGGAGTAAACCCACGCACGCACGGGGAGAGCATGCAAACTCCACACAGATCGCTGTTGGTCGGGGGCTGGGATCGAACCCAGGATCCCCTGGCCAAGGGTGAATTGCTGTGCTGCCGCAGTGCTAACCACTCCACCACCGCACTGCCCACAGTGTTGTTTACTTGTGTTATCTTTGTCTAATATTTAAATTTGTTTGATGATCTGAAACATTTAAATGTAACAAACATACAAAAAAATGAGAAATCAGGAAGGGGGCCAACACTTTTTCACACTACTGTATATGTAGGCAATCCCACATATTAGACTTTGACAAATATAAAATGGACTGAACACTAAGATTTAGTTGATTGTGTGAATATTAATTACAGAATTATTGAAAATGAATGGGACATCCAATATTAGCAACTGTTAAAGAACCCTTGTTTATTTGTTTGTCAGACTTATTTGTGTGATCTTTTATGACTTATATTCATAAGCGTTGTATCTTGCACTTTGGGGAATGGAAGCTATTCAGTCACCATTATAATTGTTTTAGTTTATATATGTAGTTTATAGTTTATCGTCAAAAAACTCATGCAGTAACAGGACACGTTCACAAATATTTGAGACCCATTGTAGTGCATCCTTTTATAGTTTAGCAATATTATAAGTACAAAACACCCAACATTATTATACACAGCAGAATGACCTGTTTGGCTGCAACTGTTGCATCAGTGTTGCCCATTTGTCAGTAAATAAAAAATGATTTATTTTGTCATCTGGGTGGTTTTTGTCACGGTCGTCGTTTAGTCAAAGCATGCATATGTGTCCGCATATGATATGCAATTGAGCTGGCTATTCCACTCCACAATCATGGTGGTATTATTATCAACTTTTAATTTTTAGATAGCCATGCATAGGAAGGAGCGCCATATTGAGACCGCTGTGCTGCAAAGAACAGCGGTGGCACATGGGTGAAGCACGGGTGATGCAGCAGCTGAGACTCCCGTCAGCCGGGCAGGCTGGGCTTGGCTCCCTGCAAGGACTGCGATAATCTAGTCCGGCTGCTCTCCCCCCACTATGCCCCACACACCTTGTGTTCTCCACATATCGATGGCCAAAACGCAAAACCTCCTATCTGAAAAATGTACTTTTTTGAGAAGACTAAAAAAAACTTTTTGTCTTCTTGCAGAATGTGTGATGATTCGCCTGGCCTGCTTAATTCTCCACAGCTATGCGCACACCTGCTCTTCCTCATCACCGGAGCTATTTAGACCACACTGTCCACAGATCAGCGCGGAGTTGTCTTTCTCCATGGTCTGATGAGACCAGCACACGCCTTCTTCTTCCTCATTGTCTTCCTCGCCGCAGTCAACATCCTCCAAAGAATCTCGCTTCTCTTCGCCAGTCGTCAGGAAGGATTCTCACCTCCACGACAAGTAAGCCATCTCCACTCTCATCATTATTCTACGCTCATTCCCCTGTGCACAGGTGGAGATCTGTGGCGGCGGACCTCTCCCTCCTAGCGGCGGACCGAGCAACACCACACCTCCACGAACACCTGCATCCTCTCCAGCAGCAACCAGGACAGTGGGCGCTGTCTTCCTGGCTGGAGCCTTCGGGTCGAACCTGAGCAGTCCACCATCTCATCGAACAGTAAGCACTAGACATCCCTGTACATTCCCTCCGGGGTCAGACACTAATCCTCCCTGTCTTTGCTCATCCCTAGGGTTGCCAGGCTGCACGGTGTTCTGCTCGTCCCCAGCTGCTACATCTACTCACGCATGTGCACAAGCACACACTCAGCACATAATAAAGACTAAAAAAGCACTCGGAGAGCGCAGACCTCCGCCAAGCGCCACAGTTCCCCCCCATACAGTGTTTGTGTGTACGTTTTCAGTTTCCTTGACCATGAAAACATATGACTAGCAATTGGATTCACAATGATAGGATTAGTGGTTCAGTAGTAAAAGCATTACCTCCTTGGCGGAAGTAATAAACTGAAGTGTTGGTGTTGTATCCATCTCCTCCATCTGCAAACTCCCAGGCTGCAGGCGTTGCAATTCATCGCACAACCGCGTACAACCCACAGGCCAATGGGTTATGCGAGCGTTTTCATAGATCACTGAAAGCAGCACTCAGGGCTTCACTGACGGATGCAAATTGAGTAGACAGGTTGCCGTGGGTTTTATATTGGGGTTGCGCTCCGCGCCAAAAGAGGATTTGGAAGCTTCCCCAGCAGAGAGCTTGTTTTTGCGCAGCCCCTATGGCTGCCCGGGGAATTTCTGCCAAATAATCCCGCGCCGGACAGCTGCCCGTCTCAGTTTTTGCAGCCAATGACTGAAAACCTAGCAAGAAGGACCCGCCTACCAACGCTGTGAATGCAGAGAGCCAATTGAAGCACAGAAGTTCGCAAGCTGTTTTGTGTAAGGCTGGGTGAAGAGAGACTGACTGCTGCAGCAGATGACAAAAAGGACCCGCAGGAAGAACCCCACAGACCCAGCAGCACGGAGACCATCCACAAGTGCAACCTGTGTGACAGTGACTGCCATTCGCGCATCGGCATGTTCGGCCAGGCGGTGCTTTTTTTGTTTTTGTCCCAGCAGAATAGACATTAGGATTGTCTTCTATGGTCATCATAGACCGACGGAGGCCGAAGATGAAGGCTGAGTGACACACACGCGTTTGCCAGTCTATTTTTAATTACTACTGTTATTTGTTTTGAAAAATCGTTCACCAAAAATCGCAATCATGGAAGCGCAAAACCGCAATAATGGAATTATGTTTTGATTGGGTCGCGAGACCAGCGTCGCATTCGTCTGACAATGAGGAAGAAGTTCGCCAGCTCCGCTTCTGCTGTGAAGAGGTAAGGTGTTCTAAGCTAAATTATTCTTTATCCCTGAAAATTGTAATCAAAATGACTTTTGATCAGTAAATTACAACTGTGCGGCGCACGAAGTCCGAAGTGCGTGCGCCGCGGTACACGGTTCGTTCGCTGCGTCCAGACCGTGAACACCCCCCCCCCAGCTATTCTTCTGTAGCGAGGGGGGGGGGAAGCCGTGGTGACTGCGCCGCGGTCGCCACATCGCCACATGAGTCTAATCCGTCATGTAGCGATGGCCGATGTCCGTCCTCTGTAGCGAGGGGGGGACAACCCCCCCACACACACGCACACACACAGAGCCCTGAGTGTCAGCTTTCATTAGAGCCCAAGATGAAGCTTCTATATTGAATCATTCAAAAGTTACAGGCGTTTTTCCAAACTGTGCCATTTGGCACAATTTGGCACAGTTCAAAAACGCCTGGGAACTACCTGAGGAAAAAGCTGTGTAATATATTCATTTTTTGTGGTATTGTTACAAAATTTTGACCTCAGCTGGGTAACACTTGGTTCTACATTTCTGTTGCATTTTCCAGCCCGGATCTGAAGCTGTGTGTTATTTGCAAGCATTTGTATCCAAAAAAACACCCAGGCCAAATTTATTTTCTTCAAGTTCACTATGTTTAGATGACTGTAACTCAGTGGCCGGAGCACTTAGAGAGATTATGTTTTTTTTGCCAAAAAATTCAAAGTGTTTTCTTTTAAATGAGACCAACCCCATGAAGATGCTGCAAAGGGTTGAAGAACAGCTTTCAATTTACTTTGGGCATGTTATTTTTTGGTGTTTTTAGGGAAATTGACCGGAGTGCAAGGGGTTAAATAAAAAGGATTTATTTCATTATTTGGGCATTTTTATGTCTTGTCATCGTTTAGTCAAAGAGTGCATATGTGTCCGCATATGATATGTAATTGATCTGGCCAGTCATGGTGGTATTATTATTAAGTTTTTAATGTTTAGATACTCGCGTGGGAGGGAGGACTCATGGTCCTGCAAAGGACAGATGTACCACACGGGTGAAGCAGCAGTCGGGACTCCCATCTACCACTGATTGGGCAGGCTGGACGTGCCTCCCCATGAAGGATCGTGGTGGTGTTGGATCGTGTTGGAGAAGCAGCAGCTGAACTGGTGGATTGCAGTCCTTTGCAGGGAGCCAAACTCAGCCTGCCCAGTTAATGGGAGTCTTGGTTGCTGCTTTACCTGTGTGCCACCGCTGTCCTTTGCGGCACCACAGGTCCCCCATCCACCCCCAGCACACCCGTGCACCTCATGTTCTCCATGCCGAATTATCCATTAGACCTACACAATCACGGCAACTTTATAGTATAATTTTTTAAGCATTAAATCTTAAGTACTATCTTTTTCTAGTCAAATTTGTCGCTTTTCTTGTCCTTGTTTTGATCACAGAGCACTGTGGTTACTGATGCTGTAATGCCACGTATTATCCAATCAGTACGGAGTTGATCCGAAACCCCGCCTGCACTTTTAGAAACCTGGGCATGAGATGTAGCAGTGGCTAAACTTTTATTGATAAAAATGACATATTTTGACTGAGGAACTCCATACTCGGGGATGCACACCCTCCTAACCCCAGCAAAGCACTTACAAAATCTGAGGCCTGTCTGACGAACGGTTTGAGTGATATGTGAGGAACAGACAGACAGACAGACACATAGACAGAGATTCTTTGCATTTATAGATAGATTATGCTATTATTTTACTGGTCTGGTCCACTTGAGATTAAATAAGGCTGTATGTGGCCCCTGAACTAAAATGAGTTTGACACCCCTGCTTTAAATATTAACAGCGGGGATATAGTTTACTTTTGATTAATTATTTTTATACTAGGTTAATTTAGATAGTGGTATAGAAAGCATAATTTGGTCAAATGTTTAGTATCTATCTATCTATCTATCTATCTATCTATCTATCTATCTATCTATCTATCTATCCTTCCATCCATCCAATTCTTTTTAAACTCCCAGCATCTCTCCACTGAAAAGCTCTTTGTTTCCTCTGCTGTAAACATGATCACAATGACATGATGAGAAGCTTGTCAGGGACAATTAGTGGGGACAATAGGCTGCTGAGAAAGTACTGCATGTTTTCCACAACGCAGAGAAACACATCGCTGAATGACTGTCTGACAACCCAGGTGGTTCTCACAATCTCAGATTCATTGTACTGTAGATGCAGATTGATTTAAATCTAGTAAAAGAGTGAATCAATAATCAATCCCACTAATATTCCTCCATGGCTGGCACTCACCCTTGCATGTGAAGCACTTTATGTGAAAATAGCTCCTCTGAACTCTCAGCACCTCTCCTTTGCATGACTTCCCACATCTGAGGCACTGGATCACCTGTTTGGGAGCACCACAGTGGCTTCCATCAGCTGGGGAATGTAGTACTGCGGGGACAGAAAGTAATTAGAAGTGGCTTCAATGTTTTAGATAGATAGATAGATAGATAGATAGATAGATAGATAGATAGATAGATACTTTATTTTGAACAAAAAAGTATAACAAAAACAAAACAAATGACAAATGCAATAAAGAAACAGTATACAGTGTTCGAAAGGGAGAAGGAAGAAGTGAACACTTATTAATTCCATCTCCTCTTTTCCATAAATACACCCATGTGAATTATATACAAATTACCACATTTAAGACCCCAAGTAAACAATTAACTGCATATCAACATTAACACCCATCCATCCTAGCATACATTGATGTCCATACATCAAAACCAGCCTCAAACAACACAGATATACACAGTGCTGTCCCACCCACCATTCCATAGTGTCCCATAGTGTCCCAGAGTGAGTATAGTGAATCGTACATATAAATACCACCCTTCTAACATATATCCTTTCAGCAAATAATGTTTGTACCTCTTTTTGAATTGATTGAGTGACTTTCTCCTGTTTTGTATAGAGGTATTACTTTTGCTATTTTCATTTTGTTTGGAAATTTACCAGTTTGAAATGATAGGTTACAGATGTGGGTGAATGGCTTAACAATTCTTTCAATTACTTTTTTCACTATTGTCATGTCAATTTCATTCCAGTCCGTTGATTTTTTGTTCTTAAATTTACTCACAGTCTTGATAATTTCCTTTTCAGTAACTGCACCCAAAAAGATTGTGTTTGGATTTCTATCTTCTATTTCATTTACAGAACCACTGTTGTTTGTTTCTGTTGCCACTATTAATTTTGCTAATTCAGGACCAACGTTAACAAAAAATTTATTGAAACCACTGACCACATCCTCCACATTATTTATCAAATTGCCATTTTCAATAAAATATTCTGGATAATTAGCATTCTTAGGTCGATTACTAATAATCCCATTAAGTACTTGCCATATTCCTCTAAAGTTATTTTTATTATCCTCTAATATTCTGTTGTAATATTCTTTCTTACAGGTTCTCATTATATTAGTAAGCTTATTTTTATATCTTTTATATTTGATCTCAGCCTCCACCATTCTGCACTTAATGAGTTGTTTATATAATGCATTCTTCTTTTTACATGCATTTATTAACCCCTTGGTGACCCAAGGAATATTTTTCTTTTGTTGTCTGTCACTGTATTGTTTTATAGGACAGTTTTTATTGTACAATGATTGAAATATTTGCAAAAATTTATCATATGCTTTATTTATATCATTTTCATCATAAACTATCTTCCAATCTTGTATTAATAATTCCTTTGTCAGTAAATACATAGATTCTTCGGTTCTTATTCTTTTATATTTAATATTTTTGGTATACTTTTTCTTCCTATAATCACATTGATAGACAACAAAAGTCGACAGGTGGTCACTGATATCATTCAATAAAAGTCCACTCCTGATATTATTTTCCATAATGTTTGTGAATATGTTATCTATTAGCGTGGCACTGTGTGACGTGATTCTGCTAGGTCCGGTAATTGTTGGATGTAAGCCCATACTGTACATTGTGTTGATAAATTCTTCTGTCAAACTATGTTGTTTGACAGATAGGTCAAACTGAGCAACAGATTTGGGGAGAAAGGAGATTTAAGTGACTTTGAATGTGGCATGCCTATTTATTCCGGATGAGCTGGTTTGAGTATTTCAGAAACTGCTGATCTACAGGGATTTTTAAGCACAACCATCTCTAGTGTTTGCATAGAATTGCCTGAAAAAGAGAAAATGAGCAGCAGTTCTCTGAGCCCAAATGTCTTGTTATTGTCAGAGGAGAATGGCTAGTGGCCCGAGCTGACAGAACTCAAATAACAACTTATTACAACCAACTAAGGTATGTAAAAGAGCATCTCTGTAGGCACCACACATTGACCTTTGAAGCAGATGGGCTACAGCAGCATAAGACCTAAACCGGTGCCACTTTTATTTTATTTGAGAGCAGAAAACTGAGTTCTTACAGGCTCAACAAAATTGGACAATATTAGATTAAAAAAACATTGCTTGGTCTGAGTCTCAATTTTTGCTGCAAAATTACAATGGTAGGGTCAGAATTTCACATAAACAATGTCAAAGAATGCATGAAGCATGCATGGAGCATTATGAATGTGGAGCCAATAAATCAGTAGCAACTGTGTGAAGCTAGCATTTCAATATAGACCAATATTTTGAAGGAATGTTTCCAGCACCTTGTTGAATCTATGCCATGAAGAAATAAGGCAGTTCTGAAGACAATAGTAGCATGATGTTCGCAGATGACATTGTGAACTGTAGTGAGAGTAAGGCGCAGGTAGAAGAGAGCCTTGAGAAGTGGCGGTATGCTCTGGAGAGAAAAGGAATGAAAGCCAGTAGAAGCAAGACAGAATACATTTGTGTGAATGAGAGAGAGGCAGGTGTAACAGTAAAAATGTAAGGAGTAGTGAAGGTAGATGAGTTTAGATACCTGGGGTCAATCATCCAAAGCAATGGACAGTGCACAAGAGAGGTGAAGAAGAGAATGTAGGCAGGGTGGAGTGGGTGCTGATGATTGCAGGGGTGATTTGTGACAGAAGGATAGCAGCTAAAGTGAAAGAGAAGATTTACAAGACTGTAGTGAGATCTGCTATGATGTAATGTTTGGAGACAGTGGCACTGACAAAAAGACAGGAGGTGAAGCCGTAAGTAGTAGTGTTGAAGATGCTAAGATTTTCATTGGGAAGGACAGGATTAGAAATGAGTATATTATAGAGAAAGCTCAGATTCAGTGGTTTGGAGACAAAGTAAGCGAAGCAAGAGATGGTTTGGACATGTGCAGAGGAGAAATGGTGAATGTATTGGACAAAGGATGTTGAAGATGGAGCGGTTAGGCAGGAGGAAAACAGGAAGACCACAGAGAAGATTCATGGATGTAGTAAAGGAGGTCACGGAGAGGGTTGGTGTGAGAGAAGAGGATGCAAGGGATGGGGTGAGGTGGAGGCAGATGATCCAGATGATCCACTGTGACGACCCCTAAAGGGAGCAGCTTGAAGATGAAGAAGAAGAAGAAGAAGAGAAGAAAAAGAAGAAGAAGAAGAAGAAGAAGAAGAAAAAGATGATGAAGAAGAAGTCCAAATATTATATCAAGATTCTTGATAATCTGCATTATTATTCCTAGGTATGCTTTGGGCAGCTAACAATCAAAAAGCAACCCTAAAAGGTGCAATGTTATCTTGACTATGGTATGTGCTCTGAATTATAAGCCTTATATAACCAAGTCAGCAAAATCTGTGGCATTGCATTATAAGATAAGATGAGATAAGCCTTTATTAGTCCAATAATGGGGAAATTCCAGGATTGCAACAGCACAGGGATAGCAACACTCAAAGCAATAATTTAGAAGATAAGAAAATAAAAAATGTGAAGAACACTTACATTTTATAGCAACCTTTAATTATGAGCAACTGAAGGCACACCTGAACAACAGTCTCGCTCTTAATTCAGCATCCAGATATGCCACACATGACATTATAAATGCATCTTATACCAATTATGTCTCATACATACAGTGGGGATCAAAATTAGAGAACAGTGACCACTGTGTCAGAAGAGAAGATTTAAACAATGTTTTTTTTTAATGCAATAAGATTAAAAAAAAACATTGTTTAAATCTTCTCTTCCAACACAGTGGTCACTGTTCTCCAATTTTGCTCAGTTTTTTTTAACAAAATAAGTGTTTGTGTTGAAGTGGCTTGGTTATTTAAAAAAAAACAAAAAACATGCTAGTACAGCAGTGGTATAGCCACAGCTGATATTCTGTAAAATTCTGAACAATGAAGAATAACATATGTTAGAATAAATCAAGCATTAATACATTGTTCTCTAATTTGAATGAATGAATGAATGAATGAATTTATTTTCGGATAATACAGTACAGGTTAAAGAAACTGTATAATATAACAACAAGGTCAAATTAGACAAAGACTCCTTCTACTAAACAATTCCACATGAGTTATCCGAAATGGGTGATGGCTGAAGCCGCAGCTTATATTGCCCACCCATATTCCATCCAAGAATTCAAAGAAAAAAGAGTAAACAAGACAAGAGTGATTACAATTTAGAACAAAGCTAAGACAAAGTGTGACTGAGAGGAAAAAAAAAAAAACTAAGCTAAGCTAAGTTAAGCAGTTACTATTCAAGACAAATCTAAGACAGAATGTCACAGAGAAAAAAAAAAACAAAAAAACAAAAACTAAGCTACAACACAACACAGGCTGGATATGTCAATCCTTATGTGAGTTTACATGTCGTCTTGTAAATATGTTTGGAGTATTTTTTCCTTTAGTTTTTGTTTAAATTGTCCAAGCGTTGTACATGATTTTAATTCAGGTCCATAATCGTTCCATAATCTGACTCCTTGCACTGAAATACAGTGTTGCTTGGTGGTTGTTCTCACTGTAGGCTTTTGAAATATACATGTTCCTCTGAAGTGATATCGTTTCTCCCTTGTTTGGAACAACTTTTGGATATTTGCAGGCAGTGATAAATTCTTCACTTTGAACATTATTATTGCGGTTTTAAAGTCAACCAGATCTTTCAACTTGAGAGTTTTTTGTTTAAGAAAAAGTGGGTTTGTCGGTTCCCTGTAAGCTGCTTTGTTTATTATTCTAATAGCTCTCTTTTGAAGCATAAAGAGTGGATATATGTTTGTTTTATATGTATTTCCCCATACTTCATTACAATATGTCATGTATGGGAGTATTAATGAATGATACAAGGTGTATAGTGTGGGTTGATTCAGCAAATATTTCACTCTGTGTAATATTGCAATTGATTTGGAGACTTTACCTTTAATATAATTAATATGTGACTTCCAACACAGTTTGTTATCAATTATTACTCCAAGGAATTTGGTTTCAGATACCCTTTCAATCTCTACACCATTTACACTGAGTTTGGGTACTGGATTGTTGTGATGGTTGTTAAAGACTATAAATTTTGTCTTACTTAAATTGAGCGTTAATTTGTTTGAATCAAACCACAGTTTAAGCTTTCCTAATTCCTTCCCGAGTGTATCCAGAAGTTGTTCCAAATTGTTTCCACTGCATAGCAGATTAGTGTCATCGGCAAACAATATTAAGTCCATTTTTTCTGAGACTTTACATATATCGTTTATATACATATTGAATAATAATGGTCCCAAAACTGAACCCTGTGGGACTCCACAGGTGACCTTCAGCAACTCTGAGTTTTTGTTGCTAACACATACATACTGATATCTATTCTTTAAGTAACTACTTAACCAGGACAGTGCTACACCTCTAATACCAGAATTTTGTAGTTTCTTTAATAATAAATTATGATCTACTGTATCAAATGCTTTTTTAAGATCTAGGAATACTCCAACTGAATACTCTTTATTTTCAATGGCTGTTGATATTTTTTCTGTAAATTCCATTAGGGCATATGCAGTTGTCCTCTTGTGTCTGAACCCATATTGCTGCTCACATAATAAATCATTCTTCAGTATGAAGTTGTCAATTCTCTCATAGAATATTTTTTCAAGTATCTTGGAAAATTGTGGTATTGTGGTAATTTTGACCTCCACTATACATCATGGTGGTTCTACTTAATGTTCCATAGTGCAATTCTACCACAAATCCAAGATAAATCATATTTCTATATTGTAAACTGATCTCTGTAAAATAATCATCTCTTCTTTAGAGTTGGTTTATCCTACAGTGTATTCTGATTGAACTGCTTGTCACAGTCATCCCTCATGACCACTTTTGTTTTGCACATAGAAACTCTTATACAGGTGAATAGCAGGGTAAGCTGGGGCAAAAGGTTACATGGGCCGGGCTGTTATACCCCCTCCTGTGACATGTTTCGGGACCCAGGAGACACACTGACACGAGTAGATATCAGACAATTATTCTTTATTAATAATTAGTGAGTGTGGTGTGTGAGTGAATGAGTGTGTGGATGTCTGGTCACTGGAGCTGAGCGTTTCCGGTGGCGACCTGGCAACCCTGGAACACACAAGCACAAACAATTACAGCTGTTCGTGAAGATGGAGGATCTGCAGATAGTAACGCTTACTTGCAGGTGCCACAGGGCATGTCTTGCTGGCTCCGAGTGCCCGCGCGAAGCGGTGCTCGTGGTGCTCGACGTAGCGGAGGTGAGGAGGAGCTCCGAGGAGGAGGAGGTGATGCCCCGTCAGCTGGGGTGGTTTGTCCACTGCCAGGGAGGTCCACCTGTGCACAGGGGAAAAGGCTAGGAGAAGATGAATGTAGAGGTTGCTTAGGTGGCTTGGCTTGGCGAGAGGTCCTAGTCTTAGCTTTGGCTTGAGGTCGTGATCTTGGCTCATTGCTGGGCAAAGGCGACAGACGACTCCGTGCCGAGCCGTCAGTGGTTATGGCCTTTAAAGGCCGCTGATTGACACCTGCCGGTGTGTGCGCAGCTGACGATGATGATGATGATGATGACGGCCCAGCGGCCGCCATGACATCCTGCCCACATTGTGCATGCGTGGCCTTTCAGATTCTAAACTCAGTGACTCTATACTTGCACACAAGCCATGCATATGGATCTTTGTGCATAAGACAGGACACATAAATGAGTTATGAGCCCTCTGAGTAATTTTTTGAATCTGTTGTCTTCTTCGTAGTTGTCAGACCATCGTGATCTCATGCACAATATGATTTGTGAAATTAGACTTATCGGGCCACATGGGTACGTATGTGTTTTCAGGCTAAGTAGTACAGGTTTCCTTTCTGGTGTTGTCAAAACTAAATGGAAATGACGGCGTAAGTTGTTACAGAGAGACCAGGGGTACATTGTTACAGTGTAACTACTAGATGGTGCCATGGATTACTGTCAAGATAATATTTTATGACATGGTCAAATGAACAATTTATTTACAGAAATAATCATCACAATACATGTTTAAAATGTGAATTTGTTAGATGCTGTATATACAGTATATCCTGTCTCAGTTAGGTATGGCCTCAGAATTCCGCCATGAGTTTGTGCACCTTTCCCGCTGTTTTCCACAAATGTTTTGATTTCAGACCATATTTAGTAAGCAGTGTGACATCTTTATCTGTGTGGACTGACACACTGCAGTCTCGTTTCAGACATCAAGCATGGTGCGAAAGTGTAAGTGTTTTGTTTACTCACTCACTCACTCACTCACTCATGCCCATTATGCCTCCTGGCATGTAGGGCAGCAACAAAAGATCTCCATTCCTGCTTGTTCTGGGCTAGCTGCTGCACTGGACAACACACAGTTCTGGTACAGTCTTTGCTTGGTCTTGGCGCTGTACTGGGATGACTTCCACAAACTGTTCAGCATTCTGAAGGTGTTTCTAGCCTTTCCGAGATGGGATTTGATATCACTGTCTGCTACTCGATCGTGTCTGACAATACTGCCAAGGTAGATGAATTCTTCTGTGGTTGATAAGATCTTTCCATTGACTTGGATTGGCTTAGGGTTGGAAAAGTTCCGTGTCATTACTTTGGCTTTTTTCTAGCTGATCTTCAAGCCCACTTGCTGTGCAAACTTGCTGAGTCGAGATGTTTTCTCTTGCATATGACGATGTGTATGTGAGACCAAGGCTAGATCATCTGCAAAGTCAAGATCTTCTAAGTTTGAGAAGAGTGTCCATCTGATGCCCCTTGTGTGGTCTTCGGTTGTTCTTCTCAATACCCAATCATGTTGATGTTGAACAGTAGTGCCGACATAACACATCCTTGTCTCACGCCAGTCTTCACTTCAAAGCTGGTGCTGCTGTGCCCCACTCTGCAGGTGACATTATCACAGAAGCTCCTGATGACACAGACAAGCCGTTCTGGTATTCCATAAGTGTGTAGTATTGGCCAAAGACTGTCACGGTGGATGCTATCAAAGGCTTTCTCAAAGTCCACAAAGTTGATGTAAAGTTGTCTCATTCTGTACACTGCTCGATGATGTTCTGCAAAGTGAAGATCTGGTCAATGCATCCCCTTCCTTTCCTACAGCCTACTTGCTCTTTTCTGAGTTGTTGGTCCACTGCCTCAGAAATTCTCTGCAAGACAATCTTGGACAGGATCTTACTAGGGACTTACTAGACAGGAGGGTGATGCCACGCCAGTTGTTGCAGTTACTCAGGGCACCTTTTATGGGAATCTTGATAATGATACCTTCCGTCCAGTAGTCTGGCAGTTTCTTTCCTTCCCAACTTTTAGTCAAGAGTGCTTGAAGTATCTCAGTTGCAAGCTCTGGGTCTGCTTTGAACAGCTCTGCGTTGAGGTTGTCCTGTCTGAGAGTTTTTTCATTCTTCAGGGATCTGATGGCAGCTATGATTTCTTCCTTCTCCGGTGGCGCTGTGTTGACTTCCAGGTCAGTCTCTGCTGTCTGAATATCTGCCTCTAATGCCAGTGCTGGTCTGTTCAGAACCTCACTGAAGTGCTCAGCCCATCGTGCTTCTTGCTCTGCTTCTGATGTGAGTCGTCGGCCTTGTTTGTCCATAATTAGGATGTCATTTGTTCCTCAGTACTTGCCAGCCACGATTTTGGTGATCTTATACACCTTTCTCCACTCACCTCTATTGGCTGCCTCTTCTGCTTCTCTGGCAAGGTCTTCCAGAAAGGCCCGCTTGTCTGCTGTTGTCATTTGCTTGACTGTCTTGTTAGTTTCTCTGTATTGCTCTCCGAATCTCTCTTTCAGCCTTTCTGACCTGGTATCCATAATCTTCTTCTTCATGACTTGTCTGTTTTCAATTGCTTGCCAAGTTTCATCTTTAATCCAATCTTTCTTCTTCTGCTTGGTTCCCAGGCATATTACACTGGTCTTAAGATATGCAGTTCGAACTTGCTTCCACATCACGTTGATTTCATTGTCTGGCTGTGTGTTGGCTTTAGCATTACATAGTGCTTGAAATAGGTTCTTTAGCTGAAGGGAGAAAGTCCTCTTTGTTCTGAAGTCACAAAGCTTTTCTACATCAAGTTGCAGTCTTCCTGTTGTTTTCTTGCCTCCTTTTCTGAGTTTCAGTTTCATTGCTACTGTTACCAGGTGATGGTCGCTGCCGACATCGGCACCTCTCTTCACTCTGACGTCCAACAGCAATCTTCTCCAGGTCCCATTGATCATCAGGTGGTTGATCTGGTTTTTGTCTTTTCCACTGGGGGAACACCAGGTCAACTTGTGAATCTCCCAATGTGGGAAGAGAGTCCCCCTGATAACAAGGTCGTTGGTGGTGCACAGTTCTAGTAACCTCTTCCCATTATTAATCATGTTGCCACAACCTTCTGTTTCCAAGGCTCTTTCAAAGTTTGTATTTGTCATGGCTGCCAATCATCCGCACCTGTGCACACACCTGCTCTTCATCCTGGCCTCGCTATTTATACCGTGAGGCCCTGAGATCGGCGCAGAGTCGTCTGTCTCCTTCCTACGAGACCTGCACTCGCCATCTCCACGTCGAGCTTCCTAGCCTCATCAAGTTTCCTGTCCAGCTCTTCGGCTATTGGACTCATCATCATCCTGCATCCAAGTAAGCATCTATCTATTCCTCTCACCTTTCTGAAGTCCCCTGTGCACAGGCGGAGATCCGTGGCGGCGGACTCCTTTCCACCTGGCAGCGGACTCATCTGCTCTACTCACCTGCCCACATCATCTTCTACGGATCTGCTAGCACTGTCTTCCTGGCCGGAGCTGCTGAGCTTAACCTGTGCTCCACCTCTCCACCGCAAACAGTAAGTGCTGAACTTTCTGGTGCATTCCCTGCTAGGGTAGCCTCTAACTCTCCCTCTGTTTCTCCATAGGGTTGCCAGGTTGCACAGTGCTCTGTTCGCCCCAGCTGATTCAACTTCTCATTACATACATCTACAGATACGCATACACACATCCACACACTCTCACTATATTCAATTAAAGGTTAATTGTGTTATTCTCGAGTCGTGTCTGCTCTTTAGGTCTGAAACCATGTCAGTATTGTCTTTCCCAACTTTGGCATTTACTGTAGATCCCCCATCACAATCTTCATCTCATGATATATTCTCTAATTCCGTTTGAAGTTGATCATAGAATGTGTCCTTGATTTCCTCATCACTGTCATTGGGGCGAAGCACTGGATGATAGTGGTGTTGATGTGTCTCCCCTCAGTCTGAGCTTCATGATCCTGCTGTTGATTGGCTTCCATTCCATCAGACACTTCTCAACACCCTTTTTCAGAATAATGGCTACTCCCTTATGATGCTGATCATCTTCTCTGCATGAGTAGAGAACAGTTTCAGTGCTGGTCTTGTACCTGCCCTACTCGGGCAGGTCGGGCAGGTTTTGTTTACAGTTTGAACTAGAAAAGCACTCATAGAGCGCATATCTCCGCCAAGACTCGTTCCGTTTCTCATGGATCACCTCCAAAATTTAAAGGGTTTGTGTGTAGGCCTATAGCCACTTGTGGTGAAAATTGCATCAAAGTCTGTCCATCAGTTTTGGAGTATTGTTGCTAACACACTGTTGAGAAGATAAGAGCCTTGGCTGAGGTATGTATTCTCAGATCATCACCAAAATATAATGGGTTCCTCTCTACCCCAAGAACCACCGCTGGTGAAAATTTCATCCAAATCCATCCAGTAGTTTTTGTGTAATCCTACTGCACAAATACAAACAAAGCCCTTGGTGGAGGTATGCACTCTCAGATCATCACCAAAATCTAATCATCTGTTCCCTGTGCCATTACACACCTTTCCTGAAAATTTCGTCAAAATCCGTTCATAACTTTTTGAGTTATGCTGGTAACAGGCAAACAGACAGACAGACAGACAGACAGACAAACCCCGGTAAAAACATTACCTCCTTGGCGGAGGTAATAAAAACTATAGAAATAAGTACTTTATCAACATACCACCCATGGTAACAACTTACCCTGGTATACATAACAACTTTCCCCAGCAGTGAGGTAAAAAGTAACTTGACGGTATATACTGTATTTTCATTTGTCCACTACAAGTCCATCCATCCATCCATCTTCTACCGCTTTTCCGAAGGTCCGGGTCACGGAGGCAGCAGTTCAAGCAGAGAAGCCCAGACTTCCCTCTCCCCAGCCACCTGCTCCAGCAATTCAGAGAGGATACCAAGGCGTTCCCAGACCAGCTGGGAGACTTAGTCTCTCCACCGAGTCCTGGGTCTGCCCCGGGGTCTCCTCCCAGTGGGTTGTGCCCGAAACACCTCAAGTGGGAGGCGTCCAGGAGGCATCCTAATCAGATGCCCATACCACCTCAACTGACTCCTTTCAATGTGGAGAAGCAGCGGTTCTACTCTGAGCCTCTCCCGGATGACTGAGCTCCTCACCCTATCTCTGAGGATCAGTCCAGCAATCCTACAGAGAAAGTTCATTTCAGCCGCTTGTATCCGCGATCTTGTTCTTTCGGTCATTACCCAAAGCTCGTGACCATAGGTGAGAGTAGGAACATAGACTGACTGGTAAATCGACAGCTTTGCCTTAGAACTAAGCTCCCTCTTCACCACAACAGACCGGTACAACGTCTGCATCACTGCAGATGCTGCTCTGATCCATCTGTCAATCTCTCGCTCCATTTTCCCCTCACTCATAAATAAGACCCCAAGATACTTAAACTCCTCCACTTGGGGCAGGAGCCTGTCCCCAACCCAGAGAGGACAATCCACCTTTTTCCGGCTGAGGACCATGGACTCGGACTTGGAGGTGCTGATTCTCATCCCAGCCGCTTCACACTCAGCGGCAAACCGTCCCAGCAAGAGCTGTAGGTCATTGCTGGATGAAGCCAACAGGACAACATCATCTGCAAACAACAGAGATGAGATCCTGTGGTCACCAAGCATGACACCCTCCATTTCCTGGCTGCGCCTAGAAATCCTATCCATAAAAATTATGAACAGGATCGGTGACAAAGGGCAGCCCTGGTGGAGTCCAACTCTCATTAGGAATGAGTCTGACCGAGTGTTGGCAATACGAACCAAACTCTCACAACGGTCGTACAAAGACAGAATAGCTTGTAACAACAAGCCCGATACCCCATACTCCCCAAGCATCCCCCACAAAAAACCACAAGGGACGCGGTCAAATGCCTTCCCCAAGTCCACAAAACACATGTAAACTGGTTGGGCAAACTCCCACAAACCCTTGAGAATTCTCGAGAGGGTAAAGAGCTGGTCCGATGTGCCACGGCCAGGACGAAAACCACATTGCTCCTCCTGAATCCGAGGTTCGACCAACGGCCAGACCCTCCTCTCCAGTACCTTGGCATAGACCTTCCCAGGGAGGCTGAGGAGTGTGATCCCTCTAAAGTTGGAGCACACCCTCCGGTCCCCTTTTTTGAAGAGAGGAACCACCACCCCAGTTTGCCATGCCAAAGGCACTGCCCCCGACCTCCACGCAATGTTGCAGAGGCGTGTTAACCATGACAGTGCAACAACATCCAGGGCCTTGAGGTACTCAGGGCAAATCTCGTCCACCCCCGGGGCCTGGCCACCAAGGAGATTTTTAACCACCTTGGCGACCTCAGCCCCTGTGATAGGCGAGTCATCCCCCTTGTCCACAAACCCTGCTTCCTCTGTGGAAGGCGTATCAGTGGGATTGAGGAGATCCTCGAAGTATTCCTTCCACTGCCCGACGATATCCCCAGTCGAAGTCAACAGCACCCCATCCGCACCATACACTGTGTGGACGGGGAGCTGCTTTCCCCTCCTGAGCTGCCGGACAGTTTGCCAGAATCTCTTCGAGGCCGACCGAAAGTCTTGTTCCATGGCCTCACCGAACTCCTCCCATACCCGGGTTTTTGCTTCAGCAACCACCCGAGCTGCACTCCGCTTGGCCTGCCGGTACACCTCAGCTGTGGAGGTACCGGCACCTCCACTACAAGTATGTAATACAAAATGAAAACAATTAAACTGTATAAACGAGGACCCGTCCAAAAGCATACGGATGAGATTTGTGTGGAATAAAACTGTATTAATCAAATTTATGTGACAGTTGTAAAAAATTGAAACATTGTGCTTCCTACCTCAAAAAATGGAAAACTATTTTCCTACACAATGTGTTTATTATAAATGAGAAGTAGCCTTTACATGCCAAAACTGTCTCTTATTGTAATATGTGATGTAGCACAAATAAATGAATCTTTATTTTGGATAGATTAAAAGTAAAGATTAAAAGAAAGGAATAGAATAATATAACAAAGGGGAAAAAAATCTAACAAGGTCAAATTAAACAATAACTCCTCTGATTATACAGTTCAACATAAGTTATCCGAAATGGGTGATGGCTGAAGCCGCAGCTTATATTGCCCACCCATATTCCATCCAAGAATTCAAAAGAAAAACAAAACAAGAGCGATTACAATTTAGAACAAAGCTAAGACAAAACGTGACAAAAAACAAAAACAAAACTAAGCAACAGTACAACACAGACTGAATATAATTCTTATGTGATTTTACATCTTGTATATATAGTATGTTTGCAGTATTTCTTCCTTTAGTTTTTGTTTAAATTGTCCAAGCGTTGTACATGATTTTAATTCAGGTCCAAAAGCGTTCCACAGTCTGACTCCTTGCACTGAGACACAGTGTTGCTTGGTGGTAGCTCTCACTGAAGGTTTTTGAAATATACATGTTCCTCTGAAATGACATTGTTTCTCCCTTATTTGGAACAACTTTTAGATATTTGCGGGCAGTGATAGATTCTTCACTTTAAACATTGTTACTGCAGTTTTAAAGTCAACCAGATCTTTCAACTTGAGATCTTTTAATTTAAGAAAAAGTGGGTTTGTTGGTTTCCTGTAAGCAGCTTTTTTTTATTATTCTAATAGTTCTCTTCTGAAGCATAACGATTGGATATATGTTTATTTTATATGTATTTCCCCATACTTCATTACAATATGTCATGTAAGGAAGTATTAATGAATGATACAAAGTATATAGTGTGGGTTGATTCAGCAAATATTTCACTCTGTGTAGTATTGCGATTGATTTGGATATTTTACCTTTAATATAATTAATATGTGACTTCCAACACAGTTTATTATCAATTATTACTCCAAGAAATTTAATTTCGGATACACTTTCAATCTCTACACCATTTACACTGAGTTTAGATACTGAGTTGTTGTGATGGTTGTTAAAAATTATAAATTTTGTCTTACTTAAATTGAGCGTTAATTTGTTTGAATCAAACCACAGTTTGAGTTTTCCTAATTCCTTTCTGAGTGTATCCAAAAGTTGTTCCAAATTGCTTCCACTGCATAATAAATTAGTGTCATCAGCAAACAATATTAAATCCATTTTTCCGAAACTTCACATATATCATTTATATACATATTGAATAACAATGGCCCCAAAACTGAACCCTGTGGGACTCCGCAAGTAACCTTCAGTAACTGAGTTTTTGCTACGAACACATACATACTGATATCTGTTCTTTAAGGAACTACATAACCAGGACAGTGCTACCCCCCAATACCATAATTTTGTAGTTTCTTTAATAATAATTTGTGATCCACTGTATCAAATGCTTTTTTAAGATCCAGAAATACCCCAACTGAATACTCTTTATTTTCAACAGCAGTTGATATTTTTTCTAAAATTCCATTAGAGCAAATGCAGTTGTCCTCTTGTGTCTGAACCCATATCGCTGCTCACACAATAAATCATTCTTCATTATGAAGTTGTCAGTTCTCTCACAGAGTATTTTTTCAAGTATCTTGGAAAATTGCGGCAATAGTGAAATAGGTCTATAGTTTAAAAATTCCCCTCTGTTACCTGTCTTGTATATCGGAATTACTTTAGCCATTTTCATTGCACTGGGAAGTATACCTGTTTGGAGAGACAGGTTGCAAATATACATCAGTGGCATCCTATAAACTAAAACAGGATTTCATATAAAATAAAACAGGACAAATAAAAGAAAAAAAACTCAAACTTATTCGTTCTTTTTCAATCTGTTTCATGTTTATATGGCTGCAGCGGCAGCAGTGGATGCCTGTACAATCTAATCAAAGCCCACTTGAAAGGCCCTCAATGCGATTAGCAGAGGACAGAGGGGAAAGAATGTGGTGAGTGGAGAGCACTCTTTCTTCTTATTATGTGATAAACAAACTTGCATTTTCACTTTTTTTTATACAAAATAGTACAACGCTTCACTAAAAGCTTCCCTCAAATTAAATCTATTATGTGAGGTGAACTAATATGGACTGTGTTTTCAAACTTATAAGACCCAGGCAAAACCTTCCGCACACTTGAAGGTGATTTTTTTTTTTTTTCTGGACTGACCTGACTTGACAACTCAGTCTCATGAATGCTTCAAAAATTGAGTCAAGCACCAATGGTATGTGGCCCCAGAGTCTGCCCTATACCGAAGGAGATATGTTATGGAGGCAACAAGCAAGCAGTTCAAGTCTGAAAGATAAGACTCCAAAAGGTTTCAGGGTACAGTTTGAAAACAGAGGAGTTAAGAGTCCATTGGTCATAATAAAAAGCTCAGTTTACATGTGATAACTAGTTATCAACAATCTAACATGCTAAAGTAGTCTGATAAATGTGGAGCAATATGCTTAATAAACATACCAAGAAAGAATAAGTCATTCGTGTATGCCCTGACTACATCTGTCAGAAAATCAGGTTACATTTTGGTGCATTTCATCAGGCACACGGCAGCACTCATGCGGCCCCAAACCATGACACTCCCACTACCATGCTTGACTGTAGGCAAGACACACTTGTCTTTGTACTCCTCACCTGGTTGCCGCCACACGCGCTTGACACCATCTGAACCAAATAACTTTATCTTGGTCTCATCAGACCTCAGGACATTGTTCCAGTAATCCATGTCCTTAGTCTGCTTGTCTTCAGCAAAGTCTTTGCGGGCTTTCTTGTGCATCATCTTTAAAAGGGGCTTCCTTCTGGGACGACAGCCACGCAGACCAATTTGATGCAGTGTGCAGCATACGGTCTAAGCACTGACAGGCTGACCCCCACCCCTTCAACGTCTGCAGCAATGCTGGCAGCACTCATACATCTATTTTCAAAAGACAACCTCTGGATATGACGCTGAGCACGTGTACTCAACTTCTTTGGTCGACCATGGTGAGGTCTGTTCTGAGTGGAACCTGTCCTGTTAAACCACTGTATGGTCTTGACCACTGTGCTGCAGCTCAGTTTCAGGGTGTTGGCAATCTTCTTATAGCCTAGGCCATCTTTATGTAGAGCAACAGTTCTTTTTTCACATCCTCAGAGAGTTCTTTGCCATGAGGTGCCATGTTGAACTTCCAATGACCAGTATGAGAGAGTGTGAGAGCAATAACACCAAATTTAACACACCTGCTCACCATTCACATTTGAGACCTTGTAACACTAACGGGTCACATGACACTGGGGAGGGAAAATGGCTAATTGGGCACAATTTGGACGTTTTCACTTAGGGGTGTACTCACTTTTGTTGCCTGCGGTTTAAACATTAATGGCTGTGTGTTGAGTAATTTTGAGAGGACAGCAAATTTACACTGTTATACAAGCTGTACACTGACTACTTTACATAGTATCAAAGTGTCAAATCTTCATTGTTGTCCCCTGAAAAGATATAATAAAATATTTACAAAAATGTGAGGGGTGTACTCACTTTTGTGAGATACTGTATGTAAAAAAAAAAAGAAAAAAAAAGATGGTGGCGCGCCTAGACGCAGCGGCCCCTCTTGGTATCAGCGAGTGTGAGAGTTTTAATCATCCCATACGTACATTCTGTAAAACTTACAACCGTGAGACCTTATTAAACATCAAGGTACTGCACGCTGCAAGAATCGCGGCGATCAGTTGTGATTTGGACATTCTACGCCAGCATGGAATTTTGGCGGAGTCCCCGCTGGAAGCTACCCGGGAGAGGAGGAAGCGGAAGCGGAGCAAGCGCAAGCATAAGCGAGGAAAAAGGGCCGAGATCCATGCTAGGCTAAAGGCTAACCCCTCCAGACCAGTGGTACCGTCGCTTCTTCTATCAAACGTCCGCGCCCTCGAAAACAAGGTAGACGAGCTGCGTTTGCTGAAAGAAACCCGGAGAGAATGGAGGGACTGCTGTGTGTTTGTTTTCACCGAGACATGGCTCCACGACAACATTCCTGACGAGGCCATTCAGCTGGAAGATATGGCGATGTTCCGGGCCGACAGGGAAACGGCGAGCTCCGGTAAGAGCCGGGGGGGTGGGCTATGCATCTATGTTAACAAGAACTGGTGCGTTAATGCCACGTTAGTGTCTAAACACTGCTCTCCGTTGGCGGAGTTCCTTATTGTTAATTGTCGGCCTTTTTATCAGCCGAGGGAATTCAGCAACGTGTTTGTAGTTGGTGTTTACATAGCGCCGAGCGCTAACGCTAAAGCTAATGCTAAGAAGGCACTCGGGGAACTGCACAATGCAATCAGTAAAATCCAAACGTCACACCCGGACAGTTTTGTGGTGGTTGCGGGGGATTTTTAACCACACCAGCTTAAAGACTGTGCTCCCCAAGTTTAAACAATGTGTAGACTTTAAGACCAGAGGAGAGAATATGTTGGACTTAGTGTACACAAACACAGATGCATATAAAGCGTTACCCCGCCCCCATCTCGGCCGTTCTGATCACATGTCCGTGATGCTGGTTCCTGCCTACAAACCTTTATTGAAGCGCAGCAGGCCAGCAGTGAAACAAATCAGGATTTTGCCAGAGAGTGCAACCTCTGCACTGCAAGACTGTTTTCATCACACAGACTGGAGGATCTTCAAAATAGCAGCCTCCCAGGAAGACAGGACAGATGTGGAGGAGTATGCTGATTCGGTCACCAGCTACATCGCGAAGTGCACAGAGGATGTCACTACAGTGAAGACCATCACCATGCGGGGTAATCATAAGCCCTGGATGACTGCAGAGGTGCGCTCGCTGCTTAAAGCCAGAGATGCAGCGTTCAGAGCGAAGGACAGGATTGCCCTCCGCTCAGCCAGGTCTGCGCTTTCAAAGGGAATTAAGGTGGCAAAGCGCGCCTATGCGGAGAAAATCCAGGGACACCTCTGTGACACTAGGAACACCAAGCAGATGTGGCAGGGAGTTCGGACACTGACAGGCTTTAAGTCTAGGCAGGGGGTCGATGATGACGACGCTTCGCTTCCAGACAGGCTTAACGACTTCTTTGCACGTTTTGAAGCATCAAACTCGACAATCAGAGGGAGGGCCGGCCCACTCCCACCATCGGTCGGACCAGCTTTTACCATTAACACAGCGGACACACGGAGGACCCTATCCAGAATCAACCCACGCAAAGCTGCAGGTCCAGACAACATTCCGGGACGTGTGCTCCGAGACTGCGCGAGCGAGTTGGCGGATGTCCTGACTGACATTTATAACATCTCCCTGAGTCAGGCCATCGTTCCCAGATGCTTCAAGACCTCTATCATTGTACCGGTGGCAAAGAAACCAGTGGTGTCATGTTTGAATGACTATCGTCCTGTTGCACTTACACCAATTGTGATGAAGTGTTTTGAACGGCTTGTCAAACCACACATCACAGCCTGCCTCCCTGCATCACACGACCCGCTCCGGTTTGCATATTGTTCAAACCGCTCCACGGAGGATGCTATAGTCACCACCCTACACTCTGTCATCACCCACCTGGACCAGAAAGACACCTACACCAGACTCCTGTACATTGATTTCAGTTCAGCATTCAACACCATTATTCCCGAGAGACTGATAGAGAAATTACTCCTTCTCGGTCTGAACACCGCCACATGTCTCTGGATCCTGGATTTCCTGACTGAGAGACCTCAGTCTGTCCGGGTTGGAAACAACATCTCCAACTCTGTCATGCTGAGTACCGGAACCCCTCAAGGCTGTGTACTCAGTCCACTGTTGTTTACACTTCTAACACATGACTGTGTATCCAAACACGAGGGGAACCAGATTATTAAGTTTGCAGATGACACCACGGTGGTGGGACTTATTCAGAGGGATGAGGAATCAATGTACAGGGAAGAAGTGAGAGACCTGGAGGGCTGGTGCAGGGAGAACAATCTGGTGCTCAACGTGGACAAAACAAAGGAGATGACAATCGACTTCCGGCGGTCACAGCCTGAGCACGTCCCCCTCAGCATCGGCGGCCGTTTAGTGGAGAGAGTAGAGAACATCAAGTTCCTCGGAGTGCAGATCTCGCAGGACCTGACCTGGAGCAAGAATTCCTTGGAGATCAGGAAGCGAGCTCAGCAGAGACTACACTTCTTGAGGAAACTCAAACAGGCCTCTCTCCCCATCTGCATCCTCAGGACCTTCTACAGAGGTGTGGTGGAGAGTGTTCTGATGTACTGCATTGCTACATGGTACTCCAGCTGCAGTATGTCAGACAAAAAAGCCCTGCAGAGGATAGTCAAGGGGGCAGAGAGGGTAATTGGAGTCTCCCTCCCCTCTGTCCAAGAACTTTTTCAGAACCGTTGTAGGAGCAGGGCACTGAACATTGTCAAGGACCGTTCTCACCCTCTGCATAAACACTTTGAACTTCTTCCATCTGGTAAACGATTCCGGAGCATCAGAGGCAGAACCACCAGACTGATCAACAGCTTCCTCCCACAAGCTGTCAGGATGCTGAACAGCTGACCCGGAATCTCACATACACACTACTGCACCTATGGACATTTTTTTATATTATAGTTAGTTATTCTTTTTCCCCAAGTATGTCTCAGGGATGTGTGAATGGATGGGGGGTGGGAGCTATGTGGGAGTGTGTCTTAATCATGCTGCTTCTTATATGGATGCCGAGAGAAACGCAATTTCATCTTGCCTGCACTACAGTTGTATGTACAGCAATATGACAATAAAGTTTGATTTGATTTGATTTGATTTGTGTTGTATTCTCCAGCAAGTCCTCCAGTTAAAATGTTAATACAGGCCAGTCGTTCCAGTCCTCTTAATACAACTCATGGGACTGGAACCACTTTAACCGTGGTTCACACTTTCATAAGCATTCAAACCCTCACAAAGCTCCCCTTCAGAAGAGACACCATTCAAATCCAAACTTGGATCTGTCTTCACTTTCACTTCAACAGTGATGATTCTTTATGCAGTAAATGCTGTGGGTGGGAGAAATAATTGTTTTTCCACTGCATCGTAATGCAGACATGAATCAAGATTCAAGACTACAATTCTTAAAAATTAATTAATAATGTAATTAATTTTGACAAACAAAAAAGCAGAACCTTAAATGCTGAAGTAGGCATGGCCCACAGCGGAGACGTGCACCGGGCCCAGCACAGACTCCTCATGTCACAGCTCGCTCTCGCCCATCTCCTGCTCCAGCTGTGAGAACACCTGCGCCTCATCAAGCCCGGGCTATTTAGCCCGCTCCGCCTCAAGCTTCGGCCTGGAGCTGTCTGCTCATCGATGACCGTGCTACCCGCACTCGCCTTCTCTGCAACGCTTCCAAAAGACTCTCAACCATCGCTTCCCACGTAAGCAATCAACCTACGTCTCACCTTTTCTCCAGTCCTTCTCCCCTGTGCACAGGTGGACTCCCTGGCGGCCAATTCTCCCCCCGTCGTCATCCCACTCTCACCCGCTGCGCCGAGCGTGCATTGGAGCGCTGTCCTCCAGGCAGGAGACCTGCGGCTCGCCACCAAGAACATCTGCAAGTAAGCCACAGTCTGAGTATTAATCCATCGGGTCAGGCTCGGCAACTAACCTCTCCTCTGCTCTGCCCTAGGGTTGCCTGGCTGCATGGCGCGCTGCTCCGCCCTCGGTGCATCCTGTCTTCCAGCAACACATCCACTCTCGCACTCACTCATCCACACACGTTCATTATTCAATAAATCATTGTTGCAATTGACTCGAGCCTGTGTGCGTGTTCCCTGGGTCTGAACTCATGTCAGTACGGCTCCAGCAGCGCGACCCAGTGGACAGCGGGCTCGCACACCGGTTAACCAACTTAGAGGCTCGAGTCGATCAGGTAATACATCAGCAACAGGTGATTTTAAACCAGCTCACCATAATCACCCACCGGTTGGATCGTCTGGATCCCCAGCAGGTGTTTCCTCCGGCTCCTCAGGGCGGGCTAGCTCCCGCCGCTCCTCCGGCTGGCCAGGCTAACCCGGGGGCACCAACCTGGCTCACTCCCATCCCCACGCCCACGCGCTTCGGCGGCAAGCTCGGTGAGGCGCGTGGGTTCCTTCTCCAATGTGAGTCGGTGTTCCAGCGTGTTCCCGGGGACTTCCCGATGGATCACAGCCGAATTGGTTACATCGCCAACCTCTTAGAAGAGCGAGCGTTAGCCTGGGCCTACGCCATCATGGCACAACCCAGCTACGCTAACCTAACTTATGCCCAATTCGTCTGAGATTTTAACGAGGTGTTTGACCATTCGGACCGTGACAATGTGCTAACAACCTGGTTGCTAAACCTTCACCAGGGTAGCCGGTCGGCCGCCGACTACGCTGTCGACTTCCAGGTTGTGGTGGCGGAAGTTGGATGGGAAGATGCTGCCCTCTGCAGCATTTTCATCCGTAGCCTGAGCTCTAGCCTTCGGGACGAACTGACCTGCAAGGATCTGCCAGAGCGGCTCTCCGAGCTGATCTCCCTCACCATTAGCCTGGACAACAGGTTGAGAGAGCGGGCCGCAGAGCGGAAGTCCTCCAGCCGCTCGAGCGGTGCTCCTCCCCGCTCCTCTCAACCTCGCCCCCTGGCGTTGCCCGCGCCTGAGTCCGCCGACGAGCCAGAGGCGATGCTGATTGGCCGGGCAAAGCTCCCACAAGCAGAGAAACAGTGCCGTAGGGAGCTGGGTCTCTGCATGTATTGCGGAGTTGACCAACATGCCTTGGAATCCTGCCCGGTAAGGCCAAAAGGGGGAGTCTGCGAGTCACTATAGGGGGCCTCGTGGATGCATCCCAGCCTAACCCCCTATCCAAGTGCATGCTGCCAATTAGGGCATTGTGGGCATGCGGCCAATTAACCCATTTGGGCATCTCCTGCCTCCCCCTGCTGGCCCCTTTGAATCTGGTCTCCCTCGCTGCCACTCCCCTGGAGCGGGTTACACACCGGACAGTCCCAGTCCCGGTCATTATTTCCGGCAATCACCGGGAGGATCTTAGCTTCTATGTGCTGCCCACCTCGGCTGCCTCCGTCATTCTGGGCTACCCCTGGCTGCGCCTGCATGGCCCAACCTTTGATTGGCAGTCGGGGAGCATCCTCTCCTGGAGCACCTTTTCTCTGGGCACCTGCCTCCAGTCTGCCGCTTGTGCCCAGTCACTCCCTCCTTCCTCCAACGTGCCCCCTCCGGACCTCTCCTTAGTGCCTCCAGAGTTTCATGACCTTGGTATAGTTTTCAGCAAGTCCAAAGCGCTGTCCCTTCCCCCCCACCGCCCCTATGACTGTGCCATCAACCTCCGCCCGGGGGCGCCCTTGCCCTCCAGTCGTTTGTACAACCTGTCAGCGCCGGAGCCCGAAGCCATGGATTCCTATATTAAGGAATCGCTTAGTTCCGGCATCATTCGTCCTTCTTCGTCTCCTGTCGGCGCAGGAGACGCAGGCGTCTACCGGGCGCTAAATGATATTACAGTCAAGGACAGGTATACGCTGCCATTAATGGACTCAGCTTTCGATTCTCTGCAGGGGGCCACCTGGTTTACGAAGCTGGATCTCCGCAGCGCATATCATCTCGTCCGGATCCGGGAGGGCGACGAGTGGAAGACGGGGTTCCGGATGCCCAGCGGTCATTTTGAATATCTTGTCATGCCGTTTGGGCTCACGAACGCGCCGGCCGTCTTCCAGCGCCTAATTAATGATGTTCTCCGTGATTTCCTGGGGGTGTTCGTCTTCGTGTACTTGGACAATATCTTGATCTTCTCCCGGTTGCGGGAGGAGCACCAGGTTCACGTGAGGTGGGTCCTCCAGCGCCTTTTGGAGAACAGACTCTATGTAAAAGCGGAGAAGTGCGAATTTTATGCTGACAAGACCTCCTTCCTGGGCTTTATTATTTCCCACAATCAGATCATCCCCGACCCTGCCAAGGTCAAGGCGGTCGTCGAGTGGCCCACCCCCTCCTCTAGGAAGCAGGTCCAGCAGTTCCTCGGTTTCTCCAATTTTTACTGGCGCTTCGTCCCTAACTTCGGCGCCATCGCTTCTCCCCTGACCCGCCTCACCTCCCCCAAGGTGCCTTTTCAGTGGACTGAGGATGCTGAGGCTGCCTTTGCGGCGCTGAAGACGGAGTTCTCCTCCTCCCGGGTCCTGGCCCAGGTGGACCCCTCTCTGCAGTGCCTTGTGGAAGTGGACGCCTCTGATAAGGGGGTGGGGGCGGTGTTGTCTCAGCGCTCACTGGTGGACAGGGCGATTCGTCCCTGCACCTTCTTCTCCCGGCACCCAACTGCTGTGGAGAGGAACTACAACGTCGGCGACAGAGAGCTCCTGGCAGTCAAGCTCGTGCTCCAGGAGTGGCGTCACTGGCTCGAGGGGGTGGCTCAGCCTTTCATGGTTTGGACCGACCACAAGAACCTGGAGTATCTGAGGGCGGCCAAGCACCTGAATGCCCGCCAGGCGCGCTGGTCTCTGTTCTTTGGCCGCTTCAGGTTCACAATCACCTACCGTCCGGGCTGGAAGAACGACAAGGCGGATGCTCTGTCCAGGCAGTTTGCCCCAGAAGCCCCCGAGGACCGAGACCATACCATCCTCCCGGCCTCGTGTGTCGTGGGCGCCATCTCCTGGTCCATCAGGGATAAGGTCCGGAGGGCACAGGAAACTAAACCCGACCCGGGCGGCAGACCAGTGGGTAGGCTGTTCATTCCTTCGTCGGTAAGAAGTGACGTCATCCACTGGGCTCACACCACCAAGCTCGCCTGTCACCCTGGGATCTCTCGCCTGATTGAGCTCCTTCAGAGGTCCTTCTGGTGGCCGGGCCTCCGGGGCGATGTCGCCAATTACGTCCGCGCCTGCCCCCAGTGCGCGACTGGCAAAACGTCCTCCTCTCCCCCCGCTGGTCTTCTCCACCCTCTGCCAACCCCCGGCAGACCCTGGTCCCATGTGGCCTTGGACTTTGTTACTGGTCTCCCGTCTTCCAACTCCTTCACCACCATCCTGACCATCGTGGACAGATTCTCCAAGGCCGCCCACTTTGTGCCGCTCCATGGTCTTCCTACGGCACGGGAAACGGCGGACCTATTGGTCCAACACGTTGTGAGGCTGCATGGGATTCCAGCGGACATCGTTTCTGACCGGGGTCCCCAGTTTGTGTCCAGAGTCTGGTCGTGCTTCTGCAAGGCCTTGGGGGCCACGGTGAGTTTATCTTCCGGTCACTACCCCCAGTCCAATGGGCAGTGCGAGCGGGCGAACCAGGAACTGGAGGCTGCACTGCGCTGCGTCACCTCCTCCAACCCTTCCTCCTGGAGCGCCCATCTGCCCTGGATTGAATATGCGCACAACGCCACTTTGTCATCGGCCATCGGGATGTCCCCCTTCCGGGCATCACTTGGGTATGACCCCCCGTTGTTTCCTGAAGAAGAGGGGGAGGTGGTGGTGCCTTCCATCCAGGCCCATCTCAGGCGTTGTCGGCGCATATGGACGACGGTGCGCCGTGCGCTTTTACGCACGGCTGAGCGCAACATCAGGGCGGCTAATCGCCACAGGAGGGCCGCACCGCGCTATCAGGTGGGTCAGCAAGTCTGGCTGTCTACGTGGGACATCAACCTGAAGGCCGAAAGGAAGAAGCTGGCTCAACGTTTCATTGGTCCCTTCCCCATCACAAGAATCATCAATCCGGTGGCTGTGCGTCTGGCTCTCCCCCCCTCCCTCCGCGTCTGTCCGACGTTCCATGTCTCCCGCATTAAACCTGCGGTGTCTCATCCTCTCTGTCCTCCTCCTAGGGCTCCACCCCCTCCTGTGATGATCAACGGCGACCCGGCGTGGAGGGTCTCTTCCATCTTGGACTCCCGCAGCCAAGGTCGCGGGCTGCAATACCTGGTGGATTGGGAGGGGTTTGGCCCCGAGTGGAGGTCCTGGGTGCATCCATCGTTCGTGCTGGACAAGCGCCTCGTCACGGAGTTCCATCTGACGCACCCAGGTAAGCCAGCGCCAGGAGGCGCTGCTCGGTGGGCGGGGGTACTGTCACAGCTCGCTCTCGCCCATCTCCCGCTCCAGCTGTGAGAACACCTGCGCCTCATCAAGCCCGGGCTATTTAGCCCGCTCCACCTCGAGCTGCAGCCTGGAGCCATCTGCTCATCAACGACCGTGCTACCCGCACTCGCCTTCTCTGCAACGCTTCCAAAAGACTCTCAACCATCGCTTCCCATGTAAGCAATCAACCTACTTCTCATCTTTTCTCCAGTCCTTCTCCCCTGTGCACAGGTGGACTCCCTGGCCGCCGATTCTCCCCCCGTCGTCATCCCACTCTCACCCGCTGCGCCGAGCGCGCATTGGAGCGCTGTCCTCCAGGCAGGAGACCTGCGGCTCGCCACCAAGAACATCTGCAAGTTAGCCACAGTCTGAGTATTAATCCATCGGGTCAGGCTCGGCAACTAACCTCTCCTCTGCTCTGCCCTAGGGTTGCCTGGCTGCACGGCGCCCTGCTCCACCCTCGCTGCATCCTGTCTTCCAGCAACACATCCACTCTCGCACTCATGCATCCACACACGTTCATTATTCAATAAATCATTGTTGCAATTGACTCGAGCCTGTGTGCGTGTTCCCTGGGTCTGAACTCATGTCACCTCATTTTATTTGGGTCTGGGTGCTTGGGTTGGTTCGCTGGAGCATCACTATCATACTAGGTAGACATATGGGCTGTAGATTAGATTATATTTAAAGCGCGTGTGTGAAATGCGGCTGTGTGGCAGATAGCTAAACCAAAATGTGGAACCAGCGAAGACAGTGGGTAGGAATGCTTCTACCTTTAATTAGAATTCTAATGTTTATGAGTTAGAAAAACGATGCATCAAGAATCGATTCAGGATTTAATCGGACCCCCTGAATTGGTTCTGGCTCAAATTGTAAGGTGCCTAAAGATTCCCACTCCAATTAGATACACATATTTAGGTGGTTAAGGTCTGGATCATGTTTAAGGTGATGGTCTACTTCAAACATGTTACAGCTCTAACCATCCACCATGTCGTCCCTTATAAATATTTTCACAACCACTAAAGACAGTTCTTTTTTAAACTTAACTGTATGTAGTAACACTTGCTGGTAAAAATGCCTTTGATTGTTGCTTTCCACCAGTGGTTCCCAACCTGGGGTTACTGGAATGTTCAGGTTTCTGTGGGAAGTTTTCTAATTTCTCTCTTAATTGGTCCAAAAAAATACAAATAATTTGTCATTGTTGTGCACGGGTGCCTTCAGAACATATACACAAGAGCAGCAACCAATTAAGAAGTGAAATTAGAAAATTTCCCACGGAAACCTGAATGTTCCAGGGACCCCAGGTTGGGAACCACTGCAGCACATGTAATACAGGATGATTCCACACAGAGTGCTCATAGTTTAGTTCAAATGCTAGAATTCATATGGGGAATTCTTTTTACTAGTCTTCCAGTCTTTGTTGGTCTCTCAGAGAATGTGAAGCTGATACCGTGTCAAGTATTAGCAAATGGTAGATTTAGAAAGAGAGCAAATGGACAGAAACCTGAGACGAACAGCTAATCGCACTTCTTCAAATAGGAAAATCTGTGTATAGGTATGTGTGTGTGTGTGTGTGTGTGTGTGTGTGTGTGTGTGTGCGTGTGTGACAAGAGGAACGTGTATATTTTAAGAAATGGGCTATTTTTACGTAGATGGTAGAATATATTTGTGTCCATCTATACGTGTAAGTAAAAATGTTGGAGGATTTAAGCTGTGGTTCATGTGTTGTATTTCTAACAATATAATGAGATAATCACTTTTCTATGTTAAAAAATGATTTTACATTGAGTACTTGTTAAATGTTCCATATGTTCTACTGGAGTGGCAGCTCAGTTGGTAGCGCATCTGCCCCACACCTGGGAGGCCAGGGTTCAAATCCCGGGTGGGTCATGCCAAAGACCATATAAAAGCAGATCTTCCTGCTGTCCAGCTTGGTGCTCAGCAATAATGGAACGGAGGAGGGAAATTTGTGGCGGCGCCTTGCATGGCAGCGACCCCTCTGATTCTAGATGTGATTAACATTGTAGATAAGAGAAACATAATTTTGTTCTGCTGTATGGATTGAATGACAATAAAGTTGGCTTTACTTTATATTGTCCATTTTTTCAGGGATTAATTAAGATTAAAAAAAATGGCCAGATGTCTCAACGGTCTCCTAGTGATCTCTCAGTGATCTTCCAGTGATCTCCATGGTGATAACAGGCTCCCAAAGTTTTGACTCAGTCCAAAATAATCTGTCATCGATCACCAAAGGTAAGTGATCTCTCAAGATTGCAGAGCAATCATTGGGAGATCAATGAGATTGTTGAGCACTCCTTGAGAGATTGCTGAGAGAGTGCTTCCCTTTGGCAATCACTGAGAGATTGTTTTGGACTGAGTCAATCTTGGCGACCATGGAGATCACTGGAAGATCATTGAGAGATCATAGAGATCATTGTAATTGCTGACAGACTGTTGAGCGATCTGACCAATTTTTGATCGCCCAGTCATCTCTCAACAATCTCCACCCCTGTGTGAAAGGAATGTAAGTGATTCATATCCGTATGTGACAAATGCCCTGTGCTAAAGATGCAGTACAATGAATTTTGAGTCACTCATACTATTCTTCTTGGCTTCATGGTATTTATTTTAAGAGCTTAATTTATGTAGATTCATTTTGGAAATATCCCAGTTGTGAACTACATTAACTTGGGTCTGAAACTTTAAGTAGCTGGAGGTTTTTTTACCTAATTTAGAGAAAGGAGGAAAAATTGTTTAACAGTGTTACTTATCAGTGCTGACTAACAAAAAACAACTTTGAGTCACCGCCATATGTTAATAACAGCAGAGCATCTGTCTGTTCCCCATTCCTCCACAATGGGATAATCACTGCTTAATTCACAAGTAATTCCAAAATCACATGCCCTTCTTACCCAAGCATGGTGCTCAGCTATGAGCTGTAACAGCTGTGCATGCACTTTTCCCCACTTGGCAAAAACAATTTTTAGCATCAAGTTTAATTCCTCTATGGCTGAGAGAAGGACTGGGAATCCTAACTTACCTAGGAAGTCATTTATATAAAATAAGGTCCTTTTGTTTTTAGAAATGGCATACCAGAGCTAATACAATACACACAGATTAATAACAATGCACACTCAACTCTCACTCAATGCCTAAAACAAAATACATATGCAGACACAACAGTGAAGACACATAGATTAGCAGTACTAAATAAATTGCAGCTACAGTGGTGTTACATAGGGAGCACAATGAAACAACCAGAACAGCCATAGCTATTTCAAATATATAGATATACAAGTCTTAAATAATATGTGTAGTTTTAATAAATATATTAAATAATATATTTAGTTTTTGTACAAGACCTGTTTTCATTGAACGTGCACATGCACACTCCTCACATACACAGACACAATCAGTACCTTTCTGCCTCATGACAGCTGGTCTCAGCTCCTCTGCGGTCAAGTTTGCTGCTGTTGATAATGAGGAGAGGAACTAGCTGGACTGCTGGTCCAAGAGAAGGGGGTGGTCCAAAAAACAAAGAGAGCAGGAATGCGTGTGTGCGTGTGTGTGTGTGTGTGTGTGTGTGTGTGTGTGTGTGTGTGTGTGTGTGTGTGTGTGTGTGTGTAAGAGGACAGCAGTGGTGACATTTAATTCTCCTGTGCTTCTGATCCCTGACCTCATCTATAATGAGAGAGAGCTTTGCATTGCCATGATGTAATTCATTCTCAGGACTGTGATGTTATGTAGTTACAGTATGTAGTTGTGTCTAAGGGCTGAACAGTTGTGGACGATTGTGTATTTTTGGGAGAATATCACAGTCCACCAAGGCCCTATCTTTCAGAATCAGAGGTGGCCCTTGGGCTATACAGATGAACCCATTAGATTCTGGAGGTGATCTGCATCAGGATGCGAATTCTGCATCACTTTTTCACGTTCTTTAACATAGCGAGATAGGGCCTTGGCAGAGGTATGCGTTCATGGATCACCTCCAAAATATAATGGGTTAATCCATAGCGTATGGGCCACCTCTGGGAAAAGTTTCATCAAAATCAGTCCAGTAGTTTTAGCATAATCCTACTAACAAACAGACAAATAAACAAATAAACACCCCACCACCACCACCACAAATTACATTACTTCCTTGGTGGAGGTAATTCGTGGTTTGAACTGCCAGGTGATGGTTTGTGGATTTTTAGACTTGCTTTTAAAATTCATTCTATTAAAAAAAAAAAAAATAAATAAAATTAAGATGGTCTAATTTCACCTAATCGGTCCAAGAAATTACAAATAATTGGGAAATAATAATTGGGCTGCACGGTGGCGCAGTGGTTTAGCACTGTGGCAGCACAGTTTTACCCTTGGCCGGGGGATCGCGGGGATCGTGGGTTCGATTCCAGCCCCCGACCAACAGTGAGCTGTGTGGAGTTTGCATGTTCTCCCCATGTTGCGTGGGTTTACTCCGGGATTTCTCTGGTTTCCTCCCACATACCAAAAACATGTAGGTTTAGGGCGCTCGCGTACGCAGCGACCAGCAGCCAGTGGCTTGTCACCAGACTGCAAACCAAATCTACCTACGGGTACAAATAAGTAACAAAAAAAACAAAACAAAACAAAAAAAAAAAAATAATGTGCCACTGTTGTGGGTCGGTACATGTAGTGGCTCCTCCATATCAGTGGGTGGCAGTATGCATGCATTAATGGTTATCCTCTACTTCTTCTTCGTCTTGCAGGGCTACCCCCACAATCTCCACAGCCACCCTTCACTCACTGTGGAAATCCCAAAAAAACTCTGCCATGCCAAAGCCGACAACACCATCCTGAGGGGCACAACACCAGCTGGGAAAATGCCACTACCCCTCCAGAAACTGCATCCCAACGTCAGCTGCCCCAGCACCAAACAAGTGGAGGATGCCAGTGCTGCCAAGCCTGTTTGTTATAAGTGACTTTGGACTTGTTTTTTGTAAAGTCGCTTGCAGATATCTTCAGTTGTGGGTTGCAGGTTTTGGGGCTTGTTTTCTAAAGTGTAGCTGCTTATTTGGGCTTGCTTTACCCTCTGTATGAACAACTTCTGATTCTCTTCCAGCTCTCCACAATAAAAAGAAACAGGAATGCAATAGTTTGTTGTTTTCTGGGATCTGTCAACAACCCTGTTTCCCTGGTCACTGTGCCCACCCAAGCCAGTACACCCCCACCAACACACATGCATGCACAACTACACATGACAGAGTGACAGGCGCTGCTGTCAAACTACACTTGACGAGCTGTGATATTTGTGTAATTGTGGCACACGCAGTTGTCTGCTGCAGCTTCAACATGAATATAATCTTTCAGAATAGTGACAGACAACCCTCTGATTCATTTCCACTCTCTGTCTCTGTGCTGTGCCATGGTGATGGTGACACCTACTTCAATGTGTGTTTATCTGTGTTTCCTATTCAAATGTTTGGCGAGCTGAGGTAAGGAGCTGAAACACGTGCTCACCATGCAGATTTAATAAAGCATGCTGGCACTGTAAAGTACAAAAACAACTAACCTTATTTGAGATAGCTCATTTGTGCCTTTTCTTTTGATCGGAGTTTAAAAGAGTTTAAAAGTTTATGTTATTCAATGTTTTTATGTTGACTGCATTTACTGTCAATTTACTCTTGCCTAAAAGCAGAATAAACTCATTTATTCTCCCAGTAACACCGGAACATCATCAGCGCTGATTGGCTATCACAGCCAAGTATCAAGCAAATTTTTGACCTGAGTTGAACAAAATCCAACTTAATTCGAAATCGCCCAGAACAAATATGAATACTTGCAACTTTCCACTGACTTTGTATGTAATTGCACTGTGTTTTCACACCGAGTATAAACAAATTAAAAGACTGAATTATTATTATACACACAGTGTGTCATTTTATAATCTTTTTGGTTGGTGGGGTGCTACTGGATTTTTAGAAAGGGTGCCATGGCCCAAAAAAGATTGAAAGACACTGAATTCAACATCCTATATTGATGAGTAGTGATAATTCAACATTAATTCTAAATGTTCCCCCTTGTCTTAACAGTGATAGTGGAATCACTGATTTAAGACCACGATATTTAGCCATTCGCAAACCAGAAACCAGAATTTTTAGATTTTAGATTTAGATTCCTTTATTAAGATAAGATAAGATAAGATAAGCCTTTATTAGTCCCACAATGGGGAAATTCCAGGATTGCAACAGCACAGGGATAGCAACACTCAGAGCAACAATCAGAAGGCAAGAAAAAAAAAAAAAACAAGCAAGCAAGAGCAGCTAATATACATATGTACATATTACTATAAAATATATATATACACACACACACACACACAGACACACAGTGCAGAGCATTGTAGCTGGATGGAATAAATATATGAATATATGAACACACAGTGCAGAGCATTGTAGCTAGATGGAATAAATATGTAAATATATAAACACCCACAGTACGGAGCATTGCAGCTAGGTGGAATAAATATGCAAGTATATAAACACACACAGTGCGGAGCAATGTAGCTAGATGGAATAAATATATAGATATATAAATATAAACACACCCAGTGCTGAGCATTGTAGCTAGATGGAATAAATATATAGATATATAAATATAAACACACCCAGTGCAGAGCATTGTAGCTAGATGGAATAAATATGTAAATATATAAACACACACAGTGCAGAGCATTGTTGCTAGGTGGGATGAAACAGCATAACCGTCTATTTAGTTATCCTACATGGTATGATTATGTGCCCATACATATTCTCACCCTCCATAGCGACCGGTATGTTCCTAGTTGTATGCCGGAGAGGACCATTGTGTAAGTCTATTGCATCTTTTGCATTCAAAAAAAACTATTAGTTTGTTACGTCTTTTTGCTATCTCTGCGAGCAGCCCTGCTTAGGTTGTACAGTCTGACAGCCGTTGGTAGGAAGGACCTACGAAACCTCTCGGTTGTGCACCTGGGATGATGTAGTCTGCTGCTAAATGAGCTCCTCAGTGCATCCAGTATGTCCTGCATAGGGTGGAACTCGGACTCCAGCAGAGATGACAGTTTAGCCACCGTCCTTCTCTCTCCTATCTCCTCCATCGGATCAAGGCGTTGCCCCAGGACAGAGCTAGCTTTCTTAATCAGTTTGTTCAGTCTCTTCCTATCGGCTGCAGTGATGCCACTGCCCCAGCAGACCACTCCAAAAGTGATGGCTGATGCCACCACCGTGTCATAGAATGACTTCAGCAGCGCCCCTTGTACACCAAAAGACCTGAGTCTCCTCAGCAGGAACAGCCTGCGCTGTCCCTTCTTGTAGAGTGCGTCAGTATTGTGTGACCAGTCTAGTTTATTGTTCAGATGAATACCCAGGTACTTGTAGGATGTCACCATCTCGATGTCTGTTCCCTGTATATTTACTGGTGCTGTGAGGGGCTGCCCATGCCTGCGGCAGTCCACCACCAGCTCCTTAGTTTTCCTCGCGTTGATCTGGAGGCAGTTCCGATGGCACCAGTCCACAAAGTCCTGGATAAGCCCTCTGTACTCAGCTTCATCTCCGCTGGAGATGAGACCAACGATCGCAGAGTCATCAGAGAACTTCTGTAGATGGCAATGTGTTGTGTTGTGTGAGAAGTCCGCAGTATAAAGAGTGAACAGGAAGGGAGCCAGCACCGTTCCCTGGGGGGCCCCCGTGCTACTGATGATCGTGTCGGAAACACAGTCCCGGGTTCTCACAAACTGAGGCCGGTTCGTGAGGTAGTCCAGGATCCATGATGACAGGTGCTGGTCCACCCCTGCGCGCAGCAGCTTGTCCTTCAGGATCATCGGTTGGATGGTGTTGAAAGCACTGGAGAAGTCAAAGAACATGATCCTCACCATATTCCCGGGCTTCTCCAGGTGGGACAGAGAACGGTGAAGGAGGAAGATCACCGCATCCTCCACCCCAATGCCATGCTGGTAGGCGAACTGGAGTGGATCCATCGCTGGTTCCACCAGGGGGCGGAGATGAGCAAGGAGCAGTCTCTCCAGGTCCCACAATGGGGAAATTACAGGGCATCCACATGAGTGGATGAGGCAGCCACTGGTGCGGCGCCCAACCCTTTCACCATTCACACCTGGGGCCACTTTAGAGTGTCTAATTAACCCAACTTGCATGTTTTTGGCCTGTGGGAGGAAACCGGAGAAATCCTGGAGTAAACCCACTCAGACACGGGGAGAACATGCAAACTCCACACAGATCACTGCTGGTCAGGGATCGAACCCAGGAACCCCTGGCCAAGAATGAGTTACTGTGCTGCCGCAGTGCTAACCACTCCGCCGCCCTCGAATTAACTGCCTGTCTGTTTTTTTCTATTTTTAAGTGTGTGCTGTTCACCTGGAAGACAGTGTGTTGGGAATTGTTAGCAACAGAGTGATTAAACCACAAATTTTTATCCAAGCCATGGGTCAGAGGTGTGAGTCATAACCATGTTTACAGCCTTACAAATAAATTGCAAATAACCTACAATCATTCACAGAAGTAACATGTTAAAGACCAGAGCTGTGTTTGTGCATCTCTTCTAGTTTAGACATTTCACTGAATCGGATTTTTTTAAAGGTTAACATTTCCTGAAATTGATTCTTGTATATTTACCCTGATAAATAATGGAAGCAGGTCAGTTCAGATTAATCTTGTATACATACTATGGTAATTAAGTGCAAAGCCAAAAGACTAATTGACATGATACCAAAGATGCATTTTTGCAAGCTTGATTTGAGGTAACAGCGTAATAAAAGTTTTTCAAATAAGAGCTTTTATCACTGCAATCCTCAATTTTACAGATTTCTTACATTCTTGATTTGCAGGTCCTCTCTCTAAGTGAAACACAAGGCACGGGCCTCATTCAGATGTATTTCAACTTTAATAATCCATAATTTTGCCTGATTAAACTCAAAAGAGGTTTTATTATACAACTTCTAAACCATAAATAAGTTACAATGCGACTCAATAATAAAACAATAAACCATATATGATCCAACATCCACATCAGTTCATTACCTGACAGCTCTGCGGGTAAGGATGCTAACTTTTCGCAGAGGATATAGTCGTTGGGGTTGATGAACGGCAGTTGCTCCATCATGCACTGTTTCGGAATAAGATAGAGCACCTCTGCAAGTTCACCGTCTTCAATTATGGACATCCTCCTGACGGAGTTCTTCCTCTTCACCCGGTCCAGAGTGATCATGTCATTGCTGTTGCTGGAGCCACAGATCCTGCCCAGGTTGCTGAGGTTCAGGAGGCTTGACATGCTCATGTTGTCCAGACTCTCAGCCAAGCAGTTCAGGCTGCAGACTGACCCCAAGTTAGAAACCATCAAGCGAATCACAAGATGTCAACGCGTTGTGCTCAATGCCAACTATTAAGTAGCTTTCTGAGACTTTGGGAGTGACTCAGCTTGCATGTGTATGTGTGTTTTCTATCAGGCGTTAAATACTAACTCCCTCATAGGCCCCTTAAGAAGCTTAGGTGAAGTATATTTTTAGGGCTGATCCCCACAGTAACAGAGGATCTTAGTTCTTGGAAGTCTCATTCAGGTAACCATCTTCCCACCATACAATATACTGGCGCAAGTAGACTGTCCCTTGATATGCATTCAATACTGGGGACACATTATTATTTTCCCACAGGTCTTAATGAAATGTTTGTGACAAATTTTATTTTATTTTTTAATTTATTATTTCAGCATCATTGGGAATCATCTTTTGCAGCCTCGCTCAGATCAGTTCTTTTCAGTGCATGTCCCTGTAAATGCTCCAAAACCGCAGTTAACTCCACCCTCCCTCTTACATATTGTTAATCTTAGCTGGCTAGTTCAAATAGTGAGCTTGACCAACTAACATAAGTTAGTCTTAAGGTGCCTTCACACCAAACACGAACAGGTGAATTTTTCGCACAGCACAATTACATTATAACTCAGTGTAAACACACAAATAGACATGAATTCAGCCTCTGAGTGAGACGCAGACAGGCGAAGTTGCCTTTATATCCCAATTCAGCTGAAGAGCTCCCGGTCCTTCTGTCTCCAGGTGAGTGTAGGTCTCATTTTCAAACTAGTTCACTCTCCAATGTTGATATTTTTTTTTTCCACAATATCTTTATTGAACCTTTTTTTTTTTTTTTAACAAACATGATACAAACAATCAAACACTAACACTAAAGTACTACAAAAAAAAAAAAAAATGCACTAAAAACACCAACAACCACCAACAAAATCAAGTCTTCAACAGTGCTCCTCTGTTTAGTCTAGACAATCCAATACATAAGTATACATATTATGTTCACCAGTTTGGAATTTACAAGGTCCACACACATCATTCACCTTCTTCTTCAAGAGTTATGTTTAAATTTTTTACATAATCAATAAAAGGTCTCCATATATTCTCAAACACAATTTCCTTTGATTTTAGTATATATGTTATTCTTTCTAATGGAAGGTTTGTTAACATCTGTCTTAACCACTGAGTCACATCTGGTCTATGAGTCTTTTTCCATAATAGTGCAATACATTTTTTGGCATTAAGCAAACTGAGGTCTATGAATGTTCTTTCACTTTTATTAAAATTATGCTTTTCTGGGTACAGACCCAACAAAAACAGTTTAGGATTCAATATGATTTGTTTTGAGATTATTTTTTCAATTGTTACCCTCACCTCTTCCCAAAACATTCTTATTAATCTACATTCCCATAAACAATGAAATAGGGTTCCTTTACTTTCCATGCATTTTGTGCATGTATCTGGTATATTTTTGTTATATCTATTTAACTCCTCCGGTGTAACATACATCCGCATTAACCATTTGAAATGTATCAATTTAAGGCGTGCATTTATTGATTTGGTTTGAGCTTCTGTACAAGCCAATTCCCATTGTTCCTCTGAAATTTCAATTTGCAGATCTTCTTTCCAGTAGTTTAATCTTTTCAGTGAATTTTCACTTGAAGATAGTGTCAGTGAGTTATAAAACTCTGAAATAATACCCTTTCTTTTACTATCTTTCATCATCATTTTTTCCAAGGATGAATAAATAGGTCGAGTGAGAGCTTTATTTTGATTTGATCGAATAAAGTTTCTAAGTTGAAGATATTTAAAAAAATGTGTTCTATTGAGATTAAATTTGATCCTCAGCTCTTCAAAAGACATTATGTTGTCTGCACATGGCAAATATAAATCCTGAATCTTTTGTATCCCTTTTAAATTCCATACTTTAAATACAGCGTCCGCTCTCCCTGGTTTAAAATATTGATTACCCCATATTGGACTAAATTGTGACAATAACTGTGGTTCTTTTAAATAGTTTTTAGCTTCACACCATATTTTGATCATATGCTTTACAAATGGATTTTTAACTTGTTTTTGTAATTTTTTTGCCGAATCTGAGTATATGAATATGGGAAGAGGTAAAGGTAAATTGTATGATTCCATTTCAGTCCAGTGAGGGAGATCATTTGATGAAAAATAATATGTCATAGACCTCAGTTGTGCCGACCAATAATACAACATAAAATTTGGACATTTCAGACCTCCACGATCAAATGGTAAATATAATAAAGACAAACGTAATCTAGCCCTCCTGTTGTTCCATATAAATTCCACTAACTTTTTTTTTATTCTTGAGAATAGATCTAAAGGTGGTGATAAGGGAATGTATTGAAATAAATAAAGTATTTTAGGTAAAATATTACTTTTAAGTATATTGATTCTCCCGATCATCGACATTGGTAGTGACATCCATCTCTGAGTTAACTCATTGATATCTGACATTAAGGCTTCATAGTTGACACTGGCGACTGATTCTAGCTTAGGCATAATTTGGATTCCTAAATATTTAAACTGATTTACAACATTGAATTGATTTACCTCAGGGGCTGGGTAATTTCTCTGGGTCTCATTTAGCATTAATATTGAAGATTTAGTTTTATTTATTTTATATCCTGATATTTCCCCAAAATTCTTTATTAAATTCAACAAGGTTGGAATTGATTTTTTTAGATTCGACATAAACAAAATTATGTCATCGGCGTACAGGGAGATTTTATGTTCTGTTGGTCCAACTTTAATCCCATATATTTGTGAATGTAAACGTATCGCTATCGCTAAAGGTTCAATTGCCATAGTAAACAGTAAAGGTGAAAGTGGACAGCCTTGTCGACATCCTCTATTGATTTTTATTGGTTTTGAAATATTGTTATTTGTTAGGATTTCTGCTGTAGCATTATTGTATATTATTTGAACCCATTTTATGAAATTATTTCCAAGTCCAAACCTTTGTAGGACTTCAAAAAGAAAGGGCCATTCAACTCTATCAAAGGCCTTTTCGGCGTCCAATGATAGGAGAGCTGTATCCGGTGCTTCTTTATTAAAATAAATAATATTAAATAGTCTTCTTACATTATGGAAGCCTTGTCTACCCTTTATAAAGCCATTCTGATCTCGATTAATAATATTTGGTAAAATTTCTTGTATTCGTCTTGCTAAAATTTTACAGATTATCTTAAGGTCGGCGTTTAATAGGCTTATTGGTCTCATATTTTCACATTTATTAGAGGGCTTACCTGGTTTTGGCAGCAGTATAATTAAGGCATTATTTATGTATGATGGTAAATTATTATTTTGAAATGCTTCTAAAACCATTTCCAAAAAAGGTTTTATTAATTTATTCTTAAATTTTTTATAAAGGTCAACTGGAAGACCATCTGGTCCTGCACTTTTTCCTGATTTCATATTATCAATGGCTAGCCCAACTTCTTCTTGACTAATTTTAGAATCCAATATCTCCCTGTTTTCATTTGGAATACACGGTATAGATAGTTCGTTCAAAAACCCATTTAGTTTTGTTAAATCAGGTTCATTTTTGGTATCATATAATTTTTCATAGTAATCTCTAAAGGCTCTATTAATTTCTAAAGGATCTATAACTACCTGTCCGTTACTTATAATACTGGTAATTGGTGTTTTAATTTCCAATTGTTTAATCTGCCATGCTAATAATTTTCCTGATTTTTCACCTTGTTCATAAAAAGATTGTTTCAATCTTAGAAGACTCGAGGCAGCTCTATTCGCTGATTTTTTGTCGTATTCAGCTCTCAAAATCAGTAATTCATTCTCCAACCTTGGGTCACTTCCTGCATACACTTTTTCCTGAAGATTTTTTATTTTATGTTCCAATTTAGCTCTCTCCTCTCGAGTCTTCTTAGATTTTGATCCTGTATAACTAATAATATGTCCCCTAATAAAAGCTTTGAAAGCCTCCCACTTTACACATGCTGATGTTTGTGTAGTATTGATGTCAAAGAACTCGTCTATCTGTTTTTCTATATACTTGACAAATTCCTCATCCTGAAGCCATTTATGCTGAAATTGCCATCTACCTGATTCCTTTGTCAATTTTTTATCTACATATATTAGACAACAGGGTGCATGATCAGAGATCACGATGTTATCATAAAAGCAGTTTTGAATCTTGGACCTTAATTCTGTGGAAATCAAAAAATAATCAATACGTGAGAATGTCTTGTAGGTACTGGAATAACAAGAATAGGCTTTAACTTGTGGTTTCATTTCTCTCCATATATCTAACAATCTCAATTCTTTCATAAAATGATTAATAGTCATCCTACATCCAATGTGCGTACAATCCAGTCCTGTTGATCTATCCACACCTGGATTCAATGTACAATTAAAATCCCCTGCTATTATATGTTGCCCTGTAAGTGATGATAAGATGAGAAATAAATTAGCAAAGAACTTCTGATCATCTATATTGGGACCATATAAGTTCACAAGATTTATATTTTCTAATAGCAAAGAACCTTGAATGATTACATATCTTCCAAATTTGTCTCCAATTACATTTTTCACTTGAAAAGGAACTGATTTATGTATGAGAGTCATAACTCCCCTGGCCCGGGATGAAAATGAAGAGGTGAATACACTTCCCTGCCATCTACTCCTAATTCTTTTAACATCCTCCTCTATCAGATGAGTTTCTTGTAAAAACACAATTCTTGAACCCATGTCCTTTATTTTATTCATAACTTGTTTAAGTTTTTTTAAATTTTGTAGACCTCTGCAATTCCATGAAGTTAAATTAAGATTAACACTTTGGTCCATGATCAATAGAGAGTTTGGGATTACCTTGCAGTGTAAACATGCTCATACAGAGAAGCAAAAACATGAGTGGTTGAACATTCATCCTACAAACTACACACAAACAAATTTCCCCTTCCCACACTTGTGGGAAACCCCCCAAAATCAAAAGAAAAATTCTGTCTCCCGATATAGCCATCGACTGTTCCACACCCACGGGGAACAGCCTAAGCCACTCCTTCTTCATCCTCCCAATCACCCTAACTCTACTGCTTTTAATGACGTAACATTAACTCTCCTCTGTAGTTTTCCAACTTAACTCCAAAATTTTTAACAACTTTGTACATCATAGTTTTTTTTTTTGTTTGTTTTGTTTTGTTTTTTTTAATATATAATACAATCTATATTTTGTAAACTTACTATTTACTTCAAGTCAGTCAGATGCCTGTGCAAATGCTTAATTATTCTACCTTATATTTTGTTCATGCTTAGCTCCCACCAGTCTCTTCTTCTTCTTTGATCTTCTTGATGAACTCCTGCGCCTCCTCTGGGGTCTTGAAGATGTGGGTTCTGCCCTCATACGTGGTCAGCAGTCTCGCAGGATAGATTACACCATGACGAATCCCAAGGTTGCGCAGCTCCTTACGTACGGGATCAAACTGCTTCCTCAATTGCTGGATTCCTGTGGCCAAATCTGGGTAGAACCGCACCTGCTGGTCCTGGTGTTTAATCTCTCCTTTTTTAGCTCGTGCAGCGTTGAAGATCTTCATCCTGTCTCTGTTGCTAAGAAACTTCATAATTAAGGTCCTCGGCGGTCCCTTATCTCTCCGTGGGCCAATACGATGTGCTTTTTCCAGAATCACTGCTGATTGCAACTCCTCGCTGCCCAGCACCTCCGGAATCCACTTTTCCAGAAAGGAACATACGTCCCGACCTTCTGATTCCTCTGGAAGACCCACCAGCCTCAAATTATTCTGTCTCGACCGAGATTCCAAATCCAAAATATTATCTTCCAGAGATTTATTTTTTTTTCCAAAGTGCGCACCTTTAATTGAAGACGGGTGACGTCATCTTCAGCACTAGCGAGACGGAGCTCCATCTGCGCCGTTCGTTCTACACAGTCACCCAATTCCTTTCTTATTCCTTCCAACGCTGTCATAATCCCATCAAATCTAGAGGAAAAGTCCGCTCTCATTGAACTCATGGCAGCCATCAGCGCATCTGCGCCATTCCCCGCAGAAATCGCACCGCCGCCAGCCTCCTCCGCCATATATGGAGCCTTGTTTGCTGCGTCACAGACCTGAAAGTCCGTTAATTTGGACTGTTTCGGCGGCTCGCTTTTTCCTTTTCCTGGTTTTCCAGCCTTAGGCTTCGCCGACATATCCTCGCCCAAATGCTGGGGTACGTTCTGTCCCAAATGAGAGAGTTATTTGCCGATTTTTTTTCTCCAGGAGCAGAGCAGAGCGAGACACGTCCGTCCTACGTGGCAGCCATAACCGGAAGTCCAATGTTGATATTTTTACTCTGATGATGGCAGAATCTCAAAGCTAGCGCTATCCCTTGGACGTGAACGTGCGAAAGTGCAACTTCGCGTGTGCTCACCTCTTTCCATTGACTTTGTATGTATTTGCGCTGCCCGTTCACGTTTGGTGTGAAGGCACCTTTAGAGAATGAATAAAATAATGCATCACTGGTAGGCAGGTGTGGTTTCAGTGGTTGATAGGATATAACCGGTCCCTGGAGTACAATAAGCACAGAAACATTTTCATGAAAGAGTGGCTAAACTGCTAACTTCAGCTAGCCACCTTATCAGAGAAACAAAACTTTATTTTTTTGTAGTTTGTATACTTTATTAATCCCCAAAGGGAAATTACAGGGCATCCACCTGGATGGATGAGGCAGCCACAGTATGGCGCCAATCCTTTCACCATTCACACACACATTCACACCTAGGGCCACTTCAGAGTTTCCAATTAACCTAACTTGCATGTTTTTGGCCTGTGAAGGAAACCGGAGTGTTATGTCCACAAACCTGGTATTGAGGAGACGGACGAAGACGTTGCACTTGAACTCAGCTTTATTCAGGAACTACTGTATGTACAGTACACATTAGGCAGTACATGGTGGAGCCGTCCGGGCAAGACAAGGCCAAATAGCAGACGCCCCTCATTATAGGGCGGTGTGATGGCGCAACTGGAAGGCGGCATCATCACACCGCACTTCAAAATAATACCCCCCATCCCCTCCTTTACAAAATGGAAAAACACGCCTAATTAAAACCCACCCAACTTTGGAAACACAAACCCTACATAAACACACTAAAATAAAAGCAGGCATAAACAAATCATAAAGAACACTTAAACCCTAAAACAACCAAAACTAAAATTGGGACCAGTAGGTAGACTACCACATGGCCCGCACTGCAAAGTGGTTTATTCTGCCACTTTTCTTCTTTTTTTTATAGTCCAGCCATGCTCCTACCTAAAAAGGTCCCCTGTCACTCCTTTATCGTCTCCCATAGCAAGGGTGGATCGGGTGGGGAAAACAGTTCAGTCTGAGGGGCTTTGAGGCGGCCCCATGGTGGCCTCCTCCCTGGAGTTTTGAAGCAGGCTCATGGCGGCTGCCCCCCTGGGGCTTTGAAACGGGCTCATGGCAGCCACCCCCCTGGAGCTATCGGCTCCCCCAGGGCCAATCTTCATGACGCCAGGACCTGGGTCCCATACTGCAGTAGCCGACTCCCATGGAGCCCCGCCGGCTGGAGCCGCCACCTGGACACGCTGTAGTCTGTTCGCATGCCGAACTGAATGGTCCATCTGCCAAAAGCATGTTGTCCCCAGCCACACCCCGATCCTCAGCGGTGCCCACTGCCCCGCTGGCTGCAGCCCGGTCAGTCGCCGTCCCAGTCTCCCGCCGGTGCGAACCCAAACCCAGTCCATAACATGAAGCAGCACCTTACTTGTTTTCATGCGCTGTCGTTGCGCTCCCAGTGGCTCTGCATGCTCATTCAGCTCAGGACCTCCGCCGTGCTGCGGCAGTTCCATTGTCACCATGTTCGCTGCGGACCCTTCACCCGCTGGCTCCGTCGTCAACTGCAGCTTATCTCGGGTGCAGAAGCAGTCCAGTACCTCTCCGGTGCCGCTTGTTGAAACGGACCCTCCACTCGCCAACTCGGTCCCTCCTACTACAGCTGACCAAGCACAGGCACCGAAGTCGTCCGGCTTCTCCACTGAGCCTCTCTCCTCCCAAAAGCATGAAGTGTGCACTTCAGTGTCAGTCATTGAAGTGGATTCTCTACCTGTCTGCTCGGTTGTAACCTCTGTTGCTTGTTGGACGAAGGCACAGGAGCAGTCTGGTTCCTCCTCTTTGTCATCTGAAGTGTGCCGCTGTGCGTCGTCTCTGTACCTGGCTGCCGCTGCTGTGCTTCGGGACTCTCAGCATGCTCGTGCACCCACTCCCGCGGCTCCAACTCTGGCTGCGGGGAAAACCGGGCCAAGTCTGGTTACTGCTCTCCCTCTGTGTCATTTTCGCTCTCTGCACTGTGCTCACCCACAGTGCCGCAGTCACTCTCAGCTCGGAATTCTCCCTCTTGGCTGTGCTCACTCGCTGTGCTGTGCTCTTCGGCTGGCTTGTCGTTCTCGATGGGCACAGGCTCCCTCTCCTGTGGCTCTGATTCCACCGTGTTAGCTAGCTTGTAGCCTGTAACGTCTAGCTTCTGTGTCTGGTGCCCATTTAGCTCCGTGGCTAATTTCTCTGTTGCTACTAGCTGGGACGTTAGCTCCCGTGAACTAACTAGCTTCATGCCTTTTGGCACCAGTAGCATCTCAACCCACAGCTTCATGCTACGCGTGTGTTCAGCAAAGTGGCTAGCAAGCAGTTCGACAGCATCTGCATATGACTCCGTTTCCCCTAACGTGTGGAAAATTCTCTGACCTTCTACGCCGAGTTTGTGAACCAGAAGTGCTCGCTTTCTTACTCTATCGAGTTTACCCAGGCCCAAGGCTGCAATGTATGTCTCGAACGCAGCCAGCCAACGAGGCCACAATGTTGCTGGTTCTCCTGGGTACTCCAGAAACGGCTATAGAGGTGCCCCGCACACCTTTATGAGTTAATCCTCAGTCACTAAATGTTATGTCCACAAACCTGGTATTGAGGAGATGGACAAAGAGGTTGCACTTGAACTCAGCTTTATTCAGGAACGATGTACAGTACACATTAGGCAGTACATGGCGGAGTCGTCCGGGCAAGAGCAAGCCCAAATAGTGGATGCCCCTTATTATAGGGCACTTCATAATAAAATCCCACATAACAAGGAGTACCTGGGGTAAATCCACCAGACATGGGGAGAACATGCAAACTCCACACAGAAGGGTCACTGATGGTCATGGGGTGGGATCGATCCCATAGCCTTCTTACTGTGCTACAGTGCTAACCACTGCGTCACCAAGCTGCCCTCTAACTTCTAAGAACAAAGTATATGGTCAAGTGTTGTTACATGAACAAGTACTCCAGTCGGGAGTGAGTAAAATTTATAGAAAACAGGGATAAAATCTGTCCGGATCAACAGTTAGGCTAATGCTACGCAGCCTTTCAGTCAATCTCTGCTGGCTGAGGTGAGCTGTACTGCGGTTACACTGACCAACTCTGACCACCTAGCCAAGCTATTGCTAACAGTTTGATGCAGCATCATGGCAAAAATATAACAAAATCAGCCAGAATGACAAATAGTCAGTGAGAAATATTATCGACTGTGGATTAAAGGCCATTATATACTCCACAAGAACAGAGAAATTTGTTCTCTCTCCCTGGGCTGCAACTACAAAATGATGTCATTTTGTTGTTGCAGCCCTGGTTTGGGAGTTCTTGCAGCTTGTTCTTGACACATCATCAAGGCAGAACTTTTTCTTGAGTGGTGACCAAGAACTATTGTGTGATTGATGAGAAATTTGAATTTCGCAGGAGTTCTGCACTTGAGTTTCTTGTGAAGCATGAAATGTCCTGCCCAGAAAGAACTTTGTTCTTGCCACCTCAAGAAAAAGAACAAATTTCTCTGTTCTTGCAGAATATGTACAGGCCTTTAGTGACCCGGATGAAAACAGGGATGTCTATTAGGGTGACTGAATTCTAAAGGAAATAACAATATAAATTGTCTCTTGATAAGTGAGCTCCCTAGTAACACTGTTAGCTCTGCAGCTAACGCCTTTGACTCATGGCCTTCTACAGTGCATCTGGAAAGTATTCACAGCGCTTCACTTTTTCCACATTTTGTTAGGTTACAGCCTAACTTCACTTTTTCCACATTTTGTTAGGTTACAGCCTTATTCCAAAATGGATTAAACTCATTTTTTCCCTCAAAATTCTACACACAATACCCCATAACAACAATGTGAAAAAAGGTGTTTTTTGAGATTTTTGCAAATTTATTAAAAACTAGTGTATACAGTTAGGCCCAAAAATATTTGGACAGTGACACAAGTTTTGTTATTTTAGCTGTTTACGAAAACATATTCAGGATACAATTATATAATCAATATGGGCTTAAAGTGCAGACTGTCAGCTGTAATTTGAGAGTATTTGTAGTTCATATATCCATATCTTCATATGTATAGACACAGGGATGTTTTGTGATTGCATGTGTGGAATGACCTCACGTCTCAGAAGAGGACAATAGGTCTGGACCGCCTGCGGAGAACAACGAGGAGATGGAGGCGCGGCGGTGAAGACCTGAAAAGACTTCTTGACCCCCCAGGGTCAGGCGAAGGAACGGGAGGACATTGGAAGGAGACATTGGATGATTAGAAGGATATGACAAGGATGTGTGATGTTGGCTTTTGTTGTGTGATGTATAAGTATGGGGGTCTGACTGCGATCAGCCTTTTTCTGCTTTTGGGCGAGACATGTTGGGGATGTGAAGCCAACATTAAATCTGAATTACAAAACCATTCAGCTTCTTCATTTCACGCTCCCCACATTGGTGACCAGTACGTGAGAATGGATGAAAGGCGTTCCCCTGTTGCAGACTCGTCAGAGGCGGCCCGAGCGAGTGCCGTCGCCATCAAGCTCCCAGAATTCTGGCAGAACGACCTGAACTCGTGGTTCAAGCAGGCTGAGGCACAGTTCGCGCTCGCAGGGGTGACGGCAGACGAAACCAAGTTCTACCACGTCATCGCTAGGCTCGACGCCGGCACAGCACAATGCGTACGGAGCGTGATACAGCAGCCGCCCGCCAGCGACAAATACGAGGAGCTGAAGGCTACTCTCATCGAGAGCTTCGTGCCCTCGGCCGAGGAAAGGGCCAAGAGACTACTGGCGATGTATGGCCAAGGAGGGCGCAGACCGATGGCCCTGATGGAAGACATGCTTCAGCTGAGGGAGGCAGACAACGACAGCTTCCTCTTTCAGCACATCTTCCTCAGCAATCTCCCGGCGCACATGAGAGGGACTCTGTCCAGCACGCGTTGTAAGACCCAGCAGGATTTCCGCGCGCTGGCCCAGGAAGCACAGCGGCTCCTCAACTCCTGCGGCGAGCAGATGGCCACAGCAGCAGCGGCGGACCTCAGTGCGGAAGCCCAGGGCATCGGTGAGCCGGAGACAGCGGAGCAAATCCCGCCCACCATGGCAGCGACGCGGCCACAACGCAACAGACGAGACGACCTCTGTTACTACCACCGGCGATTCGCTGAGAGGGCATACAAGTGTGTGCCACCATGCAGTTTCAAGAGCTCGGGAAACTCCAAAGCCGGGAACCGTTAGCAGCTACGGCTCTCGGCGAGGCCAACAAGCTGCTCTACATCACTGATGAAGGCTCCGGGCGGCACTTCCTCATAGACACCGGAGCTCAGGTGAGCTTCATCACCCCGACCTACGCTGACCGAGTGGCTGGACCCTGCGGCAACGGGGCAACGGCGGCGAATGGCTCGAACATCAGCACTTATGGTGAAAGGACCTTGTCTCTGTCCTTACACGGCCGCACTTATGAGTGGACCTTTATCATAGCGGCGGTGAGTTTCAACATGTTAGGTGCTGATTTCTTATGTTCACATGGGTTGTTAGTTGATCTTGCAAACAGACGCTTAATCAATGCACTGTCATTCTCTTCTATCCCCTGTGCAGCTCGAGTGTCCCCACCACCCGTGCAGGCCAACGTCGCCACAGCAGGCGGTAAGTTTGACAAACTCCTCACCCAATTTCCAGCACTCACAGTTCCCAAATTTTCGGCAACAGTAGCGAGACATGGGGTGGAGCACTTTATCTCCACAACGGGCTCCCCTGTTTTCGCTAAAGCTCGGCGCTTAGACGCGACCAAGCTCGCCATAGCACGCAACGAGTTCGCCAGCCTGGAAAAGCTGGGCATTATTCGGCGCTCGAAAAGCCCATGGGCTTCGCCACTGCATATGGTCCCTAAAGCTGACGGCTCCTGGAGACCTTGCGGCGATTACCGCAGATTAAACAATGCTACAGCGCATGACCGCTACCCAATCCCTCACATCCAGGATTTTTCACTACATCTGGCGGGTGCGCGTATTTTTTCTAAAATAGACCTGGTCCGCGGCTACCACCAAGTCCCAGTCCGACCTGAGGACGTCCCTAAACGGCCGTAATAACCCCTTTTGGTCTTTTTGAGTTTCTGCGCATGCCGTTTGGCCTTAAAGGCGCAGCACAAACGTTTCAGCGTATGATGGACGCTGTGTTACGCGATCTTCCTTTCGTGTTTGTCTACCTCAACGATATTTTAGTCGCCAGCACGTCTGAGGAGGAACACGAAAATCACCTCACTACAGTTTTTCAGAGGTTGGAAGAACATGGGTTAATAATTAATCCAGCCAAGTGCCGATTCGGCGTGGCGCAGATTGATTTTTTGGGACACCGCGTTTCCCCAGAAGGGGCAGTCCCATTGCCTGATAAGGTGCGCGCAGTGGCAAATTTTCCCCGACCACAAACGGTCAGATCGCTGCAGGAGTTTTTGGGAATGGTAAATTTTTACAACCGTTTCCTCCCCCGCGCAGCTCAGCTCATGCAGCCATTATATGCCGCGCTTAGAAAGCAAAAGCCCTCCAACGCGGTCGTGTGGTCCCCGGAGCGGGAACGTGCGTTCGCGGAAGTAAAAAGAGCCCTGGCTGACGCCACGCTTTTGGCCCACCCCGACCCCTCGGCCCGCATAGCGCTTACCACAGACGCATCAAATTTGGCCACAGGGGCGGTCGTGGAGCAGCACGTTGACGGAGTTTGGCAACCACTAGCATTTTTTAGCAAATCCTTAAACAAAACCGAGCGCAAATACAGCACGTTTGACAGGGAGCTGTTAGCGCTTCATTTGGCCATTCACCATTTCCAGTTCTGGCTGGAAGGTCGGCGTTTCACGGCTTTTGTCGACCATAAACCGCTCACTTTTGTGATGTCTAAAATCTCAGAACCTTGGTCGGGCCGGCAACAAAGGCAGCTGGCCGCAATTTCGGAATTTACCACGGACATTCGGCACGTAGCGGGCAAACTCAATGTGGTGGCAGACTGCCTCTCCCGCGCTGTGACATCGTCAGGGCACGCGGAGGCAGATTATACTACCGCAGCCGCAGGGCACAAGACCAACGCGGAAGCGTACGCGGCCCCAGTTCACGTAGGGATAGATTACGCAGCCATGGCAGCAGAACAGGGTAGTGACGCAGACGTGCGCGCACTCCAGTCTGGACCAACAGGGTTAAGGCTGGAGAGCAGGGGTTTGCGTGACGGTGTGCCCCCCTTAATCTGCGACGTGTCAACCGGGCGACCTCGCCCGGTAGTCCCGGCCGCGTGGCGCTGCCGTGTTTTTGACTCGGTTCACTCCCTGGCGCACCTGGGAGTGCGCGCTTCGGTGAAAATGGTGGCGGAGAAGTTTGTTTGGCCGGGCCTGCGCAAGCACGTAAAGGAGTGGGCAAGAACATGCATGTCTTGCCAACGTGCCAAAATTCACAAGCACACGAAAGCTCCTTTAGAACCGTTCCGAATCCCGGCCAGGAGGTTTGACCATGTGCGTGTCGACCTCGTGGGCCCCCTACCGTCGTCGCAGGGGTTCACACATCTTTTAACAATGGTGGACCGAACCACACGTTGGCCAGAAGCGGTCCCGCTGACGTCAACTACAGCCGCAGAGGTGGCTCGCGTTCTTTTAACGACCTGGGTAGCGCGTTTCGGAGTCCCGTCGGACATCACGTCCGATAGGGGGCCTCAGTTTGTCTCAGAGCTCTGGTCTGCGATGGCCAGCAGCTTAGGGGCGACAATCCATCGCACTACCACGTATCACCCCCAGGCTAATGGTTTATGCAAGCGTTTTCATAGGTCTTTGAAGGCTGCCCTCAGAGCGTCACTAACGGATGCAGATTGGGTTAACAAACTACCGTGGGTTTTATTGGGGTTGCGTTCTGCGCCCAAGGAGGATCTAGAGACCTCCCCAGCAGAATTAGTTTTTGCACAACCTCTCAGGCTCCCCGGTGAATTCTTACCAGAACATCCAGAGCCGGGGCGCCTCCCAGCTCTGAGGCCACTAAGCAGCACGGGAGCGGACATTCTCCCGGGCCCTGTTCATCACACTTTTCCCCAGGTTTTTGTTCCCCAGGCTTTAAAAAATACCGAGTTCGTTTTTGTTAGGCACGAGGCTTTAAAGCCAACCCTCCGCCCACCATATGATGGTCCATATAGAGTGCTGGAACCTGGAGATAAGCATTTTGTGCTGGATTTGGGGGACAGAAAAGAGACAGTCAGCATTGACAGACTTAAGCCTGCCTTCATGTTGAGTGACGAGCCTGTATGGGTGGCGAGAGCACCTTGACGTGGTAGACCCCCTAAGGGACACGTCCCAGCCCCCCCCCCCCCCCGCAGGGATCAAATAACCACTCTTTTCCTCAAGCTGCAGATTCCTTACAAGACAGCGCCGCTGGGACGCCGAGGCAGGCGTACAGCAGATTTGGAAGACGGTTGAAACCCAGACGACACACAGACTGATGTGAATGTGATAATGTCTTTTAAGCTATGCTGTCGGGATTATCATGGCAGTTTTAAGGTGGACATGGGGCATAGACTATACTGTTACTGTTATCATTGTGTTTTTAACGTGATCATGCCGTATAAATTATGCTGTTGGTGTGGTTGCTGAAGATTTTTTTTTTTTCTTTTCCCTTCCTTTTAAGGTGATCAACTTGTATAGTTATGCCAGTGATGTCACCATATTCTGTGAACCTAAATATATTGTCCTTTTGTTAGACGTTTGGGGGGGGCTGTAGTTCATATATCCATATCTGCATATGTATAGACATGGGGATGTTTTGTGATTGCATGTGTGGAATGACCTCACATCTCAGAAGAGGACAATAGGTCTGGACTACCTGCAGAGAACAACGAGGAGATGGAGGCGCGGCGGTGAAGACCTGAAAAAACTTCCTGACCCCCCAGGGTCAGGCGAAGGAACGGGAGGACATTGGAAGGAGACATTGGATGATTAGAAGGATATGACAAGGATGTGTGATGTTGGCTTTTGTTGTGTGATGTATAAGTATGGGGGTCTGACTGCGATCAGCCTTTTTCTGCTTTTGGGCGAGACATGTTGGGGATGTGAAGCCAACATTAGATCTGAATTACAAAACCATTCAGCTTCTTCATTTCACACTCCCCACAGTATTCACATCCAAATTGGAGCAAGGGTTTAGGAATTACAGCTCTTTAATACGTAGCCGCCTCTTTTTCAAGGGACCAAAAGTAATTGGACAATTGACTCAGAAGGCTGCAAAAAAAAAAAATAACAAGGCTGCATGGGCTCTTCCCTCGTTAACCTGTCATCATTTAAGCAGTTAAAAGGTCTGGAGTTGATTCCAGGTGTGGTGTTTGCATTTGGAAACTGTTGCTGTGAACACACAACATGCGGTCAAAGGAGCTCTCAATGGAGGTGAAAAAGACCATCCTGAGGCTGAAAAAAAAGAAGAAATCCATCAGAGAGATAGCAGAAATGTTAGGAGTGGCCAAATCAACAGTTCGGTACATTCTGAGAAAAAAAGAGTGCACTGGTGAGCTTGGGAACTCAAAAAGGCCTGGACGTCCACGGAAGGATGATCGCAGAATCCTTTCCATGGTGAAGAACAACCCCTTCACAACATCCACTCAAGTGAAGAACACTCTCCAGGAAGTAGGTGTATCAGTATCTAAGTCTACCATAAAGAGAAGACTTCATGAGAGTAAATACAAAGGATTCACCACAAGGTGCAAACCATGAATCAGCCTCAAAAATAGAAAGGCCAGAATTGACTTTGCCAAAAAACACCTGAAGAAGCCAGACCAGTTCTGGAACAGCATTCTTTGGACAGATGAGACTAAGATCAACCTGTACCAGAATGATGGGAAGAAGAAAGTTTGGAGAAGAATTGGAACAGCTCATGATCCAAAGCATACCACATCTTCTGTAAAACATGGTGGAGGCAGTGTGATGGCATGGGCATGCATGGCTTCCAATGGCACTGGGTCACTTGTGTTTATTGATGATGTGACAAAAGACAGAAGCAGCCGGATGAATTCTGAAGTGTATAGGGATATACTTTCTGCTCAGATTCAGCCAAATACAGCAAAGTTGATTGGACGGCGCTTCACAGTACAGATGGACAATGATCCAAAACATACTGCAAAAGAAACCCAGGAGTTTTTTAAAGCAAAGAAGTGGAATATTCTGCAATGGCCGAGTCAATCACCAGATCTCAACCCAATCGAGCATGCATTTCACTTGCTCAAGACAAAACTTAAGGTAGAAAGACCCACAAACAAGCAACAACTGAAGACAGCTGCAGTAAAGGCCTGGCAAAGCATCACAAAGGAGGAAACCCAGCGTTTGGTGATGTCCATGGGTTCCAGACTTCAGGCAGTCATTGCCTGCAAAGGATTCTCAACAAAATATTGAAAAGTAACATTTTACTTAGGGTTATGTTCATTTGTCCAATTACTTTTGAGCCCCTGAAATGAGGAGCGTTTGTATAAAAATAGCTACAATTCCTACATGTTTAATCATATATTTTTGTTCAACCCCTTGAATTAAACCTTAAATTCTGCACTTCAATTCCATTGTAGTTGTTTCATTTCAAATCCAATGTGGTGGCATGCAGAGCCCAAATCATGAAGATTGTGTCACTGTCTAAATCACGGGTGTCAAACTCATTCCATGGAGGCCCAAGACCCTGCAGGTTTTACCTCCACCCAGTGCCTTCAACAGGTGATTTCACTGAATTTCTTCCCACTGATTGCTGATCAGTAAAAACACCTGCTGAAGAGACTGGCTGGAGGTAAAACCTGCAGGGTCTTGGCCCTCCACGGAATGAGTTTGACACCCCTGGATATTTCTGGGCCTAACTGTACCTGTGCATGCCCATAGAAAGCAAGTGTAAGCAAACATTTCTGCATGGCCGTAGAAAGTTACTGTTACCATGGCAACAACAACCATGGTGAAACCTGCCTTGGATCTTTGATGTCACCACTCGTTCATTGATGCCTGCCTTTGATCTGTGATGCCTGCCTTTGATCTTTGATAACGTCATAGCGAGTGCTATGATCATGAGTAATGCCTGCCTTTGATTTTTGATGATGTCATAGCAAGTCCTATGATCGTGAGTGCAGCCTGACTTTGATCTCATAGCAAGTCCTACGATCTTTTAGCGAGTCCTACGATTGTGACATCATGACATTGTGACAGACAATTTCTTGAATTATACATAGAGTGATATTCCTTGTCGTCCCAGCCCACATCTTCGCTTTAAGTTGGGATTTTCTGTATTTCGCCTTATTATTATTATCCTGGGTTGCTATTATTGTTATTCTTATTTTTCTGTCTTGCATATTTTTTTCTTCATTGGTCTTCCTCTTAGTTTAAGTTTATCAGCATTATTATTATTATTATCATCATTATCATTATTGCCTTGGTCTTGTCTCCCCTCTGGTCCCCTGTGTGTGATTGTCTGTGCAGCCCTGCCCATGCCATTTTCTGTAGCCATGCCCTGCCGTCTCTGTTTGCCCCCTCTGCTTGTTACTTCTTCTCCTGCTTGCTGCTGTTCTGTGTTTTGTTGCTTACGTGTGTCTATATATGTCTTTTAGCGAGTCCTACAGTCTGTATGATGTCATATAGACATCCTTCAGAGATCATAGGAACATCAGCCTTACGGTTTATCTGTCATATAGACTACGGTTTATCTGACGTCATATAGACATCATGTAGACGGTCCTATGATCGCCGACATCATAGGAACGTCATAGGACATCATGCAGACATCATAGGAACATCATAGGTGGCCTATGATCATGACAGAGACACACTGACAGATTTCTTGAATTTATAGTGATGATGATGATAAAACTAACATCATTATGGAGTATTGTGTGTAGAATTCTGAGGAAAAAAACAAGTTTAATCCATTTTGGAATAACGCTGTAACATAACAAAATGTGAAAAAAGTGAAGCGCTGTGAATACTTTCCAGATACACTGTACATCACAGACAGCTAAGCTGGCTAATAATACAGCAGCAGTCAGGTGTCAAACTGGGTTTTACCATGTTCCGTCATAAACATGGTCAGTAGAAGTCAGTGGGAGCGGCTGTGGCGCAGGTGTAGTGTGGCTAACTACTGATTAGAAGGTCAGTAGTTCGATTCCGGCTCTGTCTGTAGTCTGCATGTCGAAGTGTGCTTGAGTAAGCTACTGAACCCCCAGTTGCTCCTGGTTGGTCAGGCCAACACTTGTGTGTATGGCACCTCTGCAGCCATCAGTGTGTGTGAATGGGTGGATAGCAGGATCTGTAAAGCGCTTTGGCCATCTAGAGATGAGGAAAAAGCACTATACAAGTGAACGTCATTTACTATTTATACCATATAAGCCTATCATCCACAAATATACAAGCCATAGTTATAGGTCAGAATTTCAAGATGAACCTGTGTAGCAAGTTTGGTGATCCTAGAGAGCTTTACGTGTTTTATAGCAAGAGAACATAGGGAGTGCCTGTGTATGGCAGCTATTAAGCCATCAGTGTGTGAATGGGTGGATAGCAGGATCTGTAAAGCGCTTTGGTCATCTAGAAATAAGAAAAAGCGCTATATAAGTGAACGCCATTTACCGTAGCAAGCCGAGAAGAGTTAAAACAGTTTCTTAGAAAGAAAAATGATATGAGGCTGAGTGAGTGTGTGATTTTTTTTTTTTTAAGATAAGTGAGTGTTTTTGATATTTTTCAATAATTACATGACCATTAGATGCATTTCAAATGGTTAAAATGTACAAAAACAGAATTTTTCAGTCAAATGAACAGCTCCAGTATTGGATCATCCAGTTATTTCTGGAATCAGAATAATATTGTCTCAAGTTTCTGTCCAGGTGCATCATGTCATATGAGTCTGATCATGGTTGGATTGTGACTGAATACAGTGACAGCCAGTCTTTTGAGAAGTTCAGAACATTTTAAATAGCAAGGGACAGAAGATTGTAACCAGAACCCTCATGCAACTGTTATGTTTTACCACAGTCCTTTATGAAAACTAGCTAACACTGTGACATGTTATATTCTGGAGACAGAATTTATTGGGTGACAGTCTAGTGTGAACTGATACTGTATAGAGCATCTCCCGCAACAGCTGAAGTCAGTAGTTTTATTTTGGCCAAACAAATATGTGAGGAAATACTGATGACAGCTGTGTGAAACTGGTTTCAGCTTAGGCTTCACATACAACACCATACCAGTGTGAGTTAGACATTTGTGAAGATGAGTACAACCACAGGTCAGTAGCCAGAAATTGTACTCAAGTAAAAGTAGTGTTAACTTATTAAATTATTTACTCAAGTACTGTATAGATGACATTGTGGTGGTATGGGTGGGGGATTCTCCACCCAGAGACGGCAGCTGGGGGAAAGAGGGAACAATGTGCTGAAGGAGGAAGTGTCACCGGGGGGGTCTCAGGTGGGACAGGAAGGACTATTCACCCCCCGGGGAGAGGAGGAAGCGCCATGTTATGTTACGCTATGTTAATGAACCATGCATGTCTTATAGTCACAGTGACTATAGTCGGGATTTCTGGGTCTTCATGCATGGAATTAAAGATTATAAAAAGAGGATGCACAGAGACCCAGGAGCTTTTACTGTACTTGATGTTGGAGAAGGAATAAAGTTCATGTGTCGTCTAGCTCGTTGCCTCGCCTGCTTCCTTTCTCCACAACATTACTTTTTCTACATAAAGCCAGGTAGGTTTGGAAAGCTTGTTTCCCTTAATTAAATCATAATTTAAAACTGATTTTTGTATTTACTTGGGTTATCTTTGTTTAATGCTAAAATATGTTTGATAATCTGAAACATTTTAAGTGTGACAAATATGCAAAAATATAAGAAATCAGGAAGGGGGCAAACACTTTTTCATGGTACTGTAGCAATGACAGCTGAGCCAAACTGCCAATAAAAGAAATGAATAAAAGAAACAGAGCAGACCATTTCACGGTCAACAAATCAACAGAATAAAATCATTTATCTATAAAGTCAAAATCCCTGTGTGTGTGTTTGTGTATTTGTCTGTCTGTTCCACGCATATCTCTCAAACCGTTTGTCAGACTGGCCTCAGATTTTAAACGTGATTTCCTGAGGTTATGAGGGTGTGCATCCCCAAATGTGGAGTCGCTCAGTCAAAATATGTAATTTTTATCAATAAAAGTTTAGCCACCGTGTTATGTCGGTAAATCAGAGACTGGAGTCTGTTGTGCCATGCAGCGAACTCACGAACTGAACTTTATTAAGAACACCACAAAATATACAGGTGCTGCAGCCTGCCTGACGTCACACCCAGGGCGGGTATAGCAAGCCACAAGGGCCACACGTACACAATGTTCTACACACAACATTCCCCTCCCCCTTACAAAAGTCCAAAACACATACACACAATTCAGACCCACTCCAATTTAGGACCCGAATCATGCACTAAGGAAAATAACAGGGAACAGTGAACTGTGATGGCCTAACACATTCACACAAAACATAACTAAAATCTAGGTTGGTGGATGGACTGCCACACACCCCGCACGGCACAGTGGATTGTTCTGCCACTTATTAACTAAAAGAAAGTCCATTTATAACTAAAATATCACCGTGTTACGACACTAAACAAAACACATAAAAAAATTAATCCCCAAACAATACACATTACATTCACATGCGCATCTCACTCACATCAAGCACTTATTTAGAACACATGCACATATGAATATATTATTTACACTCTATCAACATATTTACACTTGGATTTCTACGTTATACCGCAGTCCATGGGCAGGTAAAGATGATTTACACCCAACTCGGCCAATTGCCGAGTCGGCCCATCGATTATGCCAACTCGGCCAATAGGATCTTGCATTGTAACTACCTGAATTCTTATAGCATTTCTTTTAAATTTGTGACTTCATATATAATGAAGACTAAAAAGTAAACTTGAGTAAAGTACAATTTTGTGAAAGTTTCTCAAGTACACATGTTTGAGTAAATGTGACTCGTTACTTCCCACCATGGATTACATGAAAATTCACTGTAGTTGGTGGTCTAAGTATGTTTTTCGTGTCATTGATCGATCCGTATCGGAGGAGTACGCCCTTTTTCTAAATATAGTCTTGTAGGGAACCCAGGCTGGGATAATCATCTCAGACTGGAAGCAGAGGGGAGGTGAATATTCCCTCTGCCAGTAGAGCGTGGGGGATTAAATGGAGGACAGTACGTATTGTAATGTGTAAATGTATTGTGATGCAAGATTTCAGCCAACAGGGGGAAGGAATGGAGTGATATAAAAGGAGAGACCCTGGTGTATTGAAAAAAGTCTTTTTCTGTGTATGAATGCAGTGAGAGAGAGAAATAAAGTCGTCTGTCGTGCAGATCTGGTTCTTTTATTTGCACTCTCCACACTGGTGACCCTTGACAAATTATGAAACACTAGGCAAGAACCCCGGAGTTGGCCCGAACGGGAAGTCCCAGCAACGCGGCAAGCATCCCAGAGACGGCCCGGACGGGAAGCCCCAGCAACGCGTGTGCCGTTTCGGTCAAACTACCAGACTTTTGGCTGCACGACCCACAGTCTTGGTTCCTCCACACCGAGGCTCAGTTCGCCCTCCGCGGAATAACGGCAGACGACACCAGATATTACCATGTGGTCGCAGCACTGGATGCTCGCACGACTCAGCAAGTAGCGATCCTGCTCCAACAGCCTCCAGCCCACGATAAATACGGGGCTCTCAAGGCCGCGCTGACCCGGCGCTACACACTCTCGGACTGTGAGAGAGCAGAGAGGCTCCTGAGGCACTCCGAGTCGGGAGATGGGTCGGCGGTCAAACTGATGGAGAAGATGTTGGCGTTGATGGGCACGGACAACGGGCATTTTCTGTTTGCCCACCTTTTCCTCTGGAACCTCCCACAGAGGCAAGAGCGGTCCTGGCCAACTCGCCGTTGCTGGCCGCACGCGACTACCGTGTGCTAGCCCAGGAGGCAGATCGGATCATCCTCACCACCAGAGCCCTCACAGTGAACGCGGCAGCGTCGGAACCCAGCGAGACAACCAGCGGAGGCGAGGAGCCGGCGACGGTAGCGGCAGCGGGGCCCAGAAAGTGCCAGAGAGACACGCTCTGCTTCTACCACCGCCGCTTTGGAGAGAACGCACGCAGATGTGTGCCACTGTGCCAATTCAAGCGTTCGGGATACGCCAAGGCCGGCAGTCAGCAGCAGCTGCGACCGCCGGTAAAGAAAACAAGCTGCTCTACGTGACGGACTCGCGTTTGGGGAGACGGTTCCTCGTAGACACCGGCTCCCAAAAGAGCCTCATCCTGCCGTCCTACGCTGACCGGCTAGCAGGAGCTAGCGGCCCCGAGCTGATAGCCGCAAACGGCTCGGACATTTGGACTTTTGGTGAGAGGACACTGACTGTATCCCTACACGGCCATATGTACGAGTGGACATTCGTCATAGTGGCATGCAGTTTCCCGATCTTGGGAGCTGATTTTCTGTGTGCACATGGGTTGCTAGTCGATGTTGCTAACAGATGCCTGGTTAATGCAATGGCTTTTGATTCTCTCCCCTGTACAGCTCGAGGGGCCGGGCCAACAACACTAGCCAAAGTCACAGCTCCAGGTGGTAAGTTCCACACACTGCTCACCCAGTTCCCAGCACTCATGGTCCCGACGTTTTCGGCGGCCATCACTAAACACGGGGTGGAACACTTTATCACCACCACTGGGCTGCCTGTTTTCGCACAACCTCAGCGCCTGGACGCAGCTAAACTGGCCATCGCGCGCGAGGAGTTTGCCAACTTGGAAAGGCTAGGCATCATCAGGCGCTCAAAGAGCCCATGGGCATCCCCTCTACATATGGTTCCTAAGGCCGAGGGATCGTGACGACTGTGCGGAGATTTCCGCAGATTGAATAACGCCACAGCGCATGACCGCTACCCGATTCCCCATATTCAGGATTTTTCCGTTCACCTCACCGGGGCACGCATTTTTTCTAAAATAGACCTGGTCCGTGGTTACCACCAGGTCCTAGTGTGCGCGGAGGACATACCCAAAACAGCAGTAATAACTCCTTTTGGCTTGTTTGAGTTTTTACGCATGCCCTTCGGATTAAAAGGTGCCGCACAGACATTCCAACGCATGATGGATGTGGTGTTGCGCGATCTGCCGTTTGTGTTTGTCTACCTGGATGATATCCTGGTGGCCAGCGCATCCGAGGACGAACACGTAACCCACCTCAGGACAGTTTTCCGGAGGTTGGAAGAGCACGGGTTAATAATCAACCCAGCGAAATGCCAGTTCAGCGTGACGGGGATTGACTTTGTGGGGCACCGCATCTCGCTGAAGGGAGCGATACCCTTACCGGACAAGGTCCGCGCAGTGGCGAATTTTCCCCAGCCCCAGACGGTCAGGGCGCCGCAAGAGTTTTGGGGGATGGTTAACTTTTATAACCGGTTCCTCCCCCGCACAGCTCAGCTCATGCAGTCATTGTATGCCACGCTCAAGAAACGGAAACCGGCGGACAGAGTCGAATGGACTCCGGAGCGGGAGCAGGCATTCTCTGAGGTTAAAACAGTCCTGGCAAACACCGCACTGTTGGCACACCCGGACCCGCCGGCCCGGATAGCGCTCACTACCGACGCCTCGGACGTGGCCATAGGGGCCGTCGTGGAGCAACGTGTCGCCGGTTCTTGGCAGCCGCTTGCTTTTTTCAGCAGGGCTTTGCGCGACAGTGAGCGTAAATACAGCACATTCGACAGAGAGTTACTGGCTCTCCACCTGGCCATACGCCACTTCTAGTTCTGGCTGGAAGGGCGCAACTTCACTGCGTTCGTGGACCACAAGCTACTAACGTATGCGATGGCCAAGGTTTCGGAACCATGGTCGGGCCAGCAGCAGAGACAGCTGGCCATGATCTCGGAGTTTACGACCGATATTCAGCATGTGGCCGGTAAACTGAATGTGGTGGTGGACTGCCTCTCGTGCGCAGTAGTGGCCCCGGTCTGCATAGGGATAGATTATACAGCCATGGCCGCAGAGCAGATTGGCGATGCGGATGTGTGTGTGCTCCAGTCTGGACCAACAGGGTTAAGGCTGGAGAGCAGAGTACTGCAAGACGGCAAGCCCCCTCCTAATATGTGACGTCTCCACGGGACGCCCACGCCCGGTGGTCCCAGTTGCTTGGCCCTGCCGAGTGTTTGAGTCAGTTCACGCTCTGGTGCACCCAGGAGTGCAAGCGTCAGTCAAAATGGTGGGAGCGAAGTTCATATGGCCAGGCCTGCGCAAGCAAGTGAAAGAGTGGGCTGCAGCCTGCGTAGCGTGCCAACAAGCCAAAGTGCACAGACACTCGAAGGCCCCTTTGGAGCCATTTCGTATACCGGCTAAGAGGTTTGATCATATTCACGTGGACCTCGTGGGCCCACTCCCGCCATCGCAGGGGTTCACGCACCTTCTGACAGTAGTGGACCGCACCACACGCTGGCCAGAAGCAGTCCCGCTAGCGGCAACCACGTCCGCGGACGTGGTGCGCGCCTTTTTGACAACATGGGTGGCACGTTTTGGCATCCCGTCGGACATCACGTCCGATAGGGGCCCGCAGTTTGTTTCCGACCTCTGGTCCGCGATGGCCCGTAGCCTGGGTGTAGCAATTCATCGCACAGCCGCGTACAACCCACAGGCCAATGGGTTATGCAAGCGTTTCCATAGGTTGTTGAAAGCAGCACTCAGGGCTTTGCTTACGGATGCATATTGGGTAGACCGGCTGCCGTGGGTTCTGTTAGGGCTGCGTTCCGCACCAAAAGAGGATTTGAAGGCTTCCCCGGTGGAGCTTTTTTTTCCTCAGCCACTGCGGCTCCCCGGGGAATTTTTACCAGATAATCCCATGCCGGACAACTGTCTGTCTCAGCGTTTGCAGCATAGCGCAGATACAGGCACGCTACCAGGCCCGGCCCACCACTGTTTTCCACGCGCTTTTGTGCCAAAAACTTTGAAGAATGCGGCGTTTGTGTTTGTCAGGAACGATGCCCACTGCCCCTCATTGCGTCCACCCTACGATGGCCCGTTCAGAGTGCTGGAACCAGGGGACAAGCATTTTTTGTTAGATTTGGGGAGTCGTCGGAAGAAAATATGTATAGACAGACTTAAGCCCGCCTTTGTGGTGGCGGACGAGCAAGTGATGTTGGCTTAGGCCCCTCGGCGTGGAAGACCCCCACTGAGAACTCCCCAGGTAGAAGATTCAGCAGAGCAGCCACATGGGCAAGTAGAATGCCCCCCCCCCCTCGCCATTGCCCACCCGCAGACAGACACACCCCCAAGAGCCCCCAACCGGCACAGCAGCACCGCGGAGTCGAAGGTCCCTCTTTACAGCGAATATGGGAGGAGACTGAAGCCAAAAGGACGTGAGGGTTGAAACTCAGTCTGAGACTCTGGGGGAAGGGGGGGCGGTGTTAGGGAACCCACGCTGGGATAATCATCTCAGAGTGGAAGGAGAGGGGAGGGGAATATTCCCTCTGCCGGTAGAGCGTCGGGGATTAAATGGAGGACAGTACGTATTGTAATGTGTAAATGTATTGTGATGCAAGATTTCAGCCAACAGGGGGAAGGAATGGAGTGATATAAAAGGAGAGACCCTGGTGTATTGAGTAAAGTCTTTTTCTGTGTATGAATGCAGTGAGAGAGAGAAATAAAGTCATCTATCGTGCAGATCTGGTTCCTTTATTTGCACTCTCCACAGTCTTCTCTATTTTTGATAAATCTGAGAAAATTTGTTGGCAGCCTTGGTTTGCCCTCATTTTTTCTGCTTCTTTTAGATTTGATTGCCGGTTGGCAACCAGCTTACAGGTGCATTACCGCCCCTGACTTGATTATCATCACTCTTGCCCGCATTTTTAAAATAAACGTACATTTTTATCGTCAGTCCTCTCTGGCATCTCTCAGAACAGCTTTAGCTGACAATCCAATCAGGTTGCGGTAGGTGATCGCATACACCAATCACGTTCAACTTAATCAGGACACCCCCCACCCCCCCACACCTCCAGGGTAAAAAAAAAAAAAATTAAAGTGCAGCGGGTCTGATGTGAATATTCATTTTCAAGAATTTAACTAGCTTACAAAAAAACATGTATTGATTGTTGAAAAACAACCAGACAAGTGCAAAATTATAGCGCATAATACATTTATAAGCCTTGATTCATTACCTCACAGATTATCACATACATTTTCAGGTTTATTCTGTGAACAAAATACATAATACCATTAAGAACAATGTATCACAGCATCCTTAGGAAGTGTGATATTTATTCATAATATACTATTACTGAGGCGGCAGATAAAATAAAGGCAGCGATGAGAAGGCTTTAAGCAGGTTTATTAAATCATACCGCCTTCACGGAGCGAGCCCGGAGAGGCTCTCCAGCAAAGAGACACAGAGTGTGTGTGTCAGCAGCAGCAGTCAAAGAGAGAATGAGTTACAGAACATGTGCATTATTTATACCCAGTTACAGACAATACATGAAAGACATGGGACATTTGCATCACAGTAAGAGCAGGAAGCCTGAATGTTTGCATTTGATTCATACAAAACAGCATGGTACCAGCGGAAGGAGCTAGACACAGGAAGGCTGCCTGTTGTTCTGTTAATCGCTCCAGATGCGCGCTCTGCATGTCCCAGTCTGTTGTGGGGGTTACGCCACACGCTCCCCCCCAGTCCAGCTTTGGCAGCGAGCAGGGAAAGCTCTGTGCAGGCGAAGGTGGAGTGGGGTGGGGGGTAGTAAGTGCCGGCCCTGGACGGTGAAATCGTCTGAGCCGCGCAAAAATTGCTTGTTATCCGCGATGTCAAGGGGCTGTCCCGTTGAACGTGCGGAAATCCACAAGAAGAAAAATTAGTCACTGGCTCCTCTCGCGATTAAGTCCTGCAAGGATTAATAGCGGCCGTGAAGAAAAAAGGAAGCGGCGAGGATTAACAGCGGCCATGAAGAAAACAGGGGCGGCTGTAATAAAAAAAAAAACAAACGCGAAGGGACTTGGCGTGTTGACTTTAGGTGCGGGCACAACCTTAAAGCCTTCGGGGACCACAGACTGCTGAATTCCCGTTGAGCGCCATGGCTAAGACCATAAAATCCAGTGAGCAAGCTGCGTGCCTCAGGTGTACGAGCAAGCCTGAAGGGCCAGTGTGCAGCGGCGAAGGAGGAAGGCGGTCAGTGGAGCCGTATGTGTCCCGTGCGTGGTGCGCCGTCCTTGTAACTCCCCGGTGCGTGTGCCGGGGCTCCGTGCGTTGTTGGGCCAGCTGGAGAGGAGACAGGGTCAGGGAGCTTAATCATCCCTGTTCGATGTGTTGGAGTGGTGAAAGGAAGTAGACGATCTTTGTTCCTCGCGCTCGTGCAGATGCGTTGGAGTGGTGAGAGGAAGGAGACGATCTTTGTCACTCGCTTGGCCATGGTGCGTTCAGGTCCACGCGCTGCATTCTCCGTCGGCCATGGAGGTCGCCGTCGTGGAGAGGGGACGAGGTGCATGCGCTCTCGTGTGGAGGAGCTGTGAGCGCAGCCGGTCCAGCGTGGATGTGCCGATCTAGGCGTGCAGATCCCACCATGAAGTTTGCTGCGGCTTTCCCGGTCGTGGGTGATGTCCAGAGAGTTCCCTGAAGCAGAAGGGAGCTGCTGCGTTCGCTTATCGTCGGAGCATCACCGCCGGGTGCTGCGTTCGCCGGCAGCGTGGCTGTCCAAGCCAGAAGGTTGCGTCGCACAAAGCGTGTGCGTCTTCGGGGTCACCAGTGAAACGGCAGATAAAATAAAGGCAGCGATGAGAAGGTTTTAAGCAGGTTTATTAAATCATACCGCCTTCACGGGGCTCGCTCCATGAGCAAGCCCGGAGAGGCTCTCCAGCAAAGAGACACAGAGTGTGTGTGTCAGCAGCAGCAGTTAAAGAGAGAATGAGTTACAGAGCATGTGCAGTATTTATACCCAGTTACAGACAATACATGAAAGACATGGGACATTTGCATCACAGTAAGAGCAGGAAGCCTGAATGTTTGCATTTGATTCATACAAAACAGCATGATACCAGCGGAAGGAGCTAGACACAGGAAGGCTGCCTGTTGTTCTGTTAATCGCTCCAGATGCGCGCTCTGCATGTCCCAGTCTGTTGTGGGGGTTACGCCACAATTACACCAGTATCACTTCTTATATTTAGATCTGATCAGAATGTTAAAATAAACTAGTTTGTCCCACCCTTATGTCTGTTGAATACGGTAATCGATGGGCCAACTTGGCAGTCGGCCGAGATGGGTGTAAATCATGCTCCGACTCGGTCTGCCTGACGGCAGCCGAGTCAGCCAAACCAAGGTGGGCAAATACCCCAAAGATAAAGCCAGCTCGGAGGCCCAGGGCAGCCCCACGGCATGCGAGCCCCTGGCTGCCGCCTTTTCCCGGGATCAAAGCCAACCCCCCCAGCGAGAATGTCCCGTCTCACCACCGACCGCTTCTCTCACCTGGACCCACAGTGCTTCTGCCCAGCACGCTGTCCCTCCGTGCCTGTCGGTCCGCCCGACCGTCTTCAAAATTGCTGCAGTTGCCGCCGTTGTAGCTCCAAATGCTCCGGTCCCCTGTGGCCGAGCTCTGGGGAAAACTAACGCTTGCTCATCGATGTCATTCGTTGATCCAGGCGCTTTGCTGCTGTGCCCAGCACCCTTGTCCAAGGCGCTCCGCTGTGCTGCCTCTGCGCCCAGCTGTCGCTGCTCTCTCCTGGGGCTCCCAGTGTCACTCTCATTGACATCACCTGTCAACCCCGGCGCTTCGCCACTGAGCCCAGCACCCTTGTCCAAGGCACTCCGCTGTGCTGCCTCTGCGCCCAGCTGTCACTGCTGCTTCCCGGGGTTTTCAGCCTGCTTGTTCCCGCTCTCCCACATCCTGAACTCCAGCTGCGGGGAAGACTCGGTTGCATCTGGTCGCTGCTCTCCCTCTCTGCTGTCGCTGCTCACCGTGCCGTCAACATCACCAGCGCTACGGTCACGCACCATGCTGAGCTCCTCAGTTGGCTCACCACTATCGGTAACCAGGGGATCTGGTCCCCCCTGGATACCCAGCCGGTAACATGTAGCTTGGTTTTGGCGCGCACCTAGCGTCGTGGCTAACCGTCCCATTGCCACAGACTGAGCCTTTAGCTCCTCCGAGCTAACTAGCTTAGCTCATCTTGGCACCAACAGTCTTGCTACCCACAGCCCCAGCTTCTTGTCCCTTGAATGTTCGGCAAAATCTCCAGCCAGCTGTCCGACAGCATCCGCACAAAGCTCCGTCTCTCCCAACATGTGGAGAATTCTCTGACCCTTGACTCCGAGACGATGGGCCAGAAGTGCCCGTCCTCGGTCTCCATTGCGTCTACCCAGGCCCAGCCCAGCGATGTATACCCCAAGCATCGCTATCCAATCCAGCCACAGGATCGCTGACTCTCTGGGACACTCCAGAAATGGCGGTAGAGGTGAAGGTAGCCCACATGCCTCCATGGTTTTCTCTCATCACCAAAATGTTATGTCGGTAAGTCAGAGACTGGAGTCTGTTGTGCCATGCAGCAAACTCATGGACTGAACTTTATTAAGAACACCACAAAACATATAAAACCTTATTCCTAGACCCCATGATGCCTTGCGTGAATTATGGTAGCAACTTCCAGTACTAGTTTAGAACGTATGGTTGTCACTGAATCAGGACACTTTTCCTTTTTAAAAAACAATGACTTTGGCATAAGAAATGCAAAAACATGGCCTTTTGTGCATCAAAAACAGTAATATAATCATATCACTTCCCACAATTATCTAGGGATAGGTAGATGACCTTTAAAAGTGGCCTGGCAGATAATAGCTCCGTTTGTTAACGCCGCTGCTAATATGCTAACGCTGTAAACAAATAAAAGCTCTGAGATAATAGCAATGTCTCCACTGCAATAAAGTCAGCTGCATTTTGCTAAAATATGTTGGACATAATCATATTTACCTCAGTGCAGACCTAGAGTCTAGTCAGAGCCACAAAGAACCACAACACCGTGCTTGGGCATTTTAAATTCGGGGTAAAACGTCAGCACTGTGACATTCATGCAAGTGAAAACATACCTCGCTCTTGTCGTCTGTACCACTGATCACACAAACAATCCTTTAAACATTATTGGAAACATTATTGGTTATGATCTCAGGACTTCTATTTTTGGCTGTGAAGTTCCCTGATGCATCAGAAATTGAAGGAAGGTGAGAGAGCTGATCAAAGCGGACCCAGCAAGCTCCTTCATCAAATTCGACCAGTTGGGGAGGGCACGAGTAGTGGCAAACGGTGAACTGAATGACAGTGATTCAGTGGAGGAATACATCTGGAGCCCTGTGCTCTCCATGGAAAAACAGTTTAAGCCTGCACATATGAAAGCACAGAATTGCACAGGTGAGGACAAATTCTATTCTCTGAGTGCACTGTGCTGATTTGATTTGACCTTGTTTGGTGCCCCATGTTTACATTTCTCCTGATTAAGATAAGCGGAAGGACCGGCTCTTAACCCAAACAATCGACAATCAGTTGTTGTCGTATCAGCGGATTGGACCCTCAAGGACAGTGCCCATGTGCCTTCTGCAAGCAAGAGAGATAGACTCTGGACTTGTTTATAAGTCACATGATTATAACATCTATCCACTGCCAGGAGGCGCCCTCTGCTGCTCACTAACAACTGTCACATTTACACTACACAATGCATACAACATTACATGACTGATACAAATATTGACTCATACAATACACTGCCGCTCAACTTTTGTGTGATCTCCTGCTAAATGTCTGCTAAATGTGCATTGAGGGCTTTTTTGCCTGCAATCAAAATTTCGCTCACTTGCCGAGCGCCATTTTGATAAAACATGTTTTTTTCTCTCGCCTACTGTGTCATATCCATTCCCTTTTTCTTTTTTTTTTCCCTTTCTTCTTTATGACTGGCGCCTAGCAGCTGCCCCAGCCTTGAATGCGCTCTGCAGAGCGTGCCCAAATGCCAAGTCATGTTTCGTTACCTTGTATTCATACATGTGTAATGACAATAAAGTTGAATCTCATCTCATCTCATCTCATCTTTAGTTTTCAGTGCATGATCTACTCATTGCTGTTGAAGCCACAGATTTAGCTGTGCTTATCTGTGAGGAGCCTTACACCATGAACAGCCGCAAGTACCAGAACAACGCAAAAACATTCAAAAATACAAAAACTACAAGTGCTGAAATTTGCTGCCACTTGAGTGCAAAACACGTATGTGGACTACACATTAAAAAATGAATTTGAAAAACTTTCAAAAACTCTATTTTAAATTCAGTTCAATTCAATTCAATTCAACTTTATTTATATAGCGCCATTTCACAACAACAGTCATTTCATAGCACTATCAACTGTAGGGGGAACCCCCACAGTTGCAGAAAGACCCCAGCAATCAGGCGATCCCCTGTGAGCAAGCACTTGGCGATGGTGGAGAGGAAAAACTCCCTTTTAACAGGAAGAAACCTCCAGCAGAACCAGGCTCAGGGAGGGGCAGTCATCTGCTGCGACTGGCTGGGAGGTGAGGGGATAGAGAAGATGAAAAGAACAGACATGTAGAGAGCAAACAGCATGATGGGGACTCAATCTATGGGAGAGAACAAACAGATGTTAATGACCAGCAAAAAAAAATATTGCATTGAGAGATGCCCCTGCTACTCCACTCTTACTGACTGATTTAACACTACGTCAGCCAAAACCGGAAGCTCCACCCATAATCGTTCCTACAGCGGCATCCAAAGGAATAAGGTGGATACAAATGCTGCAGCCCGCCTGACGTCACAACCAGGGCGGGTACGGCAAGCCACAAGGGCCACACACACACACACAACATTCTACACACAACACACCACTGTGACCGCTCTCTGCGAGCTGGCTTTAAGAAGTGTGGGCGGGGTGCTTGACTCCGTGCTCATTGGATAATACACCGCATCACGGGCATACTGATTGGTCAATACACAGCATCATGACCTGTCAGTCACCACAGTGTTCCCTGGACAAAACAAGTGAAAAATAACAAATTTGACTAGGAAAAGATAATACTGAAGATTTAATGCTTAAAAAAATTATACTATAAAGTTGCCGTGATTGAGTAGATCTAAAGGATAATTTGGCATATATGTGCGCAAGCAGACTGGGCAGAGCGTCAGTGGGGACAGGGTCTGACAAAGAATACTGGTGTATCAACACAGAACATGCCGGGAGAAGCAGCAGCCTAACTGGGCGAACCACAGTCCTTCGTGGGGAGGAACACCCAGCCTGCCCCAGTCAGCGGTAGACAGTGTTATGTATGAAGGAGGGAGTCGGAGTCTTGTCTCATGCAGGGAACCAACAACCACCACTTTATTATAGAGCACAGAACTATTTATACAGTGGGCCGTGCCCGCCTGACGTCACGCCAGGGGCGGATCTGACAGCACACACACACACTAGACAACATTCCCCTCCCCCTTACAAAAGTGTAAGACCACACACACAATCGAGACCCTCCCCAATTTAGGACCCAAATCACGCACTAAGGAACACTAGAGAATAATGAACTGTAATAAAATATTCTATCACATTCACACAAAACAACTAAAATAATTGGACCTAGTCTCTGAAGACATATAAAATAATTCCATACCATACATACCCTCATGCACACCAGCAATATATATACAGTATACAGTATATACATATTTACACTTTAACATTTAAGTTACACCAATGTTCGTTGGCAGCCAGAGGTGAAACCGGCCCGGGGGACCAGGGCAACCCCAAATCATACATGCCCCAGGCCGCCAAAGATACGACAGGCTCGGAGGCCCCAGGCAGCCCCACAGCATGTGCGCCCCTGACCACCGTCTGCCTCCGGGATCAAAAACAATCTCTCTTTCGGTAATGTCTCTCTTTACCCCTGACTGCCTCACTCGTCGGGACCTATAGTACTGCTGTCCAGCACACCATCCCCCCATGCCCGTCAGTCCGCTCGCTGCCTCGGTTGTATCGCCGCAACACCAAGCACCCTCGTCCAGGGTGCTCCACTGCACTGTGTCCATGTCCGGCTGTAGCTGCTCTCCCCTGGGGCTCTCAGCATCACTCCCGTCGGCGTCACTCTCCAACCCAGGCGTCTCATTGCTGCTCTCAGCACCCTCGTCCAAGGCACTCAGCTGCATCGTCTCCATGCCCGGCTGTCGCTGCTCTCTCCCGGGGCCCTCAGCCTGAATGTCCCCGCTCTCTCGCAGCCCAGCCTCCAGCTGCGGGGATGACTCCTGTCGCTGCTGCTCTCCATCTCCACTGTTGTCCCACACAGCACTGTCAATCTCGCCAGCATTACGGTCCTGCACCTTTCTGCGCTTCATGGCTGGCCCGCTGTCTTCAGTGACTGGGGACTCCCCCTCTCGCAGTCCCGGTCCCACCTCGATGCCTAGCTGGTAGCCTGGAGCCCGTTTTCGGCGTGCAGTTAGCATTGTGGCTAACTTACCCATAGACGATGAGTGGGCCATTAGCTTCTCTGAGCTAACTAGCCTAGCCTCATTTGATGCCAATACTCCCGCCACCCAGAGCTTCACGGTCTTCGTCTGCCTGGCAAAGAATTCGGCCAGCCGCTCGACAGCATCCTCATAACACTCTGTTTCACCCAATGTACCAAGAATTCTTCAGCCCTCTGTTTCAAGATGGTGGGCCAGAAGCGCTCGTCATCGACTCCCGTCGAGTCTACTTAGGCCCAGCGCCCCAATGTAATCCTCAAATGTGACCCGCCACTTCGGCTACAGGGTCACCAGCTCTCCCGTGTACTCTAGAAATGGCAATAGTGTTGGAGGTAGCCCATACGCTCCCATGGTTTTCTTCTTGTCGCCAAATGTTATGTATGAAGGAAGGAGTCGAAGTCTTGTCTCATGCAGGGAACCAACAACCTATGATATAAACAATATTTAATACAGCGTCTGTATGTGCACAGTGAGTCTGTTAATAAAGTCCTGTTCAGTTCACCACTCGCCTCATTATTGTGCCACGTTTTACGGACATAACACAACCACCACTTTATTATAAAACACAGAACTATTTACACAGTGGGTCGTGCCCTCCTGACATCACGCCAGGGGTGGGTACGGCAGCACACACACACACTACACAACAGATCCTTTGCAGGATACGACTTGCCGTCGCCGGTGGTGCTGCTCTTGGTGTGCTCGTGTGGAGGCACGGTGTTGGACTTCTCCACCCAGGGAACAATGGACCCAAAGAGGAGATATCACCGGGGGGTTCAGACGGGACAGTAAGGTCTATGCACCTCCGGGGAAAAGGAGTAAAATACCAGGCTGCTGGGAGAAGAATAGAGAGCGGCACCAGGGTTATATCATGTTAATGTGCTGCACAGGCTTTGTTCTAAACATAAAGTGTATGGTCGGAAGTTCCGGGCCTCAATGCATGGAAATAAAGATATAAAATATATACTGTATGTATTATGTATATATTACATATTACATATATTATGTATATGTAATATACATGTATATGTAATATACATGTATATATATCATGGACGCACGGATCGCCCCGGGGGTCTCCCGGGTCGGCGGACGGAGCCACGGTTTGCAGCGGGAGACGTTACAGCGGGGAGGAGCTAGTGCTAGCTAGCACTTGGCCGCCGCCCAGTGCTAATGGGAAACTCGACATACCGGGAGCTGTAGCGAAAACGAAGCGGGTGCCGGGCTGGAGTTTAGGCGGCGTGAAAGAAATATAAGACAGAATAATAAAGAGCGATGGCAAGAACCAAGCAGACCGCCCGTAAAATCTACTGGAGGAAGAAGCCCCCCAGGAGACAGCTAGCCACCAGGGCTGCTCGGAGAGGCGCTCTGGCCACCGGCAGAGTGAAGAGGCCTCGCCGTCACAGGCCCGTGGCTCTGAGAGAGATCCGTCGCTACCAGAAATCCACGGAGCTGCTCATCCGTAAGCTGCCCGTCCAGCGCCTGGTGAGGGAGATCGCTCAGGACTTCAAGACCGTCCTGCGTTTCCTGAGTTTCGCCGTCATGGCTCTGCAGGAGACCAGCGAGACCCACCTGGTGGTCTCTTCTTCGCTAAGGGGGTCACCATCATGCCCAAAGACTTCCAGCTGGCCCGCTGCATCCGCGGAGAGAGAGCTTAGACTTTCTGCTGCACATCCACCAGCCATAATGCTCTGCACTGTGTGTCTATATATATACATTTATAGTAATATGGACATATGTTTGCTAGATGTTGTTTTTTCTTGCCTTCTGATTGTTGCTCTGAGTGTTGCTGTCCCTGTGCTGTTGCAATCCTGGAATTTCCCCATTGTGGGACTAATAAAGGCTTATCTTATCTTATCTTATAAAAGAGGGATGCACAGAGGCCCAGGATGAGCTTTTGCTATACTGTTCTTGTTGGAGAAAGAATAAAGTCTTGTGTTGTTCATCTCGTTTCCTCGCGAGGACAAGATGAGCACAGCCCTGGAGACTTCCTGGAGGGAGAGCAGCAACACCACGTGTGCTGTTTCAGTCAAGCTCCTGGACTTCTGGCTTCATGACCCAGCAGTGTGGTTTTTGCACAAAGAAGCCCAGTTCGCACTCTGCGGAATAACAACAGATGACACAAGGTACTACTACACGGTCGCTGTGCTGGACGCGCACGCCACACAACAGGTGGCAAGCCTGCTCCAGGAGCTGCTGGTCCAGGGGAAATACGAGGCGCTTGAGGATGCTTCTCCAGCGCTATACCCTTTTGGACAGTGAAAGGGCGGAGAGACTCCTAACACATTCAGAGTTGGGGGACAGATCAACCGTGAGTTAATGGAGAGCATGTTGGCACTGTTGGGTAGAAACGACAAGTCTTTCCTGTTCGCCCATCTGTTCCTCAGGAACGTACCAGCTGCAGCGAGGGCGATCCTGGCCAACTCGCTGTTGCTGGTGACGAAGGACTACCGCGCACTGGCGCAGAAAGCAGATCGCATCATTTTAGCGACCAGAACGCTCAGCGTGAATGCAGCGACACCAACGTCCAGGAGGGACTCCAGCGAGGTCAAGGAACTGTGGGTGGTAGCCGGATCAGATGCCGGGAGATTCAGGAATGGGGCGATCTGCTACTATCATTGCTGTTTTGGCTCAAATACCCATCGATGCGTGCTGCCATGCCAATTCAAAAAGTCAGGAAAGGGCAGGGCCAGCAGTCAGTAGCAGCTGCGACCGATGGCGACAGAAACAAGCTGCTGTATGTCACAGACACACGTTGGGGGAGACGGTTTCTGGTTGACTCCGGCTCCCGGAAGAGCCTCATCCTGCCGCACAATGCAGACAGGGTGGCAGGGGGCAGTGGTCCCGAGCTTACGGCCGCCAACAGATCCACCATCAGGACATTTGGTGAGAGGACACTGACAATATGCGTACACAGACGCAACTTTCAGTGGGACATTGTGGTAGCTGCATATTCCGCCCCCATTTTAGGCACAGATTTTTTATGTGCTTATGGGTTATTAGTTGATGTTGCTAATAGGAGAGTAGTCGATGCAGTCTCTTTTGCCTCTCTGCCGTGTACAGCTCAGGGAGCCGGGTCGACAACACTGGCCAATGTTATAGCTCCAGGGGGTAGGTACCAACAGTTACTCGCACAGTTCCCAGCACTCACGGTCCCAACATTTCCGACTACGATAACAAAGCATGGGATTGAATATTTCATAACTACAAGAGGGCCGCTGGTATTCGCGTGACATTGGCGCCTGGATGCAGTTAAATTGGCAAACACGCAAGAAGAGTTTGCCAACTTGGAACAGTTGGGCATCGTCAGGCGCCCCAACAGTCCCTGGGCATTGTCGCTACACATGGTGCCTAAAGCCAACAGGTCGTGGTGACTATGCGGCGATTTCCGGCGCTTCAACAACGCTATGGAACACGATTGCTATCCTATCCCGCACATCCAGGATTTTTCCATACACCTGGCCGGGGCACGTGTTTTTTCCAAAGTAGATCTGGTCCACGGTTACCACTAAGTCCTGGTGCGTGAGGAAGACATTCCAAAAACAGCCGTAATAACTCCTTTCAGCCTTTTCGAGTTTTTACGCATGCCATTCAGATTAAAAGGCGCGGCACAGATCTTCCAGAGGATGATGGACGCAGTGCTTTGTGACTTGTCCTTCGTTTTTGTCTACTTAGATGACATTCTGGGAGCCAGCGTGTCTGAGGAGGAGCACATCGCCCATCTCAAGAAAGTTTTCCGGAGGTTGGAAGTGCACGGGCTGATCGTTAACCCAGCAAAGTGCCAGTTCGGTATGCCAGTGATGGACTTTTTGGGCCACTGCATTTCGCCGGAGGGCACGATCCCGTTACCGGACAAAGTGCGCACTGTGGCGGACTTTCCGTGCCCACAGACAGTGAAGGCACTATAGGAGTTTTTGCGAATTGTTAATTTTTATAACCATTTCCTTCCCCGGGCAGCCCAGCTGATGCAGCCGTTGTACGCCACACTTAAAAAAAGAAGTCCGTGGAAGTCATCGACTGGACTCCTGAGCGAGTCCAGGCTTTTACCGATGCCAAAACAGCACTTGCAGATGCGGCGTTGCTAGCCCTCTCAGATCCATCTACAGGTATTGCGCTCACGACGGATGTGTCTGACATTGCCATAGGGGCAGTGGTGGAGCAGTGCATCACAGGTTCGTGGCAGCTGCTCGCATTTTTTAGTTGGACTCTGCATGACAGCAAATGCAAGTACAGCACATTCGACAGAGGATTGCTGGCTCTCCACCTGGCAACGCGTCATTTCCAGTTCTGGCTAGAGGGGTGTGAGTTCACCACATTCGAGGACCACAAACCGCTGACGCACACGATGTCCAAGACCTCGGAACCTCCTGGCAGCAATGGCGACTGGCCGCAATTTCAGACTTTAGTACCGACATTCAACACCTTGCCTATAAACTCAGCGTCATGGCCGACTGCCTGTCACATGCATTAATCGCCCTGATCTACATGGGAATACATTTCCCTGCCATGGCTGCAGAACAGGCTAGGGACGCGGACAATTGCGCGCTCCAGTCTGTGCCAACTGGGTTAAGGCTGGGGAACAGGGTGGTGCAATAAGGGTGCCCTTCCTTACGCTGCGACGTCTCCACTGGCCACCCACGCCCGGTGGTTCTGAGCTCTTGGTGCCATTGTGTTTTTGAGTCGGTCCACTCCCTTCGCATCTGGGAGTGCATGCTTTGGTAAAACTAGTGGGGGTGAAATTCGTCTGGCCGCACTTGTGCAAAGACGTGAAAGAGTGGGCTGCAGCTTGCATCGTGTGCCAGCGGGCCAAAGCGCACAAGCACACCAGAGCTCCCCTCGAGCCATTCCAAATCCTGGCTAGGAGGTTCGACCACGTCCACGTGGATTTGGTGGGACCCCTCCCGCCATCACAAGGTTTCACACACCTTTTGACAGTCGTGGACCACACCACGCTCTGGCCTGAAGTGGTCCCGCTGGCTTCTACCATGTCTGTGGAAGTGGCTCGTGCTTTTTTGTCGGCTTGGGTTGCACGTTTCAAATCTCCTTCGGACATCACATCCGACAGAGGTCCACAATTCATTTCGGAACTCTGGTCCGTGATGGCTCAGAGCCTGAGGGTCAAAATTCAGCGCACTACTGCGAACAACCCCCAGGCTAACGGGTTATGCAAGCGTTTTCATAGATCACTTAAAGCAGCGCTCCGAGCTTCGCTCACGGACACAAATTGGGTCGACTGCCTGCCCTGGGTTCTTTTAGGGATCCGCACCGAAGGAGGATATGGCAGCCTCCCCAGCAGAACTCATTTTTTCTCAACTGCTGCGAATGCCAGGGGGAATTTTTACCGGAAAGCCCCGCGCCCGGGGTTGATCTGCCCACGCAATTTTTACACAGTACAGAGGCTGTGAGCGTACTGGGCCCGGCTCACCATTGTTTTCCCCGCACATTCATCCCTAAAAGCTTGCAGAATGCCAGTTATATTTTTCTCAGGCAAGATGCGCACCAGACCCTGCTGTGCCCACTGTACGACGGACCGTTCAGGGTGTTGGAACCTGGGGCAAAGCTGATGTGTTTCCCCCCCTCCCTTTTTCCCTCCACAGACTGACGTGCCCTCCTGTACACCCTGCCAGCAGAGCAGTTCGACTGGATCGGCGACCCCCCACTACAGCCGCTATGGACGCCAGCTCAAGCCCAAAGGATGGGGGGGGGGGGTTTAAGGCCCATTCTGGGTGTTTGGGGGCACGGTGTTCAACTTCTCCACCCAGGGAACAATGGACCCAAAGAGGAGGTATCACTGGGGGGTTCAGATGGTAAGGACTATGTGCCCCCTGGGGCGAGGAGTAAAATACTGGGCTGCTGGGAGAAGAGTGGAGAGCGGCGCCGGGGTTATATCATGTTAATGTTCCGCACAGGCTTTGTTCTAAACATAAAGTGTATGGTCAGAAGTTCCGGGCCTCAATGCATGGAAATAAAGATATAAAAGAGGGATGCACAGAGGCCCGGGATGCGCATTTGCTATACTGTTCTTGTTGGAGAAAGAATAAAGTCTTGTGTTGTCAGCTCGTTTCCTCGCCTGCATCCTTTCTCCACACTCGCACAATTATTAAAAGTTTATTATTAAAAGTTAATAATTGTGGAGCAGAATGCCCAGATCAACTGCATATCATATGCGGCCACACGTACGGTTTGACTAAACGATGACAGTCACCAAACTGGACACAAAAACACTCAATAACTCATAAAAGATCACACAAATAAGTGATCTGACAAAAAAATAAACAAGTGGTTCTTAAACAGTAGCTAATATTGGATGTCCCATTCATTTTCAATTATTCTGTTATGGCGCACATTTAGGGCGCATATATGGCATGCTTGTATGGTACGCATCTTCTCTCACATGTATTTAGTAGGCATGACGGTGCATACTCTACAGACTTCAAACGTCCAAAAGGACCTGACCCGGCAGAGACCTCGGCAGGTGTGAAGTGGTTTCTGGAGAGATGGGAAGTCAGAGACAATGTCCCAGCAGGAGCCCCCGACGCAGAAGAGACAATAGAGACGCCAACGAGCCTCGGAGGCTATATGTTTACTGAAGGACTGTGGGTTCATATGTTTACTGAAGGACTGTGGGTTGAAGGTGTGATATTTGATGTGGGGAGTTTTGTGTCTCTTTTGTTGAGATACTTGCTGTTAGAGGATGAGACTGCAAATAAACCTTTCCTGAGAAATAAACTCAGTCTCGTTTGTGAAGGCATCCTCTACACTGGTGACCTACGACGAACCATGGCCGGTGACGGCGAGCTTTCCGCACCGGACTCTTCAGGAGCCAACTGGGTTAACGCAGCTACCACACTACAGCTGCCCGATTTCTGGCAACATAACCCGCGCTCCTGGTTTACCACTGTGGAGGCGTAGTTCCACCTTCGGGGAATCTCAGCGGACGCAACAAGGTTCTACCATGTCGTCGCGAAGCTGGACAGCCTCACAGTGCAGCAGGTGGAGAGCCTGACCAACCACCCACCCCGGGACGACAAGTATGGCGCACTGAAAGCCGCCCTCATTCGAGCCTTCACTCCCTCGCTGGGAGAGCGAGCAGAGAAGCTCCTGGCGCTGACAGAAGGGGAAGCGGACAGGCCGGCGGATCTGATGGCGAAGATGATGAGCCTGAGAGGCGAGGACGACGACAGCTTTATCTTCGCCCACCTCTTCCTCAGAACGCTCCCGCCAGCAGTGAGAGTCACCCTGGCCAGCTCGCAGCCACTCAACAACCGTGACTACCACGAGCTGGGCCAGGAGGCGCAGCGGCTCGTCGACGCCCATAGACGGCACGCAGCCATGACGGCAGCAGCAGAGCTGAACGCCCCCCCGCGAGACGAGGGGAGACCAGAGGCTGTGGCACCGGATCCACTGACGGCAGCAGCGGCAGAGGCCAGGAGAAGCGGGGCTGACAACACCCTCTGTTTCTACCATCAGCGCTTCGCCGAGAAAGCGCGCAGATGCGTTCCACCATGCCGGTACCAGCGCCAGGGAAACGCCAAGACCGGGAGCCGGTAGCAGCTGCGACTCTCGGCACGAAGAACAAGCTGCTTTTCGTGACAGACGCGAATTCAGGGAAAGAATTCCTGGTGGACACAGGCTCCCAGCTAAGTTTTGTCAAGCCTGCCTACGCGGACATGCTGACGCCTGCCAGCGGACCCCTGGTGTTAGCGGCGAACAGCTCCACGATCAAAACCTATGGGGAGAAGACGCTCCTCCTGTCCCTCCGCGGGCGCACCTTCGAGTGGACCTTCGTTGTAGCTGCAGTTAACAACAACATGCTAGGTGCTGACTTTTTATGCTCAAACAGTTTGTTAGTTGATCTTGCTAATAGACGTATTGTAAATGCACTGTCTTTCTACTCTATCTCCTGCACAGCTCGGGTGGCCCTGCCTTCTGCACATCCCAATGTCACAGCTGCGGGTGGTAAGTTTCATGCATTACTCAACCAGTTCCCAACACTCACGGTCCCAACATTTTCAGCGTCAGTTGCCAAACACGGGGTCGAGCATTTCATAACTACTTCTGGCCCCCCTGTTTTTGCAAAAGCTCGGCGCTTGGACCCAGCTAAACTGGCCATCGTGCGAGAGGAATTTGCCAACTTGGAAAAACTGGGCATTGTTAGGCGCTCGAACAGCTCTTGGTCGTCACCCCTGCACATGGTGCCCAAGGCTGATGGCTCGTGGTGCCCTTGCGGTGATTTCCGCAGATTAAATAATGCTTCAGCACACGACCGCTACCCGATTCCGCACATCCAGGATTTTTCGGCACATTTGGCAGGGGCGCGCATCTTTTCCAAAATAGATTTGGTGCGCGGTTACCACCAAGTTCCAGTCCGCGTGCAAGACATACCCAAAACGGCAGTTATAACCCCTTTCGGGCTTTTCGAGTTTTTGCGTATGCCTTTCGGCCTCAAAGGCGCCGCGCAGACGTTCCAACGCATGATGGATGCAGTGCTGCGCGGCCTCCCTTTCGTATTCACTTATTTGGATGATATTTTGGTAGCCAGTGCATCCGAAGCCGAGCACGAATGCCACCTCACAGCCGTTTTTCAGAGGCTGACAGAGCACGGGCTGATCATTAACCCAGCGAAGTGCCAATTAGGGGTAGCGCAAATTGATTTTTTGGGACACCGCGTGTCTCCAGAGGGCGCGGTCCCGCTGCCGGATAAAGTGCGCGTGATAACGGATTTCCCCCAACCGCAGACAGTTAAGGCACTGCAAGAATTTTTGGGGATGGTCAATTTTTATAACCGCTTCCTCCCCAACGCGGCACGGCTCATGCACCCATTGTACGCGGCATTAAAGAAACAAAAACCTGCATCTAAGGTCGAGTGGTCCCCGGACCGGGAGTGCGCTTTCTCACAGGTCAAATCGGCCCTCGCGAACGCTGCGTTATTGGCACACCCGGTGCCAGCAGCTCGCATGGCGCTAACCACGGACGCCTCCGACGTGGCAGTGGGAGCGGTGGTCGAGCAACTGGTAGCAGGGAGCTGGCAACCGCTTGCATTTTTCAGCAAAACATTGCGCGATAACGAGCGTAAATACAGCGCGTTTGATAGGGAGCTTTTAGCCCTGCATTTGGCCATCCGCCACTTCCAGTTCTGGTTGGAAGGGTGCCGTTTCACCGCGTTTGTAGACCATAAGCCATTAACTTTTGCAATGGCTAAAATTTCAGAGCCTTGGTCGGGCCGACAACAGAGACAGCTGGCCGCAATTTCGGAGTTTACCACCGACATTCAACACGTGGCGGGTAAACACAATGTAGTGGCAGATTGTCTCTCGCGTGCAGTTGCAATGCCAGGCCCCCAGGGGGCAGACTCGGCGGCTGTAGACTCGGGCCAGGCTTGCGGCGCGGAAGCGCTCACAGCCCCGGTCTGCGTTGGGTTAGATTATGCAGCCATGGCCGCTGAGCAGGTTAACGATGCGGACGTGCGCGCGCTCCAGTCTGGGCCAACAGGACTAAGGCTGGAGCACAGGGTGCATCAAAGAGGTATGCCCCCCCAATCTGCGATATCTCCACGGGGCGCCCCCGCCCTGTGGTCCCAGCTGCGTGGCGTCGCCGTGTTTTTGACTTAATACATTCGCTGGCACACCCGGGCGTTCGCGCGTCGATCAAAATGGTGGGAGAGAAGTTTGTTTGGCCGGGGCTGCGTAAACAGGTCAAAGAATGGGCTGCAGCCTGCGCAGCGTGTCAAAGAGCAAAGGTACACAAGCACACGCGGGCCCCTCTAGAACCTTTTCACATCCCAGCCAAACGCTTTGACCACGTGCATATCGACTTGGTGGGACCCCTCCCGCTGTCACAGGGGTTCACACACCTTCTAACTATGGTGGACCGCACTACGCGCTGGCCAGAGGCGATTCCCCTGGCGTCAACCACAGCAGCAGACGTTGCGCGCGCTTTTTTAACGGCTTGGGTCGCGCGCTTTGGAGTCCCGTCAGACATAACGTCTGACAGAGGACCCCAATTTGTTTCCGAGCTCTGGTCATCCATGGCACTCAGCCTGGGGGTGAAAATTCATAGCACAACTGCGTATAACCCCCAGGCCAACGGTTTGTGCGAACGCTTTCACCGGTCATTGAAAGCAGCCCTCAGAGCGGCTCTCACGGACACAAATTGGGTTGATAAGCTTCCATGGGTTTTATTAGGGTTGCGTTCAGCACCTAAAGAAGATTTGCAAGCCTCTCCGGCCGAACTTGTCTTCGCCCAACCTCTCCGGTTACCGGGAGAATTCCTTCCTGAGAACCCCGCACCAGCTCGCCCCCCCGCTCAGCTGCTGCAGAGCGACGCGGGATCACACACCCTCCCCGGTCCAGTTCATCACAGTTTTCCACGCGTTTTTGTGCCTAAAGCCTTAAAGAATGCAGAATTCGTCTTTGTTAGACACGACGCACAGAGGTTAGGTTTAAGACCACCTTATGATGGACCGTTCAGAGTGTTAGAAACCGGGGAAAAGCATTTTTTGCTCGATTTGGGAGACAGGAGGGAATTAGTCTGCATTAACAGACTCAAACCTGCTTTTGTGTTAGCTGATGAACAGGTACAGTTGGCCAGGGCCCCCCGCCGCGGCAGGCCGCCGGGGAGACACTCTGCTAAGCTTTCACAACGATGTGCTAATGACTCTGATCCACAGATGCAAGAGACAGCCACAGGCAGAGCGAGACCTGCTCACAGCAGATATGGCAGGGAGTTGAAGCCCAGGCAGTTGGATGTATGATCTGTTGTGCCAATTTTTTTTTCTCGTTCTGTGTGATATGTCATGATTCTATGCATTTGAGGTGTAACTTGTCCTTATTTAGACATTTGGGGGGGGTTATATGGCGCACATTTAGGGCGCATATATGGCATGCTTGTATGGTACGCATCTCCTCTCACATGTATTTAGTAGGCATGACGGTGCATACTCTACAGACTTCAAACGTCCAAAAGGACCTGACCCGGCAGAGACCTCGGCAGGTGTGAAGTGGTTTCTGGAGACACGGGAAGTCAGAGACAATGTCCCAGCAGGAGCCCCCGAGGCGGAAGAGACAATAGAGACGCCAACGAGCCTCGGAGGCTATATGTTTACTGAAGGACTGTGGGTTCATATGTTTACTGAAGGACTGTGGGTTGAAGGTGTGATATTTGATGTGGGGGGTTTTGTGTCTCTGGGGGTATAAGAGCTGTGAGGAAAGATTGTCCTGTCTCTTTTGTTGAGATAGTTGCTGTTAGAGGATGAGACTGCAAATAAACCTTTCCTGAGAAATAAACTCAGTCTCGTTTGTGAAGGCATCCTCTACACTGTAACTAATATTCACACAGTCAAACAAATCTCATTTCGCTCCCTTTCACATTTGTCAAAGTCTAACATGTGATTGCCTATATATAGGCTACACCTCTGTATTCTACTTTCAAACACGGCTTACACGGCCTGGCTCAAAGGCAGCTGAACTCTGTGGTTCCAGCGATCAGCTGATTGGATCCACCTTTATGTACCAAAGGTAAAAAAAAAAAAAAAAAAAAAACATGGGGGGAAGGCCCTACAACCTTTGCTCCACGAATGCGGGATATATCAACCATAGGCTGGATAAATTTTCAGCATGCGGCACATATGTTTTCCAGTTTATAAAATTTTTCACCAGGTCTGAGGTGTGTGTGAAAAAATGCATTTTGGACAACGTTTAGAGGGTCAAAAATGCAATCGTTTAGGTAGACTAAAAATAATAATATCTTCTCGCATCAATAAAAAACAAATGCTCACAGTAGAGCCGCGGCACTCACACTGTGTGTCTTTGCCAGTCAAGCCCTCAAGGTTCAGATCATTGGCCTCAGTATCGCCCCAGTGCGATGATATAAGCACCAATATTAACATTAAAGTTTTAAAAAAAGTTTTAAGTTTTAAATTTTAATAACAAAATATTGCTAAAATATAAACTGATGGACTACAATGGGTCTCAAATATTTGTAAACGTGTCCTATAATAGTACTGCATGAGTTTATTGACAATACACAGAAGAAATTCAATATTTCAATGAACAGTGACATAAACTAAAATAATTATGATGGCTGAACAACTCCCATTCCCCGAAGTGAAGATACACTATTATGAATATAAGTGATAAAAGATCACACTGTGGAGAGAGGAATAATCAGGCCATGCATTCCAAGCAGACAAACTTTATTCACTCTCTCACATCTCTCAGAATCAGAAAACATTGACCTCATGTTGCAGGGCCTCTCCTTTATATTACAACCTCACACCCCCTGCTGCCTGAGGTCTTGCATCACAATTCATTCTTGCATCACAATTCCTATTGTCCCCCAGCCGCTTAACCCCCATGCTCTTCCGCCAGAGGAATTTACTGCCTCTTCCTTCCTTCCAGTCTGAGATGAATACCACAGAATGGGTCCCCCATACCCCCCCCCCAGAGTCTCAGACTGAGCGTTAACTCTCACATCCTCTCGGCTTCAGCCTCCTCCCATATCTGCTGTAACGAGGGGTCTTCGGCTCCCCGGCACTGCTGTGCCAGTGGGGGGTTCCTGGGGGTGTGTCCGTCTGTGGGTGGACAATGGGGGGGGGGACATTCAGCATGCTCGTGTGACTGCTCTGATGAATCGTTTACCTGGGGAGTTCTCAGTGGGGGTCTTCCACGCCAAGGAGCTCGAGCCAACATCACCTGCTCGTCTGCCACCACAAAGGCGGTCTTCAGCCTGTCTATAGAGATTTTCTCCTGGCGACCCCCCAAGTCTAACACAAATTGTTTGTCCCCTGGTTCCAGCACTCTAAACGGGCCATCGTAGGGTGGGCGCAATGGGGGCCGGTGGGCATCATGCCTGACAAACACGAACACCGCATTCTTCAAAGTTTTTGGCACAAAAGCGCGGGGAAAACAGAGGTGGGCCGGGCCAGGTAGTGTGCCTGCGTCTGCGCTATGCCATGAACGTTGGGACGGATGAGTGTTATCTGGTAAAAATTCCTCGGGGAGCCACAGCGGCTGAGAAAAAACCAGCTCTGCTGGGGAAGCCTCCAAATCCTCTTTCGGTGCGGAACGCAACCCTAATAGAACCCACGGCAACCGGTCCACCCAATTTGCATCCGTAAGCGAAGCCCTGAGCGCTGCTTTCAGTGACCTATGGAAATGCTCGCATAACCCATTGACCTGCAGGTTGTACGCGGTTGTGCGATGAATTGCGACGCCCAGGCTCCGGGCCATCGCGGACCAGAGGTTGGAAACAAACTGAGGGCCCCGATCAGACGTGATATCCGAAAGGGTGCCAAAACGTGCCACCCATGTTGTCAAAAAGGCACATGCCACGTCTGCGGACGCGGTGGAAGCTAGTGGGACCGCTTCTGGCCATCGTGTGGTGCGGTCCACCACTGTCAGGAGGTGTGTGAACCCCTGCAATGGCGGGAGGGGGCCCACGAGGTCCATGTGAACGTGGTCGAACCTCTTAGCCGGGATATGGAATGGCTCCAAAGGGGCCTTTGTGTGCCTGCGCACTTTAGCTCGTTGGCACGCTACGCAGGCTGCAGCCCACTCTTTCACCTGTTTGCGCAGGCCCAGACGAACTTCGCTCCCACCATTTTGACTGACGCACGCACTCCTGGGTGCGCCAGGGAGTGAACGGACTCAAAAACACGGCGGCGCCAAACGCATGGGACCACCAGGTGTAGGCGTCCTGTGGAGACGTCACAGATTAGGGGGGGTCCCCCGTCTTGCCGTACTCTGCTCTCCAGCCTTAACCCTGTTGGTCCAGACTGGAGTGCGCACATGTCCGCATCACCAATCTGCTCTGCGGCCATGGCCATGTAATCTATCCCTACATAGACTGGGGCTGCTACTGCGCGCGAGAGGCAGTCCGCCACCACATTAAGTTTACCAGCCACATGCTGAATATCGGTCGTAAACTCCGAGATCGCGGCCAGCTGTCTCTGCTGCCGGCCCGACCATGGTTCCGAAACCTTGGCTATCGCGTACGTTAGCGGCTTGTGGTCGACGAACGCAGTGAAGTTGCGCCCTTTCAGCCAGAACTGGAAGTAGCGTATGGCCAGGTGGAGAGCCAGTAACTCTCTGTCGAACACGCTGTATTTACGCTCACTGTCACGCAAAGACCTGCTAAAAAAAGGCAAGCGGCTGCCAAGAACCAGCAATGCATTGCTCCACAACGGCCCCTATGGCCACGTCCGAGGCGTCGGTAGTGAGCGCTATCTGAGCCGCCGGGTCCAGGTGCGCCAGTAGTGTGGCATTTGCCAGGGCTGTTTTAAGAATGCCTGCTCCCGCTCAAGAGTCCAGTCAACTTTGTCCATCGGTTTCCGCTTCTTGAGTGCTGCGTACAATGGCTGCATGAGCTGGGCTGCGCGGAGGAGGAAACAGTTATAAAAGTTAACCATCCCCAAAAACTCCTGCAGTGCGCTGACCGTCTGAGGCCGGGGAAAATTCGCCACTGCGCGCACCCTGTCTGGCAAGGGTATTGCTCCCTCCGGTGAGATGCAGTGTCCCAAAAAATCAATCCCCGTAACGCCAAACTGGCATTTCGCTGGGTTGATTATTAACCCGTGCTCCTCCAACCTCCGGAAAACTGTCCTAAGGTGGGTTAGATGTTCGTCTTCGGACGCGCTGGCCACCAGGATGTCATCCAGGTAGACGAACACAAACGGCAGATCGCGCAACACCGCATCCATCATGCGTTGGAATGTCTGTGCCGCGCCTTTTAATCCGAAAGGGATGCGTAAAAACTCAAACAGACCAAACGGGGTAATTACTGCCATTTTAGGTATGTCCTCCGCACACACCGGGACCTGGTGGTAACCACGGACCAGGTCTATCTTAGAAAAAATATGTGCCCCGGCAAGGTGAACGGAAAAATCCTGAATATGGGGGATCGGGTAGCGGTCGTCCGTGCCCATCAACGCCAACATCTTCTCCATCAGTTCGACCGCCGACCCATCTCCTAACTCGGAGTGCGACGGGAGCCTCTCTGCTCTCTTGCAGTCCGAGAGCGTGTAGCACCGGGTCAGCGCGGCTTTGAGAGCCCCGTATTTGTCGCGGGCTGGGGGCTGTTGGAGCAGACTCGCTACTTGCTGAGTCGTGCGAGCGTCCAGCGCTGCGACCACATAGTAATATAAGATAAGATAAGATAAGATAAGCCTTTATTAGTCCCACAATGGGGAAATTCCAGGATTGCAACAGCACAGGGATAGCAACACTCAGAGCAACAATCAGAAGGCAAGAAAAAACAACATCTAGTAAACATATGTCCATATTACTATAAATGTATATATATAGACACAGTGCAGAGCATTATGGTTGGTTGGTGAATGTGCAGCAGAAAGTCTAGGCTCTCTCTCCGCGGATGCGGCGGGCCAGCTGGAAGTCTTTGGGCATGATGGTGACCCCCTTAGCGAAGAAGAGACCACCAGGTGGGCCTCGCTGGTCTCCTGCAGAGCCATGACGGCGAAGCTCAGGAAACGCAGGACGGTCTTGAAGTCCTGAGCGATCTCCCTCACCAGGCGCTGGACGGGCAGCTTACGGATGAGCAGCTCGGTGGATTTCTGGTAGCGACGGATCTCTCTCAGAGCCACAGGCCTGTGACGGCGAGGCTTCTTCACTCTGCCGGTGTCTGGCATATCTGCAATATCTGGTGTCATCTGCCGTTATTCCCCGGAGCGCGGACTGGGCCTCGGTGTGGAGGAACCAAGACTTTTTAAAAAAAAATTTTTTTATTTATTTTACCTTTATTTAACCAGGAAAAAAAACCGTTGAGAATAAAAACCTCTTTTTCAAGGGAGTCCTGGCCAAGAGGCAGCAAAAAAATCACAAATACACTTAAAATGACATACAAATCATATAAAACAGTTACAAATTAGTGAGGCCGTCTCAAGTGTTCTCAATCTGGATTTAAAGTCGTTCAATGAAACAAGTTCCGTTAGTTTCCAGTCTTTTTGCAACATGTTCCATGTAGAGGTTGGCTGAGAACATGAAAGCTCTTTTTCCCAGCTCAGTACAGGCAAATGGAACAGAAAGCAACAAATGATCATTAGAACGCAAACCATAAGAATCAACACTTCTCAGTGTGATCAAATTACAAATGTAAGGGGGCAACAGTCCAAGCATGGCCTTGTAAATAAAAATGTACCAGTGAGTCAGCCTCCTGGTGGACAAAGAGGGCCATCCCACTCTAGAATACAGTTCACAGTGATGGGTCAAGGCTCTACAGTTTGTAACAAACCTCAAAACAGCATGATATACAGAGTCAATCTTACTCAGACACTGAGCTGAAGCATTCATATACAAGAGGTCTCCATAATCTAAAATGGATAAAAAAAAGTTGCAGAAACAAGACGCTTTTTAACCTCAAAAGAAAAACAACATTTATTTTGAAATTAAAAAACCCAGTTTAAGTTTCTTCACAAGATTTTCAACATGGGGCTTAAAAGTCAGAGCGTCATCAAGCAAGATACCAAGATACTTATACGAGGGAACCACCTCAATTTCATTTCCCTCAAAAGTGGACACTAGGAAAAATTTGTGGACTCTTCCTAAAATTTGAAAACCACATCAGTTTAGTTTTGTCAGCATTAAGGACTAGTTTTAGCTGCAGAAGTGTGTGCTGCACCACATTAAAAGCTTTCTGCAGAGAAGCAACAGCATTAGCAGGGGAAGAGCCAAAGCAGTAAATAATTGTGTCATCAGCATAAAAATGCAAACTAGCATCAGACACATTTTGTCCTAGATCATTAATGTACATAATGAATAGGAGGGGTCCTAATACAGAACCCTGTGGCACCCCCTTGTGGACACTGACAATTTCAGAACACAAACCATCATATTTAATACATTGGGTCCTCTCACTCAAATAATTTGCAAACCAGGAGACTACATGTTCCGACAGTCCAAAACTGATGAATCTTTGCTTTAAAACTGTGTGGTCCACAGTGTCAAAAGCCTTTGACAGATCAATGAAAAGTGCAGCACAGTGCTGCTTTTTATCAAGAGCAACAAGTATATCATTGACCACTTTTGTAGCAGCAGTAATAGTGCTGTGCTTTTTTCTAAAGCCCGATTGCAGTTTTGAAAGAAGTTCATTTGAGTATAAAAACTCTTTAAGTTGATTACACACGAGAGATTCAAGAATCTTGGACAAGACACACAAATTTGATATTGGTCTGTAGTTAGTTAAAACTGCTGGGTCACCTCCTTTTAAGAGAGGAACCACAAAAGCTGACTTCCATACTACAGGAATCTCTTTGTTTTCAATTGATAAATTAAAAAGTACTGTAAGAGGCTGTGCAATAAAATCAGCAGCCATTTTTAAAAAGTAAGGCTCTATCAAGTCTGGTCCAGGAGGTTTTCCGTGATTCAAAGTTTTGAGAGCCTTATGAACTTGCTGTACAGTAAAAGGTACAAGTCTAAAAGGTTCTCCAAAAAACATTTGGGAATTAGTACAGTGAGGCACAGATGTAGCTCCTGTAGAGTTAAACAGAAAACCAGATGACACAAAATGCTTATTGAAGCAATTTAAAACCTCAGTTCTATCATAAACTGGGACTGAGCCATTTAAAACAAAAGTAGGAAGAACCTGAGAGCTTTTGTTCACAGATAAACCTTTGATCACTTTCCAAAATTTCTGTGGATTATTAAGACTCTCAGTTATGACAGATCAATAATATTCAGATTTAGCCTTTTTAATAAAAAAAAAAAGTGCATTTATTTCTCAGTTGTCTAAAAATGGACCAATCACTGGCAGTATCAGTTTTCCTGGCTTTGGCCCAAGCCACATTACGCTGATAAATGGTATCAGACAGTTCTGGAGAGAACCAGGGGTTTTCACGCCCCTTTACTCTGAATTTCCCTCTAGGAAATTCAGAAAACTTCGGGTCATGCAGCCAAAAATCTGGTAGTTTGACCGAAACGGCACACGCATTGCTGGGGCTTCCTGTCCGGGTCATCTCCGGGGTGTTTGCCTCGTGTTCCATTATTCGTCAAGGGTCACCAGTGTGAAAAGAGGAATAATCAGGCCAAGCATTCCAAGCAGACGACCTTTATTCACTCTCTCACATCTCTCAGAATCAGAAAACATTGACTTCATGTTGCAGGGCCTCTCCTTTATATTACAACCTCACACCCCCTGCTGCCTGAGGTCTTGCATCACAATTCATTCTCGCATCACAATTCCTATTGTCCCCCAGCCGCTTAATCCCCATGCTCTTCCAACAGAGGAATTTACTGCCTCTTCCTTCCTTCCAGTCTGAGATGAATACCACAGCATGGGTCCCCCATAACACAAATAAGTGATCTGACAAACAAATAAACAAGGGATCTGAAACAGTTGTTAATATTGGATGTCCCATTCATTTTCAATATTTAGGTATTGTAACAGTATATGAATTAATAATTATGATCAGGTATAAAAATTATTTAATTTATATTAATGCTTCTTCCCCTCTGCCATCAGACTGCTGAACACTAAGTGACTTATTAGACTCTCGTGCACTATGAACAGCAACCGGACTCATGACAATTATCACTGTTTTCTTTTTGCACTACCGACTGCACTATGTGGAACTCCACAATATCTGCTGCTTGTTAATATATTTAAAAATTGCATAGATTAGTATTACTTATTCTTATTCTACCTTTTATTGCATGCATAGTTTTTTTATCTTTAGTGCTACTCCATGTTTAATGTTGCAGCACTGCACCCAGACAAATTCCTAGTTTGTGTACTACATGAACAATGGCAATAAATCTCATTCTGATTCTGATTCTGATTTGATGTATTGGAACCTGAGATGAATTCTCGGTTCATATACACCGGAAAAGTTAATAACACTCGTGGGGCACCAGCTTCTATCTCTAAGAAGCAATTTAATCTTTAATTTCACTTTATACCTGTTTAATCACTCAATAAATTAATTAATAATCAGTCTCAAAATTTTAATGAATTCGATACTAGGGACTTTAACCAGACTCAGAATGAAATAAATTCTCAACAACTTCTCTCATTTTCACATATTTATTAAATGAAATGATGATTAAAAAACATTGCAGTGATTTCATTAACCATAAAATTAAACTTGTAAATGACAGATTAACAATGTCAACATTTGCAGAACCAGGGTTAACTGTGAAATAAATTTAGATCAGTTTGAAGTTAACAGATTATGGAAACAACGCAAATTTATGGGGAAAGCTTTACTAATTATATGAAAAGTTCTGGATTACTCTAAGAAAATGAAAAACGGGATTTTAAGGAAAAGAAAGGTTACAGTATATTACTTGCTCTTTAGATTTGCATCTGATCAGATATCAAAATTATTATTGAACCTCAGATGTTTCATTCAGCAGATGAATTAAAATTGCCGCTCATGTGATTCCTTGGTGATTCCTTGTCGGCGTCGTCCTCAGCCAAAGATTTCGTGGATGTTAACATCTGTCTTAACCACTGAGTCACATCTGGTCTATGAGTCTTTTTCCACATAAGTGCAATACATTTTTTGGCATTAAGCAAACTGAGGTCTATGAATGCTCTTTCACTCTTATTAAAGTTATGTTTTTCTGGATACAGACCCAACAAAAACAGTTTAGGGTTCAATGTGATTTGTTTTGAAATTATTTTTTCAGTTGTTACCCTCACCTCTTCCCAAAACATTCTGATTTTTCTGCATTCCCATAAACAGTGAAATAGGGTTCCTTTACTTTCCATACATTTTGTGCATGTATCTGGTATATTTTTGTTATATCTATTTAATTCCACTGGTGTATCATAAATCCGCATTAACCATTTAAAATGTATCAGTTTAAGACGTACATTTATTGATTTGGTTTGAGCTCCTGCACAAGCCATTTCCCATTGTTCCTCTGAAATTTCAATTTGCAGGTCTTCTTTCCAGTAATTCAGTCTTTTCTGTGAGTTTTCACTTGAGTATAGTGTCAATGAGTTATAAAACTCTGAAATAATACCCTTTCTCTTATTATCTTTCATCAAAATTTTTTCCAAAAATGAATAAGTAGGTCGGCTGAGAGCATTATTTTGATTTGATCAAATAAAATTTCTAAGCTGAAGATATTTAAAAAAGTGTGTTCTATTAAGATTGAATTTAATCCTCAGTTCTTCAAAAGACATTATGTTATCTGAGCATGACAGAAATAAGTCTTGAATCTTTTGAATCCCTTTTAAATTCCATATTTTAAATACAGTATCCGCTCTCCCTGGTGTAAAATATTGATTACCCCATATTGGGCTAAATTGTGACAGTGAGTGTGGTTCTTTTAAATATTTTTTGGTTTCACACCATATTTTGATCATGTGCTTTACAATTGGATTTTTAACTTGTTTCTGTAGTTTTTTAGCCGAGTCTGAGTATATGAATAAGGGAAGAGGTAAAGGTAAATTGTATGATTCCATTTTAGTCCAGTGAGGGAGATCATTTGATGAAAAATAATATGTCATAGACCTCAGTTGTGCTGACCAGTAATACAACAAAGTTTGGACATTTCAGACCTCCACAATCAAATGGTAAATATAGTAAGGACAAACGTAATCTAGCCTTCCTATTGTTCCATATAAATTCCACTAACTTTTTTTTAATTCTTGAGAATAGGTCTGAAGGTGGTGGTAAAGGAATGTTTTGAAATAAATAAAGTATTTTTGGTAAGATATTACTTTTAAGTATATTAATTCTCCCGATCATCAACATTGGTAGTGGCATCCATCTCTGAAGTAACTCATTAATATCTGTCATTAAGGCTTCATAGTTGGCATTGGTGACTGATTCTAGCTTAGGCAAAATTTGAATTCCTAAATATTTAAACTGATTTACAACATTGAATTGGTTTACCTCAGGAGCTGGATGATTTCTCTGGGTCTCATTTAGCATTAATATTGAAGATTTTGTTTTGTTTATTTTATATCCTGATATATCCCCAAAGTTCTTTATTAACTTTAACAAGGTCGGAATTGATTTTTTAAAATTCGACATAAACAAAATTATGTCATCGGCATACAGGGAGATTTTATGTTCTGTTGGTCCTACTTTAATTCCATATATTTGTAGATGTAAACGTAATGCCACCGCTAAAGGTTCAATTGCCATAGTAAACAATAAGGGTGAAAGTGGACAGCCTTGTCGACATCCTCTATTAATTTTTATTGATTTTGAGATATTGCTGTTTGTTAGGATTTCTGCTGTAGCATTATTGTATATTATCTGGACCCATTTTATGAAATTATTTCCAAGTCCAAACCTTTGTAGGATTTCAAAAAGATAGGGCCATTCGACCCTATCAAAGGCCTTTTCGGCGTCCACTGATAAGAGAGCTGTATCCCGTGCTTCTTTATTGGAATAGATTTCGTGGATGTTAGGGAAATATCTGCCCGCAGATATTTTAGGGTCCACAGTTCGACCTCTATAGTTAAGCGGTCCACAAGGCTGGATTTTGACTGTAAGACTCACAGTTGTAACTTAAGTCGAAATAAGATGGTGACAATGTTTCTTCAGGGTTTGGTAAAGAGGCTGCACGTCCTTTCTTCTTCGTTGGCAAGCGGCTTCCCAGAGGAATTCGATAATAATTAAATATATCTAATCTGATCTCACATCAAAGAGTTTTGGACTTTAGATAAAAGAGCTTCTGGTGTGGGATTGGTCAATAAAAATATTATAAAAATAAAGTCAAGATTAAAATTTTAATTAAAATTAAAACAGTGGTTTTACAGAAAGTTCAACAGGAAAAAGTTGTAAGAATAAACATCTAGGATTGGAGTTTAACTCCTAATTAGAACTGAGCTCAGAAAAAAAGAATTCCTAGGCATTTAAAGAAAAAAAACATTAAAATACAAAGAGGTTACAACAAAACAGGATACTTCAGGCTCTGTGATCGTAGAAAAGCAACACGTGGGAGAAATCCTTTGTTCTCCGGTGGTTCTCCGAAATCCGAAAAAGAGATGGTGAAAAGGGGATGAAAAAGGACGTCGTTTCCTTTTTATCTGGGGGAAACTTTCGCGGGCCTCCGTGATTGACAGGAGCCCCCAGCCAATAGGCTTCCTTCGTGGGCGGGCTTTATGAACTTTAGTCCAATGAACAAACAGTCTTTTGTCTGGAACAAACAACACTGAGAGCTGTTGTCAAACACAGATTGGCTGCTTGCAGTCACATGATTTGAGATACGCTTTGCAAATTCTAATACACAAGTTTCAATACCACAATATTCCTCTATACATTTATGTATAACTCTAACCTATTTCAGTGTTCATGCAACTTATAAATCAACATGCAGGAATAAACATTCATTTAAACATTTTAACATGCATATCTATATAAAATCACAGATTAATATATTTCACACCCATTGATTGATTGTCACATTAAAACATAAGGGTCCATTTACTTTTCCTGGCATCTCCAGGGTTCTGTTCCATGTCTCCACGTTTATGGGGCCATAAAGTCAAAACAGGAAATGCATTAGGGTGAATTCCTTAGACTGGTTTTTAACAAAGGAATGTGAGTTCAGTTGTGGCCTGGGGTAAAAGAGCAGTTTCCTTGCTGTCTTTTTCCTGGGTGAAACAATGTATTTAAGCAGAAGAATAATTCTTATTGATGAGCCAAAGTGAGATGATGCTACAGTATTCTGTAATTAATATTCACACAATCAAATAAATCTCAGTACCATATACTCCCTTTTATATTTGTCAAAGTCTAACATGTGATTGCCTACATATACAGTGGGGTAAAAAAGTATTTAGTCAGCCACCAATTGTGCAAGTTCTCCAACTTAAAAGATGAGAGAGGTCTCCAATTTTCAGCATAGGTATACCTCAACTATGAGAGACAAAATGAGAAAAAAAAATCCAGAAAATCACATTGAAGGATTTTAATGAATTAACTGGTAAATTCCTTAGTAAAATAAGTATTTGGTCACCTACAAACAAGCAAGATTTCTGGCTCTCACAGACCTGTAACTTCTTCTTTAAGAGGCTCCTCTGTCCTCCACTCGTTACCTGTATTAATGGCACCTGTTTGAACTCTTTATCAGTATAAAAAACACCTGTCCACAACCTCAAACAGTCAGACTCCAAACTCCACTATGGCCAAGACCAAAGAGCTGTCAAAGGACACCAGAAACAAAATTGTAGACCTGCACCAGGCTGGGAAGACTGAATCTGCAATAGGTAAGCAGCTTGGTGTGAAGAAATCAACTGTGGGAGCAATTATTAGAAAATGGAAGACACACAAGACCACTGACAATCTCCCTCAATCTGGGGCTCCGTGCAAGATCTCACCCCGTGGGGTCAAAATTATCACGAGAACGGTGAGCAAAAATCCCAGAACCACATGGGGGGACCTAGTGAATGACCTGCAGAGAGCTGGGACCAAAGTAACAAAGGCTACGTCAGAAACACATTACGCCGCCAGGGACTCAAATTCTGCAGTGACAGACGTGTCCCCCTGCTTAAGCCAGTACATGTCCAGACCCATCTGAAGTTTGGTAGAAAGCATTTGGATGATCCAGAAGAGGACTGGGAGAATGTCATATGGTCAGATGAAACCAAAATAGAACTTTTTGGTAAAAACTCAACTTGTCGTGTTTGGAGGAGAAAGAACACCATACCTACTATGAAGCATGGGGGTGAAAACATCATACTTTGGGGCTGTTTATCTGCAAAGGGACCAGGACGACTGATCCGTGTAAAGGAAAGAATGAATGGGGCCATGTATCGTGAGATTTTGAGTGAAAACCTCCTCCACCAGCAAGGGCATTGAAGATGAAACGTGGCTGGGTCTTTCAGTATGACAATGATCCCAAACACACCGCCCGGGCAACAAAGGAGTGGCTTCGTAAAAAGCATTTCAAGGTCCTGGAGTGGCCTAGCCAGTCTCCAGATCTCAACCCCATAGAAAATCTTTGGAGGAGTTGAAAGTCCGTGTTGCCCAGCGACAGCCCCAAAACATCACTGCTCTAGAGGAGATCTGCATGGAGGAATGGGCCAAAATACCAGCAACAGTTTGTGAAAACCTTGTGAAGACTTACAGAAAACGTTTGATCTCTGTCATTGCCAACAAAGGGTATACAACAAAGTATTGAGATGAACTTTTGTTATTGACCAAATACTTATTTTACTGAGGAATTTACCAATTAATTCATTAAAAATCCTTCAATGTGATTTTCTGGATTTTTTTTTTCTTATTTTGTCTCTCATAGTTGAGGTATACCTATGATGAAAATTGGAGACCTCTCTCATCTTTTAAGTGGGAGAACTTGCACAATTGGTGGCTGACTAAATACTTTTTTACCCCACTGTAGGCTACACCTCCGTATTCCACTTTCAAACACAGCCTACATTTGGGCCTGGAAAGCCTGATTGGGATACCTGTTGCAGATAGAAATATTTGGTTCTTCAGGCATGCACTAGTTTTTAATCAAAGCCAAGAGGCATGAGGAAAATTAATGTATGTATGTAATGTAAGGAAATCAAGTTAAACCATAACTGCTATTTATGTGCAGCTATTTTAATAACGGCTGCATTCCTGAGGGTGTTGACACTGTGATGGATGTGATGTGAAGTACTGTTATCTTGACTGCCTCGTGCACAGCACCCATAATAGCCCCTGACTGGAGCACAACACCCACGGAGACCCGGACTGAGGAGGAGGTGCACCCACGAAGGTCCCGGGCTGGGACGGAGCACCCACGATGACCTCAACTAGCTGGGAAGCAGCCCCCTCTGAGGCCCCAGGCTGGAACAGTGCACCCACGAAGACCTCATCTGGAGGGGGCACAGCACCCACGAAGGCCCGGGCTGGGACGGAGCACCCGCAACGAACTTGGCAGGAGGAGCTGGACCCATGAAGACCTCAGGCGGCGAGCCCGAACCCACGGAGACCTCAGGCGAAGTTGGATGAATCTCGGTGACCTTGGGGAAAAGCTCAGATAAGAGGGCCAGAGACACAGGGTCAGGGTCACTGGCAGCAGTGGAGCCTGGTGAGATGAGCTCAGGTGCAGCTAATGGCTGCACTTGGCTCTCCCCACCAAGAGCCAGACAAGACCTCTCCAACATGGAAACAATGAAAACAAAGGAGAGCACTTTCCTGAGCTCAAGCTCCACCGCTGTCCAGGACTCCGTCAATCCACGTGGCGACGTCTCGGGCCAGGCCCTCTGGAAGTCCAACTCCAGCTCTGCTGTGGTGGCCCCTACAGCAGGCTTGGTGGTTGATGCAGTCCCGAGACCCCTCAGGGAAGCGACCCATGTAGGTGGCTCGTCCGGCATGACTACAGGAGATCGGTTTTCCGTTGGCGCTGAATCCTGCACTGTTGAAGCCCAGGGATGCTCAGTCGTCAGCACAGGCTCTGGATCACAGGTAACACTCTCCCTCCATCCAGACCATGGCTGTGGGGCTGGTACCAGGTCCACCAGGGCCACAGGCTACTCCACCACCCCGGCAGTTCAACCCTGGGACCAGTGGACACTTGGAGAGAATAGGTAAGGTGGTGTGAGCTGCAGCAGGTGGTGAGGACTCAGGGGACTGCAAAACACTGAGCCTCACTACCAGGAATCAGGCAAGGCATATCATCGTAACATGTTGGAAAATGAAAAGACACTTGCCTGAGTTCCCGGGGCACCATGGTCTCTGCTGCAGCAGGTGTTGGATCAACCCTCTCCGTGACTTCAGTAGAAGAGGGCATCCCCAGGGGAATGTTGAGTTGCCGCCCTTGCAGCCACAGTGACGGGCGGAGCCGGAGAGGAAACAGCCAGACCCTCAGCAGCGGGAGGAATCACCAAGGAGGAGGGAGATGCAGCAGCAGCAGCAGCAGCAGAGGAGAAGGCTGACAAGACTGCTGGAGAAGAAAAACTGGATAAAGGGACTGCTGCGGGAGTTTTCGATCTCGGCGAAGGAGAAACTGCTGCCTGAGGGGCAGGGGTGTTCCTTCGGTGGTCCGGAGCTGTGGTGTCTTGGAGTCGATGGAGCGGGAGCAGGAATGGGCAAACTGGAGGTGGAGCAGGGCATCTGCCGTGGAGTGCACTTCCGCGTCGGCTTTGGGCTCACTGGAGGGAGCCCCCAAGTCAGCCCGGGGAAAGACTAATGTAGTATGGAGAGCATGGCCAGCAACTCCGTGAACTGGGGGAACCTCCGCAACCCAGGGTGTGCCTCGACAATTACGGTCACCAATTTCACACTCTCCCAGATCTTCTTTGGGCTGCGGGAGGCGAGAGCTTAATCCACGAAGCCCTGGATGAACTCGGCGGCCCACTGCTCATTGACACTCGGGATCCCCGCTGCTGATCTCCCTTTGCTTGGTGGAGGTCGGCGTACTGAGGACATGACGGGGACTCCACACAACCTACAGCAGCTGGGTCTTCAACTGGTTGGAGCCTTCTGTCATGAATTGCCCGTCGAGGCAGGAACGAAGACCCAAATGCTGAACTGTAGTTGTGATATTTATTGAACGAAACAAAAAGTCCAAACAGTGCACAAGACACAAAAATCCAAATAGTGCAAAAAATAGCTCACAGGCTGAGAAGGTAATGGAGAAGGCATGATTATTCAGGAAACTGCACCAGAACGGGGAAAGGGTTCTGATGCTTGGCGACAGAAAGCAAAGGCTCCAACAATGAATGACAGAACCAAGGATCTTAAATAGGGCATGGAGCCAATGAACACAACTGGATACAGGTGTGGATCACATGAGCAGGCAAGGGTGAAACAATGATTGCAATGGAGATCAGGTGGGAGTAATGAGAGGGAAAATACAGGACTGACAGATGACAGAAGCACCACCCACAACAGAGCAAAAAACCTGAAAGTGCCACTGACAGCTGCGACCACGGATAGGGAGACCGAGAGAGAAAACACTGTGAAAATCAACCAACGATAAAATAACAGGAATTAGAACTCAAAAATACAACACCATACATATATAGAAAAAAGACAAAGAGACAGAGCACGGCGGGATCCCCCCGTGCTCAGATCGTGACAGTTATGGGGTCCTCTCTAGGCCAAGGACCACCTCTGGTAAAAAAAATTTCATCCAAATCCATCCAGTAGTTTTGGAGGATTCTTGCTAACACTCTGTGAGAAGATAAGAGCCTTGGTGGAGGGAAGGATTTGCAGATCATCACCAAAATGTAATGGGTTCATCTCTAGGCTAAGGACCACCTCTGGTGAAAATTTCATCCAAATCCATGCAGTAGTTTTTGTGTAATCCTGCTGCACAAATACAAACAAAGTCCTGTGTGGAAGTATGCACTCTCAGATCATCACCAAAATTTAATGGGTTCATTCTTGGCCCAAGGGCTACCTCCGATGAAAATTTCATCAAACTCCATCCAGTAGTTTTTGTGTAATCCTGCTAACAAACAGACAGACAGACGGACAAACAAACAGATGGTCAAGCAAACAGACAAACCACGCAGGGCCGTAGAGTCAATAGATGTTTTTAAGAACAGGCTCAAGACCCACCTTTTTAATTTGGCTTTTAATAAACCTGTTTAACTATTACTGAAGAAGTCATTTATGTTCCATTGTTTTATGTTATTTTTGGCGCCTTTTGTTCTTAGATTTTCTCATCTTCTTATTGATATGCTAAGTTCAGTTTTTAAGTATGGGTTTTTAGTTCCTGTTTTTATGTGTTCTTAGTTTCTTTTTCTAGCTTTTTAAATTTTGGCTTTTAACAAACCGTTTAACTATTATTGAAGTAGTCATTTATGTTCCATTGTTATACATTCTTCTTAGCTCCACTTGCTTTTAGATTTTCTTATTTTGATGTGTTCTTAGCTCAGTTTCTAAGTATGGGTCTTTAGTTCCCTTTGCTCTATGTGTTCTTAGTTTTATCTTGCATTTTATGTGTTTTAGCTCCAGTGTTTCCTCAGTGGGGCCCCTCATGCCGGATGCTGCCTGGCCTATCTGCAGGGGTGTTGGTCTCGTGGGTTGCTCTAGCTTGGGTGGGTGGGGGCTTTATACCACTGCCTACAGCTGTGGTGCGGGCCCCGGTCTGTCCTGGTTGGGGCGGCTTTTGTGGCACCTTCTGTGATTACGGGCTGTGGTCTCCAGGCGTGGGGGGCTCCACAGGATGGTTGCTCCTTCATGTGGTGCCTCGGTGCCGAGCAATGTGTCTTTTATTTTATATGTGTGTAAGAGAAGTAGGGGGTGATGTATGCGCCTGTGTGTTGTGTTTGTGGGTATGTTTATGGGAGGGTTGGAAGGGGTGGGGATGTATCATGTAAAATATGTAATTAAATGTGTCTACTGTGGAGCATGTAAATAATGAGGCTGATTTGGTTCAAGCGGTTTATTACACGACTCACACGAAGAGCATAGACAGAATGGCATACAAGTAAGAACTCTTCCCTTAAATAACATGACATCCTTCTAGACTCTTCTCACACACAAAAGATAATCTCCCCTGACTGCAGTCAGTCCATTCATCACACACAAAAGATAATCTCCCCCGACTGCAGTCAGTCCATTCATCCTTGACACCTCGCTGTTATCTTACTAGGGCATCTAGAAACTTCTCACACACAAAAGGTTAACTTCACGTCCTTTGTTCCTGTCTAAGGTGGTAAACCATTATGCACTCCCCAGGTTGCCACACCACCACCCCCAGCAACTTAGATAGGACAAAAGGGTAACAGTCCACATGCTGTGATAGAACCATTAACATCAGTCCACATGCTGTAGAACAATCAACATCAGTCTGCATGCTGCTTGGGCTTCAGTCTTCTGCCGTATCTGCTGTAGCCAGGATTCGCTGCCTCCGTGGCGCTGCCATGCTGGGGGGCTGATGTCTGGGGGTGAAAACTTTTTGACTGTCCGTGTGGGTGCTCTGGAGAATCTTTTCTCTGGGAAGTGCCCCGTGGGGGTCTTCCACGCCGAGGGGCCCTCGCCAACAGCACTTGCTCGTCAGCCACAACGAAAGCAGGTTTGAGTCTGTCTATGCCAATTTTTTCCCTCCTACCCCCCAAATCTAGCAAAAAATGCTCATCCCCTGTTTCCAGCACTCTAAACGGTCCATCATAAGGTGGGCGCAGTGGGGGGCGGTGGGCGTCGTGTCTGACAAACACGAACTCTGCGTTTTTCAAAGCTTTAGGCACAAAAACGCGCGGAAAACTGTGGTGGGCAGGGCCCGGCAGCGTGCTTGAGTCTATGCAACGCTGCAACAGCTGAGACGGGGAGCTGCCCGGCGCAGGATTATCTGGCAGAAACTCCCCAGGTAGCCGGAGTGGTTGTGCAAAAACGAGTTCTGCTGGGGAAGCTTCCAGATCCTCTTTAGGTGCAGAACGTAACCCCAATAAAACCCATGGTAGCCTGTCTACCCAATTTGCATCCGTCAGTGAAGCCCTCAGAGCCGCTTTTAACGACCTATGAAAACGTTCGCATAACCCATTTGCCTGCGGGTTGTACGCGGTTGTGCAGTGAATTGAGACACCTAGGCTGCAGGCCATGGTTGACCAGAGTTCAGAAACAAATTGAGAGCCTCTGTCGGATGTAATGTCCGACGGAACTCCAAAACGCGCCACCCATGCTGTTAAAAACGCGCGCGCCACCTCCTCGGCCGTGGTTGCTGCCAGCGGAACTGCTTCTGGCCAGCGCGTGGTGCGGTCCACCATTGTCAGAAGATGCGTGTACCCCTGTGATAGCGGAAGGGGGCCTACGAGGTCCACGTGGACATGGTCAAACCTCTTAGCCGGGATGCGAAACGGCTCCAAAGAAGCCTTCGAGTGTCTGTGAACCTTGGCTCGTTGGCACACCACGCAGGCTGCCGCCACTCTTTCACTTGTTTGTGAAGGCCCGGCCACACATATTTCTCTCCTACCATTTTGACCGATGCGCGCACCCCTGGGTGTGCCAAAGAGTGAACCGACTCAACGGCGCGCGAGAGGCAGTCTGCCACTACATTCAGTTTGCCCGACACATGCTGAATATCGGTAGTAAACTCTGAGATCGCGGCCAGCTGCCTCTGCTGCCGGCCCGACCAAGGTTCTGAAACTTTGGCCATCGCGAATGTTAGTGGCTTATGGTCAACGAACGCAGTAAAATTGCGCCCTTCCAGCCAGAACTGGAAATGGCGAATGGCCAGGTGGAGAGCCAGCAACTCTCTGTCGAACGCGCTGTATTTACGTTCATTGTCGCGCAAGGTTCTGCTGAAAAAGGCAAGCGGTTGCCAAGCCCAGGTGACGCGCTGCTCCACAACAGCCCCTATGGCCACATCTGAGGCGTCAGTGGTGAGGGCTATGCGGGCCGTTGGGTCTGGATGTGCCAACAATGCGGCATTTGCCAGGGCTGCTTTAACTTCCGAGAACGCCTGCTCTCGTTCCGGGGTCCATTCTACCTTATTCGCGGGTTTCTGTTTTTTGAGCGCAGCGTACAATGGCTGCATGAGCTGTGCTGCGCGGGGAAGGAAACGGTTATAAAAGTTCACCATTCCCAAAAATTCTTGTAGCACCCTGACCGTTTGTGGTCGGGGAAAATCTGTCACTGCGCGCACTTTGTCAGGCAGCGGAACCGCTCCTTCAAAAGAGACGCGGTGCCCTAAAAAATCAATCCCCGTCACCCCGAACTGACATTTCGCTGGGTTGATTATTAAACCATGCTCTTCCAACCTACGGAAAACCGTCGTGAGGTGGGTTTCGTGTTCGTCTTCGGATGCGCTGGCTACCAAGATATCGTCCAGGTAGACGAACACGAAAGGGAGATCGCGCAGCACTGCATCCATCATGCGTTGGAACGTCTGCGCTGCCCCTTTAAGCCCAAACGGCATGCGCAAGAACTCAAATAAACCAAACGGAGTTATTACCGCTGTTTTGGGTATGTCCTCAGTGCGCACTGGGACTTGGTGGTAACCACGGACCAAATCTATCTTAGAAAAAATGCGCGCTCCTGCGAGGTGAGCAGAAAAATCCTGAAAGCGGGGAATTGGGTAGCGGTCATGCGCTGTAGCATTGTTTAACCTGCGGAAATCGCCGCAAGGTCGGCACGAACCTTCAGCTTTAGGGACCATGTGTAGCAGGGAAGCCCATGGGCTGTTTGAGCGCCTGATGATGCCTAACCTCTCTAGGTTAGCGAACTCCTCGCGTGCTATGGCCAGTTTAGCTGCGTCCAAGCGCCGAGGTCTTGCAAAAACGGGCGCCCTGGTGGTGGTGATAAAATACTCCACCCCATGTTTAGCGATAGCTGCTGAAAACGTCGGGACTGTGAGTGCTGGGAACTGAGCGAGCAGTGTGTGGAACTTACCGCATGCTGCTGTGACGTTGGCTTGTGCTGTTGGCCGGGTCACTCGAGCCATACAGGGGAGCGAGTCAAAAGACCAGGCGCCTGTTTGGAGATCGTCACTTCCTTGTGGTAACGTATCGTCACTTCCTGTTTTGCTGTCTGCCTGTGTGGTTTGCTCTCCAGCTCTCCAGCCTCTAGCTAGCCACTAGCTATGGCTACTACCTCTCTTTCCTCTCCTCCTCTGGTGTGCTCTCTCTGTCAGATGTTTAGCTACACCTCTGCCTCTTTTAGTGATAACGGTAAATGTAATAAATGTTGTCTTTTTGAGGCGCTCGAGGCGAGGTTGTCTGATTTGGAATCCCGGCTCCGCTGCATTGAAACACCGTCTGCGCCAGTTAATCTCGACGGACGCCCATTAGCTGCAGCGGAGCTAGCTAGCTTAGGTCCCACTGTCAGCGGTTCCCCGGCTCTCCTCAGCAGCGAGGAGACTGGGTGGGTGACGGTGAGAAGGAAGCCTAGTCGCAAAGCCCCGGTTCACCACCAACCTGTTCACGTTTCTAATCGTTTTTCCCCGCTCAGCGACACACCTGCTGAGGAAAAAACTCTGATCATTGGCGACTCTGTAGTCAGAAACGTGAACCTAGAGACTCCAGCGGCCATAGTCCAATGTATTCCTGGGGCCAGAGCAGGCGACATCGAGTCAAATTTGAAAATGCTGGCTAAAAGTAACTGTAAATACTCCACAATTGTTATTCACGCCGGCATTAATGACATCCGTCTCCGGCAGTCGGAAGTCACGAAACTTAATATAGAATCGGTGTGTGAGTTTGCAAAAACGATGTCTGCCACTGTAGTATTCTCTGGGCCCCTCCCCAATCTGACCAGTGATGACATGTTTAGTCGCTCGTCATCCTTGAACCGCTGGCTGTCTGTGTGGTGTCCTAAAAATGACGTGGGCTACATTGACAATTGGAGCTCTTTTTGGGGAAAACCTGGTCTTATGAGACGAGACAGCATTCATCCCACTTTGGATGGTGCTTCTCATTTATCTAACAATCTGGCATCTTTTTTATCCAAATTTCCAAAACCGTGACTACTCAGAGTTGGGACCAGGAAGCAGAGTCGTAGTCTTACACGCCTCTCTGCAGCTCCTCTTCATCCGCCACCCCTCAGCTTAGCCCCTGTCTTCCCCATCAGAGATTCGTTGTCTGCTCCCTCCAAAGTAAATAAAAATATAATGTATAAGCATCCCAAAGTGATAAAGCAAAATATTGGTAAAACTCAAATTAAACATAAAGCCTCTAAATTGAATGATTTGGCCTCTGTTCCTCCTCATAATTTAAAAATTAAATGTGGTTTATTAAATATTAGGTCTCTAACTCCCAAGTCTCTGTTAGTCCATGATCTGTTAATTGATCATCAGATTGATTTAATTTCCCTTACAGAGACTTGGTTAGGGCAAGAGGATTATGTTGGTTTAAATGAATCAACTCCCTCTGGTTATTTAAACTGTCAAAATCCCAGAAGTTCTGGTCGTGGAGGAGGAGTAGCAACAATTTACCATTCCAAATTACTAGTTAATGTAAAGCAAAAAACATGTTATAATTCCTTTGAGGGCCTGGTCCTCAGTGTTGGGCACTTTAGCAATTTCAGGTTAAACCCAATTTTATTTGCCATAGTTTATCGTCCCCCATCAACCTATTCAGAATTTTTATCCGAATTTGCTGATTTCTTAGCTGATTTAGTGCTGAAATCTGATAGAATAATTATAGTAGGGGACTTTAATATACACGTGGATGTAGATAGTGACTGCCTTAATGTGGCTTTTAATTCAATATTAGACTCGATTGGGTTTTCTCAGAAAGTAGGAAATTCTACTCATTACCTCCACCATACATTGGACCTTGTTCTGACATATGGCATAGAAATAGAAAATCTTGTAGTGTCTCCTCATAACCCTGTACTGTCAGACCATTGTCTGTTAACCTTTGATTTTACTATTTCTGACTATTTGGCTCCTAAAGAAAAATATTATCACAGTAGATGCCTCTCAGATGATGCTGTTTCCAAATTTATGCAGATTGTTTCCTCTATGCCATGTGTCAACACAACGGAAATAAGCTATAGACAGCTTGCTCCTTCTGTAATTGATAACATGGTGGATAGTGTTTCAGCTTCTCTGCATCAGGCTCTAGACTTGGTGGCCCCCTTAAAAAAGAAAAAGTCTAATCAGAGATTTTTAACTGCTTGGTTCAACACAGAAACTCGTAGCTTAAAACAGAAGACTCGTCAATTAGAAAGAAAATGGCGCTCTACTAATTTAGATGAAATCTATTTAGCTTGGAGAAATCATCTTTTAATTTATAAAAAATCTCTTAGAAAAGCTAGAACGAGTTATTACTCTGCATTAATAGAAGAGAACAAGAATAATCCCAGGTTTCTTTTCAGTACTGTAGCCAGGTTGACAAAGAGTCAGGACTCTGTCAATCCTAGCATCCCCTTAAAGCTTACTAGTCAGGACTTTATGAACTTTTTCAATAATAAAATTTCATCCATCAGAGATAAAATCAATCAGATTCTTCCCACAGTTAACTTAAATACTGTAACTACTACAACTCCTTCTTTTGATGTCTGTCTTGATGAGTTTACTCCAATCGACCTTTGTGAGTTAGACAAAATAGTTTCCTCATCCAAACCTTCAACTTGTCTTTTAGACCCTATTCCTACCAGGTTATTTAAAGAAGTCTTCCCACTTATTGGTAGCTTTATTCTTCATATAATCAATTCTTCCTTAACTTTAGGCCATGTACCGCAGGCTTTTAAAACGGCTGTAATTAAACCCTTACTCAAAAAGCCAACGCTAGATCCAGGAGCTTTAGCTAACTATAGACCAATCTCTAATCTCCCTTTCATTTCAAAAATCTTAGAAAGAGTTGTTGCTACGCAATTATTTGACCACCTGCAGGGAAATGGTTTACTTGAAGAGTTTCAATCTGGGTTTAGAATCCATCATAGTACTGAAACAGCCTTAGCGAAGGTCACTAACGACCTCCTCATTGCATCTGATAATGGACTAGTTTCTGTACTTGTCCTTTTAGATCTTAGTGCAGCTTTTGATACTATAGATCATAATATTCTACTTGATAGATTAGAACACTATGTTGGACTTAATGAAACTTCGTTGCAGTGGTTTAGATCTTATTTATCTGATAGGTTCCAGTTTGTTCATGTAAATGAGGAGTTTTCTTTCAGCTCAAAGCTTAGTCATGGAGTTCCACAGGGATCTGTGCTAGGCCCTACTCTTTTTAGTTTATATATGCTTCCGTTAGGCAACATTATTAGAAAGCACTGTATACATTTTCATTGTTATGCAGATGACACACAATTATACCTGTCAATGAAGCCAGATGATACTAATCAAGTAGCCAAGTTAGAAGCCTGTCTTAAGGAAATCAAAGCTTGGATGACTTGTAATTTCCTGCTATTAAATTCAGATAAGACTGAAGTCATTCTTGTTGGTCCAAAAAACCTTAGAAATTCCTTTCCAAATCAAACTTTCAGTTTGGATGCGGTTACTCTTTCTCTTAATAGCTCTGTGAGGAACCTTGGAGTTATTTTTGATCAGGATTTGTCCTTCAATTCACATATTAAATTTGTTTCTAAGACTGCCTTCTATCATTTGCGTAATATTGCCAAGATTAGGAGCCTCTTGTCTCAGAGTGATGCTGAGAAGCTGATCCACGCTTTTGTTAGCTCGAGATTAGATTATTGTAATTCTTTATTATCAGGCTGTCCTAAAACATCTTTAAAAAGTCTTCAGCTGATCCAAAATGCTAACTAACTAACTAACCTGCACTTATATAGCGCTTTTCTAGTCACAAAGACCACTCAAAGCGCTTTCATTAATACTAACCCTCTATTCTAAGGGCCTATAGGAAACAGATATCTAGGGACAATTTAGAACAGCCAATTAACCTAACATGCATGTTTTTGGCATGTGGGAGGAAACCTGCAGCAAGAGTTTTAACAGGTACTAGAAAGAGAGATCATATCTCTCCGGTTCTGGCCTCCCTTCATTGGCTTCCCATAGAGTTTAGAATTAAGTTTAAAATCCTTCTTCTTACTTACAAAGCTCTAAACAATCAGGCTCCTTTTTATTTAAAAGATCTGATACTACCGTATCATCCTAACAGAGCACTACGCTCCCAAAATGCAGGATTACTTGTAATACCTAGAATCTCCAAAAGTACAATGGGAGGCAGAGCCTTCAGTTATCAAGCTCCTCTCCTGTGGAATCAGCTGCCAATCTGGATTCGGGAGTCAGACTCGATCTCTGTTTTTAAGAATAGGGCTAAAACCTACCTTTTTGATATAGCCTACAATTAGGGAGGGATCATGTGTTTCTGAACCCTCCCTTAGTTATGCTGCTAATAGGTTTAGTCAGCCGGGGGACCTCCAGTAATGCACTGGGCCTCACTCCTTTCCTCACTCTCTATGAAATATTTTTTTTTTTGCTGGTCATTAACATTTGTTTGTTCTCTCCCATAGATTGAGTCCCTATCGTGCTGTTTGCTCTCTACATGTCTGTTCTTTTCTTCTTCTCTATCCCCTCACCCCCCAGCCAGTCGCAGCAGATGACTGCCCCTCCCTGAGCCTGGTTCTGCTGGAGGTTTCTTCCTGTTAAAAGGGAGTTTTTCCTCTTCACCGTCGCCAAGTGCTTGCTCACAGGGGATCGCCTGATTGCTGGGGTCTTTCTGCAACTGTGGGGGTTCCCCCTACAGTTGATAGTGCTATGAGATGACTGTTGTTGTGAAATGGCGCTATATAAATAAAGTTGAATTGAATTGAATTGAACTGTTAGCCATATCTACCAACAACCCATGTGCACATAGAAAATCAGCCCCCAGTATATGGTAATCCAATGCTGCTACAACAAAAGTCCATTCAAATGTACGACCGTGTAGAGACAAGAGCAGAGTCCTCTCACCAAAGGTCTTAATGTCTGAGCCGTTTGCTGCTGCCATCTCGGGGCCGCTGGTTCCTGCCAGCCGGTCAGCGTAGGTCGGCCGGATGAAACTCCTCTGTGCGCCGGTGTCCACGAGGAAATGCCTCCCCGAGCGTGCGTCCGTCAAATAGAGCAGCTTGTTCTCCTCCCCGAGGGTCGCGGGTGCTACCAACCCCCGGTCTTGGCGTTTCCCGAGCGCTTGAACTGGCACGGTGGTATACATTTGCATGCCCTCTCTGCAAAGCGGCAATGGTAGAAGCAAAGTGTGTCACCTCCACGTTCCTTGGCCCCCGCTGCTGCTGCCGTCGGTGGTTCTGCTGCTGCTGTCGGCGGCTCCTCGCCTACTCGTGTCGACGTGCCGGGCTCCGTCGCTGCCGCAATGGTCACGAAAGCCTTGGTGGCGACAATGATCCGGTCTGCCTCTCAGGCTAGCGCACGATAGTCCCGTTTGGCTAGCAACAACGAATTGGCCAGGGCCACTCTCGCCGCTGTCGGAAGGTTCCTGAGGAAAATGTGGGTAAAGATGAAGTGGTCGTCGTCCGTGCCCTTTAACCTCAGCATCTTCTCCATCATGTCCACGGCCGAACTGTCTCCCAACTCGGTCCGCGTCAGAAGCCTCTCTGCTCTCTCACCATCCGAGAGCGTGTAGTGCTGGATGAGGACAGCCTTCAGCGCGTCATATTTGCCATCGGCTGGTGGCTGATCGAGCAGGTTCTCGATGTGCTGAGCCGTGCTGGCATCGAGCGCTGCGACCACATAGTAGAATTTCGTATCATCCGCCGATATCCCTCGGAGGGTGAACTGCACCTCCGTTAGGTGGAACCAGGAGCGCGGGTTGTGCTGCCAAAAATCAGGTAGTTTGATCGCTACAGCGCACGCGAAGCTGGGGGTTCCAGTCGAGGTTGGCTCCGGGGATCTTCCGTCGTATTCCATGATTCGTCTTGGGTCACCAGTGTGGAGCGTGTAAATAATGAGGCTGATTTGGTTCAAGCGGTTTATTACACGACTCACACGAAGAGCATAGACAGAATGGCATACAAGTAGGAACGCTTCCCTTAAATAACATGACATCCTTCTAGACTCTTCTCACACACAAAAGATAATCTCCCCCGACTGCAGTCAGTCCATTCATCCTTGACACCTCCCTGTTATCTTACTGGGGCATCTAGAAACTTCTCACACACAAAAGGTTAACTTCACGTCCTTTGTTCCTGTCTAAGGTGGTAAACCATTATGCACTCCCCAGGTTGCCACACCACTGTTTTTATCTATGTAAAGCACTTTGTGCAGCATCTAATGTTTAAAAAGTACTATTCAAATAAAGTTTGATTGATTGATTGAATTACATTACTTCCTTGGCGGAGGCAATTATTCAACCCCCATTGCATTTTAGGTTTATTGGCAAAATTTAAAAATTTTCAGGTGTTCACAATAAATAAATATTTAAATAAAACTAATATTTCAAGGATTTCATCCAAATTCAAGGCTAAATCCTAGTTTACTGCAGTTTCAAAATTATTCAACCCCCTGAACTGAATTCCTCAAAAGAAGCCATCTCGATTGTCCTTCAGTCCATCATGTACAGTAGAACGAAATTACGTTTCTCCTATCTACAATGTTAATCACATGTAGAATCAGAGGGGCCACTGCCATGCAAGGCGACACCACAAACAACTTCTCCTTCCCCCATTCTATTACGCTGAGCACCAAGCTAGAAGGTGGGAAGTACCACTTTTATATGGTCTTTGGTATGACCCAGCTGGGACTTGAACCCACAGCCGAGAGGATGTGGGTTCAAGTCCCAGGCCTGTCAACTAGGCCATCACTCCAGTAACAGCACACATTTCCAATTTAGGTGTGGTCTCAAGCACACCTGATGCAACCAATCAAGGGCTTCATTAGTTGCATCAGGTGTGCTGGAGACAGAACACCTCAAATACCTGGACTGTAGATGGTGACGTTTTGATTGCATGTATGGCTAAGTCAAGAGAATTGTCCAAATAGTTCAAAGAAGAGATTATTGCCTTGCATAAACAAGGAAAATGATACAAAAAGATAGCAAAGGCACTGAATGTTCCTAGAGGTACAGTTGGAAGCATAATTCACAAGTTTAAAGTTAAAGGAGTAGTGGCTACTCCACCTGGATGTGGCAGAAAAAGGAAGCTATCAACAGCTGCCACCAGAGTCCTGAGGAGGCAGATGGTCAAAAACCCTCGACTGACTCCAAAAGACCTGCAGCAAGACATGGTGGCAGCAAACACTGAGGTTTCAGTTTCCACAGTAAGGCATATACGAAACACTGTAGGGCTCCATACCCGAACTCCAAAACGTACACCACTACTGACTTAAAAGCACAAGAATAGTTAGTTCCAGTTTCCTCAAAACTATATAAATAAGCCAAAGAGGAGTTAGGATTCTATTCTGTGGAGCGTTGGAACAAAACTGGAACTTTTCGGGCCTATGGATCAGCAGTATGTCTGGAGGAGGAAGAACGAAGCATACACTGAAAGAACACCCCACCTACAGTGAAGCATGGTGGGGGCTCAGTGATGCTCTGGAGCTGCTTCACTTTCTCTGGCAGTGGAAACCTGCAGCGTGTGGAATGCAAGATGGATTCAATAAAGTATCAGGAAATCCTGGGAGAAAATATCATGCCATCTGTGAGGAAGCTGAAGCTTGGGTGTCATTGAACCTTCAAAGAGGACAATGATCCCAAGTATGCCTCAAAGTCCACCAAGGTTTGGTTTCAGAAGAAGTCCTGGAAGATACTAGAGTGGCCATCACAGTCACCTGACTTGAACCCCATTGAAAATCTCTGGTGGGATTTGAAAAGGGCGGTTACAGCACTCAAACCCAAGAATATTAGTGAACTGGAGGCTTTAGCCCATGAGGAATGGGCTAAGATTCCTCAGGAACACTGCCAAAAGTTGGTATCTGGCTATACATCATGCTGACAGCAGGTCATAATAGCAAAAGGGTGCTCTACTAAGTACTAAAGATGCTCGTCATGAAGGGGATGAATAATTTTGAGACTGCAGTAGTTATTAAAAGTGGTGTTTTGTGTTGAATTTGGAGAAATCACATGTAATATTAGTTGTGTTAAGCTATTTAAATTGTTCTTGTTTGATTTGCTTATTGGAAACGGCTGCTAGTTTATACATTTTTCCAATAAACCTAATTTGCAGTGGGGATTGAATGATTTTGATTGCAACTGTATGTAGCACTAAAATGAGGTTTTTTTTATTGTTCCAAATACCCGCCTGCTGTGTCGGAAACTTTATCTCCATTACAGGAGACAAACCAAAGCAGGAAAGTTGTAAAGGCTCAGCAATGAGATGAAAATAAGTCTATAAGGCTGACAGAAGCAAATTCACCAATATTTCATTGTTTTATTACATGCAGAATTACATATAAAAGATTTATATTTTCCCTGAAATGCTTTTTTCCCCAAACAAAAGTTAAAATCATTTTCAATAATCCCTCACAGTTACTGTATTTATGGCAGTACAGTCAACAAATAAGTAACTACAAAAGAGACAAAAAGTCCGCAAATAAAAACATAAATTCAGAAAAGTTCCAGACATTTTTTTAAAATTTTCAACCTACTTGCACACACCTTTTCTGCACCTTTTTTGTGTTTTAAATTGCAAATGTATTCAGACCATTTGTCAGCACTCTAAATTATTGTTATATGTACGTATGGTGTTTGCTTTAATAATCCATCCAGAGTTTGCCTGGAGTCTTAATAGGCCGGACTGCACAACACCAGAGAAATCACAGTGCCTAACATCCATAAAATCCAAAAAGCTCCCTGTACCATAATTATAATACTATTCTGGTGAATAAAAAAAATGACACAATGACAGTGAAACTGAGGAGGTTTGGAGTCACCAGGACTCTTGAAAGGGTTTGGTATCTGGCCAGATGTCTGCACTAAGAGGGTCAGGCAGGAAACACGGGAAACCAAAGTCCCTTGAACAGAACTTGACAAAAAGATGACCAACTTTACAACATGGTGGTACAGTGGCTAGCACTGTTGCACCACAGCTAGAAGGTTCAGGTTCAAATCCCCAGGCTGGCAGGGGTGGGAACATTTCTGTGTGGAGTTTGCATGTTCTCTCTGTGCTGTGTGGGTTTAGTCCAGATGCTCTGGTTTCCTCCCACAAGCCAAAAGACATGTTTGGTTAATCACCCTTTATTGTCATTCAACTGTACAACCAATCATGTACAGTAGAACGAGATTGTGCTTTACCTATCTACTGTGTTAATCACACACACCCCAAGTGCAGAATCAGAGGGCCGCTGCCATGCAAGGCACCGCCACAAATTTCCCTCCTCCATTCCATTATTGCTGAGCACCAAGCTGGATGGCAGGAAGTTCCACTTTTATATGGTCTTCGGCATGACCCGGCCGGGATTTGAACCCCTGCCTCCCGGGTGCGGGGCGGATGCTCTACCAACTGAGCCACCACTCCGGTAAATTGGTGGCTCCAAATTGTCCCGAGGTGTCTGTCTTTGAGAGGCCCTTGGAATAGTAGGTTAGTGTAGCTACTAGTTAAGAGCTTTGAGTGGTCTTTGTGACTAGAAAAAACATTATTTAAGTACAGGCCATTGTCTTTATCCTTATTTATCTAGTTTGTTTTCAATAGCAGTGAGACAGACACCACTTTTAGTAAACGGCGTAACAGCTACTTGTTACTTTGGGCGAGCACCAGGGACCAGACAGACCACTGCTACAGTGAAGCAAGGTAGTGGCATCATCATGGTATGGGTTGCTCAGCAGCAGGAAGAAAACTTGGCAGAAGTGCAGAAGAATAAATGAACCATACTGAGAGAGGCCCCTTACAGTAATTTAATCTTTTGTACATTAGTGGATATGGTGGAAAATGCAAACCTCTTAATATAAAATTGATCTAAAATCAAACGGCTAACACTAAAAAATGCTTAAGTGGGGATGACTCAATACTTTTTGTGCTGACAGACAAATAAACCTATGACAAGAGGGTGATGGTCACATATGGTGAAAGTGTTGAGATGCTGAACTCATGAGTTAATAGAACGAGATCGAACACCACCATCATCGTTTCCCTCCTCAATCTGCTCTTCCTCTGCCTGGGTAAGCGGCTCTCGGTCCGAGTCGCTCTGTGCCTGCCTTGACCTCTTGGTCGTCTTGTTCAGGGTCCCGCCCTGTAGACAAACAGACATGAACTGACCACACTGTTTTTTTGTGTACAATGAATACATGATGGAGCCTGTTTAGATGTCTCACCCGTCTGTGATCGACAACATTGAGCAGCACTGAGGTCACAATGCAGGCGACGGTGTTGGCCAACATGAAGATCATCATCCTCTGCCAACGCCACAACGGAATCTTAGCTTCACTGCAAATGGAAACACCATGAAGATGAATGTGGGGAAAAACATGCACAATTTTTAGTGGACTGCAATGAGATTTTAATGAGGCACATTTCCTACCTTGACTTGGTGCCCAATATCTGTCCAACAATGAGATTAGACAGCCCGATCCCAATCATCTGTATGGAGGTGGCCAGACCCATGGCTGTTCCTAAAGTTGCCTGAGGTACTACCAGGGGAATGGATGGCCACATGCTAGCCTGGAATATAAAACGTAGAAAAAAATGTTCATACAGAGGCAGCACAATGGAAACAGAGTGGACATATTTTAAAAACACAAAGTACTATTTTTTTGTAGAAGGATTAGAAATAATAAAAGCTAAAACCTATGACATTACAAATAACAGCAAGGCAGTCAGAGACAGCAGACTTTGTCCCTGTGGTACTGAACCCTATGCTCAATGCAATGGATCAAAGCACTCTGACATAGTGTATACACAGTCAACACTTCAATTTCTAGTGTAATAAAGTGTTCTCCCATTTTGTTTTCAAAAATTTTGTCAAGCCTACCATGCTGCTGAAGTGTGAAACTGTCAAATCGTGCTGCTAATTATGTGGATGTTAAAGGTCCCATTCACTGAAAAATCGTGTTTATGTAGGTTTTAACTTCCTGAAAAGCATCTATTGGTCACGTGATTGATTATCGATAAAAAAACGTCAAAACACTCACTTCTCTTAAAAAAAACACACACAGCCTTTATATCAGGGGTCACCAACGCGGTGCCCGCGGGCACCATGTCGCCCGCAAGGACCACATGAGTCGCCCGCAGGCCTGTTCTAAAAATAGCACAACTCGCAAGTGAGCTGCGTCTAAGATGTAATTTTTTCTGCCGCTATTTTTTAAAATCACACTTGCATTTATATAGATTTTAAAATGACAATGTCTTAAAAATAAAAAAAATGAAAATATGTTTATTATACGTAAAGGAAAGGTGAATCTGACCTAGTTCAAAGGTCAGTATTGTGCGCATGACAAAACCTTCGCGCTTGTGGAGAGTAAGCTAGCAGGCAGTGAAGCTGGTGAGCGCAGTGCAGTTTCCTAGCCCCAAAACATGGCAAAAAAAAAAAAGACAGAAAATTTATCATTTTCAAAGTGAGCGGGAGGAAGAGTTCTTTTTTACTACCGTGAAAGGAAGCTGCGTGTGTTTCATTTGCAAGGCGACGGCGAAGTGGCACTATGTGGAGCAACACTTCACGACCCACTCTTTTTTTTTTTTTTGGACTTATCTTAAGATAAGCCTTTATTAGTCCCACAACGGGGAAATTCCAGGATTGCAACAGCACAGGGATAGCAACACTCAGAGCAACAATCAGAAGGCAAGAAAAAAAAACAAGCAAGCAAGAGCAGCTAATAAACATATGTACGTATTACTATAAAATATATATATATACACACACACACAGACACACAGTGCAGAGCATTGTAGCTGGATGGAATAAATATATGAATATATGAACACACAGTGCAGAGCATTGTAGCTTGTACCCGTAGGTGGATTTGTTCTGCATTCCCGTGACAAGCCACCAGCCGCTGCGTGCACAAGCGCCTCTTAACTCCCTAACCTGCATGTTTTTGCATGAAAAACCAGAACATGCAAACTCCACACAGATCACTGTTGGCCGGGGGCAGGGATCGAACCCACGATCCCCGCGATTCCCCCGGCCGAGGGTAAACTGCTGCTGCGGTGCTAACCACTGCGCCACCGTGCATAACAGCACTCTCAATGCTGTTTAGCTTCTCCTCATGAAAGGACAGTGCTGGTTATTACTCCACCATGATTCTTGGCAAGAACTGTATGGATATAATTCCAGTGAAGTAGAACACACAAAAGTGTGTTTATTAAATGTAACAGATTTTGAGCAGAATTGCAGCAGATTTGTTCAGTTAAAAATGTGATAAGATTTATTTAATATGAAAGTTGATTTTTCTTAAATGTTGCATAACTTTTTCAAACATGGTTCAACATAGTTCATGAATTAAAAGGGTTTAGTTTTTTATGGTTAAAAGGGACTGGTGAAAACTGGACATTTTTTTAATGAAATGTAGAAGTGATCATCTGAACAATTGCTGAGATTAATAAAAATAAAGTATTGAATATTGATCTTGTCTGTTACCCACTCTAAGTTATTGATAATTATACTGTATATATATATATATATATATACAGTATATATACAATTTGGTATTTTAGAGGAGTGTGTCAAGCTGGTGCCCTTCACATGACTCGATACCCATGAAGTAGCTCTTGGTTTCAAAAAGGTTGGTGACCCCTGCTTTATATCATTAAACTGCTAACAAACATCCCTGTTTCCACCTGGATCACTAATCAACAGTCACTAATATAACTCCCGTCATCCTGGCTTATTTTGTTATATTTTCACTGTGATGCTATATCACTCTGCTAGCATTAGCTTGGCTAGGCGATCGGCATCCGTCAGTACGCGCATTAGGGGATAAGGGATAAGGACCTGCACTTATATAGCGCTTTTCTAGTCTCAAAGACCACTCAAAGCACTTCACTAGTACTAATCTTCTATTCCAAGGGCCTATAGGAGACAGATATCTTGGGACAATTTAGAACAACCAATTAACCTAACATGCATGTCTTTGGATTGGGGGAGAAAACTGGAGCCCCCGGAATAAACCCACGCAGCACAGGAAGGTTCCTATTAGGAGCTTGCCTCAGTGGGGAAAGGCTGACAGAAAGGCTGCCTGACGTTAGCTTGAAGCTGGATTCATGCTGCACCTCTGTTGTCAGCGTACGCACAACCAGAAGGCTTATGTGACGAAATTTACGTCATATCCTCCAGTCCGTTAGTGTCCGCAGAGCTCCTCTGTGGACCACCTCTGTGCAGCCCAAATTTTCTGACCGCCTGGCCTTACTGCATTGACTGCACATGCATAAGACTGACCGTCCCATTCACGAGGTGGTGCTACCAACACAGCATACAAAGTCGAAGAAGACGAAGAGGGAATGGAAGACGAGAATAAGCATACATGAATCGTTTTGCAGCAGTCTGAGTGGAAGAGAGCACTGAAAAATCGTAATTCCTCCTTCTCCTTGAAATGATGCCATTGTTGTTGCTACCAAAAAAAAAAAAAATGTGTGTCGCTCTTGTGTTTATAGCCGGTGCACAAACTGGTGTGGTAGCGCATTTGCGCTACCCATAGGGCTGGGGCAAAACTACAAATAACAGTTGTGTGCACGGGGTCAACCGCTTGGCCTGGTAGATGGAAAAAGTGAGCATGTACAGCACCACGTGCGCACCGGGCTCGTCCAAAGTGCACATGGACCAGAGAGGAAATGAAGCATGAATCCAGCTTGACTGTCGATCTGGCTGGTTTTCATCGCTATTTTCTTTTCCCTCCCACTGGAATCCTTGTTCATCAATAACACTTGACTATATATGTCATCCTTAGATGTTATTTTAGTTTTGTTAAATTTTCTCTCACCGAGACCCATGGTGGCTAGCTGTAGCTAGCAGTTTTGTCATTTATTCAGTTTCTGTACTTATTGTAATCCAGGGACCAGTCATATCCATAGGTGGAATACATCTTGAAGTCGCCAGTGCTCTCCAGAGTATGTTAAAGTTTAAGCCTGCACATGGAAATTCTGAAGCACAGAATTGCACGGGTGAGGAAATTCTAGTTCTCTGAGTGCACTGTGCAGATTTGACCTTCTTTGGTGCCCTGTATTTACATTCCTCCCGATGAAGATAAGCGGAAGGAGCGGCTCTTAACCCAAACAATCGACAGACAGCTGCTGTTTTCAGCGGATGAACTTCTCAAGGACAGTCCATGTGCCTTCATCTGCAAGCGAAGAGACAGACTCCGGACTTGTTTATAAGTCACATGACTATAACATCTATCTACTGCCTGGAGGTGCCCTCTGCTGTTCACTAGCAACTGTCACACCTACACTACACAAATGCACACAACATTACACGAACTGACACATATATACTGACTCATACATACACTGCCTCTCTCAACTCTTGTTTGTGTGCTCTATATTATCTGCTAATTGTGCATAGAGGGTTTTTTCTGTGTAGTCAAAATTTTGCTCATTTGAGCTTTATATGAGCTTATACGAGCGTTATTCTGATTAACTATGTTTTTTCTCTCTCCTATTGTGTTTTCCTCCCCCTCCCTTCCCCTCTTTACCTCCACTGTATGACAGGCGCCTTGCATGGCTGCCACGTCATTGGATGCGCCTAACGTGCGCGTCCAATGTCAAGTCAAATTCCTCGTATGTTTACTTGTAAATATACTTGGCAATAAAGCTGATTCTGATATCCTATCGACCACTGAAACCACACACGCTGTCCACCAGTGATGCATTACTTTATTCATTGTTTCAGTTTCAGACAAATCCTGTTAGTTGACTCCGGCTCGCTACAGGGAGCTAGCTACAATTAACAACAGTGACATAAGAGGGAGGGTGGAGATAAATGCGAAAAATTCAGAGACTTGCACTGATATGAGCCATTCTGAGTAAGGCTGTAAAAGGTGAATTACAATGATGCTGCAATGATTAAATATTAAAAGGAAATTTGACCAAAATATAGCACAAACATCTCATTAAAACCTGCGAGAGATGTGAACATGTGAGAAAAGTGCAATAAATGGGACATTTATGGATCAAAAAATTAAGCCTTTTTTTTATATATATATAGTATATTTTCTACAGTACACAGAAACACACAGACACAGTAGAACAATCTCAGAACTTCTGCTCAGGAGGTGAAGTAACAACAGAAATTTACAACATCAATATTGATGACTACAGCTTTTCTGGTGATAAATTAACTAACTAACTAACTAACCTGCACTTATATAGCGCTTTTCTAGTCACAAAGACCACTCAAAGCGCTTTCACTAGTACTAACCCTCTATTCTAAGGGCCTATAGGAAACAGATATCTAGGGACAATTTACAACAGCCAGTTAACCTAACATGCATGTCTTTGGATTGTGGGAGGAAACCGGAGCCTCCGGAGTAAACCCACGCAGCACAGGGAGAACATGCAAACTCCACACAGAAAGGTTCCAACCCCTGATAGCCTGGGGATTCAAACCAGGAACCTTCTAGCTGTAAGGCAGCAGTGCTAACCACTGCACCACCGTGCTGCCCCGGAAATAAATATGAAGATTAAATAAGGATTGGAAATAAATGTTAAACTCACGGCAGCAAAGGAGTAGGTGACACCCAGCCAGATGGTGGAGACCAGAGGAGGGACAAAGGTGAAGGCCAGGAGTCCAAACACAGGCAGTGTGAGGACAGCACAGGCCAATGCAAAGATGCCCCGCAGCCCCACATAGTCCTGTAAGCACAGACGGTGTGAATGAGTGTCACCTGTTAAATCTAGAGTAAAGGACGATTTACTGTCATGGTGCAGCAGACTTCAGAACATGTTGGTAAACAAATGCAGGTTTGGTTGACAGATACTTACAATGAGGATGCCAACACTGGCCGAGAGGACCAGAGAGCTGTCATAGACGGCCCCTGCAATGTAGGCCGCCTGCTTCTGACTGTAGTCACTGTACTTATCCTGAATGAATTTGCTGGAGAGGGAGAAACAACATGAATGTATATTAAAAGGGAGAAATGCTTTAATCCTTTGTTGATTCATGCAGATACAGTGCATCAGGAAAGTATTCACAGCGCTTCACTTTTTCCTCATTTTATTGTTACAGCCTTATTCCAAAATGGAATAAATTTATTTTTCTCCTCAAAATTCTACACACCACACCCCATAATGACAATGTGAAAAAAGGTTGCTTTTTTATATTTTTGCAAATTTATTAAAAATAAAAAACTAAGAAATCACATGTACATAAGTATTCACAGTCTTTGCCATGAAGCTCATAACTAAGCTCAGGTACATCCTGTTTCCACTGATCATCCTTGAGATGTTTCTACAGCTTAACTGGAGTCCACCTGTGATAAATTCAGTTGATTGGACATGATTTGGAAAGGCACACACCTGTCTATATAAGGTCCCACAGTTGACAGTGCATGTCAGAGCACAAACCAAGCATGAAGTCAAAGGAATTGTCTGTAGACCTCCGAGATGGACTGTCTCGGGGCACAAATCTGGGGAAGGGTCCAGAAAAATTTCTGCTGCTTCAAAGGTCCCAATGAGCACAGCGGCCTCCATCATCCGTAAATGGAAAAAGTTCAGAACCACAACGACTCTTCCTAGAGCTGGCCGGCCATCAAAACTGAGTGATCGGGGGAGACGGGCCTTAGTCAGGGAGGTGACCAAGAACCCGATGGTCACCCTGACAGAATTCCAGCGTTCCTCTGTGGAGAGAGAAGAACCTTCCAGAAGGACAACCATCTCTGCAGCAAACCACCAATCAGGCCTGTATGGTAGAGTGGCCAGACGGAAGCCACTCCTTAGTAAAAGGCACATGGCAGCCCGACTGGAGTTTGCCAAAAGGCACCTGAAAGACTCTCAGACCATGAGAAACAAAATTCTCTGGTCTGATGAGGCAGAGATTGAACTCTTTGGTGTGAATGCCAGGCGTCATGTTTGGAGGAAACCAGGCACCGTTCATCACCAGGCCAATACCATCCCTACAGTGAAGCATGATGGTGGTGGCAGCATTATGCTGTCGGGATGTTTTTCAGCGGCAGGAACTAGGAGACTAGTCAGAATAGAGAGAAAGATGAATGCAGCAATGTACAGAGACATCCTGGATGAAAACCTGCTCCGGAGTGCTCTTGACCTCAGACTGGGGCAACACTTCATCTTTCAGCAGGACAACAACCCTAAGCACACAGCCAAGATATCAAAGGAGTGGCTTCAGGACAACTCTGTGAATGTCCTTGAGTGGCCCAGTCAGAGCCCAGACTTGAATCCAATTGAAAATCTCTGGAGAGATCTGAAAATGGCTGTGCACTGACGTTTCCCATCCAACCTGTTGGAGCTTGAGAGGTGCTGCAAAGAGGAATGGGCAAAACTGCCCAAAGATAGGTGTGTCAAGCTTGTGGCATCATATTCAAAAAGACTTGAGGCTGTAATTGCTGCCAAAGGTGCATCAACAAAGCAGTGAGCAAAGGCTGTGAATACTTATGTACATGTGATTTCTTAGTTTTTTATTTTTAATAAATTTGCAAAAATCTAAAAAAAAAATAAAAAATTCCACATTGTCATTATGGGGTATTGTGTGTACAATTTTGAGGGGAAAAATTAATTTAATCCATTTTGGAATCAGGCTGTAACATAAAATTTGGGAAAAGTGAAGTGCTGTGAACACTTTCCGGATGTACTGTATTTAAAGAAATACTGATTTCTAATAACTTTATCACTATATATCAAATATCTTCAGTTTCCTCTGGGAGTAATAAAGGTCTTTGATTTTTCTTAATTTGGAAATTGGTGTTAATCTGCAGTTCCTAAAATGGCCACTTGAGGGCTCCATAAATCCCTTGTTAAAATGGCCAACTTTACAGTTATAAACGTTTATAACTACTCTACAACTAGTTTTGTCACTTGATGAAAACTATTTTATAAACTCACTTTTCAATTGCATTAGAGTGGGTGCCAATGAAAATGGCTCCACTGCACCACTACTTTCTTTCTTGGTTTCACATCTGTCTGACTGACCAAACAGTTTCTTCCCCTGGGCCATCCGGACTGCAAACAGTAAGAGGCCCCAACCCCCCCTCCCTCCGAACGCTCACATGCACAGAACTGAGGACCTTATTAATTATCACAATAACACACCTGTCTTTGCACTCCGCACTTTCAAGTATATTGACCCATCTGTGAAACCACTACTATGTATATTTTCCATAATCCTTGGCCCATTCTACTCAATTGTGTGTTCAATTGTGTGTACTGCACTCCGCACTCTTATGTACATAGTTCCATCTGTGAAGCCACTACCGTACCTGTGTATATTTCAAAAATCATGGGCTATTTTTAGTTCAGTTGTGTGTTTGATCATGTGTTCTCTAACAGTGTTTTTTATCTAGTCCTTCTCTCTTACTTTATTGTGCAGTGGCCTAGTGGAGCACCCACAATTTCATTGTGCTGTACAACTGTACAATGACAATGAATCCTATTCTATTCTATTCTAATCAGTCGATGGATGCAAATTTTTAACAAAGCAAGTCAAAGTCAAAGCAAAGTCAAGAAAAACAATCTCTCCATTCCTGATCCAAATACGGTCACTTCTTCTTCACTGTTTAAAGGGTTCATTAACTGGAAAATTGTGCTTTTGTACGCTTTAACTTTCTGAAATGTGTCTATTGGTCATGTGATTATCGAAAAAAATATCAAAATCACTCACTTCTCTTAAAAAAAAAAGTGCATACACAGTCTTTATCTCATTTTTCTCTCCAACAAGCCATTTTGACTCTTACGGGTATTTTCCTGAATGTAAATAAATGGGAAATGTTACTAAAAGGTATACCTCACTAGCCTTGATACCCATCTGCTGCTCTGTTATTGGCTAGCCTAGCTGTCCGTCATGGAGATGGGTGGGTAGCCAAAGGTGTTAGCGTAAAAGAATGGTACCATGAAGATCACATATACTATTTTCTTTAGATTTCAGTCACAGTAATCACCCACCTGGTTCACTAATCTACAGTTGATAATACACCTCGCATCATTCTGGCTTACTTTGTTATATTTTTGCTGTGATGCTACATTGAACTGTTAGCTCCGCCGAGGCAGCTAGCTGAAGCTAGCAGTTTAGCCACTAGTCTTGTCTCATTCACGAATGTTTCTGTGCTTATTGTACACCAGCGAGCAGTCATATCCTATCGATCACTGAAACTACACACCCCTGTCCACCAGTGATGGATTGTCTCATTAATTCTTTTGAGACAAATTTACATTCGTTGGCTGCGAGCTATGAGGGCAGAGTTAAACGCAGCCTTAGAGATTTATTTCGTCGTCGGCCTCCATCGGTCTATGATGACCATGGAAGAGAATCCTAAACGTCTACTCTGCTGGAACAGCACCGCCTGTGGCTGAACAGGCCGATGCGCGAATGACAGTCCCTGTCACACAGGTCACACTTGTGGGTGGTCTCCGTGCTGCTGGGTCTGTGGCGGTTCTTCCTGCGGGTTCTTTTTTCATCTGCTGCAGCAGTCAGTCTCTCTTCACCCGCCTTGAGCTGTCTGGTCAGGGTGCCTCTCCATTTGGAGCGGTCCGTTGCAAGGTCCTCCCAGCGCTCTGTGTTGATATCCAGGGCCTTCATGTCTCTCTTGCAGACGTCTCTAAAGCGCAGCTGTGGGCGGCCAACCTCTCTCCTGCCAGTTGCCAGTTCTCCATAGAGGACGTCTTTGGGGATTCTGCCATCCTCCATACGGTGAACGTGGCCTAGCCAGCGGAGCCTGCGCTGCCTGAGTAGAGTGAACATGGAGGGAAGGCCGGCGCGGGACAGAACTTCTGTGTTGGGCACTTTGTCCTGCCAGGATATGTCCAGGATGTGGCGAATGCAGCGCAAGTGGAAGGAGTTCAGTCTCTTTTCCTGCCGGGCGTATGTTGTCCACGTCTCACTCCCATAGAGCAGTGTGCTGATGACGCAGGCGTTGTACACTGCCATCTTCGTCTTGACAGAGAGTTTGGGATTCTCCCACACTCGTGTGGTGAGGCGAGCGAGTGTGAAGGCTGATTTTCCAATCCTCTTGTTGATCTCTGTATCAAGGGAGAGGTTGTTGCTGATCGTGGACCCCAGGTACGTGAACTGATTCACGACCTCCAGCTTGTAGTCATCAATGGTCATGGTTGGTGGTGCTTCCGTGCCTTGCGCCAAGACGTTAGTCTTCTTCAGGCTGATGGTAAGCCCGAAGTCCTTGCATGCCTGGGAGAAGCGGTCCATCAGGGTCTGAAGCTCCTGCTGTGTGTGGGTTGCGACTGCAGCGTCGTCTGCGAACAGCATGTCTCTGATTAGAGCCTCGCGTACTTTGGTTCTGGCTTTCAGGCGGGCGAGGTTGAAAAGCCTGCCGTCAGATCTTGTGTGCAGGTAGATTCCCTCTGTTGCTGTGCTGAAGGCATGCCTCAGGAGCATAGCAAAGAAAATCCCAAAGAGGGTTGGCGCAAGTACACAGCCCTGTTTCACTACGCTGCGTATGTTGAATGGCTCTGAGACGTTGCCATCATGCTGCACTATCCCCTGCATGTTGGTGTGAAACGATTCGATGAGGCTTTGCAACTTTGGTGGGCATCCTATCTTTGGCAGGATCTTGAAAAGGCCCTCTCTGCTGACCAGATCGAACGCTTTGGTGAGGTCGATGAAGGCGACGTACAGAGGCATGTTCTGTTCTCTGCATTTCTCCTGGAGTTGGCGGATGGAGAATATCATGTCTACCGTCGATCGCTCAGCGCGGAAGCCACACTGAGACTCGGGGTAGACACGTTCGGCAAGCTTCTGTAGACGAACGAGAACAACTCGTGCGTAGACTTTGCCAACAACGCTGAGGAGGGAAATGCCCCTGTAGTTGTTGCAGTCGCTTCTCTCCCCTTTGTTTTTGTAGAGGGTGATGATCTTGGCGTCCCTCATGTCCTGTGGTACGGCACCTTCCTTCCAGCACTGGCAGAGGACGTCATGCAATGGCAGCAGTAGGGCGGTATTGCAGTGCTTGATCAGGTCAGGGGGTATGCCGTCGTTGCCGGGTGCCTTGCCAGCGGCCAAGCTATCAATGGCCTTACTGAGTTCGTCGATGGTTGGCTCGGCGTCAAGTTCGTCCATGGATGGCAGGCAGTCGATGGCATCAAGGGCTGACGGTGTCACGGTGTTCTGTCTAGAGTAGAGGTCGGAGTAGTGTTCCACCCATCTCTCCATCTGCTTGTTCTTCTCTGTGATCATCTCCCCAGTGGAAGATTTGAGGGGGGCCGTCTTGCTCTGAGCCGGACCAAGTGCTTTCTTGATGCCATCGTACATACCACGGATGTTCCCTGTTATGGCAGCGGTTTGAATGTCTTGGCTGAGCTGAGTCCAGTACTTGTTGGCACAGCGCCGAGCAGTCTGCTGAACTTTGCTTCTCGCAGCCCTGAGAATCTGGAGATTCTTCTCGTTTGGGTACTTCTTGTACTCAGCAAGTGCTGAGCGCTTGGCTTCAATGACGGGGGTCATCTCGGTCAACTTGGCATCAAACCAGTCCTGTGACTTCGAGGTCTTCCTCCCAAAGGTAGCCAAGGCTGTGCGGTAGATGGTGTTTCGCAGCTCTTCCCACTTCTGCTTTGCAGATTCTCCTCCTTGTGGTACACCAAGTTCCTTCTCAAAGGTGGAGGCAAACTGCTCAACAAGTTCTGGTTGGGCCATCTTGCTGGTGTCAATCCGTGCCTTTCCAGGTTGTCTAGCACGATGGAATTTCTTCAGCTGCAGCTTGACCTTGCAACACACCAATGAATGGTCTGTGTCGCAATCTGCACTCTGGAACGAACGGGTGATTAGCACGTTCTTCAGTGAGGTGCGCCTGGTCAGGATCAAGTCTAGCTGGTGCCAGTGCTTTGAGCGCGGATGTTGCCAGGAAACCTTGTGTTGGGGCTTGGTCTTGAAGAACGAGTTTGTGATGCACAGATCGTGATATGTGCAGAACTCGAGCAGCCGCTGTCCGTTGTCGTTCATTCTGCCCACGCCAAAAGATCCAAGACAGGAGGGCCAGGAGTCGTGGTCAGCACCCACTCTGGCATTGAAGTCTCCAAGGAGAATGAGTTGTTCAGAGTTGGGGATGATCCTGACAGTTGTTGCGAGATTCTCGTAGAACTCGTCTTTTGCCTCTGGTGTGGCTGTCTGTGTTGGGGCATACACACTGACGAGGGTGACTGGGCCTTCAGTGGTGTTCAGGCGGAGGGTGAGGAGTCGTGCAGAGCCAGTGCTGCCCGGTTCCACCATCTTCAGCAAAGTGTTCTTCACTGCGAAGCCCACTCCGTGTTCCCTGTGTTCGTCACTGCCCTTTCCCTGCCAGTAGAACGTGTAGTCCTTCTCTCTCAGTGTGCCTGCATCAGCTAACCGTGTTTCCTGGAGAGTGGCGATATCCACTCCCAGTCTCTTCAGCTCATTATTGATGATGGCAGTCTTCCTGGTGTCGTTGATGTCCTTGAGGTTAGCAGCGAGTCCTGTCATCATAGTGCGGACGTTCCAAGTTCCCAGTTTTAGAGTTGGTCTCTTTTGTTTTATTGTCTTGCCTGGTGCGAAGGTTCTCAGCCTGCTGTTTGGATTTCTCCTTATCCCCATGCACCCAATGAGGAAAGCAAGCTGTGGCGGGACAACACCTTATTGGCTGGGGGCTGCCCAGCTTGAGGCGGGCGGTAGCTGTCCAGTGAGATCTGATGATCCCTCCCACCGTCGGGAACAACCCCTGGTGCCACGCTCTACGCCAATTGAGCAGTGGCTTATAACCGGTAACTGTCATTCCCCGTGTTTTGTCTACGCCAAAGGCGAAGCTGGAGTGTCCTCTCCAGTGATCCGGTGTTCTACCTTCCAGCGTTGGGCGTTGGTAGGATTCAAGCCTGGGCAGGAAGATATGGAGGACAAGATGTTGCCCATGCAGCATGTCCCCCCTCTCCACGTCACTGATGAATCCAAAGGAACAGCAGGGCTGCTACAGTTTGGCACCAGCGCCGTTGCAGGAGCTGCCAGAACGATGTTGAGCACAACATAGAACTGCCTTAGGGGCTCCGACTCCGGATTTTTCCTCAGGGTTGACTCCCGAAGCCTTTCCCGTGACCGGGTATGCTGCAAGGCAGCAGAGGTTTGAAATCAGGGTTTACCTTCCCCTAGATGGGCTACCTTCCCAGGTTGACGAGCCACCATCTACCCGAAGCATCTGGTTTTAAGGCGCCAGAGATCTGCCCTCGCCCCTTCTCCTATTAGTAAAAGCAGTTCCGCCGGGCTTAGAGACTAAACCACACGGGCAGGCTAGGAGTTGGACTTAGTTGTCAGAGGCTTTTCGAGATGCACGCCATAAGGAGCATTTTATGAGCACTGGGAGCTTAACCCCAGTGCCGCTCCTGGCTATGACAACCTTGGAACCAGAGATTTATTTAGACATGCACTAAAACCAGCCTGTCTCAGGGATGCTGCAAAAGATGATAAACAATTACAAAGCAACAAGCTTTTTACCACGACACTACCATTTCATTGAGACGTGTGAGATGTCAAAATGTGGAAAAAGTGCCGTCAATGCCCCCTTTAAAAAGAAACCTGCTCAAAAAAGAAGCACCAAACTCAAGTTATCAAGTAGACAGTGTACAAACTGTGTAACCCAAGTGTGCCAAAATCCAGTTTTTATACATATATAAAATCTATGGTTGTGTGTGTTGACAACTACCTGGCATCGGCGATGAAGGGGAAGATGCCGTTGTAGAAGAACATGATGGTCAGAACCAGCAGCCAGTATCTTAGCGACAGGAGTTTCACATCCTGGATCCTCTAAACAAACAAATACATGTGTGAACTCAAAATATGAATATTTGCATAGAAAAAGATCATAATTACTATATAATTCAGCTATTTGGGGGATTTAAGGTTATTGTTCATACCACTTTGCGTGACTCCGCCTGGATGGTTCCATCCAGACCCAGCTGCTTCATTCCAATCTTGTCCAGAGTGCTGACAATGATGGCAGAGCTGAAGCCCAGCACACACAACAGCGTTCCTGGAAAATAAACAACAAGCAATGAGGAACTACTGCTTAGACAGCGTAATACCATGAGTTTTCAGGTTTTAATCCTGTTCGACCTACCTCCCCACAGTGTCCACTCCATGCCATATTTTTCTTCAAACTTCTGGGTGAGGAAGAAGTTGAGAACTGAACCCAGCCGAGAGAAGGCCAGAGTCAGGCCGAAAGCCAAAGCCAACTCCTTCCCTTTGAACCAGAAGGCTGTGATGCGGTTCTGAACAACTAATGAAAAAGAGAAAAGGAGAGCGCTTTTGGGACAGCTCTCAGTCTGCATGTTGCCATGAATACATGCATTCGTAATGCACACTTACTAGTTAGAGAACCATTTCCTGACCCAAACAACAGACGGCCTGTGAGCATGAGTGGCAGCAGGTAGGGAGTTCCTTTGAAGTGGGAACCCAGAGCAAACAGGGAGGAGCCCAAAACACATAGAAACGAGAAAAGAAACACACCAACTGCAAAGAGGGACAAGAAATCAGATTACAACTACTGTATGACACTGACTACATTTACATTTACAATGCCATGTACAGAGCAGCTCCTGCTTAACCAGAATAAAGTTATTGTCGGGTTTGCCCCTTTCAGGGCATAAATGAGGCGCCAGATGCCAACAGAAAGTTTGCTTGTTTACTTACAGAAAGAACAAAATAAAGAGCCACGTGGGGCAAAACACACAAACTAAACTAGAACACAGAATAAAGAACACTAACATCAATGTAAGACTGTAGCAAGGGCGGAACCTGATGCTATACAATAAACACTTACAAATGATGAAGCGAGGACGAACCAAACACGGAAGGAAGACTGAAGTCGGGGATAGGGACTCCAGTCCTGGTAGATGTAGGTCGCAGTGAGGAGTGAGCCTCAGCTGCTCCCTTAAATACTGATAACAAAAAGCAATGAACCAAACAGGAGAGGAGGAAATGTAATGACCAAAATCATGATCAGCTGTGACAGTGCCGGCTAGACTTTGACAGCCGGAAGTTTGGCCGCGGCGCTGTCACATTAAAAGCCCCGAGAAACCCAATAATAACTGAGCAGAAATGATGGAGAAAAAGGGAGAATAGTGAGTGGCCCGGGCGCGGATAACTCAGAGCTTGGATCACCACAGTTATACTCAGAGTAAGGATTAGCTGGATCCATACATGTGCAGTATTCCTCTTATTCTTAGACACATTTTTCAAACAGATAACTAACTAACTAACTAACTAACCTGCACTTATATAGCGCTTTTCTAGTCACAAAGACCACTCAAAGCGCTTTCATTAATACTAACCCTCTATTCTAAGGGCCTATAGGAAACAAATATCTAGGGACAATTTAGAACAGCCAATTAACCTAACATGCATGTTTTTGGCATGTGGGAGGAAACCGGAGAAATCCCGGAGTAAACCCACGCAACACGGGGAGAACATGCAAACTCCACACAGATCACTGTTGGTCGGGGGCTGGGATCGAACCCACGATCCCACGATCCCCACAATCCCCCGGCCAAGGGTAAACTGTGCTGCCGCAGTGCTAACCACTGCGCCACCGTGCAGCCCCGCCTTAAATAAACACATAAACACCTTAATCTAAGCATTCCCATCTGTGTTGCTGACCATGGTTGCCAGTTCTGCTTATTGTGTTTGGTAAGTCGCTTATGAATATGAGCAGTCTCACGCTGTGGTTTTAGGGACTTGTTTTTTCACATAATTAAGTTGATTTGGGCTTATTCTTTTATAAAAGTGTAAAATGATTCAAAATAGCTTCTCAAATGTTCCCACCAGTTGTAAGTCAGTCAGGGTATTTTTGGCTTTTTTTGGGGGGGAGTGCGGGCGCACCAGATGGATGGACGTGACACTGGACCTAGCACAGGACCGACCGCCAGTGATGGAGAGCACTGGTGGACAGGGTCAGCTCTACGCACAGTGACGCCTCTGAGGCCAACAACCAGCATGACCCTGGACTTATCGTGCAAGCTAGCTAGCTAGCTAACGGTTTGTCCCACAAACCCAGGAAGTGCCTACTAGTATATGTTGCTTGTTTATTTGGAATATGTTGATTAACACGTAAACCAAAATATTCCTGTAGCTGTTGGTCATGCAAACACCTTATTGGGACTATTCCCTTAACCAGAATATGGGCCTTACTGAGAATACAGTGTGCGTGTAAAAATGTTCGGCTTTCTAAAACAGATACTTTATGTACACTTACAGCGGTTTCCTAATTTGTCAATGAGGAAACCAGCCATGATCACGACCACTGCATTCCTGGAGACAGACAAGAAAAGGTGCCATCATCATCTAAGCTACCAGCATTTCTTTAGTAAAGCCAATGTAACTATACACTTACGTCCAAGCATAGATGGCATAAAGAAGATTGTACTGCTGAGGGCTCATCCCCAGTCCCTCCACACAGTCCGTCCCATTGATCACTGTTGCATTGGGACATGTCAGGTTCTGTCCAATGAAGAAGAACAAGGTTAAACATTTTTATTGATCTAATCACAAATGCATCAGAGACCTTTGTCCTTCTAACACCTAAAGACAATAGGCCAATCCTGTTAACTAACATGATGAAATCATGGGAGGCTGATGGCGTCTTTGAGCTGACTCACCCCTTGAAACTGATCCTGCAAGACACTGGGAATGTCGAAGCAGAAGTAGGAGCCGAACGTCAGCAGGCAGTTGAAGAACAGCACCACAAAGCGATAATAAGCTGAAGGAAAGAGACAATTTTTAAAAGTCATCATTTAGAAATTGACAAAGTGGTGTGAACATTTTATATTCACCATGAAGCAATATCAGCCTTCAATATCAATGGAATACGCTCAGCTCTATATGATACGTATATGGTTGAGTTACTATGGAAGAATTGATTATACTTTGAGATTACAAAGTACTTTTACAACAAGCCAGCCACTATGTTTAATTACCAAGACAAAAAAATGTGATATTACTCAGCATGTTATGATAGGGTCACATGTTGAATAAAAAAGTTTGTCTGAAGATAAATGGTGAAAAATACAATTTGTGTATATGAACAATTCAGTGAGCTTAGTGCTGATAAACATCTCCGCACTGTGTGTCTATATATATATTTATAGTAATATGACTGTACAACCTAAGCAGGGCTGCTCGCAGAGACAGCAAAAAGACGTAACAAACTAATAGTTTTTTGAATGCAAAAGATGCAATAGACTTACACAATGGTCCTCTCCGGCATACAACTAGGAACATACCGGTCGCTATGGAGGGTGAGAATATGTATGGGCACATAATCATACCATGTAGGATAACTAAGTAGTCGGTTATGCTGTTTCATCCCATCTAGCAACAATGCTCTGCACTGTGTGTGTTTATATATTTACAGATTTATTCCATCTAGCTACAATGCTCAGCACTGGGTGTGTTTATATTTATATATCTATATATTTATTCCATCTAGCTACAATGCTCCGCACTGTGTTTTTATATATGTACATATTATTCCATCTAGCTACATTGCTCCGCACTGTGTGTGTTTATATACTTGCATATTTATTCCACCTAGCTGCAATGCTCCGTACTGTGGGTGTTTATACAGTATATTTACATATTTATTCCATCTAGCTACAATGCTCTGCACTGTGTGTTCATATATTCATATATTCATATATTTATTCCATCCAGCTACAATGCTCTGCACTGTGTGTCTGTGTGTGTGTGTGTATATATACTGTATATCTTATAGTAATATGTACATATGTATATTAGCTGCTCTTGCTTGCTTGTTTTTTTTCTTTCCTTCTGATTGTTGCTCTGAGTGTTGCTATCCCTGTGCTGTTGCAATCCTGGAATTTCCCCATTGTGGGACTAATAAAGGCTTATCTTATCTTATCTTATCTTATATGTTTGGCGATTTTGAATCCTGGCAGTAGAATTTACAAAGATCAACAAGAATCTAAATTATATAGCTTAAATTTAAATCAACCCATAATATAAATGCAAAATATAACATTACAGCAAATACAATAATGTATACATTACTGACCAGTTTGCTTTTAATAAGATCTTCCACATATGGCCTAAATAAATTCAAACACATTAGTGAAGAATACATGAGTTCTTCTTCTAGTAAGAAAAATACCCTACCTGAGAAAAAAATATATCTAAATATATTTGTTTCGTAATAAATTGGACCCCAAACCTTTACACCTTTCCCCCCCTTAAAGATCACATGAACTCCCTGAAAGCATAAAATGCTGAGTAGGTCATTCGTTTTTCTTTTTAAAGGAAGTGTGTTGTCTTATTGGAACAGGGTTTACCTAAATAGGTTTCGGCGAGAGTATTTTTTTTAAGGAAAACATAAAATCAAGCATACCGTGCTCGGCCGGCTGTGCCATTGTGAGGGAAAAGATCCGTGCTGTAAAATAAAACTTCCAAATCACATTCTCCGCTATTGTTTACATGGAGAAGCTGCTGTAAGGAAGCTGTTCCTCCTGTTCCGGTGGAGACGTCCTGAAACCGCAAATCTTAAAGGCACAGGAGCATGTGGCTCTTGAATGTAGGGCGTATTCGGCTGAATCATTGGCCGCCATATTAGTACACCCAAAACACTCAGCGAGTCAATGGAGAATGAACGGGTTTAAGCAGTAAATGGTGCCACTTTTACCTCAATAAGTAACCCCCCCCCCCCCAAAAAAAAAAACAAAAAAAAAAAAACAGATTTTGTCGAACTTCTTGGTATGGAGACACAGTTTCAAATCTTTTGCAACCGGTGAACTATAGAAATCAAGTTGACATGTTTGGCAGCCGTGGCTGGATAATCCCGAAAGTCACGTCAAGGCAAGTAGTTTTGTGAGTGATACATGCAGTTAATGTGGAGCATTAATAATGCATAATGCAGTTAATGTGTTTAGGCATGTCGTCAACTCGTCATAAGAGTCTTAATGACAATCCTATCACTCTTCACTGTATAAATTCAAGAAATCTTTGTCAGTTTGTCAGTGTGTGTGTCTGTGTGTCACAATCATAGGACCCCTATGAAGTTCCGGTGATGTTCTATGATGATCCTATGATATCCGGCAACAGAGGACTCCTGATGCCGTCATTACCTCCGCCAAGGAGGTTATGTTTTCATCGGCGTTGGTTTGTCTGTTTGTTTGTTAGCAAGATAACTCAAAAAGTTATGGACGAATTTTCATGAAATTTTCAGAGATTGTCAGAAATGGGGTATCCTACAGATGATTAGATTTTGGTGATGATCTGAGAGTGCATACCTCCACCAAGGGCTTTGTTTGTATTTGTGCAGCAGGATTACACAAAAACTATTGCATGGATTTGGATGAAATTTTTACCAGAGGTGGTTCTTGGGCTAGAGAGGAGCCCATTATATTTTGGTGATGATCTGAGAATGCATACCTCAGCCAAGGCTCTTATCTTCTCACAGTGTGTTAGCAACAATACTCCAAAACGGATGCACAGACTTTGATGCAATTTTCACCACAAGTGGCTATAGGCCTACACACAAACCCATTACGCTTTGGAGGTGATCCATGAGAAACGGAAGGAGGCTTGGCGGAGGTATGTGCTCTATGAGTGCTTTTCTAGTATTGACAATGGGACTGGCTACGAGATCATAGAATTGCCAACGAAGTTCCTATGATGTCTACATGATGTCTATATGCGTCAGATAGCATAGTAGTCGCCTCTGATGTTCCTATGATGTCTATATGACGCCAGATAGACACCGTATAGACTGATTCCACAAAATCTGTGTGTGTGTCACAGTGTCTATGCCTACATATAGACATCATAGCCACATCATAGGCTCAGTGATGCATCAAAACTTTGGGAAACAAGCAAAACAACACAACAATGCATTGGCAATGGCAAGTATTGGCATTAAGGAGATCCCTGCTTCAACCCAGGCATATTTATACAAGGTAAAGTTTATCATTACATTGTTAAACAAGAAAAACAATACAGCAGTGCGCTGGCAATGGCAAATATTGGCATCAACCCAGGCATACATATACAAGGTAAAGTTTATCATTACATGGATGCACCACATCTTGAACAGAGTCGAAAGCCACTTTTGCCTCAGATTTATTTTCATGATCCTGTCCATGAATTGGAATTACGACGCACCTATCCCTCAACCACTGGTCAGAACGAAGAAGAAGAAGAAGACCCACGAGATGGAGAGCAATAGAGTTATGATATCAGGCAAAATAGGACTCGCGATGCCGTCATATGCCGACTCTGTTAGCATCAGCACCAGATCACCCCAGGGCTGTGTACTTTCCCCCCTGCTCTTCTCCCTGTACACCAACTCCTGCACCTCCAGCCACCAGTCTGTCAAGCTGATGAAGTTTGCGGACGACACCACCCTTATCGGGCTCATCTCCAACAGCAACGAGTCCGCCTACAGGAGAGAGGTGGCCCAGCTGGCGTCCTGGTGCAGCCACAACAACCTGCAGCTGAATGCTCTGAAGACAGTGGAGATGATCGTGGACTTCAGAAAAATCACAGCCCCTCTGCCCCCCCCCCTTACCCTCACAGACTCTCCCATCACCACTACGGATTCCTTCCGCTTCCTGGGCACCACCATCACCCGGGACCTCAAGTGGGAGCCGACCATCAGCTCCCTCATCAAAAAGGCCCAGCAGAGGATGTTCTTCCTGCGGCAGCTGAGGAAGCTCAAGCTACCCACCAAGATGTTGGTGCAGTTCTACACAGCCATCATCGAGTCCATCCTCACCACCTCCATCACCGTGTGGTATGCAGGAGCCACTGCCAGGGACAGACTAAGACTGCAGCGCGTTGTGCGTGCTGCTGAGAAGGTGATCGGCTGCAAGCTCCCATCCCTCCAGGACCTGTACATCTCCAGGACCCGGAGGCGTGCAGGTCGGATCATAGCCGACCCTTCACACCCTGGACACGCACTGTTTGCCCCCCTCCCCTCAGGTAGAAGACTTCGGTCCATTCAGACTAAAACCTCCCGCTACATGAACAGCTTCTTCCCCTCTGCCATCAGACTGCTGAACACTAAGTGACTTATTAGACTCTCGTGCACTACGTACAGCAGTTCAACCGGACTCATGATAATTATCACTGTTTTCTTTTGCACTACCGTCTGCACTATGTGGAACTCCACAATATCTGCTGCTTGTTAATATATTTAATAATTGCATAGATTAGTATTACTCATTCATATTTTACATTTTATTGCATGCATAGTTTTTTATTTTTATCTTTAGTGCTACTCCATGTTTAATGTTGCAGCATTGCACCAAGACAAATTCCTAGTTTGTGTACTACATGAACAATGGCAATAAATCTCATTCTGATTCTGATTCTGATTCTGATATAGACAATAGGACTGGCTACGAGTCTGTGTGCCATGATCATAGGATGCCTATGAAGTTCCTGTGATGTCTGCATGATGTCCTATGATGATCCTATGATATCAGGCAACATAGGACTTGCGATGCCGTCATATAGACAATAGGACTGGCTACGAGATCATAGGATTGCCAATGAAGTTCCTGTGACGTCTACATGATGTCTATATGACGTCAGATAGACAGCATAGTAGAGAGTCGCCTCTGATGTTCCTATGATGTCTACATGATGTCTATATGACACCAGATAAGACACCATATAGACTGATTCCACAAAATCTTCTTCTTTTAGATTTGATTGGCAGTTGGCAACCAGTTTACAGGTGCATTACCGCCACTGACTTGATTATTATCACTCTATATCTTTGTGTAAGTTCTTATAAGGAGTTCTGAACAACTCATTATGTGTGAAAAAATTATCCATCCTTGGACTGTGTCTATGCCTACGGTGTCTCTATGATGTCATAGCCACATCATAGGCTCAGTGATGCATCAAAACTTTGGGAAACAAGAAAAACAACACAACAATGCATTGGCAATGGCAAGTATTGGCATTAAGGAGATCCCTGCTTCAACCCAGGCATACGTATACAAGGTAAAATTTGTCATTATATTGTTAAACAAGCAAAACAAAAGGAGATCCCTATGCCTGGCTTCAACCCAGGCATACATATACAAGGTAAAGTTTATCATTACATGGATGCACCACATCCTGAACAGCGTCGAAAGCCACTTTTGGCTCAGATCTATTTTCATGATCCTGTCCATGAACTGGAATTATGACGCACCTATCCCTCAACCAGTGGTCAAAACGAAGAAGAAGACCCACGAGATGGAGAGCAATAGAGTTATGATATCAGGCAACATAGGGCTCGCGATGCCATCATATAGACAATAGGACTGGCTATGAGATCATAGGATTGCCAACGAAGTTCCTATGATGTCTACAGTACATGATGTCTATATGATGTCAGATAGACAGCATAGTAGAGAGTTGCCTCTGATGTTCCTATGATGTCTACATGATGTCTATATGATGCCAAATAGACATCGTATAGACTGATTCCACAAAATCTGTGTGTGTGTCTTGTCTGTCTGTCTGTGTTGGCCCTGCGATGGATTGGCGATCTGTCCAGTGTACCCTGCCTCTCGCCCAAAGATGCTGGGATAGGCTCCAGCCCCCCCACCGCAACCCGAAAAGGATTAAGTGGAAGAAGATGGATGGATGTTAAACAAGAAAAACAATACAACAGTGCACTGGCAATGGCAAATATTGTCATTAAAGAGATCCCTATGCCTGGCTTCAACCCAGGCATACGTATACAAGTTAAAGTTTATCATTACATGGATGCACCAAATCCTGAACAGGGTCGAAAGCCACTTTTGGCTCAGATCTATTTTCACAATCCTCTCCATGAACTGGAATTACGACACACCTATCCCTCAACCACTGGTCAGAACGAAGAACAAGAAGAAGACCCACGAGATGGAGAGCAATAGAGTGAGGAGAACTCCTGCACGTCAGAAAAGATGCCACAAAGATGAAACACCTGAGGTTCGAGCAGTACGTCGCAGGCATGACTGTGAACAACACAGCCATCTGAGACAGGAGGAGACCCATCAGCAATGGGCATGCAGAAATACTTGCTTATACTTGGTCTCTTCAGGCATGGACGGGTATGCACTAGTATGAGTAAATTAAAATATCATGCAGTGCTTTAATCTTGCTATAAAGTGCCTAGGCCTAATCTAATTAGCAAAATATGGGACCACAACCTTTTCACAAAGGTCCTATTTAAATTGAGGTAAAAATTTGAGAGAAAAAAGGCCTCATATTTTCTGTGATGATGTAGATCTAGGCCTTGCTAACTTAACTGCTTAACTAGTATAGACTAACCATATACTGAAATAATTTGTCACACTGTGATGAATAGACCCAAATGGAATAAAACTTAGCCTAATGCTAATTCTTAGGTAATTATCTTCATCAATTTTAGGATTCTGATGGAAAACATAACACCTTCCCTCCTGCTTACACATCCTGGACTTGGGACCGGCCAGTGGTGCAGTTAAAGGTGATTGGTAATCAACAAAAATTGGCATGTAGAATTGATCCAGTGTTTATTGGTAATCAGTAGTTGACGACCAACATCAGGAATAATTTAGCACAGATATACAGTCATGTGAAAAACTTAGGACACCCCATTAAATATTCAGTTCTTTATTAAGAAATGTTAACATATTGATGTCTAATCTTGTTTTTATTTATCTCTGGAAAAGAAGGTGATTTAATTGGAGGTAAATAATAAAAATTAACCTTGTTTTATTCATTAAACAAAAGATATCAACAAAAACGCATATTCTAACTGAGGAAAAACTTAGAACACCCTACCGCCTGATAGCTAGTGTTACCCCCTTTGGCTGAAATAACTTCAGTGAGATGCTTCTTGTAGCCATCTACCAGTCTCTGATATCGGTCTGAGGAAAGTTTGCCCTACTTCTCAACACAGAATTCTTTCAGCTGTGATATGTTTGAGGGGTTTCTTGCATGTACAGCCTATTTCAAGTCACCCCCATCTCAATGGGATTAAGTTCTGGGCTTTGACTTGGCCATTCCAGGACTCTCCATTTTTTAGTTTTTAGCCAGTCCTTGGTGTATTTATTGGTATGTTTTTGTCAGGAATCTGGGTGCAGCTGTTCCAAACCCAGTCCTAAATTATTAGTTATTTGCCCTATTTTCTATCTGGCGCACCTGGGAGCTTTTGCTCTCTGCTTCCTGACAGCTCGGGCACACCCCCTTCTCCTGTCAGTGCCATCAGCTGTGCTTGGTTAATGGGTGTTCCCACACACATACACATGCGCACGCACACACACACACACAGAAACACACACACTCCATTTATTCTTATTCACACGCGCAGACACTCACTCATGCACACCTGAGGTTCATTAGTCCAGCCCACGCTTTCCCACACCGGCAATCTCTTTCCTCGTTTAGTTTATTATTATTTAAACGAGGAGTTAGGAAGAGATCACTGCAACATTCGCCCTCATTCATGGCAGCTAGCTCTCCATGAATGTTGTACAATTTCCTTCACTCGTGCAGCCTGACATTTACAGACGTTCATCCCTGGATGTTAGTAGCTGACCTTGCGTCTTTTTCCTCATCCGCCAGACTACACGGGAAGCCCCAGATCGCTCCAGTTCAGTAAGTCATTTGCCTTTCTCCCTGTGCTGGCAGCAACTTAGCAGCACTAGGCTTCACCGTCACTGGGCTGTAGAGCATCCGGGCAGCGCCCTGTATGTCTGGTGGCCATTTAACTCTGCATTTCAATTCTCTGTATTGGTGGACATTACTGGACTTGTCATTTTCATTGGGTTTGTTAATAAAAGTGCACAATCTACTCTCGCTTTTGGGTTTCTCATTTTCTCCCTCATGCACCGCGTAATGGCGCACGAAGATTTATGAAAGTTTTAGGTCATTGTCATGTTGCAGGGTCCAGTTCCGCTTCAGCTTTAATTTTTTTTTTACAGAATGTCTCACGTGGTCCTCAAGCACCCTCTGATACATGGTAAAATTCATGGTAGATTCTATGATGGTGAGCTGGCCAGGTCCTGCTGCAGCAAAGCATCCCCAAATCATGACATTTCCACCTCCATGCTTCACAGTTGGTATGAGGTTCTTTTCCTGGAATGCTGTATTTTGTCATGACTCGCCACTCATCAGCGGCGCCAGCTGCGCGCACACCTGCTCCTCGTCAGCGGCGAGGTACTTAATCCACTCTGCCCTGGGCTTCGGCCTGAAGCCGTCTCTCTACTTCGGCATTGTTTGCTACAACGGTACTCAAGCCTTCTAGCAAGATTTTCTGGGTAAGCTCCCTTTACCTCTTTTCCTCCAGCCCTCTCCCCTGTGCACAGGTGGACTTCCCCGGCGGCGGACTTCCTCATCTCGCCGCTGTCTCTACGTTGCTGCTACAGGCACTCCAGGTCGCTGTCTCCCGGGCTCCGCCCTTGTCAACGCCAGCCACCTGTCCTAACCAAGTAAGCCAGCAAGACTATTATTATCCTCTGTGTTGGTGTGGTGCCCGTTACCCTTCTCCCTCTGCTTCCTCCCATAGGGTTGTCCGGCTGAACGGCCTCCTGCCCCCGTGCCTGACGCAGACGCCACCACCAACACATTCTTATTCCACAGACACGCAGCCACACATCCCTGTTGTCAATAAAGCTGTTAAATCTACCCTGAGTCTGCGTGTGTGTCTCCTGAGCCGTGCATTATGTCAGTACGGCTTCAGCAGAGCGGCTCGGCAGACAGCGGGCTCGCACACCGTCTTTCCACCCTCGAGGCTCGGGTGGATTTAATAGCCCACCAACAACAGGTGATATTAAACCAATTGACAGTCATTACTAACCGATTAGACCGCTTGGACCCCCAGCAGCCGTTCCCCTCGGTTCGTCTGGGTGGCGCAGCTCCCGCTGCTCTGGCGGCTGTCCAGCTTGCTCCGGGTGCGCCGGCATGGCTCACACCAATCCCCACTCCTGCTCGCTTTAGCGGTAAGCTTGGTGGAGCTCGGGGTTTTATTATGCAGTGTGAGTCCGTGTTCCTTCGCGTTCCCGGAGACTTCCCCTCAGACCACAGCAGGATTGGCTATATTGGTAATCTCCTGGAGGGTCGTGCGCTTACCTGGGCTTACGCCATCATGGCGAAGCCCAGCTACGCCACCCTCACCTATGGCCAATTTGTGCGACAATTTCTGGAAGTGTTCGACCATTCGCGTTTGGACAGTGTCCAGGTCGACCGCCTTCTCGGCCTCCAACAGGGGAGCCGATCGGTGGCCGAATACGCGATTCGACTTCCGGGTTACCGCGGAGGAAGTTGGCTGGGAAGAGCGTGCGCTCTGCGGCATCTTCCTCCACAGTCTAAACTCTGGTCTGAGAGATGAGCTGGCCAGCCGGGATATCCCGGAGACTCTAGCGGAGCTGATCTCCCTTGCCATCAGCCTGGATAACAGGCTGCGTGAGCGCGCCTCAGAGCGGAAGCATCCTTCTCGCTTGCGGGGCGCCTCTGCGCGCTTGCCCCAAGCTCGCCACCTGGCGTTGCCGCCGCCGGAGGTCTCCGAGGAGTCGGAGCCGATGGTGACGGGCCGGACAAAGCTCCCTCTGGCGGAGAAACAACGCCGCCGTGATCTGGGCCTTTGCATGTATTGCGGGGGTAGCCAGCACACGGTGGAGCATTGTCCGGAGAAGCCAAACGAGGAGGTCCGCGAGTCACTGTAGGGGGCCTCGTGGACGCTAATCGGTTAAATCCCCTCACACATTTGACGCTGCCCATCCGCTTCTGTCACAATCTCACAGGGCACCTCACACATGCACTGGTGGATTCAGGCACGGAGGGTAGCTTTATTTCACAGAGCCTGGCAACCCGATTGGGCATCCGTTGTCACCCCCTCGACCCTCCTCTTGCCCTGGTTAATCTCTCCCGTGTCTCAGTGGGAAAGGTGACCCACCGGACATCTCCCATTCCGGTGATCATCTCAGGAAACCACCGGGAGGATATCTCCTTCTACGTCCTGCCCACCTCGGTCACTCCTGTCATTCTCGGATACCCTTGGCTCCGCCTCCACAACCCCGTCTTGGACTGGAAGACCGGAAAAGTGTCAGCTTGGAGCACCTTCTGTATGGGCACCTGTCTCCAATCCGCTGCCTGCGCCCCGTCCTCGCCTCCCACAGCCAAGGACACCGCGCCCCCGGATCTCACCCTTGTGCCCTCAGAGTTCCACGACCTGGGTGCAGTCTTCAGCAAGTCCAAGGCGATGTCTCTTCCTCCTCACCGGCCCTACGACTGTGCCATCAACATCCGCCAGGGGGCGCCCCTACCCTCAGGACGCCTCTATAGCCTGTCAGCGCCAGAGAAAGAGGCCATGAACACCTACTTGAAGGAGTCGCTCAGCGCTGGGATTATCCGACCATCTTCCTCACCAGTAGGCGCAGGGTTCTTCTTCGTGGGAAAGAAGGACGGCTCCCTTCGTCCTTGCATAGATTATCGAGCTCTCAATGACATCACGGAGAAGGACCGGTACACCCTGCCCCTCATGGACACCGCCTTCCACTCCCTCCAGGGGGCGACCTGGTTTACCAAGCTGGATCTCCGCAGCGCTTACCACCTCGTCCGGATCCGGGAGGGAGATGAGTGGAAGACAGCCTTCCGCACCCCTAACGGTCATTTTGAATATCTAGTGATGCCGTTTGGGTTGACCAACGCTCCAGCCGTCTTCCAGCGCCTCATTAATGACATCCTCTGGGATTTCATCGGCCTGTTTGTGTTCGTCTACCTGGACGATATCCTCATCTTCTCCAGGTCTAGGGATGAGCACCGGGTCCACGTGAGGCGGGTCCTGCAGAGGCTGTTGGAGAATCGCCTATATGTCAAGGCGGAGAAGTGTGAGTTCTATGCCAAGACAACTTCCTTCCTGGGGTTCGTCATCTCCCATGACCAGGTGCTCCCGGACCCAGCGAAGATTAAAGCGGTGGTGGATTGGCCCACACCTACCTCTAGGAAACAGGTTCAGCAGTTCGTCGGGTTCGCCAATTTCTACCGCCGCTTCGTCCCAAACTTTGGAGCCATCGTCGGGCCTCTGACCCGCCTCACCTCCCCTAAGACCCCGTTCCGGTGGACTGAAGAGGCCGCAACGGCTTTCCAGGCGCTGAAGACGGAGTTTTCCTCCTCCCGGGTCCTCAGCCAGGTCGATCCCGCGCTGCAGTGCATAGTGGAGGTGGACGCTTTGGACACGGGGGTGGGGGCGGTGCTGTCCCAGCGGTCTCCAGCCAACGGAGTCAAGCGACCCTGCGCCTTCTTCTCTCGACGCCTGTCCCCGGCGGAGCGTAATTATGACGTGGGGGACAGAGAGCTTCTGGCCATCAAGCTTGCGCTTCAGGAGTGGCGTCACTGGCTGGAGGGGGCCGCCTTGCCTTTCGTGGTCCTAACTGACCACAAGAACTTGGAATACCTAAGATCTGCCAAGCGTCTGAACGCCCGCCAGGCGCGCTGGTCCCTGTTCTTCGCAAGGTTTAAATTTAACATCACCTACAGGCCTGGCTCCAAGAACGGCCTGCCTGACGCCCTCTCCAGGCAATTTGCCCCGGAGGCCACGGAAGACGCTGTTCACACCATCCTGCCCAGGTCGTGCGTCGTGGGGGCTGTTTCCTGGGACATAGAGGATAAGATCCGGAGGGCGCAGGAGTCAGAACCGGACCCTGGCGGCGGACCGGAGGGGAGGCTCTTCGTGCCATCTGCCGTCCGGGGGGACGTTATTCACTGGCTCCACACCTCTAAGCTCACCTGCCATCCTGGAGCTTCTCGGATGATCGACCTCATCCAGCGATCCTTTTGGTGGCCAGGTCTGCGGAAGGATGCCGCCCGCTACGCCCGGGCCTGCCCCGTCTGCGCCACCAGTAAGTCAGGTAACGCTCCCCCTGCGGGTCTGCTCCAGCCCCTGCCCGTCCCTGGCAGGCCCTGGTCGCACATCGCCCTAGACTTTGTCACCGGGCTTCCTGTCTCCAACAACTTCGACACAGTCCTGACCATCGTTGACCGTTTTTCCAAGGCCGCCCACTTTGTGCCCCTACGTGGACTCCCCTCAGCCTTGGAGACGGTGGACCTCCTTATCCAGCACGTGGTCAGACTGCACGGAATACCGGTCGACGTGGTCTCTGATCGTGGCCCCCAGTTTTCTTCGGACGTCTGGAGGTCCTTTTGCAACGCCCTGGGAGCTAAAGTTAGCCTCACCTCCGGCCATCACCCCCAGTCCAACGGGCAGTGTGAACGGACCAATCAGGAGCTGGAGGCTGCGCTCCGCTGTGTTACCACATCCAAGCCCACGTCCTGGAGCTCTCACCTCGCCTGGGTGGAGTACGCCCACAACACCTCTCGCTCGTCTGCCATCGGGATGTCTCCCTTCAAGGCATCCCTGGGTTGTGATCCACCTCTATTCCCCGCGCAGAAGGGCGAATTGGCTGTTCCCTCTTCCCGGGCACACTTCCGGCGGTGCCGCTCCCTTTGGACTACGGCGCGCAATGTGCTTTTACGCACGGCGGAGCGCAATAAATCCACGGCGGATCGGCACAGGAGACCTGCCCCTGCCTACCAGGTGGGACAACAAGTCTGGGTATCCACACAGGACGTCAACCTAAAGGGTGAGAGGAGGAAGCTGGCCCAACGATTCATCGGCCCGTTTCCCATAACTAGGATTATCAACCCGGTGGCTGTGCATATGGCTATTCCCTCCTCCCTCCGCATCCATCCCACCTTCCACGTCTCCAAAGTCAAACCGGTGGTCTCTGACCCCCTCTGCCCTCCACCTGCAGCGCACCCCGCTCCCCGGATGATTGGTGGCCATCCGGCCTGGACTGTCTCTGAGATCTTGGACGCCCGGCGCCGGGGTCGCGGGTTGCAGTATTTGGTGGACTGGGAGGGCTATGGGCCCGAATGGAGACAATGGGTGCCTTCCTCGCTGGTGTTGGACCGGTCCCTCATCACTGAGTTCCATCGAGCGCACCCAGAGAAACCATCGCCAGGAGGCGCTGCTAGAGGGGGGAGTACTGTCATGACTCGCCACTCATCAGCGGCGCCAGCTGCGCGCACACCTGCCCCTCGTCAGCGGCGAGGTACTTAATCCACTCTGCCCTGGGCTTTGGCCTGAAACCGTCTCTCTACTTCGGCATTGTTTGCTACAACGGTACTCAAGCCTTCTAGCAAGATTTTCTGGGTAAGCTCCCCTTACCTCTTTTCCTCCAGCCCTCTCCCCTGTGCACAGGTGCACTTCCCCGGCGGCGGACTTCCTCATCTCGCCGCTGTCTCTATGTTGCTGCTACAGGCACTCCAGGTCGCTGTTTCCTGGGCTCTGCCCTTGTCAACGCCAGCCACCTGTCCTAACCAAGTAAGCCAGCAAGACTATTATTATCCTCTGTGTTGGTGTGGTGCCCGTTACCCTTCTCCCTCTGCTTCCTCCCATAGGGTTGTCCAGCTGAACGGCCTCCTGCCCCCGTGCCTGACGCAGACGCCACCACCAACACATTCTTATTCCACAGACACGCAGCCACACATCCCTGTTGTCAATAAAGCTGTTAAATCTACCCTGAGCCTGCGTGTGTGTCTCCTGAGCCGTGCATTATGTCATATTTGATCTATGCCAAACATGTTGTTCGGGAAATTCTAACTTAGAAGAATAAGCTGAGGCAACGGCCTTTGCGGTCAGAAGAGAAAAAAGGGTTTATTCCTATGCAGTGACACAGTTTCACACCCAGAACTTCCAAGTGGAAAATGCATAAACATTCTGACAGAGACATTGGACTTATATGCCACTGTTTACATATCTAATCTATGACACATGACTACCACAGACACATGAAGCACCTGCTTTGTCAGCAGAATCACAAGACATAACAACTTACTTACTTAAGCCCATAGCTTGCCATGGAACATAGGCCATCGACGACCCTTACATCGCACTCAGTTCTGGACTGCTCTCTCTACTCCTCTCTAGTCTGTTTCAGCTCCGCCTCAGTGTCTCGTCTTCAGCTGTTTTGAGGCTGGCCTCTCTTTCTCTTCCCCTGCAGGTTCCAGGTCAGGACTTAGCGTGTGATGCTGGATGCTGGTTTCTTGAGGTTGTGTCCAATTCAGTCCCACTTCCTCCGCAGAATCTGTTCTGCCACTGGTTTCTGTCCCACTCGCTCCCACAGGTCTTTATTCCTGATCTTCTCCGGCCACCTGATGATAAAGATGCACCTCAGGCATGTGTTAAAGAAAGTCTGGATCTTTTGCTGCATCGTGTTTGTTGTCCTCCAGGTCTTGCATCCGTAAAGTAGAACAGACTTGACGTAAGAGGTGAAAATATGAAGTTTTGTTCTTGTGCAGATCTCTTTTGATGGCCAGATATTCTTCAGTATGACAAAAGCTGCTCTTGCCTTGCCGATCCTGGCTGTGACATCTCGGTCTGTGCCCCCCTGTCAATCCACCATGCTTCCCAGGTAGACAAAGGACTCCACCTCTCTGATGGGCTCTCCTCCAACTGTGACTGGTGTGTTGGTAGTGGTGTTAATCTTCATCAGCTCAGTCTTCTTATTGATCTGGAGTCCTGTCCCGGCTGAAGTGGTCTCCAGGCGAGTAGTGTTGCTCTGCATCTGGCCGTGGTTATGTGACAGGAGCGCCAGGTCGTCAGCAAAGTCGAGGTCATCCAGAGTGTCCCAGAGTGTCCACTATATCCCATTTTTCCTGCATGTTGTTGTGATCTTCATGTTGTAATTGATGACCAAGAGGAAGAGACCCCTGGGCCTTCTGCCAAAACCACAGGCTTGTGGCAGAGGAGGTCTTTCTTTGTCATTTCAGCATGCACATTGTCCAGAGGCTTCTTTACTGGCGTCAGCGTAGGGATGTAGGCTCCGGCTTCGAAGGACCAATTTGTTAGAGAAATTCTAAGAATAAGCTGAGTTGATGGCATTTGTGGTCAGAAGAGAAAAAAGGGTTTATTCTTATGCAGTGATACAGTTTCACACCCAGGAGTTCCAAGTGGAAAATGTATAAACATTCTGACAGAGACACTGGACTTATATGCCACTGTTTACATATCTAATCTATGACATACAGTATGACTACCACAGATGCATGAAATGCCTGCTTTGTCAGCAGAATCACAAGACATAACAAGTGTACTGATAATTTAAGAACACAGTAGTACTCTTTGACATATAGAAGGTCATGTCCTGGAGACTGATTGGCATCAGGTCTTAACTAAGGAGATACAAGGTCATGTGTTGACCTCAGAAAGCACATTCTGGTCACAAGATCAGTTATACTGAGCACACGCTCAATACAAAGAATTAAGGTATATATGGATAGACATCAGAATAATGATCAAATGTTATGTCTTACCAATATCAGAATAACATATTAAAAATAGACTAGAAATACGATTTCTCGATCACATGTCCTCTATTCTGGTGTCCAAATAATTACATTTTAGACTCATCTGTCCAAAGAACATTATTCCAGAAGTCCTGGTCTTTGTCTACGTTCTCTTTGGCAAACTTCAGTCTGGCCTTCATGTTTCTCTTAGAGAGCAAAGGTTTCCTCCTTGCACGCCTCCCATGCAAGTTAAACTTGTGCAGTCTCTTTCTGATTGTAGAGGCATGCACTTTCACATCAGCAGTAACAAGAGTCTGCTGTAGGTCCTGTGATGACATTTTAGGGTTTTTGGAGATTTCTTTTAGCATCTTGCGGTCTGCTCTCGGGGTGAACTTGCTTGGATCGCTAGACCTGGGCATGTTTGCAGTTGTTTTGAATGTCCTCCACTTGTAGACTTTTTTTCCAGACAGCGGAATGGATGATTTCAAATTTTTTAAGATCTTTTTAAATCCCTTGCCAGACTCATAAGCTGCTACAATCTTCTTTCTGAAGGCCTCAGACAGCTTTTTTGATCTGACCATGGTGTTCACTCTCACTTCAGCAGTCAGGTGCACACCAAACTGTCTGAGGTTTAAATAGGACAAGCCTCTTTCAAAATGCTGAGTAACGATGTTCTAATCGTTGGACCGGTTTTTATTTATTCTATTATTTTATCATTTCAGTCGTATGTTTTAATGTTTCTTTTTGGTTAAATTGCTGTGTTATCTTGTTTCCTTGTTTTATATTACTCTGCATATTTATTGTCAAAGCACTTTATGATGTTTATCTGTGAAAAGTGCTATGTAAATAAAGTTCTTCTTCTAACCATGTGCACTTGATGTGATACACCTGTGTGTGATTTTAGCCATTTTAAGTGGGAATAAATGTGGGGGTGTCCTAACTTATTCCTCACCAGAACTGCATATTTTTAGAATTACATTTTACAGAAAATTAAAAAGTCTTTTCTTCAGTTTTAATTGCCTAGTTATATTACTTGAATCTCCCAGTATTGTTAAAATTGATATTAAATATCCATATGTCCAAATATGTAAAAAAAAAAAAAACAAAACCACACACACAGGCTTTCATAGGGTCTCCTGTTTTTTTTCACATGACTATACACTGTCAGATGATCAGGAATCAGAAGTCCTTCTTAGGTGTCCTTCACTGTTCCTGGTAAGTATATTATAAATAATTCAGTCAACATACAGTATGTGTACCACTGTAGAGGATGTGCTCAATGATGAGGCTGGGTTTATTTCTCAGGTTCAGTTTTATTATCAGAACACATTCTCTATCAACCTCCAAGCAAGAAAAGAGACAGATCACAGTCACATCACTTCTCTTATACTCCGGAACATCGAAACTCCAGTCACATGGTGTCTGAGCAAACATACAGTCACACTGTAACCCCTTTGATCCTCCACCATTGTCTCTCAGCCTTCAATGGTCCGGGAATCCCTCCAGGGCCTCTCTCTGAGACAAAGGACAAATCTCACACCTCCTCGATACCTCTTGCAGGCTCAGTCCTTTTGTCCCTCGAGATGTGAAGCACACAATAAACATTCAGCAATACATTTGTGGAAAATATGTACCCAACATATGTGCCACATAACCCCCCCAAACGTCTAATATCGGACAACATAATCAGAGATGCATGGCATAAAAAAAAAACAGTACCACATAACAAAAATTCAATCCACCAGTTGCCTAGGTCTAAACCTCCTGCCGTATCTGCTGTAAGCCGGCCTTGCTGCTTCTGCAGTGTCTTCCTGCACCTGTGGATTAGAACTGTTAGCCAAACTCTGTGGGGATTCTGGAGAAAGCCTTCTCGGTGGTTTACCATGACGGGGGGCTCTCGCCAACTGCACTTGTTCATCAGCCAAAACGAAAGCAGGTTTAAGTCTGTTTATACAAATCAACTCCTTCCTGTCTCCCAAATCTAGCAAAAAATGCTTCTCTCCTGTTTCCAGCACTCTGAAAGGTCCATCATAAGGTGGCCGCAAATTTGGGCGATGAGCATCATGTCTAACAACAACAAATTGCATTTTTTAAAGCGTTCGGCACAAAAACGCGTGGGAAACTGTGATGAACCGGGCCAGGGAGTGTGTCGCTCTGCAACAGCTGAGCGGAGGGGGCAATTTGGTGCAGGGTTGTCGGGGAGAAATTCACCAGGTAAACGGAGAGGCTGTGTAAAAACTAACTCAGCTGGGGAGGCCTGCAAATCCTCCTTAGGTGCAGAACGCAACCCCAATAAAACCCATGGAAGTTTGTCAACCCAATTTGTATCCGTAAGCGACGCTCTGAGGGCCGCTTTCAATGACCTATGAAAACGTTTGCATAAACCGTTAGCCTGGGGGTTATACGTGGTAGTGCGATGAATCTTCACCCCTAGGCTGCAGGCCATCGATGACCAGAGTTCGGAAACAAATTGAGGACCCCTATCGGACGTTATGTCCGACGGAACTCCAAAACGCGCAACCCAAGCTGTTAAAAATGCACGTGCGACTTCTTCCTCAGTGGTGGATGCCAGAGGAACCGCTTCTGGCCAGCGCGTGGTGCGATCCACCATCGTCAAAAGGTGTGTGCACCCCTGTGACAACGGAAGGGGGCCCACCAAGTCGACATGCACATGATCAAAGCGCTTAGCCGGGATGTGAAAAGGCTCCAAATGAGCTCTAGTGTGCTTGTGTATTTTGGCTCGCTGACACGCTACGCAGGTTGCCGCCTACTCCTTGACCTGTTTACACAACCCCGGCCAAACAAATTTCTCACCCACCATTGTCTCTCAGCCTTCGATGGTCCGGGAATCCCTCCAGGGCCTCTCTCTGAGACAAAGGACAAATCTCACACCTCCTCGATACCTCTTGCAGGCTCAGTCCTTTTGTCCCTCGAGACGTGAAGCACACAATAAACATTCAGCAATACATTTGTGGAAAAAAGGTTGCGTGTTCATATCACGTCGGGGTCACCAGTGTAGAGGATGTGGTCAATGATGAGGCTGGGTTTATTTCTCAGGTTCAGTTTTATTATCAGAACACATTCTCTATCAACCTCCAAGCAAGAAAAGAGACAGATCACAGTCACATCACTTCTCTTATACTCCGGAACATCGAAACTCAAGTCACATGGTGTCTGAGCGAACATACAGTCACATTGTAACCCCTTTGATCCTCCACCATTGTCTCTCAGCCTTCGATGGTCCGGGAATCAGCACGTTGGGCAGCACGGTGGTGCAGTGGTTAGCACTGTTGCCTTACAGCTAGAATGTTCCTGGTTCGAATCCCCAGGCTGGCAGGGGTTGGAACCTTTCTGTATGGAGTTTGCATGTTCTCCCTGTGCTGCGTGGGTTTACTCCGGGGGCTCCGGTTTCCTCCCACAATCCAAAGACATGCATGTTAGGTTAATTGGTTGTTCTAAATTGTCCCTAGATATCTGTTTCCTATAGGTCTTTAGAATAGAGGGTTAGTACTCGTGAAAGCGCTTTGAGTGGTCTTTGTGACTAGAAAAGCGCTATATAAGTGCAGGTTAGTTAGTTAGTAGTTAGTTAGAATCCCTCCAGGGCCTCTCTCTGAGACAAAGGACAAATCTCACACCTCCTCGATACCTCTTGCAGGCTCAGTCCTTTTGTCCCTCGAGACGTGAAGCACACAATAAACATTCAGCAATACATTTGTGGAAAATATGTACCCAACATATGTGCCACACCACCACCATGAGCATTATGCATTGATGACCAGCATCACAAATAAATTAAGAGTTTGTAGGAGCTTGGGCGAGTCGGCAGACAGCGTCCCAGTCAGGATGCTGAGAATAGAGAGAGGTGGACAATAGCAAGGAGATCATGGGGAGTTTAGCAGGAAGAAGGAGCTGTGGGGGGTCAAGGGTGAATGTATTGTGATGTGAAGTGTCGTGGAGATGTGAGACGAGCTGTGGATATAAAAGGAGAAGCTGTGCTTAGCTGTTTATGCTTTTTGTGTATGACTGATGGGAGAGTGTAATAAACTTCGTCTGCTCGTAACCTTGCCTCCTCATTTCACACTCTCCACAAGTTCACAGATATTTACATTGTACGATGATTAAGAGTTGGCAGGTATTTCTACTGTATGATGACTAGCATGCTGAATAAATTATGAGGACCAGCATCGTGAATAAATTACGAGCTCACGAATGACCAGCATCCTGATTAAACTAATTTATTCAGCATGCTGGTTATCATATTTTGCAAATTAGATTAGGCCTAGTGTGGCGAAGGAGGATAATAAGCGGCGAGCTGAGGAGTTTAAAGTGCCTTTATTAAGTCACATCGCCAACACAAGCTCACTCTGGTGCTGTGCAGAGCGGCCCAGAGCGAGCCCTGAGGGCTCTCAGTAGCGTGGAGACAGGTGCAGTCAGTTGAGCAGTAGCAGAGAGAGAGTGAGTTACATGATACGTGCGGTATTTATACCGGTTACAGACAAAGCATGAAAGAGCATGTGCATTTGCATATGAGAGAGACATACATATCAGATAGGCAGGTTGCCAGCACCTGCTCCAGCTTGCAGGACAAAGAGGTGACAAGTCACACCTACATATTGATCTGTCTCTATGTCAACAGTGAGGACAGGACGTGTGAACACAAAGCATGAATGGCACATTACATCACACTAGCGCTGTGGAAAATAACCAGGAGTAGCGAGCTGTCTGTCCTTAGTCTGTGGGGGGTTGTCCCACACTGCTTCCCCCCAGAGGGCTCGGCTGGGGGCCGAGACCTCGATAGTGCAGCATGGCAGCGAGCAGGGAAGGCTCTGTGCCGGTGAAGGTGGAGGGGGGTGGGGGTTGCCGGGGACAGTGAAATCGTCCAGGCTGCGCAAAAATTGCTTGTTGATCCGCGATGTCGAGGGGCTGTCCCGTTGAGCGTGCGGAGATAACAAGAAGAAAAATTAGTCTCTGGCTCCTCTCGTGGCCATGAAGAAAAGCAGGGGCGGCTGTGAGGGAAAAAACAACAGCAGAGGGACGTGGCGTGTCTCTTTAGGTGCGGGCGCAGCCCTAAAGTCCTCGGGAATCGCAAAACAGCTGAATTCCCTATGTGTGCCATGGCTGAGACCATTAACAAATCCTTCGAGCATGCTGCATGCGTGCCTCAGGTGAGCGAGCAACCCTGAAGGGCAGCGGCGAAGGAGGAAAGCAGTCTGTGGAGCCGTATGTGTCCCGTGCTTGGTGCGCCGTGCCCGTGACTCCCCGGTGCGTGTGCCGGGGTCCCGTGCGTGGGTGGGCCGCTGGAGAGGAGAACCAGGGTCAGGGAGCTTGCTGGAGATCATCCCTGTTGTCTGTTGCGTCGTTCGGTCGTGGTGCGTTGGAGCGGTGCGAGGAAGTAGACAATCTCTGTCCCTCGGGCTCGTGGAGATGCGTTGGAGCGGTGCGAGGCAGTAGACGATCTTTGTGCCCCGGGCTCGTGCAGCTGCGTTGGAGCGGTGAGAGGGAGGAGACAATCGTTGTCGCTCGTGCGGCCATGGTGCGTTCAGGTCCACGCGCTGCGCTCTCCGTCGGCCCTGGAGGTTGCCGTCGTGGAGAGAGGACGAGGTGCGTGCGCTCTCTTGTGGAGGAGCTGTGAGAGCGGCCGGTCCAGCGTGGATGTGCAGATCTCAGGCGTGCAGATCTCACCGTGAAGCGTGAAGCGGTCACCAGTGTCGCGGTCCAGACCAGAAAGTTGCTTTGCACAAAGCGTGTGCTTTCAAGCGGGGTCACCAGTGTGGCGAAGGAGGATAATAAGTGGCGAGCTGAGGAGTTTAAAGTGCCTTTATTAAGTCACATCGCCAACACGAGCTCACTCTGGTGCTGTGCAGAGCTGCCCAGAGCGAGCCCTGAGGGCTCTCAGTAGCGTGGAGACAGGTGCAGTCAGTTGAGCAGTTGCAGAGAGAGGATGAGTTACATGATACGTGCGGTATTTATACCGGTTACAGACAAAGCATGAAAGAGCATGTGCATTTGCATATGAGAGAGACGTACATATCAGATAGGCAGGTTGCCAGCACCTGCTCCAGCTTGCAGGACAAAGAGGTGACAAGTCACACCTACATATTGATCTGTCTCTATGTCAACAGTGAGGACAGGACGTGTGAACACAAAGCATGAATGGCACATTACATCACACTAGCGCTGTGGAAAATAACCAGGAGTAGCGAGCTGTCTGTCCTTAGTCTGTGGGGGGTTGTCCTACACTAGGCACTTAATAGCAAGACTTAAGCATTGCATGATATTTTAGTTTACTCATATAGGATTATCATTAGGACTATTACGACGACATGCCTAAACACACTAACTGCTTGTATAATTTAAGAGAACTACTCGCCTTGGCTTTGCTTTTCCGATTATCCAGCCTTCCCACGGCCGCTAAACATAATATTAACTCGATTTTTATAGTTCACCGTTTGTGCAAGATTATAGACTGTGTCTCCATACCAAGAAGTTTAAAATCTGTTAATTTTTTGGGAAGTTATTGACCGTTTACTACGTTCATTCTCTATTGACTCGATGAGTGTTTTGGGTGTACTAATATGGCAGCCCGGTGACTTCACTAGGCTCTGTATTCGTTAATGGGGCGTGCGCCATCCAGTTTTTCTATAGAGATCAGTAGGCGTATTACTCTGGAGTGATTTTACTTTCAAAAATACGAGGGTACAAATTACTTTGGATTTTTTACTTGTAGATTTCCTTATAGTTTGACATTTTATTAAAAAAAAAAAATCATTTTTCCCGAAGTTTTGCCCCAAAGCATCGGGTTTTTTTTAAACAGACAAAAAAAAAAACAAAACAAAAAAAAAAAAACCCTCATGCTACATGTCCACTGGTCCGGATTTTCAGAAAGGAATCCGCATACCGCAACCTCTGAGGCGAGGAAAAGGGGCGTGTAGCCTAGTTCTGGGCTAGGCGGAGTCAGCAATGTGGGAGGAAATACTGGAATAGTCATTAACCATGAACAGATTGTTTTTAATAGTGCCGGTGTGGCAGCATGACATAATATGCGGCGAACTGAGAATTTTTGAGGGAGTTTGTAAATCATACCACCATCACAAGAACTCACTCCAGCGCCATGCAGCGCGCCAGAGCGAGCCCAGAGGCTCTCCTATAGCAGACAGTGGATGCGTCTAGTCAGATGAGCAGTGAGAGAGAGTGAGCTACAGAGCATATGCAGTTTTTATACCCAGTTACAGACAATACATGAAAGGCATGGGACATTTGCATCACAGTCAGAGCAGGAAGCATGAACGTTTGCATTTGAGTGTTACACATAACAATAGGGAGATTACTGGCCGGAATTCGCCTCTGCTCCGGAGCTGTAGGACAAAAGAGGTTACAAGGCACATCTACATATTGTTATCAGTCCATAGATCACACTGCTATGTTAATTGCTCCCGCTGAGCGCTCTGCTTGTCCGTGGCTGTTGTGGGGGTTACCCATACACTCCCCCCCAGAGGGCTCAGCGGGGAGCTGAGGCCTCGATAGTCCGGCTTTGGGAGCGAGCTGCGGGGAAGGCTTGCTGCAGGCGGCGGTGGAGGGAGGGGGGTGGGGGTAGCGAGTGCCGGCCCGGGATGGCGAAATTGTCTGGGCCGCGCAAAAATTGCCTGTGGATCCGCGATGTTGAGGGGCTGTCCCGTTGAAAGTGTGGAGGTCCACTGCAGCTGTAAGAAGAAAAATTAGTCTCTGACTCTTCTCGCGGCCATGAAGAAAAAAAGGAGCTGCAGCTGTGAGGGACTTGGCGTGTTGACTTTAGGTGCGCGCGCAGCCCTAAAGTCCTCGGGGAAAGCTGACGGCTGAATTCCCTTGTGCGCCGTGGCTGAGACCATTACAAAATCCTGTGAGCGAGCTGCGTGCGCGCTTCAGGTGTGTGAGCAGCCCTGAAGGTTCTGTGTGCAGCAGCGAAGGACGATGGCGGTCTGTGAAGCCGTTATTGTCCCGTGCGTGGTGCGCCGTCCTCGTAACCCCCCGGTGTGCGCGCGGGGGTTCGGTGCGTGGGTGGTCCGCTGTTGAGAGGCCAGTCAGGATCAGGGAGCTTGATGGAGATCAGCGTCGTCGGCGCCGATGGTCATCCCTGTTGGTTGTTGCTGTAGATTGGTCATGGTGCGTTCAGGTCCACGCGCTGCATTCTCCGTCGGCCCTGGAGGTCGCCGTCATGGAGAGAGGACGAGGTGCGTGCGCTCTCGTGTGGAGGAGCTGTGAGAGCGGCCGGTCCCAGCGTGGATGTGCAGATCTCAGGCGTGCAGATCTCACCATGAAGCATTCTGCAGCTTTCTCGGTTGTGGGTGATCTCCGGAGAGTTTCGCCTGGTGGTGGCTCTGCGTCGAGGTCTCCCTGTAGCAGAAGGGAGGGCAGATCATTTGCGTCAGGCTGCTGCATTCGCTTGTCGTCGGAGAGTCACCGCCGGGGGCTGCCAGCGTGTTCTTTTCTTGGGTCAGGTCACCAGTGTGGCTGTCCAGACCAGAAGGTTGCGTTGCACAAAGCGTGTGCTTTCTCAGGGTCACCAATGTGGCGGTATGACATAATATGCGGTGAACTGAGAGTTTTTGAGGGAGTTTATTAATCATACCGCCATCACAAGAACTCACTCCAGCGCTGTGCAGCGCGCCAGAGCGAGCCCGGAGGCTCTCCTAGCAGACAGTGGATGCGTCTAGTCAGATGAGCAGTGAGAGAGAGTGAGCTACAGAGCATATGCAGTTTTTATACCCAGTTACAGACAATACATGAAAGGCATGGGACATTTGCATCACAGTCAGAGCAGGAAGCATGAACGTTTGCATTTGAGTGTCACACATAACAATAGGGAGATTACTGGCCGGAATTCGCCTCTGCTCCGGAGCTGTAGGACAAAAGAGGTTACAAGGCACATCTACATATTGTTATCAGTCCATAGATCACACTGCTATGTTAATTGCTCCCGCTGAGTGCTCTGCTTGTCCGTGGCTGTTGTGGGGGTTACCCATACCGGTATATTTGCTGGGGATCCTGGGTTCTATCCCAGCACCCGACCAACAGTGATCTGTGAGGAGTTTGCATGTTCTCCCCGTGTCTGCGTGGGTTTACTCTGGGATTTCTCCAGTTTCCTCCCACATGCCAAAAACATGCAAGCTAGGTTAATTGGCATCAAAAACTGGGGATTCTAAATTGTCCTTAGGTATGACTGTGAGAGTGAATGGTTGTCTGTCTCTCTGTGTTGGCCCTGCGATGGACTGGCGATCTGTCCAGGGTGTACCCTGCCTCTCGCCCAAAAATGCTGGGATAGGCTCCAACCCCCCCCCCCCCCCCCGAAAAGGATTAAGCATAAGAAGATGGATGGATGGATGGATGGATGGATGGTATATTTGCGCTACAAAAGGCAACTTTGTTGTCGTCCGTTTTGAGTTCACCCAATCCTACAGACCCGCACATTGCATGTCGAATTTGACCGCCTGGTTCGTGAGCTTCGGCTGGGTTAGCCCATGTTCCACTGCTCTCCACTCCTCGTTCCTTTGCATGTTGTTTCTATGATGGCAAGAACTGGTAACATAGTATCGGGTGGCCTGAAACAGCGGTTATTAATTTCTCTTTCAAAGCTTCACAACAGGTAACGTACAGATCTGGTTCTCTTTCCCTCCCCTCTTGTCTTCTCTGCCAGCTGGCTGATTCACCGGATTGGTCGACGGCTCCAGCTGTGGGCGGTCTTCAGCTTTCTGCTGCTACCGGACAATATGGCATCCTTGGTCTCCATATCTTTAAAACAAACCTGCGACAAGTGTTTCTAACATCATTTCGTGCAAGAAATAGTAGGTTCAGTTAATGAATCTGTCGTTATTTGACATCAAAAACCGTTGGTTTAAAATTTCAGGATGAGAGTGCTGCCTCCGGTTCATGACCGTACGGAAGAAATCTTTACCGAGGCAGATCTTTATGTAAATGAGGTGTAGGGTACCCCGGGCGACTCAGAACAACAAGTACGGTTTTCGACCGCTCCGCACCCAAATGCTTTCTGACGCATTTCCAATACACAATGAATGGGAAGCGGAAAAAAGACGGAACCAGTGGATACGTAGCATCACATGTCCATATTTTTCTTTTCTACATAATTTAAAAATCCAGTAAAATGGCTTCCATAAAAATACAGTGGTGTGAAAAAGTGTTTGCCCCTTCCTGATTTCTCATTTTTTTGTATGTTTGTCACACGTACTGTAAATGTTTCAGATCATCAAGCAAATCTAAATATTAGACAAAGATAACACAAGTAAACACAAAATACAGTTTTTAAATGAGGGTGTTTATTATTAAGGGGGAAAAAAATCTAAACCTACATGGCCCTGTGTGAAAAAGTGATTGCCCCCTAAACCTAATAACTGCTTGGGCCACCCTTAGCAGCAACAACTGCAATCAAGCATTTGCGATAACTGACAATGAGTCTTTTACAGCGCTGTGGAGGAATTTTGGCCCACTCATCTTTGCAGAATTGTTGTAATTCAGCAACATTGGAGGGTTTTCGGCATGAACCACCTTTTTGAGGTCATGCCACAGCATCTCAATCAGATTCAGATCATGACTTTGACTAGGCCACTCCAAAGTCTTCATTTTGGTTTTTTTAAGCCATTCAGAAGTGGACTTGCTGGTGTGTTTTGGATCATTGTCCTGCTGCAGGACTCAAGTGCACTTCAGCTTGAGGTCACGAACAGTTGGCCGGACATTTTCCTTAAGGATTTTTTTTTTTAATTTAAGTTTTTGTAAAGGGTATACACGTCATTACAGCATTGCATTGTTTACATTTTCATCACATGTTCCCTTTTTTTTGTTTTTTGACAACATTGGAAGAATAATTATTACAACACCCTTTTTTTTTAAGTGAAAGAAAAAGAGAAATTAAAGAAAGAACGAAAAAAAAATAAACACAAAACAAAACAAGAAAAAACAAAAAACAAAAACAAAACAAAAGAGCAAAAAACAAAAAATAAATAAAAATAAATAAATAAATAAATAAAAATAAAAGAGCATCTGAGTAGCATTGGAACAAAGAGAGGTGCCATTATTGAAATGGTATTTGTCAAAGATTAGATCTAATGGAAGACACATATGCAATCCAGGGTTGCCAAAAGTTCAAGAACCCATCCATGTCCTGTCTCAGTGCGAATGTCAACTTTTCCATCGAGTAAATGTCTTGGATCACGTTAATCCAATCTTCAGGTGTAGGACAGTCCTTCAACATCCATTTTTTAGTTAGAGCTTTTTTACTTGCCAATATTAAAACAGTGAATAAGTATTTTTCTCCTCGTCTTTCCAGTGAATCCGGTAATAAACCCAAATACAAAGTTACAAAAGAAAAGGGAACTGTTATTTTGAATATTTTCCCCAATATTGTCTGTACATTGGTCCAATATTGGTGGATAACTGGGCATGACCAAAACACATGAAAATGATTTGCAGTCTCATCACCACACAAGCGCCAACAATTCAACCCCTTACGAGTAAATTTGTTTTGTGCAGGTGTTCTGAAAAATCTTACCAAATTTTTCCATCCAAATTCTCTCCACTGCAGGGATGAGGTACTTTTCCATTGTTGTTTATTTAGCTTTCCCATATTTCCAGTTGTAAAGTGAAATTCCCCTCTTTTTCCCATCTCTTTTTTATATATGATGTGTTGTCTCCTTTTAAGTCTTGAAGACCTTGGTATATTTTAGAAATGTATCTGATCCCTGGGATCCCTTTATATGCCATTAAGAAGACCTTCAGAACACCTGACTGGGCCCTTTCCAAATCCTCCTTTTTAAATATTTTGTTTACGTGGTGTCTAAGCTGAAAGAACCTGTAAAGGTCTTGATTTATTAGACCTTGTTTTTTCAAATCTTCAAAACTTCTTAAAATTTGCCCTTTAAAAAAATCGTAATATTTTATCAGTCCATTCTCTTTCCACTTTTTAAATCTAGTGTCTGTTTTATTAGGAGTAAAGTCTTGATCATAGGCAATCCATTGCAGAAATCGATAGGGTTCTTTAGTTTGATTCTCTTTGACTATCTTAAAGCAAATTTTTAGCGAGGTCTCTATCCACGGGTTAGTGTTATTCAAAAGTTTAGGTAAGGCATTGTTCCCTATTATCACCTGTAGGGGGATGTCACTTGTTATTTGGCATTCCATCTCCTTCCATTGTGCAGTATAGACTGGGTTACATATCTCTACTAAAGTTTTAATTTGTGTGGCTTTAAAATGGTCCCTGATATTTGGCAGCGCAAGCCCACCTTTGTCTTTGTTTAGCTGTAGGGTTCTATATCTGATTCTAGGTCTCTTGCCCTGCCATATGAATCTTGAGATCCATCTGTCCAGTTCTTGCCATGTTTTTTTGGGAGGTTCTACCGGTATTGTTTGGAAAAGGTATAGAAGACGTGGAAGTATATTCATTTTGACTGCTTCAATTCTTTGTGCAGTACCCAAGAATGGTATCATATTCCATCTTGCTAGATCAGATTTTATTTTTGCCACCAGTGGATCATAGTTTAGTGTTATAATTTTGTTGAGTTGTTTCAGGATATTGACCCCCAGATATTTCATAGATTCCATCTCCCAGTTAGTTTTGAGTTTGCTTAGTAAATATTGATTTGGGTCATAGTTGAATGTTAAAACTTGGGTTTTATGCATGTTTAATTTGTACCCCGATAACTCTCCATACTCTGAAAAAACTGAGATTAGTTCTGGAAAAGAGGTGTCCGGCTGCCTCAGGTATATTAAAATGTCATCAGCAAAGAGTGCTATTTTATGTTCCTTCTGACCAAGTGTAATACCTTGAATTTTTTGATTCTGTCTTATCCATTCGATCCAAGATGGCGCCCACAGCGGTCGACATGGTGCTTCGCTGCGCTCTTTGTTTGTTTTTGTTTGTCAATTGTGTGTCTGCTTGCACTTATACCCGTGAAGAACTTCTAAATATCAGGACTTTCACCCCCACGGACCTCCTCCCAGTTTTTCTAGCCCCTGCCGCCGATCTGGTTTATTGTTTGGCTCGGAAAGTGAGACGGCGGAAGAGAGGAAGACGAGCGGGCGCTCTCGTGCGACTTCGCAGGAGAGGCTCGCGAACGGCGCTGCCTGGCATATTTCTGTCCAATACCAACTCTCTCTCTAACAAGGTGGATGAACTGAGACTGCTGATGCGTTTTAAGGACCTCGCCTCCTCAGCTGTCCTCTGCTTTACTGAGACCTGGCTCCGGGAAAATATACCGGACAGCGCGCTGCGCCTCGACGGCTTCCAGCTCTTCCGTGCTGATCGTGACACAGAGCTTTCCGGCAAGACCACAGGAGGCGGTGTCTGCTTCTACATCAACTGTAGCTGGTGCTCTGATGTAACGGTAATTTCCAAACACTGTTCTCCTGCCTTGGAATTTCTTGTTATCAACTGCAAGCCTTTTTATTCCCCACGGGAGTTTGCTTCTTTTATACTGATCGCTGTGTACGCCCCTCCCGACGCGGACACGCGCGAAGCTCAGCGCGTGCTCGCGGATCACATTCAACACACAGAGCGGAGTTTTCCAGACTCGCTGATTATTGTGGCTGGCGACTTTAATCAGTGCAATCTGAGCCACGATCTCCCCCGCTACAAACAGTTTATTAAATGCCCCACCAGAGGATTAAACACACTGGATCACTGTTACACCACAGTGAAAGACGCATATCACGCTGTCCCTCGAGCTGCGCTGGGATTATCTGATCACGTGATGGTTCACCTCATTCCCACATACAGACAGAGATTGAAGCTCACTAAACCTGTTGTGAGCACTACGAAGATACGGACCAGTGATGCTGAGGAGAAGCTGGAAACGTGCATGGAAATATCTGACTGGGGCATGCTTAAAGGAGCCACGCATGATCTGGATGAGTACACGGACACTGTGAACTCATATATCCACTTTTGTGAAGAGAACATTCTTCCATCACGCACCAGGGTGAGTTACTCTAATGACAAACCCTGGTTCACAGCTAAGCTCAGACAGATCAGGAAGGAGAAGGAAGCAGCGCTGAAAAGTGGAGATAGGGACTGCTACAGGGAGGTTAAATACCGGTTTAACAGAGAGCTGAAGAGGGCTAAATCTGTGTACTCAGAGAGACTCCAGCAGCAGTTCACTGCTAATGATTCGGCTTCCGTGTGGAGAGGACTGAGGCAGATCACCAACTATCGGCCTCAGGCTCCTAAAGGTCAGGATGACAAAGCCCTTTGTCAGAGACTGTCCCAACACTATGCCCGTTTTGACACCTCGTCATCTGTGTCCAACTCCCCCCCTCCCTCCAGCTCCACAGCCTCCACATTCCCTACTTCATTTAAGGCACCCCCCCCCACCTCCCCCCCTCCCCTTATCATCAGTGAGCAGGATGTGCTCAAACAGTTCTCCAGACTGAACCCGCGCAAGGCCCCCGGCCCAGACGGCGTGTCTCCCTCCACCCTGAGACTCTGTGCGAAACAGCTGGCTCCTGTATTCACAGACATTTTTAACACCTCCCTTAAGTTATGCCACGTGCCGTCCTGCCTCAAATCCTCCACCATCATCCCTGTCCCCAAGAAGCCACGGATCACTGGACTTAATGACTACAGACCTGTAGCGCTCACCTCTGTAGTCATGAAGTCCTTTGAGCGCCTGGTCCTGTCCCACCTCAAGTCCATCACCACCCCTCTCCTGGACCCGCTGCAGTTTGCCTACCGAGCCAACAGGTCTGTAGACGATGCAGTCAACCTGGCCCTCCACTCCATCCTGCAGCACCTGGACTCCCCGGGAACCTACGCCAGGATCCTGTTTGTGGACTTCAGCTCTGCATTCAACACCATCCGCCCCGCTCTGCTCCGGGACAAGCTGTCCCTGCTCAACGTGCCTGACTCCCTCTGCAGGTGGATCATCGACTTCCTGACGGACCGGAGGCAGCATGTGCGGCTGGGAAAGACTGTCTCAGACTATACTAGCATCAGCACCGGATCACCCCAGGGCTGTGTACTTTCCCCCCTACTCTTCTCCCTTTACACCAACTCCTGCACCTCCAGCCACCAGTCTGTCAAGTTGATCAAGTTTGCGGACGACACCACCCTCATCGGGCTCATCTCCAACGGCGACGAGTCCGCCTACAGGAGAGAGGTGGCCCAGCTGGCGTCCTGGTGCAGCCACAACAACCTGCAGCTGAACGCTCTGAAGACAGTGGAGATGATTGTAGACTTCAGGAAAGTCACTACTCCTCTGCCCCCCCTCACCCTCTCAGGCTCTCCCATCACCACTGCTGATTCCTTCCGCTTCCTAGGCACTACCATCACCAGGGACCTCAAATGGGAGCTGACCATCAGCTCACTCATCAAAAAAGCCCAGCAGAGGATGTTCTTCCTGCGGCAGCTGAGGAAGCTCAAGCTACCCACCAAGATGTTAGTGCAGTTCTACACAGCCATCATCGAGTCCATCCTCACCACCTCCATAACCGTGTGGTACGCAGGAGCCACTGCCAGGGACAGACTAAGGCTGCAGCGCGTCGTGCGCACTGCTGAGAAGGTGATCGGCTGCAAGCTCCCATCTCTCCAGGATCTGTACATCTCCAGGACCCGGAGGCGTGCTGGCCGGATCATAGCCGATCCCTCACACCCTGGTCATGTACTGTTTGCCCCCCTCCCCTCTGGTAGAAGACTTCGGTCCATCCAGACTAAAACCTCCCGTCACATGAACAGCTTCTTCCCCTCTGCCATTAGACTGCTGAACACTAAGTGACTCTCGTGCACCATGTACAGCAGCTCAACCAGACTCATGTCAATCATCACTGTTTTCTTCCTGCATTACCGACTGCACTATATAGTTCTCCACAGTATCTGCTGCTGGCTAATATATATATATATTTTAACTGTTGACCAGTATCACTTAATCTTATCCTACACTTTATTACATGTATAGTTTATTTCTCTTATCTTATCATGTTTAATGTTGCAGCATTGTACCGAGACAAATTCCTAGTTTGTGTACTACATGAACAATGGCAATAAACCTGATTCTGATTCTGATTCTGATTCTGATTCTGATCCATTGGCTCAGAGGTTCTATGAAGATTGCAAAGAGCAGTGGAGACAAGGGGCAGCCCTGACGACATCCTCTTTCCAGCTCAAAAGATGATAATTTACCGTTAATCCTTATTTTAGCTGTTGGTTTTTTATATAATGCCTGGATAGTTCTAATGAAGTTGTTATGAAAATTGAAACTGGATAAGATTCTATATAGGAAAGACCAGTCAACCGAATCAAATGCTTTTTCAGCATCTAATCCCAAAATGGCTGCATTTAAGTTATATTTTTTTATATGATGAATTATGTGTAAAGTGCGTCTAATGTTGTCTTGTGTCTGTCTTTGTCTTATAAAACCTGTTTGGTCTAAATGAATTAAGTCTGTCAGTATATTTTCTAACCTTTTGGCAAGGATAGTGGTAAAAAGCTTATAGTCCTGATTTAATACACTGATTGGTCTGTAGTTGGAACAGTCTAGTTTATCCTTTTCAGGTTTAGGTATGACTGCAATGACCCCTTCTCTCCAGGAGGGGGGGATTTCCCCTGAGTGGAGGACATAGTTAAATGTTTTCAGGAGGAGAGGAGATAGTTGCTGTTTAAAGGTTTTGCACCACTCTGCTGTATAGCCATCTGCTCCTGGGGATTTGTTAGCTTTAAGTTTCATAATTGCTTTTTCTAATTCTTTAGGTTGTATTTCTGACAGTAGTGTTTTATTTTGTGACTCAGTAAGTTGGGGAAGGTTTAATGTGTTTAGGAATGCTTCGGATGCGTTTTTATGTTTTTTGAGGGAGTACAAGTTCTTGTAGTAGTTCTCGAAGCTTTTAAGAATATCCTGAATTCTAAATTTTATTTCCTTTGATACTGGGTCTCTGATTTTGTAGATTGCTCTCTCCATTTGTTGTTTCCTCAATTTATAGGCTAGTAATTTTGCCGATTTGCTGCCTGCTTCATAGTATTTTTGTTTCAGAAATCTAAGTTTCTTCTGGATTTCTATTGTGTAGATCTCATTTATTTGTTTTTTAATTTCCTTAATTTTGAGTGAGTCATTAGAATGAGTGTTGTCTTTGTGCTCTTTTTCTAGGTTCTTAAGTTCTGACTCTAATGTGGTTAGTTTTTCTTGTCTCAGTTTCTTTTGGATTGCCAGTTTTGCGATAATCTTTCCCCTTATTACAGCTTTGCATGCGTCCCACAGTATTAAAGGGGAGACTTCTCCATTATCATTTTCTTCCAAATATCTGAGAATATCTGATTCCAATTCATCTTTCAGTGGTCCTTTCAGGACATTTGAATTTAACCTCCAAGAAAATGTATTATTTGTGTATTTTTGGATACTTAAGTCCATATAGATCGGACTGTGGTCAGAGAGATCCATCAGACCTATTTTACATGTTTTTACTCTTCCAATGTCTCTATTAAACATAAAAAAATAGTCAATCCTTGAGTATGATGAATGTGGTGCTGAGTAAAATGTATAATCTTTTACACTGGGGTTGAATTCCCTCCACACGTCACAGATTCCCATTTCTTTTAGTAGCATCCGAGTTTTCCTACTTTGAGTGTTATTTTGATGTGGAGAATTACCTGATGCATCCCAGTATGGATTCAGTCTTAAACTGAAGTCTCCACCACATATCACTAAACCTTGGGCTTTAGTTATCATTAGGTCAAATACATTTTTATAAAATTTCCAGTTAGCCCCTGGAGGTGCATATACATTCAGCAGGGTGATATCTTCTCCCTCTAGCCGCCCAAGTACCATACTGTATCTCCCTTCTTTATCTTTGTGTTCTGATTTTTTTTCAAATATAATTTTGGTTGAGATCAATGTCGCTACTCCCCTCCTCCTCCCTGACTTATATGAAGATGAAGAGATCATTTTAAACCCTTGTCTATTGAGTTTAGTGTGCTCCACGTCTGTTAGGTGGGTTTCCTGTAAAAATATTATTCCTGCTTTGTCTTTTTTCATTTTGCCTAGAATCTTGGATCTTTTAACTGGATTCAGGATCCCTTTTACATTATATGAGATTATTTTGGTTACACCCTGTTTCTCCATTGTGTTGTCTTATTTAGTATAACAGTGTGGTGGCCCTCTTTTATGCTACTCAGAAACTGAAAGAACATTAAGAACATAAAAAACATTAAGAACATAGTATATAAAACTTTAAAACAAAAAACTGACAAAAGATCTTCCTGAGCTGAGGTCTTTTTAGTGACCTTAGAAGAGCCATGATGGTGTGTTGGCCCTGAGGGAAATTCCTCAGATTCCGTTACGTGCTGAGGGCCCTCTCTTACCCCTGTAAGTTGTCCCATGTTTTTAACGTGAATTTCAGACCCCAATCCGAACTTGTAATGATTTTTTTTTTTTTTATGCCTATACCCTATGAAATTGTGCCCAACCTCCCACCACCATCACAGCAAACATTCACGTTAATACAGTATTTGTTAGTGTGGAGAGATCATGTGGTTCATTGTCACATTTCTATTTTAACAATTTTTTTTTTTTAAAGACTTATTTGTTTCTGATATTATGTCTGTTCCATGAAATGTTTTACCACTTGCTGATTCTGCATCTCCTTTAATGTTTGTTACCTTGTAGGAGGAGGGTTGGATGTGCAGATTGACTAAAAATATCGTTATTCCCTCCTGTAAACGGCCAGTTTTTCCTTGTAGCTCTGGCGCTGGGTTTCCCGCTGCTGGCCCGTGGATTTTGAGGGTGTCTGTGTGGACCACGTTTGAGCCTTGATTCTTTCGATCAGGTCTGCTGTGGGTTTATACACCGTTACTGGGAGCCCTCTTCTCGCCATATCCATGGTTGCTTCTTCCGCCGAGTTGTAGAGACACGTCTCATCCCCGTAGAAAACCCGCAGCTTCGCCGGAAATGGCGTCTGGAAGCGCAGTTTTTTTCTCTCGTAATACCTTTTTAGCGTCGTTGTATTCCCGACGCTTTTTAAGGACCTCCGGGGCGTAATCATGTTCCACGAAAACTTTTCTCTCTTGGTGCATAAATCCTTTTTTCTGCCAAGCCAGTCTTACAACCTCTTTTTTTATTCTGGAGTTGGCGAACTTCACCACCACCGATCGAGGAGGCGCTTCCGCCGCCGGCCTAGGGGCTAATGTACGGTGCGCCCTTTCTATCTTCAAGTCGGTGGTTTGGGGAATATCCAACTTCTCTCTCAGTATGGATTCCACGCATGCAGCCATTGTGGTGAAACCGTCCTCGACTCCTTCTTTCAGACCATGAATTCTTATGTTGTCTCTTCTCAGTCTTCCTTCTTGGTCGGTTAGCTTAGCCTCCAGTCTAGACTGTCGTTTGTGTAGATCCAGCACGGTATCTTCCAGCCCTTTTATTCTTTCCTCTGCTTCCAAGATTCGGTCCTCGGCCTGGTCCACTCTGCTGTTTGTCCTTTTTATTTCATCTTTGATTTCACGAAATTCGGCCCAACACTCTCGGCGAAATCGTCTTAATTCTTTAAGTACCATTTTTAAGCTAACCTTTTTGCTAGCTTCATTCAGCTCCTCGTCTTCTGAATGGAAATCCTCCGGATCAGATTCTCCGGCCGATGCGTGTCCTGGCCTGGTAAATGTCGATTTCTTCTGTTTTCCTTTAGGCATGATGACTTTGTCTTTTGATTTTCACTCTTCCAAAAATCCATTAAATCTGATTTTCAAGGTATTTTCACGGATCGGGTCTGGAAGCTTCAGCGTTAAGCTGCTATCACCATGGTGTCCAGACCGGAAGTCCATTTCTTAAGGATTTTTTGGCAGACAGCAGAATTCATGGTTCCATTTACCACAGCAAGTCTTCCAGGTCCTGAAGCAGCAAAACAGCCCCAGACAATCACACTACCACCACTATATTTTACTGATGGTATGATGTTCCTTTTCTGAAATGCTGCGTTACTTTTACGCCGGATGTAATGGGACACACACCTTCCAAAATGTTTAACTTTTGTCTCGTCAGTCCACAGAGTATTTTCCCAAAGGTCTTGGGGAGTCATGAACACTGACCTTAACTGAGGCAACTTAACTGTGGGGTCTTCTGTGACCTCTTGGATGGGTTGTCACTGCGCTCTGGGGGTAGTTTTGGTCAGCTGGCCGCTCCTGGGAAGGTTCACCACTGTTCCATGTTTTCGTCATTTGTGGATTATCTCTCTCACTGTGGTTTGCTAGAGTCCCAAAGCTTTAGAAATGGCTTTATAACCTTTTCCAGACTGATAGAGCTCAATTTCTTTGTTTCTCATTTGTTCCTGAATTTCTTTGGATCACAGCATGATGTTTAGCTTTTGAGGAGCTTTTGGTCTACTACACTTCTTCTTCTTCTTCTTCTTCTTCTTCTTCTTCTTCTTCTTCTTCTCTCAGTTACTGGCAGATAGCAAACAACTGAAAGGTGCATACCGCCACCTACTGTACAAGAGTGTGTAACATTATGTCATCTGAGCCTGACCCCTAAATTCTGTGACTTAATCCTGTGTTATTTAAAAAACAGAAAAGAGCCCTTCTCGTGATTCGTATTGCCTCTCCATGTCCATCTGTTCCCAGAATCCCAGTTAAATCCCATTCCCTACCGGCCTCTCAAACTTCATTTTCCATTATCTGTCTTTCATTTCCGTATTTGTGACAGCATAATAAGATGTGCTTGACATTTTCTTTTACTCCACATTCTCTACATTTGTCACTTTCACGTTTCCCCATGGTGAGTAAAGTGCTGTTTAAACCTGTGTGATCCAGTCTGAGTCTTGCCATAATGATGTCTTCCCTCCTTTTGGTTGTTGTGAAATTCTTTATTGCAATAGATTTTTGTATTTTGTAATACGATTTACACACGTCGACAAAATCGTTGGTACCCCTCTGTTAATGAAAGAAAAACCCACAATATGGTCACAGAAATAACTTGAATCTGACAAAAGTGGTAATAAATAAAAATTCTATGAAAATTAACCAATGAAAATCAGACAATGCTTTTGAATTGTGGTTCAACAGAATTATTTTAAAAAACAAACTCATGAAACAGGCCTGGACAAAAATGATGGTACCCCTAGAAAAGATTGAAAATAATGTGACCATAGGGACATGTTCAACCAAGATGTGTCCTCTAATTAACATCACAGGTGTCTACAAACTTGTAATCAGTCAGTCGGCCTATTTAAAGGGTGATGACAAGTAGTCACTGTGCTGTTTGGTGCCATGGTGTGTACCACACTAAACATGGACCAGAGGAAGTAAAGGAGAGAGTTGTCTCAGGAGATGAGAAAGAAAATTATAGACAAGCATGTTAAAGGTAAAGGCTATAAGACCATCTCCAAGCAGCTTGATGTTCCTGTGACTACAGTTGCACATATTATTCAGAAATGTAAGATCCACGGGACTGTAGCCAACCTCCCTGGACGTGGCCGCAGGAGGAAACTTGATGAAAAATGGAAGAGACGGATAATATGAATGGTAACAAAAGATCCCAGATCAACCTCTAAACACATTCATGGTGAACTCCAAGGTCAAGGTACATCAGTGTCAGATCGCATTATCCGTCGTTGTTTGAGCCAAAGTGAACTTCATGGGAGACGACCAAGGAGGACACCACTGTTGAAAACAAATCATATAAACTAGAAAAGCACTTGGAGAGAGCAGACCTCCGCCAAGCGCCACAGTTCCCCCCATACAGTGTTTGTGTGTACATTTTCAGATTTTTCAGATTCCTTGACCAAGAAAACATATGACTAGCAATTGGATTCACAATGATAGGATTAGTGGTTCATTAGTTATTGACAAAAATGGCATTTTCCGTAATGGCAGTTTAGCGCCACAGTTCCCCCATACAGTGTTTGTGTGTATGTTTTCAGATTCCTTGACCATGAAAACATATGACTAGCAATTGGATTCACAATGATAGGATTAGTGGTTCAGTAATTATTGACGAAAATGTCATTTTCCGTAATGGCGGTTTTCTTGTGGACAGTGATCCGGATCACCACCAAAATCTAATCATCTGTAGGACACCCCATTTCTGACAATCTGTGAAAATTTGATGAAAATCCGTCCATAACTTTTTGAGTTATCTTGCTAACAAACAAACAGACAAACAGACAGACAGACAGACAAACAAACAGACAGACAAACCAACGCTGATGAAAACATAACCTCCTTGGCGGAGGTAAAAAGCCAGACTGGAATTTGCCAAACTGCATGTTGACAAGCCGCAAAGCTTCTGGGAGAATGTCCTATGGACAGACGAGACAAAACTGGAAGTTTTTGGCAAGGCACATCAGCTCTATGTTCACAGATGCAAAAATGAAGCATACCAAGAAAAGAACACTGTCCCTACTGTGAAACATGGAGGAGGTTCTGTTATGTTCTGGGGCTGCTTTGCTGCATCTGGCACAGGGTGTCTTGAATTTGTGAAGGGTACAATGAAATCTCAAGACTATCAAGGTATTCTAGAGAGAAATGTGCTGCCCAGTGTCAGACAGCTTGGTCTCAGTCGCAGATCATGGGTCTTGCAACAGGATAATGACCCAAAACACACAGCTAAAAACACCCAAGAATGGCTAAGAGCGAAACATTGGACTATTCTAAAGTGGCCTTCTAAAGGCGCTTTTCCACTAGCCCCGATTAGAAAACCCGACTCGACTCACTTCGATTCGGTTCTGCCTCGGTTGCTTTTCAACATTACTGCTGGCACACCTGCGGTGGGTGGGATTTCTTGAACAGCGAGGCGGCGCCGAGGCAGCGCCACACTCCCGTGACGTGAAACACGCGACCGAATCCTTCACAACAAAGAAAATGGCTGATGACGAGGAGAGAAGGAAGGAGGAAGGAGAGAGGAATGACTGTGACATGAAACTGGTGAAATCTATGGTGCTGACTTGTTGTGCTCTGCACAATCTGTGTGAGAGTCATGGAGAGACGTTTGACACTACATTGGATGATGCAGTAGATGAACCAGTGGTGGCAGCGGCACAGAGAGCAGAGGAGCAGGGTGCCGATATACAAGATGCTGTGAATGCAGTACTTGTCTAGCAATAGGTAGAAATGTAATTTCGCCCACATTTATGTGCATACATATTTCAAAAATGTTTTTTGTAAATAAAATGTTGTGCATGTTCCATCTACCTGTCCTCTGTTGTTCATAACGCTTATCTGTTAAGAAGGTGCGAAGCCATCAGCCTAATGATGAGTCCACACTTCTCACTGTTGTGATAATTGCTCACGCTGAGCGCTCTGACAGCCCCGCTGTGGGGGTCACACACACGACGTGTTCCTCCACACTCATTTTTTTTCCCGTATATTTTACTTTTTGGCGTACAGAAATGGCAATACGCCCGTATTTGCTAAAATTGTATTTTCCCCGTATTAAAATACGGCGAAACCGTATCACTTGACAGGTATGTAATTACATGCAGAAACACCGCACAGGCCATCTTCACAAAAATCCAGCTCGACAAGCCACTTTTGCTTAGGTGGAAATGCAAATTGAACTATAAATCATGTGCTGATACATGTCATATTCCCATGTAAAGGTCTCCCACTTTTACTTACAAATTGATTTTTAATTTTTGGGAAAAGGGAATATAAATTTTGCACAAGCTGTTGGTAACAACAGTTGTGTGCAACAAAAACACAGTTGTGTCTAATGTTATTAGTGCCAAATTTTTGCTAGATTCCTTCTTAATGTATTAAATTTTGACTGGTGATGCAACATTCAACTTACATGTACTTACCTTTATCAGTGTCTACTGTACAAGTTAAAGCACACCTGTACAACTGCTTATCACATTAAAAATGTATCCGTTCAAGAGAAATGGATTCAGCATTTCAAATTTGTTTAAAATTAAAAAAAAAAAAATCTACCAAGACATTACGTTTCGTTGTGTTGTTAAAAATTAAATTATCATTAGAAGGCTATACACCTGACCTGATGAACAGCAGCATGTGGAGTGAACAGAGAATGGAATGTGTATGTAATTATTGGCTTTTCTCATACGGTGTCATAACAGATAAACCAGACTTTTGATGCAAACAATACAATTTTATTCCAGAAGCAAAATTTACAAACAAAAAAACAGACTGGGCGTGGGGAGACATGGTTAGACACGCCGACTGCTAAATGCGTTCACAAGCCTGCCAAATAGGGTCAGGAAATCTCTGTTGAATGTTGACATCTCTGCGAGCTCTTCCCTTCGTAACACAGCGTCCTGCTCCAGGGCTTCACGCGCATCTGCCCGCACATCTGCGGCCACCTGTCGCAAATGCTGCATGTACTCCTGATGGTGTTCTTGCCGCTGGTCATGTTGCCGTTCCAAGAGCCGCATCTCTTCGTCATGCATGTTGACCATCGCTGATGTAAGGTCAGCGATGGAGTTGCCCCTTTTCCTCTTACATAGATGGAAAGACAGAAAGGCATGGTTGTTAAAGCTGGATCACTACATATATTATGGAATTACACTGGTGAAAGTCTGTGGTGGAATGTCACTATTATATGCTGCTTCATTGCTGTATATAAGCTGAACTGTCATGTTGCTGCCCCTCAGTAGAGCGGATTTTGCAACACGCAGTGTGCTGTCTTCGGCTGCAGCCCCCCTGCAAAACTAAAAAGGATTAAGATTAAGAATATGGATGGATGGATGGGTAATGTTTAAAATAGTTGCTTGTAGTGTGGCCGCAGAAATCTGAATGGGTTAATACAGTCAGCTGACGCAAAGCATTTCAATGAAGCATGTTGATTTCCACGGCAGTTCATGAGCTTTATTTGTTTTTCTAAAACAGGAGTTACAACAGCACTTCAATCACCACACCTAAAAATGGGACCGGGTTGTGGAACACCGACAAGTGAAGACCAAAGAATAACCTTTTTGTACATTTAAAAAGACATTTTCAATTAATTAATATGCAGCTACAGGAAATTGCATTAATCAATTTGGTACATAACTTGTTAGGCTCCAGCCCCCCCGCGACCTGTAAAGGATTAAGCGGTAGAAGATGGATGGATGGATGGATGGATTTTCGACCCTGGTTTCCGCTGGACCTGTTTCACCAAAAAAAAAATAATGGTTATTGTGCCTTACCGGCACTTGAACGTGATCCAGATGGAGCTGGTGATGTGGCTGACATCGGAGTCGATCCAGCTGGCGCTCCGCCAGACGCAGACGCAGAGGCAGGAGAGTCCGGTGTGTCCATGTCCACTGAGGTGGACCCCTGTGATATGAACTGCGATTCTAGAAAGAAAATGCACGCAATTTAAAACTTAACACCAAAGTGCAACATGTACACAACACTCTCAAGTATTTAACCGGAATACAATAAGCGTAATTCAGCGTTTTGTTCGGGCTAATACTTAACACAAAGCAAGCGTGAATCTGCAGTTGGCTGCAAAACAATAGGCAAGCCTCAGTAACAACCATTACCCACAATCTAACAACCTTCCTATTTCTTAAAAACAGTGAGCTTGGCACAGAAAGGATAAATTGGCGAAAAGACGCGCAATATCAAAACAACACTCACCATCCACGGTTTCCAAGGCCGTGGCCGTGTCGAGGGCCTATGTCCATAGATCGCGTCCATCTCAGCAAACCACTTCCACTCCTTCCGATCCGCTGCACTTCAAGCATTGTGGTCCTTCACTGCTCGGTAATCGCTTTTCAGCTTTTTCAGCTTCTCCCGACACTGTTTGGCAGTACGGATGTGCCCTTGGGAACCCATCTGCTCGGACACCTGCTGGTATAGTTTTTCATTTCAAGTAGATCCGTACAACTCCCGCTGGATGCGATCGTCAGCTAATATAGAAAGAAAATTGCGCACCTCCTAATATATAATATTAGGAGTATATTATTATATAAGTATATTATACAGTATATTAATATAATATACTGTATTAAAGGGGCGCACTGTGTTCACTGGCTGAACAACTACAAATGGCGGTCGTGGAGTAGATTCAGCAGAAAAAGTCGCTTTCGTGACGTTACGACCTGACCAATCAGCGGCGACCAGTCTCTTAAAGTCATATCACAGCCATACTCAGCCCTACTCAGCTCGGTTAGACCCTGCCCTGGATCAGGTACTAAAAAAGCACCTGCTAACCGGTGCTGGGGCTAATGGAAAATGCTCAAACGCGGGCTGAGTGGTGCGGTGTAGGGCAAAGTGAGGCTAGTGGAAAAGGCCCTTATGAGCCCTGATCTAAATCCTATTGAACATCTGTGGAAGGAGCTGAAACATGCTGTCTGGAGAAGCCACCCTTCAAACCTGAGACAACTGGAGCAGTTTGCTCATGAGGAGTGGGCCAAAATACCTGCTGAGAGGTGCAGAAGTCTCATTGACAGTTACAGAAATTGTTTGATTGCAATGATTGCGTCAAAAGGTTGTGCAACAAAACATTAAGTTAAGGGTACCATCATTTTTGTCCAGGCCTGTTTCATGAGTTTGTTTTTTTAAATAATTCTGTTGAACCACAATTCAAAAGCATTGTCTGATTTTCACTGGTTAATTTTCATAGAATTTTTATTTATTACCACTTTTGTCAGATTCAAGTTATTTCTGTGACCACTGTGGGTTTTTCTTTCATTAACAGAGGGGTACCAACAATTTTGTACACGGCTGTACCTTTATGATCTACATCCCATCTTTTTGCCATAGCTCAGTTCTTTTTTTCTTGATTACTGCTTTCCCTTCACCTTTTTCAAGAGTCAATGGTATAGTTATCTCTTTTCCAAGAGCACTTTTTGCTAATTTGTCTGCACAGTCATTCCTTTTCAACTCTTCATGTGCAGGAGCCCAACAAGTTTTCACTAGTCATATTCTTCCTCATCTCTCTGAATGCCTTGTTTTGCTCTTTTATTGCAATACCACATTCGTCATTCCACCAGGGTACAACCTTCTTCCTACCGTGTTGTTTTCTTAGGTATACTTGCTATTGCAGCATTCAGAATGTGATTGGTTACCTGACTTGAACACTCTTCTATGCCACCTTCTAATGTTACCAAATGACACAACTGAACACAGTATTGCCTAAATTTTCCCCAATCTGCCTTGTCAAAACACCATCTTGTAAAACATCTTCCCTCTTGTATTCATACTTCAGTTTTAATGACTGTATGTATTGGGAAGTGATCACTTCCCATAGATGTCCTGTTCATAACCGTCCATTCACAGGTGCTCACTAAAGAATCAGATATCTGAGTCAGGTTAATACATGATAATGTGCCCCTATGCACATCCACCCTGGTACCTTCACCACTGTTTAGACAAATTAGCGATCTTTCATCTAACATCTCTTCCGCAACATTTCCATTGTTATCTGTATGTGTGTTTCCCCACAAGCTATTATGGGCATTAAAGGGCTGATGACACGATTTTGAAATTTTTTAGGATGTTGTGTAAACCCAAAAGTCATTGTCGATGATCAATATAATATTTACAACCATGCCTGCATAAACTAGTTATCATCAAAAAACCGTAGCCGCTGACTTGACTGTGGTGCCACCCACTGAATTAAGGGCAGCATCCCCATGACGTAAACGGGAGAACGGACACCGGTGTTGTTGATTGGAATGACAGTAGCTTTGTAGCTCACAGTTTCTCTGGTTTCTTGTTTTAATTTTATGGCTGTGCCTTCACGTTGTGTCGCAGGCTTAGATAAACAGCAGGCGTGAAAGACCACATCACACGCTTCAGCTCCAACTGTCATAAGCCTCCTCGTGCCCTCCTCGTGTGCTCCTCATGCACTTTTATGCAGGAGGAGCGCACGAGGAGGGGAAGGATTAATGGATTTACGCGCAGCTTTGACCTACTTTCTCTGATTGCATGCTGACTCTCACCGTTCCGGCCACGTCCCCTCTATCATTATCACCAGCTGATTCCCCTCCCGCTGATCATGTTTCCTGGTCCTCGCCCAGGTGCTTCTCATCACACCATCACCAGCAGTGCGTGTACTTTGCGGCCGTTTGCCAGTTATCTGTGCTGTTTGTCTGCCAGTATTTTCAGCACTCTCACGATGCGTTAGTCACTCCATGTTCGCTGTGGTTCTCATGCGTCCTTGAAGCGATGTCAGCTCTGGGGCGCACCTGTGGCTAACACGTTTCCTCTCATTCATTCTCTGGGAGATGCCAGCCCCCGAACGCCATCAATAAGTGTGTTTGTGTTTTTGTACGTCTTCACCTTTTAGGGAATTATCTGTCTTTCTGTATTAAATGTGTTGTGGTGAATTCTGCACGTAAATCCTAGTTATTTCATCCTCCCTGTCCGTGCCCTGCGTAAGAGTACACGGAGGGTCATGATAAATGGATTTACGCGCAGAATTCACCACAGCACACGTATTGAACATAAGAATGATGACAACAGTTCCCAAAAAGGTGAAGACTTACAAAAATAAACAGAAACACTTACAGTTGGCGTTCGGGGCTGGTATCGCCCAGCGAACATGGAGAGGAGATGTGTTAACCACGGTTGCGCCCCAGGGCCAACATCGCTTCAAGGGGCGCAACAGAACCACGGCTGTGTGGAGTGGCTAACACGTCGTGAGAGTGTTGGCAATATTGGCTGGCTGACAACACGGCAGATGATGCACACAAACCATGAACAGCTGACTGTCAAAGAGAGAGAGCGCGTGTGTTCGGACCGGCGAATCTTGGACAGTGCCCACCTGAAAGTGGCTCAAAACGCATATAAAACACATGTACAAAACAAAAACAACAAGAACTCAAAATATAATCCATAATAAACCCGATGCCTGAGCCACAGAGAATACACTGCTATGATTTTATTGAAAAATCGGGTTTAAATAAATTATATTTATAAACAAATAATTTGTTGCAATATCTGTAACAAAAGACTAACACTCGGTGTTCCCCTGCCTTGTGTTTGTCGCTGCTGCTGCGGCTGGCATGTGTGCCTCTCCATGTCACACTCTGAGTGTGACTCACTTGGCACGATGCCCGCTTGGCACGGCTCAAACCTATACGGTCTGATGCCCCCAGATTCTTCATTGTCATCCAATTCTTCGGAACTATAATCGTCGGAAGATTGGACAGCACAAACCAATTCCAGACTACATGTGCTGGAACCATCGTCGATGTTTTGAATCGCTTCCATCCTGTGTGTACAATGAGCAGCCAAGCGCTGTGTTCTCCCGATGACGTGAATACATGGCAGTGGGGTTTTACAGCCACTGACGTAATTGGTGACGTGGCGCTCATGAAAACATCGGATATTCACTTGAAAAAAAGCCTGTTTGACTTAGAACTGCACAGACCAACCTATTTTGTCATATTGTATTATGTGTTGAAAAATTAGAGGAAGTCAAAAACGTGTCATCAGCATTTTGAAGTGTCCACACCATACCTCTTTCATATGCCCTTCCCTTGCCATAATACTAAAAATATCTGCTGTTAACTTTCTACATAGGTTGTAATAATTAATCAGTTTAATATTTCCTTGTCCATTTGGCCTATATATTTCAATAATATTACACTCTATATGTCATCACCCGCAGCTCACGGGCCTCCACCTCAGCTGCGCGCACACCTGCGCCTCGTTCAGCCCTGCTATTTATTCCATCCTGCCCTGAGCTGCGGCCTGGAGCCATCTGTCTCCCTGCGTTTCTCCACAGCTACTTCCCTGTCGTTCGGGCCAGCTGTTTTCCTCATCGGACACGTAAGCTGTCATTTTGCCTTACCTTCTCCATCCAGTCTTCCCCTGTGCACAGGTGGATCCCCTTGGCGGCGGACTCACTCTCCCTCGTCACGCTGCTCCTCCATTTGCCACATCTTCACGGACGCACTGCAAAACGCTGTCTCCCAGGCTTGGGACTTGCCACGCCAGCCACCGCGTCGCTACAAGTAAGCACAATAACATCGTCACTTTCCCGTGTGGTTGCCCAGCTAATCCCTGCTCTCCTCTCTCATAGGGTTGCCTGGCTGAACGGCGAACTGCTCTGTCCTGACCTCATCCTCCACCCACACCACATTCACATCTTGCATACACGCATCCACACACACACATTATTGTTGAATAAAGCTTTCAAATCTGTCCGAGCCTGCGTGCGTGTTTCCTGGGCCGAATAATATGTCAGTACGGCTCCAGCAAAGCAGCCCAGCAGATAGCGGGCTCGCACGCCATTTTACCACCCTCGAGGCTCGGGTGGATTTGATTGCTCATCAGTAACCAGTCATCCTCAATCAATTAACTTCAATTACCAATCGGCTGGACCGCTTGGACCCCCCGCAGCCTTTCCTTTTGGGTCCTCTTGGCGGCGCGGCTACGGGTGCTTCCACAGCCGGCCAGCTTAGCTCGAGAGCGCCAGCCCGTCTCACACCCATCCCAACTCCTGCTTGCTTCAGCGGGAAACTCGGTGGAGCAAAGGGGTTTATACTTCAGTGTGAGTTGGTGTTTCTGCGCGTTCCCGGGGACTTCCCCTCAGACCTTAGCCGAATCGGGTACATGGCTAACCTCCTCGAGGGGGAGCGTTAGCTTGGGCTTACGCTGTAATGTCGAAGCCAAGTTACGCAAACCTCTCGTATGACCGATTCGTGCTAGACTTTTTAGAGGTCTTTGATCATTCCCGACTCGATAGCGTCCTCGCGGACCGGCTTCTTGGTCTCCAACAAGGAGCCCGGTCCGCGGCGGAGTACGCGGTCGACTTCCGGGTGGCTGTGGAGGAGGTGGGCTGGGGAGAGGCTTCTCTCTGCAGTATTTTCCTCCGTAGCCTTAATTCTGGTCTGAGGGATGAACTAGCTGGTCGGGATCTCCCAGAGCGACTCTCCGAGCTGATCTCGCTCACGATTAGCCTGGACAACAGGCTGCGTGAGCGGGCTGCGGAGCGGAAGTCTGCCAGCCACTCGCGCGGAGCTTCCCTCCGTTCAGCTCAGTCGCGCCCTCTGGCGTTAACAGCCCCGGAGTCCGCCGATGAACCAGAGGACATGGCTATCGGACGCACTAGGCTCCCTCTAGCGGAGAGACAACGCCGGCGGGAACGGGGTCTCTGCATGTACTGCGGAGATGACCGGCATCCCGTGGAGCTGTGTCCGGTGAAGCCAAAAAGGGGAGGCCCGCGAGTCACAATAGGGGGCCTCGCGGACTCCAACCAATCTAATCCCCTATCTTCTTGTACATTGCCCATACATTTATGCCACAACTCCACTGGACATTTCACTCACGCACTGGTGGATTCTGGGGCAGAGCAGAACTTTATTTCTAAGAGCCTGGCAACCCGTTTGGGCATACCCAGCCAACAGCTGCCCAATCCCCTGAACTTGGTAACGCTCTCCCGTTCTCCTCTGGGTACAGTTACTCATCACTCCAAGCCAGTTCCCATCATCGTCTCCGGCAACCACCGGGAGGATCTGACCTTCTACATCCTGCCCTCCTTGTCGGACCGAGTCATTCTGGGTTACCCCTGGCTGCGGTTGCATAACCCTGTCCTGAATTGGAGAACCGGCAGCGTCCTGTCCTGGAGCACCTTCTGCCTGGGAACCTGTCTTCAGTCGGCAGCCTGCGCTCCATCTGCCCCTCTGTCGGCCCCTGTCTCTGAGCCCCCGGACCTGACCCTGGTGCCGCAGGAGTTCCACGACTTGGGGGCAGCTTTCAGTAAGTCCAAAGCCTTGTCCCTTCCACCGCATCGACCCTACGACTGTGCTATCAACATCCGCCCGGGGGCGCCCCTGCCATCTGGCCGCCTCTACAGTCTCTCTGCACCGGAACGCGAGGCGATGGACACATATATAAAGGAGTCACTCAGCACTGGGATCATCCGCCCCTCCTCGTCCCCGCTTGGCGCGGGCTTCTTCCTCGTGGGCAAGAAGGATGGGTCCCTACGTCCCTGTATTGACTTCAGAGCCCTGAATGACATCACGATAAAAGACCGCTACACCCTGCCGCTCATGGACACCGCTTTCCACTCCCTCCAGGGGGCGACCTGGTTCACCAAGCTCGACCTCCGCAGCGCTTACCACCTCGTTAGAATCCGGGAGGGAGACGAGTGGAAGACGGCCTTTAGGACACCCAGCGGCCACTTTGAGTATCTCGTGATGCCGTTCGGGCTCACCAATGCACCTGCCGTCTTCCAACACCTAATAAATGACGTTCTGCGGGATTTCCTGGGAGTTTTCGACTTCGTCTATCTTGATGATATACTCATCTTCTCTAGGTCACGTGAGGAACACCAGGCCCATGTGAGGTGGGTCCTGCAACGTCTGCTGGAGAATCGCCTGTTCATTAAGGCAGAGAAATGCGAGTTCTACGCCCAAACCACCTCCTTCCTGGGGTTCGTGATCTCCCACAACCAGATCCTCCCCGACCCCGCTAAGGTCAAAGCGGTGGTCGAGTGGCCCACGCCGACCTCAAGGAAGCAGGTGCAACAATTCATCGGATTCGCTAATTTCTACCGGCGCTTTGTCCCCAACTACAGTGCCATCGTCTCCCCCCTGACCCACCTCACGTCATCGAAGGTGCCTTTTCGGTGGTCTGAGGAGGCTGCTACCGCCTTCAAGACTCTCCAGGCGGAGTTCTCGTCCTCCCGGGTCTTGACCCAGGTTGATCCCGCTCTTCAGTGTCTGGTGGAGGTCGAGGCGTCCGACACAGTGGTGGGAGCGGTGTTGTCCCAGCGGTCACCGGTGGATGGTGTTAAACGGCCCTGCGCCTTCTTCTCCAGGAAACTATCGGCGGCAGAGCGGAATTACGACGTCGGCGACAGGGAGCTCCTCGCCGTCAAGCTCGCACTACAGGAGTGGCGTCACTGGTTAGAGGGGGCAGCCCTGCCTTTTGTGGTCTGGACGGACCATAAGAACCTCGAGTACCTGAGGTCAGCGAAGCGCCTGGATGCCCGCCAGGCACGCTGGTCTCTGTTCTTCACTCGTTTTAATTTTACCATCACGTACCGTCCAGGCTCGAAGAATGAGTTGCCAGACGCCCTTTCCAGACAGTTCGCCCCGGGGGGTCCAGAAGAGCCCGAGCATACCATCCTGCCCGAGTCGTGCGTCGTGGGGGCGATTTCATGGGACATCAAGGACAAGATCAGGAGGGCTCAGGAGGCGGAGCCGGATCCCAGTGGGGGGCCCGAGAGGAGACTGTATGTTCCTTCGGCAGTTCGGGGTGAAGTTATCCATTGGGCCCACACCTCCAAACTCGCCTGTCACCCCGGCATCACCCGCTTGGTGAGTTTTCTGCAACACTCGTTTTGGTGGCTGGGCCTTCAGAAGGACGTTACCAACTATGTCCGGGCCTGTCCCCAGTACGCCACTGGCAAGTCTCCGAACTCTCCACCTGCGGGTCTACTCCAGCCCCTGCCAGTTCCAGGCAGGCCCTGGTCACACATTGCACTTGACTTTGTCACCGGACTCCCGGTCTCCAACACCTATGACACGGTCCTGACCATCGTGGACAGGTTCTCGAAGGCCACCCATTTTGTGCCTCTTCAGGGTCTTCCTTCGGCACGTGAGACGGCCGATCTCCTGGTCCAGCATGTCGTCAGGCTGCATGGGATTCCGCAGGACGTGGTCTCGGACCGTGGTCCACAGTTTGTCTCCCAGGTTTGGAGGAGCTTCTGCAGCGCCTTGGGGGCCACAGTCAGTCTCTCTTCTGGTTATCATCCCCAGTCCAACGGGCAGTGTGAGTGCACAAATCAGGAGTTAGAGGCCGCTCTGCGCTGCGTGACATCATCCAACCCTTCGTCTTGGAGCTCCTACCTGACCTGGGTGGAGTACGCCCATAACTCGGCCCAGTCCACTGCTACTGGGTTGTCTCCCTTTCAAGCGTCCTTGGGGTATGACCCCCCTGTTTTCCCGGAGCAGAAGGTTGAACTGGCTGTTCCTTCTATTCAGGCACACATCAGGCGCTGCCGGAGAGTGTGGAAAAAGACCAGAGACACGCTGTTATGCACAGCAGCGCGCAACAGCTCCATCGCCAACCGCCACAGAAGGCCGGCTCCTGTCTACCGGGTGGGTCAGCAGGTGTGGCTCTCCTCTCAGGACATCTGCCTCAGGGGTGAGAAGAAGAAGCTGGCACCAAGATTTCTCGGCCCCTTCACCATATCCAGGATTATTAACCCGGTGGCTGTGCGCTTGGCCCTCCCCCCCTCCCTTCGTGTGTGTCCCACCTTCCACGTCTCCAAAATTAAACCTGTGCTTTCCAATTCACTCTGCCCTCCTCCTAGGTCTCCTCCTGCGCCCAGGATGGTCGACGGCGACCCGACGTGGGGTGTTAATGCCATCTTGGACTCTCGGCGTCGGGGTCGGGGGCTGCAATACCTGGTGGATTGGGAAGGTTATGGTCCGGAGTGGAGATCCTGGGTGTGCTCTTCGTGGGTGTTGGATCCTGACCTCATTGCGGAGTTCCACCGGACACACCCAGGTAAACCAGCGCCAGGAGGCACTGGTAGGGGGGGGGAGTACTGTCATCACCTGCAGCTCACGGGCCTCCACCTCAGCTGCGCGCACACCTGCGCCTCGTTAAGCCCTGCTATTTATTCCATCCTGCCCTGAGCTGCGGCCTGGAGCCGTCTGTCTCCCTGCGTTTCTCCACAGCTACTTCCCTGTCGTTCGGGCCAGCTGTTTTCCTCATCGGACACGTAAGCTGTCATTTTGCCTTACCTTCTCCATCCAGTCTTCCCCTGTGCACAGGTGGATCCCCTTGGCGGCGGACTCACTCTCCCTCGTCACGCTGCTCCTCCACTTGCCGCATCTTCACAGACGCACTGCAGAACGCTGTCTCCCAGGCTTGGGACTTGCCACGCCAGCCACCGCGTCGCTACAAGTAAGCACAATAACATCGTCACTTTCCCGTGTGGTTACCCAGCTAGTCCCTGCTCTCCTCTCTCATAGGGTTGCCTGGCTGAACGGCGAACTGCTCTGTCCTGACCTCATCCTCCACCCACACCACATTCACATCTTGCATACACGCATCCACACACACACATTATTGTTGAATAAAGCTTTCAAATCTGTCCGAGCCTGCGTGTGTGTTTCCTGGGCCGAATAATATGTCACTATATCCCAGGGGAGAGAATTACCCTATACGCCAGGCCATCTTTAATGAAAGTGGCACATCCTCCTCCATTTACAGTGTTAATTCTATCCTGTCTGATTGAACTGTATCCTAAGTGAGGTTGAAGCTATGCAGGTCCTATTTAAGTGATTTCTTGATTGAGAACAGGTGTGGCAGTAATCAGGCCTGGGTATGGCTAGAGAAATTGAACTCAGCTTTCCAAAGATGTGATAAACTACAGTTAATTTATGTTTTAACGGGAATAGCGGGGGGGGTGCAATCACTTTTTCACACAGGGCCATGTAGGTTTGGATTTTTTTTACTCTTGTGGCGCATATGTTGGTTACATATTCCCCACAAATGTGTTGCTGTATGTTTATTGTGTGCTTCACATCTCATGGAACAAAGAGGACTGAGACTCTGGGATCCTGTAGAGGAGTGTGAGATTTGGCCTTTGTGTCCGGGAGACGACCGGGGAAGATTTCCGGGCCACAGAGACTAGAGGACAATGGCGTGAGATCAAAGGGGCTACTTTGTGGTTGAGATTAAGTACCATGTGACTGTATGTTTGATCAAACACCATGTGACTGCTGTTTCGTGCCCGGGGTATAAAACCCCTGATGTGAGATGAAAACTTCCTCTTGATTTGCTTTGAGATTTGTTGGAGATGTGCTCTGTGAATAAAGCTGAATCTGAGGAACAAACTCAGCCTCATCCTTGAACACATTCTCCACACTGGTGACCTTACGACTCAGAGTAAGCAGAAATAATTCTCCCGAGCGGGGCTCGGCAGAAGCCAGCCTGATGGCTGCCTCCACACTCCGGCTGCCTGACTTCTGGCAGCATAGTCCGCACTCCTGGTTTAGCGCGGTCGAGGCGCAGTTCAACCTCCGGAGAATCTCGAAGGACGACACGAGATTCTACCATGTTGTGGCGAAGCTGGACAGCCACACAGTTCAGAGGGTGGAAGATCTGGTCAACCACCCACCGGACAGCGACAAATATGGCGCCTTGAAAGCTGCGCTTATCAGTCATTTCACCCCCTCCGTGCAACAGCGAGCAGAGGGGCTCCTGGCGTTGACGGAGTCAGAGAACGACAGACCCGTAGACCTGATGGTGAAAATGCTGAGGCTGAAAGACTCCGAGGACTGCGAATTAATCTTCGCCCACCTTTTCCTCCGAACCCTGCCGCCAGCGGTGAGAGTTACCCTGGCAGATTCACCCCGGTTGGACAAGCGAGACTACCATGGGCTGAGCAAGGAGGCGCAGCGACTCGTCGACGCCCACAAGCGGAGCGCAGTTTCAGCTGCAGCAGCGGAGCTAGGAGCGACGCCCGGAGACGGCATGGGGCCAGTGGTTGCAGCACCAGGCGCGCCGACGACGGCAGCAGTCAGCACCAAGCGACACGGAGCGGGCGGCGTCCTTTGCTTCTATCATCGCCGTTTTGCAGAGAGGGCACACAAGTGCCTCCCGCCGTGCCACTTCAAGCATTCGGGAAACGCCAAGACCGAGGGTCGGTAGCGGCTGCGGCCCTCGGGGAAGAGAACAAGCTGCTTTACCTCACGGATGCATGTTCGGGGAAACAATTCCTCGTGGACACAGGCTCCCAGATGAGCTTCATCATGCCTTCCTACGCGGATCGGCTGATGCCGTCCAAGGTTCCCCGGGTGTCAGTGTCAGCAGCAAACGGCTCAGCTATTAAGACCTTCGGTGAGAGGACTCTGCTTCTGTCTTTGCAGGGTCGTTCATTTGAGTGGACTTTTGTGGTAGCTGCAGTCAGTTTCAACATGTTAGGGGCTGATTTCTTGTGCTCACATGGTTTATTGGTTGATCTTGCTAATAGACGTCTGGTTAATGCCCTTTTCACTCTATTCCCTGCACAGCACGAGTGGCACCGCCAACTGCAAAAGCCAACGTCACGACTGCAGGTGGTAAGTTCTACGCACTTCTCACTCAGTTCCCAGCACTAACAGTCCCAACGTTTTCGGCGACAGTGGCCAAACATGGGGTGGAGCATTATATCACTACCACTGGGCCGCCGGTTTTTGCAAAAGCTCGGCGTCTGGACTTAGCTAAACTGACCATAGCGCGCAGGAGTTTGCCAACCTGGAAAAACTGGCCATCATCAGACGTTCGAAAAGCCCCTGGGCTTCACCATTGCACATGGTCCCAAAGACTGATGGCTCGTGGCGACCTTGCAGTGATTTCCGCAGGTTGAATAACGCCACTGCACACGACCGCTACCCGATCCCACACATTCAAGATTTTTCGGTTCATTTGGCGGGGGCGCGCATTTTTTCTAAAATAGATTTAGTGCGCGGCTACCATCAGGTTCCAGTGCGCGCCCAGGACATACCCAAAACAGCGGTAATAACTCCTTTCGGCCTTTTTGAGTTTTTGTGCATGCCTTTTGGACTCAAGGGGGCCGCGCAGACGTTCCAACGCATGATGGACGCGGTGCTGCGCGACCTCCCTTTCGTGTTCGTCTACTTGGATGACATTTTAGTAGCCAGCACGTCTGAAGACGAACACGAAAACCACCTCACGGCAATTTTCCGGAGGCTGGCAGAACACGGGTTAATAATTAACCCAGCGAAGTGCCAGTTTGGGGTAGCGCAGATTGATTTTTTGGGGCATCGCGTTTCGCCAGAAGGAGTGGTCCCTCTCCCCGATAAAGTGCGCGCAATAAACAAATTTTCCCCAACCTCAAACGGTCAAAGCGTTACAGGAGTTTTTGGGAATGGTTAATTTCTATAACCGTTTCCTCCCAGGTGCAGCGCGGCTCATGCAACCATTGTACGCGGCACTAAAAAAACAAAAACCCACAAATAAAATCGAATGGCCTCCTGAGCGCGCATTCTCTCAAGTCAAAACACCGCTGGCAAACGCGGCTTTGTTGGCACACCCAGTTCCAACAGCCCGCATGGCCCTCACCACTGACGCGTCCGATTTAGCGGTAGGGGCGGTTGTTGAACAGTGGGTAGCGGGGACCTGGCAACCGCTCGCGTTTTTCAGCAAAACCTTGTGCGATAGCAAGTGAAAATACAGCGCGTTCGACAGGGGGTTGTTGGCCCTACACTTGGCCATCCGCCATTTCCAGTTCTGGCTGGAAGGGCGCCGTTTCACCGCATTCGTGGACCACAAACCACTGACTTTTGCGATGGCCAAGATTTCTGAACCTTGGTCGGGCCGGCAGCAAAGACAGCTGGCCGCGATATCAGAGTTCACCACCGATATCCAGCATGTCACGGGTAAACATAATGTAGTGGCAGACTGCCTCTCGCGTGCTGTGCCGGCGCCAGACCACGCGAGGGCAGACTCTGCAGTCATGGCCGCGGGCCAGGGTAGCGATGCGTCCGTGCGCACGCTCCAGTCTGGACCAACAGGGTTAAGGCTGGAGGACAGGGTGCTGCAAATGGGTATGCCTCCCCTAATCTGCGATGTCTCCACGGGACGGCCGTGCCCCATGGTACCAGCTGCGTGGCGCCGCCGCGTTTTTGACTCGATCCATTCTCTGGCGCACCCGGGGGTGCGCACATCAGTCAAAATGGTGGGGGAGAAATATGTATGGCCGGGGTTGCGCAGACAGGTCAAGGAATGGGCGACAGCCTGCGTAGCGTGTCAGCGAGCCAAAATACACAAGCACACTAGAGCTCCTTTGGAACCTTTTCACATTCCTGCTAAGCGCTTTGATCATGTGCACGTCGACTTGGTAGGCCCCCTCCCGTCGTCACAGGGGCACACACATCTTTTGACGATGGTGGATCGCACCACGCGTTGGCCGGAAGCGGTTCCTCTGGCGTCAACCACAGCGGAGGAAGTGTCGCGCGTGTTTTTAACAGCTTGGGTAGCTTGTTTTGGAGTTCCGTCGGACATAACGTCAGACAGGGGTCCTCAATTTGTTTCCGAACTCTGGTCGTCGATGGCCCACAGCCTAGGGGTAAAGATCCACCGCACCACCGCGTACAACCCCCAGGCTAACGGTTTATGCGAGTGTTTTCACAGGTCATTGAAAGCGGCCCTCAGAGCGTCGCTTACGGATACAAATTGGGTTGACAAGTTACCATGGGTCTTATTGGGGTTGCGTTCTGCACCTAAGGAGGATTTGCAAGCCTCTCCAGTGGAATTAGTTTTTGCACAGCCTCTCCGTTTGCCAGGGGAATTTCTCCCTGATAATCCTGCCCCAAATTGCCCCCCCTGCTCAGCTGTTGCAGAGCGGCACAGGATCAAACATGCTTCCTGGCCCGGTTCATCACAGTTTCCCACGCGTTTTTGTGCCGAAGGCTTTAAAAAATCGCTCGCACGTCTCAGCAAGTAGCAAGCCTGCTCCAACAGCCTCCAGCCCACGACAAATACGAGGCTCTCAAGGCCGTGCTGACCCGGCACTACATGCTCTCGGACTGTGAGAGAGCGGAGAGCCTCCTGAGGCGCTCCGAGTTAGGAGATGGGTTGGCGGTCGAACTGATGGAGAAGATGTTGGCGTTGATGGGCACGGACGACGGGCATTTTCTGTTTGCCCACCTTTTCCTCCAGAACCTCCCAACGGAGGCGAGAGTGGTTCTTGCCAATTCGCCGTTGCTGGCCGTGCGTGACTACCGTGCGCTAGCCCAGGAGGCAGATCGGATCATCCTCACCACCAGAGCCCTCACAGTGAACACGGCGGCGTCGGAACCCAGCGAGATGACCAGCGGACATGAGGAGCCGGCGACAGTAGCGGCAGCGGGGGCCAGGAAGCTCCAGAAACACGCTCTGCTTCTACCACTGCCGCTTTGGAGAGAATGCACGCAGATGTGTGCCACTGTGCCAATTCAAGTGTTCGGGAAACGCCAAGGCCAGCAGTCGGTAGCAGCTGCGACCGCCGGTGAAGAGAACAAGTTGCTCTACGTAACGGACTCGCGCTCGGGGAGACGGTTCCTCGTAGACACCGGAGCCCAGAAGAGCATCATCCTGCTGTCCTACGTTGACCGGCTAGCAGGAGCTAGCGGCCCAGGGCTGGTAGCAGTAAACGGCTCGGACATTAAGACTTTTGGTGAGAGAACACTGACTTTATCCCTACACGGTCGTATGTACGAGTGGACTTTTGTCATAGCGGCACTGAGTTTCCCAATCCTGGGAGCTGATTTTCTGTGTGCACACGGGTTGCTAGTCGATGTTGCTAACAGACACCTGGTTAATGCAATGTCTTTTGATTCTCTCCCCTGTACAGCTCGAGGGGCCGGGCCAATAACACAAGCCAACGTCACAGCTCCAGGCAGTAAGTTCCACACACTGCTCACTCAGTTCCCAGCACTCACGGTCCCGACGTTTTCGGCGGCCATCGCTAAACACGGGGTGGAACTCTTTATCACCACCACCGGGCCGCCCGTTTTCGCACGACCTCGGCGCTTGGATGCAGCTAAACTGGCCATAGCGCGCGAGGAGTTTGCCAACCTGGAAAGGTTGGGCATCATCAGGCGATCAAACAGCCCATGGGCATCCCCGCTTCACATGGTCCCTAAGGCCGAGGGATCGTGGCGACCGTGCGGAGATTTCCGCAGATTGAATAACGCCACAGCGCACGACCGCTACCCGATTCCCCATATTCAGGATTTTTCCGTTCACCTTGCTGGAGCACACATTTTTTCTAAAATAGACCTGGTCCGCGGTTACCACCGGGTCCCAGTGCGCGCAGAGGACATACCCAAAACAACTGTAATAACTCCGTTTGGCTTGTTTGAGTTTTTACGTGTGCCCTTCTGATTAAAAGGAGCGGCACAGACATTCCAACGCATGATGGATGCGGTGTTGCGCAATCTCCTGTTTGTGTTTGTCTACCTGGATGATATCCTGGTGGCCAGTGCGTCCGAGGATGAACACGTAACCCACCTCAGGACGGTTTTCCGGAGGTTGGAGGAGCACGGGTTAATAATCAACCCGGCGAAATGCCAGTTCGGCATGACGGGAATTGATTTTTTGGGGCACCGCGTCTCACCGGAGGGAGCGATACCCTTGCCCGACAAAGTGCGCGCCGTGGTGAATTTTCCCCGGCCTCAGACGGTCAGGGCGCTGCAAGAATTTTTGGGGATGGGTAACTTTTATAACCGGTTCCTCCCCCGCGCAGCTCAACTCATGCAGTCATTGTATGCCGCGCTCAAGAAACAGAAACCCGCGGACAGAGTCAAATGGACTCCGGAGCGGGAGCAGGCGTTCTCTGAGGTTAAAACGGTGCACCCGGCTGCCCGGATAGCGCTCACCACCGACGACTCGGACATGGCCATAGGGGCCGTCGTGGAGCAACGTGTTGCTGGTTCTTGGAAGCTGCTCGCTTTTTTCAGCAGGGCTTTGCATGACAGTGAGCGTAAATACAGCGCGTTCGACAGAGAGTTGCTGGCTCTCCACCTGGCCATACACCACTTCCAGTTCTGGCTGGAAGGGTGCAGCTTCACTGCGTTCGTGGACCACAAGCTGCTAATGTTCGCGATGGCCAAGGTTTCGGAACCATGGTCGGGCCGGCAGCAGAGACAGCTGGCCGCCATCTCGGAGTTTATGACCGATATTCAGCATGTGTCGGGTAAACTGAATGTGGTGGCGGACTACCTCTCGCGTGCATTAGTGGCCCCGGTCTGCGTGGGGATAGATTATACAGCCATGGCCGTAGAGCAGATTGGCAATACGGACGTGTGCACACTCCAGTTTGAACCAACAGGGTTAAGGCTGGAGAGCAGAGTACTGCAAGATGGCAAGCCCCCCCTAATCTGCGACGTCTCCACAGGACGCCCGCGCCCGGTGGACCCAGTTGCTTGGCGCTGCCGCGTGTTTGAGTCAGTTCACGCTCTGGCGCACCCAGGAGTGCGCGCGTCAGTCAAAATGGTGGGAGCGAAGTTTGTGTGGCCAGGCCTGCGCAAACAAGTGAAGGAGTGGGCTGCAGCCTGCGTAGCGTGCCAATGAGCCAAAGTACACAGACACACGAAGGCTCCTTTGGAGCCGTTTTGTATACCGGCGAAGAGGTTCGACCATGTTCACGTGGACCTCGTGGGCCCCCTCCCACCATCGCAGGGGTGCACGCACCTTCTGACAGTGGTGGACACACCACACGCTGGCCAGAAGCAGTCCCGCTGGTGGCAACCATGTCTGCAGACGTGGCACACGCTTTTTTGACGACATGGGTGGCACGTTTTGGAATCCCATCGGATATCACGTCCGATAGGGGCCCTCAGTTTGTTTCTGACCTCTGGTCCGCGATGGCCAGTAGCCTGGGTGTTGCAATTCATCGCACAACCGCGTACAACCCACAGGCCAATGGGTTATGCAAGCGTTTTCATAGGTCACTGAAAGCAGCGCTCAGGGCTTCGCTGAGGGATGCAAATTGGGTAGACCGGTTGCCGTGGGTTTTATTGGGGTTGCGTTCCACACCAAAAGAGGATTTGGAGGCTTCCCCGGCGGAGCTTGTTTTTTCTCAGCCACTGCGGCTGCCCGGGGAATTTTTGCCAGATAATCCCGTGCCGGACAACTGCCCGTCTCAGCGTTTGCAGCATAGCGCAGACACAGGCACGCTGCCCGGCCCGGCCCACCACTGTTTTCCACGCGCTTTTGTGCCAAAAACTTTGAAGAATGCGGCATTCGTGTTTGTCAGGCACGATGCCCACCACCCTCCATTGCGCCCACCCTACGATGGCCCGTTCAGAGTGCTAGAAACAGGGGACAAACATTTTTTGTTAGACTTGGGGGGGTCATCGGGAGAAAATATGCATAGACAGACTTAAGCCCGCCTTTGTGGTGGCGGACAAGCAAGTGCTGTTGGCTTGGGTCCCTCGGCGTGGAAGACCCCCACTGAGAATTCCCCAGGTAAACGATTCATCAGAGCAGCCACACGGGCAAGTCGAAGGTTTTCCCCCCCTCGCCATGGCCCGCCCGCAGACAGACACACCCCCAGGAGCCCCCCACTGGCACAGCAGTGCTGCGGAGGCGGTAAACCCCCGTTACAGCAGATATGGGAGGAGACTGAAGCCAAAAGGACATGAGGACTGAAACTCGGTCTGAGATTCTGGGGGGGGGGGGGGGGGGCCAGTGTAGAGACTGGGTTAATCATCTCAGACTGGATGCAGAGGGTAAACAGAGAAGGACAATAGGTATGGAGATTATGGTGAGGTAGCAGGAAGAAGGAGTTGGGGGGAGAAGGGATGAATGTATTGTGATGTGAGATGTCATGCAGATGTGAGATGGGCGGTTGATATAAAAGGAGAACCCCTGGTGTATTGAGACAGGCTTTTTCTGTGTATGACTGATGTGAGAGTGAATAAAGTCATCTGTGTGGCTCACATATTTTGACTGCATATGTATAAGCACAGGAGTGAGATGCTTAAGACTGCATGTGTTTTGTGACCTCACGTCTTTGAAGGAACAATACGTCTGGACCTCCTGGGGATAGCAGCAGGAGGTGGAGGTGCCGTTGGTGAGGACTCTGAGAGGACTTCCTGACCTCCTGGGGTCAGATGGAGGACGAAAGGACTTGGGGGAAGAATTATTGTCGATGAGGGGTTTGACGACAATGTGATTCTGTTCTTTGATGTCCCAGGTATAAAAGTGGGGGTTTGGGGGAGTTCGCCCTCTTTTTTCTGTTGAGAGAATGCTGGAGATGTGAGATCATCAATAAATCTGAATTGAGAAATAAATTCAGCCTCTTCATTTCACGCTCTCCACATTGGTGACCTAAGACGTGCGATGTCCAGAGACAATTCCCCCAGACCAGACTCGTCAGGGACCGCCCGAGCAAGCGCGGTCTCGGTCAAGCTACCAGAATTCTGGCAGGACAACCCAGACTCGTGGTTCCTCCTGGCCGAAGCCCAGTTCGCACTCGGGGGAATAACAGCAGATGACACCAAATTCTACCACGTCATTGCCAAGCTCGACAACCGCACAGCCCGATGCGTGCAGAGCCTGGTGCAGCAACCGCCCGCTGGCGACAAATACAGCGGACTGAAAGCTGCCCTCATCCAGTGTTTCACGCCCTCAGCCGAGGAGAGGGCTAGGAGGCTCCTAGCTCTACACGACTTGGGAGGACGCAGGCCTGTCGACCTGATGGAAGACATGCTCCAGCTGAGAGACACAGACAACGATGATTTCCTCTTCACACACATCTTCCTGAGAACCCTTCCATCGCAGACGAGGGCGACCCTGGCAGGCACGCGTTTCGTGACCCAGCGGGACTTCCGAGCGCTGGCCCGAGAAGCGCAGCGGATCCTCGACTCCTGCGAGGAGCAGGCGGCCACCGCAGCAGCGGCAGACCTCGGTGCGGCGGCCGGGAGCAGCGGTGGGCCAGAGGCGGCAGAATCGGTCCCACCAACAATGGCAGCAGCAAGGTCCCAATGCAGCGGAGGAGACGACCTCTGCTTTTACCATCGGCGTTTCGCAGAGAGGGCGCGCAAGTGTGTACCGCCGTGCCAGTTCAAGAGCTCGGGAAACGCCAGGACCGGTAGTCGTTAGCAGCATCGGCCCTCAGCGAGCGAAACAAGCTGCTCTACCTCGCGGATGCGTGCTCTGGGCGGCAATTCCTCGTGGACACGGGCGCCCAAGTGAGTTTCATCACCTCAACCTACGCTGACCGGCTGGCAGGTCCCCGTGGTGACGGGGCGACAGCGGCGAACGGCTTGAGCATTAAGACCTTCGGCGAAAGGACTCTGCTTCTGTCCTTGCACGGCCGCACTTATGAATGGACTTTTATTATAGCAGCGGTGAGTTTCAACATGTTAGGCGCTGATTTTCTGTGCTCACATGGGTTGTTAGTTGATCTTGCCAATAGGCGCCTGGTTAATGCACTCTCCTTTTATTCCATTCCTTGTGCAGCTCGAGTGTCCCCGCCACCAGCACAGACCAACGTCGCCACAGCAGGCGGTAAGTTTCACACACTCCTCACCCAGTTTCCAGCACTCACAGTTCCCACCTTTTCGGCAACAGTTGCGAAACACAGGGTGGAGCACTTTATCACCACAACTGCCCCCCCCCCGTCTTCGCGAAAGCTCGGCGCTTGGATGCAGCTAAACTGTCCATAGCGCGCGAGGAGTTCGCCAACCTGGAAAGGCTGGGCATCATCCGCCGTTCAAACAGCCCATGGGCCTCCCCACTGCATATGGTCCCTAAAGCTGACGGCTCGTGGAGACCTTGCGGTGATTTCCGCAGGTTAAACAATGCCACAGCGCACGACCGCTACCCAATCCCACACATTCAGGATTTTTCGGTGCATCTGGCGGGGGCGCGCATTTTTTCTAAAATAGACTTGGTCCGTGGTTATCATCAAGTCCCAGTGCGCGCCGAGGATATTCCCAAAACAGCAGTGATAACCCCGTTTGGACTTTTTGAGTTTTTACGCATGCCGTTTGGCCTCAAAGGCGCCGCGCAAACCTTCCAACGCATGATGGATGCCGTGTTACGCGATCTCCCTTTTGTGTTTGTCTACCTGGACGACATTTTGGTCGCCAGCACATCCGAAGAGGAACATGAAAAACACCTCACAGCAGTTTTTCGGAGGTTGGGAGAGCATGGGTTAATAATCAATCCAGCTAAGTGCCAGTTCGGGGTGGCGCAGATCGATTTTTTGGGGCACCGAGTCTCCCCAGAAGGGGCGGTTCTGCTACCGGACAAAGTGCGCGCAGTGGCAGATTTTCCCCGGCCTCAAACGATCAAAGCATTACAGGAGTTTTTAGGAATGGTGAATTTTTATAACCGTTTCCTCCCCCACGCAGCGCAGCTCATGCAGCCACTTTATGCCGCGCTTAAAAAGCAAAAACCCTCCAATGCAATCGAATGGTCCCCGGAGCGGGAGCGCGCATTCGCGGAGGTAAAAAAAAGCCCTGGCAGACGCTGCGTTGTTAGCTCATCCAGACCCAACGGCCCGCATAGCGCTCACCACTGATGCGTCAGATTTGGCCATAGGGGCGGTTGTGGAGCAGCACGTTGCCAGAGTTTGGCAGCCGCTGGCCTTTTTCAGCAGATCCTTGCACGAAGCCGAGCGAAAATACAGCGCGTTTGACAGGGAGCTGTTAGTGCTCCACTTAGCCATTCGCCACTTCCAATATCTGGCTAGAAGGTCGGCGTTTCACCGCGTTTGTCGACCACAAACCGCTCACTTTTGCGATGGCCAAAATTTCGGAGCCTTGGTCGGGCCAGTAGCAGAGGCAGCTAGCCGCAATTTCGGAATTTACTACTGATATTCAACACGTAGCGGGTAAACTCAATGTAGTGGCAGACTGCTTCTCTCTACTGGTAACAGCACCAGTCCGCGCAGAGGTAGATTATACTACTGCAGCCGCAGAGCAAAATAACAGCGCGGAAGCGCACGCGGCCCCAGTTCACGTGGGGATAGATTTTGCGGCCATGGCAGCGGATCAGGGTAGAGATGCGGACGTGTGCGTGCTCCAGTCTGGACCAACAGGGTTAAGGCTGGAGAGCAGGAGCTTGCAAAATGGTATGCCCCCCCTAATCTGCGATGTCTCTACCGGGTGACCGCACCCGGTGGTGCCGGCCGCTTGGCGCTGCCGCGTTTTTGACTCGGTTCACTCCCTGGCACACCCGGGGGTGCGCGCGTCTGTGAAAATGGTAGCAGAAAAGTTTGTTTGGCCGAGCCTGCGCAAGCACGTGAAAGAGTGGGCAAGAGCCTGTATGGCTTGCCAGCGGGCCAAAATTCACAAGCACACAAAAGCCCCCTTAGAGCCGTTTCACATCCCGGCCAAGAGATTTGATCATGTACATGTCGACCTCGTGGGCCCCCTACCGTCGTCGCAGGGGTTCACACATCTTTTGACAATGGTGGACCGAACCACGCGTTGGCCGGAAGTGGTCCCACTGGCATCGACCACGGCTGCAGAGGTGGCCCGCGCATTTTTGACGGCTTGGATAGCGCGTTTCGGGGTTCCGTCGGATATTACGTCCGACAGGGGACCTCAATTTGTGTCTGAGCTTTGGTCAGCGATGGCCCACAGCTTGGGTGCGACAATTCACCGCACTACCGCTTACCACCCCCAGGCTAATGGTTTATGTGAGCGTTTTCATAGATCATTGAAGGCAGCCCTCAGAGCGTCGCTTACGGATGCAAATTGGGTAAACAGACTACCATGGGTTTTATTGGGGTTGTGTTCTGCACCTAAAGAGGACTTAAAGGCCTCCCCAGCGGAGTTGTTTTTTGCGCAGCCTCTCCGGCTGCCAGGCGAGTTTCTGCCAGATCATCCGGCGCCAGGGCGTCCCCCGGCTCAGTGGTCACTGATCGGCACGGGAGCGGACATGCTTCTGGGCCCCGTTCATCACACTTTTCCGCATGTTTTTGTTCCCAAATCTTTAAAAAATGCCGAATTTGTTTTTGTCAGGCACGAGGCTATGCGCCCAGCCCTGCGCCCACCTTACGATGGCCCATATAGGGTGCTGGAAACAGCTGATAAGCATTTTGTGCTAGATTTGGGGGACAGGAGGGAAACAATTAGTATAGACAGACTAAAGCCTGCTTTTGTGATGAACGACGAGTCTGTACGGGTGGCGAGGGCTCCTCGACATGGCAGACCCCCCAGGAAGCATGTCCTGGAGCCCCCGCAGGGATCAAATAACGGTTCTCATCCTCAGTTAGCAGATTCACTACAAGATGGCGCCACAGGGGCTGCGAAGCCCGCTTACAGCAAGTTTGGAAGACGTTTGAAGCCCAGACGGCGTATGGACTAATGTGTAGTTTTATCGTGTTGTGTGGACTATGCTGTATTGTTTCATTCTTCGACGTTTGGGGGGGGTTATATGGCTCACATATTTTGACTGCATATGTATAAGCACAGGAGTGAGATGCTTAAGACTGCATGTGTTTTGTGACCTCACGTCTTTGAAGGAACAATACGTCTGGACCTCCTGGGGATAGCAGCAGGAGGTGGAGGTGCCGTTAGTGAGGACTCTGAGAGGACTTCCTGACCTCCTGGGGTCAGATGGAGGACGAAGGGACTTGGGGGGAGAATTATTGTCGATGGGGGGGGTTGACGACAATGTGATTCTGTTCTTTGATGTCATGGGTATAAAAGTGGGGGTTTGGGGGAGTTCGCCCTCTTTTTTCTGTTGAGAGAATGCTGGAGATGTGAGATCATCAATAAATCTGAATTGAGAAATAAATTCAGCCTCTTTATTTCACGCTCTCCACAGTCTGCTGCATAAATCAGTTTCCGTTATTTACACTCTCCACAAACTATGTAAAAATTGCAGGTGATGACTGGCAACACCAGATGGAAGTAATGAACAACACCCCTGTTATGTCTGGAAATAGGTCAGCGGAGGCTGGAGTTGCACTGAACCCAAACTTTATTACAAGACACTAAGATGTTACACATGTCAGGGGTTAATAGCTAATAAGCTAACGCTGAGCTTCTACAGGCTGTGGTCAGCTTGAAGGTGAGGCGCAAAAAAGGACAACTCCCACCAACAGTCCCCCGAAGTAGGCAAGGTGTGATGATGTCACCCAGCCTGCATCCTCACGTCCGCGCTGCCCGTCTGCCAATACAGTATACCTACATCTCACATCTACCTCCTCCTTGAAGAACCCCAAATTTTACAGACATATAGAACCTAGAGCTCACAGCAGCTCTCACTTCCTTTAACACAGAACCTGGGCTGCCGAGCAGACCACCGGCAGACTCTGCATGACTGCATGGATTATTCTGCCACCGTGAACCAGTCATGTTCTGCAAAACACATTAAAATATTTTGATAACATGAAAAGTTGTAGGGCTAGGTTCAAATATGCTCTACAAGCATGTAGGCACAATGAAGAAAGTATCAAATGTGACCAGTTAGCTATGAGTGAACTGAACATGGTAGAATTCTGGAAACAAATGAAGGCTATGAGCTCCCACCGGTCTGTTAGATCAAACACTATTGATGGTGTGACTGGTGATGTTAATATTGCTGAAAAGTGGAAATGTCAATATGACGCTATTTTCAACTCAGTCAAGAATGTTTCAATGAAGGATTCTGTTATGCATGATATTCGCCTGTATAATGACATGTTTGATACCTCCGATATTTCTGCTGTTACTCCTGTTGAAGTTGCTTCAATGATCAAAGTTCTCAAGAAAGGCAAATCAGCTGGCCCTGATTGTCTCACCAGTGAATGCCTCATCAGTGTTGATTTCAATTTGTGTATTCTGTTGTCATTGTGTTTTAACTGTATGTTTGTTCATGGTTACATGCCAGATATGTTGATGGACTCTGTTATTATTCCCTTGGTGAAAAACAAGTGAGCCAGTCTGTCTGATATGAACTACAGACCTATAGCTATTGCAAATGTTATATCTAAATTGTTAGAGGGTTTAATTCTGAACAGAATTGAGGATTATCTGTGGACAAACGACAATCAGTTTGGTTTCAAGTCAGCCCATTCAACTGATAAGGCTGTTTACCTACTCCATGAATTTGTTGACTACTTCAGAAGCCAATCCACTAGTGTCTATGCTACGTTTTTAGATGCTAGCAAAGCTTTTGACAGGATTAACCACTGGTGTTTGTTTAGAAAACTGATCGATCGAGGTATTCCTATTTACATTGTTAGCATCCTGTTATACTGGTACAGAAGGCAGTCTATGGTTGTTAGGTGGGGCAATGTTACCTCATCCAAATTTCATGTGACCAACGGTGTTAAACAAGGTGGTATACTGTCACCCTTGTTGTTTAATGTCTATGTTGATGATCTTAGTGTACTGTTGAACAATACTAATGTGGGCCACTCCATTAACGGTGCACTGTTAAATCACATCTTCTATGCTGATGATCTCTGTTTGTTAAGTTTGTCTACTGCAGCGATGCAACATCTCCTTTCGGAATGTGAAAAATTTGGTGAAAAAAATGACATCTTGTTCAACTGTACTAAATCTATGTGTATGGCTTTCAAACCGAAGGGTGTCAATACTTCGAATCCTGTTATGCCACTTTGTGGTAATAGCTTGAACTTTGTTGAAAAAGTCAAATACCTAGGTGTGTGGATTGAATCTGATAAGACCAATGTTGATTGTAACAGGCAACTCAGGAAACTCTATGCTCAAACAAATTTACTGTTGCGAAATTTCCACAGATGTTCTCCTGATGTTAAATGTATGCTGTTCAAGACCTTCTGTACCTCAATGTATTGCTCACCTTTATGGTTTAATAGCAATGTTGCTGTTAGGAACAAAATCTGCATAGCATATAATAACTCCCTAAGAAGGTTGTTAGATATACCACGTAGGTCGAGTGCAAGCAAGATGTTTGTGTCCTTGAACATTCCGTCTTTTGGTGAGTTGATACGAAAGAATGTTTACAGTTGTATGAGAAGGTTGCTGGCATGTAACAATCATCTTATATCAGCAATTGTCAACTCGTCACTCCCGCTTCACTCCAGCATTTGGAAGTGGTGGCGTTCTATTTTATACTGAGTTCAATATTATATGTTATTGTGTTACAAGAGCGCCGAGTGACTGCTGGTCTGTATATACTTTTATTTATTTATTTATTTATTTTCTACTCGTTTCAGTTCTGCATTTAATATGAACCCTGAGTTTGAAATAAACGTTTGAATTTGAAAAATTGAAAAATAGAGTCCCTGTTTTGGTTTGAGTTCAGGGGGGCCTCTGGCGAGCCCGCAGTGGGTGCGGCCCTGGAGGCACCGGCTGCGGCGGGCCTGGATGTCATCTCGAACCATCGGTCATCTGGAAAGTGGTTGGCCCCAACCACATGGCGATCTGAATCGGTGGGGACAGGAACATCTGCAGGCTGTCTGGGCATTCGGATCGGTGGCCCTGAACCCAATCAAGCACTGTGAGCAGCAATCTGTTCAGCTGCACTCGGCACTGCTGCTCTCTCGTCCCTGATGCTGGTTGTTGCTGTGGCGGCGTGACTCTCACACTGACGGCAGGATGTGCTCCCAGTTGGCGTTGTCCCGCTGGATCCTGCTCGGCCATGAACTTTCTATCCTACAGCACTGCGGCAGTTCCTTTCTGCTGACGCTGGGCGCGGATAACGGATGAGTCCAGTTTCTGCCCTTTTTCCTTGCTGTCCTCTCCTTGCGATGTCAAGCTTGGAGTAGCTGTATCCCTGTTCGGTGCGCTCCCAACATCACCGTTCCTACAGAGTCCCTGGAAAATGAACACTGGGAGGACTCTTGACCTGTAGCGAACCGCCAGCGATACGGTTCCTACTGTTATATCTGGAAATAGGAGAGCGGAGGGAGAAGTTGAACCGAACATGAACTTTGTTACAGAACACACCAGATGGTACACATATGCATTAATATAGCTATAAGCTACCACATAACTAATATAGGCTCTTGCTGTGACAGGAGTGGAGTGCCAAAGACCATGGCTCCCGCCAACAGTCCCTTAAAGTAGGCACGGCGTGATGACATCACCAATGCGTCTATTGTCACGTCTACACAGTCTATTGTAAGCTGTGGCTTCACAACAGCTACTACGCTGATGTGTCTGTGCCCATAGCCATACAGTCCCACAGGATTCTTCTCAATAGGATGGTTGGAACAGAATTTCTTTACTGTAACCCAGTTCATCACTGACCTCATAGTGGTGGTGTCCCGCAGCAACAGTAAGTCGACACTGTCCAACCTCACCGCGCACCACTTGTACACTGCCCCTCTGGAGCTCACTGCGCGGATGGTGGTTGTTGTTGGTTCTTTTGAACTGGGTGGTGGTCTTGATGTCAGTCGTGAGGATTGGTACAGCTTGGCAAAGTGACTGAGCTTACCACAGTGTCTGGATTGCTGCCCCCCGGTCGGGCAGGATCACACTCACACTCGGTGCCCCGGGGAGCCACAGTTACCACACGAATGGTGTCCCATGATGTTCCATTGCCCTGTAGCATTCACCTCGGCGTCCTCCAATTGAGTCGTGGTGTTAACAGGTACTTCTGCTGGGGTAATTGCATAAGCTAGAGAGATTTGTTGTTGTGGCTCACCTGCTTGTGATGTTAGCTTGTTGGCAGCCTCCAACTGGAACGCCAACTCCACCACCTTAGCCAGCGGTAGGTCGTTGGGCACCCTGACTAGCTTTGCTTGCAGTTGTGGGTTGCTGGTGTACTCCGCTAGCTGGTCCCGCACGATTTCCTCCTCTAGTTGCCCAAACCTGCACCTACTCACCAAACAGCGTAGTCTGGCTTGTCCAGCCACGTCACTCTCCAACCGGGGTGCCAGACATGCATCCATCTTCAGGAAAAACATCGAGTTTTCCTCCAGAAGGCCAATTGTTCCACTTGTTATGTCTGGAAATAGGACAGCGGAGGCTGGAGTTGCACTAAACCCGAAATTTATTACAAGACACAAAGATGTTATATGTGTCAGGGGTTAGTTGCTAATAAGCTAATGTTAAGCTTGTACAGGCTGTGGTCAGCTTGAAGGCAAGGCCCCAAAAAGGACGACTCCCACCAACAGTCCCCCTAAGTAGACACGGCGTGATGACGTCACCCTGCCTGCATCCTTACGTCCACGCTGCCCGTCTGCCAATATACCTATATCTAGCAACCCCCTCCTTCATCCAGTAGGCCGAAATAAATTAGTTTTAAAGATGCACTCCGACAGCTCTAAAACCACCTCAAAAGTAAATGTGTATTGTCCAGAATAGTATATTGCACCTTCTTATCCACAAAAAAAAAAAAAAATTATTGCCTTAGAGTTGCTTGGAAAGAGCTTTTCCATCTTCCACCTACTTAAGTATATGCAGATCTATGAATATTCTAATTAGCTCCACCCATGCTCTTGCCCACCAGTAGTGGATGCTGCAAGGCCAGCCCTCCACATTGTTCTCTGACCTGAGAATACCGAAGACTGCCTTGCTAAACAACAATGTCTAGTCAAAACATCGCAGTGATTCAGCCGTACATATACATGCCGCCGACCCCCACCAAAGCGAGCTTTCTCTCAGCGGTCCCACCTGAGGGCCAACAGGTGCCCACTGGGCAGCTCTTTGGGGGCCGGCAGTCCGGTGCGACCGCATGCCGCTGTGAAATCACAACCTCAGTGCGTGCAGCCTTACCCCAGCCATTGCACCACGCACCCCCCCGGTTACCCAACTCACCTCCCTCCTTCAGAGGGAGCGGGGTGTTTAATGTCTCCTCCTCCATCCTCCCTGACGAGAACGGAATGGGGCGCCCGGGGGGTTTTATGTCCCCCCCCAAAAACCCCATTCACCGACCCCAGTCAAACAAATGCAAAACAGACGGGTCTGATAAATTCATACCAGTGCAAAAGCACTTCTTGACGTGTGATCGGGGCAGTGTGTTTGTCTGTTTGTTGGCAGGATTACACAAAAACTATTGGACAGATTTTGATTAAATTTTCACTAGAGATGGGCCTTGGGCTATGGATGAACCCATTAGATTTTGGAGGTGATCTGAGAGTGCATACCTCCACCAAGGTCCTATCTCACAACATTAAATAAAGTGAAAACGTGATTCAGATTCCACATTGTGACCTGGATCAGCTCTAAAATCTATTGGGTCCACCAGTATCCCAAGAGCCGCCTCAGATGAAAATTTCATCAAAATTTGTCTGGCAGTTTTTGTGTAATCCTGCCAAAATCAGACAAACAGGCACAGATCTTGGCAGAGGCATACACTTTCTGAGTGCGCTCTAGTTTTAATATTCAAAGAAACACATTCCCCTCAATCATATTTGCTCTCGGTCAGTTTGAAAACCCCTTTGGTGCTTTGTGTGCTTTATAATTTAATTTTTAAGTATTTTATTGTCTGCTATGCACGATATGGACAAAAAAATGCATCTTTATTATACTGCTGTGGAGCGTGTAAATAATGAGGCTGATTTGGTTCAGGCGGTTTATTACACGACTCACACAAGGAGCATAGACAGAATGGCATACAAGTAGGAACTCTTCCCTTAAATAACATGACATCCTTCTAGACTCTTCTCACACACAAAAGATAATCCCCGTCTAGACTCTTCTCACACATAAAAGATAATCCCCCATCCGACTGCAGTCAGTCCATTCATCCTTGACACCTCCCTGTCATCTTACTAGGGCATCTAGAAACTTCTCACACACAAAAGGTTAACTTTGCATCCTTTGTTCCTGTCTAAGGTGGTAAACCATTATGCACTCCCCAGGTTGCCACCCCCCCCCCCAGCAACTTAGATAGGACAAGAGAGTAACAGTCCACATGCTGTGATAAAACCATTAACATCAGTCCACATGCTGTAGAACAATCAACATCAGTCCGCATGGTGCTTGGGCTTCAGTCTTCTGCCGTATCTGCTGTAGCCAGGATTCGCTGCCTCCGTGGTGCTGCCATGCTGGGGGGCTGAAGTCTGGGGGTGAAAACTTTTTGACTGTCCGTGTGGGTGCTCTGGAGAATCTTTTCTCTGGGAAGCGCCCCGTGGGGGTCTTGCACGCCGAGGGGCCCTCGCCAACAGCACTTGCTCGTCAGCCACAACAAAAGCAGGTTTGAGTCTGTCTTTGCCAATTTTCTCCCTCCTACCCCCCAAATCTAGCAAAAAATGCTTATCCCCTGTTTCCAGCACTCTAAACGGTCCATCATAAAGTGGGCGCAGTGGTGGGCGGTGGGCGTCGTGTCTGACAAACACGAACTCTGCGTTTTTCAAAGCTTTAGGCACAAAAACGCACGGAAAACTGTGGTGGTCAGGACCCGGCAGCGTGCTTGAGTCTATGCAACGCTGCAGCAGCTGAGACGGGAAGCTGCCCGGCGCAGGATTATCTGGCAGAAATTCCCCAGGCAGCCAGAGTGGTTGTGCAAAAACGAGTTCTGCCGGGGAAGCTTCCAGATCCTCTTTAGGTGCAGAACGTAACCCCAATAAAACCCATGGTAGCCTGTCTACCCAATTTGCATCCGTCAGTGAAGCCCTCAGAGCCGCTTTTAACGACCTATGAAAACGTTCGCATAACCCATTAGCCTGCGGGTTGTACGCGGTTGTGTGGTGAATTGAGACACCTAGGCTGCGGGCCATGGTTGACCAGAGTTCAGAAATGAATTGAGAGCCTCTGTCGGACATAATGTCCGACGGAACTCCAAAACGCGCCACCCATGCTGTTAAAAACGCGCGCGCCACCTCCTCAGCCGTGGTTGCCGCCAGCGGAACCGCTTCTGGCCAGCGCGTGGTGCGGTCCACCATTGTCAGGAGATGCGTGTACCCCTGTGATGGCGGAAGGGGGCCTACGAGGTCCACGTGGACATGGTCGAACCTCTTAGCCGGGATACGAAACGGCTCCAAAGGAGCCTTCGTGTGTCTGTGAACCTTGGCTCGTTGGCACGCCACGCAGGCTGCCGCCCACTCTTTCACTTGTTTGCGCAGGCCCGGCCACACATATTTCTCTCCTACCATTTTGACTGACGCGTGCACCCCTGGGTGTGCCAAAGAGTGAACCGACTCAAACACGCGGCGGCGCCACGTGGCCGGAACCACAGGCCGTGGGCAACCCGTGGAGACGTCGCAGATTAAGGGGGGGATGCCGTTAAGCAGCATCCTCTTCTCCAGCCTTAACCCTGTTGGTCCAGACTGGAGCGCGCGCAGGTCCGCGTCACTAGCCTGCTCCGCGGCCATGGCTGCATAATCCAACCCTACACAGACCGGGGCCACAACGGCGCGCGAGAGGCAGTCTGCCACTACATTCAGTTTGCCCGACACATGCTGAATATTGGTAGTAAACTCTGAGATCGCGGCCAGCTGCCTCTGCTGCCGGCCCGACCAAGGTTCTGAAACTTTGGCCATCGCGAATGTTAGTGGCTTATGGTCAACGAACGCAGTAAAACTGCGCCCTTCCAGCCAGAACTAGAAATGGCGAATGGCCAGGTGGAGAGCCAGCAACTCTCTGTCGAACGTGTTGTATTTACGCTCATTGTCGCGCAAAGTTCTGCTGAAAAAGGCAAGCGGCTGCCAAGCCCCAGCGATGCGCTGCTCCACGACAGCCCCTATGGCCACATCTGAGGCGTCAGTGGTGAGGGCTATGCGGGCTGTTGGGTCTGGATGTGCCAACAATGCGGCGTTTGCCAGAGCTGCTTTAACTTCCGAGAACGCCTGCTCTCGTTCCGGGGTCCATTCGACCCTATTCGCGGGTTTCTGTTTTTTGAGCGCAGCGTACAATGGCTGCATGAGCTGTGCTGCGTGGGGAAGGAAACTGTTATAAAAGTTCACCATTCCCAAAAATTCTTGTAGCGCCCTGACTGTTTGTGGTCAGGGAAAATCTGTCACTGCACGCATTTTGTCAGGCAGCGGAACCGCTCCTTCGGGAGAGACGCGGTGCCCTAAAAAATCAATCCCCGTCACCCCGAACTGACATTTCACTGGGTTGATTATTAAACCGTGCTCTTCCAACCTACGGAAAACCATCGTGAGGTGGGTTTCGTGTTTGTCTTCGGACGCACTGGCTACCAAGATATCATCCAGGTAGACGAACACGAAAGGGAGATCGCGCAGCACTGCATCCATCATGCGTTGGAATGTCTGTGCTGCCCCTTTAAGCCCAAACGGCATGCGCAAGAACTCAAATAAACCAAACGGAGTTATTACCGCTGTTTTGGGTATGTCCTCAGCGCACACTGGGACTTGATGGTAACCACGGACCAAATCTATCTTAGAAAAAATGCGCGCTCCTGCGAGGTGAGCGGAAAAATCCTGAATGTGGGGAATTGGATAGCGGTCGTGCGCTGTAGCGCTGTTTAACCTGCGGAAATCGCCGCAAGTTCGTCACGAACCTTCAGCTTTAGGGACCATGTGTAGTGGGGAAGCCCATGGGCTGTTTGAGCGCCTGATGATGCCTAACCTCTCTAGGTTAGCGAACTCCTTGCGCGCTATGGCCAGTTCAGCTGCGTCCAACCGCCGAGGTCTTGCAAAAACGGGCGCCCCGGTGGTGGTGATAAAATGCTCCACCCCATGTTTAGCGATAGCTGCTGAAAACATCGGGACTGTGAGTGCTGGGAACTGAGCGAGCAGTGTGTGGAACTTACCGCATGCTGCTGTGACGTTGGCTTGTGCTGTTGGCCGGGTCACTCGAGCCATACAGGGGAGAGTCAAAAGACAGTGCATTAACCAGGCGCCTGTTAGCGATATCTACCAACAACCCATGTGCACATAGAAAATCAGCCACCAGTATATGGTAATCCAATGCTGCTACAACAAAAGTCCATTCATATGTACGACCGTGTAGAGACAAGAGCAGAGTCCTCTCACCAAAGGTCTTAACGTCTGAGCCGTTTGCTGCTGCCATCTCGGGGCCGCTGGTTCCTGCCAGCCGGTCAGCGTAGGTTGGCCAGATGAAACTCCTCTGTGCGCCGGTGTCCACGAGGAAATGCCTCCCCGAGCGTGCGTCCGTCAAATAGAGCAGCTTGTTCTCCTCCCCAAGGGTCGCGGCTGCTACCGACCCCTGGTCTTGGCGTTTCCCGAGCGCTTGAACTGGCACGGTGGTATACATTTGCGTGCCCTCTCTGCAAAGCGGCGATGGTAGAAGCAAAACATGTCACCTCCACGTTCCTTGGCCCCCACTGCTGCTGCCGTCGGTGGTTCTGCTGCTGCCGTCGGCGGCTCCTCGCCTCCTCGTGTCGACGTGCCGGGCTCCGTCGCTGCCGCAATGGTCAAGAAAGCCTTGGTGGCGACGATGATCCAGTCTGCCTCTTGGGCTAGCGCACGATAGTCCCGTTTGGCCAGCAACGACGAATTGGCCAGGGCCGCTCTCGCCGCTGTCGGAAGGTTCCTGAGGAAAATGTGGGTGAAGATGAAGTGGTCGTCGTCCGTGCCCTTTAACCTCAGCATCTTCTCCATCATGTCCACGGCCGAACCGTCTCCCAATTCGGTCCGCGTCAGAAGCCTCTCTGCTCTCTCATTATCCGAGAGCGTGTAGTGCTGGATGAGGGCAGCCTTCAGCGCGTCATATTTACCGTCGGCTGGTGGCTGATCCAGCAGGCTCTCGATGTGCTGAGCCGTGCTGGCATCGAGCGCTGCGACCACATAGTAGAATTTCGTATCATCCGCCGATATCCCTCGGAGGGTGAACTGCGCCTCGGTTAGGTGGAACCAGGAGCGCGGGTTGTGCTGCCAAAAATCAGGTAGTTTGATTGCTACAGCGCATGCGAAGCTGGGGGTTCCAGTCGAGGTTGGCTCCAGGGATCTTCCGTCGTATTCCATGATTCGTCTTGGGTCACCAGTGTGGAGCGTGTAAATAATGAGGCTGATTTGGTTCAGGCGGTTTATTACACGACTCACACAAGGAGCATAGACAGAATGGCATACAAGTAGGAACTCTTCCCTTAAATAACATGACATCCTTCTAGACTCTTCTCACACACAAAAGATAATCCCCGTCTAGACTCTTCTCACACACAAAAGATAATCCCCTGTCCGACTGCAGTCAGTCCATTCATCCTTGACACCTCCCTGTTATCTTACTAGGGCATCTAGAAACTTCTCACACACAAAAGGTTAACTTTGCATCCTTTGTTCCTGTCTAAGGTGGTAAATCATTATGCACTCCCCAGGTTGCCACACTGCATAAATAAACGAAAAGTATCCATGAGATTTATAGACTAATTACCTAACAAATCCCTTGCACTGTTTATCTTGGGTCCAAGAATACAGGCTAGTTTATATGAGCCATGCCACCTGTTCATGTCACCGGTGTGTCTCTGCTCAGATTTAATCCAGTGAAGTGGCAGATGTGCCCGGTGATCTGGATTTAGATCCACGCTGAGACATCTGCTGTCTCTAAAGATAACTGATCCATATTGTCGGTGGCTTTATTCAAACAGATTTAAAATGGGTTACATCCTGCCAGCTAAGACTGGAATATGTAGCGAGATTCGGATGATTGGTCCCCTGCTTCATGCTACATTTCCCTCTAGTCCGCCTTGGTCCGCGTACGCTTTGGACGAGCCCGGCACGCACGTGGCGCTGCTCATGCTCACTTTTTTCATCTGCCTCCTAGGCCAAGCGGTTGACGCATGCGCACAACCTTCATTTGTAGTTTCACTCCCGCCCGATAGGTAGCGCCAAGGCGCTTACTCTACACGATTTTCACCAACGAAGAAACGGCGGACTTCTTCACAAAGTTTCTCTTCGAATAGAGTCCATTTCTGCTGTTTGACTTCCCGGTTTTCACTCCTTTTCCACGAAGATGCTGCTGCCGCTGTGAAAGACAGTATGTGTGTATGATTCATGTATATTTTTATTCTCGTTTCCGCCTTCTCGTTGTCTTCTTCGTCTACTGATGTATGCTGTGCCGACATCGCCACCTCGTGAATGGGCCATTTAGTCTTGCGCATGCGCTTTTCAACGCGTTCGGGTCGTGGACACGCGGCGCGGTCAAAAAATTTGGGCTGCACGCGGTCGTCCGCGGTCGAGCACTGCGGACGCTAGCGGAGTGGAGACGATGACGTAAATTTCGTCACACGTGGTTTCCGTTTACGCGTACGCGTACAGGAGCGGTGTAGCATGAAGCAGGGACGGGATGCATGATTTGTTACTCTGTCACAAACACGGAAATGAAAGACAGATAATGGAAAGTGAAGTTCGAGAAGCCGGTAGGGAATGGGATTTAACTGGGATTCTGGGAACAGATGGAGAGGCAATAAGAATCACGAGAAAGGCTCTTTTCTCTTTTTTAGGCTGCACGGTGGCGCAGTGGTTAGCACTGCGGCAGCACAGTTTACCCTTGGCCGGGGGATTGTGGGGATCGTGGGATCGTGGGTTCGATCCCAGCCCCCGACCAACAGTGATCTGTGTGGAGTTTGCATGTTCTCCCCGTGTTGCGTGGGTTTACTCCGGGATTTCTCCGGTTTCCTCCCACATGCCAAAAACATGCATGTTAGGTTAATTGGCTGTTCTAAATTGTCCCTAGATATCTGTTTCCTATAGGCCCTTAGAATAGAGGGTTAGTATTAATGAAAGCGCTTTGAGTGGTCTTTGTGACTAGAAAAGCGCTATATAAGTGCAGGTTAGTTAGTTAGTTTTTTAAATAACACAGGATTAAGTCATAGAATTTAGGGGTCGGGTTCATTTGACATAATGTTACACACTCTTGTACAGTAGGTGGCGGTATGCACCTTCCAGTTGTTTGCTATCCTCCAGTAACCGAGAGAAGAAGAAGAAGCTATTGTTTGTAGTTCTGTTTGCGTTTAAAATATGTGAAATGTCTGCTCTACGTAGAGCAAAGTCGTGGGAGATATCGGAGTCTGAGGACAGCGATGCAGAAACAAAAGCGGCGTTAATCAGTCAAACATGGACAGTCTGCAGTGAGTTAGAGCAAGAGGATCCCAGCTCAGTGAAAGCAGCAACAGGGGCACCAAACGGGGACCCCGGGACCCCAAGCCCCGCACGAATACGTCGCACCAAGGAGGAAATCGAGGCGGGCAGAGAGAGAGCCAAGGAGAAGAGGGAGGAGAGGGAGAGGAGGAGAGCAGCCAGGGCTCGGGAGAAGGAGGAGAGGAGGCAGGCGCAGCAGAGGAGGAGAGAAGAAGCCCAGATCCTGAAGAGTCTCAGGCCAGAAAACTACCTGAAGTGTCTCACTGTCTGCATGGATCCAGGCAGGCGCGCAGATTTTGTTTGTGATTATCACACCGTTCAGATCTCCTTTAGGTCAAATCGTGCTGTTTGGTTTACAGTGTGACACATTTAGAGTAGTTGACAATGGTGGCACAGTGCAACTAACTGCGTACGTTTGGGTGAGGAACATGCAGTGTTAGTCAGAGCTAAAGGAATTAACTGAGAAGTAGCTGGGTATTTTATGCCTAATAAATTTCATGATATCAGATTGGTGCACAGACTGGTGTACCCAGTGCCAACATTTTTCAGCGGTATCAAGACATTTCCAATATCTGTATCAGAATCAGAACATCTGTAATAAGTCGTACATAAGGAGTCAAACTGATGATGAAGCTGATGTGTGTCTTTCTGCAGGTCTTCTGGAACAGGATGGATCAGACATCTTGCTCGACACTCTTACAGCTTTGGAGTGGAAGTTCAGCGCTGAGAGTCAGCGACTTGCTCGAAGCATCACCTGGACCAGATGTTCACCTCAGGTCGAAGCCTCACATTTAACAAATGCACATCGATCAGCTTCAAATGTGCATTTTTACAATACAGTTTGTGTCGTTCAAGTTTTTTTTTTTTTTTTTTTTAAATGTTTTATGCCAAACTTTTTATGCACTTCTGAACAGTTTGTACATTATGCAATTTCTTGTGTTTGCTTTATTGCCACAGCTTCTTTCTGTTTTAACTTTATCAGGGGAGGGAAGACAAGGTCTCTACAGAGGAGGAGGAGCAGGTGGTCCTCGTTCTCACTCTGGCTGAATTCATGGACGTATTGATCTCTGTGAAAAATGTAAGCAGCATTTTAAGTCATAAGCAAGATGGAGTCGTCTGGTTGCATTGTGTCTTATTATAGCACTCACACGCACCACACTGCAGATGCTACACAGCGACGGAGCGGAGAAGGAGGTGGGCTCTTTCTGGACTCTTCTTTTGGAGTTTCTTAACTGTGATGCTGAGAAGGTGGTGACTTTGTTAGTGACAGACCCGGAGTCAGATTTCAGGTCAGTGTTTCCTATATGCAGCCTATGGTAAACACAGTTGTTTAAACATAACTGCCTGTCTTATTTATATCTCCTATCAACAGGACAAGTGTGTTTGCTGTTAATTTACCGGATGAATCCAGGCTGGGGATGAAGAATCTGGATATTGAGGAGGTAGTTTCACTGAAGAAGACACTCAAAGGAAGTGTGGGAGATAGCATCTTCTTTGTACACAAGCTAGTTTAAAGTTTTCACCACTGAACACTCCCCATCTCTCCTCAGGCTCTTGTGTACCTACAGCTCTGTAAAAATATCTCTGTGATGTTCCTGGATGGCTGGCAGGACATCACTGACCACGTGTGCGCCATCACCAAGGCTTTGTCCAAACGGCCCTTCAAGTATGCCCACAACACTTATTCTGACAACCTCCGCGCATGGTTTACCATTTTCTGATGTATCTTGTTCTATTGCAGTGACCTGACAGAGCGGACAGAGTTGCCCTTCTGTGTGGATGGCTCATGGGCCAGTGGGGCTCGGGTAGAGAAGGATGGATCAGGCCTGATTCATGTCTGGAAAAGGCAGATCCAGCAGCTGAACAGAGTCAGCCCCGCTGCGGCCTCTGCTGTGATTGCAGCCTATCCGTCTCCGCAGCTACTCCTGCAGGTAAATCTCTGTGGATCCGCCAAATGTTTGAGCAAACCAATTCATCAAAATATCCTACATATATTTTTTCCATTTTAGGCCTATCGGAGGTTGGGATCAGAGGAGGAGAGGAACTGGCTGCTGGCTGACCTGTTGGTGAATATCAAAGGTAAAGAGAGGCACGTTGGACCTGTGATATCGGCCAGAATCTACCGCTGCCTCAAGGCTCAGAACCCCCAGCTGATCTTGGACTAATTTGAGAATGAAATGGAAACAACCATGGACTGAGAGGAAACAAACTTGGCACAGTTATTAGTCTTTTTATACATAGGTACCACCAAGGGTCACATACTTCTCCCATCACTTTATGCAGCTGTGGAAACCTCACCTGTAGAAGTCTGCAGGTTGCATCAGAAGCCACAACTTGACCTCAGAAATCAGCGTTCCATCATCTTGGAAGTGCTTGCCTTTCCAAAATGACTTCATTGTTGGAAAGAGGTGGAAGTCAGATGGTGTGAGGTTGGGAGAATAAGGGGCGTGAGGAAGGATTTCATAGCCGCAGGACAGTGCTTCCATCTGTGCAACATGCGAGTTGTGAAATGGGGCGTTGTCTTGCAAGAGGTGGACACCTTTGGTCAGCTTGCCACGTCTCCCGATTTTGATGTCCTGCCGCAGTTTCTGCAGCCGTGAAGCATAGTAAGTCCCGGTAATTGTGGTACCCTTTGCCAGGAAATCCATCATCAATAATCCAAGCTGGTCCCAAAAGACCGTGAGCATGACATTGCCTTCTTTGGAGGTGGTGAGTCATAATGCTTCCATTGCTTCACCTGGACTCCTGTTTCGTCCTGCGTGATTAGTCTGTTGAAGAAGTCCTCCTGGTTTTCTTGGCACATGGCCAAGAGCTTGAGAGCATGTGGCTTGTTCTTGCTTCTGGAAGCGTGGGAGCAACTGGGGAATCCATCTTGCATATAACTTCCACATGTGCAAATGGTCATGGATGATTTTTTTCAACAGACCCCACACTGATATCTTGGGCTAGTTGCAAATGGTTATGTGGCGAGCCTCCAAAATGGTGGCCTCCATTTGCCAGATGGTGTCTTCATCAATGGCACACTATGGTCACCTGGAAATGGGTGCCATTTCCACCAATGGCCGACCACACTTGGAACTGTCAATGCTTGTGCTTGACTACGCCATGCGATGGGGCATCCTCCCTAATAAGTCTCTTTCCTGAACATCTCCCGTGGTGTGCGGCCTCTCCAGTACGGGAACCTGATGACCGCTGTCCATTCAACTGGCTCCATAATCACACCTGACTCCACCATAGTACCTGTAAAAGAGAAACTCTTAGGAGTTCAGAGCAGCAAATTACTACGTGACCTATAGCGATATGGATTGTTAAACATGTGCAGTTTCAGCCTCCTACAATAACCAGAAGTGGGTCAGGGGAAATCTTCAGTGACCAGCCCTTGAATAATAATGTGTACTTACGGAGTCCTATAGACGATTTGTGTAATGAGGAATAATGCAAAAGTTGTATAATTTTGAGCTGTATTGGTATGTTGTACAATATCTGTATATGTATGGACATTTCCTTTAAAATGAGCTGCAGTGAAACATTTCTTTCCTTTTTTTATTTTACAGAATTTCCAGAGTAGGAAAGTTAATAAGCAAAAACAAAACTGTAAATAGAAAAAGCTCAGTCAGTAGCAAATCGTCTTATATACAACAACAACAACCATGGTGATTATAAAATCCAGTTAAAAAAAGTTAAGGTCCACAGTATCAAAAAAAAAAAACCACATCTCCATTCCACCTTGAGCATAACACTCTTTTAAAACCTTCCATGTTTGTTTTTCTCCAGAAAAACAGTTAACAGTGAGTAATTTCTCTCAGACGTCACGCTCCACTTGCTCTGTTCCTTTACAAAGCTGTTTTAATCACAAAGATTGCTAGGATTAAAAAAAAAAAAAAAAAAGAAGCAACAATATACTCAGATGTTGGCTAAATTACCAGATCACCCTTTTCTCTGAAAGGGGACCTTCATGGCAGTAGTAAAAAACAAAACTTTGCCTCAAACCCTTCAAGCATCTCATGTCATGTCCAGCGGCATCTTTTGCACTGATAATCTTCTGGCTCAGAGCAGCAGCTGTCATAGTCGCTGCTGTTAGGAGATGAAGGGCAGTGGCAAACACTGGGGTGAGTCTGAGGTGACATCTGGCAGGGGCAGTGGAACAGGTCCGTGTCGGAAAACGGGCTAGTGCAGGGGCTGGGGGAGGCGCAGGCACTGGATATGCAGCTTGGATCGGGACTGAGGCAAGATCTAGTGGGCGAACTCATCTTCTCGGGGAACTCCTTGGGCTCCTTTGAGGTTTCACGGCTGTTGCTGAGGGTGAAGAGCCAACCCAGCTGTATGTGGAGGCGGTTGCGTAGTCCTGGGGGCAGCTCCAGTGCGTCAAGCACATCAGGGGAGCGGGGCAGCAATTGACACAGCTTAACACAGCAAAGGTACTGCAGGGAGGTGGGCGTATAGCAGGCACGGATCACCTTCATGCTGCTCTTGGCTGCAGTGGAGCACACCATGGGGTAAAACTTTTTGTTCTGCAGCCTGGTGGTCGCAACACCTGCAAGGATCATGAGAGCCAACAGGCAGTCATGACTAAAATGCTGCTTTCTTGAGGATTGTATAGCCAGTAAATCTGCTAAGACTGCAAGAAACACTCACCTATGCAGCTCTGATTCTTGTAGAAGGTCAGAGTGCCATGCCATGTATCCAGGTGTACTCCTATGATGGAGCCCTGACCAAACCGAGACGAGAATTTCACTTTGTCCCCTTTGTGCTGGAGCAGACCTGTAAATGCAAGATTTTTTTCTTTTACTATTGGTTATACAGACTATTTGCTTCCACATACAGCATCTGTCTGATAACTCAAACTCTCACCAGTGTAGGAGAGCCCCCAGCTGTCCTCATCATGGCCCAGCAGGCTGCCAAAATTGTATTTAAACTTCTCCAGATTCACCTCTGAAGTTCCAATTCCCACCATCTACATCAAACAACATGGAAACCACATGAAAGCACAACAGCTGATTAACTCTACCAAGGAGGTGATGTCTCCTGGTTGCAGGATTATGCAAAAACTACTGGATGGATTCTAATGAAATTTTCACCAGAGGTGGCCCTTGGGCTACAGATGAACCCATTCAATTTTGGAGGTGATCTGGTACGGCGTGCAGATTCTACATCACTTTTTCCACTTTCTTTAACATTGCAAGATAGGGCCTTGGCGAAGGTATGTGCTCTCGGATCACCTCCAAAATTTGATGGGTCTATCCATAGCCTAAGGGCCACTTCTGGTGTAGAGTTCATCAAAATCTGTCCAGTAGTTTTTGTGTAATCCTGCACACAGACAAGCAGACAGTTGCCTTGGCAGAGGTATACGCTCTCCAAGTGCCCTCCGGCTAACGGATGCAATGATGCTCAGCCTAAATAAGAGGTGTTGAAAGTGTTGGGAGTTATTACGTCAAGCAGATTTTATACATTTGTTACATTTTTTGTAAATATGTATTAAATTGATTAATTGTTTTTGGGTGACTCTACTTTCACTAATGAGGGGAAATGTGTTAAGAATTAAGTCAACCAATGACCTTCCAGTTCTCTACAACAGCTCAGAGGTGAATCCTATTAACCTTCAATTGGCAGTATATATAAAGCATATACTATACAGCGCAGTTACCATTTCTGACACAAAAATGCAAGGACATCAAGTGAATGAACAGAGTCAACAGCCCGGAAGAAGAGGCATAACGATGCGAGGTGGAAGAAGAAGACGCCAAGTACATACGGCGACAACTGCTGACCATGCTCTAAATCACGATCTTACAATGGCTGAGGTTGGTTGGGGGGTGCAACCAAATACTGGGAGAACCACTGTATCCTCCATTATCCAAGCTTTTCATGGGGAGAATAGGTAGGTAAAACAAAAAATGTGGACTATACAAATGTACAGAAATACTGTACGCTTACAGTAAGATGTCAAAATGCATAATTCAGTAAAAACATTGAATCATATCCATCCAGTGTCTTTCAGTTTATTCCCCTCACACAGTAATATGTGACTTTATGGTTTTGAAATTGCTCAAACACAGAGGAAAGTGTTGCCTTCTTCATTTTCAGTCACTCTTACCAAAAGCCACGTCACTTCACGCTATAAATTCAAGAAATCTCTGTGTGTCTGACACATTTATAGGACATCATAGGATGGCCTATGATGTCTGCCTGATGTCCTATGATGCATCATAGGCCATCCTATGATCTCAGGCATCATAGGACTCACGATGCCATCATATAGGCCGTCCTATGATCTCAGGCATCATAGGACTCGCGATGCCGTCAAAGATATGATGTCTATATGATGGCACATAGACAGCTAGGCATCATAGGACTGTCTATATGACGGCACATAGGCATCATAGGACTCGCGATGCTGTCATAATGTGTGTGTGTCCCTATGATGTCATATACAGCGATGCCTGCCTGACAGTGTATGATATGATGCCATCCTTGATGTCTTTATGATGTCATATACAGTGATGCCTGCCTTGATGTCTATATGAAGTCATATAACCATGATGTCCTATGCCTGCCTTGATGTCTTTATGATGTCATATAGACCATCAGGACTCGCGATGCCGTCATATACACAATAGGACACCGCACTTTAAACCACACCCATTTGAAGCAGTGAATCTGGAAATCTTACAAAATATTACTCTATAAATTCAGGAAATCTCTGTCAGTTTGTGTGTAAATCTGGAAATCTTACTCATCACCCGGTTAACAATAGGACGCACTGCTTTAAACCAGGATCAAATGCAGGCATCATAGGACTCGCTATGCCATCGTCAAAGATCATAGGACAGCTTCCAAGATCAAACGCAGGCATGACTCACGATCATAGGACTCGCTATGACATCATCACAGATCACAGGACTCACTATGACACCATCAAAAATCAAAGGCAGGCATCACTGAATGAGTGCTGACGTGTTTGCTTACACCCTTGCTTACACCTGCTTTCTACAGGCATGCTGAAATACTTGCTTATACTTGGTTTCTATGGGCATGCACGGGTATGTACTAGTTAGAATATAATTACAGTGTAAACTATTCTATTGACAACATGGCTGAAGATGATCTTGTTCATAAAGATGGCATAAGGACCGTCTGTTCTGAAGGTAGTGACAGTTTCATTGATAGAAATATTTGCTTTTGACACAGACTAAACATTTGGAGCAAATCACACACGTTGGCAGATCATCTACAGTGTTTTGCAGTTTGCACACTTTGTTTTGAGAAATGCACTTAGCGTTGTGCAAACTTCAGTTCTGTTCTGAGAAATGCACCAAAGCAACTGAGGAAAACTGTAAGGAAAAAAACAGTAATGCGCAAGAGAAAGTGCAAATTTTGTGAGGGAAAAAAGCCACCAGTTACAAATGTTGACAGGCCAGCGTACACTCATAATTTGACTTTTACCATCATTATAAGGCTTACTATTTTTTGCAGCTCCACACACCATCTGCTGACCGCTGGACTAAACAGTAGTTGTACACATTAAGATTTTGACTACTAATACAGCAACGCACCATATCCGTTCCGTAGACGGGGGAGGTCATCTGGATTTCCCAGTAGTGCTGGCCGTCTGTGAGCTCCTTGGTGCCGCGGATGGCCGCCGTGCCACAGCTGTAATCTGAGTGAAAGCTCACCTTCCTGTTGTCGCAGCTGAGGAAGGCTCCGGAGGACTTATAGTGCTCATCCCACACCCAGTCAAAACCTGGAAAAAAAACCAAACACACCATTTATAGTGAATTTTAATGAACTGTTGATTAACGGGTGGGTTCAAAAGCTCAAAGAATCGATATTGCATCAATTTTATTTAAAAGATCTGATATCGATTCACAAAATCTTTACATTGATCTTTTTAATATAATGCCTTTTCCATGTGTGAAACTTAGAGGTTTACAGGAGATCTCATGTGGCTGAACTCTCGCATTCATATATTTATTTCACATTTACAGCACTGAGTCTTTGGGAATTTTTTTTCATATGCAAGGAAAATAGTCATAATGTCAAAATCTCTGACTGAATTGAGATTGGATTGAATCAGATCAGATTGAAATTCAATTGAATCAGTACCTTCTGAATTGGTATTGAATTGATTCAGGAAAGTATTGATGATTCCCAGTCCTACTGATTAATCAAACAGCTCTGCTGGTGCTAATGTCTGGAAAATATATACCGTAGCATCCCCTGAATGGTCTGTAATAATCTTTGGTACATGCAGTCCTGGTTAATCATTGTTACTAACATAATGTAGTTCTGAGGGACATGGTTGGACCAACTGCTTATACAACTGTCATAAACTTGAGGACCTAGTTATGATGAGTAGGCGATTCCCAAATTTCTTAACCGATTCAACCATCATGATTGTTCTTTTCTGAACGGGTAAATTAAGATGCCTATGGTCAGCATGTTACATCTTTCTTGTGTGTGTATAGTATACAGTACATATTCAGCTGATCTATCGATAATTAGTGCAGTCACCTACTGTAAATCTTCGTATCTGTCCGTCCATCTGTCTGCGTATCCACACTCTAACGCAATAAGAAATGATGCTAGGGTGACCAAACTTGGCACATAGGTTGACCACAGGAGTGCCATGTACGGCTTTCCTTTTGGGATCAAAAGGTCAAATGTCAAGGCCATAGGGTCATAAAAAGTAAAAAAAAAAAATAAAAAAAAATAAATCAGTTTTGGCTGACAGTCACTTTATTATGAGAGATAGAAACACCACATTTTAACACAACCTAGAATGGGGTCATTCCATGTACCAAAAGCCAGTTTAGAAAGCTTGGAATCAGTCCGCCAAGGTCTCCGCCTTTGACCGCCACCTAATCCACATAGCACCGGACCCCCATGATCCCTCCTGCAGGTGGTGATCCCACTGGAGGGCGGACCCGTGTAACTCCTTCGGGCTGAGCCCGACCGGGTCCCATGGGTGGAAACCCGGCCACCAGACGGTATGGTGAGTTGGATCCGATGGCAGGGGAGGAAGTCATTCAGACCTGGTAGACCCAAACGTATAGTGAGGGTGTGCTGGGAACGTCTGGCTGAGGCCCCTGTCCGGGAGTTCTTCAACTCCCACCTCCGGAAGAACTTCAACCACATTCCAAGGGAGTCTGGAGACATGGAGTCTGAATGGGCCATGTTCTCCACCTCTGTTGTTGAAGCGGCGGCCCAGAGCTGCGGCCGCAAGGTGGTCGGTGCATCTCATGGTGGCAACCCCCGAACGAAGCGGTGGACACCAGTGGTGAGGGGGAACATTAAGCTGAAGAAGGAGTCCTATCAAGCTTGGTTGGCTTGTGGGACTCCCAAAGCAGCTGAGGTGTACCAGCAGGCCAAGCAGAGTGCAGCTTGGGTGGTTGCTGAAGCAAAAACTCGGTATGGGAGGAGTTCAGTGAGGCCATGGAACAAGACTTTCGGTTGGCCTCGAAGAGATTCTGGCAAACTGTCCGGCGGCTCAGGAGGGGAAAGCAGCTCCCTGTCCACACTGTGTATGGTGCGGATGGGGCGCTGTTGACTTCGACTGGGGATATCGTTGGGCGGTGGAAGGAATACTTCGAGGATCTCCTCAATCCCACTGATACGCCTTCCACAGAGGAAGCAAGGTTTGTGGATGAGGGGGATGACTCACCTATCACAGGGGCTGAGGTCGCCAAGGTGGTTAAAAATCTCCTTGGTGGTCGGGCCCCGGGGGTGGACGAGATTCGCCCTGAGTATCTCAAGGCCCTGGATGTTGTAGGGCTGTCATGGGTGACACGCCTCTGCAACATTGCATGGAAGTCGGGGGCAGTGCCTTTGGCATGGCAAACCGGGGTGGTGGTTCCTCTCTTCAAAAAAGGGGACCGGAGGGTGTGCTCCAACTTTAGAGGGTCACACTCCTCAACCTCCCTGGGAAGGTCTATGCCAAGGTATTGGAGAGGAGAGTCCGGCCATTGGTCGAACCTCGGATTCAGGAGGAGCAATGTGGTTTTTGTCCTGGCCGTGGCACATCGGACCAGCTCTTTACCCTCTCGAGAATTCTCGAGGGATCGTGGGAGTTTGCCCAACCAGTTTACATGCGTTTTGTGGACTTGGAGAAGGCATTTGGCAGCGTCCCTCGTGGTTTTTTCTGAGGGGTGCTTCGGGAGTATGGGGTATCGGGCTTGTTGTTACGAGCTATTTGGTCTCTGTACAACCGTTGTGAGAGTTTGGTTCATATTGCCAACACTCGGTCGGACTCATTCCCAGTGAGAGTTGGACTCCGCCAGGGCTGCCCTTTGTCACCGATCCTGTTCACAATTTTTATGGCCAGGATTTCTAGGCGCAGCCAGGGAATGGAGGGTGTCATGCTTGGTGACCACAGGATCTCTTCTCTGTTGTTTGCAGATGATGTTGTCCTGTTGGCTTCATCCAGCAATGACCTACAGCTCTTGCTGGGACGGTTTGCCGCTGAGTGTGAAGCGGCTGGGATGAGAATCAGCACCTCCAAGTCCGAGTCCATGGTCCTCAGCCAGAAAAAGGTGGATTGTCCCCTCTGGGTTGGGGACAGGCTCCTGCCCCAAGTGGAAGAGTTTAAGTATCTTGGGGTTTTATTCACGAGTGAGGGGAAAATGGAGCGAGAGCTTGACAGACGGATCAGAGCAGCATCTGCAGTGATGCGGACGTTGTACCGGTCTGTTGTGGTGAAGAGGGAGCTTAGTTCTAAGGTAAAGCTGTCGATTTACCAGTCAATCTACGTTCTTACTCTCACCTATGGTCACAAGCTTTGGGTAATGACTGAAAGAACAAGATCGCGGATACAAGCGGCTGAAATGAGCTTTCTCCGTAGGATTGCTGGACTCACCCTCAGCGATAGGGTGAGGAGCTCAGTCATCCGGGAGAGGCTCAGAGTAGAACCGCTGCTCCTCCACATTGAAAGGAGTCAGCTGAGGTGGTTTGGGCATCTGATTAGGATGCCTCCTGGACGCCTCCCACTTGAGGTGTTTCGGGCACGTCCCACTGGGAGGAGACCCCGGGGCAGACCCAGGACTCGTGGAGAGACTATGTCTCCCAGCTGGTCTGGGAACGCCTTGGTATCCTCTCTGAAGAGCTGGAGCAGGTGGCTGGGGAGAGGGAAGTCTGGGCTTCTCTGCATGAACTGCTGCCTCTGAGACCCGGACCTCCGGAAAAGCGGTAGAAGATGGATGGATGGATAGAATGAGGTCTGGGACACCTCTTGAATAACCAATGACCTGGATTTTGCATTTGGCCTTTAAGATTGGTAAGGTCTGAAAATAGGTCATGATGTTCCATCAGAATTGAAGCAGAAAGTCAACCAGGGATTTTCCCTACTACATGACATTCCACTGGGGACAGGGCTGTGGGGTGTGGGTCTGCAGTTCTGTTGAGTGCAGTTCTAGTTGTGTCATACATTGTTACTCAAATAATGTAGTTAAGAGGAACTGTTTATACAACTGTCACAAAACTGAGGACCTAGTTACAATGAGTAGCTGATTCCCGGATTTCTCATCTGATTCAACCATCATGATTTGGGTTGTTTTTTTTTGTTGTTTTTTTTTGCTAAACCAGTAAATTAAGATACATATGATCAGCATTTTACACATTTCTTGTGTACTGAGTATATGTACTATCCTATATGTACTGTTATATCTCATAACATGAACCATGCTGTTATGTTTGTGTATCTCTTACTGGACTCCACTTGATTATTCATATAATGCTGAATGAACAATCCTTCACAGTCATGGTGAATAGACTTGGTAAAGGCAGGATGAAACACTAAAGTCAGTTCGATGAGGCATAAATTATGTTTCTACATGTAGAGCAAGTTTTAAAAAAAATCTGTGTTTTGAGTCATTTTTTAACAGCTGACTAACATACTGTATACTGTATGTATACAGCTGATATATCAATATTTTAACTTAGTAAACTCCTGTATGTACACTATATGACCAAAAGTACTGCGACACCCCTCCAAATGACTGGGCACCAATGCACAAAGCAAGATCCATAAAGACATGGATGGATGAGCCAGTTTGGTGTGGAGCAACTTGACTGGTGTGTACAGAGCTCTGGAACAATGGTCAAAAATTGTCATAAACACACTCCTAAACTTTGTCGAAAGCCACCCTTTGCAGCTATAACAACTTCAGCTCTTCTGGGAAAGTTTTCCACAAAGTTTAGGAATGAGTTCATGGAAATTTCTGCCCACTCGTTGGGAGGCATGTCCCAATACTTTTGGCAATATAGTGCACGCAAATGCTGGTGAGGCCTGCTGCATTTGCTCACCCTGATCCTCCTCTCCACAGTCACTGATGTCACCGAAACCTGGGCTGAGCTCCTCCAGTGGCTCCCAGAGGCTGTAAGACTCCTTGATCATGTGCCCCGTGCTGGGTAAGGCTACCACCTGGGAGTGAACATGGGATATGTCCAGGTAACCCACCCCAGACTCTGAATCCCTAATCTGGTGAACACAGAGTACAAAAAGTATCTTTTAAGCCCACACATGTTGACATGGTTCTGGAAAGCAGGGAAAAGAACTTAGTTGCAATGGAGAAGAACAACTGGTTGTCAGGCAGAAAGACGACATATTTGCAAAGATTCAAGTGAGAACTCACATGGTGTGTAAGGTAGCAATGACTGAGCAAAGCCATGCATTTAGGTAAAACAGCTGGCCAAAAATACTGCACCTGCTGTCCTTGTAGAAGGAAATCTGACCGTGATTTACACACAGACGGGGGACAGTCCCAATGGAAAACTACTGCAATTGTAGCCTGTACTCTTACACAGAATATATAAATGTTTAACTTGTTGTCATCCTTTGTTTCAAACAAACAAGCGTATCTCACCTGTGGGACTGTCACACCTTCCCACTCTTCCCTGTCCAAGTTTTGGATGGCTGCCATGGCATCTGTCTCTTGCCGTATGTCGCTCCAGGCCAAATGCCGAGCCCGGCCGTTTCTGCCTCTTCTCAGCATTGCAGCTCTGAGGAAAGCCAATCCAACATCTGATGACCAGCTGGCACATGTACACACAAGGCTAGGCGGCTTTTCTCCACGTCATCTAAGGTCAGGTCTTATTTCACTTCACTTGTGGATACATGTCTGAATTTTAGATGACACACTTCACAATCCTGACAGGTTACACCAAATTAAATCCACATCATGTATCTACAACTTATTGTTGGTTCTTAGAGGTGGTCTAAACTGCCTCACATTCCCATCATGCTTCTCAAATATCTCACAAACCTGCAGGGCTGCTGAAAGTTTGTCTGCAGTTTACCTGTCAGCGTGAAGCTGCAGAATATACTGAAATTCACAGTCACCTATGAACTGAGCTTTGTGGGCCAGCTTGCCTATTTCTGTCTGCCCCATATGTCACAGTTGGCAGCAGGATGTTTCCCTGCACGTGTTCAACTTCTAAACCCGACACTCTGCTTTGCCTCTGGAGCAGAAAGTCTGTTACTTAGATCTGCAGGTAGAAAACTAATGACCTTCTAGTGCGAAATAGGTTTCAGCATGCTATCGGTTGGTTTATTTCATCGCTATAGGTCTGCCTTTATTCTGCTAACTATGGCAAGTTTTGTTAAGCTGATGGCACAGAGCAGTAAACACACACAAAGTACATGTTTGCTTTCTAGACTGTATAAACAATCAAGAAAACTGATGCAATTTCACTGACTAGAACTGACCTGTACTTTACAATCCTAAAACCATCTCAGGTCTATTGTTCAAGATAAGGAGGCAACTTGGAATTTTATTTTTTTTTTCAAATTTAATTCAGTTCATTTCAGCTTTATTTACAGAGTGCCTAATCACAACAAAAAGTTGTCTCAAGGTGCTGGATACACAAGGCATGAATAATTAGTAATTCAGAGAAAACCCCAAGAATCAAGCAATCCTCTGTGGCCTATGAGCAAGCACTAGGTGACAGTGTGCAGGAAAAAAATCCCTTACAGCAGGGGTGTCAAACTCATTCCATGGAGGGCCAAGACCCTGCAGGTTTTACTTCCACCCAGTCTCTTCAGCAGGTGTTTTCAATGATCAGCAATCAGTAGGAAGAAATTCTGAGAAATCACCTGTTGAAGACACTGGGTGGAGGTAAAACCTGCAGGGTCTTGGCCCTCCATGGAATGAGTTTGACACCTGTGCCTTACAGGAACAAACCTCCAGCAGAACCAGGCATTTTAACTGTTTACAGGTCACAGACAGTTGCCTCTATAGATATTAGGGATGGGGAAAAAAAATCATTGCATCTTAATATTGTGATACTTTGTAGTCGTGATGCTGTACTGATTCAAAGACACTAGTATCGTGATACCTTATCAAGAATTATTAATAAATGTTGCAAACACAAACTTACCTATTTAGATACCAGAGTAATAGAAACAATTGACTTTTCAGTCCACTAGATGGTGCTAAATGCTTACTATCTGGTTAGGTCAGCACAGCAAAGGTGTGACTTCTGAGATCTAGCCTGGAGTTGAACAAGACAAAGATCAGGACGGAAATCGCAATATATGATATTGCAATACTAAGCGCATCACAATATCATGATAATATCGTATCACGGCCCAAGTATCGTAATAGTATTGTATCGTGTTGCCTCATGTGATTCCCACCCCTATGTCATACCATATTCAGAAGCAGACAACCCAAACCATAAGCAAGGCTCTTTATTTCCTGAGCAGGAAGCTTCAACCTGAGAGCATGTGTGGGTTAATACCTGCACCAAACACAACAGCTGGTTGCTGCTTTACAAGCAGGTGCAGGATGATTGGCTTTAATTTAGTTAGTCTGCCGCTAGTCTCATTTTAATTGGGCCTTAGCCCATATACAGTAGCTATAAAAACTTACTTCCATCTGCAGGGCTGAGTCTGGACATAACCTTTGTCAGTCTGTGTACTGATAGATATGAGATATACTGTACATATACTGTATGCATGTACTCACCAATTACGTTGAGAAAATATGAGTTATGTTTACTGTGCAGAAATTTTGATGTAAAATCAAATCACTGGTGTTGTCCTGGGCAGTATATTATTATGCCCCAAAACCTCATCTCCCAGTCCAGTATTTGCTAAGTTCTTTCTTGCTGACTAAATGCATAAATAAATCTCTCAAAATGCAGGTTCTGTTTGCATGTTAAACAATATGTTACATTACAGTCACTGCCTTGTTATTGCTTTCTCCTTAAACCGTTTCACATGCACTCTAACGGGACTATTATGTACTTAAACAGCATTTCTGCTCCTACCTTGCAGTCGTCTTCCTGCTTTCTGTCTTGCAGTAGCTCACTGGAATGCCATTGCGCCTCTCTATCCAACTGTGTGACAGCTGGAGTTTGCACTCTGCCCCACTTCTCAGCAAGTTCCCCTCCCTCCTCTGGCGCTTATTGGATGAGAACTGTGTGGGGGAGGAGTTTGGCTGGTGGGGCTGCTGCCTTGGTGGGACAATAGACAAGGGTTCATTTTCCTTTTCACAAATCAGAACTGTTGTTGTGTTTCATAAAATATGTTGGTCAAAAAAATTCCTTCTAGCGTATGGGACAAAGTCTATGACCTACTTCACATATCGATAAGTCAAATATTTAATCACTTAGCTTTAATTGCAGCCTCAGGCTTTCTCAACTTCCGTTCCTCCAGATAATATCTGGTAATCTTTGTCCACCCAACTCAGAGGAACAACTATGCAATGATTTTCAAGAGAATAATAATGCATACAGTATCCCTGTGCACAATATATTATTTAGAAAATGATTTGTGGGAGGTCGTCCCACTGGGAGGAGACCCCAGGGCAGACCCAGGACTCGGTGGAGAGACTATGTCTCCCAGCTAGTCTGGGAACGCCTTGGTATCCCCTCTGAAGAGCTGGAGCAGGTGGCTGGGGAGAGGGAAGTCTGGGCTTCTCTGCTTAAACTGCTGCCTCCGCGACCCGGACCTCCGGAAAAGCGGTAGAAGATGGATGGATGGATGGATGGATGGATTTATGGATTTTATAGCTATTATGCATTATGAAATTATGCATAATATGTTGTTCTTTTTGTTGTTTATTTCACTTTTGTGTCTTGAAAGTATACTGTATACTGTATACTGTATCAATACATCACTGTATTGATTTATATCAGCGTCGTTGTACGTTGGAGTCCCCGTCAGCCTATTGGTTGATCTACCAAGAAGGCGGGACCAAGTTTGGCGCTCTGTCGTATGATTGGTGGTTTGCATATTTAGTGCGCGCTATACCGGAAGAGGTGGCCTTCTCTTTCTGATGCACGGCTGAATCCAACGCTATGGAGCAGAATAGTGGTAAGTGGAAGCTACCGGTTATTTAAAAAAAAAATTGCGAATAAAACATGTAAGTACTTGTTATTGTTCCTTCTCACATTAGCGGTCCTGTATAATGTTAAAACATTATGGTTGGTAACGGCTAGCGGCAAAGAGAAGCTAAAGTCATGATGTACTCAGTAACACCCGACAAACTGTCATCATATCATGAAATCATTATATCATTTACTTACCTTTAATCCCTCAAAATTAAACGTCATTTATTCTTTTTGAAGATGGGAGCTTGTCCCAGGTCGGGCATGTGGTCTTGGTCCTGTCAGGGAAGGGAGGAGTGGGGAAGAGCACCATCACCACAGAGCTGGCGCTGGCGCTCAGACACGCTGGAAAGAAGGTGAGATACGTAACAGCAGGGGTGTCAGTTTCAGTCTTAATTCAAGGACAGTATGGGGGTAGTAAAGCCAGGGTACAAGCACTAATTATCATCAGAATTATTTTTAGGGAGTGTCTATTGGTGTGAAAGCTGTATCCCTATGCGAAGTGTCTATTGGTATGGAGGAGTTGACAATCCAACAACTTTTCAGATCAACTCAAGGATGCTGAGGCATACAGAATATCTGGAAAGTATTCACAGCACTTCACTTTTTCCGTATTTTTCATGTTACAGCCTTATTCCAAATCACAATGTACATACAGTGGTGTGAAAAAGTGTTTGCCCCCTTCCCAGTTTCTCATTTTTTTTGTGTTTGTCACACTTAAATGTTTCAGATCATCAAACAGATTTAAATATTAGACAAAGATAACACTAAGTACACACGAAATGCAATTCTACATGTCTGTTCTTCTCACCTTCTCTATCCCCTCACCCCCCAGCCAGTTGCAGCAGATGACTGCCCCTCCCTGAGCCTGGTTCGGCTAGAGGTTTCTTCCTGTTAAAAGGGAGTTTTTCCTCTCCACCGTCGCCAAGCGCTTGCTCACAGGGGATTGCCTGATTGCTGGGGTCTTTCTGCAATTGTGGGGGTTTCCCCTACATTTGAAAGTGACATGAGATGACTGTTGTTGTGAAATGGCGTTATATAAGTGAAGTTGAATTGGATTTTTAAATGGTGTTTATTATTAAGAGTTAAAAAAAATCCAAACCTACATGGCCCTGTGTGACAAAGTGATTGCCCCCCCTCCCAAAAAAACAAAGTAACTGTGGTTTATCACATCTTTGGAAAGCTGAGTTCAATTTCTCTAACTACACCTAGGCCTGATTACTGCCACACCTGTTCTCAATCAAGAAATCACTTAAATAGGACCTGCCTGACAAAGTGAAGTAGACCAAAAGATCCTCAAAAGCTAGACATCATGCTGCGATCCAAAGAAATTCAGGAACAAATGAGAAAGTAATGGACATCTGTCAGTCTGGAAAAGGTTATAAAGCCATTTCTAGAGCTTTGGGACTCCAGCGAACCACAGTGAGAGCCATTATCCACAAATGGCGAAAACATGGAACAGTGGTGAACCTTCACAGGAGTGGCTGGCCGACCAAAATTACCCCAAGAGCGCAGTGACGACTCATCCAAGAGGGCACAAAAGACCCCACAACAACATCCAAAGAACTGCAGGCCTCACTTGCCTCACAGTTAAGGTCAGTGTTCATGACTCCACCATAAGAAAGAGACTGGGCAAAAATGGCCTGCATGTCAGAGTTCCAAGACGAAAACCACTGCTGAGCAAAAAGAACATAAAGATTCATTTCAGTTTTGCCAGAAAACGTCTTGATGATCCCCAAGACTTTGGGGAAAATACTCTATGGACTGACAAGACAAAGGTTGAACTTTTTGGAAGGTGTGTGTCCCATTACATCCGGCGTAAAAGTAATACAGCATTTCAGAAGAAAAGGAACATCATACCAACAGTAAAATATGGTGGTGGTAGTGTGATGGTCTGGGGCTGTTTTGCTGCTTCAGGACCTGGAAGACTTGCTGTGGTAAATGGAACCATGAATTCTGCTGTCTACCAAAAAATCCTGAAGGAGAATGTCTGGCCATCTGTTCGTGACCTCAAGCTGAAGTGCACTTGGGTTCTGCAGCAGGACAATGATCCAAAACACACCAGCAAGTTCACCTCTGAATGGATTAAGAAAAACAAAATGGAGACTTTGGAGTGCCCTAGTTAAAGTCCTGACCTGAATCTGATTGAGATGCTGTGGCATGACCTTAAAAAGGCGGTTCATGCTCGAAAACCCTCCAATGTGGCTGAATTACACCAATTCTGCAAAGATGAGTGTGCCAAAATTCCTCCACAGTGCTGTAAAAGACTCACTTCCAGTTATTGCAAGCACTTGATTGCAGTTGTTGCTGCTAGGGGTGGCCCAATCAGTTATTAGGTTTAGGGGGCAATCACTTTTTCACACAGGGCCATGCAGGTTTGGATTTTTTCCCCCTTAATAATAAACACCTTCATTTAAAAACTGCATTTTGTGTTTACTTGTGTTATCTTTGTCTGGTAATTAAATTTGTTTGATCTAAAACATTTACGTGTGACAAACATACAAAAAAATGAGAAATCAGGAAGGGGCAAACACTTTTTCACACCACTGTGAGTATTCGCAGCCTTTGCCATGAAGCTCAGAATTGAGCTCAGGTACATCCTGTTTCCACTGATCATCCTTGAGATGTTTCTACAGCTTAATTGGAGACCACCTGTGGTAAATTCAGTTGACTGGACATGATTTGGAAAGGCACACACTTGTCTATATAAGGTCCCACAGTTGACAGTGCATGTCAGAGCACAAAGCAAGCATGAAGTCAAAGGAATTGTCTGCAGACCTCCAAGACAGGTTTGTCTCAAGGCACAAATCTGGGGAAGAGTACAGAAAATTTCTGCTGCTTAGAAGGTCCCAATGAGCACAGTGGCCTCCATCATCTGTAAACTGAAGAAGTTCGGAACCACCACATCTCTTCCTAGAGCTGGCCGGCCGTCTAAATTGAGCAGTCGGGGGCAAGGGCCTTAGTCAGGGAGGTGACCAAGAACCTGATGGTCACTCTGTCAGAGCTCCAGTGTTCCTCTGTGGAGAGAGGAGAACCTTGCAGAAGGACAACCATCTCTGCAGCAAACCACCAATCAGGCTCGTATGGTAGAGTGGCCAGAGGGAAGCCACTCCTTAGTAAAATGCGCATGGCAGCCCGCCTGGAGTTTGCCAAAACGCACCTGAAGGACTCTCAGACCATGAGAAACAAAATTCTCTGGTCTGATGAGACAAAGATTAAACTCTTTGGCTTGAATGTCAGGTATCATGTTGGGAGGAAACTAGACACCGTTCATATCCAGGCCAATACTATCCCTACAGTGAAGCATGGTGGTGACAGCATCATGCTGTGGGGATGTTTTTCAGCAGCAGGAACTGGGAGACAAGTCAGGATAGAGGGAAAGATGAATGCAGCAATGTACAGAGACATCCTGGATGAAAACCTGCTCCAGAGCGCACCTGACCTCAGACCGGGGCGACAGTTCAGCTTTCAGCAGGACAACGCCCCTAAGCACACAGCCAAGATATCAAAGACGTGGCTTCAGGACAACTCTGTGAATGTCCCTGAGTGGCCCAGCCAGAGCCCAAACTTGAATCCCATTGAATATCTCTGGAGAGATCTGAAAATGGCTGTGCACTGATGCTTCTCATCCAACCTGATGGAGCTTGAGAGGTGCTGCAAAGAGGAATGGGCCAAACTGCCCGAAGATGGGTGTGCCAAGCTTGTGGCATCATATTCAAAAAGACTTGAGGCTGTAATTGCTGCCAAAGATGCATCAACAAAGTATTGAGCAAAGGCTGTGAATACTTAGGTACATGTGATTTCTTAGTTTTTTATTTTTAATAAATTTGCAAAAATCTCAAAACTTTTTTTCATGTTGTCATTATGGGGTATTGTGTGTAGAATTTTGAGGAAAAAATGAATTTAATCCATTTTGAAATAAGCCTGGATCATTAAAAAATGTGGAAAAGATGAAGTGCTGTGAATACTTTCCTGATGCACTGTAGGTGAATAGTGTGGTCTACCTCTGATTGGAGGGTTGGTGGTTTGCATCCTCCTCTTGCTGCCATGCCCACACCATTTTACTTGACATGAGATGGAATTTAGGATTAAAATTAAGAGGATAGCTTTAGGATTTGGGAATGGGTAAAGTTAAAAAGGATAAAATTTAAGAGGTTATCCTCATGGTTTGGGAGTGGGTAAGCAGTGGCAGAGCCAGGAAATTTTCTGTGGGGTGGCCAGGATGGACGTGTGATCAGTTTGGAGTAGCCAAGAAATTGGTATTACAAAAGCTTAATGTTTCTTGCAAAATAAGGGGTTATATAAAGGTACTAACTCTTTAGTAGTGTCCATCCATCTTCTTCCACTTAATCCTTTTTGGGTCACGGGGGGGCTGGAGCCTATCCCAGCATCTTTGGGCGAGAGGCAGGGTACACCCTGGACAGATCGCCAGTCCATCGCAGGGCCAACACAGAGAGACAGACAACCATTCACTCTCATATTTATACCTAAAGACAATTTAGAATCCCCAGTTTGAGGCCACTTAACCTAACTTGCATGTTTTTGGCATGTGGGAGGAAACTGGAGAAATACTGGGGTAAACCCACGCAGACACGGGGAGAACATGCAAACTCCACACAGATCATTGTTGGTCGGGGGCTGGGATCGAACCCAGGATCCCCCAGCCAAGGGTGAGTTGCTGTGCTGCCGCAGTGCTAACCACTCCACCACCGCGCTGCCCTCTTTAGTAGTGTATTTATTGTATCTCGACATACTTCCTGTTAAATTTTGTGTAGAGTTTTGTTGATGATGTTTAGGAATTTTATGTAGGGCCTATCACTGAGAAGACGGTAAATGACTTTGTACAACTTTGCAATGACAAAATGATGATAACTCAGAAAATATATTCTGTTCTTCAGCACAAACATCGCTCACTACTGCTCTAAGAGCCTACTGGTGCATCTTAGTAAATTAAAATACTGTGAAAAAGTTAAAGTTAAACTTTAGTTTAGCATTGATTACACATACTGAAATATTGGAAGCTATTTTTTATCCTGATTTTGAAGATCATGGTTATAGTTGTTTAAATAAATTACAAATTGTGATATTATGATTTAATGAGATACACTACTATGTTGTCACACTGTGACTATGACTGCTGGAATACAATAAACACAGATACATAATAATGAAAAAAATTATTATTTTAAATCAAAGTCTGATTTAATTATACAAACATGAATCAATCATAAGTATTACAACCTAACACTGTTTGATGCATCACATCAAGTTCAGACATCTAAAGTCTGTTGGTAGAGCATCTGCCTTACAACCGAGTGGTTGGGGGTTCAAGTCCCAGCTGGTTCATACCAAAGACCATATAAAAATGGTACTTCCTGCCTTTTAGCTTGGTGCTCAGCGTAACAGAATGAAGGAAGGAGAAGTTGTTTGTAGTGGCGCCTTGCGTGGCAGCAACCCCTCTGATTCTACATGCGATTAACATTGTAGATAGGAGAAACTTAATTTTGTTCTACTGTACATGATTGGCTGTATGGACTGAATGACAATAGAGATGGCTTCTGCTAAACAATCTGACCTAGCTCTCTCTGATGGAGAACTACAGAAGTAAATTAATCACTGATAAAAGAATGAAGAGTAACTGAATAAACAGCATTACTAGGGCAGCTTAATAAATTACAATAATGTGAACAAGTTTTTTTGCAGTATAACTAAAAAAGAAACTTTTATCACCTCCGCCAAGGGAGGAGGTAATGTTTTCAGTGGCATTGGTTTGTCTGTTACCAACATAACTCAAAAGGTTATGAATGGATTTTGATGAAATTTTCAGGAAAGGTGTGTAATGGAACGGGGAACAGATAATTAGATTTTGGTGATGATCTGAGAGTGCATACCTCCACCAAGGGCTTTGTTTGTATTTGTGCAGCAGGATTACACAAAAACTACTGGATGGATTTGGATGAAATTTTCACCAGAGGTGGTTCTTGGGCTACAGAGGAACCCATTAGATTTTGATGATGATCTGAGAATGCATACTTCAGCCAAGGCTCTTAAATTTTCACAGTGTGTTAGCAACAATACTCAAAAACTAATGGACAGACTTTGATGCAATTTTCACCACAAGTGGCTCTAGGCGTACACACAAACCCATTGTGGATAACCCCCACAACAGACTGGGACAATCAGAGCGTGCATCTGGAGCGATTAACATTACAGTGAAATATGTGTATTAATGTCAACAGGCAGCCTCGCTTCCTCTGGCTTTTTCCTGCTCAGTACTGTGATGTTAATGTGCCATTCATGCATTGTGTTCATGCTTCCTGCTCTTACTGTGATGTAAATGTCCCATGCCTTTCATGTATTGTCTGTAGTTGGGTATAAAAGCTGCATTGCTCTGTAACTCACCCTCTCACTCTTACAACTGCTTCTGACTACTGCTGCTGAGAGCCTGAGGACCCGCTCCAGCCCGCCTGCACAAGGGCTGGAGCGAGTTCCTATGATGGCAGTATGATTTAATAAACCTACTTAAAACCCTCAGTTCGCTGCATATTATTCATCCGCCACATTTGGTGACCCCGAGAATGCACACGCTTTGTGCAACGCAACCTTCTGGTCTGGACAGCTACACTGGTGACCCGATGACAACGAACGCAGCACCCGGCGGTGATTCTCCAACGACAAGCGAACGCAGCAGCCTGACGCAAATGATCTGCCCTCCCTTCTGCTACAGGGAGACCTCGACGCAGAGTTACCAGGCGAAACTCTCCGGAGATCACCCACGACCGAGAAAGCTGCAGAAAACTTCATGGTGAGATCTGCACGCCTGAGATCTGCACATCCACGCTGGGACCGGCCGCTCTCACAGCTCCTCCACACGAGAGCGCACGCACCTCATCCTCTCTCCACGACGGCGACCTCCAGGGCCGACGGAGAACGCAGCACGTGGACCTGAACGCACCATGACCAATCTACAGCAACACACTGAACAGGGATGATTATCGGCGCCGACTACGCTGATCTCCAGCAAGCTCCCTGACCCTGACTCGCCTCTCCAGCGGGCCCACCCACACACGGAACCCCTGCACACGCACCGGGGGGTTACGAGGACGGCGCACCACGCACGGGACAATAACGGCTCCACAGACCGCCATCGTCCTTCGCCGCTGCACACAGAACCTTCAGGGCTGCTCGTACACCTGAAGCACGCACACAGCTCGCTCACAGGATTTTCTAGTGGTCTTAGCCACGGCGCACAAAGGGAATTCAGCAGTCTGCGGTCCCCGAGGGCTTTAGGGTTGCGCCCGTACCTAAAGTCAACACGCCAAGTCCCTCTGCTTTTGTTTTTTTTCTTAAAGCCGCTACGCAGCCTCGCCGCTCCTGTTTTTCTTCATGGCCGCTGTTAATCCTCGCAGGACTTAACCGCGAGAGGAGTCAGTGACTAATTTTTCTTCGTACAGCTGCTGTGGACCTCTGCACGTTCAACGGGACAGCCCCTCAACATCGCGGATCCACAGGCAATTTTTGCGCGGCCCAGACATTTCCCCGTCCCGGGCCGGCACTTGCTACCCCCCCCCTCCACCTCCGCCTGCACAGAGCATTTCCCTGCTCGCTGCCAAAGCCGGACTATCGAGGCCTCAGCCGCCTGCAGAGCCCTCTGTGGGGGAGTAGTGTGGATAACCCCCACAACAGACTGGGACAATCATAGCGCGCATCTGGAGCGATTAACATTACAGTGAAATGTGTGTATTAATGTCAACAGGCAGCCTCGCTTCCTCTGGCTTTTTCCTGCTCAGTACTGTGATGTTAATGTGCCATTCATGCATTGTGTTCATGCTTCCTGCTCTTACTATGATGTAAATGTCCCATGCCTTTCATGTATTGTCTGTAGTTGGGTATAAAAGCTGCATTGCTCTGTAACTCACCCTCTCACTCTTACAACTGCTTCTGACTACTGCTGCTGAGAGCCTGAGGACCTGCTCCAGTCCGCCTGTACAAGGGCTGGAGCGAGTTCCTATGATGGCGGTATGATTTAATAAACCTACTTAAAACCCTCAGTTCGCTGCCTATTTTATCATCCGCCATACCCATTACATTTTGGAGGTGATCCATGACAGACGGAAGGAGCCTTGGCGGAGGTATTCGCTCTAAGTGCTTTTCTAGTTTATTCTATATTCATTACACACACAGTGAGACACTTGAAACTTTTTTTTCCATTTAAGTTTGATGATCATGGTTATAGTTTGTGGGCAGCGCGGTGGAGGAGTGGTTAGCACTGCGGCAGCACAGCCACTCACCCTTGGCTGGGGGATCCTGGGTTCGATCCCAGCCCCCGACCAACAGTGATCTGTGTGGAGTTTGCATGTTCTCCCCGTGTCTGTGTGGGTTTATTCCGGGATTTCTCTGGTTTCCTCCCACATGCCAAAAACATGCAAGTTAGGTTAACTGGCATCAAACTGGGGATTCTAAATTGTCCTTAGGTATGACTGTGAGAGTGAATGGTTGTCTGTCTCTCTGTGTTGGCCCTGCGATAGACTGGTGCTCTGTCCAGAGTGTACCCTGCCTCTTGCCCAAAGATGCTGGGATAGGCTCCAGCCCCCCCCCCCCCACCACCACCACCACCACCCCCACGACCCAAAAAGGATTAAGTGGAAGAAGATGGATGGAAAATATTCATTTTAGATGTCAGAGATTTCCAAGGCTATAACTTGAAAGGGGTAAGAGATAATGGCTCACTGTCAATTAGAAAGATGTAGAATATGATCCAAAGTTTGAGATGTTAGTAAATTTATGCATCTAATTTGCATAATGCAATGGCAGCCATATCGAATTACATAACTTTCGGTCAAACATGGACTTTGGACATATTTACACAAAGGATGGTTTTGTTTTTTTGTCACCGTTTTTTGTTTTGGCTTTTTGTTATCTTCAAAGTATATGAACCAGAAAATCAGTAAAATGTAAACAAAGAAATTCGTCAGACTTACCGCTGGCCAGGCGGCTCATTTTGCCCATTTTCGTCATTCTGGCATCGGTCATTTTCACTTTCTCTCCCACATCCAGAAACTCTTATGATTATTCCAACTCAATTTCATTTTTATGCCGCCGCAATTTATCTTATATGACGACACGGAACCGGTGCAATTGTTCTGTTCAGTCACATGGAGCTGCAGTCAATGGCAGACGAAAATTAACCAGCTTTGTCCACCCTCTGTTATAACAAAATGTAGATATTTACCTTCATAAGCTAAATAATCTCTTTTTAGAATCATCGTTTCCAAATTTGCGAGCAAATGCCTCCTCCGTGTTGTGATGGAGCACGTTGACAATTGTTTATATTCTCCTCTTCTTCGGCGCCCCAGAAGTGAGATTTTCGGGTGGTTCTTTGGGAGACATCAGTCCTCCAAGTCAAGAGCAGTGAGTTATGTGTCTTCCACCTTGTGATGTGGAATACTTAGTACAACTGGGCATTTTTTATGGTTTTATGGCCAGATCACATGACAGGTGCCGAACTGTGACATAGACAGCGGGGGTGCTGTTGTATTATGAAACCACAGACATCCAAAGGTTTATGCAAAAGCAGATGCAAAAGCAGCAGATTTATGAGGAAAAAGTGGGAAATTTACAAGAAAAAAGTTTTACATTTACAATTGACTGTAGTAAATTTATGAGAAAAAGTTAAAAATTTATGTGAAAAGCTGCAAATTTTAAAGAAAAAAATTGGGCTCCCTTTCCAGGTTGTGTTTCTCTGGACACCACCGGTGGTAGCGACTGTTTTCTTTCTCTCCTCGGGGTGGGGAGTGCGGTAGGATTTCTCATGCTTACCTTCCTTCACTGAGCATTTGCCCTAGTTTGATGGGGCTTCACTCGATCCAGGGCTGCCTTGCACCATAAACTGTCTGGTTGGTTGCCGTTACAGTGTTTGAGTTCTGTTTTTGTTTTGTTTTCTTCAAATGATGTCAAAAGGCTTCGGGGTCTGGATGGAAGACTGGGGTCTGCCATTTGAGGAGCCTGGGTATCGAGAAACCTTGACAGAACAATATTGTTTGGGGAAAAAAATTACGCTTGCACATTTAAAATGTCTCGAATACAAACTAATAAGAGGCTTTTAAAACATTTTAGTTAAATGTCAAATGTGCCTCTGACAACCGACAGGGTCCGTCATAATATCTGAATGCATTTCCATACTAGAAAAGCACTCAGAGAGCGCATACCTCCACCAAGGCTCCTTCCATCCCTCATGGATCATCTCCAAAATGTAATGGGTTTGTGTGTAGCCCAGGATCCAGTTCTGATGAAAATTGCATCAAAGTCTATCCAGTAGTTTTGGAGGATTCTTGCAAACACACTGTGAGAAGATAAGAGCCTTGGTGGAGGGATGCATTCTGGGATAATCAATAAAATGTTATGGGTTCTGCTGTAGCCCAAGGACCACCTCCTGGTGAAAATTTCATCCAAATCCATCCAGTAGTTTTTGCGTAATTCTGCTAACAGACAGACAAACAAACGGACGGACGGACAGACAAACAGACAGACAAACCACCCCAATTACATAACCTTGGCGGAGGTAACTATAAATGTGACAGACTAACAAAGGCAAAAAAAAAGTATAACATAGTCATTACTCCATATTATGACATTATTTGTACTTCATTTTTGAATTGTAGTGTGGAGGAACAAAATAAGTTCAGGCGAGGTATGACAAGCTGAAGGTTTCAAAGTTTTATTCCTCCATCATCATGAGACACACTGTAGTGCTGTGTGTGTGTGTGTGTGTGTGTGTGTGTGTGTGTGTGTGTGTGTGTGCTCCCTGTGAGGCATGTAAAGTCAGCTCTTTATACAGACGAGAGAGAATGCATGGCACATTTACATATTGATATACATATCAGTCAATACATATCAATCGCTTGATTAACTGGCGCCGGACTTCCTCTTCTGAATCCGGGGATGTATAACAATAGTCATTGTTCTGGTTGTCCCCCTAGGGGCTCTGTTCATATGCAATCCCTGCTGAGCATGAATATTATCAGTCTGCATTGTGCTGGGTGCCCACACGGCTCCCCCCAGAACGGTCAGAAGGGGCTGTGACCCCCCCACCCCCCTGTCGTTTGGCTCCAGCTCCGGTAGAGCTGTCGGAGGGCATGTCAGTCTGTGGGGGGGCGGGGGAGGGGTGGAAAAGGGCAGTGTGCTCCGCTCCGAGTTCCAGCACGTTGAACGGTCGTGGATCGTGGGCGCACGGGCTGGTGTGCAGTCGTGCGTAATGGAACCAGATGGCGATTGGCCGGCGTAGGGAGTGAGGTGCGGGAAAAGCTCTGTGCAGGAGGAGGGGGAGGGGGTGGGAGTAAGCGAGTGCCGGCCCGGGACGTCAAAGGTGTCTGGGCCGCGCAAAAATTGCGTGTGGATCCGCGATGGTGAGGGACTTTCCCGTTCAGCCTGGCAGAGATCCACAGCGGCTGTGAAAAAAAAAAACAAAAAACAAAACAAAAAAAACATTTTATCTGACTCCTCCCGTGGCTCGATCCAATGAGGATGGGGGGAAAGCGAGTGGCCAAATTCCCCGGGGATGCGTAGCGGCTGTGAAACAACTGAAGCTGTGTCAGGGACTCGGCAGTTTGGCTTTAGGTGTGGGAAGCAGCCCTAAAGTCATCGGGGAAAGCAATCGGCTAAATTACCGTTGTGTGCCGCGGCTGAGAAACCTATACAAAGTCCTGTGTGCGGGCTGCACGTCCGCTCCAGGTGTGTGAGCAGCCCTGAAGGTTCCGAGGGTGGCGATCGGCTATTTTTCTCGGGCATGTGCAGCGGCGGAGGACGCTGTATCAGTCTGTGGAGCCGGTTTGTCCCTGGTGCGTGGTGCGCACCTGGTGCAGTGACCACATAGCTGGCAGTTGCGCTGTCCTCGTAATCCTGCGGAGTGCATGCAGGGCTTCTGTGCACGGGAGGTCCGCTGTCTGGAGTTTAGTCAGAGTCGGGGAGCTCGGTGGAAATCAGCGCAGCCGGCGTCGATGATTGTCCCCATTCCGGCTGCTTCCTTCGTTTGCTCGTGTCGTTCATAGTGCGTTTTGGTCCCAGCGCTGTGCTCCGGTGAGGATGAAGAGGTTGCAGGCGTTCTCTGGTCCTCTGGGATCCACAGCGCGGTGAGAGGGAGCAGACGGTCATTCTCCCTTGTCAGGTCACCAGTGTGGAGGTAAAAGATCAGGTGAGGAGTGCACCATGACGTGTGCTGAGGCTTTCCTGGTCGGGGTCATCTCCGGGGTGATCGCCTCGTGTTCCATTCTTCGTCAAGGATCACCAGTGTGGAGGAACAAAATAAGTTCAGGCGAGGTACAACAAGCTGAAGGTTTCAAACTTTTATTCCTCCATCATCATGAGACGCACTGTAGCGCTGTGTGTGTGTGTGTGTGTGCGTGTGTGTGTGCATGTGTGTGCTCCCTGTAAGGCATGTAAAGTCAGCTCTTTTATACAGACAAGAGAAAATGCATGGAATATTTACATATGAGATGAGATGAGATTCAACTTTATTGTCATTACACATGTATGAATACAAGGTAACGAAACGTGACTTGGCATTTGGGCACGCTCTGCAGAGCGCATCCAAGGCCGGGGCAGCTGCCCTGGCATATATATATATATATATACAGTGGGGCAAAAAAGTATTTAGTCAGCCACCAATTGTGCAAGTTCTCCCACTTAAAAGATGAGAGAGATCTCCACTTTTTATCATAGGTATACCTCAACTATGAGAGACAAAACGAGAAAAAAAAAATCCAGAAAATCACATTGAAGGATTTTTAATGAATTAATTGGTAAATTCCTCGGTAAAATAAGTATTTGGTCACCTACAAACAAGCAAGATTTCTGGCTCTCACAGACCTGTAACAACTTCTTTAAGAGGCTCCTCTATCCTCCACTCGTTACCTGTATTAATGGCACCTGTTTGACTCGTTATCAGTATAAAAGACACCTGTCCACAACCTCAAACAGTCAGACTCCAAACTCCACTATGGCCAAGACCAAAGAGCTGTCAAAGGACACCAGAAACAAAATTGTAGACCTGCACCAGGCTGGGAAGACTGAATCTGCAATAGGTAAGCAGCTTGGTGTGAAGAAATCAACTGTGGGAGCAATTATTAGAAAATGGAAGACATACAAGACCACTGATAATCTCCCTCGATCTGGGGCTCCACCCAAGATCTCACCCCGTGGGGTCAAAATGATCACGAGAACGGTGAGCAAAAATCCGAGAACCACACGGGGGGTACCTAGTGAATGACCTGCAGAGAGCTGGGACCAAAGTAACAAAGGCTACCATCAGTAAGACACTACGCCGCCAGGGACTCAAATCCTGCAGTGCCAGACGTGTCCCCCTGCTTAAGCCAGTACATGTCCAGGACCGTCTGAAGTTTGCTAGAGAGCATTTGGATGATCCAGAAGAGGATTGGGAGAATGTCATATGGTCAAATGAAACCAAAACAGAACTTTTTGGTAAAAACTCAACTTGTTGTGTTAGGAGGAGAAAGAATGCTGAGTTGCATCCAAAGAACACAATACCTACTGTGAAGCATGGGGGTGGAAACATCATGCTTTGGGGCTGTTTTTCTGCAAAGGGACCAGGATGACTGATCCGTGTAAAGGAAAGAATGAATGGGGCCATGTATCGTGAGATTTTGAGTGAAAACCACCTTCTATCAGCAAGGGCATTGAAGATGAAACGTGGCTGGGTCTTTCAGCATGACAATGATCCCAAACACACCACCCGGGCAACGAAGGAGTGACTTCGTAAGAAGCATTTCAAGGTCCTGGAGTGGCCTAGCCAGTCTCCAGATCTCAACCCCATAGAAAATCTTTGGAAGGAGTTGAAAGTCCGTGTTGCCCAGTGACAGCCCCAAAACATCATTGCTCTAGAGGAGATCTGCATGGAGGAATGGGCCAAAATACCAGCAACAGTGTATGAAAACCTTGTGAAGACTTACAGAAAACGTTTGACCTCTGTCACTGCCAACAAAGGGTATTTAACAAAGTACTGAGATGAACTTTTGTTATTGACCAAATACTTATTTTCCACCATAATTTGCAAATAAATTCATTAAAAATCCGACAATGTGATTTTCTGGATTTTTTTTTTCTCATTTTGTCTCTCATAGCTGAGGTATACCTATGATGAAAATTGGAGACCTCTCATCTTTTAAGTGGGAGAACGTGCACAATTGGTGGCTGACTAAATACTTTTTTGCCCCACTGTATATATCATATTGATATACATATCAGTCAATACATACCAATCACGTGATTAACTGGCGCTGGACTACCTCTCCTTAATCCGGGGATGTATAACAATAGTCATTGTTCTGGTTGTCCCCCTAGGGGCTCTCTGTTCGTATGCAATCCCTGCTGAGCGTGAATATTATCAGTCTGCATTGTGCTGGGTGCTCACAGTAGCACTTTTTTTTACTGATGAGTGTGTCGACTTAAAAAATATATACATTTGACTTTTAATATACACTCACAGGCTTCTACATTGCTATTATGGGGTTGGGCCTTTCACAGCTTCCTTAATTATTCTTGGCATAGGATTAACAAGGTGCTGGAAACATTCCTCAGAGTCCATATTGATATGCTAACATCGCACAATTGCTTCTGATTTGTTGGCTGCACATCTGTGATGCTCTATGCAATCATTCATTCCTTCATGTTATTTGCACTAAATTCTGACCCAACCACCTGAATGTTGCAGCAAAACTAGAGAATCAGACCAAGCAATGCTTTTCCTGTTTTTATAGCATCAGTTTCCTGTTTTTAGTTGACGGGAGTGGCACCAGTTGAGGTCTTCTGCTGCTGTAGCCCATCTGCTTCAAGGGTCATCGGGTTGTGCCTGCAGAGATGCTCTTCTGTATACCTCAGTTGTAATGAGTGGTTATATGAGCTACTGATGCCTTTCTGTCTGCTCGAGCCAGTCTGGCCATTCACATCTGACATCAACAGGGCCCAGAGAACTGCTGCTCACTGGATATTTTTCTCCTTCTCAGACCATTCTCTGTAAACCCTAGAGATGGCCATTCGTAGGGCTGGGCAATATTGCTTAAAATAAAATCCCCAATTGTTTTCATGCCACATTCAATTTTTGAATTGAATCAGTGTTTTAACTAAAAAAAAAAAAAAAAAAAAAAAGTAAACCTGATTTTAAACAAACCAAACCTTTATTTAAATAAAAGTTTGATCAAACAAAGATGAATCTACAACTTTCCTATGAATAAACTTCCAACATAACTTATAAGTCAGCACCTCAAACTCATTGTTGTGCTCCTCCAAATTCTCCAGATCTCAATCCAATTGAGCATCTGTGGGATGTGCTGGACAAACAAGTCTGATCCATGGAGGTCCCACCTTGCAATTTGCTGGACTTAAAGGATCTGTTGCTAACATCTTGGTGCCAGACACCACAACATACCTTCAGGGGTCTAGTGGAGTCCATGCCTCGACAGGTCAGGGCTGTTTTGGCAGCAAAAGAGGGACCAACACAATATTAGGCAGGTGGTCATAATGTTATACCTGATCAGTGTATGTAAGGTAAGGTAAATTTATTTATATTGCACAATTCAACAGCAAAGTGATTCAAAGTGCTTTACATAAAAACAAAATGCGTTAAAGGGCCTATATCATGCAAAATCGACTTTTTTGAGCTTTTAAGCATGTTATAATGTTAATTCCTCACCAAAAACATCCCCAAAGTGGTATTTTGCTCCATTCACGCATCTCTGAGTATTCCTCCTCAACCCTGCTCTCTGAGCTGCTGCTCCGCCCTGTCCCTGATAATGACTGGGTCCCCACGTTCATACGTATGAACGTGGGTGAGCCGCCAACTCCAGGAAGTGCCTGTGCTGCCAGCACCGCCCCCAGGCTAACGCACACACCCACTTTCTCCGCGCAGCTAACGGAGCGGTGATCGGCAAAACTCTTTCACTTTAGCATTGACGCTGTGAAGAAGTAGTTCCTCTCGCACCTAATCTGCTCAGTGACAACAACTGTTTGCTTTTTTATGTAAGACAATGTCTTTTAAGTGGCGTAAATGTGTCTTTGGCTGTGAGAGATTTAGGAGTTTGTTCAGCCTTCCTAAAGAAGAGCCTACTCGTCAGAAATGGTCAAAATAGACCAGAATGCAGAGGCTAAAATCATAATATTAAACGTGATTAACCATACACTACATAAGAATAATATTATAGGCTAAAATAATAACAGGAGGATAGAGTTCAACATGCTCATCCATCTTTTCTAAAGTTTACTGTAGATGCTGTTTTCGTGGGCGGAACCCAGTGACACGCTGCAGCAGCCAGCTCAGGGAATACGTCATGAAATGGGTGGCAGCCACAAGAAGGAGAGGCAGAGCCTCAGAGATCGAGGCATTTTACTTCCGGGCTCGCGAAAATAACTCATATTTCATAAGAAATTCATTCTCCAGTGTACCAAAGGTAATATACTATCACATACATGCATATAGTTTACTCTGAAAGGCTTAAAATAGCATGATATAGGCCCTTTAAGATATAAAATTTAGTTAAAAATTAAAAGAACAATAAAAGCACAGTAGTAAGAATGTAAATGCACTGAGTTGCCACTATGTGATTAGCTAATTAAATATTTGCAATAGCAGGTGATCATTGTCAGTGAGTGCATATTTCCTCTATACAGGAACTGTGATTTTAGTTGGCATTAAAAAGGGTCTTTAAAAGCCTTAAATCTGAATTGCTTAAACCCGTAGTCAACTTGTCAGTGTATGGAAAGAAAATGATTCATGTAAAATGTAGAAAGATCGTTAAATAGTCCAATACTTGCTAATATGTTGCTTAGAAATAACTGCAAAATGGTGTTTTGTGAGTTTTAATCTTGTATGGTCATAGCTGACTGCAAGGTGTGTGTGTGTGTGTGTGTGTGTGTGTGTGTGTGTGTGTGTGTGTGTCACATTTATAGGACATCATAGGACGGCCTATGATCTCTGCCTGAACATCATAGGATGTCCTATGAACTCAGGCATCATAGGACTCGCAATGCCTATATGACGGCACGCACATAGACAAATGTGTCTTTATGATGTCATATAGGACTCTCATGTCTTTATGATGTCATATACGGTGAGTCCATGCCCGAAAGCCTCTTTTTGCTCAGATCTATTTTCATGATCCTGTCCATGAACTGGAATTACGACGCACCTATCCCTCAACCAGTGGTCTCAACGAACAAGAAGAAGAAGACGACCCACCAGATGGACAGCAATAGAATGAGGAGAACTGCTGCATGTCAGAAATGATGCCATGAAGCTGAAACACCTGAGGTTCCAGCAGTACATCGCACCCGTTTGAGACAGGAGGAGACCCTTCACCAGCATAGGGTACGACAAACAAGGGATGCACAAACAGACAGGAAACATGTGGCAGTGCGCCATGGACGTGCTGTTCTGTGCGTCACTTGAAGCCCGAAATGCCCGCAAAGCGAGCAACACTGCACGCCAGGCAAGGCACAGACAAGCTGAGACCGAGGAGATGCGGAATAGTCAGCTGGCCGCCAATTCTGGAATTACAACGCACCTATCCCTCAACCAGTGGTCTCAACGAACAAGAAGAAGAAGACGACCCACCAGATGGACAGCAATAGAATGAGGAGAACTGCTGCATGTCAGAAATGATGCCATGAAGCTGAAACACCTGAGGTTCCAGCAGTACATCGCACCCGTTTGAGACAGGAGGAGACCCTTCACCAGCATAGGGTACGACAAACAAGGGATGCACAAACAGACAGGAAACATGTGGCAGTGCGCCATGGACGTGCTGTTCTGTGCGTCACTTGAAGCCCGAAATGCCCGCAAAGCGAGCAACACTGCACGCCAGGCAAGGCACAGACAAGCTGAGACCGAGGAGATGCGGAATAGTCAGCTGGCCGCCAATTCTGGAATTACAACGCACCTATCCCTCAACCAGTGGTCTGAACGAAGAAGAAGAAGACCCACCAGATGGAGAGCAATAGAATGAGGCGAACTGCTGCACGTCAGAAAAGATGCCGTGAACATGAAACGCCTCAGGTTCCAGCAGTGCGCCACAGGTATGACTGTGAACAGCACAGCCATCTGAGACAGGAGGACAAACCCTTCAGCCACGGGCATGCAGAAATACTTGCTTATACTTGGTTTCTACGGGTATGGACGGGTATGTACTAGTACCATTAAAACAATGAGATGCTCACTACCTTTACTTAAACTTTTAAAGAAACTAGAGGGCACTCAGAGTGCATACCTCCGCCAAGGCTCCGTTCCTCCCTCTGTCCTCCCCTCCATCCCTTTGTCTGTCCATATCGCCATCCATCTGTACATTGCGAGATAGGGCCTTAGCGGAGGTATGCATTCACAGATCACCTCCAACATCAAATGAGTTCATCTTTGGGCCAAGGCCCACCTCTGCTGAAAACTTCAGCCAGATCCATCTATGACTTTTTGCGTGATCCTGCCAACAGACAGAGAAACGGGAGCAAAAACAATATGACTACATGATATGACTACAATATAATAACAAGACTGTCATTGTGTTGACCATACACTGGAGCTGCGCAATTCCACCTTAAATCAGCATCATGGTTTATTGAATCTTTAAGGTTGGTTTTCATTTTTTTTTCCTCCTCTCTTCTCCCTTACAGTTTACTGACAAGGTTCATATTTATTAAGCACTATTACACAACAGTACGGTATCATATCACTGCGGTGTGTAGTAAACGAGCATAATAGAACAGGCCTACTGTGATTTCACAAACAAAAAAAATTAAACATTGTCCAGTGTTGAAGTTAGTGTGTTTACATACCGTGTGGGTCATGTGGTTCACAACAACATCCTTAGCTTGTCTGCCAGTACATGCTGCGGGAGTTGCGTCTGCACGCACTCCGAATCCCGTTATAAACCACACTGTTTACTTGCTTTTTTTTGGCATCTTCAGATGAAATGTCAATCATCACATACTATGTGGATGGAGACGACATTCCTTTCCGTTTCAAGCCGTTTTACTTTTTCTGCAGTGTTTGGTGGTAAACGGCGCAAAGAGTGCACTACTTCCAGGGTGCGGAAGTGCGTGACCACGGATGTAACTCCGCGGACACGTCTTCAAGGGGAAGTACATGAAAAGCTCAATAATATAAAATAATTTTCAAAAAATTTCTGGATCCAGATCGTGATCCAGATCACCGCCAAAATCTAATCATCTGGTCCCCGTGCCATTACACATCTTTCCTGAAAATTTCATCAAAATCTGTTCATAGCGTTTGGAGTAATGTTGCTAACAGACAAACAAACCAACCAACGGTAGTTACTATGTTAAAACCAAGGCCTCATGAAACAATGAGCAACTTTGAGACAATTGCTTTATGAGCAACAGTGTTATGAAACATCTAATAAAGACTGCCATCTGGTGACTGACTGTTAGAACTGCATCAGAGTTGAAAATTCTGAAAAAAATCTTGGTACTTTTTTTTTGAGCATTTGGCCATCCAAGGTCTATTCAAAATTGGATGGCAGGAAAAAACAATACAAAGCAAACAAAAAAAAACTAATTCCCTCTCAAACTTCCCATGAGCCCTCAAGTCACATGATGTGACCGACATAACAAGGCCTTGCTTACTACGGTCATGTGACTGGGCATGTTGACACAGTGCGCAACACTCTGCTCATGATGGTTCCGCGTTATATTGCTCGAGTCAGTGTCAAGTGGGCGGTGTCGAGCATAATATCACTAACCAACGCTGGCAAAAACATTACCTCCTCTTGGTGAAGGTAATAAGTAGATTGCACTTCCTGGGTTTTGTGATGTCACAAAACCATCAAGCCTGCCTTCACTTCACCTCCGATTGCAGTCCTATTGGCTATTTAACTCTGCCTGCACTGTAGGCTGCGCCGCATTACTTGTGATTGGCATAGAGCAGAGGTCTTTAACCTGGGGTTCCTGGAACGTTCAGGTTTCTGTGGGAAATTTTCTAATTCATTTCACCCTCAGAGATAGGGTGAGGAGCTCAGTCATCCAGGAGAAGCTCAGAGTAGAACCGCTGCTCCTCCACATTGAAAGGAGCCAGTTGAGGTGGTATGGGCATCTGATCAGGATGCCTTCTGGACGCCTCCCACTTGAGGTGTTTCGGGCACGTCCCTCTGGGAGGAGACCCCGGGGCAGACCCAGGACTTGCTGGAGAGACTATGTCTCCCAGCTGGTCTGGGAATGCCTCGGTATCCTCTCTGAAGAGCTGGAGCAGGTGGCTGGGGAGAGGGAAGTCTGGGCTTCTCAGCTTGAACTGCTCCCTCCATGACCCGGACGTCCGGAAAAGCGGTAGAAGATGGATGGATGGACTTCTTAATTGGTCCAAAGATTTGCAAATAATTTGCTATTGTTGTGCATGGGTACAAGGGTGCCTACAGAACACATGCACAACAATGACAAATTATTTGCAAATCTTTGAACCAATTAAGAAGTGAAATTAGAAAATTTCCCACAGAAACCTGAATGTTCCAGGAGCCCCAGGATGGAGACCCCTGACGTAGAGCCTGTTCAAAAAAAAAAAAAAAAAAAAAACTTGACCTGATCAAATTAGAGGCTCTTTCATTTTCAGTGAGCAGGTTAGAAACTTGGAGAGCTTTACAGACAGCCTTTTAGAAAGCAACGTAGAAATGATTTGGGCTTTAAAACTACATACGGTGTATATAAAATTGAGCATGTAAAGACTTGCATTTAAATTTAATGCTGGGAAAATGCACAATGTGGAACTTTTAAATATTCATCATATGCTCTAAAGTAGGCTGTAATCACGTTTAGCATGTTGTTTCTATATAAATTTGTCTGTCTTCATCAGGTTGGCATCCTCGACGTGGACCTTTGTGGACCCAGTATCCCCCGCATGCTCAGTGTGGGTCGGCCTGACGTGCACCAGTGTGACTCTGGTTGGGTGCCCGTCTATACTGATGCACAGAAGAGCCTAGCGCTTATGTCTATAGGATTCCTTTTGGAGGACCCAGATGAAGCTGTGGTGTGGAGGGGCCCCAAGAAAACAGGTTTGTGACATTACACAATACAATACAATACTTAAGTGACTCCATTTGGTGGGCCTTAAGTGCTGTGTATGTGACCTGCATTTAAAACTCGGCTCTTTGCTTTTTCCCCCCAAGCATTTCACAGTACTTTACGTGCAATAAGTGGGGCAGCAGTGGCTCGGAGGTATAACCAGGGATGGCAATTTTCCGTCGATCCGCGGATTTCCCCCGATTTATTTTCAAATTGCTAATTTCTGTGAATCGTCTAAATCTGTTGAGAAAATTTTAGGGGGGGTAAGGTACCTTATTGTTACCGATTTTAGCGAAAATCAACACGATTACATAAGCGCTCGGCGCTTCCCCGGGTCAAGTCTCCCGCGATAACCCGGATGTACTCAAGCTACTGCTGTATTGTAAACAGCCCTGCGATTGGATAGTTGCAAACGATTGGACCAATCAAATGGTTCGTTGTATGCTTTGTCAAAAATTCATGGCGGCTTGTTCTCAGGGATGTGATTTTTCCGGTAATTTGCCGAATTCCGCTTTATTTTATCTTCCAGGAAGATAAAGTACGTTAAGTACGTTAGCGGCTTGTGGTCCACGAACGCAGTGAAGGTGCGCCCTTTCAGGCAGAACTGGAAGTGGCGTATGGCCAGGTGGAGAGCCATTAACTCTCTGTCGAACACGCTGTATTTATGCTCACTGTCGTGCAAAGACCTGCTAAAAAAAAAAAAGGTGAGCGGCTGCCAAGAACCAGCAACGCATTGCTCCACGACGGCCGCTATGCCCATGTCCGAGGCATCGGTAGTGAGCGCTGTTTTAACCTCAGAATGCCTGCTCCCGTTCAGAAGTCCAGTCGACTCTGTCCGCCGGTTTCCGTTTCTTGAGTGCAGCGTACGTATGAGCTGGGCTGCGCGGGGGAGGAAATGGTTATAAAAGTTAACCATCCCCCAAAACTCCTGCAGCGCCCTGACATTGACGTTGAGGAGAAAAAATAGCAAAACAATTTAGTTAGATTACTTTTATGATTCCAAACCGTTTGAAATTGACAGTGCACAGTGGACATTGACTTATAACTTTTGAATATTTCTAAGACTTGGCTGCATCAGTGATTGTGCAAAATGAACTGTTCAAGACTCAATGGAGATTGAAACTGGTGATCTGAAATGAATGCTGAAATTATAAAAAGTAATGGTATGTTGGAATTTTATTTCTGTTATGGAATAGATAAAATTAACTGATTCTGATATGATCAAGTGTTAAAGCATGTGATGGATAATGCTTGTTGGAATATTTTAGGAATGCTATCTTCTTGGAACATAAGTCAATATTATACAGTAATAAGTGGCATTCAGCTGTTTGTTTTATGTCATTTATGCACAGTTCTGGTACTTAAAAATCATAAAAACCTAGGAGCTTCGGGGGGGCAAAGCCCCCTGAAACCCCCCCCCCCCCCCCCAACGGGGCTCTGCCCCAGACCCCGCTGGGGGACTGCGTCACCCAGACCCCCTGCAAATTTTTCAGATAATTTCACCAACCCCAAATCACATCCCTGGTTTGTGTTGGAATTCTGAGCTTTCGGTATTGTTTTCAGCGGAATTGAGATTTTTATCGAAGGATCAGGAGTCATCAGTGCTAGAAATAGACAAAAGTATCAAAAATAAGTTCCGATGGAATTGGCTTGAGAGAAAAGTGACGGTAAAGGTGAAAATTGGCTCAAAGTTCGACGAGGTAACAGAAACACTCGGACAGTTTCTGAAGAAACCAGAAAAGGAGATGAAGTTCAAAGTTCAGAGACTGACACAGCTTGCTGCCAAAAGGAAGAAAGTTTCACATTAGAAGTGACTTGGTGACCAGTGTAAATAGTGTAATAAACTCTTATAGAACTGTTAAATATGTTGGACTAAAGACAGTGAGACAACATTGAAGAAAAAGTAAGTTAACTTTTCATTAAATTTAATGATTTATCTAAGTCTAGTATTTCTTTTTTTTTTTATCATTTTTTTCAGTCTAAATTACTTCTGTTTTACTGAAAACCTCCCAGCTTCAGGGGGGTTGTGCCCCCCCCCCCCCCCGGCCCCCCATAAGTCAGTCGACCAAATTAGATTTCAGCTGAAATCAGAATTTCCTGTTGCCATCCCTGTATAACAGGTTGTCCAGTAACCAGAGGGTTGGTGGCTCGAATCCCACTCTCCCCAGCCGTCCTGCCATTGTGTCCCTGGGCAAGACATTTTACCCACCTTTCCTCCAGTGTCCATGACACTGGGTATGAATGTGTATAAATGTTCGGCAGTGGTTGGAGAGGCCGTTGGCTCAGATCGGCAGCCTGTTGAGTGAATGAATAATGTTTCCATTGTAAAGCGTCTTTGAGTGTCCTTGAAAAAGCGCTATATATATATATGATGCATTATTATTATTATTATACAAGCTAATCACCGATACATGCCTCGTCTGTGAGAGGTGACTGTGTTTTTTAACTGTTACAGATTCATTCATCCGTTTATCCACATAACTAATTTCCCAGTTTGGGCTTAATAAAGTCCTATCTACTCATACTGCATGTTTAGGGGTCTTATTTTATTATGCCTCGATGAAATGAGGCACATGGTAGTGTGTTTGTCTGCAGATGAACACAGAGGCATCAGCACCCCCTGGTGTTTTTATTTCTAACCAGCATCCTCTCCATTTGACTCTCCCATCCAACAGCTTTGATTGGCCAGTTTGTGTCAGACGTAGCATGGGGAGAGCTGGACGTGCTGCTGGTGGACACGCCGCCAGGGACGTCCGATGAGCATTTGGCTGTGCTAGAAAACCTTAAAAAACACAGAGTGGACGGCGCTGTTTTGGTCACCACCCCTCAGGTACGTGTTAGAACGCAGACCCTTGCACGTGCTGTAGATGGTGTGAGAGGATAAAACAAATCCAATATTATGGTAAAGATTAACCTCATATTTTCTGCCAATTGTGTGAATGTGGAAACTGATGTGGCTGTGTTGGTGTCTAGGCGGTATCTACGGGGGATGTCAGGCGAGAAATCACCTTCTGCAAGAAGACAGGAGTACGCATCCTGGGTATCATTGAGAATATGAGTGGCTTTGTTTGTCCACACTGCTCGGTGAGTACACCTTTGTATAGCTGCTTTGACATTTGTAGGCTGTCCACAAATATTCGCTTATCCAGATGTGTTTTTTGTCCTCTACATTGGTATTTTTTTTTTAAATTTGATGATCTTTTTTCTTATTGCCCCCCCCCTTTTTTTAAAATAAAATGAATTATAAATGTCAATTTTTGGAGAGAAAAAACTAAAATTTACATGAAAATAGCAAGAATTACAAGAAAAACTAGCAAATTATATATAGAAAGCCACAGATTTAGCTGAATACATTTGTAAATATGAAAGTGTATATACAGTATATGCAGTGGGGAAAATGAGCACTGAACACGTCAACATTTTTCTCAAACACATTTCTGATGGAGCCATTGGCCTGAGATTTTCACAAGATATCAGTAACAACCCAAGTAATCCATACATGCAAAGAAATTAAGGCAACCATGTTCACAAAACAAGTTATATTTAATGAAGTGGAATGTCAAAGGGAATAAGTATTGAACGCATGAAGAAAAAGAGGTGCAAAAAGGCATGCATAGAAAGCCAAGAAAACAGCTGAAATCCATGAGAATTTAGGAAGCCATCCCATCTCCCATCAGTGCAAATTAATTTCAGCTGGATAAGTCCTGACTGAAAGCCTTTAAAAAGGTCTGCGACTATCAGATTGTCACACCACAAAGAATTCATGATGGGTAGAAGCAAAGAGCTCTCTCTAAACCAGGGGCTGGATTTGGACATCGAGTGTCCTCCGTCCAGACTCCGAAGCTTTTTAATATAATTTGGGTAAAAATTGTGCCGTTTTGTTTTAATTGAACGAAAAAGCAGAACTCAAGTGCTGTATCGGTGGCAGCCGCCCAGACATTTTATGACATGGGACCGTGGATGTTCTCCATGGGATACAGCAGGCCACTGATCTGTAAAGTTCTCTATACAGATCAGTGCAGCAGGCAGACAGCCACACTTCCTTCCCAGTGTAACCTGTGGAATGACACGCTGCTGTGAAATTGTGTCCTCCACCACTCTGGCTGCCTGCGATTGTACGGGTCCACCCGGGGGTTTGTTGACGGAAGGTCCCCGCGGCTCCTCCACATCTTCCTGGGACAGCATCCCCATTGGCCAGCACGATGTTGTTTATGAAGGTAATTTCCGTGACCCTCTGATATCACGTCAAAACAATAATTTGCTCTGTGTTACTGAACATGAAAAGTTCTACACACATCCACCTCCTCTCACCCTGTGACAGAGTGTTACCCAGGCAGACACAGACGAGGTTAAAAAGATAACATTGTTGACATAAAAAAACCCTCCAAAGGAATTCTGTACTGTGGAATTAATTATATTTCTGTCCCTTTTTTAGGCTTATAGTTTGAAACTTTTTTATACTGAAAATATAGTATAAAGGTGGACTTCTGTAAGATTTAGTTTTGTAAATAACAGTCTTTTTAAATATATGGAATTTAGTGTGTGTTCTCCTGTAAAAGTTTCCATTTTTAGGATTTAAGTTGTAGATTTTAAAATTTTAGAGCCATTTATTTGGAGTCAAAAACACATTTAGTGTTATTATTATGACTAAATTATTACATTTTATTTGAAATTGAACAAAGAATTTATTTTTTGTTTAAAAAATACAGAACTAAAAATAGCTAAAACATCTACTTAATAAAATGTGTAAAAGCAAATGATATTGGCCTGCTGGAGACAGCTGTGGTCTTCTTAAAGAATATCCATGAAAAGATGACAGTTCTTAAAAGCACGTTTTCAGATAAATTTGTCCATGTGACATGTCACATTTCTCTTCCATTTCTTTTATTAAAAGATGTTTGAAGTAAATTCATGGGTCATTGCAAACAGCTTTAAAAGCACCAAACTGTCACACAGTGAGAGGAAAAAGAATCCTGAAAAACAAACAAAAAAAAAATGCATTGAGAATCATTTTAGAATCAAATCGGAGACCCTGAATCATAACTGTACCATGAGATGCCCTAATTCAGACCTCAGCTGGGGAGGAGGACTGGCTTATCGGACCTCTTGCACTTTTAGTTGGTGACTCCTGGTCTAGACCTTCGCAACCTTATTGTTGCAAAACATAACAAGAACACTTTGAGGTGAGTGCAGTATCCTGCACCTCCATTTTCTTGGACGAGCCCAATACTTACTGATGGAGAGCGGTTTTCAACTTTTAAATACACAGTGCATCCGGAAAGTATTCACAGCGCTTCACTTTTTCAACCTTTTATGTTGCAGCCATATTCCAAAATGGATTAAATTCATTTTTTTCCTCAATTCTACACAAAATACCCCATAATGACAATGTGAAAACAGTTTGAGATTTTTGCAAATTTATTAAAAACAAAAAACTATGAAACCACATGTACTTAAATATTCAGTCTTTGCCATGAAGCTCAAAATTGAGCTCAGGTGCATCCTCTTTCCACTGATCATCCTTGAGATGTTTCTATAGCTTAATTGGAGTCCACAAGTAAATTGCTAAACTCTAGTAAATTCATTTGATTGGACATGATTTGGAAAGTCACACACCTGTCTATATAAGGTCCCACAGTGCTCGTCAGAGCACAAAGCAAGCATGAAGTCAAAGGAATTGTCAGTAGACCTCTGAGACAGGATTGTCTCAAGGCACTAATCTGGGGAAGGGTACAGAAAAATTTCTGCTGCTTTAAAGGTCCCAATGAGCACAGTGGCCTCTATCATTCGTAAATGTAAGAAGTTCGGAACCACCAGGACTCTTCCTAGAGCTGACCGACCATCTAAACTGAGCGATCGGGGGAGAAGGTTGGTGACCAAGAATCCGATGGTCACTCTGTCAGCGCTCCAGCGTTCCTCTGTGGAGAGAGAACGTTCCAGAAGGACAACCATCTCTGCAGCAATCCACCAATCAGGCTTGTATGGTAGAGTGGCCAGTCGGAAGCCACTCCTTAGTAAAAGGCACATGGCAGCCCGCCTGGGCTGCCTGAAGGACTCTCAGACCATGAGAAACAAAATTCTCTGGTTGATGACACAAAGATTGATCTCTTTGGCATGAATGCTGTTAAGGCTCCAACTGGGCCAAGGCCAGAAATGCCTATTTATCCATATCTAATATATATATATATATATATTACCCTCAGCCTGGGATCACAAATCACTAAGTCCGTTTCAACCTTCACATCAAGGTGGACTGACCTCGTCATTTTCACCCTTAGTTAAGGTAGACCACACCTCGTCATTTCCACCTCCTAGGCAAGGTAGACCACACCTCACACGTCACTTTCACCCTTGGGCAAGGTAGACCACATCTCATCACCCAGGCTGGGAATTGAACTCATGCCATCAGGGTCCCAACCACCTCCTGCTCTACCACTGAGCCAAAGAGGAATTCCTCCCTAGCACCTTGGCTAGGAGTGGAGGTACTGTATACCCTAATGGCTCATGACCTGCACCACTGACTAATTTCCAATGGAGGGGGTCGTCACAAATGCCAGGCATCATGTTTGGAGGAACCCAGGCACCGCTCATCACCAGGCCAGTACCATCCCTACAGTGAAGCATGGTGGTGGCAGCATCATGTTGTGGGGATGTTTTTCAGCAGCAAAAACTGGAAGACTCGTCAGGAAAGAGGGAAAGATGAATGCAGCAATGTACAGAGACATCTTGGATGAATACCTGCTCCAGAGCACTCTTTATCTCAGAGTGGGATGGCGGTTCATCTTTCAGCAGGACAACGACCCTAAGCACACAGCCAAGACATGAAAGGAGTGACTTCAGGACAACTCTATGAATATCCTTGAGTGGCCCAGCCAGAGCCCAGACTTGAATTCAATTGAACATCTCCGGAGAGATCTGAAAATGGCTGCGCACCGACGCTTCCCATCCAACCTGATAGAGCTTGAGCGGTGCTGCACAGAGGAATGGGCAAAACTGCCCCAAGCTTGTGGCATCATATTCAAAAAGACTTAAGGCTGTAATTGCTGCCAAAGGTGCATCAACAAAGTATTGAGCAAAGGCTGTGAATACTTACATACATGTGATTTCTTAGTTTTTTTATTTTTAATAAATTTGCAAAATACTCAAACTTTTTCATGTTGTCATGGGGTATTGTGTATAGAATTTTGAGGAAAAAAATGAATTTATTCCATTTTGGAATAAGGCTGTAACATAAAATGTGGAAAAAGTGAAAACGCTGTGAATGTTCTTCAGGTGCACTGTAATTACTGTGGCAGAACCAAATTATGATAAGCCCATCATCAGTGAATATCTGTCTATAAATGCAACAGATCTCCGCGTGTCTGTTCCTCATATCTCCCAAACAGTTCGTCACACTCGCCTCAGATTTTCTAAGTGCTTTGTTGAGGTTACGAGGGTGTACATCCCCGATATTTTGCTCAGTCAAAATATGTAATTTTTATCAATAAAAGTTTAGCCACCATTCTGTTTCTTCATGCTCTGGCTTCTAGAAATGTGGGCAGGATTTTGGATAGACTCTGTACTGATTGGATAATACACGGCATCACGACCAGTCACACCAGAGTGCTCCGAAAACAAAACAAGGAAGTGAAAAGTGACAAATTTGGCCAGAAAGAGAATACTGAAGATTTAATGCTTTAAAAAAAAATATACTATAATGTTGCTGTGATTACATAGCTCTCAAGGATAATTCGGCAAATGTGGAGAACACAAGGTGCACGGGTGCGCTGGGAAAGGGGGGGGGGCAGTCGGACCGCTTTCGCAGTCCTTCCCAGAGAGCCAAACCCAGCCTGCCCGGTTAGCGTGAGTCTCGGCTGCTGCTTCACCCGTGTGCCACCGCTGTCCTTTGCAGCACTACCACGGGTTCAACATGGGGCTCCTCCTGGTGCACGGCTATCTAAAAATTAAAAGTTAATAATACTACCATGACTGTGGAGCGGAACAGCCATGCACACTTTGACTAAACGACTAAGAAAAACCACTCAAATAATGAAATAAATCATATTTTATTTACTGACAAATTGGCAACACTGATGCAACAGTTGCAGCCAATTGGGTCATTCTTCTGTGTATAATAATGTTGGCTGGTTTTGTACTTTATAATATTGCTAAAATATAAAAGGATGCACTATAATGGGTCTCAAATATTTGTAAACATGTCCTGTTACAGTACTGCATGAATTTATTGACAATACACTATAAACTACACATAAAAACAATCGTCTCTCTATAAATTAAAAAAATCTCTCGTCTGTCACGATCAAAGGACATCATAGGACGGCCTATGATGTGCCTATGATGTCTGGACAGCCTGTGAGGCTCCTATGATGTCCCTATGCCTTGACATCTTTATGATGTCATATAGACCATCAGGACTCGCAATGCCGTCATATACACAATAGGACACTTTAAAGCACATCCATTCGAAGCAGTAAATCTGGAAATCTTACAAAATATCACTATAAATTCAAGAAATCTGTCAGTTTCGGTGTACATCTGGAAATCTTACTCATCACTCGATTAACAATAGGACACTACTTTGAACCACACCCATTCAAAGCAGTTTATCATGTCTGTGTGTCACGATCACAGCACATCATAGGACGGCCTATGATGTCCTATGCTGATCCTATGATATCAGCCAACACAGGACTCGCATTGCCGTCATACACACAATAGGACTGGCTACCTAAGATGTAGGCATGAGGTCCTATGATGCCTGCCTTGATGTCTTTGTCATACTGTATACAGGTACATCTCAAAAAATTAGAATATCATGAAAAAGTTCAATATTTTTTGTCACTTATTTCAGAAAGTGAAACCCATATATAGATTCATTACACAGAAAGTGATATATTTCAAGTGTTCATTTTAATTTTGATGATTATGGCTTACAGCACATGAAAACCCCAAATTCAGTTTCTCAAAAAAATAGAATATTACATAAACTATTTTTGTTTTAAAATCAATTTTAATAGAAATGTTGGCCGACTGAAAAGTCTGTCCATGTACACACTAAATACTTGGTCGGGGCTCCTTTTGGATTAATTACTGTATCAATGTGGCGTGGCATGGAGTTAATCAGCCTGTGGCACTGCTGAGGTGTTATGAAGGTCCAGGTTGCTTTGATAGTGACCTTCAGCTCGTCTGCATTGTTGGGGCTGGTGTCTCTCATCTTCCTCTTGACAATGCTCCATAGATTCTCTGTGGGGTTTAGGTCAGGAGAGTTTGCTGGCCAATCAAACACAGTGATGACATGGTCATTAAACCAGGTTTTGATACTTTTGGCAGTGTGGGGGGTGCCAAGTCCTCCTGGAAAATGAAATCAGCTTCTCCATAAAGCTTGTCAGCAGAGGGAAGTATGAAGTGCTCTAAAATTTCCTGGTAGACGACTGCGCTGACTTTGGTCTTGATAAAACACAGTGGACAAACATCAGCAGATGACCTCTATTCAGATAAAAGTAAATTTTGCATTACAGTCCCAGAGTCTCGAGAAAGCGTGAAGAGGCACAGAATCTAAGTTGCTTGAGGTTTAGTGTCAAGTTTCCACAGTCAGTGATGACTTGAGGAACCATGTCATCTGCTGGTGTCGGTCCACTGTGTTTTATCAAGACCAAAGTCAGCGCAGTCGTCTACCAGGAAATTTTAGAGCACTTCATGCTTCCCTCTGCTGACAAGTTTTATGGAGAAGCTGATTTCATTTTCCAGGAGGACTTGGCACCCCCCACACTGCCAAAAGTATCAAAACCTGGTTTAATGACCATGTCATCACTGCAGCAGTGCCACAGGCTGATCACCTCCATGCCACGCCACATTGATACAGTAATAATCCAAAAGGAGCCCCGACCAAGTATTGAGTGTGTACATGGACATACTTTTCAGTCAGCCAACATTTCTATTAAAAACTTTTTAAAAAAAATTAATTTCATGTAATATTCTAATTTGAGAAACTGAATTTGGGGTTTTCATGGGCTGTAAGCCATAATCATCAAAATTAAAATAAACACTTGAAATATATCACTCTCTGTGTAATGAATCTACAGTATATCATATATGGGTTTCACTTTCTGAAATGAGTGATGAAAAATATTGAACTTTTTCATGATATTCTAATTTTTTGAGATGTATTGCAAGCGACTTTGGGCATGTTTTTCCTCTAAAGTTGCTTGCAAATCTCATCAGTCATGGGTTGCGGGTTTTTGGGCTTGTTTTTTTTAATATGTAAGATAAGATAAGATAAGATAAGCCTTTATTAGTCCCACAACGGGGAAATTCCAGGATTGCAACAGCACAGGGATAGCAACACTCAGAGCAACAATCAGAAGGCAAGAGAAAAAAAAAACAAGCAAGCAAGAGCAGCTAATAAACATATGTACGTATTACTATAAAATATATATATATACACACACACACAGACACACAGTGCAGAGCATTGTAGCTGGATGGAATAAATATATGAATATATGAACACACAGTGCAGAGCATTGTAGCTAGATGGAATAAATATGCAAGTATATAAACACACACAGTACGGAGCATTGTAGCTAGATGGAATAAATATGCAAATATATAAACACACACAGTGCAGAGCATTGTTGCTAGATGGAATGAAACAGCATAACCGTCTACTTAGTTATCCTACATGGTATGATTATGTGCCCATACATATTCTCACCCTCCATAGCGACCGGTATGTTCCTAGTTGTATGCCGGAGAGGACCATTGTGTAAGTCTATTGCATCTTTTGCATTCAAAAAACTATTAGTTTGTTACGTCTTTTTGCTATCTCTGCGAGCAGCCCTGCTTAGGTTGTACAGTCTGACAGCCGTTGGTAGGAAGGACCTACGAAACCTCTCGGTTGTGCACCTGGGATGATGTAGTCTGCTGCTAAATGAGCTCCTCAGTGCATTCAGTATGTCCTGCATAGGGTGGAACTCGGACTCCAGCAGAGATGACAGTTTAGCCACCGTCCTTCTCTCTCCTATCTCCTCCATCGGATCAAGGCGCTGCCCCAGGACAGAGCTAGCTTTCTTAATCAGTTTAATCAATCAAGCAACATGTAGTTGCTTATTTGGGCTTGCTTTGCTGTCTGTGCAGTGTTGCCAGATGGGAAATGTTGACGTATTTAACTACTGCTGTTGTTTTTCCATCCTTATTCCTTTTTATATTGCACACACCACCAAAAAGAGAGAAACTCCATTTCAGTTCTCCTGTATGTCCTGTACGTATAGTAGTATTGACAAATAAAATGTTTGAATCTCTGAAGTATCGTACCAGCGGCCTAAAATTATTGTACACACCCAGTTTACATTCTGACGTGGCTCAGGACCATCTGCTTCAGTAACATTATCACAGATCGTGCATATTACAGCCTATAACACAGTTTTACCTTTAAATAATCTAACAGATCAGTTGGGAAAAAAGCACCTCTACCTGTGTGGAGTACAGGATGAGCCTGTACTGAATGGCCCAAAATATCAATCGTACTTAACCATCTTCCATATGCCTTCTGTTGAATCATCAAAGTCATGCCTCATAAATATTTTGAGAAGTACTCCGTTTATACATTAGGAATAAACATTCAATCCACCCAACGTACTACTAAAATGCCTCTGATAATCGAATAAGAAACCTGTTTGAATTTTATTGAGAACTACAATTCAGTGTCATTTTTGCAGACATTTGCACGTTACAGCAGCAACAGAAAGCCTTAGTACTCTTGCCAACAACTGGTTTGAACCACCCAGTAAAACTGGGGTCTGATTATAAGTTGTCTCCATACCAAGAAGTTAAAAATATGTCAATTTTGGGGGAAGTTGAGGTAAAAGTAGCCGGCCAGGGGCTTCACTTCTTGCGGCCAGTGGTCCATCCAGGTTTCTATCGAGATCAGTGGCCCGCCCAGTTCCACTTGGCTCTGTACTCGCTAATGGGGTGAGATATCCAGTTTGTTTTTTGTTTTTTTTAAACAGATCAGTGCATATGGGACCTTAAATCGAAAAAAATTCTTCATTGAAATGAATGGCAAGAGCAAAATTATCTTGAGCCTGATCAAATTTTGTCACGAGTTACACATATGCTTGTCAGTTTAAGAGAATTTTCCTCAAAGTTAAAGTTGTCGGCTGTTGTATAATAACAGTAATATTTACTTTTTATTTAAACGACTAGCGGACGACTCCCATCATCCCATCTCACTAAACTGTAATCGTGTTTAGTGCTGTTACTTATTCAGGATGTACATCAGTTTAAAAATTTAATTCAAAGTTTTCATGTTGACCGTTTACTATAAATTTGCTGTTGCTTATGCAGAATGCATATGTATTTTCCTTTAGCCTTTATAAAATTTTGTTATTCAATGCTGTGTTTACAGTCAATTCACTGCAAACAAAAATAAATCTATAAATCGATGTTATCAAGCAGCCTCTTTTACACAATGTGGTAGGTTGCCTGTTGCGCTCGTTTCCATAAAACTGGTTGCTTGTTTCTCTTGTGAAACCTGGCAACACTGGCGACATCCCACCACTGGGAGGCTTGGTTGAACGCCCAGACCGACGGTTTGAAGCAATAATTTTGCCACACGAGAGCCATCTGAAACAGACACACAGCATACATATTTTAATACCTTATAGCAATAACTTGCCGTGATTACAATGTAGTGCAGGGGACTTATTAGTGCTTGACCAGCATTAGCAATCATTCGCTTACCCTCATGTCTTTCGCGTTATACTGCTCAATGGCTTCCTAAACGCTACAGTACTTTTCCAGAATGTTTCGTCTCACCGCCTGTAGCCTTCTCTGGCTCTCCTTTTTGCCTTTACTCTGACAAAAAGCCAGCGAGCAGCAGTGTTTTGCTGTTCACGTACAAATGTCATGGGAGTGCTGGGCCGCCTTGCTGTAAAGATCTCACTCACTTGAGGTGGTATTCAGTCGTAATGGAAAACAAATACCGTGTTGAGTCGGTGCTGATGAAATTATTCTCAACACAAGGCCCACACCATTTGCCATCCAAAATGGCAGAAAAACAATGTGGCACGTGACCCCTGACCACACGTGTAATCCCTCTATACATTTGATACATGAAATGGAATATAGCTCTGGGAAAAAAAAAACACTGCGAAAATCTAAATTAGCATCTCTGTTGAATTCCAACACAAGGACACCATCTTAAGGAGGTTCTGACTAGGTGATCATCCAAGTATAGTGAGACGCATGAAAACTGTGAAAAAATCTGAGTTATGACACAGGTTTGAGTTCTTCCCAAGTTAAAACTTGTTTAGGAATGAACGTGAGTTTTCTTTACATCTGATCTAAAAGCAACTTTTTTCTCATGCTGGCCAGTTATTTTCTGTAAAAAAATGCTCCAAATGATATTTGGACTTGAAATTTGGATGACTTGTTTTCAGTAGTTTAGAGAATAAAAAAATTGTGCATTTTACTCAAACACATACCTATAAATGGTAAAACCAGAAAGTAGTAATTTTGCAGTGATCTAATTTTTTTCCAGAGCTGCATCTTCATGTCAGTTAGTACTCAGATGTTTTCCAAAATATACAGTAAATGTCGTTTGCATTCACCATCACCCAGCTGCTTATAGTTGGATAATGACCCCGGTTACATGGTCACAATAAACCGATTACTGAGAATAAACTAATGCTAGCGATAATCAGTTTTCTCGTGTTTACATGCACTGAATAAACTGATTATTGGAGGGTAAACCATTTGAGTTAATGACAGCAGTTACATGCCCTTTATCAGATTGTTTACATGGCCACTTGAATAATCAGATAATTCCAGAAATCCAATCATAACCAGTTTGTGTACATGTAAACATGGTCACTGAATACTTTCCCCTCCCCCCTCCCCAGGAGTGCAGTAACATATTCTCCAAGGGTGGAGGTGAAGAATTGGCCGAACTGACAGGATCAGTGTTCCTCGGTAAGCTCCACAGCAGTCAGTTGTAATGCTGCATTACCTCCACAAGATGTCACAGCACTCACACACCAACTCGTGGTTTGAGACATTTGGATCACTACCACATTGCACTAGATTCTGGTGTAATTAGTCAAGTTTAGACCCTGCGTTTTTTTTTTTTTTCTTCAATTCAGATTTTGTGAAGTCTTGAGAAATGACGCAGCTAATTCAGCTTACCCTGTGACAGTAAAAACCCAATAGCAAATGGATCTACTGCAGTTTCAGAGATAATTAAATTTTGACATTACTGTTTTACAAGTGTTGCCAATTTTCATGTAGGAGGCCAAAAGTGGTTTGGTGTATATTAAGGTTTATCATTACCTGTAACTGGTCCCACTAATTATTTGATCGTCTCGTTTAACTAGGTTCTGTACCTTTGGATCCTCTTCTCAGTGCCAGTATTGAGGCGGGTACAGACTTCACACAATCCTTTGCCACGAGTGCCACCTTCAGTTCTATTAGCAGCATTTCACAGGTGCTGCTGAACAGCCTCCAGAGAGTTTGAGCAATGAATTCCTAATGTACAACATGATACAGAATCATTTTTTGAAGACATGGAAATTTGTCACTTTTTCCTCTGAACAATAAAATATGTACATTTGCATTATGGTGTCGCATTATTTAACACTACAATAATCTGTGTGGTTGTCTTCTGGCGCTAAACCTGCAGCTGTAGTTGAGAACACAGAATTTAACAGGAAGAAATGAATGCTGATAGTACAGTAACTCAGTGAACCAACAGTGAGTCATGGTGCTGTTTAACTATTAATGTCACAGTCAACTGCAGAACTAAAGAGTCAAATCCAAGTTGGATTCTTCTTTAATTCAGTTGTGAAAACATTCACGTCTACACAACAGGATAACTTCAATACCAATGTTACAGGATCGTGAGATTGGCGATTCAGTAAAATGAGTCGGCAGCAGCTCCATTTTCAGAGAACGAACTCCAGATCAAATTGGGTCAGCGTGTACATGAAACTAGGTCAAACTTGCATACTGATCTCGCCCGATCTTGCTGCATGTTACAAAAAATCTCTCAGGTCTTCCTTCAAATTTACCCCCTTATTTTTGCAGGACCTACATTAAGCCTCTGATCTGGGTTGCATATTCTGAACATAGCCTGCTCCTCGGGTTCATATTCCAACAGCAACAAAACACTGAAACCCATGCAGGACTTGTACAGCTGGAATGTGGAAGATGACGTACAGCCACAGATGATTTGGGGGTGAAGGGCTGGATAAGATGGGACAGGAACAACGCTGTGGAAATTACACTTGAGACCCAACACAGGGCACACACACCCCTTTAATGCAAACAGCAGTACTACAGGAAAAAACACTAAGTTTGAGAATGTTATGATTAGAATAAAGCTACACAAAACTCCAATCCACCAGCAACATACTAAAGGCAAAATCAATCATGAAACCAAGAATACAGCCAGATGATTTCAAACCACTTATCACAATTACCCCACAGTGCATTAAATCTATCTAGATATTTGTCTGTATATTTATATATGTATATATACTCAGGGGAACTGAGACTTTTGCTGCATTTAACAGTTCAACCCACAATTTCTTATAAATAAAATCAGTGGGAAAAAAAAAAAAGATTTAGTCCATACACATTTCTCTTTTCAAATAGATCCTCAACATTACAGAAATTGTCAACCCAAGCTGATATGGGAGGAGGGGGGAAAGCTCTTTAAGCCGACTTCGTGGAGAGAATGAGGGCAACAATGAGCCCATAGAGACCCAAGACCTCAGCGAAAATCAAGATGAGGATCATGCCCACGAAAAGTCTTGGCTGTTGGGCCGTCCCTCTCACACCTGCGTCACCGACGATGCCGATTGCGAAGCCTGCTGCCAGCCCACTAAGACCCACACTCAGCCCAGCTCCGAGGTGGAGGAAACTCCTACACAGAGAGACACACACATTCGTCAGTATGAAAATCTCAATGCACATGAGAACATTTCAACTACAAATACAAAAATCAGAACATTTACAAATATATTGAACTGATCAATCTAGTAATGCAGGACTCAAATGTAAAAAACTGACTTGTGTGCACAAAAGCAGTTCCATTGACAAGCTACAGGGCCTCAGCAATTCATATGCAGTTTAAAAGGGTAAGTTTCCTCAAATTCTAGATTTATGCATTATTGTGGGGGATCATGTAAACTTCCCAATGAGGTCAGACTGTTTAAAATTAGGATGTAACAGTTCAGGTGGTCTGCAGTTCAGTACATACAGTAGTTTATTTGGTCACGGATATCAGTTCGGGGTTTTTTGTATTCTTGGATGTTTTACATAAATTTTACATAATAGTATAGGTAAGGAAAGAAAAACTTCAAAAACAAAGCCATTTATTATTATTTATCCTTTCCAAACATTCCAGAGGGATATCGCATAAAGCCAAGATAAGGAATTAAATCTTTTGTAACCAGCAAATCAATCAGAAAGCAGAATGTATTTGTATCTTCTCATGTCCTCTCTGATGAATTCTCTTTTGCCATCAGGGCGCCATTATGTTTTACCTGCTAGCAAAACTAATCAGTATGCCGAGTCCTTTATTCCCTTAGCAATAAAGCTACTAAATGCTTCTTAAGGTTAAATGTCAGTTTCTTTTTAATATTATACAGGTTGTTTTTATCATGACTGTTCTTTTCTTTTAGTAACCCCCAATCCCCTTTTTTTTTAATAGTATTTATTATAGTTCTCTCTCTCATGGTTGGTTAGATGTGACTTTCAGTTTGCGTTTGCACAACTCATTGCATCAGTGTAAAAGTTGCTTTTTAAATTAATTGTCCCTTGAGGAATAACTAAAGTTGTTTGAATGGAAGCCAGGATTTAAGTAATCCTGGTTTAATTTATACTCGACTTGGTTGCATAAAAGTAGGATAAATGACACCCAGTTAAGTTGCTATGGAGTCAGGTTAACATTAATCCTAGGGACTTGTCAGTGCAGGGGTCAGTGCTATGACAAATCAGTGCTTTTCACTCCTTAAATGGTCTATTGTAAATATGTTGCAGCATTTTAATTATCCTGCATTGAATGGAACTCAAAGAAAAACTGATCTTGCATTAAAATACAGACACACTGTCATTCAAGTATGCACACTGTTCTTTTAATTGTACTAACCATTTTCATAATCATCCATGTAGTAGTGATTATTACTGTCGGGCCCACCGTCACACTTAATATTCATATACATTTATATGACTCAGGTGTGATGATACACAGCCGATATTACTGCAGTCACTGATATCATGATTGTCTGGTGACATTCCTGTCTAAGTGCATTTTATATGATATTACTGTCACAGCACATTGTTATCTTTGCAGATTACAGGTTAGTGTCACCTAAACTGGCTCTATAAAACTGTACTGGATAATGTACTTGTCATCTTGAAGCTGCAGAGGAACAATAAGATCATTATATAATTTTACAGACATGGTTACAGTGTGTAATAAGAGATTCAGTTACATTTCCAGTTTCTGGATCTCCAGGTCCAGTTTTCTCAGTATCTTGCATTTTATTTCCGTTTCTAAATCCAGATCTAAAAAAAAAAAACGTTCTTTAAGTCTTATCCTGGCTTCTGCCATATTTGTGTCTTTAAATGCATTGGGTAGAGACATCTTATGATATCTCAAGTCTTCTTGAGTCCATCAGCAGTCTCCTCATCTGCAGATGTGCCTTCCCTGCCATGTTCAACAGAACTTACACTACTCAAAAAGTTTGGGATATTTGGCTTTCAGGTGAAATTTATGGAAAATGTAAAAAGTTCACGCTACAGAGACATCATGAAAGCAGGCCATTTAAGAAGAAGCGTGCAATGGTGATTTCCTCATCTCAAAACAACAGTGCCAACAACAGTGGTGGGTACACCACAACAAAAAATGTCAACGTCTCAACTTGTGATGTACCCTTGAGCATCAATTACAGCTTGACAACGATGTCTCATGCTGTTCACAAGTCGACTTATTTTCTGCTGAGGCATGGCATTCCACTATTCTTGAAGGGCGGCTCTCAGATCATTGAGGTTGTGGGGTGCAGGGTTACGAGTCCCTACACAGTGACTCTGCTGATCCCATAGGTTTTCTATGGGATTCAGGTCTGGAGAAAGTGCAGGCCACTCCATTTGAGGTGCCCCAGCCTCCAGCAGCCGTTCCCTAATGATATGACCTTGATGAGCTGGAGCATTGTCATCCATGAAGATGAAATTAGGCCTGTGTTGTTCATGCAAGGGCACAATGACTGGATTAATGATGTTATTCAGGTAGTATCGGCTTGTCACTGTACCATTCACAAGGTGTAGGGCAGTTCTCTACTGACTAGACACACCTGCCCAGACTAACACCACCACCAAAGGCTCATCTGGTGACAACAGTGGCTGATGCATAGCGCCCTCCTTGACGTCTCCAACATCATTGGCGGCCATCATTTCTGCTCAACGTGAATCGACTCATCGAGAATAGCACTGAGGCCCACTGGTCCCCTGTCCAGCGTAAATGCTCCCTGGCCCATGCAAGACGATGACGCCTGTGCCTGGAGGTCATCTAACACGCAGACCATGCTGATGTACATGGTTTTGAATGGTCTGACGTGACACTTGGGTGCCTCTCACCGCCCTTAAATGTGCATAGAGTTGAGTAGCATTCATCATTTGGTTCCACAGGGCACTGTTCACAATGAAGCGGTCATCAGCGTGGGATGTGGCCAAAGGACAGCCACTTCTATGCCTTTCTGTGACTCTTCCAGTCTTTTTGTATTTCTGTTACAACTTGTTGATGACACTGATACTCTTAGCTCAGTGGCCACTTCCCTCTGAGAACATCCTGTTTGAAGCCTTACAATGGCGAGGTACTGTTGATCAATTGTTAGGTGTCATCTTGGTCTCCATGTCAAAATGTGAACAGCATGATGAAGAGTACTGTTTAAATACCAATTCTAATTGAACCAGAAAAGTTGTCGATTCATGGATCAAACACCTATTGTGAATTTTGCTAAGCACCTTGTTAGAGAACAGGAAGTTATGCAAAAAGTATTTAAACACTAAGCAGTTGGATATGTGCATTCAAAAGGTTAGAAATGGTCAAATTAAGTTCCCCTGTAAAGGTTATAGTTCATTTTAGGTGCATCCTGAAATTTCATCCTAAAGCCGAATATCCCTAGCTTTATGTGAGTAGTGTATATTAACAGTTCTGACAGAACATCCTATGCTTATGATTTTAATTAACCTCTTGCACTCCGGTGTACCGCGGACGGGCACGTCTCTGGGTCCCAGAGCGCACGAGGGCGCTGCGTCCAAGTGCGCACTGAAAAAAAAAAAAAAGCTCCATTTCCGTTCTTCCACTACAGACACAGCCGCGAAGAGATCAGATATGATTGACCTCTCATTCGACTAATAAGAGCCTTGAACTGGGTTTCTGAAACCTTGAAGAACCAATGACTGAAAACCTAGCAAGAAGGACCCACCTACCAACGCTGTGAATGCAGCGAGCCAATTGAAGCACAGAAGTTCGCGAGCTGTTTTGTGTAAGGCTGGGTGAAGACAGACTGCTGCAGCAGATAAAAAAAGGACCCGCAGGAAGAACCTGCCACAGACCCAGCAGTACGGAGACCACCCACAAGTGCAACCTGTGTGACAGGGACTGCCATTCACGCATCGGCCTGTTCAGTACAGGCGGTGCTTTTTTTTTCTTTTTTATTCCAGCAGAATAGACATTTAGGATTCTCTTCCATGGTCATCATAGACCGACGGAGGCCGACGACGAAGGTCGTAAGTCATTCGCCAAAACCGCAATCATGGAAGCGCAAAACCGCAATAATGGAATTATAATATAATGGAACCGGGTCGCGAGACCAGAACCACGAGTCCGTAACAAGGGACCAGCGTCGCGTTCATCTGACAATGAGGAAGAGAAGTTCGCCAGGACACTGCTGCTGTGAAGAGGCAAGTGTTATAAGCTAAATTATTCTTTATCCCTGAAAATTGTAATCAAAAAATGACTTGACCGATCGGTAAATTACAACTGTGCGGTGCACGAAGTCCGTGCGCCGCGGTACACAGTTCGTTCACCGCGTCCGGACCGTGAACACCCCCCTCCCCCGCTACTCTTCTGTAGCGAGGGGGGGGGGGGAGCCGCGGTGACTGCGCCGCAATCGCCACATGAGTCTATTCCATCATGTAGCGATGGCCGATGTCCGTCCTCTGTAGCGGGGGGGGGGGGGGGGGGGGACAACCCCCCCCCCACACACACACACACACACACAGCCCTGAGTGTCACCTTTCATTAGAGCCCAAGATGAAGCTTCTATATTGAATCATTCAGAAGTTACAGATGTTTTTCCAAACTGTGCCATTTGGCACAGTTCAAAAACACCTGGGAACTACCTGAGGAAAAAGCTGTGTAATATATTCATTTTTTGTGGTATTGTTACAAAATTTTGACCTCAGCTGGATAACACTTGGTTCTACATTTCTGTTGCATTTTCCAGCCCGGATCTGAAGCTGTGTGTTATTTGCAAGCATTTGTATCCAAAAAAACACCCAGGCCAAATTTATTTTCTTCAAGTTCACTATGTTTAGATGACTAACTCAGTGGTCGGAGCACTTAGAGAGATTATGACTGTTTTGCCAAAAAATTCAAAGTGTTTTCTTTTAAATGAGACCAACCCCATGAAGATGCTGCAAAGGGTTGAAGAACAGCTTTCGATTTACTTTGGGCATGTTATTTTTTGGCGTTTTTAGGGAAATTGACCGGAGTGCAAGGGGTTAAAGAACTCTCAGCATCATCCTCATCTTGTGGCTCATGAAGGTTAATTGTTAGCAGACACTGCTGGTAAGCAAATATCAGTGCATATGCCACATCCTTTTCTGGACACATTTGTTCTTTATTAAGGATAGATTAAAAAAAAAAAATACAACTTTAATGCTAAAATACTAAAATGGCATCCATCTTAATTTAACTAGTCTCTTTTCAGTAGTACAACAAAGGGAGGGGGGTGTTCTCCCCACAACAGCACTCACACTGATAGTGCTGACATAACGGCAACAAAAAAATCTCAACCAAGAAACTTGAGCACAGTAACTGACCATGTAACTTGTTTTCACAGTTTGCTTAAAGTGAACATGCTCACTTTTAGACAAACACTTTTCATCAGCCTTTGTGGTTGCATTCCCCCAGAATGCTACACTACTTTTCTTTTATTTACAGCAGCCATTTTTCCTTTTTTAAATGTGCTTCATTCACCTCTTCATAGGTTTCCATGAGAAGTTGCTGTTCTGCTGGTGAGAAAATATGCTGCTCGTGACACATCGTAACTGTCTTATCTGCAGTAGGATCAGTGATTCTGATCAATCATGTGGTCTGTTTTAAGTTTGCTGTGAACGTGCACTTATCCCAACTAGGGGTGGCTTCAAAAGATCGATATATCGATATAGATCGATCCACGTTTGACTGAGCTGATATTGATCCAAAAAATCATTTCCGGAATGTAGGATAATTGTGCGCATGTCAAAATGATTTAGTCTGTTCAAACGTGTGACACATGGAAACGCACACATGATCAACTTTTTCAGGATCCATGTAAACAGTAAAGTTCTGATCTGAATTGTAATCAGATTGAAGAAATTTTGCCCATGTAACCATGGCTACCAACTTTGATCTGTCAGCAGCCTTCAGACAAACTAAACATGCCAACATTTGAATTTCAAAATGAGGGAGGTTTTCCTGCTGTCTGGGTGGTAAGGAGATTTCTAGAAAAAAAAAACAACCTATAAATATATAGAAATAACAGAAATAACTGCATCTTTGATCTTTTAAGTTAATTTATTTCATTAAGTACAATTTATTTAATGTTTTTTTTCTTTGAAATCAGAATTAAATTATTGTTCTGTTCTGGCTCCGTAAAATTATGGTCAAAAATGTAAATTGTTATAAGGAAAAAGTAAAAAAAAAAAAAATAAAAAAAATACCACAGTCCATTTCAAACTTATTAAAAAAAAAAAAGTAATTTTATTTTTAAAAAATGGACAAATTAGCCATAAAATAATCCACATTATAATAAAGTTTCAAATGTACAAGAAAAGTCAATTTTACAAGAGGAAATTCCAAATTTGAGGAAAATGGTTTCAAATTTAGATAAATTTACAGAGGGAAGTAGAAAACTAAGAAAATTGTTATAAATTTTGGAAAAAAAACCTCAAACCTTCAAGACTGAAGTCATTACTCAAGTTTTTAAGTGGGTGCTCTTTGTATCCTTAACTAGAAATTTTCGGTCGTCTACTTTTAATTATTCATTTCAAAGCACCGCTTTTACATGAGTAGAACTTCTGGCTACTATACCCACTTCATCATATAATTTAAGTATGCATGAGTAAATTACTATTATGAAGGGTTTCTTTTTTTCCCCCCTTCCCTACTCTCAATGGAAAAAAAAACACTAGAACAAAAATACAAAAAATACAATTTTTGTCATTTATGTAAACTATGACAAAAAAAAAGTCCTGCAGGATAAAACAGGACACTTGATATTTTCTAACCTTTTTGTATACCACCATAGAGAGAGAACCTGAATTAGACAAGAGCTCAGAGAGGGCAAGATGGGACAGAACAGAGGAAAGTGTTCAGGCAGAGGGTCCAGGAGAGGTGACAGCAGAGGAAGGAGAGAAGGATGACACCAGTAAAAAGTCCAAATACAGGATGTCTGGGTGGGACCCCAACTGGCTCAATATTCCAGCATTCAAGCCTCGGTTGTACACTACTTCAAATGGTAAGTTCCATATGCAAAGTTAGTGTGCAAAATTAAAAAAAGAAATAAATAGTATAAAATTAACATATTCCGGTTCCAATATGTCATGTGTCCATCAGTTGTCAAATTCCCTCATTAAAATTAAATGTTTACTTGTTTGAACTTCAGACCAGTGCACAAAGAGGAATAGCATCAAAAGCCTCCGGGGTGGTGTGACAAAGAATTTGAGCTGCTGAGTCATAATATGATATGAACTGCATTTATGCGTCAGATCAACTGCACGACTGTTGGAACAGTTCACAATCAATCATATGATGAAGTCCAACAATACACCGATGAGAGAACTAAAAGCCAAGACAAAACACCGTGGTAGGAAAAACTGGTTGACTTTGGGGGATTTGTTAATATTGGTTGAAACTGCACGGTGAAGAAATCAAAAAAATCCTTTCCAATACTGACATTCATGTGACTGTCACTGATGTGATTCCAGCTGTAGTGTTGTTCTCTAATGGTTAAAATTTTACCTTTTCATGGGAGTGGCAACCTCACGTCATCTACCAAATACTGCATGTACATCTTTTTTCAACATTTTAAACTACAATGATCAAGGTCATTGATTCAAGAGGTCATGTGACAGCTCCTAACATGTTGAAATAGTCATGCCATTCATTCAAACTGATGAATAACAGCATCACAGTGAAGTTTGTTATGCCTTTATATTTTTGGTAGCAGACAAATCTATTCAAGAGCCGATATGAATACATTACAGATTTTTAAATCTTGTTCTTTCAAAAAAATTTTTTCCTGTGATAAGGATTTCATTTTGCAAATATTTGACTCCGCAAGATCAAAATGCACTTTCGGCTTTGATTTGGCAAGTGTGAAATAACCATTTCAATTAAGGAACTGAAGTTGTGCACTAAATTCTGCACCAAATGGAGATCAAACATACACAAACACAAAAAGACATTTTACAAATGTGTTGAAATGATCAGTGAGCTGAACTCACTTGAAAAGGGTGATATTCGTGTCGGTGCTGTTGGCAATCAGCACTGCTACTACCAGGCCATAAATGGCTATGATACCTGCCATAACCACGGGGATGATTGATTTCATGATGAGCTCTGGCCTCATCACAGACATGGCAGCAATACCTGTACCGCTCTTAGCTGTGCCATAGGCTGCTCCCAAGGCTGTAATGGAAGACAGAAATAGAATGAGTTAACAAGACTACAGTTAAGGGTTACACATTACACTGAGAAAAAAAAACTAATGACAACTCAAAACACAGCTGGAAAATGCAGCAGAAGTGAAATGAGAGATGGAGCAACAAAAAGAAGTAACTGTTAGTTTCTGTTCCCCTTGAAAATCCAACATGGCTTCACTTGGGGATTTTTATTTTTTTTTTGATTAGGAAATGAGACTCATTACCACAGACGGTATGCATCCAATTTCTAGTTGGCCTCATCTCTGATTCAGGCATTGCAATTTTAGAATTAACTCAACTAAACCGTGACAGAGAGTCCTGCAGTGCATCATGCTCTAACTGAATAATAAACTTTATATCACTTTTCAAAACAGGGTTACAAAGTGCTTCACAAGCGAGAATAAAAACAACCAAACAAGATGCAAATAGATTTAAATATAGTTAGAATAAAAACAAGCAATAAAATAGATGAAAATATACATACGCCGCAAAAATTAAGTAAAAGCACATTTGTAAAAGTGAGTTTTTTTTAAAAGTGATTTAAAAGCCAACAAAGATTTGGCTTGCCTAATTCTCCTGAGGAAGGTCATTCCAGACAGCCGAGGCCCAAACAACAAATGCCCAGTCACTCTTGGTTTTGAAATTATCTCTGGGTATTACTAAAAGGGACCCAAGTGTTATTAGGCTTCACCACACACAGACAGTACTGCCGTCAGTTAAAAACAGTGCCTGACCAGTACAGGATGGATGGTAGAGAGATGCTACTGCAACATCTGCTGCGTGTCGTCTCTAGACCCTCATGGTCTTGGGCAATTATTTCTTTGGCTAGAAAAAAGCTTCATCAGCTTTTTAGCTACAATGTTTTCTGGCCCAATGGGATGGTGCCATCTACTTCGCAAAAACCCCTAAAGAGGTCATGACCAAATTAAAGAAAGGGAAGGGGGGGGCAAACATCAATCCTACAGTTTCAGAATTAGAAACCATTCTATAAACTGAACATAGAAACTATTCAATCTAATAGACAAAGAATGTGAAATGAGTTATTCTATCATAAGCAATGTTAAACAACATCTGGCAGAACTCACAAATGGAGGAAGGCTGGTTGGACAAGGTTTACTCATGTCAGAGGTGAGCGTACACCAGACACTGACCATGTTTACATGGACACAAGTAACTGGATTAAAAGCCTGATCGGAATAAAAATGCTTCATGTAAACACGCCAATCTGAATATTCTGACCCGATCACGCTCATTCGGATCAAAATTTCATTCCGATTGAGACGGGTGGGTTATGCCGATTGTTAATTCAAATGGTGCGCATGAAAACACTTATTCTGAAGGTTGGGCAGAAAATATGTTTACTGCGCATGTCTGTACGTCAGCCACACGTTGACGCGACATATTTCTGCCTTTACAGCAGCTAGCGGAAGGCATAGCGGGAGTAAAACAAAACTCGTCTGTATTGTCCTTCTGTCTCCCTCTGTTCATCATATGCAGAAGTATGTACTTGTAGCTTCATTACGGAGACCAGCAGAAGCAAAAGTACAGTCTGAATAACACAATACAGGTCCATTTCAAAAAGAGAAAGACACAAAGTGGGGCTTGCTACTATTTTCGGAATGTTGAAATGTTGACGTGCACATGTCAAAGTGATTTATTTCGTTCAAACGTGTGACACATGGAAACACACGTCCGAATCGGATCAGCTTTTTCAGGATCCATGTAAACAGTAAAGTTCTGATCTGAATTGTAATCAAATTGAAGAAATTTTGCCCATGTAACCATAGCTAATGAAAATGTGTCAAATCCAATACAAATGCAACAAAATCACAACAAAAGCTGACATGCCACCCATTCTGGGTGGGGAGGGAAAAAAAAAAAAAGATATGTAGTGGTGCTGCAATACTGTAATGGTGATACGGTATGGATTCAGAGACACCAGCATTGTGATACTTTATCAAAAATTATCAATAAATGTTGCAAATACAGACTTATTTAGGTACCAGAATAATAAACAATTGAATTTTCAGCCCATTAAATGGTGCTGAATACTCACTTTATGGTTAGGCCAGTACAGCAAAGGAGAGACTACCGAGATCTAGCCGAGAGTTGAACAAGGTAAAGATCAGGATGGGAAATCGCAACATATATTGCAATATTCTGCATTGTAAGATCATGATAATGCAACATTGCATCCCAAGAAGGGCTGTGCAATATGACGATATATATCGGTGATGATGAAAAAAAAAACATCTACTGTTTCATATAAAACTATCGTTAATAGGGGTGTTGGGGGAGCAAAAAAACGATTCATATAAGAATCTAGATTCTAATTTTGCACAATCCAAAACCATCCATTAATCTTCCACTTATCCGGAGGTCCGAGTCACAAAGGCAGCAGTTCAAGCAGAGAAGCCCAGACTTCCCTCTCCCCAGCCACCTGCTCCAGCTCTTCAGAGAGGATGCCAAGGCCATTCCCAGACCAGCTGGGCAACACAGTCTCTCAAGCGAGTCCTGGGTCTGCCCCGGGGTCTCCTCCCAGTGGGACGTGCCCGAAACGCCTCAAGTGGGAGGCATTCAGGAGGCATCCTGATCAGATGCTCAAACCACCTCAACTGGCTCCTTTCAATGTGGAGGAGCAGCAGTTCTACTCTGAGCCTCTCCCGGATGACTGAGTTCCTCACCCCATTTCTAAGGGTGAATCCAGCAATCCTACAGAGAAAGCTCATTTCAGCTGCTTGTATCTACAATCTCACTCTTTCGGTCATTACCCAAAGCTCATTACCATAGGTGAGGGTAGGAACGTAGATTGACTGGTAAATCGACAGCTTTGCCTTAGAGCTCAGCTCCCTCTTCACCATGACAAACCGGTACAACGTCTGCATCACTGCAAATGCTGCTCCGATCCGTCTGTCAATCTCTTGCTCCATTCTTCCCTCACTCATGAATGAGACCCCCAGATACTTAAACTCCTCCACTTGGGGCAGGAGCTTGTCCCCAACCTGGAGAGGACAATCCACTTTTTTCCAGCTGAGGAGCATGGACTTGGAGGTGCTGATTTTCATCCCAGTCGCTTCACACTCAGCAGCAAACCGTCCCAGTAAGACCTGTATGTCATTGCTGGATGAAGCCAACAGGACAACATCATCTGCAACCAGCAGAAATGAGATCCTGTGGTCACCAAGCATGACACCCTCCGTTCCCTGGCTGTGCCTAGAAATTCTGTCCATAAAAATTATGAACAAGATCGGTGACAAAGGGCAGCCCCGGCAGAGTCCAACTCTCACTGGGAATGAGTCCGACTGAGTGTTGGCAATATGAACCAAGCTCTCACACCGGTCGTATAGAGACCAGATAGCTCATGACAGCAAGCCTGATACCCTATACTCGCAAAGCACCCCCCCCCCCAAAAAAAAAATGAGGGACGTGGTAGAAAGCCTTCTCCAAGGCCACAAAACGCATGTAATCTGGTTGGGCAAACTCTTATGAGCCCTTGAGGATTCTCGAGAGGGTAAACAGCTGGTCCGACATGCCACAGCCAGGCCGAAAACCACATTGGTCCTCCTTAATCTGAGATTCGACCAACAGCTGGACTCTCCTCTCCAGTACCTTGGCATAGACCTTCACAGGGAGGCTGAGGAGTGTGATCCCTCTCAAATTGGAACACAGCCTCCGGTCTCCCTTCTTGAAGAGAGGAACCACCACCCTGGTTTGCCATGTCAAAGGCACTGTCCCCGACCTCCACACAACATTGCAGAGGTGTGTCAACCATGACAGCCCAACAACATCCAGGGCCTTGAGGCACTCAGGGCAAATCTCATCCACCCCGGGGGTCCGGCCACCAAAGAATTTAACCACTTTGCCGACCTCAACCCCTGTGATGGGCAAGTCGTCCCCCCTCGTCCACAAGCCCTGCTTCCTCTGTGGAAGGCATGTCAGTGGGATTGAGGAGATCCTCGAAGTATTCCTTCCACCGCCCAACAATATCCCCAGTTGAAGTCAGCAGCACCCCCTCTGCACCATAGACTGTGTGGACAGGGAGCTGCTTCCCCCTCCTGAGTCGCCGGACAGTTTTCCAGAACCTACCCAGAACCAATTCACAAAAATTAAGTATCAATTATCATTATTTCTCTATATATTTTTTTGCGGTGGTGACGGGGCCCAGTCACGTAACATGTGTTGCTGCTTCGTGATATGCAATTCCACATTGACGCTGCCGATGCAGAAGAATCGTGAAGACTAGCTTACTCACTAGCAGCTGGATGAAACAGTCGGAACAAAGAAAAAATGGAGCAACAAGAAATTTGAGAAATCCACAGGGGTTCAAGCAAAAAAAAAAAAAAAAATAAATCCTGAGCCTGAACTTTTTTCCGGGGGCAGGGTCATGGGGTGGGGAGACGTGTGTCCACATGTACATTATTTTTTAAATTTTATATTATATATATATATATATATATATATATACATATACATATATATATATATAAATAAATAATTGGCACAAAGACTGGCACAATGCATTTGCTGCTGTATGTCTCTGCACTTTACTGCACCATTTGCACAAATGCTATCTCTGCTTCTGTCCGTCATTGCAATACTGATCATGTGCTGTCCGATCTGTCACTGTCTGCACCTACACTACCACACTGAACTTGCAACTACGGGTATTACATATCTACTTATCTGTATATAGGATTGCTGGGTTTCATCATCATTAATCGTTAATCTTTATTTGCACTATGGGAGGTCTGGGTCTATCTGTTGTCACCATTTACACTACGGATTGCATTACTGTACATAGACTGCCGTTTTTCCAGCTTTATTCTTTTCTTGTATTGTGCACACCACTGAAGACAGTGAGAAATGCCATTTCAATTCTACTGTATGTCCTGTATGTACAGTACAGTAGCACTGAAAATCTTTGAATCTTTATTTTCCTTGTATGTTTGTCACACACGTTTCAGATCAAGATCAAACCATTTTAAATATTAGACAAAGGTAACAAGTAAACACAAAATGCAGTTTTTCTTAAATGAAGGTGATTTATTATTAAGGGGAAAAAAGATCCAAACCTACATGACCCTGTGTGAAAAGTGACTGCCCCCTAAACCCAACAACTGGTTGGGCCACCCTTAGCAGCAACAACTGCAATCAAGCATTTGAGATAATTGGCAGTGAGTTTTTTTTTTTTTTTTTTTACAGCGCTGTGGAGGAATTTTGGCCCACTAATCTTTACAGAATTGTTGTAATTCAGCCACACTGGAGGGTTTTCGAGCATGAACCGCCTTTTTAAGGTCATGCCACAGCATCTCAATCAGATTCAGGTCAGGACTTGACTAGGCCACTCCAAAGTCTTCATTTTGTTTTTCTTAAGCCATTCAGAAGTGGACCTGCTGCTGTGTTTTGGATCATCGTCCTGCTGCAGAACTCAAGTAAGCCATCTTTCTTGTCATTCAATCCATACAGCCAATCATGTACAGTAGAACGAAATTATGTTTCTCTTATCTACAGTGTTAATCACACACACATACATATATATATAATCAGAGGGGTCGCTGCCATGCAAGGCGCCGCCACAAATTTCCCTCCTCCGTTCCATTATTGCTGAGCACCAAGCTGGATGGCAGGAAGTTTTTTTTATATGGTCTTCAGCATGACCTGGCTGGGATTTGAACCCCTGCCTCCCGGGTGTGGAGTGGATGCTCTACCAACTGAGCCACCGCTCCGAGCGCACCGGAGCTCGGAGCCACCTTGAAGCACACTTCACCTTGAGGTCACAAACAGATGACCGGACATTCTCCTTCAGGATTTTTTGGTAGTCAGCAGAATTCATGGCTCCATTTACCACAGCAAGTCTTCCAGGTCCTAAAGTAGCAAAACAGCCCCAGACCGTCACACTACCACCACCATAATTTACTGTTTGTATGATGTTCCTTTTCTGAAATGCTGTGTTACCTTTACGCCGAATGTAATGAGACACACACCTTCCAGAAGTTCAACTTTTGTCTCGTCAGTCCACAGAGTATTCTCCCAAAAGTCTTGCAGATCAAAATGTTTTCTGGCAAAACTGAGATGAGCCTTTATGTTCTTTTTGTTCAGCAGTGGTTTTTGTCTCTGAACTCTGCCATGCAGGCCATTTTTGCCCAGTCTCTTTCTTATGGTGGAGTCATGAACACTTACCTTAAAGCGTACCTGTGGTGGTCGTGAAAAAAAAGATATTATATTGAGCCCCTGTCTCACGTTGTAGTTCAAGTTCAAAGCAATGCGATATAAATCCATTGCTGATGTGCTGGTTCATCTGTGTCAGCAAAACATGGGCGCAGCCATACTAGCGGCTACATGGCCTGCCAGGACGCTTCCTGTGACGTAGTGTCGTGGATACCACGATCTGGATCAATATTGGCTGAGCCTGGAGTGCCTGGATGAGCAGTGGCTTTCGGGATATTCAAATTCAAACGTTTATTTCAAACTCAGGGTTCATATAAAATGCAGAACTAAAACGAGTAGAAAATAAATAAATAAATGCTTAAATTCAGCGGGTCGTCTCGTCTGATCTGAGGTCGTAACGGCCGCCAGACGGCCGATGATTCGGCACTGGGCTCTTCCCTTGCCGCTAAAACTATATACAGAGCAGCAGACACTCGGCGCTCTTGTAACAACAAAAACATACAATGCGATATGGATATCGCAACATGGCGGAATGTAAAGCCTTTGGATGTCTCAATAATAAGCGAAAAAAACAAAGATTAACACTTCTTTTGTGTACCCAAACCCAGCTCACCTTGTCGGAAGATCATAGCGGAAAAGTGGTTGCGCAATCTCGGAACAGGGCACAGACGTTTCCTTTCAGACGAAATTGCGTTGTGTGTGAGGACCACTTCGTCACTTTCACCCTCAGAAGACCTTTCTGGCTCAAACCTGTAGCCATGTTGGACGAATTCTTCCTCAGAGTCCGACAATTCAGCCATAATAGAATAAAAAGCACCCTAGTCGCTCACACAGGCAGAGTATTGACTTTTCAGTACCAACGTAGTGACATCACATCCACATGTGTCATGGCTGCGCGCATAGTTTTCATTGGCTGGCCATGCCTGCAGTCGTATTTGCATATTTCTCTGGTGGTATATGGCTGGCAATAATTTAACCAAATAACGAATACTTTGCCTAATGTTTTCAAGTTGAATGCGTTTAGACAACCACCACAGGTACGCTTTAACTGAGGCAAGTGAGGCCTGAAGTTCTTTGAATGTTGTAGTGGGGTCTTTTGTGACCTCTTGGATGAGTCGTCGCTGCGCTCTGGGGGTAATTTTGGTCAGCCAGCCACTCCTGGGAAGGTTCACCATTGTTACATATTTTCGCCATTTGTGGATAATGGCTCTCACTGTGGTTTGCTGGAGTCCCAAGGCTTTAGAAATGGCTTCATAACCTTTTTCCGACAGATAGATCTCAATTACTTTGCTTCTCATTTGTTCCTGAATTTCTTTGGACGCAGCACAATGTCTGACTTTTAAGGATCTTTTGGTTGACTTCACTTTGTCAGGCAGGTCCTATTTAAGTGATTTCTTGATTGAGAACAGGTGTGGCAGTAATCAGGTCTAGGTGTGGCTAGAGAAATTAAACTCAGTTTTCCGAAGATGTATTAAACCACAGTTAATTTATGTTTTAATGGTGGGGGGAGGAGAGAATGGAATCACTTTTTCCACACAGTGCCATGTAGGTTTGGATATATTTTTTTACCCTTAATAATAAACACCAGTTAAAAACTCCCATTTTGTGTTTACTTGTCTGATCTTTGTCTAATATTTAAATTTGTTTTGATGATCTGAAACATTTAAGTGTGACAAACATGCAAAAATATGAGAAATCAGGAAGGGGGCAAACACTTTTTCACACCACTGTATATGTCAGGGCTATTCAATTACAAAATCAGCTGGGCCACAATTTTAAATCAAGACGTAATTGGGCCACATATGTTCAGCAATCCGATGAATATGAAATTTCAAACCAACACAGATCAGTATGATGAAAAATATGCACTTTTTATTTGTTGTCTTGGTTTTAAATGTGTGCTTGGCACATGACAAAGGCACATCAAACGTGCATAAAAACAATTACAGTGCTGGAGTTGAGCAGAACTTCGAAGTAGTAGAATTTTTTTCTCTTGAACAAATACAATGAAAAAAAACTAAACCATTTTGGTCACATCTTCCTCAGGCATATCTCAAAGTACATAAAAACTCAATCTGCACTGTTAGCATTAATATTTGCTTCCCTTGTGAAATAAAATATACTACATCCTGGTCCTAACTGACCTTGGCACATCACAAAATACCTTTAGCTGAATAAAAAATGAACTGTCAAACACTTCAGTGCACAAACCCCCCAAGAAAAGATTGATAATATTAACAAACATTGCACATCCACCATTTTTTTTTTTTTTTTTTTTTTTGTTACTTATTTGTACCCGTAGGTAGACTTGGTTTGCAGTCTGGTGACAAGCCACCGGCTGCTGGTCGCTGCGTGCGCGAGCGCCCTAAACCTACATGTTTTTGGTGTGCGGGAGGAAACCGGAGAAATCCCGGAGTAAACCCGCGCAACACGGGGAGAACATGCAAACTCCACACAGCTCACTGTTGGTCGGGGGCTGGGATCGAACCCACGATCTCATGATCCCCGCGATCCCCCGGCCGAGGGTAAAACTGTGCTGCCACAGTGCTAAACCACTGCGCCACAGTGCAGCACCATTGTGGTTTGTTTCGTTTTAAATCACCACGTGAGTAAGGAACCTCTCTTTATATCTACACATTCCATCACACACACACACACACACACACCACTCAACCAAAAATTTCTAGTCGAGTTTAGGATGCAAAAAGCACCCACTTAAAAACTTGAGTAATCACTTCAGTCTTGAAGGTTTGAGGTTTTTCTCCACAATTTCGAACAATTTTCTTATAGTTTTCTATTTTTTCCTGTAAATTTATCTAAATGTGAAACAATTTTAGTCAAATTTGTAATTTCCTCTTGTAAAATTGACTTTTCTTGTACATCTGAGACTTTAATATACATTTGTGGATTATTTTATTGGCTAATTTGTCTATTTTTTAAAATAAAATAAAGTTGTTGTTTTTTTAATTTGAACCACACTGTGGTAAAAATTTGATTTTTCCCTAATACAATTTACACTTTTGACCATAATTTTGCAGAGCCAGAAGAGAACAATAATTTAACTCTGATTTCAAAGAAAAAAAACTATATAATTACATTTAATAAAATAAATTAAATTACCAAAGATTCAGTTATTTCTGTTAAAATATTTCTATATATTTATTTATTTATTTTTTAGAAATCTCACCAACCAGAGTGCAGAAAAAAACTCCCTTATTTTGAAATCCAAATGTTGGCACGTTTCGTTTGTTTGAAGGCTGCTGACGGATTAAAGTCATTGACTTCGCGAATTTTGGTCATCTGAACTTGTCAGGTACATAATAATGAACAAATTATCGTAATGGCTGGTGAAGTAAATCCTCAGTGATTCAGTCACTCTTGCCTCTTTCCTTGCATATGAAGTCAAACTACGTTCCCGTTACCAGCGGGTTAAAACCACCACAAATGCTTCCACTGCTTACATACCTCTTCTGATTTTTTCCCGTGTTTCAAGTACTTTAATAAGTTCATGCTTCTCTCGGATAATGACGCTAGCAAGACGCTCTGCCTGGAAGGTTTGCTCTGCCTCTGAATGGAACGGTCATGCAGGCAGGGCGCTTCTGAGCGCCGTGCAAATGACGGTCATGCGCATTGTTTGTGTGCGCGCTTGCAGACTGTCATTCCCCAAGTAACTCATTCCTTCATTTTTTTCTTAAATTTATATTTCCTTGGCATGGCCTGGGCCAGCGGGCCACTCGGAGGTTGCTTCTGGGCCGCATGTGGCCCGTGGGTCCTAACTGAATAGGCCTGGTATCTGTTATAAACATTACTTTTGCACTTGACAGTAATTTGTTTACGTGCGTGAAACAATAGACATCTTCATGCTGACTGAGATGTTCAGCAACAGTTACTGGCTACATTGAGAAGGGACTCTTCTCAGCTGCACCAAATAACTGGTTAAACAAAACAAATCACAATTTTTGTCCAGTATTGCTGTCATTTAATAAACTGTGCTTGCGGAACTGTTGTATAAAAGCAATATTACACTCTAGTCCGCTATGGTATCATGAATATATTAACCCCAGGTGTGATACTCTTGTGCTGCATCACACCTTGGAGTTACTATATTCACAATACCGAACTCACTCTTGGGTAATATTGCTTAAATATATCTCAATCAATATGAAAAAAAGTATTGTGACTTTTTTTTCCACCCCCTTATCGCCCAGCCCCAATTTCAATAATTAAAAATAAAACTTCCAAATTTTGAACCTATATAAGTTTTATCATACAATATAAAGCTTGTGTTTCACCTCTACAAGTGAATAAACAAGGTGAAACATTTCCGAGTATCCTTTTCCTTTGACCATTCAGCCATCAAATAACGGAAAAATTACTGTCAGTCATATAATCCTGGGACTATTCTCATTTCTATGCTTGGTCTCACTTAAGTGTGACAAGTGACGATGATGGACAGACACTTGAGTCCTCAAATGCAGCAATACTTCCCATGATTGAAGGTTTGATGCATGGAAGGATCGTTTTCTGCAGTGGTGTTGACGCACAACCTCTGGGTTTTAATCCTTTCCCCTCATTTTAGGTAAAGCGCTATTTTCCTCCTTTCTTCTCTGCAGAATATTTGATATATGGGATACCCTTGTGACGTCTTGTGATGTCAGAGGAGGAGGTGCCTACTGCTAGGGATGATCTTGCATGCAAAATACCTACGCAGTAGAATGCCCTGGCCTGAATAGTGGGGAAAATAGGGGTAGCACTAGTTTTCAAGCACAGAATGATAAAAAATGATAACATTCATAGCTGTAAACCTTTTAACAGTCTTACAAAACTAAATGCCACATGTAAAACATGTAAAGAGATGAGACTGCTAGCAGAAATCATTAGAATTGCTGACCACTGCATCACAAGCTAGGGGACATCAAGGGCTTATATTCTGCCATCACTAACCACAATTTCTATTCTAGTTAGAACGGAGCAATGTGAAATAAAGGTGGCAAAAAATACATAGTTTATTAGTGTCTAAACAGAAAAAAAATGCTGAGTTGGTTAAAAAAAGGCTGGCATGGCACACCATTTAGAACATGAACACCTACAATTGTACAAAAAAAGTTGGCATTCAGTGGAAATAAATATTCATAAAGCAGTGCACATGTGCATCATGCCTTCAGCAAGCACCACAATGAGTAGTTTTATCGGTCATAGCAGCTATATACAGGGAACATGACCAAGTGTAGCGAGAAAAACAATGGCACAATGGGAGCAGCGCCATGTATGACACCTTGTGAATGTGTCCTGTTCTGGGACAACCATTACTCAAGACTGCCCTTATAACCATCACCAGGCTAACAAACCAGTTCATCACCACACCAGAAAAGCCAATGTAGCCTGAATGGTTTAATCTAGTGGTCCTCAACCGCCAGTCCCTGTAACCTTCAGGTTTCTGTGAGAAATTTTTTAATTTCAATTCTTAATTGGTCAAAAAATTGAAAATAATTTGTCGTTGTTGTGTATGGGTGCCTACAAACTAAAGATGGAGCACATCTTCAGTCTCAGCCTAAAGCTGGGGAGGGTACCACAGCTGTGGGAAAACATCCTTTGTGGTACCCGTACCGAAGACTTTGCACCCCAAGGACCTGAACAGCTCCAGACCAATGGCCCTCATATCACACCAAATGAAGACCTTGGAGAGGCTGCTCCTAACCCACCTCCGCCCCCTGGTGGGACCAGCAATGGATCCACTTCAGTTTGCCTACCAGCATGGTATTGGGGTAAAGGATGCAGCAATCTTTCTCCTACATCGTTCCCTGTCCCACCTTGAGAAACCTGGGAGCACTGTGAGGATCATGTTTTTTTGATTTCTCCAGTGCTTTCTTTCAACACCATCCAACCAGTGATCTTGAGGGACAAGCTGCTGTGCGCAGGGGTGGACTAGCACCTGTTATCATGGATCCTAGACTACCTCACAAACCGACCACTGTTTGCGAGAACCCAGGACTGTGTGTCTGACACCATCATCTGCAGTACAGGGGCCCCCCAGGGAACAGTTCTGGCTCCCTTCCTGTTCACCCTCTACACTGCCGACTTTTCACACAACACACCGCTATCTACAGAAGTTCTCTTATGACTCTGCGATCATTGGTCTCATCTCTGATGGGGATGATGCAGAGTACAGAGGACTTATCCAGGACTTCGTGGACTGGTGCCGGCGGAACTGCCTCCAGAAAAAAAAAAAAAAAAAAAAAAGATGGCGGCGCGCCTAGGCGCAGCGGCCCCTCTTGGCATCAGCGAGTGTGAGAGTTTTAATCATCCCAGACCCTATCCAGAGTCAACCCACGCAAAGCTGCAGGTCCAGACAACATTCTGGGACGTGTGCTCCGAGACTGCGCGAGCGAGTTGGCGGATGTCCTGACTGACATTTATAACATCTCCCTGAGTCAGGCCATCGTTCCCAGATGCTTCAAGACCTATCATTGTACCGGTGGCAAAGAAACCAGTGGTGTCCTGTTTGAATGACTATCGTCCTGTTGCACTTACACCAATTGTGATGAAGTGTTTTGAATGGCTTGTCAAACCACACATCACAGCCTGCCTCCCTGCATCACACGACCCGCTCCAGTTTGCATATCGTTCAAACCGCCCCACGGAGGATGCTATAGTCACCACCCTACACTCTGTCATCACCCACCTGGACCAGAAAGACACCTACACCAGACTCCTGTACATTGATTTCAGTTCAGCATTCAACACCATTATTCCCCAGAGACTGATAAAGAAATTACTCCTTCTCCTTCACCGCCACATGTCTCTGGATCCTGGATTTCCTGACTGAGAGATCTCAGTCTGTCCGGGTTGGAAACAACATCTCCAACTCTGTCACGCTGAGTACCGGAACCCCTCAAGGCTGTGTACTCAGTCCACTGTTGTTTACACTTCTAACACATGACTGTGTATCCAAACACGAGGGGAACCAGATTATTAAGTTTGCAGATGACACCACGGTGGTGGGACTTATTCAGAGGGATGAGGAATCAATGTACAGGGAAGAAGTGAGAGACCTGGAGGGCTGGTGCAGGGAACAATCTGGTGCTCGACGTGGACAAAACGAAGGAGATGATTATCGACTTCCGGCGGTCACAGCCTGAGCACGTCCCCCTCAGCATCGGCGGCCGTTTAGTGGAGAGAGTAGAGAACATCAAGTTCCTCGGAGTGCAGATCTCGCAGGACCTGACCTGGAGCAAGAATTCCTTGGAGATCAGGAAGCGGGCTCAGCAGAAACTACACTTCTTGAGGAAACTTAAACAGGCCTCTCTCCCCATCTGCATCCTCAGGACCTTCTACAGAGGTGTGGTGGAGAGTGTTCTGACGTATTGCATTGCTACATGGTACTCCAGCTGCAGTATGTCAGACAAAAAAGCCCTGCAGAGGATAGTCAAGGGGGCAGAGAGGGTAATTGGAGTCTCCCTCCCCTCTGTCCAAGAACTTTTTCAGAACCGTTGTAGGAGCAGGGCACTGAACATTGTCAAGGACCGTTCTCACCCTCTGCATAAACACTTTGAACTTCTTCCATCTGGTAAACGATTCCGGAGCATCAGAGGCAGAACCACCAGACTGATCAACAGCTTCCTCCCACAAGCTGTCAGGATGCTGAACAGCTGACCCGGAATCTCACATACACACTACTGCACCTATGGACATTTTGTATATTATAGTTAGTTATTCTTTTTCCCCAAGCATGTCTCAGGGATGTGTGAATGGATGGGGGGGGGGGGGGGGGGGGTGGGGGGGGGAGCTATGTGGGAGTGTGTCTTAATCATGCTGCTTCTTATATGGATGCCGAGAGAAACGCAATTTCATCTTGCCTGCACTACAGTTGTATGTACAGCAATATGACAATAAAGTTTGATTTGATTTGATTTTGATTTGATCAATGCAAGGATAACCAAGGAACTGCTGGCAGACTGCCGCAGGCGAGGACAACCCCCCACAGCACTGGTAAACATCCAGGGAAAAGACATTGAGATGGTGACATCTTACATGTACCTGGGTGTTCACCTGAACAATAAACTGGACTAGTCACACAACACCAACACACTCTACAAGAATGGGCAGCACAGGCTGTACCTCTTGAGGAGACTCAGGTCTTCTGGAGTGCAAGGGGCACTTCTGAAAACCTACAATTCGGTGGAGGCATTAGCCATTACATTTGGAGTGGTCTGCAGTGGCATCATGGCAGTCAACAGGAAGAGACTCAACAGGCTGATCAAAAAAGTGAGCTCTGTTCTGGGGCGACGCCTTGACCCAGTGGAGGAGACAGGAAAGGGGAGGATGGTGGCTAAGCTGTCATCTCTGCTGGAGTCCGAGTCCCACCCCATGCGGGACACGCTGAACACACTGAGAAGCTCATTTTGTGGTAGGCTGTGCCATCCTAGGTGCACAACGGAGAGGCTCCGCAGGTCCTTCCTACCTATGGCTGTGCTTTATAACCTAACCAGGGCTGCTCATAAAGGTTGTATTAAATGCACTAAACATAACTTTGAACAATAGAGATTGTCCCCTCCAATACACAACTAGGCCAATAATTATTATTAAAGCAGACGGACAGACGAAAATTCAATATCGCTAATTCTTATCTCAAATTGTTGTCTGAGACGAGCTAAGTCGAACCGCACATGTTTTGGTGTCAACAAATGTCGCATAAGGTGACAATGCGCTCTTGAAGTACGCTGTTGTGCAGAGCTGTCTGACCCAGCCAAGCGATCAGCGGCTAAGATGGCCACTGACTGTGTGACGTCACCACCGGCAAACACACGCACACGGTCGGCGGCCAGTGCTGTGTTTTGCTTCATGCAACACTTGATGTTTACGTCTTAAAATCGGCGATTACGGATATTTCTCGGAATACTTGTGGATTATAAATAGATTATTTATGAAGATTAGGATTTCAGGAATCGAATTAATATGGTTTGGCGTTGTGTTGTCTACAGGTGCGATGGTCCTGCTGTGTTTTGCTTCATGCAACACTTGATGTTTACGTTTTAAAATCGGCGATTATGGATATTTCTCGGAATTACCAAATATTTTCATGATCATAAGAACGGTTAGGGGGAAAAAACATGCTGAAGAAAGACAGTTTAACTCACCGGTTACTTATATTGGAAGTCCATCCTCCTGTGTTTTTTAGAAGCAAAGTTCTCAATTACAGAGACATACAGTGTTCCCTATTGCTTCAGCTTCTGTATTAAAGCAGACTCCAGTGAAATAGTACCCAGGTTTGTCACTCTTTCTTGTCCACATATATTTTGCAGGTGTCACGGCTCGCCGCTCTCAGGCATCTGCCTCAGCTGCGCGCACACCTGCACCTCGTTAGCGCCCTGCATGTGCAGTAGACATTTCATTTACAGCGATTTCGAGAATAAGATGCAATTTGCAAAAAGATTGGTGATAAAGAAAACGGCTATTCCAACTATATATCCCGCGATTCCCCAGTCTGACTCTGAGACAAGTGTCAGTGACAGTGGCGTGAAAAGCCAGGGTGATCTACCGATGCGATCAGCTGTCAGAAAACGAGAAGTAAACAGGGTAAGTTTTGGATTTTTAATATTCACAGCAAATGTTTACTAAACATTTTAAATGAATTCCAAGCAATGGATGATTTTCAAAATCAAACATGTAAAAGTAGAAGAAATTACCAATGACAGTTCAGCTTTCAATTTTTAGGGAAGCAACATATTTGCTAAGAAAAATAAATATAAGCCAAAGATTGTAAGAGAAATGTGCTTTTAAAAATGGAACCCCAATTTTCTACCATAAAATGGTGCCCATTATAACTGTGAAATGTTATTTATTGGAATATAATAATTGCTATATCTGGAAACTAGTTATTTTCTTAATCTGTAGTGATACTCCATTGATTTTTGTATTTCTTTGTATATTTCTGCTGTGTTTTCAAACTTTCATACAAAGGTGGTATAGTATGTAATATTTCTTTTCAAATTGAGAAGAATTTAGTGTGTTCTAATTATTCAAATGTATATGACATGCGACTTTGAATGCTGAACTATGAGAATTATAACATTGACATGAACATTAATAAACTCAATATATGATTTTACAAAACTATTTACATATCATTGTTCACAAATCTAATCTTGGTAGGCAAAATCCCTTGTAGTGATCAGATGGGAATGTTTCTCTGATGAGGCTCACCACACAGGCAGGCAACATAACCCTCACTTCTTTCCCACAAATAAGGCTGAATACCCCCTCAGCACCACCCAAAACTACTTCATCATCCGATTCTTCATTTTCAATGTCATTTATATTGAGGTCGTCAAACTTGAGAAAATAATCGCTGTCCAAATCACTTTGCTCTCGTTCTGCCATTTTCTATTGCTGTTGTGACGTCACCAATGCCCGCACCTATCGAGAGATGGCGGTACTGCAGCCTCACTAAGTGAAGGCTGAGCTATGAGCAAATAAGGTCATTTATGGAAGCTGGTGACACATATTAAATCGCGGGAATAGACAATAGAATATTTTCATACAATCTGTTGATTGGTTCAATAAAAAAATGTCACTGTCCATCTGCTTTAAGGGTTGCAACAACACTGCTGATTCAAATCTAAAATACACTGTCTGGGTACATATTCTCCAGGGTAATTTAAAAAAAACTGTAATGCTGTTTATACCATCTAGCTGCAATGCTCTTGCACTGTGTATATAACTGTGTACATATGTATATTCATCTACTGCTTTGGCTATCCAGTTCTTATATTATTTACTATTGCTCTGAGTGCTGATATCCCTTTGCTGCTGCAATCCTGGAATTTCCCCATTGTGGGACTAATAAAGGTTTATCTTATCTTACAGAACACATGTACAGCAAAGGCAAATTTGCAATTATCTGCATCAATTAAGGGAAATTACAAAATTTACCACAGAAACTTGAATACTCCAGGGATCGGAGATTGGGGGCCACTTTTTTAAATAAATGAAAAATTAAACCACAGTCAATACTAATAAATGAATATTCTTCAATTTTCTGTCAATGATTAAACAAGACACTAAGATCGTTCACAAATGAAACATACTTTTGTCATCCCACTACTCACATCCTTGCTTCACAGCCCCGATATCCTCCCAGCTAGCCAATTCCGCATCTATCACTCCTTCACCATCACAAACCAGTCGTAAAGAAAAAAAAACCTGAAAATTTGCAGGTGTTGTGCATGGATTCTTTAGATAGCCACGCACCACAACAGCAAATTTTCAATTTTTCGGACCAATTAAATAAGTGAAATTAGACAATTCCCATTAGAATCCTGAACATTCCAGGGATCCCAAGTTAAAAAAAGACTGCTCTACATGCCATCATAACAAATGAGGCAGTGGGTGAACTATGAAGTATCACTGAACATTAGTGGTTTGTTGAGCTTGATTACTGGAGCTGTAACCAATACACCAGTGATAAGTGCTATGTATGTAAAACGTGAACCAGTGACGAGACCGAATGGTGAACCCGATTGCTGGGGTCTTTCTGCAACTGTGGGGGTTCCCCCTTCAGTTGATAGTGCTATGAGATGACTGTTGTGAAATGGCGCTATATAAATAAAGTTGAATTGAATTGAACTAGACAGGACTTTATTATAGACTCTCAGATTATACAGAGGTACTCCCGCTAGGCTGAGAGGTGGTCAAAGAGACAGCCCCTTTTCCGCATAGCCCTCTTATACTCTTGGTGGTGGCTTCACCTTCCGGTTCCGCCACCACCCGTGTCACACCATAATATGTCCTAAGAACAACATTCTAATAAGTACAAGTTTGTGTAAGTTGGATAAATCTAAAATAAATAGGCCATAAACCTGAGCACAACCGCACAGAAACATTCAATTACAAACCAAACTAGTATCAAAGTTTGCTTTGATAACACTTGTTATTCCACCCAATACCCAGACAATTTGTTGTTAAAATGATGTAAAAATCTGTATAGCTACTGAACAGACAGTGATTTGATAACTTATATTTGATAAGAAATAAAATTTCAAAGGGTCAGTTCCCAGACAGGATTTCCAAGTCAGAAGACTTGTCATGTGATCTTGTGTCATTCCTTCGAGCAATAAGTAATCTAGCTGACGCAGGTTTCTAGTGGTTGTAAAGACGAGCGTCTCAACCGTGTAATACCTGCCTTATGATTTAAATTAATTCCAGTGCAATAGATTTATAATCTTCCATCTGACGACACCAACTGTAACTGAATGCTTTTAATTTTAGCCTCTAGTTTTAAATAGTTTCTTAATTTATCATACAACTTACTCAGCCATTTTCAAATCCTTCAGTCTGTGGCGTGGCGTTTATAAGACTGCCCCATCAGGTTAACATGATAAAAAAGACCTCATGAAGCAAGACACTGAATATTATCCCACTAGACGCTGTAGTTAGGAATGCTAACAGTTAAGTATATTGTATTTGATAAGATGGCAGGATATTGATATCAGCTGGGAACACGTCTTATTCTTCCACTTTCTATAACAGGCTAACCGTGACTCTATGGTCTAAGCTAACTCGGTTAGCGTCAGAGACTTGACTGGACTTTATTATTCGACATAGCCTCAAAGGTTAAGAGTGTTAACTGTATTTACATACATGCACTGAAAAGATAAAAACAATCTAAAGTGTTTAACGGCTAGTGCTATGTCGAAATAAAAGTCGTCTTGAAATTAGCTTTACGCCGTTAGCAATGCTAACTGGTAGCTTCTTCCAGAGGAGTACCCTGGCTGGCAGTTTAACGGAGTCAAAATGGTTATCAGCACAATCAGAAAGGGACACCGTCTAACTAAAAAAAACTCATATGTGAGTGGTGGAGGTGTGATATTTACCGCTGAACACCATGGCAGCAGAGGCACCCATCACTGCGAAGAACGGAGTGTATTCTGGTTTATCGGACATTCTTCCTCACAAAGTGGAGTATAAAAATAGACTAAATATACAAAACTATTTTTCAACAGGCAAGCCCCAAAAAAGCGCACTTCACGAGCCCAGTCGACGGCCACCGATTTGAAACGCCTACCAGGAACCGTCTGAGAAAGCTAACTATCTGTGTAAACGGTATAGTCACGACTCCTGCGATGAACTGCCGGCACAGCAGCACAAAATGGAGAAGCGGAAAAGATCACACTGACAGACCGTGTGGATGAAGCGTGATCACTGGCTGGGTGTGTGAGGGGGCGGCGCAACACAAGAGGGCGTTAATGATTCACAGTGGCGCACCATCTATTTGTAAAACGGGACGTTTAAGGTAAAATAATCAATTATATATTCCATACGAAAAACGTCTTAAAATTCTGTTTATTTTTGTAGGGGGTTTTTTGGAGGTCATCCCTATCAGACGTCACTTTGTGTTCTGCTGTAGGTTTTCCCTTCGATATCCACGCACTCACCCTTCACATTTACAAGGGAGGAGATAAAATGGTGACAGCCGAGAGGGTGGGGGTTCAGAAAGATTTTGAGGTCCAATTGTCTAGTTTTGTGGGGTCGAGGATGAAAGAATTTCCACTCATTGTTCATGTCTCAGTCTGCAGAATAATCACAATAATAGGACAAAAAAAAGGACCAAGAGATCAGAAGCTCTGAGCTTCCAATAGAAGAGGTGAATGAACAATGTGCACTTCCTATGCTTCCCCATGTAGCCCCTCCACCCTGCTCCCACTGTATTGCCCATAGCTCAAGTCAGCACTCCAGAGACTCCAGTGTCACTGTAAAAGACTGGTGACTCATAATGCAATTTCTCCACAGGCACCACGGGCCTCCTTCCTCTCTTTCAGTCAGTTCGTTGGGCCAGCATCTCAATCTGGCTGCCAGTGGTGCAATTATAGTAAAAGAAGGATGAGGTTGGTGCTGTGTGCACAGAGGTGCACTGATACCAAACATGTTAGATCTGATTAAATTAGCTGACCTTTATTTCCTTTTCTCTGTTGACTGACTGCACACACACACAGACTAAGAACAAGAGGCCTGTAGCCTTATAAGTAACTTTCGCATCTCGGCTCGCGCAAAGCATCATGGGAACGTGGCTACCAAACATGCTCTATCGATACATTTAATTTATGGAAAGTTCCTGATCTCCGAGCATATTGTATGCGCAGGGGTCTTCCCGGTTGTACCCGCAAACGCAAGGATAAACTAGCTGCGCTTGTATTCGCAGCCACGTTGCAGAAATTGGCCAAAATGGCCACCCTGTGTGTACGCTGACATAGCAGATTTTTTGTTGTCAAAGGACCAAGCACCCTTACTTGCGAGACTCCAAAACAACTACAAAGAAGGTAAGCGAGTGGTTTGACAGCTCAACTTTGGTTTTGTCATTTTGAGTAAATTTCACTACAAGGCATAGCTGCTTACTTAGATCTATAGGTCGATACTACTATAGTTTAAGTACCACACGTTTTCAATGATTTGCAATTTTGTTTTATACCGGCCTACTTATCAATGGCCTTAATTACATGTGTGTAGATCAAGCTTCATTACCAATATACAAAGAACTATATCCTAGATCCAGGCCTGCCTGTCCGTACCTACGACTTCAGGGTTTAGACTCGTGCCAATTAGGCTAGAACTTGAACAATACACGACACTATTTTTATTATGTTATAATATAGACTTACTGCTTTAATCCAACAATTGCGTCCGTCTGGATCTTTCAGCTCTGTGGGGAATGTATATAACGTGAATGGCGGCAGACATCTGCACACGCTGGTCCCGAAGTTACACGCATGTATGCTGCAAGTTTTCTTTTTCCACCGCTCTAGATGATACATGCCGTTCCACACTTCACTACAGCATAATGTGCACCCGGCATAACGGCGATTTAAAGCTTGAAGCAGACTTTAAACGGCAATTGTTCAGGTGTGACCGTACTGTCTATACAAAAGCAAAGCAGCTACCGGAATGTTTGGTAGTCGTGAACTTTGAACTCACATAGTCCGCACATGCACACTCGTAATGGTAAAGTCGCTTATTGTGTATCCTGTGTGGTATATATACTGAGCAATCACCATAATCAGTTCATAGTTTCTTTTGTTTTGGGTAAATGATTCCATTCTTGAAAGGCATTAATGAATGGGTTGTATAAGAGCACGCCATATTTTGATGACTGATCTAGAAAGGATCTTTGAGAAAGGGAAAAGGGGAACTATGACATATTTCTCACAAGCAGCCCCATGAGTCCTACGCTGCCATTTTTTCTTATATACACGTACATGCTTCAACCTGGTTCTGGGATTGAATAGTGTTATTATATCAGGATACACTACAGTGTCATGTACAAGAGGTTGGGCTGCACGGTGGCGCAGTGGTTTAGCACTGTGGCAGCACAGTTTTACCCTCGGCCGAGGGATCGCGGGGATCATGAGATCGTGGGTTCGATCCCAGCCCCCGACCAACAGTGAGCTGTGTGGAGTTTGCATGTTCTCCCCATGTTGAGTGGGTTTACTCCAGGATTTCTCCGGTTTCCTCCCGCATACCAAAAACATGTAGGTTTAGGGCGCTCGCGCACGCAGCGACCAGCAGCCGGTGGCTTGTCACCAGACTGCAAACCAAATCTACCTACGGGTACAAATAAGTAACAAAAAAAAAAAAAGAGTTGTCCATTGTGTAACTAAAGGAACACACAGCAAGAGAAAGATTCTCAGATTGGGTAATCTCTCACACTATGTGTGACCACACCACAACTAATTTCTTTCACTTTTACAAATGTTAAGAACTTAAGACATTCAGCACACAAGCAATGTCATTTCTTATTCCCCTAAGATACACTCTGTAGTTTTCAGTCTGTGGATCAAAGTGACAGCTGTTGAGATCTCCCCAGACTGCCTCTAATCTACCACCTCATAGTTCTTTGTAAGCGGAAGGGTGGTGGGTGTTGGTCCAGGAAAGACCCATCTCTGTGTCGAGTTTAAACACTTAAGCATCTTTCTCCTCGAGGCTGGAAAGCATGGTTTTCAGAAGATGCACCAAACCAACACCCAAAGAAGCAGCTAAATATAGCCGTGCATGTGCGAACGAACAGTGTGAATCCTGAATGGGGAGTGCAGCCATGGTGAGATAGTCAGTTCCTCTTAAAGTAAAGAAGGAAATACTCCACCACTTTGCCAGTCAGGATTAGGGCTGCAACTAACGGTTATTTTGGTAGTCGACAAATCTAATGATTACTTTCTGGATTAGCTGACTTATCGCGATTATTTCTCTCATGTCTGCCATCTCATCATCCTGTTGGCACAGCTCCTGTTCAGGGCTCCTGGTCATGTTTTACCTCACCTGTTTAAGCCTGCACACCTGTGAAAATCACTTTGGTGTCGGTCTCTGCCTTAACATAATGTACGTTCCCATAGCTAAATAAAATAATGACACATCAAACATGAGTTGGAAACTTGAATTTGGCAGCTTAATTATAAGTGTTTAGAGCAACACAATTAAAAAACAGACATTCAAGTTTGGTCTTTTAGCCCACAAAATAAAATGCAAAAACTCAAATATCAGCCTCTGCTACTCAACGGAGGGCTGTTGTAACTCTGCATGTTCAAAACAACCTAGAGTAATATTCAACACCATTAAAGTTAAAAAAAAAAAAAAAGAAAATAAGCAAACCCATCCTGTTTGAAGCCTTGCTGGGTCGAGAAGTTTAAAAGTTTAATTAGGCTTCAGATGAAGACCTTCTTCAAGTCCAAAATAAATTCACAAACACTTTAAAAATGAAAGCACCAAGGTGCTGATGTCTCGGTGCCTGTGGCATGGGGGGGGGGCTGTAAAAAAAATGGCGCAATGCTACCTCTACTGGCCTGGCATAGTTATTACAATACCTTTTTTTCCCCAGCTGCAGTGACAGTAAAGGTGAGTTAAAGGCATATGTGGAAATTTTGCCAGACTGAGATACAAACTGAAAGGGTATTTTTAAACTGTTTACTCATGATTTGAGCCTCTTATTTACAAGCAGGCTGAGGATGAGTGTTGTGCTAGAAATAATTAATAAAGCCTTACAAGAAGTCTTTTTTCCAAAATCTATTGCAGTCTATTATCTTTGAATTGATAACTGAAGCTAAACAAACTGGTCATTCAAATAGTAATGGACATATTTATTTCTCCTGTAATACAAATACAGTGGCTTCTTCAGTTTGTTTTTTTTTAATTTGCTGTATACTTATCACAGATTTTCACCTTGAAATATTTTAAGCTTCCCATTATCATATCCAGTCCTGTAATTTTTAAGTGCTAGTCTTTGAATTGTAGACATCAATAAAATAACTGATTTGTGTTATTGGTAAACTGAATTTAGTTGAAGTATTTTTTAATTAATTCATCACTCTATCACTCTATTAAAGCAAGACATCTGTGTGTCTGTGTGTCACATTTATAGGACATTATAGGACAGCCTATGAGCTATGCCTGAACATCACAGGACATCCTATGAACTCAGGCATCATAGGACTCACGATACCATCATAAAGATATGATGTCTATATGACGGCACATAGACAAATGTGTCTTGATGTCATATAGACCATCACTCACAATGTCTAGACTAATTTGTCTTTATGATGTCATATGGCTCAAAATTGGCACGGTGAATAAGTCACAGGGCCAGTCTTTACAGCGCGTTGGTGTTTTCTGCACAACAGATTTCTGCAGCCATGGCCAATTCTACACTGCTGCGAGCAGAGTTACCAGATCAAGCAGTCTTCGTATTGTTACTCAAGATGAAGAAACTAAGCCCAAGCGTCACTTTCTCAGCAATGTCATTTTTAAAGAGGTGTTGATACAGTAAAAATGTGTAACCTTGAAGAATGCCAGTCTACACTACGAATGTGTAAAATGCCAAGCAAAGCACTGATTTTCTCCGGGTGCTCCAGTTTCTTGGTTTCTACGGGCATGCACGGGCCTTCCTGAACATGGTCGAAAGCCACTTTTTGCTCAGATCTATTTTCATGATCCTGCCCATGAACTGGAATTATGACGCACCTATCTCTCAACCAGTGGTCTGAACAAAGAAGACCCACCAGCTGGAGAGCAATAGAATGGAGAACTACTGCACGTCAGAAAAGATGCCGTGAACATGAAACACCTCAGGTTCCAGCAGTACACCGCAGGCATGACTGTGAACAACACAGCTGTCTGAGACGGAGGAGACCCTTCAGCAATGGGCATGTAGAAATACTTGCTTATACTTGGTTTCTACAGGCATGTACGGGTATGTACTAGTTTATCTGGATGGAAGTAAAATTAAAGTTCCTGTTAAAATTATCAATTTTTTTTTTTTTACCAGAGGGAGAAACTTTTTTTTAATCCTAAAGACAGCAGTGATATTAGGGGTCCTCATAAAAGGTAAGAAAGCTGTTTATTAACTGATGAGTTGTTGCACATACATGAGCTAATTTAATAAATTTAAAAAGAAAACAGTGGCGATCCATTTTGCATAAATCACCAATGAGGAGGTACTTTCTGCTCAGCCTAAAGAGTTTAGTTTAAGAGTTGAACTGACGTTAGCACTCATTACCTCTATGCTAACACAGTGTGTGCAGTGATCTGTGGACACCAGACTTTATCAGAGAAAAAAAAATCAGAACAGTAGGATCAGACTTCAGACTAATCTGATAAACCATGTAATATAAAAGATCGCTACACGCGATAGCATCACAGCCAACGGAAGCTCCGTCATTTCAATACAGACGTCAGCCAGCTGTTGAAGAGGTTATAAAATAAAGCAGGCGATCTCTCCTCGTTTTGACCACGTAAAATATACCACTATAGTCGGGGTAACATAATGGCCGCCCTTACATCCGTTTATAATTTTGTTCCAACAATCATCCAATAACCTGGTGTGTATAAAAACTCTCCACAGTGGCTAATGCAGACCTCTGAGTACAAACCCAGCGCCATACTAACTAACCTAGTGATGTCACGGAAGTGGTCCATCATGTGCTGTAAAAAAGTCACAATGCCGTCTCCAGTGGTCGGGTATAGTTATTACAATACCTTTTTTCGTGGCTGCACTGACAGAAATGGTGAGTTAAATTTGTGTTTATTTTGAAAACAAAGCCTTCTCTCGCAATTCTGGCAAATTAAAAGTCAAGAAAATATGGCAATACAATGAAAGACGCCTTTAGTTCCACTTAATTTTGACCGGGCGAGCTGAAACAGAGGCACACAGACAGATACACACAGCCACAAACAAGGCACACTAAATGATTACGGTTTGCCTCTCAGTTTCACTGCGACATAATCAGAGCAGAAATATGAGCCTTCACCACACATACAGTGAAATATTTAAGCCGTTTTAATTAATTTCTGATGGTTATGGCAATCTTTTTAAATTAAATTATAAATCATGGTATTTTACCGAGATGCACTAATATTCAGAATGACAGCTGATATCACAACAATAATAGAGAATATGAAAAAAACTAAGCTACTACAGTAATTCACTCATTTGCTGCAGTTAAGATATTAGCAGTGATGTGCGGTCAGGGGAGGCATAAAAAATATATTTAACTAGAAAAGCACTCGGAGAGCGCAGACCTCCACCAAGTACCTCAGTTCCCCCTAATATTGGGATTTTCCCCAAATATAATAGTCCTACATTTATTTTATCTATATTTTCAGATTCCTTGACCATCAAAACACACCTTTAGCAATTGGATTCACATTGATATCTTTATTAGTTCAGTAGTTATTGACAAAAATCACTTCTTCGGTAATGGCGGTTTTCTTCTGGATATAGCGCCATAGCTTTTGAAGATACAACAAATGCATTGGCACACTACTGATTCCTCAGTGTCTTGGCTATATTTTGGTGTTTGTTGTATGTTTATATCTTATTTGTTATTACCTTACAGTGATGAAAATTCCAAAGATCCCCTATTATTTCCTGTTCTGGATCACAGTATCTGGATTTTTTGCAGGATCCGGATCACTCTTTGATATTTTCTACAACCTATTGGGATGTTATCCTGTATTTTTCTGGCAAGCGTCCTGACCATTTATTGTGGAGTTATATACACATATGCTAAAAATGGCCCTATCTCGCAATGATAAATGAATCCTTTAAAAAATTCCTGGATCCAGACGGTGATCCGGATCACTCCCAAAATCTAATCATTTCTTCCTTGTCCCTTTTCGGACTTGTCCTGAAAATTTCGTCAAAATCCGTTCATAACTTTTTGAGTTATGTTGGTAACAGACAGACAGACAAACAAACCCCGGTAGAAACATAACCTCCCTTGGCGGAGGTAAATATACTGCTTAAAAAAATAAAAGTAACACTTTGAAAACACATCAGATTTTAATAGGAAAAAATAAGCTGGATAGAAATTGTGGCAGGCTAGTCCAGCTTACTCAGATTAAAAAGTGTTCCTTTAATTTTTAATCTGAGTAAGCTGGACTAGCCTGCCACAATTTCTATCCAGCTCATTTTTCCCATTAAAATCTGATGTGTTTTCAAAGTGTTCCTTTTATTTTTTTTGAGCAGTATATATTGGGGGAATGAGTGTTCTGGTTTAGTGCCATGTCAGCATCTATTGCTATTTCATGGCAAAATTAAAACTAAGAAGAAAATTGAGTTAAAAATTAAATAGAGACAGTATGATAAATGAAAGAATAAATAGATACAGCGAGATACATATGTAGATACAATAAAATAGAAAAATTAAATAAGATGCTTCAGATGCACATGTGCTAAAAACACTAAAATTTTCTTTGGTGGTACCTTATTAAAAATATCCTTCAGTGACTTTTGAGTATAAAAACGTTGTCTTGCTGTCATGAGAGCAGGACAGTCAAGGAAAATGTGCTTTATTGATAAAAAAACCTCCGCAAAACTGACAAGATGGTGGTGCTTCACCTTTTAATAAAAAGCTGTGCGTAAGCCTAGAGTGGCCAATACGGCATATAGTGTACACTACCTCGTTATGTCCGTTTTGAAAGTGATGCAAATGTCTATGGCTTATGGCAGGTTTAATATCATGCAGTTTATTTGCAGTGCATGTGTCCCATTCAGTCTGCCACTTCTTTAAAACATAGGAGGTTATTAGAGGCCTGAGGTCTGAGGCTGGGATCGGGCATTGAGTGACTTCTTGGGTAAGGGCTCTCTTGGCAGCATTATCTGCCTGCTCGTTACCTGACAGGCCAACATGGCTGGGGATCCAGCAGAAGATGATATTAAAATCATGTTTCTGTAAAAAACCTAGTTTCTCTAAAATCCGGACAATAATGGGGTGATCAGTCTTTAAAAACCCAAGTACCTGAAGACAGGATCTGGAGTCAGTAAAAATTAAGAAGCTCTGTTGTTTGGTTCGCTCAATGTGCTCCAATGCCAGAAGCAAAGCACGAGCCTCTGCTGTAAAAATTGAACATTGTTTGGGAATCCGCAAACCATACTGATTGTGCCCGGTAACAACTGCAGCAGAGACTGAGCCATCCACTTTGGAACCATCCGAGTATATGGAAATATGGTGAGGAAAACGACATTTTATGTCCAAGATCTGCTGCTGGTACACATTTGGGTGAGTGTCTTTCTTCTTGTTTTGGCTCAGATCCAGAATTATATTGGGTTTCCTTAAACTCCATGGAGGAATGGGACAAAACTGCGTCTGTGTTACATTGCTTATATCAGGGTTTAATTTCACCAGGTGAGGTTCTATACGGAGTCCAAAAGGAGTGATGCTCTTAGGTCTGACCTTATACATCTGCAAAAATCGAGGGTGAAAAACTGCAGAGTAGGCTGGATTTCTATGGTCTGCTTTAAGTTTAGCCATATACTGGAGAGCTAATTTCAGGCGCCTGTTGTGAAGTGAAAGCTTCTTTGCTTCAACGTACAAACTTTTAACAGGAGAGGTTCTGAAAGCCCCCAAGGCAAGCCTTAGCCCCTGGTGATGGACAGTTTCTAGCGCCCTGATGTAGGTTTTCCTTGCTGATCCATAAACTATGCTCCCATACTCTAGCCGAGATCGTACAAGTGCTCTATAGAGATGCAGCAGCACAGTAGAGTCCGCACCCCATTTAGTTTTAGCCAACACTTTAATAATATCAAGGGCTTTAAAACATCTGATTCGTAAAAGTTTTATATGTGGAATAAAAGACAGCTTATTATCAAAAATAAGTCCAAGGAATTTGACAGGAAAACGACATTTTATGTCCAAGATCTGCTGCTGGTACACATTTGGGTGAGTGTCTTTCTTCTTGTTTTGGCTCAGATCCAGAATTATATTGGGTTTCCTTAAACTCCATGGAGGAATGGGACAAAACTGCGTCTGTGTTACATTGCTTATATCAGGGTTTAATTTCACCAGGTGAGGTTCTATACGGAGTCCAAAAGGAGTGATGCTCTTAGGTCTGACCTTATACATCTGCAAAAATCGAGGGTGAAAAACTGCAGAGTAGGCTGGATTTCTATGGTCTGCTTTAAGTTTAGCCATATACTGGAGAGCTAATTTCAGGCGCCTGTTGTGAAGTGAAAGCTTCTTTGCTTCAACGTACAAACTTTTAACAGGAGAGGTTCTGAAAGCCCCCAAGGCAAGCCTTAGCCCCTGGTGATGGACAGTTTCTAGCGCCCTGATGTAGGTTTTCCTTGCTGATCCATAAACTATGCTCCCATACTCTAGCCGAGATTGTACAAGTGCTCTATAGAGATGCAGCAGCACAGTAGAGTCCGCACCCCATTTAGTTTTAGCCAACACTTTAATAATATCAAGGGCTTTAAAACATCTGATTCGTAAAAGTTTTATATGTGGAATAAAAGACAGCTTATTATCAAAAATAAGTCCAAGGAATTTGGTTTCTTTTACCACCTTGACAGCTTCTCCATCTATGAAAAGCTCAGGGTCGAGGTGAAGAGACCGCAGCACGCAAACGTGCATGCACACAGTTTTTGATTTTGAAAATTTAAAACCATTACCGACTGACCACCTATTAATCTTGTTTATGCACAGCTGTAGATGGTTTTCGATTGTGCTCATGTCTTTCCCCCTGTAGCAAATACAGAGGTCATCTACATAAAGACTACAAAAGGTATTTGGTCTAAGAGCACCAACTACACTATTAATCTTAATGCTAAAGAGAGTAACTGAGAGGATGCTTCCCTGGGGGACTCCTTGTTCTTGCACATGGGGCTCTGAAAGGGTATCTCCTACTCGGACTCTGAAGTGTCTATTGGACAAAAGTCTGAAATGAAAAAAGGCAAATGTCCCCTAAAACCCATGCCATGTAGGTCTCTTAAAATACCATATTTCCATGTTGTGCCATATGCTTTTTCTAAATCAAAAAATACAGCAACTACATGATCTTGACCTCCACCAAAGGGGGAGGTTATGTGATCATCGGCGTTGGTTTGTGTTTGTTTGTCTGTTGTTAGCAAGATAACTCAAAAAGTTATGGACGGATTTTCATGAAATTTTCACAGATTGTCAGAAATGGGGTATCCTACAGACAATTAGATTTTGGTGGTAAGCCGGATCACCGTCCACAAGAAAACCGCCATTATGCAAAATGCCATTTTCGTGAATAACTACTAAACCACTAATCCTATCATTGTCAATCCAATTGCTAGTCATATGTTTTCATGGTCAAGGAATCTGAAAACGTACACACAAACACTGTATGGGGAGAAATGTGGCGCTAAACCGCCATTACGGAAAATGCCGTTTTCGTCAACTACTGAACCACTAATCCCATCATTGTGAATCCAATTGCTTGTCATATGTTTTCATGGTCAAGGAATCTGAAAATGTACACACAAACACTGTATGGGGGGAACTGTGGCGCTAAACCGCCATTACGGAAAATGCCATTTTCGTCAATAACTACTGAACCACTAATCCTATCATTGTGAATCCAATTGCTTGTCATATGTTTTCATGGTCAAGGAATCTGAAAACGTACACACAAACACTGTATGGGGGGAATTGTGGCCGCCATTACGGAAAATGTCATTTTCGTCAATAACTACTGAACCACTGCTTGTCATACAGTATGTTTTCATGGTCAAGGAATCTGAAGACTGTATGGGGGAAACTGTGTCGCTTGACGGAGGTCTGCACTCTGAGTGCTTTTCTAGTTTCTAATAAAACCATCATGTATATAGGCTTCTAATCTGATAAGGTGGTCTAAAGTGCTTTTACCACATCTGAAGTCACACTGGTAATCAGTTAAAATGCCTTCAGACTCAAGCACCCACACAAGGCGATCGTTTACCATTCTTTCCAAGGTTTTACAGAGGCAACTTGTCAGAGCTATTGGACGGTAGTTGTTGGTATCAGTATGATCTTTCCCGGGTTTTGGAACGGGTATAACTACTGCTTCTTTCCAGCTTTCAGGGATACTGCCTGACTTCCAGATATTGTTGAAAACCGTCAGGAGAGTGGATAGTGCACAGGGGGGTAAGTGTTTTAAAAACTGATAATGAATTTTATCTGGCCCCACAGCAGTGTCATGAGAGTTCCTTATTGAGAACAAAAGTTCTTCCATAGTGAAATCTTGGTTGTATGGTTCTGAGTTATCTGAAGAAAAGTTTATTTCCTTTTGTTCTTCTTGTGCTTGTATGATTTGGAACTCAGGGTGTTAGTTACCAATAGATGAATTCTTCTCAAACGGTTTTGCTAGTTGATTAGCTATTTCATATTTTGTTGTCAGCAGATTACCCTGATGATTAATATGCTGTATTTGAAGTCCATTCTCCTTACCCTTCATCTTTCTAATTAAATCCCAGATCTTTTTGGAAGATGTGTTAGATGTGAAGCTTGATACAAATTCCCTCCAGCTCTGTCTCTTTGCTTCATTGATGATCCTGCGTGCTTTAGCTCGACAGATTTTAAATCTGGTCAGGTTTTCTGTTGTTGGATGTTTATTGAACACCCTCTCTGCTTTTTTTCCTTGCCTCAATGGCCTTTTTACAGTTATCGTTGAACCATGGGTTGGACCTGTGATGTGGCTTTGCTGATGTTTTTGGGACAGTCTTATCTGCAATTGTAATTAAGGTCTGAGTAAAGCTCTGAACAGAGTGACAGAGTGGTTGAAGTTTTTGGCTAAATTTCTCTTCGCACACAGAAATAAAGGAAGGCCAGTTTGCTTTTTTGAGTTGCCATCGCGGAGTTTTAATTGCACATCCACTTCTGTAGATGTCAGTAATAGTGGAAAGTGGTCACTTCCACAAAGATCATCCAAGACTCGCCAAGAGAATTCCAGCACTAGCTCAGGATCACATATAGATAGGTCAACTGCAGTATAGGTTCCATGTCCTGGGTGAAGGTATGTGTGAGACCCATCGTTCCAAAAGCATAGATCATTTTTAGCAATAAAATCCCCCAGTATCTTGCCTTTTGCATTTGAGCAAATTCCCCCCCACAGAGGATTATGTCCATTAAAATCACCCATAAGGATGTATGGGGATGGCAACTGATTATGAAGGTCATCAAGATTTTCTGGTGTCACAATCATATCTGGTGGTATATAGACAGAGCATAAGGTTATTGCTTTATGCAAGGTTAGACGAACTGCTACTGCTTGTAAGTTGGAGACTAAAGCCAAGTGGCTGTGAATTAGGTCATTCCTTACTAAAATTGTTGAACCACCAGATGGGCAATGCACATTTGGACCATATGTATTATACATAGTATAATGTTTCAGAGACATGAGGTTGGTTGATAGTAGGAGAGTTTCTTGAAGGCAAAAAGCAAGGGGATTAAAACTAGCAGCTAAACGCTGCAATTCAGAGAAATTGGCCTTAAAAGCCACGACAGTTCCACTGGATAATGTGGCTACCCACCATCAGGTAGGTTTGGGGGAGGGGCTGCAACTACGGCAAGTCGTGACTTCAGACATTTCTGCATCTTCTGGATTACCATTCTTTTGCAATTTATTTTCTTGGCTTGATTTTGCCTGAGTAGAGGAGCTGGATTTTTTCTTTTCTTTTGATGATTGGTTTTGTTCTGCGGACCTGCTTAGAACTTTGACTTAAAGGTTGACTCATTGTAGTCAGGCTTTGAGTGCTTGTTTTACTTTTAACTGGGACTCCAGAATATTTAATACTACTTAATAATGAGGGCTTATCTTTAGTTAACCAGGTCAGATCTGTCTGGCACTCAGCAGGCTGCATCTTAGGTTTCACAACAGAGTGAGAAAGTCTGCTGGAATTTGTACTTTGGGAAACCTTCTACCAGCTTACGTGCCTCAGGGTAGCTAATTTTCTTAGTACATTTGACAGTTTGAATTTCTTTTTCCTTGATCCATCAAGGACATTCCTTCGATGATGCTGCATGATTGCCTAAACAGTTACTACATTTGGGAGGTGTTGTGCAGGCCAACTCATGCCTTTCCTGTCCACATTTGCAGCAGACTGGTTTATTCCTACATCCTGCAGAGCCCTGGCCAAACTTTTGGCAGTTAAAACATCTCAACGCGGGACTTCCGGTCTGGACACCATGGTGATAGCAGCTTAACGCTGAAGCTCACAGACCCAATCCAGGAAAATACCTTGAAAATCAGATTTAACGGATTTTTGGAAGAGTGAAAATCAAAAGACAAATTAGAATCAGAATCAGAATCAGAATCAGGTTTATTGCCATTGTTCATGTAGTACACAAACTAGGAATTTGTCTCGGTACAATGCTGCAACATTAAACATGATAAGATAAAAGAAATAAACTATACATGTAATAAAGTGTAGGATAAGATTAAGTGATACTGGTCAACAGTTAAAATATATTAGCCAGCAGCAGATACTGTGGAGAACTATATAGTGCAGTCGGTAATGCAGGAAGAAAACAGTGATGATTGACATGAGTCTGGTTGAGCTGCTGTACATAGTGCACGAGAGTCAATAAGTCACTTAGTGTTCAGCAGTCTGATGGCAGAGGGGAAGAAGCTGTTCATGTGACGGGAGGTTTTAGTCTGGATGGACCGAAGTCTTCTACCAGAGGGGAGGGGGGCAAACAGTACGTGACCAGGGTGTGAGGGATCGGCTATGATCCGGCCAGCACGCCTCCGGGTCCTGGAGATGTACAGATCCAGGAGAGATGGGAGCTTGCAGCCGATCACCTTCTCAGCAGTGCGCACGACGCGCTGCAGCCTTAGTCTGTCCCTGGCAGTGGCTCCTGCGTACCACACGGTTATGGAGGTGGTGAGGATGGACTCGATGATGGCTGTGTAGAACTGCACTAACATCTTGGTGGGTAGCTTGAGCTTCCTCAGCTGCCGCAGGAAGAACATCCTCTGCTGGGCTTTTTTGATGAGTGAGCTGATGGTCGGCTCCCATTTGAGGTCCCTGGTGATGGTAGTGCCTAGGAAGCGAAAGGAATCAGCAGTGGTGATGGGAGAGCCTGAGAGGGTGAGGGGGGGCAGAGGAGTAGTGACTTTCCTGAAGTCTACAATCATCTCCACTGTCTTCAGAGCGTTCAGCTGCAGGTTGTTATTGCTGCACCAGGACGCCAGCTGGGCCACCTCTCTCCTGTAGGCGGACTCGTCGCCGTTGGAGATGAGCCCGATGAGGGTGGTGTCGTCCGCAAACTTGATCAACTTGACAGACTGGTGGCTGGAGGTGCAGGAGTTGGTGTAAAGGGAGAAGAGTAGGGGGGAAAGTACACAGCCCTGGGGTGATCCGGTGCTGATGCTAGTATAGTCTGAGACAGTCTTTTCCAGCCGCACATGCTGCCTCCGGTCCGTCAGGAAGTCGATGATCCACCTGCAGAGGGAGTCAGGCACGTTGAGCAGGGACAGCTTGTCCCGGAGCAGAGCGGGGCGGATGGTGTTGAATGCGGAGCTGAAGTCCACAAACAGGATCCTGGCGTCATCATGCCTAAAGGAAAACAGAAGAAATCGACTTTTACCAGGCCAGCACACGCATCGGCCGAAGAATCCGATCCGGAGGATTTCCATTCAGAAGACGAGGGGCTGAATGAAGCTAGCAAAAAGGTTAGCTTAAAAATGGTATATAAAGAATTAAGACGATTTCGCCGAGAGTGTTGGGCCGAATTTCGTGAAATCAAAGAAGAAATAAAAAGGACGAACAGCAGAGTGGACGAGGCCGAGGAACGAATCTTGGAAGCAGAGGAAAGAATAAAAGGGCTGGAAGATGCCGTGCTCGATCTACACAATAGGCAGTCAAGACTGGAGGCTAAGCTAACCGACCAAGAAGGAAGACTAAGAAGAGACAACATAAGAATTCATGGTCTGAAAGAAGGAGTCGAGGATGGTTTTACCACAATGGCGGCATGCGTGGAATCCTTATTGAGAGAAAACTTGGATATTCCCCAATCCACCGACTTGAAGAGAGAAAGGGCGCACCGTACATTAGCCCCTAGGCCGGCGGCGGAAGCGCCACCAAGATCGGTGGTGGTGAGGTTTTCCAACTTCAAAATAAAAGAAGAGGTTGTAAGACTGGCTTGGCAGAAAAAAGGATTTATGCACCAAGAGAGAAAAGTTTTCGTGGAACACGATTACGCCCCGGAGGTCCTTAAAAAGCGTTGGGAATACAACAACGCTAAAAAGGTACTATGAGAGAAAAAACTACGCTTTCAGACACCATTTCCGGCGAAGCTTAGGGTTTTCTACGAGGAAGAGACATGTCTCTATAACTCGGCGGAAGAAGCAACCTCGGATATGGCGAGAAGAGGACTCCCGGTAACGGTGTTTAAACCCGCAGCAGATCCGATCGAAAGAATCAAGGCTCAAACGTGGTCCACACAGAGACCCTCAAAATCCACGGGCCAGCAGCGGGAAACCCAGCGCCAGAGCTACAAGGAAAAACTGGTCGTCTTCAGGAGGGAATAACGATTTTTTTAGTCAATCTGCACATCCAACCCCCCCCTCCTACAAGGTAACAAATATTAAAGGAGACGCAGAATCAGCATGTGGTAAAACACTTAATGGAACAGTCATAATACTAGAAACAAATGTCTTTTAAAAAAAAAAAAAAAAAAACTTGTTAAAATAGAAATGTGACAATGATCCACATGTCCACAACAAATACTGTATTAACGTGAATGTTTGCTGTGATGGTGGTGGGAGGGTGCACACAACTTCATAGGGTATAGGCATATAAAAAAAAATTCATTACAAGTTTGGATTGGGATCTGAAATTCACGTTAAAAACATGGGACAACTTACAGGGGTAAGAGAGGGCCCTCAGCACGTAACGGAATCTGAGGAATTTCCCTCAGAGCCTACACACCATCAAGGCTCTTCCAGGGTCTCTAAAAAGACCTCAGCTCAGGAAGTTCTTTTGTCAGTTTTTTGTTTTAAAGTTTTATACACTATGTTCTTAATGTTTTTTATGTTCTTAATGTTCTTTCAGTTTCTGAGTAGCATAAAAGAGGGCCACCACACTGTTATACTAAATAAGACAACACAATGGAGAAACAGGGTGTAACCAAAATAATCTCATATAATGTAAAAGGGATCCTGAATCCAGTTAAAAGATCCAAGATTCTAGGCAAAATGAAAAAAGACAAAGCAGGAATAATATTTTTACAAGAAACCCACCTAACAGACGTGAAGCACACTAAACTCAATAGACAAGGGTTTAAAATGATCTCTTCCTCTTCATATAAGTCAGGGAGGAGGAGGGGAGTAGCGACATTGATCTCAACCAAAATTATATTTGAAAAAAAATCAGAACACAAAGATAAAGAAGGGGGATACAGTTTGGTACTTGGGCGGCTAGAGGGAGAAGATATCACCTTGCTGAATGTATATGCACCTCCAGGGGCTAACTGGAAATTTTATAAAAATGTATTTGACCTAATGATAACTAAAGCCCAAGGTTTAGTGATATGTGGGGGAGACTTCAACCTAAGACTGAATCCATACCAGGATGCATCAGGTAATTTTCCACATCAAAATAACACTCAAAGTAAGAAAACTCGGATGCTACTAAAAGAAATGGGAATCTGTGATGTGTGGAGGGAATTCAACCCCAGTGTAAAAGATTATACATTTTACTCAGCACCACATTCATCATAATCAAGGATTGACTATTTTTTTAGAGACATTGGAAGAGTAAAAACATGTAAAATAGGACTGATGGATCTCTCTGACCACAGTCCCATCTATATGGACTTAAGTATCCAAAAATACACAAATAATACATTTTCTTGGAGGTTAAATTCAAATGTCCTGAAAGGACCACTGAAAGATGAATTGGAATCAGATATTCTCAGATATATGGAAGAAAACGATAATGGAGAAGTATCCCCTTTAATACTGTGGGACGCATGCAAAGCTGTAATATGGGGAAAGATTATTGCAAAACTGGCAATCCAAAAGAAACTGAGACAAGAAAAACTAACCACATTAGAGTCAGAACTTAAGAACCTAGAAAAAGAGCACAAAGACAACACTCATTCTAATGACTCACTCAAAATTAAGGAAATTAAAAAACAAATAAATGAGATCTACACAATAGAAATCCAGAAGAAACTTACATTTCTGAAACAAAAATACTATGAAGCAGGCAGCAAATCGGCAAAATTATTAGCCTATAAATTGAGGAAACAACAGAGAGAGCAATCTACAAAATCAGAGACCCAGTATCAAAGCAAATAAAATTCAGAATTCAGGATATTCTTAAAAGCTTCGAGAACTACTTTAAGAACTTGTACTCCCTCAAAAAACATAAAAACGCATCCGAAGCATTCCTAAACACATTAAACCTTCCTCAACTTACTGAGTCTCAAAATAAAACACTACTGTCAGAAATACAACCTAAAGAATTAGAAAAAGCAATTATGAAACTTAAAGCTAACAAATCCCCAGGAGCAAATGGCTATACAGCAGAGTGGTACAAAACCTTTAAACAGCAACTATCTCCTCTCCTCCTGAAAACATTTAACTATGTCCTCCACACAGGGGAAATCCCCCCCTCCTGGAGAGAAGGGGTCATTGCAGTCATACCTAAACCTGAAAAGGATAAACTAGATTGCTCCAACTACAGACTAATCAGTGTATTAAATCAGGACTATAAGCTTTTTACCACTATCCTTGCCAAAAGGTTAGAAAATATACTGACAGACTTAATTCATTTAGACCAAACAGGTTTTATAAGACAAAGACAGACACAAGACAACATTAGACGTACTTTACACATAATTCATCATATAAAAAAATATAACTTAAATGCAGCCATATTGGGATTAGATGCTGAAAAAGCATTCGATTCAGTTGACTGGTCTTTCCTATATAGAATCTTATCCAGTTTCAATTTTCATAACAACTTCATTAGAACTATCCAGGCATTATATAAAAAACCAACAGCTAAAATAAGGATTAACGGTAATTTATCATCATCTTTTGAGCTGGAAAGAGGATGTCGTCAGGGCTGCCCCTTGTTTCCACTGCTCTTTGCAATCTTCATAGAACCTCTGAGCCAATGGATAAGACAGAATCAAAAAATTCAAGGTATTACACTTGGTCAGAAGGAACATAAAATAGCACTCTTTGCTGATGACATTTTAATATACCTGGGGCAGCTGGACACCTCTTTTCCAGAACTAATCTCAGTTTTTTCAGAGTATGGAGATTTATCGGGGTACGAATTAAACATGCATAAAACCCAAGTTTTAACATTCAACTATGACCCAAATCAATATTTACTAATCAAACTCAAAACAAACTGAGAGATTGAATCTATGAAATATCTGGGGGTCAATATATATATAGAGACTCCGCTAAAAATTTGGTTTAAAATAGTTAGAGAGAATCAAACTAAAGAACCCTATCGATTTCTGCAATGGATTGCCTATGATCAAGACTTTACTCCTAATAAAACAGACACTAGATTTAAAAAGTGGAAAGAGAACGGACTGATAAAATATTACGATTTTTTTAAAGGGCAAATTTTAAGAAGTTTTGAAGATCTGAAAAAACAAGGTCTAATAAATCAAGACCTTTACAGGTTCTTTCAGCTTAGACACCACATAAACAATATACTTAAAAAGGAGGATTTGGAAAGGGCCCAGTCAGGTGTTCTGAATGTCTTCTTAATGGCATATAAAGGGATCCCAGGGATCAGATACATCTCTAAAATATACCAAGGTCTTCAAGACTTAAAAGGAGACAACACATCATATATAAAAGAGAAATGGGGAAAAAGAGGGGAATTTCACTTTACAACTGGAAATATGGGAAAAGCTAAATAAACAACAATGGAAAAGTACTTCATCCCTGCAGTGGAGAGAATTTGGATGGAAAAATTTAAGTAAGATTTTTTCAGAACACCTGCACAAAACAAATTTACTCGCAAGGGGTTGAATTGTTGGCGCTTGTGTGGTGAAGAGACTGCCAATCATTTTCATGTGTTTTGGTCATGCCCAGTTATCCACCAATATTGGACCAATGTACAGACAGTATTGGGGAAAATACTCAAAATAACAGTCCCCTTTTCTTTTGTAACTTTGTATTTACTACCGGACTCACTGGAAAGACGAGGAGAAAAATGCTTATTCACTGTTTTAATATTGGCAAGTAAAAAAGCTCTAACTAAAAAATGGATGTTGAAGGATTGTCCTACACCTGAAGATTGGATTAACGTGATTCAAGACATTTACTCAATGGAAAAGTTGACATTCGCACTGAGACAGGACATGGATGGGTTCTTGAACTTTTGGCAACCCTGGATCGCATATGTGTCTTCCATCAGATCTAATCTTTGACAAATACCATTTCAATAATGGCACCTCTCTTTGTTCCAATGCTACTCAGATGCTCTTTTATTTTTATTTATTTTATTTATTTATTTTTGTTCTTTTGTTTTGTTTTTGTCTTTTCTTGTTTTGTTTTTTGTTCTTTCTTTAATTCTCTTTTTCTTTCACTTAAAAAAGGGTGTTGTAATAACTATTCTTCCAATGTTGTCAAAAAACAAAAAAACGGGAACATGTGATGAAAATGTAAACAATGCAATGCTGTAATGACATGTATACCCTTTACAAAAACTTAAATTAAAAAAAAACAAAACATCTCAACGGGTTTGGAATAAAGGTATCGACAGTTACATTCAGATATCCTTGTTGGATTCTTTCTGGAAGCTGATGCCAGTTGAATGTCAGAATGTAAGTGCCAGTTTTTACTGTTCGGTCATCTTTTTTAACCACTTGCACTCCGGGCAATTTTCCTAAAAATGCCAAAAAATAACGTGCCCAAAGTAAATCGAAAGCTGTTATTCAACCCTTTGCAGCATCTTCATGGGGTTGGTCTCATTTAAAAGAAAACACTTTGAATTTTTTGGCAAAAAAAAACAATCTCTCTACGTGCTCCGGCCACTGAGTTACAGTCATCTAAACATACTCAACTTGAAGAAAAAAAAACTGGACAGTGTTTTTTTGGATACAAATGCTTGTAAATAACACACAGCTGTCCGATCCGGCTGGAAAATGCAACAGAAATGTAGAACCAAGTGTTATCCAGCTGAGATCCAAATTTGGTAACAATACCACAAAAAATGAATATTTTACACAGCTTTGTTCTCAGGCTGTTCCCAGGCGTTTTGGAACTGTGCCAAATTGTGCCAAATGGCACAGTTTGGAAAAACGTCTGTAACATTTGAATAATTCAATGTAGAAGCTTCATTTTAGGCTCTAATGAAAGGTCACACTCAGGGCTGTGTCTGTGTGTGTGGGCGGGGGGTCGTCCCCCCCCCCCCCCGCTACCAAGGACCGAGTTCGGCCCTCGCTACATGATGGATTACACTCCTTGCATGTTTTCACAGCGGCTCCCCCCCCCCCCCCCCCGCTACTGTGTGTGTGTGTGGGGGGGGGGGGGAACCGTGAACGGACCGTGAACGCCCCCCCCCCCCCCCACTACAGAAGAGGGCCATCGCTACATGATGGAATAGACTCATATGCTTCCCCCTGCGGACCGGGGGGCGTTCGGACCGTGAACGCCCCCCCCCGCTCCTCTTCTGCAGCGGGGGTGGGGGGCGTTCACGGTCCGAACACGGCAAATGAACCGTTTATCGCGGCGCATGCACTTCGTTCTTCGTGCGCAGTACAGTTGTAATTTACCGATCGGTCAAAAGTCATTTTTGGATTACAGTTTTCAGGAATAAATAATAATTTAGCTTATAACACCTTACCTCTTCAAAGCAGCAGAGTCGTGGCGAACATCTCTTCCCCCATTGTCAGACGAACGCGACGCTGCTCCGCTCGTGGATCCCGATCAAAACATAATTCCATTATTGCCGTTTTGGCAAATGATTTACGACTTTTGTCGTCGGCCTCCGTCTATTCTGCTGGAATGAGTGCAGGTCCCACTTGTGGGTGTTCTCCATGCTGCTGGGTGAGCCTGGGTCTGTAGTAGATTGGTCCAGCGTCTTTTGTTTTCATCTGTTGCAACAGTAAATCTCTCTTCACCCAGCCTGAATTTCTGTGCTTCAATTGGCTCCTGCGTTCACAGTAGGCGGGTCCTCCTTCCTAGATTTTCATTCATTGGCTCTTCAAGGTTTCAGAAACCCAATTCAAGGCTCTTATTAGTCGAATGAGAGGTCAATCAGATGAACTAATCTGTTCGCGGCTGTCTCTGCAGTTTTTTTTTTAGTGGCGCTTGGACGCCACTACATCACCATCACCACCATCATGCGTCATGCGCCCTCGTGCGCCCTAGAACGCAGAGACTTGCCCGCTCGCGGAACAACGGAGTGCAAGTGGTTAATGGTTATCCTCTTCACATGTGTTACTCCTTGTTGTTGCAGTTCTGAGGCTATTTCATCCTCTTCCATATCGTGGAGTTCTCGAGTACGAATCACTCCTTTGCAGCTGTTTAGAGAAGGGTAAGGAAAAGCCTTCACTGGAACACCAGCCAGCACATTACACCGCAACAGATTTTCAGATTGGGATTTCTTTAAGCATTCCACCAAAATCTGGCCAGACCTCAGTTTTTTAACATCTTTAACTGACCCCGCAATACCTGAAATTCCTTTCTGTACAGCAAAAGGGGACAGTTTAGAAAGAGGCATATCTGATGAGAGTGACTCTAAAACAATAAGCCTCTGCCAATTATCACCATTTGAAAGAGCCATCCTGCTAACTCCTGGGTCATCCACATCGTCTTCCAACATTCGTTTTTTAGGGGTTTGTTTAGTAGCCATATTTGATAGCGTATGATTCATCATCCCTGCTCCCCACCCTCCTCGGAGCCCTACATGGGGATGCACAGAGCCGCAGACTTCCTGCAGGTTATGCACCAGGGATACAGGAATGGTATACTCGAGCAATAAAGCACCAAAGTGCAAATTACTCAACTGACCCTCCGCCATAGGCTTCTGGGATTAGGAGATGTTATGCTGCCAAAAGACATCCCAGAGTAGACCTTGACAAGCCGATTGATTGGACCAGGCCCTTCCAACCTCCCGTCTAAGTGAAGTAGGAGCCAAAGCACTGTGTTGGACTTGTGAAAGCCGCAGCAAGACACGTTCCTCAAGAACCAGGATCTCTTCCTCCACTGACACAGGTCGCAACTCACGGCAAACAAGTTGCCCCATTTGTCACCTCATATGATCAGCAAGGGGGTGCTCGGAACCACTTTAACCCTTGGTCCCCTTAGGGAATTATAACACACAAAGTTGTTGGGGAGTTACCGTAACCCTGGTAAGGGAGGCTAACAGGTACTAGTCCTTGCCCAAGGGACACCTGGGAGTATCAGCGAGGGTTAAGAGGCACACCATCATCCTCCTAGTCCAACAGACCCCCTCGCCCGGATGCAGTTTAACGTCATACCCAGGACGGGAGCAGTATATATTATTTGTACACTAATTTGTCTTGTAGGTTTAAATGTACAGTGGATCTGGAAAGTATTCATAGTGCTTCATTTTTTCCACATTTTATGTTACAGCCTTATTCCAAAATAGATAATTATTTTTTTCCTCAAAATTCTACACACAATACTCCATAATAACAATGGGAAAAAAGTTTTAGAAATTTCTGCAAATTTAATAAAAATAAAAAACTAAGAAATCACATGTACATACAGTCGTGAAAAAATTTGGACATCTCTTTAAATATTCATTTCTTTATTAAGAAATGTTCACATATCTATGTCGAACCTTGTTTTTATTTGACATTTAATTTAGCCATTTTAAGTGGGAATAAATGTGGGGGTGTCCTTAAAAAGATTGGGGGGGTCCTAATTTATTCCTCACTATTTGTTTAGAATTGCATTTTACAGAAAATCTGAAAAAAGTAATTTATTTTTAATTGTTTAGTTGTATTACATAAATCTCCCAGTACTTTTAACATTGATATTAAGTATCCATAAGTCCAAATATGTAAAAAAAAACAAAAAAACAACAACAACAACAACACACACACACAGGCTTATACAGGGTGTCCTGATTTTTTTCACATGACTAAGTATTCACAGCCTTTGCCATAAAGCTCAAAATTGAGCTCAGGTACATCCCGTTTCCACTGATCATCCTTGAGATGTTTCTACAGCTTAAGTGGAGTCCACCTGTATCAAATTCAGTTGATTGGACATGATTTGGAAAGGCACACACCTGTCTATATAAGGTCCCACAGTTGACAGTGCATGTCTGAGCACAAACCAAGCATGAAGTCAAAGGAATTGTCTGTAGACCTCCGAGACAGGATTGTCTCGAGGCACAAATCTGGGGAAGGGTACAGAAAAATTTCTGCTGCTTTGAAGGTCTCAATGAGCACAGTGGCCTCCATCATCCGTAAATGGAAGAAGTTCGGAACCACCACGACTTTTCCTAGAGCTGGCTGGCTGCCTACACTGAGCGATTGGGGGAGAAGGGCGTTAGTCAGGGAGGTGACCAAGAACCCAATGGTCACTCTGTCAGAGCTCCAGCGTTCCTCTGTGGAGAGAGGAGAACCTTCCGGAAGGACAACAATCTCTGCAGCAATCCACCAATTAGGCCTGTATGGTAGAGTGGCCAGAGGGAAGCCACTACTTAGTAAAAGGCCCGTGGTAGCTTGCCTAGAGTTTGCCAAAAGGCACCTGAAGGACTCTCAGACCATGAGAAACAAAATTCTCTGGTCTGATGAGAAAGATTGAACTCTTTGGCGTGAATGCCAGGTGTCATGTTTGGAGGAAACCAGGCACCGCTCATAACCACACCGATACCATCCCTACAGTGAAGCATGGTGGTGGCACCATCATGTTGTGGGAATGTTTTTCAGAGGCAGGAACTGGGAGACTAGTCAGGATAGAAGGAAAGATGAATGCACCAATGTACTGAGACATCCTGGATGAAAACCTGCTCTAGAGCACTCTTGACCTTAGACTGGGTTAACTGTTCATCTTTCAGCAGGACAACAACCCTAAGCACACAGCCAAGATATCAAAGGGGTGGCTTCAGGACAATTCTGTGAATATCCTTGAGTGGCCCAGCCAGAGCCCAGACTTGAATTCAATTGAACATCTCTAGGGAGATCTGAAAATGGCTGTGCACAGACGCTTCCATCCAACCTGATGGAGCTTGAGAGGTGCTGCAAAGAAGAATGGGCGAAACTGGCCAAAGATAGGTGTGCCAAGCTTGTGGCATCATATTCAAAAAGACTTCATGCTGTAATTGCTGCCAAAGGTGCATCAAAGTATTGAGCAAAGGCTGTGAATACTTATGTACATGTGATTTCTTAGTGGGTTTTTTTTTTTTAAATAAATTTGGAAAAATCTCAAAAAAAAAAAAAAAATCTTGACGTTGTCATTACTAATGCATGCCCGTAGAACCACGTATTCCTGTCTGAAACAGGTATCCCAATCAGGCTTTACAGGCCCAAATGTAGGCTGTGTTTGAAAGTGGAATACAGAGATGTAGCTTATATGTAGGCAATCACGTTAGACTTTGACAAATATAAAAGACTAAATGACACTAAGATTTATTTGACTGTGTGAATATTAATTACAGAATACCTAATTATTGAAAATGAATGGGACATCCAATATTAGCGACTGTTTCAGATCCCTTGTTTATCTGTTTGTCAGATCACTTATTTGTCTGATCCTTTATCATTTATATTCATAATAGTGTATCTTGCACTTTGGGAAATGGGAGTTGTTCAGTCACCATTATAATTACTGTAATTACATTAATCACAGTACATATAACATTACATTATATTACATATAATAACATTATAATCCATCACTGTTCAGTGATGGAGTTCAGTGGAACATTGAATTTCTTCTATCATCAATAAACCCATGCAGTGCTATAACAGGACATGTTTACAAATATTTGAGACCCACTGTAGTGCATTACTTTATATTTCAGCAATATTTTGTTCTTAAAAGTTTTTTTTAAAAACAGTAATCAACCAAATTAACTACAAAACACCCACCATCAATAAAGTACATCTATCTATTATTATTCACAGCAGAAGGACCCGTTTGACTGCAACCGTTCCATTAGTGTTGCTCATTTGTCAGTAAATATTTAACTAAAAATAATTTATTTCATTATTTGGGTGTTTTTGTGTCCTGCGTTTGGTCGTTAAGTCATTCCAGCAGTTCCGCTGCACAATCATGGCAGTATTAAGTTTTTAATTTTTAGATACTCGTGTGGGAGGGGAGACTCGCAGTCCTGCACAGTACAGTGGTACCACACAGGTGAAGCAGAAGCAGGTACTCCTGTCTACTACTGACTGGGCGTGCCTCCCTGCAAAGGACCGTGGTCCGCCCGGTTAGGCTGCTGCTTCTCCCAGCATGTTCTGTGTCGATACACCGGTGTTCTTTGTCAGATCTGGGTCCCCACTGACGCGCCGCCCAGTCTGCTCGCACACCTTATGTTCTCCACATATGCCGAATTATCCTTGAGACATACGCAATCACGGCAACTTCAGTATCATCTTTTTCCTAGTCAAATTTGTCATTTTTCACTTCCTTGTTTTGTCCAGGGAACACTGTGGTGACTGACAGGTTTGCGGCACCACAAGTCCCCGGCAAGCACCCCCCCACACACCTCATGTTCTCTATGCGGAATTCGACCTTAGACCTACACAATCACAGCAACTTTATGGTATATATTTTGACTGAGCGGCTCCATACTTGTGGATGCACACCCCAGCAGCAAAGCACTTCTAAAATCTCTTCGCAAAACATTGTGGTAACTGACAGGTCATGATGCTGTGTTATCCAATCAGCATGGTCATGATGTGGCGCATTCTCCAATGAGCATGGAGTCATATCTGAAACCCCGCCCACACTTCTGGAAGCCAGGGGAATGAAGACAGTGGTCATACAGCGGTGGCTAAACTTTTATTGATAAAAATTACATATTTTGACTGAGTGACTCCATATTCGGGGATGCACACCCTCATAGCTTCAGCAAAGCACGTTTAAAATCTTAGGTCAGTGTGACGAATGGCTTGAGAGCTATCTGAGGAACACACAGACAAACAGACGGTGATCCCTTAAATTTATAGATAGATGGGGTATTGTGTGTAAAATTTTGAGAAAAAAATGAATTTAATCCGTTTTGGAATAAGGCTGTAACATAAAATGTGGACAAAGTGAAGCGGTGTGAATACTTTAAAAATGCACTGTAATTTCTGAATGATTCCAATCATTTCAACAATATTTCTATATTTAAAATAACCAAATCTGCACATTTCCTCTTCAAATACATGGGAGAGAGGCCAGGTGAAGCAGCAACAAATGTAACCTCAAAAGGATTGCGCAATCCTAGCCTGGTTAGAGCTCATGCAAGATGTGCATTCCTGGTGACAGCTCTGTATGTCAAAAATGTAATGTTTGTAGGAGCTTTTATTGTGTGTCCTCCTCTTCCATAGTCTATGTAATGTACTTAACGTTTGTATTAACATATTTAGTCATCTTAATCTGACAAAACTTAAGTTAGAAATCATGGTGAGAGGCTGCGCAGTAATGTTGCTCCAACGACGGAGGCCATGCTTGAGCACCGTAGGCACAGGAGTTTGTCCCGGTTGCTCTTCTTCTACACTGAGGCTAAATGCCAAATTAGCTAAACATAAAATCAAAAGTCAACAGTACCGAGGACTCAGTTTGTGCTTCTATTTTATACAGAGTGAAAATGGAAGACTTTATAGCTAAACTTAAAAAATTCTCAAAATTGGACTTTCAATCAAAACTGGCAGTAATCTCGATTGAGAGAGACTTAAAAGAAGACAAGGAGGACTTTTACAACAAAGTCATTCAGATTTTTGTCCAGAGGGATAGGCAGATGGATTTCATTTACAAGTAAGACCATACATACTTGTTTTATTTTATATACTTGAATTTGTATGGAATTGTGAAGCTACAGGGCACACAGCAAATGCGCTCTCCGAGCCACAATAATTCTAGTTCTTCCTTGGCCTGAAACAAGTAGTCTATAATCAATTTTGGCTCCCCTAAACTTGTCCATAAAATAACTTAATACATTTTATTTGTGTAGCCAAGGGTCTTTGCACTTTGTTTATATTCAGGAGAGTTGAATGAAAACATGGAGGCATGGAGTTAGTCAGCAGAACTTGAACTATCTTTCTGCAAAACAAAAGCAACTGGAGAGTACTACCATTTCTGCTTCTTCCCTTCACAATAAAAGCTCTAGACATGCATTGCAGAACTAAAGTTAAATTCACTGCACATTCTGTTAAGAGGCAATTCAGTAAAATGCCTTAGTTGCTTTGTTAATAAATTATGTACATCATCGGATTTTATAATGTACAATTAGCAGATCATAAAACATGCAAATTTTCAATTGAAATTAAATTCAAGCTTATGCTTTTGTGTTCATATACGCTACTCTCAAAAAGTTAGGGATATTCGGCTTTCGGATGAAATTTCAGGATGCACCTAAAATGCACTATAACCTTTACAGGTGAACTTAATTTGACCTTCTCTAACCTTTTGAATGCACATGTCCAACTGTTAAATGTTTCAGTACTTTTTGCATAACTTGCTGTTCTCTAACAAGGTGCTTAACAGTAAAATTCACAACAGATGTTTGATCCATGAATTGACCGATAAATTTTCTGGTTCAATTAGAATTGGTATTTAAACAGTCTTCTTCATCATGCTGTTCACATTTTGACATCATGAGACCAAGACGACACCTAACAACTGATCAACAGTACCTCGCCATTGCGAGGCTTCAAACAGGATGTTCTCAGAGGGAAATGGCCACTGAGCTTAGTGTCACAGAGTGTCATCAGCAAGTTGCAACAGAGCTACAGAGAGACTGGAAGAGTCACAGAAAGGCACAGAAGTGGACATCCTTTGGTCACACCCCATGCTGATGACCGCTTCATTGTGAACAGTGCCCTGCAGAACTGGATGATGAATGCCACTCAACTCTACGCACACTTAAGGGAGGTGAGAGGCACCCCAAGTGTCACATCAGACCATTCGAAACCATTTACATCAGCGTTGTCTGTGTGCTAGATGACCCGCAAAGGTACCTGACCACACCACCAGCCACAGGCATCGTCATCTTGCATAGGCCAGGGATCATTTATGCTGGACAAGGGACCAGTGGGCCTCAGTGCTGTTCTCTGATGAAAGTCAATTCATATTGAGCAGAAATGATGGTCACCAACGATACTGGAGACATCAAGGAAAGCGCTATGCATCAGCCACTGTTGTCACAGGACGAGCCTTTGGTGGTGGTGGTGGTGTTACAATCTGCGCAGGTGTGTCTAGTCAATACAGAATTGCCCTACACCTTGTGAATGGTACAGTGACAAGCCGATACTACCTGAAAAACATCATTAATCCAGTCATTGTGCCCCTACATGAACAACACAGGCCTAATTTCGTCTTCATGGACGACAATGCTCCAGCTTATCAAGGTCGCATCATTAGGGAACGGCTGCTGGAGGCTGTGGTACCTCAAATGGCGTGGCCTGCACTTTCTCCCGACCTGAATCGCATAGAAGACCTATGGGACCAGCTGAGTTGATGTGTAGAGGCTCATAACCCTGCACCCCACAACCTCAATGACCCGAGGACTACCCTTCAAGAAGAGTGGAATGCCATGCCTCAGCAGACAATAAATCGACTTGTGGACAACATGGGACATCGTTGTCAAGCTGTAATTGATGCTCAAGGGTACATGACAAGCTACTGAGACATTGACTTTTTTTTTTTTTTGTTGCGGTATACCCACGACTGTTGTTGGCTTTTGTTTCAATAAATTGTTTTAGATGAGGAAATCACCACTGCATGCTTTTACTTAAATGTCCTACTTTCATGATATGTCACTGTCGCGTGAACTTTTTATTTTACATTAATTTCACCCGAAAGCCAAATATCCCTAACTTTTTGTGAGTAGTGTATTTGTAAATCTGACTTAGAAAGAGTCAGTGCCTCACCACGCACAAACCTCACGTCACTGGATATTAGCCAGCATAACTGAAGCAACTCCGCTGTCAGCAACCATCGCCCAAGAGAGATTACTGTCCAACAGAAGGCAAACTAAACAGCATATACTCACTTCCGGTTATGGCTGCCACGTAGGACGGACGTGTCTCGCTCTGCTCTGCTCCTGGAGAAAAAAATCGGCAAATAACTCTCTCATTTGGGACAGAACGTATCCCAGCATTTGAGCGAGGATATGTCGGCGAAGCCTAAGGCTGGAAAACCAGGAAAAGGAAAAAGCGAGCCGCCGAAACAGTCCAAATTAACGGACTTTCAGGTCTGTGACGCAGCAAACAAGGCTCCATATATGGCGGAGGAGGCGGGCGGCGGTGCGATTTCTGCGGGGAATGGCGCAGATGCGCTGATGGCTGCCATGAGTTCAATGAGAGCGGACTTTTCCTCTAGATTTGATGGGATTATGACAGCGTTGGAAGGAATAAGAAAGGAATTGGGTGACTGTGTAGAACGAACGGCGCAGATGGAGCTCCGTCTCGCTAGTGCTGAAGATGACGTCACCCGTCTTCAATTAAAGGTGCGCACTTTGGAAAAAAAAAATAAATCTCTGGAAGATAATATTTTGGATTTGGAATCTCGGTCGAGACAGAATAATTTGAGGCTGGTGGGTCTTCCAGAGGAATCAGAAGGTCGGGACGTATGTTCCTTTCTGGAAAAGTGGATTCCGGAGGTGCTGGGCAGCGAGGAGTTGCAATCAGCAGTGGTTCTGGAAAAAGCACATCGTATTGGCCCACGGAGAGACAAGGGACCGCCGAGGACCTTAATTATGAAGTTTCTTAGCAACAGAGACAGGATGAAGATCTTCAACGCTGCACGTGCTAAAGGAGAGATTAAACACCAGGACCAGCAGGTGCGGTTCTACCCAGATTTGGCCACAGGAATCCAGCAATTGAGGAAGCAGTTTGATCCCGTACGTAAGGAGCTGCGCAACCTTGGGATTCGTCATGGTGTAATCTATCCTGCGAGACTGCTGACCACGTATGAGGGCAGAACCCACATCTTCAAGACCCCAGAGGAGGCGCAGGAGTTCATCAAGAAGATCAAAGAAGAAGAAGAGACTGGTGGGAGCTAAGCATGAACAAAATATAAGGTAGAATAATTAAGCATTTGCACAGGCATCTGACTGACTTGAAGTAAATAGTAAGTTTACAAAATATAGATTGTATTATATATTAAAAAAAAAAAAAAAAACAAAACAAACAAAAAAAAAAAACTATGATGTACAAAGTTGTTAAAAATCTTGGAGTTAAGTTGGAAAACTACAGAGGAGAGTTAATGTTACGTCATTAAAAGTAGTAGAGTTAGGGTGATTGGGAGGATGAAGAAGGAGTGGCTTAGGCTGTTCCCCGTGGGTGTGGAACGGTCGATGGCTATATCGGGAGACAGAATTTTTCTTTTGATTTTGGGGGGTTTGCCACAAGTGTGGGAAGGGGAAATTTGTTTGTGTGTAGTTTGTAGGATGAATGTTCAACCACTCATGTTTTTGCTTCTCTGTATGAGCATGTTTACACTGCAAGGTAATCCTAAACTCTCTATTGATCATGGACCAAAGTGTTAATCTTAATTTAACTTCATGGAATTGCAGAGGTCTACAAAATTTAAAAAAACTTAAACAAGTTATGAATAAAATAAAGGACATGGGTTCAAGAATTGTGTTTTTACAAGAAACTCATCTGATAGAGGAGGATGTTAAAAGAATTAGGAGTAGATGGCAGGGAAGTGTATTCACCTCTTCATTTTCATCCCGAGCCAGGGGAGTTATGACTCTCATACATAAATCAGTTCCTTTTCAAGTGAAAAATGTAATTGGAGACAAATTTGGAAGATATGTAATCATTCAAGGTTCTTTGCTATTAGAAAATATAAATCTTGTGAACTTATATGGTCCCAATATAGATGATCAGAAGTTCTTTGCTAATTTATTTCTCATCTTATCATCACTTACAGGGCAACATATAATAGCAGGGGATTTTAATTGTACATTGAATCCAGGTGTGGATAGATCAACAGGACTGGATTGTACGCACATTGGATGTAGGATGACTATTAATCATTTTATGAAAGAATTGAGATTGTTAGATATATGGAGAGAAATGAAACCACAAGTTAAAGCCTATTCTTGTTATTCCAGTACCTACAAGACATTCTCACGTATTGATTATTTTTTGATTTCCACAGAATTAAGGTCCAAGATTCAAAACTGTTTTTATGATAACATCGTGATCTCTGATCATGCACCCTGTTGTCTAATATATGTAGATAAAAAATTGACAAAGGAATCAGGTAGATGGCAATTTCAGCATAAATGGCTTCAGGATGAGGAATTTGTCAAGTATATAGAAAAACAGATAGACGAGTTCTTTGACATCAATACTACACAAACATCAGCATGTGTAAAGTGGGAGGCTTTCAAAGCTTTTATTAGGGGACATATTATTAGTTATACAGGATCAAAATCTAAGAAGACTCGAGAGGAGAGAGCTAAATTGGAACATAAAATAAAAAATCTTCAGGAAAAAGTGTATGCAGGAAGTGACCCAAGGTTGGAGAATGAATTACTGATTTTGAGAGCTGAATACGACAAAAAATCAGCGAATAGAGCTGCCTCGAGTCTTCTAAGATTGAAACAATCTTTTTATGAACAAGGTGAAAAATCAGGAAAATTATTAGCATGGCAGATTAAACAATTGGAAATTAAAACACCAATTACCAGTATTATAAGTAATGGACAGGTAGTTATAGATCCTTTAGAAATTAATAGAGCCTTTAGAGATTACTATGAAAAATTATATGATACCAAAAATGAACCTGATTTAACAAAACTAAATGGGTTTTTGAACGAACTATCTATACCGTGTATTCCAAATGAAAACAGGGAGATATTGGAGTCTAAAATTAGTCAAGAAGAAGTTGGGCTAGCCATTGATAATATGAAATCAGGAAAAAGTGCAGGACCAGATGGTCTTCCAGTTGACCTTTATAAAAAATTTAAGAATAAATTAATAAAACCTTTTTTGGAAATGGTTTTAGAAGCATTTCAAAATAATAATTTACCATCATACATAAATAATGCCTTAATTATACTGCTGCCAAAACCAGGTAAGCCCTCTAATAAATGTGAAAATATGAGACCAATAAGCCTATTAAACGCCGACCTTAAGATAATCTGTAAAATTTTAGCAAGACGAATACAAGAAATTTTACCAAATATTATTAATCGAGATCAGAATGGCTTTATAAAGGGTAGACAAGGCTTCCATAATGTAAGAAGACTATTTAATATTATTTATTTTAATAAAGAAGCACCGGATACAGCTCTCCTATCATTGGACGCCGAAAAGGCCTTTGATAGAGTTGAATGGCCCTTTCTTTTTGAAGTCCTACAAAGGTTTGGACTTGGAAATAATTTCATAAAATGGGTTCAAATAATATACAATAATGCTACAGCAGAAATCCTAACAAATAACAATATTTCAAAACCAATAAAAATCAATAGAGGATGTCGACAAGGCTGTCCACTTTCACCTTTACTGTTTACTATGGCAATTGAACCTTTAGCGATAGCGATACGTTTACATTCACAAATATATGGAATTAAAGTTGGACCAACAGAACATAAAATCTCCCTGTACGCCGATGATATAATTTTGTTTATGTCGAATCTAAAAAAATCAATTCCAACCTTGTTGAATTTAATAAAGAATTTTGGGGAAATATCAGGATATAAAATAAATAAAACTAAATCTTCAATATTAATGCTAAATGAGACCCAGAGAAATTACCCAGCCCCTGAGGTAAATCAATTCAATGTTGTAAATCAGTTTAAATATTTAGGAATCCAAATTATGCCTAAGCTAGAATCAGTCGCCAGTGTCAACTATGAAGCCTTAATGTCAGATATCAGTGAGTTAACTCAGAGATGGATGTCACTACCAATGTCGATGATCGGGAGAATCAATATACTTAAAAGTAATATTTTACCTAAAATACTTTATTTATTTCAATACATTCCCTTATCACCACCTTTAGATCTATTCTCAAGAATAAAAAAAAAGTTAGTGGAATTTATATGGAACAACAGGAGGGCTAGATTACGTTTGTCTTTATTATATTTACCATTTGATCGTGGAGGTCTGAAATGTCCAAATTTTATGTTGTATTATTGGTCGGCACAACTGAGGTCTATGACATATTATTTTTCATCAAATGATCTCCCTCACTGGACTGAAATGGAATCATACAATTTACCTTTACCTCTTCCCATATTCATATACTCAGATTCGGCAAAAAAATTACAAAAACAAGTTAAAAATCCATTTGTAAAGCATATGATCAAAATATGGTGTGAAGCTAAAAACTATTTAAAAGAACCACAGTCATTGTCACAATTTAGTCCAATATGGGGTAATCAATATTTTAAACCAGGGAGAGCGGACGCTGTATTTAAAGTATGGAATTTAAAAGGGATACAAAAGATTCAGGATTTATATTTGCCAGGTGCAGACAACATAATGTCTTTTGAAGAGCTGAGGATCAAATTTAATCTCAATAGAACACATTTTTTTAAATATCTTCAACTTAGAAACTTTATTCGATCAAATCAAAATAAAGCTCTCACTCGACCTATTTATTCATCCTTGGAAAAAATGATGATGAAAGATAGTAAAAGAAAGGGTATTATTTCAGAGTTTTATAACTCATTGACACTATCTTCAAGTGAAAATTCACTGAAAAGATTAAACTACTGGAAAGAAGATCTGCAAATTGAAATTTCAGAGGAACAATGGGAATTGGCTTGTACAGAAGCTCAAACCAAATCAATAAATGCACGCCTTAAATTGATACATTTCAAATGGTTAATGCGGATGTATGTTACACCGGAGGAGTTAAATAGATATAACAAAAATATACCAGATACATGCACAAAATGCATGGAAAGTAAAGGAACCCTATTTCATTGTTTATGGGAATGTAGATTAATAAGAATGTTTTGGGAAGAGGTGAGGGTAACAATTGAAAAAATAATCTCAAAACAAATCATATTGAATCCTAAACTGTTTTTGTTGGGTCTGTACCCAGAAAAGCATAATTTTAATAAAAGTGAAAGAACATTCATAGACCTCAGTTTGCTTAATGCCAAAAAATGTATTGCACTATTATGGAAAAAGACTCATAGACCAGATGTGACTCAGTGGTTAAGACAGATGTTAACAAACCTTCCATTAGAAAGAATAACATATATACTAAAATCAAAGGAAATTGTGTTTGAGAATATATGGAGACCTTTTATTGATTATGTAAAAAATTTAAACATAACTCTTGAAGAAGAAGGTGAATGATGTGTGTGGACCTTGTAAATTCCAAACTGGTGAACATAATATGTATACTTATGTATTGGATTGTCTAGACTAAACAGAGGAGCATTGTTGAAGACTTGATTTTGTTGGTGGTTGTTGGTGTTTTTAGTGCATTTTTTTTTTTTTTTGTAGTACTTTAGTGTTAGTGTTTGATTGTTTGTATCATGTTTGTTTAAAAAAAAAAAAAAGGTTCAATAAAGATATTGTGGAAAAAAAAAAAAAACAGCATATACTAATAGTGTGGTCAGTTTTCTGAAGCTGGGAGTGTCGCTCATTGAAAATATTAAGTGCTAAACTTACCGGTGCAATCCGCTGACAGGTGGCCGGAGACAGGGGAACAGAGAGGAAGAGGGAATGGATGCATCACTGTAGTGCAGCTGTGATGTAACACTGCTTTACAGTCCACATTTAACTTGTTTCATTTACTTATTTTCAGTAAAATCCTCCCATACTTTGGAACGTTTGGACCTTCTCTGTGATTTTCTCTCCATGTCGCCATGACTCGCTCCTCTCCTTCATCAGAACACTTAAACTGAACATTTCCACGGCATGCATACTTTACAATTAAATGATTCGTCAACAATAAAAATCTGTGTCCACAAATTTTTATGGTCAATGTAATCAACAACGTTGACTAATTGTTGCAGCCCTTTTTAGAATACTGCATTTACCCAACAAACATGACTGAGGTAAATCCATTGTAAATTAATTCATCATAAATGGTTATAGAGCGTTAATGCATTTAAATCGACCAGCAGGGAATTTTTTCATGCTGGTATGCTGATGAAATAAAAGTATCAGTTTCTACAGCTGCCAGTTACTGAAGATGTAAATACTGTTCCTCTGAAGTGGGTCCAGTTCCTTTGTTTGGTTTGATTGAAATCTATTTATTTTTATTTTATTTGTTTATTTGACAGGGACAGTGCAATGAACAGAAAAAAAAATCTAATGTGTTGCACAAAGAGTGTATAGCTATTAGCTAATTTGCAACTCTTGTTGTCTACGGAGACAGAAAGCTCTACAGACATAACTGCATGTATATTTGACTCACTTCTGCAAAACATTTTCCAGTCGTGCCATTTATTGTCAGCTTCCACAAAAAAAGAGTGACACCAAATGAAAATGTGACCTGTGCGGGCAAAATGAGTTGGAATGCGCACCACGTCATTACGAGCTGCAGGCAGGAGAAGTCATAAATCTTTTTTTTTTTTTTTTTTTTTTTTTTGTTACTTATTTGTACCCGTAGGTAGATTTGGTTTGCAGTCTGGTGACAAGCCACCAGCTGCTGGTTGCTGCGTGCGCGAGCGCCCTAAACCTACATGTTTTTGGTATGCGGGAGGAAACCGGAGAAATCCCGGAGTAAACCCGCGCAACACAGGAAGAACATGCAAACTCCACACAGCTCACTGTTGGTCGGGGGCTGGGATTGAACCCACGATCTCATGATCCCCGCGATCCCCCGGCCGAGGGTAAAACTGTGCTGCCACAGTGCTAAATCACTGTGCCACCGTGCAGCCCATGACTTTTTGTTTGCTAGCGGCAAGTCCCGGGAAAAAAAACCATGAGTGCCTGGTATCATTGTAAAGCTTAAAAAACATACTTTCTAAAAATACATATGTTTTTGCGGAAGACATAACTCCCGACCAATCAAATGCGAGTCTTATACCTAGCCAAAATATAAACAAGTTGTCTTTTTCCGGTGTCCGTTTTTGTGCACTTCCTCCAAATTAAATATAATTTTGGAGGTCTGGTAATACAGAATAAGGAAAAACCGTTACCTCAGTTTTGATTATTTCCTCAAAGTGACTCATTTTGCCAGCACGGGTCACAAATAGGGAAATGAAAGCACCAAGGTGCTGATGCTTCGGTGCCAGAGCCTTGGCAGAGGTATGCATTCTCGGATCATCACCAAAATGTTATGGGTTCCTCTCTAGCCCAAGGACCACCTCTAGTAAAAATTTCATCCAAATCCACCCAGTAGTTTTGGAGTACAATTATGAGCAGTGAAGATAATCTGCAGTTCACATACCCATACGGTTGGTGGAAGCCAAGAGTCACCAAACCGATTTGAACAGCTGCAATCCAAACACAAAGAAGAGCATAGTGGCCGACGTTTTAAATGGCAGAAGTGATGAAGGTACATTAATACAATGTCAAATCAAGATGAACAGGAGCTTTGGCTATTTAGTGGCAGAGGAAGAAAACAGACGAGCAAAAAGACGGACATCTGTTCATCCAGTATTGGCAGATTGCTCAGTACTTTCCTCTGGCGGGAGTTTCCGGGCACATGCGCAGTATCGTTCCATTGATGGTAAAGGTGAGCTATTTTTGTGTTTATTTCAAAAACAAAGCGTTATTTCTAAATTCTGGCCAATTAAAAGTCGAGAAAATATGGTGATACAAGCCTTTAGTTCCACTTAATTTTGACCAGGCGAGCTGAAACAGAGAGGCGGACAGACGGACAGACCATATGCCTCCGTTTCACCGAGGCATAAAAAAAAATTGAGTAATTCCAGTCATATGGCTTCGTCAGTATGGACTCAGGCAGACTGCAGAAAATCAACTTGGAACACTTCAATTTTACCTCGTCAAACTGTTTTACATTTTCTCTTAAATGTGTTTAAAATCATAGATATGCAAAAAAAAAAATTACATTTTAGTTATAATTATGCAATTTACACTACTCACAAAAAATTAGGGATATTTGGCTTTCGGGTGAAATTTTAGGATGCACCTAAAATGCACTAACCTTTACAGGTGAACTTAATTTGACCCAACCTTTTGATTAGATTTCCAGTTCTAGTGTGCAAAGTGAAAATATATCATGGAGGCTCTACAACCTGCACAGGCACATTGGAACTGTAACCTACATCTATCAGTGCAGTTGGGGAAGAAAAAAAAAAGACAAGCAAGTGAACCTGCTACCAATCAAAGTGCCACTTTGTCAACTTTGACTGTTGCTGTCTACAGCACCATTCAGTAGATACACCACTACAACCACTCGACCTACAACCCAGAGCTCTGAGACAATTTGTGCAAAATGCTGACCCCAGTTGTTTTCATACTTGAAAGTTTATTTTATTGAGTATAATAAGCAATATACAGAATATGTTTTGTACATTGGTAATTAACTTTACACCATTTTGGTAATATATTAAAAGGAACTCTGATTATATTGGCATGTTAGCTCTATATGCTTTATTTTGATGTTAGTAACATAACTATAATTTAATTTTTTTGAAAATAATTCCCAGTTTTATATATTTTTAAAAAACTATTACGATTTGTGTTTACATCGCAATGCATTCTGGGTAGTGACGTAGAATGGTTGCATCCGTTTTTTCTGTCTTATACAAGTCAAGAAGCGAAGCTATGAACTACTGCCATTTGTCAGTGAAAATGCCACATTGCGCAGCTTTTGGATGTAATTTCCAATCAAAGGGAAATAAAGAGAGCGGGGCAAGCCTCCATAGCTTTCCTAAAGAGGGAAAGTGGAGGAAAAAGTGGGGCGGCAGCGGCTCAGCAGGTCGTCTAATAACCCGATGGTTGAAGGTTCGCATCACGCTCTCCCCAGATATCCTGCCGTTGTATCCCTGGGCAAGACACTTCACCCGCATTGCCTCCAGTGCCCATAACACTGGGTATGAATGTGTAAAAATGTTTAAATGCTCGGTGGTGGCCGGAGAGGCTGTTGGTGTGGATTGGCAGCCACATTTCCCTCACTCTGTCTGTGATCACGCGCTATAGCGTATGCCTGATAAAACTGACATATGTATTAATCACGCTGTGATAATAGCACAATATCGCTCAAAGCGCGCGCATGAGACATGTCTGTGATCGCACGCTTGTGTTGACCGTTCCTGCCTTTCGTCTCCTAACCGTGGTTTTGGGACGCAGGGGAGATGTATCTTCCTCCGCGGTCAATTCCCGAGTAAATCTCACTCTTGTGGTACACAGAAGCACAGGCCGTTTTGCTGAAGCGTTGGGGCTTTATTTATATACCGCACTGTTGTCAGCAACAAATTCTACCTGCTCTGGTCGACTCGCTCTTTCTACTTATCCGCACCAAATTACACACACCTTTCGGGGGGGGGGGGGCGCCTCTGCTGCGCAAACGCCATCACTCACTCAAGTCCACGCACTGAGCTGCCCCATCCAAACACACGCACCAGACACATCCCACAACACTTGATAGAGCTGACATATGTATTAATCACACTGTGATATCACTCAAAGCGCACGCTTGGCTTGACATGTCGAAGATCTGGCTGGCAACAGTCAGAAGAGAAAAAAAAAAAAAAAAAGTCTGGATCAACTGTGGAGCGCTGCTTATGGACGTTCAACCCGCATTCTGAGAAAGCAACAGAGAAGTTGCTTTATGTTGCGCAGAGTCCATGTTTATTAGTTCAGTGCCCATCATGCTTGTAGACAATTTTTTGTGTTTGAGCATTCTATTGTAAGTAAATCAACAATATATAAGTTTCACCTTAAAATAATGCTTCCTCGAGCGCACGCTTGACACACTCAAAGCGGAGAGACACTCGCGGAGCGGAGTGAAACTACCCCCCCCCCCCCGAAAGGTGTGTATATAATGATATAACATCAAAGTTGGGCAAAAATTTAGGTAGAAGCATGCCGGAGTAGTGGCCTAGTTGGTAGAGCACCCCCCCCCACCACCACCACCACAACCGGGATACTGGGGTTCAAATCCTGGCCAGGTCATACCAAAGACAAGGTAAAAAAGGTACTTTCTGCCCTCTAGCTTGGTGCTCAGCATAATACAACAGGGAAAGGCGGGCAGAGAGGAGTGGCGACCCCTGTCCTGTATCAGCTACAGAAAGGAACACTTGTTCCCAAGGAGACTCGGCTGCAAAAAAAAAAAAAAAAAAAAAAAAGGCAATGGTGATTTCCTCATCTCAAACAATTTAAGATAAGCCTTTATTAGTCCCACAATGGGGAAATTCCAGGACAGCAACAGCACAGGGACAGCAACACTCAGAGCAATAATTTAGAAGATAAGAAAATAAGAGCATTGACTATACATATGTATACATAAATATATATATATATATATATATATATATACATACTTTTTTTTTTTTTTTTTTTTTTTCTCCTCTCGGCGCCACACCAGTCGGCTGCCTTTTGCAACAGCGGCTCGATTCCGAGTTTTTTTTCCCTTCCTCTCTCTTTTGATCACTTTTTTTTTTCACCCCACTTATATCACGGACACACAGATCATCCCAAATGTCTCCTGAGCCGGTGGACGGAGCCACTGTTTATAGCAGGATACGATATAACAGGGAAGAGCTGCTAGCATTTAACCGCCACCCGGTCCCACTGGAAAAACTCGACATACCGAGAGAACTGAGGCGAAAACGCCGCGGCTGCCGGGCTGGAGTAAGGCGGAGGACAAAAAATATAAGGTACAGACCCTCCCTTCCATCTGTTGTCATGGGAAATGTACGGTCGATACTGGGAAAGTTAGATGAGCTAGCGGCTATCTCCCGTTATGATAGCACTTACCGGGAGTGCTCTCTCCTTTTGTTTACTGAGACGTGGCTAACTGAACTAGCAGCAGATGCTAACATTGAGCTGGAGGGTTTTCACACGATACGAGCTGACCGAACACCAGAGAGTGGCAAAACTAGGGGCGGTGGAGTGATCATGTATGTTAACAACAACTGGTGCAGACCGGGACATATCACTGTTAAACAACGACACTGCAGCAAAGACATTGAGTTGCTAGCTGTTAGCATGAGGCCTACATATCTCCCGAGAGAACACTCACACGTGATCTGCATTGTTGTTTATGCAAATCCGACGGCGAACGCTGGGACAGCGCGTGACGTCATCCATTCAGTAACCAGCAGGCTGCAGACAGAACACCCAGATGCTCTTCTCCTCATCTCAGGCGATTTCAACCACGTTTCACTGTCTCCCATTCTGCCCACTTCACCCAGTATGTCACATGCCACACTAGAGACAATAAAACACTGGATTTGTTCTACGCAAACACTAAGGAGGCGTACACCTCATCACAACTCCCCCCACTTGGGAGATCGGATCACAACTTGGTTCATCTCCGACCGGTGTACAAACCCCTAGTGCACAGACAACCTCCGGCCATGCACACTGTGGAGTTATGGTCTGAGGAGACAATGGACACTCTAAAGGACTGTTTTGAAGCCACTGCCTGGAAGCAGCTCTGCGATCCACATGGTGAGGACATCGATGGCCTCATTCACACCTTCACGGGCTACCTCAGCTTCTGTGTGGACAAATCCGTTCCCACCAAGACCATATGGCGTCACTCAAACAACAAACCCTGGATCAACCCTGAGATAAAAACACTTCTGAGAGAGAAGAAGAGGATCTTCAGGTCGGGGAACAGGGAGATGCTGAAGTCCGTACAGAGGGAGCTGAGGAGAAAGATCAGAGAAGGCAAGGACAGCTTCAGGAAGAAGATGGAGGACAAGCTGCAACAGAGCGACATCAGCGGGGTCTGGAGAAACCTCAAAACCATCTCGGGGCTCCAGAATACCTCCCCCCAGGCCACGGGGGGCAGGGAGTGGGCGAACAACCTGAATCTGTTTTTCAATAGATTTGACCAACCGCCCTCCCCCCGTCTGCACAACAACCACTGCTGCCTCTAAGAAATCAAGTCCTGCTACCCACTCCCCACTCCACCGACACCCCCCCCACTCCCAACACACAGCCCCCCATCCTGACCCTGACCAAGACCCAGGTGAGGACGGAGCTGAGGAAGATCAAGGCGAGGAAGGCGTCGGGACCGGACGGCATCAGCGCAAAGCTCCTCAAGTCCTGTGCAGACCAGCTGTGTGGGATTGTGACGTATATCTTCAACATGAGCCTGAAACTGGGGAGGGTACCACAGCTGTGGAAAACATCTTGTGTGGTACCTGTACCAAAAACTTCCCACCCCAAAGACCTGAACAGCTTCAGACCGGTGGCCTTGACGTCCCACTTGATGAAGACCCTGGAGAGACTGCTCCTTGCTCATCTCCGCCCCCTGGTGGAACCAGCGATGGATCCACTCCAGTTCGCCTACCAGCATGGCATTGGGGTGGAGGATGCGGTGATCTTCCTCCTTCACCGTTCTCTGTCCCACCTGGAGAAGCCCGGGAATATGGTGAGGATCATGTTCTTTGACTTCTCCAGTGCTTTCAACACCATCCAACCGATGATCCTGAAGGACAAGCTGCTGCGCGCAGGGGTGGACCAGCACCTGTCATCATGGATCCTGGACTACCTCACGAACCGGCCTCAGTTTGTGAGAACCCGGGACTGTGTTTCCGACACGATCATCAGTAGCACGGGGGCCCCCCAGGGAACGGTGCTGGCTCCCTTCTTGTTCACTCTTTATACTGCGGACTTCTCACACAACACAACACATTGCCATCTACAGAAGTTCTCTGATGACTCTGCGATCGTTGGTCTCATCTCCAGCGGAGATGAAGCTGAGTACAGAGGGCTTATCCAGGACTTTGTGGACTGGTGCCATCGGAACTGCCTCCAGATCAACGCGAGGAAAACTAAGGAGCTGGTGGTGGACTGCCGCAGGCATGGGCAGCCCCTCACAGCACCAGTAAATATACAGGGAACAGACATCGAGATGGTGACATCCTACAAGTACCTGGGTATTCATCTGAACAATAAACTAGACTGGTCACACAATACTGACGCACTCTACAAGAAGGGACAGCGCAGGCTGTTCCTGCTGAGGAGACTCAGGTCTTTTGGTGTACAAGGGGCGCTGCTGAAGTCATTCTATGACACGGTGGTGGCATCAGCCATCACTTTTGGAGTGGTCTGCTGGGGCAGTGGCATTACTGCAGCCGATAGGAAGAGACTGAACAAACTGATTAAGAAAGCTAGCTCTGTCCTGGGGCAACGCCTTGATCCGATGGAGGAGATAGGAGAGAGAAGGACGGTGGCTAAACTGTCATCTCTGCTGGAGTCCGAGTTCCACCCTATGCAGGACATACTGGATGCACTGAGGAGCTCATTTAGCAGCAGACTACATCATCCCAGGTGCACAACCGAGAGGTTTCGTAGGTCCTTCCTACCAACGGCTGTCAGACTGTACAACCTAAGCAGGGCTGCTCGCAGAGATAGCAAAAAGACGTAACAAACTAATAGTTTTTTTTTTTTTTTTTTTTTTTTTGAATGCAAAAGATGCAATAGACTTACACAATGGTCCTCTCCGGCATACAACTAGGAACATACCGGTCGCTATGGAGGGTGAGAATATGTATGGGCACATAATCATACCATGTAGGATAACTAAATAGACGGTTATGCTGTTTCATCCCACCTAGCAACAATGCTCTGCACTGTGTGTGTTTATATATTTACATATTTATTCCATCTAGCTACAATGCTCTGCACTGGGTGTGTTTATATTTATATATCTATATATTTATTCCATCTAGCTACAATGCTCCGCACTGTGTTTTTATATATCTACATATTATTCCATCTAGCTACATTGCTCCGCACTGTGTGTGTTTATATACTTGCATATTTATTCCACCTAGCTGCAATGCTCCATACTGTGGGTGTTTATATATTTACATATTTATTCCATCTAGCTACAATGCTCTGCACTGTGTGTTCATATATTCATATATTTATTCCATCCAGCTACAATGCTCTGCACTGTGTGTCTGTGTGTGTGTGTGTGTATATATATATTTTATAGTAATATGTACATATGTATATTAGCTGCTCTTGCTTGCTTGTTTTTTCTTGCCTTCTGATTGTTGCTCTGAGTGTTGCTATCCCTGTGCTGTTGCAATCCTGGAATTTCCCCGTTGTGGGACTAATAAAGGCTTATCTTATCTTATCTTATCTTATACTACAGTTCAAAAGTTTGGGGTCACCCAGACAATTATTTTGTGTTTTCCATGAAAAGTCACACTTATTTACCACCATGAGTTGTAAAATGAATAGAAAATATAGTCAAGACACTGACAAGGTTAGAAATAATGATTTGTATTTGAAATAATTTTTTCCTTCAAACTTTGCTTTCGTCAAAGAATCCTCCATTTGCAGCAATTACAGCATTGCAGACCTAACATGATTGCACAAGGGTTTTCTAATCATCGATTAGCCTTCTGACACAATGAGCAAACACACTGTACCATTAGAACACTGGAGTGATAGTTGCTGGAAATGGGCCTCTATACACCTATGTAGATATTGCACCAAAAACCAGACATTTGCAGCTATAATAGTCATTTACCACATTAGCAATGTATAGAGTGTATTTCTGATTAATTTAAAGTTATCTTCATTGAAAAAAAAGTGCTTTTCTTTCAAAAATAAGGAAATTTCTAAGTGACCCCAAACTTTTGAACGGTAGTGTATACACACACACTACAGTGCCGAGCACTGTAGCTAGATGGAATAAACAGCATAACCGTCTATTTAGTTACCCCACATAGTCTGAATATGTACCCATACATATTGTCACCCTCCGTAGCGATTGATATTGTCCTCGTTGTATACTGGAGGGGACCATTTTGTGTAAGTCTGTTGCATCTTTTGCATTCAATACTATTAGGACGTCACGTTATTTTGCCATCTCTGCGAGCAGCCCTGCTTAGTTTATAAAATCTGACAGACGTAGGTAGGAAGGACCTGCAAAACCTCTCAGTTGCACACCTAGGATGATGTAGCCTATTGCTAAATGAGCTCCTCCGTGCGTTCAATATGTCCTGCATAGGGTGGGACTCGGACTCCAGCAGAGATGACAGCTTAGCCACCATCCTTCTCTCTCCTATCTCCTCCACTGGGTCAAGGCACTGCCCCAGGACAGAGCTAGCTTTCTTGATCAGTTTGTTCAGTCGCTTCCTGTCAGCTGCTGTGATGCCGATGCCCCAGCAGACCACTCCAAAAGTGATGGCTGATACCACTACCGAATCGTAGAAGGTCTTCAGAAGCACCCCTTGTACACCAAAAGACCTGAGCCTCCTCAGTAGGAACACCCTGCGCTGTCCTTTCTTGTAGAGTGCGTCGGTATTGTGTGACCAGTCTAGTTTATTGTTCAAATGAACACCCAGGTACTTGTATGATGTCACCATCTCAATGTCTGTTCCCTGGATGTGTACTGGTGCTGTGAGGGGTTGTCCTTGCTTGCAGCAGTCCACCACCAGTTCCTTAGTTTTTCTCGCGTTGATCTGGAGACAGTTCCAATGGTACCAGTCCACGAAGTCCTGGATAAGTCCTCTGTACTCAGCTTCATCTCCGTTGGAGATGAGGCCAACGATCACAGAGTCATCAGAGAACTTCTGTAGATGGCAGTGTGTTGTGTTGTGTGAGAAATCTGCAGAATAAAGGGTGAACGGGAAGGGAGCCAAAACCATTCCCTGGGGGGCCCCCGTACTGCCGATGAGCGTGTCGGACACACAATCCTGGGTTCTCACAAAGTGTAGCCGGTTTGTGAGGTAGTCCAGGATCCACGATGACCGGTGCTGGTCCACCCCTGCGCACAGCAGCTTGTCCCTCAAGATCACCGGTTGGATGGTGTTGAAAGCACTGGAGAAGTCAAAGAACATGATCCTCACTGTGTTCCCAGGCTTCTCCAGGTGGAACACAGGGATGAGAATGGTGTTTGGGGAAAAAAGAGGAAACTAAGCCGGGGGTCTTGGGGGACGTAGGCCCCCAAGCCGGATCCAAGGCGGAGCCTTGGTGGGGGGTCTGGGGGGCAACCCCCCCCAGAAGCTAATGAAATCTGGTGTTTTAGAATGCTCAAATGTGGTCTTATATTTAAAGTTAGAAGTAAGTACAAATGCATTTATAGTTTACCTTTTTAATCTGCTGCTGCATCACATGTGTAAATTTATGATATCTGAATGGTATGTTGATGTAATAACACTAAATTATATTTTACTACTATTTAATATGTTTAGAATGGTAAATGGCGTTCACTTATATAGCGCTTTTTCTCATCTCTGGGAACCCCTGCCTCCCGGGTGTGGGGCGGGTGCTCTACCAACTGAGCCACCACTCCGGTAGCCTTGAGGGGATCCGGTGCTCAGCGTGACAGAGTTTGAGATGTTGCTTCCAACCCGGACAGACTGAGGTCTCTCGGTCAGGAAATCCAGGATCCAGAGACATGTGGCAGTGTTCAGCCAAAACCTTCTCCGGGTCAGCTTAGTTGTCATCTTTTTTTTTTTTTTTTAAATATATATATACAGTATATGAGTGGTGGCTCAGTTGGTAGAGCATCTGCCCCACACCTGGGAGGCAGGGGTTCAAATCCCGGCCGGGTCATGCCAAAGACCATATAAAAGTGGAACTTCCTGCCATCCAGCTTGGTGCTCAGCAATAATGGAATGGAGGAGGGAAATCTGTGGTGGCACCTTGCATGGCAGCGGCCCTCTGATTCGGCACTTGGGGTGTGTGTGATTTACACTGTAGATAAGTAAAACACAATCTCGTTCTACTGTACATGATTGGTTGTACGGTTGAATGACAATAAAGGGTGGTTTAATTTATATATTTATATATATATATATATATATATATATATATATATATATATAAACACTTCTTGGTGACCGTGAAAAGTGTTTCCAACAGTTTTACACAAATTGTTGTTCTTCTTCGCGTTTACAAATCACTGGATTGAGAATGTACTTGTACATGTACAGATTGGATCCCGGGGTGCACTTGGGTGCTCACTTGGTCAGAACTCCACTTGACCTGTATCCGCGTCATAGACTTGACTGGACTTTATTATCTGACATACCCTCATAAAGATTAAATAAGAATGATAACTGGTATTGACATACATGCACTGAAGCACACTGAAAAGATAAAAACAATCTCAAGTCTCACAATGCTAGTGCTATGTCATCTTGCGATTAGCATTACGCCGTTAGCAATGCTAACATAGCTTCTCCGAGGTAGCTTCTTCTTCAATTAGAGCACCACGGCTGACAGTTTAACTAAGTCAAAATGGTTAGCAGCAAAATGAGAAAGGGGCACCGTCTGAAACAGTATGTGAGAGGTGGAAGTGTGACATTTACCGCTGAATACCATGGCAGCAGAGGCACCCATCGATGCGAAGAAAGCAGCGTATTCTGGTTTATCGGACATTCTTCCTCACAAAGTGGCTTACAAAAATAGACTAAATATACAAAATTATTTTTAACAGGCAAGCCACAAAAAGGACACTTCACGAAACCAGTCGAAGGCCACGGCTTTGATGCCGACAAGAAAGCTAACTATCGGCGTAAACAGTACAATCACGACTCCTGTGATCAACAGCCGGTGTTTATTGCCAGATCTCGCGAGAGAAACAAGCCCCTAAAGAGCCCAAAAGGCAACCGACCACATCACTCTATTAAAGCAAGAAATCTCTGTGTGTCTGTGTGTCTGTCACGTTTATAGAACATCATAGAACGGCCTATGATCTCTGCCTGCTCATCATAGGACGTCCTATGAACTCAGGCATCATAGGACTCGCGATGCCGTCATAAAGATATGATGTCTATATGACGGCACATAGACAAATGTATCTTTATGATGTCATATAGACCATCACTCACGATGCCTAGACTAATTTGTCTTTATGATATATGGCTCAAAACTAGCAAGGTGAATACGTCACAGGGCCAGTCTTTACAGCACTTTCGTGTTTTCTGCACAACAGATTTCTGCAGCCATGGCCAATTCTATGTTGCAGCAAGCAGAGATGCCAGATCAGGCAGTCTTCCTATAGTTGCTCAAGATGAAGAAACTTAGCCAAAGCGTTGCTTTCTCAGCAATGCTGTTTTTAAAGAGGTGCTGACACAGTAAAAATGTGTAACCTTGAAGAATGCCAGTCTACACTACAAATGTGTAAAATGCCAAGCAAAGCGCTGATTTTCTCTGGGTGCTACGGTTTCTTGGTTTCTACAGGCATGCACAGGCATTCCTGAACAGGATCGAAAGCCACTTTTAACTCAGATCTATTTTTATGATCCTGCTGTGGCACATATACAGTAGGTTTCATATGCTTCACATACAGTATATATTACTGTGTGCTTATTGTATGTGTAGAACGGCACCGAAGGCGTTATATCACAAACGTTTTTATTTAGCAATGCAGGAAGAAAACAGGTGTACATATCAGCAGTCCTGGCTGTGTGTGTGTGTGCCACGTACGTGACCTGACGACGTGATGACATCATTCTACATCCCCCTTCTTTAGTATAGAACTTTGGTACAAATAGAACACTATTGACTCTTGGATTGGTATGAGAAAACATGTCACATTCCTGTGAGAGCGAGTATACTGTGACGAATAAACAACTAATAAAATAACTTTCAATGGCACCACATAACATACCTATCTTGAAAATAAACTAATGCCTGGCTTGCAAATAAAATAAATTCCCGTGACACAACATAACTGATCTAATTTGAAAATGAACTTATGCCTGGCTTGTAAATATGTCTATATTTCAACACGAAACTACAAAACATCAGTTTCAGTAAATGTCACAATCAGTCTGTATTGTACTTGGGATTAGGCTTCAGGAGTCTACCAAACCTGGAACGGGCCAGGGGGGTCTCGGTGACTTGTGGGAGCGATGGCTCTCCGAGGAGGCCAGGCGTGTGGTCAGTGTGCGCAGCAGGAAGCCTGGGAGGAGCGTGCACAGCGGCCTGCCTGGGGGAAGTGTGCACGGCATCATGCCTGGGAGGAGATGCGGGCACAGCGGCCTGCCTGGGGGAAGTGTGCACGGCATCATGCCTGGGAGGAGATGCGGGTAGACTGGGCACAGTCTCACTGCTGGTCTTCTGTGTTGGTGAGTCTGCTGGTGAGGCTGGATTTGGTTCTGGTTCTGTTGGTGGTGGTTCTGTGACTGGCAGTAGGTGTCGCCGGTTCCGGCGGTATTCTTTTCCTCCTGATTCCACCACATAAGACCGTGGCTCTGCTGCGATTCTTTTGATGATGCCAATTTTGTCATGTCCTTTCTCTGTTTGCAGGCGTACTACTTGGGAGCTTTGGAGCGGGGGAAGTGGCCGGCTGCCACGATTGTAGAATCCTTTTTGTGCTTGCCTCTTCTTTGACAGGTGGGTGTGGATCGACTCTGGATTCTTGGACATTGGCTTAAGCAGGTGCCTGCTGATGGGAATATTTGTGCGCGTCTCTCTGGACATCAGTCTTTGTGCAGGTGAGCCCAGCGTGCCGTCTCGTGGGACATTTCTGATGCTCAGAAGATTGAGGAACAGGTCAGTACCGTCTCTTTTGGATGTTTCCAACAGTCGTTTTGCACTCCGTACGGCTCTCTCTGCCAGTCCGTTTGCTTGATGATACTCAGGGCTGCTGGTGACATGAGTGAAATCCCAGCTTTTCGCAAAGTCTTGGAACATCTGACTAGTGAATTGTGTTCCACAGTCTGACAGCAGCTTGTGGGGGACTCCGTGGACTGAGAAGTGACGTTTCAGCTTGTTAATTACACATTGTGATGTGATTTTCTTGACAGGATCCAGTTCATACCATCCTGAATAGGAGTCTACCAGGACCAGGTAGTGCTGGCTGTTCCATTCGAACAGATCTGTTGCCACTATTGACCACGGGAGCTCTGGGACTGTGTGTGGTTGCATTGGCTCCTTTTGCTGATGTGGTTTAAGGGCATTGCAAATGCTGCATGACTGTACATAATTGTCAATGTCTCTCGTCATTGTGGTCCAATAGACTATGTTGCGTGCTCGCCGCTTGGTGGCTTCAGCACCGGGGTGTCCTTTATGGAGCAGCAGGAGATATTCTTTGTGCAGCGTTTGTGGAATTGTTGCTCTTGTACCTTTCATGATTATTCCATCTTCCACACAGAGCTCATCACGGAACGGGAAGAATTCTTTCACTGTGTCGGGTACTTTGCTCAACCTATCTGGCCATCCATGCTTGATGATGTTGCTCAGGGCCTGGAGTGCGGTGTCTTTCGCTGTATGTGTGCGGAGTTCTTCCTGACGACTGGATGAGATGTGCTGCACCGTCATTACCTCGAAGTCCTCACGTTCAGTGGCATGTGAGGCTATGGCGTTGCTCGGTGCACGGGACAGCATGTCTGCCAAGTGCAATTCCTTTCCTTTCTTGTAAACTAGCGTGAGGTTGAACTTGTGCAGCTTCAGCATCATGCGTTGTAAACGCGCAGGCGCTGTGTGGAGAGGTTTCTTCAGGATGGAGACCAGGGGCTGATGGTCTGTCTCCACGATCACTGGTTTTCCGTATATGTAGTCATAGAATTTGAAACAGGTGAAAACGACAGCAAGCAGCTCTTTTTCAATTTGTGCATATTTTCTTTCTGTTTCAGTAAGAGTGCGAGAGGCATATGCGACAGGACTGCCATTCTGGAGACATGCACCACCAAGGCCATACTGCGAGGCGTCACATGTCAGAGTGACTGGTGTTTGTACGTCATAGTACCGGAGTACTGGAGGTGACGTCACACACTGTTTCAGAGTGTCAAATGCATTTTGTTGTTGTTCAGTCCAAGTCCATGCTGTGTCTTTATGCAAGAGCTGGTGGAGAGGTGCTGCAATGTTGCTGTGGTTTGGAATGAACTTGCCCAGGTAATTTATCGTACCCAGGAAGCGTTGTAGAGCAGCTTTGTCCTGGGGGGCCGGGATGTCAGTGATCGCTTGGATCTTTGCTGGATCGGGTTTCAACCCTTGTTCAGTGAAGACATGGCCCACGTAGCTGACTTCCTTTAGCTGGAATCTGCATTTTTGGGGGTTCAGCCTCAATTTCACGTTCCTTGCCCTGTTGAGCACTTTTTGAAGGTTCTTGTCGTGTTCTTTAAGAGTTCTTCCACCGATTATGATGTCATCAACAATTATTGCACAAGGGAGGCCGGCAAATATTTGCTCCATGGATCTCTGGAAGACCTCAGACGCTGCATTGATACCATATGGCATTCTCAGGTATCGATATCGCCCAAATGGAGTGGCGAAAGTGGTGAGGAATGATGACGTTTGGTCCAGTTTGACCTGCCAAAAGGAGCTCTTGGCATCAAGCACAGAAAACACGGTTGCGCCTGCCATTTGTGCAGCAACTTCCTCGACTGTGCGCATGGGATGATGTGGGCGCATAATTGCTTCATTTAGGTCTCTTGGGTCGATGCACACACGGATCTTGTCAGTGTCCTTTTTGTGTGTCGCTACCATTGAGGATACCCATTCAGTGGGTTCTGAAATGGGTGTGATGACTCCTTGCTGCACCATGTTTTCCAGTTCTGCTTTCACTTTGTCCATCATGGCAACTGGAATGCGGCGAGGGGGCCGGATGACGGGTGTCACATTCTGGTCCAGTTTCATGTGATAGGTTACTGGGAGTGAACCTAGTTCGCCATTGAAAAGCTCAGCATAGTTATTAAACCACTTTTGAGAGGAGCTCGGTTCGGTCACGTTCACCTGGAAAACCTGGTCTTTCAGAGTCATCAGGTCCATCTTCATGCAGTCCGGGAGCCCTAGCAGTGGTTGCACTTTGCCGTTTACTACATGGAAACGCAGGTTGTAGGATCTTTGGTCACTGGTCTGGCACTTGAACAACACAGTCCCCTCAGTGTTTATCACCGTGCCTCCATAAGCGATGAGCCTGGCCTTGTTGTCTTTGTTTATTTTTTCTGCGTTTCTCACATACCTGAATGCATCCAGGGAGATTACGTTACACTTTGCGCCAGTGTCTACTTTCAGTTTGAGTGTCTTGCCATTGAGTTTTACATTGCAGTGTAGTTCTTCTTTCACATCATCAGTAGACAGTGTGTTTATCTTATTTGCGGCTGGTGACAGCCCGTTGATGTCGAATGATTCAGAGTCCTCGCCGTCACTGTCGGAGTCTGCTTGGGCTATTTGGTTGACAGGTTTGTACTGCTTGTTTCTTGCTGCCGATCTGCAGTAGTTTTTGAAATGGTTGGGCTTTTTGCAGTAATTGCATTGCTTCCCATATGCTAGACAGAGTTCCTTCTTCGCTGGATGTTCATGTCCACAGTTGGTACAGCTTATGTTGTCTGATTTGGGACTGTAATGTTCTTTGTACTGCTTGTGGCGAACTGTTTTTTGCATTCTGCGGTCTTGGCGTATTGCATCCACATTTGTTGAACTACGTGGTGTTGTTGCTAGAGTTTTAGTATGTTGTTCTGTTTGTTCATTGATTTGGCATATTTTGATGGCTTTTAGTAGTGTTAAATCGCTCTCTCTCAGTAGTATCTTCCTCACGCTATCGGAGCTGATGCCAACAACTAGCCGGTCACGAATTAAGTCGTCATGCAATGCTCCAAAGTCACACGTTTTGGCCTTATTTCGGAGTGCGCTTACATAAGCCTCTATGGTCTCACCGGGTTTTTGGTTCCTTGTGTTGAATGCATGTCTCTCCATTGTGATGTTTGTCTGTGGACTGCAGAGGTATCTGAACTTTCTTTTTAGGCATTCTGGATCCTCCCGTGACTCTGCCGGACGGATCTCCTCCCCCTCGTTATTCCGTTGAGCTGGTGCATAGGTGAACGTGCGTTCCCTTTCAATAGCCTCGCTACCTGCCAAATTGAGGAGTATGTAGGCTTTGGTTCGGTCGGGCTTGTCGTTGTGGGCAGCCGCGATGAAAATGTCATATTCTTGTTCAAACACTCGCCAGTTTTCTGCAATTTTGTCGTTGAACACAAGCGGGTCCGGACGGCGGAATCCATCAGCCATGCTAGCGTTAGCTGGGGAAGGCACACGTGTACCACTGAATACGCTTCTAACGTCTAACTAAATAATTAGTTGACTTACTGGGTCTATGTAGAGTTCGGCAGGAAAATTAGTTTCCGCTGCTTTACTTCTGACACCATGTAGAACGGCACCGAAGGCGTTATATCACAAACGTTTTTATTTAGCAATGCAGGAAGAAAACAGGTGTACATATCAGCAGTCCTGGCTGTGTGTGTGTGTGCCACGTACGTGACCTGACGACGTGATGACATCATTCTACAGTATGCTTCACGTCTCAGAGGAACAAAAGGACTGAACCTCCTAGGGGTAACAGGAGGATGTGAGATCTGGCCTTTTGTATGCAAAGAGATGGCCTTGAGGGATTTCCTGACCACCAGGACTTTAGGTGGAGTTGAGAAGACCTGGAGGGGGATGCATTGTGACTTGGGATTAAAAGACAATGTGACTGTGTGCTTTGATGTCCTGAGGTATAAAAGGGACAGATGTTGGGGGATTCATTCTCTTTCTGTTTTTGGATGTTGGAGAATGTGAATAAAACTGGACTTGTGAAATAAACTCAGCCTCGTCTTTCCACACTCTCCACACTGGTGACCCTAAGACGTATCATGAGCAGAAGCAGTTCTCCCGAGCCAGACTCGTCAGGAGCCAGCCAGACGAATGCAGCCACAGTTCAGCTACTGGACTTCTGGCAGAACAATCCGCGCTCCTGGTTTAACACGGTCGAGGCGCAGTTCAACCTCCGGAGGATTTCGGTAGACGCCACAAAGTTCTACCATGTGGTTGCAAAGCTGGACAACCACACAGCCCAGCGAGTGGAGAGCCTGATCAACCACCCGCCGGACAGCGACAAGTACAGCACGTTGAAGGCTGCACTCATCCGTTACTTCACCCCCTCGGTGGAGGAGTGAGCAGAGGGGCTCCTGGCGCTGACTGAATTTGAGAGCGACAGACCTGCAGACCTGATGGAGAAGATGTTGAGGTTGAGAGACTCCGAAGATGATAACTTCATTTTCACCCACCTTTTCCTCAGGACCCTACCGTCAGCGGTGAGAGTGACCCTGGCCAGTTCACCACTGTTGGCCTGACGAGACTACCACGAGCTGGGCCAGGAGGCGCAACGACTCGTCAACGCCAATAAACGGCGCGCGGCTACGGCTGCAGCAGCGGAGCTAGGCACAATGTCCGGAGATGGCAGGGGGCCAGAGGCTGCAGCACCAGACTCACCGACGACGGCGGCGGCAGGGGCCAGGAGACACGGAGCAGACGACGTCCTTTGCTTCTACCATTGCCGCTTCGCAGAGAGGGCACGCAAGTGCATTCCACCGTGCCATTTCAAGCGCTCGGGAAACGCCAAGACTGGGGGTCGGTAGCAGCTGCAGCCCTCGGAGAGGAGAACAAGCTGCTCTACTTGAGGGATGCGCGCTCGGGGAGGCATTTCCTCGTGGACACAGGCTCCCAGCTGAGTTTCATCACACCTTCCTACGCTGACTGGCTGGCGCCTTCCAGTGGTCCCGGGGTGTCAGCAGCGAACGGCTCGGCGATTAAGACCTTCGGTGAGAGGACTCTGCTTCTGTCTTTTCACGGTCGTACATTCGAGTGGACTTTCGTCATAGCGGCAGTCAATTTCAACATGTTAGGGGCTGATTTTTTGTGCTCACATGGTTTGTTGGTTGATCTTGCTAACAGACGCCTGGTTAATGCACTCTCTTTTTATTCTATTCCCTGTACAGCTCGAGTGGCCCCGCCAACAGCACAAGCCAACGTCACAGCTGCAGGTGGTAAGTTCCACACACTCCTCACTCAGTTCCCAGCACTCATGGTCCCAACATTTTCGGCGACCGTGGCTAAACACGGGGTGGAACATTTTATTACTACCACCGGACCGCCCGTTTTTGCAAAAGCTCGGCGCTTGGATTCAGCTAAACTGACCATAGCGCGCGAGGAGTTCGCCAACCTGGAAAGGTTGGGCATCATCAGGCGTTCAAAGAGCCCATGGGCTTCACCGCTTCACATGGTCCCGAAAGCTGATGGCTCGTGGCGACCTTGCGGTGATTTCCGCAGGTTGAACAACGCTACAGCGCACGACCGCTACCCGATCCCGCACATCCAAGATTTTTCAGTTCATTTGGCGGGGGCGCGTGTTTTTTCTAAAATAGACTTGGTACGCGGTTACCAGCAGGTCCCAGTGCGCGCTGAGGACATACCCAAAACAGCGGTAATAACTTCTTTCGGGCTTTTCGAGTTTTTGCGCATGCCGTTTGGGCTTAAAGGCGCTGCGCAGACGTTCCAACGCATGATGGACGCGGTCTTGCGCGATCTCCCCTTCGTGTTCGTCTACCTGGACGACATATTGGTAGCCAGAGCGTCCGAAGACGAACACGAAAACCACCTCACGGCAGTTTTCCGGAGGTTGGCAGAGCACGGGTTAATAATTAACCCAGCGAAGTGTCAGTTTGGGGTGACGCAGAATGATTTTTTGGGGAATCGCGTCTCCCCAGAAGGAGCGGTTCCTCTGCCTGACAAAGTGCACGCAGTAACAAATTTTCCCCAACCACAAACGGTCAAAGCGTTACAGGAGTTTTTGGGAATGGTGAATTTTTATAACCATTTCCTCCCCCACGCAGCGCAGCTCATGCAACCATTGTATGTTGCACTAAAAAAACAAAAACCCACAAATAAAGTCGAATGGTCTCCGGAGCGAGAGCGCGCATTCTCTGAAGTCAAAACAGCCCTGGCAAATGCTGCGTTGTTGGCACATCCAGTCCCAATAGCCCGCATGGTGCTCACTACTGACGCGTCAGATGTGGCCATAGGGGCGGTCGTGGAACAGTATGTAGCCGGAGCCTGGCAACCGCTCGCCTTTTTCAGCAAGACCCTGCGCGATAGCGAACGAAAATACAGCGCATTCGACAGGGAGTTGTTAGCTCTCCACTTGGCCATTCGCCATTTCCAGTTCTGGCTGGAAGGACGCCGTTTCACCGCGTTTGTTGACCACAAACCGCTGACTTTCGCGATGGCCAAGATTTCAGAACCTTGGTCGTGCCGGCAGCAGAGACAGCTGGCTGCGATATCGGAGTTTACTACCGATATCCAGCATGTGGCGGGTAAACTTAATGTAGTGGCGGACTGCCTCTCGCGCGCCGTGGCGGCTCCAGCCCGCGTAGGGGTAGATTCTGCAGCCATGGCCGCGGAGCAGGTTAGCGATGCGGAAGTGCGCGCGGCCCCAGTCCACGTGGGGATAGATTATGCAGCCATGGCCGCGGAGCAGATTAGTGACGCGGATGTGCGTGCGCTCCAGTCTGGACCAACAGGGTTAAGGCTGGAGAACAGGGTGCTGCAAGATGGTATGCCCCCCTAATCTGCAATGTCTCCACTGGGCGACCGCGTCCTGTGGTACCAGCTGCGTGGCGCCGCCGCATTTTTGACTCGATCCATTCTCTGGCGCACCCGGGAGTGCGCACGTCAGTCAAAATGGTAGGAGAGAAATTTATATGGCTGAGCCTGCGCAAACAAGTTAGAGAGTGGGCGGCAGCCTGCATGGCTTGTCAACAAGCCAAGGTTCATAGACACACGAGAGCTCCCTTGGAGCCATTTCACATTCCAGCTAAGAGGTTTGATCATGTCCACGTGGACCTCGTAGGCCCCCTCCCGCCCTCACAAAGGTGCACACATCTTCTGACAATGGTTGACCGCACCACGCGCTGGCCGGAAGTGGTTCCGCTGTCGTCAACCACAGCTGAGGAGGTGGCGCGTGCGTTTCTAACGGCATGGGTAGTGCGTTTTGGAGTCCCGTCGGACATTACGTCCGACAGAGGCCCTCAATTTGTTTCTGAACTTTGGTCAGTGATGGTCCGCAGCCTGGGGGCAACGATCCACCGCACGACTGCGTACAACCCGCAGGCTAACGGGTTATGCGAACGTTTTCACAGGTCATTGAAGGCGGCTCTCAGAGCGTCGCTTACGGATGCAAATTGGGTGGACAAGCTACCATGGGTTTTATTGGGGTTGCTTTCTGCACCTAAAGAGGATTTAGAAGCCTCCCCAGCTGAGCTAGTTTTCACACAGCCACTCGGCTGCCCGGGGAATTTCTTCCAGATAATCCAGCGCCAGAATTCTCCCCGGCTCAGCGGTTACAGAATAGCATGGGCCCGAGCACACTACCTGGCCCCGTTCACCACAGTTTTCCGCGTGTTTTTGTGCCTAAGGCTTTAAAAAATGCGGAGTTTGTTTTTGTCAGACATGATGCCCATCGCCCACCTTTACGCCCACCTTATGATGAACCATATAGAGTGCTGGAAACAGGGGATAAGCATTTTTTGCTAGATTTGGGGGGCAGAAAAGAAATGATTGGCATAAACAGGCTCAAACCCGCTTTTGTGATAGCTGACGAAGGTGTGCAGTTTGCTAAGGCTCCTCGGCACGGCAGACCCCCTAGAGAGCATTCCCCAGAACACCCACAGAGATTGACTAACAGTTCTCATCCTCAGGCAGCAGCTTCACAGCAGGAAGACGCTGCGGAGGTGGTGCAGCCTGCTTACAGCAAATACGGGAGAAGACTGCGGCCCAAGTGGCACGTGGACTGATATGTAGTGATTTTATTATGACATGCAATCTGTAGTTATGTTGTTCCATCTTAGATGTTTGGGGGGGTCATGTGGCACATATGTGCGTTTCATATGCTTCACATATACTGTATATTACTGTGTGCTTATTGTATGCTTCACGTCTCAGAGGAACAAAAGGACTGAACCCCCTAGGGGTAACAGGAGGATACGAGATCTGGCCTTTTATATGCAAAGAGATGGCCTTGAGGGATTTCCTGACCACCAAGACTTTAGGTGGAGTTGAGAAGACCTGGAGGGGGATGCATTGTGACTTGGGATTAAAAGACAATGTGACTGTGTGCTTTGATGTCCTGGGGTATAAAAGGGACAGATGTTGGGGGATTCATTCTCTTTCTGTTTTTGGATGTTGGAGAATGTGAATAAAACTGGACTTGTGAAATAAACTCAGCCTCGTCCTTCCACACTCTCCACACTGCCCATGAACTGGAATTATGACGCACCTATCCCTCAACCAGTGGTCTGAACGAAGCAGAAGACCCACCAGATGGAGAACAATAGAATGAGGAGAACTGCTGCATGTCAGAAAAGATGCCATGAACATGAAACACCTCAGATTCCAGCAGTACGCCGCAGGCATGACTGTGAACAACACAGCCATCTGAGGCAGGAGGAGACCCTTCAGCAACGGGCATGCAGAAATACTTGCTTATACTGTACTTGGTTTCTCATACCTGTCAAGTGATACGGTTTCGCCATATTTTAATACGGGGAAAATGCAATTTTAGCAAATACGGGCATATTGCCATTTCTGTACGCCAAAAAGAAAAATATACGGGAAAAAAAATTATTGAGAGTGTGGAGGAACACCTCGTGTGTGACCCCCACAGCGTACGGGGCTGGCAGAGCGCTCAGCGTCCGCCTGCACTTATTTCGATCCTCCACAAGCGCACCTAAGCAGTGTTTTTGTGATTTTCAAAATGGCTTCTTGCAGCGCACCGCCGGCGAAGAAAACAAAGCTTGAAGAAAAGGGAAATCGAGGGACTGGACGTCACCATTCTCCTTCACCGTCACCATTTATTTATTTATTTTTAGATTGCACAATATTCCATGGGAGAATGTTGTGGGCTTTGGTTCGGACAATTGCAACATGATGGTGGGTCGAGACAATTCTGTCCTTTCCAGACTGAAGGAGAAATCTCCAAATGTTTTCAGGTATGGGCAGTATTATTCACCTTCAAATATTACCTAAATATAACAAAAAAAAAATGCTTTAAAATCTTAACAAACATGCTTAGAGGTAGCCCAAATCCCCTATAGTGTACTGTTATTTTGTATCTTGGAACTTTGCTTTACATTCAACTCAATTCAATTCAACTTTATTTATATAGCGCCATTTCACAACAACAAGTCATCTCATAGCACTATCAACTGTAGGGGGAACCCCCACAGTTGCAGAAAGACCCCAGCAATCAGGCAATCCCCTGTGAGCAAGCACTTGGCGACGGTGGAGAGGAAAAACTCCCTTTTAACAGGAAGAAACCCCCAGCAGAATGTACATCTGAATGTATAGCATTATATTGAAAGGGCTGAATAAGATTGATATTTTCATTGTTATTATTATTAACACAATTTCAAAGAGAATTATTTCTGATACTTAACTTATGAAACAAAAATCCCATTCTGCTTTTGTTTCAGCATTGGCAGCATAAATGAATGAATTTGAAATAGTTCATGTTGCAGTTGCTGTTTGTTTGGTTTTTGTTTGGTTTTTTTTGGTTTTTTTGCTTCAGTTTTCTTTCATCTGCCGATAAATACAGTTTTTAAGTACTCAGTACAGGTGTGAAAGCCCCCCCCAATAAGGGAGGCATGAGGTCAGTACAGGTGTGAAGGCCCCCCCAATAAGGGAGGCATGAGGTATGCCTTGACAGGTATGGTTTCTACAGGCATGGACGGGTATGCACAGGTATGTTGTGGAGAGTGTTGGAAATGAGGAGGCCGGTTTATGAGCAGACGAAATTTATTAACACTCTCTCATCAGACATACACATAAAAAGCAGTGCCACAGCCAAGCAGGTTTCTCCTTATAAACTCAACAGATCATCTCACATCTGCATGACATTTCACATCACACTGCATGACATCTAACCCCACAATACATTTCCCTTAAATCCCCAGCTCTCTTCCTGCCAACTCCCCATGACGTTCCTGTCTATTATTCTCCTATGTTTAATCACTGCCTCTTGACTGAGACGCTGTCTGCTGACTCCTCTACAATATGCATTGCCACCCCCCACCCCCCCAGACAGAGTTTTCAGTCACCACATCTTTTGGGCTTCAGTCTCCTCCCATATCTGCTGTAACGGGGGTCTCTGTGCTGGCCGGGGGCTGCTGGCCGTGTATCTGACTGCAGGTGGGCCAAGGCGAGTGGGGGGGGGGACTTCGCTCTGCCCGTGTGGCTGTCCTGGTGAATCGTTTGCCTGGGGAGTTCTTCGTGGGGGTTTTCCACGCCGAGGGGCCCGGGTCAGCAGCACTTGCTCGTCCACCACTACAAAGGCGGGCTTAAGTCTGTCTATGCATATTTTCTCCCGACGCCCCCCCAAGTCTAGCAAAAAATGCTTGTCCCCTGTTTCCAGCACTCTGAACAGACCATCATAGGGTGGGCGCAATGGTGGGCGGTGGGCATCATGTCTGATGAACACGAACTCCGCGTTCTTCAAAGTTTTTGGCACAAAAGCACATGGAAAACAGTGGTGGGCCGGGCCCGGCAGTGTACCTGTGTCTGTACTACGCTGCAAACGCTGAGACGGGCAGCTGTCCGGCGTGGGATTATCTGGCAAAAATTCCCCGGTCTGCTACAGTGGCTGAGAAAAAACCAGCTCAGCCAGGGAAGCCTCCAAATCCTCTTGTGGTGCAGAACGCAACCCCAATAAAACCCACGGCAGCCGGTCTACCTAATTTGCATCCGTCAACGGAGCCCTGAGTGCTGCTTTCAGTGACCTGTGAAAACGCTCGCATAACCCATTTGCCTGTGGGTTGTACGCGGTTGTGCGATGAATTGCAACACCCAGGCTGCGGGCCATCATGGACCAAAGTTCGGAAACAAACTGAGGGTCCCTATTGGACGTGATGTCCGACGGGATTCCAAAACGCGCCACCCATGTTGATAAAAAAGCGCGCGCCACGTCCGCGGACGTGGTTGCTGCCAGCAAGACTGCTTCTGGACAGCGTGTGGTGCGGTCCACCACTGTCAGAAGGAGCGTGCACCCCTGCGACGGTGGGAGGGGGCCCACGAGGTCCACGTGAACATGGTCAAATCTTTTAGCCAGTATACTAAACGGCTCCAAAGGAGCCTTCGTGTCTCTGTGCACTTTGGCTCGTTGGCACGCTACGCAGGCTGCCGCTCACTCTTTCACTTGTTTGTGCAGGCCTGGCCACACGAATTTCGCTCCTACCATTTTGACTGATGCGCACACTCCTGGGTGCGCCAAAGCGTGAACCGACTCAAACACGCGGCGGCGCCACAGGACCGGGACCACCGGGTGCGGGAGTCTCGTGGAGACGTCGCAGATTGGGGGTGGGGGGTGGCTGCCGTCTTGCAGTACCCTGCTCTCCAGCCTTAACCCTGTTGGTCCAGATTGGAGCGCGCACACGTCCGTATCACTAATCTGCTCTGCGGCCATGGCTGTATAATCTATACCTACACAGACCGGGGCCACAACCGTGTGCAAGAGGCAGTCCGCCACCACATTCAGTTTACCCGACACATGCTGAATATCGGTCGTAAACTCCGAGATCGCGGCCAGCTGTCTCTGCTGCCGTCCCAACCAAGGTTCCGAAACCTTGGCCATTGCGAACGTCAGTGGCTTGCGGTTCACAAACACAGTGAAGCTGGGCCCTTCCAGCCAGAACTGGAAGTGGCGTATGGTCAGATGGAGAGCCAGCAACTCTCTGTCGAACACGCTGTATTTACGCTCACTGTCGCGCAAAGCCCTGCTGAAAAAAGCGAGCAGCTGCCAAGAACCGGCGACACGTTGCTCCACGATGGCCCCTATGGCCATGTCCGAGGCGTCGGTAGTGAGCACTATCCGGGCCGCCAGGTCTGGGTGCGCCAACAGTGCGGCGTTTGCCGGGGCTGCTTTAACCTCAGAGAATGCCTGCTCTCGCTCCGGAGTCCATTCGACTCCATCCGCGGGTTTCTGTTTCTTGAGCGCGGCGTACAATGGCTGCATGAGTTGAGCTGCGCGGGGGAGGAAACGGTTATAAAAGTTGACCATCCCCAAAAATTCCTGCAGCGCTCTGACCGTCTGAGGCTGGGGAAAGTTTGCCACTGCGCACACTTTGTCGGGCAAGGGTATCACTCCCTCCGGTGAGATGCGGTGCCCCAAAAAATCAATCCCCACCACGCCGAACTGGCACTTCGCGGGGTTGATTATTAACCCGTGCTCCTTCAACCTCTGGAAAACCGTCTTGAGGTGGGTTACGTGTTCGTCTTTGGACGCAGTGGCTACCAGGATATCATCCAGGTAGACGAACACAAACGGGAGATCGCGCAGCACCGCGTCCATCATGCACTGGAATGTCTGTGCCACTCCTTTTAACCTGAATGGCATGCCCAGAAATTTGAACAAACCGAACAGAGTTATTACTGCTGTTTTGGGTATGTCCTTCATGCGCACTGGGACCTGGTGGTAACCGCGGACCAGGTCTATTTTAGAAAAAATGCGTGCTCTGGCAAGGTGAACGGAAAAATCCTGAATATGAGGAATTGGGTAGCGGTCGTGTGCTGTGGCGTTATTCAACCTGCGGAAATCCCCGCACGGTCGCCAAGACCCCTCAGCCTTAGGGACCATGTGTAGCGGGGATGCCCATGGGCTGTTTGATCGCATGATGATGCCCAACCGTTCCAGGTTGGCAAACTCCTCGCGCGTTATGGCCAGTTTAGCTGCGTCCAAGCGCCAAGGTTGTGCGAAAACGGGCGGCCCGGTGGTGGTGATAAAGTGCTCCACCCCGTGTTTAGCGATGGCCGCCGAAAACGTCGGGACCATGAGTGCTGGGAACTGAGTGAGCAGTGTGTGGAACTTACCGCCTGGAGCTGTGACGTTGGCTTGTGTTACTGGCCCGGCCCCTCGAGCTATATAGGGGAAAGAGTCAAAGGACAGTGTATTAACCAAGCGCCTGTTAGCAACATCAACTGGTAAACCATGTGCACACAGAAAATCAGCTCCCAGGATTGGGAACTTCAGTGCTGCTATGACAAAAGTCCACTCGTATGTATGGCCGTGTAGGGATAAAACCAGTGTTTTCTCACCAAAGGTCTTAATGTCCGAGCCGTTTACTGCCACTAGCCCGGGGCCGCTAGGTCCTGCCAGTCGGTCGGCGTAGGTCGGCAGGATGATGCTCTTCTGGGCTCCGGTGTCTATGAGGAACCGTCTCCCCGAGCGCGAGTCCGTCACGTAGAGCAGCTTGTTCTCTTCACCGGCGGTCGCAGCTGCTACCGACTGCCGGCTTTGGCGTTTCCCAAGCGCTTGAATTGGCACGGTGGCGCACATCTGCATGCGTTCTCTCCCAAGCAGCGGTGGTAGAAGCAGAGCGCGTCTCTCTGGCGCTCCTGGGCCCCCGCTGCCGCTACCGTCGGTGGCTCCTCGCCTCCTCTGGTTGTCTCGCTGGGTACCGCCATCGCCACCTTGACTGCGGGCACTCTGGTGGTGAAGATGATCCGATCTGCCTCCTGGGCTAGCGCATGGTAGTCACACGCGGCCAGCAACGGCGAATTGGCCAGGACCGCTCTCGCCTCCGTTGGAAGGTTCCGTAGGAAAAGGTGGGCAAACAGAAAATGCCCATCGTCTGTGCCCATTAACGCCAACATCTTCTCCATCAGATCGACGGCCGAACCATCTCCTAACTCGGAACGCCTCAGGAGCCTCTCTGCTCTCTCACAGTCCAAGAGCGTGTAGCGCCGGGTCAGCACCGCTTTGAGAGTCTCGTATCTGTCATGGGCTGGGGGCTGGTCGAGCAGGCTCGCTACCTGCTGAGCTGTGCGAGCGTCCGGGGCTGCAACCACATGGTAAAACTTGGTGTCGTCTGCCGTTATTCCCTGGAGGGCGAACTGGGCCTCGGTGTGGTGGAACCAAGAGCGTGGGTTGTGCTGCCAAAAGTCCGGTAGCTTGACTGCAACAGTGCACGCGTTGCTGGGGGCTCCCGTCTGGGCCGTCTGTGGGATGCTTGCCGCGTTGCTGGGGCTTCCCGTCCGGGCCGACTCCGGGGTTCTTGCCTCGTGTTCCATAATACGTCTAGGGTCACCAGTGTGGAGAGTGTTGGAAATGAGGAGGCCGGTTTACGAGCAGACGAAATTTATTAACACTCTCTCATCAGGCATACACATAGAAAGCAATGCCACAGCCAAGCAGGTATCTTGGGAAAATATCTTGGGACGATTATTGATAGTAATTTAAACTTTGAAGAGAACTGTGAAAGGGTGTGCAAAAAGGGTCAGCAACATTTGCATTGCTTGAGAAAACTTGCACGCTTCCAAATTGACCGAACCATAATGACAATGTTTTATCGGGCTTTTATTGAATCTGTTTTATCCTTTTCTTTAGTGTCATGGTTTGGTCAGATAAAACTGAAACAGAGGAAATCCTTGGATCAGGTAGTTAGATGGTCCAATCGTTTGCTTGGTGAGCCATAGCTGAGCCTGACATCCCTGTACACCAGACAAGTACAGAGGATTGCTACCTCCATTTTAAATGATGACTCCCACCCTTTGCACTGCAACTTTCAGCTTCTTTCCTCAAGACGGAGGTTTGCTGTCCCAAAAAGTAGAACCCAGCGCTACAAAAACAGCTTTGTTCCTGCTGCTGTCAAAGAGTTGAACAAGTTGTAACAATATATTGCACATAATTTAGGTACCTATTTATTAACTCCATTTTATATTTACTTATTTTTGTAGGATGTTACTTGGGTTCTAAATATTTTATTGGGTTTTAGACCTTTGAGTTTTTAACCTCTTTGACTAGTTTTTAACTTTTAATATGACCCTTCTCTCTTACCTCTGGTTTTTCTCCCATCTCTTTGTCTTTTTATACCCTGATTGATGGAGCCTTGAGTATTTTTATCATGTTTATAGTCAGCTTCATGTGTGCCTGTGTTTGTGTCTATGTTGAATGTAATTTGTGGCTTGTAAATATGGATGTCACCAGACTGCAAAACAAATCTACCTACGGGTACAAATAAAGTAACCTGAACCTGAACAGCCAAGCAGGTTTCTCCTTATAAACACAACAGATCATCTCACATCTGCATGACATTTCACATCACACTATATGACATCTAACCCCTCAATACATTTCCCTTAATCCCCAGCTCCCTCTTCCTGCCAACTCCCCATGACGTTCCTGTCTATTATTCTCCTATGTTTAATCACTGCCTCCTGACTGAGACGCTGTCTGCTGACTCCTCTACAATATGCATTGCCACAATGTACTAGTTTTGTCAAAGAAAGGCTGCTTGATATTAGATTTTCAAAGGAAAATACATATGCATTCTGCATAAGCAGCAGCAAATTTATAATAAACACAGTCAACATAAAAACTTTGAATAAATAAAATTTTTAAACTGATCAAAAGAAAAGGTGTGCATTCTGCATAAGTAACAGCACTAAACACTGTGGTGTATAGAAAACCACAAGTCTGGTCAGTGTCGGCGTGGTGACATGGCCGTTCAGTGACATCACCACACCAAACATATAAAGGTAAGGGATGGTGATTTTACAGCCTCTCTTTTTTGCGCGCTCAGCCTCCCAGCATAAGGCCTGTACTGCCACTTTTTGTGTATAGTTTAACCCTGATCCTACCGAGTGGGGTCCCAATTGACCCCACACATATGTTCTTATGCACAACACCGACATATTATCGATCACAGCTATCATGCTTTCTGACTTTGTTTGTCATCACCTGTGAATCACAAAAAATAAATCTGATTTAAAATACAGTTTTCTTCTGTACTGTTAGTTCAGATTTTTCATTGGGGTCCGATCGGACCCCAGGGAAAAATATGATGTTAATGATATTAAATGTATGAATTTTGTGTTATATTTCAGTGAATGATGGCTCAACGAGGTAGACTTTGCCATGCAAATATGTAAATACTTTGCCATTGTAGCAAAGTAGCATTGTATACTAGCATGTAGCATGCTACATGCTAGCATGTTGCATGCTACATGCTAGTATGTACTACATGCTACATACATGTAGTACATGCTAGCATGTAGCATGCTACATGTAGCATTGTATTCTGTAGGCCCTACAGAACACATGCACAACAATGGCAAAGTATTTGCATTTCTTGTACCAATTAAGAAGTGAAATTAGATAATTTCCCACAAAAACCTGAACGCACCAGGGCACACTGGTTGAAAAACACATTACAACCGGGCTACTCGTGCTGAAAGGCAGGCAACCGACAAACTAGCCCCATTCCGGGATTTTTGGATCATGTTTCAAGCACAACTCTTTGTTTTAACCAAATAAAACATTTTAAGTGAAAAAAATACTTTGGTATTGCTTAATAATCCAATTAACAGTTAAATTTTGTGTGGGGTCCAAACGGACCCCAGTTGGTACTATTTGTATGTAAAATATGTTGGTAGGATGAGGGTTAATAAAGTTCCTGTTCCCAGCAAACTCCACTCTCCGTTGGTCCTTCCACGTTTTCTAGACATAACATTTGGCGATGAGAATAAACCATGGAGGTGTGTCTGAGGCCACTTCAGCCTTTTCTGGAGACCCCTGGTAAGCTGCCCGGGCCATGGCTGCACTAGCTCAATGCCTGGGCAAGCTAGACAAGGTATGGAAGCAAGCTCTACTGGTTCACACTCTGGGCATAGAAGGCCAATGTTTCTTCTATACGCTAGGACCAACAGAAACATTTTCTGAGTCGGTCAAGCTGCCAGCTAGCCACTTCGCCACACCCAACAACGTGTTGGCCCGGTGCATCAGATTCCGCCAATGTCGACAGAAGATGGGAGAGATGACACAACAATTCATCACGGACCTTCGCCTCCTAGCTATCATGTGCCGATTCGGTTTGTTGGAGGAGGAAATGGTGCGGGACCAGTTGGCCAAGCACACTAACAACCCGCAGCTGTGGGTGAAGATGTTAATGGCGCCGAACGACATGATGCGAGCCAGGACCATCGAGCTAGCATTCCAGCTAGAGGCCGTGACAGGTTAGCATCAGAGCTAGGTGTGCAGCAGCAACAACAACATTTGTCAAGCCACACACCGCTAGCACACGCGGTAACCACAGAAGGGCCCGGTGAGACGGCAGAAGAGGCCGAAGTAAACACCGCAGATCAGAGGAATGCTATGAGGTGCTTCTCATGTGGCAACTGTGGCTCCCCGACGCACTGAGAGAGAGCGCGTTCCTGCCCGGCAAGTGGGCAACAATGTAAGTGATGCAGCAAATTCAACCACTTTGCCAAAGTTTGCCAGTCAGCACCACCACCAAGCCCGCTGGTCAGTTCAAGTCACTCACCCGGGACTACTATCCACATGACGAGATCCAGAGGCGCAGTGAACGCATTCTGCAAAATAGGGCTGAATGACGTCAGCTTACTGCTCCTTCTTGACACCGCTGCAGTGAGATCGATGTTGAACTGGGTCACTGTGAAGAAGTTCTTCCCCAACCACCCGATCGGAAAAAAACCAGCGGAGCTGTATGGGTATAGTAACTACCGCATCAGCAATGTAGGGATCGTCACACTAATGGTCCGCTACGTGTCAAGAGTTGTTCCTGGTTTTCCAAGTGGCTACACATGGACACAACATCCTAGGATGTGACCTGTTCTATCAGCTGGGCTTCACCACGCGCAACAGTAATGGACTCTGTTTGACTGACGACGAATGGAATGCAACACCACCAGATGACGATAACGAGGGTACAGCGGTCCCATGCTCACAGACGGAGCACCACCCAGCGAGGGGGGAGCGACTGGACTCGCCTCAGATCTTCGCCCAGCGTACGCCTCAGGGACCACTGCAGAGCTCCAGGAGAGGGAGCCTGCATCTATTGGGAACCCCAGGACACAACAACCTGGCACAGGTTCTACCAACAGTGACAGCAACACATCGCCATGACCAGACTTCCCAGGAGAGATGAAGAGGACGGACTACTTTTGAATCCATGCCCGGCCCCAGCCTCCAGAAGCCACCGCTGAGCTGCAGGATGAAGAGTCTGTGACCCAACAAAGCACAGCAGAACCACCAGACGCCCTCCGAATCCATGCCCAGCTGCAGGATGAAGAGTCTGTGACTTAAGAGGTCACAGCAGAACCACCACAACCTGGTGGACGCCCCACAGCAGACGTGAGAGCCACACAACCACAACGCTGAGTGCAGGCGAACAGAACGCCACTCCGCAGAACCAACCGACCGGACCCACAGTCGGCCTCAACACCGTCTCAACCACTACAGGCACCCATTAAGATCACTGCACAGCTGGGGCCACCCACTTTCCAGCTGGCAGATGGTTCAATGTGGCACGCCAACCATTTCTGCCATATTCGAACAGCTGCCCCGAATGACATGGCTATGTGGGAGCCAACTCACACGGTGTTGGCACTGGACTGGGATTTTGAGGAAGACGATTCCGGTCCACGGCTAGGCAGGTGCATAGCCGGGGGGGGGGGGGGGGGCTGAAAAAAGAAGAAAAAAAAGGGAGAAAAAAAGAAAAGAAAAATGTAAATAAAGAGTAGGTTTGGAGTAGTTTACATTGAAAATGTTAAGAAATCTGTAGTTGACAGGAGGTTGAAGTTAAAGCTTCGCCCCGGGCGAACACCCCGGGCATTCAGAATGGTGGTGGTGGTTGGGGTTCAGCTCCCCCTTCACAAATTCCTGACTACGCCACTGCTAGGACGCGGCTGCCAGCGAATAGTGGCATAGTAAACCACTCAGCTACACTGGGCCACATGGTAGTCTACCCGCTGGCCCTAGCAAGTTTGGTGGTTTCACTGTACCAAATTGGGGAGGGTCAATTCAACTATATGTGTTGTTCTGGTTTTCCGTGGGGTGGGTGGAGGGGGGTGAATGTGGTGTATAGTAAACCACAAATTTAGTCAGCATCAGCGTGGTGACGCAGCCACTCGGTGATGTCATCATGTCGAACATATAAAGGTACGGGATGGCCATTTTACAGCCTCTCTGTTGCATGCTCCACCTGTTAACAGTGGTATGAAAAATGTTTGCCCTCTTCCTGATTTCTCATTTTTTCGTATGTTTGTCACACTCAAATGTTTCAGATCATCAAACAAATTTAAATATTAGACAAAGATAACACAAGTAAACACAAAATGCAGTTTTTAAATGAAGGTGTTTATTATTAGGGGTAAAAAAAAAATCCAAACCTACATGGCCCTGTGTGAAAATGTGACCCCCCCCCCCACCCATCCCCGTTAAAACATAAATTAACTGTGGTTTATCACATCTTTGGAAAGCTGAGTTCAACTTCTCTAGCCACACCCAGGCCTGATTACTGACATACCTGTTCTCAATCAAGAAATCACTTAAAATAGGACCTGTCTGACAAAGTGAAGCAGACCAAAAGATCATCAAAAGCTAGACATCATGCCGCAATCCAAAGAAATTCAGGAACAAATGAGAAACAAAGTAATTGTGATCTATCAGTCTGGAAAGGTTATAAAGCCATTTCTAAAGCTTTGGGACTCCAGCGAACCACAGTGAGAGCCATTATCCACAAATGGTGAAAACACTGAACAGCGGTGAACCTTCCCAGGAGTGGCCAGCCGACCAAAATTACCCCAAGAGCGCAGCGACAACTCATCCAAGAGGTCACAAAAGACCCCACAACAACATCCAAAGAACTGCACGCCTCACTTGCCTCACTTAAGGTCAGTGTTCATGACTCCACCATAAGAAAGACTGGGCAAAAATGGCCTGTATGGCAGAGTTCAGAGACGAAAACCACTGCTGAGCAAAATGAACATAAAGGCTCATCTCAATTTTGCCAGAAAACATCTTGATGAGCCCCGAGACTTTTGGGAAAATACTCTGTGGACTGATGAGACAAAAGCTGAACTTTCTGGAAGGTGTGTGTCCCATTACATCCGGCGTAAAAGTAACACAGCATTTCAGAAAAGGAACATCATACCAACAGTAAAATATGGTGGTGGTAGTGTGATGGTCTGGGGCTGTTTTGCTGCTTCAGGACCTGGAAGACTTGCTTTGTTAAATGGAACCATGATTTCTGCTGACTACCAAAAAGTCCTGAAGGAGAATGTCCAGCCATCGTGACCTCAAGCTGAAGTGCACTTGAGTTCTGCAACAGGACAATGATCCAAAACACACCAGCAAGTCTACCTCTGAATGGCTTAAAAAGAACAAAATGAAGACTTTGGAATGGCCTAGTCAAAGTCAACTAAGTCAAACTCCTGGCCTGCTCGCGTGGCTTAGCTTCTAAGCCTGGCGGACCTGTTTTTACTGACAGGAGAAGGGGCGAAGGTGAGTCTCTGGCGCCTTACAGTAAAACCAGATACTTCAGGTAGATGGGGCTTGACAACCTGGGAGGGTAGCTTATCTAGGGGAAGAAAAACCCTGATTTCAAACCTCTCCTGCCTTGCGGCATACCCGGCCACAGGGAAGGCTTCGGGAGTCAACCCTGAGGAAAAATCCGGAGTCGGAGCCCCTACAGCAGTCCGTCGTTGATTTAAACTTCATTCTGGTTGCTCCTGCGATAGCGCTGGTGCCAAACTGTAACAGCCTTGCTGTTCCTTTGGATTCATCAGTGACGTGGAGAGGGGGGACATGCTACATGGGCAACAGCCTGTCCTCCATATCACATCGCCCAAGCTAGCATCCAGCAACACTCATCAACACAAACTCACACCCTACACACTGGAGAGGTCACTCCAGCTTTGCTTGCAGCATCAACACAACACGGGAACAACAGCTACCGGTTACAAGTCATTGCTCAATTGGCATAGATCTTGGTGCCAGGGGTTGTTCCCAATGGTGGGAGGGATCTATGGAGCTCACTGGACAACTACTGCCCACCATCAAGCTGGGCAGCCCCCAGCCAGTAAGGTGTTCTTCCGCCACAGTCTGCCATCCTCACTGGGTGCATGGGGATTAGGAAACATCCAAACAGCAGACTATAATCGTTGCACCAGGCAATAAAACAACAGAAGAACCCAGCTTTGAAACTGGGATGTTGGAATGTTTGGACAATGACGACTGGTCTTTCTGAAAACCTTCAGGACATCAGTGATTCCAGGAAAACAGCTGTCATAAATGACAAGCTCAGGAGGCTGCATGTGGACATTGCTACCCTTCAGGAAACACGCCTTGCTGACTCAGGCACGCTGAAGGAGAAGGACTACACATTCTACTGGCAGGGGAAAGGCTCTGACGAGCCAAGCGAGCATGGAGTTGGCTTTGCAGTGAGGAACAACCTGCTGAATATGGTAGAGCCAGGTAGCAATGGCACAGAGCGTCTCCTCACTCTTGGCCTCAACACCACCGAAGTCCCAGTCACCCTTGTCAGCGTGTATGCACCGACACTGTCTTCCACACTAGACACAAAGGATAAGTTCTACAAGAAGCTCGCATCCATCATCACAAGCATCCCCAGCAAGGAGCAACTTGTTCTTCTGGGTGACTTCAATGCCAGAGTGGGTGCAGATCATGACTCGTGGACCTCTTGCCTTGGGCAATTTGGTGTGGGCAAAATGAATGAGAATGGCCAAAAACTGCTTGAGTTTTGCAGTTACCTGTGCATCGCCAACTCCTACTTCAGGACCAAACCTCAGCACAAGGTCCCCTGGAGACACCCACGCTCAAAGCACTGACATCAGCTAGATCTTATCCTGGTCTGGTGCGCCACCATCAAGAACGTCCTCCACACACACTCTTACCACAGTGCAGACTGTGACACAGACTACTCCCTGGTCCAATGCAAGATCAGGCTATAGCCAAAGAGGTTCCACTGGTCAAAAAAACAAGGGAACCCCCGTATTGATGTCAGCAAGATGTCTCAGCCAGATCTCGTGGAAAAGTTTGTAGAGACCTTCGAGAAGGAAATGCAAACCTCACAATCCAGAGACTTTGCTACAGAGAAGTGGGAAGTACTACGGGACACCATGTACCACACTGCCTTGGCTACCTTTGGGAAGAAGTCCTCCAAGTCTCACAACTGGTTTGAGGCCAGGTTCACAGAGATGACTTCCATCATCGAAGCCAAGCGCACTGCCCTCAACGAGTATAAGAAGTCACCCAGTGAGAAGAGCAAGCGGACTCTCAGGGCTGCCAGGAGTAAGGCTCAGCAGACTGCCAGGCTTTGTGCCAACAAATACTGGACAGAGCTCAGTGAAGACGTCCAGACAGCTGCTGCTACAGGCAAGATTAGAAGGATGTACGATGGCATTAAGAAGGCGTTCGGACCAGTCCAGAGCAAGACAGCTCCCCACAAATCTTCCACTGGGGTAGTAATCACAGACAAGGGCCAACAGATGGAAAGATGGGTGGAACACTACTCTGATCTCTACTCCAGACAGAACATAGTGTCCTCCACAGCTCTTGACGCCATCTAGTGTATACCAATCATAGAGGAACTGGATGTATAGCCAACCATAGAGGAACTCAGGAAGGCCATCGACAGCCATAGCCCCAGGCAGCAAGATTCCCCTGGACCTGATCACCCTCCTGCTCCCATTGCATGAAGTCCTCTTATCAGTGCTGGCAAGAAGGGGCTGTACCTCAGGACATGAGGGACGCCAAGATCATCACTCTCTATAAGAACAAGGGTGAAAGAAGTGACTGCAACAACTACAGAGGCTTCTCTCTACTCAGCACCGTCTGCAAAGTTTTTGCTCAGGCCATTTTGATTTGCCTGCAGAAGCTGGCAGAACGCATCTACCCAGAGTCGCAGTGTGGCTTTTGTGTCAAGAGATCAACGGTGGACATGGTCTTCTCCCTCCGCCAACTCCAGGAGAAGTGCAGAGAACAGCAGATGCCCCTGTATGTTGCCTTCATAGATCTCACCAAGGCATTTGTCCTCGTCAGCAGAGACAGCCTGTTCAAGATTCTCCCAAAGATAGGCTGCCCACCAAAGCTGCAGAGCATGATTGAGTCTTTTCACTCAGATATGAAGGCGACTGTGCAGTTCAACGGGAGTTCCTCCGACCCCTTCAGCATCTGCAGTGGCGTCAAACAAGGCTGCGTCCTTGCTCCCACACTCTTTGGGATATTCTTTTCCGTTATCTGAAAGCATGCCTTTGGCACTGCAACTGAAGGAATTTACCTATGCACCAAGTCAGATGGCAGGCTGTTCAACCTTTCCCGCCTCAGAGCCAAGACTGAAGGTTTGTGAAATGCACATCAGAGACATGTTGTTTGCTGACAATGCAGCAATTGCAACACACACCCAATAGGCGCTGCAGACACTGATGGGCTGCTTCTCACAGGCCTGCGAGGATTTTGGACTTACCATTAGCCTGAAAAAGACCAATGTGACATAATGCACGGCTCAGGAGACGCACACACACAGGCTTAGAGTAGTTCAAAGAGTTTATTAACAGCAGGAGTGAATGAGTGCGTGTCTGCGGGATGTAAATGTGTTGGTGATGGTGTCTGCTCCAGGCACAGAGGCAGGTGACCGTACAGCCGAGCAACCCTATGGAGAGAGCACAGGGAGAGGGTGACGGGCATACACCAACACAGGAGGGATTTATGGCGAGAGAAGGACTTACTTGGTTGGTCAGGATAGCTGGCACAACAAGGGGGCGAAGCCCGGAAGACAGCCACCTGGAGAGCTCTGTACAGCAGCGAGGATTGGGCGATGGAGTGGAGATGTCCGCCGCTGGGGAATCCACCTGTGCACAGGGGAGAAGACTGAAGAAGAGAGGTAAGCGATCTTCTTACCAAAATGGTGATGCTGAAGAGAAGTATGCTCACAACGGTGAGGGACGAAGTCTGACGGCTTCAGGCCGAGCCTCCGGGCGAGACGGCCTTTATCCCTCGCCGCTGATGATTGTCAGGTACATGAGCAGGTGGCGCCGCTGATGAATGGCGCGGCGTGACACAATGTCCTGGGACAGGGCACTGAATCACCACCTGCTATCATCATCGATGACTATGAATTTGACGTTGTCCACCACTTCACCAACCTTGGCACTACCATAACTGACAACCTCTCCCTTGACAAAGAAATAGACAGGAGGATTGGGAAGGCAGCTACAACACTTGCTCACCTCACAATCAGAGTGTAGACAAACCCCAAGCTGTCGGTAAAGACCAAGATGGCAGTGTATAATACCTGTGTCATTAGCATACTGCTGTACGGCAGTGAGTCATGGACAACATACTGTATGCCTGACAGGAGAAGCGACTCAACACCTTCCATCTGGCGTATAACATGCTGCACCAATAGGTCCGCTGTCTCTCGTGCTGTAGGCAGCCCCCGGAGAGGAACAAAGTGGGCAGCTTTGGAGAATCGGTCGACAATGGTAAGGACCATAGTGAAGTGGTTGGATGGTGGGAGACCAGTCACAAAATCCAGGGCGATGTGGGACCAGGGGCGGCTGGGGACCGGCAGGGGATGAAGGAGCCCGGCCGGTGGAGAAGAAGACGACTTCCCAGTGGCGCACTGAGCACAGGCCCGGATGTAGGCAGTGACGTCCTTTCGCAGCCCCGGCCAACAAAACGACCTCTGGAGGAGTTCTACCATGCGGGACACCCCTGGATGGCATGCAAATTTCGAGGCATGGGCCCACTGAATCACTTCACCCCGGACCGATGTGGGGATGAACAACCGCTCTGAGGGGCCACCTCCAGGATCGGGCTCCGCCTCCTGTGCCCACGACCTTCTCCCTGATGTCCCACGAGAGGGCGCCAATGATGCAGGATGGTGGAAGGATGGTCTGCTCATGGTCCTCTGATACCTCCGCCGAGAATTGTCTGGAGAGGGCATCTGGTTTGGCGTTCTTGGCCCCGGGGCAGTAGGTGATCGTAAAGTCGAACTGACCGAAGAACAGGGACCAGCGGGCCTGCTGGGAATTCAACCGCTTGGCGGTCCTCAAGTATTCCAAGTTTCTGTGGTCGGTCCAAACCACAAAAGGCTGTGCAGCCCCCTCCAACCAGTGAAGAAGGTGCACAGGCGGACCACCCCGTCTACTGGAGAGCGCTGGGAGAGCACTGCCCCCACCCCGGAGTCTGATGCATCCACCTCAACCAAGCACTGGAGGAATGGGTCCACCTGTGTGAGGACGCGGGACGACGAGAACTCCCTCTTGAGGGCGCCGAACGCCGCTGCAGCCTCCTCTGTCCAACGGAAATGGACCTTCGGGGACGTGAGACAGGTAGACGGCGGGCAACCATGCTGTACCTGGGCACAAAGCGGCGATAAAAGTTGGCAAACCCCAGGAACTGCTGGAGTTGCTTCCTGGATTGGGGGGAGGCAGTCCACCACAACCTGGTTGTGGGAGATAACAAAGCCGAGAAATGAGGTCTTGTTAGTGTGGAACTCACATTTCTTGGCCTTCACGAACATCTTGTTCTCCAGGAGTCGTTGGAGGACCCTTCTCACGTGCACCCGGTGCTCCTCTAATGACTGGGAGAAGATGAGGATGTCATCTAGGTAGACGAAGACAAAGGTGCCCAGGAAATCCCGGAGAACGTCATTTATCAGGCGCTGGAAGACGGGCGGCGCGTTGGTCAACCCAAACGGCATCACGAGATATTCGAAATGGCCACTTGGGGTCCGGAATCCCGTCTTCCATTCATCTCCCTCCTTAATCCGCACGAGGTGGTAAGCATTGCGGAGGTCAAGCTTGGTGAACCAAGAGGCCCCCTGGAGGGAGTCGAAAGCCATGTCCATGAGGGGCAGGGTGTACTTATCCTTTACTGTGATGTCGTTGAGCCCCCTGAAATGGATACATGGCCCCAGGGAGCCATCCTTCTTGCCAATGAAGAAGAATCCTGCCCCCACCACTGAGGAGGATGGGCGGATAATGCCCGAGCTGAGCGACTCCTTAATATATGTATCCATCGCCTCCTGCTCTGGAGTTGACAGGCTGTATAGGTGGCTCAACGGCAGCGGGTCACCAGCCCGGAGATTAATAGTGCAGTTGTAGGGGCGGTGGGGGGGAAGTGACACCGCCTACGACTTACTGAATACCGCCCCCAGATCATGGTATTCTGGTGGCACCTTGGACAGATCTGGAGGAGGGGGGGCGCAGGGGACCAAAGACACCGACGGGACGCAGGCTGTGGACTGCAGACAGGCGCTGAGGCAGAACAAGCTCCAAGACGTGATGTTCCCTGTCTGCCAATCAAATGATGGATTGTGGAGCCGTAGCCAGGGGTAACCCAGGATGACCGGGGACGTGGAGGAGGGCAGCACCAGCAGGCGTAGGTCCTCCCGACGGTTCCCAGAAATGATCACAGACACTGGGGCGGTTTGCTGAGAGACAGTCGCTAAGGGCACTTTAGATAGGGCTATTAGTCTGAGTGGTGGCTGGAGAGTATGACAGGGAAGCCCTAACCGGGTTGCCAGGTCCCCTGATACAAAACTCTGCTCAGCCTTCGAGTCAGTCAGTGCATGTGTGGTGTGTTTTTTGTGCTTGTAGATGAACCTGATAGGCACGAGGCAATTGGTGAGGGGTTTTGACTGGGACGCGTCCGTGAGTCCGCCTACCGCGATGCACGGACCCCCTCTTCTTGGCCAAATGGTGTAACTCTCTACCTCATGTTCACTACTCCCACAGTACACGCACAGCCCTAACTCCCTGCGGCGCTGTTTCTCCGCTAAAGGAGTCTTGGAGTGCCTGACTACCACATCCTCCTGCCCGTCTAGTGCTTCCAGCAGAGGCAGGGCCAAACGAGGCTACTGGGAGGAGCGGAAAAACTGCGCGCTCGAGCGACTGGAAGCTCTTCGCTCGGCTGCTAGCTCCCTCAGTCTATTATCCAAATTAATGGCGAGCGAAATCAGCTCGGTGAGTTTTTCCGGCTTATCCAACCTAGCTAGCTCGTCCCGTAGTCCGGGGCTTAAGCTCCTGATGAAAATGCTACACAACGAGGCATCCTCCCACCTGACCTCAGTGACCACCACCCGGAAATTGACAGCGTAGTCCGCCACGGACCTACTGCCCTGTCGGAGATTTAACAACCGGGTGGTAAGCACGCTATCCTGATCGGAATAGTCAAATACCTCGAGGAAATTGGCAGTGAACCCTCGGTAAGTGAGATTAGCATAGCTAGGTTTGGCCATCATGGCGTAAGCCCAAGCTAGCGCCCTACCCTCTAGCAGATTAGCCACATAGCCTATTCTACTATGGTCTGTGGGGAAGTTCTCCGGCACTCGCTGGAAAACCGTCTCACGCTGTAAGATAAACCCACAGGCCTCCCCAAGCTTGCCGCTGAAGTGAGCGGGTGTGGGGACCGGTGTGAGCTGGGCCGAGGGAACCTGACTGGCCTGGCTAGGAGGGGAGCTAGCGGGAGCCAGCGGGCTCCCGGAGACCGGAGGAGACGTTTGCTGACCATCCACACAATCCAACCGGCTGTGAATTAGTGTTAGCTGATTGAGGATAACGCCTTGTTGGTAAATTAGCTGCTCCACTCGAGCGTCTAGATTGTTAAACCGGCGTGCTAGCACGCTGTCCGCTAGGTCGCTCTGACAGAGCCGTACTGACATAATTCTGGACCCAGGGGACAAAAGACAGACTCGAGGGAATTACAATTATCCTTTTATTAACTAACAGTGCTCATGTATGTGTGCGTGTATGTACAGTGTGTGCAGTGTAGGACTCGTGCTGGGGGAAGAACAGGACGCCGTTTAGCCTGGCAACCCTAAAATGACAAAGCATAAGTGTTAGCTCAGCTCCTGGGCAAAGAGCGTTATGATGAATGACAGCTTACTTTGCAGATGGTGGTGGTGAGCTCAGGTTGGCCTTGAGGGCGACAGCCAGGGAGACAGCGTCTGGCTCTTGTGCTGGGAAGAGTGCACGTTACCCTGTGGCTGGAGTGGAGCTGAACCGCCGCCAGGGAGAGAGGAATCCGCCGCCAGGGAGATCCACCTGTGCACAGGGGAGGATGAACTTGACAAGGTAAGTCAATGTTTTAGCTTACGTGTGGTGAAGCATTGGTCTGGGAATCAGGACGTGACTGTTGATGAGAGGCGCGTCGTAGGGAGTTTGACAGACGGCTCTGTGCTGAGTCACAGGCAGGTCTGGCTTTTAAAGCCCGCTGATGATCGGCAGCAGGTGTGCGAGCAGCTGAGGTTGATGATGGCCCTGAGGGCGCCATGACACCAGCAGCTCCAACAGACCAGTGACTACACACAGGTGTGACCTTTGTGATAGAGACTGCCACTCCCGCATCGGTCTATTTAGCCACAGATGATGCTGCTCCAGTTGAGCTTCACCCATGGTCAACCTGACTGACGGAGGCCTGAGAGTCAAAATCCTGACATGAATCCGATTGAGATGCCGTGGCATGACCTTATAAAGGTGGTTCATGCTCACACCCTCCAATGTGGCTGAATTACAATAATTCTGCAAAGATGAGTGGGCCAAATTTCCTCCACAGCACTGCAAAATACTCATTACCAGTTATCGCAAACGCTTGATTGCAGTTGTTGCTGCTCAGGGTGGCCCAACCAGCTATTAGATTTAGGGGCAGTCACTTTTTCACTCAGGGCCATGTAGGTTTGCCCCCCCCCCCACAGCCCCCCCAATAATAAACCCCTTCATTTAAAAACTGCATTTTGTGTTTACTTGTATCATGTTTGTCTAATATTTAAATTTGATGAGCTGAAACATTTAAGTGTGACAAACATACAAAAAAATGAGAAACCAGGAAGGGGCAAACACTTTTTCACACCACTGTATGTCTGGAAATTAGGACAGCAGAGGCAATGGCTGATGATGGTTTATTAAACACACACTGTTAACAACACGTGTTACAGTATATAGCTATCAAGCTAACAATGTAGAGATACAGGCTAGTGTGTTGACTAGAGGCAGAACTCCAAAAAAGACGGCTCCCACCAAGAGTCCCCTTAAACAGGCACAGCGCGCTGATATCACTCGTGCATTTGACATCACGTCCGTGCTGCCTATTTGTTAGTATTTCAATACCTAACATCTACCTCACCCGTGAAAAACTCAAAACATTATGAACACAAATCGCAGTGGCTCACTCTCTTTTTGTTTGTAACAGGCAGAGAAATAGAGCCTGGGCCACTGGGTAGACTGCCAGCTAGCTCCACACGACCGAGTGGATTTTTCTGTCACCACTGAAGCAGTCATGCTCTGTCTAAACATATCAAAACACAGTCTCTGCTTACAATTCAACTTCAGGGGTCTCAGTCAAGCCCGCGGTGGGCGCAGCCCTGGAGGCACCGGCTGCGGCAGGCCTGGATGCCATCTCGAATCATCGGTCATCTGGAAAATGGTTGGCTCCAACCGTGCGGCAATCTGCATTGGCAGGGACAGGAACATCTGTAGGCCGTCTGGGCATTCGGATCAGGGGACCCAAACCCAGTCAAGCACTGTGTGTGGTGATCTGCTCAGCTGAACTCGGTGCTGCTGTTCTCTTGTCCCTGATGCTGGTTGCTGCTGTGGCGGCGAGACTCTCACACTGGTGGCAGGACATGCCCCCGGTTGGCGTTGTCCAGCTGGATCCTGCTGGGCCATGAACTCTCTATCCCGCAGCAGTGGGGGGCTCCTTGCTGCTGACGCCGGCATGGATAACAGATGAGTCCGGTTTGTGCCCTTTTTCCTCGCTGTCCTCTCCTGCGGTCTCAAGCTTGGAGTGGCTGTATCCCCGTCTGGGTGTGTTGTGCTCCCAACATCAGCGTTCCTACAGAGCCCCTGGAAAATGAACACCGGGAGGTAGCAGCTACCTGGACACGCCACAGCTGGTTTGTGTGTCGAACCAAGCCGTCCGTCAGCCGTAAGCATGCTGTCCCCAGCTTCATCACGATCCTCAGCAGCGCCCGTTGTCTCGCTGGCTGTGGCCCGGTCAGTCGCCATCCCAGCCTTTTGCCGGTGCAAAACCCAAACCCAGTTCATGACCCGGAGCTGTACCTTGCTTGGCTTTATGTGCTGCTCTGCTCCCGGTGGCTCTGCACGCTCATTCAACTTGGTACCTCCATCATGCTGCAGCAGTTCAGCAGTCACTGCGTTCGCAGCGGACCCTTCACCTGTCGTCTCCATTGTCGGTTGAGGCTTGTCATGGGTACTGATGCAGTCTGGTTCCCCCTCTGAGCGGCTCTCCTCCCAAGAGTGTGAAATGTGCACCTTGGTGTCGGTACTGTCCGTAAGTACCTCATCCCACACCACAATGTCATCCACCAGGACCAGTGAGCTCCAACTACCACACCCGGACCATTCTAATCCAGCACAGTCCCTAATGGTGAAGCCCAGTCCATAAAAAAGGTTGCAACCCAAAATGTTGTCACCGTGCGCTGCCACCTGGAACGTAAAGTCACGCATGGCTTTAGACTTGTAGCGAGCAGTCAGTTCCACTGTTCCTACATTACACAGTCTGTGACCACTGTACCTGTACAGCAGCGTTGGGTTCTTTCTGATTCTGTGGTTGGGGAAAAACTTTTTCACTGTAGCCCAGTTTAACATCGACCACACTGCTGCGGTGTCAAGCAGGAGTGGCACGGCCACTCCGTCCATTTCAGTTGTGCAACACGAGTAACCATTGACGTCTGGGCTTACTAAGTGGATGGTTGTTGTTGGCGGGCGGGCTGGCTCACTTGGCTGGCCCCACGGTGCCGGCGACCGGCATACCCTTGCAAAATGGTCCAGGCATCCACACCTGTTTCACTGTTTTCCTCTTGCTGGGCAAACTCGTGCTTCGTCCCGGTGCGTCGGGGACCCACAACCCCCGCATATGGGGCCTCCTGGAGCGGACCTTCGGCTCACTGCATACAACTCGTGCTCTTCTGCCTGGCCAACTCCCCACTGCAGGCGGCCAGGGACTACTGCACACTGGCTGAAGAAGCAAACCACAACATGCTAGCAAACAGGAGCTTCAGCGTCCAGGCTGTGAGACCCGGATCGTCGGCGGAGCCTGCAGAGGTCAAGGAACTGAGGGTGGTGGCCAGAACTGCCACTCGGAGACACAGGAACAGGACGACGTGCTTCTATCACCAGCGCTTTGGCGCAGGCGCACAACGTTGCCTGCCCCTGTGTCGTTTCAAGATGTTGGGAAATGGTTGCAGTCCATGATGTTTGTGCCGCAGGCTGTCACGACGAACTCCACATCGGCCATCTCCACCAACTTGTACTGAGCCGTCAGTCTGATGGTACCCACCTTGGCCAACTGTCCTCCCCCATAGCCGCAAAGTGGCGCTGAGTCACCTCCAATTCTGTAGTAGGGAAAACATTGTCTAACTTTAGCCCAGTTCAGCAGTGAACTCTCCGCCCCCGTGTCGATCAGCATCGGTACTGGTACTCCGTCCAACTCTACCATGCAATGTGTGCGCCCACTGGTACTTGGGGACACAGTATGAAACACCACCGGGGTGGGAGGAGTCAAGCTCTTGTGCGGGCTATCATGTTCTGCTGACTGGCACACCCTCGCGAAATGTAGACAGCTACAATTGCCACAGCGCTTTCCTCTTGCCGCACACTCTCTGGCCTTGTAATGGTGTTTCGTGGACCTGCAGCCCATACACCTGGGCTTCCCCGGGGCAGACCTCATCTGTACAGCGTTGGCCCTCTTGGCATCATCCTCAACACTCCCATCGCTGTCCGGGTCCACTACCTGTGCAACCATAGAGGATCCCAACTCCTGTGGTGACAGACGCTCACGTAGCTCCCGAGTTAGCTTATCCGCTGCCTCCAGCTGGAGAGGCAATTCAACGGCCTTGGCCAGCGTCAACTCACCCGGAAATGTGAGCAGATTAGACCGGACCGCAGCACAGTTGGTGTGTTCCACCAACTGGTCGTGAACCATTTCTTCCTCCAACAGTCCGAACCGACGCTCAGCAGCTAGCTGCCTTAAGTCCGATACCAAACTGCTGGATGGGTTCGCCAACCTGCTGGCGGCACAGTCGGAATTTAATCCTCTGGACGATGACGTTGTCCGGCGCCCTGAAATGGCGCGCCATTAGCTTGACCACGTCTTCATAATTGTCCATGTCACCAAGCGTGCCCAAAATCCTCTGGCCCTCCATTCCCAGGTTGTACACAAGCAACGCACACGCCCTCAGCTTCTCCATCCTTCCCAGGTCCAACACCACCATATACGTTTTAAAGGCTTTGTACCACCGAGGCCATGGCACAGGTGGCTCATCTGGAAGCTCCAAAAATGGCCGAATTGGTGCTTCACACACTTCCATGGCTTTTCTTCTTGTCGCCAAATGTTATGTCTGAAGTTGGGAGTCGAGGAGAGCAATAGTGGAGCTGAACACATGTTTATTATAATACAGGGTGCAATGCACCTAACCGACTTATGGCCACTTGGCAGAGGAAAAGGCAGAAGAGACCGCCCCCCTACCTGCAGCCCTTCTTATACGCATGGGGTTGGCGGAACCGGAACATGGAGCCACCACCCTGTGCCACCCAAATAAGAGCTGCAAACATAATACATTATATGAACTATAAATAACTACATTACAGATAGCTTCTGTGTTTGGCACCCATTTAGCTCTGTGGCTTACTCCTCTGCTGCTTCCAATTGGAGCGCTAGCTCAACCGCTCTAGCTAGTGTCAAGTCATTTGACGCCGTTAGCAAACTTGCTCGTAGCCCAGTGTTACATGTGTGTTTGGCCGGTTGGTTTGGCACCATTTCGTCTGCCAGCGGCCCAAAACGGCACACACTAGCCAACTGTCTCAGGTCAGCGACGAACTGCTGTACTGGCTCACTGACTCTCTGTTGTCTCTGGCAAAAGCGAATCCGTCGTACCGTCATGCTGCCCAACATAGCAAAATGGTTAGCTATTAGCTCCACAACGTCCTCATACAAGTCTGTCGCTGAGTGTGTGGAGAATCCTATGGTCATCTATGCCTAGGTTGTGGACAAGCAGCGCTCACATCCACACCTTATCCAACTTTCCAGGTCCAACGCTGTAATATGTCTCGAACGCCTCCAGCCAACATGACCATGGAACTGGCAGTTCCCCTGGGAGCTCAAGGAAAGGCCACAGCAGTGTTACGCACGCCTCCATGGTTAATCCTCCATCGCCAAACATTATATCCACAAACTTGGTAGTAAAGAGACAGACAAGGATGCTGCACTGGAACTGAGCTTTATTACAGAGCTATGTACACAGCATTACATACACTGTACTGTACCAAGTCACCTGGGCAAGAGTGCCTTGTACTTCTTCTTCTCATATTTGATTGGCAGTTGGCAACCAGCTTACAGGTGCATTACCGCCACAAACTTCACTCTATATCATCACTCTATCTGGTCAGGAGCTGTAGTCCTTACCGCCACGTACTTCACTCAGTAAACATCACTATGTATCAAAAGTCAGAATTCTTCTCGGTTGGCAACCTCCTCTTCGTTCTCCTCACTCCACATCTCTGTACAAGGAGCTCCCATAAGGAGCTCTGAACAATCTTCTTCTTCAAACAGTGAGATTTCCATGTCTACATGATGTCTATCCTGTGGTCCTTTTTCTTCTTCTTCTTTTTAGATTTGATTGGTGGTTGGCAACCAGCCTACTGGTGCATTCTTCTTCTTCTTTTAGATTTGACTGGCAGTTGGCAACCAGCCTACAGGTGCATCTTCTTCTTTTTCTTCTTTTAGATTTGATTGGCGGTTGGCAACCAGTTTACAGGTGCATTACCACCACTAACTTGATTAGTTCTTATAAGGAGTTCTGAACAACTCCCTATGTGTGAAAAAATTATCTGTCCTTGGACTGGGTCCTCTCAGAAGCTCTGCTAATTACCGCCACATACTTCACTTTATATCACTCTTCTTCTTCTACTTCTTCTAGATCTGAGTGCTGGCTGGCAACCAGCTCACAGGTACACCACTGCCACCCACCGGGTTGGCTGAGGAATTTTCTTATTCTTCTTCTTTTAGATTTGATTAGTGGTTGGCAACCAGCTTACAGGTGCATTAGAGCACCCTGTAATGGCGGACTCTCCCGTATATATGCTGGAGTGATGATGTCACCAGCCGGCTGCATCATCACGTCACATATTATAGTAAATCCCATCCATCTTCTTCTGCTTAATCCTTTTTCGGGTCGTGGGGGGGCTGGAGCCTATCCCAGCATCTTTGGGCGAGAGGCAGGGTACACACTGGACAGATCGCCAGTCCATCGCAGGGCCAACACAGAGAGACAGACAGCCATTCACTGTCACATTCATACCTAAGGACAGTTTAGAATCCCCAGTTTCGATGCCAATTAACCTAACTTGCATGTTTTTGGCATGTGGGAGGAAACCGGAGAAATCCCGGAGTAAACCCACACAGACACGGGGAGAACATGCAAACTCCTCACAGATCACTGTTGGGCGGGGGCTGGGATCGAACCCAGGATTCCCCGGCCAAGGGTGAGTTGCTGTGCTGCCGCAGTGCTAACCATTCCGCCACCACGCTGCCATGTTTCAGATCATCAAACAAATTTATATTTATATAAATTATAGTAAATCCCATCATCACAAAAGTGGCACAGTTTACTACTAAACTAATTGATTCTCGCTGAATGTTTTGGGTGTATTAATATGGTGGCCAAGTGGCTTCACTTCTGGCGGCCAGTGAGCCATCCAGTTTTTTTTTTAATAAAGATCAGTGGATCGTCACTTGTGGTAACGTATCATCGCTTCCTGTTTTGCTGTCTGTCTGTGTGGTTTGCTCTCCTCACTCTCCTGAGCTTTTGGGTTAGCCACTAGCGATGGCTACTAGCTCTCCTTCCTCTCCTCCTCTGGTGTGCTCTCTCTGTCAGATGTTTAGCTACACCTCTGCCTCTTTTAGTGATAACGGTAAATGTAATAAATGTTGTCTTTTTGAGGCGCTCGAGGCGAGGTTGTCTGATTTGGAATCCCGGCTCCGCTGCATTGAAACACCGTCTGCGCCAGTTCCTCTTGACGCCCCTTAGCTGCAGCGGAGCTAGCTAGCATAGCTGACCCTGTTAGCGGTCCTCCAGCTCTCCTCAGCAGCGAGGAGACTGGGTGGGTGACGGTGAGAAGGAAGCCTAGTCCCAAAGCCCCGGTACACCTCCAACCTGTTCACGTTTCTAATCGTTTTTCCCCGCTCAGCGACACACCCGCTGAGGAAAAAACTCTGATCATTGGCAACTCTGTAGTCAGAAACGTGAACCTAGAGACTCCAGCGGCCATAGTCAAATGCATTCCTGGGGCCAGAGCAGGCGACATCGAGTCAAATTTGAAAATGCTGGCTAAAAATAACTGTAAATACTCCACAATTGTTATTCACGCTAGCATTAATGACATCCGTCTCCGGCAGTCGGAAGTCACGAAACTTAATGTAGAATCGTTGTGTGACTTTGCAAAAACAATGTCGGACTCTGTAGTATTCTCTGGGCCCCTCCCCAATCTGACCAGTGATGACATGTTTAGCTGCTCGTCATCCTTGAACCGCTGGCTGTCTGTGTGGTGTCCTGCAAATGACGTGGGCTACATTGACAATTGGAACTCATTTTGGGGAAAACCTGGTCTTATGAGACAAGACAGCATTCATCCCACTTTGGATGGTGCTTCTCATTTATCTAACAATCTGGCATCTTTTTTATCCAAATTTCCAAACCTTGACTACTCAGAGTTGGGACCAGGAAGCAGAGTCGCAGTCTTACACGCCTCTCTGCAGCTCCTCTTCATCTGCCACCCCTCAACTTAGCCCCTGTCTTCCCCATCAGAGAATCATTGTCTGCTCCCTCCAAAGTAAATAAAAATATAATATATAAGCATCCCAAAGTGATTAAGCAAAAAATTGGTAAAACTCAAATTAAACATAAAGCCTCTAAATTGAATGATTTGGCCTCTGTTCCTCCTCATAGTTTAAAAATTAAATGTGGTTTATTAAATATTAGGTGTTTAACTCCCAAGTCTCTGTTAGTCCATGAGCTGTTAATTGATCATCAGATTGATTTAATATCCCTTACAGAGACTTGGTTAGGGCAAGAGGATTATGTTGGTTTAAATGATTCAACTCCCTCTGGTTATTTAAACTGTCAAAATCCCAGAAGTTCTGGTCGTGGAGGAGGAGTAGCAACAATTTACCATTCCAAATTACTAGTTAATGTAAAGCAAAAAACATGTTATAATTCCTTTGAGGGCCTGGTCCTCAGTATTGGGCACTTTAGCAATTTTAGGTTAAACCCAATTTTATTTGCCATAGTTTATCGTCCCCCATCAACCTACTCAGAATTTTTATCCAAATTTGCTGATTTCTTAGCTGATTTAAGATAAGATAAGATAAGATAAGCCTTTATTAGTCCCACAACGGGGAAATTCCAGGATTGCAACAGCACAGGGATAGCAACACTCAGAGCAACAATCAGAAAGCAAGAAAAAAAAACAAGCAAGCAAGAGCAGCTAATATACAGTACATATGTACATATTACTATAAAATATATATATATACACACACACACACACACAGACACACAGTGCAGAGCATTTTAGCTGGATGGAATAAATATATGAATATATGAACACACAGTGCAGAGCATTGTAGCTAGATGGAATAAATATGTAAATATATAAACACCCACAGTACGGAGCATTGCAGCTAGGTGGAATAAATATGCAAGTATATAAACACACACAGTGCGGAGCAATGTAGCTAGATGGAATAATATGTAGATATATAAAAACACAGTGCGGAGCATTGTAGCTAGATGGAATAAATATATAGATATATAAATATAAACACACCCAGTGCAGAGCATTGTAGCTAGATGGAATAAATATGTAAATATATAAACACACACAGTGCAGAGCATTGTTGCTAGGTAGGATGAAACAGCATAACCGTCTATTTAGTTATCCTACATGGTATGATTATGTGCCCATACATATTCTCACCCTCCATAGCGACCGGTATGTTCCTAGTTGTATGCCGGAGAGGACCATTGTGTAAGTCTATTGCATCTTTTGCATTCAAAAAAAACTATTAGTTTGTTACGTCTTTTTGCTATCTCTGCGAGCAGCCCTGCTTAGGTTGTACAGTCTGACAGCCGTTGGTAGGAAGGACCTACGAAACCTCTCGGTTGTGCACCTGGGATGATGTAGTCTGCTGCTAAATGAGCTCCTCAGTGCATCCAGTATGTCCTGCATAGGGTGGAACTCGGACTCCAGCAGAGATGACAGTTTAGCCACCGTCCTTCTCTCTCCTATCTCCTCCATCGGATCAAGGCGTTGCCCCAGGACAGAGCTAGCTTTCTTAATCAGTTTGTTCAGTCTCTTCCTATCGGCTGCAGTAATGCCACTGCCCCAGCAGACCACTCCAAAAGTGATGGCTGATGCCACCACCGTGTCATAGAATGACTTCAGCAGCGCCCCTTGTACACCAAAAGACCTGAGTCTCCTCAGCAGGAACAGCCTGCGCTGTCCCTTCTTGTAGAGTGCGTCAGTATTGTGTGACCAGTCTAGTTTATTGTTCAGATGAATACCCAGGTACTTGTAGGATGTCACCATCTCGATGTCTGTTCCCTGTATATTTACTGGTGCTGTGAGGGGCTGCCCATGCCTGCGGCAGTCCACCACCAGCTCCTTAGTTTTCCTCGCGTTGATCTGGAGGCAGTTCCGATGGCACCAGTCCACAAAGTCCTGGATAAGCCCTCTGTACTCAGCTTCATCTCCGCTGGAGATGAGACCAACGATCGCAGAGTCATCAGAGAACTTCTGTAGATGGCAATGTGTTGTGTTGTGTGAGAAGTCCGCAGTATAAAGAGTGAACAGGAAGGGAGCCAGCACCGTTCCCTGGGGGGCCCCCGTGCTACTGATGATCGTGTCGGAAACACAGTCCCGGGTTCTCACAAACTGAGGCCGGTTCGTGAGGTAGTCCAGGATCCATGATGACAGGTGCTGGTCCACCCCTGCGCGCAGCAGCTTGTCCTTCAGGATCATCGGTTGGATGGTGTTGAAAGCACTGGAGAAGTCAAAGAACATGATCCTCACCATATTCCCGGGCTTCTCCAGGTGGGACAGAGAACGGTGAAGGAGGAAGATCACCGCATCCTCCACCCCAATGCCATGCTGGTAGGCGAACTGGAGTGGATCCATCGCTGGTTCCACCAGGGGGCGGAGATGAGCAAGGAGCAGTCTCTCCAGGGTCTTCATCAAGTGGGACGTCAAGGCCACCGGTCTGTAGCTGTTCAGGTCTTTGGGGTGGGAAGTTTTTGGTACAGGTACCACACAAGATGTTTTCCACAGCTGTGGTACCCTCCCCAGTTTCAGGCTCATGTTGAAGATATACGTCACAATCCCACACAGCTGGTCTGCACAGGACTTGAGGAGCTTTGCGCTGATGCCGTCCGGTCCCGACGCCTTCCTCGCCTTGATCTTCCTCAGCTCCGTCCTCACCTGGGTCTTGGTCAGGGTCAGGATGGGGGGCTGTGTGTTGGGAGTGGGGGGGGGGGTGTCGGTGGAGTGGGGAGTGGGTAGCAGGACTTGATTTCTTAGAGGCAGCAGTGGTTGTTGTGCAGACAGGGGGGAGGGCGGTTGGTCAAATCTATTGAAAAACAGATTCAGGTTGTTCGCCCACTCCCTGCCCCCCGTGGCCTGGGGGGAGGTATTCTGGAGCCCCGAGATGGTTTTGAGGTTTCTCCAGACCCCGCTGATGTCGCTCTGTTGCAGCTTGTCCTCCATCTTCTTCCTGAAGCTGTCCTTGCCTTCTCTGATCTTTCTCCTCAGCTCCCTCTGTACGGACTTCAGCATCTCCCTGTTCCCCGACCTGAAGATCTGTGCTGAAATCTGACTTTAATATACATGTGGATGTAGATAGTGACTGCCTTAATGTGGCATTTAATTCAATATTAGACTTGATTGGGTTTTCTCAGAAAGTAGGAAATTCTACTCATTATCTCCACCATCCATCTACATTGGACCTTGTTCTGACATATGGCATAGAAATAGAAAATCTTGTAGTGTCTCCTCATAACCCTGTACTGTCAGACCATTGTCTGTTAACCTTTGATTTTACTATTTCTGACTATTTGGCTCCTAAAGAAAAATATTATTACAGTAGATGCCTCTCAGATGATGCTGTTACCAAATTTATGCAGATTGTTTCCTCTATGCCATGTGTCAACACAATGGAAATAAGCTATAGACAGCTTGCTCCTTCTGTAATTGATAACATGGTGGAAAGTGTTACAGCTTCTCTGCATCAGACTCTAGACTTGGTGGCCCCCTTAAAAAAGAAAAAGTCTAATCAGAGATTTCTAACTCCTTGGTTCAACACAGAAACTCGTAGCTTAAAACAGAAGACTTGTCAATTAGAAAGAAAATGACGCTCCACTAATTTAGATGAAATCTATTTAGCTTGGAGAAATCATCTTTTAATTTATAAAAAATCTCTTAGAAAAGCTAGAACGAGTTATTATTCTGCATTAATAGAAGAGAACAAGAATAATCCCAGGTTTCTTTTCAGCACTGTAGCCAGGTTGACAAAGAGTCAGGACTCTGTCAATCCTAGCATTCCCTTAGAGCTTACTAGTCAGGACTTTATGAACTTTTTCAATAATAAAATTTCATCCATCAGAGATAAAATCGATCAGATTCTTCCCACAGTTAACTTAAATACTGTGAGTACTACAGCTCCTTCAATTGATGTCTGTCTTGATGAGTTTACTCCAATCGACCTTTGTGAGTTAGACAAAATAGTTTCCTCATCCAAACCTTCAACTTGTCTTTTAGACCCTATTCCTACCAGGTTATTTAAAGAAGTCTTCCCACTTATTGGTAGCTTTATTCTTCATATAATCAATTCTTCATTAACTTTAGGCCATGTACTGCAGGCTTTTAAAACAGCTGTAATTAAACCCTTACTCAAAAAGCCAACGCTAGATCCAGGAGCTTTAGCTAACTATAGACCAATCTCTAATCTCCCTTTCATTTCAAAAATCTTAGAAAGAGTTGTTGTTACGCAATTATTTGACCACCTGCAGGGAAATGGTTTACTTGAAGAGTTTCAATCTGGGTTTAGAATCCATCATAGTACTGAAACAGCCTTAGCGAAGGTCACTAATGACCTCCTCATCGCATCTGATAATGGACTGGTTTCTGTACTTGTCCTGTTAGACCTTAGTGCAGCTTTTGATACTATCGATCATAATGTTCTACTTGATAGATTAGAACACTATGTTGGACTTAATGGAACTTCGTTGCAGTGGTTTAGATCTTATTTATCTGATAGGTTCCAGTTTGTTCATGTAAATAATGAGTTTTCTTTCAACTCAAAGCTTAGTCATGGAGTTCCACAGGGATCTGTGCTAGGCCCTACTCTTTTTAGTTTATATATGCTTCCGTTAGGCAACATTATTAGAAAGCACTGTATACATTTTCATTGTTATGCAGATGACACACAATTATACCTGTCAGTGAAGCCAGATGATAGTAATCAATAAGCCAAGCTAGAAGCCTGTCTTAAGGAAATCAAAGCTTGGATGGCTTGTAATCTCCTGCTATTAAATTCAGATAAGACTGAAGTCATTGTTGTTGGTCCAAAAAACCTTAGAAATACCTTTCCAAATCAAACTTTCAGTTTGAATGTGGTTACTGTCTCTCTTAATAGCTCTGTGAGGAACCTTGGAATTATTTTTGATCAAGATCTGTCCTTCAATTCACATATTAAATTTGTTTCTAAGACTGCCTTCTATCATTTGCATAATATTGCCAAGATTAGGAGCATCTTGTCTCAGAGTGATGCTGAGAAACTGATCCACGCTTTTGTTAGCTCGAGATTAGATTATTGTAATTCTTTATTATCAGGTTGTCCTAAAACATCTTTAAAAAGTCTTCAGCTGATCCAAAATGCTGCAGCAAGAGTTTTAACAGGTACTAGAAAGAGAGATCATATCTCTCCGGTTCTGGCCTCCCTTCATTGGTTTCCCATAGAGTTTAGAATTAAGTTTAAAATTCTTCTTCTTACTTACAAAGCTCTAAACAATCAGGCTCCTTTTTATTTAAAAGATCTGATACTACCGTATTATCCTAACAGAGCACTACGCTCCCAAAATGCAGGATTACTTGTAATACCTAGAATCTAGCCTACAATTAGGGAGGGATCATGTATTTCTGAACCCTCCCTTAGTTATGCTGCTAATAGGTTTAATCAGCCGGGGGACCTCCAATAATGCACTGGGCCTCACTCCTTTCTTCACTCTCAATGAAATATTTTTTTTTTTTGCTGGTCATTAACATCTGTTTGTTCTCTCCCATAGATTGAGTTCCCATCGTGCTGTTTGCTCTATACATGTCTGTTCTTTTCATCTTCTCTGTCCCCTCACCCCCCAGCCAGTCGCAGCAGATGACTGCCCCTCCCTGAGCCTGGTTCTGCTGGAGGTTTCTTCCTGTTAAAAGGGAGTTTTTCCTCTCCACCGTCGCCAAGTGCTTGCTCACAGGGGATCGCCTGATTGCTGGGGTCTTTCTGCAACTGTGGGGGTTCCCCCTACAGTTGATAGTGCTATGAGATGACTGTTGTTGTGAAATGGCGCTATATAAATAAAGTTGAATTGAATTGAATTGAATCAGTGCCCATACAAAGTAGTAGAGGAGGTGTGATTAGGCTGGGAGAGCTGTCACATAGACAGCAGTGCAAGCCCAAATAAGCAACTACACATTAAAAACAAGCCCAAAAACCCATGACTGACAAGATTTGCAAGCCACTTTAGTGAAAAACAAGCCCAAAGTCGCTTATAATTAGTAGACTTGCCAACACTGCACAGCAGCACAAAATGGAGAAGCGGAAAAGATCACACTGACAGACCATGTGGCTGAAGCCTGATCACTGGCTGGGTGTGTGAGGTGCCGGTGCAACACAACAGAGGGCGTTAATGATTCACAGTGGCACACAATGTATTTGTCAAACGGGACGTTTAGGGTAAAATTGTGGAGAGAGGAATAATCAGGCCAGGCATTCACAGCAGATGAACTTTATTCACTCTCTCACATCTCTCAGAATCAGAAAAAGCATTGACCTCATGCTGCAGGATCCCTCCTTTATATTACAACACTCACTCCCCCTGCTGCCTGAGGTCTTGCATCACAATACATTCTCGCATCACAATTCCTATTTTTCCCCAGTTGCTTAATCCTGCTGCCTGAGGTCTTGCATCACAATACATTCTCCCATCACAATTCCTATTGCCCCCCAGTTGCTTAATCCCCCATGCTCTTACGGCAGAGGAATTTACTGCCTCTCCCTTCCTACCAGTCTGAGATGAATATCACAGCATGGGTTCCCCATACCGCCCCCCCCCCCAGAGCCTCAGACTGAGCGTTAGCTCTCATGTCCTTTCGGCTTCAGCTTCCTCCCATATCTGTTGTAACGAGGGGTCTTTGGCTCTGCGGTGCTGTTGTGCTGGTGGGGGGTTCCTGGGGGTGTGTCCGTCTGTGGGTGGACAATGGAGGGGGGGATATTCAGTATGCTCATGTGACTGCTCTGATGAATCGTTTACCTGGGTAGTTCTCAGTGGGGGTTTTCCATGCCGAGGAGCTCGAGCCAACATCACCTGCTTGTCTGCCACCACAAAGGCAGGCTTAAGCCTGTCTATACAGATTTTCTCCCAACGACCCCCCAAGTCTAACACAAAATGTTTGTCCCCTGGTTCCAACACTCTAAACGGGCCATCGTAGGATGGTTGCAATGTGGGCTGGTGGGCATCGTGCCTGACAAACACGAATGCCGCGTTCTTCAAAGTTTTTGGCGCAAAAGCACATGGAAAACAGTGGTGGGCCAGGCCAGGTAGCATGCCTGCGTCTGCGCTATGCCGTGAACGCGGGGACGGATGGGTGTTCGGCGCGGGGTTATCTGGTAAAAATTCCCCGGGGAGCCGCAGCTGCTGAGAAAAAACCAGCTCTGCTGGGGAAGCCTCCAAATCCTCTTTTGGTGCGGAACACAATCCTATTAGAACCCACGGCAACCGGTCTACCCAATTTGCATCCGTAAGCGAAGCCCTGAGCGCTGCTTTCAGTGACCTATGGAAATGCTAGCATAACCCATTGGCCTGTGGGTTGTACACGGTTGTGCGTACAACCCAGGGTATCCTGGGTTGTACGCACAACTCCCAGGGTATCCTGCTGTTGTGTCCCTGGACAAGACACTTCACCCCAATGGCTCCTGGTGGGTCTGGAAGCACCATGTTAGGTAGCATGCCGCCATCAGTGTGTGAATGTGTGTGTGAATGGGTGGATAGCAGGATCTGTCAAGCGCTTTGGTCATCAAGAGATGAGAATAAAAGCGCTATATAAGTGAATGCCATTTACCATTTGCCCAGGCTACGGGCCATCGCGGACCAGAGGTTGGAAACAAACTGAGGGCCCTGATTGGACGTGATGTCCGAAGGGATGCCAAAACGTGCCACCCATGTTGTCAAAAAGGCGTGCGCCACGTCCGTGGACACAGTGGAAGCTAGCGGGACTACTTCTGGCCATCGTGTGGTTTCGGTCCACCACTGTCAGGAGATGCGTGAACCCCTGCGATGACGGGAGGGGGCCCACGAGGTCCACGTGAACATGGTCGAACCTCTTAGCCGGTATACGAAATGGCTCCAAAGGAGCCTTGGTGTGTCTGTGTACTTTGGCTCGTTGGCATGCTACACAGGCTGCCGCCCACTCTTTCACTTGTTTGCGCAGGCCTGGCCATACGAACTTCGCTCCTACAATTTTGACTGATGCGCGCACTCCTGGGTGCGCCAGATCGTGAACGGACTCAAAAACGCGGCGGCGCCAAGCGCATGGGACCACCGGGAGCAGGCGTCCTGTGGAGATGTCACAGATTGGGGGGCGGGGATCCCCTGTCTTGCAGTACTCTGCTCTCCAGCCTTAACCCTGTTAGTCCAGACTGGAGTGCGCACACATCCGCATCGCCAATCTGCTCTGCGGCCATGGCCGTGTAATCTATCCCTACGTAGACTGGGGCCACTACTGCGCGTGAGAGGCAGTCCACCACCGCATTCAGTTTACCGGCCACATGCTGAATATCAGTTGTAAACTCCGAGATCGCGGCCAGCTGTCTCTGCTGCTGGCCCGACCATGGTTCCGAAACCTTGGCCATCGCATACGCTAGCGACTTGTGGTCCACGAATGCAGTGAAGCTGCGCCCTTCCAGCCAGAACTGGAAGTGGTATATGGCCAGGTGGAGAGTCAGTAACTCTCTGTTGAACGTGCTGTATTTACGCTCACTGTCGCGCAAAGACCTGCTAAAAAAAGCGAGCGGTTGCCAAGAACCGGCGACGCGTTGCTCCACAACGGCCCCTATGGCCACGTCCAAGGCGTCGGTAGTGAGCGCTATCCGAGCCGCCGGGTCCGGGTGCGCTAATAGTGCGGCGTTTGCCAGGGCTGTTTTAATCTCAGAGAATGCCTGCTCCCGCTCAGGAGTCCAGTCAACTCTGTCCACTGGTTTCTGTTTCTTGAGTGCGGCGTACAATGGCTGCATGAGCTCGGCTGTGCGGGGGAGGAAATGGTTATAAAAGATAACCATCCCCAAAAACTCCTGCAGCGCCCTGACCGTCTGAGGCTGGGGAAAATTCGCCACCGCGCGCACCTTGTCCGGCAAGGGTATCGCTCCCTCCGGTGAGATGTGGTGCCCCAAAAAATCGATCCCCGTCACGCCAAACTGGCATTTCGCCGGGTTGATTATTAACCCATGCTCCTCTAACCTCCGGAAAACCATCCTGAGGTGGGTTACGTGTTTGTCCTCGGACGCGCTGGCCACCAGGATGTCATTCAGGTAGACGAACACAAACGGCAGATCGCGCAACACCGCATCCATCATGCGTTGGAATGTCTGTGCCGCGCCTTTTAATCCGAAGGGCATGCGTAAAAACTCAAACAGACCAAACGGGGTTATTACCGCCATTTTAGGTATGTCCTCCGCGCGCACCAGGACCTGGTGGTAACCGGGGACCAGGTTTATCTTAGAAAAAATACATGCCCCGGCGAGGTGAATGGAAAAATCCTGAATATGAATCGGGTAGCGGTCGTGAGCTGTGGCATTGTTTAATCTGCGGAAATCTCCACAAGGTCGCAACGATCCCTCGGCCTTAGGGACCATATGTAGTGGGGATGCCCATGGGCTGTTTGAGCGCCTGATGATGCCCAGCCTTTCCAAGTTGGCAAACTCCTTGTGTGCTATGGCCAGTTTAGCTGTGTCCAGGCGCCGAGATTGTGCGAAAACGGGCGGCCCGATGGTGGTAATAAAGTGCTCCACCCCATGTTTAGTGTTAGCTGCCGAAAACGTTGGGACCGTGAGTGCTGGGAACTGAGTGAGCAGTGTGTGGAACTTACCACCTGGAGCTGTGACGTTGGCTAGCGTTGTTGGCCCGGCTCCTAGAGCTGTACAGGGGAGGGAATCAAAAGACATTGCATTAATCAGGCGTCTGTTAGCAACATTGACTAGTAATCCGTGTACACACAAAATATCAGCACCCAAGATTGGGAAACTGCATGCCGCTATGAAAAATGTCCACTCCTATGTACGGTCGTGTAGGGATACAGTCAGTGTCTTTTCAACAAAAGTCTTAATGTCCGAGCCGTTTGCAGCCATCAGCTCAGGGCCGCTAGCACCCGCTAGTCGGTCGGCATAGGACGGCAGGATGAGGGTCTTTTGGGAGCCAGAGTCCATGAGGAACAGTTTCCCCGAGCACGAGTCTGTCACATAGAGCAGCTTGCTTTCCTCTCCGGCGGTTGCAGCTGCTACCGACTGCCGGCCTTGGCGTTTCCCAAACGCTTGAATTGGCACAGTGGCATGCATCGGCGTGCGTCCTCTTCAAAATGGCGGTGGTAGGAGCAGAGCGTGTCTCTCTGGTGCTTCCTGGCCCCCGCTGCCACTACCATTGCTGGCTCCTCGCTTCCACTGGCCGTCTCGCTGGGTTCCGACGCCGCTGCATTTACTGTGAGGGCTCTGGTGGTGAGGATGATCGGATCTGCCTCCTGGGCTAGCGCACGGTAGTCACGCACGGCCAGCAACGGCGAGTTGGCAAGGACCGGTCTGGCCTCTGTTGGTAGGTTCCGGAGGAAAAGGTGGGCAAACAGAAAATGCCCATTGTCCGTGCCCATCAACGCCAACATCTTCTCCATCAGTTCGACGGCCGACCCATCTCCTAACTCGGAGCGTGTCAGGAGCCTCTCTGTTCTCTCACAGTCTGTGTAGCGCCGGGTCAGCGCAGCTGAATTCCTATTGTCCCCCAGTTGCTTAATCCCCCATGCTTTTACGGCAGAGGAATTTACTGCCTCTCCCTTCCTTCTAGTCTGAGATGAATATCACAGCATGGGTTCCCCATAAAATAATCAATTACATACTCCATACGAAAAACGTTCTAAAATTCTGGTTTTTTTTTGGAGGTCATCCCTATCAGACATCACTTTGGTGTGTTCTGCTGCGAGCTTTTCCTTTGATATCCATGCACTGACCCTTCAGATTTAGAAACGAGGAGATAAAATGATGGTGACAGCTGAGAGGGTGGGGGTTCAGAAAGACAAATGTCTAAATAAATAGAGATTACAAAAACACATATTTCTCAGATCATCAAAACATCTTATTTTATTTGTTCTGACTGTTTTCCTATTAGGATGAAAGACATTTTTGCATGAACTGGATGCAACAGAAGGTGGTCTGCATACACTCAGCTGTGATGACGTAGACATGGTGCCTGAAGGTAGATTTTGAGGTCTGTCAAATTTTGTGCGGTTGGGGAAGAAAGAATTTCCACTCACTGTTCAGGTCTCAGTCTGCAGGATAATCACAATAATAGGAAAAAAAGGACCAAGAGATCAGAAGCTCTGAACTTCTAACAGAAAAGGTGAATGAACAATGTGCATTTCCTATGCTTCCCCATGTAGCCCCTCCACTCTGCTTCCACTGCATTGCCCATAGTTCAAGTCAGCACTACAGTGACTCCAGTGTCACTGTAAAAGACTCGTGACTCATGATGCAATTTCTCCACAGGCACCACGGGCCTCCTTCCTCTCTTTTAAAAGCCCCTTTTCCACTCGTACCTACTCAGCCCGACTCGGCTCGACACGGTGTGGTTTCTTTTCCATTACAACTTGTCATAACTCTGGCTCTCACGAGCCAGGAAAGGAGATACGAGGGCGACCAGTGAGTTAGCGTAGTTTATTAACAAAGCACACACTACACTAAATAACGAACAGAAAAGTAAAGAGCCACGTGGGGCTAAAACACACACAGAACTAAGGGTAACATACCACCCAGGGAGAAAGGCTAGAGAGGCGGTGAGGGAAAAATACACGCCGAGTCGCAACACTTACTTTGGGTGAAGCGCCGAGGTAATGGCGGACTGAAGCTAGTCGTAGGAGCTAACAGTCGTGGGAAACACAAGGAACGTCTTCCCATAGCGAGGTCGCAGCGACGAGTAACTCTCGGCTGCTCGCTTAAATGGGGGAGATGATTGGGAATGGGAGACAGCTGTCCCAGCGCAGCTGACCAGACAGCTGGCAATCAGCTGGGCGCTGTCAAAGAGCGGGCCATGGAAGACCCGGCACGAACTACCCCGGAGCAGGAGCGACACTGGACAACCTGAACGCAGAGAAAGAGCGTTCAGGGCGTGACAGTACTCCTCCTCCGAGCCGCGCCTCCTGGAGCGGGCTAACCCCCCCCCCCCCCCCCTCCGAGGGAAGACCAGGGAGGGCGGTGGGGGCCAGATCTGGGAGAAAGGGAGGGACCAGACAAAGGAGGCAGGGAAGAAAAAAAAACCTAGATACAGTATAGGGTCAGATACCATAATAATCTTAAACCCCCCCCCCAAAAAAACATCACCCCCTCCCCTGCAGAGGCCAGACGGTCTGTGCAGGTGACCACAGGAGGTGGGGAGAAACGACAAGAACCAAAATGCAGAAACATAGCGACACAGTCATGGAAAAAGTTCACAATAACTTAGGGTGAGGACAATAAAAAAAAACTCATGTCCCGAAGGCCAAAAACTACAAAACTCTGAACATATGGTTTAAATAGACTTACACAAGTAAACCCCGACCAAAACAGAATATACAAAGGATGCAAACCGGGCATAAGATCCAAAAATAGAGCCTGGAACTGCAAATTGGCATGAAGATAAAAATACAAAAGGAACAACTCCTCAAACACGTATTAGCACAAAAGTGTCACTAAACAGTCTGGAGGAGGATATAAATACAGAAAAACAAGACTACTCGGAATGAGGCCAGGCAATGTGAAGCAAATGCTACTTAAGGGAGAAATTAGAATAGGATCATACTGGGATTATAAAATAAAGAAAATAGTCCAAGGAAATTTTAACTGGGATAACCCCACAATAAGGAGTCTAGGGCAGAGAGTTCTTTGATGTCCTGAAAAGTATTAAATTAGGGAGGACAATCAAACGCAAGGCAACAAACAGTCAGTCAATTCTTCCAGGACGTCAGCAGGTGGAGCGGGGCAGGCGATGACAGCTTGTCCGGCGGGCGGCCCGAACTCCACCAGGCCAGGAACCACAACACCAGTTCGGGTGGCCTACCCGAGTCCCAGGCTAGGAGACACAGTTTCTCCGGAGGCCGACCCAGATCACCGAACCAGCCAGATGGCTTCCCAGGCGGTCGTCCCGTGACCTCAGACCACGGAGAGCTGAGGGAGAAGTCTTGGTGCAGCTTCCTCCCTGAGGGAAAAGGCAGGAGGAAACTGACCCAGGTGAGAAAACCCCCCACAGTAGTAGGGGGAGAAGAGATGGAGGCCAGGGGCAAAGTTAGCCTGCCATCTAATGGCAACAAGGGTAGGGGGAAACTGGCCCGGGTGAGAGGAACCCCAACAGCGGCAGGAGGAGAAATGATGGAGGCAAGGGACGAAGTCAGCCTGACGTCAGGCGAACACAATCCTCCAGCTCCCACACTAACCGTTACCCGGACCGGCGCAGCACCCCCGGTGGACCCCGATCGGGCCGGCGCAGCACCCCCGGTGGACCCCGATCGGGCCGGCGAAACACTCCCGGTGGACTCCAGCTGGACCGAGACAGCACTCCCGGTGGACTCCAGCTGGACCGAGACAGCACTCCCGGTGGACTCCAGCTGGACCAAGACAGCACTCCCGGTGGCCCTGGGGAGAGGCTCAGAGGGACAAAAGGAACCGGGATCAGGATCACCGGCAGCGGCAGAGCCCGGCGGAACAGGCTCGAGCGCAGCAGACGGCTGCACCCGGCCCGCCCCCCCGAGAGACAGGCAATAATGCTCCAGAATAGAGAAGAGAAAAACAAAATAGAGCACTTGCCTGATCTCGGGTTCTACCGCCATCCAGGACTTCGATGCTCCGGGCTCAGCGTGCAGGACTCCGTCCTCCGGCTCCAACTCGACTGCGAATGGCTCCGCAGCCGGCATGATGGTTTCCACAGTCAAACGACCTCCAAATGCCGAAGACCGCGTCGACAGCCCACCTGGCGTGGGGGCAGGAGATCTGGACTCTGCTGGGCCGAACCATTCCTCCGTGGAGACCCGGGGACGTTTAATCGTCGGCGCTGGCTCCAACAGGCAGTTCGACCTTCTCCTCTGCCCATAACGTGGCTGCGGGGCTGGGGCAAAACCCTCCAGGGCCGCAGGCCGCCTCCTCCTCGCGCAGCGGTGTACACCTGGCACCGGGGCACACTCAAGGGGAAGAGACACAGAGGACGCAGGTTCATATTCAGTTTTTGCAGCGGGAGGAGAGAGCTCAGGGGACTGTGAACCCTGAACTCCTCCCCCAGGAATCAAACAAGGCAATTCACTCATAATGGGAGGAGAATGAAAGGACACTTGCCTGATTCCCGGAGGGCCGGTGGAACCCGCTACAAGGGACTCGAGTCTCTCTTCTCCCAACCGGATAGAAGTGGGGAACCCCCCGGACAGATGAGGCGGTGCTACCCGCACCGGATCGAGACCTGGAACACCTGGAGATGAATTTGCGCTTCTCCCAGCGGCCGGAGTGAATGACGAAGAGGGGGGTGAAACAGCTGAGGAGAGCTGGGGGCCCAAAGCTGACGGGACAGCGGGGAGAGCGGGCCCAGGAGCGGGAGCAGCCGATTCACTTCTTCGGCGAGACACGGGAGCAACAGCAGGCTGGGAGGCGGAATTCGTGTGGTTTCCTGGAGCGGGATCCGGACGGGACTCTCGCTGAGATGAGTGGGGAATTTGGGAGCGACGTCTTCTGAACGTGAGGTCGGGAAAACGCCGCTCCTGTGCGATGAGCGAAGCCAACAGGTCAGCGTATTCCGGATAATCGTTCAGCTCCGGGTTCTTCTCGACCAGCCTGACCGCCGCAATCACGTTCTTTATGGCTACGGGGGGAACGGCGGCGGAAGAAGCGGCTGCCACTCGATCCGCAATGCGCATCGCTGTCATTCTCATCTTCTCCGGGGGAAACCCGGTTGACGTCACTCTATCCTGGGGATCACCCCTGGGTGAGGCGAACTCCTGGACTGGATCGGCGGCAGGAGCGGGATTCCGAAGCGAGGAGCGAAGGCGTCCTGTCCTCGGCTTCCTGCCGGAGTTCTCCTCCAGCCTACGGAGCCTCTACCAGGCCACAGAGATGTCTGCCCTCCTCGCCTTAACCTCGAGGAGAAGGAAGTAGCGAGGAAAGCAGTTAAGCATACCCTCGGCGAGCTCCAGGCGCCAGCGTATCTCGCTGGGGGCATCGTAGAGGTCCATGGTGAACAACGTTCCGTCCACAAGGTCCAGAGTCTCCGAGAGATCGTGGCCTGGGTGCCGCATGAGTCTCTTGGAAGGAGACATGATACTGGCTCGCCTGTACCCAGAGGAAGAGAAAAAAAAAGGCGTTGAGTCCTTACAGCCAACTCACGGTCGCGGCCGTCTCACTATGGCTGCGACCTACTGTCATAACTCTGGCTCTCACGAGCCAGGAAAGGAGATACGAGGGCGACCAGTGAGTTAGCGTAGTTTATTAACAAAGCACACACTACACTAAATAACGAACAGAAAAGTAAAGAGCCACGTGGGGCTAAAACACACACAGAACTAAGGGTAACATACCACCCAGGGAGAAAGGCTAGAGAGGCGGCGAGGGAAAAATACACGCCGAGTCGCAACACTTACTTTGGGTGAAGCGCCGAGGTAACGGCTGACTGAAGCTAGTCGTAGGAGCTAACAGTCGTGGGAAACACAAGGAACGTCTTCCCATAGCGAGGTCGCAGCGACGAGTAACTCTCGGCTGCTCGCTTAAATGGGGGAGATGATTGGGAATGGGAGACAGCTGTCCCAGCGCAGCTGACCAGACAGCTGGCAATCAGCTGGGCGCTGTCAAAGAGCGGGCCATGGAAGACCCGGCACGGACTACCCCGGAGCAGGAGCGACACTGGACAACCTGAACGCAGAGAAAGAGCGTTCAGGGCGTGACACAACTGAGTACCACCTCAGTCAATTCATTGGGCCAGCATCTCATTCTGGCTGCTAGTGGTGCATTATAGTAAAAGAAGGATGAAGCTGGCACTGTATGTACAGAGGTGCACTGATACAAAGAATAGATTAGGCTTTATTGTCATTGTACAGTAGTACATCCATCCATCCATCCATCCATCCATCCATCCATCTTCTACCGCTTTTCCGGAGGTCCGGGTCGCGGAGGCAGCAGTTCAAGCAGAGAAGCCCAGACTTCCCTCTCCCCAGCCACCTGCTCCAGCTCTTCAGAGGGGATACCAAGGCGTTCCCAGACCAGCTGGGAGACATAGTCTCTCCACCGAGTCCTGGGTCTGCCCCGGGGTCTCCTCCCAGTGGGACGTACCTGAAACACCTCAAGTGGGAGGCGTGGAGCACCCACAATTTCATTGTACTGTACAGTAGTACAGTACAATGAAATTGTGGGTGCTCCACCAGGCTACTGAGCAATAAAGTAAGGGAGAAGGATGAGATAAAACACAGTTACAGAACACACGATTAAACACACGACTGAAATAAAAATAACTAGAAAAGCACTCGGAGAGCACAGACCTCCGCCAAGCGCCACAGTTCCCCCCATACAGTGTTTGTGTGTACGTTTTCAGATTCCTTGACCATGAAAACATATGACTAGCAATTGGATTCACAATGATAGGATTAGTGGTTCATTAGTTATTGACGAAAATGGCATTTTCCGTAATGGCGGTTTTCTTCTTGATGGTGATCGGGATCACCACCAAAATGTAATCATCTGTAGGATACCCCATTTCTGACAATCTGTGAAAATTTCATGAAAGTCCGTCCATAACTTTTTGAGTTATCTTGCTAACAAACAAACAAAAAATTCCTGGATCCAGACGGTGATCCGGATCACCACCAAAATGTAATCATCTGTAGGATACCCCATTTCTGACAATCTGTGAAAATTTGATGAAAATCCATCCATTGTGGCACATATGTGGGTTTCATATGCTTCACATATACTGTATATTACTGTGTGCTTATTGTATGCTTCATGTCTCAGAGTAACAAAAGGACTGAACCTCCTAGGGGTAACAGGAGGATGTGAGATCTGGCCTTTTGTATGCAAAGAGATGGCCTTGAGGGATTTCCTGACCACCAGGACTTTAGGTGGAGTTGAGAAGACCTGGAGGGGGATGCATTGTGACTTGGGATTAAAAGACAATGTGACTGTGTGCTTTGATGTCCTGGGGTATAAAAGGGACAGATGTTGGGGGATTCATTCTCTTTCTGTTTTTGGATGTTGGAGAATGTGAATAAAACTGGACTTGTGAAATAAACTCAGCCTCGTCCTTCCACACTCTCCACACCATAACTTTTTGAGTTATCTTGCTAACAAACAAACAGACAAACAAACAAACAAACAAACCAACGCCGATGATCACATAACCTCCCCCTTTGGCGGAGGTAAAAATGGCCCAAGATTATGGAAATATACACAGGTATGGTAGTGGCTATGCGGGTGGACCCAGTATGTACATAGTGCAGACACACAATTGAACAAACAATTGAGTAAAATGGCCCAAGGATTATGGAAAATATACACAGTAGTGGTTTCTTGGATGGGTCAATACACATGAAAGTGCGGAGCGCAAAGACAGGTGAGTTATAGTGATAGTTAAAAGGTCTTCAGTTGTAGCATATGAGTGCTCAGAGGGAGGGGGGTGGGGCCTCTGATTGTCTGCAATTCGGATGGCCCAGGGGAAGAAACTGTCAGTCTGGAGGTGTGGGACCTGATCAATCTGAACCGTCGTCTAGAGGGAAGCAGGTCAAACAGGTGGTGGGCGGGATGTGAGGGGTCTCCTGTGATGGCCTTGATCCTTCTGAGACAGGAGGATCTGGAGATGTCCTCCGGGGGGGGGGGGGGGGCAGAGGGCTGCCAATAATTTTTTAGGTGGTGTTCAATTCAATTCAATTCAATTCAATTCAACTTTATTTATATAGCGCCATTTCACAACAACAGTCATCTCATAGCACTATCAACTGTAGGGAAGACCCCCACAGTTGCAGAAAGACCCCAGCAATCAGGCGATCCCCTGTGAGCAAGCACTTGGCGACGGTGGAGAGGAAAAACTCCCTTTTAACAGGAAGAAACCTCCAGCAGAACCAGGCTCAGGGAGGGGCAGTCATCTGCTGCGACTGGCTGGGGGGTGAGGGGACAGAGAAGAAGAAAAGAACAGACATGTAGAGAGCAAACAGCACGATGGGGACTCAATCTATGGGAGAGAACAAACAAATGTTAATGACCAGCAAAAAAAAAAAAATATTTCATAGAGAGTGAGGAAAGGAGTGAGGCCCAGTGCATTACTGGAGGTCCCCTGGCTGACTAAACCTATTAGCAGCATAACTAAGGGAGGGTTCAGAAACACATGATCCCTCCCTAATTGTAGGCTATATCAAAAAGGTAGGTTTTAGCCCTATTCTTAAAAACAGAGATCGAGTCTGACTCCCAAATCCAGATTGGCAGCTGATTCCACAGGAGAGGAGCTTGATAACTGAAGGCTCTGCCTCCCATTGTACTTTTGGAGATTCTAGGTATTACAAGTAAACCTGCATTTTGGGAGCGTAGTACTCTGTTAGGATGATACGGTAGTATCAGATCTTTTAAATAAAAAGGAGCCTGATTGTTTAGAGCTTTGTAAGTAAGAAGAAGGATTTTAAACTTAATTCTAAACTCTATGGGAAGCCAATGAAGGGAGGCCAGAACCGGAGAGATATGATCTCTCTTTCTAGTACCTGTTAAAACTCTTGCTGCAGCATTTTGGATCAGCTGAAGACTTTTTAAAGATGTTTTAGGACAGCCTGATAATAAAGAATTACAATAATCTAATCTCGAGCTAACAAAAGCGTGGATCAGCTTCTCAGCATCACTCTGAGACAAGATGCTCCTAATCTTGGCAATATTACGCAAATGATAGAAGGCAGTCTTAGAAACAAATTTAATATGTGAATTGAAGGACAAATCCTGATCAAAAATAACTCCAAGGTTCCTCACAGAGCTATTAAGAGAAAGAGTAACTGCATCCAAACTGAAAGTTTGATTTGGAAAGGAATTTCTAAGGTTTTTTGGACCAACAAGAATGACTTCAGTCTTATCTGAATTTAATAGCAGGAAATTACAAGTCATCCAAGCTTTGATTTCCTTAAGACAGGCTTCTAACTTGGCTAATTGATTAGTATCATCTGGCTTCATTGACAGGTATAATTGTGTGTCATCTGCATAACAGTGAAAATGTATACAGTGCTTTCTAATAATGTTGCCTAACGGAAGCATATATAAACTAAAAAGAGTAGGGCCAAGCACAGATCCCTGTGGAACTCCATGACTAAGCTTTGAGCTGAGAGAAAACTCATTTACATGAACAAACTGGAACCTATCAGATAAATAAGATCTAAACCACTGCAACGAAGTTCCATTAAGTCCAACATAGTGTTCTAATCTATCAAGTAGAATATTATGATCAATAGTATCAAAAGCTGCACTAAGATCTAAAAGGACAAGTACAGAAACTAGTCCATTATCAGATGCAATGAGGAGGTCGTTAGTGACCTTCGCTAAGGCTGTTTCAGTACTATGATGGATTCTAAACCCAGATTGAAACTCCTCAAGTAAACCATTTCCCTGCAGGTGGTCAAATAATTGCGTAGCAACAACTCTTTCTAAGATTTTTGAAATGAAAGGGAGATTAGAGATTGGTCTATAGTTAGCTAAAGCTCCTGGATCTAGCGTTGGCTTTTTGAGTAAGGGTTTAATTACAGCCGTTTTAAAAGCCTGCGGTACATGGCCTAAAGTTAATGAAGAATTGATTATATGAAGAATAAAGCTACCAATAAGTGGGAAGACTTCTTTAAATAACCTGGTAGGAATAGGGTCTAAAAGACAAGTTGAAGGTTTGGATGAGGAAACTATTTTGTCTAACTCACAAAGGTCGATTGGAGTAAACTCATCAAGACAGACATCAATAGAAGGAGTTGTAGTAGTTACAGTATTTAAGTTAACTGTGGGAAGAATCTGATTGATTTTATCTCTGATGGATGAAATTTTATTATTGAAAAAGTTCATAAAGTTCTGACTAGTAAGCTCTAAGGGGATGCTAGGATTGACAGAGTCCTGACTCTTTGTCAACCTGGCTACAGTACTGAAAAGAAACCTGGGATTATTCTTGTTCTCTTCTATTAATGCAGAGTAATAACTCGTTCTAGCTTTTCTAAGAGATTTTTTATAAATTAAAAGATGATTTCTCCAAGCTAAATAGATTTCATCTAAATTAGTAGAGCGCCATTTTCTTTCTAATTGACGAGTCTTCTGTTTTAAGCTACGAGTTTCTGTGTTGAACCAAGGAGTTAAAAATCTCTGATTAGACTTTTTCTTTTTTAAGGGGGCCACCAAGTCTAGAGCCTGATGCAGAGAAGCTGAAACACTATCCACCATGTTATCAAATACAGAAGGAGCAAGCTGTCTATAGCTTATTTCCGTTGGGTTGACACATGGCATAGAGGAAACAATCTGCATAAATTTGGAAACAGCATCATCTGAGAGGCATCTACTGTGATAATATTTTTCTTTAGGAGCCAAATAGTCAGAAATAGTAAAATCAAAGGTTAACAGACAATGGTCTGACAGTACAGGGTTATGAGGAGACACTACAAGATTTTCTATTTCTATGCCATATGTCAGAACAAGGTCCAATGTATGGTGGAGGTAATGAGTAGAATTTCCTACTTTCTGAGAAAACCCAATCGAGTCTAATATTGAATTAAAAGCCACATTAAGGCAGTCACTATCTACATCCACATGTATATTAAAGTCCCCTACTATAATTATTCTATCAGATTTCAGCACTAAATCAGCTAAGAAATCAGCAAATTCGGATAAAAATTCTGAATAGGTTGATGGGGGACGATAAACTATGGCAAATAAAATTGGGTTTAACCTGGAATTGCTAAAGTGCCCAACACTGAGGACCAGGCCCTCAAAGGAATTATAACATGTTTTTTGCTTTACATTAACTAGTAATTTGGAATGGTAAATTGATGCTACTCCTCCTCCACGACCAGAACTTCTGGGATTTTGACAGTTTAAATAACCAGAGGGAGTTGATTCATTTAAACCAACATAATCCTCTTGCCCTAACCAAGTCTCTGTAAGGGAAATTAAATCAATCTGATGATCAATTAACAGATCATGGACTAACAGAGACTTGGGAGTTAGAGACCTAATATTTAATAAACCACATATAATTTTTAAATTATGAGGAGGAACAGAGGCCAAATCATTCAATTTAGAGGCTTTATGTTTAATTTGAGTTTTACCAATATTTTGCTTTATCACTTTGGGATGCTTATACATTATATTTTTATTTACTTTGGAGGGAGCAGACAACGATTCTCTGATGGGGAAGACAGGGGCTAAGCTGAGGGGTGGCGGATGAAGAGGAGCTGCAGAGAGGTGTGTAAGACTGCGACTCTGCTTCCTGGTCCCAACTCTGAGTAGTCAGGGTTTTGGAAATTTGGATAAAAAAGATGCCAGATTGTTAGATAAATGAGAAGCACCATCCAAAGTGGGATGAATGCTGTCTCGTCTCATAAGACCAGGTTTTCCCCAAAAAGAGCTCCAATTGTCAATGTAGCCCACGTCATTTTTAGGACACCACACAGACAGCCAGCGGTTCAAGGATGACGAGTGACTAAACATGTCATCACTGGTCAGATTGGGGAGGGGCCCAGAGAATACTACAGTGGCAGACATCGTGTTGATAGCCCTCTGCACAGTCTTCCTGTTTTCTGCCGTGGAGCTGGCGTACCACACAGACAGTAGGTGAGCACGCGCTCCACTGAGGAGCGATAGAAGGCCAACAACTTCTGGTCCAGGTTGTTCAGACTCAGAAAGCTTTATTACCAAGCATGTTTCCGTGTTCTTCCTCAGGACACGGAGGAAGAGCAGCCACTGCTGGGTTTTCTTCACAAGGGCCTTGGTGTTGACAGTCCAGGAGAGGTCGGACGAGATGTGGGTGCCCAGGAACCTGAAGGTGGGGACGCTTTCCACACAGTCGCCATGTTTGAGGAGGGGGTGGTGGGAGGGTGGTCCTGTCTGTTCTTCCTGAGGGCCAGTGTGAGTTCATGTTAGATCTGTAACATGTTAGATCTGATTAAATTAGCTGACCTTTATTTCATTTTCTCTGTTGACTGACTGAACACACATACAGACTCAGAACAAGAGACCTGTAGCCTTATTGTGTGTCTTGTGTGGTATACAGTGGGGCAATAAAGTATTTAGTCAGCCACTAGGCTGACTGGATTTTTTTCTCATTTTGTCTCTCATAGTTGAGGTATACCTATGATGAAAATTGGAGACCTCTCATCTTTCAAGTGGGAGAACTTGCACAATTGGTGGCTGACTAAATACTTTTTTTCCCCACTGTATATACACTACTCACAAAAAGTTAGGAATATTTGGCTTTCGGGTGAAAGTTATGGAAAATATAAAAAGTTCACAGTACAGTGATATTATATCATGAAAGTAGGGCATTTAAGTAGAAGCATGCAATGGTGATTTCCTCATTTCAAACAATTTATTGAAACAAAAGCTAACAATGTCATATCCGGCTCTAGGGAGCCGGGCAATCAGAGCCAGGGGCAAGCCAGTGAGTCGTGATATTTTATTCAGGGTAAAGGGGAAGGGATGAGAGCACAGATACTCATGCAGACGTACACTCACAGGTTGCACAGCGCAGAGGTAAGCAGCTTGTACCGGACGTGGGGGTAACAAGACGTACATCCTCACAGCGGGATACAATCACAGGAATGCTGCAAGAGGAGTATAAGCTGACACCAGACGAAGGGGCTTCAGCTTAGCAATGTGTTTATGTCGCAGCCCCGAGTCATCGAGGCTGCTCCTATTTATTCTCATTGGCAGCGCCCCAGCTGATGAAGACTAATTGGCCCCAGCCGTCCATAATGCTGCCAGCTGGGGGCCAGCTGAGACGCTGCTCAATGGGAAGCAGGGATGAGGGAAAACATGGGCTGAGTGCCGAGACGGCATCTCAACCCATGGTGACAGAGCCCCTCCCTCAAGGTCGGGCTCCTGAACGACCAGGAACATCCCAGCCCCCCCCCCCCCCCACCTAGGGTGGGAGGAAGGGAGGCGGACCGGAGGGGAAGAAGCCAAGGGAAGGACAACACCAATGGGGCAATGTAGGGTAGCGGGAAAGAAAAACCCAAATACAATACTGACAAAACAGAATAATTAACCCAGGTACAGATGGGGAGAAGAACTGGGTCAGCACGCCGGTTACATACTACCCAGAGAGTACCAACCATGCGTGACCCAGAGCAAGGAAAAAAGAACCACCAAAAAGGTACAGGGCAAAAAATGCTGAGTACGGTTAAATAAAGGGGAACCTATACACAGCGCTAATTTAAGTACATACACAGTCACCAAGAAAAGTGAGGGTGACTGGAACAAATGACAATTATAGAGCATGGTGTTACAGAAAACAAGGCACATGACTCTATAATGAACCAACAGGACAAAAAAGAAATACTGAGTGCAGGCAAAGAAAAACCCACACACAAATATATAAATACCCAGTCACCTAAAGAAATGAAAGTGACTGGAATAAATGGATAACTGCAGAGCATGGTGTTACGGAAAACAAAACATAACTCTACAATACAAAAAACGAGGCTAAAAACATGGCACAAAACATTACACCCGAGTGACCTTAATAACAAAAGAAAAAGTGACACCCGAGGTGAATGGCAGGCAGAGTCCAAAAATGGCCGAGATGGCTCCGGAGATCTCCCCGCCCATTGTCCAGCTGGCGAATCAGGGAAAGAGAAGTGTTCGGACGGCGAACTCTGGACCCAGATCCCAGGAATCCAGTCCACCGGCAGCCGAACCAGGCTGCCCAGAGGGAAACACAGACCAGTGGGGGGAACCAGATCACCGAACCGAAAGTTCTGTGGGTCGGGTCGTCGACCCGCATCACTCAACCACCAGGACCGTTGAGACGGGCGAAGGATCAGAGCGGATCCCGGTGGAAGAGGCTCAGGGGAGAGCCGATGACGAGGGCGGCGGGCGTCAGGCCGCAGGAAAACGGCCACCTCCTCACCGGACCTGGACAATACTGGGGCAGCACCCACGTCGGACCCCGATCGGGCCTCAGGCGAACCCACGTTGGACCTCGACTGGGTCTCGGGCGAACCCACGTTGAATACTGCACCAGAACCGACCTCCAACGTTGAACCCGGACCCTCCAGCACCACGAGGAACAGCAAGTCCTTGCCGGTGACCCTAGAAGAAGGCTCAGAAGAGAAAACAGAACCGGGATCAGGATCACCGGCAGCGCCAGAACCCGGCGAGACGAGCTCAGACGCAGCGAACGGCTGCACCCGGCTCGTCTCCCCTGGAGATAGGCTGAAGTGCTCGGGGATAAAAAGAGAAAAGAAAGGAGAGCACTCGCCTGATCTCGGGTTCTGACGCCGTCCAGGACTGCGAAGATCCAGGATCCGTCGTCAGGAGGTCGTTGTCAGGCTCCCATCTAGCCGCGTCGGGCCCCGCAGCCAGCACGATGGTCAGCGCAGCTTGAGATTCCTCCAGCGCAGGTAACCCCGCCGACGATCCACTCGGCGTGAAGCCAGAAGAATCTCGTCCCGCCGGACCGAACCGCTCCTCCGTGGAGACCCGGGGACGCTCAGTCGTCGGCGTAGACTCCATGCAGCAGTCAGTCCCCCTCCTCCGTCCGCAATGTAGCTGCGGAACCACAGGCCCTCTCTATATCCCACCACGTTGACCCGGAGCCGGGGACCGCTCGGCGGCGAGAGACACAGAGGATGCGGGATTAGGAATACAGGTTACAGCAGGTGGGGAGAGTTCAGGGAGCTGCGAACCCTGAACTTCTCCTCCAGGGATGTGACAGAGCAAATCATTAAGCAGGTGTGAAAAAACAATGACTTGCCTGCCCCCTGGAGGTTGAGTATCGCCTGCTGTAGTGGAATCTGCTTCTTCCTCTCCCCGCCTGGCGATAACGGAGGACCCCCCGGGAATTCGTCTGAGGGTCGCTCGCGTCGTCTCCAGCAGAGAGCTCACCAGGCCGGGATTCCAGGCACACACAGCGGTCAGGAAGCGCGTCGAGGAGGAGGGGGAAACAGCCGGGGTGAGCCAGCCCGAATGTCCAGGAATGACAGCGGGGAAACGAGGCTCAGGGGACGAGGCTGTAGAATCTCCACACTGACGAGGCGAAGGGATGACAGTTGCGTGGGAGGAACGGTCCTGACGATGACCCAGAACTGGATCCGGACGAGGTTCGTGCAGAGGTGACTCGGCGATGTGATGACGACTACTCCCAGGGGACGAAGCGAGGGGGAAACCCAGGATTCGCCGCTCCAGATCGGAGATCGAGACGAGGAAGGCGTCGAGCACGGGAAAGCTTCGTAGCCCTGAAGTCCTCACCATCAATCTCACTGCCGCCGCCACATGCCTGAAGGTGGTGACAGGAAACACAGTAGAGCTCGCGACAGCCACTCGACCCCGGACATAACTGCTGTCAGCTGCGGCTCCTTGAAGGGAATCCCGAGTGACGTGGCGCAGGTCGGGGGAAGTCCTCTGGTTGGCGCGAACTCCCGGACTGGAATAGCGGCAGGAACGGGACTCCGAAGCGGGGAAAGACGTCGCCCACTTCGACTCCCTGCCGGGATTTCCATCCACCCCGTGGAGCTTCTCTCGCTGTGTACCTGCAGCGTCTATCCTGGCACTGTCCTCCAGATGGTACAGAGAGTGAGGGTGACAGTCCAGGAGTTCCTCAGCACGGCCCGGATGCCAGCGTCTCGCGTTGGAGGCGTCGTGCAGGGTGAAGAACGTCCCGTCGACAGCCTCCGAGATGGACCTCAGCTCGTCGCCCTGGCGCCGGAAGTGACTCCTGGGAAACGGCATGCTAGCTGCGCTGACACCCGGACAGAAAGGTACATTTCCACGGCGACTCACGGCCGCCGGTAGCTCTTCTGGCTGCGACATACTGTCATATCCGGCTCTAGGGAGCCGGGCAATCAGAGCCAGGGGCAAGCCAGTGAGTCGTGATATTTTATTCAGGGTAAAGGGGAAGGGATGAGAGCACAGATACTCATGCAGACGTACACTCACAGGTTGCACAGCGCAGAGGTAAGCAGCTCGTACCGGACGTGGGGGTAACAAGACGTACATCCTCACAGCGGGATACAATCACAGGAATGCTGCAAGAGGAGTATAAGCTGACACCAGACAAAGGGGCTTCAGCTTAGCAATGTGTTTATGTCGCAGCCCCGAGTCATCGAGGCTGCTCCTATTTATCCTCATTGGCAGCGCCCCAGCTGATGAAGACTAATTGGCCCCAGCCGTCCATAATGCTGCCAGCTGGGGGCCAGCTGAGACGCTGCTCAATGGGAAGCAGGGATGAGGGAAAACATGGGCTGAGTGCCGAGACGGCATCTCAACCCATGGTGACAAACAATAGTGGTGGGTATACCACAACAACAAAAGTCAATGTCTCAATAACTTGTCATGTGCCCTTGAGCATCAATTACAGCTTGACAACGATGTCTCATGCTGTTCACAAGTCAACTTATTGTCTGCTGAGGCATGGTATTCCACTCTTCTTGAAGGGCGGCCCTCAGGACATTGAGGTTGTGGGGTGCAGGGTTACGAGCCTCTACACAGCGATTCAGCTGATCCCATAGATTTTCTATGGGATTCAGGTCTGGAGAAAGTGCAGGCCACTACATTTGAGGCACCCCAGCCTCCAGCAGTCATTCCCTGATGATGCCACCTTATTGAACTGGAGCATTGCTGGCCATGAAAATGAAATTAGGCCTGTGTTGTTCATGCAAGGGCACAATGACTGGATTAATGATGTTATTCAGGTAGTATTGGCTTGTCACTGTACCATTCACAAGGTGTAGGGCAGTTCTGTATTGACTAGGCCCACCTGCCCAGACTGTAACATGGAGACAACAGTGGCTGATGCATCGCGCTCTTCTTGACGTCTCCAACATCATTGGTGGCCATCATTTCTGCTCAACATGAATTGACTTTCATCAGAGAACAGCACTGAAGCCCACTGGTCCCTTGTCCAGCGTAAATGTTCCCTGGCTCATGCAAACGATGACACCTTATGTTATGACCTTACTCACCCAAAATCCTAGGGGTAACAAAAGGAAACAATGCTTGGTTGTAGTACAAAACCCACTCACAGTTAAACACAAAGGGACTGATGGTTGCCAGATAATAAGTGAGAATTTATTTACAAGTGAAAAAAAAAAACTAACAGAAAAGATAACTCAGCTAAGGAGGTGACGACAAAAACTTCAGGGTTCTCCCAGGCCAAAATAAACAAACCCCCCACACTTTCTAGAAAAGAAAGGAAAACTACCCTAGTGAAACTCAAAGTACAAGAACTTGCCTACCTGGCTCACCACAAAACAGATGAAAAGTGAAGCAAAAGAAAAGGCAGAGAACCCCTACAGTCGTTCCTTCACCAAAAAATAATCAACACACCAAAGTGCATAGGCACTAAACAGGCCTGAAAATACAACAGCCTAATGCACTGGTAACAATAACACTACACCAAAACAATCCACACGTTAAAGCCCAGTGGCCAAATGGCCAGGAACACTGGGTGCAAGGTCTTTAAATAAGCTGCTCTGTAATTGGTTGATGCAGAGCAGCTGTGGAATCCCAGGTGTGTGGTCAGGTACCCTTGCAAATCATCTAGCACGCAGACTATGCTGATGTAAACGGTTTCTAATTGTCTGACGTGACACTTGGGTGCCTCTCACCTCCCTTAAATGTGCCTGGAGTTGAGTAGCATTCATCATCCAGTTCTGCAGAGCACTGTTCACAATGAAGTGGTCATCAGTGTGGGATGTGGCCAAAGGACGTCCACTTCTATGGCTTTTTGTGACTCTTCCAGTCTCTCTGTATCTCTGTTGCAACCTGCAGATGACACTCTGTGACACTCTAAGCTCAGTGGCCACTTCCCTCTGAGAACATCCTGTTTGAAGCCTCGCAATGGCGAGGTATTGTTGATCAGTTGTTAGGTGTGGTCTTGGTCTCATGATGTCAAAATGTGAGCAGCATGATGAAGAGGACTGTTTAAATACCAATTCTAATTGAACCAGAAAATGTCTTGGTCGATTCATGGATCAAGCACCTGTTGTGAATTTTGCCGTTAAGCACCTTGTTAGAAAATAGCAAGTTATGCAAAAAGTACTGAAACATTGAACAGTTGGACATATGCATTCAAAAGGTTAGAGAAGGTCAACTTAAGTTCACCTGTGTTAGATCAAAAATGAACTGACTGAGACTGAATCAATAATCAATAGTTTTGAGCCATTCATTCTCTTTCTGATCAGAAAAAGGAGGCAATCGGTCACAGCATAACGTGTCTCAGTGCTTGCTCACACAAACTCCCTAACGTGTTCAAGGATGTTGCTCCTTATACCCTGGGCAGGCGTCCCTGACCTTATTTAAACCTAAAGACAGCTGGAGCCATCTTTCCCCGAGACTTCTTCTAATCTATGGACAGCACTGAACATTCTGCTGTGATCTTTACATGACCTGGTCAACCAAAGTCATCCTAACTTTGGGCATTCTGAACAGAACAGCTCGGTATGATAAAACAAAAACCTTCATCATTATTTACAGTCTTGCTCAGCCTAATCTTACACTGAGAAACAGACATTCTGTTCAAGCTCTGAGACAATGAAAAACACAGAGACTCAGACATTGGCTCATTATATGCACCAGATACAATTATAATATAAAATAGAATAATACAGCATTAAAATCATACAGAATAATCAATGAAACCTGAAAATATCCTATCATTCCCCCCTTGATGCTTAAAAAGCATCAGAGATGAAACACTATGGCTTCTAAAACCTCACTGGGTAGCTCGCTAAGTTCTGGTGCATTTTATGCTAAATCATTTTATTGCAAAAGACCCTAACTCGCTTTTTAATGAGGAAAGTCTGCCATTGGCCCCGCTGTCACTCCTGAGTGCCGCTGGAATGTTTCATTTCCTGGGGAGCATGTGAGGATAATACCTTTTATTTCAAAAAAGAAATCAATCATCTAATTAAGTCATAAAAGAGAAAAATCAATCCAGTGATGGTGACTAACCATAAATTGAGATGAAATAGTGTATGTATTTGTCGTTCTATGTGTCAGTAGATTAGCAGTGATTTAATAAAAAGTTAATAGTTATATGTAAATGTAACTTCAATGAAGACAAATAAAAATGACCAAAAATGATTATATGTGTAAAAAAAACCTTATGTTTATGTTTGTATTAGGGATCTATGTGTGCTAGCATCCTAACCTACAGTGGGGCAAAAAAGTATTTAGTCACCCACCCAATTGTGCAAGTTCTTCCACTTAAAAGATGAGAAAGGTCTCCAATTTTCATCATAGGTATACCTCAACTATGAGAGACAAAATGAGAAAATAAAATCCAGAAAATCACATTGAAGGATTTTTAATGAATTAATTGGTAAATTCCTCAGTAAAATAAGTATTTGGTCACCTACAAACAAGCAAGATTTCTGGCTCTCACAGACCTGTAACTTCTTCTTTAAGAGGCTCCTCTGTCCTCCACTCGTTACCTGTATTAATGGCACCTGTTTGAACTCGTTATCAGTATAAAAGACACCTGTCCACAACCTCAAACAGTCAGACTCCAAACTCCACTATGGCCAAGACCAAAGAGCTGTCAAAGGACACCAGAAACAAAATTGTAGACCTGCACCAGGCTGGGAAGACTGAATAGGTAAGCAGCTTGGCGTGAAGAAATCAACTGTTAGCAATTATTAGAAAATGGAAGACATACAAGACCACTGATAATCTCCCTCGATCTAGGGCATGCGCACGCAGCGACCGGCAGCTGGTGAAATAGTGCGTGTGTGTGTGTTTTGTACTTTTATACGTTTTTAGAAAATCCTCTGTGTCGTTTCTGCCTTGGAGAGGGTGTGGAATATATGGCGAAGAGCTCCCTGGTATCTACAACATGGATTTATTCTCCTTTCTCGCACTGCTGCTTTCTGTGCTGTGGCTCTTTGTCTCTGAAGCAAACGCGTTCGGCTCCATGGCGGGCAGAATACAATATTCCAGGGACGTGTTGCTGCATTTAAATACGGCTGATTCAACGGCTGTGATTGAGCCTAAGCTGCAACTGCCGGACTTTATTTTGAGAGACGGACACAGCGATGAAAAGAGAGACGGGAGAGACGGCAGAAGGAAGCGCGGAAGGCGTGGAGGTGTGAAATTGCGCCTAAGCAGACATCAGTTTGGTAACATTCCTCTTCCTTCAATAATTTTTGGGAATGCACAGTCTGTGAGAAACAAGGTGGATGAAATTCAAGGGAATGTACGCTACCAGAAGGACTTCAAGAACTGCTGAGTCATGGCTTTCACTGAATCTTGGCTTACTGCGCATGATCGAGATGCAGACCTGTGGATTGATGGCTTTGGAGCCCCGCTGCGCTCGGATCGGCAGGAAGAGGTAACGGGGAAGCATCAGGGGGGCGGGGTATGTTTATACATTAATAAGCAGTACTGCACATCTGTCACGGTCAGACAGCGCATGTGTACACCCGATGTGGAGCTGCTGTCTGTGTCACTACGCCCCTTTTATTTGCCTCGGGAGTTTCCCCAAATTTTCATCACAACCGTGTACATTCATCCGAGGGCAGACGCTGACTCCGCCTCCAGAACCATCTTTGATGTGGTGCAGCGGCTGCAGTCAATTTCTCCAGAGGCGCCAAACTTCATTCTTGGGGATTTTAACCATGTTTCTTTAAAGAAGACACTTAAAAACTTTTATCAGTATGTCTCCTGCCCAACCAGGCGAAAAAAGACATTGGACCTGTGCTATGGATCCATAGAGAGGGCCTATAAATCACTCCCCCTTCCTCCTTTAGGATCCTCAGATCACAACTGAGTACATTTGCTGCCCACATATAAAACTGCTCTCAGAAGAAGCAAGGTGGAGATGAGAGACATTGATGTGTGGACAGAAGATTCAGAGCACAGCCTCCAGGAATGCTTTGACTGTACAGACTGGGAGATGTTCATAATGGCCTGCGGGGATCTGGCTGAGCTCACATGCTCATACATGGCTTACTGTCAAAATAAGATTGTTCCACGTAAACGTGTCAAAATATATCCCAACAACAAACCATGGGTTACTAAATCAGTTAAATCCTGCTTAAAGAGGAAAGCACTTGCCTTTAAACAGGGGTCTGTTTCTGAGCTACAGGTTGCCACTAAGGAGCTGAAATCCAAAATTTTAAGAGCAAAACAGAATTATAAATCAGAGTAGGAAAGCAAGATGGCAGCAAATAAACTTGGTTCGGCCTGGGCCAGTATGAAAACTAATACAGGCCTTCAGAGCACAGAGCGCAGTAATCGTGTGTTTTTAGATGGTTTTAATTCAGACACAGAGCTGGCTAATGCTCTTAATTGTTTTTATGGTCGTTTTGACTCCTTTGATTTCAGCACAGAAATCCAAGATTTGAAACAGAAACTCAAAGACAATCAGCACTTTAATATTGAGGTGCAGGATGTTAAAAGGGAGTTCTGCGCTGTAAAAGTGAACAAAAGTCAGGGCCCTGATAATATATGTGGGCGCTTGGTAAAGTCCTGTGCACATGAACTGAGTCCTATATTTCATTACATTTTCAATAAGTCCTTACAGACACAACATGTGCCTAAGATCTGGAAAGATGCCGTGGTTGTTCCCGTTCCAAAATCCAGCTGTCCTAAAACGGTAAACGACTTTAGACCAGTTGCTTTGACTTCAATTTTAATGAAAATTTTTGAAAAACTGGTCAGATGTGAGGTCCTAAGGCAGACTGAACATGCATTGGATCCTCTGCAGTTTGCCTATAGGCCTCACAGAGGTGTGGAGGATGCCACTGTCACTATGTTTAACATGCTTTTTAAATATCTGGATTTTAATGGGACACATGCCAGGCTTTTATTTGTGGACTTTTCTTCCGCCTTTAATACAATCCAACCTCATATTTTAGTTGAAAGGCTCCTGCAACAATTTGATTTGAGCAATAATCTGGTGGGTTGGATTCTGGATTTCTTAACCAACAGGACGCAGAGAGTAAGGGTCAATGGTACATTGTCTGACCTAAAGTGCTCTTCTACTGGCTCTCCTCAGGGGTGTGTGTTGTCACCACTACTCTTCATCCTGTACACAAACATGTGTCGGAGCAGACATGACAACAGACACATTATAAAGTATGCTGATGACTCAGTCATTGTCAGTCTCCTCCAGGATGGTGAGAGTGGCCACGGCCCAGTAATTGATGATTTTGTTCACTGGTGTGAGGATTCCTACCTAACAAAAACGAAAGATATGATTATTGACTTTAGGAGGAAAACTCCCAGGCACAAAGTCACCATACTAAAAGGCCAGATCACCAAATGTGTACAATCGTACAAATATCTTGGGACGATTATTGATAGTAATTTAAACTTTGAAGTGAACTGTGAAAGGGTGTGCAAAAAGGGTCAGCAAAATTTGCATTGTTTGAGGAAACTTGCACGCTTCCAAATTGACTGAACCATAATGACAATGTTTTATCGGGCTTTTATTGAATCTGTTTTATCCTTTTCTTTAGTGTCATGGTTTGGTCAGATAAAACTGAAACAGAGGAAATCCTTGGATCAGGTAGTTAGATGGTCCAGTCATCTGCTTGGTGAGTCACAGCTGAGCCTGACATCCCTGTACACCAGACAAGTACAGAGGATGGCTGCTACCCTTTGCGCTGCAACTTTAAGCTTCTTCCCTCCAGACAGAGGTTTGCTGTCCCAAAAAGTAAAACCCAGCGCTACAAAAACAGCTTTGTCCCTGCTGCTGTCAAGGAGTTGAACAAGCTATTTATTTATTTAGCGAATGCAAAGTCCTTAAGCCAAGCAGTTGCCTCCTGGTTTGCTGTATGGAGGGTGTGTAATCCTCCTTCCAGTCTTTGGAGCGGGCAAGCCTCTATGATGTGCTCCATAGTTTGCTCCTCTCCACATGCGCACAGTGGGCTAGGGCTACTGCCCCATCTGTGAAGGCTGGCCAAGCAGGGGCCATGTCCAGTCCTGAAGCGATTGAGTGTAGACCACTGTCTCCTTGGGAGGTTGGTGCCCGGGACCTGTTGGTTGGGGTTTATCACCAGCTGTTTGTTTGGGACCTCCTTGGTCTCCCATTCCTCTTGCCAAGCTGTCTGGATGGTAAAGTCAGCTGGGGGAGGGTTTTTCCAAATCGGCCGTCTGAATGAAAGTCGGGCAGTGGGTGGGGTGTAGATATCTGCATGGATTGGTAAGTGAGGAAAATCTTTAACTTTTTGGAGCATCCTTTGAGTTAATGCTGCTCGCCGGATGTGTGGAGGGGCTATGTTTGACAGTACAGAGAGCCAGGGGAGTGGTGTTGAGCGGATTGTTCCAGTTATAGTTCTCATGGTTGAGTTGAGCTGGGTGTCTACATGGTGTGTGTAAGATGACCTGGACCAGACAGGGGCACAATATTCTGCTACAGAGTATGAAAGGGCCAGTGCTGAGGTGCGCAGGGTGGAGACTGCCGCCCCCCATTTTGCACCAGCGAGCTTGCAGAGCAGGTTGTTTCGTACTTTCACCTCAGCAGCCGTCCCCTTTAGATGTTCCTTGAAGGATAAGGTCCTATCAAGGGTCACTCCAAGATAAGTTGGATTTGGGGCATGCTTAAGCTTGAGTTCACTCAGGTGGATGTTTAGTTCTCTGGCAGCTTTTGCATTGTGGAGATGAAATACACTGGAGACGGTTTTTGCTGGGCTTGGTTTTAGGCGCCAGATTTTGCAGAACTGGTCCAGTTTAGCAAGATCTTCCGTGAGCACCCGTTCCAGTGGTTCAAAGTCTGGTGCTTGGAATGCCAAACAGATGTCGTCTGCATAGATGAATTTGCGGGATTTTGTAGTAGGCAGGTCGTTTATGTAGAGGTTGAACAGAGTTGGAGCTAGAACTGAGCCTTGTGGGAGTCCGTTTTTCTGCATTCTCCATGCACTTGTGTTCTGACTGAGGTGCACTCTGAACCTTCGGTTGGTCAGCAGGGTTTTTATAATTGCTGTTGCCCAAGCAGGGATCGCCTTTATAAGTTTCAGGAGGAGGCCTTTGTGCCAGACCGTATCATAGGCGGCTGTAAGATCGAGAAACACAGCCCCTGTCTTCAGTCTGCTCTCGAAGCCATTTTCAATGAAGGTGGTTAGGGCCAGTACTTGTTCTCCTGTACTGCGGTCCTTGCGGAAACCTTGCTTGATCCACACTTAGAATATCCTCTATTTCTGGGGAAATGCATTGCAGTATTAGGCGCTCCATGATTTTGTAAGGAACGCTGAGTAGGGAGATTGGGCGGTAGCTTGCTGGTAGTTTGTGGTCTTTGCCAGGTTTTGGGATGGCAATGACCTTTGCTGCCCGCCATTTCTTTGGGATCGAGTTCGTTTGTGTGATCCTTGTGTAGAATTGTGTCAACCAGGTTAGGGCTCGGGGGCCAAGATTTTTCATGAATTCTGGGAAGATGTTATCGTATCCTGCTGCCTTTCCACATTTCAGGCCCTGTAGGACTTTCTCCAGTTCAGCAGCCTCGAAGGGTTCAGGGTTCGTTTCCTCTACAGCACAGGTGTCAAACTCATTCCATGGAGGGCCAAGACCCTGCAGGTTTTACCTCCACCCAGTGGATTCAACAGGTGTTTTCTCTGAATTTCTTCCCACTGATTGCTGATCAGTGAAAACACCTGCTGAAGAGACTGGGTGGAAGTAAAACCTGCAGGGTCTTGGCCCTCCGTGGAATGAGTTTGACACCCCTGCTCTACAGGCATTTTTTGGTGTTTTTATAGCTCAGTTGTAACTGCTCTTCTGGTGTCTTTGTCTTGGGGTGCTTTGGCGATAGTCAGTAGGTGGGATGCAACTTGGTTGGGTGTGACGGATGCTCGGCTTTGGCTAGGGGGCTTCTGTGCAGCTCCTAGGCGACGGATGAGGCTCCAACATTTCCTGCTAGAGTGGGTAAAGCTCCGGTCAGCAACTGTCTCCTCCCATTTCTTTCGCCGGGCTGTATTTAGCGATTCAATGAGATGGTCTGCTATCTCTGGGTCCCCTGATGTTTGATAGGATTGTAGGAGGGCAGCACTTTCTCCGTCCAAACATGGGACATAGAGGGGTCGGTAGCCTCGTGGGATTGCAGTATGGGCAGCCTTGAAGATTGCGCTGCAGAAGCGGTTGTATGCTTCATCTACAGTGATGGTGTGGAGTGGGATGGTAACAACGCTCCGGTCCAGAGTTTCACTGAATTTCTTCCAGTTGGCTTTGCGGAAGTTCCAGCGCATCTTCCTTGGGCTGTATATGGAAGTTGTAGGCCAATGTGTACAAGCAGGGGCCGGTGTTGGCTGTGTGGAAAATCATCAAGAATGAGGATCTGTGTAGGATATGGCTCCCCATTCAAAGAGCTGACCCAACACAGGTCAGGAGAATAGTCCTTCTTCCACCTAGCAGAGTGGAAGGTTCCTCTTTGTTTGGGGTCGTATATCAAAGCGAGGTCATTTCTGGATGCCCAGTCTGAAAGTGCCTCCCCATCACTGTCCACTGCTGGGTACCCCCAGTCAGGGTGATGGCTGTTAAAGTCCCCCACATAGATGGCAGGGTGGGGTAGGGTGGGTAAGACCTGCAGATCCCAGTTGGCATTAGGGGGCTTGTACACATTGACAATATGGAAGCCACCAATGATTATGGTGTCTGAGAAATGTGTTGTTATCAGGTGATTTGCTTCAACTATGTCAGAACGCACATAGGTGGCACGTCCATGTTTAGCATGTAGAACATAGCACAGGAGGTCAAAGCCTTTGATGGTGAAGCGGCCAGCTTCCTCTGTGCCAATATGAGTCTCTTGGAGGCAGATTACATCAATTGAATGTTGGAAGGCGAGGACTATAACAAGCTATAAAAATATATTGTACATATTTTATATTTACTTATTTTGTATGATGTCACTTGGGTTCTAAATATTTTATTGGGTTTTAGACCTTTGAGTTTTTTAACCTCTGACTAGTTTTTAATTTTTAACTTTAATATGACCCCTCTCTCTTACCTCTGGTTTCTCCCTCATCTCTTTGTCTTTTTATACCCTGTTTGATGGAGCCTTGAGTATTTTCATCATGTTTATAGTCAGCTTCATGTGTGCCTGCGTTTGTGTCTATGTTGAATGTAAGTAGTGGCTTGTAAATATGGATGTCACCAGACTGCAAAACAAATCTACCTACGGGTACAAATAAAGTAACCTGAACCTGAACCTGAACCTGGGGCTCCACGCAAGATCTTACCCCGTGAGGTCAAAATGATCAAGAGAACGGTGAGCAAAAATCCCAGAACCACATGGGGGGACCTAGTGAATGACCTGCAGAGAGCTGGGACCAAAGTAACAAAGGCTACATCAGAAACACACTACGCCGCCAGGGGCTCAAATCCTGCAGTGCCAGACGTGTCCCCCTGCTTAAGCCAGTACATGTCCAGGCCCGTCTGAAGTTTGCTAGAGAGCATTTGGATGATCCAGAAGAGGATTGGGAGAATGTCATATGGTCAGATGAAACCAAAATAGAACTTTTTGGTAAAAACTCAACTTGTCGTGTTTGGAGGAGAAAGAACACCATACCTACTGTGAAACATGGGGGTGGAAACATCATACTTTGGGGCTGTTTTTCTGCAAAGGGACCAGGATGACTGATCCGTGTAAAGGAAAGAATGAATGGGACTATGTATCGTGAGATTTTGAGTGAAAACCTCCTTCCACCAGCAAGGGCATTGAAGATGAAACGTGGCTGGGTCTTTCAGCATGACAATGATCCCAAACACACTGCCCGGGCAATGAAGGAGTGGCTTCGTAAGAAGCATTTCAAGGTCCTGGAGTGGTCTAGCCAGTCTCCAGATCTCAACCCCATTGAAAATCTTTGGAGGGAGTTGAAAGTCCGTGTTGCCCAGCGACAGCCCCATTGCCAACAAAGGGTATATAACAAAGTATTGAGATGAACTTTTTTTATTGACCAAATACTTATTTTTCCAAGGAATTTACCAATTAATTCATTAAAAATCCTTCAATGTGATTTTCTGGATTTTTTTTTTCTTATTTTGTCTCTCATAGTTGAGGTATACCTATGATGAAAATTGGAGACCTCTCTCATCTTTTAAGTGGGAGAACCTGCACAATTGGTGGCTGACTAAATACTTTTTTGACATAATGCACGGCTCAGGAGACGCACACACACAGGCTTAGAGTAGTTCAAAGAGTTTATTAACAGCAGGGGAGAATGAGTGCGTGTCTGCGGGATGTAAATGTGTTGGTGATGGTGTCTGCCCCAGGCACAGAGGCAGGTGACCGTACAGCCGAGCAACCCTATGGAGAGAGCACAGGGAGAGGGTGACGGGCATACACCAACACAGGAGGAATTTATGGCGAGAGAAGGACTTACTTGGTGGGTCAGGACAGCTGGCACAACAAGGGGGTGAAGCCCGGAAGACAGCCACCTGGGGAGCTCCGTGCAGCAGCGAGGATTGGGCGATGGAGAGGAGATGTCCGCCGCTGGGAAATCCACCTGTGCACAGGGGAGAAGACTGAAGAGAAGAGGTAAGCGATCTTCTTACAAAAATGGTTACGCTGAAGGGAAGTATGCTCACAACGGTGAGGGACGAAGTCTGACGGCTTCAGGCCGAGCCTCCGGGCGAGACGGCCTTTATCCCTCGCCGCTGATGATTGTCAGGTGCGTGAGCAGGTGGCGCCGCTGATGAATGGCGCGGCGTGACAGTACTCCCCCCTCTAGCAGCGCCTCCTGGCGATGGCTTATCCGGGTGCGCTCGGTGGAAGTCCGCGATGAGCGATGGGTCCAACACAAACGACGGGGGCACCCATTGTCGATGCTCGGGCCCATAGCCCTCCCAGTCCACCAGGTATTGCAACCCACGACCTCGGCGCCGGGAGTCCAGGATGGAGGAGACGGACCAGGCCGGATGGCCACCAATCATCCGGGGCGCGGGTTGCGCTGCAGGAGGAGGGCAAAGGGGGTCAGTGACTGCCAGTTTCACCTTCGACACATGGAAAGTGGAATGGATGCGGAGGGAGGGGGGAATAGCCACGCGCACAGCCACCGGGTTGATGATCCGGGTGATGGGAAAGGGACCCATGAACCGCTGTGCCAGCTTCCTCCTCTCGCCTTTTAATGTGACGTCCCGGGTAGACACATACACGAGTTGCCCAACTCTGTACGCCGGGGCAGGTCTTCTGTGCCGGTCCGCCACGGTCCTGTTGCGCTCCGCCGTGCGTAAAAGCGCATGACGCGCGGCAGCCCAGGTGGAGCGGAACTGCCTAAGGTGCGCCCTAACAGAGGGGACAGTCACCTCGTTCTCCTGCGCTGGAAACAGCGGGGGGTCGTAACCCAGGGACGCCTTGAAGGGGGACATCCCCGTTGCAGAAGAGCGGGCGGTGTTGTGGGCATACTCCACCCAGGCGAGATGGTTGCTCCAGGACGTCGGCTTGGATCTAGTAACACAGCGGAGCGCAGCCTCCAGCTCCTGATTGGTCCTCTCACACTGCCCGTTAGACTGGGGGTGATGGCCGGAGGAGAGGCTCACCTTGGCTCCGATGGCGTTACAAAAGGATCTCCAAACCTCGGATGAAAATTGGGGACCCCGGTCCGAGACCACGTCCACCGGAATCCCGTGCAGCCTGACCACGTGTTGGACGAGGAGGCCCGCCGTCTCCAGGGCAGTAGGGAGACCTCGCAGGGGAATGAAGTGCGCAGCCTTGGAGAAACGGTCCACAATGGTCAGGACGGTGTCAAAGGAGTTGGAAACGGGGAGTCCGGTGACGAAGTCCAGTGCGATGTGCGACCAGGGCCTGCCGGGGACGGGCAGAGGCTGGAGCAGACCCGCTGGGGGGGCATTTCCCGACTTGCTGGTGGCACAGATTGGGCAAGCCCGGGCGTAGCGGGCCGCATCCCTCCGCAGGCCTGGCCACCAAAAGGACCGTTGGAGGAGGCTGATCATCCGAGAGGTGCCGGGATGACAGGTGAGCCGGGAGGTGTGGAGCCAGTGGATGACCTCTCCTCGGACCGCAGATGGGACGAACAGTCTTCCCTCCGGTCCGCCGCCAGGATCAGGTTCCACCTCCTGCGCCTTCCGGATCTTGTCTTCAATGTCCCAAGAGATGGCACCGAGGACGCACGACCTGGGCAGGATAGTGTGGGGCGTCTCCTCAGCCTCCACGGGGGTGAACTGCCTAGAGAGGGCGTCAGGCAGGCCGTTTTTGGAGCCCGGCCTGAAGGTGATCGAGAAGCGGAACCTGGCGAAGAACAAAGACCAGCGCGCCTGGCGGGCATTCAGGCGCTTGGCAGATCGTAAATACTCTAAGTTCTTGTGGTCCGTCAGGACCACAAACGGCAGGTCCGCCCCCTCTAGCCAGTGGCGCCACTCCTGTAAGGCGAGTTTAATGGCCAGGAGCTCTCTGTCCCCCACATCGTAGTTCCTCTCCGCCGGGGAGAGGCGCCGGGAGAAGAAGGCGCACGGTCGTTTGGCGCCATCGTCAGGTGACCGCTGGGATAACACTGCTCCCACTCCCGTGTCCGATGCGTCCACCTCCACAATGCACTGCAGCGCGGGGTCGACCTGGCGAAGGACCCGGGAGGAGGAGAACTCCGCCTTCAGCGCCCTAAAGGCAGCAGCGACCTCTTCAGTCCACCGGAACGGGACCTTCGGGGACGTGAGGCGGGTCAGCGGTCCGACGATCGAGCTGAAATTTGGGACAAAGCGGCGGTAAAAATTGGCGAAGCCAACAAACTGTTGCACCTGCTTCCGGGATGCGGGAGTAGGCCACTCCACCACCGCCTTCACCTTCTCTGGGTCTGGGAGCACCTGATCTTGAGCGATGATGAATCCCAGGAAGGATGTGGTCCTAGCGTAGAATTCGCATTTCTCAGCCTTCACGTACAGACGATTCTCCAGCAGTCTTTGGAGGACCCGCCTCACATGGACCTGGTGCTCGTCCCTGGACCTGGAGAAGATAAGGATGTCATCCAGGTAGACGAACACAAAAAGGCCGATGAAATCCCGGAGGACGTCATTAATGAGGCGCTGAAAGACGGCAGGAGCGTTGGTCAGCCCGAACGGCATGACGAGATACTCAAAGTGGCCGTTCGGGGTACGGAAGGCTGTCTTCCATTCATCTCCCTCCCGGATCCGGACGAGGTGGTAAGCGCTGCGTAAATCCAGCTTGGTAAACCAGGTCGCCCCCTGGAGGGAGTGAAAGGCAGTGTCCATGAGGGGCAGGGTGTAACGGTCCCTCTCAGTGATGTCATTCAGCGCTCGGTAGTCTATGCAGGGGCGGAGGGATCCGTCCTTTTTCCCGACAAAGAAAAACCCTGCCCCCACGGGTGACGACGATGGGCGAATAATCCCAGCGCTCAGAGATTCCTTCAGGTATGTATTCATGGTCTCCTTCTCCGGCGCCGACAGGCTGTAGAGCCGGCCAGATGGCAGGGGAGCCCCCTGGCGGAGGTTGATGGCACAGTCATATGGTCGATGCGGGGGAAGAGACATAGCTTTCGATTTGCTAAATACCATACCCAGGTCGTGAAATTCTGGAGGCACCAGTGACAGGTCCGGAGGTGCTGTATCCGCCACAGGGGGAGCCGCGGATGGGGAGCAGGCAGCGGACTGAAGGCAGGTGCCCATACAGAAGGTACTCCATGCCGATACCCCAGCGGACCTCCAGTCCAGGACAGGGTTGTGGAGGCGTAGCCAGGGATACCCCAGGATGACGGGCGACACAGAGTTGGGCAGGACGTAAAATACCATCTCCTCCCGGTGGTTCCCTGAGATGATGACTGGGACGGGCATGGTTTGGTGAGAAACTCTCCCAAGGGAGGCACGGGAGAGATGGACCAGGGAGATGGGGTGTTTTAATGCCCGACAGCGGATGCCCAATCGGGTTGCCAGGCCTTGTGAAATGAAGCTGCCCTCTGCGCCCGAATCCACCAGTGCGTGGGTGAGGTGCCCAGTGGGGTTGTGGCAAAAACGGATGGGCAGCTTTAATTGAGTGAGGGGACTTTGCCGATTGATGTCCGCGAGGCCCCCTACAGTGACTCGCGGACCCCGCCGTTTGGCTTTTGTGGGCAAAGCTCTATCGTGTGTTGACTGTCTCCGCAATACATGCAGAGACCCAACTCACGGCGGCGCTGTCTCTCTGCCGAGGAGAGCTTTGCCCAGCCCGTCACCATCGGCTCCGACTCCTCGGGGCACGATGGTGGCGGCGTCGCCAGGGGGCGAGCTTGGGGCAGGCGTAGCGGGACTCCCCGAGGGCGAGAAGCAGACGGCTTCCGTCCTGAGGAGCGCTCGCGCAGCCTGTTGTCCAAGCTGATAGCCAGTGAGGTTAGCTCCGCTAACGTTCCGGGGATATCCCGTCCAGCCAGTTCATCCCTTAGATCACTATTGAGGCTGCGGAGAAACAGGCCGCAGAGGGAGCGCTCCTCCCAGCCCAATTCCTCCGCCGCTACCCGGTACTCGATGGCATAATCCGCGGCCGACCGGTTTCCCTGCTGGAGAGCGAGAAGCCGATCGACCTGGACCGCCTCGGAACGAGAATGATCGAACACCTCCAGGAAGCGCCTCACGAACTCGGCATAGGTGAGGGTGGCATAACTGGGTCTCGCCATGATAGCGTAGGCCCAAGTTAGAGCGCGCCCCTCCAGGAGGTTCCCTATGTAGCCGATTCGACTGTGATCTGAGGGAAAGTCTCCGGGCACACGGTCAAACACGGACTCACACTGCATCACAAACCCCCGCGCTCCGCCGAGCTTTCCGCTAAAGCGAGCGGGGGTCGGAATTGGTGTGAGTCGGGCCGGTGCCACTGGAGCTGGCTGGACGGCCACCGGAACAGCAGGAGCTGCGCCACCCTGAGGAGCCGGGGGGAACGGCTGCTGGGGGTCCAGGCGGTCCAATCGGCCAGTGATAATTACTAATTGATTTAGGATGACCTGCTGTTGATAAGCAATTTGATCCACTCTAGCCTCGAGAGTGGTAAGCCGGTGTGCGAGCCCGCCGTCCGCCGAGCCGCTCTGCTGAAGCCGTACTGACATAATGCACGGCTCAGGAGACGCACACACACAGGCTTAGAGTAGTTCAAAGAGTTTATTAACAGCAGGGGAGAATGAGTGCGTGTCTGCGGGATGTAAATGTGTTGGTGATGGTGTCTGCCCCAGGCACAGAGGCAGGTGACCGTACAGCCGAGCAACCCTATGGAGAGAGCACAGGGAGAGGGTGACGGGCATACACCAACACAGGAGGAATTTATGGCGAGAGAAGGACTTACTTGGTGGGTCAGGACAGCTGGCACAACAAGGGGGTGAAGCCCGGAAGACAGCCACCTGGGGAGCTCCGTGCAGCAGCGAGGATTGGGCGATGGAGAGGAGATGTCCGCCGCTGGGAAATCCACCTGTGCACAGGGGAGAAGACTGAAGAGAAGAGGTAAGCGATCTTCTTACAAAAATGGTTACGCTGAAGGGAAGTATGCTCACAACGGTGAGGGACGAAGTCTGACGGCTTCAGGCCGAGCCTCCGGGCGAGACGGCCTTTATCCCTCGCCGCTGATGATTGTCAGGTGCGTGAGCAGGTGGCGCCGCTGATGAATGGCGCGGCGTGACATTTTTTACCCCACTGTATGTGTATTAGTACCTTAATGTGAAAATGCAACAAGGTATCAACAATCAAACAACGATCAATACAATAAAACTGTATACCGGCTAAATAGTGATTAGTAACATAGTGGTTTCAAATGCGACATATTAAAATAGAACATAAACAGGATAAAGTGAAAAAATCTCAAGCAGGAATAACACAACTTCTCTGAACTTCAAGACATATTTGATTATTCTTGCAACTCAGTACATTTCAAATTCACATCATGAACATACATCTCCTTTTGGTTTTCTGCATGTCAGTTATACTTTTACTCTGTACTCAAAAAACATTAAGCTGGTGTTGTTTCCCCATCATCTCCAGTGGTGGCCTCATGATATAACACTAAATTCACATGAACAAGTTTCAGCATCATATCACGGATGCAAGGAATGACACATGAAAGGATCAAAGGTATCACTACAATAATCACCACCAAGTTTATGACAAGACTCCTCCATGAGGAAAACAACCAGTTTATCCAGTGTGATGAGTCATTAACATTATCCTTAGCTCCAGCAGTCTGCAAGGCAGTCAGATTACATATGGCTGAAGCAATGACACCTCCATCTGCATCATGTGCAGGTATATCTGGAATTTCCCCATTTTGGGACTAATAAAGGCTTATCTTATCTTATCTTATAAAGGTGCAACAGTACTGACCTACAATTGCGCACACACCCCCACGGGCGGCAGTCAACTGATCAAGTACCATTCTATTCTGTGTTGCTACAAGTCTTATAGCAGTCATTTCCTCCCTTTCACCTTTCCAGGCAGCTAAGGAAATATTCACAAAAGACTGTAGTCTATAATTAAGAGTCTCAACCCACAAGGTGTTCTTTGCCACTCCCACCCAAGGGAATAGCGACTGTACTACCTTTTGACCTGTAGTAAGTATCTTGAACTGCTCTGGCACGTCCGTACCCCAGATGGAATCATGTGGTGTGAAAATGGCATCCTGTGATAGGTCTCTCTTCCCTCTGCTCGCCTGACCCGCTGACATAATCAGGGTGTTGTCAGTCACAAAGACGGGGGCACAGGTTCCTGCCCAGTTCATAAGCAGATGGGAATATGCCTTACGACCACACAGCCACCAACCACCCGTGACCATATGTGCACCATACATATGGAAGTTGCAGATAGCAGCACTGCAGAGCTCCAGCATGGTGATAGGTCCGTAATGACAATGGTTAGCCGGTAGACACCACCTGCCCATCCAATTGGTCAGGGTATTAGCATCACAGGTGCAGTGTATACCGTACCCTGCCTCACACCGAGAAAGGGGTAGGTCACCCAGAGGGTTGTTACCACTTCCCTTCAGACAAAAAGAAAAAGTCCCTGATGAAACTAACCTTGCCCTTACAGAGTAAGGGGTACCATAAGTTCTCTGATTGGTAGAGTGATGAAAGATTTCACAAGAGTGATTCAAAATAATCTTTTTTGTATAGTCCCTTTCCATAGCCTTCTGTAAAAAACAGAGAGCTTTTACTGGTTCCATCATTTTAGCCACAACAGCAGTCTGTCCAGCTGACGTTGGCACTAAGGAGCAAACATAACAATTGGAACGATTAGCTGCCCTGGCCATATAGTTAGCATACCTCCACCACGTATTGGTAGCATATTCATGATCATGATGCTCATGTAGCTCTAGCCAATTATGCTGAATATGTGCAAGGTCCCTAGCACTATGATGTATGGTTTGTGGTGCAGCTAAAAGAAACCAAAGTAATAACATCACCCCTAGGATAATGACGCAAAAAAACAACAACAACTACACCCTTTAATGACTGAACGTCTTTCTTGTGCTTCTTGTCTCTCCACGATGGTCAACCATTTGCTTCACTATCCCAAGCTGATACCGGACACCACACGGGGCGCCGTCAGTCAACACTTGTATAGGGAAACAATTAAAAAAAAGTCTCTTGCTGAAAGTCTTTAATGGAATGAAGTTGAAGATATTTATTCAGTAGTCCTTAGCTGTGAGTTCTGAGTAGGGTAAAGTTTACAGTGTGTTAAATGCACCCAAGAGTCCTGCCCTTCAACTTTCACCGCTGTTGGTGTTAACAAAACAACTTTATGTGGTCCTTGCCAGGATGAATCAGTCCAATTCTTCTTTTTTTTTAATGTATTTTAGTGTGTTTTTTTTTTAATTTAAGTTTTTGTAAAGGGTATACAGGTCATTACAGCATTCCATTGTTTACATTTTCATTGCACGTTCCCTTATATTTTGCTATTTGACAACATTGGTAGAATAGTTATTACAACACCCCCTTTTTTTAAAGTGAAAGAAAAAGTGAAATTAAAGAGAATTAAATTAAAACAAACAAACAAACAAAAAAACCCGAATAAACAAACAAACAGAACAGCAAAAAACAAACAAACAGAAAATTAAGTAATTAAAAGTAAAAGAGCATCTGAGTAGCATTGGAACAAAGAGTAGGACCATCATTGAAATGGTATTTGTCAAAGATTAGATCTAATGGAAGACACATATGCGATCCAGGGTTGCCAAAAGTTCATGAACCCATCCATGTCCTGTCTCAGTGCGAATGTCAACTTTTCCATCGAGTAAATGTCTTGAATCACGTTAATCCAATCTTCAGGTGTAGGACAGTCCTTCAGCATCCATTTTTTAGTTAGGGCTTTTTTACTTGCCAATATTAAAACACTGAATAAGTATTTATCTCCTCGTCTTTCCAGTGAATCCGGTAGTAAACCCAAATACAAAGTTATAAAAGAAAAGGGAACTGTTATTTTGAATATTTTCCCCAATATTGTCTGTACATTGGTCCAATATTGGTGGATAACTGGGCATGACCAAAACACATGAAAATGATTTGCTGTCTTTTCACCACACAAGCGCCAACAGTTCAACCCCTTATAGGTAAATTTGTTTTGTGCAGGTGTTCTGAAAAATCTTACCAAATTTTTCCATCCAAATTCTCTCCACTGCAGGGATGAGGTACTTTTCCATTGCTGTCTATTTAGCTTTTCCCATATTTCCAATTGTAAAGTGAAATTCCCCTCTTTTTCCCATCTCTCTTTTATATATGATGTGTTGTCTCCTTTTAAGTCTTGAAGACCTTGATATATTTTAGAAATGTATCTGATCCCTGGGATCCCTTTATATGCCATTAAGAAGACCTTCAGAACACCTGACTGGGCCCTTTCCAAATCCTCCTTTTTAAGTATATTGTTTATGTGGTGTCTAAGCTGAAAGAACCTGTAAAGGTCTTGATTTATTAGACCTTGTTTTTTCAAATCTTCAAAACTTCTTAAAGTTTGCCCCTTAAAGAAATCGTAATATTTTATCAGCCCTTTCTCTTTCCACTCTTTAAATCTAGTGTCTGTTTTATTGGGGGTAAAGTCTTGATCATAGGCAATCCATTGCAGAAGCCGATAGGGCTCTTTAGCTTGATTCTCTCTGACTATCTTAAACCAAATTTTTAGCGGGGTCTCTATCCACGGGTTAGTGTTATTCAAGAGTTTAGGTAAGGCATTGTTCCCTATTATCGCCTGTAGGGGGATGTCACTTGTTATTTGGCATTCCATCTCCTTCCATTGTGCAGTGTAGACTGGGTTACATATCTCTACTAAAGTTTTAATTTGTGCAGCTATAAAATAGTCCCTGATATTTGGCAGCGCGAGCCCACCTTTGTCTTTGTTTAGCTGTAGGATTCTATATCTGATTCTAGGTCTCTTGCCCTGCCATATGAATCTTGAGATCCTTCTGTCTAGCTCCTGCCATGTTTTTTTGGGGGGTTCTACCGGTATTGTTTGGAAAAGGTATAGAAGACGTGGGAGTATATTCATTTTGACTGCTTCAGTTCTTTGTGCAGTACCTAAGAATGGTATCATATTCCATCTTGCTAGGTCAGATTTTATTTTTGTCACCAGTGGATCATAGTTTAGTGTTATAATTTTGTTGAGTTGTTTCGGGATATTGATCCCCAGATATTTCATAGATTCCAGCTCCCAGTTAGTTTTGAGTTTGATTAGTAAATATTGATTTGGGTCATAGTTGAATGTTAAAACTTGGGTTTTATGCATGTTTAATTTGTACCCCAATAAATCTCCATAGTCTGAAAAAACTGAGATTAGTTCTGGTAAAGAAGTGTCTGGTTGCCCTAGGTATATTAAAATGTCATCAGCAAAGAGTGCTATTTTATGTTCCTTCTGACCAAGTGTAATACCTTGAATTTTTTGATTTTGTCTTATCCATTGGCTCAGAGGTTCTATGAAGATTGCAAAGAGCAGTGGAGACAGGGGGCAGCCTTGACGACATCCTCTTTCCAGCTCAAAAGATGATGATAAATTACCGTTAATCCTTATTTTAGCTGTTGGTTTTTTATATAATGCCTGTATAGTTCTAATGAAGTTGTTATGAAAATTGAAACTGGATAAGATTCTATATAGGAAAGACCAGTCAACCGAATCAAATGCTTTTTCAGCATCTAATTCCAATATGACTGCATTTAAGTTATATTTTTTTATATGATGAATTATGTGTAAAGTGCGTCGAATGTTGTCTTGTGTCTGTCTTTGTCTTATAAAACCTGTTTGGTCTAAGTGAATTAAGTCTGTCAGTATGTTTTCTAACCTTTTGGCAAGGATAATGGTAAAAAGCTTATAGTCCTGATTTAATACACTGATTGGTCTGTAGTTGGAGCATTCTAGTTTATCCTTTTCAGGTTTAGGTATAACTGCAATGACCCCTTCTCTCCAGGAGGGGGGGATTTCCCCTGTGTGGAGGACATAGTTAAATGTTTTCAAGAGGAGAGGAGATAGTTGCTGTTTAAAGGTTTTGTACCATTCTGCTGTATAGCCATCTGCTCCTGGGGATTTGTTAGCTTTAAGTTTCATAATTGCTTTTTCCAATTCTTTAGGTTGTATTTCTGACAGTAGTGTTTTATTTTGTGATTCCGTAAGTTGGGGAAGGTGTAATGTGTTTAGGAATGTCTCGGATGCGTTTTTATGTTTTTTGTGGGAGTATAAGTTCTTGTAGTAATTCTCGAAGCTTTTAAGAATATCCTGAATTCTGAATTTTATTTCCTTTGATACTGGGTCTCTGATTTTGTAGATTGCTCTTTCTGTTTGTTGTTTCCTCAATTTATAGGCTAGTAATTTTGCCGATTTACTGCCTGCTTCATAGTGTTTTTGTTTCAGAAATGTAAGTTTCTTCTGGATTTCTATTGTGTAGATCTCATTTATTTGATTTTTAATTTCTTTAATCTTGAGCGAGCCATTAGAATGAATGTTGTCTTTGTGTTCTTTTTCTAGGTTCTTGAGTTCTGACTCTAGTGTGATTAGTTTTTCTTGTCTCAGTTTCTTTTGGGTTGCCAGTTTTGCAATAATTTTTCCCCTTATTACAGCTTTGCATGCATCCCACAGTATTAAAGGGGATACTTCTCCATCATCGTTTTCTTCCAAATATTTGAAAATATCTGATTCCAATTCATCTTTCAGTGGTCCTTTCAGGACATTTGAATTCAACCTCCAGGAAAATGTATTATTTGTGTATTTTTGGATGTTTAAGTCCATATAGATCGGACTGTGGTCAGAGAGATCCATCAGTCCTATTTTACATGTTTTTACTCTTCCAATGTCTCTATTAAACATAAAAAAGTAATCAATCCTTGACTAAGATGAATGTGGCGTTGAATAAAAAGTATAATCTTTTACATTGGGGTTGAATTCCCTCCATACGTCACAGATTCCCATTTCTTTTAGTAGCATCCGAGTTTTCCTATTTTGAGTGTTATTTTGATGTGAAGAATTACCTGTTGCATCCCAGTATGGATTCAGTCTTAGATTGAAGTCTCCACCACATATCACTAAACCTTGGGCTTTAGTTATCATTAGGTCGAATACATTTTTATAAAATTTCCATTTAGCCCCTGGTGGTGCATATACATTCAGCAAGGTGATATCTTCTCCCTCTAGCCGCCCAATTACCAAACTGTACCTCCCTTCTTTATCTTTGTGTTCTGATTTTTTTTCAAATGTAATTTTGGTTGATATCAATGTCGCTACTCCCCTCATCCTCCCTGATTTATATGAAGATGAAGAGATCATTTTAAACCCTTGTCTATTGAGTTTAGTGTGTTCCATGTCTGTTAGGTGGGTTTCTTGTAAAAATATTATTCCTGCTTTGTCTTTTTTCATTTTGCGTAGAATCTTGGATCTTTTAACTGGATTCAGGATCCCTTTTACATTATATGAGGCTATTTTGGTTACACCCTGTTTCTCCATTGTATTTTCTTATTTAGTATAACAGTGTGGTGGCCCTCTTTTTTGCTACTCAGAAACTGAAAGAACATTAAGAACATAAAAAACATTAAGAACATAGTGTACGAGACTTTAAAACAAAAAACTGTCAAAAAAAACTTCCTGAGCTGGGGTCTCTTTAAAGACCCTGTAAGAGCCCTGATGGTGTGTAGGCTCTGAGGGAAATTCCTCAAACTCTGTTATGTGTTGAGGGCCCTCTCTTACCCCTGTAAGTTGTCCCATGTTTTTAACGTGAATTTCAGATCCCAATCCGAATTTGTAATGATTTTTTTTTTTTTTTTTATGCCTATACCCTATGAGATTGTGTGCACCCTCCCACCCCCATCACAGCAAACCTTCACTCTAATACAGTATTTGTTAGTGTGGGGAGAACATGTTGGTCATTGTTACATTTCTATTTTAACAAGATTTTTTTTTCCTTTAAATTAAGAAGACATTTGTTTCTAATGCTATAACTGCTCCATGAAAGGTTTTACCACATGCTGATTCTGCATCTCCTTTAATGTTTGTTACCTTGTAGGAGGGGGGATGGAAGTGCAGAATGACTGATGTTAGGATTAAATATTCAGTAGAAAAAACCACCTAAGTCTACTCTTTAAAGCTTGTCTATGTGTGTAGATGGTTTACCCAGATTCGTTTTTCAAGGAAGAGATTGAGTTTACTTGGAACATGTATTTATTAAGTAAGCAAGTTGAATATGATAGGTTACAGCGCTGGGTCAAACATTCTCTCCCTGACAGCAACAGATCGTGTCAGTTCATGAAGTCTGACTGGCTATGCTAGCCCTGACCCGGAATATTTGTACACACATGAACAAAGAACAAAGCATGCATTTAATGAGTGGACAGTCCAGGTGTCTGGTCCAGGGAGGATCCGTTTCTGGAGCCGAATGTATCCACATGAAGGTCACTTTCACCTCCCAGGTCAGCGTAGGCCAAGCTCAGCCATTCCTTATCGCAACTGTGCCTCCTTCCCATAAATCCCAGGCATTTGTTATCCTCTCTGATGAGACAAAGGTCCACTATTTTGCAGAGAGTGAACCACACACTTGGCAATATATTTTCCATTATGGTATATTGGTTATTTTACCTCGATATAAGCAGAATACAAACATTTTGAGTCACACAAAAAACTGTTATATGATTATATTGAACACACACATATATTTCAAAGCACACAACTAACTACTATGTGGTTATATTGATCACACACATATTTTAAATCACACAGATTACTGTTATATTGAGGCGGCATGGAAAAATAAGCAGCAGTGCTGTGGTTTTAAGCAGGTTTTATTAATCATACCGCCGTCATGGGAACTCGGCTCCAGCCATAGCGAGAGCAGGCTGAAACCGAATTCCTCAGGCTCTCAGTGAAGAGGGGACACAAAATCTGTGTCCTGCAGCAGGGTTGAAGTCAGATTGAGAGAGAGAGATTGCGTTACAGAGTTGCACCTTAAATACTTGATCATAACAATACATCAAAGAGACGTACCCCACAGTTTAGAATGATCAAAGGGACAACAGAACAGGCAGGAGGTATTTGCATTTGTAAGACATACATCACAATGGGCAGATTAGCTAGACCTCGCTCCAAGTGTCAGACAAAGAGGCTAACCAGCACATCTACATATTGATCTGAGTCTCTAGGTCACAGTAAGGGCAAAATGCATGAACACTTTAACTTCAAGGCTGTAAACTCAGCGTGCAGCGGAACAAACCCCAGGAGTGCGAGCTGACTGTCTCTGTGTTCTGTTTGTGTGTTGTGGGGGGTTTAATCAAACCGCTACACTGCTCCCCCCCAAGAGGGAAACGGTAGGGGACCGTGACCTCGATGTTGCAGTCTGGGCAGCGAGCAGGGAAAAGCTCTGTGCAGGAGGGGGGGGGGGGGTAGTCGCACCAAAAGTGTTTGCTGCTCCGCGATGTGAATACCATGCATGAAAGGCAACGATTAACATCACATAGGTGAGACAGAAGAAACTCGTCTACCTGTAGACATTAATACACCAAAGCACATCTACATATGTAAGATGCTCAGAAAAAGCACAGTAAGGACAAGCCATATGCACACTATACCGAATGGCGCATTACATCACAATACATGCATGTTTGCATCACAAATACATGAATGGCACATTGCATCTCAGTAGTGTAGCAGGAAAACAGAGAAAAGAGGGCTGAGTGTCCTTAGTCTGTTGTGGGGTTAAAACGAACCGCCACACACGCTCCCCCCCCAAGAGGGAAACGGTAGGGGGCTGCGACCTCGATGATCCATCTGTGTGAGCAAGCTGTGGGAGAAGCTCGCTGCAGGCGGAGGGGGAGGGAGGGGAGGGGTAGTAAGTGCCGGCAGGAGCTGTGAAATCGTCCTGAGCCGCGCAAAAATTGCTTGTGGGTCCGCAATGTCGAAGGGCTGGTCCTGTTGAACGTGCAGCGGTCCACAAGAAGAAAAATTAGTCTCTGACTCCTCTCGTGGCCATGAAGAAAAGCAGGAGCGGCTGTAAGAGAAAAAGTAAACAAAGCATAGGGACTGTTGGCTTTGGGTGCTGAAGCAACCCCAAAGCTCCTGGGAACAGCTGACGGCTGAAATCCCGTTGTGCCGTGGCTAAGACCATTAAAAAATCCAGTGGCGAGCTGCGTGCTTGCTTCAGGTGAACGAGCAACCCTGAAGGTTCTGTGGGCAGCGGCGGAGGACGATGGCGGTCTGTGGCGTGGCTGAGACTGTTAACAAATCCTTCCAGTATGCTGCATGCGTGCCTCAGGTGAGCGAGCAGCCCTGAAAGGCAGCGGCGAAGGAGGAAGGCAGTCTGTGGAGCCGTTACTTGTCCCATGCGTGATGCGCCGTCCTTGTAACTCCCCGATGCGTGCGCGGGGGTTCAGTGCGTGGGTGGGCCGCTGGAGTGGTGAGTCAGGGTGCAGAAACTTGGCGGAGATCAGCGCAGACGGCGCCAATAAAATCCAGGTTGAGCTGTTGCTGTAGATTTGGGCTCGTGCAGCTGCGTTGGAGCGGTGAGAGGGAGGAGACGATCGTTGTCGCTCGTGCGGCCATGGTGCGTTCAGTTCCACGCGCTGCGCTCCCCGTCGGCCCTGGAGGTTGCCGTCGTGGAGAGAGGACGAGGTGCGTGCGCTCTCAGTGAGAGCGGCCGGTCCAGCGTGGTTGTGCAGATCTCAGGCGACGGAGCATTCATGCCCGGGTGTTGCGTTCGCTGGCCGCTCGTTTTTTTAGCGTCGGTTCGCCAGCGTGGCCATCCAAAACAGAAGGCTGCGTTGCACAAAACGTGTGCGTCTTCAAGGGGCCACCAACGCAGCTGTGTGGCTGTCCAGCTCGGAAGGTTGCTTTCGCACAAAACGTGTGCGTGTTCGAGGGGTCACCAGTGAGGCGGCATGGAAAAATAAGCAGCAGTGCTGTGGTTTTAAGCAGGTTTTATTAATCATACCGCCGTCACGGGAACTCGGCTCCAGCCATAGCGAGAGCAGGCTGAAACCGAATTCCTCAGGCTCTCAGTGAAGAGGGGACACAAAATCTGTGTCCTGCAGCAGGGTTGAAGTCAGATTGAGAGAGAGAGATTGCGTTACAGAGTTGCACCTTAAATACTTGATGATAACAATACATCAAAGAGACGTACCCCACAGTTTAGAATGATCAAAGGGACAACAGAACAGGCAGGAGGTATTTGCATTTGTAAGACATACATCACAATGGGCAGATTAGCTAGACCTCGCTCCAAGTGTCAGACAAAGAGGCTAACCAGCACATCTACATATTGATCTGAGTCTCTAGGTCACAGCAAGGGCAAAATGCATGAACACTTTAACTTCAAGGCTGTAAACTCAGCGTGCAGCGGAACAAACCCCAGGAGTGCGAGCTGACTGTCTCTGTGTTCTGTTTGTGTGTTGTGGGGGGTTTAATCAAACCGCTACAATATGGTTATATTGATCACTTTTATCTCATCAATTTCCCCCTTTTGGTCTCATCCAAATGAGACCAATAACTCAAACCCTTTAAGCCTTCAGAGCCACGTCATAATCCTCCTCCTCATCATCTTTGTCTGATTCCATGTCAAGTGCAATTGATCCATCAGGTTTTAATAGTGGCATTTGATATGGAGGAGGTTGTTTGCCTTCCACTGCTGTAGTGATGACCCTGAGGCAAAGAGATCGAACACAAGGGACACAACAACACCCACAAAATGCAAAGATAGCAATAACACTTACAATAGATATAATGATAGAAACAATCACATTTTTCGATTTTCCAAGCATTCTCTCCAGTCATCCATCCAGGGGATTATTAATGCCAGAGGCCATTCACCATACAATCACACAGTTATGCAATTACACAGTTTACTAATTACTGATTATGTGATGATTGATACGTCTTAGCAAACAAATAAGAACCTTTAAGCAATTAATGCCTACAAAACACTCTTATTATATAAAAAGTCACTGGTTACTGTCCTTTTAGTCCTTATTTGATGTCACTCAATGTACATTCAGGCTCTTCAGCAGCTGCACACATACTCCAGTGATACCATGTGTCGCCTTTACCTTTTAACCTCACTGCGTGTGAAGTTTTTCCACCACTTGAAATGGTCCTGTCCACCTTGGTTCTGACCACTTCCTTTTTATGCACTTCAGGAGAACCCACTCTGTTGTGATTGGTTCCGTGGGTTTTAAATCACTTCCTGGTTTCTTCTTTTCCTGTACCTGTTGTGAGAAAACTGACACAAGAGCTCTTAGCTGGTCATAGAATGGTTTACTGTATAGCCCATCTTGGGCTCTTCTTCCTCACACAACTGCAATCGTGCTCCCGGTCCCGGGAACTGACGACCTGTTAAAAGTTCATAAGGAGTAAACCTGTTAAGTTGTTAACAGAACTTCTAACCGTCAATAGGGCAATAGGCAAAGCATCCAACCAGTTCATTCCTGTCTGGCTACAGATCTTAGCAAGCTTCACCTTAATGTTTTGATTCATCCTCTCAACCTTACCCTGAGATTGAGGGTGATAAACTGTTCCAAATGAATGTTTTAGACCTAACATTTTTTCCACTCTTTGTAGGTCTTGATTTTTGAAATGTGTTCCATTATCTGATCTAATTCTCCTAGGAAATCCGTAAGTAGGGATGTATTGATTTATCAAAAATTTGTTCACTGTTTTGGATTGTAAGAAATACAAATGGCACAACTTTTTACAAAATTTTGTATCATATCAGGGAGAAAAGGATGCCACCAGTGACTCAAATGTCTGTTCATTTGTTTAGCTCCTACATGTGCTAACCCGTGAGCTTCATGTAACACATTTTCTCTGATTCCTGGGGGTAACACTGGTCTACCATCCTGTGCTCTCCACAACCCTTCTTTTTCTGTGGCGCCTCTCTGTTTCCACACTGTTTTTTCTTCAGGAGACGCTTTTCTCTGTTCATCTATTAACATATTTACATCAATCTGTGGCAAAATGTCCTGAACCTCCTTGCCTGTCTGTGTCAACATTAACGATGGCTGATATCCTGCTGCCTTTTTTGCTGCTTTGTCTGCCTCATGATTACCTCTGGCCACATCTGTTTCTGTTTTGTTGTCATGACCTTTACACTTAACCACTGCTAGCTGTCGTGGTAACATTAGCACTTCTGCTAATTTCTTCATTTCTGTTTCATGCTTTATAGGAGTCTGAGATGCTGTCAAAAAACCTTGTCTAATCCATTGTGCTAATTCTGTGTGAATTGACCCAACAACATAAGCTGAATCTGTATAAATGGTGACCTTTTTTCCTGCTGACCACTCCAATGCTTTGATCATAGCTGTCAATTCGGCCAACTGAGCTGATTGTCTGTCCTGCAATGTCCCATTTAGCACTTCCTCAAATCCATTTGCTTTTTGTCTCACAACTGCATATCCTGCCTTCAATCCTTCTGTGGGGTGACGAAAACAACATCCATCTGTAAACAAAACTTCATCTGGGTCAGTCAGTGGTGTCACAGATAAATCTATCCTCACCTTCACATCTTTTCTGACCCTTTTTTTACATTCATGTGGTTCCCCATCCAACATCTGATCTGCCATGTTTATTCCTTCATGTGTGAATGTGATGTGTGGTGCTGATAGGATTTTTTCCATTCTTGTCTGTCTGATTGAGGTCATAGTGAATGCTGCAGAATTCACATATGACATCACGCTATGTGTGGTCAGGACAGTCAATGGATGTCCCATAACCACATGAGCTGTTTTTTGCAAAATTTTTGCCACTCCTGCAGCATGACGTGTGCATGCTGGTTGCCTTTTTTCCATTGGGTCTAATATTATGCTGACATAGAGGAGTATCTTTCTTTCTCCCCCTTTTTTCTGAAACAGAACACCATTTACTGTGTGTTCTGCTTCAGAAACATCCAAGTAGAAACGTTTGTTGTAATCAGGTATTGCCAAATCAGCTGCATGTGAGAGTTCATTTTTCAAAGCAATGAATGCTTCCTCAGTTTCCTGTGTCCACAATAACTGTGCAGCAAGATTCCTCATACCTTGTTCATTAACCAGTGCACGCAATGGTTTTGTCCTTTCACTGTACTGTGGTATATAATGTCTACTGAATCCTGTTAGACCCAAAAATGATAACATTTGTTTTACCGTGCATGGTTTGGGGTGATGAAGGATGGAATCCCTGTGTGATGCAGAAAGGCCAGAACCTGTGGGTGTAATGACACGGCCTAGAAAAGAGACATAATGTCTTGCACACTGTAATTTTTGTCTTGATACTTTAAATCCACATTCCAACAATCTCAACAACACACTCTTTGTAGCTTCCAGACAACTGTCAGGATTTGGTGCTGCTATCAATATGTCATCTACATACTGTATCAGAATGACGCCTGGAGGAAGAGGACAACCTTGTAGTTGTTCCTTCAAAACCTGATTGAAAATACCTGGTGACAAAATGAACCCCTGTGGTAGCCGGGTGTAGCGCAGCTGTGTGCCCTTGTAGGTGAATGAGAAGAAATCCCTGCACTCCTCTGCTAAAGGAAGACAGAAAAATGCATTAGCCAAATCAATACATGTAAACCATGAATGTTGTGATGTGAGAGCAGATAAAGCAGTGTATGGGTTTGGCACGGGTACTGTGGGGGTGGAAATTCGTGAATTGACACGCCTCAAATCATGGGCCATTCGGTATTTGCCGGTGTTTTGCTTTTCAACTGGGAGAATAGGAGTGTTCCAGGCAGAGTGAGAATTTTCTAATACCCCTGCCTGAAGCAGCCCTTCAATGGTATCAGCAATGCCCTCCTGTGCCACAGGCTTATGCGCATACTGATTTTGCCAAATGGGTTCACCTTGTAATACCTGAAATGAGATGGGAGAGATATTAACACATTTACCAACGTCTGTGGGTCCCTGTGACCATAAATTTTGTGGCAGTGAATTCAACATATCTGCCGCTGATTCATGATCAGTGCGTTCCCTACCATGCTCTCTCTCAATTTGTCTGTGTTCAAACAAAAGCTCATCAGTTGTGTCAATTTTAATGCGATAGGCCTGATGGTTTGCAGAGTATTCAACATTTGGGATCTGTGTCACCTGCCAATCAGTGGCTTCAGCCAGTGTTTTAACCATAGGCCCTAACTCTTTAGCTTGATGATTAGCATGTATGAGCAAGGTAATGTGTGGAGCTGATTCCTCTGACATTTCATACCACTGTAGTTGCTCTGCACTTAATACAGCATCTGCGGCGACACCCTCTTGTCCTACATACAAAAACCTAGATTTGATGGCCCAAGTTTGACCATCCAGTTGTGAGACAAATCTATCATGATAAACATCATCCAAATTTCTGTCATAATACAGAGTGACATGTAGGGAATCAATGGGAGGTGTGTGGGGTGCCAGAAGAGCAATCCACGGCTTCCAGGCCATGAACACTGGCAACACGCCAGTCTGTGAGGGCGAGTCAGGCGATAACAGGCCCCAGTAAATGTCAGCCCAGGTATTTGGCGCTTGTGGTGTCACATCAGGTTTCAACAGCATTTGTCCATGCACAGAAAGTCCTTGCACTGAACAGTTCATAGCAACACCATTAGGGAATGACAAAATGACTCCATCGGCCGAGCACAGCACCGATGCCCCCAGTTTAATAAGCAGGTCTCTCCCCATCAAGTTTGTGGGAGAGTTCTTTGAGCAGGCATAACGTTGTTTCACAGTTTGACCAGCAACACAAGTGTCCAAAGGTTTTGTCACAGGCAGTCTTTCAGGAACCCCAGAGAAACCAATAACCTCCACAGCTTTAGCCGATAACAGTGTAGGCTCAATGTCACAGTTCAAAGTGGAATAGGTTGCCCCCGTATCAACCAGAAAAGGCAGGTCACAGTCCATAACCTTTAGTGTGACCATGGGATCTGCCATTCCCACGTCACTTTTTCTCTGTGGGCCCCGTCATTGTTCCTCATATTGTGTGAGGTACACTTCCCCCGCCGTTGAAGTGTATGCTGGATATTGGCCAGCAGGTGGAGCTGCCGCTGCATAGGGTACTTGATGTCCTGCACTTGCTGGTGCCACTGGTGGTGGGTAAGGATTAGTTGGACAATCATTTCTCCAATGACCATTTTGACCACAGCCATGACATGCATTCAGGACCATGACCTTTCGACCCTGAAAGCTTCTCACACCCCGCCTTCCACGAGATGCCCCCCGATAATAATTAAAACCACGTGGTACACCCTGAAAATATGGTATTTGGGGTGTCCAACCAGTGGGTGCCGGGTACACAGGGGCAGGTAAAGCTGCCATGCCCGGTGTGGGCGTTAGCCCTGAGGGTGTTTCCGGAGTCTGCTGTACCAACTGCTTAGCTGGTTTGTTTGTCTTTTTAACCTCAGCCATTTCTTGTTTAGCCTTTTGTAACTGCAATTTTAACAGTTGCAGTTCTTGATTATCTCTGTCAACCTTTTCTTTTTCTGCCTTTTCCTGTTCCTTACGCATGTGATGTGTGAAGTGCCTTTCCCACAATTCCACAGAGCTACTGGGAATATCAGGGTTACTGTCCATGGCCTCTCTCACTGTCTGAGGCACTCCTTTTAACACTGACTGCCTAAATACGTCCCTTTGAAAATCAGATGTATTAGGATGAGAGCCAGCAGCCGCTGTCCACTCCATTTTACATCTACTGATAAATGCCATAGGAGACTCATTCTCCTTAATTGAAAAAGTTAAAGCTCTTAAAGCTCCTGGTGGAATTGGAAATTTGTGTCTCATTGCTGTGCCTAAGGCTGATGCTACAGGGGTGAAAGGTGCTGAATCTGAAACTGCTTGGGTTCCTGCCAACTGTTCAATTTGAGAGACTTCCACAATACTTAATTGTCTCCCAAGCAAAGCTCTAAAATCTCCCATTGCCACTGTAACTCCTTGAGTTAACTGATCAAATTTTGTCATCCACTGACCTCCACCCTCACAGGGCGGGGGCATTTTTTCTGAAATGCCATTTATGTCTGTCCATGAGAATGGCTGATATGTTCTGCCTCTGCTTTTCATCACCAGTGGTGCCTGTGTGTGTATGCGGTGCTCTGTGTCCTGTTGTGTGTGTCTGCGTGCAGCTGAATTAAGACGGCAGCCTGTATAAGGGTCACATTCATCATCATCCCAAACTCTTCGACATAGATCTCTATTTCTGAAACTGTAAGGCCTGCCTCGCACGTGCTGTTCCTGATCTCCTAATTCTCTTTTTTCTTGATTCGCCAGTCTCACCTGTCCCATCAATTGATAAAATCTATTCTCTTGCAATGGCCTGCTTTCATGTTTTTGTGCATTATTTATTTTTGTAAGAGCTGCAGTCATAGCATCTGAACTTTCTCTCCTCTGCCTGCTCTTAAAATCATCTTGACCATAAGGAGTAGATGAAGCAAATACTTTAGGGGAAAGGAGATGTATTTCCTCACTGTCTGCGTGTTCACTCCACTGACCACAGTCATCCTTATAACCCCTGTCACTCATCTGCTGATCAACTGTACCTTCATCCTCTGCTACACCAGATTCCACACTGCCAGTATTAGACCATAAACTATGCTGAAAATCCTGTGTTTGTCTTTGCAAATTAATTACACCAGCTTCAACATTCTGCAGCCGTTCTCCCACAGTCTTTTCCACCTTTAATCTTTCAAGCTCTTCCTGCAACCTGTCCATCTCCCGTCTATAAGATAAGATAAGATAAGATAAGCCTTTATTAGTCCCACAACGGGGAAATTCCAGGATTGCAACAGCACAGGGATAGCAACACTCAGAGCAACAATCAGAAGGCAAGAAAAAAAACCAAGCAAGCGAGAGCAGCTAATATACATATGTACATATTACTATAAAATATATATACACACACACAGACACACAGTGCAGAGCATTGTAGCTGGATGGAATAAATATATGAATATATGAACACACAGTGCAGAGCATTGTAGCTAGATGGAATAAATATGTAAATATATAAACACCCACAGTACGGAGCATTGCAGCTAGGTGGAATAAATATGCAAGTATATAAACACACACAGTGCGGAGCAATGTAGCTAGATGGAATAATATGTAGATATATAAAAACACAGTGCGGAGCATTGTAGCTAGATGGAATAAATATATAGATATATAAATATAAACACACCCAGTGCTGAGCATTGTAGCTAGATGGAATAAATATATAGATATATAAATATAAACACACCCAGTGCAGAGCATTGTAGCTAGATGGAATAAATATGTAAATATATAAACACACACAGTGCAGAGCATTGTTGCTAGGTGGGATGAAACAGCATAACCGTCTATTTAGTTATCCTACATGGTATGATTATGTGCCCATACATATTCTCACCCTCCATAGCGACCGGTATGTTCCTAGTTGTATGCCGGAGGGGACCATTGTGTAAGTCTATTGCATCTTTTGCATTCAAAAAAAACTATTAGTTTGTTACGTCTTTTTGCTATCTCTGCGAGCAGCCCTGCTTAGGTTGTACAGTCTGACAGCCGTTGGTAGGAAGGACCTACGAAACCTCTCGGTTGTGCACCTGGGATGATGTAGTCTGCTGCTAAATGAGCTCCTCAGTGCATCCAGTATGTCCTGCATAGGGTGGAACTCGGACTCCAGCAGAGATGACAGTTTAGCCACCGTCCTTCTCTCTCCTATCTCCTCCATCGGATCAAGGCGTTGCCCCAGGACAGAGCTAGCTTTCTTAATCAGTTTGTTCAGTCTCTTCCTATCGGCTGCAGTAATGCCACTGCCCCAGCAGACCACTCCAAAAGTGATGGCTGATGCCACCACCGTGTCATAGAATGACTTCAGCAGCACCCCTTGTACACCAAAAGACCTGAGTCTCCTCAGCAGGAACAGCCTACGCTGTCCCTTCTTGTAGAGTGCGTCAGTATTGTGTGACCAGTCTAGTTTATTGTTCAGATGAATACCCAGGTACTTGTAGGATGTCACCATCTCGATGTCTGTTCCCTGTATATTTACTGGTGCTGTGAGGGGCTGCCCATGCCTGCGGCAGTCCACCACCAGCTCCTTAGTTTTCCTCGCGTTGATCTGGAGGCAGTTCCGATGGCACCAGTCCACAAAGTCCTGGATAAGCCCTCTGTACTCAGCTTCATCTCCGCTGGAGATGAGACCAACGATCGCAGAGTCATCAGAGAACTTCTGTAGATGGCAATGTGTTGTGTTGTGTGAGAAGTCCGCAGTATAAAGAGTGAACAGGAAGGGAGCCAGCACCGTTCCCTGGGGGGCCCCCGTGCTACTGATGATCGTGTCGGAAACACAGTCCCGGGTTCTCACAAACTGAGGCCGGTTCGTGAGGTAGTCCAGGATCCATGATGACAGGTGCTGGTCCACCCCTGCGCGCAGCAGCTTGTCCTTCAGGATCATCGGTTGGATGGTGTTGAAAGCACTGGAGAAGTCAAAGAACATGATCCTCACCATATTCCCGGGCTTCTCCAGGTGGGACAGAGAACGGTGAAGGAGGAAGATCACCGCATCCTCCACCCCAATGCCATGCTGGTAGGCGAACTGGAGTGGATCCATCGCTGGTTCCACCAGGGGGCGGAGATGAGCAAGGAGCAGTCTCTCCAGGGTCTTCATCAAGTGGGACGTCAAGGCCACCGGTCTGAAGCTGTTCAGGTCTTTGGGGTGGGAAGTTTTTGGTACAGGTACCACACAAGATGTTTTCCACAGCTGTGGTACCCTCCCCAGTTTCAGGCTCATGTTGAAGATATACGTCACAATCCCACACAGCTGGTCTGCACAGGACTTGAGGAGCTTTGCGCTGATGCCGTCCGGTCCCGACGCCTTCCTCGCCTTGATCTTCCTCAGCTCCGTCCTCACCTGGGTCTTGGTCAGGGTCAGGATGGGGGGCTGTGTGTTGGGAGTGGGGGGGGTGTCGGTGGAGTGGGGAGTGGGCAGCAGGACTTGATTTCTTAGTGGCAGCAGTGGTTGTTGTGCAGACAGGGGGGAGGGCGGTTGGTCAAATCTATTGAAAAACAGATTCATGTTGTTCGCCCACTCCCTGCCCCCCGTGGCCTGGGGGGAGGTATTCTGGAGCCCAGAGATGGTTTTGAGGTTTCTCCAGACCCCGCTGATGTCGCTCTGTTGCAGCTTGTCCTCCATCTTCTTCCTGAAGCTGTCCTTGCCTTCTCTGATCTTTCTCCTCAGCTCCCTCTGTACGGACTTCAGCATCTCCCTGTTCCCCGACCTGAAGATCCTCTTCTTCTCTCTCAGAAGTGTTTTTATCTCAGGGTTGATCCAGGGTTTGTTGTTTGAGTGACGCCGTATGGTCTTGGTGGGAACGGATTTGTCCACACAGAAGCTGAGGTAGCCCGTGAAGGTGTGAATGAGGCCATCGATGTCCTCACCATGTGGATCGCAGAGCTGCTTCCAGGCAGTGGCTTCAAAACAGTCCTTTAGAGTGTCCATTGTCTCCTCAGACCATAACTCCACAGTGTGCATGGCCGGAGGTTGTCTGTGCACTAGGGGTTTGTACACCGGTCGGAGATGAACCAAGTTGTGATCCGATCTCCCAAGTGGGGGGAGTTGCGATGAGGTGTACGCCTCCTTAGTGTTTGCGTAGAACAAATCCAGTGTTTTATTGTCTCTAGTGTGGCATGTGACATACTGGGTGAAAGTGGGCAGAATGGGAGACAGTGAAACGTGGTTGAAATCGCCTGAGATGAGGAGAAGAGCATCTGGGTGTTCTGTCTGCAGCCTGCTGGTTACTGAATGGATGACGTCACGCGCTGTCCCAGCGTTCGCCGTCGGATTTGCATAAACAACAATGCAGATCACGTGTGAGTGTTCTCTCGGGAGATATGTAGGCCTCATGCTAACAGCTAGCAACTCAATGTCTTTGCTGCAGTGTCGTTGTTTAACAGTGATATGTCCCGGTCTACACCAGTTGTTGTTAACATACATTATCACTCCACCGCCCCTAGTTTTGCCACTCTCTGGTGTTCGGTCAGCTCGTATCATGTGAAAACCCTCCAGCTCAATGTTAGCATCTGCTGCTAGTTCAGTTAGCCACGTCTCAGTAAACAAAAGGAGAGAGCACTCCCGGTAAGTGCTATCATAACGGGAGATAGCCGCTAGCTCATCTAACTTTCCCAGTATCGACCGTACATTTCCCATGACAACAGATGGAAGGGAGGGTCTGTACCTTATATTTTTTGTCCTCCGCCTTACTCCAGCCCGGCAGCCGCGGCGTTTTCGCCTCAGTTCTCTCGGTATGTCGAGTTTTTCCAGTGGGACCGGGTGGCGGTTAAATGCTAGCAGCTCTTCCCTGTTGTATCGAATCTTGCTATAAACAGTGGCTCCGTCCACCGGCTCAGGAGACATTTGGGACGATCTGTGTGTCCGTGATATAAGTGGGGTGAAAAAAAAAAGTGATCAAAAGAGAGAGGAAGGGAAAAAAAAACAAAAAACAAACTCGGAATCGAGCCGCTGTTGCAAAAGGCAGCCGACTGGTGTGGCGCCGAGATGTGTTCAATACTTATCTGCCTGCATTTTCTGTTTCTGAGTTTCCAGCCAACCTTTCAGCTGTTCACATTGTTCCTGTGATGTCACCTCCTCAACTTCCACTAATCCTTCTTTTAACTTCACCAAAGGCATCTGATTAACACAATATGGCGGTGGGGGCAATTCCCCTTTCAAATCTTCCAAATTAGGGTAGAGGGACAGCACCTCTCCCTTCTGTTTGTCCAGCTTCTTATCAACCAGTAAATCTTTATTCTTCTCTGTCTCACTCACACACCTCACTGGGTCAACCACTACTGACTCCTGCATCAAACCACTGTCTATCTCCCTCTTCATCATGTGCTGATCCTGCTCCTTCTTAGACACCTGTGCCTTCATCAGTTTCACACCATTCATTACAGCAGAGCATGTAGCCAAATTATGAATCAGCCTGCGTTCACGTTCACACTCCTCAAAATGATACTTATGTTTTCTTCTCACCAAAAACCCTGTAACATCCATATCTTTCATAGATTGTATATCATCTAGTCTTCTTTGTTCCAAATCCATTAAAAACTGGGTCAAACTGTCCTCCTTGTTTAAGTTTAGAATGTTGTCTTCCCTCAATTTCTGATACAATTTATCATATTCTGCTTTAACCCCCTTTCTGTCTTTGGGTAATGTACCACTGAGCATTTGAGTCACTGTTGAATCCCACTGTTTTTTCATATTTCCTTTATACAACTCAGCATCTCCCAAGCCTTGTGAGGCACACAGCCCCGCCTTTTGCAATCTTCAACTGAGCTGAGCAAAAATTCACGCTTCTGTTTTTTTCTACAGGCCAAATCTGCCTCTCCCCCGCCCCTGAGGCAAAAGGAGAGAGAGAGAGAGAGAGAGAGAGAGAGAGAGAGAGAGAGAGAGAGAGAGAGAGAGAGAGAGAGAGAGAGAGAGAGAGAGAGAGAGAGAGAGAGCACTATCCCTCGCCCACCCCCTTTGGGAGAGCGAGGAACAGATTTTGATTTTTAAAAGATCTTTAATAAACACACTTGTCCATCAGTCAATACAATTTCTATATCATGCTATGTTACACAGAAAATTAATCCCCCAAAAAACGCCCCAAAAAAAGCTGTCCATCATGAACTGAACAGAGGACATTCTCCAGGGACCAGAGGGTCCTGAAACCTTCCACATCCCCATTCCCCATAAAAAACTGAAAGTCCAGCCTGATTCTGGCTTTAAGTAGCCTCACAAATAAAATTTTGACATCAACATCATTCTCAACATTTTCAAGTTTTCTTCTCCGGCTTACATAGATAGCCAACTTTGCCTGCCCTAAAACAAAGTTCAGTAGTTGACACTTCTGCTTAAAACGACGATTGTACATAAAACCACAAATGAAAACCTGCTTAGAGAAAACTTCCTTAAAAATATGAAAAAAGTTTTGTGAGAAGTTCAAAGAGGCCACTCAGGCGCTGACATTCAATAAAACAATGAAAAACAGTCTCCCTAGAGGAACAAAAAACACACTGATCACTGACACTGCTGTTAATCACAGAAACAAAAGCATTGACAGCTATAATACCATGCAGGACCCTCCACTGTAAGTCTCCATGCCTCTTAGGGAGAGGGGCTTTGTAAAGAGCCCTCCAGGCAGGCCGATGCCCTTTTCCTAGTTTAAAATAGGCTCTCCAAGGAGTGTCCACACAGGTGTTCAATCGGTCCTTGTTGAGTGCCATCACCACCAGTCTGTAGAGTGCCTTACCACTGGCTCCTCCAAAGTCCACACCAGTGGGAGCACAGAATGCCAGTAAGGAGCAAGGAGCGACGTCAAAGTCCATATAGAGCGTGAGAGAGGGAAAGGGGTCAGTGCTTTCTGGCTGCAGCGTGCCATTGCTAAAGTCCAAGAGTAGGGAGTGCTCAAGTCCATGAAGCTCCTGTTTCCAGTGTGCAAGAAGACCATCGATGAAACGATTCGACCTGACACCAAGATGAGCTGCTAAAGCTGAGGCGTTGTTGAGGCCAGGACCAGCCAGTTCCACCACTTGCTTCAGAGTGAGAATGTTCCTGGAACACAGCCTATCAAGGAAGGTCCTTCCAACTCCCGGCAGGACACCAAGGCGACCACCAAAAACCAGCGGCTCCCTCAACAACCAGTAGAGGGAATCGCATGGCCCTCTTTGTTTTTTAAAAAGAGTCCACACTGAAAAGAGACTGCGGTAAAAACTGTGTAAAGACAGTGCATTAGAGTTCTTAAAATCCATTAAAAACACAGGGAGGTCTAGCCCAAGCCCAAGGACTCTCTGTAAAATAACACAGGCCAAAGGCCTCCATACCAGGTCCTGGGGGCCCGTCAGCAGTCTCTGTATGAAAGTCAGTCTAAAAGCAGCACCTCTACTAGCTAAATGAATCACTCCTTGCCCCCCCTCCTCTTTGGGAAGAAATAACAGGGCTTGAGGAACCCAGTGGAGTCCACCCCCCCAAAAAAAGTCCACCAAAACAGACTGAATTTTGGACAACAAACCAGCAGGGGGGTCCATGCACATGAGGCGGTGCCACAGGGATGAGGAAACAAGATTATTTAAAATGAGCACTCTTCCTCTAAAAGATATTCTTGGCATTAGCCACTTCCACTTGTTTAGTCTCCCGTTAATCTTCTCTATGACCCCATCCCAATTTTTTTGCTCAAACTGCTGATTTCCAATAAAGACACCAAGATACTTAAAACCTCCTTTTTTCCAAATCAACCCACCCGGCAGCGTAAGCTGATTTTCTAGTTTCTCCCCCACCATCAGAGCCTCGCTTTTTCCCCAGTTTATCTTTGCAGAGGAAAGTTGGCCAAAAAGATTGACACTCCTAACCAGAACGTCAATGTCACTCTGCTTGTTTAGCAGAATGACTACATCATCTGCATAGGCCGACAGCTTGAACGTGGTGTCACAGCCAGGAAAAGTAACTCCTGATAGATCCCTTCTCAGGCAGTGAAGCAAAGGCTCTATGGCGAGGGAGTACAGCATCCCTGAGAGAGGGCAGCCCTGCCGAACCCCCCTCTGGACTTTTAAAGGGGCAGACAGGCCCCCATTTATCTTCAGCACACTCTCAATGTCACTGTACAAGACCCGTATCCTGGCTATGAAGCCTGGGCTGAACCCAAAAGCTGTTAAAACTGTCCATAAATATTGGTGTTCAACCCGATCAAACGCCTTTTCCTGGTCAATTGAAATCAAACCAGTTTCTACCGCCAATGAACCAGAGACCTCCAAAATATCCCGAATTAAAGTGACGTTGTCACTAATCAGCCTGCCAGGCACACAGTAAGTCTGGTCTACATGAATGAGCTCGCTCATCACCTTTCTCAGTCTTCGGGCCAGAGCTTTTGAGAGAATCTTGTAGTCTGTGCAGAGCAGAGAGACTGGCCTCCAGTTCTTTAGGCTCTGGAGGTCCCCCTTTTTCGGCAACAGTGTGATGATGGCCCTCCTGCAGGTCGTGGGTAGGGTCCCCCTTTCCAAGCTATCTTGGAGAACCTCCAGCAGGTCTGGACCAAGCAGGGGCCAGAATTCCTTAAAAAAGTCCACAGAGAGACCATCTATGCCTGGTGATTTTCCATTCTGGAGGCTCATTAGCGCCGTATGCAGCTCAGACAGAGACAGTGGAGCATCCAAGCCGGCAACAAGGTCCTCTGAGAGCACTGGAAGACCATCAAGGAAAACCTGGCCCAGTGACGTGTCCTCCCTCCACTCTGCTCTAAACAATTCACTGTAAAAGCTAGCAGCGTGTTTCCTGATCTCTGCTGCTGTGGAGATTGTTCTCCCGTCATCGCCCAACAAGGAGTGAATGAGCTTTCTCTGTCCATTTTTCCCCTCCAGTCCAAAAAAGTACTGGGAGGGCGAGTCCATCAGAGCTACATCCATGTAGCGTGAGCGGACCAGAGCACCCTGTGCGGTGACCCCTAGCAAGCTAGCCAAAGCTGACCTTTTTGACTTGAGAGCCTCTAAGTGCTCCTGTTTTCCTGTAGAACTGAGCAACTCCTCTAGTTCTACCACCTCAGTCTCCAGAACTTTCAAGGATTGGGTCAAGCTACGAGTGACATTTTGAGTGTACTGTTGGCAGAGTTGTTTTATCTGGGCCTTACCAAAATCCCACCACAATTGGAGAGAACTAAAAGAGGGTTTTTGTTCCCTGTGTGACTTCCAAACATCATGAAAAACCTCTTTAAAAAACACATCATTTAAAAGTGTATTGTTAAAATGCCAAAAAGCACTCTTACACTTTACATTTTCAATAAACACAGAACAAAACAGCAGGCAGTGATCAGTGAAACCAACAGGACAGATACAACTATTTTTAAAAACACTCATTTGATGTTTAAAACCATAAAAACGGTCTAACCTAGCCATAGATAAAAGGTTATCTTTGACATGGCTCCAGGTGTACTGCCTCTGGTCCCCATGATGTGATCTCCACACATCGGCCATTTCATGTGTTTTCACCAGTTCTCTCAGCCTATTGGCAGAAGCAGGGTGAGGCTCCTGATGGTTCCTGTCTAGTCTGTGGTTTAATGTACAGTTAAAATCACCCCCCAGAAATAAAAAACTATTTGGATCACAGGACTTAACCGTATCCGAAAGCACGTCAAAGACCCTGATCCTCTCTGCTCTCTGTGTTGGCACATACACGTTTATAAAAACGAAGTTCACGTTTTCAAACTGTACCTTTAATAAGAGGAAATGACCTCTCACCACCTCTTCTACCTCATAAGAGACAGGCACACAATCCCTAGAGAAAAGTACAGCCACCCCCCCACTGCTACTGGATTTGTGGCTAAAAAAAATGCAGCCATCCCACTCTTTTCTCCAATGGCTCTCAATGTCCACAGTGCTGTGAGTCTCCTGGACCATCAGCACGTCAAGTTTCTTTAAATTAAAAAGCTTGTATAAAGAGGCCCTTTTTACATCATCCCTGGCCCCATTAATATTGAGAGTGCCAATTCTAAGGTGGGGCATTAAAAAGGATAAAAATAGGGTACAGTAAAAAAACACACACATAGCATAAAAGGGAAGAAACAAACTAAGAGTCAACATGACTGTTAGTAATTTGCAATTTCAGTTTAGCAACCAGTTTCTTTAAACGATAAATTTCCTGATCAGTGAAAGTCTCATTCCCATCATTCAGTTTCATAAATTTGCGAGCTGATGCCACGAATAACTCCAGATCTGGAAAGTAATTTTCCACTTTCACAGCTCTGCTCCCCTTAGTCACCTGGAGAAATTGCCTAATTTTAGTAAAACAATAGGAGCTTTGCTCCTCCTGCGTCTGCGTCTGCATCAGTTCAGACTCATCTCCACTTTCGTCAGAAGCGCTCTCATTCAGTAAATCTAAATTCCCAACCCTACTAGATTTAGCAGAGCTCTGCAAGTTTTCCGCACTTTTCCTTTTTTGTGCAGCTTTAAAAGGATCCTCTTCAACAAAACTACATTCCTGCATTTCTTCATGAAACGCAACGTTTGTCATGCAGTGTTTGCTCTGTGTGTCCGCTACAGCCTCAAACCGCTCCTCCCCCGCCTGCAAAGTCTGTTCATTCACGTTCCTTCGTTTAACTGCACTTTTACTTACACCCTCCACCTGTTTACCCCGGGCGACAGGCTCGTCACAATGATCAGAGCTGCCGCCAGACAGAAATTCCCCACCATCACTGTTTGGGGGGGCAACTACCGCGCCTGCCGCGGCCACCCCAGCAGAGGCGGCCGCAGCCGCCCCAGCACAAGCGGACGCGGACCCGGACGCGGACGCCCCCGCAGAAGTAGAAGCGGATGCGGCCGCGACCGCGACTGCGGCCGCGACCGCCCCAGCAGAAGCGGGCGCCGCAGCAGCATCCGCCGCACCACATGTAGCGCTACCCTCTGGACCACCAGAAACAGCGGCGTCACCTTTCTTACCGCCAGTGCTCTTTGTGTTCGCCTTTTCAGGACATGACCTAATAAGATGGCCTTCTGCGCCACACGCAAAACACTTCATGGTTTCAGATGTTGCAAACACCAAGTAGCTAAAGCCGTCAATCCTGAAATTAAAAGACGCGTTCAGTTCAGCAGAGCTGTCTTTCAACACCATGAAACACTGCCTCCTATGACATACAACATGCTTCAGCAGGGGTGATTTACTACCCAGAGAGACCATTCTGATAGGGGACACAACCTGGCCAAAACGGGACAACTCTCTAATCAGCTGATCATTTTTAACGAAAGGAGGAGCGTTTGAGATGGTGATCCTCCTAGACGGATTCGCCAGCGGTAAAACGGGAGTAAAAGTGTCACCTAGGACCACTCCCTGTGCCACCGCCTGATCAGCTTTTTCAGTCGAATCCAGAAAGATCACAATTGCGCTGTTCATCCTCGATGCTGATTTTATGCTGCCATGCCCAACCACCTGTCCTACAGCGAGGCTGGCCTCCTCCACAGAACAGGGAACTGTCGGGAGGATTCTCACACCATGACACCGGGTTAAGCGCTCAAACTCCACACCACCATCAATCACCGGCATGATGCCGGCCGGGAAAAACCGGCAGCAGAAGCTACCGTTCCCCAACACACTCACTCCAACACTCACACCTCAGCACACCCACACTCAACCCACTATATTAAACACACACACCTCAAACACACAAGATAGAGAAAAAGTTAGAAAATACAAAGTTTAAAGTACTCACTCGACACCACTCCACACCCCTGCTCCCACAAACGCCCACGCATGCGCACGAGAGAGAGAGAGAGAGAGAGAGAGAGAGCTGCTCACCCCTCCCCTTGCTGATGGGAGAGAGAACAGCCGCTCGCACCTCTGTTGCCCCCTTTTTTTTTAAACTTTTACCTTCTCACTTACAGCGTTCCCAATATAACACAAATAGCAATACCTTACCAATATAAACCAAATAGCAATTGAAGCAGTGATTAAATAGTATTCTGGGTGCACTACGTCCAGGGAATTTCACCGGTTCTTGATTAACGTCTTAATCAACGTGCAAGGGAACTGTTCGAGGGCGCCACTTCCCCGGGGCGTTACCCCAATTCTCACCTTCCCGTCGGACTGTGAAGGATTCTCTCCTTGGCGCTGGACTTTTTCGGGTACTAAACCAAGGGCGTCACTTTTATATGACCCAGGTTTTATAGCCTTCGTCAAGGCTAAGGGAGTCCAACCCAGTTCCTGTCCTCACAAGTCACGGACCAATTTGCTCAGTCCGTGAACCTGTAGTCAGGCCGGATGACCATGAATAAATATGCAGCGATATCATCCGGGCTGGGGGGCCTTTCACCTCCCCGGTCTTGGCCGTTAATGTCCCAAGCGATCACAATCTAATCAATCAATATAAAATCAATGTCAAATCGTGATTGGTTGGTCAAAATCGGGTCCTGCACCCGAGCCGGGGGCCTTTCACCACTCTCTCGGTCTTACGGTCTTTTTAAGCAAGCAAAGCATACATCTTTCTTTACCAAAGCATCTTTTTTAACCAAGCATCTTTTTTAACCAAGCATCTTTCTTAACCAAGCATGTATTCATCAAAATTTTTTTTACCATATTCAACTGCTTTTTTAACCTGGGACACACATCAAACCGTTTGACAACACAGAACTTAACTTTGGTTATGGCCAATGTAGCAGAACTTTTAATATAAAAGGCGTCTGCTTACCTCTTTTTCAGTGCGGCCACTCGTGTTGTCAGTCGATGATGCAGGTCCATTGTCCAGACAATCAAAGATCCAAATCAGATGATAATCTCCCCCTTTCACCGGACGAAGCCCCCAAATTGTTAGGATTAAATATTCAGTAGAAAAAACCATCTAAGTCTACTCTTTAAAGCTTGTCTATGTGTGTAGATGGTTTACCCAGATTCGTTTTTCAAGGAAGAGATTGAGTTTACTTGGAACATGTATTTATTAAGTAAGCAAGTTGAATATGATAGGTTACAGCGCTGGGTCAAACATTCTCTCCCTGACAGCAACAGATCGTGTCAGTTCATGAAGTCTGACTGGCTATGCTAGCCCTGACCCGGAATATTTGTACACACATGAACAAAGAACAAAGCATGCATTTTTTTTTTTTTGTAACTTAGATTTTTATTCATTTTTCATCATATATATTGCATTCAGATCACATTCTACATTTAAAAACAAAGGGGCTAGGGTTAGAAAGAAAGAAAAAAAAAAGGAAAAAGAGAAAGAAAAAGGGGTGGGGACAAATGTTGGAGCATCAAGTTTTTAGTTTCCATCTCTTAATTCTTCTGGTTTTTCCAGCGTCTTTGGTTATTCTTTCAATTTCTGTCTCGTTGTTGCACTTTGTAGTGTGTCCATTTCCGCCATTTTTTTCCCCATAGTCCTTCTTGCATTCTTTGTCGATATGTTAGTTTTTCCATCATACGTATGTCCTCAACAATGTCAGTCCTTTGCTCTTGGTCAGGAAGAACTTCTGATCGCCATTTTTTTGTGATTGTTTTTTTACATGCAATTAACAAGATTTTAACTAGATATCTGTCCTCAGCCTGTATAACATTGTCTCTTTTAAGATCACATAAGTACATCAGGTTACAGTTCATTGGTATATTATATCCTAATATCCTCTGTATTGTCACATGTATAGATTTCCAGAATGATGAGATTTTGCAGCATTTCCAAAACATATGTGAGTGGTCTGCATTTTGAGCCCCACATCCCCTCCAGCATAAAGATTGGGTATTTGTATATTTTCCTTGAATCTGTGGTGTAATGAAAAAGCGAATCAGGTTTTTCCATCCAAATTCCCTCCATGTCCTTGAATTTGTTGATGTGTGTTGTGTTTTCCATATTTCCTGCCAGCTTTCTTCTGTTATGTTTAAATTGAGTTCTTTCTCCCATTTCTCCTTTATATAGTTACTTGAATGATTGTTTGCCATAAGTTTTTGATATAGCTTTGAAATAATTCTTATTTTATTTCCTGTATATGAGCTTAAAATGAGTTGTATAATCTCGCTCACATCTGTTTGGAGGTTATGCCTAATCTTCTTCATATAATAATCTCTCATCTGCAGATATCTGAAGAATTCCGATCTTTCTAGTTTAAATTTTCTCCTGATGTTTACAAAGCTCCCGAGATCTTTTTTTCCGATATTGCCCCATGCTGTGATTCCCTTGTTCACCAGATTTTTGTATCCCCTATCTTGTTTTGCCGGTTCAAACTGACTGTCAAATGCTACCCATTTCAATAGTTTTATGTCTTCCTTTATATTATACTTTTGTACTATTTTATACCACAGTTCTAAAGTAAATTTAGTGATTGGGTCTATTTGTTTGATTTGCTTATATGCATCTTTATCTCCTATTATGCTTTGTACTGGGAGTCCCTCAATTTCCTTTTCCATTTCTTTCCATTTTGCCTCATATCCCTCGTCACACCAACATATGATATATCTTATTTGTGCTGAGTAGTAATATTCCTTTAGACTCGGTAGGCCCATGCCTCCTTTCTCTTTTGGTAACTGGAGAGTTTTATATTTCACTCTTGGCTTTTTATCTCCCCATACAAATCTCGATATCATCCTGTCCCATTTTGAGAACTGGGTATCTGGAATCTCTGTTGGTAGAGCCTGGAAGAGGTAAAGTAATCTAGGTTGTATGCTGATTTTGACTGTCTCAATTTTTGAATTCAGATCCATATTTAAGATTGACCATCTATCAATATCTTTTTTTATTTCTTGTTCCAACCTATCATAGTTTGCTTTATAGATTTTGCTTAGATCTTTAGGTATGTTCACTCCAAGGTATTTTATTTCTTTTTGTTTCCAGTTTAGTTTGATCTTGTCAGTTATCTGGTTTGGAGGGTTATAGTGGAATGTCAGTATTTGTGTTTTTGTTATGTTTATCTTGTATCCTGATAATTTTCCAAAATTTTCTATCAAGTTCGTCATTTCCATTATTGATTCATCTGGTTGTTCAAGGTAAACTATAATATTGTCTGCAAATAGCCCAATCTTGTGTTCCGCCCCCTTTATTGTTACACCTTTTAATTTCTTATTTTGTCGTATCGCTTGAGCCAGTGGTTCTATGAACAGAGCAAACAAGGTGGGCGATAAGCAGCATCCCTGCCTAGTTGATCTTTGTATATTTACTTTGTCTGTTAAGCTACCGTTTATCTTGATTCTTGCCACAGGTTCTTGATACAGCGTCCTTATGCATTGTATTGATTTTTCGTTAAATCCAAAGCGTTCCAGCACACTATATAGGAATTTCCAGTTAACCCTGTCAAATGCTTTTTCTGCGTCTAAACTCATTACTACTGCGCTTTTCTTTTCTTTATGTATTTGATTAATTATATGTATTGTTCTCCTGATATTGTCATGTGTTTGGCGTCCCTCTATGAAACCAGTTTGATCATCTTCTATCAATTCCGTCAAGAATGTCTTTATTCGTTTACATATAATTGTTGTATATATTTTATAATCCACATTTAATAAAGAGATTGGTCTATAGTTTCCGCATTGTTCTCTATCTTTCCCTGGCTTTAAAATAACTGAAATAATAGCTTCGTTCCATGATGGAGGTATTTTGTTGTTGTTCAACGTCCAATTAAATGACTTTAGGAGCTGTGGCATGAGTTCTTCTATAAACAGTTTATAAAACTCAGAGGGGTACCCATCACTACCTGGTGATTTACCGTTTTTAAGTGACTTAATCACATCTCTAATCTCTTGTGTTGTTATTTCTGCTGTTAGCTTTTCATTTTGTTGATTTCCTATTGATGGCAAGTCCAATGTGCCTAGAAATTTTTTAATATCTTTAGTATTTGTTTCTTCAGGTTGTGAGTATAGTTCTTGGTAGAAATTATGGAATATTTCTTCGATGTTTTCTGGGTTAACTGTGGTTTTATTTGTGGTGGGGTCTTTAATCTTATATACATTATTCATTGTTTGTTGTTTTCTTAACCGTTTTGCCAGCAGTTTTGTGGCTTTTGGTCCCGTTTCATAATATTTTTGCTTTAGATATCTATTTTTCCTTTCAATTTCATCCATTTGTGTTTCTTTTATCTTTGTTTTTTCTTCTTTAATTTCTTGATATATTTTTGGATCATTTGTGCTTTGATGTTTACGTTCTAATTCCCTCAGTCTCTCACATCTTTGTTCATATGCTTCCAGTTTAGTCTTATTTGCTTTTCCTGTTTCAACAATTAATTTACCTCTTAACACAGCTTTTAGTGCATCCCATAGTATTGTTGGGTCCACTTCTTCATTGCCATTCTCTTGGATATACTCGTTTATGTTTACTTTTATTCTTTCTTTCATTTTCTCATCATTTAACAGACCTACATTAAGTTTCCATGTTGTTTGTCGTTTTCTATTGTTTAGATATATTTCCATGTATATAGGATTATGATCTGATATTTCTGCCCCTCCAATCCAACAATTTCTCACCCTGTGTCTGTCACCTTCATTCATAAGGAAGTAATCTATTCTAGAGTGTACTTTATGGACTGCTGAATAATGTGTATAGTCTTTTTCAAGTGGGTGCAGGTCCCTCCATATGTCTATCATACCCATTTCTGCCAGTGAGGTTCTTATGAACTTTGTTACATGTTTTTTTGTCTTCTTAACACTTGTTGTATCAACTTCATGATCCATGACAGCATTTAAGTCTCCTCCACAAATCAGGACTCCTTCACTGTGTGTTGCTATGAGATCAAACAGATGTTGAAAAAAAACCTTGTCACTTTCTGGTGGGGCATAGATGTTCATTAATGTGATCTGCATACCATCTATTCTTCCCTTTATTATTACATACCTGCCTTCTTTATCCTGGATTTCCTGTTCACATTCAAATTGTATTTTGTTTGAAATTAGTATCATAACCCCCCTTTTAGCTCCTCCCTTAAATGAACTGTAGTAGGAGTTCTTATAGCCAAATCTCTTTAGTTTCACATGTTCTGTCTTGCTCAAATGTGTCTCTTGCATAAATATAATTTCAGCTTTTTCCTTCTTGAATTTTCTTATTATTCTTTCCCTTTTAACAGGCGAGTTCAGACCATTCACGTTTAGTGTCATTATCTTAAGATTTTTACCCATATTCATGTTTTTCCATTTTTTTAACTTGTGCTCCTAGCCCCTTTAACAACAAAAATAACACATATTTATATAAAAACACATTAAAAAATCTCGACCTCTGTACTTTGGGCCTTTCTTCTGCCCACTTGTCCCTGTTGGTGGGTGGAGGGAATGTCCTCACAGAGTGAAGGGCCCTCCCTAGACCTCTAGTTACTATCCAAGTAATAGTCATTAGTCTAGAAATGTCCAACAAATATCACTTAAACCTCTCCTAGCCGTCTGTTTCTCTTTTACCTTGTCTTCTTGGCCTTCATTTCTTCTGTGCCTTTCTTAATCTTTGTTATGATCTAGGCTTTCAGTTGAAAGCCTTGTAGTTTGTCTTGGGCCCGCTGCTCCACGTCCCTCCCCCGTCTTTTGCCGCTCACTCGCCTCCACTCCGGCTGTCGTGATGCGTTCAGGGCCGCCGCTGCTCCATCCGTATCCTCCGGCACGTTCACCGCAAGGCCCCGCTCCATCATGTCCCGCGCTGCCTCTCTGGCCGTGTTGTAGGTTCTTACGCCGTCCTCCCAATAAATCTTCATCTTCGTTAGCGGCGTTTGGAATCTAATTTTTTTCTCTTTCAGCGTTTTTTTAATGTTGGCATATTTCTTCCGCTGCTGCACAATTTCTGTCGGGTAGTCATGGTCAAAGAATACCTGTTTGTCGCCGATTCGTATCTTTTTTTTTCCACGCTTGTGTCAGGATTCTTTCCTTTATGTCATATTTCAGAAAGTTTACCACAACTGACCTGGGTGGATAGTTTGGCTTCGGGTTCTGTGCCGAGGCTCTGTGCGCTCGTTGAATCTGCAGATCCGCTTCTCCGGGTAGTTCCAGCTCTTTTTTTAAGAACTGATCCATGAATTTCGTCACCGAGTTGCCTTCAATGCCCTCCGGGATTCCAAAGATGCGTATATTGTTCCGTCTGGACCTGCTCTCCAGGTCGGTTATTTTCTCCTGCATCCTCTGCGCTTGTGCCGTCAGGGTCTGAAGCTGCTCGCTTGCTTCGCTCTTCCAATCTTCCAGCTCCGATATTCGGGCCTGTGCTTCTGTCATACACGCCCGCTGAGAGCGCAGCTCCTCCATGTTTTCTGCTAGCTTGCGCTCCATTTCTCTTCGGAGGCCCATAATTTCCTCCTTAATCTCTTTTTTCAGCTCCTCCTTAAGAGCCGCTAAATCCTGCTGTAGCTGCCGCTTGAAGTCTCTCAATTCTTTACCCAAACTGGCGATGCCAGTGTTCATGGTATCGAGTTTTGCGTCTTCCATTTTCTCTGCTGTAGTCACCTCGTTTTTTTGGGCCTCGTGTTCAGCGGCTTTTCCTGCGTTGTTGAAGAGGAATTCTTTAATTTTACCCCGCTTTTGTCCTTGTGCCCGGCTCCTTCGTGTTTTCATCCCTTATTTTATTGATCCGCTTATGTCGAGTTGGCCATTTACCGATGATTTTTAATCCGGCTAGGGAGAGCTCTCTGTTTAAGCGTTATGTCTCTCCGCCATCTTCCCGGAAGTCACAAAGCATGCATTTAATGAGTGGACAGTCCAGGTGTCTGGTCCAGGGAGGATCCGTTCCTGGCGCTGAATGTATCCACATGAAGGTCACTTTCACCTCCCAGGTCAGCGTAGGCCAAGCTCAGCCATTCCTTATCGCAACTGTGCCTCCTTCCCATAAATCCCAGGCGTTTGTTATCCTCTCTGATGAGACAAAGGTCCACTATTTTGCAGAGAGTGAACCACACACTTGGCAATATATTTTCCATTATGGTATATTGGTTATTTTACCTCGATATAAGCAGAATACAAACATTTTGAGTCACACAAATAACTGTTATATGATTATATTGAACACACACATATATTTCAAAGCACACAACTAACTACTATGTGGTTATATTGATCACACACATATTTTAAATCACACAGATTACTGTTATATGGTTATATTGATCACTTTTATCTCATCACTGAAAAGAGAGAAAAAAACAAAAAGGTCACTATTCCTTCCTGGAACTGGAAAGCTTATCTTTGTAGCTCTGGGGCTGGGTTTCCCGCTGCTGGCCCGTGGATTTAGAAGGTCTTTGAGTGGACCACGTTTGAGCTCTGATTTTCTCGCTCAGATTCGCTGCGGGTTTAAACACCGTTACCGGGAGTCCTCTTCTCGCCATGTCAATTGTTGCTTCTTCCGCTGAATTGTAGAGACATGACTCTTCACCGTAAAAGACCCTTAACTTTGCCGGAAATGGCGTCTGAAAGCGTAGATTCTTTTCCCGTAGAACCTTTTTGGCATCATTATATTCCCGTCGCTTTTTAAGAACCTCAGGGGCGTAATCGTGCTCCACGAAGACTTTTCTTTCTTGATGCATAAATCCTTTTTTCTGCCAAGCCCGTCTTACAACTTCTTGTTTTATTTTGAAATCGGAGAATCTTACCAACACTGAACGCGGGGGCGCCTCTGCCGCTGGCTTTGCGGCTAATGTACGATGGGCCTTTTCTATTTTCAAATCGGTGGTTTGTGGAATATCCAACTTCTCTCTCAATAAGGATTCCACACATTCTGCCACTGTGTTGAAACTATCTTCAGCTCCTTCTTTCAGACCATGAATTCTGATGTTATCTCGTCTCTGTCTTCCTTCTTGGTCGGCTAGCTTAGCCTCCAGCCTTGACTGTTTTCTGTGTAAATCCAGCATAGAATCTTCAAGTACTTTTACTCTTTCTTCAGCTTCCAAGATTCGGTTTTCGGCCTGGTCCATTCTGCTGTTCGTCCTTTTTAGTTCCTCTCTGAATTCATGAAATTCGGCCCGAAATCGTCGTAATTCATCATATAGTGATTTCAGGCTAACCTTTTTGTTAGCTAGGCCCAGCTCTTCATCTCCTGAATGGAGGTCCTCGGGATCAGATTCTGCGGCCGCCGCGCGTCCTGACCTGGGGAATGTCAGTTTCTTCTGTTTTTGGTTAGGCATGGTGTTTTTGTCTTTTGATTTTTATTCTTCCAAAAATCCGTTAAGTCTGATTTTGAAGATGTTTTCCTTGGATTGGATCTGGGAGGTTCAGCGTTAAGTTGCTATCACCATGGCGTCCAGACCGGAAGTCTTCCAATTCTTCTTTTTGATGGCTTTGACAAGGACGAGATCTCCTGGCTTGGCCAAGATCGGTGCACCTACCTCATGAATCCTCCTGGGGAGAGTAGCAGCGATAACATCTCTGTTAGTCAACATCCTTCTCATGTAATCTGCTAAACACACTTCTACATCACCAGGATTGAATGGCCTCAAAGGTGGCGGCAAGTATGGTTTGCCATACATGATTTCAAATGGAGACAACCCCCCTTTGGTTGGGATTATCCTCATGTAAAACAAAACTAATGGGAGGCAATAAATCCAATTTTGCCCTGTTTCTGCCATTGTTTTTATGAGTCTTCCTTTAATAGTTTGTGCGTTCCACCAATCTTGCAGATTGTGGGTGATAAGTTGAATGATTCTTCAAACTGATGTTCAGTGCTGTGCCTAAATGTGATATAACTTGATTTACAAAATGTGTACCATTATCTGAGTAAATTTTCTCAGGTATTCCAAACTAGGTACAATTTTGGCAAGCAATTTCTTTGCCACTGTGATTGCATTTGGATGTTCAGGTTCAGGTACAGGTTACTTTATTTGTACCCATAGGTAGATTTGTTTTGCAGTCTGGTGACATCCATATTTCATCCATCCATCCATCTTCTACCGCTTTTCCGGAGGTCAGGGTCGCAGAGGCAGCAGTTCAAGCAGAGAAGCCCAGACTTCCCTCTCCCCCGCCACCTGCTCCAGCTCTTCAGAGAGGATACCAAGGTGTTCCCAGACCAGCTGGGAGACATAGTCTCTCCACCGAGTCCTGGGTCTGCCCCGGGGTCTCCTCCCAGTGGGACGTGCCTGAAACACCTCAAGTGGGAGGCGTCCAGGAGCCATCCTAATCAGATGCCCATACCACCTCAACTGACTCCTTTCAATGTGGAGGAGCAGCGGTTCTACTCTGAGCCTCTCCCGGATGACTGAGCTCCTCACCTTATCTCTGAGGGTGAGTCCAGCAATCCTACGGAGAAAGCTCATTTCAGCCGCTTGTATCCGCGATCTCATTCTTTCGGTCATTACCCAAAGCTCGTGACCATAGGTGAGAGTAGGAACGTAGATTGACTGGTAAATCGACAGCTTTGCCTTAGAACTCAGCTCCCTCTTCACCACAACAGACCGGTACAACGTCCGCATCACTGCAGATGCTGCTCCAATCCGTCTGTCGATCTCTCGCTCCATTTTCCCCTCACTCGTGAACAAGACCCCAAGATACTTAAACTCCTCCACTTGGGGCAGGAGCCTGTCCCCAACCCGGAGAGGACAATCCACCTTTTTCCGGCTGAGGACCATGGTCTCGGACTTGGAGGTGCTGATTCTCATCCCAGCCGCTTCACACTCAGCAGAAAACCGTCCCAGAAAGAGCTGTAGGTCATTGCTGGATGAAGCCAACAGGACAACATCATCTGCAAACAACAGAGATGAGATCCTGTGGTCACCAAGCATGACACCCTCCATTCCCTGGCTGCACCTAGAAATCCTGGCCATAAAAATTATGAACAGGATCGGTGACAAAGGGCAGCCCTGGCGGAGTCCAACTCTCACTGGGAATGACTCCGACCGAGTGTTGGCAATACGAACCAAACTCTCACAACGGTCGTACAGAGACCAAATAGCTCGTAACAATAAGCCTGATACCCCATACTCCTGAAGCACCCCCCACAAAAATCCACGAGGGACGCGGTCAAATGCCCTCTCCAAGTCCACAAAACACATGTAAACTGGTTGGGCAAACTCCCACGAACCCTCAAGAATTCTCGAGAGGGTAAAGAGCTGGTCCGATGTGCCACGGCCAGGACGAAAACCACATTGCTCCTCCTGAATCCGAGGTTCGACCAACGGCCGGACTCTCCTCTCCAGTGCCTTGGCATAGACCTTCCCAGGGAGGCTGAGGAGTGTGATCCCTCTAAAGTTGGAGCACACCCTCCGGTCCCCTTTTTTGAAGAGAGGAACCACCACCTTGGTTTGCCATGCCAAAGGCACTGCCCCCGACCTCCACGCAATGTTGCAGAGGCGTGTCAACCATGACAGCCCAACAACATCCAGGGCCTTGAGGTACTCAGGGCAAATCTCGTCCACCCCCGGGGCCCGGCCACCAAGGAGATTTCTAACCACCTTGGCGACCTCAGCCCCTGTGATAGGCGAGTCATCCCCCTCGTCCCCAAACCCTGCTTCCTCTGTGGTAGGCGTATCAGTGGGATTGAGGAGATCTTCGAAGTATTCCTTCCACTGCCCGACGATATCCCCAGTCGAAGTCAACAGTGTCCCATCCACGCCATACACAGTGTGGACAGGGAGCTGCTTTCTCCTCCTGAACCGCCGGACAGTTTGCCAGAATCTCTTTGAGGCCGACCAAAAGTCTTGTTCCATGGCCTCACCGAACTCCTCCCATACCCGGGTTTTTGCTTCAGCAACCACCCGAGCTGCACTCCACTTGGCCTGCCGGTACACCTCAGCTGCTTCGGGAGTCCCACAAGCCAGCCAAGCTTGATAGGACTCCTTCTTCAGCTTAATGAACCCCCTCACCACTGGTGTCCACCACTTGGTTTGGGGGTTGCCACCACGAGATGCACCGACCACCTTGCAGCTGCAGCTCTGGGCCACCGCTTCAACAACAGAGGTGGAGAACATGGCCCATTCAGACTCCATGTCTCCAGACTCCCTTGGAATGTGGTTGAAGTTCTTCCGGAGGTGGGAGTTGAAGACCTCCCGGACAGGGGCCTCAGCCAGACGCTCCCAGCACACCCTCACTATACGTTTGGGTCTACCAGGTCTGAATGGCTTCCTCCCCTGCCATCGGATCCAACTCACCACCAGGTGGTGATCAGTTGACAGCTCTGCACCTCTCTTTACTTGGGTGTCCAAGACATACGGTCGCAGGTCTGATGATACGATAACAAAATCGATCATCGACCTGCAACCTAGGGTGTCCTGGTGCCAGGTGCACATATGGACACCCTTATGCTTGAACATGGTGTTCATTATGGACAGACTGTGGTTAGCACAGAAGTCCAATAACTGAACACCACTCGGGTTCAGATCGGGCAGGCCGTTCCTCCCAATCACCCCCCTCCAGGTTTCACTGTCGTTGCCCACGTGCGCATTGAAGTCCCCCAGTAGGACAATGGAGTCTCCAAGAGGAGCACCCTCCAGCACCCCAGTCACAGACTCCAAAAAGGGTGGGTACTCTGAAACATCATTTGGTGCATAGGCACAAATGATGGTCAGGACCCGTTTCCCAACCCGAAGGCGCAGGGAAGCAACCCTTTCATCCACCGGGGAAAACTCCAATATAGAGGCAGTAAGGTGGGGGGATACAAGAATACCCACCCCTGCTCGTCGCCTCTCGCCCGGGGCAACTCCAGAAAAGGCCAAGCTCCAGCCCCTCTCTAGGAGACTGGTTCCGGAACTGGAGCTGTGTGTTGAGGTGAGGCCGACTATATCTAGCCGGTATCTCTCAACCTCGTACACCAGCTCAGGCTCCTTCCCCACCGGAGAGGTGACATTCCATGTACCAAAAGCCAGTTTAGAAAGCTTGGGATCAGTACGCCAAGGTCTCCGCCTTTGACCGCCACCTAATCCACATAGCACCGGACCCCCATGATCCTTCCTGCAGGTGGTGAGCCCACTGGAGGGCGTACCCATGTAACTCCTTCGGGCTGAGCCCGGCCGGGTCCCATGGGTGGAAACCCGGCCACCAGACGCTAGCCTTCGAGCTCCTCCCCCAGGCCTGGCTCCAGGGTGGGGCCCCGGTAACCCCATACCGGGCGGGGTACACTGAATCCTTGATATACAATTTATCATGAGAGTCTGTTGGATCATTCTTAGTCTGGCCCTTCACCCAGGACCAGTTTGTCTTGGGAGACCCTATCAGAGGCAAATTGCCCCGGACAACATAGCTCCTGGGATCACTGGGGCACGCAAACCCCCCCACCACGATAAGGTGACGATCCATGAGGGGGATCCATCCATTCATCCATATTTACAAGCCACAATTACATTCAACATAGACACAAACACAGGCACACATGAAGCTGACTATAAACATGATAAAAATACTCAAGGCTCCATCAATCATGGTATAAAGACAAAGAGATGAGAGAAAAACCAGAGGTAAGAGAGAAGGGTTATATTAAAAAGTTAAAAACTAGTCAGAGAGGTTAAAAACTCAAAGGTCTAAAACCCAATAAAATATTTAGAACCCAAATAACATCCTACAAAAATAAATAAATATAAAATGGAGTTAATAAATAGGTACCTAAATTATGTGCAATATATTGTTACAACTTGTTCAACTCTTTGACAGCAGCAGGAACAAAGCTGTTTTTGTAGCGCTGGGTTTTATTTTTTGGAACAGCAAACCTCCGTCTTGAGGGAAGAAGCTGAAAGTTGCAGTGCAAAGGGTGCGAGTCATCATTTAAAATGGAGGTAGCAATCCTCTGTACTTGTCTGGTGTACAGGGATGTCAGGTTCAGCTGTGACTCACCAAGAAAATGACTGGACCATCTAACTACCTGATCCAAGGATTTCCTCTGTTTCAGTTTTATCTGACCAAACCATGACACTAAAGAAAAGGATAAAACAGATTCAATAAAAGCCCGATAAAACATTGTCATTATGGTTCGGTCAATTTGGAAGCGTGCAAGTTTTCTCAAGCAAAGCAAATATTGCTGACCCTTTTTGCACACCCTTTCACAGTTCTCTTCAAAGTTTAAATTACTATCAATAATCGTCCCAAGATAGTTGTAGGATTGTACACATTCGGTGGTCTGGCCTTTTAGTATGGTGACTTTGTGCCTGGGAGTTTTCCTCCTAAAGTCAATAATCATGTCTTTAGTTTTTGTCGTATTCAGCTGCAGGTAGGAATCCTCACACCAGTGAACAAAATCATCAACTACTGGGCCGTGGCCACTCTCACCATCCTGGAGGAGACTGACAATAACTGAGTCATCAGCATATTTTATAATGTGTCTGTTGTCATGTCTGCTCCGACACATGTTTGTGTACAGGATGAAGAGTAGTGGTGACATCACACACCCCTGAGGACAGCCAGTAGAAGAGCACTTCAGGTCAGACAATGTACCATTGACCCTTACTCTCTGCGTCCTGTTGGTTAAGAAATCCAAAATCCAATCCACCAGATTATTGCTCAAATCAAATTGTTGCAGGAGACTTTCAACTAAAATATGAGGTTGGATTGTATTAAAGGCGGAGGAAAAGTCCACAAATAAAAGCCTGGCGTGTGTCCCATTAAAATCCAGATGTTTAAAAAGCATGTTAAACAGAGTGACAGTGGCGTCCTCCACTCCTCTGTAAGGCCTATAGGCAAACTGCAGAGGATCCAATGCATGCTCAGTCTGCTTTAGGACCTCACATCTGACCAGTTTTTCAAAAATTTTCATTAAAATTGAAGTCAAAGCAACTGGTCTAAAGTCGTTTACCGTTTTAGGACAGCTGGATTTTAGAACGGGAACAACCACGGCTTCTTTCCAGATCTTAGGCACATGTTGTGTCTGTAAGGACTTATTGAAAATGTAATGAAATATAGGACTCAGTTCATGTGCAGAGGACTTTACCAAGCGCCCACATATATTATCAGGGTCACTTTTACAGCGCAGAACTCCCTTTTAATATCCTGCACCTCAACATTAAAGTGCTGATTGTCTTTGAGTTTCTGTTTCAAATCTTGGGTTTCAGTGCTGAAATCAAAGGAGTCAAAACGACCATAAAAACAATTAAGAGCATTAGCCAGCTCTGTGTCTGAATTAAAACCATCTAAAAACACACGATTACTGCGCTCTGTGCTCTGAAGGCCTGCAATAGTTTTCATACTGGCCAAGGCTGAACCAAGTGTCTTTGTTGCCATCTTGCTTTCCAACTCTGATTTATAATTCTGTTTTGCTCTTAAAATTTCGGCCTTCAGCTCTTTTGTGGCAACCTGTAGCTCAGAAACAGACCCCTGTTTAAAGGCAAGTACTTTCCTCTGTAAGCAGGATTTAACTGATTTTGCAACCCATGGCTTGTTGTTGGGATATATTTTGACATGTTTCCGTGGAACGATCCTATTTTTACAGAAAGCCATGTATGAGCATGTGACGTCCACCAAAGAGTCTAAATCATCCCCACAGGACAGTGTGAACATCTCGCAGTCTGTACAGTTAAAGGATTCCTGGAGGCTGTGCTCTGAATCTTCTGTCCACACATCAATGTCTCTGGTCTCCACCTTGCCACTTCTGAGAACAGTTTTATATGTGGGCAGCAAATGTACACAGTTGTGATCTGAGGATCCTAAAGGAGGAAGGGGGAGTGATTTATAGGCCCTCTCTATGGATCCATAGCACAGGTCCAATGTCTTTTTTCGCCTGATTGGGCAGGAGACATACTGATAAAAGTTTTTAAGTGCCTTCTTTAAAGAAACATGGTTAAAATCCCCAAGAATAAAGTTTGGCGCCTCTGGAGAAATTGACTGCAGCCGCTGCACCACATCAAAGATGGTGCTGGAGGCGAAGTCAGCGTCTGCCCTTGGGTGGATGTACACAGTCGTGATAAAAAGTTGGGGGAACTCGCGAGGCAAATAAAAGGGGTGTAGTGACACAGGCAGAAGCTCCACATCGGGTGTACAGATGCGCTCTCTGACTGTAACAGATGTGCAGTACTGCTTATTAATATATAAACATACGCCGCCCCCCTGACGCTTCCCCGTTACCTCTTCCTGCCGATCAGAGTGGAGTGGGGCTCCAAAGCCATCAATCCACAGGTCCGCGTCCTGGTCATGCGCAGTAAGCCAAGACTCGGTATAAGCCATGACACGGCAGTTCAAAGTCCTTCTGGTAGCATACATTCCCTTGAATTTCATCCACCTTGTTCCTCAGAGATTGTACGTTCCCAAAAATCATAGAAGGAAGAGGAATTTTACCAAACTGACGTCTCCTCAGGCGTAGTTTCATGCCTCCACGCTTTCCGTGCTTCCTTCTCTTGTCTCTCTTTTTACCGCTGTGTCCATGAACGTCTCTCAAAATAAAGTCCGGCAGTTGCGGCTTAGACTCAATCACAGACGCTGCATCATCCATGTTTAAATGCAGCAACATGTCCCTGGAATATTGTATTCTGCCCGGCATGATCCCGATTGCTCTCACCTCAGAGACACAGGGCCGGTGGAAAAGTAGCAGCAGTGCAAAAAAGGGGAGGAAATCCATATTGATGGAACCAGGGAGCTCTTCGCCATACAGTCCACAAACATTCCAGGACAGAAACGACACTGAGAATTTCGTTAAAAACACATTAAAGTGCGTAAAAACAGACACACAGATGACAGACTTTCTCACCAGCTGCCGGTCGCTGCGTGTGCATGCACCCAAAAACCATGTGTGCAAGGAAAAGCTTCTGTCCATTTAGAAAACATATCACAAATGACCAAACAATATTTCTTGCCCTCACATTTATTCAGTTCAATAAAATCCATGCAAATGTTCTGAAATGGATAAGTAGAGGCTGGAAAATTGCCTCTCTCAGGTTTGAAATTTCCCTGTGCATTGTTTTTTGCACAGATCAGACATTTTTTACAAAACTGTGTGGCAAACTGGCTAAAACCATAGGTAGTAAATGTTTTATTCAATGTAGATACCATCCCCCCCTTGCTACATGCAAAATGCCATCCAGCAAGGTAGAGACTTGGTGAAACAGTTTGCGTGGTAGAATAGGCTTGTTTGCCTTTCATTTGTAGAGCTTTGAAGTGTCATCAAAAATAGCTCTCTTCTTTATCCATTTGTAAATTTCAGCCTGCGGTGCTGCTTTTTGAGCCTCAACAAGAACATCATGTGATAGCTCTTCAGTCAGTGTCAGAATAGAATCAAATGTGCTTTGTCCAGGTTGCAAGCCTTGTGCAACCGCCTTTGCAGTTTGATCTGCAAAATGATTACCTTTAGAAACCGGATCATTGCCATCTGTATGAGCAACACATTTGCATATGGCCAGTTGTGATGGAAGTTTGACACTTTCAAGCAGCTCCAAAATGAGAAGTTTATGCTGAATAGGCTTCCCTGTTGATATAATCATGCCTCTGTTTTTCCACTGCTGTGCAAAGTGGTGAATAGTGGAAAATGCATATTGGCTATCAGTATAAACTGTAAGTTTTTATTTTGTCCCAATTTGTATGCTTCAGTTAGAGCAATCAACTCTGCAGCTTGAGCTGAAAAATGAGATGGAAGTTTTTGGGCCTTCAAAACAGTGTCATGAGTGACAACTGCATAGCCAGACAAATTTGATCCATCACAATCATGTTTTGATGATCCATCCACAAACAATGTGAGATCTGAATCATCCAGAGGAATGTCTTGTAAATCAGGACGTGGCAGTACTTCATGTTCAATTTCTGCCAAACAGTCATCAGGTTCTCCTTCAGTGGAAATTGGCAAAAAACTCGCTGGATTTAACACTGTGCAATGCTCAATCGTTAAATGAGGCTGGTACATTAATACTGTCATGCATGCGAGGTGTCTGGATGGTGAAAGAACTGATACCTTGCTCTGGGATAAAATGACAGACACTGCATGTGTGACCTTCAGGGGATGAAAGAGAACAATCCCTGCAGATGCTTGAACTGCCATGGATGCAGCTATTACAGCCTGCACGCATGGAGGAAGGGCCCTGGCAACCGCGTCTACTCTTGTGGAATAATATGCCACTGGATACAGTTTTGTCCCAAATGGTTGAAGCAGCACTGATGTCATGTGCCCCTGTCTACAATCAGTCATTTGACTAAATGGCTTTTTGTAGTCAGGGAGTACCAAAACTGCAGTGCTGACCAAAAGCGTTTTCATCCTGACAAATGCTTCCTCTGCTTCAGGTGTCCACTCAATCTTGTCCACCTGTGCCATTGGCTTTTTGTAAATGAGGTCAGACAATGGTTGCACTTCAAATGAATAATTTGCAATCCAGGAGCAACAATAGTTTAATGTCCCCAAAAATTACATCATGTCTCTTTTTGTGATTGGTTTAGGCGCTGCCAAAATAGCCTCTTTGCGAACAGGATCAACATGTCTCCCTTCTGCTGACAAAATGTGACCTAAGTATTTCACTTCTGGCTTCCACAACTGCAGCTTTGCTTTGTTGACCTTGTGACCCTGCTCAGCTAAAAATTTCAACAAGGCAATGGTGTCTTTTTTGCGAGTGATTTCATCAGGGGATGTCAGCAAAATGTCATCAACATACAGGAGTAATTGACTCCCATGAGGTAGAACAAACTGGGCCAAATTTGCTGACATTGCCTGTGAAAAAATGGTTGGTGATTCACAATAGCCTTGTGGCAGCCTTGTAAATGTGTACCTCTTGCCTTCAAATGTGAATGCAAACCAAAACTGATGATCTGGGTGAATGGGAATGCTGAAAAAAGCATTACTGATGTCAATCACTGTGAAAAATTTCATTTGTGATTGTAGATCATTTAACAAAGTATGGGGATCTGGGACTGTTACAGCCCTCAGAATAACAGCTTTATTCACTGCCTGAAGGTCTTGGACCATTCTCCAGCCGGAGGATGGTGCAGCTTTCTTCACCGGAAACAAAGGTGTATTGCATGGTGATTTCAGATATGATACTATAACCCCTGCATCTATCAATTCCTGTATAACAGGTTTAATGCCTTCTTGTGCTTCTGGACATAGAGGATATTGTCTCTGATAAGGCCTAAAATGAGATTTTGCATTTATTGTTACCAATTCTGCATTTTTCATTAAGCCTACATCTGCCTTTCCTGTTGACCACAAGGAATTTGGAATTTCTGAGAGTTCATTTTCCTCTCCCTCTGTCAAAGGAAATAGTCATGCTTGTGATTCAGGGACGTCAATGCTGAAGTCTTTTTGGACTTGTGCCACCCAGTTCAAAGGCAGTTTGTAAGTGTCAAGCTTTAAACAGTACTGAACTCTTGGATCAGGTGTACTTTTCCAAAACTGATCACATTGTTCTGCTGTGTTCACAAATCTGCCTACATCTTTCCACTGCTTGTGTTTAGGCTTGATCGGTGCAATGTGTGGTGACTCCCAGTGTTTGAAGTGGCTCTTATCTTCATCTGATAATCTCACAGATGCTCCTGCATAGCCCTTTGGTGACCAGTACAAATTTGCAATGACTATTCTGGAGGATGAGTTTGCAAAAAATGTTTCCTCAAATTTGTCATCTGGGCCACACAGATATCTGTCATACATGTTGCAATGGTATTGATTAATGGCCTGCACAGTTGTGGGAACCTGTGTTTTGAAATATTGCATTATTTTAGCTTCCAAGCTCTCAGTCACCCTGGTTGGTCTGGCCGGTACCAAACGGAGCGAATATGAGTATCTTGGTACTGCAAAATCTTGCAAAACATGAATTTCTGATGCATGTGGGAAATGTGATGCCCTCATACCACCTTCTGTCGGAATTATGGCGATATTGAGAGTTGTGAGCAGATCCCTTCCCAGTAAGTTAACTGGACACACTTGTGACAAAAATGAATGAACCTTCTCCACTGTCCCCTGTAACAGGATCTTTTACTGTTACAATTTCAGAAAGACTTTCCTTTTTTAGCTTCCCATTTGCTGATTTAATGATCACTGTGTGTTCTGATTTTGTGAACCCCCCCAGCATCTAGGCCTGAAATGACAGATCTGCAAACCCCAGTATCACAAAGAAATTTCAAAGGAGTTCCCTGAACTTCTAGAGTAACCTCTGGTAAACACTCTAGTGTCATGATTAGCTCAAAGTCAGGTAATGAAATATGTCAACTGTGTCATTGTCAGTTCCGGTAGCTGTACTTAGCTTTGATTCGGTCAGTCACATGTTGGGATGTGATGAGTCCGGTTGTTGTTGTGGCTGCTGAGCAGGGCGTAGTCCCCTCCCCTTTCCCTAGCCCCCTGAACGTGCAGGGCAATGCTTTTTCCAATGGTCCTGTTGCCCACAGGCATGACAATAGTCACGGCTCCACTGTTGGGGGTTTGCAGACCCAGCACCACGGCCCCTCCTCCCTCCTCCACGCCGGGGACCCTGGAAAAATACAGAAGTGGGGGAAGCAAAGACCTCCCCCTGAGGGTCAGCAATTACATAAACAGGAGTGGGCTTTGTTTTAGCCTTCCTTTCTTCCCTGTCCACACGCTCCCCCTCCAACCATTCTGCATGTTTTGCATATTGAGCATTAAAATTGTTAAATCGTTGAAAAGTAAAACATCTACGGACTGTGATGGTATTGACATGCTCTTAGTCAAAACTATTATTGAATGCTTAGTGAAACCACTGACATATATCTGTAACCTGTCTCTCCAAACAGGTATATTTCCCAATGCAATGAAAATAGCTAAAGTAATTCCGATATACAAGACGGGTGACAGAGGGGAATTCTCAAACTATAGACCAATTTCGGTTTTCGGTTCCAAGGTTGTCATAGCCAGGAGCGGCACTGGGGTTAAGCTCCCAGTGCTCATAAAATGCTCCTTATGGCGTGCATCTTGAAAAGCCTCTGACAACTAAGTCCAACTCCTAGCCTGCCCGTGTGGTTTAGTCTCTAAGCCCGGCGGAACTGCTTTTACTAATAGGAGAAGGGGCGAGGGCAGATCTCTGGCGCCTTAAAACCAGATGCTTTGGGTAGATGGTGGCTCGTCAACCTGGGAAGGTAGCCCATCTAGGGGAAGGTAAACCCTGATTTCAAACCTCCGCTGCCTTGCGGCACACCCGGTCATGGGACAGGCTTCAGGAGTCAACCCTGAGGAAAAATCCGGAGTTGGAGCCCCTAAGGCAGTTCTCTGTTGTGCTCAACATCATTCTGGCAGCTCCTGCGACGGCGCTGGTGCCAAACTGTAGCAGCCCTGCTGTTCCTTTGGATTCATCAGTGACGTGGAGAGGGGGGACATGCTGCATGGGCAACATCTTGTCCTCCATATCTTCCTGCCCAGGCTTGAATCTTACCAATGCCCAACGCTGGAAGGTAGAACACCGGCTCACTGGAGAGGACACTCCAGCTTCGCCTTTGGCGTAGACAAAACACGGGGAATGACAGTTACCGGTTATAAGCCACTGCTCAATTGGCGTAGAGCGTGGCGCCAGGGGTTGTTCCCAACGGTGGGAGGGATCATCAGATCTCACTGGACAGCTACCGCCCGCCTCAAGCTGGGCAGCCCCCAGCCAATAAGGTGTTGTCCCGCCACAGCTTGCTTTCCTCATTGGGTGCACGGGGATGAGGAGAAGTCCGAACAGCAGGCTGAGAACCTTCGCACCAGGCAAGATAAAAAAAACAAAAGAGACCAACTCTAAAACTGGGAACTTGGAACGTCCGCACTATGATGACAGGACTCGCTGCTAACCTCAAGGACATCAACGACACCAGGAAGACTGCCATCATCAATAATGAGCTGAAGAGACTGGGAGTGGATATCGCCACTCTCCAGGAAACACGGTTGGCTGATGCACGCACACTGAGAGAGAAGGACTACACGTTCTACTGGCAGGGAAAGGGCAGTGACGAACACAGGGAACACGGAGTGGGCTTCGCAGTGAAGAACACCTTGCTGAAGATGGTGGAACCAGGCAGCAATGACTCTGCACGACTCCTCACCCTCCGCCTCAACACCACTCAAGGCCCAGTCACCCTCGTCAGTGTGTATGCCCCAACACTGACAGCCACACCAGAGGCAAAAGACGAGTTCTACGAGAATCTCGCAACAACTGTCAGGATCATCCCCAACTCTGAACAACTCATTCTCCTTGGAGACTTCAATGCCAGGGTGGGTGCTGACCACGACTCCTGGCCCTCCTGTCTTGGACCATTTGGCGTGGGCAGAATGAACGACAACGGACAGCGGCTGCTCGAGTTCTGCACATATCACGATCTGTGCATCACAAACTCGTTCTTCAAGACCAAGCCCCAACACAAGGTTTCCCGGCGACATCCGCGCTCAAAGCACTGGCACCAGCTGGACTTGATCCTGACCAGGCGCACCTCACTGAAGAACGTGCTAATTACCCATTCGTTCCTGAGTGCAGATTGCGACACAGACCATTCATTGGTGTGTTGCAAGGTCAAGCTGCAGCTGAAGAAATTCCATCATGCTAGACAGCCTGGAAAGGCACGGATTGACACCAGCAAGATGGCCCAACCAGAACTTGTTGAGCAGTTTGCCTCCACCTTTGAGAAGGAACTTGGTGTACCACAAGAAGGAGAATCTGCAAAGCAGAAGTGGGAAGAGCTGCAAAGCACCATCCACCGCACAGCCTTGGCTACCTTTGGGAGGAAGACCTCGAAGTCACAGGACTGGTTTGATGCCAAGTTGACCGAGATGACCCCCGTCATTGAAGCCAAGTGCTCAGCACTTGCTAAGTACAAGAAGTACCCAAACGAGAAGAATCTCCAGATTCTCAGGGCTGCGAGAAGCAAAGTTCAGCAGACTGCTCGGTGCTGTGCCAACGAGTACTGGACTCAGCTCAGCCAAGACATTCAAACCGCTGCCATAACAGGGAACATCCGTGGTATGTACGATGGCATCAAGAAAGCACTTGGTCCGGCTCAGAGCAAGACGGCCCCCCTCAAATCCTCCACTGGGGAGGTGATCGCAGAAAAGAACAAGCAGATGGAGAGATGGGTGGAACACTACTCCGACCTCTACTCCAGACAGAACACCATGACACCGTCAGCCCTTGATGCCATCGACTGCCTGCCATCCATGGACAAACTTGACGCCGAGCCAACCTTCGACGAACTCAGCAAGGCCATTGATAGCTTGGCCGCTGGCAAGGCACCCGGCAACGACGGCATACCCCCCAACCTGATCAAGCACTGCAAGACCGCCCTACTGCTGCCATTGCATGACGTCCTCAGCCAGTGCTGGAAGGAAGGTGTTGTACCACAGGACATGAAGGACGCCAAGATCATCACCCTCTACAAAAACAAAGGGGAGAGAAGCGACTGCAACAACTACAGGGGCATCTCCCTCCTCAGCGTTGTTGGCAAAGTCTACACATGAGTTGTTCTCGTTCGTCTACAGAAGCTTGCCGAACGTGTCTACCCTGAGTCTCAGTGTGGCTTCCGCGCTGAGCGATCGACGGTAGACATGATATTCTCCATCCGCCAACTCCAGGAGAAATGCAGAGAACAGAACATGCCCCTGTACGTCGCCTTCATCGACCTCACCAAAGCGTTCGATCTGGTCAGCAGAGAGGGCCTTTTCAAGATCCTGCCAAAGATAGGATGCCCACCAAAGTTGCAAAGCCTCATCGAATTGTTTCACACCAACATGCAGGGGATAGTGCAGCAGGACGGCAACGTCTCAGAGCCATTCAACATACGCAGCGGAGTGAAACAGGGCTGTGTACTTGCGCCAACCCTCTTTGGGATTTTCTTTGCTATGCTCCTGAGGCATGCCTTCAGCACAGCAACAGAGGGAATCTACCTGCACACAAGATCTGACGGCAGGCTTTTCAACCTCGCCCGCCTGAAAGCCAGAACCAAAGTACGCGAGGCTCTAATCAGAGACATGCTCTTTGCAGACGACGCTGCTGTCGCAACCCACACACAGCAGGAGTTTCAGACCCTGATAGACCGCTTCTCCCAGGCATGCAAGGACTTCGGGCTTACCATCAGCCTGAAGAAGACTAACGTCTTGGCGCAAGGCTCGGAAGCACCACCAACCATCGCCATCGATGACTACGAGCTGGAGGTCGTGAATCAGTTCACGTACCTGGGGTCCGCGATCAGCAACAACCTCTCCCTTGATACAGAGATCGACAAGAGGATTGGAAAATCAGCCTTCACACTCGCTCGCCTCACCACACGAGTGTGGGAGAATCCCAAACTCTCTGTCAAGACGAAGATGGCAGTGTACAACGCCTGCGTCATCAGCACACTGCTCTATGGGAGTGAGACGTGGACAACATACGCCCGGCAGGAAAAGAGACTGAACTCCTTCCACTTGCGCTGCATTCGCCACATCCTGGACATATCCTGGCAGGACAAAGTGCCCAACATAGAAGTTCTGTCCTGCGCCGGCCTTCCCTCCATGTTCCCTCTACTCAGGCAGCGCAGGCTCCGCTGGCTAGGCCACGTTCACCGTATGAAGGATGGCAGAATCCCCAAAGACGTTCTCTACGGAGAACTGGCGACTGGCAGGAGAGACATTGGCCGCCCACAGCTGCGCTTTAGAGACGTCTGCAAGAGAGACATGAAGGCCCTGGAGATCAACACAGAGCGCTGGGAGGACCTTGCAACGGACCGCTCCAAATGGAGAGGCACCCTGACCAGACAGCTCAAGGCGGGTGAAGAGAGACTGACTGCTGCAGCAGATGAAAAAAGGACCCGCAGGAAGAACCGCCACAGACCCAGCAGCACGGAGACCACCCACAAGTGCGACCTGTGTGACAGGGACTGCCATTCGCGCATCGGCCTGTTCAGCCACAGGCGGTGCTGTTCCAGCAGAGTAGACGTTTAGGATTCTCTTCCATGGTCATCATAGACCGACGGAGGCTGATGACGAGAACAATTTCACTATTGCCTCAATTTTCCAAGATACTTGAAAAAATATTCTATGAGAGAATTGACAACTTCATACTGAAGAATAATTTATTGTGTGAGCAGCAATATTGGTTCAGACACAAGAGGACAACTGCATTTGCTCTAATGGAATTTATAGAAAAAATATCAACTGCCGTTGAAAATAAAGAGTATTCAGTTGGGGTATTCCTGGATCTTAAAAAAGCATTTGATACAGTGGATCATAATTTATTATTAAAGAAACTACAAAATTGTCGTATTGGGGGGGTAGCACTGTCCTGGTTATGTAGTTACTTAAAGAATAGATATCAGTATGTATGTGTTGGTAACAAAAACTCACAGTTACTGAAGGTTACTTGTGGGGTCCCACAGGGTTCAGTTTTGGGGCCATTGTTTTTTTTTCCCACAATATCTTTATTGAACCTTTTTTTTTTAACAAACATGACACAAACAATCAAACACTAACACTAAAGTACTACAAAAAAAATGCACTAAAAACACCAACAACCACCAACAAAATCAAGTCTTCAACAATGCTCCTCTGTTTAGTCTAGACAATCCATTACATAAGTATACATATTATGTTCACCAGTTTGGAATTTACAAGGTCCACACACATCATTCACCTTCTTCTTCAAGAGTTATGTTTAAATTTTTTACATAATCAATAAAAGGTCTCCATATATTCTCAAACACAATTTCCTTTGATTTCAGTATATATGTTATTCTTTCTAGTGGAAGGTTTGTTAACATCTGTCTTAACCACTGAGTCACATCTGGTCTATGAGTCTTTTTCCACAGTAGTGCAATACATTTTTTGGCATTAAGCAAACTGAGGTCTATGAATGTTCTTTCACTTTTATTAAAGTTATGCTTTTCTGGGTACAGACCCAACAAAAACAGTTTAGGATTCAATATGATTTGTTTTGAGATTATTTTTTCAATTGTTACCCTCACCTCTTCCCAAAACATTCTAATTATTCTACATTCCCATACACAATGAAATAGGGTTCCTTTACTTTCCATGCATTTTGTGCACGTATCTGGTATATTTTTGTTATATCTATTTAACTCCTCCGGTGTAACATACATCCGCATTAACCATTTAAAATGTATCAATTTAAGACGTACATTTATTGATTTGGTTTGAGCTTCTGTACAAGCCAATTCCCATTGTTCCTCTGAAATTTCAGTTTGCAGATCTTCTTTCCAGTAGTTTAATCTTTTCTGTGAGTTTTCACTTGAAGATAGTGTCAATGAGTTATAAAACTCTGAAATAATACCCTTTCTTTTACTATCTTTCATCAACATTTTTTCTAAGGATGAATAAATAGGTCGAGTGAGAGCTTTATTTTGATTTGATCGAATAAAGTTTCTAAGTTGAAGATATTTAAAAAAATGTGTTCTATTAAGATTAAATTTGATCCTCAGCTCTTCAAAAGACATTATGTTATCTGCACATGGCAAATATAAATCTTGAATCTTTTGAATCCCTTTTAAATTCCATACTTTAAATACAGCATCCACTCTCCCTGGTTTAAAATATTGATTACCCCATATTGGGCTAAACTGTGACAATAAGTGTGGTTCTTTTAAATAGTTTTTAGCTTCACACCATATTTTGATCATATGCTTTACAAATGGATTTTTAACTTGTTTTTGTAATTTTTTTTGCCGAATCTGAGTTTATGAATATGGGAAGAGGTAAAGGTAAATTGTATGATTCCATTTCAGTCCAGTGAGGGAGATCATTTAATGAAAAATAATATGTCATAAACCTCAGTTGTGCCGACCAATAATACAACATAAAATTTGGACATTTCAGACCTCCACGATCAAATGGTAAATATAATAAAGACAGACGTAATCTAGCCCTCCTGTTGTTCCATATAAATTCCACTAACTTTTTTTTAATTCTTGAGAATAAATCTAAAGGTGGTGGTAAGGGAATGTATTGAAATAAATAAAGTATTTTAGGTAAAATATTACTTTTAAGTATATTGATTCTCCCGATCATCGACACTGGTAGTGACATCCATCTCTGAATTAACTCATTGATATCTGTCATTAAGGCTTCATAGTTGACACTGGCGACTGATTCTAGCTTAGGCACAATTTGGATTCCTAAATATTTAAACTGATTTACAACGTTGAATTGATTTACCTCAGGGGCTGGGTAATTTCTCTGGGTCTCATTTAGCATTAATATTGAAGATTTAGTTTTATTTATTTTATATCCTGATATTTCCCCAAAATTCTTTATTAAATTCAACAAGGTCGGAATTGATTTTTTAAGATTCGACATCAACAAAATTATGTCATCGGCATACAGGGAGATTTTATGTTCTGTTGGTCCAACTTTAATTCCATATATTTGTGAATGTAAACGTATCGCCATCGCTAAAGGTTCAATTGCCATAGTAAACAGTAAAGGTGAAAGTGAACAGCCTTGTCGACATCCTCTATTGATTTTTATTGATTTTGAAATATTGTTATTTGTTAGGATTTCTGCTGTAGCATTATTGTATATTATCTGAACCCATTTTATGAAATTATTTCCAAGTCCAAACCTTTGTAAGACTTCAAAAAGAAAGGGCCATTCGACTCTATCAAAGGCCTTTTCGGCGTCCAGTGATAGGAGAGCTGTATCCGGTGCTTCTTTATTAGAATAAATAATATTAAATAGTCTTCTTACATTATGGAAGCCTTGTCTTCCCTTTATAAAGCCATTCTGATCTCGATTAATAATATTTGGTAAAATTTCTTGTATTCGTCTTGCTAAAATTTTACAGATTATCTTAAGGTCAGCATTTAATAGGCTTATTGGTCTCATATTTTCACATTTATTAGAGGGCTTACCTGGTTTTGGCAACAGTATAATTAAGGCATTATTCATGTATGATGGTAAATTACTATTTTGAAATGCTTCTAAAACCATTTCCAAAAAAGGTTTTATTAATTTATTCTTAAATTTTTTATAAAGATCAACTGGAAGACCATCTGGTCCTGCACTTTTTCCTGATTTCATATTATCAATGGCTAGCCCAACTTCTTCTTGACTAATTTTAGACTCCAATATCTCCCTGTTTTCATTTGGAATACACGGTATAGATAGTTCGTTCAAAAACCCATTTAGTTTTGTTAAATCAGATTCATTTTTGGTATCATAAAATTTTTCATAGTAATCTCTAAAGGCTCTATTAATTTCTAAAGGATCTAGAACTACCTGTCCGTTACTTATAATACTGGTAATTGGTGTTTTAAATTCTAATTGTTTAATCTGCCATGCCAATAATTTTCCTGATTTTTCACCTTGTTCATAAAAAGATTGTTTCAATCTTAGAAGACTCGAGGCAGCTCTATTCGCTGATTTTTTGTCATATTCAGCTCTCAAAATCAGTAATTCGTTCTCCAACCTTGGATCACTTCCTGCATACACTTTTTCCTGAAGACTTTTTATTTTATGTTCCAATTGGGCTCTTTCCTCTCGAGTCTTCTTAGATTTTGAACCTGTATAACTAATAATATGTCCCCTAATAAAAGCTTTGAAAGCCTCCCACTTTACACATGCTGATGTTTGTGTAGTATTGATGTCAAAGAACTCATCTATCTGTTTTTCTATGTACTTAACAAATTCCTCATCCTGAAGCCATTTATGCTGAAATTGCCATCTACCTGATTCCTTTGTCAATTTCTTATCTACATATATTAGACAGCAGGGTGCATGATCAGAGATCACGATGTTATCATAAAAGCAGTTTTGAATCTTGGACCTTAATTCTGTGGAAATCAAAAAATAATCAATACGTGAGAATGTCTTGTAGGTACTGGAATAACAAGAGTAGGCTTTAACTTGTGGTTTCATTTCTCTCCATATATCTAGCAATCTCAATTCTTTCATAAAATGATTAATGGTCATCCTACATCCATTGTGCGTACAGTCCAGTCCTGTTGATCTATCTATACCGGGATTCAATGTACAATTAAAATCCCCTGCTATTATATGTTGCCCTGTAAGTGATGATAAGATAAGAAATAAATTAGCAAAGAACTTCTGATCATCTATATTGGGACCATATAAGTTCACCAAATTTATATTTTCTAATAGCAAAGATCCTTGAATGATTACATATCTTCCAAATTTGTCTCCAATTACATTTTTCACTTGAAATGGGACTGATTTATGTATGAGAGTCATAACTCCCCTGGCTCGGGATGAAAATGATGAGGTGAAAACACTTCCTTGCCATCTACTCCTAATTCTTTTTACATCCTCCTCTATTAGATGAGTTTCTTGTAAAAACACAATTTTTGAACCCATGTCTTTTATTTTATTCATAACTTGTTTAAGTTTTTTTAAATTTTGTAGACCTCTGCAATTCCATGAAGTTAAATTAAGATTAACGCTTTGGTTTATGATCAATAGGGAGTTTGGGATTACCTTGCAGTGTAAACATGCTCATACAGAGAAGCAAAAAAATGAGTGGTTGAACATTCATCCTACAAACTACACACAAACAAATTCCCCCTTCCCACATTTGTAGCGATCCCCCCAAAATCAAAAGAAAAATTCCGTCTCCCGATATAGCCATCGACCGCTCCACACCCACGAGGAACAGCCAAAGCCACTCCTTCTTCATCCTCCCAATCACCCTAACTCTACTGCTTTTAATGACATAACATTAACTCTCCTCTGTAGTTTTCCAACTTAACTCCCAAATTTTTAGCAACTTTGTACATCATAGTTTGTTTTGTTTTTTTAATATATAATACAATCTATATTTTGTAAACTTGCTATTTGCTTCAAGTCAGTCAGATGCCTGTGCAAATGCTTAAATATTCTACCTTATATTTTGTTCATGCTTAGCTCCCACCAGTCTCTTCTTGGATCTTCTTGATGAACTCCTGCGCCTCCTCTGGGGTCTTGAAGATGTGGGTTCTGCCCCCATACGTGGTCAACAGTCTCGCAGGATAAATTACACCATGACGAATCCCAAGGTTGCGCAGCTCTTTACGTACGGGATCAAACTGCTTCCTCAATTGTTGGATTCCTGTGGCCAAATCTGGGTAGAACCGCACCTGCTGGTCCTGGTGTTTAATCTCTCCTTTAGCTCGTGCAGCGTTGAAGATCTTCATCCTGTCTCTGTTGCTGAGAAACTTCATAATTAGGGTCCTCGGTGGTCCCTTATCTCTCCGTGGGCCAATACGGTGTGCGCTTTCCAGAACCACTGCTGATTGCAGCTCCGCGCTGCCCAGCGCCTCCGGAATCCACTTTTCCAGAAAGGAACATGAGTCCCGACCTTCGGATTCCTCCGGTAGACCCACCAGCCTCAAGTTGTTCCGTCTCGACCGGGACTCCAAATCCAGGACATTATCTTCCAGACATTTATTTTTTTTTTCCAAAGTGCACACCTTTAATTGAAGACAGGTGACGTCATCTTCAGCACTAGAGACACGAAGCTCCACCTGCGCCATTCGTTCTACACAGTCACCCAATTCCTTTCTCATTCCTTCCAACGCTGCCATAATCCCATCAAATTTAGAGGAAAAGTCTGCTCTCATTGAACTTATGGCAGCTAGCACCGCACCTGTGCCATTTCCCGCAGATACCGCACTGCTGTTAGCTTCCTCCGCCATATATGGAGCTTTATCTGCTGCGTCACAGACCTGAAAGTCCATTAATTTGGACTGTTTCGGCGGCTCGCTTTTTCCTCTACCTGGTTTTCCAGCCTTAGGCTTCACCGACATATCCTCGCCCAAACGCTGGGATACGTTCTGTCCCAAATGAGAGAGTTATTTGCCGATTTTTTTTCTCCAGGAGCAGAGCAGAGTGAGATGTGTCCTTCTCACGTGGCAGCCATAACCGGAAGTCCTTTGGGGCCATTGTTATTCAATATGTATATTTTATTATGTATGTTTATTTAAATCCTTCACCTGAACAACGAGAGCAAGTTTTTAGCCAAAGTCAAATTCCTTGTATGTGTTGTGCATACTTGGCCAATAAAGCTGATTCTGATTCTGATTCTGATTCTGATGATTCTGATATAAATGATATATGTAAAGTTTCAGAAAAAATTGATTTAACATTGTTTGCCGATGACACTAATCTATTATGTAGTGGAAGCAATTTGGAACAACTTTTGGATACACTCGGAAAGGAATCAGGAAAGCTTAAACTATGGTTTGATTCAAACAAATTAACGCTCAATTTAAGTAAGACAAAATTTATAGTTTTTAACAACCATCACAACAACTTAGTATCTAAACTCAGTGTAAATGGTGTAGAGATTGAAATGGTATCCGAAACTAAATTTCTTGGAGTAATAATTGATAATAAACTGTTTTGGAAGTCACATATTAATTATATTAAAGGTAAAATATCCAAATCAATTGCAATACTACACAGAGTGAAATATTTGCTGAATCAACCCACACTATATACCTTGTATCATTCATTAATACTCCCATACATGACATATTGTACTGAAGTATGGGGAAATGCATATAAAACAAACATATATCCAGTCTTTATGCTTCAGAAGAGAGCTATTAGAATAATAAACAAAGCTGCTTACAGGGAACCAACAAACCCACTTTTTCTTAAATTAAAAGCTCTCAAGTTGAAAGATCTGGTTGACTTTAAAACTGCAGTAATAATGTTTAAAGTGAAGAATCTATCACTGCCCGCATATATCCAAAAGTTGTTCCAAATAAGGGAGAAACATTATCATTTCAGAGGAACATGTATATTTCAAAAACCTTCAGTGAGAACTACCACCAAGCAGCACTGTGTTTCAGTGCAAGGAGTCAGATTATGGAACGATTTTGGACCTGAATTAAAATCATGTACAACGCTTGGACAATTTAAACAAAAACTAAAGGAAGAAATACTCCAAACATATATACAAGATGACATGTAAAATCACATAAGGATTGTCATATCCAGTCTGAGTTGTGTTGTAGCTTAGTTTTTTGTCACATTTTGTCTTAGCTATGTTCTGAATTGTAATCACTCTTGTTTTGTTTTCCTTTGGATTCTTGGATGGAATATGGGTGGGCAATATAAGCTGCGGCTTCAGCCATCACCCATTTCGGATAACTTATGTTGAACTGTATAATCAGAGGAGTTATTGTCTGATTTGACCTTGTTGGATTTTCTTTCCCCCTTTGTTATATTATTCTGTTTCTTTTAATCTGTACTTTTAATCTATCCAAAATAAATAAAGATTCATTCATTCATTCATTCATTCATATGTCAACACATCAGCAAATGAACATGTACGATATGTTACAAAGTGTTTGCGTACATACTGTGCTAAATTTGGATGCATGTTCTGTAGAAATACACTTTTCAAATGTTGCCAATAGGGTTCTGAACCTGTATCTGCGGTAGGATTTTCCAAACCAGAATGACTGTCAAAAACATCCTGCAGTCTACACCTCCAGGCTTCAACACTTTTTGTTCTATGTTCAGTGACATTTTGAATGGCTGTCCAATCATACTTTAATCTCCACTTGCTCCCAATGCGTTCATTTAATTCTTTCACCCGCTGAGCCAATACTGCATCATTTGGTGATAAGGGTTGATTTGCATCATCTTTGGGGTTCCAATTGCCTGAGACTGTACACCAATCAGCTTTTAGGACCTTTCTGTATGCTTTCTCTGTTTCCTGGCCATTTAATTTGAAACTTTGAAGGAGGTTTGCCATCCCTTCAAAAAACTGAGTCGGCTTGTCTTAGGGGTGAGGAATTTCCCTCACCGCCTCACTGAAATCTCCATCAGTCCATGGCCTATAGACTAGCACAGTGGGAATATTTTGAATAGTAGCTTCACTGCCCTCAGCCGCTGGGCCAACATAAGCTGGGTTAGATAATTCAATCATAGGAAATTGTCCTAATTCTGCTGCATGTTCCTCTTCCTTAATGTGTTTATTTAAGGATGAGGATGTGTGTGCTTTTGAAGTGGCATAACGTGAAGGTGCATATACACTTATCTCTTTTGCCAGATGAGAAGGCTGGACTTTAGGCTTGATATCTGGCATGTGTTGAAGGGAAGGAGGAGGAGGCCGGGGAGGAGCCAGGTCTGCCGTCGGTGCCGTGGGAGCCATCACCGGCCCAAGGTCCGGATACAGAAGAGGACGGGTTGGGTCTCTACGCCACTTGCTCTGGCCATTTTCTTCCTCCTCACCTCGGAATTTTGAGAAAGAATGTGCATTAGTCAAACCCTTTTTATTACTAACATCCGAGTCTTTTTAGGTCTCTTTTGAGGTATCTAAGTCAGCTTGGCGTTGCCTGGCAATTTGAAGCCATTGTTCAGCTTCAAAGAGTCCATATTTTAACTCTTTTCGCCTACTGCCATCTGCTGCTAATTTAATGGCAGAAATCAAACTCTCACAATCTTTAACCCTTAGTTTCCCACTGAAATTAAATTTCTTTCTCCATTTTGCCAGAAACCTTGTGCTATTTCTGTCTTTTTTGTTCATAAATTTACCATCTCCTGACAAAACATAAATTTCATTCTCATCTTGCTGTGTTCTGCAATCCTTACAGCAAAATGAGGCATTATTTCTTCCTGTCTGAACACTTTGTGGCTGTCTTATGTCCTGCTTGCTGTAACAGCAACCCATGTTTGAAAGTTTTTTTTCCCTTTTTACCAAGTTTTCACACACAAATCAGTGGCTACACAGCTTTTTCTATATTTTTTTCCCAAGCTCTCTCTCTGTGTGTCTTGTAGCATCATCTCGCTTTGGCTCATCAATAAGAATTATTTTTCTGCTTAAAGACATTGTTTCACCCAGGAAAAGGACTGTCAAGAACTACTCTGTCATTCCCCCAGGCCACGGCTTAACTCACATTCCTTTGTTAAAACCAGTCTAAGGAATTCACCCTAATGCATTCCCTGTTTTGACTTTTATGACCCCATAAACGTTGGACATAGAACAGAACCCTGGAGACACCATGGGAAAAGCAAATGGACTCTTGATGTTTATTCTGGACAATCAATAATAGCTTTGAAATGTATTAATCCTTGATTTAAATATCTGCATGCTAAAATTGTTTAAATGAATGTTTATCCCTGCATGTTAATTTATAAGCACTGGGTATAAGTTGCATGAACACTGAAATAGGTTAGAGTTATACATAAATGTATAGAGGAATATTGCAGTATTGAAACTTGTGTATTAGAATTTGCAAAGCTTATCTCAAATCATGTGACTGCCAGCAGCCAATCTCTGCTTGACAACAGCTCTCAGTGTTGTTTGTTCCAGACAAAAGACTGTTTGCTCACTGGACTAAAGTTCATAAAGCCCGCCCACGAAGGAAGCCTATTGGCTGAGCTGCTGTCAACCCGGAAGCCCGCGAAAGCTCGAATGAATTTATAAAAGGAGGGAGACCCCCTCGCTACTTCCTCTTTTTGCCATCTCTGTTTTGGCTTTTCACTTCTATTGTCTTCATCTCTATACAGCAGAGAACCACTGGAGAACAAAGGACTTATCCCACGTGTTTCTTTTCTACAATCACAGAGCCTGAAGTATCATGTTTTGTTTGTAACCTCTTTGTAATTTTAATGTTTTTTTCTTTTCTCTTAAATGTCTGGGAATTGATTCTTTTTTTTCTTTGAGCTCAGTTCTAATTAGGAGTTAAACTCCAATCCTAGATGTTTATTCTTATAACTTTTTCCTGCTGAACTTTCTGTAAAACCACTGTTTTAATTTTAATTTAAATTTTAATCTTGACTTTATTTTAATAATATTTTTATTGACCAATCCCACACCAGAAGCTCTTTTATCTAAAGTCCAAAACTCTTTGACTTGAGATCAGATTAGATATATTTAATTATTATCAAATTCCTCTGGGAAGCTGCTTGCCAATGAAGACGAAAGGACGTGCAGCCTCTTTACCAATCCCTGAAGAAACATCATCATCATCTTTTTTGACCTAAGTTACAACTGTGAGTCATACAGTCAAAATCCAGCCTTGTGGACCGCTTGACTATAAAGATCGAACTGTGGACCCTGAAATATCTGTGGGCAGATATTTTCTCTAACATCCATGAAATCTTTGGCTGAGGACGACACCGACAAGGAATCACCGAGGAATCATGTGAGCGGCAATTTTAATTCATCTGCTGAATGAAATGTCTGAGGTTTGATAATAATTTTGATATCTGATCAGATGCAAATCTAAAGAGCAAGTAATATGACCTTTCTTTTCCTTAAAATCCCGTTTTCATTTTCTTAGAGTAATCCAGAACTTTTCATATAATTAGTAAAACTTTCCCCATAAATTTGCATTGTTTCCATAATCTGTTAACTTCAAACTGATCTAAATTTATTTCACAGTTAACCCTGGTTCTGCAGATGTTGACATTGTTAATCTATCATTTACAAGTTTAATTTTATGGTTAATGAAATCACTGCAATATCTTTTGATCATCATTTCTTTTAATAAATACGTGAAAATGAGAGAAGTTGTTGAGAATTTATTTCATTCTGAGTCTGGTTTAAGTCCCCAATATTTTTTTTTTTTTTTTTTTTTTTTTTTTTTTTTTTTGTTACTTATTTGTACCCGTAGGTAGATTTGGTTTGCAGTCTGGTGGCAAGCCACCGGCTGCTGGTCACTGCGTGCGCGAGCGCCCTAAACCTACATGTTTTTGGTATGCGGGAGGAAACCGGAGAAATCCCGGAGTAAACCCGCGCAACACGGGGAGAACATGCAAACTCCACACAGCTCACTGTTGGTCGGGGGCTGGGATCGAACCCACGATCTCATGATCCCCGCGATCCCCCGGCCGAGGGTAAAACTGTGCTGCCACAGTGCTAAACCACTGCGCCACCGTGCAGCCAATATCGAATTCACTAAAATTTTGAGACTGATTACTAATTAATTTATTGAGTGGGTACAAAGTAAAATTAAAGATTAAATTGCCCCACGAGTGTTATTAACTTTTCCGGTGTATATGAACCGAGAATTCATCTAAGGTTCCAATACATGAATATAAATTAAATAATTTTTATACCTGATCATAATTATTAATTCATATACTGTTACAGTCTCTTTGTGTTCTTTTTTTTCTCTTCTCACTCAAGGACACACATACACACAGAGTCACAAGACAGACAGACAGACAGACAGACAGACAGACACAGACACAGACACACACACACACACACACACAGGGCCCACAGAAATGTTCTCTTTTGTGTTATCTCCACAAGGTCACACAATAAAGACTTTTAGGTTCATGCCAAAACCCAAAACAGCATGAGAATTACTTCAATTAATCTCCGGAACTGGTAACTCTTGGCAGAAAAATCACAGACGTGGCAACCCCCCACACTGTCATTGCAGCGTGACGCTCCTTTTTTTTTTTTTACACTGCCGTAAAAACACAACACCAGTCCACTGTTTTTGCTCAAAGCTACTATTTTCAAATACCTATAATTTTAAACACTTCTCACAAGAATAACAATTAAATACCCAGCCTTTTAATGCTCCACAAATATCAGGAAAAAAAAATCACAGACATCAATTTCACACCCTATTCACTCCGCCTCCGTGGGAACTCAGCCTCTCTGTGTTTCACACCGGAGTGGATTTCATGTAACACTGAGACAAAACAAATTCAGACTGCAGTAACTTTTTATCTAGCGCTTCAACAAAACTCACAAAATAAAAGTTACCTTTTTCTGGGTTCATGTAACCTCCCCACCAATGCTGAAAGTCCAAACACAGGACCGTGAGCAGAAATGGTCACAAAAGGCACGAATCTATCCCCGAAAATTTACTTCTCTGGGATCATGTGATTTTCTCCACAGGATGTCAAACGTCTGTGGTTAAAAGACCACAAATCTTTCCCTTTTTTCTTTGCATGCACTTCTAGACCTCCAATGCACTTACTAGGCCGTAGAGAGTGGCGGATTTCTAAGAATTTACCCCGGGTCTTGTGATAACGTTCACCGTTTGGAGAGGAAAACCCTCATTCCTCCCAAGGGATCATTACGAGATCGCTCACCGTGGATAAAATAACTCAGCACTCAGGCCACTAGTTTCACCCTTTCAGCTTCCGCAGTGTACAATCGGTCTAGGAAATCTCACTGGCCATAAACAACTTTAATAATCAACAACAATAACTGAAATAAATTACTCACACTTGGTATCCACCTCTTTGAGTTCTGGCAGACCCGTCAGAACTCCACGCCGCTTCCTGACATTCCCAGGGCTTTTGAAGTGGGAATTCAGTGTGTCTTTTCAGCTCTCCCAGAAATATGGGCTCACCTCTTGACCGTGCACAGTCCAATCTGGATCCATCGGAAAACGCCGTAGGCCTCTTTATGTGGGTCCCTGTTCGGGTGCCAAAAATGTTAGATCAAAAATGAATTGATTGAGACTGAATCAATAATCAATAGGCGGTTTCCAAGTTCTGAGCCATTTATTTTCTTTCTGATCAGAAAAAGGAGGCAATCGGTCACAGCATAACATGTCTCAGAGCTTGCTCACACCAACTCCCTAACATGTGTTCAAGGATGTTGCTCCTTATACCCTGGGCAGGCGTCCCTGACCTTATCTAAACCTAAAGACGGCTGGAGCCATCTTTCCCGAGACTGCTTCTAATCTATGGACAGCACTGAACATTCTGCTATGATCTTTACATGACCTGGTCAACCTAAGTCATCCTAACTTTGGCCATTCTGAACAGAGCAGCTCAGTGTGATAAAACAAAAACCTTCATCATTCAGAATCAGAATCAGAATCAGAATCAGAATCAGCTTTATTGGCCAAGTATGCACAACACATACAAGGAATCTGACTTTGGCTAAAAACTTGCTCTCATTGTTTAGGTGGAGGATTTAAATAAGGATTCAATGACAACAGAGTATGTACAGTAAATTACAGTCTGTCCACGTTTCTATAAAAGGATGCAAATATATACAGGAATATATGCAGTTATTTACTCAGACTAACCACACTTTGCAGAAATATATGAAAAAATATACAGTCACACAGTATTTCAATGTGAACTCAGATTCAGTGATATAATGTGAATGAAGTAAAAAGCAGTGTGAGAGTTATGTGCAATGTAATAATGGATGAAAAGTCATGAGTACAGCAACAGGTAGGACTAGGTGAATGTTAGGAGTTCATCAGAGTGATGGCTTGAGGAAAGAAACTGTTCCTGTGACGGGTGGTTTTGACCTTCAGTGATCTGTAATGACGACCAGAAGATAGAAGTTCAAACAGTTTGTGGCCGGGGTGTGATGGGTCAGCACAGATGTTTCCCGCCCGTTTCCTGGTTATGGACCGATATAAGTTCTCAATGGAGGGTAGGTCGGTACCAATGATCCTTTCCACAGACTTAATGATCCGCTGCAGTCTGGTCTTGTCCTGTTTAGTGGCAGATCCAAACCAGACAGTGATGGAAAAGCAGAGGACAGATTGGATGATGGCGGTGTAGAAGACAACCAGCAGCTCCTGAGGCAAATCAAACTTCTTGAGCTGACGCAGAAAAAACAACCTCTGCTGGGCCTTTTTCCGGACAGTGTCTATATGGGAGGACCATTTCAGGTTCCGGGAGATTGTGGTACCCAGAAACTTGAAGGAGTCCACAGTGGACACTGTGCTGTTGAGGATGGTGAGTGGGGGGAATGAAGGGGGGTGTCGCCTGAAATCCACAGTCATCTCCACCGTTTTGGCTGGGTTAAGTTCAAGATGGTTCTGGCTGCACCAGAGGATCAGCTGCTCCACCTCCCGCCTGTATGCAGACTCATCATCATCCCGGATCAAACCGATGACTGTGGTGTCGTCCGCAAACTTCAGGAGCTTCACCGAAGGGTCCTCTGAGGTGCAGTCATTGGAGTAGAGGGAGAAGAGCAGTGGGGAAAGGACACATCCTTGGGGGGCGCCAGTACTAATTTTTCAGGAGCTGGATGTAAATCTCCCTAGCTTCACCTGTTGCCACCTGTCAGTCAGAAAGCTGGCGATCCACTGGCAGGTGGACGGGGGCACCTTGAGCTGGAGGAGTTTCTGATGAAGAATGCCTGGGATGATGGTGTTGAACGCTGAGCTGAAGTCGACAAACAGGATCCTGGCGTATGTCCCTGGGGAGTCGAGGTGTTGCAGGATGTAGTGTAGTCCCATATTCACTGCATCATCCACTGACCTGTTTGACCGATAGGCAAACTGCAGTGGGTCCATCAGGGGGCCTGTGATGACCTTCAGGTGGTTCAGCACCAATCTCTCCAAGGATTTCATGACCACAGAGGTCAGGGCAACAGGTCTGTAGTCGTTTAATCCTGTAACAGAGGGTTTCTTGAGAACTGGAATGATGATGGAGCGTTTGAACCAGGAAGGCACTTCACGCAGCTCCAGTGATCTGTTAAAGATCCGGGTGAAGATGGGGGCCAACTCGTTGGAGCAAACTCTCAGGCAGGACGGAGACACACCATCAGGTCCTGCAGCCTTCTTGATCTTTTGTCTCTGAAAGACCCGGCGCACCTCCTCTTCACAGATCGTTAGTGCTGGTGAGAGGTCAGAGTGGAGGAGGGATGGAGTTCCTGGGGCTGCAGATAATCCTTTTGTGTGGGTGGGAGGTGAGAACTGTAGGTTCTTTTCAAACCTGCAGTAAAAGCTGTTTAGGTCGTTAGCCAGCTGGAGGTTTTCCACAGGGTGGGGGGGATGGTCTCCTGTAGTTGGTGATATTCTGCAGGCCTCTCCAGACAGAAGCAGAGTTGTTGGCTGAGAAGTTTTTTTGTAACTTCACACTGTAGCTCCTCTTAGCAAGCCTGATCTCCTTCATCAGCATGTTTCTGGCCCGCTTGTACAGAGTCCAGTCACCAGTCCTGTAGGCCTCCTCCTTGGTCTGACGTAGCTGCTTCAGTTTAGGAATGAACCAGGGTTTATTGTTGTTGTATATGCAGAAGGTCTTGGTCTGCACACACATGTCCTCGCAGAAACAGATGTATGACGTCACGGTGTCAGTGAGTTCATTTAGGTTAATGGCTGCAGCTTCAAAAACACTCCAATCTGTACAGTCAAAGCAGGCTTGTAACTTCAGCTTTGATTCCTCAGTCCATTTCTTCACAGTCCTTACAACAGACTTGGAAGTTTTTAGTTTCTGTCTGTATGTTGGAATAAGATGGAGCAGACAGTGGTCAGAAAAACCCAGAGCTGCACGGGGGACGGCATGATAGGCGTTCCTTAAAACTGTGTAACAGTGGTCGAGTGTATTTGTGTCCCTGGTGGGACATTTAATATGCTGTCTGTATTTAGGAAGCTCATTTGTGAGATTAGCTCTATTGAAATCACCCAGAATGATAAGCAGAGAGTCTGGATGTTTTTCCTCCACCTCTGCTATCTGGTCAGCGAGGTGCTGCAGTGCCTCCGTTGTACAAGCAGCAGGCGGGATATAAATTCCGACCAGAATAAAGGAGGAGAACTCTCGCGGTGAATAAAAGGGTTTACAGTTTATGAACAGTGACTCTAGGTTAGGGCTACAAAACTTCTTCAACACTGTGACATCAGTACACCAACCTTTGTTTATGTAGAAGCAGATTCCACCACCCTTAGTCTTTCCAGAGAATTCTCGGCTGCGATCAGCGCGAAACAGCTGGAATCCGTCCAGGCGCACCGCGCTGTCCGGGATGTGTTCACTCAGCCAGGACTCCGTGAAACAAAGGGCGCCAGATCTGCTAAAATCCTGGTTTTTGTGAGTCAGGAGCAGCAGTTCATCCATTTTGTTCGCCAAACAGCGGATATTTGCCAGATGGATCGATGGGAGTGGCGTGCGAAATCCTCGTTTCTTCAACCTGACTAGCGCACCGGCACGTTTACCACGCCACCTTCGTTTCCGGCCAGCGCCAATAGCCGCTGCTCCCACAGCTAAGATCAACTGAAAAAACTTCAGATCAGCAGCAGCAACTGGCGGAGAAGTTGCATTGGGAGGTAGTCTGAGTGAAAGTAGTTCCTCCCTTGAATAGGTGACTCAGACAGAAGAGCAGAAGTCCAAAAAAACACACAAAATTATCAAAAACATCAGAGAGCAGAAGCCAGTGGCTGCCATCCGCGGCGCCATCTTGGATTTTTTTTTTTTTGGATTGCTCAGCCTAATTTTACACTGAGAAACAGACATTCTTTTCAAGTTCTGAGACAATGGAAAAACACAGAGAATCAGACATTGGCTCATTATATGCACCAGATACAATTATAATATAAAATAGAATAATACTGCATTAAAATCATATAGAATAATCAATGAAACCTGAAAATATCCTACCAACCCGTAAAGGTTTTAGTGTGGAGTGTGTGAAATCACAGGCAGATTCATTTCAAATGATTTATTGCACACTCACATCTCACGAGCACTGAACCGAATTACTCGTCACATCTCGAGCACAGAACAGACTGAATCTCTACATCAAGTTACACTTCACAAGATTCAAGGCACTTCCTCATGACAGCAGGACATCTACACCACACTTCATTCAACCCCCACTCCCACTGTTCTCCCATGTGTATTCATTGTCTCTCTCTAAGGTATGAAATAACCTGAGGCCTGAGGCCCACACTGCCCCCCCCCCCAGCAACTTAGATAGAACAATAGCACATCAGTCCACACGCTGTTTCGGCTTCAGCCTCCTCCCATATCTGCTGCAACTGGGTTTTACCACCTCCGTGGCGCTGCTGTGCCGGTGGGAGGCTGCTAGACGTGTGTCTGACTGCGGGTGAGCCGTGGAGAGGGGAGAGGGGGTTCAGTCTGCCCATGTGGCTGTTCTGATGAATTGTTTCCCTGGGGAGCTCTCCGTGGGGGTCTTCCACGCCGAGGGGCCCTAGCCAACAGCACTTGCTCATCCGCCACAACGAAAGCGGATTTGAGTCTGTCTATGCCAATTTTTTCCCTCCTACCCCCCAAGTCTAGCAAAAAATGCTTATCCCCTGTTTCCAGCACTCTGAAAGGTCCATCATAGGGTGGGCGCAATGGAGGGCGGTGGGCATCGTGTCTGACAAACACGAACTCTGCGTTCTTCAAAGTTTTAGGCACAAAAACAAGCGGAAAACTGTGGTGGGCAGGTCCCGGCAGCGTGCCTGTGTTTGCGCTAGGCTGCAAAAGCTGAGAAGGGGAGCTGCCGGGCGCGGGATTATCTGGCAGAAATTCCCCGGGCAGCCGTAGTGGCTGCGCAAAAACGAGCTCTGCCGGGGAAGCTTCCAGATCCTCTTTCGGCACGGAGCGCAACCCCAATAAAACCCACGGTAACTTGTCTACCCAATTTGCATCCGTCAATGAAGCCCTGAGTGCTGCTTTCAGTGATCTATGAAAACGCTCGCATGACCCATTGGCCTGTGGGTTGTACGCGGTTGTGCGGTGAATTGTAACACCCAGGCTGCGGGCCATCGCGGACCAGAGTTCGGAAACAAATTGAGGGCCCCTGTCGGACGTAATGTCCGACGGGACTCCAAAACGTGCCACCCATGCTGTTAAAAAAGTGCACGCCACGTCTGCGGACGTGGTTGCCACCAGCGGAACCACTTCTGGCCAGCGCGTAGTGCGGTCCACCATTGTCAGGAGGTGCGTGTACCCCTGTGATGGCGGGAGGGGGCCCATGAGGTCCACGTGAACATGGTCGAACCTCTTAGCCGGAATACGAAACGGCTCCAAGGGAGCCTTCGTGTGTCTGTGTACCTTGGCTTGTTGGCACGCCACGCAGGCTGCAGCCCACTCTTTAACTTGTTTGCATAGGCTCGGCCACACAAACTTCTCTCCCACCATTTTGACGGACGCGCGCACTCCTGGGTGCGCCAGAGTGTGAACCGACTCAAACACGCGGCGGCGCCACGCGGCCAGGACCACGGGACGCAAACGACCCGTGGAGACATCGCAGATTGGGGGGGCATGCCGTCTTGCAGCACCCTGCTCTCCAGCCTTAACCCTGTTGGTCCAGACTGGAGCGCGCGCACGTCTGCATTGCTAATCTGCTCCGCGGCCATGGCTGCGTAATCTATGCCCACGCAGACTGGGGCCACCACGGCGCGCGAGAGGCAGTCCGCCACTACATTCAGTTTACCCAACACATGCTGAATATCGGTAGTAAACTCTGAGATCGCAGCCAGCTGTCTCTGCTGCCGGCCCGACCACGGTTCTGAAACCTTGGCCATCGTGAATGTTTGCGGCTTGTGGTCAACGAACGCGGTGAAGCTGCGCCCTTCCAGCCAGAACTGGAAGTGGCGAATGGCCAGGTGGAGAGCCAGCAACTCTCTATTGAATGCGCTGTATTTACGTTCACTGTTGTGCAAAGTTCTGCTGAAAAAGGCGAGCGGCTGCCAAGCCCCGGCGACGCGCTGCTCCACGACAGCCCCTATGGCCACGTCTGAAGCGTCGGTGGTGAGCGCTATGCGGGCCGTCGGGTCTGGATGTGCCAGCAGTGCGGCGTTTGCCAGAGCTGCTTTAACTTCCGAGAACACCTGCTCTCGCTCCGGGGTCCATTCGACCCTATCCGTGGGTTTCTGTTTCTTGAGCGTGGCGTACAATGGTTGCATGAGCTGCGCCGCATGGGGAAGGAAACGGTTATAAAAGTTCACCATTCCCAAAAATTCCTGCAGCGCCCTGACCGTCTGAGGCTGGGGAAAAACTGCCACGGCGCGCACTTTGTCGGGCAGCGGGATCGCTCCTTCTGGAGAGACGCGGTGCCCCAAAAATTCAATCTCCGTTACGCCGAACTGGCATTTCGCCGGGTTGATTATTAACCCGTGCTCCTCCAACCTCCGGAAAACTGTTGTGAGGTGGGTTTCATGTTCGTTTTCGGACACGCTGGCTACCAGGATATCGTCCAGGTAGACGAACACGAACGGGAGATCGCGCAGCACTGCATCCATCATGCGCTGGAACGTCTGTGTCGCTCCTTTTAACCCAAATGGCATGCGCAGGAACTTGAATAGACCGAATGGAGTTATTACCGCTGTTTTGGGTACGTCCTCAGCGCGCACTGGGACTTGGTGGTAACCGCGGACCAGGTCTATTTTGGAAAAAATGCGTGCCCCGGCGAGGTGAACGGAAAAATCCTGTATGTGGGGAATCGGGTAGTGGTTGTGCGCCGTGGCATTGTTCAACCTGCGGAAATCACCGCACGGTCGCCACAATCCCTCAGCCTTAGGGACCATGTGTAGTGGGGATGCCCATGGGCTGTTCGAGCGCCTGATGATGCCCAACCTTTCCAGGTTGGCGAACTCCTCGCGCGCTATGGCCAGTTTAGCTGCGTCCAAGCGCCGAGGTCTTGCAAAAACGGGCGGCCCGGTGGTGGTGATAAAGTGCTCCACCCCGTGTTTAGCGATGGCCACGGAAAACGTCGGGACCGTGAGTGCTGGGAACTGAGTGAGCAGTGTGTGGAACTTACCGCCTGTAGCTGTGACGTTGGCTTGTGCTGTTGGCTGGGTCACTCGAGCTATACAGGGGAGAGAGTCAAAAGACAGTGCATTAACCAGGCGCCTGTTAGCAACATCAACCAGTAAACCATGTGCACACAGAAAATCAGCCCCCAGTATATGGTAATTCAGTGCTGCTATGACAAAAGTCCACTCATATGTACGGCCGTGTAGAGATAAGAGCAGAGTCCTCTCACCAAAGGTCTTAATATCCGAGCCCTTTGCTGCCAACATCCCGGGGCCGCTAGATCCTGCCAGCCGGTCAGCGTAGGTCGGCCGGATGAAGCTCTTCTGGGCTTCGGTGTCCACGAGGAAACGCCTCCCCGAGCGTGCGTCCGTTAGGTAGAGCAGCTTGTTCTCTTCACCGAGGGTCGCTGCTGCTACTGACCCCCAGCCTTGGCATTTTCCCGAGTGCTGGAATTAGCACGGTGGCGCACATCTGCGTGCGTTCTCTCCGAAGCGGCGGTGGTAGGAACAGAGCGTGTCTCTCTGGCGCTCCTTGGCCCCCGCTGCTGCTACCGTCGGTGGCTCCTCGCCTCCTCTGGTCGTCTCGCTGGGCTCCGTCGCTGCCGCGTTGACTGTGATCGCCCTGGTGGTGATGATGATCCGGTCTGCCTCCTGGGCTAGCGCACGGTAGTCTCGCGCGGCCAGCCGCCGTGAATTGGCCAGAACTGCTCTCGCTACTGTCGAAAGGTTCCGGAGGAAGAGGTGGGCAAACAGAAAGTGCTCGTCGTCCGTGCCCCTTAATGCCAGCATCTTCTCCATCAGGTCTACGGCCGAACCATCCCCTAGCTCGGTCCGCGTCAGGAGCCTCTCCGCTCTCTCACAGTCCGAGAGCGTGTAGCGCTGGATGAGCGCAGCCTTGAGCGCCTCGTATCTGTTGCTGGCTGGTGGCTGATCGAGCAGGCTCGCTACCTGTTGAGCTGTGCGGGCGTCGAGCGCTGCGACCACATGGTAGAATCTGGTGTCATCTGCCGTTACTCCCCGGAGGGCGAACTGGGCCTCGGTGAGGTGGAACCAAGAGCGCGGGTTGTGCTGCCAGAAATCCGATAGCTCGACTGCAACCGCACACGCGTGGTTGGAGGTTCCAGTCCGGGCTGTCTGTGGGATGGCTGCCACCTCGCTGTAGCTTCCTGACCGGGCCGGCTCCGGGGATCTTGCCTCGTGTTCCATAATACGTCTTGGGTCACCAGTGTGGAGTGTGTGAAATCACAGCCAGATTCATTTCAAATGATTTATTGCACACTCACATCTCACGAGCACTGAACCGAATGACTCGTCACATCTCGAGCACAGAACAGACTGAATCTCTACATCAAGTTACACTTCACAAGATTCAAGGCACTTCCTCATAACAGCAGGACATCTACACCACACTTCATTCAACCCCCACTCCCACTGTTCTCCCATGTGTATTCATTGTCTCTCTTCAAGGTATGAAATAACCTGAGGCCTCAGGCCCACATTAGTGCATTTTAGGTGCATCCTGAAATTTTACCCGAAAGCCAAATATCCCTAACTTTTTGTGAGTAGTGTATACTCAGCAATTATCACAACCAGTTCATAGCTTCTTTTGTTTTGGGTAGATGATCCCATTCTTGAAAGGCATTAATGAATGGGGTGTATAAGCGCACGCCATATTTTGATGACTGATCTAGAAATGGTCTTTGAGGAAGGGAAAAGGGGAACTATGAGATATTTTTCACAAGCAGCCGCATGAGTCCTACGTTGTAATTTTTGCTGCCATATTTCCTTGCTTCTGCACTGTGTATATATCTGTGTACATTTGTATATTCATCCACTGCTTTGGCTAACCAGGTATTTTGTTGACTATTGCTCTGAGTGCTGCTATCTCTGCAGCTGTAATCCTGGAATTTCCTCATTGTGGGACTAATAAAGGCTTATCATATCATATCTTATCATATCATATACACCTAAATGCTTCAACCTGGTTCTGGGATTGAATAATGCTATTATACCAGGATACATTACAGTGTTATGTGTAAGAGTTGTCCATTGTGTAACTAAAGGAACACACAGAGTGAGAAAGATTCTCAGATTGGGCAATCTCTCACACTGTATGTGTGACCACACCACAACTAATTTCTTTCACTTTTACAAATGCTAAGAACTTAAGACATTCAGCACACAAGCAATGCCCCTTCTTATTCTCTTAGATACACTCTGTAGTTTTCAGTCTGTGGATCAAAGTGACAGCTGTTGAGAGCTCCCCAGACTGCCTCTAATCTACCACCTCATAGTTCTTTGTAAGTGGAAGGGTGTTGGGTGTTGGTCAGTGTCGGGTTTAAACACTTAAGCATCTTCCTCCTCAAGGCTAGAAAGCATGGTTTTCAGAAGATGCACCAGACCGACACCCAAAGGAGCAGCTAAATACTGCTGTGCACGTGTGATTAACAGAGTGTGAATCCTGAATGGGGAGTGCAGCCATGGTGAGATAGTCAATTCCTCTTACAGTAAAGAAGGAAATACTCCACCACTTTGCCATTTAGGATAACACATTTACCCAACAAACACGAGTGAGGTAAATCCACTGTGAATTAATTCACCATAAATGGTTATAGAGCGTTAATGCATTTACATCAACCAGCAGGGAATTCTTTCATGCTGGTGGTATGTTGATGAAATCAAAGTATCAGTTTCTACAGATGCCACTTTCTGAAGAAGTAAATACTGTTCCTCTTGATGTGGGTCCAGTTCCTTTGTTTGGTTTGATTGAAATCTACAGAGACAGAAAGCTCTACAGACATAATCACATGTATATTTGAGTCATTTTTGCAAAACATTTTCCAGTCATGCCATTTATTGTCAGCTTCCACAAAAAAGGCGTGACACCCAAAAAAAAAACAGGAAAAACGTGTCTGAGTAATTTCAGTCATCTGGTTTTGGCAGTATGGACTCAGGCATACTACAGAGAAGCAATTTGGAACACTTCAGTTTCGCCTACTCAAACTGTTTTACATTTTCTCTGAAATGTGTTTAATCACAGATATGACATTTGTGTAATTGTATGCAAAAATTTAGCCACTCCTTAACAAACAGCATATTTTGGGGATTTTCAAAAATTGTTTTGTTTGTTTTAAGAGTGTTGATGGAAAAGTATAAAGAGGGTCAGATGGAGTTGCACTGTGCATTGTGGAGCTAAAGCAGGGGTTTCCAACCTGGGGCTCCTGGAATGTTCAGGTTTCTGTAGGACATTTTCTAATTTCACTTCTTAATTGGTCCAAAGATTTGCAAATAATTTGCTGTTGTTGTGCATGGGTGCCTACAGAACACATGCATATTTGGAAATGTATTTGTATCTGCATTTGGAAATGTTCATATTACCAACCCAGGTAATGGTTTTATCTGCACAAAATATTCAACTTAGCCATTGTAAGGACGGGTGAGTGTGGGGTGTACAGCAACAACTGTTTTGGTGCGCCTCACCCAATTCTGTACTCAGCATTAACAAGTACACTTTAAAGAAAATGTGGACTTGTAATTTTGTAAGATATTTTTTGTTAGATGGCTGTCCCAGTACTTGTAACTGTGATATTAAAGATCCACACGTCCACATTAAATATACGAAAAAATTGCGTCATTGCAATGGCACAAGGTTACATGAGATGAGTAATGCATAATAATACACAGCAGCCTCACCACCAAAATGATATTAAATAGCTCTTGGACTACTAATTGGTCCAGGGAAAATGGCGCAGCCTCAAGGGGAGTGTAGCACCGCCTCCAACTCCCTCCTTCTCCCACCTATACTACAGTGAACCTTGTGCTGTGGAAAACCACCAGTACCGGAACAGGACTGTTCGGTCCAAGGCCAAACGAGGCCTTTGGGTTCCAAGTGGAAAAGTGCCTAAAGAGGCAAGGCTGAGATGGTTTGGACATGTGCAGAGGAGGGATGGTGGATATACTTGACATAGAATGTCAAAAATGGAGCTGCCAGGCAGGAGGCAAAGAGGAAGACCACAGAGAAAATTCATGGATGTAGTGAAGGAGGACATGAAGAGGGTTGGTGACATGCAAGGGATTGGGTGAGATGGAGGCAGGTGATCTGCTGTAGTGACCCATATAGGAAGCAGTCAAAAGAAGAGGTTTTATCAGTTAGTGTATAGGGGACCCAGATTTTGCATGTCAATGCTATACATTTATTCTTATTCATTTCATGAAATAAAAACTATGCACTAATGTTTGACACTATTTTAATTTTTTAAAATTAAAATTTTTTTTGTTTTTTTGTTTTTTTTACATTATCCTATATCTTTCCAATTAAATGTTTTGCCAAGGGTGGACAAAATCTTTGCATACCACTGTAGTCTTGATTTAGGACAGTTCATCTTAGATTTCCATTTTTGCAGTATCCTGGTTGGTGTTCTGGCTAACATTTTAACTCTTCACAGTAGGGGAAAGCACAAGCGCACCGATGGTCAACAGCTGACTTTCAAAAGGCATCTGACACACTCCTGTGATAGTCTGAAGAAATGAAGCCCCTTCTCTTTACAGGAGCAGATGTTAACATTTGGAATGGAAAGAAAAATGAGAAAACCACTCTTGACCAAGCACAATGCTGCATTTCCACACAATTTATTTACACTAAACTCACAGCACTTGAGCACGTATTTGAATAGAGAGACACAAATAAGACATCCGTCTCAAATGATACATTTTCGGTTTTCTTCTGTAATCATCGTCATACAGGAAAAGGACGGATGCAACAGGACAATGGGGAGGAAGAAGAATGAACAGACTGCAATTTTTCTGACTTGTGAACCCACACCACCAGGTAGTTTGTTTCTTTTTTCACACAAATACTGCACTCAGTAAAGAGAAAGTTACAGATGTGATGTAAAATGCTAATACTGGTACACCACTGATATACACAATTAGTTCATCAGATCTTCCACTTACAGTAAATCTGTAAGTGCAGGGACATTTACTAGGACTTGGCCAAATGGTTCTAGATGACATGGTACAATCACTCAAGCCAGCATGTTCTTTTGACATTTAACACAAAACAAAGACTTCACACACACACACACACACACACACACACACACACACACACACACACACACACACACACACACACACACACACACACACACACACACACACACACACACACACACACACTACAGTAAACCTCAGTTCATAATCATACAGTATTATCAACTGCAGAGCTAGCGTAACATTAAATTTGGCAGAATGGGATAAACCAGAAAAAGTGCATTTCACAGCTCACTTAAAGATTTTATGGAAAATAAACTGCCAATTCTGAGCATTTTTACTGCCAACATTATAGCCCTCAGTATAATGAAAATCTGTATGATACAAAAATAATAAATAGCAGTATACTAAATACTTAACTGAACCTGAAGGACGGATACAGTTCTATTTGCATACCTTTGTTTTACACCTTAAACATTTTAGATAACATTTAAGACTTCACACATTTTACATTACTCTGCAGAAGAAATTCAAAATGTATCTGCACACATTTTTATGATGAAAGCAAGTACGTTTGTATTTGTGGTGCAGGCAGAATTATGAGGCCATGCTATCCTGGAAGCCCCACACTTCTAGCAACGAAATCTGGAAGCTCTCTGCACACAAGGGCGGGTTGTCAAAGGTGGTGCACCTGCCAGTGCGGCCATGGTTGAGCTCGGAGTCAATGTAGAGGGCGTTGCCATCACCTCCCCCTGGTCAGACACAAGGTTAGACTTTAACCTATGTTACCGTAAAAGACACCAAGTCTCCAAATGACCTCCACCTAGAATAATTATACAAATTGCCCTGTACAAGTTAAATTTTTAGAGTTAAATTTCACATATTGGATTCTACTAAATTTAAAATGAATCCCGAGTAAGGCTGCATGCACATTACTGGCCTCAAGTGACTCAGATCTGATTTTTTTTTTTTTTTTTAGGGCTGTCTGAATCCACAAATCTGATCCCGAGTTACTTTCCTTCATAGCCAAGCACCCCCCCCCCCCACTTCCTGATTTCTTATATTTGTCACACAAATGTTTCAGATCAAACAATTTCAATAACAGACAAAGATAACCTGAGTAAATACAAAATGTAGTTTTTAAATGATTTCATTTATTGAGGAAAAAAAAGGATCCAAATCTACCTGGCGCTATGTGAAAAAGTAACAGCAAAGTAAAAGACTCACTGCCAGTTATTGCAAACGTTTGATTGCAGTTGTTACTGCCAAGGGTGGCACAATCAGTTACTAGGTTTAAGGGACAATTACTTTTTCAAATAGGGTCAGATAGATTTGGATAGCTTTTTTTCCCCCTTAATAAATGAAATTTAAAAACTGCATTTTGTATCTACTCGTGTTATCTTTGTCTAATATTAAAATCTGTTCGATGGTCTGAAGCGTTTAAGTGTGAGAAATATGTAAAAATATAAGAAAACAGGAAGGGGGAATATTTTTTTTTTCACAGCACTGTATATCTGATGGTCTTGCAACTTGACTGAGAATGGCCAGATCAGAATTCATCGTAACAACCTCAAATAAAGCCATCAAAAGATGCAGAGACTGGATACACCGTCATGACAGAGAAGAATACATGCTAGGAATCCTAAGTATGCAAAGTCTACTCAACATACCAAAATTCTATGTTAATAAATTTTGCAAACTTGGAGGGTTTCTACTGCCTTTGTCCTAATTTATAATGGTTTCTTTCTGCTCCATTTCACAGGAACAAGTATTTTTTTTTTAAATTTTGTGCATACATATTCACACAGAACACAAGAGACAGGTGGAGAGAAGATAACGTTACTTAAGAATCTGGCTGCAACGTGCTACATTTTTGCAGGTGGAAAATTTGTGAAATTAAGGCTCAATTCACAAGAAGCTGATAAAAAATGCACTGCTGTGCACACAACCGACATGCCCCACCTCAGTCTTCATTCAGCTCCCCTTCAAAGCTTAGCCAATACACAATCAAGTCAGGCAAGGCAACAAAAACTTTATGTAGTTAGTATAACTGATACCATGGTTTTTTTTTCCCCACAATATCTTTATTGAACCTTTTTTTTTTAACAAACATGATACAAACAATCAAACACTAACACTAAAGTACTACAAAAAAAAAAATGCACTAAAAACACCAACAACCACCAACAAAATCAAGTCTTCAACAATGCTCCTCTGTTTAGTCTAGACAATCCAATACATAAGTATACATATTATGTTCACCAGTTTGGAATTTACAAGGTCCACACTCATCATTCACCTTCTTCTTCAAGAGTTATGTTTAAATTTTTTACATAATCAATAAAAGGTCTCCATATATTCTCAAACACAATTTCCTTTGATTTCAGTATATATGTTATTCTTTCTAATGGAAGGTTTGTTAACATCTGTCTTAACCACTGAGTCACATCTGGTCTATGAGTCTTTTTCCATAATAGTGCAATACATTTTTTGGCATTAAGCAAACTGAGGTCTATGAATGTTCTTTCACTTGATACCATGGTTATTACGACAAGAATGACACACAGCGGGGAAAAGTATTGAACACATCAACATTTTTCTTATACATATTTCTGATGGAGCCATTGACCTGAGATTTTCACCAGATATCAGTAACAACCCAAATAATCCATACATACAAAGAAATCAAGGCAGCTGTGTTCACAAAAAAGTTATATTTAATAAAGTGGAATGACACAGGGAATAAGTATTGAACACATGAAGAAAAAAGAAAGCCAAGAAACCAGCTAAAATCCATTAGAATTTAGAAACCCATCCCATCCCCCCCCCCCATCAGTGTAAATTAATTTCAGCTTTTTTAAATCCTGACTGATAGCCTTTAAAATGGTCTGTGAATATCAGATTGTCACATCACAAAGAACTCATAATGGGTAGAAGGAAAGAGCTCTCGCTAGACCTTTGCAACCTTATTGTTGCAAAACATAGTGATGGTATTGGTTACAGGTGCATTTCTAAACTGCTGAATGTTTCAGTGAGCACTGTTGGAGCAATCATTCGAAAGTGGAAGGAACATCATTTTACCATAAACCAGCCATGACCAGGAGCTCCTCACAAGATTTCTGACAGAGGAGTCAAAAGAATTATCAGAAGAGTTATCCAAGAGCCAAAGACCACTCATGGAGAGCTCCAGAAAGACCTGGAATTAACAGGTACTGCTGTTTCAAAGAAAGCAATACGTAATGCACTTGACCGACATGGGCTCTATGCCCACTAACCTCGCACGACTTCAATGCTGAAGAAAAAGCATGCTGAAGCTCATTTACAGTTTGTTGCACAATATTTGGGCAAGCCAATAAAATACTGGGAGAATATATTCTGGTCAGGTGAGACCAAAAGTGAACTTTTTGGATGCCACAACACACAACATGTTTGGAGGAGACATGGCGCTGCACATCAGCCCAAAAAACACCATACCAACAGTGAAGTTTGGAGATGGGAGCATCATGGTGTGGGGGTGTTTTTCAGCACATGGTATAGGCAGACTTCATATAATTGAAGGAAAGATGAATGGACAAATGTACAGAGATATCCTTGATAAGAACACTGTGAACAAGTTTAATGAGTATTTTGTAAATGTTGGACCTTCTTTAGCGGAGAAAATTACTGATACTGTGACATCCATATATCATAATGTGAGCTACACTGCAAGAAATCATCATTCTATTTTCATCAACACTGTTGAAGAAAGAGAAATTATAGCTATTGTTAATAAATGTAAGGGTAAAACCTCAATTGATTGTAATGATATTGACATGAAAACTGTGAAACGGGTTATTAATGGTGTTTCCAAACCACTGACTTACATCTTCAATTTATCTTTCCAAACTGGAACATTTCCTAATAAAACGAAAATAGCAAAGGTCATTCCATTATTAAAAACCGGAAACAAACACCACTTCACAAATTATAGGCCTGTTTCTCTTTTACCACAATTCTCAAAAATTCTGGAAAAACTCTTCATGGCTAGACTAGACAAATTCATTGATAAATATCAACTGCTTTCTGATAGTCAACATGGATTCAGAACTAACTGATCGACAACAGCAGCACTGATAGACCTCAATGACGAAGTGACAAATTCTATGGATAAGAAAAAAAAAAACCTGCAACTGGGTTATTTTTAGATCTTAAAAAAGCATTTGACACAATCATAAAATATTACTAAACAAATTGAAGAAATCAGGAATACGGGGAGTTGTGCTGGATTGGGTAAAAAGCTATTAAACAAACAGGAAACAATTTGTGAAGCTGGGTGAGTTTAAATCTGATGTTTGGACATTGTATGTGGTGTACCACAGGGGTCAGTGTTGGGGCCAAAACTATTCATTATGTACATAAATGATCTATGCAAACTATCAGATTCCATAAAATTTGTTTTATCTGCAGATGACAAATATTTTATGCACTGGGGAGAAATTACAGCAACTTTTGTGTCATATCACTGCAGAAATGAACAAAATAAAAAAAAATGGTTTGATATAAACAAACTATCACTAAATTTGAGCAAAACAAAATTTATGGTATTTGGTAATAGTAAAATGGAAAATCAAATTCACTTACAAATTGAAGGTGTAAATATCAAAAGAGTACATGAAATAAAATTTTTGGGAGTGATAATAGACGATAAAATTTGTTGGAAATCTCACATTAACTACATTAAGAATAAATTGTGTAAAAATATTTTAATTTTATCTAAAGCAAAACATAATTAATCAGAAATCACTTTTCATTTTACATTGTTTCTTGGTGTTACCATATTTAAGTTACTGTGTGGAGGTCTGGGGAAATACTTATAAAACTGCATTAGAACCATTGTATTTACTGCAAAAAAGAGCTTTAAGGATTATACATCGGGTGAGTTTTTGTGAACACATCAATGTCCTTTTTTTTTTTTTACAGTCAAGAATACTGAAATTTTTTGATCTTGTGGAATTTAGAACTGTTTCATTAATGCACAATGTTAGGAATCATGTTTTGCCTCAAAATATTCAAAGCTTATTTTGTGAAAGAGAGGGTGATTATAATTTAAGGGGCTCATTAAATTTTAAGTTGCATAATTTTAGAACTACCAAAAGAAGTTTTTCTGTTTCAATATGTGGTGTCAAGCTCTGGAATCAACTAAGCGAGTCATTAAAAAAAATGTCCAAACATCGCTTGGTTCAAAAAGAAATATAAAGAAATTGTTTTCACAAGGTATAAAGAAAATTGAAGGTGTTAATTACAAGGTGTATACACGTTTTAGTTGTGTTTGGTATGTGGTGTATACCTACTTTTCTGCATTCTTGTATTTGATATATTGACAGTTCTTTTTTGTTTGAGAATTCTATAAGGTAAGGGGTAAGATTAAATAAGTGTTGACTTCATCCTACTCCTTTTTGAGCATGTACTTTGTGTTGCATTTGCATATCTGGAGAAAGTTTTATGTCTCCTATCTGGTTCTTTTAAAATTTCTTTTCTCTTTTGTACTTTTACATTTACATGTTTGAAATAAATAAATAAATCAAATCAAATCAACCTGTTGCCATCTGCCAACATGCTGAAGATGAAACGAGGGTGGACGTTTCAGCAAGACAATGATCCCAAACACACAGCCAAGGAAACTCTCACCTACAGTAGTTCCAGAGAGGGAAAATAAAGCTGCTAGAATGTCCCAGTCAGCCACCTGACCTGAATCCAATTGAAAATCTATGGAATGAACTGAAGATCAGAGTTCATAGAAGACACCCATGGAACCTTCAAGATTTGAAGACCGTTTCTGTGGAAGAATGGGCTAAAATCACTCCTGAGCAATGCCTGTGCCTAGTTTCACCATACAGGAGGCATCTGGAAGCTGTTATTACCAACAAAGGCTTTTTTACTAAATATTAAATGAATTTCACCAAGCCCGTTCAATACTTATTCCCTGTGTCTTTCCACTTTATTAAATATAATTTGTTTTGTGAACATAGTTGCCTTGATTTCTTTGTATGTATAGATTACCTGGGTTGTTTCTGATATCTGGTGAAAATCTCAGATCAATGGCTCCATCAGAAATATGTTTAATGAGAAAAATGTTGACGTGTTCGATACTTATTTTCCCCGCTGTATATAGTAAAGGCTTTTTAATATATTCATGCAAACTACAGGTTTGCCCATTACCCACCAGCCCAACACTGTCTATATTCAAGTTGGATGCAATTCAGGGGTTGGAGAGAGATTATTCATCTTAAAACCACAATTTTTTAAATAAAAAAAATTGAGGTCAACCAAAACTGAGGAAAAGTGACTACCCCAAAACCAGAACCCCCCCCACCCCCCCAAAAAAAAATCAAAATGCACAACAGCATAGTAGGTTGACCCACTCACCCACTATGATGGAGTCATTGCTTCCAGCCATGAACATGGACGTGTTCTTGGAGTTGAGATTGAAGTGGCGAGCAGAGAGAAATGGTGACAGCTCTCCGGGAGGTTTCTCTGGTTGCTTTAAGCTGTTGTCAGCATTTTTGTCCTCAGAGAACGCCATGTCCTCCTGATCCTCAGTCTTGATGGAGGAAGCCAACTCAGGGTGACGGATCACGATCCACTCATAACGCTCTATCTCTGGTTTCAGCTGCCAAGGAACAAAACAATGATCCCTATAATGGATTTATTGGTATCTGCAGACTAAATAGCCACATAAATAAAGTACATGTGTGTAGTGTGCATTATGTTAACACATATGCATACAGTGGATATGTTAAAATCCCAGGTTTTTATGATGTAAACGAACAAAAAAAAGAAACCACCATAAATCATTTAAAAACATTCTATGTTAAATATTACCTATAACCTCTACAATTCAATCAAAAAGCAAAGAAATCTGTTAAGGGTAAAATATATATATGAAAATAAAATGTACAAAACCTAAAATTATTTTTGTTCAGCAAAGACACATTTAGAGTTACACAGTCTTGCTGACTTGAAGCATTTGCTGTAAAATTAAGCAATATTACATGAGAGGGAGTGCAGTATCAATGAATATACTGTATAATTGCAATGATTCAGTTGTAAGCCTAACGTGAAGTGGAGGGCCGAAGGCATCACCACAGTGTTCTACAGGTGCATCTCAATAAATTAGAATATCATCAAAAAGTAAATTTATGTCAGTAGTTCCATTCAAAACGTGAAACTCAAATCCACTACACACAGAGTGATATATTGCAAGCATTTATTTCTTTTCATTTTGATGACTATAGCTTACAGCTCTTGAAAACCCAAAATTCAGTTTCTCAAAAAATTAGAATATTACATCACATCCATCCATCCATCCATCTATCCATCTTCTTCCGCTTTTCTGGTGGTACGGATCGCAGAGGCAGCAGTTCAAGCAGAGAAGCCCAGACTTCCCTCTCCCCAGCCACCTGCTCCAGCTCTTCAGAGAGGATACCAAGGCATTCCCAGACCAACTGGGAGACATAGTCTCTCCAGCGAGTCCTGGGTCTACCCCGGGGTCTCCTCGCAGTGGGACATGCCCGAAACACCTCAAGTGGGAGGCGTCCAGAAGGCATCCTGATCAGATGCCCATACCACCTCAACTGGCTCCTTTCAATGTGGAGGCGCAGCGGTTCTACTTTGAGTCTCTCCTGGATGACTGAGCTCCTCACCCCATCTCTAAGGGTGAGTCCAGCAATCCTACGAAGGAAGCTCATTTCATGTAATACGTCAAACAGGTTCATTTTGTCTTCTTTCAATTATTTATCCTTTTTTTTTTTTTTTTTTTCCTTTGAAAGACAAAAGTAAAATAGAAAGATGTCTTTACCTTCTTTACATGTTTCAAGACACAGAACAAAAGCTGAAATCAAAAACAAGGAAACCATAACTATACCATACATACGAGGGATCACGGAACCAATTCAAAGGATCATGAAAAAATACAAAATAAACACAGCAGTCAAACCACACAAAAAATTAAGACAGTTATTAGTACACCCCAAGGACAGAATAGAACAAGACAATAAATGCAATGTATTATATGAAATATCATGCAGATCATGTAACAAAACCTACATTGGAGAAACCGGAAGATTATTCACCACAAGAAAAAAAGAACACCAAAAGGAATGTGAGAAGGAAACGCAAGGACGACTCACAAGATCACAAAAAGAAAAAGCAGAACAAGAAACATTAAAATCAGCTATATCGGACCACTGCAAAAGAAATAATCACATCATGGACTGGGACAACACAAAAATTATTGGATCGGAGAGCAACAGACACAAACGTTGGATCAAGGAGGCAATAGAGATCAGAAAGCGGGGAAAAGACACCATGAACCGAGATGAGGGGGCCTTTATGCTTTCTCACACCTGGGACCACATTCTCCAGAGACCATCTGACGGCGGGAGGCGGGGCCGGCTCGGCGGATCTGACAGATCTGCTGAGCTGGCCCCGCCTACGAAAATCAGCTGATAAATGTCACCTGGCAGCAATCAGCTGACTCTTCTGATGAAGGCTGCAGTGCAGTTGAAACATGTAAAGAAGGTAAAGACATCTTTCTATTTTACTTTTGTCTTTCAAAGGAAAAAAAAAAAAAAAAAAAAAAAGAAGCTCATTTCAGCCGCTTGTATCCGCAATCTCATTCTTTTGGTCATTACCCAAAGTTCATGACCATAAGTGAGGGTAGGAACGTAGAGTGACCGGTAAATCGACAGCTTTGCCTTAGAGCTTAGCTCCCTCTTCACCACAGCAGACCGGTACAACGTCCGCACCACTGCAGATGCTGCTCCGATCTGTCTGTCAATCTCTCATTCCATTCTCCCCTCACTTGTGAATAAGACCCCGAGATACTTAACTCCTCTAATTGGGGCAGGAGCTCGTCCCCAACCCGAAGAGGACAATCCACCTTTTTCTGGCTGAGGACCATGGACTCGGACTTGGAGGTGCTGATTCTCATCCCAGACTCTCATGATGAATGCTAGAACAAGGATTCAAATTCAGTGTACCCTGCCCGGTATGAGGTTACCGGGGTCCCAGCCTGGAGCCAGGCCTGGGGGAAAGGGCTTGATGGCTAGCGCCTGGTGGCCGGGTTTCTGCCCATGGGACCCGGCTGGGCTCATCCCAAAGGAGTTACATGGGTCCGCCCTCCAGTGGGCTCACCACCTGCAGGAGGGACTATGGGGGTCCGGTGCTATTTGGAGCAGGTGGTAGTCGAAGGCAGAGACCTTAGTGGTCTGATCCCAGGCTTCCTAAACTGTCTTTTGGGACGTGGAATGTCACCTCTCTGGTGGGGGAGGAGCCTGAGCTGATGCATGAGGTTGAGAGATACTGGCTAGATATAGTCGTCCTCGCCTCAACACACCGCTCCGGTTCTGGAACCAGTCTCCTGGAGAAGGGCTGGAGCTTGGCCTACTTTGGAGTTGCCCCGGGCGAGAGGTGACGAGCAGGGATGGGTATTCTTGTATCCCCCCCCCACCTTGTGGCCTCTATATTGGAGTTTTCCCTGGTGGACGAAAGGGTTGTTTCTCTGCGCCTTCGGATTGGGAAACGGGTCCAGACCATCATTTGAGCTTATGCACCAAGTAATGGTTCAGAGTACCCACCCTTTTTCGAGTCTCTGACTGGGGTGTGGGAGAGTGCTCCTCTTAGAGACTCCATTGTCCTACTGGGGGACTTCAATATGCACGTGGACAATTACAGTGAAACCTGGAGGGGGTGAATGGGAGGAACGGCCTGCCCGATCTGAACCCGAGTGGTATCCAGTTATTGGATTTCTGTGCTAACCACAGTTTGTCCATAACAAACACCATGTTCAAGCATAAGGGTGCCCATATGTGCACCTGGCACCAGGACACCCTAGGTCACAGGTCAATAGGTGATTTTGTTATCATGTCATCAGACCTGCGACTGCATGTCTTGGACACTCGGGTAAAGAGAGGTGCAGAGCTGTCAACTGATGACCACCTGGTGGTGAGTTGGATCCAATGGCAGGGAAGGACACCATTCAGACCCGGTAGACCCAAACGTATAGTGAGGGTGTGCTGGAAATGTTTGGCTAAGGCCGCTGTCAGGGAGGTTTTCAACTCCCACCTCCGGAAGAACTATGACCACATTCCGAGGGAGTATGGAGACATGGAGTCTGAATGGGCCATGTTCTTCACCTCCATTGTTGAAGTGGCTGCCCACAGCTGCAGCCGCAAGGTTGTCGGTGCATCTCATGGTGGCAACCCCCGAACCAAGTAGTGGACACCAGTGGTGAGGGGGGCCATTAAGCTGAAGAAGGAGTCCTATCAAACTTGGTTGGCTTGTGGGACTCCCGAAGCAGCTGAGGTGTACCGGCAGGCCAAGCGAAGTGCAGCTCGGGTGGCTGCTGAAGCAAAAACTCAGGTGTGGGAGGAATTCGGTGAGGCCATGGAACAAGACTTTTGGTCGGCGTCGAAGAGATTCTGGCAAACTGTCCAGCGGCTCAGGAGGGGGAATCAGCTCCCTGTCCACACTGTGTATGGTGTGGATGGGGCACTGCTGACTTCGACTGGGGATATCGTCGGGCAGTGGAAGGAATACTTCGAGGATCTCCTCAATGCCACTGACACGCCTTCCACAGAGGAAGCAGGGCTTGTGGATGAGGGGGACGACTCGCCCATCATAGGGGCTGAGGTTGCCAAGGTGGTTAAAAATCTATTTGGTGGCCGGACCTAGGGGGTGGATGAGATTCGCCATGAGTACCTCAAGGCCCTGGATGCTGTAGGGCTGTCATGGTTGACACGTCTCTGCAACACTGCATGGAGGTCGGGAATAATGCCTTTGGCATGGCAAACCGGGGTGGTGATTCCTCTCTTTAAAAAGGGGGACCGGAGGGTGTGCTCCAACTTTAGAGGGATCACACTCCTCAGCCTCCCTGGGAAGGTCTATGCCAAGGTACTGGAGAGGAGAGTCCGGCCGTTGGTCAAACCTCGGATTCAGGAGGAGCAATGTGGTTTCCGTCCTAGCCATGGCACATTGGACCAGCTCTTTACCCTCTTGAGAATCCTTGAGGGTTCATGGGAGTTTGCCCAACCAGTTTACATGCGTTTTGTGGACTTGGAGAAAGCATTCAACTGTGTCCCTCATGGTTTTTTGTGGGGGGTGCTTCGGGAGTATGGGGTATCGGTCTTGTTATTATGAGCTATCCGGTCTCTATACAACTTGTGAGAGTTTGGTTCGTATTGCCAACACTCGGTCAGACTAATTCCCAGAGAGAGTATTACATAACATCAATTTGAAAAAAAAAAAAGATTTTTAATAGAAATGTTGGCTAACTGTAAAATATGTCCATGTACACACTCAATACTTGATCAGGGTTTCTTCTGCAAAAATTAATGCATCAAAACAGCGTGGCATAGAGGCAATCCCCCTGTGGTACTGCTGAGGTGTTATGGAAGTGGGTCCAATCCAGCAGACAACATGGCTTCCCAAATCAGGTGCCAAGTCCTGTCATTTGGATATCATGGTCCCAGTCTGGACAAAGAGTAGAGAGGCGCAGAATCCAAGTTGCTTGAGGTCCAGTGTGAAGTTTCCAGTCAGTGATGATTTGAGAACCTTGTCATCTGCTGGTATTGGTTGACTGTGTTTTAGTAAGTCCAAGGTCAGTGAAGCAGTCTACCAGGAAATTTTAGGCTGCATTAAGACCAGGATAGTCCAGGGGTCTCGGTTCAATTGGGTGGGGAATACCGAGAATTTTCACACCTTCGTTAGGTTTGCATTCACACTGCAGCGGACCAAACTGCCTGGACAATGTCACACAGTTACAACTGCTCGTTTGGGGCGCTGTAGCCGAAACAACCACTGACCAGGAAGAAAAAATCTCGGCGAAGAATTAAAATCTGGTTCATCGATTGGTCAGGACCAAAAATGGAAATCTGTTCCCTTCAGCCGGGTTGTTTGTCCGCCACAAACAAGACATTTTTTTAACTTTTCTCCTTGGCTTTCTCCAGTAAAAGGATTTCTCGGATTCACACGGTTATCTTTGTTATTTTCTATCCAAAATGCACTTTGGGGTGACTGTAGCACAGGTGTAGTGTGACCGACTACTGATCGAAGGGTCATGAGTTCGATTCCCGCTCTGTCTGCAGTCTGCATGTCGAAGTGTCCTTAAGCAAGACACTGAACCCCCGTTGCTCCTGGTGGCCAGGTTAGCGCCTTTGTGTGTATGGCAGCTCTGCCACCATCAGTGTGTGAATGTGTGTGTGAATGGGTGGATAGCAGGATCTGTAAAGCGCTTTGGTCATCCAGAGATGAGAAAAAGCGCTATATAAGTGAAGGCCATTTACTATGGTAAATGCCACTTCCTCTTCTCAGACTACGTGTTGCTATGGTTACACAAACGCCAAGGGTCACTTCCACCCTTTCGTCCGCTGGACAGTCTGTTTGCATTCACACTGCAAGTGAAGCGGCATCAGGGTTCATTTACAAGTGAACCAAAACCCCCGTTTTCAGGCGGACCAGAGTTCGCTTGTTTGGTGAGCACCAGAGTTCGAATGCACATTCAGACTGCACCAAACGAACTGAACTAGCTGCAGAAGTGGACCATTGTTCCTTTGGTCCAGACCAAACAGTGGCCATGTGAATGTACCCTTAGAGCACTTCATACTTCTCTCTGCTGACAAGCTTTATGGAGATGCTGATTTCATTTTCCAGCAGGACTTGGCACCTGCCCACACTGCCAAAAGTACCAATACCTGGTTTAATGACCATGGTATCACTGTGCTTGACTGTCCAGCAAACTTGCCTGACCTAAACCCTGTCAAGTGGAAGATGAGAGACATCAGACCTAACAATGCAGACGGGCTGAAGGCCACCATCAGAGCAACCTGGGCTTCCATAACACCTCAGCAGTTCCACATCATCTCCATGCCACGCTGCTTTGATGCAATAATTAATACAAAAGGAGCCCCGACCAAATACTGAGTGTGTACTTGGACAAACTTTTCAGTCAGCCAACATTTCTACTAACATCATTTTTTAAATTGATCTTATGTAATTTCTAATTTTTTGAGAAACTGAATTTTGGGTTTTCATGAGCTGTAAGCCATAATCATCAAAATTACAAGGAATAAACGCTTGAAATATATCACTGTGTGTAATGAATCTATAAGAGTCTCACTTTTGAATTGAATTAGTGAAATAAATTTACTTTTCATGATATTCTAATTTATTGACATGCACTTGTATTCAGTGATACTATACTCCTCATGTAATATTGCTTTAATACAACAGTTCCACAAGCAGTTTCTATGAATGAAAACAATAACAATGAACTAGTTATTTTGCCCCGCTGAGAAAAATAGTCCCTTCCGAATATACCCAGTTAACTGTTGCCAAGCACCTCAATGAGCATAATATCAAAAAGAATAGACCTATTGTCATTTCACACACGTAACCATATTAAATATTGTCCAGTGCAGAAATCTCTATGTACATACTGGTCACCGGTTGAGTTGGCTTTGTGGGTCACGTCACTCGTGCTGCTGGCTCTCCTTACCGATTTAGCTTCAGCAAATTTCCGTGTTAGTTTCTGCACACTTTGTTGACTTTTTCTTGGCATTTTCAGATATAATGACTCCAAGACTATAATGGTATTACCATTTGCAATTTGAGACAATAAATCCAATTCTAGCTTGTCTATTTTGTTGTAAACAAACATGACTAGCCAGATGTTTCCAAACACAGCACTTCCAAGTCCTGGAGGTTTGAATGGAGTCATGGAGGTTTTGAATTAAAAGCCAACAATATCTTACCTAAAAAAAACCAAGTTATCCAACACAATACTACAACCGTTACATATAAAAAGCCACTGATATTAGCTATATCTTACAAATTAATAGGACACAGCTGAAGTGGAATGATACATATTCTACGAGACGCCTGAGTGCGATTATTGGGGAATCTAGTAACTCCTGGAACTCCTACTGTCCAATCAGATTGCTCGGTCGGAACTAGCTGTTGTATAATGTAAATTATTTTTTGATCAACACCCAAGAAGTCTTCTACAAAATTTGAGCAGCAAAGACATCTGAGCTTCAAGACAACTGTAACCAAAGAAGAACAAAAATTGCTAGTTAAAGCCATGGCTTGCTAATAATCAGCTATTTTAAATTTTAAATGTTACAGTCAGTCTGGATCTGTAAAGATGAGGTCAATAATCAGCAGTCATGGGAACTTCAAAGTAACTCTAGAGAAATCCTAAAAATCAATTTAACTGGTGCACACTGGTGGTATTTCTTAAACTATTAAAAGCAAGTGGAATAAGTAAAAAGTAGGGAACCACTGCCCTAAACTGGTTATCATTAGAAAAGACAAAACTGTTCTGTTTTTTTTTTTTATCTAGGACAAAAATCGAGAAGAGACAGAATTGAAAGTACCTCCATCTGCCACATAAATCCTCCAAAAGCTGTGATATTTATAAGAGTTGAGAATTACTGAGTACTGATCATGCACAATGCTTACAATTTTGCCTTGGGCTCTTCTCCTTCATTATGATGACATTAAAATGCATACAGACATGAGTCATCTCAAACACCAGATCATCTTTTACTTGATTTAAGGATGCTACCAAGCCACAGTCCCATAAACTCACAGTGCAGCCTTTATGCTGTTAATGTTCTCTATTCAATCCTCCACTACCATCTGAGAGCTGCAGGTTGTCTCTTATGCGTGTCAGGTGTGGTGTCGGGTTAGGGCCCGGTCAGATACTCCTGGATCAGATTACTGGAGTTTCCGATCTGTGTGTGCTTAAACACTGGTGTTTGTGGTGGCTGTGGTTTCTGCAGTCTACGATCAGACAGCTGTGCTTCCCCACACACAGATGAGTAAATAATTCATACAGAAGGCATTATAGAGCCAGTTTGTGCCTTTATTTCTAGGCTCAGTCCTATTTCAATCTATTTCTAGACACAATCCTTGACTATAAACTGTTTTATTTTGCAAAGATGGTGTCCTACTAGCCCCCCCCCCAAAAAAAAGGGTCAGTGCTGTTTAACTAAAGGACATATGAAACCATGACAAATGGTGCTCTCTGGTGGTCAGAAAACGGTACTGCTTAATAGAAACAACCCTACAAAATCACCCAACTAAACCAAACCACATAAAAATACTACTTCTGATCTTACCCTGAAGACAAAACATTCCCCTGTGCCAAAGAAGCTCAATTTGTTGCCTCCTCTCTTCCGTTCCTCCCAGTCTGTGGACAGGAAGGCTCCACAGACCTGAGGGGGCAAAAGGAAAACACATTAATGAATGAATGAATGAATCTTTATTTCGGATAGTACAGGTTAAAAGAAACTGAATAATATAACAAAGGGGGAAAGAAAATCCAACAAGGTCAAATTAAACAATAACTCCTCTGATTATACAATTCAACATAAGTTATCCGAAATGGGTGATGGCTGAAGCCGCAGCTTATATTGCCCACCCATGTTCCATCCAAGAATTCAAAAGAAAAAAAACAAGACAAGAGCGATTACAATTCAGAACGAAGCTAAGACAAAATGTGACAGAAAAAAACTAAGCTACAACACAACACAGGCTGGATATGACAATCCTTATGTGATTTTACATGTCATCTTGTATATATGTTTGGAGTATTTCTTCCTTTAGTTTTTGTTTAAATTGTCCAAGCGTTGTACATGATTTTAATTCAGGTCCAAAATCGTTCCATAATCTAACTCCTTGCACTGAAACACAGTGTTGCTTGGTGGTAGTTCTCACTGAAGGTTTTTGAAATATACATGTTCCTCTAAAATGATATTGTTTCTCCCTTATTTGGAACAACTTTTGGATATTTGCGGGCAGTGATAAGATTCTTCACTTTGAACATTATTATTGCAGTTTTAAAGTCAACCAGATCTTTCAACTTGAGAGCTTTTAATTTAAGAAAAAGTGGGTTTGTTGGTTCCCTGTAAGCTGCTTTGTTTATTATTCTAATAGCTCTCTTCTGAAGCATAAAGAGTGGATATATGTTTGCTTTATATGTATTTCCCCATACTTCATTACAATATGTCATGTATGGGAGTATTAATGAATGATACAAGGTATATAGTGTGGGTTGATTCAGCAAATATTTCACTCTGTGTAATATTGCAATTGATTTGGATATTTTACCTTTAATATAATTAATATGTGACTTCCAACACAGTTTATTATCAATTATTACTCCAAGAAATTTAGTTTCAGATACCCTTTCAATCTCTACACCATTTACACTGAGTTTGGGTACTGAGTTGTTGTGATGGTTGTTAAAGACTATAAATTTTGTCTTACTTAAATAGAGCATTAATTTGTTTGAATCAAAGCTTTCCTAATTCCTTTCCGAGTGTATCCAGAAGTTGTTCCAAATTGCTTCCACTGCATAATAGATTAGTGTCATCGGCAAACAATATTAAGTCCATTTTTTCTGAAACTTTACATATATCATTTATATACATATTGAATAACAATGGCCCCAAAACTGAACCCTGTGGGACTCCACAAGTAACCTTCAGTAACTGTGAGTTTTTGTTACCAACACATACATACTGATATCTATTCTTTAAGTAACTACTTAACCAGGACAGTGCTACCCCTCTAATACCACAATTTTGTAGTTTCTTTAATAATAAATTATGATCCACTGTATCAAATGCCTTTTTAAGATCCAGGAATACCCCAACTGAATATTCTTTATTTTCAACGGCAGTTGATATTTTTTCTATAAATTCCATTAGAGCAAATGCAGTTGTCCTCTTGTGTCTGAACCCACATTACTGCTCACACAATAAATTATTCTTCAGTATGAAGTTGTCAATTCTCTCATAGAATATTTTTTCAAGTATCTTGGAAAATTGCGGCAATAGTGAAATTGGTCTATAGTTTGAAAGTTCCCCTCTGTCACCCGTCTTGTATATCAGAATTACTTTAGCTATTTTCATTGCATTGGGAAATATACCTGTTTGGAGAGACAGGTTACAGATATACGTCAGTGGTTTCACTAAGCATTCAATAATAGTTTTGACTAAGAGCATGTCAATACCATCACAGTCCGTAGATGTTTTACTTTTAAACGATTTAACAATTTCAATGACCTCTCTCTCGTCTGTGTTCTTTATGTAAATGGAGTCTTTTATAGCAGTGTTTTTGCTTATTGTATCACCCGTAGGTGCCGTAATGGGTATTTCTCGAGCCAAATTAGGACCAATGTTAACAAAAAAGTTATTAAATTCATCTGCAGGTGAAGCTGCATTCACACTCTGAGTCGTTTTATTATTTTTTGAAAAATCGGTTGGGTAGCTTGTATTTCTGCTTTTATTTCCAAGAATACTGTTAAGTATTGTCCATGTATTTTTAATATTGTCTCTGTTTTTCTCCAGTTCTTTACTGTAATAGTCTCTCTTACTACATCTTATTATATATGTTAACTTATTTTTGTATGTTTTATACCGCTGCTCTGCTTCTTTTGTCCTTTTCTTTAGGAAAGCTTTATATAATGAATTTTTCTTTTTACACGCCTTTTGTAATCCTTTGGTTAACCATGGCTTATCGGCAAATTTATGTTTAAGCTTTTTTTTTTTACTAATGGACAATTTTTTTCATAAAGAGTGGTTACAATGTTTATAAATGTGTCATAGGCTTCATTTACATCTGATACATAGACTTCTGTCCAGTCTTGTTTCAGCAAGTCCTCTTTAAAAGAACTGATTGCATTTGGTGATTTGTATCTGAACGATTTTAAAATTTTTTCTGTATTGGCCCCCGTGTGGCCATGGATAAGTGCAAAGGTTGGCAAGTGGTCACTTATATCATTTATCAATAATCCAATTTCTATTTTCTTATCAATAATATTAACAAACAGGTTGTCAATAAGTGTAGCAGTGTGAACTGTGATTCTGAACTGTGATTCTACTGGGATGTGTTATTGTGGGATATAGACTCATGCTGTACATAGAGTTCATGAACTCTGTAATTACATTAGAGAGATTAATTAGATCAATTTGCTCACCTGCACCAGTTCACGCTAGGATCCCTTTGGTGCAGCATAATCCAATCATATGACACCTATTTAAGCACAGACTTTTGACACCACTGCACAGAAGCTCGGACAAAAATAAAACCAAAGGCTATTTTGAACTACAGAAAACTCCCAAGATCTCTCACTACAGTTAAAAAAAAATATAGTACACACCACATGTATTGGGTTCCAGAGATGGATATTAGAAGACAAACATGACTTTTGCTAAAGTCACAAAATGGTGCCCTTGCCTCAAAAAAATTAAATAGTAATGAGCCAAAGACATAACAATTCATAAGGGAAAAACTTGTAATACTGAATAAAATTAGCTTAAATTTTAAGGGAGTGATAAAAATATCTGGAAATATTTGGTTGCTTACGTCACAATCTGTAGTCCGGATAAGGAGCAGAGTGGGTTCGTAGCCTTCACAATGAGAATAGAATCTGGAAGAAAATGTAAAAGACTGCTTCCTTCAAAACTTCTTTATAAACTAAAACTTGACTGATATAATAAAAGACCATCAGTGACATAGTAGCTCATTTGGGCATCCCAAAACCATCCTGAGGACACTAAGAGCCTTTGCCTCTTTCTCATATATATACAGAGTGGTGTGCAAATACTTGGACACACTGCATATTTATTTACTGAAAAGATGTAAACACATTTCTGTAGGATGTTGAAAAAAGGGACAGTATTACCAGCAATCATTAATGATAGTTACTTCTTAATTTCATAAACAAAAATAAAACAGTGACAATGCAAAGGTTTGGTTTGTGAACTTTGTCCTTGTGCACAATCTGGATGCAGACCCACTTGAGGATCATTATGTGTGAGTTTGATTAGGATCTGGGCAACAGCTTTAAAGGAGTACCGATTCTTGAAAAATTACCGACACTTTTCCTGGAATAAGAAAACTGTACCGTACTTAAGATTGCTATATTTACATAGGGAGTCAATTACATGAGTTACAGTAAAATACAACTTCTACCTACTTGTAAAACTAAAAGGTAGATTGTCTTACTCTTGTTACGTTTCTTCATTTTTTTTTTCAAGCTAATCATTTCATGTTTAAATGATTTTATTGTTAGACTTTGTCCACAGACTGCATGACAAGAGACTACACAAATGAAAGCAGTGAGGTCGTGAGCACTGAACGCCGACCTGTTCAAGCTGCACCCATGGGTGGACGTGGTGAATAGGAGCTGTGGCTGGCACAGTGCAAAGCGCTCAGGGATCCAAGACCAGATGTCATGCATCTCCTTGGCACTGACAATCTCAGAGGTGAAGGTGTCAGGGTTCAATGCCAGCTGGACGTGCCTAGAGACGCCAAATAAAGTCAGACATAGGAAAAAGTGCAGAATGAGATGAATGAGTTAGAGATCATGCAACTGGTGCATACAATTTAAAATTTTCATATGATTGAAAATGTCAGTGATCAAATCTCAAATCAGGAAAAATTTATATTATACAGTTGAAACCAGAAGTTTGTATACACTGTATAAAAACACAACTTTTTTTTTTCTCCCCTCACTGTCTGACATTAAATCAGACTAGACTTTTCCTTTTTTAGGTCAGCTAGGATTACCAAAATTATTATTTGTTAAACACCAGAATAACGAGAGAGAATTTTTTATTACTCTTCGCAGTCATAAGTTTACATACACTAAGATTACTATGCTTTTAAACAATTTGGGAAAACCTAGATGATGATGTTATGACTTTGGAAGCTTCTGATAGGTTAACTGACAACATCTGAGTTAACTGGAGGTACACCTGTGGATGTACTTCAAGGCATACCTCAAACACACTGCTTCCTTGTGTGACATTATGGGAAAATCAAAAGAAATCAGCCAAGATATCAGGAAGAGAACTGTTGACCTCCACAAGTTTGGTTCATCCATGGGTACAATTTCCAGAAGGCGCCACGTTCAACATGGGGATGTCCAGCCATCATACCGCTCAGGAAGGAGACTGGTTCTGTGTCCTAGAGATGAACACGTTTTGGTGTGAAATGTTCATATCAACCTCAGAGCAAAAGACCTTGTGAAGAAGCTGGTAAAAAAAGTGTCACTATCCATAGTGAAACAAGTACTGTACCAATATGAGTCGGAAGGCCACTCAAGCAGGAAGAAGCAATTACTCCAAAAGCAACATACAGTAAAAAAAAGCCAGATAATAGTTTGCAAATGCACACAGGGACACAGACCTTATTTTTTTGGAGACATATCCTGTGGTCTGATGAAACTATAATTGAACCGTTTGGCCATAATAACCATTGTTACATTTGAAGAAAAAAGGGGGACGTTTGCGAGCCTGAGAACACCATCCCAACTGAAGTATGGGGATGGCAGCATCATGCTGTGGGGGTGTTTTGCTGCAGAAGGGACTGGTGCACTTCACAAAACACTGTAGATGGCATCATGAGGAAAGAACGTTATGTGGAAATACTGAAGCAACATCTCAAGTCATCAGCCAGAAGTTAAAGCTTGGGCGCAAATGGGTCTTCCAAATGGGCAATGACCCTTAACATACTGCCAAATTAATTACAAAGTGGCGCAAGGACAACAAAGTCAATGTTTTGGAGTGGCCATCACAAAGGCCCGATCTCAATCCCATAGAAAATTTTGTGGACACAGTTGAAGGCGTGTGTGAGCAAGGCGGTCTACAAACCTGACTCGGTTACACCAGTTCTGTCAGAAGGAATGGGTCAGAATTCCAGTAAACTACTGTGAGAAGCTTGTAGAAGGATACCCAAAATGTCTGACCAAGTCATACAGTTTAAAGGCAATGCTACCAAATACTATGGTAATGTATGTGAACTTCTGTCTTTAAAGCAAGTAATAAAACATTCTTTCGTAATTCTGGCGTTTAGCAAATATAAATAATTTTGGTAATCCTAACTGACCTAAAACAGGAAAAGTTTAATCCGATTTACTGCCAGACAGTGAGAAAAAAAGGTTGTGCCTTTTTATACAGTGCATATAAACTTCTGGTTTCAACTGTATACATTATATCTGGTCATTGCATTTGTTCCCAGCAAATTCTTATGAATGTAAAAATTGAGGCAACCTTAAGTGTTTTAGAAGGCAAAAATAAACATGCAAGTAAACATGCCCTTGTTTCAACTTTGTAGAAATCCACTACTGGTATTACATTTGACCATGGCATATATTTAAAAAAACAAAATACAGTGTCAAGTTTAAAGTGTAGAATAAGAAAGAGCACCCACCTAGAACTGTAAAGAACCCATGTGACAAACACAGGAGTGGAGGTGCACACAAGACAGGGAGAGAGTACATGGCAATGTTCACAAACCAGAAAAAAAAAAAGAACAAAAGACTGTGAGAAAAGGATGCAAAAGCAAGCAAACCCATTTTCCAGAGCATGCTAAAACATTACGGGGCAGATCTACTAATGTGCTGCGCCATTGGAAAACCCTGTTTTGGCATTAAAAAACTACTGCTGAGATTTACTAAAGGGTGCAAGGCAAAATTAGCGGTGGAAAAGCGTGGACTATATCAATTTTGCACCTGGCCTCATTGCATACATCCTGCACAAATACGATTAAGAACAAGAATGAAAGCAAACATTCTCGCAGTTTCCTCTCCATCAGACTCCCCCTGACTTTTGAAACAAAAGCTCTTCCACATTGTCAATTTTCTTCATCCCCGCCATCCATATTTCTATATTTGTTTCTTTTTGCTGTGCATAAAACGGTAATTAAGTTCACTCTTCTCTCTCCCAGTTCAAAATAGGAGGCAAACAAGATTATTTAAAAAAAAAAAAAAAAAAAAAAGAGCACATATTCACAGACTTCCCCCAAAATTGCAACATCATAGTATGACAGCAGTCTCTGCTGCGGCTGTCCGAGGAATAACGGAAATTGTGTGTGTGTAACTTTATTATGTTCCAGACTTCAGAAAACATAAAACACACATATTTATCAAAAGGCATGGTTTGGGAGACCTGTAGATTTTGTTAAAACAAAGTTATTCACATAGTAAAACCCCAGAATCGTCAGACCATCTTGACCAGGGATGTCCAATCATGTGCCATGGAGGGTCAAGACCCTGCAGGCTTTACCTCCAACCAGTGTCTTCAACAGCAGATTTCACTGAACTTCTTCCCACTGATTGCTGATCAGTGAAAACACCTGCTGAAGAGACTGGGTAGAAGAGAAAACCTGCAGGATCTTGGCCCTTGATTGGACACCCCTGATCTTGAAGGTTCTTGTGTTAATAAAATAAACACATTGGTCAAATAATCAGTTCATTCATGAGTAGTCCTTTTTTAAATTATATACAAATACTAAATTTATACATATTAAACAAAGGAGTCTGCCATGTGAGATGAAAATCAAAACTTTGAAATATGACAAAAATAAACTATTTTACTGGGGTTTGCGCTTAAATGAAAGCTTTAAAAAACCCTCCTATTTTATGCTCCTCTGAACTGGCTATGCCTGTGTTGATGACCCGCTTCCTCAGGTGTGCCTAAGTACAGTTTTGTGGTGCTCTTGGTGGATGGGTGGTCATTACTGAAATGAAGTGACTGCGTCCATGTTCATAATTTTGCATGTTGTTAGTAGATCACTGGCAAAAACTGGCCACTCCCTTAGGCGCTCTGTCTAATTTGCGCACTCGCTAATTTGCGCTGCCTTAGTAAATCTGCCCCAAAGTTCTTAAAAATAAAACATTGTGACCAATGAATGCAATTATATTGCTAGAACAAAATGAGAGTTGTAAAAATCTCACTTTAAACTAGCTGGTTAATGTACTGTTAATGTACAGCTTTACTTCCAATAACAGATTGCATTAAGACACTTTTTATTCCAATATCAAAATAAGAATACCTGTGATAAATCTGAGATGCACAGACAGTTGCACATTACAGGAGTGGTATAGCTCTTGATCCTAAAATGAAAAACAAAAAGACGTACAATGTACTAAAATATGCACACTAACAAATTTACCGCTTCTGTTTGACGACGATTCCTTTCTGCTGCAAGGACTTCTCATTTGTGAGCTGTAGCAGAGTGATCTCCTTACGGCTAAACAGACGGAGGGAGAAGGCCTTCTCTAGCAACTTGTCAGGAGTGACGGTGGAACCAATGTCTTTGACAAATGCCCGAATATCTGCCTTGATTTTGTCGGAGTCTTCTTGTTGATGCTGATTCACCTGCCCACCCTGGCTCGCCAATTTCTGCTTGCGATAGAACTTCAACAGGGCTATAGCCACACGGTAAAGTATTTTGTAGCCCTCTACCAAATAGACATCTAATACCCTAACCATATGGCTAAAGGGTAGACATCCAAGCACCCAGTGCTGCCAGTCTGAGTAAACCTCCATCACATCCTGGGCTGTGGCCACGATCAGTTTGTGAGCAGCTGTACAGTGCTTGTTGGCGAGGTCACCAAAAGTCATGCAGTTGGATTCATAAGCCAGGAAAGTCTGATCCAACAGTCGTTTGCCTGGCTCATTGCAAGCCAGTATACGACTGACATGCTCAAAACACTGAGCTTCATCTATGCTGAAGTGCAGGAGCAATGAGGTCATGGCAGGAAGACCTGGACAGTGGGAGATATCTGGAAACTGTCCAGCTATGCAGTTTATGATCTGATGGACTGAAGCTACTGCCTCTGTCTTCAAGCAGTATCGCGGCACAGGACTTCCATCCACAAACTCTGGTAGTGGGATAAGGGAGGAGGGCTTCTTTGTGGCTGCTTTACCCATAATGTCACGATATACTTCTGCATCTGGCGTCACTGTACGACAGGGAATAGCTTTGATGAGCTGCTGGTAGACTTGTGCTCTTAGTTTGTGATTCTTGGCCCAGTAACCTTGCCGAGCCATCTGCTTGCACTCTTTCAGGTCCTTGACATCGATCTTGGAAGGCCCACTGCTCTTGGCCAGATCCCCCATCTGGTTCCAGTCCACAAAGCTGCCATAGTCCTCTTCAGCCATGGTGCTGAGAACTTGAACTGCCCAAGCAGGAATACAAGGTCACTTTGATGTAATATTAACCTTCTATCCTCTACACAGCAGAGACTTTTTCAACTGCCCATTATGGTCCCTGTAAAAGACAGAATAAGGAATTGATGTACTTTTGATTTATTATACACCAAATTCAATAAACAACAGCATACTCTGGCTATGTTCAAACTAGTGCTGCAATGATTAGACAATTAACTGACAGAATATTAATCAACAACTAATATGATAATCAACTACCTTCTTGCACAATAAGATGAACAATGTTTGGTTGTGTACCATTTGACAAGATTATCAAGAAGGCTGGCTCTGTAATTGGTCTCAGGCTGGAGACCTTTGAGACTGGTGGCGAGGAGGACACTAAACAAACTGCTATCCATCATGGACAATCCTGATCAGCCCCTCCACCACACACTAGACAGACAGCGGAGCACTTTCTCCAGCACACTGCTCCAGCTCCGCTGCTGAACGATTCGGTACAGGAAATCCTTTGACACATGCCATTTCACTGTAAAATAACTCACTCTAATGATGAATCTTGGTCATAACAATGCTGCCACACTGCACCTTACAGTCTAATTGGTACCTCACATTTCACCCTGCACCTTGTAGTCCTTCTCTGTACAGTCAGTACTATCCATAGATTCATACGGATCATCATCTGTTTAACTTAGTAGTAGTCTGTGTAGTATAGAAAGTTATCTAAGCATTTTTACTTCCCTGGGTAACTCCTTTATCTAATTCCTACCCCATTATGCTGTGTGTATTTCTGCTGATTTGGTCGTCTTACTGTGTCATGCTGCTGTTACACTGTAATTTCCCAGTTTAGGATCAATAAAGTACAACCATTCATCTATCCGTTTGACAAGCCAAGAGATTTGGTGAGGCCACCCTGAGCTCTGGAATATTGTGATGGACATTTGACTGTTAATATTTTATAGACCAAATGCTTAGTCAATGAATTCAAAAAGGGCACATTAATCAGGGGGAAAAAAAATTGCTGGTTGCAGCAATGGTTCAATTTTTTTTTGGTCATAGTTCACATGATAATATGTAATTACTCATAGCTACAAGTGACTTTTACCTGACTAATATGAATGCATCCATCCTCTCCAATGGCATGCATGTACACACTTATAGATCACTGTGCCATCTACAACAAGGGGAAAAAAAACAAAAACAAAATACATTTGCATGACCACTCATTCCTTTTAACTGGGAAAAGAAAAGAAAACAGCACTCTGTATTTTTAGTAAAGGCATGCTGGGGATTTTGCTCGGAATGACTGCAAGTGACGAGTATGTGATAAAGTTCAAAAGAAGGGAGGAAGCCAAATGGCAGAACTGTGAGCCCCTTTAGCAGCACCTGCTAGCGCTGATGCCAACAATAGTGCTGAGTGATGACGTCAGTGCTCCTAGCAGGTAAAAAGTTGCATGATCACATTTTGGAAATATCAGATCTTTGACCACACATAGAAGTGATTCAGATCATATGTGACTGATCAGATTTTAAACTGGATTTGGGCAACTACAGAGCCATAAAAAGGATCTACGACACTTTAGACTGGCAATGTGAGCATAGCATTAAACGTTCAGTCAGCGGCAACAAAATCATAATCAAACTTTGTTTTAGGATAGTAAACAGACTTTGATTAAGTAGACATTTTAATGTAAAACTGTAAGAAGCACTTTGAGTAAATGTGGACTTGCTGATGGATTTGCATCAATAAACAATAACTAGAAAAGCACTCAAAGAGTGCATTCCTCGGCCAAGGCTCCTTCCGTCCCTCATGGATCACCTCCAGAATGTAATGGGTTTGTGTGTAGGATTAGAACCACATCTGGTGAAAATTTCATCCAAATCCATCCAGTAGTTTTTGTGTGATCCTTCCCCACAAATACAAACAAAGCCCTTGGTGGAGGTATGCACTCTCAGGTCATCACCAAAATCTAATCATCTGTTCCCCACGCCATTACACACCTTTCCTGAAAATTTCATAAAAGTCTGTTCTTAACTTTTTGAGCTATGTTGCCAACTGCGTGATAGAGAGCACCCTGACCAACTGTATCACAGCCTGGTATGGGAGCTGCTCTGTAGCTGACCGCAAGGCGCTGCAGCGGGTGGTGAAAACCGCCCAACGCATCACAGGGACTCCACTTCCAGCTATAGAGGACGTCTACAGGAAAAGATGTCTGCGCCGGGCACGCAGCATTCTTGGGGACTCCAACCATCCTGCTCATGGACTGTTCCAGCTTCTCCCCTCCAAAAGACGTTTCAGAAGCCTTCGGACTAGAACCAGCAGGTTTAGGAACAGTTTCTTTCCAACAGCTGTCACGTTATTGAACTTAGCTCCCCGCTGACTCTCTTACCATCATCTTTTACCATCCTCACCTGTACATAACTGCATAACTACATAACTACATCTAACTTATTGCACATTATTTGCACATAACAGTACTCTTAACTTTCTGCACTGCTGCATATATTTGCATATATTTGCTTAAATTGCACATACTGTTAATTACCGTATTTACTGCACTGCTGTCCTTTGCACTTCTGATTGGATGCTAAACTGTGTTTCGTTACCTTGTATTCATACATGTGTAATGACAATAAAGTTGAATCTAATCTAATCTAACAGACAGACAAACCAACGCCACTAAAAACAATACCTCCTCCCTTGGCAGAGGTAATAATCAGCCATTATAGTTGAAGACGAAAAGCCAAAGCGCAACAGAACCAACTTTCTTGTCAGTCTATACACAGTTAAGCATGCAGCGTAGACTCAAAACAGTTTCTCCTCCCTACTGTGTTAGTCACACCTTGAATTGGAGTACCTGCTGCAATGCAAGGGGCCACCAGTAGCATGTCAGAATTGTGGGAGGAAACTCATGTAGCATGGGGAGACTATGTAAAATCCACACGGAGGCGCAGACGTGACCTGGGGTTCAGCCAGAGTTGAGTTCAGACCCGCTTGCTCTGAGGCAGTAGTGTTACCTGCCTGTGTGTTTGTCTGTCTAAACAGATGAATCCAGCTTTCTTTGATGGGCGGACAGGTTCTCAATGCTAAAAGGTTCTGGGTTCATCTGAACCAGGACCACATGTTTTCCCTGTGCCTGGGTGGGTTTATTGCAGGTGCTTGTGCGGCGTTTGCCCCACATTCACTATGTCAATTGGCAGTTCAAATTTTCCTGTAGGCATAGATGTGTGTGTGTGTGTGTGTGTGTGTGTGTTTGGGGGGGGGGGGTCTGCCTCTGCGCGTCCTGTTCTGGGTGTACTCTGCCTTTCCACAGCTGGGATAAGCTCCAGCCCATTTGCAATCCTAGACTGACAAGCAGTCAACAAAATGGAATGAGTTCATTTGCATTAACATGACAATTCTGAACACTGTTAGTCTGATTACTTAAAATTTGTCCACTATAAAAATTAAAAAAAAAAAAAAGGACAGTTGAGGAGAATGATTGCATTGGGTGCCTTATTGCAAATTGTAAAGTTAAACGGCATTATAAATGGGGGCATATTGGAGCTGCACAACTAACGTGAGAAATCAAGGCTTCCGGTTTTAGGAACTGCACAACAACGGCCAAGTCCACATTACAGACGCAATTTTGTCATTATTGAACTGACAGTAGAAGATGCAATGCAGAGCTACTGTGCGTTTCAGGTTAACTTCAATCATCCAGCCTAAGAGAATTTTGCTGTCTGACGAACAGATACGGGTCACAGTATTTCACGTTACCTCCGGACTAAATCTAAAGCGTCTCTTTCCATTAACGGTTGCCAAGTTAGCATTGCTAGCGTTAGCAAGGTGCAGCTGCATCTGTCAGTGCGTCTAAGAGACTTAACGAAACATAACAGACGCACACATCAAATTACCGACCAGCGTAGCGGGCGATGCAAAGAGGAAAGCATGCAATTTATCACACAACCTGGTAAAATGTTTGCTGATTCTTGTAGCATCCAACCCTGTACGAACTGGACTCGACGGTTCACAGAAAAGCGTTTAATTCGTGCACAGCCAGCGACACAGATAATAATAAGGACCAGAACAGAGGACCCTATGCTGTTATACAAATAAAACATAGCTGGCAAGAGGGGGAAATCGGGAACAGACAGTCGACGTACCTGAGTCCGAAATGTCTTGAGACGAAAGCCAGCCTCGACGCGAAGTAATCTCGCGCATGCGCACTACCCTCCTAAACCCTGTCGCACTGAGCGGCTGCAGAGGCGCTCAGGTGGTTCAACATAAACTGCTGTCTGTGTGCACTCAGGTTCACTCACAGCATTTACAGATATGCTTCACTTTGTCAGAAAAAAACGTGGACTTTGAAAACATATAAGAAAAGCAGCAATATACAGCTATCAATAAACATCCCAGGTGTTTTCCCCCCCCCCCGCAGGAATACATGTTATTAAAAATTAAACCCATAACGTCATGTTTGCCGTGAAATAGCTTCTCCAGTGTTGACATATTGAATACTTTTTGAAAGTTGTGGGCAGGATCTGATTTGGCCCGTTTACTTGCAGACTTTACTGCACAGGAAGTGCCCTTGCAAGATCAACAAACTCAAAGCAACAGTGAAAACAACCTCCCAGCACATGACAGCTATTACTGATAATTAAATTGGGGGAACCATCAGTGCCTCCTAGAGTAGCTCCGGGTGATTTTGTTGTTTGGCTCAATCTTAGCACTTCTTGAATAGATGATGTTTTTCCATGCCCTTGTTTTTATATGACATTCTTCAGAGGTCACGAAAGAGCGAAAAGGGACAACTGAGACTAAGTTTCACTGCTGTTATAATAAATAGCCACTGTACACTACACTTTCTCTTTTGCTTCTGATTTTCAAACGTCCACCTTAAAAATTAGATCATAAAATGATACCAAGATGTAAGAACCCATTGCACTTCAATCAAAATATCATATTACAGTATTACCACTTCATGATTTTGATTGCATTCAGATCTCGTGCTAATGCCCCAAGGCTGACGCAAGATGTGCTCATCTACTTGGCATGGGAGTGTATAATCACATGAGAATGTTTAATCTGCAGCAGGAACAGCCTGCTGTTATGATTTCTGAATTTGTTTAAATGTCTGAAACACTGGGTTTAACAGAGGAAGGCTTGCACAGTATGTGTCCACATGCATCTGTTGGTTTCTTAATAAATGTGTGTATTTGGACATGATTGCAAAAGTTGTTGAGACAACCAAATATAGATGACTGTTTCAGTGTTAAGTGTGTATCAGAGAGAGAGGGAGAGATGCGTGAGTGAGTCAGGTAAAGTCTTTAGTTTTAAGCTTATGGGGGTTTATGCTGATCAAGTCCTTGCTCTCACATACATTCACTGCAGCGCTACCCAATCCACAGGGACACACGCATGAGCACACCATCACGCACACATGCAGAGACAAAATGTATATCTCTGTCACTTTCTTTGAAAAATATTCTGAAACTGCTATCGTTTGACTGTAGGGCAAGGGAGCTAAAAAAAAAAATACATATACAAATAGGGTTTTCCACAAAAAATGGATGTTAAATTTGACATATTTATCATTTATAAGAGCTTGCAGCTTTTCAGGTGTCACAATGTGCTCAGTGGATCCATCGTCCATCACCACGAATGACAACCACGCACGTTAATGGTAAGAGACTATCAATGAGCAAATTTAAATGCCGTTACATTCAGCCTGTCCTGCCCTGTAAGTGACAAATAAGACAAGCATTTTTATTGCAGCATCAAGCATTGATTTCATGTGGTGTTTACTGTCAAATGTGGTTTGATCATTGACTTGGCCTTACTGGGAAACCTGAACTCAGCAGCCTGACCTCCAATGACTGAAGCCATTAACTCTTATTCAACAGGATAACACTACAGGTGCTTCTGACTGAAATTAGAATATCAATAACAATACCCCACATATTCCGTATGAGGTTTAGGTTGGGAGAGTTTGTTGGCCAATCAAGTACAGTGATACCATGGTCATTAAAACCAAGTATTGTCAAGAGGAAGATGAGAGACACCAGACCCAGCAATGCAGATGAGCTGAAGGCCACTATATCAAAGTAGCCTGGGCTTTCATAACACCTCAGCAGTGCCACAGGCTGATGGAAAAATCCATTTTTTAAATTTATTTTATGTAATACTCTAATTTTTTGAGAAATTGAATTTTTGGGGTCTTCGTGAGCCCTAAGTCATAACCATCCAAATTAAAATAATTTAAAAAACACATGAAATATATCACTCTGTGTGTAATGAATCAGCACGAGTTTCATTTTTTAAATTGAATTACTAAAATAAACTTTTCAATGACATTCTAATTTTTTGAGCTGCACGTACGTATATATGTAAAGTACAATTTTTAGTCTGCTGATTGAAAAAAAAATCACTGGGCATAAATAGGGACCCGTACAGCACTTTTCTAATCACAGCGACCATTCAAAGCGCTTAACTAGTAACGACACTCACCCTCTATTCTATGGGCCTATCATAGGGGTGTAACTGTAAGCTAAAATCACGGTTCGGTACGTACCTTGATTTTAAGGTCACGGTTCGGTTCAGTAAGGAAACAAAATGCAAAACTTGAAACTGCTTATCTTTTGTATGGAACAGCTTTGACAAAAAACCCCTGCAAACTGCCAGCAGTAAATTCTCCAATAAATAAAATGTTCACAATAAAACAAATAAATTCTCTTTTTAGCAAATGAACGATGCAGACAAGTGCAACAATAGAAGTTTGTATAGTCTGAATTATTCTTTTGTTTTTAGGAAATTAAAGTTTCTTATTGCCTGAAGCAGTGTTTTTAACCGGGGTGCTCTGGTATGTTCAGGTTTCTGTGGGAAATTAATTATCTAATTTCACTTGTTAACTGGTCAGTAATTTGTCATTGTTGTATATATCTATAGGCCCTTAGAATAGAGGGTTAGTATTAATGAAAAGCGCTTTGAGTGGTCTTTGTGACTAGAAAAGCGCTATATAAGTGCAGGTTAGTTAGTTAGTTAGTTATAGGTTCTGAAGGCACCCATGCACAACAACAGCAAATTATTTGCAATTTTTTGGACAATTAAGAAGCTAAATTAAATAATGTCCATTAAATAATGTCCCACAAAAATCTGAACATACCAGGCACCCTTGAAAAACATTGGCCTCAAGGGCAGCATTAACAGATTTAGCTTTTTCTTAAAAGGATGGTATTATTTTCTGGCTGACGTGGGAATAACAAGAAACTTCATACTGGGGCTCACTTACCTTCAGCATGTGTTTAAACCCAGTGTTCTTAACAACTGAATATGGCCTTAGATCCGCTGCTATAAAAATACCAATAGCATTTGTTATTGCTTTGGCTCGATCTGAAAAGCCCTGGAGAGGCTGTCTAAATGCCGCTGGAAGCTGCGCTTGTACTGTGCTAGTTTTTTTTTTTTTGTGCTGCATGTTCGCATGGTGCCGTTTCAAATGAGTTAACAAGGTAAACATACTGCCAAAAGCATATCCGATGCTGTTTTCATCTTATTCACTTGCCTTGGTCTGTCTTCAAGCTCTGGCTTCTCTGTACAGGGCTGAACTGTTTGTTTACATGTTTGGAGTGAGGCAGTTACACTTCATGACCATCACCCAACATAGTCTGTGTGGAACCTTGGTCTCTGCACCAAACCAAAGGTTCCGTACCAAAAAATTTGAATATGAATATAGAAACCATTACACCCCTAGCCTATCACAGACATACCTAGGGACAATTTAGTGTCACTAATTAACCTAACGCATGTCTTTGGATTGTGGGAGGAAACCAGAGCCCCCGGAGTAAACCCACACAGGATAGGGAGAACATGCAAACTCCACACAGAAAGGTTTCCACCCCTGTCAGCAAGGGAATTCAAACCTGGAACCTTTTAGCTGTGAGGCAACAGTGCTAAACACTGTCCCACCATGCTGCCCATGGGCTTGATTTGTCCTGACCTAAATGGGACATTACTGTACATAAGCTAATAAGCTGCAGTGCTGTTTCAGCTCTGTGTGGATGGATACAGTTTTCAGACACAAACACTGAATAGCTGTAACATCACAATATAGTCAAGAATCAAGACTCAAGAACTCTTTATTGTCATTATGTGTGCATATAACAAAATTCTGTATGGCAACTCTTTTGCCATACAGTGCTTTTTTCTCATCTCAAGATGACCAAAGCACTTTACAGATCCTGCTATCCACCCATTCACATACTGATGGGGACAGAGCTGCCATACACAGGTGTTGGCCTGATCCACCAGGAGCAACTGGGGGTTCAGTGTCTTGCTCAAGGACACTTCGACATGCAGACTGCAGACAGAGTGGGAATCAAACTCCTGACTCTCCGCTCAGTAGTCAGCAACACTACACCTGTGCCACAGCCACCCGCCTGTAGAGCAGAGATCAATATATAAATAATAAGTAAATTATATATACAGCGGGGAAATTAAGTATTGAACACGTCAACATTTTTCTCATTAAACATATTTCTGATGGAGCCATTGACCTGAGGTTTTCACCAGATATCAGTAACAACCCAAATAATCCATACATTCAAAGAAATCTCTGTCCACAAAACAAGTTATATTTAATAAAGTGGAACGACACAGGGAATAAGTATTGAACACACGAAGAAAAAGAGGTGCAAAAAGGCATAGAAAGCCAAGAAACCAGCTGAAATCCATCAGAATTTAGGAAGCCATCCCATTCCCCAGTGCAAATTAATTTCAGCTGCTTAAGTCCTGACTGATAGCCTTTAAAAAGGTCTGTGAATATCAGATTGTCACACCACAAAGAACTCATGATGGGTAGAAGCAAAGCGCTCTCTCTACACCTTCACAGCCTTATTGTTGCAAAACACAATGATGGCATTGGCTACAGACGCATTTCTAAACTGCTGAATGCTCCACTGAGCATTGTTGGAGGCATCATTCAGAAGTGGAAAGAACATCATTTTACCATAAACTGGCCATGACCAGGAGCTCCTCACAAGATTTCTGACAGAGGAGTCAAAAGAATTATCAGAAGAGCCATCCAAAAGCCAAAGACCACTCATGGAGAGCTCCAGAAAGACCTGGAGTTAGCAGGTACTGCTGTTTCAAAGAAAACAATAAGTAATGCACTCAACCGACATGGGTTCTATGCCCGCTCACCTCGCAAGACTCCATTAATGAAGAAAAAGCATGTTGAAGCTCGTTTAAATTTTGCTGCACAACATTTGGGCAAGCCAGTAAAATACTGGGAGAATATAATCTGGTCAGATGAGACCAAAATTGAACTTTTTGGATGCCACAACACACAGCATATTTGGAGGAGAAATGGCACTGCACATCAGCCCCAAAACACCATACCAACCGTGAAGTTGGGAGGTGGGAGCATCATAGTATGGGGGTGTTTTTCAGCACATGGTACAGGCAGACTTCATATAGTTGAAGGAAAGATGAATGGACAAATGTACAGAGACATCCCTGATAAGAATTTGTTGCCATCTGCCAAGATGCTGAAGATGAAACAAGGGTGGACATTTCAACAAGAAGATGATCTCAAACACGCAGTCAATGAAACTCTCAACTGGCTCCAGAGAAGGAACATAAAGCTGCTCGAATGGCCCAGTCAGTCACCTGACCTGAATCCAATTGAAAATCTATGGAATGAACCGAAGATCAGAGTTCATAGAAGACATCCACAGAACCTTCAAGATTTGACGACAGTTTGTGTGGATGATTGGGCTGCAATCACTCCTGAGCAATGCCTGTGCCTAGCTTCACCATACAGGAGGCCTCTGGAAGCTGTTATTACCAACAAAGGCTTTTCTACTAAATATTAAATGAATTTCACCAAGCGTGTTCAATACTTATTCCCTATGTCATTCCACTTTATTAACTATAACTTGTTTTGTGAACACAGTTGTCATGAACCTGGGTTTGGTGGTCCCAAACCCAGTTCTGACCCGTGGCTATTTTGGCCCGTGTCCCTATTTATTTTCCATGAGGTGCTTCATGGAGCTCTTTGGGTCCTTCGCTCCCTGACAGCTCCGGCACGCCCCCTCCTCCTATCAGTGCCATCAGCCGCGTCTCATTATTGGGTGTTCATATACATACGTACATGCACACTCTTCATTCATTCTCATTCACACGCTCATACACTCACTCGCACAAATGGTGTTAGTTATGCTCAGCCCATGATTCCTCACATCGGTGGTTTCTTCCCTCGTTAGTAGTATTATTACTTAAATGCGGTGTTAATAGGAAGAGGCCGTCGGAGCATTGAGCTTCAAGCACAGCAGCGCATTCCTCTGTGTTTGTTTGTTACTATTACCTTCGTTAATCTTCAGCCTGACGTCGCTGTCTTCTCTAACGCCACAAGATCGTGTCCTTCTTTGGTGTTAGCGGCTGTTCCTGTTTTCACCCTGATCCACCGGACTACACGGACAGCCCCGGATCGTTCCAGCCGTAAATTCATGTTTGCCTTTCTCTTCGTGCTGACAGCTTACAGCGGCACTAGGCATTCCCTCCCTCAGGCTGCAGAACATCCAGGTGGCATCCCTGTATGTCTGGTGGCTTCATTATCTTCATCATAGCAACTCTCTGTTAGTTATCGTGACTGTAAGCTGGACTGGCTATTTTGGTGTTTTCGCTAATAAAGTGCACGTTCTAGTCCTGGCTGCACGGTGGCGCAGTGGTTAGCACTGCGGCAGCACAGTTTACCCTTGGCCGGGGGATTGTGGGGATCGTGGGATCGTGGGTTCGATCCCAGCCCCCGACCAACAGTGATCTGTGTGGAGTTTGCATGTTCTCCCCGTGTTGCGTGGGTTTACTCCGGGATTTCTCCGGTTTCCTCCCACATGCTAAAAACATGCATGTTAGGTTAATTGGCTGTTCTAAATTGTCCCTCGATATCTGTTTCCTATGGGCCCTTAGAATAGAGGGTTAGTATTAATGAAAGCGCTTTGAGTGGTCTTTGTGACTAGAAAAGCGCTATATAAGTGCAGGTTAGTTAGTTAGTTAGTTAGTTAGTCCTGCAGTTGGGTTTTTCATTCCTCCCTCGGTGTGCTGCGTAATGGCACACCGGGGATTATAACAACAGTTGCTTTGATTTCTTTGTATGTATGGATTACTTGGGTTGTTACTAATATTTGGTGAAAATCTCAGGTCAGTGACTCCATCAGAAATATGTTTCATGAGAAAAGTGTTGACGTGTTCAATACTTATTTTCCCAACTGTATATATATATATATATATATATATATATATATATATGTATTGTAATGAGCAGTGGGTTTCAGGCAATAAAGAGGCGTATGATTGCTCAATTAGCTTTTATTTTTCACACACTTGAACACGCCACAGTGGCCAAGGTCATTAAGCACACCCACACTTACAATGATGGTTTTCTCCACCAACAACTCCCATAATCCTCCAGTCCTGGCCTCATTTAACCTCTCCCCCTCCAGCTGGCCAATCATGTCCCAGAGGGTGGCCAGGACAACACATTATACAATGGTGTAAAAAAACTGTTAGCCCCCTTCCTGATTTCTTATTTTTTTATGTTTGTCACACTTAAATGTTTCGGATCATCAAACAAATTTAAATATTAGACAATGATAACAAGTAAACACAAAATGCAGTTTTTAAAAGGTGTTTATTAATAAGGGTAAAAAAAAAATTCCAAACCTACATGGCCCTGCGTGAAAAAGTGATCACCCCCGTTTAACACGTACAGTGGGGTAAAAAAGTATTTAGTCAGCCACCAATTGTGCAAGTTCTCCCACTTAAAAGATGAGAGAGGTCTCCAATTTTCATCATAGGTATACCTCAACTATGAGAGACAAAATGAGAAAAAAAAATCCAGAAAATCACATTGTCTGATTTTTAAAGAATTTATTTGCAAATTATGGTGGACAATAAGTATTTGGTCACCTACAAACAAGCAAGATTTCTGGCTCTCACAAACCTGTAACTTCTTCTTTTAAAGGTTCCTCTGTCCTCCACTCGTTACCTGTATTAATGGCACCTGTTTGAACTCATTATCAGTATAAAAGACACCTGTCCACAACCTCAAACAGTCAGACTCCAAACTCCACTATGGCCAAGACCAAAGAGCTGTCAAAGGACACCAGAAACAAAATTGTAGACCTGCACCAGGCTGGGAAGACTGAATCTGCAATAGGTAAGCAGCTTGGTGTGAAGAAATCAACTGTGGGAGCAATTATTAGAAAATGGAAGACATACAAGACCACTGATGATCTCCCTCGATCTGGGGCTCCATGCAAGATCTCACCCCATGGGATCAAAATGATCATGAGAACGGTGAGCAAAAATCCCAGAACCACACGGGGGGACCTAGTGAATGACCTGCAGAGAGCTGGGACCAAAGTAACAAAGGCTACCATCAGTAACACGCTACGCCGTTATGGACTCAAATCCTGCAGCGCCAGACGTGTCCCCCTGCTTAAGCCAGTACATGTCCAGGCCCGTGTGAAGTTTGCTAGAGAGCATTTGGATGATCCAGAAGAGGACTGGGAGAATGTCATATGGTCAGATGAAACCAAAATAGAACTTTTTGGTAAAAACTCAACTTGTCGTGTTTGGAGGAGAAAGAACACCATACCTACTGTGAAGGATGGGGGTGGAAACATCATGCTTTGGGGCTGTTTTTCTGCAAAGGGACCAGGACTACTGATCCGTGTAAAGGAAAGAATGAATGGGGCCATGTATCGTGAGATTTTGAGTGAAAACCTCCTTCCATCAGCAAGGGCATTGAAGATGAAACGTGGCTGGGTCTTTCAGCATGACAATGATCCCAAACACACCGCCCAGGCAACGAAGGAGTGGCTTCATAAGAAGCATTTCAAGGTCCTGGAGTGGCCTAGCCAGTCTCCAGATCTCAACCCCATAGAAAATCTTTGGAGGGAGTTGAAAGTCCGTGTTGCCCAGCGACAGCCCCAAAACATCACTGCTCTAGAGGAGATCTGCATGGAGGAATGGGCCAAAATACCAGCAACAGTGTGTGAAAACCTTGTGAAGACTTACAGAAAACGTTTGACCTCTGTCATTGCCAACAAAGGGTATATAACAAAGTATTGAGATGAACTTTTGTTATTGACCAAATACTTATTGTCCACCATAATTTGCAAATAAATTCTTTAAAAATCAGACAATGTGATTTTCTGGATTTTTTTTTCTCATTTTGTCTCTCATAGTTGAGGTATACCTATGATGAAAATTGGAGACCTCTCTCATCTTTTAAGTGGGAGAACTTGCACAATTGGTGGCTGACTAAATACTTTTTTACCCCACTGTAAATTAACTGTGGTTTATCATATCTTTGGAAAGCTGAGTTCAATTTCTCTAGCCACACCCAGGCTTGATTACTGCCACACCTGTTCTCAATCAAGAAATCACCTGAATGGGACCTGCCTGACAAAGTGAAGAAGACCAAAAGATCCTCAAAAGCTAGACATCATCCAAAGAAATTCAGGAACAAATGAGAAACAAAGCAACTGAGATCTGTCAGTCTGGAAAAGGTTATAATGTGGTGGTACAGATGGGGGATTCTCCACCCAGAGACAGCAGCTTGGGGAAAGAGGGAACAATGTGCTGAAGGAGAAAGTGTCACCGGGGGGTCTTAGACAGGACAGTAAGGACTATTCGCCCCCCCGGATAGAGGAGGAAGCGCCAGAACCGCTGGAGGAGGAAAGGGTGTGAGAATGCGGTACTGGCGTTATGTTAATGTGCCACACATGTCTTTGTTCCACACAGTGATTATGGCCAGGATTCCTGGGTCTCAATGCATGGAATTAAAGATTATAAAAGGAGGATGCACAGAGACCCAGGAGATTTTACTATACTGAACGGTGAAGAAGGAATAAAGTTCGTGTGTTGTTCAGCTCATTGCCTCGCCTGCTTCCTTTCTCCACACTGGTGACCCCAAGACGTGCCATGGAGAGCGAGCCGAGCACCACCCCAGAGACTACCTGGAGGGAGAGCAACAGCGCTGTGTGTGCTGTCTCAGTCAAGCTCCCAGAGTTCTGGGTTCACAACCCGACTGGGTGGTTTTTGCACATGGAAGCCCAGTTCGCATTCTGCGGGATAAAAACGGATGACACAAAGTATTACTACGTGGTCACTGCGCTGGATGCGTGCGCCACGCAACGGGTGACGAGTCTGCTCCAGGAGCTGCCGGTGCAGGGGAAATATGAAGCGCTCAAGAGAATGCTGCTCCAGCGCTATACCCTTTCTGACAGTGAGAGGTCAGAGAGACTTCTAACACGTTCGGAGTTAGGTGACAGATCAGCCGTGGAGCTCATGGAGAGCATGTTGGCACTGATGGGGAAGAACGATGAGTCTTTCCTGTTCGCCCACTTGTTCCTCAGGAACTTACCGGCCGCAGCGAGGGTGATCCTGGCCAACTTGCCGCTGCTGGTGACCAAGGACTACCGTGCACTGGCGCAGGAAGCGGATTGCATCATTTTAGCGACCAGAAATCTTAGCATGAATGCAGTGGCACCGGCGTCCATGAGGGACTCCAACGAGGTCAAGGAGCCATTGGTGGTAGCCAGAGCAGACACCAAGAGACAAAGGAACAGGGCGAGCTATTTCTATCATCACCGTTTTGGCTCGAATGCCCAATGCTGCCTGTCGCCATGCCAATTCAAGAAGCCGGGAAGACAGCACGTTCGGCATTCAGTAGCAGCTGCAACCGCTGGCGACAGGAACAAGCCGCTTTATGTCACAGACACACGTTCGGGGAGATGGTTTTTGGTGGACTCCGGCTCCCAGAAAAGCCTATCCTGCTGGTCAGCACAGACAGGGTGGCAGGAGGCAGTGGTCCCGAGCTCATGGCCACCAACGGATCCACCATCAGAACGTTTGGCAAACGGACACTGACGATATGCTTGCACGGACACAATTTTCAGTGGGACTTTGTGGTAGCTGCATGTTCTGCCCCCGTTTTAGGCGCAGATTTTTTATGTGCTTATGGGTTGTTAGTCGATGTTGCTAATAGGTGATTAGTGGACGCTGTCTCTTTTGCCTCACTGCCCTGCACAGCTCAGGGAGCTGGGTCAACAACACTGGCTAAAGTTATAGCTCTAGGAGGTAAGTACCAACATTTACTCGCACAGTTCCCAGCACTCACGGTCCTGACTTTTTCGGCTACAATAACGAAACACGGGATTGAACATTTCGTAACTACATAAGGCCCGCCGGTGTTTACGTGACCTCAGCGCTTGGACGTGGCTAAACTGGCCAGTGCGTGCGAGGAGTTTGCCAACTTAGAGCAGCTGGGCATCGTCAGGTGCTCCAACAGCCCGTGGGAATCCCCGCTACACATGGTGCCTAAGGCCGACGGGTCGTGGCGACTGTGTGGCAATTTCTGGTGCTTGAACAATGCCACGGAACATGATTGGTATCCTATCCCGCACATCCAGGATTTTTCCGTGCACCTGGCTGGGGTGCGTGTTTTTTCCAAAGAGGATCTGGTCCTCGGTTACCACCAGGTCCCAGTGCGTGCAGAAGATGTTCCAAAAACAGCGGTAATAACTCCTTTCAGCCTTTTTGAGTTTTTACGCATGCCATTCAGATTAAAAGGCGTGACGCAGACTTTCCAGAGAATGATGGACGCAGTGCTTCATGACTTGTCCTTCGTTTTTGTTTACTTAGATGACATTCTGGTAGCTAGCATGTCCGAGGAGGAGCACATCGCCCATCTCAAGACAGTTTTCCAGAGGTTGGAAGTGCAGGGGCTGATAGTTAACCCAACAAAATGCCAGTTCGCTGTGTGTGTGAATTTTTGGGCCACTGCATTTTGCCAGAGGGCGCGATTCCAATACCAGATAAGGTGCACGCTGTGTCGGACTTTCCGAGTCCACAGACCGTGAGGGCACTACAGGAGTTTTTGGGAATGGTTAATTTTTATAACCGTTTCCTTCCCCGGGCAGCCCAGCTGATGCAGCCATTGTATGCCATGCTTAAAAAAAAGAAGCCCTCGGAAACCATCGACTGGACTCCCGAGCGAGTCCAGGCTTTCACAAATGCCAAAACAGTGCTGGCCGATGCTGCGTTGCTAGCCCACCTGGATCCGTTGGCACAGATAGCGCTCACTATGGATGCATCTGATGTTGCCATAGGGGCAGTGGTGGAGCAGTACATCTCCGGTTCATGGCAGCCGCTCGCATTGTTTAGTTGAACTTGACGCGACAGCGAACGCAAATACAACACGTTCGACATAGAATTGCTTGCTCTCCACCTGGCGACGCACCATTTCCAGTTTTGGCTAGAGAAGCGCGAGTTCACCGCGTTCGTGGACCATAAGCCACTGACGTACACGATGGCCAAGGTCTCGGAACCGTGGTCGCCCCGGCAACAACGGCATTTGGCCGCGATTTTGGAGTTTACTACCGACATTCAACACGTTGCTGGTAAGCTCAACATTGTGGCTAATTGCCTGTTGCATGTATTATTCTCCCCGGTCTACATGGGAATAGATTTCCCTGCCATGGCCGTGGAGCAAGCCGGGGACGCAGACATTTGCACGCTCCAGTTGGCACCTACTGGGTTAAGGCTGGAGAGCAGGGTGGAGCAAGAAGGGTGCCCTCCCACTCTGCAACGTCACCACTGGCCGCCTGTGCCCGGTGGTTCTGAGCACTTGGTCCCGCTGCATTTTTGAGTCAGTCAACTCCCTTTTGTATCCAGGCGTGCGCACTTCGGTGAAACTAGTGGGGGCAAAATTTGTCTAGCCGCGCTTGCACAAGGACGTGAAAGAGTGGGCATGCAGCTTCCATGGCATGCCAGTGGGTCAAAGTGCACAAGCACACCAGAGTCCCCCTCAAGCCGTTCCAAATCCTGGCTAGGAGGTTCAACCACGTCCATGTGGATTTGGTGGGACCCTTCCCGCTGTCGCAAGGTTTCACACACCTTTTGACAGTTGTTGACCGCACTACGTACTGGTCTGAAGTGGTCCCTCTGGCTTCTACCACGTCCGTGGAAGTGGCTTGTGCTTTTTTGACGGCTTGGGTTGCACGTTTTGGATCCCCATCGGACATCACTTCCGACAGGGGTCCACAATTCATTTCGGAACTCTGGTCCATGATGGCCCAGAGCCTGGGGGTCAAAATTCACCGTACTACCACGTACAACCCCCAGGTTAATGGGTGATGCGAGCGTTTTCATAGGTTGCTTAAGGCAGCGCTCAGAGCTTCTCTCACGGATACAAATTGGGTTGACTGCCTGCCCTGGGTTCTTTTAGGGTTGTGCTCCGCACCGAAAGAGAATCTGGCAGCCTCCCCGGCAGAACTCGTTTTTTTCTCAGCCGCTGCGGATCCCTGGAGAGCTGTTACTGGAAAACCCTGCACCCAGGGCCGAGCCGACCACGCAATTTTTGCACAGTACAGAGGCTTTTAACATGCCGGGTCCGGCCCACCATTGTTTTCCCCGCACTTTCATCCCCAAGAGTTTACAGAACGCTGGTTTTGTTTTTGTCAGGCACGATGTGCACGGACCCCGCTGACCAAAATTACCCCAAGAGCGCAGCAACAACTCATCCAAGAGGTCACAAAAGACCCCACAACAACATCCAAAGAACTGCACGCCTCGCTTGTCTCATTTAAGGTCAGTGTTCATGACTCCACCATAAGAAAGAGACTGGCCAAAAATGGCCTGTATGGCAGAGTTCCAAGACAAAAACCACTGCTGAGCAAAAAGAACATAAAGGCTCGTCTCAGTTTTGTCAGAAAACATCTTGATGATCCCCAAGACTTTTGGGAAAATACTCTGTGGACTGACGAGACAAAAGCTGAACTTTTTGGAAGGTGTGTGTCCCATTACATCCAGTGTAAAAGTAACACAGCATTTCAGAAAAGGAACATCATACCAACAGTAAAATATGGTGGTGGTAGTGTGATGGTCTGTGGTTGTTTTGCTGCTTCAGGACCTGGAAGACTTGCTGTGGTAAATGGAACCATGAATTCGGCTGTCTACCAAAAAATCCTGAAGGAGAATGTCCAGCCATCTGTTTGTGACCTCAAGCTGAAGCGCACTTGGGTACTGCAGCAGGACAATGATCCAAAACACACCAGCAAGTCCACCTCTGAATGGCTTAAGAAAAACAAAATCAAGAGTTTGGAGTGGCCTCGTCAAAGTCCTGACCTGAATCTGATTGAGATGCTGTGGCATGACCTTTAAAAGGCAGTTCATGCATGTAAATTTCTGCTGCACATCCACCAACCACAATGCTCCGCACTGTGTGTCTATATATATATAGTAATATGTACATATGTATACTAGCTGTTCTTGTTTTTTTCTTGCCTTCTGATTGTTGCTCTGAGTGTTGCTATCCCTGTGCTGTTGCAATCCTGGAATTTCCCCATTGTGGGACTAATAAAGGCTTATCTTATCTTATCTTATCTTAAACCCTACAATGTTGCTGAATTACAACAATTCTGCAAAGATGAGTTGGCCAAAATTCCTCCACAGCGCTGTAAAAGACTCATTGCCAGTTACTGCAAACTCTTGATTGCAGTTGTTACTGCTCAGGGCGGCCCAACTGTCATGAACTGGGTTTGGACTTTTTCCAAACCCAGCTTCATGGTGTTGTGGCTGCATTTCTCCTGTCATGTTTTTGGTGCCTGTTGTCTGCCAGTTTATGTTTTGGTCTCTCCTCACTCATTCTGTGACAGGCACCTGTCAGGGAGCCCTCGGGGGTTTGCCCAGCCACGCCTCCCTCTCCTGTCAGTGCTTGACAGCTGAATGCCATTATTGTTTGTGTCTACTATTCAGCTCACTCTCACGCGCACACATTCACACACACGCACGCACTCGCTCACACCCGTGCTTACACAGTCCTACCCACACTCGCATGCACACTCAGACACACACACACACACACACACACGCACACACTCACCCACACCTGTGCTCACTTGGCTTGTTATGTTGTCATTATTTAAGCTCTGTCTGTTCACCTGTATCTCGCCGGTTCATTGGATTGTCAACCCCTTACTCCAGAGCACGGACAGCTCTGTTGAGATTCTGTAAGTACTGTTTCCCCCCCACTCCGCAGTCTTGTCTGCAAGCGCCTTGGGTCTTTTCTCATGCATTCCACTCTCCAATGAACTGCTGAGTGTTTGTGTTAGTTCCTTCTGCTCCCTGCTCTGTTTGCTCATTGGAGCTTTTGTTATACTTTATGTTCAATAAATGTGCACAACGCTATCCTGCATTTGGGTTTTTCTCTCGTCTCTGCTGCCTCAGAGAGTCACCAAATCATGACACCAACTAGTTATTAAATTTGGGGGGCAATCACTTTTTCACACAGGGCCATGTAGGTTTGGATTTTTTTCCCCTTAATAATAAACACCTTCATTTAAAAACTGAATTTTGTGTTTATTTGTGTTATCTTTTTTTTTTTTTTTGTTACTTATTTGTACCCGTAGGTAGACTTGGTTTGCAGTCTGGTGACAAGCCACCGGCTACTGGTCGCTGCGTGCGCGAGCGCCCTAAACCTACATGTTTTTGGTGTGCGGGAGGAAACCGGAGAAATCCCGGAGTAAACCCGCGCAACACGGGGAGAACATGCAAACTCCACACAGCTCACTGTTGGTCGGGGGCTGGGATCGAACCCACGATCTCATGATCCCTGCGGTCCCCCGGCCGAGGGTAAAACTGTGCTGCCACAGTGCTAAACCACTGCGCCACCGTGCAGCCCGCCCCCCATCTTTGTCTAATACTTAAAATTATTTGATGATCTGAAACATTTAATTGTGACAAACATATGAAAAAATGAGAAATCAGGAGGGTGGCAGACACATTTTTCACACCACTGTATGTGTATATGTACACACACACACACACACACACACACACACAATGTAGAATGGACATGAATAATATGGATAAGGAGTATGAACAATAGCAACAAGAATCAAAGAGTGCAAGAATATTGGTGATAGTAGCAACAATATGGACCATAAATGACATAACGCACGGCTCAGGAGACGCACACACACAGGCTCAGAGTAGTTCAAATAGTTTATTAACAACAGGAGTGGATGAATGTGTGTCTGCGGGATGTAAATGTATTGGTGGCAGCGTCTGCTTCGGGCACAGAGGCAGGAGACCGTACAGCCGGACAACCCTATGGGAAAAGCACAAGGAGAAGGGTGACGGGCACACACCAACACAGGAGATATATGAGCGAGAGAGGAGCTTACTTGGATAGGACAGATGACTGGCACAGCAAGGGACGAGGTCCGGTAGACAGCCACCTGGAGAGCCCGGTGCAGCAGCGAGGAACAGGCGATGGAGAGGTGTTGTCCGCCGCCGGGAAATCCACCTGTGCACAGGGGAGCAGACTTGGAAGGAAAGGAGGTAAGGTCTTCTTACCAGAGTGATCCGCTGAGGGTGAAGGAACTCACAGCGATGCATGGGGAAGTCTGACGGCTTCAGGCCAAAGCTCAGGGCGAGGCGGCTTATATCCCTCGCCGCTGATGATGTGCAGGTGTGCGTGCAGGTGGCGCCGCTGATGAGCGGCACAGCGTGACAGTACTCCCCCCTCTAGCAGCGCCTCCTGGCGATGGCTTCTCTGGGTGCGCTCGGTGGAAATCAGCGATGAGCGACGGGTCCAACACAAACGACGAGGGTATCCACTGTCGATGTTCAGGCCCATAGCCCTCCCAGTCCACCAAGTACTGCAACCCACGACCCCGGCGCCGGGAGTCCAGGATGGAGGCGACGGACCAGGCCGGATGGCCACCAATCATCCGGGGCGTGGGTTGCGCAGCAGGAGGGGGGCAAAGGGGGTCGGAGACTGCCAGCTTCACCTTGGACACGTGGAAGGTGGGATGGATGCGGAGGGAGGGGGGAATAGCTACACGCACAGCCACCGGGTTGACGATCCTGGTGATGGGGTATGGACCCATAAAACGCTGTGCCAGCTTCCTCCTCTCGCCCTTTAAGGTCACGTCCTGGGTCGACACGTAGACTTGCTGACCAACTCTGTACGCCGGGGCAGGTCTTCTGTGCCGGTCCGCCACGGCTCTGTTGCGCTCCGCCGTGCGTAAAAGCGCATTGCGCGCTGACGCCCAGGTGGAGCGGAACTGCCTGAGATGCGCCCGTACTGAGGGGACAGTTACCTCACTCTCCTGCGCCGGGAACAGCGGGGGGTCGTAACCCAGGGACGCCTTAAAGGGGGACATCCCTGTAGCAGAAGAGCGAGCGGTGTTATGGGCGTATTCAACCCAGGCGAGGTGGGAACTCCAGGACGTAGGTTTGGACGCTGTTACACAGTGGAGCGCAGCCTCCAGCTCCTGGTTGGTCCGCTCACACTGCCCGATGGATTGGGGGTGATGGCCGGAGGAGAGGCTCACCTTGGCTCCTAAGGCGTTGCAGAATGACCTCCAAACCTCTGATGAAAATTGGGGCCCTCGGTCCGAGACCACGTCCACCGGAATCCCATGCAGCCTGACCACGTGTTGGATGAGGAGGTCCGCCGTCTCCAGGGCAGTTGGGAGACCTCGTAGAGGAACGAAGTGTACCGCCTTGGAGAAGCGGTCCACGATGGTCAGGATGGTGTCGTAGGTGTTCGAGACTGGGAGTCCGGTGACGAAATCCAGGGCGATATGCGACCAGGGCCTGCCAGGGACAGGCAGAGGCTGGAGCAAACCCGCTGGAGGGGCATTACCCGATTTATTGGTAGCACAAACTGGACAGGCCCAGGCGTAGCGGGCAGCGTCCCTCCGCAGGCCCAGCCACCAGAAGGACCGCTGGAGGAGGTCAATCATCCGGGAGGAGCCAGGGTGACAGGTGAGCTTGGAGGTGTGCAACCAGTGGATGACCTCCCCTCGAACCGTGGATGGCACGAACAGCCTCCCCTCCGGTCCGCCGCCAGGGTCAGGTTCCACTTCCTGCGCCTTCCGGATCTTGCTCTCGATATCCCAGGTGACGGCTCCCACGACGCACGACCTGGGTAGGATGGTGTGAACCGTGTCCTCCGACTCCTCAGGGGCGAATTGCCTAGAGAGGGCGTCGGGCAGGCCGTTCTTGGAGCCAGGCCTGAAGGTGATGGTAAATTGGAACCTGGCGAAGAACAAGGACCAGCGCACCTGGCGGGCGTTCAGGCGCCTGGCAGATCTAAGATATTCCAAGTTCTTGTGGTCCGTCAGGACCACGAACGGCAGGTCCGCCCCCTCTAGCCAGTGACGCCACTCCTGTAGCGCGAGCTTGATGGCGAGGAGCTCTCTGTCACCCACGTCGTAATTCCTCTCCGCCGGGGACAAGCGCCAGGAGAAGAAGGCGCAGGGCCGTTTGATACCATCGTCTGGCGACCGCTGGGATAGCACCGCCCCCACTCCTGTGTCCGAAGCGTCCACTTCCATGATGCACTGCAGCGCGGGGTTGACTTGGCTAAGGACCCGGGAGGAGGAGAACTCCGCCTTCAGCGCCTGAAAAGCAGCTGCGGCCTCTTCGGTCCACCGGAACGGGACCTTAGGGGACGTGAGGCAGGTCAGTGGGCCGACGATGGTGCCAAAATTTGGGACGAAGCGGCGGTAGAAGTTCGCGAACCCAACGAACTGTTGCACCTGCTTCCTCGATGCAGGTGTAGGCCATTCCACCACCGCCTTCACCTTCTCTGGGTCCGGAAGCACCTGGTCGTGTGAGATGATGAACCCAAGGAAGGATGTTGTCTTTGCGTAAAATTCACACTTCTCAGCCTTCACGTATAACCGGTTCTCCAGCAGTCTTTGGAGGACCCGCCTCACGTGGACCTTTTGCTCGTCCCTGGACTTGGAGAAGATGAGTATGTCATCCAGGTAGACGAACACAAAAAGGCCGATGAAATCCCGGAGGACGTCGTTGATGAGGCGCTGAAAGACGGCTGGAGCGTTGGTCAACCCGAATGGCATCACCAGGTATTCGAAGTGGCCGTTCGGGGTACGGAAGGCTGTTTTCCACTCATCTCCCTCCCGGATCCGGACGAGGTGGTATGCGCTGCGTAGATCCAGCTTGGTGAACCAAGTCGCCCCCTGGAGGGAGTGGAAAGCGGTGTCCATGAGGGGCAGGGTGTAACGATCCTTCTCCGTTATGTCATTAAGGGCACGATAGTCAATGCAAGGACAGAGGGATCCGTCCTTCTTACCAACGAAGAAGAATCCTGCCCCCACAGGTGATGACGATGGGCGGATTATCCCAGCACTCAGTGACTCCTTAAGGTATGAGTTCATTGTCTCCTTCTCCGGCGCCGATAGACTGTAGAGCCGTCCAGAAGGTAAGGGTGCCCCCTGGCGGAGATTGATTGCGCAGTCATAGGGCCGATGAGGAGGGAGAGACATCGCCTTAGATTTGCTGAATACCATACCCAGGTCGTGAAATTCCAGTGGCACCAGGGACAGGTCCGGGGGCGCTGCATCCGTAGGAGGGGGAGAAGCGGACGGAGAGCAGGCAGCGGACTGTAAACAGGTGCCCATGCAGAACGTACTCCATGCCGACACCCCGGCGGACTTCCAATCCAGAACTGGGTTGTGGAGGCGCAGCCAGGGATACCCCAGGATGACGGGCGACACAGAGTTGGGCAGGACGTAAAAGGTTATCTCCTCCCGGTGGTTTCCAGAGATAATAACTGGGACGGGGATGGTCTGGTGCGTTACTCTCCCAAGGGAAGCACGAGAGAGGTTGACCAGGGAGATAGGATTCCTGAGTGCCTGACAGCGGATGCCCAATCGGGTTGCCAGGCTTTGTGAAATAAAGCTGCCTTCCGCACCCGAATCCACCAGTGCGTGGGTGAGATGCTCAGTGGGGTTGTGGCAGAAACGGATGGGCAGCTTCAATTGAGTGAGAGAACTTAACCGGTTGACGTCCGCGAGGCCCCCTACAGTGACTCGCGGACCCCGCCGACTGGCTTTCCGTGGACAAAGCTTCACCGTATGTTGGTCATCTCCGCAATACATGCAGAGATCCAACTCACGGCGGCGTTGTCTCTCCGCAGGGGAAAGCTTTGTCCAGCCCGTCACCATCGGCTCCGACTCCTCGGGGCACGAAGATGGCGGTGCCGCCAGGGGGCGAGCTTGGAACAGGCGCGGCGAGACTCCATGAGGGCGAGAAGAAGACGACTTCCGTCCCGAGGAGCGCTCGCGCAGCCTGTTGTCCAAACTGATCGCTAGGGATGTTAGCTCCGCTAGCGTCTCAGGGATATCCCGCCCAGCCAGTTCATCCCTCAGATCATCATTGAGACTGCGGAGGAAAAGGCCACAGAGGGAGCATTCCTCCCAGCCTAATTCCTCCGCCGCTACCCGGAAGTCGACCGCGTAGTCCGCTGCCAACCGGCTTCCCTGCTGGAGGGCGAGAAGCCGATCGACCTGGACCGTCTCGGTAAGAGAATGGTCAAAGACCTCCAGGAAGCGTCTCACGAACTGGTCATATGTGAGGGTGGCATAACTGGGCCTCGCCATTACGGCGTAGGTCCATGTTAATGCTCGCCCCTCCAGGAGATTCCCGATATAACCAATTCGGCTATGATCTGAGGGAAAGTCCCCGGGCACACGGTGGAAAACGGACTCACACTGCATAATAAACCCCCACGCTCCGCCGAGCTTACCGCTAAAGCGGGCGGGGGTTGGAATGGGCGTGAGCCGAACCGGTGCACCCGGAGCCTGCTGGACGGCCACTGGAGCAGCAGGAGCCGCGCCACCCTGACGAGCCGGGGGGAACGGCTGTTGGGGGTCCAAGCGGCCCAACCGGTTAGTTATATTTAACAACTGATTAAAAATCACCTGTTGCTGATAGGCTATCTGATCCACTCGAGCCTCGAGAGTGGAAAACCGGTGTGCGAGCCCGCTGTCTGCCGAGCCGCTCTGCTGAAGCCGTACTGACATAACGCACGGCTCAGGAGACGCACACACACAGGCTCAGAGTAGCTCAAATAGTTTATTAACAACAGGAGTGGATGAATGTGTGTCTGCGGGATGTAAATGTATTGGTGGCGGCGTCTGCTTCGGGCACAGAGGCAGGAGACCGTACAGCCGGACAACCCTATGGGAAAAGCACAAGGAGAAGGGTGACGGGCACACACCAACACAGGAGATATATGAGCGAGAGAGGAGCTTACTTGGATAGGACAGATGACTGGCACAGCAAGGGACGAGGTCCGGTAGACAGCCACCTGGAGAGCCCGGTGCAGCAGCGAGGAACAGGCGATGGAGAGGCGTTGTCCGCCGCCGGGAAATCCACCTGTGCACAGGGGAGCAGACTTGGAAGGAAAGGAGGTAAGGTCTTCTTACCAGAGTGATCCGCTGAGGGTGAAGGAACTCACAGCGATGCATGGGGAAGTCTGACGGCTTCAGGCCGAAGCTCAGGGCGAGGCGGCTTATATCCCTCGCCGCTGATGATGTGCAGGTGTGCGTGCAGGTGGCGCCGCTGATGAGCGGCGCGGCGTGACAATAAATAATATTCTTTTTTAAGGTGCAACCCAGTGCTAGCCTTAGTCATTAGGGTATGAAGAGTGAATGTGAACATACCTGTGACTGTACCTGTCTGCAGGTGGGGAGGTGGCTTTCACAGCTCTGGGAAAGAAGCTTTATACATAAGCTTTGAATTATGCAGTATTTACTATTAAAAACAGCTGGACTGAACAATATTTACTTACATGTGACACAGTGGCCCCGGTTACATGGTCACAATAAACCAATTACTGGCAATAAACTGATAATGCCAATATCAGTTTTCTCATGTTTACATGCACTGAATAAACGGATTACTGGAGTGTAAACCACTTGAGTTAATGATCCCAGTTACATGGCCTTTATCGGATTATTCTGTTTACGAGGCCACTTGAATAATCAGATAACTGCAGAAATCAATTCATAACTGGTTTATTAGTGTACATGTAAACACTGTGTCATGCCAAGAGGGAAACACTGTCATGGCTCTGGGTTGAGATCCACGCACACGTACACATCATCAACCTGACCTCTGCTGCTGATTACCCACGTCACTATATAAGCAGTGCTCATTCTGTGGTGTAGGTGTGTCATAATAGATAACCTTGCTGTTCTTACTCCTCGTGAAGCATAGGTCTATTTGCCTGCCCACTGTCTTGCACTCTGTGTTCGCCCTACTGGATTCTCTACATAAGCCCCAAATTCCAAAATTCCTACTAACCTCTGTTGCAGGATACCTTGGACCCCTTGTTGTACCCACCTACTGGACCACTCCTTCTTACCTGGAATGCTTTCCGTCCTCGCTGGATCACCCAAATAAGCCTACCCCCTTCATATCTGGGAAATCATTCAAACTAATGATAACCACAGGAAAGCCCCGGGCCCGGGCACTCTCTATCAGGACCCTCACTGCCAAAAAGCTCCACACCCTACCTGCTCCATTCTTCCACCTCCCCTGAAAGAGATAACCACCTACCTGCCCTGTAGTTCACCACACCTCCTGCACTCCATAGAAAGTAAGCACATTCATATTCTCTGTCACATTTACATTTTTGTCTCCAACCATATACTCACCATCTTCTCTTCCTTCCACAGGTGTGTTCCTGCAAAATTACATAGTCCATAAACACAATAAATACCTACTCTTCCACCCCTGCCCTGGTCTTGTTGCTGAGTCTGCATTTGGGTCTTTTCCTGGTTGTAACATGTTAAAAAAAGTTATTTCAAACTTCTATCTACCATGATATGGGTGTTATAAGTGTTTGCCCATGACAGTTTATGACCAAGAAAATGCTGACTTTCACACCTAGTGTAAATAAAATTGTCCTGATAAGAAAAAAAAAATCATAATGAAATAATTATAAATTTTCCAGTAATTACACAGGTCGCAGGGTTAATTTGTGAAATAGAAAATGTTTTGGACTTGCAATAATATACAGTTAGAAGCTTAGATTCTGATTATGTTTGAATATCACAGGTGGTCTACCCACACAGTCAAAAAGAATAAAATGTGAAAAAGCAAACCAAAAAAAATTAAGATCTGTTAAAAAATTTATGCTCACAAATCGTCTAAAGCTCAGTGGCATTTGAACTGGTTTTCTCAACACTTTTAAAGATCTCATATTTAGTACAAGTGACAATGCTTGCATACTAAATGAAGAATGGCCAGAAGAAACATCAAACATGGCTGCAAGCTGAAAAAGTAAACACTGAATAACTTTGCTTTACATCATATCAGATTTATAGCAGTTTGTTTTATCCTTCAATTATTATACCCCTAAATCTGACAGGTTTTTCCACCACTTTCTTTACTTTGTCATTGGCACTATTACTTAAACCATTATAAACTTTGCATCACATGATCTACTTCACTGAGCTCTTTACTTGAGTATCATTTCACTACGAGCGCTTAAGTTCAGGCTCTGACGCCGAAAGAAACTGACATTCAATAGCGTGGGCTCCATTGTATTTGTGAAAGACTGAAGCAGCACTCTGGGTATTGTCTTATTTAAAAGGGAGTCTGGTTACCTTGACAACCACAGGATGCCTTCCCATAGGCCCTGAGACAGAAAAGGCAGGGCCAAAGACGGAGGGAAAAAGAGTGAAAGGAGATTTTAAAAAGGTGGAAAGATGCTTCTTAGCCCCAGCCTTATTTGATGTGTGTGTTAAAATGGGCCCAGTGGATTCCATGAGGTTGGGGCGAAGACCTGAAGAGGTGAGGATATGTGTGTGTGTGTGTGTGAGGTTTTCGGTGTACTGGTGGACTTTACATGATGAATGATACTGGCACACAACAGCAGGTTGGTGACAGTGGTTTTGTGATGTTTAACATTTCTATCAGCCTAATGAACTTGTTCAAACACAGAAAGAACCCAAGCTGAACAGGCTTTCAAGGTCAGTCAAGCTGGAAATAGTGGTGCTTTGACATATTTATGAATACAGACTGTATTAATGTGATTCATGTAGAAAATTATATGGATTTGGAAGCAACAATAGACTGACCTGAAATAAATTGGCTACTGTATATAAATAGAGGAATACTCCAGTGTATTGCTTGGTATGTTCAATATAGTAATATTTTTGACACTATTTTTCAACAGTAACATCGTACAACCTGTAATGCAAGTCATGCATGTTGCACTGCGGCCTCGTAGGTAAGGCTTCTCCTCTTTATAGCTATTAGAACAAGTAAAGAAACTGCTACATACATTTTACCTATTTTCTTTTACCAATTTTATTGCCAGAAAATGTCACTGTTTTAAAGTGTTTTTAAGTGACTGCTCTGGCGGCGTCCAGGAAATAGTCAAGTATATTTGAATATATTTCTGATTGTGCCTCCTTGTCATTAAACTTTTACAATAGAAAAGATAAAAAAAAAAAAATACTTGCAGCTGTGCCTTTTAAGAAGAGAATTGAAAACACTTCCAGTTACAGTGTATTCCATGAGGAAAAGATATATCGAATACACTTTGCTTTCTTTCAAAAAGATACGCCATCATTAACTATGTGGTAGAACTCTTATAAGACGCTCAGCTGCTTAACTGTTGTTGGTATACTTGTGACAGACAGTGTGATATTCGGTCTGAGATTTGATTTGGTTGCAGGTTTTGCAGGTGTTAAATGTCAAAAGCATGTGTCACAAACCAAACTAGCCAAAACAAACCAGTTTGTAATACGTTGAGCAATCTCAAGTTGAATGTATTTTTAAATGGCAATGCAATGTCTTTTATTAATATATCAGAAAATTAGAAAGATGCACAAGTCAGTTTATGTGTTGAAACTATGGAAGCATATTGCTGCCAAAAAAAAATGGCTTTATATCATGTTATAACATGATACATTTATTGTTAGAACAATATATGTACCATGTTAGAACATGATGCGTTTCACATTATAACATGATAGCTCAGTATCATGTTATAACGTGATATGTTTATTGTAAGAACAATATAGCATCACATTATAACATAATATTGTGACGTTTGCAAGGGTTCACACAAAAAGACAATGGAGCAGATGGCTCTGATCAACCAGATTTATTTTCACACACCCCGACCCCCAACCTGCCACTTAGTACACAGAGCAGTGGAGGTCATTCCCCCAGACCTCCGTTTCAATCATGGTTACACACACATGATACATCTTGCCCTAATCCTGCTAAACACTGCTGGGCCATTATAATGCAGTTATAATGACACAGCAGTATAACTCAGAAGTAACACATTTAACACACACAGTAACGTTTCAAACTGGCAAAGCATGCTGGGAAATCCCTGGCTCCCTTAAAATGGCCCCGACGTTACACTGCCCCCCCCTGGACTGGTTTCTGTCCCCAGAAAAATTAAAGTCCAATTTAAAAGTCCAATACAAACTCATCCAGGTGTCGGGGCGGTCTTCGGCGCCGGTGGCCAACACGTACAGGCCCCCTAGTGTCCATCCGGGTCTCGGTCGGGGTATCGGGCCGGGATGGAAGCTCCGGTCCGTCCACCAGCGGTGCAGATGGCCGATACGGGGCGAGACGGTCACGATGAAGGACCACAACCCGGTCCCTTTTTCTAAGCCTCACCCTGTACACCACATCTGACAGTCTCTCCAGGACCACGCATGGCCCCGACCACTGGCTCGCCAGCTTCGGTGATCGTCCTCTCTTCCTCTCAGGGCAGAAAACCCAGACTCGATCCCCCGGTGCAAAGTCCCTCCCCTGGCAGCGGGAGTCGTATGCCCGCTTCTGCCGACCCCCTGCCGCTGCCAGGGCCTCTCGAGCCAGCTCGTGCACCGTGTGGAGACGTTCTTTCAAACAAAAAAAATAATCCAATCCGGGTTTTCCTTCCACCTCCGGCTCGGGGGGGCAACCGAATACCAAATCCACCGGTGTGCGCAGCTCGCGTCCAAACATGAGCGCCGCAGGGGTGCACCGGGTAGATTCCTGAGCTGCCGTCCGGTACGCCCACAAAACAAAAGGCAGGTGCAGGTCCCAGTCTCGCTGTCGCTGGTCCACTAGGATAGCGAGCTGGGTGGTGAGGGTCCGGTTGAATCGTTCGACCAGGCCGTCGCTCTGTGGATGCAGTGGGGTGGTCCGGGTCTTCCGGATGCCCAGCCGTTTGCAGACCTCTCCGAAGACCTCCGCCTCGAAGTTCCGACCCTGATCGCTGTGCAGCTCCTCCGGTGCACCAAAACGACAGAACATTTCATCCACCAGCTTTGATGCCGTCGTAGTGGCGCTCTGATCCGGGACCGCGTACGCCTCTGGCCACTTAGTGAAATAATCCATCGCGACCAGCACGTAGCGGTTCCCCCGGTCCGTGGTCGGGAAAGGGCCCAGGATGTCCACTCCCACTCGCTCCATCGGTGCTCCCATCCGGTACTGCTGCAGGGGAGCGTGGGATCGCTGAGTTGGTCCCTTCTGAGTTGTGCATGTGTCGCAGCGATGAACGTGGAGCTCCACGTCCTGATGACAGCCAGGCCAGTAGAACCGGGCCCGAAGGCGCTGCAGCGTCTTTGTCACCCCGAAGTGGCCCGCTCCTACCGCCCCATGAACCAGCTGGAGTACTTTGGGCCGGAGTCGACGAGGAACCAGCAGCTGCCAAATGTGCCGCTGCCCAGCTGGAGTCTGCCACTGTCTATACACCACGCCCTCGTGACAGCGGAGGTTGGCCCACTGGGAGTGCAGGGCCTTAGTCTCTGGGTCCAGCGGTGATACAACCTCCCAGGCGGGCCGCTGTCCTGCGTCCAGCCACTGCCGAACCCGCGAAATGACCGGGTCTCTGTCCTGCTCGCTCTGCAGCTGCTGCGTGCCAAGAACCTCTGTGACGTCATCGCTGGGGAGAACTGCCTGATCATCTGAGGAGGGGCTGTGCGTCGCTGCGTGATTCCTGCTCGCAGCGGCTCGGAGAGCGGCAGCCCGTGGGGCGATTTGGTCCCGATCTTCAGCCCGTTGACAGTGACGACACTCCTCTGTCGCGCAGGGGCGCCGAGACAGCGCGTCAGCGTTGGCATGGAGGCGGCCTGCCCGATGCACAATCTGGAAATTATAATCCTGCAGTGCCTCCAGCCACCTCGCCAACTGTCCATCCGGTTCTTTGAAATTTAACAACCAGGTCAGGGAAGCGTGGTCCGTCCTGAGCTGGAACCTCCCCCCGTACACATACGGGCGGAAGTGACGCAGTCCTTGAATGACAGCCAGCAGCTCTCTGCGGGATTATAATTTCCAGATTGTGCATCGGGCAGGCCGCCTCCATGGGTTTTATTAGGGTTGCGTTCTGCGCCTAAAGAGGACTTAGACGCCTCCCCAGCGGAGCTGGTATTCGCACAAACTCTGAGGCTGCCGGGCGAGTTTTTACCAGAGCACCCAGAGCCCCCACCTCTCTCGGCTCTGGGACCGTTAGTCGGCACGGGGGCAGACACGCTCCCGGGTCCGGTTCATCACGCTTTTCCACGAGTTTTCGTCCCCAAGGCTTTGAAAAATGCCGATTTCGTTTTTGTCAGGCGCGAAGCCCTAAAAGCAACGCTCAAACCGCCTTACGAAGGGCCATTTCGAGTGCTGGAGGCAGGTGATAAGCAATTTGTGCTGGATTTTGGAGACAGGAAAGAGACAGTCAGTATTGACAGACTAAAACCTGCTTTTGTCATGAAGGACGTGTCTGTACCGGTCGCGGTGGCGCCTCGACGAGGCAGGCCCCCACAGAGGGCAATTAATCACTCTCTCCCTCAGTCAACAGCGCCGAAGCAGAAACGCACCGCAGGCAAGGCGGGGCCAACGCACAGCAGATTCGGCAGACGGCTGAAGGGCTGTACCTCCGCCTGGATCCTCATCTCGCTCCATATCCCACTTCTGACACCAGTGTGACGTTTGCAAGGGTTCACACAAAAAGACAATGGAGCAGATGGCTCTGATCAACCAGATTTATTTTCACACACCCCGACCCCCAACCTGCCACTTAGTACACAGAGCAGTGGAGGTCATTCCCCCAGACCTCCGTTTCAATCATGGTTACACACACATGATACATCTTGCCCTAATCCTGCTAAACACTGCTGGGCCATTATAATGCAGTTATAATGACACAGCAGTATAACTCAGAAGTAACACATTTAACACACACAGTAACGTTTCAAACTGGCAAAGCATGCTGGGAAATCCCTGGCTCCCTTAAAATGGCCCCGACGTTACAATATGTTTAATGTTATAACAATATATGGTTCACGTTATAACGTGATAGCTCCGTATCACATTACAACAATAAAAGTTTCACAGTATAATGTGATATGTTTATTGTTAGAACAAAATATGTATCACGTTAAAACATAATACCTCAGTATCACATTATAACCTGATATGTTTTTTGTTAGAACAATATGTCACATTGCCATGGTATGGAAGCGTATTGCTGCCAAACCAAAAAAAAAAAAAAAAAAAGTCTTTATATCATGTTATAACATGATACATTTATTGTTAGAACAATATACTGTATGTTTCACGTTATAACGTGATAGCTCAGTGTCATGTTATAACGTGATATAAAGCCATTATTTTTTTATTTTTTTGGTTTGGCAGCAATGCGCTTCCGTACCTGAGCTACTGCTGCCCACTGAAAGTAAATATACAGTTTTAATAGTTCACTAAAAAAAAAAAAAAAGCTAAAATGATTAGTCACAGAATAAGCAAGGGTGGTGCAGTGGTGCAGTGGTTAGCACTGTGGCAGCACAGCAACTCACCCTTGGTTCACCCGGGTTCGATCCCAGCCATCCTGACCAACAGTGATGTGTGTGGAGTTTGCATGTTCTCCCCGTGTCTGCGTGGGCTTACTCCGGGATTTCTCCGGTTTCCTCCCACAGGCCAAAATCATGCAGGTTAGGTTAATTGGAGACGCTAAAGTGGCCCTAGGTGTGAATGGTGAAGGGATAGCGCCGTACTGTGGCTGCTTCATCCATCCAGGTGGATGCCCTGAATTTCCCCTCTGGGGATCAATAAAGTATACAAAATCAAGCAGAAGTTTAACATTATCTATCTATCTATCTATATCTATATCTATATATATATACACACACACACACACACACACACACACACACATTGTATATAAAGTTTGGTATGTGTAACTAAAACTTTTAAGTAATTTAGCAGAAAGTAGCATAAATTTTGTTTGGATAACGGGGTCAAAAAATTAAACAAGCACCTCAGGACTGTGGAGAATCACAAATATATTCTTATGAGTAATGCAAAATAAGTGAAATAAGGTTCAGTTTAAAATGAAATATCTGAAAAATGAGGTAAAATCATACTGTTTCCTATTTGAGTCCATCTGTGGGCACCAAAGCGCTGGAAAGCATTAATGCTAAGACCGTTGTGATCATAGACCTGTGTTTAGTGCGTAACATGTAACATCACATAACATACATACAACATGCATGACATGTAAAATCACATAAAGATTGTCATATCCAGCCTGTGTTGTGTTGTTGCTTAGTTTTTTTTTCACATTTTGTCTTAGCTTTGTTCTGAATTGTAATCACTCTTGTTTTGTTTTGTTTTTTTTCTTTTGAATTCTTGGATGGAATATGGGTGGGCAATATAAGCTGCGGCTTCAGCCATCACCCATTTCAGATAACTTATGCTGAACTGTATAATCAGAGGAGTTATTGTCTAATTTGACCTTGTTGGATTTTCTTCCCCCCTTTGTTATATTATTCAGTTTCTTTTAACCTGTACTATCTGAAATAAAGATTCATTCATTCATTCATTCATAAAGACACTGCAGCATGCCGTTTCCTGTTGTCTATGAAGAGGTCTATGTGTGTGTTGTGCCCTCTAGTGGCTGCCTGGTGTTTTGTCTGTGCCTGTCCATGGCCACCCTGCTGCTGCAGAGCCTCTGGGTGCCACCTGAGAATGGCAGTCATACCAGCCATAGACTGGCAGGGAAGTCACCTGAGGAACAGGGTAAAACTCACACCCACATACACTCACAGTATTTAAAAAAACAAAAAAAAAAAAACAAAAAACAAAAACTGCAGTTTTGCTACACTCATTACCATAGTTTTGGTCACAAATGAAGTTGTTTGTGCCCAGAGATTAAGATCTGATCCCAGTGCTGGATGAGGGTTTGTACACAGCGCGTGGTGGGTCCTCCCATGCGTCTGACAGTTGTGGCTTTGAGGCCAAAGCCACGCTCATTTGTCAGGAAAACTGTTTTTCCTAAAGGAGGACATTTATGGGGGAGAGGACGTAGTTGTTTGGGACAGTTTGTTTGAAGGTGTCGTAATTCTCAATTGACACGAATTATACAAAGCTGGTTGAACCCCCGTGTGCGTGCATTTGCGCAGCAGACAAAAATAGCCTTATTATGATGACTTGTAACCAGATACGCACGTTTAACTCAGCACAGGGCGATCTAAAAAGTTTGTTAAGGGTTTGGACGCTGTCCCTCCCCAATAAATAAGTATCGATCAGAGTCAAACTACAACCTCAAGATGATATTTTGTCTAAACAGCCCGATCCTTTTTTTTTTTTTGGTCTCAGATTCTGGGTAAATTGTTTTTCGCAGACATTGTAGCCCACTGTTGCATCTCAGCCACCGACACACTCAGCCACAATTGCTTTGTGTTTTGAGGGACCCACCACAAGTTGTGTACAGAGAGCCACCCAGTGATGTTGTGTTGGAAAATATACCACAGGGGGATAAGCTGATGGCAAGAAAGGACACAGCGATTCCTGTGTGACCCCCGAAATACTTCAGCAAACCAGTTTCTGAAAGTCATTTCATGCCATTTTTAATTCTAAAACATATATGTATTTTTTTTTTTGCCCAAATTGGGGATTACAAAATTTAAAGTGTTCCATATGGACAAAGTAATTATGACAGAAGCAACAAAATATCACAAATCAAACCAAACCTTAAGCATTATTTTAAAATAAGAAAGAAAGAAAAAAAGAGAATAACAAAGGCCCCATATTCCATATTTTCCAGGAATTAATTTTAGGTTTTGATATCCTCACGGGCATATTTGTAGTTTTAAAGACCAAAAACCATTTTTATGTGGTATCACAGCTCCTACAGTTGGTTTTTAGTCTGTTTAACTTCATCAGTAGTAATGATGGGCCCTTAATCTGATGGTGTCAAGTAATAGGGTAGTCAGGGAGTTTTTGTTACGCAAACTTAGGGAACATAGTTTTGCACAGTATGGGACATTGTATTCCATTATATTTCTTTTCAGAATTATAAGCATCTACTGTTTTATCCTCACGTGCATGCATAACCTACATAACTATGCATTTTAAGCTGCAGTTACACAACTGTGCAAAGTTTACAGTGGAGCCATGTAGTTAACTTTTAACTCTTTCAAGGATCTTCTTTATCTCTCATTGTTATGGCCAAACGGTCCCTGGATGTGCTAGTGAAGCAAATAGAAATTAAATAACATCGTTGCTCTCTGTCTCTGTGGGATCCTACTGTGTGTCAACAGTTCAAAGCTCAGCCCCTCAGAGGTCCTTATTCTGACAGTATCACACAACATTAGAACATGAATATTCCTAATCCATTGCCAACACAACTCAAGTATGCTTTTGTTACTGTACCTGATCTATGATAATGCCATTTTAAGTTTGACCTGTTAAGAACATTCACGTGTTTGACAAAGGGTCTTATGACAAAATGAAGTCATACATATTTCTTGCAAATTTTATTATGGTTAAAGCAATAAATCACATGCTTACCCAACTCAGCACTAAAACAAGTTGCCAACACCCTTTGTGACTCCCATCATCAAATATGCATTGAAGTTCTGGGACCTTATGAAGACACTTTATGTTAGTTTTTCTTAAATTTGTCACATATTTAACTATTTACTGTCAATGTCTGGGCAAATGATGTTTAAATGTGTGAAATGTATCTTATTTTCCAGCATTCACTATAACACAATCATAACATTAGATTTAAACATTAAAGGGAAGGTCCAACTTGCTATATGCCATGTGTCCTTTAAATCACAGGTCAGCGTGGTCTTGGCTTTCGTAGGCTGGCTCTTCGTTTGGATTCTCTGAGTACTCTGGTAGAAAAGCTAAGTAGAGAGAGAGAAGAGACCAAGCTAAGCAGCAGTGATCTCAGTCTGCTGCTGAAGAGGTGTGTGCCAAATGTTGTACATATATCAATCACAATGTGGAAAACAGATACAGTATGACTTAGTGTGTCTATGCAGAAAATACATTTGCATTTAAGATAAGATAAGATAAGATAAGATAAGCCTTTATTAGTCCCACAACGGGGAAATTCCAGGATTGCAACAGCACAGGGATAGCAACACTCAGAGCAACAATCAGAAGGCAAGAAAAAAAACAAGCAAGCAAGAGCAGCTAATATACATATGTACATATTACTATAAAATATATATATACACACACACACAGACACACAGTGCAGAGCATTGTAGCTGGATGGAATAAATATATGAATATATAAACACACAGTGCAGAGCATTGTAGCTAGATGGAATAAATATGTAAATATATAAACACCCACAGTACGGAGCATTGCAGCTAGGTGGAATAAATATGTAAGTATATAAACACACACAGTGCGGAGCAATGTAGCTAGATGGAATAAATATATAGATGTATAAAAACACAGTGCGGAGCATTGTAGCTAGATGGAATAAATATATAGATATATAAATATGAACACACCCAGTGCTGAGCATTGTAGCTAGATGGAATAAATATGTAAATATATAAACATACACAGTGCAGAGCATTGTTGCTAGATGGGATGAAACAGCATAACCCTCTACTTAGTTATCCTACATGGTATGATTATGTGCCCATACAGCCTTTGCCCATTTGTACATAATACAAGGTGCCTGTCTTTCTGCTTGGTCAGCTTTAGACAGAATCAGCAAAACTTGGCACACCTGGTGGAAAGAGAGCTGGAGAGAGTCTCCCGGAGGCTGGATCAGCTCATCCGCCATCACCGACATCAACATAAAGCTTCGACACCAATGCCACATGATGACCACAGACCTCAAACAGGTAAAAGGGTTTAGACAGCTGTTACCAAATTAATATTCATTTGCGCTCTCTTGGACAACTGGAGACATCATATGAGGACAAATCATGAGAACAGTTTCAGGGCCTTGTTAGGATGATCTATACCATGCATTTCCACTACGCTTCACACGTTGTGGTGGTGGAGTCTTTAGTTCCTATCAGCACATTGTCTGTTTTTCCGCTGTTCCACATCACCATCTAATTAGCGGCTTACTGTGTGCATGGTTTGTACTGGTAGGAGTTGAGTCATTGAAAGCGGGTGAGGCTTAGTGCACAGTTTGGTGTATTCGTATTATGCTTCATTCTCTGTCAATAAGCCTTTGATCAACAAAAAGCAGGTCCAAAGTCAGTGGCACATTATCAACCACTATTTCAGCAGTGCGTTTAAAAGGCATGAGCACACATGTATGACTGTTCTTACACCGGGAAGGGGGGTTATGAGTGTCCGTTATTTTAACAGACTTATTTGTTTTAAAAAATCTGTCATTACCTGATCTGTCCTTTTACTTTTCACGCAATAGACTGAATTACATTATTAGCTTTAATTTGAAATGTATAAGGCAAGTGCATACATTACGCATTCATTTACTTATTTATCTTCTCTTTTTTAACTTTAACCACCAGACTCTACCATGCTATGGTGCAGTGGGGCCTGCAACAGCGTAAGTCCCTCTGCACACTAGTGCAAATTACCAGTGTGGCATGCACTGGGAAACAGCTGTCACCTGACTGGAGTACAGAACCTGTCTGCCAAGGTCTGCACACATGGAACACTAGAGTGTGCAATGCCAACATCTATTATTATTTAATTTATGACCATTTCATTATTTCTCTTGTCATTCACTGACATTCTTTTAACAGGATGATTCAAAATCAAAGTGTAGCCAAATCGAAGCAGGATTTATTTGATCTTGTTCACGCATATCCTGACACTAGTATACTTTTTTAAAGTTAAAATGCAACAATTTTGCACTCAGCAGAGGGACTATTAATGTTCAGACCAAGCTGATGTATCACGGAGGACAGCTGTGGTCGGTCAGCCAGGGTCTTTTCCTTTGTATTCTTGCGTCTCTGTCTGTATTGTACATTACACCAAAGGGGGGGGGGCGGCAGTGGGTCAGGAGGTAGAGCAGGTCGTCCAATAACCGCATGGTTGGCGGTTCGAATCCTGCTCTCCCCGGATATCCTGCCGTTGTGTCCCTGGGCAAGACACTTCACCCCCAATTGCTCCTGGTGGGTCTGGAAGCGCCATGTTAGGTAGCATGCCACCATCAGTGTGTGAATGTGTGGATAGCAGGATCTCTAAAGCGCTTTGGTCATCAAGAGATGAGAATAAAAGCGCTATATAAGTGAATGCCATTTATCATTTACCAAAAACATACCTCTGAATGTCATGTTCTACTGCCGAGGAGGCAGCAAGGATGGGCCCACATGCAGAGATAAGATTCGACTGGTTTTAATAACAAAAAAGCGCAGCTCTAGGCTGGATAATCACTGGCAGACTAACAGAATAACACAACCGGACAACATGCGGGAAACGAACACAACCTGGGTGTTATGATACAACAGTGAAATGAAAACTGAGTGGAACATATACACACAGACACTGATGACAAATGGCTGAGGTTAATTAAAAGAGGAGGAGACGGCGGGAGTGAGAGAGACACAATCAGGAGCAGCCATGAGGAATTAACAGAACCAGTAATGATGGGCAGAATAAACAGAGCGCTGTCACAAGGAGTAAACACAAGATTACATAATAAGGGTGATCATGATACACAGAATGAACCGAAAACTAAAGGTGAGGGCAAACTAACCATACTGTCAACTGGAAAAAAAACATAACTTAAAAAGTGGGACATGTTTGCAAACATGTCCCCCCCATGATACTTAATAACTGAGACCATAAGAATGGCCCCTTCAATCTTTCAGCCAGGCACAAAATTAGTTTTTGCACTGCTGTAATGGCGAAATGAACTTGGACACATCCATAAAAGCGCTCTGCACCATAGACAATAGACTGATGACTGTCACCATGGGATGAGATGCCGTCTCGGTGCTCAGCCCATGTTTCCCTTCATCCCTGCTTCTCATTGAGCAGCGTCTCAGCAGGCTCCCAGCTGGCAGCATTACGGACGGCTGGGGCCAATTAATCCTCATCAGCTGGGGCGCTGCCAATGAGAATAAATAGGAGCAGCCTCGATGACTCGGGGCTGCGACATAAGCACTGCTAGGCTGAAGCCCCTTCGTCTGGTGTCAGCCTCTACTCCTCTTACAGCATTCCTGTGATTGTTACCCGCTGAGAGTATGTATGCCTTGTTACCCCTATGTCCGGTACGAGCTCCCTGCTCCTGCGCTGTGCAACTTGTGAGTGAACCTCTGTACGAGTATCTGTGCCTTCCTCATCCCTCACCCCTTACCTTTAATAAAACATCACGACTCACTGGCTCGCCCTTGGCTCTTATTGCGTGGCTCCCTAGAGCCCCGCGTGACAATGACTAGATTGTTATATTATGGCCCTGAGAATTTTGCATGTCAAAGGTTTACAACATTGGGAAACTTCTATTTTTTTGATTGTCAGTTTAATCATTGTAAAAGGTTAATGAGGAGTTTGCATCCATGCAGAAGTAAACGAGAAGTGTCAGCATATCCATCCATCCATCCATCCATCTTCTACTGCTTTTCCGGAGGTCCGGGTCGCGGAGGCAGCAGTTCAAGCAGAGAAGCCCAGACTTCCCTCCCCCCCCCACCTGCTCCAGCTCTTCAGAGAGGATACCAAGGCGTTCCCAGACCAGCTGGGAGACATAGTCTCTCCACCATGTCCTGGGTCTGCCCCGGGGTCTCCTCCCAGTGGGACGTGCCTGAAACACCTCAAGAGGGAGGCGTCCAGGAGGCATCCTTATCAGATGCCCATACCACCTCAACTGACTCCTTTCAATGTGGAGGAGCAGCGGTTCTACTCTGAGCCTCCCCCGGATGACTGAGCTCCTCACCCTATCTCTGAGGGTGAGTCCAGCAATCCTACGGAGAAAGCTCATTTCAGCCGCTTGTATCCGCAATCTCGTTCTTTCGGTCATTACCCAAAGCTCGTGACCATAGGTGAGAGTAGGAACGTAGATTGACTGGTAAATTGACAGCTTTGCCTTAGAACTCAGCTCCCTCTTCACCACAACAGACCGATACAACGTCCACATCACTGCAGATGCTGCTCCAATCCGTCTGTCGATCTCTCGCTCCATTTTCCCCTCACTCGTGAACAAGACCCCAAGATACTTAAACTCCTCCACTTGGGGCAGGAGCCTGTCCCCAACCCAGAGAGGACAATCCACCTTTTTCAGGCTGAGGACCATGGACTCAGACTTGGAGGTTCTGATTCTCATCCCAGCCGCTTCACACTCAGCGGAAAACCGTCCCAGCAAGAGCTGTAGGTCATTGCTGGATGAAGCCAACAGGACAACATCATCTGCAAACAACAGAGATGAGATCCTGTGGTCACCAAGCATGACACCCTCCATTCCCTGGCTGTGCCTAGAAATCCTGTCCATAAAAATTATGAACAGGATTGGTGACAAAGGGCAGCCCTGGCGGAGTCCAACTTTCACTGGGAATGACTCCGACCGAGTGTTGGCAATACGAACCAAACTCTCACAACGGTCGTACAGAGACTGAATAGCTCGTAACAACAAGCCCGATACCCCATACTCCCGAAGCACCCCCCACAAAAATCCACGAGGGACGCGGCCAAATGCCTTCTCCAAGTCCACAAAACACATGTAAACTGGTTGGGCAAACTCCCACGAACCCTCAAGAATTCTCGAGAGGGTAAAGAGCTGGTCCGATGTGCCACGGCCAGGACGAAAACCACATTGCTCCTCCTGAATCCGAGGTTCGACCAATGGCCGGACTCTCCTCTCCAGTACCTTGGCATAGACCTTCCCAGGGAGGCTGAGGAGTGTGATCCCTCTAAAGTTGGAGCACACCCTCCGGTCCCCTTTTTTGAAGAGAGGAACCACCACCCCGGTTTGCCATGCCAAAGGCACTGCCCCCGACCTCCACGCAATGTTGCAGAGGCGTGTCAACCATGACAGCCCAACAACATCCAGGGCCTTGAGGTACTCAGGGCGAATCTCGTCCACCCCCGGGGCCCGGCCACCAAGGAGATTTTTAACCACCTTGGCGACCTCAGCCCCTGTGATAGGCGAGTTATCCCCCTCGTCCCCAAACCCTGCTTTCTCTGTGGAAGGCGTATCGGTGGGATTGAGGAGATCCTCGAAGTATTCCTTCCACCGCCCGACGATATCCCCAGTCGAAGTCAACAGTGTCCCATCCGCACCATACACAGTGTGGACGGGGAGCTGCTTTCCCCTCCTGAGCCGCCGGATAGTTTACCAGAATCTCTTTGAGGCCGACCGAAAGTCTTGTTCCATGGCCTCACCGAACTCCTCCCATACCCGGGTTTTTGCTTCAGCAACCACCCGAGTTGCACTCCGCTTGGCCTGCCGGTACACCTCAGCTGCTTCGGGAGTCCCACAAGCCAGCCAAGCTTGATAGGACTCCTTCTTCAGCTTAATGGCCCCCCTCACCACTGGTGTCCACCACTTGGTTCGGGGGTTGCCACCACGAGATGCACCGACCACCTTGCGGCCGCAGCTCTGCGCCGCCGCTTCAACAATAGAGGTGGAGAACATGGCCCATTCAGACTCCATGTCTCCAGACTCCCTCGGAATGTGGTTGAAGTTCTTCCGGAGGTGGGAGTTGAAGACCTCCCGGACAGGGGCCTCAGCCAGACGCTCCCAGCACACCCTCACTATACGTTTGGGTCTACCAGGTCTGAATGGCTTCCTCCCCTGCCATCGGATCCAACTCACCACCAGGTGGTGATCAGTTGACAGCTCTGCACCTCTCTTTACTCGGGTGTCCAAGACATACGGTCGCAGGTCTGATGATACGATAACAAAATCGATCATTGACCTGCGACCTAGGGTGTCCTGGTGCCAGGTGCACATATGGACACCCTTATGCTTGAACATGGTGTTCGTTATGGACAGACTGTGGTTAGCACAGAAGTCCAATAACTGAACACCACTCGGGTTCAGATCGGGCAGGCCGTTCCTCCCAATCACCCCCCTCCAGGTTTCACTGTCGTTGCCCACGTGCGCATTGAAGTCCCCCAGTAGGACAATGGAGTCTCCAAGGGGAGCACCCTCTAGCACCCCAGTCACAGACTCCAAAAAGGGTGGGTACTCTGAAACATCATTTGGTGCATAGGCACAAATGATGGTCAGGACCCGTTTCCCAACCCGAAGGCGCAGGGAAGCAACCCTTTCGTCCACCGGGGAAAACTCCAATATAGAGGCAGCAAGGTGGGGCGATACAAGAATACCCACCCCTGCTCCTCGCCTCTCTCCCGGGGCAACTCCAGAAAAGGCCAAGCTCCAGCCCCTCTCTAGGAGACTGGTTCCGGAACCGGAGCTGTGTGTTGAGGTGAGACCGACTATATCTAGCCGGTATCTCTCAACCTCGTACACCAGCTCAGGCTCCTTCCCCACCAGAGAGGTGACATTCCACGTACCAAAAGCCAGTTTAGAAAGCTTGGGATCAGTACGCCAAGGTCTCCGCCTTTGACCGCCACCTAATCCACATAGCACCGGACCCCCATGATCCCTCCTGCAGGTGGTGAGCCCACTGGAGGGCGGACCCATGTAACTCCTTCGGGCTGAGCCCGGCCGGGTCCCATGGAAACCCGGCCACCAGACGCTAGCCTTCGAGCCCCTCCCCCAGGCCTGGCTCCAGGGTGGGGCACCAGTAACCCCATACCGGGAGGGGTATACTGAATCCTTGATATACAATTTATCATGAGAGTCTGTTGGAGTCTGTTGGACTCATAAATCGAAAGAAAAAAGCCTCCACATTTTAACAACTTTTTTGTGTTTTAAAGATTAGCATGATAAGCAGTCAAAGAATGCTGTTCACTTTGTACTTAATTCTAAATCTCTGCTCATGTTCAAAAGCAATTATTTTGGCTAAAGCAACCAGCTGATGGGAGATACATTTTTAACCTGTGTTACCCCATTTGCACCAATAGAAATTAGGAAAGATTGCTCATAAACCTCAGGCCTATCTGTATTTATAAACAAGAAAACAGAAAACTCAAGCTTTTAATCACCTCAACAGCAATTGTGCTGCCCTCACAGCACGTTTCTCTGTGCTGCTAGACAGCCAGCGAACCATTAAAGAAAACTTTGCACACAAGGCTTGCTTTTCTTGTCTTTATAAAGTTTTCTTGCATGCGTGCGTAGCATGGCGCGGTAACTGAAACATACAGGACAATGCAATTACTATCTACATATTAACATGCGGTATGCTAACACAAAGAACTAATACACGTAAATAACTAACAGACATCATCGCTTTAACAAAACTCATTCACGTAATACTTTTGAACATCAGCGATCTCTATCAAGTGCTTGTACATAAAAATACTCACAAAGACAAAGGTTTCCCAAGACTCAAACGAAGAACAACACAGCGTACTCAATTAACTTTTTAACTTCGTTTCTGTGTGGCTAGCTGACTGTAGCCGAAGGAAAAAACACATCAAAGATCATCTATGTACGGAAGAGCACACACTCTGCAGTAACAAAAAACAATCCTTTAAGGAAAAGATGTCTCACTTCGATAACTTTTTAAACATAGGTTTTTGACAACTTTATCACTAATTTTAACTTATTTATTCCTTTTAACCAATTTATTAACTTTATAAATTTATCAATGTCTTTTACCCAAAGACATGACAGCAATGTTATGTAAAATGAACAGAGGAAACATTTAGATAATGACGTCCCGATTTGGTGGTTCCTGACTTACATCTCACTGAAGTAAAGTCCATTAGAGTCCACTGGCATAGCATTGTAGCATGTTGCTAAAAATCTCCAGAACTACTCATTGGGAAACAGTGCCTCAGAATTGTCATTTACACTTTGTAGAACTTAAAACTTGAGAAAACATGCGCTATGCTTTGGCAATAACTTCACTTAAGGGATGGGCAGTTAAGCCCAACTGGGGGCTCCCAACCAGGGGTTCAAACCCACAACCTCTGGCTCCAGAGGCCAACACTCTACCTGTGTCGCCAAGAGGGACGACCTACTTGGCAAGCCAAGTATGAATGCTTTTATTGACTCTGCTACACAAGCAAAACAACAATGTCCCCTTGTGGAGAAAGCTTCTTCCCTGTTTTACAAATACTTCGGTTATTGCAGGGATGGCATGTCAAAGTAACGGTCCTGGGGAATGTTGGCCTCACATCAGCTCAAAAGCTGACAAGTCACTTGAATCTTTAAACCTCACTGTGACAGGAGCAGCTGAATGAAAATGTGAAAATAACGAAATTGCAAACAAAGTAGAAGGATGTGCCTTAAAAAACGCTCACAGTATCCACAGTGTTATGCATAGTAAAATACCTTGGGTGAAGGATGAGGCAAGATGACTGGACAAACACAGCTTTATTGATGTTGAGGAACAGCGATCACACGGTAGGCACCTGGCAGAGGGCACCGGTCAAAGAGACCGCAATATGGAAGCCCTCTGGTATTTACAGGGTGGTGCAGTGACGTGACAGGAAGTGCACGTCACGACACCACACTTTACAATAAGGTGCTGGAACACAACATCACATTCTCTCCCCCCTTAGAAAAGTCCAAAACCATACACACAATTAAGACCCTCCCCATTTTGGGACCCGAATCACGCACTAACATAATGAAAAACAATGTACTAAAATGGTCTAACACATTCACACAACATAACTTAAAATAGGGCTGACAGGTGGACTACCATGCAGCCCGCACGGCAGGGTGGATTATTCTGCCACCCAATAAACTAAAAAAGAGTCCGTACATAAACTAAAATTACACGCCCTGCTCCTGAACTAAACAAAATACACAAAATAATCCCATTTTACAACATACTTACATTAAAACACCAGAACTATTAACACAATTATTTGCAGCACTGTTCCTTGGGCAGGAGGAGTAGAACTGGCATGGGGGGCCCAGGGCAACCCCTCAGCAAGCACACCCCTGGAAGCAGCAGACCCTCGGGACAATGGCTGATCTCCCTGACGAAAGCGCTTCTCTTCTTCACCACCGACACCCGCTCTCATCCAGCCCTGTCACCTGAAACCTCTTCCCAGACACGCCGAAGCTGACTGGCGTGCCTTGCTGAGCCATCGGACAACCTGAAGTATGCTGCGCCTAGCTTAGCCACTATGCGCAGACACCCGTGACGTTTAGCTGGTTGTTGTCTGGCTCATCTTCACTGTGGACATTCTTCACCCTGAACCCGAACCAAGTCCATAACCGTCAGTGGTGCCAGGCTTGGCCTGAAATGGTGCTGCTGAGCATGCCGTTCCTCCATGCTCGTCGGTCTGGTCCTGACCTCTTCTAAAGCCGTCGTAGAGTTCACCGTCATAGCTGCAGACCCTTCATCCCCCTGCGGCCAAGCTCCAGAGGCATCTGGGGCTAGCACATTGGTGTCACTCGCTGGTGCAGGCACCTCGCCGCCACACTCAGTAAGATGCACAGTACACTCTAGCATAATGGTCCAAGCGTTCACATCTGCTACACCGCTTTCCTCGAGCTGGGCCTCTAGCCTTATTGCGGTGCGTTGTGGACCCACAACCCTTGCAAAGGGGTTTTCTCGGGGGAGACCTTCGGCTGGCAGTGTTGGCTTCCACAGTATCGTCATCCAAGTGATCCTCGCTACCCGAGTCCACAAAATTTGCCGCGGCAGGAGGCTCCGGCGACCGCTGTGACTGGCTCCAGTTTAGCTCCGAAGCTAGCTTGTCTGCGGCCTCCAGCTGGAGAGCTAGTTCAACAGCTCTGGCTAATGTTAAGTCATTAGGCGCCATGAGTAGCCTAGCCCGCAACGTGGCACTACACGTGTGCCTCTGTAAGCTGGTCACGTACCATTTCATCTTCCAACGGCCCAAAGCGACACTTGCTAGCTAGCTGCCTTAAGTCGGCGACAAACTGATGAATAGGCTCACCCACTCATTGATGTCACTGCTGAAAGCGAATCTTCCAGACAGTCACACTATCCAGGGTATGAAAATGATTTGCTAGCACCTTCACAACGTCTTCAAAAGAGTCTGAAGCTCCGAGTGTGCGCAGGACTCGCTGGCCCTCAATACCCCGGATGTGAACAAGTAGCGCACGTGCTCTTAGCCTGTCGAGCGCGGTGATGTACGTTTGGAAAGCCTCAAACCACATCGGCCAAGGCACCAGTGGCTCGCCCAGGAGCTCGAGGAAGGGGTGAAGTGGTGTGATACACACCTCCATGAGATAATCCTCGATCGCCAAATGTTATGTATGGTAAAATACCTTGGGTGAATGACTGGACCAACACAGCTTTATTGATGTTGAGGAACAGCGGTAACACAGTAGGCACCTGGCAGAGGGCACCGGTCAAAGATACCGCAATATGGATGCCCTCTGGTATTTGCAGGGTGGTGCAGTGACGTGACAGGAAGTGCACGTCACTACACCGCACTTCACAATAAGGTGCCAGAACACAACATCACACACAATGTGAAAGAAACCACAGTCAGAGGGAAGTGCAGACAAAGTTCTGGGGAAAAAAGCAATTTTATAGATTAAAATAAAACCATTCTTAAGTGCAGGACAACATTCAAAAGTCATCAATAAGAAACTCTATCTGCAACATCATCACAAATTCTTTATTCAATTAAGACTCATGTGCTATGGACAAATAAACATTTTAAGAAATCCTGTCTCCCTCATGCATGTTGCCAGCATCAATAACTGGCCAGTTTAAACCTTGTTTGCAGCTCCCTGCAGTGGTAGAACGATACTCTGAGCCAAATTCATGGTTCGTGGCCTCAGAAAAGGTTAACTACACAGTGAAATTAACAAGCTGTGATAACAGAAGGTGTGAATGGTGAGGTTAAAGAGCAGTGTGTGCAGGTGGTTATGGGGGATGAAGTCCTTGAATAGAAGTTTAACAAGTCCCACAGAGCCGGTGCCAATCAACTGTCCGTGGGGAATGAAAAAAGTTTACACCCATGTTACAACCCTTCTGTGAGGTGTCGGGTAAGACTTGGGTTACACACGCTGGCTGGCATGCAATAGGGTGCTTGTGTGTTTGTGTATGTGAGTACAGGAGATGAGTACAACCACATTGTCTAAGATAAAGGAAATCCATGTAGTTTCGGCTACAAAGATGCAACTTCATGCATATGTGTAGTCATGCGTAGTCATAAAGTACTGTATGTACACATGTCACCCACATACATACACATGCACACTTCCCCTTACCAGCCTGCTCGCTGTTTACCCTTTTCCTTCTACATTACCTCACACCCATAAAATACGGCTGAATTACCCAGGAGTCCTTTCACCACCTTGTCTACTCACACTCTTGTTTTTACACAAGGGAGGGCTTTTCTTTTTGGTATGCTCCTGAAGCATATCCCTGTTTTCAGGCTCGCACACTTCAGCTCAGCCACAAGTTTTCTTATCTTTTTTTAACCTGTTTTACTAGGTTGTTTTACACCGTTGTGGGGCTGTGTATTTTGGCTGTGGCTGGCATTGTAAAATGGGAATGTTTGGTAGGAGGCAGGTGGGTCAGGTACAGTATGTGTTCATTCCAGTTGATTGACATTGGCTCGTGATGTTGGTGGTGGGGGGGCTTACGGGAAGGGGCCTCTAAGAACACACACGCTAATGCCTGTCACAGTCATAGCTGCACTGTGCACTGTGCTGATGCCTGCCATTCACTGTGCACATTTCAGTCATGAGGTTGTATATCAAAGTTATTGTCCTCTGGTCTTCATTAGGCATGTTGAGGTGACTATACAATGTGTATTTTGTTCCAGAAGCTGGGACTGTTAAATAGCAATTCAGCGAAAATGGCTACATGCAGACTAACCGTGCAATGGTTAACATGCTACCCACAGGGCCCAGTGCAAAGTGTGAGGTGCCAGTGGATCCTGCATATCCACTGTGTGTGGAAAAAGTGGAGGTGAGAATGTGAAAACGTATGTGATAGCACACATTGCATGACTCTGAATAGTATGTGCATTGATGCTATTATTTTGACTTAAAGTTTAATAAATGTTTTGCAAGTATATGAACTACAGTCTAGCATATACTGTAGTTCCCGTAGACCAGCTAAGCAAGCATTTATTTACACATTGTGCTAATCACCCTACCAACACTTCACTGTCTCAGTTCCTGAGGGCTCACTGGCAGTCGGACCCCTGCTACGCTTTTTACGGAGTGGATGGCAACACTTGCTCTATACTGACCTACCTCAGCCAAATAGAGGACTTTTGTCCACCTCATCTTGGAAGGAACCACTCTGTACTGCCTTGGCACCAGAAACCCAATTCTCATACAGAGAAGGTATCTTCTTTACAAACTGCTGTTTTATATAGTACTGTGCACAATGTACATGGAAATATAGCCTATAAGGCAAAAACAATGCTTGAAAGTCAATATTCTTTAACATATCATGAACTCTCTTAGGCAAACTTTCTTCTAATTTCTTCAAGTAGTCTTTAGGAATAGTTCTTCAGGCTTCTTGGAGGCTATCCCAAAGCTCTTCTTTAGATGTTGGCTGCCTTTTGTTCCATTCTCTGTTAAGATGATCCATATTTCACATTTGGATTAATCACTCTATAAAACCCATTGTCCTTAATTTTTCTGTCCAGGTCTTGTGTGATTTGGCGTATCTCAGCCTTTTCTCCCCCTTTCCCTTCCTTCTTGTCAGCCACCCTTCCATTTCTGATGAGGCTTTAGCCAACATTATATCACCCCAGGTCCTATGAGAGGTCCTGGCTGGATTTTTCCCCCCATTTCTGCAGGACTTGACTGCTGTAGATAGTGTTTTTTTTTTTAGACCTACAACTTCTTCAGGTACAAGTATTAGACTGAAAATAAGTAAAAAAGTGGCCAATGCTCAAAGATTATTTTTTTGAAAGACCTTCAGAAAGTCTGACAAACTATAGCTCAAGACAAATTAAAAGATCTCAAGAAAATCTGAGTCCTTGGGAGCAAAATATTAAAATTAGTAAAGAGTGGCTCGAGACTTTTGCCCAGTATTATGACTCAGTTTGTTTTGTGAACAATATCTTTAAGCATTCTTGTTCATAGGCACAGTTACGCATAACTCTAAGTCCACTGTATGCGGCTATCGGAAACAACAGCAGTCCGGCAATTAAGTTTATCCACTCCAGAGTGGAAAGAATGTCTGAACAGTGGATCCAGGCTGGACTGATGATGAAGCAGAGCAGCAACAAGACAGCCTCAACCCAGATGAGGGTATTATTTTTGTACTACTGGCATTCTTATTACTATGTATGTACTGTATGGATCTTCAATTTTATCATAACAAAAGGTAGTAGAGAAACTGAAACTCATTGGTTGTTAAACCTGTTGATAGGTTCTCCTTTACCCTGGTGCCCTTGCTGGGAGTGTTGGACAGCATTTTGAAGCAATGGTAGAGAGAGGCGGTCCTCTTGGAGAACTGGTTCAGTGGGCGGACCTCAGTGCTTGCCTAACAATCCTTGGGCACAACCTGACATTCAGCACTTCACAGCAACAACTACACAGGTGACTGTATCTACCTATTTTCGGTTAGAACATGTCTGCCATTACTAATAAATGGCATGCTTTATATATGAATTTATCAATCAGTGTTTCTGTAGAAATATATTAAATTGATCCCTTATCAGTGGTGTCTCTGGCATAAAACGTCTGGTGGGGCACAATAAACACCAACTACTTGCTCCATGAATGTAAATATAATAAATGCACCTCCTCAAATCATAAGCACACATTAATGTAACGTGATAAGTGGAAGTGGAGACAAACAATAACATTCAATGAATTGCTATTGCCCTGCTAAACAGTAATAAAGTACAAATCCAAACTTAACCAGTTAATACACATTATAACAAATCCAAAGTAATATTTCACAGCAGGGAAACCCAAGATTCTTAGCTTACAGTCAAAGCAATCTTACAATAATGTGAAATGAACTCACCAGCAACATTCAAGTGAAAGAAAGGCTGTACGGTGAGCTTTCATCAAGGCAAACTTGTCAATCATTTTTTTGTTTAAGTTCACCAATCCATCAGTCCTTTTCCTGACTGAGTGACATTTAAATCCTCTGGCTGGTGTGGTCCCAAATATTTAATATCTAATTTCTGCTTTAATGGCAAGGCGCTAAATCTAATGATTAATAAATTGCGCACTTGATTCATATTACCCCTGCTAGTGGTGGCTAATTAGCATAGGTTGATCTGGCAGCCACAATAGTCAATAAACAGGAACCAATGAACATCAAATCCATTAGTTACTTTTGATTAGTTGTGGGGCCTGTTTTCTGGGACCCCATAATCTGCCCACGGTGCAATGCTAAAAGCAATTGACGTGTACATACAGTTTTAAACCACAGGATCACTTTACACAGGCGAAGGGGCCAGCCCCATGTGAAATGAAATAGCATTATTTAGGCGAAATCATGATTTTAATACAAGAAATATATTGATACAGTATTTGAATGGTACGACTGTGCTACTTATCATATGTGATGAATCTTCTTCTTTCAGCTGCTCCCTTTAGGGGTCACAACAACGGATCATCTGTCTCCATCTCACCCTATCTCTTGCATCTTCCTCTGTAAGAACAAGCATTGCTTCGGTAGTACTCTTTTTTAGCGTGAAACCGTACTGCTGCTCAGATTGTTACCTCTCCTATTAACCTGGCTTAAACAACTCTTTCCCATATCTTCAAAGTGTGTGACTGATCAACTTTATGCCTCTGTAGTTATTACAGTTCTGAGCATCACCTTTGTTCTTGAAAATTGGTACCAAAACACTTTCTCTCCACTCCCGAGGCATCCTCTCACTCGTCACGATAGTGCTAAACAATCTGGTTAAAAAGGTCCACTGCCATCTCTCCTAAACATCTCCATACCTCCACAGGTATATCATCTGGACCAATTGCCATCTTCATCTTCTTCATTATTTTCAGTGCTGCCCTCACTTCTGCCTTGCTAATCCTCGGGACTTCCTTGTTCACCATCTTTCCTTCATTCATCCTCCTCTCTCATTTTCTTCATTCATCAGCTCTTCAAAGTACTCCTTCCACCTTCTCAACACACTCTCATCACTTACTAGTACATTACCATTTCTGTCCTTAATCAACCTAACCTGCTGCACATCCTTTCCAGCTCGATCTCTCTGTCTAGCTAATCGATACAAGTCCTTTTCTCCTTCCTTAGTGTCCGGCCTCTCATACAACTCACTATATGCCTTTTTCTTTGCCTTTCACACCTCTCTCTTTGCTATGTACCTAGCTTCCAAATACTCCTGCCTACTTTCTTCATCTCCCTGACTATCCTACTTTTTCTTTGCTAACCTCTTCCGTTGAATACTTTCCTGTACCTCCTCATTCCACCAAGTCTCTTTGTCTTCCTTCTTCTGTCCAGAGGATACACCACATACCTTTCTACCCATTTCCCTCAATACTTTTGCTGTACTTTCACAGTCATCTGGTAATTCTTCCCTACCACCCAGAGCCTGTATCAACTTCTTCCTGAACTCTGTGCGACCTTCTTCCTTCTGCAACTTCCCCCACTTAATCTTTGGCTCTGCTTTCACTCTCTTCTTGCTTTCCAAAGTCATCCTACAGACTATCATCCAATGCTGTCTAGCTACATTCTCCCCTGCCACCACCTTGCAGTCTCCTATCTCTTTCAGATTTCTCCTTCTGCATAAGATGTTGTCCACCTGTGTGCACCTTCCTCCATTCTTGTAAGTCACCCTATGTTCCTCTCTCTTCTTAAAGTATGTGTTCACCACAGCCATTTCCATGTTCTCAGCAAAATTTACAACCATCTGTCCTTTCACATTTCTCTCCTTAAGACCATGCCAACCCAGAACTTCATTACCTCTGTTCCATTCACCTACGTACATGTCCATAAAAGCCCACTCCAATCACCACTCTCTCCCCCCTGAGAACACTCTCTACCACTTCATCCAACTTACTCTAGAATTCCTCTTTCTCTTCTACCTGACATCCAACTTGTGGGACATAAGCACTGACAACATTTAACATGACACCTTCGACTTCTAGCTTCAAACTCATGATCCTGTCTGACTCCCTCCTTATCTCCTGAACACGCTCCACATACTCTTCCTTCAAGATTACTCCTACTCCATTTCTCTTCCTATCTACACCATGGTAGAACAGTTTAAATCTACCTTGAATGCTCCTAGCCTTGTGTCCCTTCCATCTGGTTTCTTGAACACACAGTATATCTACCTTTCTTCTCTCCATCACATCAGCCAGCTCTCTGCCTTTACCAGTCATAGTCCCTACATTTAATGTCCCTACTCTCACCTCCACACTTCTACCTTTCCTTTTCTCTCTCTTCCTCCTAACACACCTTCCTCCTCTCCTCTTCCTCAATCTTCAACCAACAGTAGCACAATTTCCACTGGCACCCTGTCGGTTAACGGCACCGATGGAGGTCATTGACGATCCAGTATGAAAGTCTTTCAGGGGTTGCAGTGGCTCAGGAGGTAGAGCGGGCCATCCAGTAACTGGAGGGTTGGTGGTCTGAATCCCCCTCTCCCCTGCCATCCTGCCATTGTGTCCCTGGGCGAGACACTTTACTCACCTTGCCTCCAGTGTCCATGACACTAGGTATGAATGTGTATAAATGTTTGGTAGTGGTCGGGGAGGCTGTTGGCCTGGATTGACAGCCACATTTCCGTCAGTCTGCCCCAGGGCAGCTGTGGCTACAGTAGTAGCTTGCCACTACCAGTGTCTGTGCAGTGAATGAATAATGTATCCATTGTAAAGCGTCTTTGAGTGTCCATGAAAAGCGCTATATAAATCTGATGCATTATTATTATGCCTCGGTGAAGATAGAGGCATACAGTAATCACTCAATGCGTCTGTGGGTGGATGATTGTGTGTGTGTGTGTATCTATCTGTCCCCCCGTCTGTTTCAGATCACCTGGTCAAAATTAAGTGCAACTAAAGGCTTGTATCATTGTATCGCCATATTTTCTTGACTTTTAATTTGCCAGAATTCCAAGATAAGGCTTTGTTTTTGAAATAAACAGAAATTTAACTCACCTTTACCGTCAATGGAGCTGGGAAAAAAAGTATTGTAATAACTATGCTGGGCCACTAAAGGTAGCAGTGCAACTTTTTTACAGCACAACACAGCATGTTTTTTTTTACAGTACATGGAGCTGAACTGTTATAAAATAGTAACAGTATAAAATAAACAGTAACAGTATAAAATACAGTAACAGTAACAGTAACAGTCCTTTAACAAAAACAGTAACAGTATAAAATAAAACTGATCATGCCACAGTGATTTTAATATAAAATAGTGGTTACTGAAAAAAACATGTATTCAGCAACTACACCATTTATTCATCACATTGATTGTTTTCACACTGGTTTTGCTGTTTAGTTTTGCAGAGGACGGACGAGGTTTTCAGTTCATCACTAAAAATTACAAGTCCCAACATTCCTCGCCCACAAATGGTCGCAGTGAACTGCACATGCGCCCAAAGCTCCCGCCACAGGGAAGTACTAAGCAATCCGCCAATACTGGGTGAACAGATGTCCATCTTTTTGCCTGTCGTTTTCTTCCTCTGACACTAAACAGCAAAAGCTCTTGCTTGTCTTGATTGCCATTGTATTCACGTACCTCCATTGCTTTCACCATTTAAGACATCTGCCACCATGCTCTTCTTTTGTGTTTGGATTGCAGCTGTTCAGATCAGTTTGGTGGCTCATTGTTACCACAGACAGTACGGGCATGTGGACTGCAGATTATTTTCACTGCACATGTGTGAACTCCAAACCTACTGGATGGATTTGGATAAACTTTTTACCAGAGGTGGTCCTTGGGCTAGAGAAGAACCCATAACATTTTGCTGGTGAGCTCAGAACACATACCTCCACCAAGGCTCTTATCTTCTCACGGTGTTTTAGCAAGAATATTCCAAAACTGCTAGATGGATTTGGATGAAATTTTTACCACAGGTGGCCCTTGGGCTAGAGAGGAACCCATAATATTTTGGTGATGATCCAAGAATGCATACCTCTGCCAAGGTTCTGGTACTGAGGCATCAGCACCTTGGTGCTTTCATTATTCATCATGATCCACATGTTTGATTTGGGAAAGATTTTACATCGGTTGCCCTTCCTGACACAACCCTCCCATTTACCTAGGCTTGGGACTGGCACTAGGAGTACACTTGTCATGACTCCCATGCGCTTTTACGCAGCGCATGGAGAGGGGAGAAATGATGAGGATCTACGCACAGGGTTACACCTCAACACGTTTATTAAAGTGATGACCGTTCAAAAAGGTGAAGACTTACAAAAACACAAAGGAAACACGGTTGATGTTTGGGGGCCAGCATCGCTCCGCGAACGCAGGAGGAGATACGTATAGCCATGCTGGTGTCCCACAGCCGGTATCACTGTGGGGATGCAAGAGAACCATGACCCATGCGGAGTGGCTAACACATCGTAAATGGTGCTGACAACAAACTGTACACTGACAATTCAGTGCAGACAATACAATGACCCAGCAATGTGTGACTGGCAAAAGGCTGCTTAAGTACACGCATTGCTAGTGATGGTGAGATTGCGAGCACCTGGGCAAGAGTGGAGAGATGGCAAACGGGAGTGAGAACAGCTGGTGATAATGAGTGAGGGGGGTGTGATCGGACCGGCAGCAGTGCTCACAGAAGAGTGAGCCAAAGAGAGCTTCCTCACAGCTGGTGGCCAGAGAGCAGTGGCTAAGGATAGGGAAGCACACTGAAATACATAATAAACACATATACAGTGGCACCTAGACCCACAGGGAGGTCAGGACCGAGCCGGGGAAACCAAGCTGGCTCGACTCCTAACAACACTGGCCTGTACACTCCCTGTGGCTGGATTATCATATGTGATAAATAATGATGGATTGAGCCGTCGCCAACGATGGATCTCCCGCCTTCTGGCTGCATTAAATTTTAAGGGAGTTCTTGTGACGGCGATGACTGATGAGGCCGATGCATGAAGCACATGGCATATTGCAATTGGAACAGATGTAGTACATAATTGGCTGAGTGGGTGACACCGACTGCTGTAGACGTCTCTGTTGCTTGGCAGCACCGTGACATGCTTCGTGGCAGGCAATCAAACGGGCAGTTCTATCTCTCTCAAAGAGGTCAACACCTTCATGGCAGATCTTTCACCAAAGGGGGTGGTTCTTGGCCTGCATTTCCCATGTCATAGGATCAATCCCACACGATTTGAGTGAGGCTTTGAGCACGTCTTTATACCGCTTCCATTGACTGCCCCGTGGCCTCCGCCCTTCGTCCAGCTGGCCAAAAAACAGGATTTTAGGAATACGCTGATCTGTCATCCGAACAACATGGCCGGTCCAGCGCAACTGGGCACATATGATGAATGACTCGATGCTGGTGATATTGCACCAACGGAGGACTTCAGTATTGGCAACTTTGTCTCTCCACGTGATTCCACATAGCTTTCTTAAACACCGCATGTGAAACTGTTCAAGTTTCTTCACATGGGGACTATAGGTTGTCCATGACTCGCACCCATAGAAAAGTGTAGATAGAACAACGGTGCAATAGACCTTGATCTTGGTGCTTAGACTATGGTGGACACCTGACTCAGCGGGAGAACATCCTCTCACACCCATTAGGGCAGGAGGAAGGGTAGGACAATAGACATACGGACAAAGAGCCCCGGGGGGGGGGGCGGGGAATCAGTCTGGACTGTTAAAGTATGCACCCCCCAAGGACGGGAAGAGCCGTGGAGACCAGAAGCAGCGGTCAAAGCAACACCAGCTGATGTTATGCTAATGATGTGTATTGACTAACAATCACTATGATAACGTGCCATACATTATCTCTGTCTGTACAACAAGTACAAAAGAGCTTGTTGCAGATGCCTCAGCAGCGCAGCAGTTCACACGAGCTACGAAGCGTGTTGTATTATGATGAAGAAAATAAAACCTTGTGTCCTTCCAGCTCGTTGCCTCTCGCCTGTTCCATTTTCTCCACAAAATGAATGCCACGCTTCAACCATAGACAATGCTGTAGACGTCCATAGGATGCGCTAGCCTTGCTGATGTGGTGGGTAACTTCATCATCAATCTTAGCGTTCTGTGGGATGGTTCTCCCCAGGTAGCAGAACTTGTCAACTGCCTTGAGGGGTTTGCCACCGATGGTAATAACAGGATTTATCGGGAGTGTACCAGGACAAGGTTGATGTAAAACCTCTGCCTTCTTGATACTTCTAATGAGTCCATAACGATTCGTTGCTCTGGCAAACTGGTCAATGATGAACTGCACGCCTTCAAGAATGTGAGCAATGAATGCACAGTCGTTGGAATAGAGAAGATCTCGCAGCATCATGCATGACGTCTTTGTTTTAGCCTTTAAACGCTGTAAGTTGAATACATTGCCGTCAGTGCGAAACCGGATCCTTACACCCCTGTCGCAGTCCTTGAAAGCATCAAGGAGCATTGCGGCGAAGACAATACTAAAGAGCAGTGGGGCCATCTTAGGAGGGCACCTGACCCTGGTGAGCAGCTTCCGCAGGCCCTTTCTCACAACAGAGTTGAAGGCCTTAGTCAGGTCTATGAACACTATGAACAAATCACAATTTTGTTCTCTGCACTTCTCTTGTACTTGCCTGGCTGCAAACGTCATGTCAATGGTGCCTCGTCCTGCTCAAAAGCTGCACTGATTCTTGGGAATGATGTTGTCAACAACATAGTGATTGAGGCGGTTTATGATGATGATGATCATCATCATAGCAGTCTGTCGGGGGCGACAATGACTGTTTCATTTAGGTCTGATCAGATTCCTCCAAGCACCTCTGTAATTCGCCTTCCGCTGCCAGGAACTCCTGACCTTGTTAACCCGGGCGACGTCCAAGTCGGTATGAGTTGCTATCTGACTCACCATTTCATGAAACTGCTTGCAAAGCATTTGAGTACCGCTAGCTTTTGCTGGACTAGCGACACATTCTTGGCAGATAGAGGTATTATCAGTGGCAAGGACAGGCCAAGACAAACTGACTCCAGTATCTGTTGCAGTGACTGACCAGATAATAGGTTTGTTTATTTCTGCTCTTTGTGTAGTGCATGTCACGATGCACCGACTGGCAAAAGTCCACCACAGACCTTGCGACAGATGTGCTTATCTGCCAGGATGTCCAGTCTCACCCCATGTAACTGGGAGTGGTCCACCACAGACCTGGTTTTACCCACGAGGTGTTTTTCTCCCTCTGAGATGCGCAAGACAGTCAACTCCCTTATCAAACTTCTGTGTGGCACAAAAATAACCATAAAAATCCAGGACTCACCTGTAATACTGAACATCATCATCATAGCAGTCTGTCGGGGGTGACAATGACTGTTTCATTTAGGTCTCATCAGATTCCTCCACGCAGCTCTGTAATTCGCCTTCCGCTGCCAGGAGTTGAATAATGCAACCTTACTCTGCTGTACCTCCAGTCAGAGGACACGAGCATCTTTACGCAGCGCAGTCTCCGTCTACAGGACCAGGGTGAAGGATCTCCTGGTATTTCTCGGTTTTGTGGTGTAGTGTGGAACCTCCTTGCTTAAGTAATATGGATGCCAGCAAATGTAAAATTACCATCAAAGGCTCTGAATGAGTGTGCTTTAAAGTGCTTTTTCCTATTGTGTATCTTCTTCTTCTTCTTCTCTCAGTCACTGGCGGACAGCAAACAACTGAAAGGTGCACACCGCCACCCACTGCGCAAGAGTGTGCAACACCATGCAAATAGAATCTTACCAGCGATGGTGAGGAGCGATATTCCTCTGTGGTTATCGCAGCAGTGGCGGTTTCCCTTATGCTTGTACAGGTGAGCAATCATTGCATCCTTGAAGTCTTGTGGAACCGCCTCCTGCTCCCATATGGTGGCAAATAACTGGGCAAGACGGGCAACAACGATGTTACCGCCACACTTATAGATGTCCGGTGGGATACCATCTCCACCAGCTGCCTTACCACTAGACGTCTGTTTGATGGCATCTTTAATCTCAGTAACCGTCGGTGGGATATTTAGCTCCTCTATGATGGGTCTCTGAGGAAGCTGTGGCTTCATCAGAGATCACAGATTGGCAATTCAGGACACCATTAAAGTGTTCTACCCAACACTCCAGGATGACAGCCAGCTCCCTAATGAGCATCTGACCGTCCGAAGAGTGCATTGGCATACTACCTGTGATGTCGGACTGTAGACCGCCTTCAGGCCATCGTAGAATGCTTTCACGTCATTCTTGTCAGCAGCTTCCTGGAGGTCCTCAGCTCTAGCAATCCACCACTGGTCCATCATACTACACAGCAAGACCTGCACTGTCTGCCGGACATGGTGGTAGGTGTCCTTCTTTACAATCGAGCTCTTGTCATTCACATACTCAAGGTGGGCATGGCGAAGATGGTCCAACAATTGGATGGCTACTACATCGTTTTCATCGAACCAATCCCGATGCTTGTGTTTGATGAAGCTGAGAACTTCCTCCTCCGCTTCATAGATATTATCACGAAGTAAAGTCCAATGGCTGTCAGCAGTCTCAAAAAGGGCATTGTCAAAGTCAGTAAGTTTCGTGACAAGTTGCTGCTTCATTTGGGTCCTGGCCTCCAGTGAGCCGAGCTTGGCCACATTGAGCTTCTTCACGGGTGTCTTCCGAATCCTGCGCTGTGGGGGCTTGAAGGAGAACGCAACTCTCGACCGCAGCAACCGGTGGTCTGAGATACATGTCATTCCCCTCATTGCTCTGATAAGGTGCACATCCTTGATGTCCCGCTGTCGGTAATGACAAAGTCAATCTGATGCCAATGGCCTGAACGCGGGTGCATCCATGTGGTTTGTTCGCCCGTTGGAAGAATGTGTTGGTAATGGATAATTGATGCTGGAGAGGAGAGGAGCAAGATGCCGTTGGAATTCTCCTTTCCAACACCATGGTGGCCAATAACGTTCCCCCAGGTGGTCCTTGCGGCTCCCACGCGAGCGTTAAAGTCCCCTAGGACCACCAACTTGTCGGTATGAGGAGTGGCTTGAATAACACAGTCTAGTTCCTCATAGAACCGTTCTTTGCTCTCGTTTGTGTGTGTCATAGTTGGTGCATACACACTAATACATGTTATGTACCAAGTATCGAGCTTCAGGCAGAGCACCATAAGTCAATCACTGACCCCATGCGGTAGAGAGTCAAGCAGGTTGATGTAACATGTCTTGAGGGCGAAGCCGACTCCTGACTGTGGTGCCTTGTCAATTGGGCGCCCACTGCAATAGAATGTGTAGCCAGACCCATGCTCAGTGATCTGTGTCGAGTCAGGCAACCGAGTCTCACTAAGGGCAGCTATTGCGATGTCGTAGCGGAGTAATTCTTGAGCCACAATGGCTGTCCGACGTCGCAGGCTGTTGTCACTGTCTTGTCACCTGTTGTCACCCGACGGGGCGCCTCTCCTCCTACCAAGGTACTACCCCTCTGCCACAATCCCCCAAACAACCCTGATAAATAATATTAGTTAATTGGGATGAAAAATGTATATTGTTGAAAATGTAAATTTACTAATTGTGCATGCACTGCTCAGTAGTGACATCTCATGGGACCCAGCCCCACCAGCCCCCAATGCAGAGATGCCATTATTCCTTATGATGTACATACTCCTACACTGATTAAGTGCTTTCCATTTTTAAACCTGACATATGTTTGTTGTGTCTGGTTCAGCCTGATAGGTGCTGCCCCAGGCAGAGGCAACTGTCCAATCCAAGGACCCCTCACCTTTGACCTCATCTATACTGACTACCATGGCCTTGCTCATCTCCAAGGAGCCATGGGGCTGGCTTTCAGTCATTACAAGTATAGTCACATTTTTCCTGAGTCATGATTTTGTTTAATGTATGTTCTTGATGCAGTGTCTTTTCGATACAATAAGTACTATATTTAAAATCTCTGCATTGTAATAATGTTGTTAATGTAATGAATTACTGTTGCAGATTTACACACCACAACACTGATTCTCTTTACATTAATACATTTGCAGTAAATGAGTATATCAAGAAATTTAGTCAACAAAAATTTGTAGAGAAAAAAAAATCCTTCTAGGTGCCGCTTCAGGATCTTGGATTCATTTGGCACAGAGCCGGCCTTTAACCTGGAGAGTTATGCACACAACCATGGATATATAACCCTGTGGGGCAGTTGGGGTCTCCAGCCTCTGCAGTACATGACCATGTTCCGTAAGTCTCTGTGTGTATGTGCCTGTATGTGTATGTGCATCTGCATTTGGGTTCTCCATAGTCCCACATTTATCCTTCCCGTACATCCCTCATAGTGTTCTCACAGTGAGAGACGATTAATAAATAAAGGTTAAATAAACGTTATGCTTTCCTTCCAACACCTCTCCTTGTCATCTTTCCCACCCTGTCGGGAGATGTAGACAAGCTGGAAGCTCTGGGCTGAGAGCCACTTGTCATTCCTCTGCCTGAAACAGTGTTTATTTGTCCTGCTGACTGGGGGGCTGTTGGTTGAGGATGTGAGAAGGAACAAAAGAGAGAAAGAAAACAAAACAGGAAGAAGAAAGAAAAGAACGAAACTTAAGAAAAGAATAGGCAAGTGTTTATGTTCCTATTTTGCCAAAGGAAGGAAAAAAGAACACTAAAACCAGAAGATGCTTCTGCCACGCTTTTCTCCAAGCCCTCCACATCCTGCGTGATCATACCGGTGTTTCATTGCGTATTGCTGCTAATCTGATAGACGTATGTGAAGCGGCAAACCTAGACAGGCATTGGAGACAGGCAGAGCTGAAAGGGAGCCAGCAGGAAATTCTGCGCTGGGTGAATAAGGGGAGACTTGGCGAGTCTTTTAAACACGCACATCGAGAAGAACAAAAACACACATGCAAAAGTTACAAATCGATGTTTGATCGCACACCTTTGCTGGCACATTCCTAGGAAAGTAAATACTCATCTCTCACACCTTCCTCGGTGTGTCAGAGGGCAGCGGGGTGGCAGCTGCCTATCCAAACACCCCACACTCCTATGTATGTGGAGTTCTCATTTCCTTCAGCAGGTGATTTATGCTGCGCAGCGTGTTTTTCCTCTTTCACAGAATTTTAATATAAACTGTTATTCCTCTGCAGTCTTTATGTATGCGTTCTTGGTAATAGAGGCCATCACATTTTTCTCACTCAGCTTATTTTTGTGCGAAGATATGCGCTCATGTGTTCAGCATCTTTGATCACATTTTGGTAAAATAAACTCTGACTTGGAGGGTCATTTCATAGATTGCTGTTTTAGTTTCATCAAAGGCCAGGAGTCTATAGCAGTGAGTATTACTCACGTGTTATTGGAGCCTGCTCGTTTGTCGCCCAGTATTTGAGTACAGTGTTGATTAGCAAATTATATATTTAATTTCTCTCACAGAATTCTTTCAGTAATCTAACAAGGCATGAGATATGTGCACTTTTTTTATCTGCTGGTGGTTATAAAAAGTTTACACACGTCTGTTAAATTGTGATTTTTTAAAAAAAAGGAGACTGCAATAACTTGGCTTACCCAATTGTACAGATTAGGTAAGCCATATTAACATTAAAGATGGTAATAGTTTGGAAATGATTACATACGCCTAGGAGGTAATGTGATCAGAGGTTTGTTTATCTGTCTGTCAGCAGGATTACGCACAAACTACTCAACAGATTTTGATCAAATCAAGAGGTCTGGCTTGGTCTAAAGAAGGACCCAATAGATTTTGGAGGTGATCTGAGAGTGCATACCTCCACCAAGGCCCTTGTTTGTTTGCAGAAGGATTACACAAAAACTACTGCATTGATTTTGATGAAATCTGCACCAGAGGTGACCCTTGGCTACAGGTGAACCCATTAGATTTTAGAGGTGATCCATGAGCACATACCTCCACCAAGGCCTTATCTCACAATGTACGGACAGATGGATGGATGGGTGGACGGACAGATGGAGATGGAGGGAGGGATGGACAAAGCTTTGGTGGAGGTATGTGCTCTCTAAGTGCCCTCTAGTTTTCCATGGTCTCATTTTTACATAGAAAAAAAAAGGCCTTTTAACAGGGATGTGTACACTTTTTATATCCACAGTAACTTTTCCTTTCTCTCTTTTCTTGTGCTGCATTTTATCTTTTTTTTCTGCAGTTATCCCTCTTATATTTTCATATTACAGTCCTACAAAAGATTTTGTTGCAACAATAAATCATTACAAATGTCTGAAGCTGATGTCTTGTCTGTCCTTTCTACCACATAATAGCCAGATATTATACTTGCATGTCATGTATCTTATCTATGTTCTTTTCTCTCTAGCTCATACTCCTGATAATTCATTCTTGGGCTTTGTGACTGAAGAAGCAGTTAACACAGAAAATAAGCTCAAACCAGCGAGCCACAAGAAAGATAGAATAGCAGTTGTTTATGGAAAACAAGACTACATGTGGCAGGTAAAATGTCTTAAAAGAAGAAAGTTTGCAAGAAATTTGTAGGTTTTTAAATTACATGATTCCATTTGCACAAACTTGTTAATTACAAGATTAAAAGTGACCCTAAAGTCAGACATACTTCTCCCCCCCTACAGCCTCTAGTAGTAATATCTGTTTACCAAAATTTGACTTGCTGAGTTTTTGAGCTATAGAGATATATCTCTATGATGCATATCTTTCTATAGATAGATATACAGAGAGATATTGGTCCTCTTTTGCATAAATATTATTGTTTTAAGGGATTTTTGTGTCCCATTTTAAAGTGTTTTTCAACACAACTACACCGACCAAACCAACACAATTTGTAGCTAACATTATAATGGAGGTTACATCTATATAGCATGTCACTGTGTTACCAGAACAAACAACCTCTTGCATAGTGATACTAGTTTTTTTTAAGAATGTGTGGTTAAAAGCGTCACGTCAAAAAAATCTGTATTTTTTATTATTTAAGATAAGATAAGATAAGATAAGCTTTCATTAGTCCCACAATGGGGAAATTCTGAGCAATTGAGTTCAATTCCATTGAATTCCAGGCTGACCTCCCACAATTTACATTTATCCCCATCTATGTGTTTCTTTCCTTGTGTGCCTACAGGGTAAATCTGAATATGTGAAGGTTATCAGTGAACAACTGGAGGTCCACGCCACAGTCTACCAGCCTCCAGGACACACCTCAAACCTTCCCAGTTTTGTCAAAAATCATGGACTGCTGACTCAGCAACACTTCCTACGACTTCTCGGCCAAGCCAAGGTCAGATAAGAGACTAAAGCTGAAAAACAATATAGGTGTTAAAGAACAATTTCAGTGTAAGAACTTCATCTGCATTAAGCACTGAAGTGAACCCATGAAAGGGAATTTTGTTTCATCTTCTTTAAAGTTTATGATGAATCCTCCTCATTGAATGTTTTCACTGCTGCTTCACTGATACTCCTCAGATATTTGTGGGTCTTGGGTTTCCATATGAGGGTCCAGCTCCAGTTGAAGCAATAGGTCTGGGATGTGTCTTCCTTCAGCCCCGATTTGACCCTCCACACTCATCAAAAAACAGTGATTTCTACAAAGGCAAGCCCACCACAAGACTGGTAGGTGACATCTCAAGTCAGGGGAAAACATACAGTAACTGAAAATAAAGTACATTGATGCGCTAATACAGAATTGATGTTTGCATGCTAACTTTGGGTCTTAGATCTCTTCTCAGCACCCATATGCTGAGGAATTCATTGGTAAACCCTATGTGTGGACTGTGGATGTGACCAACAGGACTGAAGTGTGGAAGGCTGTCAAAGCTATTCTGAGAAGTGAGGTAGCTACTACAGCGCAAACAAGATTAGTTTATATACATACTGTATATATTGTACACAGTACTCACAGAAAGTTAGGGATATTCGACTTTCGGGTGAAATTTCAGGATGCACCTAAAATGCACTATAGCTTTTACAGGTGAACTTAATTTGACCTTCTCTAACCTTTTGAATGCACATGTCCAACTGTTCAATGTTTCAGTACTTTTTAATTAACTTCCTGTTCTCCAACAAGGTGCTTAACAGCAAAATTCACAACAGGTGTTTGATCCATGACTCGACCAATAAATTTTCTGGTTCAATTAGAATTGGTATTTAAACAGTCTTCTTCATCATGCTGTTCACATTTTGACATCATGAGAACAAGATGACATCTAACAATTGATCAACAGTACCTCGCTATTGCAAGGCTTCAAACAGGATGTTCTCAGAGGGAATTGGCCACTGAGCTTAGAGTGTCACAGAGTGTCATCAGCAGGTTGCAGCAGAGATACAGTACAGAGACACTGGAAGAGTCATAGAAAGGCATAGAAGTAGGATGTTCTTTGACCACATCCCACGCTGATGACCGCTTCATTGTGAACAGTGCCCTGCAGAACAAAATGATGAATACCATTCAACTCCAGGCACATTTAAGGGAGGTGAGAGGCACCCAAGTGCCACATCAGACCATTCAAAACCATTTACATCAGCATGGTCTGCGTGCTAGATGACCTGCAAGAGAACCTGACCATGTCTCTGGCCACAGGCATCATCATTTGCATGGGCCAGGGAGCATTTATGCTGGACAGGGGACCAGTGGGCCTCAGTACTGTTCCCTGATGAAAGTCGATTCACGTTGAGCAGAAATGATGGCTACCAACAATGTTGAAGACATCAAGGAGAGCTCTATGCATCAGCCACTGTTGTCACCATGTTACAGTCTAGGCAGGTGTGTCTAGTCAATACAGAACTGCCCTACACCTTGTGAATGGTACAGTGACAAGCAGATACTACCTGAATAACATCATTAATCTAGTCATTTTGCTGTTGCATGAACAACACAGGCCCAAATTCATCTTCATGGACGACAATGTTCCAGCTCATCGAGGTCACATCATTAGGGAACGGTTGCTGGAGGCTGGGGTTGTCATGATCCGCTCTGCATGCCCACTGCACTAATTATCTCCACAGCTGTGCGCACACCTGATCATCTCATCTAGCAGCCTACTTATGCAGCACTGCCTCTGGTCTGCACGGAGACGTCAATGCTCCAATGGTCTGGCAAGACCTCTTCGCCTATTCTTCTCATCCGGCTCTGGAGTTCCCGTCTCCTCAGCTCCTTCCTGCTCGTCGTTTCTCCTGGAAGTCTGAGCTCCCCACCAACAAGTAAGCCTTCGTCATTCCTTCACTCCTCCGCTCTCCTCCTTCTCCCCTGTGCACAGGTGGAAGCCTCCTGGCGGCGGACCTCCTCCTCCTGGCGGCGGACCTGAGTGCAACCCGCACTCCACCAACACTGTATACGCACCTGCACCGCTTCACCTCGTCAGCAGCAGCAGCCTAGGCATGGATCTACTGGGCCGGAGCCCTCGGGAGTTCTTCTGCGCTTCTGCCCTCCAGCCAACTCGTAAGACTGAACATTCACTGATTCATTCCTCCAAACCTCAGTCACTCATCTGCCTGTCTGTGCTCTCTCCTAGGGTTGCCAGTCTGAACAGTGCTCTGCTTGCCCTGCTGCTTCACTCCTGCACACACGCACACATCCACACTCCAACTTACTATAATAAAAGATAATTGTGTCTATTTTGAATCTGCGTCTGCTTCTGGGTCAACCAATCATGTCAGTACGTCTCCGTCAGACTGGCCCAGCACACGGTGCATTAGCACAAAAACAACATCATTGAGGCTCGGGTAGACCAGCTATCCCACCAGCAACACGTCATACTCACTCAGCTCATGTGGATCAACACACTCCTGGATCGCCTCACTACTCTGCAGCCCTTTCCACCGGCTCCCGGGGGAAGGGCGCCAGACCAGCCAGCTCCTTCCCTTCTCCTTCCCCACAGTCTCGACTAACTCCAGTTCCTACGCCCACACGCTTTAGTGGTAAGCTAGGGGAAGCACAGGGTTTTTTGCTGCAGTGTGGCATAGTCTTTCAGCGGGTGCCGGGGACTTCCCCACTAGTCACAGCCGCATCGGCTATGTCGTCAATCTCCTGGAGGGGAGGGCCTTAGCTTGGGCTTATGCGGTTATGGCACGGCCTGACTATGCTAACTTAACATACGACCAGTTTGTGAGTGAATTTAATGAGGTGTTCGACCACTCGGACTGAGATAGTGTGCCCACCACCCGGCTACTCAATCTTAAACGAGGGAATAAGTCGGTAGCCGATTATTCTGTGGACTTCCGGGTGGTGGCAGTGGAGGTGGGGTAGGAGGATGCCTCCCTTTGCAGTATTTTCACCCGCAGCCTTAGCCCTAGCCTGAGGGACGAGTTAGCCCACATTGATAAGTCTAGCAAACTAAACAAGCTAATTTCTTTAGCTATTAGAATTGACAACCGGCCCTTCTGGTCGCTCAGGCTCACAGTTCCGCCACTCCCCACAGCCCCCCCTGCTGGCCCTTTCCTCTTACGATCCCCTTGACACTGCTGAGCCTATGGTGATGGGCCAGTCCAAGCTGCTTCCGGCCAAGAAACAGCACCACCGGGAGTTAGGGCTGTGCTCATATTGCGCTAGTGAGGAACATGAGCTGGCATCCTGCCCCATTCGGCCAAAAGAGGGGGTCCGTGGGTCACAGTAGGGGGACTCACGGACTCACTCCAGGAAAATCCCCGTGCCAAATTTCTACTGCCTGTCCGCTTCACACACAATCATCGTGAAATCTCCACTCACGCACTCATCGACTCAGGGGCTGAGCAGAGCTTTATTTCTGAAGATCTGGCAACCCGGCTGGGGCTCTCCTGCCACCAGCTGAAGACTCCCTTAAAGCTTATCGCTCTGTCCAAGGCTCCGCTTGCCATAGTCACCAAGCAAACTGCCCCGGTTTCTGTTCTGTTATCGGGCAATCACCGGGAGCAAATCAGGTTTTTTGTGCTTTCCGTTTTGGCCTCCCCGGTTATTTTGGGGTACCCTTGGCTTCGACTGCACAACCCCTCCATCCATTGGCGTTCGGGAAACATCATCTCGTGGAGTTCCTTCTGCCTAAGTGCCTGCCTTCAGTCTGCGGCTTGCTCTCCCTCCGTGCTCCTCTGTGCCCCTGACGCACCCCCGCCTGACCTGTCCCGGGTTCCCTCTGAATACCATGACTTGGGCGCCGTCTTTAGTAAGACTCAAGTGCTGTCATTTCCCCCCCCCCACCGCCCGTACGATTGTGCCATTAACCTCCTGCCGGGTGCTCCGTTACCATCCAGTTGGCTTTACAGCCTGTCGGCCCCGGAGCGGGAGGCTATGGAGAAATACATCAAGGAGTCCCTGAGCTCGGGCATTATTCGACCATCTTCCTTGGTGGTGGGGGTGGGGATTTTCTTCGTGGGAAAGAAGGATGGCTCCTTGAGGCCCTGTATTGACTTTCGGGAACTGAACAACATCACCATTAAGGACAAATACACTCTTTCCCTAATCAACACTGCATTTGATTCCCTCCAGGGGGCCTCCGTGTTCACGAAATTAGAGCTCCACAACGCATACCACCTGGTGAGGATTAGAGAGGGGAATGAGTGAAAGATGGGTTTACGTACCCCTAGTGGCCACTTCGAATATCTGGTGATGCCATTTGTTCTGACTAATGCTCCCGCTGTGTTCCAACATCTCATCAATGATGCTTTGAGGGATTTCTTGGGCTCTTTTGTGTTTGTGTATTTGGATGACATTCTCATCTTTTCACAGTCCCTCGATGAGCATCGAGTATATGTCAGGCAGGTTCTGCAGCATCTGCTGGAGAATAAATTATTTGTCAAAGCTGAGAAGCGCGAGTTCCATGCCCCATGCACCTCGTTCTTGGGATTTGTCATCTCTCACAATGAGAACATTGCTGATCCAGCCAAGGTAAAAGTGGTGGTAGAGTGGCCGGTTCTATCATCCTGGAAACAATTACAACAGTTTCTTGGGTTTGCCAACTTCTACCTCCGCTTCATCAAAAACTACAGTATCATTGCTTTACCCCTCACTCGCCTCACCTCCACCAAGGTGCCCTTCCAGTGGACGGGGGAGGCGGAAGCAGCCTTTACGGAATTGAAGTCATTGTTCTCCTCTCTTCCTATCTTGGCCCAGGTGGACCCCGCGCTGCAGTGTCTGGTGGAGGTGGACGCCTCGGACTCCGGAGTGGGAGCAGTGCTATCTCAACATTCTCCTGTGGACGACAAAATCCGCCCCTGCGTGTTCTTCTCCCGCTGCCTCACCCCGGCGGAGAGGAAATACAACATTGGGGACAGGGAGCTCCTGGCGGTCAAATTGACTTTGGAGGAGTGGCGCCACTGGCTCGAGGGGGCCTCACAGCCGTTTGTCGTTTGGACCGACCATAAAAACCTGGAGTACCTCAGGATGGCCAAGCGACTTAATGCCCGGCAAGCCCGCTGATCCTTGTTCTTCGGCAAGTTCGACTTCACCATCACCTACTGCCCAGGGTCCAAGAACATTAAGCCTGATGCCCTGTCCAGACAATTCTCTTTGGATGCTGCAGAGGTGCCATCGCATCCCGTGGTGCCTCCTTTGTGTATCGTGGGCACCCTCTCGTGGGGCATCAAGGAGAGAGTAATAAGCACGCAGGAGACCGAGGCCGACCCGGGCGGGGGGCTAGCGGGGAAGATTTTTGTGCCCTCTGCTGTCCGGGGCGAAGTCATTAATTGGGCCCGCTCCTCCAAGCTCCTTTGCCACCCTGGGGTGGCGCATACGGTGGCTCTGCTGCAGAGGACCTTCTGGTGACTGTCTCTACGGAAGGACGTCGGAGAGTACGTCCGAGCCTGTCCCCAATGCGCCACCTGTAAGATGTCATACTCTCCTCCGGCGGGTCTGCTCCATCCTCTTCCAATCCCCGGCAGACCTTGGTCCCATGTGGCGCTGGATTTCGTCACCGGCCTTCCTCCCTCTGCTGACAACACAGTCATCCTCATGATCATGGACAGATTCTCCAAGGTGGCCCACTTTGTTCCCCTACAGGGTCTCCTCATGGCCAGGGATACTACGGACCTGCTCGTCCTCCATGGGGTGCGGCTCCATGGCATCCCAATGGACATCGTGTCTGATTGTGGTCCCCAGTTTGCCTCTCAGGTTTGGCGAGCCTTCTGTAAGGCTATTGGGGCCACGGTAAGCCTGTCCTCGGGATACCACCCTCAGAATAATGACTAGTGTGAGCGTGCCAATCAGGAGTTGGAGGCAGCGCTACGGTGCGTCACCACTTCCAATCCTGTGTCCTGGAGCTCCTACCTGCCGTGCGTTGAGTATGCGCACAACACCATGGTCTCCTCCGCCACAGGTCTGTCCCTGTTCGAGGTCTCCTTGGGATACAGCCCCCCACTGTTTCCTGAGGAGGAGGAGGACATTGTGGTGCCCTCCGTGCAGGCCCATATGAAGTGCTGTCGCCAGCTGTGGAAGGCTACCCGGGCCACGGTTCGGCACACAGCGGACCGGAACACCGCCATTGCCAACCGCCGCAGGACCCCGGCTCCACCCTACTGGGTCGGGCAGCAGGTATGGCTATCCACAAAGAACATTAATCTCAAGGCTGAATCCAGAAAGTTGTCACAGCGCTTTATTGGTCCTTTTTCCATTACACACATTGTGAACCCTGTCGCTGTGCGCCTGGCTCTCCTCCCCTCCCTCCGCATTTGTCCAACCTTCCACGTCTCACAGGCCAAGCCGTTTGTCTCCAGCCCTCTGTGCCCCCCTCCCAAGATGCCACCTCGACCGGTAATGATCGATGGTGACCCCGCGTGGAGAGTCAACTCCATCCTGGACATCCAGCGCTGGGGTCGTGACCTCCAGTACTTGGTGGACTGGGAGGAATACGGTCCAGAATGGAGGTCCTGGGTGTGTCCCTCCTTCATGATGGATCCACAGCTCATCAGGGACTTCCACTGGATGCACCCGGCTAGGTTGGATCAGCCGCCGAGAGGCGTCCCGTGGGGGGGAGTACTGTCATGATCTGCTCTGCGTGCCTGCTGCCCTAATTATCTCCACAGCTGCGTGCACACCTGATCATCTCATCTAGCAGCCTACTTAAGCAGCACTGCCCTCTGGTCTGCACGGAGACGTCAACTCTCCAATGGTCTGGCAAGCCCTCCTCACCTATTCTCCTCGTCTGGCTCTGGAGTTCTGTCTCCTCAGCTCCTTCCTGCTCATCGTTTCTCCTGGGAGTCTGACCTCCCCACCGACAAGTAAGCCTTCGTCATTCCTTCACTCCTTTGCTCTCTTCCTTCTCCCCTGTGCACAGGTGGAAGCCTCCTGGCGGCGGACCTGAGTGCAACCCGCACTCCACCAGCACTGTATACACACCTGCACCGCTTCACCTCGTCAGCAGCAGCAGCAGCCTAGGCACGGATCTACTGGGCCGGAGCCCTCGGGAGATCTTCTGCGCTTCTGCCCTCCAGCCAACTCATAAGACTGAACATTCACTGATTCATTCCTCCAAACCTCAGTCACTCATCCGCCTGTCTGTGCTCTCTCCTAGGGTTGCCAGTCTGAACAGTGCTCTGCTCGCCCTGCTGCTTCACTCCTGCACACACGCACACATCCACACTCTAACTCACTATAATAAAAGATAATTGTGTCTATTTCAAGTCCGCGTCTGCTTCTGGGTCAACCAATCATGTCAGGGGTACCTCAAATGGAGTGGCCTGCACTTTCTTCAGACCTGAATCCCATAGAAAACCTATGGGATCAGCTGAGTCGCCGTGTAGGGGCTCGTAGCCCTGCACCCAACAACCTCACTGACCTGAGGGCCACCCTTCAAGAAAAGTGGAATGCCATGTCTCAGCAGACAATAAATCGACTTGTGAACAGCATGAGACGTCGTTGTCAAGCTGTAATTGATGCTCAAGGGCACATGACAAGCTATTGAGACACTGACATTTTTTGTTGTGGTATACCCACCACTGTTGTTAGCTTTTGTTTCACTAAATTATTTGAGATGAGGAAGTCATCATTGCATTCTTCTGCTTAAATGCCCTACTTTCACGATATAATAGCTCTGCAGTGTGAACTTTTTACATTTTCCATAAATTTTACCCGAAAGCCAAATATCCCTAACTTTTTGTGAGTAGTGTATATGGAGAGATATACACACAAACATACATGCAGAGTTTTAGCCAAACATTAATACAATAGTGGTGAATAAAGTGTTTATGTCTGATTGTTGCAGATGAAGCCTTTCACTCCTCATGAGTTCACTTGTGTGGGAATGTTGGAGCGGGTTCATGGTTACATCAATCGGCAGGTACAGAGGTGTAGAGAGAATAGATACTACTGGTATCAGTGTCAGAGACCTGTTTTAATGCAATGTGTTAAGTGTGAAAGCCTTTGACACATCTTTCGTCGCTTGTTAATTACCTTTTATTCCTTGATTCCAACTCTAAACTAGTGCATGCATGTAGAAAGCAAGTATTATTGTTTGAAAACAGGTAGCCCAATTAAGCTTTACAGGCCCAAACTTAGGTTGTGTTTGAAAGTGGAATACAAAGAGGTGTAGCCTATATGTAGGCAATCACATGTTAGACTTTGACAAGTATAAAAGGGACTGAACAGCACTAAGATTTATTTGATTGTGTGAATATTAATTTTAGAATTATTGAAAATGAATGGGACATCCAATATTAGCAACTGTTTCGGAACCCTTGTTTATTTTTTGTAAGATCACTTATTTGTCTGATCTTTTATGACTTATATTCATAGGTGTTGTTATCTTGCACTTTGGGGAATGGGAGTTGTTCAGTCATCATTATAATTGTTTTAGTTTATATGTGTAGTTTACTGTCTATCGTCAATAAATCCATGCAGTACTATAACAGGCCACATTTTACAAATATTTGAGACTCATTCTAGTGCATCCTTTTATATTTTAGGAATATTATATGTACAAAACACCAATATTATACACAGCAGAATGACCTATTTGGCTGCAACTGCTTCATCAGTGTTGCCCATTTGTCAGTAAATATTTAAATAAAATAATTTATTTCGTTATTTGAGCATTTTTGTGTCCAGTTTGGTGACAGTCATCGTTTAGTCAAACCGTGCATGTGACCGCATATGATATGCAGTATATCTGGGCATTCTGCTCCACAATCATTAACTTTTAATTTTTAGATAGCCATGCGAGCACACTGAGAGGAGCGCCATCGGTGACGGAGAGTCGTGGTCCTGTAAAGGGACTCCCGTCTACTGCTGACCGGGCGGGCTGGGTTTGCTTCAGTGTGAAGGACCACGTTCCGCCAGCTGGTTCTCCAACACCGGTGTTGGAGAAGGCAGACCCTAGTATTCCCCGAATCATCCTTTAGACGTATGCAATCACAGCAACACTACAGTATAATTTTTTTAAGCATTACATCTACACTATTCTCTCTTGTCAAATTTTAGGATTTTTTTCCTTCCTGTTTTTGTTTGCAAAGTGCTGTGGTGACTGGTCATATTATCCAATCAGCATGGTCGTGATGCCGCCTATTATCCAATCACATTGGTCATGACATTGTGTATTATCCAATCAGCATGGCCGTGATGCCACGTATTATCCAATCAGCACGGAGTCAATCCGACACCCCGCACACACTGAATGGCATGAAGAGACAGAGCAGTGACAGAGCGGTGGTTAAACTTTTATTGATAAAAATTGCATATTTCGACTGAGTGACTCCATACTCGGGGATGCACACCCTCGTAACCTCAGCAAAGCACTTATAAACTCTGAGACCAGTCTGACAAACGGTTCAAGAGATATGCGTGGAACAGACAGACAGACAGACAGACACACACACACACACACACAAACAGACAGAGATTTCATCAGAATCAGAATCAGAATCAGAATCAGAATCAGAATCAGAATCAGCTTTATTGGCCAAGTATGCACAACACATACAAGGAATTTGACTTTGGCTAAAAACTTGCTCTCGTTGTTCAGGTGAAGGATTTAAATAAGGATTCAATGACAACCAGAGTATGTACAGTAAATTACAGTCTGTCCACGTTTCTATAAAAGGATGCAAATATATACAGGAATATATGCAGTTATTTACTCGGACTAACCACACTTTGCAGAAATATATGAAAAAATATACAATCACACAGTATTTCAATGTGGACTCAGATTCAGTGATATAATGTGAATGAAGTAAAAAGCAGTGTGAGAGTTATGTGCAATGTAATAATGGATGAAAAGTCATGAGTACAGCAACAGGTAGGACTAGGTGAATGTTAGGAGTTCATCAGAGTGATGGCTTGAGGAAAGAAACTGTTCCTGTGACGGGTGGTTTTGACCTTCAGTGATCTGTAACGACGACCAGAAGATAGAAGTTCAAACAGTTTGTGGCCGGGGTGTGATGGGTCAGCACAGATGTTTCCCGCCCGTTTCCTGGTTATGGACCGATATAAGTTCTCAATGGAGGGTGGGTCGGTACCAATGATCCTCTCCGCAGACTTAATGATCCGCTGCAGTCTGGTCTTGTCCTGTTTAGTGGCAGATCCAAACCAGACAGTGATGGAAAAGCAGAGGACAGATTGGATGATGGCGGTGTAGAAGACAACCAGCAGCTCCTGAGGCAAATCAAACTTCTTGAGCTGACGCAGAAAAAACAACCTCTGCTGGGCCTTTTTCCGGACAGTGTCAATATGGGAGGACCACTTCAGGTTCCGGGAGATTGTGGTACCCAGAAACTTGAAGGAGTCCACAGTGGACACTGTGCTGTTGAGGATGGTGAGTGGGGGGAATGAAGGGGGGTGTCGCCTGAAATCCACAGTCATCTCCACCGTTTTGGCTGGGTTAAGTTCAAGATGGTTCTGGCTGCACCAGAGGATCAGCTGCTCCACCTCCCGCCTGTATGCAGACTCATCATCATCCCGGATCAAACCGATGACTGTGGTGTCGTCCGCAAACTTCAGGAGCTTCACCGAAGGGTCCTCTGAGGTGCAGTCGTTGGAGTAGAGGGAGAAGAGCAGTGGGGAAAGGACACATCCTTGGGGGGCGCCAGTACTAATTTTTCGGGAGCTGGATGTAAATCTCCCTAGCTTCACCTGTTGCCACCTGTCAGTCAGAAAGCTGGAGATCCACTGGCAGGTGGAGGGGGGCACCTTGAGCTGGAGGAGTTTCTGATGAAGAATGCCTGGGATGATGGTGTTGAACGCTGAGCTGAAGTCGACAAACAGGATCCTGGCGTACGTCCCTGGGGAGTCGAGGTGTTGCAGGATGTAATGTAGTCCCATATTCACTGCATCATCCACTGACCTGTTTGACCGGTAGGCAAACTGCAGTGGGTCCATCAGGGGGCCTGTGATGACCTTCAGGTGGCTCAGCACCAATCTCTCCAAGGATTTCATGACCACAGAGGTCAGGGCAACAGGTCTGTAGTCGTTTAATCCTGTAATAGAGGGTTTCTTGGGAACTGGAATGATGATGGAGCGTTTGAAGCAGGAAGGCACTTCACGCAGCTCCAGTGATCTGTTAAAGATCCGGGTGAAGATGGGGGCCAACTCGTTGGAGCAGACTCTCAGGCAGGACGGAGACACACCATCAGGTCCTGCAGCCTTCTTGATCTTTTGTCTCTGAAAGACCCGGCGCACCTCCTCTTCACAGATCATTAGTGCTGGTGGGAGGTCAGAGTGGAGGAGGGATGGAGTTCCTGGGGCTGCAGATAATCCTTTTGTGTGGGTGGGAGGTGAGAACTGTAGGTTCTTTTCAAACCTGCAGTAAAAGCTGTTTAGGTCATTAGCCAGCTGGAGGTTTTCCGCAGGGTGGGGGGATGGTCTCCTGTAGTTGGTGATATTCCGTAGGCCTCTCCAGACAGAAGCAGAGTTGTTAGCTGAGAAGTTTTTTTGTAACTTCACACTGTAGCTCCTCTTAGCAAGCCTGGTCTCCTTCGTCAGCATGTTTCTGGCCCGCTTGTACAGAGTCCAGTCACCAGTCCTGTAGGCCTCCTCCTTGGTCTGACGTAGCTGCTTCAGTTTAGGAATGAACCAGGGTTTATTGTTGTTGTATATGCAGAAGGTCTTGGTCTGCACACACATGTCCTCGCAGAAACAGGTGTATGATGTCACAGTGTCAGTGAGTTCATTTAAGTTAATGGCTGCAGCTTCAAAAACACTCCAATCTGTGCAGTCAAAGCAGGCTTGTAACTTCAGCTTTGATTCCTCAGTCCATTTCTTCACAGTCCTTACAACAGGCTTGGAAGTTTTTAGTTTCTGTCTGTATGATGGAATAAGATGGAGCAGGCAGTGGTCAGAAAAACCCAGAGCTGCACGGGGGACGGCATGATAGGCATTTCTTAAAACTGTGTAACAGTGGTCAAGTGTATTTGTGTCCCTGGTGGGACATTTAATATGCTGTCTGTATTTAGGAAGCTCATTTGTGAGATTAGCTCTATTGAAATCACCCAGAATGATAAGCAGAGAGTCTGGATGTTTTTCCTCCACCTCTGCTATCTGGTCAGCGAGGAGCTGCAGTGCCTCCGTTGTACAAGCAGCAGGCGAGATATAAATTCCGACCAGAATAAATGAGGAGAACTCTCGCGGTGAATAAAAGGGTTTACAGTTTATGAACAGTGACTCTAGGTTAGGGCTACAAAACTTCTTCAACACTGTGACATCAGTACACCAACCTTCATTTATGTAGAAGCAGATTCCACCACCCTTAGTCTTTCCAGAAAATTCTCGGCTGCGATCAGCGCGAAACAGTTGAAATCCGTCCAGACGCACCGCGCTGTCCGGGATGTGTTCACTCAGCCAGGACTCCGTGAAACAAAGGGCGCCAGATCTGCTAAAATCCCGGTTTTTGTGAGTCAGGAGCAGCAGTTCATCCATTTTGTTCGCCAAACTGCGGATATTTGCCAGATGGATCGATGGGAGCGGCGTGCGAAATCCTCGTTTCTTCAGCCTGACTAACGCACCGGCACGTTTACCACGCCCCGCACACACTGAATGGCATGAAGAGACAGAGCAGTGACAGAGCGGTGGTTAAACTTTTATTGATAAAAATTGCATATTTCGACTGAGTGACTCCATACTCGGGGATGCACACCCTCGTAACCTCAGCGAAGCACTTATAAACTCTGAGACCAGTCTGACAAACGGTTCAAGAGATATGCGTGGAACAGACAGACAGACAGACACACACACACACACACACACACACAAACAGACAGAGATTTCATCAGAATCAGAATCAGAATCAGAATCAGAATCAGAATCAGCTTTATTGGCCAAGTATGCACAACACATACAAGGAATTTGACTTTGGCTAAAAACTTGCTCTCGTTGTTCAGGTGAAGGATTTAAATAAGGATTCAATGACAACCAGAGTATGTACAGTAAATTACAGTCTGTCCACGTTTCTATAAAAGGATGCAAATATATACAGGAATATATGCAGTTATTTACTCGGACTAACCACACTTTGCAGAAATATATGAAAAAATATACAATCACACAGTATTTCAATGTGGACTCAGATTCAGTGATATAATGTGAATGAAGTAAAAAGCAGTGTGAGAGTTATGTGCAATGTAATAATGGATGAAAAGTCATGAGTACAGCAACAGGTAGGACTAGGTGAATGTTAGGAGTTCATCAGAGTGATGGCTTGAGGAAAGAAACTGTTCCTGTGACGGGTGGTTTTGACCTTCAGTGATCTGTAACGACGACCAGAAGATAGAAGTTCAAACAGTTTGTGGCCGGGGTGTGATGGGTCAGCACAGATGTTTCCCGCCCGTTTCCTGGTTATGGACCGATATAAGTTCTCAATGGAGGGTAGGTCGGTACCAATGATCCTCTCCGCAGACTTAATGATCCGCTGCAGTCTGGTCTTGTCCTGTTTAGTGGCAGATCCAAACCAGACAGTGATGGAAAAGCAGAGGACAGATTGGATGATGGCGGTGTAGAAGACAACCAGCAGCTCCTGAGGCAAATCAAACTTCTTGAGCTGACGCAGAAAAAACAACCTCTGCTGGGCCTTTTTCCGGACAGTGTCAATATGGGAGGACCACTTCAGGTTCCGGGAGATTGTGGTACCCAGAAACTTGAAGGAGTCCACAGTGGACACTGTGCTGTTGAGGATGGTGAGTGGGGGGAATGAAGGGGGGTGTCGCCTGAAATCCACAGTCATCTCCACCGTTTTGGCTGGGTTAAGTTCAAGATGGTTCTGGCTGCACCAGAGGATCAGCTGCTCCACCTCCCGCCTGTATGCAGACTCATCATCATCCCGGATCAAACCGATGACTGTGGTGTCGTCCGCAAACTTCAGGAGCTTCACCGAAGGGTCCTCTGAGGTGCAGTCGTTGGAGTAGAGGGAGAAGAGCAGTGGGGAAAGGACACATCCTTGGGGGGCGCCAGTACTAATTTTTCGGGAGCTGGATGTAAATCTCCCTAGCTTCACCTGTTGCCACCTGTCAGTCAGAAAGCTGGAGATCCACTGGCAGGTGGAGGGGGGCACCTTGAGCTGGAGGAGTTTCTGATGAAGAATGCCTGGGATGATGGTGTTGAACGCTGAGCTGAAGTCGACAAACAGGATCCTGGCGTACGTCCCTGGGGAGTCGAGGTGTTGCAGGATGTAATGTAGTCCCATATTCACTGCATCATCCACTGACCTGTTTGACCGGTAGGCAAACTGCAGTGGGTCCATCAGGGGGCCTGTGATGACCTTCAGGTGGCTCAGCACCAATCTCTCCAAGGATTTCATGACCACAGAGGTCAGGGCAACAGGTCTGTAGTCGTTTAATCCTGTAATAGAGGGTTTCTTGGGAACTGGAATGATGATGGAGCGTTTGAAGCAGGAAGGCACTTCACGCAGCTCCAGTGATCTGTTAAAGATCCGGGTGAAGATGGGGGCCAACTCGTTGGAGCAGACTCTCAGGCAGGACGGAGACACACCATCAGGTCCTGCAGCCTTCTTGATCTTTTGTCTCTGAAAGACCCGGCGCACCTCCTCTTCACAGATCATTAGTGCTGGTGGGAGGTCAGAGTGGAGGAGGGATGGAGTTCCTGGGGCTGCAGATAATCCTTTTGTGTGGGTGGGAGGTGAGAACTGTAGGTTCTTTTCAAACCTGCAGTAAAAGCTGTTTAGGTCATTAGCCAGCTGGAGGTTTTCCGCAGGGTGGGGGGATGGTCTCCTGTAGTTGGTGATATTCCGTAGGCCTCTCCAGACAGAAGCAGAGTTGTTAGCTGAGAAGTTTTTTTGTAACTTCACACTGTAGCTCCTCTTAGCAAGCCTGGTCTCCTTCGTCAGCATGTTTCTGGCCCGCTTGTACAGAGTCCAGTCACCAGTCCTGTAGGCCTCCTCCTTGGTCTGACGTAGCTGCTTCAGTTTAGGAATGAACCAGGGTTTATTGTTGTTGTATATGCAGAAGGTCTTGGTCTGCACACACATGTCCTCGCAGAAACAGGTGTATGATGTCACAGTGTCAGTGAGTTCATTTAAGTTAATGGCTGCAGCTTCAAAAACACTCCAATCTGTGCAGTCAAAGCAGGCTTGTAACTTCAGCTTTGATTCCTCAGTCCATTTCTTCACAGTCCTTACAACAGGCTTGGAAGTTTTTAGTTTCTGTCTGTATGATGGAATAAGATGGAGCAGGCAGTGGTCAGAAAAACCCAGAGCTGCACGGGGGACGGCATGATAGGCATTTCTTAAAACTGTGTAACAGTGGTCAAGTGTATTTGTGTCCCTGGTGGGACATTTAATATGCTGTCTGTATTTAGGAAGCTCATTTGTGAGATTAGCTCTATTGAAATCACCCAGAATGATAAGCAGAGAGTCTGGATGTTTTTCCTCCACCTCTGCTATCTGGTCAGCGAGGAGCTGCAGTGCCTCCGTTGTACAAGCAGCAGGCGAGATATAAATTCCGACCAGAATAAATGAGGAGAACTCTCGCGGTGAATAAAAGGGTTTACAGTTTATGAACAGTGACTCTAGGTTAGGGCTACAAAACTTCTTCAACACTGTGACATCAGTACACCAACCTTCATTTATGTAGAAGCAGATTCCACCACCCTTAGTCTTTCCAGAAAATTCTCGGCTGCGATCAGCGCGAAACAGTTGAAATCCGTCCAGACGCACCGCGCTGTCCGGGATGTGTTCACTCAGCCAGGACTCCGTGAAACAAAGGGCGCCAGATCTGCTAAAATCCCGGTTTTTGTGAGTCAGGAGCAGCAGTTCATCCATTTTGTTCGCCAAACTGCGGATATTTGCCAGATGGATCGATGGGAGCGGCGTGCGAAATCCTCGTTTCTTCAGCCTGACTAACGCACCGGCACGTTTACCACGCCGCCTTCGTTTCCGGCCAGCGCCAATAGCCGCTGCTCCCACAGCTAAGATGGACTGAAAAAACTTCAGATCAGCAGCAGTAACTGGCGGAGAAGTTGCATTGGGAGGTAGTCTGAGTGAAAGTAGTTCCTCCCTTGAATAGGTGATTCGGACAGAAGAGCAGAAGTCCAAAAAAACACACAAAATTATCAAAAACATCAGAGAGCAGAAGCCAGTGGTTGCCATCCGCGGCGCCATCTTGGATTTTTTTTTTTCATGCATTTATAGATATATATATATATATATATATTGCAGTGGACACCGTGGGCATAAGTCACCATAATCAGTATTCCCATATATGTTCTACATGTGGTTATCATCCATCCATCCATCCATCCATCTTCGACTGCTTTTCCGGAGGTCCGGGTCGCAGAGGCAGCAGTTCAAGCAGAGAAGCCCAGACTTCCCTCTCCCCAGTCACCTGCTCCAGCTCTTCAGAGAGGATACCAAGGCATTCCCAGAGCAGCTGGGAGACATAGTCTCTCCAGCGAGTCCTGGTTCTGCCCCAGGGTCTCCTCCCAGAGGGACGTGCCCGAAACACCTCAAGTGGGAGGCGTCCAGGAGGCATCCTGATCAGATGCCCATACCACCTCAACTGGCTCCTTTCAATGTGGAGGAGCAGCGGTTCTACTCTGAGCATCTCCCGGATGACTGAGCCCCTCACCCTATCTCTGAGGGTGAGTCCAGTGATCCTACGAAGAAAGCTCATCTCAGCCGCTTGTATCCGCAATCTTGTTCTTTCGGTCATTACCCAAAGCTCGTGACCATAGGTGAGGGTAGGAACGTAGATTGACTGGTAAATCGACAGCTTTGCCTTAGAGCTCAGCTCCCTCTTCACCACAACAGACCGCTACAACGTCTGCATCACTGCAGATGCTGCTCCAATCCGTCTGTCAATCTCTCGCTCTATTCTCCCCTCACTCGTGAATAAAACCCCAAGATACTTAAACTCCTCCACTTGGGGCAGAAGCCTGTCCCCAACCCAGAGAGGACAATCCACCTTTTTCCAGCTGAGGACCATGGACTCGGACTTGAAGGTAATGATTCTCATCCCAGCCGCTTCACACTCAGCGGCAAACTGTCCCAGTAAGAACTGTAAGTCATTGCTGGATGAAGCCAGCAGGACATCATCTGCAAACAACAGAGACGAGATCCTGTGGTCACCAAGCATGACATTCTCCATTCCCTGGCTGCGCCTAGAAATCCTGTCCATAAAAATTATGAACAGGATCGGTGACAAAGGGCAGCCGTGGCGGAGTCCAACTCTCACTGCGAATGAGTCCGATCGAGTGTTGGCAATACGAACCAAACTCTCACAATGGTTGTACAGAGACTGAATAGCTCGTAACAACAAGCCCGATACCCCATACTCCCAAAGCACCCCCCACAAAAAACCATGAGGGACGCGGTCAAATGCCTTCTTCAAGTCCACAAAACACATGTAAACTGGTTGGGCAAACTCCCACGAACCCTCGAGGACTCTCGAGAGGGTAAAGAGCTGGTCTGATGTGCCATGGCCAGGACGAAAACCACATTGCTCCTCCTGAATCCGAGGTTCGACCAACCGCTGGACTCTCCTCTCCAGTACCTTGGCATATACCTTCCCAGGGAAGCTGAGGAGTGTGATCCCTCTAAAGTTAGAGCACACCCTCCGGTCCCCTTTTTTGAAGAGAGGAACCACCACCCTGGTTTGCCAGACTAAGGGCACTGCCCCTGACCTCCACGCAGTGTTGCAGAGACGTGTCAACCATGACGGCCCTACAACATCCAGGGCCTTGAGGTACTCAGGGCGAATCTCGTCCATCCCCAGGGCCCGGCCACCAAAGAGATTTTTAACCACCTTGGCGACCTCAGCCCCTATGATAGGCGAGTCGTCCCCCTTGTCCACAAGCCCTGCTTCCTCTGTGGAAGGCATATCAGTGGGATTGAGGAGCTCCTTGAAGTATTCCTTCCACCGTCCAACGATATCCTCAGTCCCCTACTCTCTTGATAAATACTAGAACAAGGATTCAGTGTACCCCGCCCGGTATAGGGTTACCGGGGCCCCACCCTGGAGCCAGGCCTGGGGGAGGGGCTTGATGGCTAGCGCCTGGTGGCTGGGTTTCCGCCCATGGGACCCGGCCGGGCTCAGCCCGAAGGAGTTACATGGGTCCACCCTCCAGTGGGCTCACTACCAGCAGGAGGGATCATGGGGGTCTGGTGCTAGGTGGATCAGGTGGCGGTCAAAGGCGGAGACTTTGGCGGTCTGATCCCAAGCTTCCTAAATTGGCTTTTGGGATGTGGAATGTCACCTCTCTGGTGGGGAAGGAGCCTGAGCTGGTGCATGAGGTTGAGAGATACCGGCTAGATATAGTTGGCCTCACCTCAACACACAGCTCCGGTTCCAGAATGAGTCTCCTGGAGAGGGGCTGGAGCTTGGCCTACTCTGGAGTTGCCCCGGGCGAGATGCGACGAGCAGGGGTGGGTATTCTTGTATCCCCCCACCTTTCTGCCTCTATATTGGAGTTTTCCCCGGTGGACGAAAGGGTTGTTTCCCTGCACCTTCGTGTTGGGAAACGGGTCCCAACCATCATTTGTGCCTATGCACCAAATGATGGTTCAGAGTACCCACCCTTTTTGGAGTCTGTGACTGGGGTGCTGGAGAGTTCTCCTCTTGGAGACTCCATTGTCCTACTGGGGGACTTCCATGTACACGTGGACAATGACAGTGAACCCTGGCAGGGGGTGATTGGGAGGAACGGCCTGCAAATCTGAACCCAAGTGGTGTTCAGTTATTGGACTTCTGTGCTAACCACAGTTTGTCCATAATGAACACCATGTTCAAGCATAAGGGTGTCCATATGTGCACCTGGTACCAGGACATCCTAGGTCGTAGGTTGATGATCGATTTTGTTATCGTGTCATCAGACCTGCGACCGTATGTCTTGGACACTCAGGTAAAGAGAGGTGCAGCGCTGTCAACTGATCACCACCTGGTGGTGAGTTGGATCCGATGGCAGGGGAGGATGCCATTCAGACCTGGTAGACCCAAACGTATAGTGAGGGTGTGCTGGGAATGTCTGGCTGAGGCCGCTGTCCGGGAAGTCTTCAACTCCCACTTCCGGAAGAACTTCGACCACATTCCAAGGGAGTCTGGAGACATGGAGTCTGAATGGGCCATGTTCTCCACCTCCATTGTTGAAGCAGCAGACCAGAGCTGCAGCTGCAAGGTCGTCAGGGGATCTCGTGGTGGCAACCCCCGAACCAAGTGGTGGACACCAGTGGTGAGGGGGGCCATTAAGCTGAAGGAGTCCTATCAAGCTTGGTTGGCTTGTGGGACTCCCGAAGCAGCTGAGGTGTACCGGCAGGCCAAGCGGAGTGCAGCTTGGATGGTTGCTGAAGCAAAAACTCGGGTATGGGAGGAGTTCGGTGAGGCCATGGAACAAGACTTTCGGTCAGCCTCAAAGAGATTCTGGCAAACTGTCTGGCGGCTCAGGAGGAGGAAGCAGCTCCCTGTCCACATTGTGTATGGTGCGGATGGGGCGCTGCTGACTGTTGTGGCTATCATGTTGTGTTTTAATCATGACATGACACTAACTATTGAAAAGATAAAGCCTTATTAATCCAAAGAGCAATAGGACCATTTAGGTCTGTTGTACCTATCAGATTGCCATGAAAGATTTGTTCTGTGGAGCCATACAGTGCTGTGAAAAAGTATTTGTCCCTTCCTGATTTCTTACATTTTTGTATATTTGTCACATTTAAACGTTTCACATCATCAAACAAATTTTAATATTTACAAAGAAAACCCAATTAATACAAAATACAGTTTTAAATGATTTCATTTATTAAAAGAAAAAAAGCTATCCAAACCTACCTGGCCCTATGTGAAAAAATAATTACCCCCTAAACCTCATAACTGGTTGTGCCACCCTTGGCAACAACTGCAATCAAGCATTTGTGATAGCTGGCAATGAGTCTTTTGGCCCACTCTTCTTTGCAGAATTGTTTTAATTCAGTCACATTGGCCAGACATTCTCCTTCAGGATTTTCTGGTAGAGAGCAGAATTCATGGTTCTGTAGAGGATGTGCTCAAGGATGAGGCTGAGTTTATTTCTCAGGTTCAGCTTTATTAACAGAACACATTCTCTAACAATCTCCAAGCAAGAAAAGAGAGAGATCAATATCACATCGCTCTTTTATACTCTGGAACATGGAAACTCAAGTCACATGGTGTCTAAGCAAACATACGGTCACATGGTACTTAATCCAAGTCACGCTGTAACCCTTTTGATCTTCCACCATTGTCTCTTAGCCTCCGATGGCCCGGAAGTCCCTCCAGGGCTTCTCTCTGAGACAAAGGCCAAATCTCACACCTTCTCGATATCTCCTGCAGACTCAGTCCTTTTGTCCCTCGAGACGTGAAGCACACAATAAACATACAACAATACATTTGTGGAAAATATGCACCCAACATATGTGCCACATAACCCCCCCAAACGTCTAATATGGGACAAACATAATCAGAGATGCATGACATAAAAACATTACCACATGTCAAATATTAATCCACCAGTTGCCTAGGTCTAAACCTCCTGCTGAATCTGCTGTAAGCCGGTCTTGCTGCTTCTGCAGTGTCTTCCTGCACCTGTGGATTAGAACTATTAGCCAATCTCTGTGGGGGTTCTTGAGAATGCCTTCTCGGAGGTCTGCCGCGACAGGGGGCCCTCGCCAACTGCACTTGTTCATCCACCAAAACAAAAGCAAGTTTGAGTCTGTTTATACAAATCAACTCTTTCCTGTCTCCCAAATCTAGCAAAAAATGCTTCTCACCTGTTTCCAGCACTTTGAAAGGTCCATCATAAGGTGGCTGCAAATTTGGGCGATGAGCATCATGTCTAACAAAAACAAACTCTGCATTTTTTAAAGCCTTCGGCACAAAAACGCATGGGAAACTGTGATGAACGAGGCCAGGAAGAGTGTTTGATCCTGTGTCGCTCTGCAACAGCTGAGCGGGGGGGGGCAATTTGGCGCAGGATTGTCGGGGAGAAATTCACCGGGTAAACGGAGAGGTTGTGCAAAAACTAATTCAGCTGGGGAGGCGTGCAAATCCTCCTTAGGTGCAGAATGCAACCCCAATAAAACCCATGGAAGTTTGTCAACCCAATTTGTATCTGTAAGCGACGCTCTGAGGGCTGCTTTCAATGACCTATGAAAACGTTCGCATAAACCGTTAGCCTGGGGGTTATACGCGGTAGTGCGGTGGATCTTCACCCCTAGGCTGCAGGCCATCGATGACCAGAGTTCGGAGACAAATTGAGGACCTCTGTCTGATGTTATGTCCGACGGGACTCCAAAACGCGCAACCCAAGATGTTAAAAACGCGTGCGCAACGTCTTCCGCTGTGGTTGATGCCAGAGGAACTGCTTCTGGCCAACACGTGGTGCGGTCCACCATCGTCAAAAGGTGTGTGTGCCCCTGTGATAACGGGAGGGGGTCCACCAAGTCGACATGCACATGATCAAAGCGCTTAGCCAGGATGTGAAAAGGCTCCAAAGGAGCCCTAGTGTGCTTGTGTATTTTGGCTCGCTGACATGCTACGCAGGCTGCTGCCCATTCTTTGACCTGTTTGCGCAACCCCGGCCAAACAGATTTCTCCCCCACCATCTTGATCGATGCGCGCACCCCCGGTTGCGCCAGAGAATAGACCGAGTCAAAAACGCGGCGGCGCCATGCGGCTGGCACCACGGGGCGCGGCCGTCCCGTGGAGACATCGCAGATTAGGGGGGGCATACCGACTTGCTGCACCCTGTGCTCCAGCCTTAACCCTGTTGGTCCAGACTGGAGCGCGCGCACATCCGCATCACTAACCTGCTCCGCGGCCATGGCTGCATAATCTAAACCTACGCAGACCGGGGCTGCGTGCGCTTCCGCGCCGCTACCCTGGCCCGCGGCCACGGCTGCCGAGTCTGCCCCCACGGGGCCTGGCGCCGCCACCGCACGCGAGAGACAGTCTGCCACTACATTATGTTTACCTGCGACATGCTGGATATCGGTGGTGAACTCCGATATCGCGACCAGCTGTCTTTGCTGCCGGCCCGACCAAGGTTCTGAAATCTTGGCCATCGCAAACGTTAGCGGCTTGTGGTCCACAAACGCGGTGAAACGGCGCCCTTCCAGCCAGAACTGGAAATGGCGGATGGCCAAGTGTAGGGCCAGCAGCTCCCTGTCGAACGCGTTGTATTTTCGCTCGCTATCGCGCAAGGTTTTGCTGAAAAACGCGAGCGGCAGCCAGGTCCCTGCAACAAACTGTTCGACGACTGCCCCCACCGCTAAATCGGAAGCGTCAGTGGTGAGCGCCATGCGGGCTGTTGGGACCGGGTGTGCCAACAAAACCGCGTTTGCCAGGGCTGATTTGACTTGGGAGAATGCGCGCTCCCGCTCCGGAGACCATTCGATTTTATTTGTGGGTTTTTGCTTCTTTAGTGCAGCATACAATGGTTACATGAGCTGCGCTGCGCTTGGGAGGAAACGGTTATAAAAATTAACCATTCCCAAAAACTCCTGTAACGCTTTAACCGTTTGAGGTCGGGGAAAATCTGTTATTGCGCGTACTTTATCGGGCAGCGGGACCGCTCCTTCTGGAGAAACGCGATGCCCCAAAAAATCAATTTGCGCCACCCCAAACTGGCACTTCACTGGGTTAATTATTAACCCGTGCTCTGCCAGCCTCCGAAAAACCTCTGTGAGGTGGCTTTCGTGTTTGTCTTTGGACGTGCTGGCTACCAAAATGTCATCCAAGTAGACGAACACGAAAGGGAGGTCGCGTAGAACCGCGTCCATCATACGCTGGAACGTCTGCGCGGCACCTTTGAGTCCAAAAGGCATGCGCAAAAACTCAAAAAGCCCAAAAGGAGTTATTACCGCTGTTTGGGGTATATCCTGAACGCGCACTGGGACCTGATGGTAACCACGCACCAAGTCTATTTTAGAAAAAATGCGCACCCCCGCCAAATGAACCGAAAAATCTTGGATGTGTGGAATCGGGTAGCGGTCATGTGCTGAAGCGTTATTCAACCTACGGAAATCACCGCAAGGTCGCCACGAACCATCAGCCTTTGGGACCATGTGCAGCGGTGAAGCCCAGGGGCTTTTAGAACGTCTAATGATGCCCAGTTTTTCCAAGTTGGCGAACTCCTCGCGCGCTATGGCCAGTTTAGCTGCGTCCAAGCGCCGAGCTTTTGCAAAAACGGGCGGCCCGGCGGTAGTGATAAAATGTTCCACCCCGTGTTTAGCCACTGTCGCTGAAAACGTGGGGACTGTGAGTGCTGGGAACTGAGTGAGTAGTGCGTGGAACTTACCACCCGCAGCTGTGACGTTGGCCTGTGCAGTAGGCAGGACCACCCGGGCTGTGCAGGAAAAGTGAAAAGACAGTGCATTAACCAGACGTCTATTAGCAAGATCAACCAATAAACCATGCAAGCACAAAAAATCAGCACCTAACATGTTAAAACTGACTGCCGCTATGACGAAAGTCCACTCGAATGCCCGGCCGTGAAAAGACAGGGGCAGAGTCTTCTCCCCAAAGGTCTTGATCGTCGAGCCGTTCACCGCCGACACCAGGGGTCCACTGGAAGGCGCCAGCCGGTCAGCGTAGGAAGGTGTGATGAAACTCAGCTGGGAGCCTGTGTCCACAAGGAACTGCCTCCCTGATCGCGCGTCCGTCAGGTAGAGCAGCTTGCTCTTTTCACCGAGAGCCGCAGCTGCTACCGACTCCCGGTCTTGGCGTTTCCCGAGCGCTTGAACTGGCACGGTGGAATGCACTTGCATGCCCTCTCGGCGAAACGGCGATGGTAAAAACAGAGGACGTCGCCCGCTCCGCGTCTCCTGGCCTCCGCCGCTGCTGTCGTCAGCGAGTCTGGTGCTGCAGCCTCTGGCCCCCTGCCGTCTCCGGGTGTTGTGCTCAGCTCCGCTGCTGCGGTCGTGGTCGTGTGTCGCCTGTGGGCGTCGACGAGTCGCTGCGCCTCCTGGCCCAGCTCGTGGTAATCTCGGTGGGCCAGCAGCTGTGAACTGGCCAGGGTAACTCTCACCGCTGGCGGTAGTGCCCTGAGGAAAAGATGGGTGAAGATAAAGCCATCATCTTCGGCGTCTCTCAAACTCAGCATCTTCGCCATCAGGTCTGCAGGTCTGTCGACCTCGCCCTCAGTCAACGCCAGGGGCTTCTCTGCTCACTCTCCCAGCGAGGGGGTGAAAGCACGGATGAGAGCAGCTTTCAATGCGCCATACTTGTCGTCGTCTGGCGGGTGGTTAATCAGGCTCTCCACCTGCTGGGCTGTGTGGCTGTCCAGCTTTGCAACCACATGGTAGAATTTCGTGGTGTCCGCTGAAATTCTCTGAAGATGGAACTGTGCCTCGACTGTGTTAAACCAGGAGCGCGGGCTATGCTGCCAGAAATCAGGTAGCTGGACTGTGGTAGCTGCCTTAGCCTGGCTGGCTCCTGATGAGTCCGGTGTAGAAGAGTCGTCACCGGCCATAATTCGTCTTAGGGTCACCAGTGTAGAGGATGTGCTCAAGGATGAGGCTGAGTTTATTTCTCAGGTTCAGCTTTATTAACAGAACACATTCTCTAACAATCTCCAAGCAAGAAAAGAGAGAGATCAATATCACATCGCTCTTTTATACTCCGGAACATGGAAACTCAAGTCACATGGTGTCTAAGCAAACATACGGTCACATGGTACTTAATCCCAGTCATGCTGTAACCCTTTTGATCTTCCACCATTGTCTCTTAGCCTCCGATGGCCCGGAAGTCCCTCCAGGGCTTCTCTCTGAGACAAAGGCCAAATCTCACACCTTCTCGATATCTCCTGCAGACTCAGTCCTTTTGTCCCTCGAGACGTGAAGCACACAATAAACATACAGCAATACATTTGTGGAAAATATGTACCCAACATATGTGCCACAGTTCTATCAATTACGACAAATTGTCCAGGTCCTGAAGCAGCCTCAGAACACCACACTACCACCACCATGTTTGACTGTTGGTAAGATGTTCTTTTTATGAAGTGCTGTTAGTTTTATGCCAGAAACAACTGGACACATACCTTCCAAAAAGTTAAACTTTTGTCTTGTTAGTCCACAGAATATTTCCAAAAGTCTTGGCATTTTTTTGGCAAATGTGAGATGAACCTTTGTGTTCTTTTTTGGTCAGGTTTTTGCCTTGGAACTCTCCCATGGATGCCATTGTTGTCTAGTCTCTTTCTTATTGTTGAATCATTAACCAGTGTCCAAACTGAGGCAAGTGAGGCCTGCAGTTCTTTAGATGTTGTTCTGGGTTTTTGTTTCTCATCTGTTCCTGAATTTCTTTAGATCATGGCATGACATGTTGCTTTTTGAGATCTTTTTGCCTACTTTGTCAGACAGGTTCTATTTAAGTGATTTCTTGATTCAATGGGTCTGGCAGTCATTAGGCCTGACTGAGGCTAATGAAAGTGAACTCGGCTTTCAAAAAAATGTGATTCATCACATTTAATTAATGATGTAACATCAGGCCAGGCAGATTTGGATAGCTTTTTCTCCCCCCTTAATAAATGAAATCATTATTTAAAAACTGCATTTTGTATTTACTTGGGTTATCTTTGTCTAATATTAAAGTTTATTTGACGATCTAAAACATTTAAGTGCGACAAACATGCAAAAATATAAGAAATCAGGACAGGAACAAATACTTGATCATAGCACTATACAGAGGGGAAAAAGAGGCATTGAACATGTCAACATTTTTCTCATTAAACATATTTATGATGGAGCCATTGATCTGACATTTTCACCAGATATCAGTAACAACCCAAGTAATCCATACATACAAAGAAATCAAGGCAACTGTGTTCACAAAACAAGTTATATTTAATAAAGTGGAATGACACAGGGAATAAATATTAGACACCCTTGCTGAAATTCATTTAATATTTAGTAGAAAAGCCTTTGTTGGTAATATCAGCTTCCAGACACCTTCTGTATGGAGAAATTAGTCACAGGCATTGCTCAGGAATGAGTTTTAGCCCATTCTTCCACATAAACGGTCTTCAAAAGTTGATGGTTCCGTGGTTGTCTTCTATGAACTCTGATCTTCAGCTTGTTCCATAGATTTTCAATTGGATTCAGGTCAGGTAACTGATTGGGCCATTCTAGCAGCTTTATGTTCCTTCTCTGGAGCCAGTTGAGTTTCCTTGGCTGTGAGTTTGGGATCATTGTCTTGCTGAAATGTCCACCCCCGTTTCATCTTCAGCATCTTGGCAGATGGCAACAGATTCTTATCAAGGATGTCTCTGTACATTTGTCCATTAATCTTTCCTTCAATTATATGAAGTCTGCCTGTACCATGTGCTGAAAAACACCCCCACACCATGATGCTCCCACCTCCAAACTTCACTGTTGGTATGGTGTTTTGGGGCTGATGTGCAGTGCCATTTCTCCTCCAAACATGCTGTGTGTTGTGGCATCCAGAAAGTTCAATTTTGGTCTCATCTGACCAGACTATATTCTCCCAGTATTTTACTGGCTTGCCCAAATGTTGTGCAGCAAAATTTTAAACAAGTTTCAACATGCTTTTTCTTCAGCAATGAAGTCTTGCGAGGTGAGCGGACATAGAGCCCATGTTGACTGAATGCATTGCTTATTGCTTTCTTTGAAATAGCAGTTCCTGTCAGCAGACTGCTTTGGAAGGCAGTGGTGTGTTTGAAGCGGGACCCAAGGTAGCAGGCAGGACTTAGTGCAATGTTGATTTATTAACAAAAAAACAAATAAGCAAACAAAAAGCAGCTCAGGGGCTGTCAAACAAAGAGAACGATGAAACACAAACCAGAAGATGAAGACTATGACATGACTGTGACAAGACGATAAAGAAGGAACCGACATAACCTACAATGATGCCACAATAACAAAAACTCAGGCTGACAAATATATAGGGAGCAGGATAATTAAACTAATTTGAGACAACTGGGGCTAATTCAGAAGAAACAGAGAAGCAGCTACAAACAAGACGGGCAGGGCTGTGCAGACAGTGGACACTGGGAGAACACAGAGGGCAAATATTACATACAATAATCACAGATGAGCCAAATCAGGGAAAAAACATAACTGAACTAACCCAACAAACTCGTGATAATAGAATAGTGTAAACTTCTCAAAAATAACAGAGGGAGAGGACAGAAAGTCTGGATCATAACAGTGCCCCCCCCCCAAGGACGGATTCCAGACGCCCAAAAACAAAACAAAGAACAACCCAAACGGGTGGGGGGTGGGGGTAAGGTACGGCAGGGCAAAAACAAGGACATAAACAATAGAAGAATGTTCATCAGGTGGTCGGCTAAAGTCCCAAGACCACCACCAGGTGGAACATGGCACGTCTGGTGGCCTACCAAAGTCCATGGACCGCCAGACGGAGAAGCATGGTGCGTCGGGTGGCCTACCAAAGTCCAAAAGCAACCAGATGGATGAACCCAATGGATCAGGGGGCTTACGCAAGTCCAGAAGCCACCAGATGGATGAACCCAGTGGATCAGGAGGCATACACAAGTCCAAAATCCACCTGATGGAAGAACACAGCGTGTCGGGCAGCCTACCAAAGTCCATGGGCCACCAGATGGGAGAAAACACAGGTGCACTTTGCACAGAGAACAAGATCATGGGAACGTTTTACTTTAAAAATAACACATGAGCCTTTTGCTCTGAAAATAACACAGAGCCTTTTGCTCTGAAAATAACACACAAGCCTTTTGCTCTGAAAATAACAGATGAGCCTTTTGCTCTGAAAGTAACAGATGAGCCCTTTGCTCTGAAAATAACACAGGAGCCTTTTACACAGAGAACAACACCATGGGAGCATTTAGCTCTGAAAATAACACCATGGGAGCATTTTGCTCTGAAAACAACATCTTCTTCTTCTTTTAGATTTGATTGGTGGTTGGCAACCAGCTTACAGGTGCATTACCGCCATGTACTTCACACTAGGCTTTTGCTCCGAAGGTAACAATATGGGAGCCTTCTGCTCTGAAAATGACAACATGGAAGGTTTCTGCTTTGATGATAACAACATGAGAGCTTTCTGCTCTGAAGATGAAGATAACAGTACGTGAACTCTTAACTCCGGGGACCCCAACATAGGAATTTTTACCTCTGGAGGCACCAATATAGGCAATTCTAGCTCAAGAGGTACCAATATAGGAGCTTTCCGCTCAGGGGTCAACATTACAGGAGTTTTTAGTTCAGAGGATAGTACCTGAGGGGCCTTCGGCACAGGGGCCAACAGCAGCTGAGGAGCAGCAACCCCAGGCAGTGAAAGTGGAGTGGACTGCTCTGTCAGCCCAGGTGGAGCGGACTGCTCTTATGGCTCAGGTGGAGTGGACTGCTCAGTGCCTTGGGCAATGGGTGGAGGTCTCCTGTCCTCTTGGACAACTGGTGAAGGTCTCCTGACCTCTTGGGCAACCGGTGGAGGTCTCCTGACCTCTTCAGCAGTGGGTGGAAGTCTCCTGACCTCTTGGGCAATGGGTGGAGGTCTCCTGACCTTTTGGACAAAGGGTGGAGTGGCAGGCTCAACCCCTTGGACGACGGGGGGGGGGGATGGATCGCTCTGATGATGGTGATGATGGAGCGGCATGCTCCGATGATGAAGATGATGGAGCGTGGTCTTCCTGTAGCTCCATCCTCGACATGACCACCTCAGACAATGGAGGGAAACAGGAGATCAGTGGGGCTACACTACAGTCATAAGCAGCAGAGACTGGGGCCGTGTACTTGGTTCCCCCCACAAGAAGCAAGACAAGTCTTTTCACAGATACTGGTGGAACATAAATGAAAAGAAACTTGCCTTAACTCCTGGTCTCCTGCTGCCGAGGTGACAACCTCAGAAAAAACTGTGGGAGAGATGGCTGGTGGAGCAGGTACTGGAGCAGAAAAGTGATGAGGAGCTGGCACTGGGGCTGCGAGGTGCCTTGGAACAGGTACTGGAGCTGATGGAGCAGCGGGCGTGGGCACTCACGCAGCAGAAGTGGGAGCCGGCACTGCTGACACAGGAGCTGCTGCTGGGGAGCTCTCCTCCAGCCTGTAAGGTAGCTGTGGAGCTGGGGAGAGACAGGCTGGAACTGGTGAGCGAGGAAAGGCTGGAGTGTATGAACGGCGAGGAGAGACAGCAGACGTCGAAGCTGGGAGACGCTTCTTTGTCAGTGCTGGCTTTGACTTCGTCTCCGACCTCCCCACCATTCCACGGTACTCTTGCAGCAGGGCGGCCACTGAGGTAATCAGCTCCTTCCCCGTGGTGTGCTCTGTGAGCTGCAGCCGCAGATGATGGCGGACAGCTGCCTCCGCAAGCCCCATGTACCACAGTGCTGACTGTGGGGTGAGAGCTGAGCGAGCCCCTGAAATGAGCTGATCGATTTCAATCACTGCACAGCACAACTCCCACCCCATGCTCATACTAAATGAGCGTCTTCCTGCTGAGTCCTTTGTTGGTGGCGTCATTCTGTCAGCGGATTGCTTTGGAAAGCAGTTGTGTATTTGAAGCAGGACCCATGCAGCAGGCAGGACTTAGTGCAACACTGATTTATTAACAAAAAACAAATAAACAAACAAAAAGCAGCTCAGTGGCTGTCAAACAAAGAGAACGATGAAACACAAGCCACAAGATGAAGACTATGACATGACTGTCACAAGATGATAAAGAAGGAATCGACATAACTGACAGTGACGCCACAATAACAAAAGCTCAGGCTGACAAATACTGTATATAGGGGGCAGGATAATTAAACTATGAGACAGCTGGGGCTAATTAGGAGGAAACAGAAGTGCCGCTACAAACAGGACAGGTGGGGCTGTGCAGACAATGGATACTGGGAGGACACAGAGGGCAAATAATGCAGACAATCATTCAAGATTCAAGATTCAAAGATTTTATTTGTCAACTACTATAAGTACAGGACATACAGGAGAATTGAAATGACGTTTCTCTCTCTCTTCAGTGGTGTGCACAATATAAAAAAGAAAAAGGAATAAGACTGGAAAAAACAACAACAGCAGTCTATGTACAGTAAGGCAAACCGGAGTGCAAATGGCGACAAAAGAGAGACCCAGACCTCCCATAGTGCAAATAGAGATAAATGTGACATGTTTCGGGACCCAGGAGACAGACACTGACACGAGCAGATAGTGACAATAATCTTTATTTTAAAGTGAGTGAGTGTAATGCGAGTGTGAGTGCGATGATATCGTTCTGGACACTGGAGCTGAGCGACCTGGACGGAGACCCGGCAACCCTGGAACAGATAAGCAGAGGACAAATTACTAATGCTCCACACTAGCAAAGAGCAGCAGATAACAAGGCTTACTTGATAGCAGCACTGGCTTCGTTCTGCTGAGTTCCAGCGGCCGTGCAGCGTGGAGGTGAAGGTGTCCGTGACCGTGCTGGGGTTTCCACCCGTGACTGTGACAGTGACAATCCTGACGATGATGCCGGCTGTGATACCACAGACCGGGATGACGCTGATCCAGACGATGACGCCGGCTGTGACTCCACAGACCGGGATGACGATGATGCAGACAAAGACGAGGTTAGTGACTCCACAGAAAGTGGCAATGATGATACAGCAGATGCTGATGACCGTGATTCCACCGATAACATTGGCCAATACTCCTGTAACTGATACAATAACAGGGAGCACCTGGTTCCGAGCTATAATAAACCCAAGGAAGGAGGTTTGATCAGTGTGGAACTCACATTTTTCAGCCTTCACAAACAGTTGATTCTCCAGGAGGCGCTACAGTACCCTGCGCACATGCACTCGATGTTCCTCTAGTGTGCGGGAGAAAATGAGAATATCGTCGAGATAAACAAAAACAAACGAGTTCAGAAAATCCCGTAGTACATCATTTATCAGTCGTTGGAAGACAGCTGGAACGTTAGTTAACCCAAACGGCATTACCAGGTACTCAAAATGTCCGCTGGGGGTCCGAAAGGCCGTCTTCCACTCATCTCCTTCCCTTATGCGCACTAGATGGTAGGCATTCCTAAGGTCCAGTTTAGTAAACCAGGACGCCCCCTGGAGAGAGTCAAAAGCAGTGTTCATCAAAGGCAGGGTATATTTGTCTTTCACAGTTATTTCATTCAGTCCCCAGAAATCGATACAGGGGCGTAGAGAACCGTCTTTCTTTCCAACAAAAAAAAATCCAGCACCTACTGCCGAAGACGACGGGCGGACGATACCAGAAGCCAAGGACTCCTTAATATATGTGTCCATAGCCTCGTGCTCCGGGGCTGACAGGCTGTACAGGCGGCTAGCAGGTAGAGGGGCCCCAGCCTTCAGGTTGATCGCACAGTCCTAAGGACGATGAGGGGGTAAGGACAACGCCCGAGACTTGCTAAATACTAGCCCCAAATCATGATAAACCTCTGGCACCTTGGACAAGTCCGGTGGCGATGAATCAGGCAGAGGCACCTTGACAGATGGGGCGCATGCCGCCGATTGAAGGCAGGCACTACTCCATGCCGTTATTCTCCCAGCTTGCCAATCAATGGTGGGGTTATGTAGGCGCAGCCAGGGGTACCCCAAAATAACGGGCGAAGAAGAAACGGGCAGAACAAGAAACTGAATCTCCTCCCTGTGATTTCCTGATACAATAACTGACATGGGAACCGTCTGATGAGCAATGGTGGTCAAAGACGCTTTAGACAAGGTGATCAGTTTGACAGGGGGATCTAGAGTCTGACAGCTAAGGCCCATCCGGGTTGCCAGGTCTCTAGAAATAAAATTTTGCTCAGCTCCAGAATCTACTAACGCCAATGTGGAGTGTTCTGTATGTAAATGGATGAGTCTAAGAGGTAATCGACAACAAGTGAGGGGTTCTTCAGAGTTATTGCCCGTGAATCCCCCTACTGTGATCCACGGGCCCTCCCTTTTTAACTTATTGGGACATTCAAAAACCCCATGTGACTCTTTCCCACAATAGAAACAAAGGCCCTGATCCCTGCGGCGTTGTTTCTCAGCTGCTGACACTTTAGATCGGCCAATGATCATAGCTTCCTGAACCGGAAGTTCCTCTGACGCAGATAGAGCGAGAGGAGGAGAGTTGGGGAGGCGAGGGTGGTGTTTAACCGAACAGGAAGTAGAACGCCGTTCAGCCGCCCGCTCCCTTAACCTGCTATCAAGACTAACCGCTAGGGCAATCAAATCCCGCAAATTGTCCGGTTTATCTCGTGCCGCTAACTCATCCTTCAACTCATCATTAAGACTACGTAGAAAAATACCACATAATGATGGCTCCCCCCACCCAATCTCTGCAGCCAGCACCCGTAAGTCAATAGCGTAGTCAGCAGCTGATCTTTTCCCCTGTTGTAAGCTCAGCAACCGTTCTGTCAACACCTCACCTCTATCCGTATGATCAAACACCGACAAAAATTCATTCACAAACTCCTGATAAGTAAGCAAGGAATAGCTTGGTTTCGCTATTATAGAAAACGCCCAGTCCAAAGCTCTTCCTGTTAACAAATTTCTGACGTAGCCAATCCGGCTAGAATCAAGAGTGAAATCCCTCGGAACGCGAAGAAAAACTGACTCACACTGTAATATGAATCCACGAGCTTCCCCGAGTTTTCCGCTGAACCGGGCAGGGGTGGGAATAGGGGTGAGGCGAGAAGACGAGGAGATGTTAGTTTGCCCAGATGCTAAGCCCACAGAGGCTGAACTGTCTGCGGTGGGGGGAAACGTCTGGTGTCCCTCCAGACGATCCAGCCGACCATTTATTACAGTTAGCTGATTTAAGACTACTGTCTGTTGGTGTGCAAATAAATCTACCCGGGTGCTAAGAGTGTTGATTTGGCGCGACAGTGAGCTGTCCGCTGGGTCATCGTGACGGAGTCGTACTGACATGTTTCGGGACCCAGGAGACAGACACTGACACGAGCAGATAGTGACAATAATCTTTATTTTAAAGTGAGTGAGTGTAATGCGAGTGTGAGTGCGATGATATCGTTCTGGACACTGGAGCTGAGTGACCTGGACGGAGACCCGGCAACCCTGGAACAGATAAGCAGAGGACAAATTACTAATGCTCCACACTAGCAAAGAGCAGCAGATAACAAGGCTTACTTGATAGCAGCACTGGCTTCGTTCTGCTGAGTTCCAGCAGCCGTGCAGCGTGGAGGTGAAGGTGTCCGTGACCGTGCTGGGGTTTCCACCCGTGACTGTGACAGTGACAATCCTGACGATGACGCCGGCTGTGATACCACAGACCGGGATGACGCTGATCCAGACGATGACGCCGGCTGTGACTCCACAGACCGGGATGACGATGATGCAGACAAAGACGAGGTTAGTGACTCCACAGAAAGTGGCAATGATGATACAGCAGATGCTGATGACCGTGATTCCACCGATAACATTGGCCAATACTCCTGTAACTGATACAATAACAGTTCTGGTAATTGAGGAGCAAGACGTACCGGTAGACGTGGTGGTAGCGAGCCGCTACGAGGACGTGTTGGCGTTACCCCGTCACCTGGGGACGCAGGTCCGCCGCCAAGGAGGTCCACCTGTGCACAGGGGTATAGGTTTGGGGTTGAGTAACAAATGGTGCGCTTACTTGCTTGTCGCTGGGAGGAGTTCCTGGATGAAGCAAGTGAAGCTCTTGACGAGACAAACGAGGTTCCAGACGAGACAGACAAAGTTCCTGACGAGACAGACAAAGTTCCAGACGTGACAAGAGATATTCTTGACAAGACCAGAGAGCGGAGTTCAGGTTCATTCTCCGTTGAGGAAGACAGACGACTCCGTGCCGGGCTGTCAGCGACACTGGCTTTTAACAGCCTTTGATTAACACCTGCTGGTCTGTGCGCAGCTGGAGCTAATGACGCCAATGACGGCCCAGAGGCCGCCATGACAAAATGATTAACGATGATGAAATCCAGCAATCCTAGATACAGAAAACTAGAGATGTAATACCCGTAGTTGCAGTTCAATGCAGTAGTGTAGGTGCAGATAGTAACAGATAGGACTGTACATGATCAGTATTGCAGTGACAGACAGACAGCAGCAGATATGGCATTTGTGCAAATGGTTGCAGTAAAGTGCACAGACAGGAGAGGACGAAATGGACAGAGTTCAGGGTCCTGATGGCCTGATGGCTGTTTAGCAGTCTTGTAGAGTGGGCCTGGATGCTCCGGTACCTTTTCCCCGAGGGCAGAGAGCTGAAGAGGAAATGTGAGGGGTGGGAGGTGTCGCCTGCGATGTTGATGGCTCTGCGGGTGAGGCGGGAGAGGTAGCTGTCTGAGAAGGGGGGCAGAGGGGCACCGATGATCTTGCTGGCTGCTTTCACTGTGCGTTATAGTGTCTTCTGGCAGGAGGCGGTGCAGCTTCCATACCACACCGTGATGCAGCTGGTGAGGATGCTCTCAATGGTGCCCCAGTAGAAAGAGCACACGATGGGGAGTGGGACTCGTGCTCTCAGTTTGCGGAGGAAATGGAGGTGAGTTTGAGCCTTCTTGGCCAGTGATGTGGTGTTGTTGGACCAGGAGAGGTCCTCGGAGATGTGCACCCCCAGGAACTTGGTGCTGCTCACCCTCTCCACAGCTGCACCATCAATGATCAGAGGGGGGTGCTGTGTGTGACCCCTCCTGAAGTCGACCACAGTCTCCTTGGTTTTTCCCACATTCAGGAAGAGGTTATTGTCTTTATACCACTGGATCAGTTGGCTCACCTCATTTCTGTAGTTGGCCTCCTCGTTGTTGGTGATGAGGCCCACCACCATTGTGTCATCCGCAAACTTGATGATGTGGTTGGTGTTGTAGGCTGGTACGCAGTCATGGGTCAGCAGGGTGAAGAGCAGTGAGCTGAGCACACACCCTTATGGGGCCCCTGTGCTCAGTGTGATGGTCTGGGAGGTGTTGCTGCCAACCCACACGTTCTGTGGCCTCCCTGTGAGAAAGTTCAGCACCCAGTTACAGAGAGAGGTTTTGAGTCCCAAGTGTCTGAGTTTTTGTATCAGGTGCTGGGGGATGATTGTGTTGAATGCTGACCTGAAGTCCAAGAAGAGCATTCGCACGTAGGAGTTCTTTGAGTCCAGGTGGATGAGGGCTGGATGGAGAGCAGCAGTGATGGCATCTTCTGTGGATCTGTTTGACCTGTGTGTAAACTGAGATGGGCCGTGAGAGGGAGGCAGGATGGACTTGATGTTCTGCATGACCAGCCACTCGAAACACTTCATTATAATGGGGATCAGTGCTACGGGCCAGTAATCATTGTAGCTTGATGGGACGGGCTTCTTTGGGACTGGTATTATGGTGGCAGTTTCGAAACATGTGAGGACAACAGCTTGAGTCAGGGAGATGTTGAAGATGTCAGCCATGACATTCTTGAGCTCCTCTGCACAGTCCTTCAGGATGCGACCCGGTATGTTGTCTGGACCAGCTGCCTTGTGTGGGTTGATCCTGCAGAGGGTTCTCTTCATGCTAGTCGGATCCATACTCATGGCCTGCTCGTCTGGAGGAGGAGTAGTCTTCTGTGCTGATGTGCTGTTTTGTGCTTCAAAGCGGCCAAAGAAGTTGTTTAGATTGTTGAGCAGTGTGGTGTCACTCGCACAGGTCTGAGGTGGAGGTTTGTCGTTGGTGAAGGACTGTATGCCATGCCAGAGGGAATGTGCATCTCTGGTGTTGCTGACGTGGCCGGATAGTTTCTTGCTGTACTGTCGTTTTGCCTCCTTGATGCCACAGGACAGGTAGGCCCTAGCTGTTGTTAGTCCTGCAGTGTCGCCGGCCCTGAAGGCTGTGTCCCGAGCCCTCAGGAGCCTGCGGACCTCTGCTGTCATCCATGGCTTCTGGTTAGCACGAACAGTGATGGTTTTGCAGTGAGTGACATCAATGCATTTCGCTATGTATACTACAACAACCTCAGTGTACTCCCCTGTGTGTCCATTGTGAGTGGCTGCGTGCTTGAAAGTGTCCCAGTCTGTAGTGCTGAAGCAGTCTTTCAGAGCATCAGAGGCTCCCTCTGGCCCCACATGTACCTGTTTTTTTGTTGGTCTGATTGTTTTCACTCTGGGTTTGTATGCCGGCCTTAACAGGATGGTGACGTGATCAGAGAGACTCGGGGGGGTGGGGGGTGGGAAGGCTCTGTATGCTTTCTTGTGAGTTGTGTGCACCAGGTCCAGCAAATTGTCTCCTCTTGTTGGAAAGTCTACATGTTGGTATAGGTTTGGTAGGAGGGCCTTTAAATCTGCATGGTTGAAGTCTCCTGCTGTGATGAGAAATCCGTCTGGATGCGCCATTTGTGTCTCACTGATGGCCTGATAGAGTTCTTTTAGTGCTTTGCTCCTCTCGCCGGTGCCGGTGGGCGGGGTGTACACGGCGGCTAGTAGGACACATGAAAATTCTCTCGGAATGTAAAAGGATCGGCACTTGATGATCATAAACTCCACCAATGGAAAAGAGTGTTTGTGTACAACAGTTGCATCTCTGCACCAGGCGTCGCTGATGTAAACACGCATGCCTCCACCCCAGGTTTTCCCTTGTTCCGTGAGCACTCTATCGCTGCGGTAGCATTTTAGCCCAGCTAACTGAATGGCAGAATCCAGTATATTGTTTTTTAGCTACATTTCCATAAAGATAAAAACACAGCAGTTCTGCGCATCACGTTGCGTAGTTCTCAGGAGCTGTATGTGGTCTATTTTGTTGTCTAGTGAGCATATGTTGGTCAGAATGAGGGAAGGAATTGGCAGTTTGTGTGGGCTAGCGGTTAGCTTTGTTCGGATACCTCCACGTTTACCTCTCTTTTGTCGCCACTCACACCTTCTATGCCATCTCCATTTGGGATGAGACACAGCAGTCGAGTCTGGGGGTGTGGAGGTCTGGTGGAGAAGACCCAGGCCACAGAGATCCTCTGTAATGCTCTGATCCCAGACGTAATGTTTGGTCATATTCTTTATCTCCAGGAGGCTGTGGCAACTGTAGCTTGTGTGCAGCATCATATATGTACATTAAACAAATGTATGTACCCTTAAGTGCAATTTAAAGAACACTAAGTGGTACAAAACACAAAGAGAGAAGACAGGCCGCTGCATGTTCATGTGCCACCCAGCACATATTCATAGATAAGCCAAATCAGGGAAAAAAACATAACTGAACTAACTGAGGATAACCCAGCAAACTCGTGATAACAGAATAGTGCAAACTTCTCAAAAATAACAGAGGGAGAGGACAGAAAGTCTGGATCATAACAGTATCTGCTAACTCCAGGTCTTTCTGGAGCTCTCCATGAGTGGTCTTTGGCTCTTGGATAACTCTTCTGATGATTCTTTTGATTTCACTGTCAGAAATCTTGCGAGCAGCTGCTGGTCGTGGCCAGTTTATGGTAAAATGATGTTCTTTCCACTTCCAAATGATGGCTCCAACAGTGCTCACTGGAACATTCAGCAGTTTAGAAATGCACCTGTAATGATTGCCACCATTATGTTTTGCAACAATAAGGTTGCAAAGATCTAGTGAGAGCTCTTTGCTCCAACCCATCATGAGTTCTTTGTGGTGTGACAATCTGATATTCACAGACCTTTTTAAAGGTTATCACTCAGGACTTAAGCAGCTGAAATTAATTTGCGCTGATGGGGGATGGGATGGATTCCTAAATTCTGATGAATTTCAGTTGGTTTCTTGGCTTTCTGTGCCTTTTTGCACCTCTTTTTCTTTATTTGTTCAATACTTATTCCCTGTGTCATTCCACTTTATTAAATGTAGCTTGTTTTGTGAACACATTTGCCTTGATTTCTTTCTATCTATGGAATACTTGGGTTGTTACTGATATCTGGTGAAAATCTCAGGTCAATGGCTCCATCAGAAATACGTTTAATGAGAAAAATGTTGACGTGTTCAATACTTATTTTCACCACTGTACAAATTTTAAACAGCTACAGAAAACTTGGGTTTCAGATCGAATGAGAGGAAAACACAACTGACCACTGAGGCACGAGCAGGTCTTTTCCATGTACTGAGTCTCTGTAGTTCTCTACTGCCAGCTCTGGTGCTTGGTCATATAGCTCCAGCAACGCCAGCTTTCACGATTGAGAAATTCAATTTTTAGTCGGTGATGACAAAAGATAAAAATAAATGCCCTTCCTTGTGTAAATAAATTTTGGCTACAGCATGGCGATTGGTCAGATGTTTTCTGCACCTCTCCCAGTGTGAGCTCCCTCTGCGTGAATGGCGCTTTTCATCAGCACCAGCAGTAAATCAGAGTTCACTAGCACAGGAAAGCCATAAATATTGAATTGAAAAAAAAAAAATCAACAGTGCAATGTAGTATGAGTATTCTTGTGGAATTAGAAAAGTTGCCCCTTACTGCTGATTAGAACAATGGCTGGAATAATTTATCATTCAAGATAATCTCAAAGTCATTTACATTCTCTTGTGTTCATTTTCATAAATCATTGAAGAACTTTTGCCATACATCATTTCTGACTGGGCCACCACCAAGTGTGCTCCAGGTGCACCTCGGTCCACTGGGGGAGTCTTGTGTGAGTGTGTGTCGACAGTCCTCCCTACTTTGTGAGCCTGCACTGTTTCACCACCTCAACACCCCTGCTGCATTCAACAGGTGAGATGTCAACAAACACTCTTTTGGGGTGAAGAACAAAGCATGACCAAGCCTGCAACATGTCTGAGAGCTTGCAGTCCTATAGCAAAAGTAGGGTTAGCCAATAGTATATGCCAGTAAATTTATCATCATTTTCCATTTCATAGACTTGGACTTGGATGCTCCAGCACAGTGCAGGAAGTGAACCACTTGTTTCCCTCGTACAGTCCCTGGGGTCGTCGCTGTAGCCTTCAGCAGGAGCCTCTGCTTTTCAGCTGTGCTGGCTCTGACTCTTCATATCGCAGATTGTGTCCCTGCAGAGCCTACCTACCAGGAAAGGCTGGAGCTATACTATGACTCTCTATAATCCTTAAAACGGGTTTTAAGTACTACAGACTCAATACAGACAATAGCAGCACAAATGCAATATAATACCGTCTATATTGGGTTTTTGTTTGGGTTGGTAGTAAAATGGCTGTCATACATGATGGAAAATAATTCTATGTGTAATCATAGACACATAATTCTACATCTGAGAAAACTCAATGTCCTGACAAAAGATTAGCATGTTAGAGTCTCCCTTCTTCTCGACTGCATCAAAAACATGGAGTTAATTAGTTAGTCACGATCGATCTTGGTCATTGGTGATCATGTAATGCTCTGACTGACTGTCATTAAATGCTAAAATGTTGTGTAGTTTCAGCCTGGTGTGAGCGACATCAAAAATAAATTAGATTTACTTTTTGGTAAAAAATTAAAATTAAAATAGTAGGAAAAGTTACCATAAAGGCCAAGAATAGTTTTCATTCATGATTGGAGAAATATTTTATATTGGCCTCTATGGTAATTAACTATCTTCAAGAATCAATTTCAACATAATTTAAACAAGTGCAATTATGAGCTTTCATATATTGGGTTTATTTATTCACCTTAGAGGTTGATCAGCACTCTCTGGTCAATCAGTTGTTAAAACTTTTTTAAAAATTGTCAGTACTCTGGGAGCAAATGTTCTTGACTACAAATCTGTATGTACTCAATATGTTGAGAAATGATAAGCTCTGCTGTCTTGTATTAATGCTGCTGATGCTGTTACTTGAGCTAAGCAAATAGACTAAAACATAATCACAATACAGCTGCTTTAATTAAATTTTGTTTAAGCTTGTATCTCACTAAGTGGCTAATACTGACGAAAGTTGCGATTTTTGGATTCGCCAACTTTTCTGGAAAATGTTTGTGAAAATCAGGGTTCCCCTCTGTCATTATAGTGACATTTAGCTATGTTTAATGACAATAAGCAACATGTGCTAATGTTTGCGAAAGACAATTGGCAAACATTAGCAAATGTTGGTGACTGTTAGCAAATGCTAACGACAGTGTTTGCGACCATGAGCAACTATTTGCCACTGTTTGGGAACGTTTGGGACCTTTTGTCAGCTACAGTTAAAATACCAGGCGAATCTTAGACCCAACACTATAAAAAATGTGAACAAACCCCCTCCAGCATTCACATTTCAAGGGTTCATAAAGGTTTTTAAACAGTTGCTAGTGTTCACTACTTGTGAGCCAAACACATCTTTAACAACATGCAAATGCTATTTTGCAAACATTTGCAACTGTTTGCAGAAAAATAAATTCACAATAATTTTTTGAACATATTCAAAATTTCTTCAAGATAGTCCTTTATTAGTCCCACAGCAGGGGAATTTAGAGTATTGCAGCAGCAAAGGAATAGTAACACTCAGAGCAATGATAAATAATAAGACAAAATAGGGCAAAAATAGTATTAATAATACTTAAACCAATTAATAATTATTAAACCATTAATAATATGATAGGAACATTCCTTATTTGTTCATAGTAGCAGTAGTGTTATGTATGGTCTCTATGAGAAGTGCAGATTGTAGAGTCTGACAGCAGCAGGGAGGAAGGATGACCTGCAAAACCTCTCCTTCGTGCACTTTGGATGTAGAAGCCTGCCACTAAACGAGCTCCTCAGTGCACTCGGCATGTCCTGCATGGGGTGTGACTTGGACTTCAGCAGAGATGACAGCTTAGCCACCATCTTCCTCTCTCCCATCGCCTCCACTGGGTCTAGGTGGCACCCCAGAATAAAGCTGGCCTTCTTAATCAGCCTGTTCAGTCTCTTCCTGTTGGCAGTTGTGGTGCTGCTGCCCCAGCAGATGACTTCATACATGATAGCTGATGCCACCACAGAGTCGCAGACAAGAAAAACTGTTAGTGACCTTAAAAACTGATTGGGAATTGTTTTGCAACCTTTAACCCTGACGAAACCCCCATATCGCAGTATTCGTCAACATTCATTGCTCCCTGAGATACTAGCTTAACAGTTGCTAATGTTCGCCAACTGCCAACACTTTTGCAAGCATTTGCGTGGATGTTGCTAACTGTCACTAAATGTTGCTAATGACAGATGCAAACCCTGATTGTCAAGAACATTCATCAGAAAAGTTGACGAATCCAAAAATCACATTGTCGTCAGCTGCTCTGTGAGATACTAGCTTTAGATGTATTTGAAATATGCAAGAATTGTGAGCACAAACAGTTAAATACAGTGCTTAGCCTCTCTTCTACAACTCAACATCACAGAGAGGACAGTACACTTGGGTATTATGCAAAGTATGTAACTATTCATTTGCTTACAGTAATGTATCACACTTGTCGGTGCTGCATGGGATTGCTGCTCATTTTGCTCCTTCATGCTTTGCTGGCTGTGGATATTAGCCTGAGGCTCAAAGGAGGGAGGGTGACAGCTTAAGTGATGAGGCTCATTATTTGAGTGAATCATGGATAACCTTTAAATGCATTTGGGAGGTCAAAGCCATATGACCATGATTATACTATCATATACACCATTGGTTCCCAATCGTCTTTGACATAGGAAACCCCCTTAGCTCAAGTTTATGTCACCCACCAGTACAGATGGAACCCCATTGTTTGGCTTTTAAAAACACATTTCGAGCCTTTTATGCTTAAAAAAAGGAAGTGAAGGAAGATTAATTATGTTTTCTTTGGGTATTTTACTAGAAAATACAGATTAAACATGTTTTATCAAAACAAATAACATTTTTCATCCAGGGTATGATTTATGTAGAGCACCTGGGTGTTGTGTGACTGAAGTCAATAAGAACAAAAATGGAAAGCTATCATATTTGCGAAAAAGCCAGTGATTTGAAGGGGTTTCACATATGAGCTATTTCAGTTTGGGGATTTGTAAGAATTGCACAGGCTTATCTAATCTTCCCCTCCTACATAGCTAACATGGGGAAGAAGCAAATGATAACACCTAAAGGCCAAATTACACAGCCCACAATCGCTGATGATGTGCTATACTTACAGAGCACAGCTGTTAACAAAGATGGCTCCAACAATTGCAGCAAGCCGCAGCTTGAACTTGACTAATGTGAGTTTTTTCTCGGAAGCGATGCACTAATGAATGTTAACTGGCAGAAAACAAGTCCGTTTCCACTCATTGCACTTCATGTGACCAGAACATTTTGTCACTCAGGGATCAGACTACTCAGGCCTGTGACAACAACGCTGGTTGACAATATGATTAACAAGTGATTTGCCTGTGAAATAGTCCACAAAAAAAAAAAAAAACATTTGTAATGACTTTGTTGAATTTGTTTGGCTCTGTCAAATGTGATTCTTGCTTAAAAAAGTTGGACAGTCCAAAGATGATGGAAATCAACTTGTATTTTTATGTCAAGAGGCTAGTTGGAAAAAGGAAAAATAAAAGTTACTTTTGACTCTGGGCATTAAGTGAGTTTTCTTTGAAACAAATTTTTGGAAACTAATGTGCCATTTCTGGATGAGTCACTCGTATCAGTTACATGTGCTATAGCTTATAAAAGCTGTCACTCACTTCCCAGCTGGTTGATAGCAGAGGGGTCAGGCTAAGGGTTCAAAAACAACCCTGAATATACAGGGAGCAAATGTGGACAAAGGTTTTAGTGTTCCACATGACTGTTACCTACTGACTTCATGCTGAATGGGTATACCAGTGCAGAACTGACAAGCTCCATATGTTTTTCACAAACTAGCTTGATGATAATAGGCAGTGCACAACTGGAGATGTAGATTATATAGCTTTAGTTGTATTAGGTTTGTGGTTATTGCTACAAATTGATTTGATACCTTGGATTTAAGGTTTAAAAAATAGGAAGCTAACTGTTAAGTTTTGTCCTGTCCCTTTTTTTCGTTTGAACTCCAACCCCTTCCACTACATCTTTGCCCTTGGAATCGAGTTACAAGAGGCAGTGGTTAAAAAAAACCTGCCCCTACAACAGTGGTCCCCAACCTGAGTGACTGACTAAACAACAGTTTGTCTGGGGGGCTCCAGTGTGGTCTTAGGATGCTACGCGCTGGCTTCAGTCCAGTCATTGGTGAGGCAGAATTTCAGATTCAGATTCTGGGCGGCCGGTGTAACAGGTCAAATTAATCCCCACCCAGATTAAATCCGGGGAATAAACTGGCCTAGACCAAACTATACCCGGGGATGTAAGAGAGCCTAGGCCAGACTATACCCCTCCAGACCAGAATATACCCCTCCTGTGCAAAGAGGTTTTGATTGTATTTACACAGTATATTTACAGCGCAACACGTCATAACGTCACTATGTTATGTTACCTTATGCTACCTTACGTTATTATCAGGTGATCTGACCACTTTTTTCCATTTTGTAAAATGGCATATATATCGAAATAAATGACACGCCTTCCCATTCCACTTTTACGCACAGGTAAATATTTTTCTACTATGATATTAAAGGGCTGTGGTGGACTGGTGATCTGTCCAGGGTGTACCCTGCCTCTCGCCCAAAGATACTGGGATAGGCTCCAGCCCCCCGCGACCTGAAAAGGATTAAGCGGTAGAAGATGAATGGATGAATGGAATATTAAAGAGGTCATTGACTGAAAAATGGTGTGTTTGTAGGTTTTAACTGTCTCAAATGTGTTAACTGGTCACATAAATAGCCCAAAATTTTCCAAACAGTCAACAATCTGAAAAAAACAAAACAAACCCACACTGGCTTTATCTCGTTTTTCTCTCAAAGAAACTCCCCAAAATGTTTTTTGACTCTTCAGGGTAAGTTTCCTACGTCAAGTCTTGAAAAAGCCCACCCACTCCCGTCCTAAAGACCCGCTCACTGCTCTATTATTGGCCCACCTAGCTGTCCGTCATGTAGATCGACGTGGTGGCTAAAGGTAGCCTATTAGCCCCTGAGCTATTAGCCCATGAGCTAACACTGGTACCAGGATGTTGGCTGTAAGCATCGCTGTAATGTTATTTTCTTCAGATCTTAGTCACCCTAATAGCCATTCCTGTTATCACCTGGTTCACTCCGGCCCATCTCCAAGTGGTTTCATTGTGATTCGGTGGCGGCTCACCCACCCTGGCACACCAGTCACTTTTATGGCCCGGGACCAGGGCTACTGGCTGCTGTTGTGCCGAGAACTCCCCCGGATTGGCAGGGGAGTTCCCGCCAATCTGGGGGAGTTCTCTGCATAACACTGGTACGTGCAATCTGCTGTGGAATCAGGACGAAACCATTGAGAGATGGGCAGCAGTGATGCGAGGCACACCGCCAAATCAGGTGATAACAGGGATGGATATTAGGGTGACTAACATCTGAAGAAAATAACAATATAAGCTGCGCTTGCAGTGAGTGTCCTGGTACCAGTGTTAGCTGGTGTGCTAATTGCTCAGGGGCTAATAGGCTACCTTGAGCCTTTAGCTGGCTGTGTGAGCTACAAACCGGTACAGACAATCGGCCACGGAATCACAACGAAGCCTCCAGCTCCCTGCAATCGAAATGTCCCGGGACTAGATGCTGCTTGCTGTCATGCCCAGCAGCCCCACTATCCTCTGTGGATCTGCTCTGCTGTCTCGGGCAGCGTAGTCGCTCCAGCTTTCACCTGGCTGTGAGAGCAAAGTGGAGTCCCACAGAGCCACACTGCCTTTTGAGATCCCTTGGCTCGGTAGCTTGCCTCGCATTGCAGTGATCATCCAGTGCGTGGTGCTAGTGATGTGTTGTGGAATCATGGCAAAATTATTGTGAGACAGACTGGACTGGCGCAAGATACAGTGGGGCAAAAAAGTATTTAGTCAGCCACCAATTGTACAAGTTCTCCCACTTAAAAGATGAGAGAGGTCTTCAATTTTTATCATAGGTATACCTCAACTATGAGAGACAAAATGAGAAAAAAAAAATCCAGAAAATCACATTGAAGGATTTTTAAAGAATTTATTTGCAAATTATGGTGGAAAATAAGTATTTGGTCACCTACAATCAAGCAAGATTTCTGGCTCTCACAGACCTGTAACTTCTTCTTTAAGAGGCTCCTCTGTCCTCCACTCATTACCTGTATTAATGGCACCCGTTTGAACTCATTATCAGTATAAAAGACACCTGTCCACAACCTCAAACAGTCAGACTCCAAACTCCACTATGGCCAAGACCAAAGAGCTGTCAAAGGACACCAGAAACAAAATTGTAGACCTGCACCAGGCTGGGAAGACTGAATCTGCAATAGGTAAGCAGCTTGGTGTGAAGAAATCAACTGTGGGAGCAATTATTAGAAAATAGAAGACATACAAGACCACTGATAATCTCCCTCGATCTGGGGCTCCACGCAAGATCTCACCCCGTGGGGTCAAAATGATCATGAGAACGGTGAGCAAAAATCCCAGAACCACACGGGGGGACCTAGTGAATGACCTGCAGAGAGCTGGGACCAAAGTAGCAAAGGCTACCATCAGTAACACACTATGCCACCAGGGACTCAAATCCTGCAGTGCCAGACGTGTCCCCCTGCTTAAGCCAGTACATGTCCAGGCCCGTGTGAAGTTTGCTAGAGAGCATTTGGATGATCTAGAAGAGGATTGGAAGAATGTCATATGGTCAGATGAAACCAAAATAGAACTTTTTTGTAAAAACTCAACTTGTTGTGTTTGGAGGAGAAAGAACACCAAACCTACTGTGAATCATGGGGGTGGAAACATCATGCTTTGGGGCTGTTTTTCTGCAAAGGGACCAGGACGACTGATCCGTGTAAAGGAAAGAATGAATGGGGTCATGTATCGTGAGATTTTGAGTGAAAACCTCCTTCCATCAGCAAGGGCATTGAAGATGAAACTTGGCTGGGTCTTTCAGCATGACAATGATCCCAAACACACCGCCTGGGCAACGAAGGAGTGGCTTCATAAGAAGCATTTTAAGGTCCTGGAGTGGCCTAGCCAGTCTCCAGATCTCAACTCCATAGAAAATCTTTGGAGGGAGTTGAAAGCCCGTGTTGCCCAGCGACAGCCCCAAAACATCACTGCTCTAGAGGAGATCTGCATGGAGGAATGGGCCAAAATACCAGCAACAGTGTGTGAAAACCTTGTGAAGACTTACAGAAAACGTTTGACCTCTGTCATTGCCAATAAAGGGTATATAACAAAGTACTGAGATGAACTTTTGTAATTAACCAAATACTTATTTTCCACCATAATTTGCAAATAAATTCTTTAAATATCAGACAATGTGATTTTCTGGATTTTTTTTTCTCATTTTGTTTCTCATAGTTGAGGTATACCTATGATGAAAATTGGAGACCTCTCTCATCTTTTAAGTGGGAGAACTTGCACAATTGGTGGCTGACTAAATACTTTTTTACCCCACTGTACATCATTGACTGTGGATCAACAAACCACAGCGCTGCTCAACCAAGCTGGGAGGCTAGAAACTAGTCAGCTATAATGGCTAACTGATGTAAGAGGGAGGGCAGAGTTGAAACGGTGAAAGATGGTTCTTAAAGTGACAGGCTTTAAATCAGAGCATTTAAAGAAAGCCAGGAAAAATAAAAAACAAATTTGCTTCAATAACTAAAAAAAATTACAGAAGATGTGAGCAAAATATGTCAAAAACATTTCATTAAGAGATGTGTGAGCTATTAAAATGTTGAAAAAGTGCAGTCAATGACCCCTTTAAAACCATATACACTACTCAACAAAAGTTAGGGATATTCGACTTTTGGGTGAAATTTCAGGATGCACCTAAAATGCACAATAACCTTTACAGGTGAACTTAATTTAACCTTCTCTAACCTTTTGAATGCACATGTCCAACTGTTTAATGTTTCAGTACTTTTTGCATAACTTGCTGTTCTCCAACAAGGTGCTTAACGGCAAAATTCACAACAGCTGTTTGATCCATGAATCAACCAATAAATTTTCTGGTTCAATTAGAATTGGTATTTAAACAGTCCATTCGTCTGTCTTTCTGTGTTGGCCCTGCAATGGACTGGCAATCTGTCCAGGGTGTACCCTGCCTCTCGCCCAAAAGATCCTGGGATAGGCTCCAGCCCCCCCGCGACCCGAAATGTATTAAGCGGAAGAAGATGGATGGATGGATGGATGGATTTAAACAGTCCTCTTCATCATGCTGTTCACATTTTGACATCATGAGGCCAAGACAACGCCGAACAATTGATCAACAGTACCTTGCCATTGCAAGGCTTCAAACAGGATATTCTCAAAGGGAATTGGCCACTGAGCTTAGAGTGTCACAGAGTGTCATCAGCAGGTTGCAACAGAGATACAGAGAGACTGGAAGAGTCACAGAAAGGCATAGAAGTGGACGTCCTTTGGCCAGATCCCACGCTGATGACTGCTTCATTGTGAACAGTGCTCTGCAGAACGAGATAATGAATACCATTCAACTCCAGGCACATTTAAGGGAGGTGAGAGGCACCCAAGTGTCACATCAGACCATTCAAAACCATTTACATCAGCGTGGTCTGCATGCTAGATGACCTGCAAGGGTACCTGACCACACCACCAGGCACAGGCATCATCATTTGCAACGACGATGTTGAAGACGTCAAGGAAAGCGCTATGCATCAGCCACTATTGTCACCATGTTACAGTCTGAGCAGGTGTGTCTAGTCCACACAGAACTGCCCGACACTTTGTGAATGGTACAGTGACAAGCCGCTCCAAACGTACACCAAACGTGACGAAAGTATTCTGAAAAACATGAAGGAAATTGTTTATCATAACTCTGGTTTGACTTGCCCTGTCAACACAATTTAAAAACTGGGAGAGAGCTCTTAGTGGGTGTTTCCTAGTGATCCCAGGAGCTATGCTGTCCGGGACAATTTGCTTCTGGTAGGGTCACCCAAGACAAACTGATCTTGGGTGAAGGGCCAGACTAAGAATGATCCAATAGACTTTCATGATAAATACTAGAACAAGGATTCAGTGTACCCCGCCCGGTGTGGGGTTGCCGGGGCCCCACCCTGGAGCCAGGCCTGGGGGAGGGGCTCGATGGCTGGCATCTGGTGGCCGGGTTTCCCCCCATGAGACCCGGCCTGGCTCAGCCCGAAGGAGTTACATGGGTCTGCCCTCCAGTGGGCTCACCACCTGCAGGAAGGATCATGGGAGTCCGGTGCTAGGTGGATCAGGTGGCGGTCAAAGGCGGAGACCTTGGTGGTCTGATCCCAAGCTTCCTAAACTGGCTTTTGGAACGTGGAATGTCACCTCTCTGGTGGGGAATGAGCCTGAGCTGGTGCATGAGGTTGAGAGATACTGGCTAGATATAGTCGACCTCACCTCAACACACAGCTCCGATTCCGGAATGAGTCTCCTGGAGAGGGGCTGGAGCTTGGCCTACTCTGGAGTTGCCCCGGGCGAGAGGCAATGAGCAGGGGTGGGCATTCTTGTATCCCCCCACCTTTCTGCCTCTATATTGGAGTTTTTCTCGGTGGACGAAAGGGTTGTTTCCCTGCACCTTCGGGTTGGGAAACGGGTCCTGACCATCATTTGTGCCTATGCACCAAATGATGGTTCAGAGTACCCACCCTTTTTGGAGTCTGTGACTGGGTTGCTGGAGAGTGCTTCTCTTGGAGACTCCATTGTCCTACTGGGGGACTTCAATATGCACGTGGGCAATGACAGTGAAACCTGGAGGGGGTGAATGGGAGGAACGGCCTACCCGATCTGAACCCGAGTGGTGTTCAGTTATTGGACTTCTGTGCTAACCACAGTTTGTCCATAACGAACACCATGTTCAAGCATAAGGGTGCCCATATGTGCACCTGGCACCAGGACACCCTAGGTTGCAGGTCGATGATTGATTTTGTTATCGTGTCATCAGACCTGCAACCATATGTCTTGGACACTCAGGTAAAGAGAGGTGCAGAGCTGTCAACTGATCACCACCTGGTGGTGAGTTGGATCTGATGGCAGGGGAGGAAGCCATTCAGACCTGGTAGACCCAAACGTATAGTGAGGGTGTGCTGGGAAAGTCTGGCTGAGGCCCCTGTCCGGGAGGTCTTCGATTCCCACCTCCGGAAGAACTTCAACCACATTCTGAGGGAGTCTGGAGACATGGAGTCTGAATGGGCCATGTTTTCCACCTCCATCGTTGAAGCAGCGGTCCAGAGCTACAGCTGCAAGGTCGTCGGGGCATCTCGTGGTGGCAACCCCCGAACCAAGTGGTGGACACCAGGGGTGAGGGGGGGCCATTAAGCTGAAGAAGGAGTCCTATCAGGCTTGGTTGGCTTGTGGGACTCCCGAAGCAGCTGAGGTGTACCGGCAGGCCAAGCAGAGTGCAGCTCGGGTGGTTGCTGAAGCAAAAACTCGGGTATGGGAGGAGTTCAGTGAGGCCATGGAACAAGACTTTTGGTCGGCCTCGAAGAGATTCTGGCAAACTGTCTGGCGGCTCAGGAGGGGGAAGCAGCTCCCTGTCCACACTGTGTAGGGTGCAGATGGGGCGCTGTTGACTTCAAATGGAGATATCATCGGGCGGTGGAAGGAATACTTTGAGGATCTTCTCAATCCCACTGATATGCCTTCCACAGAGGAAGCAGGGCTTGTGGACGAGGGGGACGACTCGCCTATCACAGGGGCTGAGGTCGCCAAGGTGGAAAAAAATCTCTTTGGTGGCCGGGCCCCGGGGGTGGACGAGATTCGCCCTGAGTACCTCAAGGCCCTGGATGTTGTAGGGCTGTCATGGTTGACACGCCTCTGCAACATTGCATGGAGGTCGGGGGCAGTGCCTTTGGCATGGCAAACCTGGGTGGTGGTTTCTCTCTTCAAAAAAGGGGTCCAGAGGGTGTGCTCCAACTTTAGTGGGATCACACTCCTCAGCCTCCCTGGGAAGGTCTATGCCAAGGTACTAGAGCAGAGAGTCTGGCTGTTGGTCGAACCTCGGATTCAGGAGGAGCAATGTGGTTTTCGTCCTGGCCGTGGCACATCGGACCAGCTCTTTACCCTCTCAAGAGAATTTTCAAGGGTTCGTGGGAGTTTGCCCAACCAATTTACATGTGTTTTGTGGACTTGGAGAAGGCATTCAACTGCGTCCTTCGTGGTTTTTTGTGGGGGGTTCTTCGGGAGTATGGGGTATCGGGCTTGTTGTTACGAGCTATTCGGTCTCTGTACAACCATTATGAAAGTTTGGTTTGCATTGCCAACACTCGACTTGACTCATTCGCAGTGAGAGTTGGACTCTGCCAGGGCAGCCCTTTGTCACTGATCCTGTTCATAATTTTATGGACAGGATTTGTAGGCGTAGCCAGGGAACAGAGAGTGTCATGTTTGGTGACAACAGGATCTCATCTCTGTTGTTTGCAGATGATGTCCTGCCAGCTTCATCCAGCAATGACCTACAGTTCTTACTGGGATGGTTTGCCGCTGAGTGTGAAGCGGCTGGGATGAGAATCAGCACCTCAAAGTCCAAGTCCATAATCCTCAGCCGGAAAAATGTGGCTTGTCCTCTCTGGGTTGGAGACAGGCTCCTGCCCCAAGCGGAGGAGTTTAAGTATCTTGGGGTTTTATTCACGAGTGAGGGGAGAATGGAGCGAGAGATTGACAGATCGGAGCAGCATCTGCAGTGATGCGGAAGTTGTTCCGGTCTGTTGTGGTGAAGAGGGAGCTGAGCTCTAAGGCAAAGCTGTCGATTTACCAGTCAATCTATGTCCCTACCCTCACCTATGGTCACGAGCTTTGGGAAATGACCGAAAGAACGAGATTGCAGATACAAGCAGCTGAAATGAGCTTTCTTCATAGGATCGCTGGACTCACCCTCAGAGATAGGGTGAGGAGCTCAGTCATCTGGGAGAGGCTCAGAGTAGAACCGCTGCTTCTCCAGATTGAAAGGAGCCAGTTGAGGTGGTATTGGGCATCTGATGCCTCGTGGACACCTCCCACTTGAGGTGTTTCAGGCATGTCCCTCTGGGAGGAGACCCCAGGGCAGACCCAGGACTTGCTGGAGACACTATGTCTCCCAGCTGTTCTGGGAACGCCTTGGTATCCTCACTGAAGAGCTGGAGCAGGTGACTGGGGAGAGGGAAATTTGGGCTTCTCTGCTTGAACTGCTGCCTCTGCGACCTGGACCTCCGGAAAAGCACTAGAAGATGCATGGACGGAGAGCGTTTCAAATCTGCAATTTCAATACAAGTTGAAACGGCAATGCTGCAAGGCTACGTCTTGCTTCTACTTCGTCCTAAAGCAGTCACGTGATTTAGACGTGCTGGTGGGACTTTTCACAACCATGGAAGACTGACTGTATGACCAGCTTTTGACATTCTACACTGCAACACAACAAAAGTACCCACTGTGAATCTACAATCTACCTCTCTCTGGGGCCAGTGGGGGATAAAAAAATGAAGTAATTCTTGTGTATATTACTCAACACTGCTGCTATCATGGGGCGTATAAATTGGCCTAGGGGGTATGAATTGGCCTTGACAATAATATACCCGGGGCAGAATCTAACCTAGACTGCTTTAACCCCAGGTATAGTCTGGACTGGGGGTATACTGTGGCCTCTTACAATGGTCTTTCTGCACATGTGAGGCCAACTTGTGTAGCACGCCCACGATTCCACTGTTTTTGAAGTAACGCTCCCAAAAACAAAATAGGAGACCACATACCAGCCAGCAGAAGGAAGGCCCAAACCACCCAGCCTAGTTGGTCAGCCAGCCCGCCAGGTTCAACTCCCAAGCATCACCATCATAAAACAGGTGTGCACCAAGACTAACCTGATCTCAGTAAAAAAAAACAAAAAAACAACTCATTAATGTTTTCCACCCCTCTAAAAATGTACATTTGTACATTTAACCAAAATTAACATACCTGGATATATTTTTACAAGCAGAGTCCATGCCTTCACTCACTGCGCATGCGCAGAACAATACCTATTTTACATAGGCTTCCAACGCTTATTCGGTTGGTGGGAGGGGGATGGTGGATGGTTACTTACAAGCGGTTTCAAGCGATGACACCAACAACATGTGAGTTTGAGTCCCACGCTGATCAGTGAGTGACTTTTTTTTCCACTTTTTTTCTTTGTTTGTTTTTTACTCCACTAATGAAAGGTTAAGTTTCGGCATCACCTCCTGTGAGATTAGGGTTAGGAGAAAAATGTTAGGGTTAGATGGTCAAAGACAATGAAAATGAGAGGAACAGAACATGTAAATGCCATATATCCACTGCACATGAAAAATGTTTTTAACGTGTCTATTTACATTTTCTCAGAGTGACAAACCATACAATTTCACGTTTTTTTTGTGAGAGTGTGCTGGTGTAGACAAACACATGGCACAGGAAGAGAGAGAACATCCAGTAATTTTTCAAAATAAAACATCCCTCAGACTTAGTCATTGCAGAGGAACAGAATAAATTATTTTTCTCTCCCCGGTACGAAGTGGTTCTGGTCACGACCCGATGGTTAGGGACCACTTTCCTACAGAATAGGAAACCCCTTCAGGGCTGTATTACATGAAAAGTAGTTGTCGACAGACTTAATGTAAATGGAGAGCCTAATTCACCCCCTCTACTATGCCTTCTCAACTTTCACATATGGAACATTAAATCAGAAAAATTCACAATTGAAATGTATGGCAAGAGCGAAATTATCTTTTGATTCTGATTGAATTTTGCCACGAGTTACACATATGATGTGTAGTGTATCAAATATGATACTGGGTGTACTCTGGGTGTACTGGGGGTAACGGCTCCGCCTTTCCGATTCCACTGTCACCCTGGGGTATAAAGGGCAGACACGGAAGAGACTCTGTCTCTTTTGCTGTCGACCACCTGCCAATACGGAGCACCTGTGTTACGTGTGGTTCATTTAATAAAGTTACGTTCAACTGCACCTCCAGCCTGATTCTTGATAGCACGTGTTATGGACATAACATGATGTTTGTCAATTTAAAAGATTTTCCACATAAATAACTGTGTAGATTGTTGTCTAACTGGTAAGGTATAAGGTTATGAAAATATATAAATTAGATGGACGGAGCTTACTGTGGTGTTAGGAAACCACAAGTTTGGTCAGGGCTGGCGTGATGACGTGGCCGTTCAGTGACGTCATCACACGGCTCATATAACTGTAGGGGATGGCCATTTTACAGCCTCTTGTTACAGCGCTCTCTTAGCGTGGCCTCCTAACAACACACTGCAGTACCACCAGAATAGCTTTGTGTAATAAAGTTCGTGTTCGAAGCAAGTGCCACTCTCTGTGAATCCTTGCAGTTTTCCAGACAATAATAATTGTCGAGGAGAGTAAACCATGGAAGTGTGTTTGAGGCCACAACAACCGTTTCTGGAAAATCCCCGTGAGCTGCCCGTACCGTGGCCATGGTGGCTCGATGCTTTTGAGATCCACGTATCGACATTGGACCTAGGCGAGCTGGATGAGGTACAGAAGCAAGTTCTACTGGTTCACAATCTGGGCATGGAAGGCCAATGTATTTACTTTACGCTAGGACCAACAGAATCGTTTGCTGAGGCGGTCTAGCTGCTAGCTAGTTACTTCGCTATATCCAATGACGTGATGGCCCAGAAGTTAGTGTTCTACCAGTACCGACAGCAAGAGGACGAGTCATTCCTATAGTACGTAGACACCCTTCGCTGTTTGGCTAGCACGTGTGAGTTTGGACACACGGGGGACATATCGATAATGTCACAGTTGAAGTGCTATGCCGTGGATCCGGGGATACAGGCAATGCTGGAGGTAGAACCATACGACCTGACAGTGGTGATGGAATTGGTGTTCCAGCTGGAAATGATGGCTCAGGTGGCACTGCGGCTGATGGGACCACATTCATGTTCCCTGCAGTTAGCTCCGCTGGTGCAGATGGTTGCCCCGTTGGCTGAGCCCTCTGACCCCACTCCTTCTCGGAAGGCTCCGAGGTGAACGCCGCAGGAGAGTAGGTTACCAGGGCACCAGGGCACCACAGAGCAGCAACCCAGTGACAAACTCATCTTAGAAGACGAGTGAATCCATGGCAAGCTAGCCGAAGAGCACAGCACAGAGAGACAACATAGCGTAGAGAGAGAAGAGCGACAGGACTCGCCTCAGATCCTCGCCCAGCATGAGCCTCAGGGAGCCACTGCAGAGCTGCAGGAGAGGGAACCCGTGTCTATCGTGAACTCTAGGACACAACAACCCGGCACAGGTTCTACCAATGGCGACAGCAACATATTGCCATGACCAGACTTCCCAGGAGAGGGGAAGAACAAACTGGACTCACCTCCGATGCTCACCAGGCATGAGCTTCAAGCAGCCGCCATGGAGCCGCAGGAGAGGGAGTTCATGGAGAAAGGGGACCCCAGTGACTGAAGAAAGCATGCTGTGTGCCCCGTTGCTGATGACAGCGACACATCACCCTGACCTCAACCAGGTGAGGGAGAGAAGAAACCGGACTACTTCCGAATCCATGCCCAGCACCAGCCTTCAGCAGCCGCCGCTGAGCTGCAAGATGAAGAGTCTGCGACCAAACAAAGCACAACAGAACAACCGGATGTCTTCCGAATCCACGACTGGCATCAGCCTCCAGGAGCCGCTGCTGAGATGCAGGATGAAGAGTCAGTGATCCAATAGGATGCAGCAGAACCACCACAACCTGGTGGATGCCCCGCAGCAGATGTGAGAGCCACACCATCACAACCACAACGCCGAATGCAGCCAAACAGAGTGCCACTCGCAGTGATGGACTGGGTTCGGGTCCACAGAACCGAGCGACCGGACCCGCAGTCAGCCTTAATTACGTGGAAATTTATCTTTTAAACTGACAAACATCATATGTGTAACTCATGGCAAAATTTGATTGGGATGAAAAGATAATTTTGCTCTCGCCATTCATTTCACTGGAGGATTTTTTCGATTTAGCGTAGGCTCCTAGTCTCTCCTGGCTGCCTCGACGGTGGTTGGCCAGCTGTTCCTGGGCTTGCTCAGCGTCGGCCGTTCTCCCAAGCCATCTTCGGAGTGCTCCTTGTAGCGCTGGCCAGCTGCGACGCTCCTCGGGCCGGAGGTCAGACAGCGTGCAGAGGGCTCTCCCTTCCAAGGCCAGTACGACCTGCACGGCGGCTTCTTCTGGTGGCCAGCCGTTCAGCGAGGCAGCCAGCTCGACCTGGACCAGGTAGTTGTCCAGCGGGGTCTCGCCGCTGAAGCGGGGAATCTTGGCCCGCTGCCGGATGGATAGGCCGGTTGCCTCCCGATCGATCGCCGCCCCTGGTCGCAGTGGAATCGCCGGCAGGGAGCAGGGCTGATTTGCTCTGCTCAGCCCACCCTGCCTTGAAAAAGGCAGAAGGCGGGGTACGCTGGTCCCATCGGGCCCGCTGCTTCGTTCGTCCTGGCGAGCGGCTCCGGGGGTCGGTGTCTCAGCTCCGTTGTCTGTCGCCAGCTGAGAAATGAGTCGCTCCAGCTGCTGGATCTCCATTCTGATCCTGGCTTCCATCTGTTCCATGGTTCCCACTCCTGACACCAGTGTGACGTAGGCGAGGTTCACACAAAGAAAGGGAGCAGATGGCTGCGACCCAACAGGCTTTATTAAACACAATCACAATCACAGACAGGAGGGGAGGTCATTCTCACTGACCTCCGTTTATATCAGGGTTACACACACATAATCACTCCTGCTCTAATTCTACCTATAACACTGCTGGATCATTATAACGCAGTTATAATGACACAGCAGTATAATAGCACAGTAATAACATTAAACACACACACGAAAATAAAGTCTGTACTGGCAAGGCGTGTTGGGAAAAAGCCCTGATGTTACACTGCCCCCCAACACAGCCCCGATGTTACAATATCTTACATGTGATGTTTGATGTGTGCTGTATATTATTAACAAATATTAACAAAATACAGCAAACTAGGATAGATCACACTTTCACACTCTGAACCTGTTGTTATGAGAGCAGCTGGAAGTAAAGTGTGTATCACTTTAAAGTGACACCGGCAAAAATCAGTATTTTTCTGTTGTTAACATGTCTGTAACATGATTTTTTTTTGACTTACAAGACATATCAAGAGCAAAATTTCACCACAGTCCCAAGTCTGTGTTTTTCTACTGTGAATTTCCAGTTTGGTAATGCCCCCCTCCAACGGGCAAGTTTGTTCAGACCGTTTCTAGCTATATAAGTATTCCTGCTTAGCCTGATTGGTTATAAAATGTTATAGTTATGTTATTGTATCCAATCAGATGGATAATCTTGGCTATCTCAGGGAAGAGGGAGGAGCTGAGAAGCAGCAGGACTGAGGGGGCTGAAAGCATTCATTTTACATAGCGATTAGCGAAGCAGGGGAGGAGGAGGGAGGAGGACAGGGGGGACCCGGCTTGAATGTTGCTCAGTGAGACTGCTGCTCTCAACTCACTTCGCCGGCAGATGGGGCGCTGATATCAGATACTGATGCGGAAATTACCTTAACAGGTGCTATTAGGGATATTATGGTGCAAGTGCCTGACCAGTCGTGGGGAAGGGTGTTCCTCAATTTATAACCTCCACAGTACCAATAAACATCTGAGCGGGCATAATTGAGTTTGGTGGAATTTGCCCATGCTGTGGCATTGATTATTTCCATACACCAGTCATCTGGTAAGCGTTCTACTGAGTGTCCGGTGGGATTGTATTTAGTATTGCAGGTGTAGTTATTTTTTACGGGAGTAAAGATAGGTGGATTTGTTCCTGGTGGTGCCAATGGGAACTTGGTTTCTAAATATTTACACTTAGACTCAGGATGTTCAGTCATGTGCATATTAATCATACAATAAGTTTCATTGTAGGAGAACAATGACGGTACAGTTAAAAGCGCTGGATGGGAAGAGGAACAGACAATACAATCATCTTTGGTTACAGATTTAGCAGTATTACTTATCCAGTCTAACCAATAATTCTTTTGTGTAAACCCAGTCTCAATTTCTATCGTTTTAGTAACAGTTATCTCCTGCGGGGTTAGGATGGTAACCTTTTTCTCTTTCCCGTGTCTATCCTTAATCTTCTGCCACTTATCATTCTTATCCTTACTTGGGTCTCCCTCAACTCTTAGGTAAAAATGCCCCAATGAATCTGTCCCAGACACCCAAGCTCCTAGTGCAAAAGTGCCCCCATCCATGCTCCGCACTGGGTGTGTTTATATATCTACATATTATTCCATCTAGCTACAATGTTCCGCACTGTGTGTTTATATATTTACATATTTATTCCATCTAGCTACAATGCTCCGTACTGTGTGTCTATATATATATATATATATACAGTATATATATATATATATATATTTATGTTTATATGTACATATGTATACTTGCTGCTCTTGTTTCTTTTTTTTTTCTCTTGCCTTCTGATTGTTGCTCTGAGTGTTGCTATCCCTGTGCTGTTGCAATCCTGGAATTTCCCCATTGTGGGACTAATAAAGGCTTATCTTATCTTATCTTATCCTATCCAAAACGCATGGGGTTTTTAATGTAATAAAAATGGGGTTGCACTTTCCAGGTTTACAATCTCCGGGGGTGTCCCTTTTAACAGTGACATTCGTTGCAATAGGTTTTGCCCGTTACAGACTCGTTGTTGAGCTTCCCATGGGGTATACCCCCAGGACTGAGGTCCGGTGTTCCATCCTACCCAATTTCATTCCTGACAGTTGTCACCCCTCCCATTAACTCCTGTAATAAAAACACAAATGTACAGTATTTGTCTGCCCATTGTAACTGTCTCTGGTCTGCCCATCCTTCACAGTCAGCTATGTTGCAAAAGTCATTGTGGATGGTGGATGTATTACCTTTTTGGAAAGATAACGTGGGTACACTCGGTGCTGTGACCCTCTTGTCAAGTTGGTGTTCCTTTAGCTGTTGACCTCTTAACCATAAATATGGGAGAATGGCTAGTATAGTAATCATTGCTACTGCAGTCAATAAGTCTGTCCAACTATGCCTCCATCTTCCGGCGCCACACGAGTAGGCTGCCTTTTTGCAACAGTGGATCAATTTCTGCCTATTTCTATTTACTATCTGGCTCTCTTGCCAATCTTTCTGATCCAGCGTCACCTTTATTCCATCCAAACACGTAGATCACCCAAATGTCTCCTGAGCCAGCAGACGGAGCCACTGTTTCTAGCAGGAGGCAGTACAATAGAGACCAGCTGTTAGCACTTAACCGGCCCACGATGCTAACGCAAAAACTCGACATACTGGGAGAGATAAGATGGAAACGGCGTGGGTGTCGAGCTGGAGTAAGACGGCGGGCGAGGAATATGAAGTACAGACCCGTCCATCCCATCCGTTATTATGGGGAATGTTCGATCGCTACTCAGTAAGACTGATGAGCTAGAGGCTATCTCCTGCTACAAGAGTGTCTTCAGGGAGAGTAGTTTGATGCTATATACTGAGACGTGGCTAACAGAACTAGCAACAGATGCTAACATCGAACTGGAGGGTTTCCACGCAATATGGGCAGACCGGACACCAGACAGTGGGAAGACAAGGGGTGGGGGAGTGATAATGTATGTCAATAACAACTGGTGCAGACCGGGACATATCACGGTTAAGGAACAGCACTGTAGCAAAGACATTGAGTTGCTAGCTGTTAGCATGCAGCCTACATATCTCCCGAGGGAATACTCACACGTGATCTGCATTGTTATTTATGCAAATCCGACGGCGAACGCTGGGACAGCGCGTGACGTCATCCACTCAGGAACTGGCAGGCTGCAGACAGAACACCCAGATGCACTCCTCCTCATCTCAGGTGATTTCAACCATATTTTACTGTCCCCCATTCTACCCACGTTCACCCAGTATGTCACATGCCACACTAGAGACAATAAAACACTGGACTTATTCTATGCAAATACTAAGGAGGCGTACACCTCATCACCACTCCCCCCACTCGGGAGATCGGATCACAACTTGGTTCACCTCCTGCCGGTGTACAAACACTTAGTACACAGACAGCCTCCGGTCATGCGCACGGTGAAGTTATGGTCTGAGGAGGCAATGGACGCGCTAAAGGACTGTTTTGAAATCACTGCCTGGGAGCAGCTCTGCGATCCACATGGTGAGGACATCGATGGCCTCACTCACACCATCACGGACTACATCAGCTTCTGTGTGGACAACACCATACCCACCAAGACCATACGGTGTTGCTCGAACAACAAACCCTGGATCAACCCTGAGATTAAAACACTTCTGAGAGAGAAGAAGAGGATCTTCAGGTCGGGGAACAGGGAGATGCTGAAGTCCGTACAGAGGGAGCTGAGGAGGAAGATCAGAGAAGGCAAGGACAGCTTCAGGAAGAAGATGGAGGACAAGCTGCAAGAGAGCGACATCGGCGGGGTCTGGAGAAACCTTAAAACTATTTCTAGGCTCCAGAATACCTCCCCCCAGGCCACGGGGGGCAGGGAGTGGGCGAACAATCTGAACCTGTTTTTAATAGGTTTGACCAGTCGCCCTCCCCCCCCGACTGCACAACAACCACTGCTGCCTCTAAAGTCATCGAGACCTGCTGTCCACACCGCACTCCACCAACACCCTCGTACTCCCAGCACACAGCCCCCCAACCTGATCCTCACTAAGACCCAGGTGAGGATGGAGCTGAGGAAGATCAAGGCGAGGAAGGCCCCGGGACCAGACGGCATCAGCGCGAAGCTCCTCAAGTCTTGTGCAGACCAGCTGTGTGGGATTGTGGAGCATATCTTCAACCTGAGCCTGAAGCTGGGGAGGGTACCACAGTTGTGGAAAACATCTTGTGTGGTACCTGTACCAAAGACTTCCCACCACAAAGATCTGAACAGCTACAGACCAGTGGCCCTGACGTCTCACTTGATGAAGACCCTGGAGAGACTGCTCCTTGCTCACCTCCGCCCCCTGGTGGGACCAACGATGGATCCACTCCAGTTCGCCTACCAGCATGGCATTGGGGTGGAGGATGCAGTGATCTTCCTTCTTCACCGTTCTCTGTCCCACCTGGAGAAGCCCGGTGCTTTCAACACCATTCAACCGATGATCCTGAAGGACAAGCTGCTGTGCACAGGGGTGGACTAGCACCTGTCATCATGGATCCTGGACTACCTCACTAACCGGCCACAGTTTGTGAGAACCCGAGATTATGTGTCTGACATGATCATCGGTAGCACGGGGGCCCCCCAGGAAACGGTTTTGGCTCCCTTCCTGTTCACCCTTTATACTGTGGACTTCTCACACAACACAACACACTGCCATCTACAGAAGTTCTCTGACGACTCTGCGATTGTCGGCCTCATCTCCAACGGAGACGAAGCTGAGTACAGAGGACTTATCCAGGACTTCGTGGACTGGTGCCATCGGAACTGCCTCCAGATCAACGTGACAAAAACTAAGGAGCTGGTGGTGGACTGCCGCAGGCAAGGACAACCTCTCACAGCCCCAGTAAACATACAGGGAACAGACATTTAGATGGTGACATCCTACAAGTACCTGGGTGTTCATCTGAACAATAAACTAGACTGGTCACACAATACTGACGTACTCTACAAGAAGGGACAGCGCAGGTTGTTCCTACTGAGGAGGCTCAGGTCTTTTGGTGTACAAGGGGCGCTGCTGAAGACATTCTATGACACAGTGGTGGCATCAGCCATCACTTTTGGAGTGGTCTGCTTGGGCAACGGCATTACAGCAGCCGATAGGAAGAGACTAAAGAAACTGATCAAGAAAGCTAGCTCTGTCCTGGGGCAACGCCTTGACCCAGTGGAGGAGATAGGAGAGAGAAGGATGGTGGCTAAACTGTCATCTCTGCTGGAGTCCGAGTCCCACCCTATGCAGGACATATTGAACGCACTGAGGAGCTCATTTAGCAGTAAACTACATCATCCTAGGTGCACAACCGAGAAGTTTCGCAGGTCCTTCCTACCTACGGCTGTCAGACTGTATAACCTAAGCAGGGCTGCTTGCAGAGATGGCAAAAAAACGTGACGACCTAGTAGTATTGAATGCAAAAGACGCAAAAGACTTACACAAATGGTCCCCTCCAGTATACAACTAGGACAATATCAGTCGCTACGAAGGGTGGCAATATGTATGGGTACATATTCATACTATGTGGATAACTAAGTAGACAGTTATGCTGTTTATTCCATCTGGCTACAATGCTCCGCACTTTGTATATATATTTATATATTTATGGGTACGTACAGTATGTATATCCACTGCTCTTTTTTATATTTTTTGTATCTTCTTAATTGGTTCCAAGGTTGTCATAGCCAGGAGCGGCACTGGGGTTAAGCTCCCAGTGCTCATAAAATGCTCATAAAATGCTCATAAAATGCTCCTTATGGCGTGCGTCTCGAAAAGCCTCTGACAACTAAGTCCAACTCCTAGCCTGCCCGTGTGGTTTAGTCTCTAAGCCCGGCGGAACTGCTTTTACTAATAGGAGAAGGGGCGAGGGCGGATCTCTGGCGCCTTAAAACCAGATGCTTCGGGTAGATGGTGGCTCGTCAACCTGGGAAGGTAGCCCATCTAGGGGAAGGTAAACCCTGATTTCAAACCTCTGCTGCCTTGCGGCATACCTGGTCACGGGAAAGGCTTCGGGAGTCAACCCTGAGGAAAAATCCGGAGTCGGAGCCCCTAAGGCAGTTCTGTGTTGTGCGCAACATCGTTCTGGCAGCTCCTGCAACGGCACTGGTGCCAAACTGTAGCAGCCCTGCTGTTCCTTTGGATTCATCAGTGACGTGGAGAGGGGGGACATGCTGCATGGGCAACATCTTGTCCTCCATATCTTCCTGCCCAGGCTTGAATCCTACCAACGCCCAACGCTGGAAGGTAGAACACCGGATCACTGGAGAGGACACTCCAGCTTCGCCTTTGGCGTAGACAAAACACGGGGAATGACAGTTACCGGTTATAAGCCACTGCTCAATTGGCGTAGAGCGTGGCGCCAGGGGTTGTTCCCGACGGTGGGAGGGATCATCAGATCTCACTGGACAGCTACCGCCCGCCTCAAGCTGGGCAGCCCCCAGCCAATAAGGTGTTGTCCCGCCACAGCTTGCTTTCCTCATTGGGTGCATGGGGATAAGGAGAAATCCAAACAGCAGGCTGAGAACCTTCGCACCAGGCAAGACAATAAAACAAAAGAGACCAACTCTAAAACTGGGAACTTGGAACGTCCGCACTATGATGACAGGACTCGCTGCTAACCTCAAGGACATCAACGACACCAGGAAGACTGCCATCATCAATAATGAGCTGAAGAGACTGGGAGTGGATATCGCCACTCTCCAGGAAACACGGTTAGCTGATGCAGGCACACTGAGAGAGAAGGACTACACATTCTACTGGCAGGGAAAGGGCAGTGACGAACACAGGGAACACAAAGTGGGCTTCGCAGTGAAGAACACTTTGCTGAAGATGGTGGAACCGGGCAGCACTGGCTCTGCACGACTCCTCACCCTCCGCCTGAACACCACTCAAGGCCCAGTCACCCTTGTTAGTGTGTATGCCCCAACACAGACAGCCACACCAGAGGCAAAAGACGAGTTCTACGAGAATCTCGCAACAACTGTCAGGATCATCCCCAACTCTGAACAACTCATTCTCCTTGGAGACTTCGATGCCAGAGTGGGTGCTGACCACGACTCCTGGCCCTCCTGTCTTGGACCTTTTGGCGTGGGCAGAATGAACGACAACGGACAGCGGCTGCTCGAGTTCTGCACATATCACGATCTGTGCATCACAAACTCGTTCTTCAAGACCAAGCCCCAACACAAGGTTTCCCGGCAACATCCGCGCTCAAAGCACTGGCACCAGCTAGACTTGATCCTGACCAGGCGCACCTCACTGAAGAACGTGCTAATCACCCGTTCGTTCCAGAGTGCAGATTGCGACACAGACCATTCATTGGTGTGTTGCAAGGTCAAGCTGCAGCTGAAGAAATTCCATCGTGCTAGACAACCTGGAAAGGCACGGATTGACATCAGCAAGATGGCCCAACCAGAACTTGTTGAGCAGTTTGCCTCCACCTTTGAGAAGGAACTTGGTGTACCACAAGGAGGAGAATCTGCAAAGCAGAAGTGGGAAGAGCTGCGAAACACCATCTACCGCACAGCCTTGGCTACCTTTGGGAGGAAGACCTCGAAGTCACAGGACTGGTTTGATGCCAAGTTGACCGAGATGACCCCCGTCATTGAAGCCAAGCGCTCAGCACTTGCTGAGTACAAGAAGTACCCAGACGAGAAGAATCTCCAGATTCTCAGGGCTGCGAGAAGCAAAGTTCAGCAGACTGCTCGACGCTGTGCCAACGAGTACTGGACTCAGCTCAGCCAAGACATTCAAACCGCTGCCATAACAGGGAACATCCGTGGTATGTACGATGGCATCAAGAAAGCACTTGGTCCAGCTCAGAGCAAGACGGCCCCCCTCAAATCTTCCACTGGGGAGATGATCACAGAGAAGAACAAGCAGATGGAGAGATGGGTGGAACACTACTCCGACCTCTACTCTAGACAGAACACCGTGACACCGTCAGCCCTTGATGCCATCGACTGCCTGCCATCCATGGACGAACTTGACGCCGAGCCAACCATCGACGAACTCAGTAAGGCCATTGATAGCTTGGCCGCTGGCAAGGCACCCGGCAACGACGGCATACCCCCTGACCTGATCAAGCACTGCAAGACCGCCCTACTGCTGCCATTGCATGACGTCTTCTGCCAGTGCTGGAAGGAAGGTGCCGTACCACAGGACATGAGGGACACCAAGATCATCACCCTCTACAAAAACAAAGGGAAGAGAAGTGACTGCAACAACTACAGGGGCATTTCCCTCCTCAGCGTTGTTGGCAAAGTATACGCACGAGTTGTTCTCGTTCATCTACAGAAGCTTGCAGAACGTGTCTACCCCGAGTCTCAGTGTGGCTTCCGCGCTGAGCGATCGACGGTAGACATGATATTCTCCATCCGCCAACTCCAGGAGAAATGCAGAGAACAGAACATGCCTCTGTACGTTGCCTTCATCGACCTCACCAAAGCGTTCGATCTGGTCAGCAGAGAGGGCCTTTTCAAGATCCTGCCAAAGATAGGATGCCCACCAAAGTTGCAAAGTCTCATCGAATCGTCTCACACCAACATGCAGGGGATAGTGCAGCACGATGGAAACGTCTCAGAGCCATTCAACATACGCAGCGGAGTGAAACAGGGCTGTGTACTTGCACCAACCCTCTTTGGGATTTTCTTTGCTATGCTCCTGAGGCATGCCTTCAGCACAGCAACAGAGGGAATCTACCTGCACACAAGATCTGACGGCAGGCTTTTCAACCTCGCCCGCCTGAAAGCCAGAACCAAAGTACGCGAGGCTCTAATCAGAGACATGCTGTTCGCAGACGACGCTGCAGTCGCAACCCACACACAGCAGGAGCTTCAGACCCTGATGGACCGCTTCTCCCAGGCATGCAAGGACTTCGGGCTTACCATCAGCCTGAAGAAGACTAACGTCTTGGCGCAAGGCATGGAAGCACCACCAACCATCACCATTGATGACTACAAGCTGGAGGTCGTGAATCAGTTCACGTACCTGGGGTCCACGATCAGCAACAACCTCTCCCTTGATACAGAGATCAACAAGAGGATTGGAAAATCAGCCTTCACACTCGCTCGCCTCACCACACGAGTGTGGGAGAATCCCAAACTCTCTGTCAAGACGAAAATGGCAGTGTACAACGCCCGCGTCATCAGCACACTGCTCTATTGGGAGTGAGACGTGGACAACATACGCCCGGCAGGAAAAGAGACTGAACTCCTTCCACTTGCGCTGCATTCGCCACATCCTGGACATATCCTGGCAGGACAAAGCGCCCAACACAGAAGTTCTGTCCCGCGCCGGCCTTCCCTCCATGTTCACTCTACTCAGGCAGCGCAGGCTCCGCTGGCTAGGCCACGTTCACCGTATGGAGGATGGCAGAATCCCCAAAGACGTCCTCTATGGAGAACTGGCAACTGGCAGGAGAGACGTTGGCCGCCCACAGCTGCGCTTTAGAGACGTCTGCAAGAGAGACATGAAGGCCCTGGATATCAACACAGAGCGCTGGGAGGACCTTGCAACGGACCGCTCCAAATGGAGAGGCACCCTGACCAGACAGCTCAAGGCGGGTGAAGAGAGACTGACTGCTGCAGCAGATGAAAAAAGGACCCGCAGGAAGAACCGCCACAGACCCAGCAGCACGGAGACCACCCACAAGTGTGACCTGTGTGACAGGGACTGTCATTCGCGCATCAGCCTGTTCAGCCACAGGCGGTGCTGTTCCAGCAGAGTAGACGTTTAGGATTCTCTTCCATGGTCATCATAGACTGACGGAGGCCGACGACGATCTTCTTAATTATTGCTCTGAGTGTTGCTATCCCTGTGCTGTTGCAATCCTGGAATTTCCCCATTGTGGGACTAATAAAGGCTTATCTTATCCTATCTTATCTTATCTTATCTTATCTCTTCCAACAGATAGTTCGTCTTATACAAAGGTGGTCATGAGTCCCCGTGTCTCCTTTTTCCTGTCTCAGATCCTCTGAATTCGGGTGAGGTTTTGTCATCTTTACCTCATGCCTTGGTTAAGTCTGTCCTTACGTCTGTCGGTGTCCTATCTGTTGGCTCTCTGGATGGTGTGCAGTGAGTATTGTGGGTCCAATTACTCAATTTGTTGCTTGTCAACCACACCTTTACACAATGTGATGTTACCTCGGCCACTTTATATGGTCCCTTCCACCTAGGGGAAGACCAGTTGAGCTTGTTTACTTTCCTCAAAACCCAGTCGCCCACCTCCACAGGTGATGTACCTTGGTCCTGTTCCTTGGTGAGGATCTCTGCAACCTGTTGAGAGATACTTATAACAGTGTTATTCAGTTGATTGACATACTCATTCATGTTTTCATGTTGCAATAGCACCGGTGGTGAATCAATAGGTGCAGTAGTAAATGGACAAGGCATCTTCCTTTCTGTCAAGATCTCATGTGGGTTAACATTCAGTGTGGCATTTGGGGTAGACCTGAGGTTGAACAATACAATAGGTAGAAATTCAACCCAAGTATGTTTTGTGTCTGCACAGACTTTGGCCAATCCTTCCTTAATTGTCCTATTTGCCTTTTCTACCAATCCCTGTGAAGCAGGGTGGTAAACAGCTCCAAACTTATGTTTGATCCTAAACATTCTTTCGACCTGTTGTAGGTCCTTGTTAGAGAAATGGGTACCATTGTCTGATCTTATAACTTCAGGTATTCCAAATTCCGGAATGAGATGAGGGTATTCACCTTGGAGCTCATGCAGTGACCTCTACTGTGGGCTTCCTGACACAGCAAGTTTAGTAGCCCAGCCGGTGCTACTATTTTACCCTCATGATTCCTCCAGAGCCCTGTGGAGTCCTTCATAGCTCCCTTTTCTCTCCAAGCTTGTTTTTCTGTAGGGGCAGCAGCTTCTTGTATTTCCTTGATATTTTTTATACACAGCTCCCTGTGTGGTCTATCTGCTGCCCTCTGATTCATTTGCTTATTTACATTACATCCTGCAGCTTCCTTAGCTGCCATATCTGCTGCATTATTTCCTCTCACTATTCTGCCATTTCCCTTTCGGTGTCCTCTGCACTTGACAATCGCTACTTGTTTTGGTTCTGATGCATAATATAATCTCAATAATTGATCCAAATGTTTTACTGGTGTGCCAGCTGAGGTCACAAACCCCTTTCTTCTCCAGTGACACATGTCTACATGTACAGCTTGTACTGCGTAAGCTGAGCCTGTGTATATTGTTGCCGTTATTCCTTTTGCTAATTTACATGCTTCTGTCAATGCCACCAGTTCTGCCATTTGTGCTGATGCTGGTTGTGGGATGATCTGTGCTTGGTTCGTTTCCAGGCCCTCCGGGGTTTCTTGTACTATGTCATAAACTCCCTGAGCGCTTTGCCACAGCGCACGGAGGAGGAGGAGAAGGAAGGATGGACTTAAGCGCAGGGTTTCACCATCCATCCATCCATCTTCTTCCACTTAATCCTTTTTGGGTCGCGGTGGGGCTGGAGCCTATCCCAGCATCTTTGGGCGACAGGCAGGGTACACCCTGGACAGATCGCCAGTCCATCGCAGGGCCAACACAGAGAGACAGACAACCATTCACTCTCACAGTCATACGTGAGGACAATTTAGAATCCCCAGTTTTGATGCCAGTTAACTTAACTTGCATGTTTTTGGCATGTGGGAGGAAACCGGAGAAATCCCAAAGTAAACCCACGCAGACACGGGGAGAACATGCAAACTCCATACAGATCACTGTTGGTTGGGGGCTGGGATCGAACTCAGGATCCCCCAGCCAAGGGTGAGTTGCTGTGCTGCCTCAGTGCTAACCACTCCGCCACCGTGCTGCCCAGGGTTACACCAAACACACATTTACAGTGGGGCAAAAAAGTATTTAGTCAGCCACCAATTGTGCAAGTTCTCCCACTTAAAAGATGAGAGAGGTCTCCAATTTTCATCATAGGTATACCTCAACTATGAGAGACAAAATGAGAAAAAAAAATCCAGAAAATCACAGTGAAGGATTTTTAATGAATTAATTGGTAAATTCCTCGGTAAAATAAGTATTTGGTCACCTACAAACAAGCAAGATTTCTGGCTCTTACAGACCTGTAACTTCTTCTTTAAGAGGCTCCTCTGTCCTCCACTCGTTACCTGTATTAATGGCACCTGTTTGAACTCGTTATCAGTGTAAAAGACACCTGTCCACAACCTCAAACAGTCAGACTCCAAACTCCACTATGGCCAAGACCAAAGAGCAGTCAAAGGACACCAGAAACAAAATTGTAGACTTGCACCAGGCTGGGAAGACTGAATCTGCAATAGGTAAGCAGCTTGGTGTGAAGAAATCAACTGTGGGAGCAATTATTAGAAAATGGAAGACATACAAAACCACTGATAATCTCCCTCGATCTGGGGCTCCACGCAAGATCTCACCCCGTGGGGTCAAAATGATCACGAGAACGGTGAGCAAAAATCCCAGAACTACACGGGTGGACCTAGTGAATGACCTGCAGAGAGCTGGGACCAAAGTAACAAAGGCTACATCAGAAACACACTACGCCGCCAGGGACTCAAATCCTGCAGTGCCTGACGTGTCCCCCTGCTTAAGCCAGTACATGTCCAGGCCCATCTGAAGTTTGCTAGAGAGCATTTGGATGATCCAGAAGAGGATTGGGAGAATGTCATATGGTCAGATGAAACCAAAATAGAACTTTTTGGTAAAAACTCAACTTGTCGTGTTTGGAGGAGAAAGAACACAATACCTACTGTGAAGCATGGGGGTGGAAACATCATACTTTGGGGCTGTTTTTCTGCAAAGGGACCAGGACGACTGATCCGCGTAAAGGAAAGAATGAATGGGGCCATGTATCATGAGATTTTGAGTGAAAACCTCCTTCCACCAGCAAGGGCATTGAAGATGAAACGTGGCTGGGTCTTTCAGCATGACAATGATCCCAAACACACCGCCCGGGCAACAAAGGAGTGGCTTCGTAAGAAGCATTTCAAGGTCCTGGAGTGGCCTAGCCAGTCTCCAGATCTCAACCCCATAGAAAATCTTTGGAGGGAGTTGAAAGTCTGTGTTGTCCAGCGACAGCCCCAAAACATCACTGCTCTAGAGGAGATCTGCATGGAGGAATGGGCCAAAATACCAGCAACAGTGGGTGAAAACCTTGTGAAAACTTACAGAAAACGTTTGACCTCTGTCATTGTCAACAAAGGGTATATAACAAAGTATTGAGATGAACTTTTGTTATTGACCAAATACTTATTTTACCGAGGAATTTACCAATTAATTCATTAAATATCCTTCAATTCGATCAAGCTCCTCTCCTGTGGAATCAGCTGCCAATCTGGATTCGGGAGTCAGACTCGATCTCTGTTTTTAAGAATAGGGCTAAAACCTACCTTTTTGATATAGCCTACAATTAGGGAGGGATCATGTGTTTTCTGAACCCTCCCTTAGTTATGCTGCTAATAGGTTTAGTCAGCCGGGGGACCTCCAGTAATGCACTGGGCCTCACTCCTTTCCTCACTCTCTATGAAATATTTTTTTTTTGCTGGTCATTAACATTTGTTTGTTCTCTCCCATAGATTGAGTCCCCATCGTGCTGTTTGCTCTCTACATGTCTGTTCTTTTCTTCTTCTCTATCCCCTCACCCCCCAGCCAGTCGCAGCAGATGACTGCCCCTCCCTGAGCCTGGTTCTGCTGGAGGTTTCTTCCTGTTAAAAGGGAGTTTTTCCTCTCCACCGTCGCCAAGTGCTTGCTCACAGGGGATCGCCTGATTGCTGGGGTCTTTCTGCAACTGTGGGGGTCCTCCCTACAGTTGATAGTGCTATGAGATGACTGTTGTTGTGAAATGGCGCTATATAAATAAAGTTGAATTGAATTGAATTGAATTGAATTTTCTGGGTTTTTTTTTCTTATTTTGTCTCTCATAGTTGAGGTATACCTATGATGAAAACTGGAGACCTCTCTCATCTTTTAAGTGGGAGAACTTGCACAATTGGTGGCTGACTAAATACTTTTTTACCCCACTGTATTGAGATCAAACAGCTCAAAAGTAAAGACTAACAGAAATGTAACGGTTGTGCACAAAACGGTTCACGCGGATTGCATGCAGCGGGCAGACCACTGTGCACTGTGTTTAGACTTTTGAGTTTTTAACCTCTTTGACTAGTCTTTAACTTTTTAATATGATCCTTCTCTCTTATCTCTCTGTTTTTTCTCTCATCTCTTTGTCTTATGTCCTGATCGATGGAGCCTTGAGTATTTCTATCATGTTTATAGTCAGCTTCATGTGTGCCTGTGTTTGTGTTTATGTTGAATGTAATTGTGGTTTGTAAATATGGATGTCACCTGACTGCAAAACAAATCTACCTACGGGTACAAATAAAGTAACCTGAACCTGAACCTGAACCTGAACCTGAACCGTGGCCACAAAAACAGACAGGACAAAATGCTTGGGTAAACTTGGAGTTCTCCAGGACGCTCGACTGGCATGGGAGAAGAGCTGGGTAACAGTGCCAAAGTGTAGCAGTTGTGCCGCAAGGGGAAATGCTACAGACAAGCTTAGCAGCACAACTGCAAACAGAAACGCAGACAGCTCTTACTCACCATGCAGGAACAGTCCAAGTATTCCAAATCCGCCAGCGAACACAAACACAAATGATCCTTCACGACGTGACGGTCACACGGCGACGAACAACCATATGAGCATGTACAATGGTCCAGCATTGTTTGACTAGCAAAGAGCTGCTTAAGTACAAACACCGCTGGCATAACAAATTGGGAACACCTGGGCGAGGTGCGGGAAAGATGATAAATGGGGCTGGGAACAGCTGATGGAAATGAGGGAGAGAGGGGGCGTGGCCGGACCGGCAGACTGTCAGCAGAGTTCACCGAAAGTAGGTCACAGCGGCTGTCAAACAGCTGCCGGTCAGGCAGTGGCTAAGAATAAGGAAACAGCACAGAATACATAATATGTACATGCACAGTGGAACCAAAACCCACAGAGAGATCAGGACAGAGCCGGGGGGAAGCCAAGCTGGCTTGGCTCCTGGCAGAGCCCCCCCTTTATGGGGTGGATTCCCAGACACCCAAGGTAGCATCATGAACCCCCCCCTCCCCCAACAGGAGCAAAAACAACAAACATCACAAACCCAGGTGGGAGGTAGGGGGAACAGGAAAGGAGAGAACACAATACCCTGCCCAGGGCCCACAATTAACCCCCCCCAAGTCCAAAGACGTTGAGGCTTGGGAGGCCTCCCAGAGTCCCAGGCCCAGCAGGCAGTCTGATGACCAGAGTCTGGTGGCTTGCCGGAAAACACGGGCCATCTGGCCCAGAGACTCAGGCCCTCAGGCAGTCAGCCAGCATTGTAAATCCGCCAGGGCCGGCGGGATGAGGCAGGAGGCAGCCTGCTTACTGGGAAGCTCACTGGTGGGTGACCGGACCGAAGGGAGGGAACCCCTATGGTGTAGGACCAGGAGGAGAAGGGGACCATGGCGTCCTCATAGCAATCCGCAGTGCCCACGGGGGAGACCGACCGGGCCGGCTCTGCTGCACCCGTGGTGAGATGAGAGATGAGATGAGATGAGATTCAACTTTATTGTCATTACACATGTATGAATACAAGGTAACGAAACGTGACTTGGCATTTGGGCACGCTCTGCAGAGCGCATCCAAGGCCGGGGCAGCCGCTAGGCGCCAGTCATAAAGAAGAAAGGAAAAAAAAAGAAAAAGGGAATGGATATGACACAGTAGGCGAGAGAAAAAAACATGTTTTATCAAAATGGCGCTCGGCAAGTGAGCGAAATTTTGATTGCAGGCAAAAAAAAACCCTCAATGCACATTTAGAAGACATTTAGCAGGAGATCACACACAAAAGTTGAGAGGCAGTGTATTGTATGAGTCAATATTTGTATCAGTCATGTAATGTTGTATGCATTGTGTAGTGTAAATGTGACAGTTGTTAGTGAGCAGCAGAGGGCGCCTCCTGGCAGTGGATAGATGTTATAATCATGTGGGTTATAAACAAGTCCAGAGTCTATCTCTATTGCTTACAGAAGGCACATGGGCACTGTGACCTCTGGCTGAGGCTCTGCTGCACCCGCGGTGACCTCCGGCTGAGGCTCTGCTGCACCCGTGGAGGACTCCAGCTGGAGCTCAGCGGCGCCCGTGGTGGACCCCGACTGGGCCAAGGTTGCACCCTTGGTGGAACCCACGCTGGAGTGTGGCTTCCATGCCGGGTCTGAGCAGGGGCGCAGCACCCACGTCAGGCTAATCCTGGAGCGCAGCCCCCACGATGGTCCGAAGCCAGCCTGCCACGCCCACGGAGATTCAGCCTGTGGAGGGACCCATATGACGGCCTCAGGCAGGAAGGGAGCAGGCTCCGGGCGGTCCTCTGCAGGGAGAGCTGGACCCGCTGTGTCCCCCAGTGAAGAGGTTGGATCCATGGAGGCCCCTGGTGATGGTGGATCCTCCCTGGTGATCCTAAAAGAAGGCTCAGGGACAGAGGAGAGACACAGGTTAGGGTCACCAGCAGCGGCGGAGCCTGGCAAAGGGAGTTCAGATGCGGCTGAGGGCTGCACTCGACTCTCCTCACCTAGAGCCAGACAAGATCTCTCTAATACTGACAAAAGAAATATGAGAGCGAAAACTTGCCCAACCTTGAGCTCCACCGCTGTCCAGGACTCCGTCGATCCCAGTGATGTCGTCTCAAGCCCGGCCTCCAGGAGGTCTGGCTCAGGCTCCCACTCCACGGCAATAGCCTCCACAGCAGGCGAGATGGTCGTAACAGTCCTAATATCCCCTGGTAGCATCTCCAACGCTGGGAATTCATCCGGCGTGGCTGCAGGGGAACCTCTCCATGCTGGCTCCGGGAAGGAATCATCCGAGGCCACTGGCTCCTCCACCGTCTGACGGCCCTGACCTTGGGCCTTGGGCCAACAGGCCCTCAGGGAGAATTGGAGGAGATATGGAGAGGGGAAAAAATGAATTCATATTTGCAGCTGGAGGACAGGACCCAGCGGACTGCTGAAACTGAGCCTCTCCTTCGGGAGACAGGCAAGATTCAACACTATTAGATGGAATTGGAAAAAATACTTGCCTGTCATCCTGGTCGTTGATGTTAGCAGCTGCAGGTGGCAGACAGTCATCCCCCTCAGTATCAGCGGTGACGTGGGCCCCTCTGAAGACCAGTGGAGGAGCCTTCTCCCTGATGACGGAGGTGGTGCGCGCTGCGGTCCAGCAGGGAATGACTTCATCTCGAGCCCGGGGGACGAGCGCTGGAGCACGGTGACAGTAGCCAGCAGTTCGGCGTACTGAGGGTACCTCCAGAGGCCAGGATGCGCCTCCAGAATCCCCGCCGCTCCATAAATGCTCCACCAATCTCTCTTGGGTCCTCTGGCAGTGAGAAACTCATCCACAAAGCTCCGGATGAAATCTGCTGCCCACTCCTCCTCCAGGCTTGGAGACCCCGCTGCCAATCCTCCTCTCCTTGGATGAGGTCGACGAGCCGGGGACATTGTGCTCCAATCAAACAGATGGGTGAAAACGAGACGGTCCACAAAATGAAAAATAATTAGTGTGGGTGTAACCCGCTAAATCCTTTTAGCAGGCTGGACCATTCTGTCATAAACTCCCCGTGTGCTTTGCCACAGTGCATGGAGGAGGAGAAGGAAGGATGGACTTAAGCACAGGATTACACCAAACACACATTTATTGAGATCAATCAGTTCAAAAGTAAAGACTAACAGAAATGTAACTGCTGTGCACAAAAAGGCTCACGCGGATTGCATGCAGTGGGCAGACCACTGTGCACCGTGGCCACAAAAACAGACAGGACAAAATGCTCGGGTAAACTTAGAGTTCTCCAGGACGCTCGACTGGCATGAGAGAAGAGCTGGGCAATAGTGCCAAAGCGTAGCAGTTGTGCTGCAAGGGGAAACGCTACAGACAAGCGTAGCAGCACAACTGCAAACAGAAACGCAGGCAACTCTTACTCACCGTGCAGGAACAGTCCGAGTCGTCCAAGTCCGCCAGCGAGCACAAACACAAACGATCCTTCACGACGTGACGGTCACATGGCGACGAACAACCATATGAGCATGTACAATGGTCCAGCAGTGTTTGACTAGCAAAGAGCTGCTTAAGTACAAACACCGCTGGCATAACAAATTGGGAACACCTGGGAGAGACACGGGAAAGATGATAAATGGGGCTGGGAACAGCTGATGGAAATGAGGGAGAACGGGGGCGTGGCTGGACCAGCAGACTGTCAGCAGAGTTCACCAAAAGTAGGTCACAGCGGCTGTCAAACAGCTGCCGGTCAGGCAGTGGCTAAGAATAAGGAAACAGCACAGAATACATAATATGTACATGCACAGCGGAACTAAAACCCACAGAGAGATCAGGGCCGAGCCGGGGGGAAACCAAGCCGGCTCGGCTCCTGACATACTACTGCATAAGAGGCTACCAGTGTGCCCGTCTGTGTGTGATGGCTATGGCTTCACAAAATAAATTCATCTCAGCACTTTCCAATGGTTCCTCCTGTAAGTTATCATGTAGTTTCATTTCTCTTTTTGTTTCAGCAGCACAATCATGGTCTTGTTTGGTGTCTATTTGTGAGACCATGTTTACCCCTGAGCTGGTAAAATGTATGTGTGGTTTATTAAGTAGCTGCTGTAAGCCTTGAGCCCTGTGTGCTGATAAAGTGAAAGCATTACAGTCAAGGAAGGCTTTAACTCCATGCGTTGTGTGAATAATGGTTTGATTGCCCATTGTCAGGTGCAATGTCTTTTCTACAGCCTTTCCTATAGCAGCCATGTGTTTTACACAAGTCGGATGACCTATTTCTACATTGTCTAGTTTGCTACTATAGTACATTAATACTTTTCTACCCGTGCTTGCCCCACTCTCCCCCTCTTGAAACAGATCAGCATTAACAAAGCCGTTCTTTTCATCAACATCCAAATGGAAGGGTTTTGAGTAATCGGGTGCATGTAGAGAACATGCTGAGGAGAGTGTGGTTTTTAGTTCAGTGAAGGCCTGACCTCCTTGCAATGTCCATTCTAAGGGAGAGTTGTAGTTTTTGTATCCCGCTTAAGTGATTAAGGCCCATAGGGGCGCCACTAATCCAGAAAAATCTGGCACAAAGTTCTTGCAGTATGTCATCAGCCCCAGAAACTGCATCATTGCCTTCACAGTCATGGGCTTAGAGTGGCTAAGAATGTCAGTTTTATGTGTAGCTGTCATACTAAGCCCAGAAGTACCAATCACCGGGCCCAAAAAAGTAACCTTCGGTTGCCCAATTTGTAATTTGGATTTGGAGACCTTGAACCCACATGCAGCCAAGTGATTTAATGCAGTAGTAGTAGCAATCATGATTGATTCGGAGTCAGGGGCTGCTAACAGAATGTCATCTACATATTGCAAGAGTGTGACCCCTTCTGGCAGTGCAAGATACTGCAGTTTCTGTTTTAAGGCATGATTAAAAATGGATGGAGAGTCAACGAACCCCTGTGGCAACCGACTGTAGGTGTATTGTGTGCCCCCATAGGAGAAAGCAAACAGTTGTTGTGAATCGGGATGGAGTGGTACACAGAAAAAAGCGTTTGCCAGGTCAATGCAAGAGAAAAACCTATGACTTGGTGAAATTGTATTCAGCATGATGTATGGCTTAGGCGTGTTGTAAAGAGTGGGTACTACCACCTGGTTGATAGATCTAAGATCCTGAATCATGCAGTAATTTGATTTTCCTGGCTTAGGAACCGGGTTAATCAGGGTATTCCATGGGGACTCGATGTGGACAAGAACCCCCGATTGAATCAATCCAGAAATGATGCCTTTAATACTTTCTATTTGATCCATACAAAGGGGATATAGGGCACGGTAGCTAGGAACAGTATTAGCTTTCAGAGGGATTGAGATGGGGGGAACATTGAGTAGACCTATGTCAGTGGAGCCTTGAGACCACAATGTTTCAGGGAAACTGTCTAACAATGACTGTGTGTCAGGGTGGTCTGTATTTTCTCTGCCATGTGTGCACGTGAGAAATCTTTTTTCAAGCTTCATAGCCACGGTGGAGTGATGTGCGAGCCGATACACTTGCAAGGAAGGAGAGTATTGTAGATTTGTGTTCTGCGTAGGTATCCAATCAGTTGCTGTTATGCAAGTCTTTATCATCGGGCCCAAGTTTTTTGCTTCCCCTCCACCCATTACCTTCAGAGTCACATGAGGTGCAGATGTAACAGTCAGTGCATATAAGGGTTGTAATGAGTCTGGTATAGTGACTTCCGCAGCCACACCTTCCTTTCTCACATAAATGCCATCAATCTCAATCGTTGGTTGTTCTGCAGTTTCTTGAAAATGTTGTGTATACCCTTCCCACAATGCATCATAGTTCTCATCACTGAAAAGCTCATAATTAAAGGTGCAATGAGGTGGGTCATGGAGATTTTCATGGGGGTATACAGTGGATATCCAAGGAAGCCACTGTGAAAAAATGTCCTCTAAGGGACTTTGCTCAAAGTCAAAAAGTAGCCCCCACCAAATTTCCACACCCACTTTAGTGAGTGGGTCAGTTAGATTTGCGGGAGATTGCATCATTTGTCTAAATGCATGTTTGGGCATTGCACAGCGTTGCACTGAACCGTCAGGGAAAGTTATGTCAATGTGGGTGGGTGCCAACAATAATGAAATATTTTGTGAATGCATTATGTCTCTCGCTAACAAGTTCACAGGGTATGTTGGTGATAGTAAGAAAGAATGTTCAAATTTTAGTGAATTCCACAAACAGGGAACAGGTCTAGACAGCGGTCATTCTTCTGTGTTACCCGAGAAGCCAACAACAGGTACGGTATTCACTGAAATGGGGAGTGGCGTATTTAGCGTGCAATATCTGGCTCCTGTGTCAATCATGCACATGTAATCTCGACCATCCACTGTCAATTTTACCAGGGGTTTGAGAAACAGATCTGTGGGACACAGAGAGTCACCTGCTGTCAGTCCTGGGCAGCCCTATTGTGGTAATTGATTAGCTCCAGGGGCTTGATGCCAATTACCCTGGGCCTGGGGAGAAAGAGGAGGAGGACTTTGTGGGGGAGGATACACATTGTGTTGATACTGAGGGTACCCTCCAGGTTGCCTTTGTGAGTATTGCTGTGGGCATTGTTGAGCCCAGTGACCATATTGTCCACATTGGAAGTATTGGTCTCGTGGGCTGGGGCCCATCCAAGGTTTACTGTTGATATGGCCCCTGACTCTGTTATTAAACCTCTGCTGCCCCCTGAGGCCCTGCGGCTGATACTGATAGGGCGGATAAGGTGGGGGATCTGGGTAAGGCCCATATTGGTCATGTGGGTGTTGTGATGGTAGGTTCTGGAGTGGTTGCATTGATGGAGTTTGATGGGACGTGAATTGTTGTGACATTTGCTTAGCAGAGGCTTTATTCTGGTTTACCTTGTCTCTCATCTCTTTCAACTGTGACTTTGCTACTTGTGACTGGAGAGAAGCTAATTCCTTCTTTTCCTGTTCACGTTTCTCAATTTAATTATCAATGTATTGGGTAACATGAGCTGACCAACTAGTGAAAGGTAGAATGGGGAGTCCAACCACTTGCTTCAACATTGTTTGTGTGATGGCAGGTAGTGAGGCTTCTACTGCTCCCCTAAAGAGCATTTCATTTGTATCGTTCGTAGCTGGGTCCTCACCTGTCCTGTCTTGCCATAATTCTCTTACTCAAAGCAAGTACATGGCACCCTTCTCATGGTCATTAGGTAGGATGTTGCACAGTTTGGCTGATTTCATTTGAATGGGGAACTTTTCACAGATTATGGGCCACAGTAAATACACCACTGCTGACAACGGGGGTTTATCCCTGTCCAAATGTGTACCTCCTAATTGCTCCACATCCTGTAGCATCCCCAAGGTTGTACATGAGGCGAACACCCGCCTAAAGTCCCCCAGAGCCGGTACAACTCCAGCACAGGCCTCAAGGAAAGCCTTGATCCATGGAGCACTGCCATTATGTATATCTGGTAACTGAGATTTTATCAAAGCTGCGTCTTGTAGTGAAAATGGAGTGTAGTTTGTGGTCACATGGCCACTGGTTGACATTGCAATGGCATTTACCTCACTCGGGGAGTGTGATTCCTGTCCATACATGTATGTACATTACCATGGTCAAGCCTACGGGCTGTTATGTGTGGACCACGTCTATTAGAGGCAGCATCATGTAGGTTTAGTCCTATATCTTCAAAGGCTGAAGTGAGGGCATGTACTGAGAGTGTGCCTTGATCAGAGGTTGCCTCTACATATGACCTGGTATCAAAAGTACAATCTGATATTGTCCGTATTATCCGAGGTGTCCACAGCATGCTCCACTGTTTTTTCTAAAAATACCTTAGTCTGCTCAGTATGTTCTGGCCCTTCCTGGAACGGGGCTGTTTGATACGATCCATTTTTAATCACCACTAATGGGGCCACTATCATGGGTGTTGGTTGAGTAGATTTAATTGGCTCCTGTGCCATGGCAGTATTTGGTGGTATTTGGTTTTGGCACATCTCTAATAGGGCTTGTGCCCCCGCATAAGGAGGAGGGGGAGCTGTTAGTTCTCCACTAAAAGGGGGAGCTGTTGGTTTGTCAGAAGGTGGTCCAATAAACTTGGGTTCTATCTCTTTCTCTGTAATGGTCGCTATTGATGTCACTGGAAAAGCATTGGCTTGAACTGACACTTGAGGTGAACTCTGCACAGGGAGCATCCTCTGTAGGGTGAACTCAATTTCTACCAAAAAACATTGACAATCTGCCAAAAATTCTCCTGTCCTTTTTTTTTTTTTTTTTTTTTTTTACCTCCTTTTCTGTTTTCCTTCTATGAAATATACTGGCTTTCTGGCACTTACTCTCTGCCTGGTCATGACTTCCTCTTGCCTGTTTCATAAAGATAATGAGGTCCCCTTGTTTCGGGGGATTACCTTCACACCCTTTAAACATTCCTCTTTCCTGCATTCCTCTCACCCATCTGACAAATCTATCCCTTCTTTTCTTTTGATCACCTTCTGGCACCTTTGTTAACCATCTGGTCATTGTCTCTGATAGTACTGACCCCAGGGAGTCTGACTTGTTCCTTGTGACATTTCATTCAGGTTTTACTCGCACCCCTCTGTCGTTACTGAGTGACGTATTGCCCGTGTGTCTCAACCCCAACAGGAAGCTTCTTGTAACCCAGTGTAAAAACGTGACTAGAATTATGAATGTCGATACCGCTTTAAGAAGAAGGGGGGACATTCATTTCACAATGGGAATGGATGATTTGAGTATGAATATTTAGATAAATGTGTATTTGTAGATGGTTAGGAACATTTTCTAGAATCTTCTGGTCAGGTTCCTGGTATGTGTGTTGGTATTTTGAGCAACCAATGGCTGCGCCGTTGCTGGGTCACGCCAGCCAAAGGGGTCACGCACTCTCTCCCTCGGTCTGTGCGTAATCCACAGAACGCTGTCAGACACAGCGGAAGGCACCGACCGAGAGAGACGATCACTCACAGAGATGGTGAGCTAGCGTGCTGATAACAGTCTTTGCCTTGGAGAAAATTCGAGATTGATTGGGATACAAAGGCTGTCAATGCCGTTGAGCGCAGGAACCCCTGACACACGAGCCACTTAGCATGGTCAAGTTTTTTTTTTGTGCTGGATTCAGAGGACTGTGAATCTCCAGATCTGGATGGCGAGCCGAAGCCTGAACCCTAGAGACTGCTAGAGGTGATTCCACTAGTCACCTGGGACTGATACAAAAAAAAGGACTGAACACATTGTAAATATAATTTGAGTTTATGGGTTGTGTTTTCTTTTATCACGCTGTGTATTTATTTATGTGTACATATTTGTAAATAATATACATAGTTGCAAGTTCTATACGGCTGTGTATGTGTCATCTGTTGTTGCACCTCCCAGGCTCCTACGAACCCAGAGTCGGTCTGGCCTGGCCCAATTATCCCTCTGCCCAGGTAGAAAAGTTAAGGTAACTACATTGCCATAACACAATACTACCAAAAAGGGTACTACACCTAAAGTGAGTAGGGTGAGTGGGTGTTAGTAAGGGTTACACACAAAAATCTGGCGAGCGCAGGTGTTAGTGGGTGTTACCCTGTGTGTTACAACGGTAGTATTACATTCTACACAGAAACTAACTTTCTGTTCACCTGTTCGCTGGGACTTAACGGCAGTTGTGACACATGTTTTAACTCAGAACAACTGTGGTGCCTTATCTGCTTCACACCCACTGATCTAATCCAACCCCAGTCCCCACAGAATCACTTAAGAGCTGTTTTACTGTGCGGAATTCTCAAATCAGTCTCAACTGCTTGATACACACACACAGGAGTACAGTAAAATATCAATCAAGTGATGAACCACCCCACATTTCATGAAAAATAGCAAACTTATCCCTGTGTCCTCATAAGATTTTTTCTTAATCAGAATTGGGGATATTAGTCTACTGCTCAACGGGACTCTTCACCTAACGTGGCATTGCCTCTTGCGGCATCGGGTCAAACTCTTTAAGTTTCCCCCGGCACCAGGCTAATCCTGGTTTCCTTAATTTTGAAGACAAACATGGATGATTATCACTCACCGATGTTTCCTACGTCTTTTATTACCTCCGCCAGGCCGAAAAGGCCAGGAGGAGGTTATGTTTTTGCCAGGGTTTGTGTGTTTGTCTGTTTGTCTGTCTGTTTGTCTGTCTGTCTGTCTGTTTGTCTGTTGGTTAGCAAGATAACTCAAAAAGTCTTGGACGGATTTGCATGAAACTTTCAGGCGTTGTTGGAAATGGTACAAGGAAGAACTGATTAAATTTTGGGGGATGATCCGGTTCACCGTCTGGATACAGGAATTTTTTTAAAGCATTTTTCAACACTGTGACATAGGGCCATTTTCAACATGTGCGCAGGCGCAATGGAGGGCGCTGGTCGTCGTGTCTGCAACACAAACTCTGCGTTCTTCAACGTTTTAGGCACAAAAGCACGCGGAAAACACTGCTGGCCTGGGCCCGCCAGCATGCTTGTGTTTGCGCGCAACTGCAAAACCTCACACGGGCAGCTGTCCGCCAACGGATTCTTTGGCAGAAATTCCCCGGCCAGCCATAGGAGCTGCGCATTTGGCAGAAATTCCCCGGCCAGCCATAGGCGCTGCGCATTTGGCAGAAATTCACCGGCCAGCCATAGGAGCTGCGCATTTGGCAGAAATTCCCCGGCCAGCCATACGCGCTGCGCAATAACGAGCTCTCTGCCGGCGAAGCTTCTAAATTCTCGTTTGCCGCGGAGCGCAACCCCAAAATAATATAATATAAAACCCACGGCAACCTGTCTACCCAATTTGCATCCGTCAGTGGAGGAGATGGACACAACAGCAACACTTCAGTTTATTACCTCCGCCAAGGAGGCAATGCTTTTACTACTGAACCACTAATCCTATCACTATCAGATTGATTGTCATTGATTAATTGTGTGTTTATTGCACTGTCCCTGTCAAGTAAACAAATAATCATTGTGAATCCAATTGCTAGTCATATGTTTACATGCTCAAGGAATCTGAAAACGTACACACAAACACTGTATGGGGGGAATTGTGGCGCTTGGCGGAGGTCTGTGCTCTCCGAGTGCTTTTCTAGTTTATTTTGGATCAGACTGATTCCAAAATAATTTTCAAAATTTGGAGGACAACCCTCAGTGGTTATTCACTTCTGTGAATTTTATGTCCTTTATTGCCCTAATTCAGACTGATATTAGGACACTTCACCTACATGTGGCATTGCCTCACGCGGCATTGGGTCAAACTCTAAGTTTCCCCCGGCATCAGGCTAATCCTGGTTTCCTTAATTTAGAAGACAAACATGGATGATAATCACTCACCGATGTTTCCTGAGTCTTTTATTTATTTCGGATCAGACTGATTCCAAAATAATTTTCAAAATTTGGAGGACAACCCTCAGTAGTTATTTACTTCCGTGAATTTTATGTCCTTTATTGGCCCTAATTCAGACTGATATTAGAACACTTATTCACTTTCCCTCATGTGAGACTATGTGATTATACTTTACATGTGACCACTGATTTCCATCAAAAACAATTTCTCTGGAGGTTAAATTTTAATTCCTCATATAAAATTTGGAGACTGGAGATACCTCTTAATCAGACAACTGTCATTTTAGTGTGCCCAAATTGCAGAAATTCTCATATAAAAAGGTTTTCTGCTTGCCTTTCGTTTCAGGCACCCACAGTTGTCTGAAAAAGTGATCCCTTTGGTCTACTCCGGCGATCCGTAATCCGGACACCAATCTCGGAGTCAGCCAATCCGGTTCACGGTACCGTACCATGATTGTTAGCCCTGATTCTTTGTTTAGAAGCTCCAAGAATAAGCCAGAGAATTCTTCAGTTCATAGGTACAACATTTATTCAGGTCACATGTAAAGTAAACAGCGCTGGGCCCAGTGAGATGGAGCTCTCGCATGAACTTAGTCAAAGTGAGCCCTGACTTCTGGGTGCAACCTACATTTATCTTCTTGGGTTGGGCCAGCCCCGTACAATGGGATGGACTTGTCTGCAACCACCTGATTGGTCAGTTTAAATTTAACATGAACGGGCCATTCTCCGCTCACGTATACTATTCACTAGAATGTATTATGAAATGTGTGTGAGTGTTGTTTTGGGTGTGTATCTAATGCAACAGACCTGATTGATAGAATGGATAGGGCTCTACGGCTACCCCTGGTCCCTGTTTATCAGTATTACGGTTGTTTAACACTTCAGATTGTGGTTAACACTTTTAACATATTTGTTCATAAGAACACAGACACAATATGTACAGAGCATAATGGGAGATTACCTACAAAATTATTATTTTGTCAATCTAGCTTTTCATGACCCTTTCACCTAAACCTAATAACTGGTTGTACCACCCTTAGCAGCAACAACTGCAATCAAGCATTTGCGATAACTGGCAATAAGCCTTTTACAGTGCTGTGGAGGAATTTTGGCCCACTCATCTTTGCAGAATTGTTGTAATTCAGCCACACTGGAAGATTTTTGAACATGAACTGCCTTTTTAAGGTCATGCCACAGCATCTCAATCGGATTCAGGTCAGGATTTTGACTAAGCCACTCCAAAGTCTTCATTTTGTTTTTTCTTATGCCATTCAGCAATTGAGTTGCTGGTGTGTTTTGGATCATTCTCCTGCTGCAGAACCCAAGTCTGTTTCAACTTGAGGTCACGAACAGATGACCAGACATTCTCCTTCAGGATTTTTGGTAGACAGCAGAATTCATGGTTCCATTTACCACAGCAAGTCTTCCAGGTCCTGAAGCAGCAAAACAGCCCCAGACCATGACACTACCACCACCATGTTTTACTGTTGGTATGATGTTCCTTTTCTGAAATGCTGTGTTACTTTTACGTCGGATGTAATGGGACACACACCTTCCAAAAAGTTCAACTTTTGTCTCATAAGTCCACAGAGTATTTTCCCAAAAGTCTTGGGGATCATCAAGATGTTTTCTGGCAAAACTAAGATGAGCCTTTATGTTCTTTTTGCTCAGCAGTGGTTTTCGTCTTGGAACTCTGCCATGCAGGCCATTTTTGCCAAGTCTCTTTCTTATGGTGGAGTCATGAACACTGACCTTAACTGAGGCAAGTGAGGCCTGCAGTTCTTTGGATGTTGTTGTGGGGTCTTTTGTGACAACATCCAAAGAACTGCACATTTGTAACACCATTCCTGAGACGCTTCCTGTGGTAACGTATCATCACTTCTTGTATTGCTGGCTGTCCATGTGGTTTGCTCTGTGGTTAGCTCTCCTCAATCTCCTGAGGATTATTGCCTTTAATTGTATTTTAATCACTTTTTTCCACCTACCGTCAGCTCTCACTTCTGTTTAACAAGCCTCTTACACCTGTGTGCGCACTCAGTGTCATCTAATCACCCTTTTTATCCTTCTGTTCACCTTTCATCAGTGATTGTGTTAGCTTTGGGTTAGCCACTAGCTATGGCTACTAGCTGATGTTTAGCTACATCTCTGCCTCTTTTAGTGATAATGGTAAATGTAATAAATGTTGTCTTTTTGAGGCACTCAAGGCGAGGTTGTCTGATTTGGAATCCTGGCTCCGCTGCGTTGAAACACCATCTGCGCGAGTTAATAATGATGGACGCCCCTTAGCTGCAGCGGAGCTCCCTAGCATAGGGCAGCCTGCTAGCGGTCCTCCGGTTCCGACCTCTCCTGAGCAGCCAGGAGAGAATGGGTGGGTGACAGTAAGAAGGAAGCTTCGCTGCAAGCCCCTGGTACACCACCAACCTGTTCATGTTTCTAATTGCTTTTCCCCGCTCAGCGACACACCTGCTGAGGAAAAAACTTTGATCATTGGCGACTCTGTAGTCAGAAACGTGAACCTAGAGACTCCAGTGGCCATAGTCAGATGCATTCCTGGGGCCAGAGCAGGCGACATCGAGTCAAATTTGAAAATGCTGGCTAAAAGTAACTGTAAATACTCCACAATTGTTATCCAGGCTGGCATTAACGACATCCGACTCCGGCAGTCAGAAGTCACAAAACATAATGTGGAATCGGTGTGTGACTTTGCCAAAACAATGTCTGCCACTGTAGTATTCTCTGGGCCCCTCCCCAATCTGACCAGTGATGACATGTTTAGCCGCTTGTCATCCTTCAACTGCTGGTTGTCTGTGTAGTGTCCTGCAAACAGTGTGGGCTACATAGACAATTGGAACTCATTTTGGGGAAAACCTGGTCTTATTAGACGAGACGGTGTCCATCCCACTTTGGATGGTCCGTCTCTTTTATCTAACAATCTGGCATCATTTTTATCCAAATTTTCAAAACCTTGTCAACTCAGAGTTGGGACCAGGAAGCACAGTAGCAGTCTTACACGCCTCTCTGCGGCTCCTCTTCATCCGCCACCCCTCAACTTAGCCCCTGTCTTCCCCATCAGAGAATCATTGTCTGCTCCCTCCAAAGTAAATAAAAATATAATGTATAAGCATCCCAAAGTGATTAAACAAAAAGCTGGTAAAACTCAAATTAAACATGAATTCTCTAAATTTAATGATTTGGCCTCTCTTCCTCCTCATAATTTAAAAATTAAATGCGGTTTGTAAAATATTAGGTCTCTAACTCCCAAGTCTCTGCTAGTCCATGATCTGTTAATTCATCGTCAGATTGATTTAATATCCCTTACAGAGACTTGGTTAGGGCAAGAGGATTATGTTGGTTTAAATGAATCAACTTCCTCTGGTTATTTAAACTATCAAAATCCCAGAAGTTCTGGTCGTGGAGGAGGAGTAGCAACAATTTACCATTCCAAAATACTAGTTAATGTAAAGCAAAAAAACATGTTATAATTCCTTTGAGGGCCTGGTCCTCAGTATTGGGCATTTTAGCAATTTTAGGCTAATCCCAATTTTATTTGCCATAGTTTATCGTCCTCCATCAGCCTACTCAGATGTTTTTATCAGAATTTGCTGAATTCTTAACTGATTTAGTGCTGAAATCAGATTATAGTAGGGGACTTTAATATACATGTAGATAGTGATTGTCTTAATATGGCTTTTAATTCAATATTAGACTCAATGAAGTTTTCTCAGAAAGTAGGAAATTCTACCCATTATCCCCACCACACGTTGGACCTTGTTCTGACATAGGGCATAGAAAAAGAAAATCTGGTAGTGTCTCCTCATAACCCTGTACTCTCAGACTATTGTCTGTTAACCTTTGATTTTACTATTTCTGACTATTTGGCTCCTAAAGAAAAATATTACTACAGTAGATGCCTCCCAGATGATGTTGTTACCAAATTTATGCAGATTGTTTCCTCTATGCCATGTGTCAACACAATGGAAATAAGCTATGGAGAGCTTGCTCCTTCTGTAATTGATAGCATGGTAGATAGTGTTACAGCTTCTCTGCATCAGACTCTAGACATGGTGGCCCCTTTAAAGTAGAAGAAGTCTAATCAGAGATTTCTAACTCCTTGGTTCAACATAGAAACTCGTAGCTTAAAACAGAAGACTATTTAGCTTGGAGAAATCATCTTTTAATTTATAAAAAATCTCTTAGAAAAGCTAGAACAAGTTATTATTCTGCATTAATAGAAGAGAACAAGAATAATCCCTGACATGGTTCTAATGACCCGCAAAGCAGACACGACTCAAGGCAGATACAACTAGAAAAGCACTCGGAGAGCGCAGACCTCCGCCAAGCGCCACAATTCCCCCCATACAGTGTTTGTGTGTACGTTTTCAGATTCCTTGAGCATGTAAACATATGACTAGCAATTGGATTCACAATGATTATTTGTTTATTTGACAGGGACAGTGCAATAAACACACAATTAATCAATGACAATCAATCTGATAGTGATAGGATTAGTGGTTCAGTAGTAAAAGCATTGCCTCCTTGGCGGAGGTAATAAACTGAAGTGTTGCTGTTGTGTCCATCTCCTCCACTGACGGATGCAAATTGGGTAGACAGGTTGCCGTGGGTTTTATATTATATTATTTTGGGGTTGCGCTCCGCGGCAAATGAGAATTTAGAAGCTTCGCCGGCAGAGAGCTCGTTATTGCGCAGCGCGTATGGCTGGCCGGGGAATTTCTGCCAAATGCGCAGCTCCTATGGCTGGCCGGGGAATTTCTGCCAAATGCGCAGCTCCTATGGCTGGCCGGTGAATTTCTGCCAAATGCGCAGCGCCTATGGCTGGCCGGGGAATTTCTGCCAAATGCGCAGCTCCTATGGCTGGCCGGGGAATTTCTGCCAAAGAATCCGTTGGCGGACAGCTGCCCGTGTGAGGTTTTGCAGTTGCGCGCAAACACAAGCACGCTGGCGGGCCCAGGCCAGCAGTGTTTTCCGCGTGCTTTTGTGCCTAAAACGTTGAAGAACGCAGAGTTTGTGTTGCAGACATGACGACCAGCGCCCTCCATTGCGCCTGCGCACATGTTGAAAATGGCCCTATGTCACAGTGTTGAAAAATGCTTTAAAAAAATTCCTGTATCCAGACGGTGAACCGGATCACCCCCAAAATTTAATCAGTTCTTCCTTGTACCATTTCCAACAACGCCTGAAAGTTTCATGCAAATCTGTCCAAGACTTTTTGAGTTATCTTGCTAACCAACAGACAAACAGACAGACAGACAGACAAACAGACAGACAAACAGACAAACACACAAACCCTGGCAAAAACATAACCTCCTCCTGGCCTTTTCGGCCTGGCGGAGGTAATTAACCATTTTATTGATACAGTGGACGTGAGTGGGTGCGTGTATGCAGGGTTATGTAAGTGTAGTGTCAGCAGGCGAATCAGCTGGGACGAGCAGAGCACCATATGATCTGGCAACCCTAGGAAGAGACAGAGGGCGTTAATAGCAGTTTTAGGCCCGGAAGACACTTTAGATGGAATAGTGCTTACTGTCTGAGATGGTGGAGAGTTGCCCAGGTTAGTGCTGAAGCTGCAGCCAGGAGGATAGTGCCCGCAGGTGGCCGGAGAGCTGAATGCCAGTGTGGGAGGCAGATGAATCCGCCGCCAGGGAGAGAGGTGTCCGCCGCCACGGATCTCTGCCTGTGCGCAGGGGAAGCTGACAGGGTAAGGAGGAATAGTGGTGGCTTACTTGGTAGATGGTTGGTCCAGAAGGCGCAGGCCCGGACAAGGAGTAGCGATGGCTTGGAAGCCAACATGGAAGCACACAACGAGGCTGGGAAGCCCGACGGTCGGTGTAGCAGGTTTCTGGGTAGAGAAACAGACGACTCCGCGCTGAGCACTGGACCTGATGGTATAAATAGGCAGAGGAAGATGGCAGGCAGGTGCGCACACAGGTGCAACAGATTGGCGGCCATGACAGTACTCCCCCCATGACACGCCTCTCGGCGTGCGTTCCAACCTTCCCGGGTGCATCCTATGGAAGTCCCTGATGAGCTGCTTGTCCAGCACAAAGGAGGGATGCACCCAGGATCTCCACTCCGAGCTGAAACCCTCCCAGTCCACCAAGTACTGCAGGCCACGACCCCGGCGACGAACCTCCAAGATGGCGGTGACTGGCCATGCCGGGTCGCCGTCAATCACTGTTGGTGGAGGTGGAGACCTGGGAGGAGGACACAAAGGGCTGGAACAGACGGACTTCACCTGTGACACACGAAAGGTCGGACAGATGCGGGGGGGGGGGAGAGTCAGGTGCACAGACACAGGGTTAATAATCTGGCTGATGGGAAAGGGTCCAATGAACCGTTGTGATGTCTTCCTATTTTCAGCCTTCAGGTTAATGTATTTGGTGGACAACCATACCTGCTGACCCACCCGGTAGGTGGGAGCCGGGACCCTGCGCTGGTTGGCCACCGAGGTGTTACGTTCCGCCGTCCGCTGAAGTGCTACCCTGGTCGTCCTCCAGATCCGCCGGCAACGCCTCACGTGGGTGCGAACAGAAGAAACAGCGATGTCTCCCTCCTCCTCCGGGAACAGCGGGGGGTTATAACCCAATGAGGCTTTGAAGGGGGAGATGCTGATGGCTGTCGATACAGCAGTGTTATGTGTGTATTCAATCCAGGGGAGATGCATGCTCCATGATGATGGGTTAGAGGTCGCGATGCACTGCAGCGTCGCCTCCACCTTCTGGTTGGCTCGCTCGCACTGCCCTTTGGTTTGCAGATGGTATCCAGACGACAAACTTGCCGTCGCCCCCAATGCAGTGCAGAAAGACCTCCAGACCCTGGAGATGAACTGGGGTCCTCGATCGGAGATGGTGTCCCGAGGGATGCCATGCAGCCTAACCACGTGCTGGACCAGGAGGTCCGCCATCTCCTTAGCCGTGGGCAGCCCCCACAGAGGAATGAAATGGGCAGCCTTGGAGAACCTGTCAACTAGTGTGAGGATAGTAGTGAAGTGATTGGATGTGGGGAGACCGGTGACAAAGTCCAATGCCATGTGCGACCATGGCCTGCCGGGATGGGAAGGGGGTGAAGCAGCCCGGCAGGTGGAGAAGAGGACGTCTTGCCAGTCGCACACTGAGGGCAGGCTTGGATGTAGTCTCCCACGTCCTTCTGGAGAGACGGCCACCAAAACGTTCTCTGCAGGAGAGCCACCGTGCGCATCCTTCCCGAGTGGCAGGCAAACTTGGACGCATGACCTCACTGAATGACCTCCCCCCGGACGACCGAAGGGACAAACAACCTCCCCATTGCCCCCCCCCCCCCCGTCGGCCTCGTCAGACTGTGCCCTCAAGACTTTGTCCTTAATACCCCAGGAGAGGGCGCCCACAACACACGATGAAGGGAGAATGGGATGTTCGGCCATCTCCGCCGTCTCCGGGGCAAACTGACAAGACAGGGCGTCTGGTTTAGTGTTCTTCAACCCAGAGCAATAGGTAATGGTGAAGTTGAAATGTCCGAAGAAGAGAGACCAGCAGGCCTGTCAAGTGTTCAGACGCTTAGCCGTCCGGAGGCACTCCAGATTTTTGTGGTCAGTCCAGACAATGAACGGCTGAGAAGCGCCCTACAACCAGTGATGCCACTCCTCCAAAGTGAGCTTAACCGCCAGCAGCTCCCTGTCGCCGATGTCATAGTTGCACTCCGCTGGAGATAAGTGACAGGAGAAGTACGCGCAGGGGCATATCTTGCCGTCCGCCGGGGAGTGCTGGGACAAGACGGCCCCGACCCCCGAGTCCGAGGCATCTACTTCCACTAGGCATTAGAGAGCAGGGTCCACCTGCGTCAGTATAGGCGAGGAAGAGAACTTGTCCTTCAGGAGAGAAAAAGCAGCGTCCGCCTCCTCCGTCCATCGAAAGGGCACCTTGGTGGATGTTAGGTTGGTCAGGGGTAGGGCGATGCGGCTGTAGTTCTGCACGAAACGGCGGTAGAAATTAACAAACCCCAGGAACTGCAGAAGCTGCTTCCTAGACGAGGGGGTGGGCCACTCCACCACTGCCTTCACCTTAGCTGGGTCAGGGATGATCTCCTTGTGGGCCATGATGAAGCCAAGGAAGGAGGTCCGAGAAACATGGAACTTGCACTTTTCCGCCTTTACAAAGAGCTTATTCTCCAGCTGTCGCTGCAGAACCCGCTTGATGTGCACGCGATGTTCCTCCATGGACTGTGAAAAGATAAGAATATCATCCAGGTATACAAACACAAATGTGCCCAAAAAGTCTCTCAGAACATCATTAATTAGATGTTGGAAGACGGCCGGGGCATTGGTCAGCCCAAACTGCATGACCAAGTATTCAAAATGCCCACTAGGGGTCCGAAAGGCCGTCTTCCACTCATCTCCCTCCCGTATCCACACCAGATGATAGGCGTTGCGCAGGTCTAGCTTTGTGAAGCAACAGGCCCCCTGGAGGGAATCAAACGCAGAGCTGATGAGAGGGAGAGTGTATTAGTCTTTGATGGTTATGTTATTGAGTTCACGAAAGTCAATACATGGCCTAAGAGAACCATCCTTCTTCCTGACAAAACCCCCACCGCCCCCACCGCCGATGAAGAAGGTCTTATTATGCCCGAACTCAGGGACTCCTTGATGTAAGTGTCCATAGCCACGCGCTCCGGAGCAGACAGGTTGTATAGTCTGCTAGATGGCAGCGGAGCACCGGCCCGGAGGTTGATCGCACAATCATACGGGCGGTGAGGGGGAAGGGAAAGGGCCTGGGATTTGCTGAGAACGGCCCCTAAATCGTGATACTCAGATGGCACTTTAGACAGGTCGGGAGGAGGAGAGGCAGGTGCACCCAGAGGCATGGCAGGCGAGCATGCAGCAGACTGCAAACAGGCTCTCAGGCAAAATGAACTCCAGGAAACCACACACTCCAAACGCCAGTCAATCGAGGGGTTGTGTAGGCGAAGCCAGGGATAGCCAAGGATGACCGGAGTGGACGACACTGGTAAAACATACAGCCTTAACTCGTCCCGATGGTTGCCTGATATAATGACTGACACTGGGGTGGTCCGGTGAGTGACCATGGCCAACAGAGCCTTAGATGGAGCTATGAGTCTGAGCAGGGTCTCTAATGGCTGTGTGGGAAGCCCCAACTGGGTTGCCAGGCTCCCTGAAATAAAGCTCTGCTCGGCCCCTGAATCAGTGAGTGCATGTGTGTTTATGTAACCCAGTGCTAAAAACGTAAATAAAATTATACATATCGATACTGCTTTTTAAAAAAAAGGGGGGACACTCATGTCACAATGGGAATGGATATTTTAAAGATAAATATATAAATAAATAAAAGTTCATAAAATATACCCATAATTAGTTAAAAACATTTCTAAGGGGCTCTGATGGGGTTCCTAGTTTTTTTATTTGGTATATTGAGCAACCAATGGTTGCATTGTTTGTTTGGCAGCATCAGCCAATGGGGTCACGCCAGCCAATGGGGTCACGCGCTCCCTCGCTTGGTCTTAGTGTAACCTGCAGAACGCTTTCAGTCGCAGTAGAGACATCGACCGAGAGAGCGCCATCCCTTACTGAGACGGTGAGCTAACGTGCTAGTAGCAGCCTTTGCCTGGATAAAACTCATGAGATTGGTAAGCCTAAACCAACATGAGAAACGAGGTATTGCTGTATTGTCAAATTCTAATACCTTTTTTGTTAAATTTTAAGATTTGAATCCAAAGGCTGTGAATTCACGTGAACGTGGGAATCTCCTTAGGAGCACATGTTGCTTGGCATGGTAAGTGCCATTCATTGTGTATGTGAAATGCTAACCGCTAGCTTAAAATGCTAACCTCCGATGCTAATTCTGGCTAGGTTTTTCATGGGAAAAATGTCATTTTTCAAGGCTGTGGTAAATAGCAAAGGTTTCATTTCACCTACTACTGGTTGTTACTTAAGAGTGAATGTTACATTTGTGGTTTAAAGGTGTTTAAAAGTATTATTTGTTGTACAACTTGGAAATATTTTGTGACGAGCTATAGAGCATAGCTTAAGCCTTTTGTTCTGGCCTATTCTGTAGGTCAGGTTTCTTTTTTAACCTGGATTCAGAAGAACGTGGATCTCCAGATCTGGATGGCGAGCCGAAGCCCGAACCCTATTAACTGGTAGAGGTGATCCAACTGGTCACCTGGAACTGATACAAAAGGACTGAACACACTGTAAATATATTTGGGGTATTTTATTTTATTTTAATTTTATTTTCAACTTTTGTTACAAGCACTCTATTTTTGTTTAAGAGTACACCACTGTAAATAATACACATATTTGCAAGTTCCCATATTCTTCTGTGTGTATCATCTGTTGTTACGCCCTCCAGGCTCCTACGAACCTAAAATCTACCTGACCTGGCCCAATTGTCCCTTCGGTCCAGGTAGTAAGGTTAAAGGTAACTACACTGCCATACCCAGTACTACCAAAAGGGTACAAGACTGCACCTAAAGTAGTGTTACACACAGTAGGTGTTACAAAAAAAAATCTGGAGAGCCAGCCAGAGCCTGGAGCATTGCGACAACAGATGTTGATTCTGTTTTGACCCCTGACCAAACAGTTCATATAGTATCAAAATGGATTTTGTTGAAAAATATGGTGTCAAAGTTCCAAATGCAGTCATTGTCAGTGGTGTGGTTGACAAAGAAAAAGACAAAGATGTTTTTAAGTTCCTAGAGCAATATGGCACTATTCGTAGGGTACTTAGCATTGATGATAACTTGTCTGAATTTGACAAAAGTCATATTGTAGAGTTTGAGTCGGGGTTAGCTGTTGAAACATTAGTACCTGCGTTGCCGTATTTCTTTCCATCCACTGACAATCCTGATGTTAAGTACTGCATTCAAGCCTTAGCTGCTGTGTACACTAAAACTGTAGGGGGCAGTGTTACTGAGGCTTATCTTAGCAACCTGAGGGGTTTAGCTAAGTTAAGTGGAAAAGGTTTTGAAGAGGTGTTGCGGGAGGTTATGTCCACAATAGGGAAGTCTATTGAAGCTGCTGAGACAGCTAAAATGGTCTCTGTCGATGTTGATCCTGCTTTCCCTACTGTAGAACCCACACAAAGTGGAGTCTCTCCTCCACTCCAAGTTGAAGTGCCTCGCACCCCTAAAACCACTCAAGCACTCTTCCAAAGCCTCTTAGACCAAACTTGACACCTCAAATGTTGAGCCCAGCTGATTTTAACCCACCCGAGGTTCAGAAAATCATAGTCGAGCATGTTGTTAAAAATGCAGAGAAGCCGTCAAATGCCCACTCCTCTTTGAGAATCAGAGCTTTCTCTGGAAAAACGCCAAGACCGCATACTGAAGCTGATTATGAAACGTGGCGTTCACATGTTGACCTGATGATGGAAGATACTTTTTTGTCTGACTTGGAAAAATCTCGCAAGATCCTTGAAAGTCTTCTTGCTCCTGCGCCTGATGTTATTTGCCCTCTTGGGTCTGAAGCCACCTCTGCCGACTATCTTAAAATTTTGGACTCAGCTTTTGGGACTGTTGAAGACGGTGAGGAACTGCTTGTGCGATTCATGAACACTTTCCAAGATTATGGAGAAAAACCCTCTGCATATCTGCATCGTTTGCAAGTGGCGCTCAATCTCACAGTGCGTAGAGGCGGTCTAGAGCCACAGGAAGTGGACAAACAGCTTCTCAAGCAGTTTAACAGAGGCTGTTGGGATGATAATCTGCTAAAGGAGCTACAGCTGGAACTAAAAGATAAACATCCACCTGCGTATGCAGAGTTATTGCTTCACCTTCACACTGCTGAAAACAGACAAGAAGTTAAAAACACACGCATGAAAAAACACTTGGGCACCTCAAGACCAAAAGCAGCCTCCTACGAACAAACAGTCACCGAAACAAGTACAAATAGTGAAGCAGAGTCTGACAGTCTGAAAGAACTGAAAAAGCAAGTCGCTGATCTAAAAAGCCAATTAGCTGCTGTCGCGAAACAAAAGAAGCAAGCACCACCAAAGAAAGATCCAACTAAGAAATTTGAAAATAAAAAACCTGACCATGACAAACCTGAAAACTTACCTTCGTCCAGCCGTCCCAGTACTAGGCCCAAACCATGGTATTGCTTCCGCTGTGGCGAAGATGGGCATATTGTAGCCACTTGTGAGTCAGAGCCAAACCCTGCACTAGTAGCTGCAAAACGCAAAGAACTAAGAGTAAAAAGACAGATTTGGGACAGTCAGAACCCCCAATCTTCTTTAAAACTGAAGTCTACCCCTGTTGCGGGACAAACAGAGGCTAGTTCAGAGATGACCTGTCCCAAACCAAAAGCTCCATTCAAGGCACATGCTAAACTGAAGTCACACTCCAAAACAGACCCCTCTAACTTTCCTAATGGTCTAATTGGTACAAAAAGTACAGCACAAGTGAAAGTGAATGGCTGTACTGTGAGCTGTTTGTTAGATACAGGCTCCCAGGTGACTACTGTCCCTGAGTCCTATTATAGACAGTACTTATCCAACCATGAGATTAAGCCACTTTTTGAGCTGTTAGAAGTGGAGGGAGCTAACGGTCAGAGTGTACCTTACTTAGGCTACATTGAAATGCATGTCACTTTCCCAAAAGACTTTCTCGGTATTGAAGCCGAAGTGCCAACACTTGCCTTAGTGGTTCCCGATGTACATGCAGCTGATCAGTCCTTAGTGTTAATAGGGACAAACACATTAGATGTACTTTACGAGCTGTACTCTGATGCATGTTCTGAACTGCAGACAACCATGTCATTTGGTTATAAGGCAGTGTTAAAAGTCCTTGAGCTACGGCACAGGCAGTCCCAAGACACTAGCCTTGGTTTAGTGACCATGCACAACAAAGAGCCACAGTTAGTTCATGCAGGCCAAACAGTTGTTCTAGATGGCGCTGTAGCTGTGTCAGCCGGCAACAGTGAAAAATCTGTCTTGTTAGAACACCCGTTAATGTCAGCCTTGCCTGGTGGTATCCTAGTAAAACCATGTCTCATAGACTTACTTGAAAGAGCACCTTACCTTGTTCCAGTTATACTTACCAATGAATCGGAACATGACGTGACAATCCCTCAGAAGTGTGTCATTGGAGAAATCTGTGCATATTAACGAGTCCTATCGCAAGAACACTCCGTGAAAGTTACAAAGTCCAGAACTGAACAAAAGTCCACTCTGAAGTTCAACTTTGACTCTTCCCCCATTAGCGCTGAATGGAAAGAGCACCTAACAGAAAAACTCAGTCAAATGCCCGAAGTATTTGCACAAAATGATCTTGACTTTGGCAAAACAGATCAAGTGAAACACACAATCAAATTATCAGATGAAACACTGTTCAAACACAGAGCATGTCCCATACATCCAAATGACCTGGAAGCGGTCCATAAGCATCTCAAAGAACTCCAACAAGCAGGCGTGATAAGAGAGTCCACTTCCCCATTTTCTTCACCTATTGTAGTGGTGCGAAAGAAAAATGGCGATGTCCGCCTTTGTATTGATTACAGGAAGCTTAACATGCAGACTGTAAAAGATGCTTGCGCCCTTCCCAACTTGGAGGAAACATTTTCCACCTTGACTGGTTCGCAGTGGTTCTCCTTCCTCGATTTAAAGTCGGGGTACTACCAAATTGAGGTAGAGGAGCTGGACAAACCAAAGATGGCGTTCGTATGTCCCATGGGCTTTTGGGAATTCAATAGAATGCCCCAAGGCATTACAAACGCCCCCAGCACGTTCCAGCGCCTCATGGAGAAATGTATGGGCGACATGAATCTGCATGAGGTGATTGTGTTCCTTGATGACATCATTGTATTCTCCAAGACGCCCGAAGAACCTGAGGCTCGCTTAATGAAAGTTCTTAATCGCCTAAAAGAGTACGGGCTTAAACTCTTTCCTGAGAAATGCAGATTTTTTCAAACTTCTGTCAGATACCTCGGTCACATTGTGTCCAGTAAAGGAGTTGAGACCGACCCCGAAAAAGTGAAAGCCCTAAGTACCTGGCCTGTGCCCCGTGATCTCAAACAGCTCCGCTCATTCTTAGGCTTTTCAGGGTACTATAGGCGGTTCATTAAGAACTATTCCAGCATCGTTAAGCCCCTCACTGACTTAACATCTGGCTACCCTCCTTTCGCAAAAGCACAAAGCCCAAAGCTAAGCCTGCCCAGTATCACAACCTAAAGACACCGTTTGGCGAGCGATGGACTTCTTCCTGTGATCTTGCATTCAAAACCCTCATTGAAAAGCTCAGTACTGCGCCTGTCCTGTGTTTCGCTGACCCTCAGTTGCCATATACACTCCATACTGACGCCAGCACTACAGGGCTTGGCGCCGCCCTCTATCAAGAGCAGGAGGGCCAGACTAGGGTCATAGCTTATGCAAGCCAGGGGTTGTCTAGAAGTGAGTCCCGTTACCCCAGCCATAAATTAGAATTTTTGGCTCCAAAGTGGGCAGTAATGGAGAAGTTCGCAGACTATTTATATGGCAATCATTTTACTGTCGTGACAGATAGTAACCCCCTGGCATATATTTTAACTACTGCTAAGATGGATGCCATGAGTTATAGGTGGCTAGCTGCTCTGTCGACATTTAACTTTAAGCTCCAATACAGAGCAGGCAAGCTTAATTCAGATGCAGACGGTCTCTCTAGACGGCCACATGGCGAGTTACTTAATGACGCAGTGTCCCAAAAGCGGCTCGACCGCATACAGCAGTTCACTCAAACTCACTTGTCTCTTCCTGAAAGCAGTTTAAGTTCTGAGGTAGTGTCTGCTATATGTAAAAAACACCTTGTCTGTAGCTCTCCAGATAACACTTTCCCTTTGGTTCACTCGTTAGCCCTCTCTGTAACCGCCATTCCAGATGGCTATGCCGATGAAGATGACTGTGGTGGTCTTCCATTTGTACCCCACATGACTCCTGAACAGATCAAAAACGAACAAAGAACTGACCCCGTTTAAGAGAAGTGATTGCACAAATTGAAACTGGGCTAAAAGTTCCACCAACTGTACGAACTGAACTTCCTGACATCAACTTGTTACTCCGAGAGCTCAGTTGACTTGAAATGTGCAATAATATCCTCTACCGCATTCACCAAGACGGAGGAAATGTTACTTACCAGCTCGTCTTACCCGAACAGCTCCACGATTCAGTCTTTCAAAGCCTCCACTGTGACATGGGCCATTTAGGCACAGAGTGTACTTTGGATCTCGCCAGAACAAGGTTCTATTGGCCTCGCATGGCGGCAGATATTGAAAAGAAGATCAAGACATGTAATCGCTGCGTAAGACGTAAAACCGCTCCAGAACGAGCTGCTCCGCTTGTCAATATCAAGTCCACCCGACCGCTCGAACTTGTCTGTATGGATTTCCTGTCCATTGAGCCCGATCAAAGTAACACAAAGGATGTGCTCGTGTTAACTGATCATTTCACAAAATACGATATAGCCATCCCTACCAGCAATCAGAAAGCTCAGATCATTGCAAAGGCACTTTGGGACAACTTTATAGTCCACTACGGGATACCCTAACAGTTACATAGTGATCAGGGTCCTGATTTTGAGTCCCATATTATAAAAGAACTTTGCAAAATCATGGGCATTCGCAAAATCTGGACGACACCCTAACACCTCAGAGGTAACCCGGTAGAACGTTTCAATAGAACGTTATTGAGCATGCTGGGTACTCTGGAGGAAAAGAACAAATCACATTGGCACAACTATGTAAAACCACTTGTACATGCGTACAATTGTACAAAAAATGACACTACTGGTTTTGCCCCGTCAGAGTTAATGTTCGGTCGTCAGCCGAGATTGCCAATCGATCTTGCATTTGGGCTTCTGTTTCACAACAAAAGTTTCAAGTCACATTCCCAGTACATTGAAAAACTGAAGACAACTCTACAAGAAAGCTACAAACTAGCAACAGAAAATGCTAACAAGATGGCTGAAAGAAACAAAACAAGATTTGATATGCGAGTGAAACCCTCAAAACTAGAACCAGGTGACAGAGTTTTGGTACGTGCAGTCCGCCGCAGAGGAAAGCACAAATTAGAAGACAGGTGGGAAGCTGAAATCCACAATGTGGTGAACCAAGCAGGTAACTTGCCTGTTTACACTATAAAACCTGAGACAAAAGATGGTCCTGTTCGCATCGTTCACCGCGACCTCTTGCTTCCCTGTGGTTTTCTTGCCCCTGTTGAAGAAGAACCTGTCCAACCAAAACGTGCCCGCAAACCTAAGACAAGACAATCACCTGAACAAAGTGAGGAATGTGAGAATTCAGAACCGGAAAATGAGGATGTCTATTGGTACAGAAAAGAATCAATCCAAACGCCCATAAAGCTCACTCAAGTCTATGAAATTCCCCATCCAAAGACATTCTTTAAAGAAGACATTCCTGCTGAAACTCACTTACCTGAGAATGACAACTTACCTGGAAATGACAATTCACCTGGATGTGACAACTTGCCTGGAAATGACAATCCACCTGGATGTGACAACTTACCGAATGATGGAAACCTGGAGGAAACTGAAACAAATGTGTAACAATCAAACAATGAGAATGGAACTGAAAGTGAAACCAACTTATCTGATAAAAGTACCTGTGATGAACCTGTGGAAGAAAAAGAATCTGAAGAGGAAATCCCAAATACTGTGAGACGCTCCGAGAGGACAACCTCCCAGCCAGAAAGACTACAGTATAGTCAGTTGGGAAATCCTCTCATAACTGTTGCCCAGTCCCTGTTTCAAGGACTAAGCCTGGCTTTTACCAGAGCTTTAACAGAGCCAGATATAAGATTATTCCCATGAACACTGGTCATTCCGTCATTACTATCTAGCTAATCCCATGCAAAGGGACTTGCATGATTCTAAGGGGGGATAGTGTAACCCAGTGCTAAAAACGTAAATAAAATTATACATATCGATACCGCTTTAAAAAAAAAGGGGACACTCATTTCACAATGGGAATGGATATTTTGAAGATAAATACATAAATAAATATAAGTTCATAAAAATATACCCATAATTGGTTAAAAACATTTCTAAGGGGCTCTGATGGGGTTCCTAGTGTTTTTATTTGGCATATTGAGCAACCAATGGCTGCGTCATTTGTTTGGTAGTGTCAGCCAATGGGGTCACACCAGCCAATGGGGTCACTCGCTCCCTCGCTCGGTCTTAGTGTAACCTGCAGAACGCTTTCAGTCGCAGTAGAGACATCGACCGAGAGAGCACCATCCCTTACTGAGACTGTGAGCTAATGTGCTAGTAGCAGCCTTTGCCTAGATAAAACTCGTGAGATTGGTAAGCCTAAACCATCATCACTTCCGCCCTCCCAAGAGAGCAGACGCTTTTTTCTTCTCTCCTGCTGATTTTTTCCTCCCCTCCTACTGGATCCCAGCTTGCTGTTGTCTGTCTGCGTCTGACTGCGACCGCCGAAGAGAAATTATGGAGTTAATAAGCTGGGCTTTGAACACAATTGACACTATTTTTTCAACAAGGAAAAGTGCTCCGGGGGAAGCTGTTTGCCCCGCTGGAACGGCTCCAGTGGGCTATCTATGTGACACAGGTATTTGGAAAATGCTGTGTCTCTCTAATCTCTCTATCGAAGATATTGAAGATTTGTTTATCTTCGTAATCTTGGTGATTGGGATAATTCTGATTGGGACGGGAATTGTCTTGGTTTACCGCAAATTGCTGAAGATGGATTCAACCTATCAAAATGCTGGCCAGGCGAGGTGCATCCAACAAATTGAGAAACTGGAGAAGACCCTGATAGTGACTACTGGAGAACTGTCTCGTAAGGTGGATTACATCATGGGTTCGCTCAGGTCTTTCCACGACGAGTTCAAAGCTGCGCAATGAAGGATTAATGTACTGAATCTACAGAAGAAATACAAGTCTTCTCTGTGATCAGTCCTATTTGGCATTATTATTCCCCATGAAAATTCCTCCTGGCTGTCTGCAGACTGTGTTTTTTTTTCAAATCATGAGCACAAGGCCTTGGACAGCCAGCTGCAGCGCCAGATAAGACTGGGCGCCAGACAGACAAAACATCTTCTGCCAAGGGTCCTTGGGTCTCTCTTATTATCATCAACACTGCTCAACACCGCACACACATTGATTCATGAACTGATTAAAGATATACTGTACACTGCTCTCTTGTGTCTCGTGAATTCTGAGTTGTTGCTCTGTGCTATTGAGAGATTTTTTTTCATTGTAATCACAATCTGCTTAAAAATAAGCTGTATTTTGATAACGAAGTTTTTTTTCTCCTCCCCCCTTGTGTCGTTCCCTCCCTTCCCCTCCCTTTCTTATCTATCTCTGTTTGATGAGGCGCCTTTATGGCTGCCGTGTCGTTGTGTCGCGCGCATGCGCACCAATGTCAAGTCAAGTTCCTCGTGTGTTTTTTTTACATGCTTGGCAATAAAGTTTATTCTGATTCTGATTCTGATTCTGAAACAAGGTATTGCTGTATTGTCAAATTCTAATACCTTTTTTGTTAAATTTTAAGATTTGAATCCAAAGGCTGTGAATTCACATGAGCGCAGGAATCTCCTTAGGAGCACGTGTTGCTTGGCATAGTAAGGGCCATTCATTGTGTATGTGAAATGCTAACCGCTAGCTTAAAATGCTAACCTCCGATGCTAATTCCGGCTAGGTTTTTCATGGGGAAAATGTCATTTTTCAAGGCTGTGGTAAATAGCAAAGGTTTCATTTCACCTACTACTGATTGTTACTTAAGAGTGAATGTTACATCTGTGGTTTAAAGGTGTTTAAAAATATTATTTGTTGTACAACTTGGAAATATTTTGTGACGAGCTATAGAGCATAGCTTAAGCCTGTTGTTCTGGCCTATTCTGTAGGTCAGGTTTCTTTTTTAACCTGGATTCAGAAAAACGTGGATCTCCAGATCTGGATGGCGAGCCGAAGCCCGAACCCTATTAACTGGTAGAGGTGATCCAACTGGTCACCTGGAACTGATACAAAAGGACTGAACATACTGTAAATATATTTGGGGTATTTTATTACCTCCGCCAGGCCGCAGGCCAGGAGGAGGTTATGTTTTTGCCAGCGTTTGTTTGTTTGTCTGTTTGTCTGTTTGTCTGTCTGTTGGTTAGCGAGATAACTCAAAAAGTTTTGGACAGATTTCGATGAAACTTTCAGGCGTTGTTGGAAATGGTACAAGGAAGAACTGATTAAATTTAGGGGATGATCCGGATCACCGTCTGGATACAGGAATTTTTTCAAGGATTCTTTAACATTGTGAGATACGGCCATTTTCAACATGTGTGCAGGCGCAATGGAGGGCGCTGGTCGTCATGTCTGACGAACACAAACTCCGCGTTCTTCAAAGTTTTAGGCACAAAAGCACGCGGAAAACAGTGGTGGGCAGGGCCCGGCAGCGTGCCTGTGTTTGCGCTACGCTGCAAAAGCTGAGACGGGCAGCTGTGCGGCGCGGGATTATTTGGCAGAAATTCCCCGCCCAGCCATAGTGGCTGCACAAAAACAAGCTCTCTGCCGGGGAAGCTTCCAAATCCTCTTTTGCCGCAGAGCGCAACCCCAATATAAAACCCACGGCAACCTGTCTACCCACTTTGCATCCGTCAGTGAAGCCCTGAGTGCTGCTTTCAGTGATCTATGAAAACGCTCGCATAACCCATTGGCCTGTGGGTTGTACGCGGTTGTGCAATGAATTGCAACGCCCGCAGCCTGGGAGTTTGCAGATGGAGGACATGGACACAACACCAACACTTCAGTTTATTACCTCCGCCAAGGAGGTAATGCTTTTACTACTGAACCACTAATCCTATCATTGTGAATCCAATTGCTAGTCATATGTTTTCATGGTCAAGGAATCTGAAAACGTACACACAAACACTGTATGGGGGGGAACTGTGGCGCTTGGCGGAGGTCTGCGCTTTTCTAGTTTTATTTTTATTTTATTTTCAACTTTTGTTACAAGCGCTCTATTTTTGTTTAAGTGTACACCACTGTAAATAATACACATATTTGCAAGTTCCCATATTCTTCTGTGTGTATCATCTGTTGTTACGCCCTCCAGGCTCCTACGAACCTAAAATCTACCTGACCTGGCCCAATTGTCCCTTCTGTCCAGGTAGTAAGGTTAAAGGTAACTACACTGCCATACCCAGTACTACCAAAAGGGTACAAGACTGCACCTAAAGTAGTGTTACACACAGTAGGTGTTACATTTATCTCCTTATGTCCATAATTGAAATGAATGGGGATCAAGAAACTAATGAGGGGATTACTGCGGGTTAAGTCTTTGAGACCCCTACTGCGATGCACGGACTCCCCCTTTTGTCCGTTTGGGACAGGACTCCAGCTCATGCTCCTTGCTCCCACAATAAATTCACAACCCCAACTCCCGGCGGCACTGTCTCTCCGCGGATGATAGTTTAAACCCACCCATAACCATAGGTTCCTGATCTTCCGCGGAATCAGCAGATAGGAGGGCCAGCAGGGGGAGCTGTAGCGCGCGGAGAGCCAGACTGCCCAAGCGACCGGAAGTCCTCCGTTCAGCCACCCACTCCCTTAATCTGTTGTCGATACTGATAGCCAGGGAGATTAGCTCATGCAACGTAGAGGACTTCTACAAATGGGCCAGCTCGTCCCGTAGGCTAGGGCTTAAGCTTCTGACAGAAATACTACATAGAGAGGCATCCTCCCACCCAACCTCCGTGGCCATGATCTGGAAGTCCATGGCATAGTCGGCGACGGCTTGAGACCCCTGCCGGAGATTTAACAACCGAGAGGTAAGCACATCTTCGCGGTCCGAGTGGCCGAACACCTCCTGAAACTCATTCACAAAATGAGTGTATGTTAGTGAAGCATAATTAGCCCTAGCCATCACCGCATCTGCCCAAGCCAGAGCCCGTCCCTCCAACAAATTAATCATATAACCTATGTGACTCTGGCCAGTGGGAAAATCCCCGGGTACCCGTTGGAATACGATGTCACATTGCATGAGAAACCCCCTGGCCTCCCCCAATTTGCCACTAAAACGGGTGGGAGTTGGGACGGGAGTAAGCCGATAAGCAGGGCCCGGAGTAGGCTGACTAAGGATAGGGCTAGCGGTGGAACTAGCTGGAGCAGAGGAGCTAGCTGGGGCTGCAGGGAAACCCTGTAGGCTAACCAAATGATCTAGCCTGTCTGTTATGCGGGCTAACTGTGTTAGCATCACCTGCTGTTGATAGGCTAACTGATCTACTGAGTCTCTAAGCTGTTCATCCTGCACGCTAGCGCGCTGTCTGCTGGGTCACTCTGGCGGAGTCATACTGACATGGCTCTAATGACCCACAAAGCAGACACGACTCAAGGCAGATACAATTAACTGTTTTATTGATATAGTGGACGTGAGCGGGTGCGCGTATGCAGGGTTATGTAAGTGTAGTTTCAACAGGCGAATCAGCTGGGGCCAGCAGAGCACCATATGACCGGGCAACCCTAAGAAGAGACAGAGGGCATTAATAGCAGTTTTAGGCCCAGAAGACACTTTAGATGGAATAGTGCTTACTGTCTGAGATGGTGGAGAGTTGCCCAGGCTAGCGCTGAAGCTGCAGCCAGGAGGATAGTGCCCGCAGGTGGCCGGAGAGCTGAATGCCAGTGTGGGAGGCAGATGAATCCACCGCCAGGGAGAGAGGGGTCCCCCGCCACGAATCTCTGCCTGTGCACAGGGGAAGCTGACAGGATAAGGAGGAATAGTGGTGGCTTACTTGGTAGATGGTTGGTCCGGAAGGCACAGGCCCGGACAAGGAGTAGCGATGGCTTGGAAGCTGACGTGGAAGCACACAACAAGGCTGGGAAGCTCGAAGTTTGGTGTAGCAGGTTTCTGGGTAGAGAAACAGACGACTCCGCGCTGAGCGCTGGACCTAATGGTATAAATAGGCAGAGGAAGATGGCAGGCAGGTGCGCACACAGGTGCAACAGATTGGCGGCCATGACAATCCCAGGTTTCTTTTCAGCACTGTAGCCAGGCTGACAAAGAGTCAGGACTCTGTCAATCCTAGCATTCCCTTAGAGCTTACTAGTCAGGACTTGATGAACTTTTTCAACAATAAAATTTCATCTATCAGAGATAAAATCAGTCAGATTCTTCCCACCGTTAACTTAAATACAGTAACTACTACAACTCCTTCAATTGATATGTGTTTGGATGAGTTTCCTCCAACTGACCTTTTGGAGTTAGATAAAATAATTTCCTCATCCAAGCCTTCAACTTGTCTTTTAGACCCTATTCCTACCAGGTTATTAAAGAAGTCTTCCCATTTATTGGTAGCTCTATTCTTCAAATAATCAATTCTTCGTTAACATTCGGCCATGTACCACAGGCTTTTAAAACTGCTGTAATTAAACCCTTACTCAAAAAGCCAACACTGGATCCAGGAGTTTTAGCTAACTATAAACCAATCTCTAATCTCCCTTTCATTTCAACAGTCTTAGAAAGAGTTGTTGCTACACAATTGTTTGAGCACTTGCAGGGAAATGGTTTATTTGAAGAGTTTCAATCTGGGTTTAGAATCCATCATAGTACTGAAACAGCCTTAGTGAAGGTCACTAATGACCTCCTTATTGCATCTGATAATAGAATTGTTTCTGTACTTGTCCTTTTAGACCTTAGTGCAGCTTTTGATACTATCGATCATAATATTTTACTTGATAGATTAGAACACTATGTTGGACTTAATGGAACTTCGTTGCAGTGGTTTAGATCTTATTTATCTGATAGGTTCCAGTTTGTTCATGTCAGTAATGAGTTTTCTTCCAACTCAAAGCTCAGTCATGGAGTTCCACAGGAATCTGTGCTAGACCCTACTCTTTTTAGTTTGTATATGCTTCCGTTAGGCAACATTATTAGAAAGCACTGTATACATTTTCATTGTTATGCAGATGACACACAATTATACCTGTCAATGAAGCCAGATGATAGTAATCAATTAGCCAAGTTAGAAGCCTGTCTTAAGGAAATCAAAGCTTGGATGACTTGTAATTTCCTGCTGTTAAATTCAGATAAGATTGAAGTCATTCTTGTAGGTCCAGAAAACCTTAGAAATATCTTTCCAAATCAAACTCTTAGTTTGGATGTGGTTACTCTTTCTCTGAATAGTTCTGTGAGGAACCTTGGAGTTATTTTTGATCAAGATCTGTTTTTCAATTCACATATTAAATTCGTTTCTAAGACTGCCTTCTATCATTTGTGTAATATTGCCAAGATTAGGAGCATCTTGTCTCAGAGTTTTCCAGACTCGCTGATTATTGTGGCTGGCGACTTTAATCAGTGCAATCTGAGCCACGATCTCCCCCGCTACAAACAGTTTATTAAATGCCCCACCAGAGGATTAAACACACTGGATCACTGTTACACCACAGTGAAAGACGCATATCGCGCTGTCCCTCGAGCTGCGCTGGGATTATCTGATCACGTGATGGTTCACCTCATTCCCACATACAGACAGAGATTGAAGCTCACTAAACCTGTTGTGAGCACTACGAAGATACGGACCAGTGATACTGAGGAGAAGCTGGAAACGTGCATGGAAATATCTGACTGGGGCATGCTTAAAGGAGCCACGCATGATCTGGATGAGTACACGGACACTGTGAACTCATATATCCACTTTTGTGAAGAGAACATTCTTCCATCACGCACCAGGGTGAGTTACTCTAATGACAAACCCTGGTTCACAGCTAAGCTCAGACAGATCAGGAAGGAGAAGGAAGCAGCGCTGAAAAGTGGAGACAGGGACTGCTACAGGGAGGTTAAATACCGGTTTAACAGAGAGCTGAAGAGGGCTAAATCTGTGTACTCAGAGAGACTCCAGCAGCAGTTCACTGCTAATGATTCGGCTTCCGTGTGGAGAGGACTGAGGCAGATCACCAACTATCGGCCTCAGGCTCCTAAAGGTCAGGATGACAAAGCCCTTTGTCAGAGACTGTCCCAACACTATGCCCGTTTTGACACCTCGTCATCTGTGTCCAACTCCCCCCCTCCCTCCAGCTCCACAGCCTCCACATTCCCTACTTCATTTAAGGCACCCCCCCCACCTCCCCCCCTCCCCTTATCATCAGTGAGCAGGATGTGCTCAAACAGTTCTCCAGACTGAACCCGCGCAAGGCCCCCGGCCCAGACGGCGTGTCTCCCTCCACCCTGAGACTCTGTGCGAAACAGCTGGCTCCTGTATTCACAGACATTTTTAACACCTCCCTTAAGTTATGCCACGTGCCGTCCTGCCTCAAATCCTCCACCATCATCCCTGTCCCCAAGAAGCCACGGATCACTGGACTTAATGACTACAGACCTGTAGCGCTCACCTCTGTAGTCATGAAGTCCTTTGAGCGCCTGGTCCTGTCCCACCTCAAGTCCATCACCACCCCTCTCCTGGACCCGCTGCAGTTTGCCTACCGAGCCAACAGGTCTGTAGACGATGCAGTCAACCTGGCCCTCCACTCCATCCTGCAGCACCTGGACTCCCCGGGAACCTACGCCAGGATCCTGTTTGTGGACTTCAGCTCCGCATTCAACACCATCCGCCCCGCTCTGCTCCGGGACAAGCTGTCCCTGCTCAACGTGCCTGACTCCCTCTGCAGGTGGATCATCGACTTCCTGACGGACCGGAGGCAGCATGTGCGGCTGGGAAAGACTGTCTCAGACTATACTAGCATCAGCACCGGATCACCCCAGGGCTGTGTACTTTCCCCCCTACTCTTCTCCCTTTACACCAACTCCTGCACCTCCAGCCACCAGTCTGTCAAGTTGATCAAGTTTGCGGACGACACCACCCTCATCGGGCTCATCTCCAACGGCGACGAGTCCGCCTACAGGAGAGAGGTGGCCCAGCTGGCGTCCTGGTGCAGCAATAACAACCTGCAGCTGAACGCTCTGAAGACAGTGGAGATGATTGTAGACTTCAGGAAAGTCACTACTCCTCTGCCCCCCCTCACCCTCTCAGGCTCTCCCATCACCACTGCTGATTCCTTCCGCTTCCTAGGCACTACCATCACCAGGGACCTCAAATGGGAGCTGACCATCAGCTCACTCATCAAAAAAGCCCAGCAGAGGATGTTCTTCCTGCGGCAGCTGAGGAAGCTCAAGCTACCCACCAAGATGTTAGTGCAGTTCTACACAGCCATCATCGAGTCCATCCTCACCACCTCCATAACCGTGTGGTACGCAGGAGCCACTGCCAGGGACAGACTAAGGCTGCAGCGCGTCGTGCGCACTGCTGAGAAGGTGATCGGCTGCAAGCTCCCATCTCTCCAGGATCTGTACATCTCCAGGACCCGGAGGCGTGCTGGCCGGATCATAGCCGATCCCTCACACCCTGGTCATGTACTGTTTGCCCCCCTCCCCTCTGGTAGAAGACTTCGGTCCATCCAGACTAAAACCTCCCGTCACATGAACAGCTTCTTCCCCTCTGCCATTAGACTGCTGAACACTAAGTGACTCTCGTGCACCATGTACAGCAGCTCAACCAGACTCATGTCAATCATCACTGTTTTCTTCCTGCATTACCGACTGCACTATATAGTTCTCCACAGTATCTGCTGCTGGCTAATATATATTTTAACTGTTGACCAGTATCACTTAATCTTATCCTACACTTTATTACATGTATAGTTTATTTCTCTTATCTTATCATGTTTAATGTTGCAGCATTGTACCGAGACAAATTCCTAGTTTGTGTACTACATGAACAATGGCAATAAACCTGATTCTGATTCTGATTCTGATTCTGAGAGTGATGCTGAGAAACTAATCCACGCTTTTGTTCGCTCTAGATTAGATTATTGTAACTCTTTATTATCAGGTTGTCCTAAAACATCTTTAAAAAGTCTTCAGTTGATCCAAAATGCTGCAGCAAGAGTTTTAACAGGTACTAGAAACAGAGGTCATATCTCTCCGGTTCTGGCCTCCTTTCATTGGCTTCCCATAGAGTTTCGAATTAAATTTAAAATTCTTCTTCTCACTCACAAAGCTCTAAACAATCAGGTCCCGTTTTATTTAAAAGATCTGATACTACCCTATTATCCTAACAGAGCCCTATGCTCCCAAAATGCTGGATTACTTGTAACACCTAGAATCTCCAAAAGTACAATGGGAGGCAGGGACTTCAGTTATCAAGCTCTTCTCCTGTGGAACCAGCTGCCAATCTGGATTCGGGAGTCAGACTCAATCTCGGTTTTTAAGAATAGGGTTAAAACCTTCCTTTTTGATATAGCCTACAATTAGGGAGGGGTTATGTGTCTCTGAACCCTCCCTTAGTTATGCTGCTAATAGGTTTAGATAGCTGGGGGACCTCCAATAATGCACTGGGCTTCACTCCTTTCTTCACTCTCAATGAAATATTTTTGCTGGTCATTAACATCTGTTTGTTCTCTCCCATAGATTGAGTCCGCATCGTGCTGTTTGCTCTCTACATGTCTGTTCTTTTCGTCTTCTCTATCCCCTCACCTCCCAGCCAGCCGCAGCAGATGACTGCCCCTCCCTGAGCCTGGTTCTGCTGGAGGTTTCTTCCTGTTAAAAGGGAGTTTTTCCTCTTCACCATCGCCAAGCGCTTGTTCACATGGGATTGCCTAATTGCTGGGGTCTTTCTGCAATTGTGGGGGTTTCCCCTACAGTTGAAAGTGCTGCCATGAGATGACTGTTGTTGTGAAATGGCGCTATTGTAGTGGAGCTGAAATAACGAGGCGGTTTTGTATTAAAAACAGGGTTTTTAATGAATAGCTCCTCTATCAAATCTCATCAGGTGTAGAGCTTGGCAGAAGGCAAGAGAGAGATCTCTGCTTCGCTCGCTGGTTAAATACAAGCACACATAGCACCACTCATTGAAACAGCTGAAGTCAGAGCCACTCATTGAAAAAGGTAACATCTCCCCGTTATCTTAATCCCCATTGTCCTGCCATCCCCTCTCCCTGTCTTGGGAGGTGATGGGAACTCCCTCTCTCGCTTCAGGGGGTAAAGGTGTCGAGTCCGTCTCCACTGCCGCGTCTTGGGAGGTCCATTGTCTTTACCCCGGCGCGGGGGATGCTCTGTCCTTTCTAGGTGTGAAGCTCCTTACATATGCTGTCACAAAACATTTCCACTTGTTCTAACATATGTAGATATGGGATATAAGAGTCATATATACCACAGGCCCCCCAAACACTAGGAAAGGACATAGAAAGAATTACAGTCTAAGATAACAGCTATGAAATACTACGTGTTACAACTGTTGCTACCGGAGAAATTTTCTAGCAGCTATGCTCCTAAGAAAGGTCAGTGGTAAACATAACAGCATAGTGAAATCATAAGTAGCCTTAAACTGTTGTAGCGCAATTAGTGGATAATTGCGGGGTGATTGGTATCAGTCCTTGTGCTGTCTGGGCTTAATCCTTCTCCCAAAATCAGAATCAGAATCAGAATCAGAATCAGGTTTATTGCCATTGTTCATGTAGTACACAAACTAGGAATTTGTCTCGGTACAATGCTGCAACATTAAACATGATAAGATAAGAGAAATAAACTATACATGTAATAAAGTGTAGGATAAGATTAAGTGATACTGGTCAACAGTTAAAATATATATTAGCCAGCAGCAGATACTGTGGAGAACTATATAGTGCAGTCGGTAATGCAGGAAGAAAACAGTGATGATTGACATGAGTCTGGTTGAGCTGCTGTACATGGTGCACGAGAGTCACTTAGTGTTCAGCAGTCTAATGGCAGAGGGGAAGAAGCTGTTCATGTGACGGGAGGTTTTAGTCTGGATGGACCGAAGTCTTCTACCAGAGGGGAGGGGGGCAAACAGTACATGACCAGGGTGTGAGGGATCGGCTATGATCCGGCCAGCACGCCTCCGGGTCCTGGAGATGTACAGATCCTGGAGAGATGGGAGCTTGCAGCCGATCACCTTCTCAGCAGTGCGCACGACGCGCTGCAGCCTTAGTCTGTCCCTGGCAGTGGCTCCTGCGTACCACACGGTTATGGAGGTGGTGAGGATGGACTCGATGATGGCTGTGTAGAACTGCACTAACATCTTGGTGGGTAGCTTGAGCTTCCTCAGCTGCCGCAGGAAGAACATCCTCTGCTGGGCTTTTTTGATGAGTGAGCTGATGGTCAGCTCCCATTTGAGGTCCCTGGTGATGGTAGTGCCTAGGAAGCGGAAGGAATCAGCAGTGGTGATGGGAGAGCCTGAGAGGGTGAGGGGGGACAGAGGAGTAGTGACTTTCCTGAAGTCTACAATCATCTCCACTGTCTTCAGAGCGTTCAGCTGCAGGTTGTTATTGCTGCACCAGGACGCCAGCTGGGCCACCTCTCTCCTGTAGGCGGACTCGTCGCCGTTGGAGATGAGCCCGATGAGGGTGGTGTCGTCCGCAAACTTGATCAACTTGACAGACTGGTGGCTGGAGGTGCAGGAGTTGGTGTAAAGGGAGAAGAGTAGGGGGGAAAGTACACAGCCCTGGGGTGATCCGGTGCTGATGCTAGTATAGTCTGAGACAGTCTTTCCCAGCCGCACATGCTGCCTCCGGTCCGTCAGGAAGTCGATGATCCACCTGCAGAGGGAGTCAGGCACGTTGAGCAGGGACAGCTTGTCCCGGAGCAGAGCGGGGCGGATGGTGTTGAATGCGGAGCTGAAGTCCACAAACAGGATCCTGGCGTAGGTTCCCGGGGAGTCCAGGTGCTGCAGGATGGAGTGGAGGGCCAGGTTGACTGCATCGTCTACAGACCTGTTGGCTCGGTAGGCAAACTGCAGCGGGTCCAGGAGAGGGGTGGTGATGGACTTGAGGTGGGACAGGACCAGGCGCTCAAAGGACTTCATGACTACAGAGGTGAGCGCTACAGGTCTGTAGTCATTAAGTCCAGTGATCCGTGGCTTCTTGGGGACAGGGATGATGGTGGAGGATTTGAGGCAGGACGGCACGTGGCATAACTTAAGGGAGGTGTTAAAAATGTCTGTGAATACAGGAGCCAGCTGTTTCGCACAGAGTCTCAGGGTGGAGGGAGACACGCCGTCTGGGCCGGGGGCCTTGCGCGGGTTCAGTCTGGAGAACTGTTTGAGCACATCCTGCTCACTGATGATAAGGGGAGGGGGGGAGGTGGGGGGGGGTGCCTTAAATGAAGTAGGGAATGTGGAGGCTGTGGAGCTGGAGGGAGGGGGGGAGTTGGACACAGATGACGAGGTGTCAAAACGGGCATAGTGTTGGGACAGTCTCTGACAAAGGGCTTTGTCATCCTGACCTTTAGGAGCCTGAGGCCGATAGTTGGTGATCTGCCTCAGTCCTCTCCACACGGAAGCCGAATCATTAGCAGTGAACTGCTGCTGGAGTCTCTCTGAATACACAGATTTAGCCCTCTTCAGCTCTCTGTTAAACCGGTATTTAACCTCCCTGTAGCAGTCCCTGTCTCCACTTTTCAGCGCTGCTTCCTTCTCCTTCCTGATCTGTCTGAGCTTAGCTGTGAACCAGGGTTTGTCATTAGAGTAACTCACCCTGGTGCGTGATGGAAGAATGTTCTCTTCACAAAAGTGGATATATGAGTTCACAGTGTCCGTGTACTCATCCAGATCATGCGTGGCTCCTTTAAGCATGCCCCAGTCAGATATTTCCATGCACGTTTCCAGCTTCTCCTCAGCATCACTGGTCCGTATCTTCGTAGTGCTCACAACAGGTTTAGTGAGCTTCAATCTCTGTCTGTATGTGGGAATGAGGTGAACCATCACGTGATCAGATAATCCCAGCGCAGCTCGAGGGACAGCGCGATATGCGTCTTTCACTGTGGTGTAACAGTGATCCAGTGTGTTTAATCCTCTGGTGGGGCATTTAATAAACTGTCTGTAGCGGGGGAGATCGTGGCTCAGATTGCACTGATTAAAGTCGCCAGCCACAATAATCAGCGAGTCTGGAAAACTCCGCTCTGTGTGTTGAATGTGATCCGCGAGCACGCGCTGAGCTTCGCGCGTGTCCGCGTCGGGAGGGGCGTACACAGCGATCAGTATAAAAGAAGCAAACTCCCGTGGGGAATAAAAAGGCTTGCAGTTGATAACAAGAAGTTCCAAGGCAGGAGAACAGTGTTTGGAAATTTCCGTTACATCAGAGCACCAGCTACAGTTGATGTAGAAGCAGACACCGCCTCCTGTGGTCTTGCCGGAAAGCTCTGTGTCACGATCAGCACGGAAGAGCTGGAAGCCGTCGAGGCGCAGCGCGCTGTCCGGTATATTTTCCCGGAGCCAGGTCTCAGTAAAGCAGAGGACAGCTGAGGAGGCGAGGTCCTTAAAACGCATCAGCAGTCTCAGTTCATCCACCTTGTTAGAGAGAGAGTTGGTATTGGACAGAAATATGCCAGGCAGCGCCGTTCGCGAGCCTCTCCTGCGAAGTCGCACGAGAGCGCCCGCTCGTCTTCCTCTCTTCCGCCGTCTCACTTTCCGAGCCAAACAATAAACCAGATCGGCGGCAGGGGCTAGAAAAACTGGGAGGAGGTCCGTGGGGGTCAAAGTCCTGATATTTAAAAGTTCTTCACGGGTATAAGTGCAAGCAGACACACAATTGACAAACAAAAACAAACAAAGAGCGCAGCGAAGCACCATGTCGACCGCTGTGGGCGCCATCTTGAAAACAACTTGAAAACTGCTGTAGGTTGGCTTAGGTGTCCCGCTGGGACCTTCTCGTGGTGAATCTGCATTGTGGGAAGGAAAGAGATTATTTGTTCCCTGCCTGGGGGCTGAGACTTTTCCTCTGGGGGGTCTACCACGCCGAGGCGCTCGTGCCACCTGTGTAGGCTCGTCTCTCAGCAAGAAGGCAGGTTTGAGTCTGTCAACACTGACCACTTCCTTTCTGTCCCCATAATCAAGCACAAAGTGTTTGTCACCATTTTCCAGCACTCTGAACGGGCCATCATAAACTGGGCGTAACGTTGGTTTAATAGCTTCATGCTTAACAAAAACGAACTCAGCGCTTTTCAAAGTTTGAGGAAGAAAAACTCGTGGAAAAGAGTGATGAGCTGGACCGGGGAGGGAAACCGGTCCACTGCTGCCTAAAAACCTTGGGACGGGAAGTGTCCTGGTTCTGGGTTCTCTGGTAAAAATTCTCCTGGGAGTCTGATAGGCTGGGCAAAAACTAATTCTGCAGGAGAAGCGTCTAAATCCTCTTTAGGTGCTGCACGCAACCCCAATAAAACCCAGGGAAGTTTATTAACCCAATTTGTGTCCGTTAGTGAGGCCCTGAGGGCAGCCTTTAAGGACCTGTGAAAACGCTCGCATAACCCATTGGCCTGAGGGTGATAAGCGGTGGTGCGATGAATTGTTGTCCCTAAACTGTTAGACATGGCTGACCAGAGCTCTGAGATAAACTGAGGCCCTCTGTCTGACGTGATGTCCGGTGGAACACCGAAACGTGCCACCCAGTTTGCTAGAAAAACGCGAGCGACTTCCTCCGCTGTGGTTGACGCTAAAGGGACTGCCTCTGGCCAGCGCGTGGTGCGGTCTATCATAGTTAGCAGATGTGTGAAACCTTGGGAGGAAGGTAGCGGCCCCACGAGGTCGACGTGAATGTGGTCGAATCTTCTAGCAGGAATTGGAAAAGGCTCCAGAGGGGCCTTTGTGTGTCTGTGTATTTTGGCGCGTTGACAAGAAATGCAAGTTTTTGCCCATTCTCTTACGTTTTTGCGCAGGCCTGACCACACAAACTTTTCAGCAACCATTTTGACCGAGGCGCGCACACCTGGGTGCGCGAGGGAGTGAATTGCGTCGAAAATACGGCGGCGCCAAGCAGTTGGTACTAACAGGCGAGGTCGGCCGGTTGAAACGTCGCATATTAGGGGAGGCACGCCGTCGCGCAAGTTTTTTTTCTCCAGCCTTAACCCTGTTGGTCCGGACAGGAGCGCGCGCACGTCTGCATCACTGCTTTGTTCTTCCGCCATGGCTGCGTAATCTATCCCATCCTGGATAGGTGCTGCGTATGTGTGTGTGTTAGCGAAGAGTTCCGCTGCTGAGGCGGTGTAACCTGTCTCCTCGTGCTCTGGCGGTGTCACAGCACGAGAGAGACAGTCAGCTACTACGTTAAGTTTGCCTGCTACGTGTCGAATGTCTGTGGTGAACTCTGAGATCGCAGCTAGCTGTCTTTGTTGTCTGCCTGACCATGGTTCTGAAATTTTAGCCATAGCAAAAGTGAGCGGCTTATGGTCCACGAAAGCCGTGAAACTCCGCCCTTCTAACCAAAACTGGAAGTGGCGGATGGACAAATGAAGCGCCAGCAGCTCTCTGTCAAAAGTGCTGTATTTACGTTCAGTTGGGTTTAGCGATTTGCTAAAAAATGCTAAAGGTTGCCAGACCCCCTTGACAAGTTGTTCTACAACTGCCCCTACGGCGAAGTCTGAAGCATCTGTGGTTAGAGCAATGCGGGCCGAGGGATCTGGGTGGACTAACATTGTGGCGTTAGCTAGGGCGCTTTTTACTTCCGCGAAAGCGCGTTCGCGCTCCGGGGTCCATTCGACTGCGTTGGAAGCTTTCTTTTTTCTGAGCGCGTCATATAGGGGTTGCATGAGCTGAGCTGCGTGGGGGAGGAAACGGTTGTAAAAATTAACCATCCCCAAAAATTCCTGTAGCGACTTAACCGTTTGAGGCCGTGGAAAACTTTCTATCGCACGAACTTTATCTGGAAGCGGAATTGCCCCTGCCGGGGAGACCCTATGTCCCAAAAAATCAATTTGTGCTATGCCGAATTTGCATTTGGCTGGATTGATTATAAGTCCGTGCTCTTCCAGCCTCTGAAAAACGGTAGTGAGGTGCTGTTCGTGTTCCTCCTCTGATGAACTGGCTACCAGCATGTCATCGAGGTAGACAAAAACAAAGGGTAGGTCGCGTAGGACTGCGTCCATCATCCGTTGAAAAGTTTGAGCCGCGCCTTTGAGGCCGAATGGCATTCTTAGGAATTCAAAAAGGCCGAAAGGGGTTATAACCGCCGTTTTAGGAATATCTTCAGCTCGGACTGGGACTTGGTGATAACCGCGGACTAAGTCTATTTTTGAAAAAATGCGCGCACCCGCTAAATGTAATGAGAAATCCTGAATGTGGGGAATGGGGTAGCGGTCATGCGCTGTAGCGTTGTTTAGCCTGCGGTAATCTCCGCACGGTCTCCAAGAACCGTCGGATTTCGGAACCATATGAAGTGGTGAAGCCCAAGGGCTCTTTGAACGTTGGACAATGCCTAATTTTTCAAGAGCTGCAAATTCGTCCCTTGCTATGTTGAGCTTGGCCGCGTCTAAGCGGCGAGCTTTGGCAAAAACAGGAGCTCCGGTTGTCGGAATAAAGTGTTTGACTCCGTGTTTGGCTACCGTGGCTGAGAATTTGGGGGTTGTGAGTGCTGGAAATTGGGTGAGGAGTTGCTCAAACTTACCTCTCGCCGTGGTGACGTTGGCCTGCACAGGTGGTGGAGAAACTCGAGCTGAGCATGGAATAGAAGCAAAAGATAGTGCATTAACCAGGCGTCTATTTGCAAGATCCACTAATAACCCGTGTGCACACAGAAAATCTGCGCCTAACAAATTAAAACTCACTGCTGCTACAACAAATGTCCATTTGTAGTTGCGGCCGTGGATGAGAATGTGCAGGCTCTTTTCCCCGAACGTGTCGATGTCAGAGCCGTTGGCTGCCACTGCTCCGTTGCCCCGGATGCCCATGGCTCGATCTGCGTGGGAGGGCATGATGAAACTCAGCTGAGCTCCCGTGTCGATGAGGAACTGCTTGCCTGTGTATCCATCCGTCACGTATAACAGCTGATTCTTTACGCCGAGGACCGCTGCTGTTAATGGCCCTCGGCTTTGACGTTTCCTCGACCTCGTAAACTTGCAGGGAGGAACACATTTGCGGGCTCTCTCTGCGAAGCGGTGGTGATAATAGCAGACGTCGTTCTGCTTGTTGTGCTTGGGCCGCGCCGCTGTCACCGTGGGTTGAGTCTCTCCAAGGCTCGGGGTGTCAGTTCTCAGATCTGCGGATGCTGCTGTGGGTGCCCGCTCTCTGCAGGCGTTGACGAGCCGGTAAGCCTCGTTGGCCAGTGTGCGGAAGTCCTGATGATTCTGGCACCTCATACTCGCTAGTGTCCCTCTCAAATGCGGTGGTAGAGTGCTGAGGAAAATGTACTGGAAAAGGAAATTATCATTGTCCTCCTCCTTGAGCTGTAGCAAATCCTCCATGAGGGTCCTTGGATTGCCCCCTCTGTGGCCGTAGACCGCCAGGATCTTTTCGGCTCTCTCCTCCGCTGACGGGACATAATTCGCCACAATGGTAGCCTTGAGTGTCTCATATTTGTCCCGGGCTGGTGGTCGCTGGACCAAGCTACGCACACACTTCGAAGTTGTGGAGTCGAGCTTGGAGATGATGTGATAAAATTTAGTATCATCTGCTGTGATACCCGCCAGTATAAACTGGGCTTCGGCTTGCTGGAACCAAGATGCAGGGTCTTCTCTCCAGAAGTCTGGCAGCTTGACAGCGACGGCGTTCGTGCACACCATCATTGTCGTGTTCGCCGGGTGAGAGTGCGTTTCTACGGCTCTCACGGCGGTGCTGGAGCTCGGTTGAGCTCTCTCAGTGCCCTCTGCCGTGGGGAACAGCTGTCTGCTTGTTCCCTCGTCTGCGTCGTTGCTGGCGTATGCCAGAGCCACCATGGATGAGCAGCTTGAAGAATGCCTCCGGTCCATATTCTCGCGTCAGGGTCACCAGTGTAGTGGAGCTGAAATAACGAGGTGGTTTTGTATTAAAAACAGGGTTTTTAATGAATAGCTCCTCTATCAAATCTCATCAGGTGTAGAGCTTGGCAGAAGGCAAGAGAGAGATCTCTGCTTCGCTCGCTGGTTAAATACAAGCACACATAGCACCACTCATTGAAACAGCTGACGTCAGAGCCACTCATTGAAAAAGGTAACATCTCCCCGTTATCTTAATCCCCATTGTCCTGCCATCCCCTCTCCCTGTCTTGGGAGGTGATGGGAACTCCCCCTCTCGCTTCAGGGGGTAAAGGTGTCGAGTCCGTCTCCACTGCCGCGTCTTGGGAGGTCCATTGTCTTTACCCCGGCGCGGGGGATGCTCTGTCCTTTCTAGGTGTGAAGCTCCTTACGTATGCTGTCACAAAACATTTCCACTTGTTCTAACATATGTAGATATGGGATATAAGAGTCATATATACCACACTATATAAATAAAGTTGAATTGAATTGAAGTGGATGAGTTGTTGCTGTGCTCTTAGGGTAATTTTGGTCGGCCATCTGCTCCTGGGAAGGTTCACCACTCTTCCATGTTTTTGCCATTTGTGGATAATGGCTCTCATTGTGGTTTGCTGGAGTCCCAAAGCTTTAGAAATGGCATTATAACCTTTTCCAGACTGATAGATCTTAATTACTTTGTTTCTCATTTGTTCCTGAATTTCTTTGGATCGTAGCACGATGTCTAGCTTTTGAGGATCTTTTGGTGTACTTCACTTTGTCAGGCAGATCCTATTTAAGTGATTTCTTGATTGAGAACAGGTGTATGTTATAATAAATAAATAGCCAAGATTAGTTAATTAGATATTACACAAAGTGCTTGCATGCACATATCTCTTAGAGTCACACACACACACACACACACACACACACACACACACACACACACACACACACACACACACACACACAGACATGAGTCATATGCTCTCCCAACCATTCACACATAAACACCAGTTGCTTGCACAAAGAATACACACACACACACACACACACACACACACACACATAACCATGCACACACACACATCATAGCTTCACAGGAAAAGTCTGTTCTTGTTTCCATATATGGGCATGTATCAAGCTGAAGCTGAAGAGAGGAAAGCGACACCTGGACAGGAGGAAGTCATAAAGCCATAAGGCAGGAACAAGAGGGGAGCCATCTGGACCCAAGTGGACAGATTGAAACAATGGACATGTATGGCTGGGATCCACCCACCCACTCAAAAGCTATATGTAGGAGGGACTCCTTTTGTTAGGGGTCTTTTCCAGCAGAGGAGGCCGAAAGGATCCATGGCCATGTGACTCTTTGCATGTTCCAATAAAGTTAACTGAGAAATAGTTTTTTCTTCTGTGATCATTAGTTGGTTAAATGAAAAGATTCTACTAAGTGTCCAGAAAATTAATTTTTACATGTAGCAGTAATCAGGCCTGGGTGTGGCTAGAGAAGTTGAACTTAGCTTTCCAAAGCTGTGATAAACCACAGTTAATTTATGTTTTAATGGGGGCGGGGTGTGTGTGTCACTTTTTCACACAGGGCCATGTAGGTTTGGATTTTTTTACCCTTAATATTAAACACCTTCACTTAGAAACTGCGTTTTGTGTTTACTTGTGTTATCTTTGTGTAATATTTAAATTTGTTTGATAATCTGAAACATTTAAGTGTGACAAACATACAAAAAAAAAAGAGAAATCAGGAAGGGGCAAACACTTTTTCACACTGTTGGATAGTAATATTATGTATATAGTTAGGGTGTACCAATATGGCGGTGCCTTGGGTGTAGTGGGAGGTGATGCCCCGTCTTCCCAGTGGTGGCGTCACGGGGAATATAAGAGGACACAGCGGAAGGGCTCTTCTCTCTGCTGTGGACTCTCATGCTGTACAGAGTGAGTCCTGTGCGTTCCTGTTCGTTCACAATAAAACTAGTAAACTGTCACCTTGACTCCTCCTCATTGGGCGGTGCCGTGGAACAGTGGTTAGCACTGCGGCAGCACAGCAACTCGCCCTTGGCCATGGGATCCCGGGTTTGATCCTAGCCCCTGACCAACAGTGATCTATGTGGAGTTTGCATGTTCTCCCCGTGTCTGCGTGGGTTTACTCCGGGATTTCTCCGGTTTCCTCCCACAGGCCAAAGACATGCAGGTTAGGTTAATTGGAGACTCTAAAGTGGCCCTTGGTGTAAATGTGTGTGTGAATGGTGAAAGGATAGCGCTGTACCGTGGCTGCTTCATCCATCCAGATGGATGCCCTGAATTTCCCCTCTGGGGATCAATAAAGTACACAAAATCAAATCAAAAAAATTTCTGGATGTAACATTTAGTGATGAGGACAAAAGGGTATGGAACGAGCTGCTACCGCTTTCCGGCCATTCTTGGAGGCTCCAGGAGAACCACTCATCCCCTAGGCCAGGTGGTACGCAGCCTTCGAGAACTATCTCATTGTTCTGGACCTCCGCGACCTCGAGAAATTGCGTGCAAGGGCAATTCTGGTCCACAACTTGGGAATGGAGGGCCAGAGGATCCTGAGTACGTTAGGAGGGGGTGACTCATTCGACGACGTGGTGAGGCTAATGGCGGGCTATTTTTGCGCCCCTGAAAACACCATCATGAGGCGAATCCAGTTCAGACAGCGACTCCAGTGGCCGGGTGAGTTGGTACAACAATTTATTGTAGACCTGTGGTAGCTAGCGGGAGAATGCCGATTCAGCGCCTTGGAGGAAGAGATGGTCAGCGACCAACTGGCGGAGCACATGCTGTACACAAAGGTTCGTCTCCTCACTCATGCTGGAGAGCTGACACTTTTAGCCGCCATGGACTTAGCACAACAACACGAGGCAGCGGAAATGTTCACGAAAAATCTTGGTGAAGAAGAAAACCTGCAACTGAACGGAAAACAGAGGAAGGCACTGGCCACGGATCCAGAAGACGTGAGTGACGAAGAATACGCCTCCGTTGTGAAAATTAGATCCGCCCCGGGGACGCCAAGATGTTATGGCTGTGGATCTGCCAGGCACCACTACAAAGCAAGGTAGTGTCCAGCGAAGGGGAAGTGTTGTGGAAAGTGTGGTCTGTTCCACCACTTCGTTAGAGCCTGCAAAAACTTTGAGCAGGGAGACTGGAAACCAGAGAGGGGCTCTTCTACAAGGAAACCCACGGTGGTGCGTACGGTCTCACTTAACACAGATGGACGCATCATTTGCAACATCGAATTGGATGGAGTGGTGGTGCCGCTGATGCTGGACATGGGATCGGCGACCTCCATCCTGAATTGGGCTACAGTGAAGAACTTTTTCCTGCATTACAGAGTCAGCAGGTCCGACATAGCTTGTTATGGTTTTGGAAACAACCCTTTGGACATTGTGGGCTCGCTGATGCTCTCAGTGAGGTACAAATCAGCGTCGATGGGTGCAGTGGAGTTCATGGTGTCCGTTGAAGGAGCTAACCTAATGGGCTGTGACCTGTTTTATGGACTTGGATTCTCCATTGCCTGCAGCGTGGGAAAGGAGTAGTCTGGCTGCAGGCTGTGGGACCGGCCCTTTTATGAGGGAAATGACAACGAAGTGTGGGACTTAAACCTGCCTGGGACGAATGATGACAGGCATAACCGACACCATGGAGCGCCATCACAGGGAGCTTCCGGTGCCAGTGTTCTTGGTATCCTGGACGAGGGACCCGAATGGCATGGTCAGACACCCGTGGGGGTGAGTAGAGCCAGCGAGCAGGCACAGCGTAGTTCCGGTGGCCAACCGAGTACCACCGTTGAACCGGGCACTGCCGGGGCTGATTCAATGCATCAAATGAAAGAGAATGGGGTGAGACCAAGTGGCACGAGCTCCAGGCGTGCCTATAAGAGGGACCAGAGGCAGATCTTTGACCGGATTGGTGGGACCCTGCAACACTGTACAGAAACCCGGTCACGGCACCGCAGACCACGAAGGCGAGTGAGTACTCCCCTGGGGGTTGGTGATAAAGTCTGCCCTAGGGCTGAGTCTTGGCTTGGTGGGGTACGCAAATCACGAGAACAGTGGGATGACCAGGGACAGCTGCGGATAGTGAGGACCCGTGATGATGGTTACCTGAAACTGTCAGATGGATCCAGAAAGGCACCCAAATGAGCTGCGGCATTTGGGAGAGAGGAGACCCCAGAGCAGCCCGTCTCTGTTGAGGAAAAGGCCTTCAGCTCATCTGCATTGTTGGGTCTGGTGTCTCTCATTTTCCTCTTGACAATACTCCATAGATTCTCTATGGGGTTTAGGTCAGGAGAGTTTGCTGGTCAGCCAAACACAGTGACGCCATGGTCATAACAGCAGGTTTTGATACTTTTGGCAGTGTGTGTGTGTGGGGGGTGCCAAGTCCTGCTGGAAAATGAAATCAGCTTCTCCATAAAGCTTGTCAGCAGAGGCAAGCATGAAGTGTTCTTAAATTTCCTGGTAGACGACTGTGCTGACTTTGGTCTTGATAAAACACAGTGGACAAACACCTACAGATGACCTCTGTTCAGATAAAAGTAAATTTTGCATTTCATTTGGAAATCAAACTCAAAGAGTCTGTAGAAAGAGTGGAGAGACACAGAATCTAAGTTGGTTGAGGTTTAGTGTGAAGTTTCTACATTCAGTGATGATTTGAGGAACCATGTCATCTGCTGGTGTTGGTCCACTGTGTTTTATCAAGATCAAAGTCAGCGCAGTCGTCTACCAGGAAATTTTAGAGCACTTCATGCTTCCCTGTGCTGACAAGCTTTATGGAGATGCTGATTTCATTTTCCAGCACGACTTGGCACCCCCCACCCCACACTGCCAAAAGTATCAAAACCTGGTTTAATGGCCATGGTGTCACTGTGTTTGATTGGCCAGCAAAGTCTCCTGACCTAAACCCCATAGAGAATCTATGGAGTATTGTCAAGAGGAAGATGAGAGACACCAGCCCCAACAATGCAGACGAGCTGAAGGCCGCTATCAAAGCAACCTGGGTCTTCATAACACCTCAGCAGTTCCACAGGCTGATCATCTCCATGCCACGCCACATTGATACAGTAATTAATCCAAAAGGAGCCCCGACCAAGTATTGAGTGTGTGCATGGATATACAGTGGGGCAAGAAAGTATTTAGTCAGCCAACAATTGTGCAAGTTCTCCCACTTAAAAGATGAGAGAGGTCTCCAATTTTCATCATAGGTATACCTCAACTATGAGAGACAAAATGAGAAAAAAAAAAAATCCAGAAAATCACATTGAAGGATTTTTAATGAATTAATTGGTAAATTCCTCGGTAAAATAAGTATTTGGTCACCTACAAACAAGCAAGATTTCTGGCTCTCACAGACATGTAACTTCTTCTTTAAGAGGCTCCTCTGTCCTCCACTCGTTACCTGTATTAATGGCACCTGTTTCAACTCGTTATCAGTATAAAAGACACCCATCCACAACCTCAAACAGTCAGACTCCAAACTCCACTATGGCCAAGACCAAAGAGCAGTCAAAGGACACCAGAAACAAAACTGTAGACCTGTACCAGGCTGGGAAGACTGAATCTGCAATAGGTAAGCAGCTTGGTGTGAAGAAATCAACTGTGGGAGCAATTATTAGAAAATGGAAGACATACAAGGCCGCTGATAATCTCCCTCGATCTGGGGCTCCACGCAAGATCTCACCCTGTAGGGTCAAAATGATCATGAGAACGGTGAGCAAAAATCCCAGAACCCCACAGGGGGACCTAGTGAATGACCTGCAGAGAGCTGGGACCAAAGTAACAAAGGCTACCATCAGTAACACACTACGCCGAAAAAGACTCAAATCCTGCAGTGCCAGACGTGTCCCCCTGCTTAAGCCAGTACACGTCCAGGCCCATCTGAAGTTTGCTAGAGAGCATTTGGATGATCCAGAAGAGGATTGGGAGAATGTCATATGGTCAGATGAAACCAAAATAGAACTTTTTGGTAAAAACTCAACTTGTCGTGTTTGGAGGAGAAAGAACACCATACCTACTGTGAAGCATGGGCGTAGAAACATCATGCTTTGGGGCTGTTTTTCTGCAAAGGGACCAGGACGACTGATCTGTGTAAAGGAAAGAATGAATGGGGCCATGTATCGTGAGATTTTGAGTGAAAACCTCCTTCCATCAGCAAGGGCATTGAAGATGAAACGTGGCTGGGTCTTTCAGCATGACAATGATCCCAAACACATCGCCCGGGTAATGAAGGAGTAGCTTCGTAAGAAGCATTTCAAGGTCCTGGAGTGGCCTAGCCAGTCTCCAGATCTCAACCCCATAGAAAATCTTTGGATGGAGTTGAAAGTCCGTGTTGCCCAGCGACAGCCCCAAAACATCACTGCTCTAGAAGAGATCTGCATGGAGGAATGGGCCAAAATACCAGCAACAGTGTGTGAAAACCTTGTGAAGACTCACAGAAAATGTTTGACCTCTGTCATTGCCAACAAAGGGTATATAACAAAGTATTGAGATGAACTTTTGTTATTGACCAAATACTTATTTTACCGAGGAATTTACCAATTAATTCATTAAAAATCCTTCAATGTGATTTTCTGGATTTTTTTTCTCATTTTGTCTCTCATAGTTGAGGTATACCTATGATGAAAATTGGAGACCTCTCTCATCTTTTTTTTTTCCACAATATCTTTATTGAACCTTTTTTTTTTTTAACAAACATGATACAAACAATCAAACACTAACACTAAAGTACTACAAAAAAAAAAAAAAATGCACTAAAAACACCAACAACCACCAACAAAATCAAGTCTTCAACAATGCTCCTCTGTTTAGTCTAGACAATCCAATACATAAGTATACATATTATGTTCACCAGTTTGGAATTTACAAGGTCCACACACATCATTCACCTTCTTCTTCAAGAGTTATGTTTAAATTTTTTACATAATCAATAAAAGGTCTCCATATATTCTCAAACACAATTTCCTTTGATTTTAGTATATATGTTATTCTTTCTAATGGAAGGTTTGTTAACATCTGTCTTAACCACTGAGTCACATCTGGTCTATGAGTCTTTTTCCATAATAGTGCAATACATTTTTTGGCATTAAGCAAACTGAGGTCTATGAATGTTCTTTCACTTTTATTAAAATTATGCTTTTCTGGGTACAGACCCAACAAAAACAGTTTAGGATTCAATATGATTTGTTTTGAGATTATTTTTTCAATTGTTACCCTCACCTCTTCCCAAAACATTCTTATTAATCTACATTCCCATAAACAATGAAATAGGGTTCCTTTACTTTCCATGCATTTTGTGCATGTATCTGGTATATTTTTGTTATATCTATTTAACTCCTCCGGTGTAACATACATCCGCATTAACCATTTGAAATGTATCAATTTAAGGCGTGCATTTATTGATTTGGTTTGAGCTTCTGTACAAGCCAATTCCCATTGTTCCTCTGAAATTTCAATTTGCAGATCTTCTTTCCAGTAGTTTAATCTTTTCAGTGAATTTTCACTTGAAGATAGTGTCAATGAGTTATAAAACTCTGAAATAATACCCTTTCTTTTACTATCTTTCATCATCATTTTTTCCAAGGATGAATAAATAGGTCGAGTGAGAGCTTTATTTTGATTTGATCGAATAAAGTTTCTAAGTTGAAGATATTTAAAAAAATGTGTTCTATTGAGATTAAATTTGATCCTCAGCTCTTCAAAAGACATTATGTTGTCTGCACCTGGCAAATATAAATCCTGAATCTTTTGTATCCCTTTTAAATTCCATACTTTAAATACAGCGTCCGCTCTCCCTGGTTTAAAATATTGATTACCCCATATTGGACTAAATTGTGACAATAACTGTGGTTCTTTTAAATAGTTTTTAGCTTCACACCATATTTTGATCATATGCTTTACAAATGGATTTTTAACTTGTTTTTGTAATTTTTTTGCCGAATCTGAGTATATGAATATGGGAAGAGGTAAAGGTAAATTGTATGATTCCATTTCAGTCCAGTGAGGGAGATCATTTGATGAAAAATAATATGTCATAGACCTCAGTTGTGCCGACCAATAATACAACATAAAATTTGGACATTTCAGACCTCCACGATCAAATGGTAAATATAATAAAGACAAACGTAATCTAGCCCTCCTGTTGTTCCATATAAATTCCACTAACTTTTTTTTTATTCTTGAGAATAGATCTAAAGGTGGTGATAAGGGAATGTATTGAAATAAATAAAGTATTTTAGGTAAAATATTACTTTTAAGTATATTGATTCTCCCGATCATCGACATTGGTAGTGACATCCATCTCTGAGTTAACTCACTGATATCTGACATTAAGGCTTCATAGTTGACACTGGCGACTGATTCTAGCTTAGGCATAATTTGGATTCCTAAATATTTAAACTGATTTACAACATTGAATTGATTTACCTCAGGGGCTGGGTAATTTCTCTGGGTCTCATTTAGCATTAATATTGAAGATTTAGTTTTATTTATTTTATATCCTGATATTTCCCCAAAATTCTTTATTAAATTCAACAAGGTTGGAATTGATTTTTTTAGATTCGACATAAACAAAATTATATCATCGGCGTACAGGGAGATTTTATGTTCTGTTGGTCCAACTTTAATTCCATATATTTGTGAATGTAAACGTATCGCTATCGCTAAAGGTTCAATTGCCATAGTAAACAGTAAAGGTGAAAGTGGACAGCCTTGTCGACATCCTCTATTGATTTTTATTGGTTTTGAAATATTGTTATTTGTTAGGATTTCTGCTGTAGCATTATTGTATATTATTTGAACCCATTTTATGAAATTATTTCCAAGTCCAAACCTTTGTAGGACTTCAAAAAGAAAGGGCCATTCAACTCTATCAAAGGCCTTTTCGGCGTCCAATGATAGGAGAGCTGTATCCGGTGCTTCTTTATTAAAATAAATAATATTAAATAGTCTTCTTACATTATGGAAGCCTTGTCTACCCTTTATAAAGCCATTCTGATCTCGATTAATAATATTTGGTAAAATTTCTTGTATTCGTCTTGCTAAAATTTTACAGATTATCTTAAGGTCGGCGTTTAATAGGCTTATTGGTCTCATATTTTCACATTTATTAGAGGGCTTACCTGGTTTTGGCAGCAGTATAATTAAGGCATTATTTATGTATGATGGTAAATTATTATTTTGAAATGCTTCTAAAACCATTTCCAAAAAAGGTTTTATTAATTTATTCTTAAATTTTTTATAAAGGTCAACTGGAAGACCATCTGGTCCTGCACTTTTTCCTGATTTCATATTATCAATGGCTAGCCCAACTTCTTCTTGACTAATTTTAGACTCCAATATCTCCCTGTTTTCATTTGGAATACACGGTATAGATAGTTCGTTCAAAAACCCATTTAGTTTTGTTAAATCAGGTTCATTTTTGGTATCATATAATTTTTCATAGTAATCTCTAAAGGCTCTATTAATTTCTAAAGGATCTATAACTACCTGTCCATTACTTATAATACTGGTAATTGGTGTTTTAATTTCCAATTGTTTAATCTGCCATGCTAATAATTTTCCTGATTTTTCACCTTGTTCATAAAAAGATTGTTTCAATCTTAGAAGACTCGAGGCAGCTCTATTCGCTGATTTTTTGTCGTATTCAGCTCTCAAAATCAGTAATTCATTCTCCAACCTTGGGTCACTTCCTGCATACACTTTTTCCTGAAGATTTTTTATTTTATGTTCCAATTTAGCTCTCTCCTCTCGAGTCTTCTTAGATTTTGATCCTGTATAACTAATAATATGTCCCCTAATAAAAGCTTTGAAAGCCTCCCACTTTACACATGCTGATGTTTGTGTAGTATTGATGTCAAAGAACTCGTCTATCTGTTTTTCTATATACTTGACAAATTCCTCATCCTGAAGCCATTTATGCTGAAATTGCCATCTACCTGATTCCTTTGTCAATTTTTTATCTACATATATTAGACAACAGGGTGCATGATCAGAGATCACGATGTTATCATAAAAGCAGTTTTGAATCTTGGACCTTAATTCTGTGGAAATCAAAAAATAATCAATACGTGAGAATGTCTTGTAGGTACTGGAATAACAAGAATAGGCTTTAACTTGTGGTTTCATTTCTCTCCATATATCTAACAATCTCAATTCTTTCATAAAATGATTAATAGTCATCCTACATCCAATGTGCGTACAATCCAGTCCTGTTGATCTATCCACACCTGGATTCAATGTACAATTAAAATCCCCTGCTATTATATGTTGCCCTGTAAGTGATGATAAGATGAGAAATAAATTAGCAAAGAACTTCTGATCATCTATATTGGGACCATATAAGTTCACAAGATTTATATTTTCTAATAGCAAAGAACCTTGAATGATTACATATCTTCCAAATTTGTCTCCAATTACATTTTTCACTTGAAAAGGAACTGATTTATGTATGAGAGTCATAACTCCCCTGGCTCGGGATGAAAATGAAGAGGTGAATACACTTCCCTGCCATCTACTCCTAATTCTTTTAACATCCTCCTCTATCAGATGAGTTTCTTGTAAAAACACAATTCTTGAACCCATGTCCTTTATTTTATTCATAACTTGTTTAAGTTTTTTTAAATTTTGTAGACCTCTGCAATTCCATGAAGTTAAATTAAGATTAACACTTTGGTCCATGATCAATAGAGAGTTTAGGATTACCTTGCAGTGTAAACATGCTCATACAGAGAAGCAAAAACATGAGTGGTTGAACATTCATCCTACAAACTACACACAAACAAATTTCCCCTTCCCACACTTGTGGCAAACCCCCCAAAATCAAAAGAAAAATTCTGTCTCCCGATATAGCCATCGACCGTTCCACACCCACGGGGAACAGCCTAAGCCACTCCTTCTTCATCCTCCCAATCACCCTAACTCTACTACTTTTAATGACGTAACATTAACTCTCCTCTGTAGTTTTCCAACTTAACTCCAAAATTTTTAACAACTTTGTACATCATAGTTTTTTTTTTTTGTTTGTTTTGTTTTTGTTTTGTTTTTTTAATATATAATACAATCTATATTTTGTAAACTTACTATTTACTTCAAGTCAGTCAGATGCCTGTGCAAATGCTTAATTATTCTACCTTATATTTTGTTCATGCTTAGCTCCCACCAGTCTCTTCTTCTTCTTTGATCTTCTTGATGAACTCCTGCGCCTCCTCTGGGGTCTTGAAGATGTGGGTTCTGCCCTCATACGTGGTCAGCAGTCTCGCAGGATAGATTACACCATGACGAATCCCAAGGTTGCGCAGCTCCTTACGTACGGGATCAAACTGCTTCCTCAATTGTTGGATTCCTGTGGCCAAATCTGGGTAGAACCGCACCTGCTGGTCCTGGTGTTTAATCTCTCCTTTAGCACGTGCAGCGTTGAAGATCTTCATCCTGTCTCTGTTGCTAAGAAACTTCATAATTAAGGTCCTCGGCGGTCCCTTATCTCTCCGTGGGCCAATACGATGTGCTTTTTCCAGAACCACTGCTGATTGCAACTCCTCGCTGCCCAGCACCTCCGGAATCCACTTTTCCAGAAAGGAACATACGTCCCGACCTTCTGATTCCTCTGGAAGACCCACCAGCCTCAAATTATTCTGTCTCGACCGAGATTCCAAATCCAAAATATTATCTTCCAGAGATTTATTTTTTTTTTCCAAAGTGCGCACCTTTAATTGAAGACGGGTGACGTCATCTTCAGCACTAGCGAGACGGAGCTCCATCTGCGCCGTTCGTTCTACACAGTCACCCAATTCCTTTCTTATTCCTTCCAACGCTGTCATAATCCCATCAAATCTAGAGGAAAAGTCCGCTCTCATTGAACTCATGGCAGCCATCAGCGCATCTGCGCCATTCCCCGCAGAAATCGCACCGCCGCCAGCCTCCTCCGCCATATATGGAGCCTTGTTTGCTGCGTCACAGACCTGAAAGTCCGTTAATTTGGACTGTTTCGGCGGCTCGCTTTTTCCTTTTCCTGGTTTTCCAGCCTTAGGCTTCGCCGACATATCCTCGCTCAAATGCTGGGATACGTTCTGTCCCAAATGAGAGAGTTATTTGCCGATTTTTTTCTCCAGGAGCAGAGCAGAGCGAGACACGTCCGTCCTACGTGGCAGCCATAACCGGAAGTGGTCTCTCTCATCTTTTAAGTGAGCGAACTTGCACAATTGGTGGCTGACTAAATACTTTTTTGCCCCACTGTACTTTTCAGTCAGTCCACATTTGTATTAAAAAACCGTTTTTTTAAAAATTAATTTTATGTAATATTCTAATTTTTTAAGAAACTGAATTTGGTGTTTTCATGGGCTGTAAGCCATAATCATCAAAATTAAAATAAATAAACACTTGAAATATATCACTCTCTGTGTAATGAATCTATATAGTTTATGGGTTTCACTTTCTGAAATGAGTGACAAAAAATATTGAACTTTTTCATGATATTCTAATTTTTTGAGATGTATCTGTAAGAGCACACAGCAGAAGGGGCTCTCTCTCTTTGCTGTGGACTCTCATGCTGTACGGAGTGACTCCTGTGCGTTCCTGTTCGTTCACAATAAAACTAGTAAACTGTCACCTCGACTCCTCCTCATTTCCGGACGCAACACGCACAACTGTGGATCACATATTAAAAAAAACTGAGAGCAAAATCAGAGAAAAACAAACAGGAGAAATTAAATTAAGGGCTCTGTGAATGTGAATAATTTATGGGCCAATGTGGATAAACATGCATGATAAATGTTATGAAGATAAAGAAATACACACGTGGACAAAATTGTTGGTACCCCTCTGTTAATGAAAGAAAAACCCACAGTGGTTACAGAAATAACTTGAATCTGACAAAAGTGGTAATAAATAAAAAGTCTATGAAAATTAATCAATGAAAATCAGACAATGCTTTTGAATTGTGGTTCAACAGAATTATTTTAAAAAACAAACTCATGAAACAGGCCTGGACAAAAATGATGGTACCCTTAACTTAATATTTTGTTGCACAACCTTTTGAGGCAATCACTGCAATCAAACAATTTCTGTAACTGTCAATGAGACTTCTGCACCTCTCAGCAGGTATTTTGGCCCACTCCTCATGAGCAAACTGCTCCAGTTGTCTCAGGTTTGAAGGGTGCCTTCTTCAGACGGCATGTTTCAGCTCCTTCCACAGATGTTCAATAGGATTTAGATCAGGGCTCATAGAAGGCCACTTTAGAATAGTTCAATGTTTCGCTCTTAGCCATTCTTGGGTGTTTTTAGCTGTGTGTTTTGGGTCACTATCCTGTTGCAAGACCCATGACCTGCGACTGAGACCAAGCTGTCTGACACTGGGCAGCACATTTCTCTCTAGAATACCTTGATAGTCTTGAGATTTCATTGTACCCTGCACAGATTCAAGACACCCTGTGCCAGATGCAGCAAAGCAGCCCCAGAACATAACACAACCTCCTCCATGTTTCACAGTAGGGACAGTGTTCTTTACTTGGTATGCTTCATTTTTGCGTCTGTGAACATAGAGCTGATGTGCCTTGCCAAAAAGTTCCAGTTTTGTCTCGTCTGTCCATAGGACATTCTTCCAGAAGCTTTGTGGCTTGTCAACATGGAGTTTGGCAAATTCCAGTCTGGCTTTTTTATGATTTGTTTTCAACAGTGGTGTCCTCCTTGGTCGTCTCCCATGAAGTCCATTTTGGCTCAAACAACGACGGATGGTGCAATCTGACACTGATGTACCTTGAACTTGGAGTTCATCATGAATGTGTTTAGAGGTTGTTCTGGGCTCTTTTGTTACCATTCGTATTATCCATCTCTTCCATTTTTCATCAAGTTTCCTCCTGCGGCCACTTCCAGGGAGGTTGGCTACAGTCCCGTGGATCTTAAATTTCTGAATAATATGTGCAACTGTAGTCACAGGAACATCAAGCTGCTTGGAGATGGTCTTATAGCCTTTACCTTTAACAAGCTTGTCTATAATTTTCTTTTTAATCTCCTGAGACAACTCTCTCCTTTTCTTCCTCTGGTCCATGTTTAGTGTGGTAAACACCATATCACCAAACAGCACAGTGACTACTTGTCACCCTTTAAATAGGCTGACTGACTGATTACAAGTTTGTAGACACCTGTGATGTTAATTAGAGGACACATTTTGGTTGAACATGTCCCTATGGTCAAATTATTTTCAATCTTTTCTAAGGGTACCATCATTTTTGTCCAGTCCTGTTTCATGAGTTTGTTTTTTAAAATAATTCTGTTTGAACCACAATTCAAAAGCATTGTCTGATTTTCACTGGTTAATTTTCATAGAATTTTTATTTATTACCACTTTTTTCAGATTCAAGTTATTTCTGTGACCATTGTGGGTTTTTCTTTCATTAACAGAGGGGTACCAACAATTTTGTCCACGTGTGTATATTTAGCTTTGTACATGTCTGGATAGGTGATGCTAGCCCCCTTCTCCATGTCCTTTGACCAGTTTTGCTTTGGAATGAGATAGGGTGTGGCACATATGTTGGGCTCATATTTCCCACAAGATATGACTGAATGTTTATTGGAGGCTTCACATCTCGAAGGACAAAAGGCCTGCAGCTGCAGAGGATGACGAGGAGGTGTGAGATCGGGCCTTTGTCTCGGAGAAGATGCCCCAGAGAGATTTCCGGTTCATCAATGAATAAGAGACAATGGTGAAAGTTCAAAGGGTTGCATTGTGGCTGGGATTAAGTACTATGTGACTGTATGTTTGATTATGCACCATGTGACTTGAGTTCCGATGCCGGAAAGGTATAAAAAGGTGATGTGATATAGTTCTTTCTCTTCTTCCTGCTTTGAGAATGCTAGAGTATGTGTTCTGTCAATAAAGCTGAATCTGAGAAATAAAACTCAGCCTCATCATTGAACGCATCCTCTACAAGGGGGCCTGCTTCTCGATTAAAACTAATTTGTGGTCATTCCACTGTCTGTCATTATCAAGAGTTTCATAATAAATTTCGGACGTTTTCCCTTTTTTTTGTTCCATTTTACTACGTGATTTCCCGCCCCCCCCCCCCCCCCCATAATGGCAGGTGAACCCGCCGGAAGTCACGTGATCGAAAACTATGAATTGCACCGTCAGGTTGAAGGCTATCCGCCAGTAAATGAGAGAAGAAGAAGAAGAAGAAGAAGAATAATGAATGAATGAATGAATGAATGAATGAATTTATTTCTGATAATACAGTACAGGTTAAAAGAAACTGTATAATATAACAACAAGGTCAAATTAGACAAAGACTCCTTCTACTAAACAATTCCACGTGAGTTATCCGAAATGGGTGATGGCTGAAGCCGCAGCTTACTGTATATTGCCCACCCATATTCTTATTATTCCTTATTCTTATTACAAGAAGAAGAAGAAGGCCTAATTTCGGCAGATAGATTGGCCTGGGTGGCTGACATCTTGGCCAAGATGTGTAGAGTGATGATATAAAGTGAAGTACGTGGCGGTAATGCACCTGTAAGCCGGTTGCCATCCGCCAATCAAATCTAAGAGAAGAAGAAGAAGAAGAAGGCCTAATTTCCTTCATTTAGTAGTCAGTGCAGTGGACGGATTACACAGTTGCCGGCTTACAGGCTTGGTTGGTACATTATTTGGATGGCTCGAGATGCTTGTGCTAATGGGAATGCAACGTAAGCCATTTAATACTTTCTTAAAAATGTGTTTGTGCTTTTTCTGATTTTGTCTGTTGTTTGTGGCGGTGTTATATTTGCCTCTAAGCTATCACTAGTAGCATTAGTTTGCTAGCTCTCTTTTTAAATTTAAAGTAGTTTCTCAAATCAGAAAAGCATATATCGCAATGTACAATATTGAGTGAGAAAAAAATCTGTTAGAACAAAAAGATGAAGTAAACAGAATAAATTAAGTATAATGCAAATTGCTTTTAACGAGGTTAAGGTGCTAATATAGTAATACAAATGAGGCTTTTATAATATTACAGTGTTTTAAGACTAGTGTTTTCAATACAGTTTTATTTTGTTCAAGACAGCATCAAAAATTGGATTAATTTTAAAGCAACTACATTTATGCATGAAAAACTTTTCCAAATGATTACTCTTTTTTGCATTTGACAGCCAAATCTTATAGGGTCCAATAAAGTTGGAGAAGTTTGTTAGGTGTTATCCAGAACTGTAAAGTTTGACAAAAACTTTGTGAAATTACAGGAAAAAGAGATCTTTTCCTTTGTCAATGATGGAACCATAGAATGTACAGGAATTTTTATTCATATCAGCCCTTCGATTTAAAAAGTGCAAGAATGCATTTGTTTAAGAATCTTAAAATTGACTTGTGTCTTAGTCATCGTACTACTGTTGTTGATGTTGCTTTTTGATATGCTTTTGAATCAAATAATGCAAAGAAAACACGTTCATGTTCATTTTTAACTGCCATTTTTATAAGATTCAGGCAGTGGATGATATACTGTATGTATAATCTGAATTTGTTTGAAATTTCTTTGGTGAAAGGTCTATTGGTAGATTAGAAAATTTCACATTTTCAAGTTCCCAAAGTGAACTGTTGGGTTTCTAGAGCCTCTAGAAGGGTCGCACCCTGAGGGCCAAAACTGAGTTTTTAAGAAAAAATAGGATTTTAAGTTGAAATATTTCAGTGCGCCCTCAATAGCCCAGCTTTATTTTTACTCATGTCAGTCGACTATAGGAGGAGTTTTGGAAAATCATGAAATTTTGGTGGGCTGTTAAGGGCGCTCAAAAATGCCACTTTGGGCCAAAGTAACACTCATATTGGAAGCATTCCTGGTCTGCGCCTCCATTAGCCCAAGCTTGTTTATGCATGATACGATTCTACAACAGTGTCTAGTACTTTTCTACTTGAAATTGTTGTGGGATAATGAGGGCGCAGAAGTATAGGTGGCACTCAAGTTGGTCAAAATGCAAAAATTAGGGTATTCCGCGACTGTAGATCTCTGTGTGCCCCCATCAGATTTGAATGAAATCTGTTTTGTTACATAGTCTTACATGTCAACTCAGAACTCAGAACTCAGAAAAGATTTATTGCCAAGTACATTCACAGTAAATAACTGATAAATATACGAGGGATTTGACTTGACACTGAGAACGACATAGTTGACATTTTCAGTGACGCGGCAGCGTCAGTGACGCGCCTGTCAGCAGAATGGGAACAGGAAGCAATGGGGGAGAAAAAGGATAAACACAATAGGAGAGAGAAAAAAAGCATTGTTTGTCAGAATACAGTTCATATATATGATCAATATTATGATCACAAGAAAAAAAACTCTCAATGCACAAATAGCAGACAATAGAATCCATACAATGACACAAAGAGAGCAGTGAATGAGTAATCTTCACGTCAGTATAGTGAGTCAGTGTGAGTGAAGGTGTTGAGTGAGGGTGTTGATATCAGTTAAGGACAACAAAGTCTCTTCAGCAGCAGATGTTTTGTCTGGGCCGTCTGGGCAAAGGCGCGTGTTCTTGGCACGGCAGATGGAATGGTTTGCCAGACAGCTGGCTGTCCTTGAGAGTCAAATGCTGCCCGCCATGTTATGAAAAACAAGTAAAACTGAAGATAATCTGGAGGACTGTGAGCTAAGGGCGTCAAAACAGGTCGAATAGCACTGACTTCAGAGAAAAAACTTTATATTCTCTTACAGATTCAGTGCTCAAATCCTTCATGGCTGGACGTTGAAATTATCATGGACGGCTCTCAGCGTGATCGTGATGTAATCCATCTTCCTAGACAGTTCTCCATTAGCCGCTGTCAGAGTCCTGCCCAGTTGGTCAATTTGATGGTTAAGCCTCGCCGGGTCTGCTTTTTGATAGGCTCGATCCATCTTCTTCAATTTGCGGTACACCAGAACAATCCCAGATCCAATCAGTAAAATTCCGATGACCATTGCTACGAAGAGGTATAAATCTTCAACATCTTCGATAGAGAGATCACACAGGCACAAGAGTTTCCAATTACTTGTGTCCTTCAAATAACCCGCGGCCGCTGTACCTGCGGGGCAAATCGGCTCCCCCGGGCCACTTTTCCTCGTTGAAAAAACAGCGTCAATTGCATTCAAAGCCCAGCTTATTAAATCCATAATTTCGTTTGATAATCAGCAGTAAGGGCACGCAGACAGACAATAGCAAGCTGGGATCCAGTCAGTTAGGGAAGGAAGAGATAAGAAGCCGGAGCTGGGAGGAAAAGCGTCTGCTCTCTTTGGAGGGCGGAAGAGAGTCTACTATATGCACCAAAAAGATTTCAGTGGGGTTCAGCTGTATTAACCCTTTTTTGACCATTATTCTGAAGGTATACGGTATGTTGTGACCATCCGATACACTCTTTGTATAGTACTACAGTATTACAGTTTATAATTCAACATAGGTGCCAGTTAGAAGTCAAAAGATGATTTTTAGTGGTGCAACCAGCAATCCAGAATTTACACCATCCACTGAACCAATGGATAGAGACCTTGCGTCTGTGGATTCGTTATTGAAGATTAGAGGCAGGGCCGGATGGATTACGCACTTCACCGCAGCTGCCTTTGAAACTTCATCAAGTACATATATGCAGTTTATACTAGTATGGTGTACACTTTCTTCATGTTAGTTGTTCAGTGCACAAAATGTTGCAAAGAAAGGTGACGATCTTACATGTAACACCCACTGGAAAAGGTACAGTCAGTTAGTGGAGTAACTGCCAAAGATCTGTGACTCTGTTAATGTAAGCAGCAATGGTTTCTAATCATTGCCTCCGCCAAGGGAAGAGGTTATGTTTTTGCTGGCCTTGGTTGGTTGGTTTATTGGTTGGTTTGGCTGTCAGTAACATTACTCCAAAGGTTATGAATGGATTTTGATGACACTTTCAGGAAATGTGTGTCATGGCATGGGGACAGATGATTAGATTTTGGTGGTGATCTGGATCACGATTTGGATCCAGAAATTTTTTGAAAATTATTTTATATATTAATATGGCGCTTTTCATGTACTGCGCCTTTAAAATGTGTTTACTAAGTTACGTGTATGTCCACGCCATAGGGTCATTCACCTCTGCAACCCGGAAACCAAACACTGCAGAAAAAAAGTAAAATGGCTTGGAACAAAAACAAATGTGGTCTCCATCCACATAGTATGTGATGATTGACATTATTTCATCTGAAGACGCCAAGAAAAAGCAGGCAAAGTGTGTGGTTGAAGACGTGGTTTGGAGTGCGTGCGGCCATAACTTCATTCGGCAGACAAGGATGTAGCTGCAGCCACATGACCCACACGGTATGTAAACACAGTAAACTTCAGCACTGAACAATATTTAATTTTTTGTTTGTGAAATCACAATAGGCCTGTTCTAGTATGCTCGTTTACTATGCACCGCAGTGATATAATACCACACTGTTATGTAATATTGCTTAATAATTATGAACCTTGTCAGTAAACTGTAAGGGAGAAGAGAGGAGGAAAAACAAAAACCAGCCTGAAAGATTCAATAAACCATGATGCTGATTTAAGGTGGAATTGCCCAGCCCCAATGTATGGTCAGTACAATTATGGCAGTCTTGTTTATTATTATTATTATTATTATAATGTAGTTATATAATGTAGTTTTATTGTTTTACTGCCATTTCTGTTAGCAGGATCACACAAAAACTCAGATGGATTTGGATGACATTTTCACCAGAGGTGGCTCTTGGCTCAAAGATGAACACATTAGATGTTGGAGGTGATCCGTGACTGCATAGCTCCGCCAAGGTCCTAACACGTAATGTACAGATGGATGGCGATATGGAGGAACAAAGGGACAGAGGGGAGGACAGAGGGAGGGAAGGAGCCTTGACAGAGGTATGCGCTCTGAGTGCCCTCTAGCTTGGATTGAAATTACTGTCAGTAGAATAAGTATTTGTCACAATTGTGGGTTTAAGGTGGTGAAAAGGACCCAGATGCAGACGGGAGCATGGTGCAAAAACAGTGATTTATTCACTGACTCAAAAAATACAAAAAAAATGGCAGCACATGGGCTGAACAAACAGAAAAAAAACAAAACAGACTGCACTTACTGGAACAAACACAGGATACTGGCAGGAACAGGTCACAGGCAGAAACAACAGGCAGAAACATCATTGGCACGACAACTTAAGCAGACTGAACACAGGTACTTATAGGCAGTAAAGCAATCAAAACAACATAAGACAGATGGGCATAATCAGGGGAGATCAGAGGCTACAGGTGATACACACAGGAGGGGAAGAGCTGCACAGACAAACACAGACAGGAGACACACACAAAACATGACCACAGGACTAAGGGCAGCAAAGGGATAAATAATAAGATAAGATAAGATAAGATAAGCCTTTATTAGTCCCACAACGGGGAAATTCCAGGATTGCAACAGCACAGGGATAGCAACACTCAGAGCAACAATCAGAAGGCAAGAAAAAAAAAACAAACAAAAAAAAAAACAAGCAAGCAAGAGCAGCTAATATACATATGTACGTATTACTATAAAATATATATATATACACACACACACAGACACACAGTGCAGAGCATTGTAGCTGGATGGAATAAATATATGAATATATGAACACACAGTGCAGAGCATTGTAGCTAGATAGAATAAATATGTAAATATATAAACACCCACAGTACGGAGCATTGCAGCTAGGTGGAATAAATATGCAAGTATATAAACACACACAGTGCGGAGCAATGTAGCTAGATGGAATAATATGTAGATATATAAATATATAAACACACCCAGTGCTGAGCATTGTAGCTAGATGGAATAAATATGTAAATATATAAACACACACAGTGCAGAGCATTGTTGCTAGATGGAATGAAACAGCATAACCGTCTACTTAGTTATCCTACATGGTATGATTATGTGCCCATACATATTCTCACCCTCCATAGCGACCGGTAAGTTCCTAGTTGTATGCCGGAGGGGACCATTGTGTAAGTCTATTGCATCTTTTGCATTCAAAAAACTATTAGTTTGTTACGTCTTTTTGCTATCTCTGCGAGCAGCCCTGCTTAGGTTGTACAGTCTGACAGCCGTTGGTAGGAAGGACCTACGAAACCTCTCGGTTGTGCACCTGGGATGATGTAGTCTGCTGCTAAATGAGCTCCTCAGTGCATTCAGTATGTCCTGCATAGGGTGGAACTCGGACTCCAGCAGAGATGACAGTTTAGCCACCGTCCTTCTCTCTCCTATCTCCTCCATCGGATCAAGGCGCTGCCCCAGGACAGAGCTAGCTTTCTTAATCAGTTTGTTCAGTCTCTTCCTATCGGCTGCAGTAATGCCACTGCCCCAGCAGACCACTCCAAAAGTGATGGCTGATGCCACCACCGTGTCATAGAATGACTTCAGCAGCGCCCCTTGTACACCAAAAGACCTGAGTCTCCTCAGCAGGAACAGCCTGCGCTGTCCCTTCTTGTAGAGTGCATCAGTATTGTGTGACCAGTCTAGTTTATTGTTCAGATGAATACCCAGGTACTTATAGGATGTCACCATCTCGATGTCTGTTCCCTGTATATTTACTGGTACTGTGAGGGGCTGCCCATGCCTGCGGCAGTCCACCACCAGCTCCTTAGTTTTCCTCGCGTTGATCTGGAGGCAGTTCCGATGGCACCAGTCCACGAAGTCCTGGATAAGCCCTCTGTACTCAGCTTCATCTCCATTGGAGATGAGGCCAACGATCGCAGAGTCATCAGAGAACTTCTGTAGATGGCAGTGTGTTGTGTTGTGTGAGAAGTCCGCAGTATAAAGAGTGAACAGGAAGGGAGCCAGCACCGTTCCCTGGGGGGCCCCCGTGCTACTGATGATCGTGTCGGACACACAGTCCCGGGTTCTCACAAACTGAGGCCGGTTCGTGAGGTAGTCCAGGATCCATGATGACAGGTGCTGGTCCACCCCTGCGCGCAGCAGCTTGTCCTTCAGGATCATCGGTTGGATGGTGTTGAAAGCACTGGAGAAGTCAAAGAACATGATCCTCACCATATTCCCGGGCTTCTCCAGGTGGGACAGAGAACGGTGAAGGAGGAAGATCACCGCATCCTCCACCCCAATGCCATGCTGGTAGGCGAACTGGAGTGGATCCATCGCTGGTTCCACCAGGGGGCGGAGGTGAGCAAGGAGCAGTCTCTCCAGGGTCTTCATCAAGTGGGACGTCAAGGCCACCGGTCTGTAGCTGTTCAGGTCTTTGGGGTGGGAAGTTTTTGGTACAGGTACCACACAAGATGTTTTCCACAGCTGTGGTACCCTCCCCAGTTTCAGGCTCATGTTGAAGATATACGTCACAATCCCACACAGCTGGTCTGCACAGGACTTGAGGAGCTTTGCGCTGATGCCGTCCGGTCCCGGCGCCTTCCTCGCCTTGATCTTCCTCAGCTCCGTCCTCACCTGGGTCCTGGTCAGGGTCAGGATGGGGGGCTGTGTGTTGGGAGTGGGGGGGTGTTGGTGGAGTGGGGAGTGGGCAGCAGGACTTGATTTCTTTAGAGGCAGCAGTGGTTGTTGTGCAGTCAGGGGGGAGGGCGGTTGGTCAAATCTATTGAAAAACAGATTCAGGTTGTTCGCCCACTCCCTGCCCCCTGTGGCCTGGGGGGAGGTATTCTGGAGCCCCGAGATGGTTTTGAGGTTTCTCCAGACCCCGCTGATGTCGCTCTGTTGCAGCTTGTCCTCCATCTTCTTCCTGAAGCTGTCCTTGCCTTCTCTGATCTTTCTCCTCAGCTCCCTCTGTACGGACTTCAGCATCTCCCTGTTCCCTGACCTGAAGATCCTCTTCTTCTCTCTCAGAAGTGTTTTTATCTCAGGGTTGATCCAGGGTTTGTTGTTTGAGTGACGCCGTATGGTCTTGGTGGGAACGGATTTGTCCACACAGAAGCTGAGGTAGCCCGTGAAGGTGTGAATGAGGCCATCGATGTCCTCACCATGTGGATCGCAGAGCTGCTTCCAGGCGGTGGCTTCAAAACAGCCCTTTAGGGTGTCCATTGTCTCCTCAGACCATAACTCCACAGTGTGCATGGCCGGAGGTTGTCTGTGCACTAGGGGTTTGTACACCGGCCGGAGATGAACCAAGTTGTGATCCGATCTCCCGAGTGGGGGGAGTTGTGATGAGGTGTACGCCTCCTTAGTGTTTGCGTAGAATAAATCCAGTGTTTTATTGTCTCTAGTGTGGCATGTGACATACTGGGTGAACGTGGGTAGAATGGGAGACAGTGAAACATGGTTGAAATCGCCTGAGATGAGGAGAAGAGCATCTGGGTGTTCTGTCTGCAGCCTGCTGGTTACTGAATGGATGACGTCACGTGCTGTCCCAGCGTTCGCCGTCGGATTTGCATAAACAACAATGCAGATCACGTGTGAGTGTTCTCTCGGGAGATATGTAGGCCTCATGCTAACAGCTAGCAACTCAATGTCTTTGCTGCAGTGTCGTTGTTTAACAGTGATATGTAATGTATGTAAGTGATATATAATACAAAATATAACCACCATAGGAACTAGCACATAAACAGAAAACACTGTCAAAATAAATCCAAAACCAATGATGACAGGAATAATCACAATACCGAAAATAAAACCCAAATACAGGTTAACAAAAACACAGAAATAAACTCAGAGTCGGAATGACCCAAAGGTCATTCCCCAGACCATGACAGTATTACTCATATGTTGATGTTCTCACTGTTCTCTGTTAAATAAAGCAGTCGCTCCAGGGTTTCGCGGGATATTTTTATGATTGTTGCGGCCCAAAAAGCCTGAATTTGTGGGAGCTTTTTAAAAAAGTCGCGATAAAAGTTTTTTTTTTTTGCACTAAAATTTGTGGGAAGAATTACAAATTTTAAAGCAGATGATTTTTGTTGCAGTTTACTGCAGTGATATTCTATATAACAATACAAGAAAAGCACAGGATTGTTAAAAATTTCTTATTACAGCGATTTGTAAATTCAGCAGAAACTTCTGCTATACAGAAAAACTTGTTTGTGCAACAGCAAATACAGACTTTAACACAGTATCCATTACAACAGCTAAATTACATTGAATGCATGTTAAAGAGTAGAGATTTGGAAATTATTGGCAGCACCTTCATTTGAAAACTCCCTACGGTCCCCAACCACTTGGTACTGAGTGGAGAGGAAAAAATAATTTATTCTGTTGCTCTGTACCATCTATTGGAGTCTGTGTTTTTCTGAAAGAAAAAAAAAATTACAGACAATATTCTCTCTTTCTGTGCCTGACTCCTACCTGTCTATCTGCTATGCATCTTGACACAAACACTCTCTTCAGACACACATCTTTCATTTACGGCAGGGGATGGGGGGGGGTGGCCATGTCCAGACTGGAGATTCACAGTTTTAAAGCTCATTGACAAGATGTAGTAATGATTTTACCTGTAAAGATGTATAAAATGTTCAAACACATCTGTAGTGTTAGATTTGCTGGTTTTGTTTGTGGTTTTATGGTGTCTGTCCTCACGAGCGCTCCCATGATGAGGTGGTTTTGGGGCAGGCGGACATTTTTCAACACAAACCTGGTACTTCATACACACAGTCAGGATGAAGACATAGCGAGATGTCCACCAGCAGGCTGGGGGAGACAGAGGAAAGGACGGTGTTGGAAACCTCGCGGGTGAGTATTTTTTTTTAAAATCACGCACTCTTTGCTGATGTGTTCCGTTAATACTCACTGTTAACAAAGAAGTGAACGTGGTGCAGCAACGCATTTGATTGGTTAGACTGAGCATTTGTGCGCCACTCGGAGACAAATTTGATTGGTGAAATTGGCAGAAGTTGACGATGATTGTCCAAAATTGCAAGAAAGTTGTGGTAATTGGACAAAGTTGCAAGGTCACGCAATAGTTGCGCTGACTGGCTGATTTCATGTGAACTGACGCGATCATAACATCATGAAATCCTGGAGGGACTGAAAGCATTTCTATACTAATTCGTGTTTGAAACATTACCACACTATGATGGTCAAAAAAAGGTTAATACAGCTGAACCCCACTGAAATCTTTTTGGTGCATAGAGTGGATATATAAGGCTATGTAACAAAACGGATTTCATTCAAATCTAATGGTGCACAGAGATTTACAGCCGCGGAATACCCTAATTTTTGCATTTTGACCAACTTGAGCGCCACCTATACTTCTGTGCCCTCATTATCCCACAACAGTTTCAAGTGGAATAGTACTAGACACTGTTGTAGAATCATATCATGTATAACCAAGCCTGGGCTAATGGGGACACAGACCAGGAATGCTTCCAATGTGAGTGTTACTTTGGCCCAAAGTGGCATTTTCAAGCACCTCCTATAGTTGGCACCCTTAACAGCCCACCAAAATTTCATGATTTTCAAATTCCTCCTATAGTAGATTGACATCAGTAAAAATGAAGCTGGGCTATTGAGGGCGCACTGAGATATTTCAACTCAAAAACTTAGTTTTGTTAAAAGCTCAATTTTGGCCCTCCAGAGGGCAACCTTTCTAGACGCCCTAGAAACCCAACTGTTCACTTTGAGAACCTGAAAATGTGGACTTTTCCAGTCTACCAATAGACCTTGAAAACTGGATTGGCTGTTCGAGAACATTTTAAAGAACTTCCTCACTTATATAATGACGCAGTGAATGAAGCTAGATCTTCTTATTTTAATCAACTTATAAATCGTAATAAGAACATATCCCAGGGTTTTATTTAACACTATTAATAGCATCGTTTCTCCCCCTTCTCAGCAAGCTCCAGTACTCTCTAATGATGACTGCAATGAATTCCTTCATCATTTTGTAAATAAGCTACAGGACTTGGGATCCAAAATCCCCATAAGGTCCTCTCCTTATGAAGACTGCCATCAATGCCCTGGCCCATTCACTTCATTCTCCCCAGTTACACTTAATGACTTAGTTAAAATAATAAGCAAATTGAAACCCTCATCACCCTCATCTGAAATTTTACCACTTTGTCCTAACTGAGTCTTTAACTACCATTGGTCCTTCATCACTCACTATCATTAACAGTTCACTGAGACAAAGCTGTGTTCCTTCCATTTCAAACATGCTGAGATAATTCCGTTACTTAGAAAAACCTAATCTCGATTCTAGCTTAGTTGTTAATTATTGACCAACTTCTAAGTTGCCGTTTATTAGTAAAATATTAGAAAAGGTTGTGGAATGTCAGCTAAAAACATTATTATGTAAATTAAAGATCAACAATCCTTTTCAATCTGGCTTTCAAAAACTGCACTCTACTGAGACTGCTCTTTTAAAGGTGTATAATGATCTTTTAGTGGCATCTGATCGTGGGGATTGTTCTGTTCTTACATTGCTTGATCTTAGTACAGCATTTGATACAATCGATCACAGCATTTTAATTAATAGGCTAAAGCTTTTGGTGGGTACAGTATATCTGGTTCTGCATTAGATTGGTTTTATCCGTATCTTTCTGAGAGGACTTTTTCTGCAAGGGTGGATGAGTTTTATTCTTCCACAGCCTCTCTGATGTGTGGGGTTCCACAAGGTTCAATCCTGGGTCAATTATTATTTTCCTTTTATGTAATTCCTTTAGCACATATTCAATCTTTTAATGACATTTCTTATCATTTTTATGCGTATGACCTCCAGCAATACATGTCTTTTAAACCTCACCAGCTTGATGGACTCTCCACCCCGGTTAACTGTCTAACCCAGATCAGTGACCGACTCTCCAAAAACTACCTCATCTTAAATTCCAATAAAACCAAGACCATGATTGTAGCCCTTTTTGATTTTCATCCAAAAATCAGTCATACGCTTTCTTCTTTTTGCTCATCTCCTAAGTCTAGTGTTAGAAATTTGGGTGTTATGTTTGAATCCTCCCTTGGTTTTAATTCCCTTGTATATTCTATTTCACATTCATGTTTTTTCTTTTAAAGCGTACCTATGGTGGTCGTGAAAAAAAGATATTATATTGAGCCCCTGTCTCACGTTCTAGTTCAAGTTTAAGTTGAAATTCACGTTCAAAGCAATTTGATATAAATCCATTGCTGATGTGCTGGTTCAGCTATGTCAGCAAAACATGGGTACAGCCATACTAGCGGCTGCATGGACTTCCAGGACGCTTCCTGTGACGTAATTTCGTGGCTACCGCGATCTGGATCAGTATTTGCTGAGCCTCGAGTACACGGATGTGCAGCGGCTTTGGGGATATTCAAATTCAAATTCAAACGTTTATTTCAAACTCAGGGTTCATATTAAATGCAGAACTAAAACGAGTAGAAAATAAATAAATAAATGCTTAAATTCAGCGGTCCGACTTTTCTGATCTGAGCTCGTAAAGGCCGATGATTCTAAAACTATGCGATCCGAGTACCCGGATGTGCAGTGGCTTTGGGGATATTCAAATTCAAACGTTTATTTCAAACTCAGGGTTCATATTAAATGCAGAACTAAAATGAGTAGAAAGTAAATAAATAAATGCTTAAATTCAGCGGGCCGACTTTTCTGATCTGAGCTCGTAAAGGCCGATGATTCTAAAACTATGCGATCCGAGTACCCGGATGTGCAGCGGCTTCGGGGATATTCAAATTCAAATTCAAACGTTTATTTCAAACTCAGGGCTCATATTAAATGCAGAACTAAAACGAGTAGAAAATAAATAAATAAATGCTTAAATTCAGCGGGCCGACTTTTCTGATCTGAGCTCGTAAAGGCCGATGATTCTAAAACTATGCGATCCGAGTACCCGGATGTGCAGCGGCTTCGGGGATATTCAAATTCAAATTCAAACGTTTATTTCAAACTCAGGGTTCATATTAAACGCAGAACTGAAACAAGTAGATAAATAAATAAATAAATGCTTAAATTCAGCGGCTTGTCTCATCTGATCTGAGCTCCTAACTGCCGCAACACGGAAGATGATTCTAAAACTATATACAGAGCAGCAGACACTCGGTGCTCTTGTAAAAACAAAAACATACAATGCGATATGGATATAGCAACATGGCGGAATGTAAAGCCTTTGGATGTCTGAATAATAAGCGAAAAAAACAAAGAAACACTTTTTTTGTGTACCCAAACCCAGCTCACCTTGTCAGAAGATCGAAGCGGAAACAGGGCACAGACGAATAATTTCAGACGAAATTGCGTTGTGTGTGAGGACCACTTCGTCACTTTAACCCTCAGAAGACCTTTCTGGCTCAAACATGTAGCCATGTCGTCCGAATTCTTCCGCACAGTCAGAAAATTCGGCCATAATAGAACAAAAACAACGTACAACAGCACCGTAATCGCGGGGAAACGCTGATTATTGTCTTTTCGTATCCACGAAGTAACGTCACATCCGCAAGTGTCATGGCTGCGCCCACAGTTTTCATTGGCTGCCCATGGCCAAGGTCCTATTTGAATATATGTCTGGTGGTATATGGCTGGCAAGAATTATTTACCAAAATAAGAAATACTTTTTCATAATGTTTTCAAGTTAAATGCGTCTTCACGACCACCAGAGGTACGCTTTAAGAAACATTTCCAAATTGAGAGCCATTGTTTCTTCAAGTGAGCATGAAAAAATAATCCATGCATTTGTGTCTTCACGACTAGATTATTGCAGTGCTTTGTGTACTGGTTTAGACAAATCTTCTCTTTCTCATCTCCATTATATGCAAAATGCTGCAGCCAGACTATTTACACATTCTAGAAACAAGATTATATTTCCCCCATATTTTATGTTACTTTGGCTTCCAGTGGAGTTTAGGATTCATTTTAAAGTTCTTTTTTTTTTTTCAATTATATTTTTATTGGTGATCTTGGTCAGATTGTTTACATTGAGAGCAGTACTTTATTACAAGGGAATAAACATTAGTAAAAGCTTAGAATTTGCCATCATTCAGGTAGAATAAAAAGAAAGGTTAATAAGAAGTAACACACAAGAAAATGCCCTCGATTGATCTTCCCATAAGTTTTTTTTTTTTTTTTTTTTGTAGTATAAAGATAACATGTAGACAAATAAACTGAACAGTGGACAAATGGTATTAAATTTTTCAGTTCTGCACTTTTCTTCCCTTCAATGGGATAGTTTACTTAAACAAAGTCTCTCCTTTGATTTCCTGTATATTGGGTCCATTTAAGCCAGTATTTATCAAATTTATCTCTTTGTAGCCTTAGAGAGATGGTAATCCTTTCCATCACAAATATCTGGAATACCGTATCATGTAAATCCTGAATTCTTGGTATGTCTGTTTGGAGCCATTTTCTCGTTAAGACTTTCTTTGCTGACAATAGTACAATTCTCATTAAGTATTTATCTGCAAATGAGGCTATGTTAGGAATTTCCAAACCTAAGAACATGTACAGGAAGTCAAAGGGGACATGGGTAGAAAAAACCTTTTCCAGGCATTTATGTGTGTCTTTCCAAAATGGGGTAACTTTTGGGCAGGCCCAGAATACATGATAATGATTAGCCTCTTCATTTCCACATAGTCTCCAACAACCGGTACCTAAATTTTGGTGGGTTTTTTTGGACTGGGGTAATAAAGAAGCAAATTAAATTTTTCTCATTTTAAAGTTCTTACACGTGTATATAGAGCACTACATGGACAAGCCCCATCTTATTTATCTGATCTGCTTCTCAAACATACTCCTGCTCGCACTCTTAGATCTGAAGCCCAGGACGTGTTAGTTGTTCCTTTTACGAGGCTCAAGACCAAGGGGGACTGTCATAAACCTCTGTGCGCCATGGCTCGGTGCACAAGAGAGAGAATGAATAACCCAATTGCGAGAGTTGATGGTGCACTTTTATTAACAAACACGAACAAAATGACAAGTCCAGTTATACCACACAAATACAGAGAGATGTAATGGTGGATGTTGGGCCACCAAACATACCGGGCGCCTGCTGAATGCTCTACAGCCTGGTGAATATGGAGCCTAGTGCTGCAGGGCTGCGTTACACACGAAACAGGAAAGGCAAACAGCCTAGTGCTGCAGGGCTGCCAGCACAAGAGAAAAGGCAAAAAGACACTTACAGGTCTGGAGCTAATCCGGGGCGAAACCAAGCAGTCTGGTGGATGAGAATAGGAAGCTGAGGCAGCCGTAAACACCCAGGGATTGATCGTCTGAAGATGTCGGGCTGAGTACATGAAGGGAGTGATACGTCATTCATGGAGAGCTAGCTGCCATGAACGAGGGTGAATGCCCTGACAATCTCTCTCCTCCGAAGTGGTGAACAAATACTCCTGAAGCTAACGAGGAAAGAGATTGCCGGTGTGGGAATGCGTGGGCAGGACTGATTGGCACCAGGTGTGTGAGAGACCGTGTGAAATAAAATGAGAGTGAATGAAGTGTGTGCATGTGTGTATGTGCATGTGGTGTATGTATGTCTGCAAACACCTGTGTCAGTGCAGCTGATAGCACTTGATAGGAGGAAGGGGTGTGCCAGAGCAGTCAGGAGGAAAACTAGGCCAAAGCATAACAATAAGTCAGAATCGGGTTTGGCCTCCAAACCCGGATTCATGACAGGGACGGAGACTTTTAATCTGTAGCTCCGAGGCATTGGAATAATCTCCTACTCCAGCTGTCTTTAGCTGACTCTCTGGACTCTTTTAAAAAGCAGCTTGTCATGCGGTGATCCTCACGGATCACCATAAGATGCCAAGAGTCCACCGATGAGTTTTGCAATGATGGTGATTTATTAACAAGACACAAGACGTAACACAAGACTATGAGTGACTGTGGCGAAGATGCACTAAACATAGAGCATGGGACCGTAAGGCTAACCCTAGCCACTTATGATCTAAAACATGACATGACATGAGCAAGCATAAGCACGAGAATTTACACACGAGCCTGACATGACGAGGACGATGAATGTCTGACGAGGTTTAGACGATACTCCTGCAATTCAACTGCCGTCAGCGCCCGCCTAATAAAGCCGAACGCTAATGAGCAGTAATGACAGCCAGCTGACCGACCTTGACAGATGGAAGCCCCACTGAGCGCCTTCACAATAAGAGCCCGGTGAAGCCAGAATATAACGTACAGCTGTCAAAGCCGGCAGCGAGCTATACGTAGCCCGAGCGCGGACAAGACCGGCGCTCGGGTCATAACAGTAACCTCCCTCCGAGGGCGGGCTTCCAGAACGCCCATAGACCACCCTGCCCCCCCCACACCCCCTCCAGGGTGGGCGGCTGGGGGCAGGTCGGGAGGGAGAGAGAGACCAAACCCAGAATCAGTACAATAAGAACACAATCAAGACCAGGCAAGGGAAAAAAAAGTAACACAGCACAATGACAAAAAATATACCAAATACTCAAATCAGATTAAATGCCCAAATAACAGTTACAGCAAACAGCACAGGACAGCAAGAGAAAATTAAATCTTTGACCACATGCTTCACAAGAAAATGGCTTCTCACCTGTGTGAATGCTCAAGTGAATTTTCAAAACAACCATGTACAGAAAACAGAACAATTACTGGGTCAAACCTAACTGCACACAAAACAAAAATAAGGTAACTGCAGGACGTAATCACAAATACCCGCAGACACCCAAATGACCATTACACAGAACACACAGGATAGCAAAAAAACAGAACAATTACTGGATCAACCCCCACCAAAAAGGTGACTTCTACCCCCCCCCCCAACAATTCATGCCGAACGGCAGAGACCCAGCGCCCCAGGAACAGTTTGGGCGGTCTCCCTGCGTCCAACAGCCGGCGGGTGGTCATGGGAGGCGGAACATGACCGGGTGGCTTGTCAAAGTCTCAGGCCCGGAAAGTCCCCTCCCCCGGAGGCCGAACCAGGTCGCCCAGAAGAACACGTAACATGTCGGGTGGCCGACCCGAGGCGCTGAACCGGCGAAGCAGTTCCTCAGGCAGCTGACCCGCATCCCTCAGCCATCAGTACCGGGGGAAAACAGCCCGCGGCGGCCTCCCTGGGGAGGACAAAACTCGGGAGAGCTGGGGCGAGTGAAAAGGGACCCCCACGGCCCCCGGCGATGATGCGCAGGGGCAATAACTCTGTAGAGGGACTAGAAGGCAAGGATGAGCCCGTACTCCGTCCGACGGCAAAGGGTCTGCAGCTCCTCCACTGTCCGCGGACCACACCAGCGCTGCACCTCCGCTGGACCCCGATTGAGTCCCAGCTGCACCCACGTCGGACCCTGATTGGGCCAAAGCAGCTCCTGCGATGGACCCCGATTGGGCCTCGGGCGCACTCACGTCGGGCCCCGATTGGGCCAGAACTGCACCTGCGGTGGACCCCGATTGGACCTCTGGTGCACCCACGTCGGACCCCGATTGAGCCAAAGCAGCTCCCGCGATGGACCCGGATTGAGCCTCGGGCCCACTCACGTCGGGCCCCCCGATTGGGCCAGAACCGCACCTGTAGTAGACCCGATTGGGCCTCTGGCGCACCCACGTCGGACCCCGATTGGGCCACAACAGTCTCCACAACGGACCCCGACTGGGTCGGTGCTGCTCCGCTGACGATCTCCACCCCTGAACCTGGAACCTCCAAATCAGTGACTCCGACTGGCTCCATGCCGGCGACACTGCAACAAGGCTCACAAAAAACAAGAAAACCAGGATCAATATCACCGGTAGCAACAGAACCCAGCGAGACGAGCTTGGGCGCAGCAGGCGGCTGCTCCTCACTCGCCTCCCTGAGAGGCAGGCACAAATGCTCCAAAACAGGGGACAGGGACACAAGAGGGAGCACTTGCCTGCACTCAGGTTCTGTTGCCACCCAGGACTCTGACGATCCAGGTTCAGGGCGACGACTCTCGTCAGCAGGCTCCAACTCATGTGCGTCGGGCTCCGCAGCTGGCAAGATGACGTCTGCAGCCTGAGGTTCCTCCTGCGCTGATGTCCACGCCGATGACCCGTATGGTGTGGGGGCTGGGGACACTCGACCCTCTGGCTCAGACCATTCTGGTGAGGAGACCCGGGGATGCTTCGTCGGCTCAGGCTCCGGGCCGCAGTCCGCTTTTCTCCTCTGTCCACGACGTGGCTGCAGGGTTGGATCCAGGCTTTCCAGCACTGCAGGCCCCCTCTTCATCCGACGACGTAGGCCTGGCGTCGCGGAGCGCTCAACGGGGGGGACACAGTGGCAGCAGGTTTAGTTATTATCTCTACAACAGGTGGAGGGAGCTCGGGGGGCTGCGAACCCCAAACTCCGCTCCCAGGAGTCAGACAAGGCAGGTTACAATTATGGTGTAATAAATTAACTTGCACTTGCCTTTCTCCCGGAGGAAAGATGGTGCCTGCTGTAGGGGACGCTGTTCCTCCTTCTCCCCGCTGGATGGCGACAGAGGGCCCCCTGGAAGGACGAGGTGGAGCCGCTCTCAGAGGCTTGCTGACGGGCTTCGCTGGCAGCGGGTCCAGCCGGGGATTCTGCTGAGGATTGCCTGGGCTGTGGCGCCGACGTCGTCGTCGGCCCCCAGATGGCGCAAACTCCTGGACCGGGTCAAGGGCAGGAGCGGGATCCCAGCACGGGGAGCGAGGATGCCTCCTCCGCTGCTTCCTGCCGTAGTCCTTCTCCACCATACGGAGTATCTCGCGCTGTGCGGTGGTGTCATCCCTCCACGCGCCGACTTCAGGGTGGTCAGCATAGCGGGAAGAAAGATGATTAAGTACATCCTCAGCGCAGTCCAGGTACCAGCGTACATCGCTGTCGTAGTCGAGGAGGGAAGCAGAGATGAGCGTTTCATCCACGTATTCCAGGACGTCCGCCAGCTCGTGGCTCGGACTCTGAGCGCGGCCCCTCCGCGACGGCATTCCTCCAGCACACCGTACCCAGACAGGAAAAGAACAAACGTCCAAAAAAAGCAAAAACTCATGGTGAAAAAGGCGTCTCGGTGTGGCGTCTCCATTTAGACGTCTGGCAGGAGTATACTGTCATGCGGTGACCCTCGCGGATCACCATAAGATGCCAAGAGTCCACCGATGAGTTTTGCAATGATGGTGATTTATTAACAAGACACAAGACGTAACACAAGACTATGAGTGACTGTGGCGAAGCTACACTAAACATAGAGCATGGGACTGTAAGGCTAACCCCAGCCACTTGCGATCTAAAATATGACATGACATGAGCAAGCATAAGCACGAGAATATACACACGAACCTGACATGACGAGGCCGATGAATGTCTGACGAGGTTTAGACGATACCCCTGCAATTCAACTGCCGTCAGCGCCCGCCTAATAAAGCCGAACGCTAACGAGCAATAATGACAGCCAGCTGACCGACCTTGACAGATGGAAGCCCCACCGAGCACCTTCACAATAAGAGCCCGGTGAAGCCAGAATATAACGTACAGCTGTCAAAGCCGGCAGCGAGCTATACGTAGCCCGAGCGCGGACAAGACCGGCGCTCGGGTCATAACACAGCTGAAAACTTTTTTTGTTTAACAAGGCTTTCCGTTGAATTTCAATTCATCTGCTTTTTAATGGTATGTCTGATTTTTTTTTTTTAATCTTTTAATCTTGTTTTAATTTGTTCTCTTTCATTTTTCTTTTCTTTTTTAATGGTGTCTCAATCAAGTTGCTTTTTGTTCTATTTTATTGTACAGCCCTTTGTGACTATATGTCTGTGAAAAGTGCTTTATAAATAAACTTTACTTACTTACTTTAACCAAAGGAAATTTCAGGCAAATTCAGATCACACATATATCAACCCCTAATAGAAAACTGCCTGAATCTAATAAAAAATGACTGTTAAACACTACAATACTTCAGTTTTAACTTAGGAAGAACTCAAGTCTGTATTTATGAAATAGCTGTTTTTATTCACAGCTGAGCTTTCATGCATCTTACCATGTTTAGATGATCACCTAATCAGTACCTCCTTAAGTAGATTGAGGTGTTGTATGTATGTATGTATATATTCTCAAAAATCATACTGAAGTATTTGGGGCAGTCACTTACATGTTTTTTTAATAGTTGCTGTAAGATTTGAGTTTATTATAAATGGGGTAAAAAGTTAAATATTTATACTGCATAATGTGACTGACTCTTTGTTGTTCTTTCCCTATTTAACACTGGTGTTGCATTAGTTTGATGTGTGGAAAGACAGGCATACTTACACACTGCATCAAGTCACAGCTCAAGTAAGGTCATTTATGCATATTGCCCTCTGTCTAAAGCTGTATTAGAATTTGTTCAGGAAAACTTGCGGTAGCCCATTTCCTGTAAATGATTGTCTTCAGCCAGTCCTCCAGTTTAAGGGTAACTAGTCTATATGAAGAGCAGCAAATCATCTAGTACCTTTATGTTAGGGGTGGGAATCGCGAGGGACCTTTCAATTTGGATTGCAATACTTGGGTCATGATTCGATCCTATCACGATTCAACGATAATCACGATATTGTGATAAGAGTATCACGATCCCATATATTTCAAAATTTTTCACCTTATTCAACCGCAAATCATGTCCCAAAGTAAAACTGTTGACATCTCTTTCATATAATAAAGTATTCTCGGGGCTTCATTTTCCACGGAGACACGTCTCTGCATACAGGGAGGGTGGTGGATGGTGCTTGAACACTCCAGATACATTTAGCTAACTGTGGACTTTTTTAATTAAAAAGCAGCTGAAAACTTTTTGGTTTAACAAGGATTTCCGTTGAGTTTCAACTGCTTTTTAATCTTAAGTCTGATATTTTAAGATTATTTTAATTTTGTGTTTTAACTAGGGATGCAAGTTATCAATTAATTTATTAATTGATAACTGATTCACCTTATTGATTGATTAATGATTAATTGATAAGTGACATTTTTCCTGAGAGTCTGAATTTTCCTCAGTACAATATGGTCCATCTTTAACACATAAAAAGTTGCTGTTTTTTCATATATTGAATAAAACAAACATCATATTCTCAATGATGTACTGTTTGCATTTTATTTTTACTACAGACAATGTCATTTTTTGTAGTTTAACAGATTTTGCACTGTATAGTGTGTACTACAGTATGTGCTGGTACATCTCAGTAAATTACAAATGTCATGCTTTTTTAAATTTATTTTAAAAACCATTACCAGTATCATAAAACGTATCTTTTTTAGTTATATTTTAAAAACTTTCACTTTCTAATTTACGGAGATACACTGGTAGACTGTTTTAACAGGAAAATAAATTGTGAGCTGCTTCATCTGTTGCATGTAAAGCTGGATTCATGCTGCATTTCCCCTCTTGTCTGCTTTGGGCCGTGTGCGCTTTGGACGAGCCCGGTGCACATGCGGTGCGGTATATGCTCACTTTTTTCATCTACTAGGCCAAGCGGTTGACGCATGCGCACAACTGTTATTTGTAGTTTCGTCCCAGCCCTAGTGCAAATGCATTAACACACCAGTTTGCTCACCGGCTATAAATGCAAGAGTGATACACAATTTTTTGTAGTAACAACAATGGCATTGTTTCAAGGAAAAGGAGGAATTACCGTTTTCAGTGCTCTTCTCTGCTCAAGCTGCTGCTGCTGCAAAACAATTCATGTATGTTTATTCTCGTCTTCTCCTTCCTCTTCATCTTCTTTGTCTACTTTGACTTTGTATGCTGTGTTGGTAGCATCACCTTATGACTGGGACGTTCAATCTGGCATATGCACAGTCAATGCGGTCAGAAAATTTGGGCTGCACGCGGTTGTCCACGGAGAAGCTCTGTGGACGCTAGTGGACTGGAGGATATGATGTAAATTTCATCACACAAGCCTTCCGGTTGCGTGTACATGGACAACAGAGGTGCAGCATGAATCCAGCTTTAAACGTTATCACGGTAAATGTAATGTAATGTACTTTATTTATATAGCCCTTTAAAACAACCCTTAGGTGACCAAAGTGCTTTACACAAAATTAAACAGCACTAGAAATACACACAGCATAAAAACAAATTACAGTACCCCTGCAATCCAGGCAAACCCAGTGCGATCTGGGCTCCCTCTATTGTCTGTTACCTCAGTGGGAACTTGAGTCCGGTCTGGTGGCAGCGAGGATAGGTTTTTACACGCGTGTAGTCTTTTTCTGCGCTGCAGTCCGTTTGTTTGTCCATTTGTTGATTTGAAATAGGTAGGTGGGTGGACATTGGAACGTGCCATTGGAACTAGAGGTGGGCGATATGGTCTAAAAATGATATCACAATATTTCTGTTAATTTTCATGATAATATTTTTCGTGATATTGCAGCATAGTTTTTTTCTTTTAAAGTTATGCAAAAAGGACTGTTTCACAGGCCAGCATTATTTACCTTCATCATCGTCATCGGCCTCGAAGAGAATCCTAGATGTCTACTCTGCTGGAACAGCACCGCCTGTGGCTGAACAGGCCGATGCGCGAATGGCAGTCCCTGTCACACAGGTCGCACTTGTGGATGGTCTCCATGCTGCTGGGTCTGTGGCAGTTCTTCCTGCGGGTCCTTTATTCATCTGCTGCAGCAGTCAGTTTCTCTTCACCCGCCTTGAGCTGTCTGGTCCGGGTGCCTCTCCATTTTGAGCGGTCCATTGTGAGGTCCTCCCAGCGCTCTGTGTTGATCTCCAGGGCCTTCATATCTCTCTTGCAGACGTCTCCGAAGCGCAGCTGTGGGCGGCCAGTGTCTCTCCTGCCAGTCGCCAGTTCTCCGTAGAGGACGTCTTTGGGGATTCTGCCATCCTTCATACGGTGAACATGGCCTAGCCAGCGGAGCCTGCGCTGCCTGAGTAGAGTAAACATGGAGGGAAGGCCGGCGCGGGACAGGACTTCTGTGTTGGGCACTTTGTCCTGCCAGGATATGTCCAGGATGCGGCGAATGCAGCGCAAGTGGAAGGAATTCAGTCTCTTTTCCTGCCGGGGGTATGTTGTCCACGTCTCACTCCCATAGAGCAGTGTGCTGATGACGCAGGCGTTGTACACTGCCATCTTCGTCTTGACAGAGAGTTTGGGATTCTCCCACATTCGTGTGGTGAGGCGAGTGAGTGTGGAGGCTGATTTTCCAATCCTCTTGTTGATCTCTGTATCAAGTGAGAGGTTGCTGCTGATTTTGGACCCCAGGTACGTGAACTGATTCACGACCTCCAGCTCGTAGTCGTCGAGGGTGATGGTTGGTGGTGCTTCCGTGCCTTGCGCCAAGACGTTAGTTTTCTTCAGGCTGATGGTAAGCCCAAAGTCCATGCGTGCCTGGGAGAAGCGGTCCATCAGGGTCTGAAGCTCGTGCTGTGTGTGGGTCGCGACTGCAGCGTCGTCTGCGAACACCATATCTCTGATTAGAGCCTCACGTACTTTGGTTCTGGCTTTCAGGCGGGCGAGGTTGAAAAGCCTGCCATCAGATCTTGTATGCAGGTAGATTCCCTCTGTTGCTGTGCTGAAGGCATGCCTCAGGAGCATAGCAAAGAAAATCCCAAAGAGGGCTGGCGCAAGTACACAGCCCTGTTTCACTCCGCTGTGTGTATTGAATGGCTCTGAGACGTTGCCGTCGTACTGCACCATTCCCTGCATGTTGGTGTGAAACGATTCGATGAGGCTTTGCAACTTTGGTGGGCATCCTATCTTTGGCAGGATCTTGAAAAGGCCCTCTCTGCTGACCAGATCGAACGCTTTGGTGAGGTCGATGAAGGCAATGTACAGGGGCATGTTCTGTTCTCTGCACTTCTCCTGGAGTTGGCGGATGGAGAATATCATGTCCACCGTCGATCGCCCAGCGCGGAAGCCACACTGAGATTCGGGGTAGACACGTTCGGCAAGCTTCTGTAGACGAATGAGGACAACTCGTGCATAGACTTTGCCAACAATGCTGAGGAGGAAGATGCCCCTGTAGTCGTTGCAGTCACTTCTCTCCCCTTTGTTTTTGTAGAGGGTGATGATCTTGGCATCCCTCCTGTCCTGTGGTACGGCACCTTCCTTCCAGCACAAGCAGAGGACATCATGCAATGGCAGCAGTAGGGCGATCTTGCAGTGCTTGATCAGGTTGGGGGGTATGCCGTCGTTGCCAGGTGCCTTGCCAGCGGCCAAGCTATCAATGGCCTTGCTGAGTTCATCGATGGTTGGCTCGGCGTCAAGTTCATCCATGGATGGCAGGCAATCGATGGCATCAAGGGCTGATGGTGTCACGGTGTTCTGTCTGGAGTAGAGGTCGAAGTAGTGCTCCACCCATCTCTCCATCTGCTTGTTCTTTTCTGTGATCATCTCCCCAGTGGAGGATTTGAGAGGGGCCATCTTGCTCTGAGCCGGACCAAGTGCTTTCTTGATGCCGTTGTACATACCACGGATGTTCCCTGTTATGGCAGTGGTTTGAATGTCTTGGCTGAGCTGAGTCCAGTACTCGTTGGCACAGCGCCAAGCAGTCTGCTGAACTTTGCTTCTCGCAGCCCTGAGGATCTGGAGATTCTTCTCGTTTGGGTACTTCTTGTACTCAGCAAGTGCTGAGCGCTTGGCTTCGATGACGGGGGTCATCACGGTTGACTTAGCATCAAACCAGTCCTGTGACTTCGAGGTCTTCCTCCCAAAAGTAGCCAAGGCTGTGCGGTGGATGATGTTTCGCAGCTCTTCCCACTTCTGCTTTGCAGACTGTCCTTCTTGTAGTTCACCAAGTTCCTTCACAAAGGTGGAGGCAAACTGCTCAACAAGTTCTGGTTGGGCCATCTTGCTGGTGTCAATCCATGCTTTTCCAGGCTGTCTGGCGCGGTGGAATTTCTTCAGCTGCAGCTTGACCTTGCAACACACCAATGAATGGTCTGTGTTGCAATCTGCACTGTGGAACGAGCGGGTGATTAGCAGGGTCTTCAGTGAGGTGTGCCTGGTCAGGATCAAGTCCAGCTGGTGCCACTGCTTTGAACACGGATGTCGCCAGGAAACCTTGTGTTGGGGCTTGGTCTTGAAGAACGAGTTTGTGATGCACAGATCATGATGTGTGCAGAACTCGAGCAGCCACTGTCCGTTGTCGTTCATTCTGCCCACGCCAAATGGTCCAAGACAGGAGGGCCAGGAGTCGTGGTCAGCACCCACTCTGGCATTGAAGTCTCCAAGGAGAATGAGTTGTTCAGAGTTGGGGATGATCCTGACAGTTGTTGCGAGATTCTCGTAGAACTCGTCTTTTGCCTCTGGTGTGGCTGTCCGTGTTGGGGCATACACACTGACAAGGGTGACTGGGCCTTGAGTGTTGTTAAGGTGGAGGGTGAGGAGTCGTGCAGAGCCATTGCTGCCCGGTTCCACCATCTTCAGCAAGGTGTTCTTCACTGCGAAGCCCACTCCGTGTTCCCTGTGTTCGTCGCTGCCCTTTCCTTGCCAGTAGAATGTGTAGTCCTTCTCTCTGTGTGCCTGCATCAGCCAACCGTGTTTCCTGGAGAGTGGCGATATCCACTTCCAGTCTCTTCAGCTCATTATTGATGACGGCAGTCTTCCTGGTGTCGCTGATGTCCTTGAGGTTAGCAGCGAGTCCTGTCATCATAGTGCGGACGTTCCAAGTTCCCAGTTTTAGAGTTGGTCTCTTTTGTTTTGTTGTCTTGCCTGGTGTGAAGGTCCTCAGCCTGCCATTCGGACTTCTCCTCATCCCCATGCACCCAATGAGGAAAGCAGGCTGTGGCGGGACAACACCTTATTGGCTGGGGGCTGCCCAGCTTGAGGCGGGCGGTAGCTGTCCAGTGAGATCAGATGATCCCTCCCACCGTCGGGAACAACCCCTGGCGCCACCCTCTACGCCAGTTGAGCGGTGGCTTATAACCGGTAACTGTCATTCCCTGTGTTTTGTCTACGCCGAAGGCGAAGCTGGAGTGTCCTCTCCAGTGGTCCGGTGTTCTACCTTCCAGCGTTGGGTGTTTATAGGATTCAAGCCTGGACAGGAGGATATGGAAGACAAGATGTTGCCCATACAGCATGTCCCCCCTCTCCACGTCACTGATGAATCCAAAGGAACAGCAGGGCTGCTACAGTTTGGCACCAGCGCCGTCGCAGTAGCTGCCAGAACGATGCTGAGTACAACAGAGAACTGCTTAGGGACTCCGACTCCGGATTTTTCCTCAGGGTTGACTCCCGCAGCCTTTCCCGTGACCGGGTATGCCGCAAGGCAGCGGAGGTTTGAAGTCAGGGTTTACCATCCCCTAGATGGGCTACCTTCCCAGGTTAACGGGCCACCATCTACCCGAAGCATCTGGTTTTAAGGTGCCAGAAAGCCGCCCTCGCCCCTTCTCCTATTAGTAAAAGCAGTTCTGCCGGGCTTAGAAACTAAACCACACGGGCAGGCTAGGAGTTGGACTTAGTTGTCAGAGGCTTTTTGAGACGCATGCCATAAGGAGCATTGTATAAGCACTGGGAGCTTAACCCCAGTGCCGCTCCTGGCTATGACAACCTTGGAACTATTTACCTTCAACTTATTCAGGAAAAACAAAACGAAAACTTATTTCTCCAGTTTATAAACAGCAGCTCAGACTTAGTTTAGTTTTTAGTTCTGTATCAAATATTACAAAAAAAAGACCCAGCAGACCCCAAATATCGTAATATTTATTTTTACACCGGTATGAAAATTTATACAGATATTATTGTTAATGATATGATATGGCAAACTCCTAATTGGAACTTCTTGTGATTCTTCTAACTCGGAAGGGTTATTTTTTTTGCCCTGCACAGTGCAGGTTCTCTGGGGGCTTAGTGTTGTCTTCTGCTTTGTCAGTTGAAATGTGGCAGTGGATGACTGCGTCCATCCCCGCCTGGACAGTGACACCACTACTTTTCAAAGAATAAGCTCCCATTGTAAAGGACTGCTGAGTTATCAGTTAATTGATAACTAATTTAATTTTGTCAATTAAATTCTTATCAACAATTAATTGAAAGTCAATTAATCATTAACATCGCTAGTTTTAACTTGTTTTTGTATTTTCAAAATTTTTATCTGTCAGCTTCCTTTTATTCCATTTTATATTGTATAGCGCTTTGTGACTATATATCTCTGAAAAGCGCTTCATAAATAAACTTTACATGGCGATCGGAGAAAAAGCTCCATGCTGGTGTCTCTTTAGCTTAGCCGTTGCTCATGCTGCTCCAAGATGTGTGTGGCTTTCCATGTTCTGAGTGCTTTTTTCTTTTTTTCGTGCAGTGCTTCTTGCGGGTTGTGTGTCATGTCAAGGTCTTTCCTTCCATCTTTGTTATAAAATCCAAAAAAAGGCCCAGCATTTGAGCTAACTTTGAGCTAACTGTTTTCTAACTTTCAAAGCTGGCTGCAAGTCTCTGAGACAAGCTATGACTTCACTTGACTGGGTGCTTACTTTGCACCATCTAGTGGACTGAAAACGCAATTGAGTAACTGATAACCCAAAAGTATATGGTTGCGCATTTTTTAAAAAATAAGATCGATCCATGTGTTTATGGATCAACGCATGGTCGCCAATGCCAAGTATCGTGATCCATCACTGAATCGATCTTTTTTCCACCCCTACTTCATGTACAGGTACATGACTATGACAAGTGGTTTGTTGTGGCGCTCAAAATTTTAATTGTACTGCTTTTAGTCTATGCATATCAATCATAAAAGTAGCCTACTACTAGTAGTTGTAGTTTTCAACTAGTCTATATAAGCCTATGACAGTACAGTGACAACCACCTGGGGGTGCCACTATGACAGCAGCATTAGAGAATTTCTGAACTTGGGTATTGGCTTTTGATTTTGATGTGCCATCACAAGATTGTCAGTGGCCCCATCTGTGAAAAATTTCTGGAGGCTCCACTACATTGGAGGTGTTTTCTGCAGCGCTGGACGCATCGGTGACCACTTTAAGTTGAAACTGGTTCAGACTAGGGCTGGGCGATAAAACGATAACGATAATTATTGCAAAATAACTTCCTCAGTATAGACATAATACATTTTTGGTAGAACGTCGACAGAAGTCATTCGTTTTATGTTTTGACAGACGGCATGAAAAGCCAATGAAAATGAGAATACACTGCACAAAATGCCCAAATAGCACATTAAATTACACCTAATGGGACCAAGTGACATCATCTCACCTAACGGACTCGTTTACAAATATTCCAGACCCACTATAATATATTCCTTGAAATGTAATTTAATAATTTCGGTGTTTTGTGACCCGTTCGGACACGTTCGTTGTTTAATCCAAATGCTAACCGGTATTGTTTGGCTGCAACCATCCTTCTCCACACTTGCACTAGGAAAACTCATAATTTCACATGGATGAGAGCTGTACTGTAACAGCTGCTAAGGCAGCCAGGTGAAGGTAACCATTTCAGCAGTGCTGTCTGTTACATCTGAGAAATGAGTATGCAGGAGGCGAGTCTTCATGCAGCCAACTCTCAACTTTATTACAGTGAACCTGGGTATATATACACCGTGGGCCATGCCCGCCTGACGTCACCCTGTGGGTGGGCACGGCATCACATACGCACACACACTCTCATACCCAACATTCTCCTTCCCTTTAGAAAAATGCGAAACCACATACACAATTGATCCTCCCAAATTTGAAACCTGAATCACACACTAAGCAGGGAATAACGAACAGTAATAACATGGCCTATCACATTCACTCAAAGAACAACTAAAATTGGACTATGTCTTTTTAAAATGTATAAAATAATCCCGTATTACTCACATTCACTCACATGCACACCAACAAACAGTATATACAAAATACACATATATATGCACAGATATTTACACCAGAAAAAAAATTATTTTAGGTAACCCCAATGTTTCTGGGCAGCCACCATCTTCTAATCTGCCACGGAGGACCTGGGCAGCCCCACGGCATTAGTGCACCTAGTTGCTGTCTACCTCCATGGTCAAAGCCCCCCACCCTGGCAAAAATGTCTCTACCTGCCATTTGGCGCTTTTTCCTCTGGGCCCGCAGTGCTGCTGTTCGGTGCACCGCCTCTCCGTGCCCGACAAGCCGTTCCCGACTGCCTTACGCACCACCGTCATGGCTCCAGATGCTTCGGCCCCCAGTGGCCACACTTCGGGGAGAAACGAAGCCTGTTCGGTGTCATCATTTGCCACCTCGGGCACCTCGCCGTACTGCCCTCGTCCAAGGTGCATGGAGCTCCGGCACTGAGGCACTGCCCGACCTCCATGGCGCACGGCTGTTGCTGCTCACCTCCGGGGCTCACAATGTCACCCTTGCCAGCCTTGTCCTCCGACCCCGGCTCCTCACCGATGCCTCCAGCACTCACGGTCCCGGTGCTCTGCTGCGCCATCACCACATCCCGCTGCGGCTGTTCCCTTTCTGGGTATTCAGCGTCATTCCCGTCAGCTCCACTGTCCGACCCGGGCACCTCGATACTATTCTTGGCACCCACACTCCAGGTGTCCCGCTGCGTCGCCTCTGCATCATGCAGCTGCTGACCTTCCCCGGGGCCCTCGGCCTGCATGGTCCCGCTCTCCCGCTGTTTAGCTTCCAACAGCGGGGCTGACTCCTGTTGCACCTCCTCTCTGCTGTCTTTGCACACCGTGACATCTGACCTGTCAGTGCTGTGGTCCCACACCAGACTGGGCTCCACAGTTGGCTCGTTCTCCTCAGCGACTAGGGACTTTCCCACGCTTTGTCCCAGCCCCTCTTCCTGGCAGCTCTCTCCCTGAGAGCGCGGAGCGGGCGTTCTGGTGTCACTGCTTTCCATAAAAGCCTCGCCGGTGTTAGTCTCGCTCAGCTCGGTCTCTTTCTCCACCTGCTCCAGTTCTGGCTGGCCGATGGGTGGAGGCCATACTGGTCCCTGCTCTTCCTCCGTCTCGTCGTCGCTCTCCAGGTCCCCTTCGCTCTCAGTGTCACTTTCACTGTTGGTGTCATATTCACTCTCACTGTTCACAAAGCCTGAGCGAGCTGGTTCTGGTCCACTGACTGTCTGTCCTCCGATTTCAAAGGTGAATCCCAGTTCACCGAACAAGTCCCACCCCATGACATTTTCACCCCGGAATGCCACCTGGAACTGAAATGCTGCAAGTATTTTCTTGCCATACTGCACTCCCAGCGTGATGCTCCTGCTGGTACTGGAGTTTCCTGTCGTCCGGCAGTTCCACTGCATCTGGGTGCCAGGGGGTGAGCCTCTGAACCCAGGCCTCACTCATGATGGATCGCATGGTGGCGGTGATTATCAGCATGGGCACACTCATGCCGTCCAGCTTCACCACCAGTTGCGGTCCTGACCAACCTTCGGGGCCCGCGATATTCACACTGTCTCCACTGTCGTTAGTGGTCAGGGACTCCTCCACACGTGGCCCTGGTTCTGCCTCGAGGTTCAGCTTGGCAAAAGCAGCCTTGTTTCGGCGCAAAACTAGCCTGTCCAGTGACGCAGACTGAGCCGTTAGCTTCCCTGAGCTAACTGGCCCCGTTGGTCTGGGCGCCAAAAGCTCCTTCACCCGCAGTTCCCTGGCCCTCGTCTGCTCCGCGAATTGTGCTGTCATTCGCACAACGGCATCCTTGTAGCACTCTTCTGTGCCCAGCGAGTTGCGGATCCTCCTGCTCTCCGTGCCAAGGTTGTAGGCCAGCAGTGCCCAGCGCTGTTTCCCGTTAACCCAAAGGAGACTCAGTTCTTTGATATATTCCTCGAACTCCTGTCTCCACTCCGGCCACGGGATGACCGGCTCCGCGGGTCTCTCCAGAAATGGCAGTCACTGTCACGGTAGCCAGCATGCGCCCATTTTTCCTTGTCGCCAAATGTTTCATCTGAGAAATGAATATGCAGTAGGCAAGTCTTCATGCAACCAACTCTCAACTTTATTACAGTGAACTTAACAGTAAACCTGCATCTCTTTTGTCTCATGCTGGATTATGGGTCATAATTGATTGCAGATGCAGCAGTCATTCCCTCCCGGCAAACTCGGAGAAACAGAGAGAGAGAGAGAGAGAGAGAGAGAGAGAGAGAGAGAGAGAGAGAGAGAGAATAAGTAGCAGCCATTACAGTACAACTCTCATCCATGTGAAATTATAAGTGTCTCCAGTGCAAGTGTGGAGAAGGAGGGCTTCAGCCAAACCGGTTCTTCTGCTGGGTAATGTCAGGTGTTTTGTCCTTCAATTGATTAGTTACGATTTCAGAAAGCTTTTAATAAACAAATTGTGCTAAATTATAAAAGAAATACATTTTGAATGCAGTTCAGTACTACAACAATGCCCATTTGTTGTAAATATTTAAGTAATAAGGATTTTATTCATTATTTGGGTGTTTCAAATGTCCATTTAGTATTTGGATTAAACAGCGGACGTGTCTGAATGGGACACAAAATGACAAAATTATTAACTTAAATTTCAAAGAATATTACAATGGGTCTCGAATATTTGTAAATGTGTTCCGTTAGTTGACTTGATGTTACTTGGTCCCATTAGATATAATGCACTATTTGGGCATTTTGTGTGACGTTAGTTACTACAAGAATGGCCATTTATTGTTAAATATTAAAATAAAAATGATTGATTTTGGGGGCATTTGGTGTCCCATTAAAAATGATTTCATTAATTATTTGGATGTTTTCGAGGGGGTTGGGGTCCAAAGGGGTCCCATTAGGTCCTGCTCATTGTTCAATGCAACCGCCTCACTGCCCACTTCATTGATCAAGATTGGAATTTGAAAAGCAAAGGTCTTCAAACTTTCCTGAAGACCGTACAGGTGAAGTCATTGCCTTAGGACTGACTGAAGCACTTGCATCCTGGAGATTGAGTGAAGACAAACAAGTCTGCATCATGACAGCCAGTGAGACAAATATACATAATGAAGAGCACATCACTAAACAAGTGGACATGGCTGCAGTGCTTTGGGCATGTACTTTACTCAGCTATCGGTAAGTTGGTGAGCAGAATATTATAAAATATTTATATTTTATGTTTTATAATTATTTGAAATACAGTTGTAGTAGTAGTAGATTAGTTTATTTGACAGGGACAGTGCAATAAACATAGACAATTAATCAAAGACAATCAATCTGATGTGTTGCACATAGAGTGTATAGCTATTAGCTAATTTGCAACTCTTGTCCCTGGATGGGCTTTAGAAAAAAGAATCAAGATAAAAATATACACAATAACCACATACATCAATGCAGAAAAATTATAAATACACAATTATAAATATTATAAATATTATAAATACACAAATATAACAACCTGACTCACCTTTAACATAAATATTATAAATACACAAATATAACAGCCTGACTCACATTTAACACATATAACATAACTCACATTTGCCTATTTCAGGCCTTCCTCCCTCCGTCACTCACTATAAACAAACACATTTATTCCTTCCCTTCATTCACTCTCACTTTGCAGACAAATAATTCATACATGAGTACATTCTTGTTTATTTTTCAGCCAGTTTTTAACATTTTTAGTGAATGTTTTAAAGTCCGTTATTATTTTAATTTCATTTGGCATTGTGTTCCAGATGTGACTGCCCTTTATAGAGAAAGCTGTTTGTCCAAATGTGGTTCTGCGGTGGAATATTTTACAGTTATTGTTAACAGAACTCCTGGTGGCTCTGCTGCTGTCCTGTCTTTGGACGAAACCAGCAAGTGGCTCGGGTGCTGATTTATGGAAACATTTGAACGTTAATTTCAGAAGACAGAGGTCAATGAAGCTCTCAAAACTCAATAGGTTGTATTTTTTTAAAACATTACAGTGATGCCACCTAATGGGCTTTTTGTCCAAGATTTTTAGGGTTTGATTATATAATGAACCTATATGTCTTATTGTGGAAGGGGCTGCTTGAGCCCAGACTGTCAAACAGTATGATATATGAGAAAAAACCATAGAATGCATATACAGTGCAGCTGCTTCGTAAGGTATGTAATATCTAATTAATTTAAAGCAGTTCAGATTTTTTTTTACTGTTTTTGAAATTTTCTTTATATGAAGATTAAATTTGAGTTGAGGATCTAGTACAATGCCAAGGTATTTGAATTCTGTAGCTAAACTGATGTCATGATCATGTATATTAACTTTAAAATGTTGCAGGTTACATTTTTTGATTGAAAAGCACATTGAGACTGTTTTCTGAAGGTTCAGCAATAGATGGTTCTTGAGGAGCCACTCTTGGACATCAACCATACTTGTAGACAGTACATCTGCAGCCTGTGCTGGAGTCTTGGCAGCTGTGTAAATAACTGCATCATCTGCATAAAGTTGGCATGTTGCAGCTGAGCAGTGTAACGGCAAGTCATTAATAAAAATGTTGAAAAGTAAAGGACCAAGAATGGACCCTTGTGGGATACCCATGCGGTTGTTTAAAAATGAGGATTTATCCTGGTGAACTTTTACACACTGTTCTCTATTCTGGAGATAAGATGCAAACCATTCTAATGTATTTGGGGAGAAGTTAAAAGATACCATTTTGGATAAAAGCAAACTGTGGTTTACAGTATCGAAAGCCTTTTTGAGATCTAGAAAAACAGCTCCTACCACATTACCCCTGTCCAAGGACTGTTTGACGTTTTCAATAAGGCAACAATTTGCTGTTTCTGTTGAGTATCCTGGTCTAAAACCAAATTGATGTGGATGAAGAAGTTGACTGTCTTGTAAGTAGTCTATCAGCTGTGTAGCTACAACTTTTTCAAGAACCTTAGATAGGACTGGTAAGATAGAGATTGGGCGGTAATTGCATATATTGTCTTTACTGCCTGATTTATGAACTGGTATGACGACAGCTTTTTTCCAGCCAGATGGAAATGTACTAGACCTAATGGAGAGATTAATGAGATGAGTCAGTGGTTTGATTAATATTTTGCTGTGCATTTTGAGAAAGGAGGTGCTCATATTGTAGATATCACTAGTTTTTGAGTTTGACAGTGTTTTAACAATACCAGCAATTAACTTCTCATTTACCTCATCGATGTGAAAAGTATCTGTTGGGAGTATGGAATTTGTGTTGTTGAGCACATTTGGCAGCACAAAAATTTTTGTTAAGTCTTCCACAGAGCCCACAAAGTGTGAATTAAATTCATTTGCCAAAGTAGCCTTGTCACTGACGGTCTTGCCATTGATTCTAAGTTCCTTTACCCCCTTCTGATCGTTTTTTTTATTAGTTAAGTTATTTAAATGCCTCCATAGGGAACTGTTGTTACCCTTTGCATGATCTATCAGTTTATTGTAATAAGATATTTTTGATTTTCGCAGCTCATGTACCACTTTATTTCTTAAACTTTTGTACACAAGGTGATCATTTTGTAGTTTGGAGGTTAGTGATGTTTTCAGTGCATAGTCTCGCCTCTTCATAAGTTTTCTTATTTCATTATTTAACCATGGTAGGCTAATCTTCTGTTGTCTACTTTTAATTTGCTTTGAAAATTTTTCTATAGACTTTGTGATTGTTGCAGTTATAAAATTACAACAATCATCTACTTCACATGTTGCCATGAGCTGCTCCCAATTTTGATTCTCTAAGTAATGTTCAAACTCCTCATTTTTTGATTTGGGGATAATAAAATTTGATTTGTCAATATCGACTCCCCCAAAATACTGTAGTCGCTTTTTAGTAAGTTTCCTGACAGCAAGAACCATGTTATGATCTGAGAGACCAGTTACAAGATTATAGGTTCTGGTTATTCGTTCTGGTTTATTAGTAAATACCATGTCAATAAGTGTTCTGGATTGTTTGGTTATCCTGGTGGGTCCTTTGATGATTTGCTGGTAATTAAATTTAGTCATGAGGCTTTTCAGTTTTTGTTTGTCTTTTTTATCAGACCAGTTGATATTAAAGTCACCATGAATTATTGTTTCTCTGTTCTTCTCAAGTTGTTTAACCAGATCACTTAATTCATTATAAAAGGAAGAGTTGTGTGATGGTGGGTTGTACACTACTGCAATGTTGAAATTCATTACCGGAGAGAGACATACATTAACAGCTAAACATTCAAGTGAAGTATTCAAATCAACCAGTTGACATTTATATTTCTCTTTGATGTAAATTAAAACACCTCCTCCCCTCCCTACCTGCCTGTCTTTTCTAAAACACTGGTAGCCCACAATATCGATCATATTAGTGTCTATGTTACTGTGTAGCCAGCTTTCTGAGAGACAAAGGTAGTCCAGATTTGAGTCCAACAGCAACACCGAAATCTCATCTCTTTTGGGGATTATGCTCCGTATGTTTAAATGACCGCCGAGGATCCCCTTTGGTTTAGCCTTGGTGTCCCAAAGAACTCGTGCATGATTAACAGTTTGGAAAAATAAATGTTGTTTTTGCTTTTGTACAGCTCGGTTTTGTGCTAACCCAGTGGTCTGCTGTTTAATAGTGGCAGGTCCAGGGTTAAGGTGAATATCTCCTGCCAGAAGTAGCAGAACTAACAGAACTTTAACTGTATATCCTCTGCCATATTGTGGTTTTTGCTTAACAGCCATGTTTGCCTTAATTTGGAAGTTTTTGCTCAGGGCTTTTAAAGACCACATAGAGTGTAGGGTGAGATGTCCAAGCCCAAATCCATACAGATAAAACTTTTTAACTTCACCTTTGGTTGAGTTTGTCGGAAAATCCTTCTTGTTGCAGGTCCAGACACACAAAGACAAAACGAAGAGGAAGTAGATAAGTAGAGAAGGCTTATTAGTGGTGCCCATCAGCCCACTTTTTAATCCGGTGGCAGCCATCTTCAGTCCTTCTTGGAAAGAAGGAAAAGGAAAATCTGTGGATAGTAAAATAAATTCTGCTTATATCGCCAGAATCTGATCCGATCGTCCTCGAATCCAGCTGGGCCTCAGCTAGCCAACTAGCCCCTTCCGTTGCTGGTCTCGTTGCTCATAGTCGCCGTAACTGGCGACTATGTATAATGTTCTACACTACATTTGTCAAGTTCAACTTCAGACAGAAAATAAATATTTTAAATTAATCTTGTTATAGCTTCACATCTCACTTAGGAGTAAAAAAGAACCTTTAAGCTAGACAGAAATAGTGATTTGATTCATATCTTGATATCTATGGCTCAATATGAAAACAATGTATTGTGACTGGAATTTTTTCATATCGCTCAGCCCTAGTTCAGATTCCATTATATTAGTCAAACTAGTTTAGTGAGGCTAGAATATTATCCAGGTACTGTTTGTCCTTCTCATCAGCTGTGATGATTTTCAGCTGGCATTGCTAATCCAATCTTTCACTAATCTCCGTCACGTCCCCTCCAAAAATATCCAAGTTTCTGAATTTTTATGATTTTATTTTAATTGACTATTTATGCTGCTAACAGACCATATTTACATTAAAATCTGAATCTCTCTGTGATGATCAGGCGAGTGTGCTCCCCCTCCCCTCCTGTTCCTGTCTTCTCGGCTCCGGAGTATCAGATACACCTGCGTGATTGCACACCTGCTGCGTCCTAATGACCAAGCATACAGCCGTAGACAAAATTGTTGATACCCCTCTGTTAATGAAAGAAAAACCCACAATGGTCACAGAAATGACTTGAATCTGACAAAAGTGGTAATAAATAAAAATTCTATGAAAATTAACCAATGAAAATCAGACAATGCTTTTGAATTGTGGTTCAACAAAATTATTTTAAAAAACAAACTCATGAAACAGGCCTGGACAAAAATGATGGTACCCCTGGAAAAGATTGAAAATAATGTGACCATAGGGACATGTTCAACCGTGATGTGTCCTCTAATTAACATCACAAGTATCTACAAACTTGTAATCAGTCAGTTGGCCTATTTAAAGGGTGACAAGTAGTCACTGTGCTGTTTGGTGACATGGTGTGTACCACGCTAAACATGGACCAGAGGAAGCAAAGGAGAGAGTTGTCTCAGGAGATTAGAAAGAAAATTATCAACAAGCATGTTAAAGGTAAAGGCTATAAAACCATCTCCAAGCAGCTTGATGTTCCTGTGACTACAGTTGCACATATTATTCAGAAATTTAAGGTCCATGGGACTGTAGCCAACCTCCCAGGACGTGGCTGCAGGAGAAGACGGATAATACGAATGGTAACAAAAGAGAACAACCTCTAAACACATTCAAGGTGAACTCCAAGGTCAAGGTACATCAATGTCAGATCGCACCATCCGTCGTTGTTTGAGCCAAAGTGGACTTCGTGGGAGACGACCAAGGAGGACACCACTGTTGAAAACAAATCATAAAAAAAGCCAGACTGGAATTTGCCAAACTGCATGTTGACAAGCCACAAAGCTTCTGGGAGAATGTCCTATGGACAGACGAGACAAAACTGGAACTTTTTGGCAAGGCACATCAGCTCTATGTTCACAGACGCAAAAATGAAGCATACCAAGAAAAGAACACTGTCCCTGCTGTGAAACATGGAGGAGGTTGTGTTATGTTCTGAGGCTGCTTTGCTGCATCTGGCACAGGGTGTCTTGAATCTGTGCAGGGTACTATGAAATCTCAAGACTATCAAGGTATTCTAGAGAGAAATGTGCTGCCCAGTGTCAGACAGCTTGGTCTCAGTCGCAGGTCATGGGTCTTGCAACAGGATAATGACCCAAAACACACAGCTAAAAACACCCAAGAATGGCTAAAAGTGAAACATTGGACTATTCTAAAGTGGCCTTCTATGAGCCCTGATCTACATAAATCCTATTGAACATCTGTGGAAGGAGCTGAACTATGCCGTCTGGAGAAGGCACCCTTCAAACCTGAGACAACTGGAGCAGTTTGCTCATGAGGAGTGGGCCAAAATACCTGCTGAGAGGTGCAGAAGTCTCATTGACAGTTACAGAAATCGTTTGATTGCAGTGATTGGCTCAAAAGGTTGTGCAACAAAATATTAAGTTAAGGGTGCCATCATTTTTGTCCAGGCCTGTTTCATGAGTTTGTTTTTTAAAACAATTCTGTTGAACCACAATTCAAAAGCACTGTCTGATTTTCATTGGTTAATTTTCATAGAATTTTTATTTATTACCACTTTTGTCAGATTCAAGTTATTTCTGTGACCATTGTGGGGTTTTCTTTCATTAACAGAGGGGTACCAACAATTTTGTCCACGTGTGTATTTAAGAGCCAGCGTGTGGAGAACTCATTGCTGGATCATTAGGTTTGCTACCACGAAAACGTCTAAGCCTTGTTATCTTATTATCCTTTGGTTGGCTTGTGTTTTCACTCTGTTTTGTCCCCCTGTCTCTCAGGTTTGCTGCCATCCGTGCGGCGTGTACTCCAGAGCTGATCACGCTCGCCTGACCAAGAAGACGCCAGACGTCCACCCAGGTCATTGTCTTCCCCCTGTTCCCCTGGTCCATGCAGGAGTTCCTTGCCGGGCTCCTCTGCTCACAGAGTAAGAGTGCTTTCCCATTATTATTCTCCTCTTCGGGAGATTCTGTCCCTAATAACCTCTTTTTGCCATTTTCCCGTAGGCTACGTGCAATCCAGCAGGCACCGGTTTTTGTCATTTTGTGTGTTTTTGTGTTGTGCTTTTCCTTAGTTCTGCACCTTTATTTAGAGTTGTGTGTTAGTTTTGATTTTACAATAAACTGGTGAATTTTTACATCTGAGTCTGAATGTTTGTTCTGGCAGCTCTGCGTTTGAGCCTCACTTGCCCTGAATCATGACACTCTCCCTCTCTCAAAGTCATACTGCGGCTCATTTTCCCTCTAATCGGCTGACTTAACTTTCTGTGTTTGGCCCTAAAGTCCAAACCTTTCTGAAAAAGAAAACTGACCTGTCAATTTTATTAACAGGAGGGGATTCTTCTTTCTAAAACATGAAATTTTTGAACTTTTTTTCCTAATTTATAATTTCTGAATGGTAGATGGGCTGTGTATCATACACAGCGGGGAAAATAAATATTGAACACGCCAACATTTTTCTCATTAAACATATTTCTGATGGAGCTATTGATTGACCTGAGATTTTCACCAGATATCAGTAACAACCCAAGTAGGGCTGCAACGATTACTCGAATAATTTGAATAATTCGGTTACAAAAAATTCTCAATTCAAAATTTATGTGTTGATGTGTTGTTTAATGTAGCACTTCCGGTCTATATGACCTTCTTCCGGTTACACTACCTAAACAAAACGCAGATTTGTTTAATGGCGCCATGTCAAAGCGGCATAATGATCCGCTATGATTCTTAAAGATAAAGAAAATTTTCAAAAAAATGACAAAAGTATCAAGTCTGTAATCATTTTAAGCTCAGATTGAAGGAAAACATTGTGCAGTGTGTACATGGTAAAACTGAATGGTGAGCTGGTATGCTACAACGTCCAATGTTACAGTGTCTTGTCAGAAAGCATCCCACATCATGCACAGCCAGTGTACCCGAGACAAGGTATGTGATTGAGATTTAAACTTAAGATGAATAGAATGTAGTCAGCTACGTTAATTATATAACCAAAGAACATATAGCCAAGTAACGTTAACACCATGTCTAATTATAACACGGCAACTGTGAAATGATGGTGTTAAAGTTGTGCTAATTGGAAACAATGTATCAGACCATCGTTTCTTTGGTTTAAATTACTGCTGAGTTTTAGTTTTGTCTGAATTTTTTTTTAATTAAAGCTGCAAAACTGCATGACGGTGGCACATACATGCAAAATTAACAAATTGAAATGGGTCAGAGGAGCAAGTTGGCTCTTAATGTAATTTATTTGAATTCTAATAATTTTAATTAAGTAGCAATAATGAATAACGTTAAAGTCCTCACATGCATTTTATTACATTACCTTTTGTCTTTGATTTTCAGATCATGACCAATTTGAAATATTTTTACTAAGAAGCAAACAGGTGAAATCAGGCAAGAATGGCATCTTCAGGTTGCAGGTTTACACGTAAATTTTCATTGATTTAAATTAACAGCTAATTTATCTGTTTATTTTTTTTTGCTATTCTCATCTGGCTCAGTAAATATTTAACTTAAGGACTTTTTATTCATATACTATGATTTAGAAGAAAAATCTGAAATTTATGAGAATCAAGTCTTAAATGCACATTAAACTATTTTATAACACTGCAAAATTGAGGGAGAAAAAGGTGCATGTAAAAGTAAAAAAAGAAATGGTCCTTTTTCTGTGATTATCTAAACTGTAGAATTTACAGAAAATGTATAGCTTGATATATATAGTTATTGGGATATAAGATGACTTACAGTATATCGTGATATGAAATTTTTGTCGTATTACACAGCCCTAATTACTACTGCTCTTTAGGAAAATTCCGCAAATGTTGGTCAATGCAAGTTTCTTTAAAAAAGTATCAGATTACTTGTCATCTTCGATTAGAGTGGGTGATTACTCGAGCCGTAAAGTAGTTGTTGGCTGCAGCCCTAAACCCAAGTAATCCATACATACAAAGAAATCAAGGCAACTGTGTTCACAAAACAAGTTATATTTAATAAAGTGGAATGACACAGTTAAAAAGTGTTGAACACATGAAGAAAAGAGGTGCAAAAAGGCATAGAAAGCCAAGAAACCAGCTGAAATCCATCAGAATTTAGGAAGCCATCCCATCCCCATCAGTGCAAATTAATTTCAGCTGGTTAAGTCCTGACTGATAACCTTTAAAAAGGTCTGTGAACATCACATTGTCACACCACAAAGAACCCATGATGGGCAGAAGCAAAGAGCTCTTTCTAGACCTTCACAACCTTATTGTTGCAAAACATAATGATGGCATTGGTTACAGGCGCATTTCTAAACTGCTGATTGTTCCAGTGAGCATGGTTGGAGCCATCATTTGGAAGTAGAAAGAACATCATTTTACCATAAACCTGCCACGACCCGGAGCTCCTCGCAAGATTTCTGAGAGGAGTCAAGAGAATTATCAGAAGAGTTATCCAAGAGCCAGAGACCACTCATGGAGAGCTCCAGAAAGACCTGGAGTTAGCAGGTACTGCTGTTTCAAAGAACACAATAAGCAGGGTTTCCTCTGGTAACATTTCTGTGTGGCGGGCCGCCACGCTTGAAGTTATGCCGCCATGCCAAGGAAATACAAATTTAAGAAAAAATATGAAGGAATGATGCTCCGTAAGGCACGAACAACGTGCGTGACCATCATCCGCGCAGAGCTCAGAAGCACTCCACCTGCCTGTTCCAGTTGGCAGGCAGAGTGTCTTGCTACTAGCGACGCTGTCCAAGGGAAATATGAGCTTATTAAAGTACTTTAAACGTGGGAAATAAAGCAGAAGAGGTATGTAAGCAATGGAGGCATTTATGGTGGTTTTAACCCGCTGATGATGGGAACAATAATGAAGAGATGCTTAGCAAACAGGTGTGGTTAGGCTTCATATGCAACCGGCTTCATATGCAGGGAAAGGCAAGGGGGGCACTGATGAATTGCTGAGGATTTATTTCACCAGCCACTACATTAACTAAGTTATAGTATGTTCACTATGTACCTGGCAAGTAAAGATACCCAAAATTCACAAAGTCAGTGATGTTAATCCGTCAACAGCCTTCAGACAAACTAAATGTGCCAACATTTGGATTTCAGTATAAGGGAGGTTTTTCCTGCTGTCTGGTTGGTGAGCAGAGTTCTAACAAAACTATAAATATATAGAAATATTATAATAGAAATAACTGCATCTTTGGCAATTTAAGTTAATTTATTTAATTAAATGTAATTTTATTGACATTTTTTTCTTTGAAATCAGTTAAATTATTGTTTTGTTCTGGCTCTGCAAAATTATGGTCAAAAGTGTAAATTGTATAAGGAAAAAAAAGTCAAAATTTGACCGCAATCTATTTCAAATTTATAAAAAAACCCTGTAATTTTATTTTAAAAAATAGAAAAAATAGCCATAAAATAATCCACAAATTTATAATAAAGTCTCAAATATACAAGAAAAGCCAATTTTGTCATGATTACAATAAATATCAGCTCACGTGCAAGATGCTACAACAGGGAATGCACACAACGCAGAGAGGCAAAGTTTATACACAATTTTATTGAAAAGAGGTGGAGCAAAATTAGAGCAAACACAACCTCACTCGCCAGAGGAGAGCTCAGCCTGTAAGGATGGAGACGAGAGCAGATTAGAGCGAGGCAGGAGGCAGGTAATAATGAATCATAAGGGAAAAAACTCTTACGAGTGACAGCAGAAAGCCCGACGGGGAACCCAGGAAGGCAAGGATGAATGGGGATGGAAGCTGCAGATGAGTAGGGCTGATGAGATGTCCGACCGGATGGAGTAGGCGATAAGGAGAGAAGACAACGATGAAGGAGCAGGTGAGCGTACAACGAACCCCTGGAGACACACCACAGAGATGGCAGCAACCTGAGAAGGAGAAAGAGAGAGACAGGTCATTCACTGGGTTCTGAGATAATTAAAACGTTACTTACTTAATTCTTTATGGCAGTATACCCAACGAGCCAGCGCTGGAGCGTTCACAGACTGGTCCTTTTAAGCGCTGGCAGCGAAGAGACAGCAGGTGCGTCCACTCACTCAGGTGTATTGATTACCTGCGGAGCCGGAGACCCTCCCACAGGACGGGAGGGGGAGTGCGCTTACCAGATCATAACAGTGCCCCCCCCCCCCCCAAGGGACACCTCCTGGCAGCCCACCGGACTTGTTGGGATGGACTTGGTGAAAGGCCTGGACCATCCCCTTGTCATGAAAGTACGACCGGGAAATCCATGACCTTTCTTCAGGTCCGTAGCCCTTCCATTGGACCAAGTATTGCAGCCCCCAGCCCTGACAGCGAACGTTCAGAATTCTCTGAATGGTGTAGGTGGTCTGACTGTCAAGGATCCGAGGGGGAGGAGGAGGCTTTGTGGGTGGGGGGGGGGCAGAGAGGACTGGCAGAGAGGGGCTTGATCTTGATGATGCATGGAAGGTCGGATGGATATGCAGAGTCAGCGGAAGCTCCAGGCGGACTGTCACATCATTGATGATTTGGGAGATAGAAAACGGCCCCAGGAACCGAGGTGACACCTTATAAGATTCTGTTTTAAGAGGCACCTTGCCCACCAACAGCCACACCCTCTGCCCAACCGTGTATCTGGGCGCTGGAACCCGCCTGCAGTCCGCATACTGTCGGTTCCGTTCGGTGGAATGGAGGAGCGCAGCGTGGGTGGCCCTCCAGAGGCGACGACAACGGCAAGCGTGGGCCTCCACAGATGGCACGGCGACATCCCTCTCCACCATGGGCAATGGGGGGGTGGGGTGTACCCCATCGATGCCTCGAAGGGCGTTAATCCCATAGCCAATGAAATTGCAGAGTTGTGGGCGTACTCCACCCAGGTCAGATGAGTGCTCCATGTAGATGGGTTGCAGAATGCCCCACATCTGAGGATGGCCTCCAGGGATTGGTTGGTGCGCTCAGCCTCCCTGTTGCTCTGAGGGTGGTATCCAGATGACAGGCTGACCGAGGTGCCCAGGGTATGGCAAAAAGACTTCCACACTTGAGATATGAATTGTGGTCCCCGGTCAGACACAATGTTCAAGGGAATGCGTGAAGGTGGATAACGTGGTTAGTGAAAAGGCTGGCAGTCTTTGAGGTGGAGGACAGTTTGGGGAGGGGTACTAAATGAATGGCCTTAGAAAATTGGTTGACAATGGTGAGGATGACAGTGTTACCATTAGAGGGGGGAAGTCCAGTGATGAAGTCCAGGGCTACATGTGACTGGGGCGGCTGGGAATCGGGCGGGGATGAAGCAGACCAGCGGGAGGAGAAGAGTCGGATTTATTTCTGGTGCATACTTGACATGCTTTAACATAATCCCGGATGTCTGTCTGCAGTGTGGACCACCAGAACACCCGCTGAATGAAGTCGATAGTCCCCTGGGTGACAGGCAAAATGACTAGTATGACCCCACCTGATAACTTCGCTGTGGAGGACGGCCGGGACAAACAGCCAATCATTAGGTCCTCCCTCGGGTTTGGGCTCAGTGGCCTGGGCCTGTCGGACCCTCTGCTTGATCTCCCAGGTAGGAGCACCTAAGATACATGAGGGGGCAGAATGGGTTGGTGGAGAGAGGAGGGGGCTGAGTGGTCAGAGGTAAACTGGCGGGAGAGAGTGTCAGGATTAATATTGCGAGAGCTCGGCCTATAGGTGATGGTAAAATTAAATCTAATAAAGAATAAGGCCCAAAGGGCCTGCCAGGCATTTAATTGGCTGGCTGACCGAAGATATTCTAAATTTTTATGGCTGGTCCACACAACGATAGGATGAACTGCTCCCTCCAGCCAGTGCCTCCACTCCTCCAGAGCCAATTTAACGGCCAAGAGCTGTCAATGCCCTACGTTGTAGTTCTTCTCGGCCGGCGTGAGCTGCCAAGAGAAATACGCGCATGGGTGGAGCTTCTGATCGGAGGTCGAGCACTGCAAGAGGACAGCGCCCACCCCTGAATCAGAAATGTCCACCTCTACAATGAATTGGAGTTGAGGGTTGACCTGGGCCAAGATGGGAGTGTTGGAAAATAGGCTCTTCAGTTTAAAGAAGGCCTGTTCAGCTGCCTTGGACCAGATGAAAGGCAACTTGACTGAGGTCAGCTGCGTAAGAGGCTGTGCTTCCCCACTGTAATTTGTAATGAAACTATGGTAGAAATTAGCAAATCCTAGGAAGCACTGAAGCTCCTTACGGGACTGGGGTGTTGGCCAATCAAGCACAGCCTTCATCTTGGCCGGATCGGCCCTGAGCTCTCCCTCAGCAACAATAAAGCCCAGGAAGGAAGTGGAGCTGGTAAAACTCACACTTTTTGGCCTTCACAAAGAGCTGGTTTTCCAGTAGCCACTGTAGCACGGCCCTGACATGGACTGAGTGCTCCTCTGGTGTGCGCGAAAAAATCAAAATATCGTCAAGGTGTTAATCTTTTGTTCTTATAAAAGACAAAAATAAAATAGAAAGGAGATGTCTTTACCTTCTTAACATGTTTCGACTGTACACTGCAGCCTTCGTCAGAAGAGTCAGCTGATTGCTGCCAGGTGACGTTTATCAGCTGATTTTCATAGGTGGGGCCAGCTCAGCAGATCTGTCAGATCCACCGAGCCGGCCCCGCCTCCCGCCGTCAGATGGTCTCTGGAGAATGTGATCCCAGGTGTGGGAGGGCATAAAGGCTCCCTCATCTCGGTTCATGGTGTCTTTTCCCCACTTCCTGATCTCTATGGCCTCCTTAATCCAGTGTTTGTGTCTGTTGCTCTCTGATCCAATAATCTTTGCGTTGTCCCAGTCCATGATGTGGTTATTTCTTTTGCAGAGATCTGATATTGCTGATTTTAATGTTTCTTGTTCTGCCTTTTCTTTTTGTGATCTTATGAGTCGTCCTTGTGTTTCCTTCTCACATTCCTTCCGCTGTGCCGGCTCGGTGGATCTGACAGATCTGCTGAGCTGGCCCCGCCTACGAAAATCAGCTGATAAATGTCACCTGGCAGCAATCAGCTGACTCTTCTGACGAAGGCTGCAGTGTACAGTCGAAACATGTTAAGAAGGTAAAGACATCTCCTTTCTATTTTATTTTTGTCTTTTTTTTTTTTTTTTTTTTTTTTTTGTTACTTATTTGTACCCGTAGGTAGATTTGGTTTGCAGTCTGGTGACAAGCCACCGGCTGCTGGTCGCTGCGTGCGCGAGCGCCCTAAACCTACATGTTTTTGGTATGCGGGAGGAAACCGGAGAAATCCCGGAGTAAACCCGCGCAACACGGGGAGAACATGCAAACTCCACACAGCTCACTGTTGGTCGGGGGCTGGGATCGAACCCACGATCTCATGATCCCCCGGCCGAGAGTAAACTGTGCTGCCACAGTGCTAAACCACTGCGCCACCGTGCAGCCCCGTGTCTTTTATAAGAACAAAAGATTAGTAATTGAAAGAAGACAAAATGAACTTATTTGACCTATTGTCAAGGTGTACAAAAACAAATTGATTAACCATATCGTGCAAGACGTCATTAATCATTCGTTGGTAGACGGCGGGGACAGTGGTCAAGATATTCAAACTGCCCCAGGTGAGTTTTAAATGCAATCTTCCATTCGTCCCCCTCGCAAATGCGGACTAAATGATATGTGTTACACAGATCCAATTTAGTAAACACCCACGCGCGCTGAAGGAGCTTGAACGCAGAGCTGATCAGGGGTAAAGGGTATTTATCTTTGACGGTAATGGCATTTAACTCGCGGAAATCTATGCATGACCGCAGAGATCCGTTCTTCTTTCCGACAAAGAAAAACCCTGCCTCAAGAGGAGCCGAGGAGGGCCGAATGAGGCCGGCGTTCAAGGAATCCTTTATATAACTTTCCATTGCCTCCCTCTCCGGTCCAAAAAGGCTGTAGAGCCAGCTGGACAGCAACCACGCTCCCGGGAGGAGGTCGATAGCACAGTCATAAGAGTGGTGAGGAGGCAAAGAAAGAGCTCTTGACTTGCTAAAGACCTCCCCAAGGGCCTCAGGGCGGTGCGGTGACGCAGTGGTTAGCACCGCGGCAGCACAGCAACTCACCCTTGGCCATGGGATCCCTGGTTCGATCCCAGCCCCTGACCAACAGTGATCTGTGTGGAGTTTGCATGTTCTCCCCATGTCTGCGTGGGTTTACTCCCGGAGTTCTCCGGTTTCCTCCCACAGGCCAATTGGAGACTCTAAAAGTGGCCCTAGGTGTGAATGTGTGTGTGAATGGTAAAGGGATAGGTTCAGGTTCAGGTTCAGGTTGCTTTATTTGTACCCGTAGGTAGATTTGTTTTGCAGTCTGGTGACATCCATATTTACAAGCCACTAATTACATTCAACATAGACACAAACACAGGCACACATCATACAAAATAAGTAAATATAAAATATGTACAATATATTTATAGCTTGTTCAACTCTTTGACAGCAGCAGGGACAAAGCTGTTTTTGTAGTGCTGGGTTTTACTTTTTGGGACAGCAAACCTCCGTCTGGAGGGAAGAAGCTGAAAGTTGCAGTGCAAAGGGTGGGCGTCATCATTTAAAATCGAGTCAGCCATCCTCTGTACTTGTCTGGTGTACAGGGATGTCAGGCTCAGCTGTGACTCACCAAGCAAACGACTGGACCATCTAACTACCTGATCCAAGGATTTCCTCTGTTTCAGTTTTATCTGACCAAACCATGACATTAAAGAAAAGGATAAAACAGATTCAATAAAAGCCCGATAAAACATAGTCATTATGGTTCGGTCAATTTGGAAGCATGCCAGTTTCCTCAAACAATGCAAATTTTGCTGACCCTTTTTGCACACCCTTTCACAGTTCACTTCAAAGTTTAAATTACTATCAATAATCGTCCCAAGATATTTGTACGATTGTACACATTCGGTGGTCTGGCCTTTTAGTATGGTGACTTTGTGCCTGGGAGTTTTCCTCCTAAAGTCAATAATCATATCTTTCTTTTTTGTTGTATTCAGCTGCAGGTAGGAATCCTCACACCAGTGAGCAAAGTCATCAACTACTGGGCCGTGGCCACTCTCGCCATCCTGGAGGAGACTGACAATGACTGAGTCATCAGCATACTTTATAATGTGTCTGTTGTCATGTCTGCTCCGACACATGTCTGTGTACAGGATGAAGAGTAGTGGTGACAACACACACCCCTGAGGAGAGCCAGTAGAAGAGCACTTTAGGTCAGACAATGTGCCATTGACCCTTACTCTCTGCGTCCTGTTGGTTAAGAAATCCAGAATCCAACCCGCCAGATTATTGCTCAAGTCAAATTGTTGCAGGAGCCTTTCAACTAAAATATGAGGTTGGATTGTATTAAAGGCAGAAGAAAAGTCCACAAATAAAAGCCTGGCATGTGTCCCATTAAAATCCAGATGTTTAAAAAGCATGTTAAACATAGTGACAGTGGCATCCTCCACTCCTCTGTGAGGCCTATAGGCAAACTGCAGAGGATCCAATGCATGTTCAGTCTGCCTTAGGACCTCAGATCTGACCAGTTTTTCAAAAATTTTCATTAAAATTGAAGTCAAAGCAACTGGTCTAAAGTCGTTTACCGTTTTAGGACAGCTGGATTTTGGAACGGGAACAACCATGGCTTCTTTCCAGATCTTAGGCACATGTTGTGTCTGTAAGGACTTATTGAAAATGTAATGAAATATAGGACTCAGTTTATGTGCACAGGACTTTACCAAGCGCCCACATATATTATCAGGGCCCTGACTTTTGTTCACTTTTACAGCACAGAACTCCCTTTTAACATCCTGCATCTCAATGTTAAAGTGCTGATTGTCTTTGAGTTTCTGTTTCAAATCTTGGATTTCTGTGCTGAAATCAAAGGAATCAAAACAACCATAAAAACAATTAAGAGCATTAGCCAGCTCTGTGTCTGAACTAAAACCATCTAAAAACACATGATTACTGCACTCTGTGCTCTGAAGGCCTGCAATAGTTTTCATACTGGCCCAGGCCGAACCAAGTTTATTTGCTGCCATCTTGCTTGCCAACTCTGATTTATAATTCTGTTTTGCTCTTAAAATTTCGGACTTCAGCTCCTTAGTGGCAACCTGTAGCTCAGAAACAGACCCCTGTTTAAAGGCAAGTGCTTTCCTCTGTAAGCAGGATTTAACTGATTTAGTAACCCATGGTTTGTTGTTGGGATATATTTTGACACGTTTACGTGGAACAATCTTATTTTGACAGTAAGCCATGTATGAGCATGTGAGGTCAGCCAGAGAGTCCAAATCATCCCCGCAGGCCATTATGAACATCTCCCAGTCTGTACAGTCAAAGCATTCCTGGAGGCTGTGCTCTGAATCTTCTGTCCACACATCTATGTCTCTCATCTCCACCTTGCCTCTTCTGAGAGCAGTTTTATATGTGGGCAGCAAATGAACACAGTTGTGATCTGAGGATCCTAAAGGAGGAAGGGGGAGTGATTTATAGGCCCTCTCTATGGATCCATAGCACAGGTCCAATGTCTTTTTTCGCCTGGTTGGGCAGGAGACATACTGATGAAAGTTTTGAAGTGTCTTCTTTAAAGAAACATGGTTAAAATCCCCAAGAATGAAGTTTGGCGCCTCTGGAGAAATTGACTGCAGCCGCTGCACCACATCAAAGATGGTTCTGGAGGCGGAGTTAGCGTCTGCCCTCGGATGAATGTACACGGTTGTGATGAAAATTTGGGGAAACTCGCGAGGCAAATAAAAGGGGCGTAGTGACACAGACAGCAGCTCCACATCGGGTGTACAGATGCGTTCTCTGACCGTGACAGATGTGCAGTACTGCTTATTAATGTATAAACATACTCCGCCCCCTTGACGTTTCCCCGTTACCTCTTCCTGCCGATCCGAGCGCAGCGGGGCTCCAAAGCCGTCAATCCACAGGTCTGCATCTCGGTCATGCGCAGTAAGCCAAGATTCAGTGAAAGCCATGACGCAGCAGTTCTTAAAATCCTTCTGGTAGCGTACATTCCCTTGAATTTCATCCACCTTGTTTCTCACAGACTGTGCATTCCCAAAAATTATTGAAGGAAGAGGAATGTTACCAAACTGCCGTCTCCTAAGGCGCAATTTCACACCTCCACGCCTTCCACGCTTCCTCCTGCCGCTCTCTTTTCACCGCTGTGTCCGTCTCTCAAAATAAAGTCCGGCAGTTGCGGCTTAGGCTCAATCACAGCCGCTGCATCAGCTGTGTTTAAGTGTAGCAACACGTCCCTGGAATATTGTATTCTGCCCGCTATTCTGCCCGCCATGGAGCTGAACGCGTTTACTTCAGAGACAAAGAGCCAGAGCACAGATAGCAGCTGTCACGCCGCGCCATTCATCAGCGGCGCCACCTGCTCATGCACCTGACAATCATCAGCGGCGAGGGATAAAGGCCGTCTCGCCCGGAGACTCGGCCTGAAGCCGTCAGACTTCGTCCCTCACCGTTGTGAGCATACTTCCCTTCAGCGTCACCATTTTGGTAAGAAGATCGCTTACCTCTCTTCTTCAGTCTTCTCCCCTGTGCACAGGTGGATTCCCCAGCGGCGGACATCTCCTCTCCATCGCCCAATCCTCGCTGCTGTACGGAGCTCTCCAGGTGGCTGTCTTCCGGGCTTCGCCCCCTTGTTGTGCCAGCTGTCCTGACCCACCAAGTAAGTCCTTCTCTCGCCATAAATCCCTCCTGTGTTGGTGTATGCCCGTCACCCTCTCCCTGTGCTCTCTCCATAGGGTTGCTCGGCTGTACGGTCACCTGCCTCTGTGCCTGGAGCAGACACCATCACCAACACATTTACATCCCGCAGACACGCACTCATTCACTCCTGCTGTTAATAAACTCTTTGAACTACTCTAAGCCTGTGTGTGTGCGTCTCCTGAGCCGTGCGTTATGTCAGTACGGCTTCAGCAGAGCGGCTCGGCGGACGGCGGGCTCGCACACCGGTTTACCACTCTCGAGGCTAGAGTGGATCAGATTGCTTATCAACAGCAGGTTATTCTGAATCAATTATTAAACTTAACTAACCGGTTGGGCCGCTTAGATCCTCAACAGCCGTTCCCCCCGGCTCGTCAGGGTGGCGCGGCTCCTGCTGTTCCAGCGGCCGTCCAGCCGGCTCCAGTGGCACCGGTTCGGCTCACACCGATTCCGACCCCCGCCCGCTTTAGCGGTAAGCTCGGCGGAGCGCGGGGGTTCATTATGCAGTGTGAGTCCGTGTTCCACCGTGTGCCCGGAGATTTTCCCTCGGATCACAGTCGGATTGGTTACATAGGGAATCTTCTGGAGGGGCGTGCGTTAACTTGGACCTACGCCATAATGGCGAGGCCCAGTTATGCCACCCTCACCTATGACCAGTTCGTGAGGCGCTTTCTGGAGGTCTTTGACCATTCTCAAACCGAGACGGTCCAGGTCGATCGGCTTCTCGCTCTCCAGCAGGGAGGCCGGTCGGCAGCGGACTACTCGGTCGACTTCCGGGTAGCGGCGGAGGAATTGGGCTGGGAGGAACGCTCCCTCTGTGGCCTGTTCCTCCGCAGCCTCAATAGTGATCTGAGGGATGAACTGGCTGGACGGGATATCCCTGGGACGCTAGCGGAGCTGACATCCTTAGCGATAAGTTTGGATAACAGGTTGCGCGAGCGCTCCTCGGGGCGGAAGTCTTCTTCTTCTCGCCCTCGTGGAGTCTCGCCGCACCTGTTCCAAGCTCGCCCCCTGGCAGCGCCGCCAGCATCGTGCCCCGAGGAGTCGGAGCCGATGGTGACGGGCTGGACCAAGCTTTCCCCTGCGGAGAAACAACGCCGCCGTGAGTTGGGCCTCTGCATGTATTGCGGAGGTGACCAACACACTGTGGAGCGTTGCCCGCGGAAAGCCAGTCGGCGGGGTCCGCGAATCGCTGTAGGGAGCCTCGCGGATCCCAACCGGTTAGACACTCTCACTCAATTAAAGCTGCCCATCCGTTTTTGCCACAATCCCACTGGGCACCTCACCCACGCACTGGTGGATTCGGGCGCAGAGGGCAGTTTCATTTCACAAGGCCTGGCAACCCGATTGGGCATCCGCTGTCAGGCATTAAAACACCCCATCTCCCTGGTCCATCTCTCCCGTGCCTCCCTTGGGAGAGTTTCTCACCAAACCATGCCTGTCCCAGTCATCATCTCAGGGAACCACCGGGAGGAGATGGTATTTTACGTCCTGCCCAACTCTGTGTCGCCCGTCATCCTGGGGTATCCCTGGCTACGCCTCCACAACCCTGTCCTGGACTGGAGGTCCGCTGGGGTATCGGCATGGAGTACCTTCTGTATGGGCACCTGCTTTCAGTCCGCTGCCTGCTCCCCATCCGCGGCTCCCCCTGTGGCGGATACAGCACCTCTGGACCTGTCACTGGTGCCTCCAGAATTTCACGACCTGGGTATGGTATTTAGCAAATCGAAAGCTATGTCTCTTCCCCCGCATCGACCATATGACTGTGCCATCAACCTCCGCCAGGGGGCTCCCCTGCCATCTGGTCGGCTCTACAGCCTGTCGGCGCCGGAGAAGGAGACCATGAATACATACCTGAAGGAATCACTGAGCGCTGGGATTATTCGCCCATCGTCGTCACCCGTGGGGGCAGGGTTTTTCTTTGTCGGGAAAAAGGACGGATCCCTCCGCCCCTGCATAGACTACCGAGCGCTAAATGACATCACTGAGAGGGACCGTTACACCCTGCCCCTCATGGACACTGCCTTTCACTCCCTCCAGGGGGCGACCTGGTTTACCAAGCTGGATTTACGCAGCGCTTACCACCTCGTCCGGATCCGGGAGGGAGATGAATGGAAGACAGCCTTCCGTACCCCGAACGGCCACTTTGAGTATCTCGTCATGCCGTTCGGGCTGACCAACGCTCCTGCCGTCTTTCAGCGCCTCATTAATGACGTCCTCCGGGATTTCATCGGCCTTTTTGTGTTCGTCTACCTGGATGACATCCTTATCTTCTCCAGGTCCAGGGACGAGCACCAGGTCCATGTGAGGCGGGTCCTCCAAAGACTGCTGGAGAATCGTCTGTACGTGAAGGCTGAGAAATGCGAATTCTACGCTAGGACCACATCCTTCCTGGGATTCATCATCGCTCAAGATCAGGTGCTCCCAGACCCAGAGAAGGTGAAGGCGGTGGTGGAGTGGCCTACTCCCGCATCCCGGAAGCAGGTGCAACAGTTTGTTGGCTTCGCCAATTTTTACCGCCGCTTTGTCCCAAATTTCAGCTCGATCGTCGGACCGCTGACCCGCCTCACGTCCCCGAAGGTCCCGTTCCGGTGGACTGAAGAGGTCGCTGCTGCCTTTAGGGCGCTGAAGGCGGAGTTCTCCTCCTCCCGGGTCCTTCGCCAGGTCGACCCCGCGCTGCAGTGCATTGTGGAGGTGGACGCATCGGACACGGGAGTGGGAGCAGTGTTATCCCAGCGGTCACCTGACGATGGCGCCAAACGGCCGTGCGCCTTCTTCTCCCGGCGCCTGTCCCCAGCGGAGAGAAACTACGATGTGGGGGACAGAGAGCTCCTGGCCATTAAACTCGCCTTACAGGAGTGGCGCCACTGGCTAGAGGGGGCGGACCTGCCGTTTGTGGTCCTGACGGACCACAAGAACTTAGAGTACTTACGATCTGCCAAGCGCCTGAATGCCCGCCAGGCGCGCTGGTCTTTGTTCTTCGCCAGGTTCCGCTTCTCAATCACCTTCAGGCCGGGCTCCAAGAACGGCCTGCCTGACGCCCTCTCTAGGCAGTTCACCCCCGTGGAGGCTGAGGAGACGCCCCACACTATCCTGCCCAGGTCGTGCGTCCTCGGTGCCATCTCTTGGGACATTGAAGATAAGATCCGGAAGGCGCAGGAGGTGGAACCTGATCCTGGCGGCGGACCGGAGGGAAGACTGTTCGTCCCATCTGCGGTCTGAGGAGAGGTCATCCACTGGCTCCACACCTCCCGGCTCACCTGTCATCCCGGCACCTCTCGGATGATCAGCCTCCTCCAACGGTCCTTTTGGTGGCCAGGCCTGCGGAGGGATGCAGCCCGCTACGCCCGGGCTTGCCCAATCTGTGCCACCAGCAAGTCGGGAAATGCCCCCCCCAGCGGGTCTGCTCCAGCCTCTGCCCGTCCCCGGCAGGCTCTGGTCGCACATCGCACTGGACTTCGTCACCGGACTCCCCGTTTCCAACTCCTTTGACACCGTCCTGACCATCGTGGACCGTTTCTCCAAGGCGGCGCACTTCATCCCCCTGCGAGGTCTCCCTACTGCCCTGGAGACGGCGGACCTCCTCGTCCAACACGTGGTCAGGCTGCACGGGATTCCGGTGGACGTGGTCTCGGACCGGGGTCCCCAATTTTCATCCGAGGTTTGGAGATCCTTTTGTAACGCCATCGGAGCCAAGGTGAGCCTCTCCTCCGGCCATCACCCCCAGTCTAACGGGCAGTGTGAGAGGACCAATCAGGAGCTGGAGGCTGCGCTCCGCTGTGTTACTAGATCCAAGCCGACGTCCTGGAGCAACCATCTCGCCTGGGTGGAGTATGCCCACGACACCGCCCGCTCTTCTGCAACGGGGATGTCCCCCTTCAAGGCGTCCCTGGGTTACGACCCCCCGCTGTTTCCAGTGCAGGAGAACAAGGTAACTGTCCCCTCTGTTAGGGCGCACCTTAGGCAGTTCCGCTCCACCTGGGCTGCCGCGCGTCATGCGCTTTTACGCACAGCGGAGCGCAACAGGACCGTGGCGGACCGGCACAGAAGACCTGCCCCGGCGTACAGAGTTGGGCAACTCGTGTATGTGTCTACCCAGGACGTCACATTAAAAGGCGAGAGGAGGAAGCTGGCACAGCGATTCATGGGTCCCTTTCCCATCACCCGGATCATCAACCCGGTGGCTGTGCGCGTGGCTATTCCCCCCTCCCTCCGCATCCATTCCACTTTCCATGTGTCGAAGGTGAAACTGGCAGTCACTGACCCCCTTTGCCCTCCTCCTGCAGCGCAACCCGCGCCCCGGATGATTGGTGGCCATCCGGCCTGGTCCGTCTCCTCCATCCTGGACTCCCGGCGCCGAGGTCGTGGGTTGCAATACCTGGTGGACTGGGAGGGCTATGGGCCCGAGCATCGACAATGGGTGCCCCCGTCGTTTGTGTTGGACCCATCGCTCATCGCGGACTTCCACCGAGCGCACCCGGATAAGCCATCGCCAGGAGGCGCTACTAGAGGGGGGAGTACTGTCACGCCGCGCCATTCATCAGCGGCGCCACCTGCTCACGCACCTGACAATCATCAGCGGCAAGGGATAAAGGCCGTCTCGCCCGGAGGCTCGGCCTGAAGCCGTCAGACTTCGTCCCTCACCGTTGTGAGCATACTTCCCTTCAGCGTCACCATTTTGGTAAGAAGATCGCTTACCTCTCTTCTTCAGTCTTCTCCCCTGTGCACAGGTGGATTCCCCAGCGGCGGACATCTCCTCTCCATCGCCCAATCCTCGCTGCTGTACGGAGCTCTCCAGGTGGCTGTCTTCCGGGCTTCGCCCCCTTGTTGTGCCAGCTGTCCTAACCCACCAAGTAAGTCCTTCTCTCGCCATAAATCCCTCCTGTGTTGGTGTATGCCCGTCACCCTCTCCCTGTGCTCTCTCCATAGGGTTGCTCGGCTGTACGGTCACCTGCCTCTGTGCCTGGAGCAGACACCATCACCAACACATTTACATCCCGCAGACACGCACTCATTCACTCCTGCTGTTAATAAACTCTTTGAACTACTCTAAGCCTGTGTGTGTGCGTCTCCTGAGCCGTGCGTTATGTCAGCAGCAGTGCGAGAAAGGGGAGGAAATCCATGTTGTAGATACCAGGGAGCTCTTCGCCTTACATTCCACAAACGCTCCAAGGCAGAAACGACACAGAGGATTTTCTAAAAACGTAAAAAAGTACAAAAAACACACACACGCACACATGCAATAGCGCCGTACCATGGCTGCTTCATCCACCCAGGTGGATGCCCTCAGTTTCCCCTCTGGGGATCAATAAAGTATACAAAATCAAAAAGAAAAAAGGTCATGGTAGACCTCGGATATGAGGCTGAGATCCGGCGGCTCCACCGGAGGAGAGGAGACGGAAAGGGATGGTGAACACTCGGCCGAGCAGAGGCAGGACGCTAAACAGACAGGGCTCCAGGAAGAGATTTTTGAGAAGAATTTTGTGCCCAAGTGATGATAGGGTTATGCTTCTAGAGCCACGGATACCCCAGAACCACCGGGGAGGACGAACCAGGGAGAATAAAGAACGAAATGGTGGTTCCCAGACAGAAGGACGGGAATTGGCTCTATGTGCTCAGTAATAGATGCCACACAACTCCCATATAGTGCTACAACGTTTAGCGAAGTCGGCAGTTTAGTTGTGGGAATGCCAATTTCCTGCATGAGCCGCAAAGAGATGAAATTTTGCTCTGCCCCTGAATCAGTTAATCCTGAGACGAGAGCAGATTAGAGCAAGGAGGAAGGCAGGTAATAATGAATCATAAGGGAAAAAACTCTTACGAGTGAGAGCAGAGAGCCCGACGGGGAACCCAGGAAGGCAAGGATGAGTGAGGATGGAAGCTGCAGATGAATAGGGCTGATGCAATGTCCGACCGGGTGGAGTAGGCGATCAGGAGAGAAGACAATGATGAAGGAGCAGGTGAGCGCACAATGAACCCCTGGGGACACACCGCAGAGATGGCAGTAACCTGAGAAGGAGAAAGAGAGAGACAGGTCTTTCACTGGGTTCTGAGATAATTAAAACGTTACTTACTCAATTCTTTATGGCAGTATACCCAACAAGCCAGCGCTGGAGCATTCACAGACTGGTCCTTTCAAGCGCTGGCAGCGAAGAGACAGCAGGTGCGTCCACTCACTCAGGTGTATTGATTATCTGTGGAGCCGGGGACCCTCCCACAGGACGGGAGGGGGAGTGCTTGTTATGATCTGGTGCGCTCACCAGGTTATAACAAATTTTACAACAGGAAATTACAAATTTGAGGAAAATGGTTCAAATTTAGATAAATTTACAGAGAAAAGTAGAAAACTATAAGAAAATTGTTAGACATTTGAGAAATAGAATAGACTAGGCTTTATTGTCATTGTACAGTAGTACAGTACAAGAAAATTGTGGGTGCTCCACCAGGCTACTGTGCAATAAAGCAAGTGAGACGAATTTGCAATAAAACAGTTACAGAACACATGATTAACCATATGACTGAAATAAAAATAAAAGTAAAAATAATAAATAGCCCATAGGTATATACACATGTACGTTAGTGGCTTTGTGGGTGGAACTATGTACATAAGACTGCAGAGTGCAGAACACATGATTGAGTAAAATGGCCCAAGGATTATGGTGACATAATTCTGGACCCAGGGGACAAAACACAGACTCGAGTGAAGTACAATTATCCTTTTATTGCTAACAGTGCTCGTGTATGAGTGCGTGTATGTACAGTGCGTGTAGAGGGAAGTGCAGGACTCGAGCTGGGGGATGAGCAGGACACCGTACAGCCTGGCAACCCTATAACAACAAAGCAGAGATGTTAGCTCAGTCCTTGGGCAAAGAGCATGATAATAGCGACAGCTTACTTTGCAGGTGGTCGTGGTTGAGCTCAGGTTGGCCTTGAGGGCTACAGCCAGGGAGACGGCGTCTGGCTCTTGTGCAGGGAAGTGAGCGAGAAGCCCTGTAGCAGCGGTGGGAGCAGAACCGCCACCGGGGAGAGATGAATCCGCTGCCAGGGAGATCCACCTGTGCACAGGGGAAGATGAACTTGACAGAGGTGAGTCAATGTTTGCTTACGTGAAGCGAAACGTTGGTCTGGAGTTCAGACGATGAGCCAGGACGTGGCTGTTGATGTGAGAAGTGTCTTTGGGAGATTGACAGGTGGCTCTGTGCTGAGTCACAGGCAGGTGTGGCTTTTAAAGCCCACTGGCGATTGGCAGCAGGTGTGCATGCAGCTGAGGTTGATAATAGCCCTAAGGGAGCCATGACAGTACTCCCCCCTCTAGAGGTGCCTCCTGGCACCTGTCCCAGCCTACCCGGGTGCGTCCGGTGGAAGTCCCTGATGAATTGTTTATTGAGCACGAATGACGGACGTACCCAGGACCTCCACTCGGGGCTATACCCCTCCCAGTCCACCAAGTACTGCAGGCCGCGACCCCGGCAGCGAACGTCCAGGATGGTATTGACTCTCCACGCCGGGTCGCTATCTATCACCACTGGTGGAGGTGGAGCCTTGGGAGGAGGGCAGAGAGGGCTGGAGCAGACAGGTTTCACCTGCGAGACATGAAAAGTCGGACAGATGCGGAGGGAGGGGGGGGGGCAAGGGGTGCATGCGCACGCAGCGATCGGCAGCTGGTGAAATAGTGCGTGTGCGTATGTGTGTGTTTTTACGTACTTTTATATGTTTTTATAAAATCCTCTGTGTCGTTTCTGCCTTGGAGTGGTTGTGGAATATATGGCGAAGAGCTCCCTGGTATTTACAACATGGATTTCCTCTCCTTTCTCGCACTGCTGCTTTCTGTACTCTGGCTCTTTGTCTCTGAAGTAAACGCGTTCGGCTCCATGGTGGGCAGAATAGCGGGCAGAATACAGTATTCCAGGAACATGTTGCTGCATTTAAACACGGCTGATGCAGCAGCTGTGATTGAGCCTAAGCTGCAACTGCCGGAATTTATTTTGAGAGACGGACACAGCGGTGAAAAGAGAGTCGGGAGAGACGGCAGAAGGAAGCGCGGAAGGCGTGGAGGTGTGAAATTGCGCCTTAGGAGACGGCAATTTGGTAACATTCCTCTTCCTTCAATAATTTTTGGGAATGTACAGTCTGTGAGAAACAAGGTGGATGAAATTCAAGGGAATGTACGCTACCAGAAGGACTTCAAGAACTGCTGCGTCATGGCTTTCACCGAATCTTGGCTTACTGCGCATGACCGAGACGCAGACCTGTGGATTGACGGCTTTGGAGCCCCGCTGCGCTCGGATTGGCAGGAAGAGGTAACGGGGAAACGCCAGGGGGGCGGAGTATGTTTATACATTAATAAGCAGTACTGCACATCTGTCACGGTCAGAGAGCGCATCTGTACTCCCGATGTGGAGCTGCTGTCTGTGTCACTACGCCCCTTTTATTTGCCTCGCGAGTTTCCCCAACTTTTCATCACAATTGTGTACATTCACCCGAGGGCAGATGCTGACTCCGCCTCCAGAACCATCTTTGATGTGATCCAGCAGCTGCAATCAATTTCTCCAGAGGCACCAAACTTCATTCTTGGGGATTTTAACCATGTTTCTTTAAAGAAGACACTTAAAAACTTTCATCAGTATGTCTCCTGCCCAACCAGGCGAAAAAAGACATTGGACCTGTGCTATGGATCCATAGAGAGGGCCTATAAATCACTCCCCCTTCCTCCTTTAGGATCCTCAGATCACAACTGTGTACATTTGCTGCTCACATACAAAACTGCTCTCAGAAGAGGCAAGGTGGAGACGAGAGACATTGATGTGTGGACAGAAGATTCAGAGCACAGCCTCCAGGAATGCTTTGACTGTACAGACTGGGAGATGTTCAAACTGGCCTGCGGGGACGATTTGGACTCTCTGGCTGACCTCACATGCTCATACATGGCTTACTGTCAAAATAAGATTATTCCACGTAAACATGTCAAAATATATCCCAACAACAAACCATGGGTTACAAAATCAGTTAAATCCTGCTTAAAGAGGAAAGCACTTGCCTTTAAACAGGGGTCTGTTTATGAGCTACAGGTTGCCACAAGGGAGCTGAAGGCCGAAATTTTAAGAGTGAAACAGAATTATAAATCAGAGTTGGAAAGCAAGATGGCAACAAAGAAACTTGGTTCAGCCTGGGCCAGTATGAAAACTATTGCAGGCCTTCAGAGCACAGAGCGCAGTGTGTTTTTAGATAGTTTTAATTCAGACACAGAGCTGGCTAATGCTCTTAATAGTTTTTATGGTCGTTTTGATTCCTTTGATTTTAGCACAGAAACCTAAGATTTGAAACAGAAACTCAAAGACAATCAGCACTTTAATATTGAGGTGCAGGATATTAAAAGGGCGTTCTGTGCTGTAAAAGTGAAAAAAAGTCAGGGCCCTGATAATATATGTGGGCGCTTGGTAAAGTCCTGTGCACATGAATTGAGTCCCGTATTTCACTACATTTTCAATAAGTCCTTACAGACACAACATGTGCCTAAGATCTGGAAAGACGCTGTGGTTGTCCCCGTTCCAAAATCCAGCTGTCCTAAAATGGTAAACGACTTTAGACCAGTTGCTTTGACTTCAATTTTAATGAAAATGTTTGAAAAACTGGTCAGATTTGAGGTCCTAAAGCAGACTGCATTGGATCCTCTGCAGCTTGCCTATAGGCCTCACAGAGGAGTGGAGGATGCCACTGTCACTCTGTTTAACATGCTTTTTAAACATCTGGATTTTAATGGGACACACGCCAGGCTTTTATTTGTGGACTTTTCTTCCGCCTTTAATACAATCCAACCTCATATTTTAGTTGAAAGGCTCCTGCAACAATTTGATTTGAGCAATAATCTGGCGGGTTGGATTCTGGATTTTTTAACCAACAGGACACAGAGAGTAAGGGTCAATGGTACATTGTCTGACCAAAAGTGCTCTTCTACTGGCTCTCCTCAGGGGTGTGTGTTGTCACCACTACTCTTCATCCTGTACACAAACGTGTCGGAACAGACATGACAACAGACACATTATAAAGTATGCCAATGATTCAGTTGTTGTCAGTCTCCTCCAGGATGGTGAGAGTGGCCACGGCCCAGTAGTTGATGATTTTGTTCACTGGTGTGAGGATTCCTACCTGCAGCTGAATACGACAAAAACTAAAGATATGATTATTGACTTTAGGAGGAAAACTCCCAGGCACGAAGTCACCGTACTAAAAGAATCAGAATCAGAATCAGATTTATTGCCATTGTTCATGTAGTACACAAACTAGGAATTTGTCTCGGTGCCATGCTGCAACATTAAAAACATGAAGAGATAAAGAGATAAACTAAAAAACTAAAGGACTAAAAACGTGCAATAAGTATAGAAAAATAAGCAATAATAATAATAATAATAATAGTAATAATGAGTAATACTAGTCAAGGCAGTTTTAAATAAATTAGCAAGTAGCAGATAATATGGGGTACCACAGTGCAGTTGATAATGCAACAGAAAAACAGTGATGAATGTCATGAGTCTGGTTGAGCTGCTGTATATAGTGCACAAGAGTCAATAAGTCACTTAATGTTCAGCAGTCTGATGGCAGAGGGGAAAAAGCTGTTCATGTGCCGGGAGGTTTTAGTTCGAATGGACCGAAGTCTTCTACCTGAGGGGAGGGGGGCAAACAGTACGTGACCAGGGTGTGAAGGTTCGGCTATGATCCGGCCAGCACGCCTCCGGGTCCTGGAGATGTACAGGTCCTGGAGAGATGGGAGCTTGCAGCCGATCACCTTCTCAGCAGTGCGCACGACGCGCTGCAGCCTTAGTCTGTCCCTGGCAGTGGCTCCTGCATACCACACAGTTATGGAGGAGGTGAGGATGGACTTGATGATGGCCGTGTAGAACTGCACTAACATCTTGGTGGGTAGCTTGAGCTTCCTCAGCTGCCGCAGAAAGAACATCCTCTGCTGGGCCTTTTTGATGAGGGAGCTGATGGTTGGCTCCCATTTGAGGTCCCGGGTGATGGTGGTGCCCAAGAAGCGGAAGGAATCTGCAATGGTGATAGGAGAGCCTGTGATGGTGAGGGGGGCAGGGGGGTTCTGACTTTCCTGAAGTCCACAGTCATCTCTGCTGTGGCCATACCACTGAATGTGTACAATCCTACAAATGTCTTGGGACGATTATTGATGGTAATTTAAACTTTGAAGAGAACTGTGAAAGGGTGTGCAAAAAGGGTCAGCAACATTTGCATTGTTTAAGGAAACTTGCACGCTTCCAAACTGACCGAACCATAATGGTAATGTTTTATCGGGCTTTTATTGAATCTGTTTTATCCTTTTCTTTAGTGTCATGGTTTGGTCAGATAAAACTGAAACAGAGGAAATCCTTGGATCAGGTAGTTAGATGGTTCAGTCGTTTGCTTGGTGAGTCACAGCTGAGCCTGACATCCCTGTACACCAGACAGGTACAGAGGATTGCTACCTCCATTTTAAATGATGACTCCCACTCTTTGCACTGCCACTTTCAGCTTCTTCCCTCCAGACAGAGGTTTGCTGTCCCAAAAAGTAAAACCCAGCGCTACAAAAACAGCTTTGTCCCTGCTGCTGTCAAAGAGTTGAACAAGATGCAACAATATATTGCACATAATTTAGTTACCTATTTATTAATTTCATTTTATATTTACTTATTTTTGTAGGTTTTTTTATTTGGGTTCTAAATCTTTTATTGGGTTTTAGACTTTTGAGTTTTTAACCTTTTTGACTAGTCTTTAACTTTTTAATATGACCCTTCTCTCTTATCTCTCTGTTTTTTCTCTCATCTCTTTGTCTTATGTCCTGATCGATGGAGCCTTGAGTATTTCTATCATGTTTATAGTCAGCTTCATGTGTGCCTGTGTTTGTGTTTATGTTGAATGTAATTGTGGTTTGTAAATATGGATGTCACCTGACTGCAAAACAAATCTACCTACGGGTACAAATAAAGGAACCTGAACCTGAACTGCCCTTTGAGAGCCCGTGGCTCTGCAGCTTGGCTGGGCAAGCTTCGCCTTGGCTCTGCTAGCAGCCTCAGGGCCCAGGCCCAGCGTGTGGTGCTAGTGATTTGTTCTGGAATCACTGCAAACTTATTGACAGATGGGCCGGAGTGACGCGAGATACACTGACTGGGGATCAGTGAATCAGCGTCGCTCATCCGAGTCAGAAGGAGGCTAAAGGCTCGAAGCTAGTCAGCTAATGGCTAACTGACATAAGAGGGAGGGCAGAGGTGAATTGGTGAAGGATAGGATTTAAATCAGAGCGTTTCAAGAAAACCAGGAAAAATACAAAACCAATTTGCTTCAATAATTAAAAAAAATTAAAGAAAATGTGAACAAAATATGTCACAAACACTTTGACATGTGTGAGCTGTTGAAATGTGGAAAAAGTGCAGTCAGTGACCCTGTTAAATTTAGTGGTGCTTTGACAGACACAACTAATACGTGCTTATTTTTTCCTGAGAGTTACAGGAAAATGTCCTAACTTGTAAGACTTGCAGGATTGTGTACTATCAATCATACCGTTTACACTGGGTTTTCATATGTTATGCAATGTTCTTGTGGTGTGCAGTCAAATTTCTATTTTTTTCCCACTCATCTTGCCCACTTTCCTTTGTTCTTGTTCTCATCTTTCTCTTCTTTTACACATTAACTCCAAATACCGTGTTTTGTTTTGTTTAGATATCCTTTATTACTTAAGAGTTAACACAAAAGTTATAGTATAAACATGGTTTATACCGTGTGAATAACAAACAGACCTTTAAAGGTCGATTGACACATTTTTGACCTTTATTAGCATATTGTGTAAACCCAGAAGTCATTGTCAATGATCAATATAATATTTACAGCTGCACCTGAATAAACTAGTTATCATCAAAAAACAGCAGCCGCTGACTGGACTGTGGAGACGCCCACCGAATTAAGGGCGGCACCCCCATGACGTAATCGCAGGAACGGACTCCAGTGTTGTTGACTGGAATGACAGCAGCTTTGTGGCTCACAGTTTCTCTGGTTTCTTGTTTTAATTTTACAGCTATGCCTTCGCATTGTGTCGCAGGCTTAGATAAAGCGTGTGATGTGTGAAAGACCACATCACACGCTTCAGCTCGAGCCTGCTCTCCTCTGTACTTTTATGCAGGAGGAGCGCGAGGAGGGGAAGGATTAATGGATTTACGTGTAGCTTTGACCTACTTTCTCTGATCGCACGCCGGTCCGGGCACGTCCCCTCAATCATTATCAACAGGTGATCATGATCATCATCCCGCTGATCATGTTTCCCAGTCCTCGCCCAGGTGCTTGCCATCACACCATCACCAGCAGTGCGTTAAGGGCAAACGGCCGCCAAAATGTACACGTACTGCTGGTCAATAGTAGTGTCATCTGTGCTGTTAGTCTGCCAGTATTTTCAGCACTCTCACGACGTGTTAGCCACTCCACACAGCCGCGGTTCTCATGCGTCCTTGAAGCGATGTCTGCTCTGGTGCACAACCGTGGTTAATACGTCTCCTTTCCATGTTTGCTGAGCGATGTCAGCCCCGAGCGCCTACTGTTTGTGTTTCTGTATATTATTTGTAAGTCTTCACCTTTTTGGGAATTGTCTGTCATTCTATATTAAATGTACTGTGGTGAATTCTGTGCTTAAATCCTCGTTATTTCATGCACCCTCTCCCTGCCCTGCGTAAGAGCACACGGAGAGGAATGATTTACGCATAAATAACGAGGATTTACACAAGGATTTAAGCGCAGGATTCACCACAGCACATTTAATATAGAATGAGCGACAATTCCCAAAAAGGTGAAGACTTACAAATACTATACAGAAACACAAACAGTAGGTATTCGGGGCTGACATTGCTCAGCGAACATGGAGAGGAGACGTGTTAACCACGGTTGCGCCCCAGAGCCGACATCCCAACAAGGGGCGCAACAGAACCACGGCTGTGTGGAGTGGCTAACACGTCGTGATAGTGTTGGCAATATTGGCTGGCTGACAACATGGCAGATGATGCACACAAAACATGAACAGCTGACTGTCACTGAGTCTGACTCGCTAGGCACAATGCCTGCTTGGCACGGCTCAAACCTATACGGTTTGATGCCCCCAGAATCTTCATTGTCATCCCATTCTTCGGAACTATAATAGTCTGAAGATTGGACAACACAAACCAATTCCAGACTGCATGTGCTGGAACCATCGTCGAAGTTTTCAACTGCTTCCATCCTGTGTGTACAAAGGGCAGCCAAGCGCTGTGTTCTGTTGATGACGTTACAACATGGCCGGGGGATTTTCCAGCCACTGACGCAATGGGTGATGTGGCGCTCATGAAAACGTCGGATATTCGTGTAAAAAAAAAAAGCCTGTTTCACTTAGAACTGCAACGACAAACCAATTTCGTCATATTGTATTATGTGTTGAAAAATTAGAGGAAGTCAAGAACGTGTCATCAGACCTTTAATGGCCTTCTTTGCAAATTGTCAGATTATTCCTGTATTTATTCATTATTTTTATGGTGCATGCACTGAAAACTTTCAATAATCTTTAAAAGAATTCTATTTATGAACCCCAATATTCACTCATCTTCACAACTGCTTCTCTGTCTTTGCTACTTTGCAATAACTGACTCTTTCCTGAAGGGGGCAGTATGGTTCAGCATGTGACAACATTGTATCACATCCTTCTGTTACATCACAGAAACTACAGCAACCTGCTTTAGAAATGAGTGACAGGGATCAAAAACCCACAAGAAAAAATGAGCCATGCAAATCAGACAAGAATAGATAGAAAGAAGCAAAATTTCCTCAACTGAGTTTGAACAAATGGAAGCCAAAAGTTCTCAATTTACTTAGCTCAGTATACTTACAAAAAGGGGGCAGGGAAAAGAGCGGCTTAACTACCATAAGAAAGCAGCTGCTTTTATTGAAACCTGTTATTGGCGTGCCAAGATTACACTGAACAACAACAACCTTCCTCCCTGGAAGCCAATAAAATGCTGACAACAAACACTTGGCTTGCCTACAGCACTGTTAGAAGCCGCAGAGGTTGGCCTTAATGATACTTGGTAACTATAACAGACTATTAAATGAGATGAATAAAAGAGAAACAGAATCAGGAGAGAAAAAGAAAGGGGCCGTATAGTGATCCATTCAGAAGTTGTTTCCAGACAAAATGCAGAAGTACAGCTGAGTCACTAAGAGATGCACTTTTTGAACTGTGAAGGTTTTTCTAAGGTGCTGTGATCTCACACAGACAGCCATAGAGTTTTTGTATATGCTTGAATAGTCTCTGATTTTAACTCAAACATGTCAGTATTCTAGCCATGCCATCACACCTGAGTAACTCTGCAGCAGATGTGATCCTCTCCACCTCTCCTGAGCCTGTGCATTTTAGCATGCGTGCATCCAAAAGGTGGCTAATCCCATTGTCTTTATGTATGTATTCAGCTGATTATATGACCTCTAGAGCACAGCAGAGGTCATCCACAGGGGCACAAAACTGCAATGACATGGCAAAATGTGACATAAAAACATTTTCCATAAGTTAAACGAAACTGTCAGAAAAATGTCAAGAATCTTTAATAACTTTCTCTTAGCTTGTGCTAAATTGTTTTTCCTTAAAGTGCATATTGCAGGTTCAGATTTTTAAAATATTCTTTCATAATATGTCCTGGAAGTACAGCGGGGAAAATAAGTATTGAACATGTCACCATTTTTCTCATTAAACATATTTCTGATGGAGCCATCGACTTGAAATTTTCACCAGATATCAGTAACAACCCAAGTAATCCATACATACAAAGAAGTCAAGGCAACTGTGTTCACAAAACAAGTTGTATTTAATAAAGTGGAATGACACAGAATAAGTATTGAACACATGAAGAAATGAGGTGCAAAAAGGCATAGAAAGCCAAGAAACCAGCTGAAATCCATCAAAATTTAGGAAGCCATCCCATCCTCCATCAGTGCAAATAAATTTCAGCTGGTTAAGTCTTGACTGATAGCCTTTAAAAGAACTTATGATGGGTAGAAGCAAAGAGCTCTCTCTGGACCTTTGCAACATTATTTTTGCAAAACATAATGATGGCATTGGTTACAGGCACATTTCTAAACTGCTGAATGTTCCAGTGAGCACTGTTGGAGCCATCATTCGGAAGTGGAAAGAACATCATTTTACCATAAACCGGCCATGACCAGGAGCTCCTTGCAAGATTTCTGACGGGAATCAAAAGAATTATCAGAAGAGTTATCCAAGAGCCAAAGACCACTCGTGGAGAGCTCCAGAAAGGCCTGGAGTTAGTAGGTACTACTGTTTCAAAGAAAATAAGTAATGCACTCAACCAACATGGGCTTTATGCCCGCTCACCTCGCAAGACTCCATTGCTGAAGAAAAAGCATATTGTAGCTTGTTTAAAGTTTGCTGCACAACATTTGGGCAAGCCAGTAAAATACTGGGAGAATATAGTCTGGTCAGATGAAACCAAAATTGAACTTTCTGGATGCCACAACATACAGCGTGTTTGGAGGAGAAATGGCATTGCACATCAGTCCCAAAACACCATACCAACAGTGAAGATTGGAGGTGGGAGCATCATGGTGTGGGGGTGTTTTTCAGCACATGATACAGGCACACTTCATAGAACTCAAGGAAAGATGAATGGACAAATGTACAGAGACATCCTTGATAAGAATCTGTTGCCATCTGCCAAGATGCTGAAGATGAAACGAGGGTGGACATTTCAGCAAGACGATCCCAAACACAGAGCCAAGTAAACTCTCAACTGGCTCCAGAGAAGGAAAATAAAGTTGCTAGAATGGCCCAGTCACCTGACCTGAATCCAAATGAAAAGCTATGGAACAAACAAAAGATCAGAGTTCATAGAAGACACGCACAGAACCGTCAAGATTTGAAGACAGTCTTTGTGTAAGAATGGGCTAAAATCACTAGGCACAATGCCTGCGCCTAGTTTCTCCATACAGGAGACATCTGGAAGCTATTACCAACAAAGGCTTTTCTACTAAAATGAATTTCACCAAGCCTGTTCAATACTTATTCCCTGTGTCATTCCACTTTATTAAATATAACTGTTTTGTGAACAGTTGCCTTGCTTTCTTTGTATGAATGGATTACCTCGGCCGGGGTATCGCGGGGATCATGAGATCGTGGGTTCGATCCCAGCCCCCGACCAACAGTGATCTGTGTGGAGTTTGCATGTTCTCCCCGTGTTGCGTGGGTTTACTCCAGGATTTCTCCGGTTTCCTCCCACATGCCAAAAACATGCATGTTAGGTTAATTGGCTGTTCTAAATTGTCCCAAGATATTTGTTTCCTATAGGCCCTTAGAATAGAGGGTTAGTATTAATGAAAGCGCTTTGAGTGGTCTTTGTGACTAGAAAAGCGCTATATAAGTGCAGGTTAGTTAGTTAGTTAGTTAGTAATCCTATCATTGTCAATCCAATTGCTAGTCATATGTTTACATGGTCAAGGAATCTGAAAACGTACACACAAACACTGTATGGGGGGAACTGTGGCCGCCATTACGGAAAATGCCATTTTTGTCAATAACTACTGAACCACTAATCCTATCATTGTCAATCCAATTGCTAGTCATATGTTTTCATGGTCAAGGAATCTGAAAACGTACACACAAACACTGTATGGGAGGAACTGTGCCCGCCATTATGGAAAATGCCATTTTCCAGAATAACTACTGAACCACTAATCCTATCATTGTCAATCCAATTGCTAGTCATATGTTTACACGGTCAAGGAATCTGAAAACGTACACACAAACACTGTATGGGGGGAACTGTGGCCGCCATTACGGAAAATGCCATTTTCGTCAATAACTACTGAACCACTAATCCATCATTCTCAATCCAATTGCTAGTCATATGTTTTCATGCTCAAGGAATCTGAAAATGTACACACAAACACTGTATGGGAGGAACTGTGGCCGCCATTACGGAAAATGCCATTTTCGTCAATAACTACCGAACCACTGCTTGTCATATGTTTTCATGATCAAGGAATCTGAAGACTGTATGGGGGAACTGCAGCGCTTGGTGGAGGTCTGCGCTCTCCGAGTGCTTTTCTAGTTATTTCATGCAAAGAAGTGAAAAAGCAAGCTTTTATTTTGATAATGGTGGTTTTGTTTTTGCTTCCTGTGTCTGCCTGTGGAATTGTCAGTAAGGCTACAGTGCTTAGCAGAGACAGTTGAGCTATGAACGCTAACGTTAAATCGGTTTATGGACTTGTAATGAGGCACAAGCGCTTATGGTGGTCATAGTTTATGTGTTTTACTTAATGTGTACTGTGCTAAAATAAGAAAATCCATCCATCCATCCATCCATCTTCTACCGCTTTTCCGGAGGTCCGGGTCGCGGAGGCAGCAGTTCAAGCAGAGAAGCCCAGACTTCCCTCTCCCCAGCCACCTGCTCCAGCTCTTCAGAGGGGATACCAAGGCGTTCCCAGACTAGCTGGGAGACATAGTCTCTCCACCGAGTCCTGGGTCTGCCCCGGGGTCTCCTCCCAGTGGGACGTGCCTGAAACACCTCAAGTGGGAGGCGGACTGATCCCAAAATAAGAAAATAAAACTGTAAACTTCACCAGCAGTCAAGACCATTGCCATCACATATTACGGGGATCCAGACACACAATGTTCACTTTTTTGTATGTGTGTGGCTAAATCACGTTGTTCACTTATGTGCCCCTCGTTGTTGGCCTCCGTCAGTCTATGATGACCATGGAAGCGAATCCTAAACATCTACTCTGCTGGAACAGCACCGCCTGTGGCTGAACAGGCCGATGCGCACCGGTGTTCTACCTTCCAGCGTTGGGCGTTGGTAGGATTCAAGCCTGGGCAGGAAGATATGGAGGACAAGATGTTACCCATGCAGCATTTCCCCCCTCTCCATGTCACTGATGGATCCAAAGGAACAGCAGGGCTGCTATAGTTTGGCACCAGCGCCATCGCAGGAGCTGCCAGAACGATGTTGAGCACAACAGAGAACTGCCTTAGGGGCTCCGACTCCGGATTTTTCCTCAGGGTTGACTCCCGAAGCCTTTCCCGTGACCGGGTGTGCCGCAAGGCAGCAGAGGTTTGAAATCAGGGTTTACCTTTCCCTAGATGGGCTACCTTCCCAGGTTGACGAGCCACCATCTACCCGAAGCATCTGGTTTTAAGGCACCAGAGATCCGCCCTCGCCCCTTCTCCTATTAGTAAAAGCAGTTCCGCCGGGCTTAGAGACTAAACCACACGGGCAGGCTAGGAGTTGGACTTAGTTGTCAGAGGCTTTTCAAGACGCACGCCGTAAGGAGCATTTTATGAGCACTGGCAGCTTAACCCCAGTGCCGCTCCTGGCTATGACAACCTTGGAACCCTTGTGCCCCTATTGATTATTAAATAAATTGTTAAATGTTAAGTGTATTTGTATTGCCAACAGCATGTTTGCACCCGGTACTGGGGAAGCTTCCACAGTACCGGGTGCTGCTGCTACCAGCACCGTGTGGGGGACTCTCTAGACAGACTCCAGCAGGCAGTTAGTGGTGGAAGCATTTGGATGAATTGCTAAATACAGCCGTGATGGTGAGCACTGAAATGGCACAAAGCATGTTATTTCCTTCTGAGCGGAGTGTTTATGATCCTGACGATTGAGCTCAGATAGCGAAATGACTACTGCTTAGTGCATTGCTTGTTTGAACATGATTTTTCAGACAGTGGCAAAAATCCAGAAATCATGGAGACAAGAGCCACACAGGGTCCTGTACGGAGGCTTTCCTTGTCCTGTTTAAGTAAAGCTGAATGTCGCTGCAGTCTCCCAACCAGTCCACACACCCTGTAGTTGAAATATTGGAGCTACCACCACTGCTTTATGAATATGATTGAGGTTTTTTTTTAACAGAATCAGCAGTTCTTGCCTGTGGGAAGACCAGAGCACCACACAATTGTCACACACGCAGAAGTTGAGAGCAGAGCTGCAGCGAGTTTCTCACAGCTTTCATCGTTTGCCACATAAGTTATGAACCCTCTTTAAATTACGTGACCACGGGGTCCTAAAAACATTTGCAATTATACCGCATATCGCAGTGTAGAACTATCCACCGTCACCGCAGGGGAAATTCCTCCACCATGACAGCCCCACCTACTAGTGAACAGTAGCAAGCACAGCATTCATGAACGTTGCTTGGCATTCATCACTCCATGAGATACTAGCTTGATTTTCTCTTGATTTTCGTCAACAGTCATCAGAAAAGTAGGCAAATCAAAAAAAAAATCGCCACCTTTGCAACACCATAAGATCCTACCCTACAGGTTTAATTTGGGCTTACACCACCTCAAGACAGAAATTTTGATTTGAAGTGTCAGTTTTCAGCTCCCCTCTTAAAACAGTTATTTTTTCAAAATGCGTCATGTAATCATCGGGAAACCTCTACATCAGCTCTATGTACAGCGGTGGTGGTGGTGAGAGCTCTTTACTGAGTAGCAGCACTTTCATGTATATTGACCCATCCGTGAAACCACTACTATGTATATTTTCCATAATCCTTGGGTTATTTTACTCAATTGTGTGTTCTGCATTCCACACTCTTATGTACATAGTTCCATCCTGTGAAGCCACTACCATACCTGTGTATATTTCCATAATCCTGGGCTATTTTTATTTCATTCGTGTGTTCTGTAATCGTGTTTTATCTAATCCTTTTCTCTTACTTTATTGCGCAGTAGCCTGGTGGAGCACCCACAATTTCGTTGTACATTACCTTAAGATGGCGGCGCATGCACAATGCGAGGCTCAGCGTCTTCTCAGATTTTGTGGATTAGCAGTTATTTCTGCTCATTTCGGGTCTGTTCGTTCAGAACAGCTTCGCTTTCACATCTTACACCCGAACTGAGCTTTTGGACATTGGATTACAAAATAACGTTAACGATCTTTTTATCAGCAACCTACGTCTCATCCCTGAGCTCCGGAGAACACCCGACGCTAGGCAAGCTACCCGGCTGACTGGAAGTGCTCGCAGGCGCGTAGAGGCCGTAAACAAAGGCGGGGGAAGCGCGGAGAGCTAAGCTAAAGCTAACACCGCACCGGCTTTCTCTACCCAGCATTTTCCTCACTAATGTACGGTCACTGGCAAACAAAATGGATGAGCTACGGCTTCGGATCACCAACAATAAGAGACTTATGAATTGCAATATTATGATTTTCACGGAAACATGGTTACACAGTGGAATACCTGACAATGCTATCGAGCTAGCCGGCCTACACACTCTCCGGGCAGACAGAGCAGCTGATGACTCCGGTAAGACCATAGGTGGGGGAGTGTGCATTTATATTAACAAGGCTTGGTGCACGGACTCTGTCACTGTTGGGAGACACTGCTCAGCTAACCTGGAGTTTCTCATGGTTAAATGCTGACCTTTCTATCTGCCACGGGAGTTCACTCGTACCATCATAACAGCTGCTTATATCTCTCCGGATGCTAATGCTAAGCTTGCTATGAAAGAACTGCATGCAGCTATTAGCAAACAACAAACTGCACACCCAGAGGCAGCATTTATTGTGACGGGTGATTTTAATCACTCTAACCTCAAGACAGTGCTTCCTAAATTCTACCAGCATGTCTCCTGTCACACAAGAGGGGACAAAACATTGGACCACGTTTACACCAATATTGTGGGAGCCTACACAGCAACTCCCCTCCCCCACCTAGGTCAGTCTGATCACTTATCCTTGTTCCTTACCCCCAAGTATGTACCGCTCATCAACTGGGTGAAGCCATCAGTGAGGACCATCAAAGTGTGGCCAGAGGGGGTTGACTCTGTACTCCAGGTACAGCCTTCACTTCCGCCCTCCAAAGAGAGCAGATGCTTTTTCTCCCAGCTCCGGCTCCTTATCTCTCTCCTTCCCTAACTGACTGGATCCCAGCTTGCTATTGTCTGTCTGCGTGTCTTTACTGCTGATTATCAAACGAAATTATGGATTTAATAAGCTGGGCTTTGAATGCAATTGACAGTTTTTTCAACAAGAAAAACTGGCCCGGGGGAGCCGATTTGCCCCGCAGGAACAGCTGCCGCGGGTTATTTGAAGGACACAAGTAATTGGAAACTCTTGTGCCTGTGTGATCTCTCTATCGAAGATGTTGAAGATTTATACCTCTTCGTAGCAATGGTCATCGGAATTCTACTGATTGGATCTGGGATTGTTCTGGTGTACCGCAAATTGAAGAAGATGGATGGAGCCTATCAAAAAGCGGACCCGGCGAGGCTCAACCATCAAATTGACCAACTGGGCAGGACTCTGACAGCGGCTAATGGAGAACTGTCTAGGAAAATGGATTACATCACGATCACGCTGAGAGCCGTCCATGATAATTTCAACGTCCAGCCATGAAGGATTTGAGCACTGAATCTGTAAGAGAATATAAAGTTTTTTCTCTGAAGTCAGTGCTATTCGACCTGTTTTGACGCCCTCAGCTCACAGTCCTCCAGATTATCTTCAGTATACTTGTTTTTCATAACATGGCGGGCAGCATTTGACTCTCAAGGACAGCCAGCTGTCTGGCAAACTATTCCATCTGCCGTGCCAAGGACACGCGCCTCTGCCCAGACAGTAGACATAACATCTGCTGCGGAAGAGACTTTGTTGTCCTTAACTGATATCACTGTTTGCACTCAACACCCTCACTCACACTGACTCACTATACTGACTTGAAGATTATTCATTCACTGCTCTCTTTGTGTCATTGTATGGATTCTATTGTCTGCTATTTGTACATTGAGAGTTTTTTTCTTGTAATCATAATATTGATCATATATGAACTGTATTCTGATAAACAATGCTTTTTTCTCTCTCCTACTGTGTTTATCCTCTTTCTCCCCCATTGCTTCCTGTTCCCATTCTGCTGACAGGCGCGTCACTGACGCTGCCGCGTCACTGAAAATGTCAACTATGTCGTTCTCAGTGTCAAGTCAAATCCCTCGTATATTTACCAGTTATTTACTTGTTAATGTACTTGGCAATAAATCTTTTTCTGATTCTGATTCTGAGGTAAAGTTTAGGAACATAGACTGGAGTATGTTCACCTCTCAGGCTACCTGTGGCTCCGATGTAAACATCGACTCTTACACCCACTCAGTCCTGGACTATATAGGGCCTTTTCCACTAGCACGCTTTAGCACGACACGGGATGGCTCAGCACACTTTGTACGCTTTTGCACAAGCCCCAACACAGTTTAACAGCCGCGATTCTCAGCCCCGCTCCAGGGCAGGGTACAGCAGTGCTGAGCTGTGCCGTGTTGTGACGTTAACAGACTGGTCGCCGCTGATTGGTCAGGTCGTAACCGGCACTGATTGGTCAGGTTGTAACCGCCCCTCTCCTCCTCCTCATCTACCAAATCTTCATGACCTTCTCAATAAAGTTTTTGAAAAAAAAAAAAAGAATCTTCACGACCGCCTTTACTCAGCACGCAACCACTGTTGGCGGTTCCTTTTCAGTGTATTGCTGTGCTATTTTCATTTATTATCTATCAAAAATGGCTTCGCGTAATAAGGGTGTTCCATGGACCAATAAGGACCTGCAGTGTCTGCTCACTGCATTGTCAGACGAACGTATTCAGCGCGAGTTAGACGGAGCCGCCCGGAATGAAAAAATATACCGGGAGGTCTCGACATCGGAGTCCTTTAACGGTGAGTTTTAATTTTTTTTTATTGTGCGTTTTTTCACAAATATATTCGGTAAGACGCTCAGTTTATTTATGCAATAAAAAAGCTGTTCATTTGTGGATGATCGCTGCTTTATTGCAGCACACTGCGGACTAAAGCTTTTATTGTAATTATTCATGTGAACAATACGCTGAAATAAGCTTATGTATTCTTGTTAAAAACTATTGTCTTTTCTGTATATATTGCACTTTCGTGCTGTATTTTATTGTGTGCATTTTCTTCGTAGAATCATCCCACGCGTCCGCCGTGACAGCCCGTCCCGATTAATTCAACCGAGCCTTCATGACCCAGAGCTGGCAGAGACTCCTTCATTCTACCGAGCCTCAGCACTCAGTGGTCGGCGTGTATAAAATGTCGATTAACCTTCATGTTGTGTTGCAAAGTTTTTTTTTATTTTAATATTTTGTGTATAATAAAATGGAATTGTTTTGGAAAGTGTGGTTTGTCTGTTATAACACTGAATTATAAAACAGTATAATTACATAGAAATTCCATTGCCTAGTCTGATCAAAATGATGCTGAGGGTCAACCATTGTAAAGGTAATGTAATTTTTAACTAGACCAAAAAAGAAATCTTTTTGTAAGCTTTCTGTTCTTTTAATTGAAATATCATAAAAAATTAGCACCAAGTCAAAGGTACAAGTATATGTAAATTGAATGTTCTATCGGCATTCCAAATTCAGAGATTTACAATACTTCAGAAGGAGTGTAGCATCATCTAAACGGAAAATAATAATACTGTTGTTCCAAATGTTGACCTGAAGGTGAAAAACATGAATTTTTTTAATTCAGTACATCCAAAATGCCCTAGGATGTGGTGTTGGACAGTGTGCCACCGTCTCATTATTTAATACGAATAAAAACAAGTTTCAGCTCATTATTTCTAGGTCATTTGGCAGTTAATTCAAAACAAAAGTGACTTGTGTTGTTGCAGCTTAATTATGAGATAAAATTAATTGTGAGATAAAACCACAGAGCGAGCAAGGCAATAATCCTTGGATCCTCCATTTTTTGTCTCGTGTAAATAAGGACTCAGTCCGGTGCGTAACGTCACGGGAGTGTGGCCCCGCCTCGCTGAGAATCTGCTGCTGCCCCGCTTCTAAAACCTCCTAACACAAACCATCACAGCACAAGCACAACACCGTGCTAATGGAGACAGAAGCATTCCGAGCCGTACTGAAGTGAATCGAACCGTACCGAGGTGTGCTGGGCTAGTGGAAAACAGGCTTATCAACACCACTATTGACAGTGTCACCACGGAAAGACAGATCACCACGTATCCAAATCAGAAGCCGTGGATGAACAGAGAAGTGCGGCTTCTGTTAAAGGCACGTAACAATGCCTTCAGATCTGGTGACGCACAGGCCTACAGTTCATCCAGGGCAGATCTGAAGAGGGGCATCAAGAAGGCCAAGCACAGCTACAAGCTGAAGGTGGAGGAACATTTTGGGGACTCTGACCCCCGACGCATGTGGCAGGGCATTCAAGCTATCTCTGATTATAAGCCCAGCAACTCCATACCTATAGCCATGACTGTGTCCTTTCTCAATGAGCTAAATGACTTCTATGCTCGTTTTGACAAGGACAATAACGAAAAGAATATCAATTTCCCACCCTCTGATGACCTCCACCACCTCACACTCACCCACACCGACGTCCGTAACGCACTGAGTCATATCAACATACGTAAGGCTGCTGGCCCTGACAGCATTCCTGGGCGTGTGCTGAGGGCATGCGCTGAGCAGCTGGCAGGAGTCTTCACGGACATCTTCAACCTGTCCCTGGCCCAGGCGGTGGTACCAGCGTGCTTCAAGACCACTTCTATAGTACCAGTGCCAAAACATTCAACACCATCATGCCTAAATGACTATCGCCCTGTGGCACTGACACCCATAATCATGAAGTGCTTTGAGCGACTGGTCTTGGCACAGCTCAAAAAATGCCTGCCCCTACACTGGACCCTCACCAGTTTGCCTACCGGAGTAATAGGAGTACAGAGGATGCGGTTTCTACAGCGCTGCACTGTGTACTCTCACATCTGGATGACAAGAACACCTACACAAGAATGCTGTTTGTTGACTTCAGCTCAGCATTCAACACAGTTATCCCCTTCAAGTTGATCAGTAAACTTGGGGACCTGGGAATCAGTACCTCCACCTGCAACTGGATCATGGATTTTCTGACCAACAGACCCCAGCATGTTAGGTCAGGCCCCAACTGTTCTTCCATCATCACACTCAACACTGGTGTACCACAGGGCTGTATGCTCAGCCCATTCCTCTACTCCCTGTTCACCCATGACTGCAGGCCTATGTATGGATCCAATTCCATCATAAAGTTCGCAGATGAGACCACGGTGATCGGACTCATCACGGACAACGATGAGTCAGATTACAGGGCAGAGGTTGAGCACTTGGCTACTTGGTGCGCTGACAATAACCTGCTCCTTAACACCAGCAAAACCAAGGAGCTCATAATGGACTACAGGAAGGAGAGGGGAGAGACACATGATCCCATCCATATCAACGGCATAGCTGTTGAACGTGTCTCCAGCTTCAAATTCCTGGGGACCCACATCTCGGAGGACCTGTCCTGGTCAGTTAACACCACCAGCCTGATCAAGAAGGCCCATCAGCGCCTCTTCTTCTTGAGGACACTGAAGAAGAACCATCTGTCGACTGACATCCTGGGCAACTTCTACCGCTGCGTGATAGAGAGCACCCTGACCAACTGTGTCACAGTCTGGTATGGGAGCTGCTCTGTCGCCGACTGTAAGGCGCTGCAGCGGGTGGTGAAAACCGCCCAACACATCTCAGGGACTCCACTTCCAGTCATAGAGGACGTCTACAGGAAAAGATGTCTGCGCCGGGCATGCAGCATTCTTAGGGACTCCAACCATCCTGCTCATGGACTGTTCCAGCTTCTCCCCTCCGGAAGGCATTTCAGAAGCCTTCGGACTAGAACCAGCAGGTTTAGGAACAGTTTCTTTCCAACAGCTGTCACGTTATTGACCTTAGTTCCCTACTGAACCTCCACTTCCCTCCCCTTTAACACCCCCCTCCCCCCGTGCTTCCTCAAACTGTATACACATATATATCATATCTGCATATTGTCATTATATATTGATATACTGCTCTTCTGTATATTATCATCACATATTTAACTACATACTGTTTTTCTGCATATTGCCACTCTGTATAGTTAGATTGTCTGCTGCTTACCTCACTTCACCTGTACTTTGCTCTTCTGTAATTTATGCTAACTTATTCCCATCTCTTACCATCCTCACCTGCGCATAACTGCCCACCTAACTTATTGTACATTATTTGCACATAACGGTACTCTTAACTTTCTACACTGACCTATCTGCTTATATTTGCTTAAATTGTACATACTGTCAATTACTGTGTATACTGCACTGCTGTCCTTTGCACTTCTGATTGGATGCTAAACTGTGTTTCGTTACCTTGTATTCATACATGGGTAATGACAATAAAGTTGAATCTGATCTACTGTACAACTGTACAGTGACAATAAAGCCTATTCTATTATTGTGTTTGTGCAGGTTTTACCAACAACTGTACAGTGACAATAAAGCCTATTCTATTATTGTTTGTGCAGGTTTTACCAACATGTGGGTCATCAGGACATTTGCTCTTTAATTTTTCCAAATAGAAATTTTAACTTAAGCACATAAGTGCCCTGAGTATCAGCTGATTATAGCCCGTCTTCCCGCTTTTTTTTCCCACTTTATTTATTTTAACATAATTTCAAATGTGCAAATTGAAAAAAAAAACCCTCTGATTTTTGTTGGACATCAAAGGAGAGGAGAGATGAGAACTGGAAGTTAATGACTGTGTGAACGTTCACCCACAGGCAGACAGAATATCAGAGATTGAAAAGGGTGAAGAAGGCATTGTGTGTTTGTAAACTACAGATAATGTAAGTGTGTACTGTAAAGAACTGAGGTCCACACGAATAGTGGTTTCAACAAAGTTCTCTTTTAAAAACTAGGAGCGGGAACATTAACAGGCGGCAACATCAACACATCGCCATTTTCATACATATCACTCAGTGAAGGTCAACTCTGACCTGTGACGTCACCACAGTCTTAAAGACACAGCACACACAATTATCACATTATATGACATCTCCCCCTTTTTTAGTTTTTTTTTTTCAGAACAAAACAATTTTCAGTTCAAACATTTTTCATTCCCATTTCACCCTTCCCCACAGCCCATGGCTTAATCCTTGAACCACATATAACCACACTTATCACAGTGAACACGTGAATTTTTCTCTTTTTTCATTCATTTTTTTTCTCTCTACAAATCTAGTCTTTGCACAGGTTTAATCATTCTACCAGACCGGGTAAACAACAGTCCTTGCTTTGGGTCTGGCGGTTTGACACTGGATTCTGGTAAAATAGTGTCAGCGGCAGCTGCAGTTTCAGGCTGCTGATCGACAATCTCTGGCTGCAGGTCATTTGGAGCTGAAGAGGGTATCTCTCTGGCTGATTCAGAATCATGTTGCAAGTGACGGCGGTTGCGTCGCAAGGTTGCTCCCTGGGGTGTTTCAATAAAAAAGGAGCGAGGTGTGCTGCTTTCTCCTGTGACAACAGCGGGTGTTTTCGAGAATTTCTGATGGTCCAGCTTTGTGAGGACTGAATCTCCTGGCTTCAACGAAGGTAGGGGTTTAGCTCCATGGCGCTGATTGAAGTAGAATGCTTGTTTCTGTTTCTCCATTGCATCCTTATTCCTGACGACTTCCAGATCAGGCCATCGGGGCTGAAGATTCACTTCGAGTGTAGGAAGAGTTGTTTTGATCTTTCGACCCATAAGTAGCTCTGCAGGACTCATGCCTGTGGTGGTGCAGGGCGTTGATCGAAAGCACATGAGGGCGAGCAAAGGATCTTGCTGCTTTAAGATTCTTTTTGCTGTTTGAACTCCCCTCTCTGCATGTCCGTTTCCTTGGGGGCTGTGTGGACTTGAGGTGATGTGCAAAAAGTCAAACTCCCTTGCAAACTTTTTAAATTCTTGGCATGAGAATTGAGGCCCATTGTCAGATACAACCACATCTGGATAACCAAACCTCGCAAACACTGCCTTCAGCTTTAAGATCATCTGAGAAGCAGTGGTTACTGGCAGATGAAGTATCTCGAGGAACCGAGAGAAATAGTCTGACACAACAAGGTAGGTGTGCTTGTTATACTCACACAGGTCAACAGCAAGTCTCTTCCAGGGTCGATCAGGTAGAGGGGTTGACAAGAGAGGCTCTTTTCGCTGAGCTGGTCTCATCTCACGACACACCTGACAGGACTGGACTTTGCGTTTGATTTCAGATGAGATGCCAGGCCACCACACAGATGTGCAGGCCCGCTCTCTGCATTTTGTCAGACCTTGATGTCCATCATGTATTCGATCCAAGATGTCTGCTCTGAGCACATCCGGAATCAGCATGCGGCTTCCTCTGGTGATAATTCCATCGCATTCAGACAGTTCATTTTTAATGGGAAAATAGTCTCTGATAGCTGCTGGGACATTGCCTATGTATTCTGGCCATCCTGACTTGATGTACCGCAACACCAACTGTAGGTTACAGTCAGCTGCTGTAGAGGTCTTTATAGTGTCTATTTTATGTGTAGTAGCTGGCAAGTTATCAATAACTGCTGCTATGTAGCACGCTACATCAGAGTGAGTATCAGTCTCGTTTTCTACGCACTGTAGTGGACTTCTTGAGAGTGTATCAGCTACTACCAAGGTCTTTCCCGGAGCATATTCGGCTGTCGGTTTGAACCTCATAAGTCTCATAAGTAGCCTTTGGCACCGTATTGGCACATTGTCCAGGTCCTTTTTGTTCATGACAGGCACCAAGGGTTTGTGATCCGTGACCAACTTAAAATCTTCCAGACCACAGAGGTACTTCTCGAATCTCTCACATGCCCAGACACTCGCCAAACACTCCTTCTCTATCTGTGCATATCTAGTCTCGGCCTCTGACAGACGACGTGAGCAGTATGCCACAGGTTTCCAGTTTCCATCGTGCAGTTGCAGTAGTACTCCACCTATACCATAGCTGCTGGCATCGGCTGATACGGCAGTAGGTCGATTCACATCATAGAATTTCAGAACTGGAGAAGTAGACAGAATGTCTTTGATGCGTTGAAATGCCTCCTGCTGAGAATGGTCCCACATCCACACTGACTTGGATTTCAACAGTTCATATAGTGGCTGGCCCACTGTCGACAGATTTGGGATATATTTCCCTAGGTAGTTAAACATGCCCAGGACACGCTTGAGGTCATGCACGTTCTGTGGTGGAGGGAGCTCGCGGATTGCCTTGACTTTATCAGGGTCGGGTCTCACGCCTGATTTGTCAATTTCTTGGCCCAAGAAGTGAAGCTTGTTTTGTCTAAACTTACATTTTTCTCTGTTCAGTTTAAGTCCGGCTGACTCGATCCTTTCCAGTACCTTGCTGAGACGCTGGTCGTGCTGTTCAGGAGTGTCGCCGTACACCAGTATGTCATCCATGTAGATAGCCACGCCTTCCAGGCCGTTGAGGGTTTCTGTCATTTTGCGCTGAAAAATTTCAGGAGCGCTTGTGATCCCAAATGGAAGACGTTTGAATGCATATCTCCCAAAGGGTGTGATAAAGGTTGTTAATTTACTGCTTTCTGGATGGAGAGGAATCTGCCAAAACCCGGAGGCAGCATCCAATGATGTGAATGTGGTTGCCCCACTAAGTTTTGCAGTGATTTCCTCTGCAGTAGGAAGAACATACCTCTCTCTTCGTACAGCTTCATTTAACCTCTTTAAATCGACACAGATCCGCACTTTTCCATTTTTCCTTGGGACTGGTACCATTGGCGCGCACCAATCTGTAGGATCAATCACAGCTTCAATCACATTATTCTCCTCCATACGCTGCAATTCCTCTTTAACCTTCTGCAAAAGTGGCAAAGGGACACGACGGGCAGTGTGTACTGTGTATGGCTGAGCATTCTCTTTTAACAGGATTTTAACTGGTTCTGTTTTAAGTGTTCCATGCTCACCAAATGCTTTGTGAACTTCTTCAACACGCTTCACAAGCCCCATCGACATTGCTGTATCTCTGCCCAGCAAATTGTTTGCATTATTGCCACTGATGACATACACAGGAAAAGTATATGGTTTTTCTTTGTATTCTGTGAAGGCTTGAAATTTCCCTATACAGTCCAACTGACCACCCGGGCTGCACAGTGTGACATTAGATGGCTCTAATTCCTTCTTAGGAACTAGTTTGTTAAATGTCTTTTCTCCCATAATGTTTGCATCTGCACCCGTATCAATTTTAAAATTGACTGGTGTTGTTCCAATTGTAAGCTGTATGGTCCATGGGTCATCATTTCTATTTGTTTTTGTGACTGCGCCCAAAAAAAATGGTGTCTGGGAAACTGTCTCTTCAGTGACTTCTCTGACTGATTTACTGTGACATTTCTTTTCCCAGTGACCCACCTTTTTACACTTGTTGCATGTTGACTTCATGGCTGGGCACTTTTCAGGATCTCTGTGTTTTAATTTTCCACATCTTCCACACCATGAGTCTTTTTGCTCTCCACTTTTTCCTTTCCTTGGTTTAAATGGAGATCTTCCTCTGCCTGCTGTTTTTCCCTGGATCTCCTGCACCGTGGCGTGTGCCTCCCCCTGCTGGTGAACCTGGAGGACAACCTCCTCGTACTGGCGAACTGTTTGAATGGTTTGGGCAAGCGTTAGATCAGCCATCATCTGCAGTTTACGTGACAGCTCTTTATCAAGGATGCCCACAACAATTCGGTCACGGATATGTTCATCTCTCTTTACACCAAAGTCACAGTGTTCTGACATCTCAAAAAGGGCTCTGATAAACATTTCCACTTTCTCACCGGGCCGCTGCAGCCTCTGGTGAAAACAAGCGCGCTCATGGATCACGTTCCATTTGGGACAGAAGTACTCGTCGTATTTTCCTAACACAACGTCAAACTTCTTTTGATCCGCTTCCTCAGTAAATGAGAATGATTTGAAGATGTTTTCAGCTTCGGGGCCCATGGCGTAAATCAGTGAACTGACCTGAATTTCGCCGTCCTCTTTATTCAGTTTTGTAGCCGTCCGGAAACGCAGAAAGCGCTCTTTCCAGCCCGCCCATTCATTTGGACGATGAAAAGGAAAACTTTCCGGGGGATTAAACAAGGCCATCTTACTGAAGCAGAGCGTCCGTCAAGCACTTCTGACACCATGTAAAGAACTGAGGTCCACACGAATAGTGGTTTCAACAAAGTTCTCTTTTAAAAACTAGGAGCGGGAACATTAACAGGCGGCAACATCAACACATCGCCATTTTCATACATATCACTCGGTGAAGGTCAACTCTGACCTGTGACGTCACCACAGTCTTAAAGACACAGCACACACAATTATCACATTATATGACATGTACATGTTATCAAGAATTTCCCCCAGCTAAAGTTAGCTAAAAACTAACCGATGATCGTCAGTTAATCACTTGCTAACTATGGATTAAATGACAGTCTAACCATAGACTAAACTCACCAAAATTTTAGTTAGCCTTAAAATAAAGCCTTCACAATTGTGACAATTTTTTCCCAGTATTAACTATCATAAGCCAACAATAATCCTAAGCTAAACAACTCACCATAATAGCTGTGTAGTTATTCTCTGGTTTCCCCTCACACCACAGATTAATTTCTTGCCGTTTTCTGCTAATCCTCCTCCTGTGGCTAGCTCCTTAAATTCTCCTCAAGTTCATTTCACTCTTCTTCCCCAAGTCCAAAAACTTGCACTGCAGTTGAGGGGGGGGGGGGGAAACCAGAGCTTCTAGCTAATGCCTGCTGCCCCATGAAAGCCCTTGTCATCTTTCACCCTACACCTCTGAATTGCCTTCATTTTCTGGGGGGGCCATAAATTGGCTGTTATTGTCCCATAAAATTCTCCTTTTTGGGTGGGATTTATAGTAAGGGGTAGTAAGTATGTGTGTTGTGAATAAAATCCACCGTTTGATGTCCCCTCATCTTAACAGGCAGTACAGACATGCCTGCCCAGATGCTGAATGGTGCCTTTGCCACACACTGCTAGTGTGCGACTCACACACACGGAGGCACATGAAAAGATATTAAAGTGCATTTCTGCTTTCATTCAGAGTCATGAGAAGCAACAATCATGCAAGGTGGTTCACGTTAAGCTCTGCCACTTCCCCTGCTGTAATTAAAGCTGCCCATGCAGGGGGTCTCTTAAAAAGTCTTGTTTTGTTACACCCCTGATCATGATCTTTTAAAGGAGGAGATAAAGTTGTTTTTTTTCCCCCTTGTGCTGTGGAACAAATTGGAATCTATTAGTCTATGTATTTATTTAAAAAAAATATTGAGCAATTGGTAGGCTGTTTGTTACAGTTGAATCATTGGACAAATCAGCATTTAGAATGGATATTTATTAGGGCTGTATCCTAATATTCATTTATCCTGATCTTGGATTATCAAGTTTGGCATTTAGATATTAGGTTAAAAATCTCAAGTTACAAGAAAAGTATAGCAACTTGATGATAAAGTAAAGCCTCACATCACAAATCATATTTCTCATTCCGAAAATAATGAAAATACTGCCAATATCGGGCCCTATTACAACAGTCTAAAGTGGGCATTTGCGCTACACTTTGCGCCTTGCACAGGTGCTTTCATTAGGTTCTGTCAGTGCATTGTCTGGTTTTCTGTGTGCCCTCACCATCAAATTAGGAAATGACTGTGCATGTCCCTTGCAGTTGTGGGAGAGGCTTGGCGCAAGGTTACAGCTTGTTGGTATTAGGGTGCATTCTCTGTCAGTGCACCTTTGATTATCGGAAGCAGGTCTGACGTTAACAGCATATTATCAACCACTATTTCAGCAACATGTTTAGATGGCATGAACACGCAAGTACAACTGTTACTAGACCAGGGCTAGAATTTCTGTATCCCTCAGTTTGACAGACTGATTTTGTGATTTTTGGGCTTAGCTGTTGGTGGCTACAGTTGTGCCCTGTGATTGGCTGTTGGGACTCAGGTCATGCTGTAGTTGCAATAGTTGTAGTTCTTTCAGTGTTCCTACCAAGAACATAGCTGTTGCAGGCAATGTGGGGCCAGTCAGATTATAAGGGAAGATCATCTGGGTTGATGTACCATCAAAATAATTACAGAAACATTATTTTAAGGTGAATATCTTACATAATATTGCTTTAAATATTTAATATAATGTGGAAGACTGACATGCTATGCCGCCGTTCAGAGAGCATTGCCATTGGGTAAGCTGTCACATGACCGAAAAACTATGGACTTGGAGTAGAAAAAAAAATCACCATGTGGAGATTGAGCCATGACCAGAAGATTTCTGTTTCATGAATGCTTGCAGGGTTTTTCCACCCATCTTTCACATCTTCACTGGAAGGGTTTCACGGGTATCCTGCCCTTGCTATATGTAGAGACTGATAGTCACTCTGAGGATGAGTGTAGATGAACAGCAGGAGGGTGTAACTCAGCAGTAATGTCTGATAAGCAGTTAGGGAATAATAGAGGATGTTTCTATTCAAATTCAATGCTGTATTAGAAGAAGTTGAACACACCTGACATAACTTACAATACCTGAATTACTCCCTACAGTAATTACACATGTCTGCATATTTGTATTTGGTCCTTTGATCTCAGTCTTCCTTCCTTTCCCTTTTTCACAATCACCTTTCATTTGGCTTTTTTTGCCTCTCATTCAGAAGCCGATGAGCCAGGTGATTGTGACACAGCCCGCTGTATGCCGGTTATCAAGGCGATGACAGCTGCCAGCCCAGGTGCAAAGACAGCTGGGAAGGCATGGAATGTTAAAACACAGGTGAGGCAGTGATGGAGGACTGCAGGAAAATGCTATGCTAATGGCAATGAGGGCAAACTGACCTTTGACTCCATGCACCATACATGTATTTCCCACTATTCAGACATCCAGATATGTTTTGACATCTGCCCGTAGCCCAGACTTTTCTCAGTCACTCAGAGCACATGACCGTGTCCCAACATAATTGAATCAAGACATGAAATCATGCCAAGAAACATGCTGTGAGCCTTCGATGACATCAGCTTGTTAAATTGGGGCCTATCAAATAAAACAGTGTGATGAGATGAGCTAGAAAGATAATGAGAGAAATCCCAGCAATTCCCACACTTTTGGCCATTTCATTGATGGTTCAAGCCCCAGTGAGTCATCACAGCAAAGCACATTCCTCCAGCATGCACCTGTGAGACATGTACAGATGCTACAAACAGCCTCTTTCTCTTTGCTTCCTTTTTTTCCTTCTCTTTCGCACCCTCCGCCTCTTCTGGGAACATTCCAGGCAACTCCACTCCTGCACCTTCTCCTCTTCACCTCCTCCTCTCCCCCTCCTCACCCTGCAGCCTCTCTGAGAGCGGGAGGCCATGGTGCCATCACTCACCACTTGGTGATTACTGGCACAAAGGGGGCCTTGGTGGCCACGGCCACAGCCGCTCGACGTGCATCGCCACTGGGGGAAAGAATCGAGGAAAGTCCCCTGGTTCGAACCAATTCCCTCCAGTCCTCCATCGTCCCCACCTCCTCAGATGATGAAAACTCTGTCAGTGTGGATTAGGAAAGAACGGTGTGCATCAGTGGAGTGATAAAAGCCATGCCACCGCACCTCTGTGTGTCCATCCCTCTTTCAACTTACTCACTATTTGTCACTTTATACCAATTTAGGGATTCCAAACCTTTTCATGCTGTTGTCACTTTGCCAAACTGCTGGCTAAAACTGGCTTTGATTATTTTTTTTAATGTGGATTCAGCATAAGGAATGCTCATTTAACTTTGCCAGCGAATTCAGATGATCAAAGGAAAGCTTTTTATGGTAAACCCAAGTAAGTCTGCATTATTCAGACATAAGTTTTCAGGTATTTCAGACATACAGGTAATAAGACAACATTCAGAGGCTGAGAAACAACATAATGTGACAGACACACAGTGTATGGTCAGTGTTTTTGTGAAGTCGGTTGCAATTCAAGGTTATATTTAAACTCGGACATGATTCCTCTGTATACAGTGGTGTGAAAAAGTGTTTTCCCCCTTCCCGATTTCTCATTTTTTGTATGTTTGTCACACTTAAATGTTTCAGATCATCAAACAAATTTAAATATTAGACAAAGATAACACAAATAAACACAAAATGCAGTTTTTAAATGAAGGTGTTTATTACTGAGGGTAAAAAAAATCCAAACCTACATGGCCCTGTGTAAAAAAAAAATAAAATAAAGTGACCCCCCGTTAAAACGTAAATTAACTGTGGTTTATCACATCTTTGGAAAGCTGAATTCAATTTCTCTAGCCACACCCAGGCCTGATTACTGTCACACCTGCTCTCAATCAAGAAGTCCCTTAAATATGATCTGCCTGACATAGTGAAGTAGACCAAAAGATCCTCAAAAGCTAGACATCATGCAATCAAGCAATCCATCATGCAATCCAAAAAAATTCAGGAACAAATGAGAAACAAAGTAATTGTGATCTATCAGTGTGGAAAAGGTTATAAAGCCATTTCTACAGCTTTGGGACTCCAGCGAACCACAGTGAGAGCCATTATCCACAAATGGTGAAAACATGGAACAGTGGTGAACCTTCCCAGGAGTGGCTGGCCAACCAAAATTACCCCAAGAGCGCAGTGATGACTCGTCCAAGAGGTCACAAAACACCCCACAACAACATCCAAAGAACTGCAGGCTTCACTTGCCTCAGATAAGGTCAGTGTTCATGACTCCACCATAAGAAAGAGACTGGGCAAAAATGGCCTGCATGGCAGAGTGCCAAGACGAAAACCACTGCTGAGCAAAACAAACATAAAGGCTTGTCTCAGTTTTGCAGAAAATGTCTTGATGATGCCCAAGACTTTTGGGTCCACTCTGTGGACTGACGAGACAAAAGTTGAACTTTTTGGAAGGTGTGTGTTCCATTACATCTGGCATAAAAGTAACACAGCATTTCAGAAAAGGAACATCATACCAATAGTAAAATATGGTGGTAGTAGCGTGATGGTCTGGTGCTGTTTTGCTGCTTCAGGACCTGGAAGACTTGCTGTGGTAAATGGAACCATGAATTCTGCTGTTTAACAAAAAATTCTGAAGGAGAATGTTTAGCCATCTGTTGGTGACCTCAAGCTGAAGCACACTTGGGTTCTGCAGCAGGACAATGATCCAAAACACACCAGCAAGTCCACCTCTGAATGGCTTGAGAAAAGCAAAATGAAGACTTTGGAGTGGCCTAGTCAATGTCCTGATCTGAATCTGATTGAGATGCTGTGGCATGACCTTAAAAAGGCGGTTCATGCTCGAAAACCCGCCAATGTAGCTGAATTACAACAATTCTGCAAAGATTAGTGGGCCAAAATTCCTTCACAGTGCTATAAAAGACTCATTGCCAGTTATCACAAAGGCTTGATTGCAGTTGTTGCTGCTAAGGGTGGCCCAACCAGTTATTAGGTTTAGGGGGCAATCACTCTTTCACACCTTCATTTAAAAACTGTATTTTGTGTTAACTTGTGCTATCTTGGTCTAATATTTAAATTTGTTTGATGATCTGGAACATTTAAGTGTGACAAAAAAATGAGAAATCAGGAAGGGGGAAAACACTTCCCCCTTCCCCCTTTTTCCCCTTCCCACTTTTTCACACCACTGTATGTGAGACTTGGTGGAGTGTTGGTGACTACTGTTTTTTCTGAACTTTTACCAGCTGGTTGCTCTTATTTTAACTTCCCGAGGATGTCGGGTCAAGGAAGAGGAACCGTGACTATTTATAAAAATAACTTTAAATGCAAGCAGTTCTTTTTATCATCGTTGTTCCCCAGTTTTAAAATGACTTTATTTGAGGTGGGTTGTTCTGACCTGGTGCTGGTTGCTGTCATTTACTGACCCCCCCAAATATAGTAAGGATTTTATGAATGACTTTGCCAAAGTACGACTGAGTCCTTATTGTTGGTAGATTTTAATATCCATGTGTGCTGTCCGGATAAGCCACTGGTGAATGACTTTTTAAACCTTATTTATCTTTTAATTTGAAACAGTTTTTATCTGGTGGACCTACACATGAACATGGACATACATTAGACCTTGTTCTCTCACATGGTTTGTCTGTTTAACCTGGAGATTGGTGATGGTGTATTTTCTGACTATATGCCTATGGGTTATTAGACGACCTGCTCTACCTCCTGAGCCACTGCCGCCCCATGTTCGGCGAACTGTTTTGGCAACTGAACACAAGGCTGGACTCTGTGGCTTCATTAAAAATTAAGCAGCCCAGAGTCAAACTCAAGCCATGGTTTAATGACAAAACTCGGGCAGCCAGACTGGAATGCCACAAAGCTGAGCACAGGTGGAAGAAGGACAAGCTGCAGGTATCATTTCAAATCATAAAGGACTGCTGGCATCTCGACCAGAATTGTGTTAAAGAGGCTAAAAGGGAGCATCTATCCAGTATTATTGCAGCAAACTGTCATAACCCACGTGTGTTATTTAAAACTATTGATTTTGTTCTTAATGCCTCACTGTCTGTCAGTATGGAAGCATCATCTGTAACATGCAATGACTTTTTACATTTTTTTTATTGATAAAGTCAGCACCATTAGGGCTCTCATCCCGGCTCCTGCCTCTGACCTCTCTGTGTCTGTCCCTTGCTCTGCTGTTTTTAATCAGTTCGATCCTGTAACTCCACTACAATTACATAATGTGGTTGATCATATTAAGCCCTCAGGTTCCCCTTGTGATACTCTCCCTCCTCAATTTTTTAAAAAGAAGTCTTTCCTAGTATAGGTCAGTCAGTTTTAACAATTTTAAACAACAGTTTATCTTCCGTTGTGGTTCCTGCAAATTTTAAGCATGCAGTAGTTAAACCCCAGATTAAGAAATCTTGTCTTGACCACACTGTGTTGGCTAATTTTAGGCCAATCTACAAACTGCTTTTTATTTCAAAAATATTGGAGAAAATAGTTTATTTCCAGTTAAAGACTTTTTTTGGATGAACATGATATCCTGGAGGTGTTCCAATCTGGTTTTAAAACCCTACATAGTACAGAGTCAGCATTTTTAAGGGTTGTTAATGACATCCTTTTGATGTCTGATTCCGGTGATTATGTGGTTCTTGTTCTGCTAAACCTAACTGCCACTTTTGATACAGTGGACCATGACATTTTAATTTCTCGCCTGCAGCATCTTTTGGGTATTTCTGGTACTGCATTGGAATGGTTCAGGTCCTATTTAACTGATGGAGCCATTTGTGTAAGCCTTGCTGGCTCTGAATCCTCCTCGGCTTCCCTGTCATGTGGGGTCCCACAGAGCTCAATTTTAGGGCCCCTGCTCTTTTCACTTTATCTGCTTCCACTGGGTTCAATTCTTAGAAAGCATGGTATCTCCTTCCACTGTTAAGCTGATGACTGTCAGGTTTATGTTCCATTAAAGGGCTGATGACACGATTTTGACATTTTTTAGGATGTTGTATAAACCCAAAAGTCATTGTCTATGATCAATATAATATTTACAATTGCGCCTGCATAAACTAGTTATTGTCAAAAAACAGCAGCCGTTGACTGGATTGTGGTGCCACCCACCGAATTAAGGGCGGCACCCCCATGATGTAAGCTGGAGAACAGACTCCGGTGTTGTTGACTGGAATGACGGCAGCTTTGTAGCTCACAGTTTCTCTGGTTTCTTGTTTTAATTTTATGGCTGTGTCTTAGCGTTGTGTCGCAGGCTTAGATAAACAGCAAACTGTGAAAGACCACATCACACACTTCAGCTCCAACTGTTATCAAGTTTCCTTGTGCGCTTTTATGCAGGAGGAGTGGAGGAGGGGACGCATTAATGGATTTACGTGCAGCTTTGACCTACTTTCTGTGATCCCATGCTGACATCTCGCCGGTCTGGTCATGTCCCCTCTCTCATTATCACCAGCTGATTCAAACTCCTGCTGATCATATCTCCCAGTCCTCGCCCAGGTGCTTCTCATCACACCATCACCAGCAGCAGTGCGTGTACTTCGCGACCGTTTGCCAGTCATGCACTAATGGTCCATAGTGTTGTCATCTGTGTTGTTTGTCTGCCAGTATTTTCAGCACTCTCATGATGCGCTAGTCACTCCATGTTCGCCGTGGCTCTCGTGCATCCTTGAAGCGATGTTGGCCCTGGGGCGCACCTGTGGCAAACACGTCTCCTCTCATTCTTTGACTGGGCGATGCTGGCCCCCGAACGCCATCAGCAAGTGTGTCTGTGTTTCTTGTACGTCTTCACCTTTCAGGGAACTGTCTGTCTTTCTGTATTAAATGTGCTATGATGAACCCTGCATGCAAATCCTCATTATTTCATCCTCCCTCTCCCTGCACTGTGTAAGAGTGCACGGAGGGTCATGATGAATGGATTTGCGTGCAGAATTCAACACAACACATGTATTGAACATAAGAATGATGACAACAGTTCCCAAAAAGGTGAAGATAAACAAAAATAAGCAGAAACATCCACAGTTGGCGTTCGAGGCCGACATCGCCCAGTGAACATGGAGAGGAGATGTGTTAACCATGGTTGCGCCCCAGGGCCGACATCACTTCAAGGGGCGCAACAGAACCACGGCTGTGTGGAGCAGCCAACACGTCGTGAGAGTGCTGGCAACATTGGCTGGCTGACAACATGGCAGATGATGCACACAAACCATGAACAGCTGACTGTCAAAGAGAGAGGGTGCCTGTGTTCGGACTGGCGAATCTTGGACAGTGCCCACCTAAAAGTGGCTCAAAACGCACATAAAACACATGTACAAAACAAAAACAACAAGGACTCAAAATATAATCCATAATAAACCCGATGCCTGAGCCACAGAGAATACACTGCTATGATTTTATTGAAAAATCGGGTTTAAATAAATTATATTTATGAACAAATAATTTGTTGCAATATCTGTAACAAAAGAATAACACTGGTGTTCCCTTGCCATGTGTTTGTCACTGCTGCTGCGGGCATGTGTGCCTCACCACCGTCACTCCCTGAGTGTGACTGGCTTGGCACGATGCCCGCTTGGTGCAGCTCAAACCTATACGGTCTGATGCCCCCAGATTCTTCATTATCATCCCATTCTTCAGAACTATAATCATCTGAAGATTGGACAACACAAACAAATTCCAGACTACTTGTGCTGGAACCATCGTCGATGTTTTCAACCGCTTCCATCCTGTGTGTACAATGGGCAGCCAAGCGCTGTGTTCTCCCGATGACATGACTACATGGCAGCAGGGTTTTCCAGCCACTGACGTAATTGGTGACGTGGTGCTCATGAAAATGTCGGATATTCGCGTGAAAAAAGCCTGTTTGACTTAGAACTGCACAGACCAACCTATTTTGTCATATTGTATTATGTGTTGAAAAATTAGAGGAAGTCAAAAACATGTCATCAGCACTTTAAGGCAGACGGAGGCTTTCTTAATCAAATCACTTCCTGAATGCCTTAATGACATTAAAGATTGGATGGCAGTAAACTTCTTAAGTTTTAATGAAAAGAAGACACTGTGGTGACCCACCACAATCTATATGGACATTCAATCCTCATACTCAGCGGGCCGGCAAAAAACAGAGGACAATTTGCATATGGACAGAGCCCCTGGGGGACAACCAGAACAATGGACTATTGTTCAGACATCCCCGGATTAAGGAGAGGACGTCTGGGCGCCATTTGGTCAGGCTAATCATGTGTATTGACTGATATGTATACCAATACGCTAATGTACCATGCATTCTCTCTGTCTGTATAAAAGAGCTTACTATACATGTGTAACCCAGTGTAAAAACGTGACTAGAATTATGAATGTCGATACCGCTTTGGGAGGAGGGGGGGACATTCATTTCACAATGGGAGTAAATGATTTAAATATGAATATTTAAATAAATATATATTCATAAATAGGAACGTTTTCTAGAATATTCTGATAAAGTTCCTAGTATTGTGTGTTGATATTTATTGTAACCAATGGCTGCGCCGTTGCTGGGTCACGCCACCCAGTGGGTTAAGCGCTCTCTCCCTGGGTCTGGGATGACTTGCATTTTTGGCTCAGTCACGCCAGATGCCGAAAGACACAGACCAGAGAGAGAAACGGTCCTTGGTGATATGGCGACGCTAGCGTGCTGGTAGCAGCCTTTGCCTGGATAAAATCCTTGAAATTGATTGGGATCCAAAGGTTGTCAACGCTGTTGAGCGTGGGAACTCCATTGAAGCACGAGCCACTTGGCATGGTCAGGTTCTTTTTTTTTTTTTTTTTTCCTTTGGACTGGTTTGACCAGAGCGTGGATCTCCAAATCTGGATGGCGAGCCGAAGCCTGAACCCTGGAAACTGCTAGAGCTGACCCCACTGGTCACCTGGAACTGACAAAACAAGAACTGGGAATATTGTAAATATAATTTGGAGTTTATGGATTATTTTTTTCTATTTTATCACACTGTGTATTTATTTATGTGTACATAATTGTAAATAATATACACTACCGTTCAAAAGTTTGGGGTCACTTAGAAATTTCCTTATTTTTGAAAGAAAAACACTTTTTTTCAATGAAGATACCTTTAAACTAATCAGAAATACACTCTATACATTGCTAATGTGGTAAATGACTATTATAGCTGCAAATGTCTGGTTTTTGGTGCAATATCTACATAGGTGTATAGAGGCCCATTTCCAGTAACTATCACTCCAGTGTTCTAATGGTACAATGTGTTTGCTCATTGCATCAGAAGGCTAATGGATGATTAGAAAACCCTTGTGCAATCATGTTAGGTCTGCAATGCTGTAATTGCTGCAAATGGAGGATTCTTTGACGAAAGCAAAGTTTGAAGGAAAAAATTATTATTTCAAATACAAATCATTATTTCTAACATTGTCAATGTCTTGACTATATTTTCTATTCATTTTACAACTCATGGTGGTAAATAAGTGTTACTTTTCATGGAAAACACAAAATAATTGTCTGGGTGACCCCAAACTTTTGAACGGTAGTGTACATAGTTGCAAGTTCCATATACGGCTGTGTGTGTGATCTGTTGTTGCACCTCCCAGGCTCCTACGAACCCAGAGTCGGTCTGACCTGGCCCAATTATCCCTTTTCCCTCAGGTAGTAAAGTTAAGGTAAATACATTGCCATAACACAACACTACCAAAAGGGTACTACACCTAAAGTGAGTAGGGTGAGTGGGTGTTAGTAAGGGTTACACACATAAATCTGGCGAGCACAGGTGTTAGTGGGTGACCCCCAATTACCCAATCAGCAGTGGTATACCCAGTGATATTATACCCTGTATTACCCCGCAAGTATTGTACCACCCTGTGTATACTATTGTTACAGTGGTATATTGTTACAAAATTTGGCGAGACAAGTAAGTGTCACAGGGTTAGAAAAAATTGGCGAGCGCAGCCAGGAGCCTGGAGCGTTGCACAACAGATGAGGATTCTGTTTGACCCCTGACTAAACAGTTTATATACTGCCAAAATGGATTTTGTGGAAAAACATGGTGTTAAAATCCCTAATGCAGTCATTGTCAGTGGTGTTGTTGATAAAGAGAAAGACACAGACATTTTTGAGTTTCTAGAGCAACATGGCACTATCCGTAGGGTGCTCAGTATTAATGATAACTCATCTGACTTTGACAAAAGTCATATTGTAGAGTTCGAGTCTGGATTAAGCATTGAAGCATTAGCACCTACGTTGCCGTGCTCCTTTCCATCCACTGACAATCCTGAGGTTAAATACTGCATTCAAGCTCTAACTGATGTCTACACTAAAACTGTAGGGGGCAGTGTTACTGAGGCTTATCTTAGCAGCCTGAAGGGCTTAGCTAAGCTAAGTGGAAAAGGCTTTGAAGAGGTGTTGCGGGAGGTTATGTCCACCATAGGGAAGTCTGTTGAAGCTGCTGAGACAGCTGAAACGGTCTCTGCTGACATTGATCCTGCTGTCCCTACTGTAGAACCCACACAAAGTGGAGTCTCTCTTCCACTCCAAGTTGAAGTGCCTCGCACCTCTAAAACCACTCAAGCACTCTTCCAAAGCCCTCTTAGACCAAACTTGACACCTCAAATGTTGAGCCCAGCTGATTTTAACCCACCCGAGGTTCAGAAAATCGTAGTCGAGCATGTCATTAAAAATGCAGAGAAGCCCTCAAACCCCATTCCTCTTGGAGAATCAGAGCTTTCTCTGGCAAAACGCGAAGACCGTATACTGAAGCTGATTATGAAACATGGCGTTCACATGTCGACCTGATGATGGAAGATACTTCTTTGTCTGACTTGGAAAAATCTCGCAAGATCTTTGAAAGTCTTCTTGCTCCTGCGTCTGATGCTATTCGCCATCTTGGGTCTGAAGCCACCTCTGCCGACTATCTTAAGCTGTTGGACTCAGCTTTCAGGACTGTTGAAGACGGTGAGGAACTGCTTGTGCGATTCATGAACACTTTCCAAGATTATGGAGAAAAACCCTCTACATATCTGCATCGTTTGCAGGTGACGCTCAATCTCACAGTGCGTAGAGGCGGTCTGGAGCCACAGGAAGTGGACAAACAGCTTCTCAAGCAGTTTAACAGAGGCTGCTGGGATGATAATCTGCTAAAAGAGCTACAGCTGGAACTAAAAGAAAAACATCCACCTGAGTATGCAGAATTATTGCTTCACCTTCACACTGTTGAAAACAGACAAGAAGTTAAAAACACCCGCATGAAAAAACACTTGGGCGCCACAAAACCAAAAGCAGCCTCCTACGAACAAACAGTCTCCGAAACAAGTACAAATAGTGAAATGGAGTCGGAAAGTCTGAAAGAACTGAAAAAGCAAGTCGTTGATCTAAAAAGCCAATTAGCTGCTGTCGTGAAACAAAAGAAACAAGCACCACCGAAGAAAGACCAAACTAAGAAGTCTGGAAATAAAAAACCTGACCATGCCAAACCTGAAAACTTACCTTCGTCCAGCCGTCCCAGTACTAGGCCCAACCCATGGTATTGCTTCCGCTGTGGCGAAGATGGGCATATTGTAGCCACTTGTGAGTCAGAGCCAAACCCTGCGCTTGTGGCTGCAAAACGCAAAGAACTAAGAGTAAAAAGACAGATTTGGGACAGTCAGAACCCCCAATTTTCTTTTAAACTGAAGTCTACCCCTGTTGCGGGACAAACAGAGGCTAGTTCAGAGATGACCCGTCCCAAACCAAAAGCTCCATTCAAGACAAGTGCTAAACTAAAGTCACACTCCAAAACAGACCCCTTTAACTTTCCTAATGGTCTAATTGGTACAAAAAGTACAGCACAAGTGAAAGTGAATGGCTGTACTGTGAGCTGTTTGTTAGATACAGGCTCCCAGGTGACTACTGTCCCTGAGTCCTATTACAGACAGTACTTATCCAATCATGAGATTAAGCCACTTTTTGAGCTGTTAGAAGTGGAGGGAGCTAACGGTCAGAGTGTACCTTACTTAGGCTACATTGAAATGCATGTCACTTTCCCAAAAGACTTTTTCGGTATTGAAGCCGAAGTGCCAACACTTGCCTTAGTGGTTCCCAATGTACGTGCAGCTGATCAGTCCTTAGTGTTAATAGGGACAAACACATTAGATGTACTTTACGAGCTGTACTTTGATGCATATTCTGAACTGCAGCCAACCATGTCACTTGGTTATAAGGCAGTGTTAAAAGTCCTTGAGCTACGGCACAGACAGTCCAAAGACACTAGCCTTGGTTTAGTGACCATGTGCATCAAAGAGCCACAGTTAGTTCCAGCAGGCCAAAAAGTTGTTCTAGATGGCGCTGTAGCTGTGTCAGCCGGCAACAGTGAAAAATCTGTCTTGTTAGAACACCCGTTAATGTCAGCTTTACCTGGTGGTATCCTGGTAAAACCATGTCTCATAGACTTACCTGAAAGAGCACCTTACCTTGTTCCAGTTATGCTCACCAATGAATCGGAACATGACGTGACAGTCCCTCAGAAGTGTGTCATTGGAGAAATTTGTGCATATCAACGAGTCCTATCCCAAGAACACTCCGTGAAAATTACAAAGTCCAAAACTGAACCAAAGTCCACTCTGAAGTTCAACTTTGACTCTTCTCCCATTAACGCTGAATGGAAAGAGCGCCTAACAGAAAAACTCAGTCAAATGCCCGAAGTATTTGCACAAAACGATCTTGACTTTGGCAAAACGGATCAAGTGAAACATACAATCAAATTATCAGATGAAACACCGTTCAAACACAGAGCACGTCCCATACATCCAAATGACCTGGAAGCGGTCCGTAAGCATCTCAAAGAACTCCAACAAGCAGGCATGATAAGAGAGTGTACTTCGCCATTTTCTTCGCCTATTGTAGTGGTGCGAAAGAAAAATGGCGATGTCCACCTTTGTATTGATTACAGGAAGCTTAACATGCAGATTGTAAAAGATGCTTACGCCCTCCCCAACTTGGAGGAAACGTTTTCCACCTTGACTGGTTCGCAGTGTTCTCTGTCCTCGATTTAAAGTCGGGGTACTACCAAATTGAGGTAGAGGAGCTGGACAAAACAAAGATGGCGTTCGTATGTCCCATGGGCTTTTGGGAATTCAATAGAATGCCCCAAGGCATTACAAACGCCCCAACACGTTCCAGCGCCTCATGGAGAAATGCATTGGCGACATGAATCTGCATGAGGTGATCGTGTTCCTCGATGACCTCATTGTATTCTCCAAGACGCCTGAAGAACATGAGGCTTGCTTAATGAAAGTTCTTAATCGCCTAAAAGAGTACGGGCTTAAACTCTCCCCTGAGAAATGCAGATTTTTTCAAACTTCTGTCAGATACCTCGGTCACATTGTGTCCAGTAAAGGAGTTGAGATCGACCCTGAAAAAGTGAAAGCCCTAAGTACCTGGCCTGTGCCCCGTGATCTCAAACAGCTCCGCTCGTTCTTAGACTTTTCAGGGTACTATAGGCAGTTCATTAAGAACTATTCCAGCATTGTTAAGCCCCTCACTGACTTAACAGCAGGCTACCCTCCTTTGTGAAAGAGCATAAAGCCCAAAGCTAAGCCTGCCCAGTACCACAACCCAAAGACACCGTTTGGCGAGCGATGGACTTCTTCCTGTGATCTTGGATTCAAAACCATCATTGAAAAGCTCAGTACTGCGCCTGTCCTGGGTTTCGCTGACCCTCAGTTGCCATATACACTCCATACTGATGCCAGCACTACAGGGCTTGGCGCCGCCCTCTATCAAGAGCAGGAGGGCCAGACTAGGGTCATAGCTTATGCAAGCCGGGGGTTGTCTAGAAGTGAGTCCCGTTACCCCGCCCATAAATTAGAATTTTTGGCTCTAAAGTGGGCAGTAACGGAAAAGTTTGCAGACTGTCTATATGGCAATAATTTTACTGTCTTGACAGACAGTAACCCCCTGGTGTACATCTTAACTACTGCTAAGATGGATGCCATGAGTTATAGGTGGCTAGCTGCTCTGTCGACGTTTAACTTTAAGCTCCAATACAGAGCAGGCAAGCTTAACTCAGATGCAGATGGCCTCTCTAGACGGCCACATGGCGAGTTACTTGATGACGCAGTGTCCCAGAAGGAGTTTGACCGCATACAGCAGTTCACTCAAACTCACTTGTCTCTTCCTGAGAACAGTTTAAGTTCCGAGGTAGTGTCTGCTATATGTGAAAAACACCTTGTCTGTAGCTCTCCAGACAACACCTTCCCTTTGGTTCACTCATTAGCCCTCTCTGTAGCCGCCATTCCAGATGGCTACGCCGATGAAGATGGCTGTGGTGGTCTTCCAGTTGTACCCCACATGACTCCTGAACAGATCAAAAATGAACAAAGAACTGACCCCTGTTTAAGAGAAGTGATTGCACAAATTGAAACTGGGATAAAAGTTCCACCAACTGTACGAACTGAACTTCCTGACATCAACTTGTTACTCCGAGAGCTCGGTCGACTTAAAATGTGCAATAACATCCTCTACCGCACTCGTCAAGATGGAGGAAATGTTACTTACCAGCTTGTCTTACCTGAACAGCTCCGCGATTCAGTCTTTCAAAGCCTCCACTGTGACATGGGCCATTTAGGCACAGAGCGTACTTTGGATCTCGCCAGAACAAGGTTCTATTGGCCTCGCATGGCGGCAGATATTGAAAAGAAGATCAAGACATGTAATCGCTGCGTAAGACGTAAAACCGCTCCAGAGCGAGCTGCTCCGCTTGTCAATATCAAGTCCACCCGACCGCTAGAACTTGACTGTATGGATTTCCTGTCCATTGAGCCTGATCAAAGCAACACAAAGGATGTGCTTGTGCTAACTGATCATTTCACAAAATACGCTATAGCCATCCCTACTAGCAATCAAAAAGCTCAGACCATTGCAAAGGCACTTTGGGACAACTTTATCGTCCACTACGGGATACGAAAGATAGTAAGAGAAAGGGTATCATTTCAGAGTTTTATAACTCATTGACACTATCCTCAAGTGAAAACTCACAGAAAAGACTGAATTATTGGAAAGAAGACCTGCAAACTGAAATTTCAGAGGAACAATGGGAATTGGCTTGTACAGAAGCTCAAACCAAATCAATAAATGTACGTCTTAAATTGATACATTTTAAATGGTTAATGCGGATGTATGTTACACCGGTGGAGTTAAATAGATACAACAAAAACATACCAGATACATGCACAAAATGTATGGAAAGTAAAGGGACCCTATTTCATTGTTTATGGGAATGTAGAAAAATCAGAATGTTTTTGGAAGAGGTGAGGGTAACAATTGAAAAAATAATTTCAAAACAATTCATATTGAACCCTAAACTGTTTTTGTTGGGTCTGTATCCAGAAAAGCATAACTTCAATAAGAGTGAAAGAGCATTCATAGACCTCAGTTTGCTTAATGCCAAAAAATGTATTGCACTACTGTGGAAAAAGACTCATAGACCAGATGTGACTCAGTGGTTAAGACAGGTGTTAACAAACCCTCTACTAGAAAGAATAACATACATACTGAAATCAAAGGAAAATGTGTTTGAGAATATATGGAGACCTTTCATTGATTATGTAAAGAAACTAAACATAACTTCTGAAGAAGAAGGTGAATGATGTGTGTGGACCTTGTAAATTCCAAATTGGTGAATGTATAATATACATATATACTTATGTAATGGATTACCTAGACTAAACAGAGGAGCATTGTTGATGACTTGCCTTTGTTAGTGGTTGTTGGTGTTTTTAGTACATTTTTTTTTCCTTTCTTGTAGTTAGTGTTTTTTTTATTATTTTTAAATTACTTTAGTGTTAGTGTTTGATTGTTTGTGTCATGTTTGTAAAAAAAAAGGTTAAATAAAAAATATTGTGGAAAAAAAAAACCTCATTGGCACAACTATGTAAAACCACTTGTACATGCGTACAATTGCACGAAGAATGACACTACTGGTTTTTCCCCGTATGAGTTAATGTTCGGTCGTCAGCCGAGATTGCCCGTCGACCTTGCATTTGGGCTCCCGTTTCACAACAAAAGTTTCAAGTCACATTCCCAGTACATTGAAAAACAAGGCAACTCTACAAGAAAGCTACAAACTAGCAACAGAAAATGCTAACAAGATGGCTGAAAGAAACAAAACAAGATTTGATATGCGAGTGAAACCGTCAAAACTAGAACCAGGCGTCAGAGTTTTGGTACGTGCAGTCCGCCTCAGAGGCAAACACAAACTAGCAGACAGGTGGGAAGCTGAAATTCACATTGTGGTGAACCAAGCAGGTAACATGCCTGTTTACACTATAAGACCTGAGACAAAAGATGGTCCTGTTTGCACCGTTCACCGCGCCCTCTTGCTTCCCTGTGGTTTTCTTGCCCCTGTTGAGGAAGAACCTGTCCAACCAAAACGTGTCCGCAAACCTAAGACCAGACAATCACCTGAACAAAGTGAGGAATGTGGGAATTCAGAACTGGAAAATGAGGATGTCTATCGGTACGGAGAAGAACCAATCCAAATGCCCATAAAGCTCACTCAAGTTTATGAAATTCCCCATCCAAAGACATTCTTTAAAGAAGACATTCCTGCTGAAACTCACTTACCTGAGAATGACAACCAAATAGAAAATGTTACTTCACCTGGATGTGACAACTTGCCTGATGATGGAAACCTGGAGGAAACTGAAGCAAATGTGGAACCATCAAACAATGAGAATGGAACTGAAAGTGAAACCAACTTGCCTGATAAAAGTACCTGTGATGAACCTGTGGAAGAAAAAGAACCTGAAAAAGAAGTCCCACAGACTGTGAGATGCTCCGAGAGGACAACCTCCCAGCCAGAGAGACTACAGTATAGTCAGTTGGGAAACCCTCTCCTAATTGTTGCCCAGTCCCTGTTTCAAGGATTAAACCTGGCTTTTACCAGAGCCTTAACAGAGACAGACCCTAAGGTTATTCAAACCTGGCTTTTACCAGAGCCTTAATAGAGTCAGATCTTAAGGATATTCCCATGAACACTAGTCTCCCATCAATACCATTTAGCTAATCCCATGCAAAGGGACTTGCATGATTCTAAGGGGGGATAGTGTAACCCAGTGTAAAAACGTGACTAGAATTATGAATGTCGATACCGCTTTGGGAGGAGGGGGGGACATTCATTTCACAATGGAAGTAAATGATTTAAGTATGAATATTTAAATAAATATATATTCATAAATAGGAACGTTTTCTAGAATATGCTGATAAAGTTCCTAGTATTGTGTGTTGATATTTATTGTAACCAATGGCTGCGCCGTTGCTGGGTCACGCCACCCAGTGGGTTAAGCGCTCTCTCCCTGGGTCTGTGATGACTTGCATTTTTGGCTCAGTTACGTCAGACGCCGAAAGACACAGACCAGAGAGAGAGAGATGGTCCTTGGTGATATGGCGACGCTAGCGTGCTGGTAGCAGCCTTTGCCTGGATTATTATCGCCTTTCACCCGAAACGGGTATATCCACAGTTCCTTCCTTACTTCTCTCTGCGCTGCGTCGAGCCCGTCTTTTCTCATGAGCTATCACTCTCTTCGTGTTATGCGCCCTGCAAACTTTGCTCGTGAGGTTCTTCCATTCTGCTCTATCATGTACTACCAATTGCCATTGATCTAAAACATCGGCACACTTCAATGCATTTTTGCATGTGTCCTTAAAACGGAGTTTGGGTCGACCTACTTTGCGAGAACCATGAGCCAACTCACAATACAGGAGTTCCTTCACCGGCCTATCATCATTCATTCGACAGACATGACCTAACCAGCGCAGGTGACTCATTACAAGCTTGATCTCGATGTCTTCGACGTGTGCCCACCGCAGCACCTCCTCATTGCTGATGAAATCGTCCCACTTGATGTTTAGTATCAGGCAAAGGTGACGCTGTTGGATTATGCGAAGCTGCCTGACTTCGTGCTGGTATAGGGTCCAGGTTTCGCTGCCATACATCGGGAGGGGCACAAGGCACTGATTGTAAACTGCGACTTTGGTAGAGACTGTGAGGTCATGCGAATCAAACACCCTCTTGCGCAGACGGCCAAAAGCACACGATGCTGCTTGAATGCGAGATGCAAGTTCTTCCTTCATAGAGCAGTCACTGCTGACATAACTGCCGAGATACTTGAAGCGAGTAACGTTGGCCAATTTGATGTCGTCAATAAAGAACTCAGCTGTATTGCCAATACACATGGTCTCCGTTTTGACTGTGTTGATGCAGAGACCCATTCTCTTAGCGACGTCATTGTAGGAGGATAATAACATCTGCAGGCCCTCTGGTGTATCACTGAAGATTGCGATATCGTCAGCATACTGAGCTTCTCTAATATAATCTGTGAGGACTCTGGATTTCGCTTTTAATCTGCGGAGGTCAAAAAGGTCGCCATCGTCACGCAGTCTGATCTGTACGCTGCAGGTGTGCTTGATTTCTTTGAAAGCGAGCCAAAGTAGGACTACTGCGTACATGCCAAAGACTGTTGGAGCTAGTTTACACCCCTGCTTGACCCCGCTGTTGTATTCAAGGGATTGGGTGAGTTCATCATTGATAGCAAGTCGGGCGTGCACGTCCGTGTATAGTCTCTTGATGATTCTTATAAACTTTGGAGGACAGCCAAGTTTGCCAAGGATGATGAAGAGGAGCTCGCGATTGTCCATGTCAAACGTCTTCACAAAATCCACGAAAGCTATGTACAAACATCTGCACTGCTCTCTTGTTTTTTCCATCAGCTGGCGAAGGGTGAAAATCCCATCTATTGTACTTCTACCGTTTCGATACCCTGACTGCGACTGGGGGTAGATATATTCTGCTAACAGGTGAAGCCTCTGCAAGATAACGTCCGCGAAGACTTTACCGACAGCACTGAGCAGTGAGATTCCTCTGTAATTGCCACAGAGGCTTCTGTCACCTTTTTTGAACAGAATTGCGATGATGGCGTCTATCCAGTCGGTTGGGATAATCTCTGTAGTCCAGCAGATGTTGAATAGGACAAGTAGGAAAGCTCTTAAGCGACGTCCTCCATGCACAAGTACTTCAGGTAGAATACCGTCTAGACCTGGGCTCTTTCCTAATCGGGTGTTTCTAAGGGTTTGGTCAAGTTCTTGGTCTTCAATCGGAAGGCTCATTGATTCGATAACTGGAAGCTGGTCTATGTCATCAACGATGCTCAAGTCAACATCCGTTGGTTGGTCCCGCGCACAGAAGCCCAACACACACACTGCAGGATTACGAGGACAGCGCAACTGCCAGCTATGTGGTCACTGCGCCAAGCGCGCGCCACGCACAGAGACAAACCGGCTCCACAGACTGATACATCATTCTCCGCCGCTACACATGCCCGAGAAACACAGCTGATCGCCACCCTCAGAACCTTCAGGGCTGCTCACGCACCTGAAGCAGTCGTGCAGCCCGCACACAGGACATTGTATAGGTTTCTCAGCCACGGCGCACACCGGGAGTTTAGCTGATTGCTGTCCCCGGTGGCTTTAGGGCTGCGTCTGCAACTAAAGCCTAACCGCCAAGTCCCTCACACAGCTGCAGTTGTTTCACAGCCGCTACACATCCTCGGGGAATTTGGCCGTCGCCTTCCCCACATCCTCGCTGGACCGAGCCGCTAGAAGAGTCAGAGACGTAATTTTTTTTTCACAGCCGCTGCGGATCACTGCCCCTGGTTTACTGGGAGAGTCCCTCACCACCGCGAATCCAAACACAATTTTTGCGCGGCCCAGACACCTTTGACGTCCCGGGCCGGCACTCACTTACTCCCACCCCCTCCCCCTCCTCCTCCACAGCGCTCTTCCCGCACCTCACTCCCTAAAGCCGGCCGATTGCCGTCTTGTTCCATTACGCATGACGCGAACCGGCCCCGTGCACCCACGGTCCACGGCCGTTCAACGTGCTGGAACTCGGAGTGGAGCACACTGTCCTTTCCACCCCTCCCCCATCTCCCCCATGGACTGACATGCCATCCGACACTCCTCTACAGCAGGACAGTTCTACCGGAGCTGTAGCCCAAACGACGGAGGAGGGGGGTCACAGCCCCTGCTGAGTGTTCTGGGGGGGAGCCCTGTGGTGACACACCACAATCTACATGGACATGATATGTATACCAATACGCTAATGTACCATGCATTCTCTCTGTCTGTATAAAAGAGCTTACTATACATGCCTCAACAACGCAACACGACACAGCACAGCACTGTAGCGCACAGTGCTACAAGTGTCTCATTATGATGGAGGATATAAAACTCTGCAACCTTCCAGCTCGTCGCATCTCGCCTGAACTTATTCCTCCACAAGAGAAGTGATTGTGTTTGGACTAGGGATGAGCCAGTCTGATCTGCCGTATCAGTATCGGGTTTGATCCAAGAAAAATGGCCGGATCGGTATCAGTAAGGAATAAAAGTAATTCACCGATCTGATACATTAATAATAATAAAATGAAGGTGCAATCCTGTTCTCAGCTGCGCTGTGCACGGCTTCTGTAAACAGAGGCAGCAAGTGTCAAATCACTGGAGCCTGTCTGTGGGACTCGCCTCAGTTTGTTGCTGTGTGGTACCAGCATTTACAATTTTACAGCACCAACTTGATAAAATAGTTGCAAAAGTATCACGGCAACAAAAAAGTATGCTGAATTCTCTCAAGAACCGAGCTGAACCAAGTGTGTCGTGCAGCAGCAGTCGCCGTTTTACTGCTGGGTTACTAAAAGTGAAACTTGTGGAGTGTGTAAATAAAGAGACGGATCCATGGACAGACGATTTATTCCACACTCACATCTCACAAGCACAGAAAAGACTGAATCATTACAGCAAGCTCTCTCCTCTTTTACCCAAGTACTCTTCACACATTTACATGGGAGTTTCTCATCACACAGCATGACATTTACATTACACTGCCTTCAACCCCCTATGTCTCTGACTCCTTGTGGCTATATGCCCAGGAACTCCCTGGGCATTGTTCTCCTATGCTTATTCACTGTCTCTGTCTGAGGTGCTAAATAATCTGACTTCCCCAAGGTCGTGCGCCGCCCCCCCCCCCCCCCCCCCCCCCCAGCATCTTAAGACAGAACATCAATCCACACTCTCTTTTGGCTTCAGTTTCCTCCCATATCTGCTGTAACTGGGGTTTACTACCTCCGTGGCGCTGCTGTGCCGGTGGGGGGCTGCTGGGAGTGTGTCTGGCTGCGGGTGAGCTGTGACGGGGGGGGGGGGACTTCACTCTGTCCGTGTGGCTGCTCTGATGAATCGTTTCCCTGGGGAGCTCTCCGTGGGGGTCTTCCACGCCGAGGGGCCCTAGCCAACAGCACCTGCTCGTCCGCCGCTACAAAGGCGGGTTTGAGTCTGTCTATGCCAATTTTCTCCCGTCTACCCCCCAAGTCTAGCAAAAAATGCTTATCCCCTGTTTCCAACACTCTGAACGGTCCATCATAGGGTGGGCGCAATGGAGGGCTGTGGGCGTCGTGTCTGACGAACACGAACTCCGCGTTCTTCAAAGTTTTAGGCACGAAAGCACGCGGAAAAGAGTGGTGGGCCGGGCCGGGCAGCGTGCCTGTGTTTGCGCTACGCTGCAAAAGCTGAGACGGGGAGCTGTCTGGCACGGGATTATCTGACAGAAATTCCCCGGGCAGCTGTAGGGGCTGCGCAAAAACAAGCTCTGCCGGGGAAGCTTCCAAATCCTGTTTTGGCGTGGAGCGCAACTCCAATAAAACCCACGGCAACCTGTCCACTCAATTTGCATCCGTCAGTCATGAAAACGCTCGCATAACCCGTTGGCCTGTGGGTTGTACGCGGTTGTGCGATGAATTGTAACACCCAGGCTGCGGGCCATCGCGGACCAGAGTTCGGAAACAAATTGAGGGCCCCTGTCGGATGTAATGTCTGACAGGACTCCAAAACACGCCACCCATGCTGTTAAAAAAGCGCTTGCTACGTCCGCGGACGTGGTTGCCGCCAGCGGGACTGCTTCTGGCCAGCGCGTGGTGCGGTCCACCACTGTCAGGAGGTGCGTGCACCCCTGTGATGGCGGGAGGGGGCCCACGAGGTCCACGGGCACATGGTCGAACCTTTTAGCCAGTACCCGAAACGGCTGCAAGGGAGCCTTCGTGTGTCTGTGTACCTTGGCTCGTTGGCACGCCACGCAGGCTGCAGGCCACTCTTTTACTTGTTTGCGTAGGCTCGGCCACACAAATTTCTCTCCCACCATTTTGACTGATGTGCACACTCCTGGGTGCGCCAGAGTGTGAACTGACTCAAACACGTGGCGGTGCCACGCGACCGGGACCACCGGGCGGGAGCGTCCCGTGGAGACATCGCAGATTAGGGGGGGCATGCTGTCTTGCAGCACCCTGCTCTCCAGCCTTAACCCTGCTGGTTCAGACTGGAGCGCGCGCACATCTGCATCGCTAATCTGCTCCGCGGCCATGGCTGCGTAATCTATCCCCATGTAGACCGGGGCCACCACGGCGCGCGAGAGGCAGTCCGCCACCACATTCAGTTTACCCGACACATGCTGAATATCGGTAGTAAACTCTGAGATCGCGGCCAGCTGTCTCTGCTGCCGGCCCGACCACGGTTCTGAAACCTTGGCCATCGCGAATGTTAGTGGCTTGTGGTCCACGAACGCGGTGAAGCTGCGCCCTTCCAGCCAAAAATGGAAGTGGCGCATGGCCAGGTGGACGGCCAGCAACTCCCTGTCGAACGCGCTGTATTTACGTTCACTGTCGCGCAAAGTTCTGCTGAAAAAAGCGAGCTGCTGCCAAGCCTCGGTGACGTGCTGCTCCACAACAGCCCCTATGGCCACGTCTGAAGTGTCGGTGGTGAGCGCTATCCGGGCTGCCGGGTCCGGATGCGCCAGCAGTGCAGCGTTTGCCAGGGCTGCTTTAACCTCCGAGAACGCCCGCTCCGGGGTCCATTCGACCCCATCAACGGATTTCTGTCTCTTGAGCGCGGCGTACAATGGTTGCATGAGCTGCGCCACACGGGGAAGGAAACAGTTATAAAAGTTCACCATCCCCCAGAAATTCCTGCAGCGCCCTGACCGTCTGAGGCCGGGGAAAATCCGCCACGGAGCGCACTTTGTCAGGCAACGGGATCGCTCCTTCCGTAGAGACGCGGTGCCCCAAAAAATCAATCTCCGCTACGCCGAACTGGCATTTCGCCGTGTTGATTATTAACCCGTGCTCCTCCAACCTCCGGAAAACCGTCCTGAGGTGGGTTTCGTGTTCTTCTTTGGACACACTGGCTACCAGGATATCATCCAGGTAGACGAACACGAACGGGAGATCGCGCAGTACTGCATCCATCATGCGCTGGAACATCTGTGCCGCGCCTTTTAACCCGAATGGCATGCGCAGGAACTCGAATAAACCGAACGGAGTTATTACCGCTGTTTTGGGTACGTCCTCCGCGCGCACCGGGACTTGGTGGTAACCGCGGACCAGGTCTATTTTGGAAAAAATGCGTGCTTCTGTGAGGTGAACGGAAAAGTCCTGTATGTGGGGAATCGAGTAGCGGTCGTGTGCTGTGGCGTTGTTCAACCTGCGGAAATCACCGCACGGTCGCCACGATCCCTCAGCCTTAGGGACCATGTGTAGCGGGGATGCCCATGGGCTGTTTGAACGCCTGATGATGCCCAACCTTTCCAGGTTGGCGAACTCCTTGCACACTATGGCCAGTTTAGCTGCGTCCAAGCGCCGAGGTCTTGCAAAAACGGGTGGCCCGGTGGTGGTGATAAAGTGCTCCACCCCGTGTTTAGCGATGGCCGCCGAAAACGTCGGGACCGTGAGTGCTGGAAACTGAGTGAGCAGTGCGTGGAACTTATCGCCTGTAGCTGTGATGTTGGCTTGTGCTGTTGGCCGGGTCCCTCGAGCTATGCAGGGGAGAGAGTCAAAGGACAGTGCATTAACCAAGCGCCTGTTAGCAACATCAACCAGTAAACCATGTGCGCACAGAAAATCGGCCCCCAGGATATGGTAATTCAGTGTTGCTACAACAAAAGTCCACTCATATGTACGGCCGTGTAGAGATAAGATCAGTGTTCTCTCACCGAAGGTCTTAATTTCCGAGTCGTTTGCTGCCAACATACTGGGGCCGCTAGGTCCTGCCAGCCGGTTGGCGTAGGTCGGCAGGATGATGCTCTTCTGGGCTCCGGTGTCCACGAGGAAACGCCTCCCTGAGCGCGCGTCCGTAATGTAGAGCAGCTTGTTCTCTTCACCGACTGTCGCAGCTGCTACCGACCGCCGGCCTTGGCATTTCCCAAGGGCTTGAAATGGCATGGTGGCGCACATCTGTGTGCGTTCTCTCCGAAGCGGCGGTGGTAGAAACAGAGCACGTCTCTCTGGCGCTCCTTGGCCCCCGCTGCTGCTACCGTCGGTGGCTCCTTGCCTCCTCTGGTCATCTCGCTGGACTCCGCTGCCGCCACGTTGACTGTGATCGCCCTGGTGGTGAGGATGATCCTGTCCGCCTCCTGGGCTAGCGCGCGGTAGTCACGCTCGGCCAGCAGCGGCGAATTGGCCAGAACTGCTCTCGCCTCTGTCGGAAGGTTCCGGAGGAAAATGTGGGCAAACAGAAAGTGCCCGTCGTCCGTGTCCATTAACGCCAGCGTCTTCTCCATCAGGTCGACGGCCGAACCATCTCCCAGCTCGGTCCATCCCAGGAGCCTCTCCACTCTTTCACATTCCGAGAGCGTGTAGCGCCGGGTGAGCGCAGCCTTGAGCGCCTCGTTTTTGGTGTCGTCTGCCGTTATTCCCCGGAGGGCAAACTGGGCCTCGGTGTGGTGGAACCAAGCGCGCGGGTTGTGCTGCCAGCAGTCCGGTAGCTTGACTGAAACCACACATGCGTTGCTGGGGGCTCCAGTCCGGGCTGTCTGTGGGATGGCTGCTGCGTCGCTGGGGCTTCCCGACTGGGCCGGCTCCGGGGTTCTTGCCTCATGTTCCATAATACGTCTTGGGTCACCAGTGTGGAGTGTGTAAATAAAGAGACAGATCCATGGACAGACGATTTATTCCACACTCACATCTCACAAGCACAGAAAAGACTGAATCATTACAGCAAGCTCTCTCCTCTTTTACCCAAGTACTCTTCACACATTTACATGGGAGTTTCTCATCACACAGCATGACATTTACATTACACTGCCTTCAACCCCCTATGTCTCTGACTCCTTGTGGCTATATGCCCAGGAACTCCCTGGGCATTGTTCTCCCATGCTTATTCACTGTCTCTGTCTGAGGTGCTAAATAATCTGACTTCTCCAAGGTCCTACAAACTAAGAGAAGGAAACTGAAAGTAAAAACCAGAGCAGCAGGAACGAAGACATAACATGGGCATACCTTTAAATGGACAGTTACAGCTGATGAGACGCAGGTGACAGAAACATAAATAGCAAATCATAACTGGTGAATTGGAAGCAGGACTATAAAAGGACGAACAAGGCTACATGAAATGAAACAGGGATGACTTCAAAATAAGAGCAAACCTAAAAACTATGGACAGAGAATAAACTACTAAATAAACCGAGCACCAGGAGAATACTTGATGATGATGATGATGATGATGATAATAATAATAATAATAATAATAATAATAATAATAATAATAATAATGGATGACAAAAATACAACTTAAAGGGTTAGTTCCTTTATTTTCAGATCTACAGCATTTTTTTTAATCTCATGTACAGTGGCACTTTGAATTTCATCTGAATGTTTACTTAAATACTCAGCTTTAAAGTTTTTCAATAAACTTGCACTTAAAACTTAAGAATTCATGTTTACATTGTGCTGACCAGTGAAATGCTGCCAATGTTGCAAAGTTTAAAATTAAAAAAAGCAGCAGCGTTGCTGAACTGAGTAGAATTTGTAATATCAAGCCAACTTTGTCATTCAATCCATACAGCCAATCATGTACAGTAGAACGAAATTCCATTTCTCTTATCTACAATGTTAATCACATCTAGAATCATAGGGGTTGCTGCCATTCAAGGCGCCGCCACAAATTTCCCTCCTCTCTTTCATTATTGCTGAGCACCAAGCTGGACCGCAGGAAGTTCTGCTTTTATATGGTCCTCGGCATGACCTGGCCGGGATTTGAACCCCAGCCTCCTGGGTGTGGGGCAGATGCTCTACCAACTCAGTTGCCACCGGAAATTTGTAATATAGTCTTTGACTTTTGAATTTGTGTTTTTATATGTATGAAAAATGCAGCCAGTCATTACCAAAGTATGTTCTGTACTGTTGTTTTAAATAAGAGAGACGGTATTGGATTTGGATGGTCAAAGTCTCAGTATTGGTATCGGTCTTGAAAAAGTGGTATCGGCCCATCCCTAGTTTGGACCCAGTGGCTCCTGTGAGGCCCCCCTCTGTTGACCTGGGCCCCTTGGCAGGGTTTGTCCATCCTACTGTTACTAACTGCTGTTAGTAACAGAACTACTGTTCTGGGTTTTAAGATGGACAGGGATTTTAAATTAGATCGTCAAATTCCTGCAGTAGTGAAGTGCAGCTTTTTTCATTTAAGGCAATTGGCAAAGGTTGAACCCATCCTTTCTAAACAGCGCTTTGAAACAGTAATCCATGCCTTTTGTCATGAATTGCCCCTCGGGGCAGGGAGGAAGACCCAGACGCTGGACTGCTAGTTTGTGGTATTTAATGAAAAAGCACAAGTTCAAACAGTGCACAAAAACAAAACTTACAGTGAGGCGAAATTGGAGTAGGCAGGTTGGACGTCAGAACAGGAAGGGGTTCTGACGGGGAATAGCACTTGAGAGTCCAGCCATGAATGAAAGAAATAACAGTCCCTAAATAGGGCCAGAAATAAATTGACACAAATGATAGCAGGTGTGGATACCATGAGCAGGCAGGAGGAAACAATGAACACAGATTTGGGTCAGCTGGGAGCAATGAGAGGGAAGAAGATGAGACTGACAGCTGACAGGGACACCGCCCACAACGGAGCAAAAACCCGGAAGTGCCACTGATAGCTGTCAACCCGGAGAGAGAGCACAACAGTATGATATAAAGAATTAAATATCAACCAATAAGGACTGAGAAATAACTGCAAACTAATACCAAATCAAAGAGTAACAAAACTATGATGACATAAACAACAAGATGAGAAAAATAAGAAACAAAACGAGATATGCAGAAACCAAAAAGCACAAAATACAACAAATATACAAATATAGAGAAAGGCCATGAGACTGAGCACGACGGAAACCTCCAGTGCTCAGTTCATGACAGAGCCCCCCTTTCAAGGAATGGATACCTAACATCCAGGGAAATATTCCCCCCCCCCACAAAAAAAGGAGTACAACAATAAACCACCTTGGGTGGGGGGTGGGGGGAACAAGCTAGGAGGGAACAAAACAAAACCCCGCTAAGGACCCACACCAGGCAAAAACCCAGCCCCCTAAGCCCCCTGGACTGAAGAGCTGGACAGTTTAGGCAGGCAGTCAAAGTCCCAGGCCTGGCAGATGGCATGATGGAAAGAGTCGGGTGGCCTACCAGAGAACATGGGCCACCCAACCCCGCAGCACAGTCTGTCAAGTAGTCTGCCAGAGTTCTTTAACCACCTGAACAGAAAGTGTGGTCCAGGAGGTGGCTGCCCAATGGGAAGAACCAGTGGTGAGCAAGATGGAGGAGTCAGGGAAACCATGACAACGTCAGGGTGAGGAGAGGAAACCTTGACGGCCTCGGGCAGAGGAGAGGGGACCCCGACTGCTTCGAGCAGAGGAGAGGGAACCACGACGGCCTCGGGCAGAGGAGAGGGGACCATGACAGTGTCAGGCAGAGGAGAGGGAACCCCGACACCCCCGGACTGCCTGCAACACCCTCAGTGGTCCCGGACGGGGACACAGCAACACCCACGGTGGCTCTGTGCTGGAGCAAATCAGCACCCGCGGTGGCTCTATAATCCATTTACTCGTGAGTAAACAGATTATAATCAGCTTTCTGGAGTTACCTGACTATTCAAACTGTCATGTAAACAGAGTAATCCGATTATCTTTATCAGTTAAAGGCCATTATTGGTTTATGAGAAAATAGATTAAGACATCTAGTTTATTTGCCCATTAAACTGTTTACTTGGTGCATGTAAACACCATAATCTATTTATTACCTTTATTGGTTTACTCCAGTAATCGGTTTACTCGTTACCATGTGAAAAGGGTCACTGATTTTACTTGTTTTATTGCTTTGATTATATGATTGTCATTTTTACCTCTTTTGTTTTATACTTTTTTCAATTGCATTTATTGTCTTTTATTGTTATGTCTTACATGTCCTTCACATTTTATCTATTCCTGATGTACAGCACTTTGTATCAGCTGTAGTTGTTTATAAAGTGCTTTAGTAATAAAGTTGCATTGGATTAATCGGTGGAACAGTGGTTAGAACTTGCCTTACAGGTAGAATGTTTCTGATTTGAATATCTAGGCTGATATTGGTAGGAACCCTTCCTGTGCGGAGTTTGCTTGTTCTCCATTTGCTTGTGTGGGTTTACTCTGGGCGGTGTTCTCCCACAATCCAAAGACATGCATGGGAGGGTAATTTGTCTTTCTAAATTGGACCTTCATCTCTGATAAGCATGCAGAATAGACAGTTAAGGTAGTTACTTCTTAGGGGGCTTTGGTGGTCTTTGAGATTAGAAAAAGTGTTATAAAAAATACATTTCCTTATCATTTATCCCTAATTGGTGATGTTATAAATTGACTGTAGGACTATATTTTAGAGTGTGTGGTTGTCTGTCTCCTTGCGTGGGCCCCGTTAATGCACTGGCGAACAGTCCAGGACGCAACTTGCCTCACTCCATCACTGCTGGATAAATTCAAGCCCCACTGTGAACCTGAGTTAGAGAAGCAGTAAAGAAAATTCACAAACGGGATAAATATATATCATACATACACTACCGTTCAAAAGTTTGGGGTCACCCAGACAACTATTTTGTGTTTTCCATGAAAAGTCACACTTATTTACCACCATGAGTTGTAAAATGAATAGAAAATGTTGTCAAGACATTGACAAGGTTAGAAATAATGATTTGTATTTGAAATAATAATTTTTTCCTTCAAACTTTGCTTTCGTCAAAGAATCCTCCATTTGCAGCAATTATAGCATTGCAGACCTAACATGATTGCACAAGGGTTTTCTAATCATCCATTAGCCTTCTGACGCAATGAGCAAACACATTGTACCATTAGAACACTGGAGTGATAGTTACTGGAAATGGGCCTCTATACACCTATGTAGATATTGCACCAAAAACCAGACATTTGCAGCTAGAATAGTAATTTACCACATTAGCAATGTATAGAGTGTATTTCTGATTAGTTTAAAGTTATCTTCATTGAAAAAAAGTGTTTTTCTTTCAAAAATAAGGAAATTTCTAAGTGACCCCAAACTTTTGAACAGTAGTGTATATTGAAAGGAGATAGATTTCAAGTCACCCTAATAGCCATCCCTGTTTCCACCTGGATCACTAATCCACAGTCGGTAATATATCTCATGTCATTCTGGCTTGTTTTGTTATATTTTCGCCATGATGCTACATTAGCATTAGCATGCCAGGCAGTCCGAGTCAATCCATGTAACAAGATATCGTTAGCCTCGGCAGGGAGGAGGTGAAAGACCGGCTGGCTAGTATTAGCTTAACTATTGAGTCAGCCTGTTTTGATCTCTATTTTCTATAAATTCTGTTCACTCCCACACAAATCCTTGTTCATCCAACATCATTTGACCATATATGTCAGGGGTCACCAACTAAAACTGCAAAAGGTCTGATAAGTCGGTCCTCCTCCCCAGCCGAGGTTCGAACTAGGTGTGAGAATCTTTAGGCACCTCATGATTCGATTATGATTCAGAATTCCGTTTTGATTCCAAAACCATTCTCAATGAATTTTGACACATTTTTTTCTATTAAAAGATTTTTCCCTCCCACTGTGTGACAACTTGGCCCTTTTAAGGCAAAATATTTGCAATGACCCATGAATTTACTTCCAACATCTTTTATTAAAACAAATGTGTCATATTGATAGAAAGATCAGCTCACATGCAGGGTGCCACACCAGAGAGAACATGCACGACACAGAGAAGCAACGTTTAAACAGTTTATTAACCTGAAAAATAAGGAGCACAGTTAGAAGACGTCACTCATTAGAGGAAGACTCGGCCTACGGGGAGAGACGAGAGCTGATTGGTGGAGGAAGGAGGTCGGGGAAATGGTGAAGACAAATGTGCCACTTACATGTGCTGAGCAGAGAACCCGACAGAGAAACCCAGCAGGAATAGATGAACCAGCAAGATGAGGCTGGCAGGGAGTAGACAAGGAGAGGAGCTGGGTGGTGTCGGTGGATCCAGGCAACTGAGGCGGAGGTGAGGATGATGGAGCAGGTGAGCATGCAACGATCCCCGGAGACACACCGCACAGATGGCAGCAACCTGGGAAGAGGAGAAAGAGAGGAATTAAACTATTTAATCCTCGTAGTAGAAAATGTAACCCACTTGCTAGTATACCCAACAAGCCAGCACTGAAGCATTCGCATGATGGTCCTTTTATGTGCTGGCAGGGCAGAGGCAGCAGGTGCGTCCACTCACGCAGGTGTAATGATCACCTGTGGAGCCGGGGAAACTTTCGCCAGAAGGGAGGAGGGCGCACGCTCACCTGATCATGACAGTGCCCCCCCCCCCCCCGCCCCCAAAGAGCACCTCCTGGCAGCCCACTGGGCTTGTTCAGATGGGTTCTGTGGAAGGCCCGGACCATCTCTTTGTCAAGGAAGAAGGATTCAGGAATCCAAGACCTCTCTTTGGGGCCATAGCCCCTCCAGTGGACTAGATATTGGAGACCCTGGTCCCAACGATGAACGTCCAGAATTCTCTGGACGGTGTAGGCGGTCTGGCCATCGAGGATCCGGAGAGGAGGAGGAGGCTTGGGGGCGGGCAGAGAGTGCTGGCGGAGAGGGGTTTGATTTTGGAGACATGCAATGTAGGATGGATACGAAGTGACCATGGGAGGCGGACCGTTACGTTGTTGATTATTTGGGAGATGGTGAATGGGCCCAAGAAGCGAGGTGACAGTTTCTTCGATTTTGTCTTCAAGGGCACTTGGTCTGCCGATAGCCACACGCGCTGCCCAACAGTATATTTAGGAGCTGGAACCTGCTTGTGGTCTGCATACTGGTGGTTCCATTCCGTAGAGCGGAGGAGGGCGGCTCGAGTGGCTCTCCAGAGTTGACGGCAACGGCGGGCGTGAGCCCCCACTGGCTGGCACAGCAACCTCCCTCTCTGCCACGGGCAATAAGGGAGGGGTATACCCCATGGTTGCCTCAAAGGGTGTGAGTCTGGTGGCTGAAGAAACTGCTGACTTGTGGGCGTGTGTTCCACCCAGGTCAGATGGGTGGTCCATGAAGTGGGATTTCAGGAAGCTACAAATCTGAGGGCGGCCTCCAGGGACTGATTGGTGTGCTCAGCCTGCCCGTTGCTTTGTGGATGGTATCCTGAGGTGAGACTGGCTGTGGCGCCCAAGGAGCGGCAGAAGGATTTCCAGATATGGGAAGTGAACTGTGGGCCCTGGTCAGACACAGTGTCAATGGGGATTCTGTGAAAACGGATGACGTGATTGGTCCGTAGTTGGGCCGTCTCAGGAGCGGAGTGTAATTTGGGGAGGGGCACCAGGTGGATGGCCTTGGAGAATCGGTCAACTATGGTGAGGATTACAGTGTTGCCTTGAGAAGGTGGAAGTCCCGTGACAAAGTCCAAGGCGATGTGGGACCATGGTCGGCTGGAGACCGGTAGCGGATGGAGCAGGCCCGTAGGCCAGGCAAGATGAGGCTGGCAGGGAGTAGAGAAGGAGAAGAGCTGGGTGGTGTCTGACTGGGTGGATCCAGGTCGCTGAGGTGGAGGTGAGGATGATGGAGCAGGTGAGCGTGCAACGATTCCCGGAGATACACCGCACAGATGGCAGCAACCTGGGAAGAGGAGAAAGAGAGGAATTAAACTATTTAATCCTTGTAGTAGAAAATATAACCCGCTTGCTAGTACACCCAATGAGCCAGCGCTGAAGCATTCGCATGATGATCCTTTTATGTGCTGGCAAGGCAGAGGCAGCAGGTGCGTCCACTCACGCAGGTGTAATTATCACCTGTGGAAACTTTCTCGGGAAGGGAGGAGGGCGTGCGCTCACCTGATCGTGACAAAATGGAAGAGAAATCAGACACATGGTGGGCAGTGGTGGCCTAATGGTTAGGGATGTGGACTGGTGAGCAGAGGGTCGGGGGTTCAATCCCTGAACCAGTAGGATTAGACCTGGGTGGGACAGATAACATAGCAGTGCTTACCCCACCCTCCTTAACCCTACTCTGGTGCCCTTGAGCAAGGCTCTTAACCTCAACTGCTCCAGTGGAGCTGCTCAGTGGCCACAGGTCAGTCTGTGGTTGTACTGCACAGCTTCCTGGTGTGAATTTGTAACTGTGTGAGTGTCAACAGGGCGTCCTTGAAAAAGAGGTTGCCTCTCAATGGAACTACCCTGTATAAATAAAGGTTAAATAAATAAAAAAAAAAACATGAACAAATATATCTCAAAATGTGCTTTTAAGAATTGTCATCCTTTCATTGACATTCTTTCTGAAGACCACAGCTGTCTCCAGACAGGCCATGATCATTTAACTTGCTTTCACACATTATTTTATTAAGCTCATGTTTTAGCTGGTTTTTAGCTCTGTTTTAATTTTTAAACAAAAAAAAATATTAAAATGAATTCTTTGTTCAATTTCAAACAAAACATAATATAAAATTTTATAATACAGGAGAACACTAAATGTGTTTGACTCCAAACAAATAGGACTAAAATTCTAAAATCTACAACTAAAATCCTAAAAATGTTTTACAGGAGAACACAAACTAAATTGTATTGCATTTAAAAAAAGATTAATATCTAAAAAAAACAAAATTTCACAAAGTCTACCTCTGTACAATATTTTCAGTGCAGAAGAAACTTTCAAGCTAAGACAAAAAACGGACACAAAATATAATTTCAGGACACAAGATATAATTCCACGCAATTGAATTTCTCGACATTTTTTAAAAAAAATCTCAACAGTAAACTCTGTTGGATGACAGTTACACCATGGATGAAGCTGTAACTCCATGGTTACAGGCAAAGAGAAGGTGGAACTTTTCATGTTTAATAACACACGGAGCTTTGACAGAGTTTTTTAAGTGATATCGGAGGTTATGAAAAGGGCCTCCACAACCAGCGACCTCACCTCTGGATCCCAGCATGGACTACTCTCGGCAGAATAGAGGAAGAAGGTAAATACATTCAATTTCACAACAGCGCTTCTGTTTGTGGGTACAGACCTGAAACGGACTGTCTGTGGTGGATGTCCTGGCTGTCAGCCTTGTGTGTATGTGTGTGTGTGTGTGTGTGTGTGTGTGTGTGTGTGTGTGTGTGTGTGTGTGTGTGTGTGTGTGTGTGTGCTCACAGCAAACTTGATTTTGCAATCCGCTGACTCTCTGGAGCGGTTGGAGCTGCAGAATCTCTGCAGAGAGTGGCATTCGTGGGACAGCAAAGAGGAGAGTCTGCAGCAGGAGGAGAGCGCCCAAGGGCTCGTGGCATAATCTGTCAGGCGGTCACCGATGCAGCAGTTCAGTTCCACTTTTTCTGCTTTTTTTCCCCACCAAAATAAAACGGTCTCCCTTTTCGTCAAATTGTATCAAAAGGCTTCGGGGTCCAGATGGAGGACTCTCAGGGTCCGGATCTGGACTGGAGTCTGCCAGTTGGTGACTCCTGATATGTCGTTCTTAGACCATATTTTAGCTTATTTTCTTGTAGTATTATCTATAACCATGACCAAAGGTGGCTAGCTGAAGCAGCAGTTTAGCCACTCATTCACAAATGTTTCTGTGCTTATTGTACTCCAGGGACCAGTCATATCCTATCAACAATAGTATATGACCAAACCACACACCCCTGCCCAGCAGTGATGCATTGTTTCATTCATTCTTTGAGATGAATATATGTTAGTTGGCTCCATGCTATGCAGCTATGAACAGCTAATGTTAGCAACTAAGAGGGAGGGCGGAGTTGAATGTGGTCAGGGATTTCTTAAAGTGACAGCACTGACACCAAGTAAATTTGGTGCAGTAATTAAATATTTAAAGGTGTCATTGACGGCACTTTTTCCACATTAACAGCTCACATGTCTTAATGAAATGTTTGTGACATTTTGTTCACATTTTCTTTATTTTTTTTAAATAATTGAAGCAAATTTGTTTTGTATTTGTCCCCACCTTTCTTGAAATGCACTGATTTAAAGCCTATTATTTTAAGAAATATCCTTCACCTCTTCACCTCCACCCTCCATCTTATGTCAGTTAGCCATTAGTTGACTAGCTTCTAGCCTTTAGCTTCTTCCTAGTTTGATGGGTAGTGCTGGTTCACTGATTCACGGTTGATGGTGCAGCGGGTGCCACCTCCGCCCACCCCCAAGAACCTCGCCTTGACTCCACAGCAAATCACCAACAAAAGCCTCCCCCCCCTCCCCCGGTCACTGCACGAGCCACGGGATCTCAAAGGGCAGTGTCCCACTCTTGCGGCCAGCTGGGAGACACCCCCTTCACGAGGCGGCTACCCTATGCTGCCTGTGAGAGCAGAGTCGCGCGGAGCCCCGGAGGACAGTGGGGGAGCTGGCTATGAGAGCCAGCAGCCTCCAGCCCTGGGCCAGGTTGGTTGTAGTGACTGGCGCCCTAGTGCTGGCGAGCCGCCGCGGAATCATGACGAAACCACTGGGAGATGGGCCGGAGTGATGTGAGGCACAATGCTGACTGTGGACTGGCGAACCAGGTGATAACAGGGATGGCTATTAGGGTGACTAAGATCTAAAGAAAATATCAATACAAGCTACACTTAGAGCAAGCCTCCTCGTACCAGTGTTAGCTCGGGGGCTAATAGGCTACCTTTAGCCCCCCCCTATCTACATGATAGACAGCTAGGTGGGACAACAGTACAGCAGTGGGTGGGTCTCAAGGATGGCAGTGGGTTGGCTTTTTCTAATCATGACGTATACGATTTACCTGGAAGAGTCAGAAATATTTCTGGCATTTCTGGGAGAGAAAAATGAGATAAAGGCTGTGTGTTTTTTAAGAGAATTGACTGTTTTAAAATTTTTTTGATAATTACATGACCAGTAGACTCATTTTAGACAGTTAAAACCTACAAACATACCATTTTCCAGTCAGTGTCCCCTTTAAAGAAAATCTCAACAAAATGTCATTTTATTAAGATGTGAGCTGTTAAAATGTGGAAAAAGTGCAATGATTGATTAGATTAGATTCAACTTTATTGTCATTACACATGTATGAATACAAGGTAACGAAACACAGTTTAGCATCCAATCAGATTGACTCCTTTAAGTGGAGAAATACAGCCTGTCTTATTTAATTTCCTCTTTAAATGGGACATGCTTTGTTAATTACTAAAATTAGGGTCAGTGGGCAGCATGGTGGCGGAGTGCTTAGCACTGCGGCAGCACAGTAACTCACCCTTGGCCGGGGGATCCTGGGCTCGATCCCAGCCCCCGACCAACAGCAATCTGTGTGGAGTTTGCATGTTCTCCCCGTGTCTGTGTGGGTTTACTCCGGGATTTCTCCGGTTTCCTCCCACATGCCAAAAACATGCAAGTTAGGTTAATTGGCATCAAACTGGGGATTCTAAATTGTACTTAGGTATGAATGTGAGAGTGAATGGTTGTCTGTCTCTCTGTGTTGGCTCTGCGATGGACTGGCAATCTGTCCAGGGTGTACCCTGCCTCTCGCCCAAAGATGCTGGGATAGGCTCCAGCCCCCCCGCGACCCGAAAAGGATTAAGCGGAAGAAGATGGATGGATGGATGGGTCAATGGTCACTGAAAATAGGTGTGTATTGGGATGTATTGTAAGACATATTTTGTGTGGAAAAAAGCCTAGTGTGAAATTAAATTAAACTGTAAAAGTTAAGTTCACAAATATCTAACCTGAATGTAGATGTTATCATCAGTGTTTGGAGTGACGTGTTAGAAAGTAATGTTGTTATCGTCAGTTGTTATCATCAGTGTTGGGAGTAACATGATACAAAGTAACGCATTACTGAAACACTACTACTTTTGCACTGACATACTCTGTAATGAAGTTACTGTTTAAAAATTCAGTAATGCGCTACAGTTACTGAAATTTGATCAGATGCCTTGCTCGCTACTTGTTTTATTAATATGGAAAGATATTTTTAGCGCAAATAAATGAATATACACACTGACCCTACCGTAGCTGATGCAGACATTAATCGATGTGATCTGTTTCAGAGAGCCGAGTCTTCACTACTGAGCGGAGGAAAAGATAAAGCTACTTTGTGGAAATAGATTATTTGTCCTTTGTTAAGGACAAAAGCAAATTGGTGGGTTGGAAGCTAGAGTGCAGTTGAGACCTACTGCAATCTTCAGAAGTGCCTGGGAACAGCAACAAAGTGCCGACAGAGCTTGTGTTAAGTAACTGCTAGCTATGCTAACAACAGTGGATCTACTCTTGTCTCAACAGCCACGACTGGGTTTCAAGCACAGGTATGCATCTGGATAGTTTGTGACCCAGCAAGAATTAAATCTGATAGCCAGATGCGTCGTTATAGACTGAAAATGTCATAATAATCACTTTCCATCAGACAGCTGGACTAGGGTTGCTAACTTTCTCAGAAAAATAAGGGACAGATCGTTTCATCTATGGCTTGGTGCCACGATGTTGTAGACATTAGTGTTGTCATAATACTGGGATTTTTTTTTAAACCTTGATAATACCTTAAACAAATACTGTTATTCAATGTCACATTTCAACAAAAAAAAACCCACACTGTATACCTAGAAATTTCATTTTACAGAAGACAGAATCTCAGTTTAAAAATGTGTAATAGCTATGTTTTTTAATAGTGGATAGCACTTTTCATGACACCCAAAGACACTTTACAATGAGTCCATTATTCATTCACTCCACAGACAATGATAGTGATAAGCTACCTCTGTAGCCACAGCTGCCCTGGGGTAGACTGACAGAAACATGGCTGCCAATCCACACCAACGGCCTCTCAGACCACCACTGAACATTTATTCACATTCATACAACAGTGTCATGAACCATGAACACACTAGAGGCAAGGTGGGTAGTGTCTTGCCCAAATATAAGTAAAGTAAAATAAAATAAATTAAGGCTGTTTATGCTTGTTTTTTGTCTGACATGATACAGTATTGTTGCTGTGCAGTTTATGTGCAAGAAAGTTTTACATGCCTTCCCATAGTTTTAACTTGTTTTACACAATTTGATAAGTCAAATTTTCTTGCTCTGTTGACAGATAATTTTGCTTAAAATAAGCAAAAAAAAAAATTCTGGCAATAGATGATTCTAGTTAAACTTAGAAAAATATATCTGCCAACAAAGTAAGTTTAAATTGCTTAAAACAAGTAAAAGCGTTCATAAAGCAAGTAAAATCTTACAGAAAACTGCACAACAAAAATAAAGTCTTGTCAAAATCATCTTGTGAGAGAAAAACAAAGCCTTGATTTAGTATATTTTATCTTACTGAGATACTGCCTTCGGTATAAAATTACATCAGTGAAGTATTTCTGATTCAATGCACAACAGCAGCAAGTTGAAAAACCTGCACAGTGTTGAACTTTCCTACTCTGCACTCTGACCGTGGATGGAGGACATAGGGAAGGATACTTTGTTGTCCTTCAGGGCTGAAGACAGAGGTCCGCTTCAGGTTCAATGACCCAACCAAAGCTACTTTACACAGCAGTAGGTGATAGACAGGCAGACACCTGTGCCTTCATTTAAAATGTGTTTATTTCACCACCTCTCCAACACTTTTTAATAACTCTACAATGGTTTCCTCATGTGCTAACCTGCTCCCGCCAGTACATCCACCCACTCTCCTGCTCCCGAATCACACACACACACCCACCACCACACACGTCATTACAGCGCACCCTCTCGCTCCCTCTTCTCTTGAAGGGACGCACACATCTCACTTCCAACTGCTCTCATAACACTACCCCCACTATGGATGGCAATTTACATAATTCCACTCCATAACAGTACACAGTTTACAACACTTTGTAGTGGAGCACCCAACTTGAAGGTGGCAAGCATTAATAACACTCATCGGGTTAAATCCATTCCATCTGAAGTCCTATGTAACAGTAGCAGAATATTTCGAACCAGAAGTCAGTACTGTTCAAAATTTCAGCTTGAACAGCAAGTATGACACGAACGGTGCAACTTAGTCCCAGTGCAAAGTTTGAACACTTAATTTCCAGAACTCTTTTATTTTAAAAAAACAAAAACAAATGAACTGTTCATGAACACTGTCTATGAACCATGGATTCAGTCCATCCATTCACCATACCAGACAGGTGGCCCTCTCTGGCGGCGTGGCCTTGAGGAATGATGGCTCTGCTGGTGTTGCCCCACCACCCCATCCCCACTAACCTGAGAACTCCCGGGAATAGCAGAGTTGGGGGGCAGAGTGCAGGGAAGAGGCATCGTGGCTGCAGGGGGGTTGTCAGCTGGATCCGATGAGGTGCGGCTGGAATCCTCCTCGGCAGAGGGGTCGGTGCTGTCAAACAGCTGAGGCAGACCTAGGGTAGTGTCCGCAGTGTTGATGTCCAACACTGGGGGTGACACCTCCATAGGAGCCCAACTGAGAGCCCATTCCAGTACCCAAGTATTGTCCAGTGGGTCGCGGCTCCGGTACGGTTTCAGTTGATTGTGGTGAACCACCTTCGTCTTGGTCCTCGGGCCTTTCTTGATGCGATATACCAGATCATCTAAGTTTCCCAGGACAAAGTAAGGCCCCTCATAAGATGGGAGGAAATTTTTGACCTTGTTCTTGACCTTCCGTGTACCTTTGATCAGGTACCACACAGCATTGCCAATCCTGTATTGTGTGCGACAACAGTTTTTGTCATAGTGTCTCTTTGCACTTTGTATAGAATCTCCAAGAGCCTCTCTGACAATTCAGTGAGCCAGCTCCAGGTGTTCTTGGGTCTGTTGGACAAATTCTGGGGTTGACACCGCTGTATCAGCGTCCGGGGGCAGGCCGGCCACCAGGTCCACCGGTTCACTTACTTCTCGACCAAACATCATGAAATTAGGAGTGAACCCAATTGCACTGTGCTTTGTTGCCCTGTAGGTCATTACAGCATAAGGAATCATAAGGTCCCAATCAAAGTGGCAGCACTTGGCTGTTGTGGCCAGTATCCTTTGTAAGGTGACATTAAATCGCTTGACTTGGCCATTGGACTGAGGTCGAAAAGGTGCGGTGTGTGTTTTCTCGATACCAAACAACTTGCATATTTCCTGAAACACTTCTGACTCGAAATTTCGGCCTTGGTCACTGTGTAGTGCCTGTGGCACTCCGTAACGGCACACCCACTCGGAGGCCAAACCTCTGGCCACCGTTACAGCCTGTTGATCAGGTAGAGGAAAAGCTTCCACAAACTTTGTGAAATAGTCCTGTATCACAAGCACATATGAATTTTTGCGTTCTGTCTCATTCAATGGCCCCATGATGTCCAGGGCGATGCGCTCCATGGGGGCCCCAACTCTAACAGTACCCATGGGCGCTTGTGGTGTTTTGTGGGGCCGGGCTTTGGCTGCACAGCTCGTACAGGTGCTGCACCAGAGCGCGACATCCTCTCTCATTCTGTACCAGTAGTAACGGGTTCGTAAGCGGGCTACCGTTCGCTTTACCCCGAAACGTCCACCTACTTGCCCCTCATGCACTTCTTTCATAACACCAGCCCGAAAGGCCTGGGGTAGCACAACCTGTAGGTAGAACTGGGTGTTGTTGAGGCAGTAGAAATGCCTGGCCAGTATACCATCTCTGATATAAAGCCGCTTCCAGTGGCTCCAATACGTCTTTGTGGCCGGGCTGCATGCTGAGACTATTAGCCATGGTGGCCGCTCTTCACTGGCCTCCATCCATGTTCTGATAGGTGCAATATCTCCATCAGCTTCCTGCACTCAGCGCAGCTCCTCTGGAGACCAGCCACTGAATAGCTCGGAGTTACTTGTCTGAGTCCAACAGATTCTTTCAGAGGGCCCTGTACTGTCCACATGAGTGAGCGAAGGTTCACCCACCCCGGCCGGGGTCACTACCGATGGAGTTGTGGGTCCCTCTATCCCCACTGGACCCAATGTCTTGCGGCTGATGTCAGGGTCCAAGTCACATTGCACAGCCTGATGACTGATATTTCCTTGGTGAAGAGAGGGATTTGGTTGCTGACATGGACAACTTTGGCGCCATGGTCTCCTAGAGAGGCTATCAGCATTGATGTGCACCCTGCCTGGGTAATGGAGAATCTCCAAGTCATATTCAGCAAGCCTCTCCAACCATCTGGCGAGCTGTCCCTCAGGCTCTTTCAACTTTGTGAGCCACCGCAGGCTGGTGTGGTCAGTGCACACAATGGAGGGCCGCCCCAAGAGGTACTTCTGAAAATGTCTTGTGAACTCTACCACGGCCAGCAGTTCATGCCTTGTAGTGCAGTAGTTCTGCTCAGTTTTTGACAACCTGCGACTCCCGTAGGCCAGCACCCGCTCCTCGCCCTGCTGGATTTGTGAGAGCACGGCACCAGTGCCCACATCACTTGCATCAGTATCCAGTATCATGGCACTTTGGTCGAGTGGGTAGCCCAGGACAGGGACTGTGGTCAGCCGGTGTTTAAGCTCTTCAAACGCAGCTTGGCACTCTGCACTCTGCACTCCACTGGAACTGAGCATATTTCCTATTAAGGGCATGGAGAGGCTCAGCCACAGCAGCAAAATCCTTCACAAAGCGTTGATAGTATGAAGCAAGGCCAACAAACTGACAGACCTCCTGGGTGGAAGTAGGTGTTGGCCACTCCTTCACCTTCTGAATCTTGCTGGGGTCAGTGGCCACACCGTCCTCCGAAACGATGGGACCCAGGTAGGCTACCTGGCGGCGGAAGAGACAGCATTTGGCAGGCTTTAATTTGAGGTTAGCCTGACGGATCCGGTCAAAAACCTGGGCCAGGCACTCCAGTATCTCCGGCACATTCCTGCCCAGCACAATGATGTCGTCGAGGTAAACAAGGCAGGTCTCCCACTGCATGCCAGTCAAGATGCGGTCCATGAGACGTTGGAACGTTGCCGGTGCGTTGCACAGTCCAAAAGGCATGACATTCCACTCAAAAAGGTCTTTCAATTCAATTCAATTCAATTCAACTTTATTTATATAGCGCCATTTCACAACAACAGTCATCTCATAGCACTATCAACTGTAGGGGGGAACCCCCACAGTTGCAGAAAGACTGGTGGACTTTCCTGGTGCAAAAGGCAGCTGCCTTACGTGCTCCAGGGGTCAGTTCGACCTGCCAGTAGCCGGAGGCAAGATCCAGTGTGCTGAACCACTTGGCCGTGGAGAGAGTGTCGAGTGTGTCTTGGATGCAAGGCAGTGGGTATGCATCCTTAATAGTGGCATTGTTCAGGACTCTATAGTCTATGCAGAGGCGATATGTTCCGTCCTTTTTACGCACCATCACTATTGGAGATGCCCAGCTGCTGTGGCTGTGGCGGGCCACCCCTGCTTCCAGACCCTCTTGGATTTGCTGGTTGGCACTTTGCTGTTTTTCAGCTGCCATCCGACGTGGTGGCTACTTGACTGGGGCGCCTGGCCGGGTTACAATGTCATGCTGCACCAGGCTAGTGCGGCCAAGGTCATTGGGGCCGGTAGATAACACGCCCCCATAGGTACACATGAGCTGGGCTAGCTGGAGTTGCTCTTCTTTGTTAGTTCAGTGGAACTCCTGGTGTAGAGCTCCTGTTGGTGTGAGGGAACAGCAGGGGTGCTGTCGATGGCCTGCTCCATCTGGTTGGTGGCTCTTACACATGGCACAGCTTGGGCAGGGTGGAGAAACTGCGCAATGGCCCCTTTCTTTACAGTAATAGCAACATTCCCAGGGTTAAACAAACAAAGAGGCACTGCTTTGGTAGGGTGAGCATCCACCAGGACACGAGCAACTAACAGCTTATGCTTTTCAACGAAGGGGCTGACCATCGCTTCTTCATGAACCTTGTCCACTTTGCGGGTGTAGCCTTGCACCAAATACTCTTCCCCCGGCTCCAGCACCACAGTTCGGGACACTCTCACTGCATTTTCCCTTGAGTATTTTTCCTTTTGGAAATAAGGCACAGCCTGACCGAAAAGCGCTATTTTCTGATTTTCATAGTACAGGTGTGCTTTAGCTTGGACCAAAAAGGGGCGGCCCAGCAGGACTTCATTGGTGGCCACGTCGGCCACTAGGAAGTGCACTCTCACCTCTTGGTCATTGATCTGGACAGGGATCTGAGCCTCCCCAACCACAGGCACATTCCCAGGTCCAATACCCAGCAAAGTCTCTGTGATGGAAGGTTGGAGTGAAGATCGCCCAGCTGGGTGAAAAGCGTTATAGTAGCGCAGTGGCAACACGTTTCTCTGGGCTGCACTGTCCAACACGGCACACACACCCAGGCCATGTACTCTCATGTGAATGCTCATTTTGGGAGTTGGCGCTTTGAGATGAAACACAGCAGGGATTTGGGTTCTAGAGGAAGCCACTGAAATGTGGACTTTGTTGGTGTTCTTTGGTGATGGACAATTTCTCCTCATATGGCCCAAACTGGAACAGTTATGACAACGACTCTCCTCCCAGTTTAGGTTTCGACGGCCTCTCCCCTTAGTTGGCTTATTTTTCCAATCAGGGGTGGTTGGTTGGAGATGTGAGCTGGGGTCAGTGTGTCCAGGTCCCCATCTGGCCGCTTGCGGAGATATGGAAGTCTCTATTTGCTCCTCCTCTGTGTCTGCCCTGATAACAGCAGTGCGGGTCTTCTTTTCATTTATGGTGTGTACTCCCGATTGCATGACGCCTGTGACATATGACACTGCTCGCTTGGTGGTCTCATGATGGTGGGCTATGTTGTAGGCCTGGGCTAGTGTCTGGGACCGTTTCTCTAACAGCTTCTGTACCATTTCAACAGCTCCTACAGCATTGATGAAAACTTCAACGCCTATGGCGTCCTGCTCAGTCTCCGTTCTGTTGCTGTAGGCCACTGACACTTTCTCATAAATTTCGTCTCTCAGTACATGAAGAGCTTCACCTGATTTGCGTACCCGCTGTCTCAGTTCAATTGCCACTGCAGCTGCATGCCATGAAGAGGGGCCATATGCAGTTTCCAATTCCTCCACCAGGCGGTGGTAATCCCACTGTGAAGATCGGGGGTTTCTGTGTACAATTGCTCCTGCTGCACCCACCAGGCAGAACTTAAACTGGATGGCTTTAGTCTTCTCCGACCAGCAGTTTGCTTTGACACAACTTTCAAACCTGTGGAGAAACTCTTTCCATGGGGTGGTGCCATCATACTGACCGGGGTGTAGTGTTGGAACTTGTTCCCTCTGATCATAGTCGTCCTCACTCTCAGATGAAACCTGGTAATGTGCCCGGCAATCCTGACGTGCATGTGATCTTGGCTGCACAGATTTAAGGGAAGGGCTCTTTAGCCGCACAGTCTGATCGGGTCCTCGCTTCGGTGAATATTCACAGTTAAAGTTTATTGGCAGGCTACAGCACGAGGCCCGCGGTTCTGAGCATGTACAGCATGGGGGGTGGTGTGATGCTAGTGTACTCTGGTGGAAACTCCTCATATTGACACAGGAGAAGGGGTTTGTGGAGACAGCAGCTGGGGGTGCCATTGTGTGCTGCAACTTTAATGGCTGATTATGCGTTTGATTGCACAGGGATTCATTCAGTGCATCACAGTCGTGGAAGCAGTAATTATTTTTTTTTTAATCAATAAAAGGGTTTGTGCTTGAAAACTTTGACTCACATGATGTTTGTGCTGCTTCTTGCCTCATTTCAAACCACTCCTCCTCACAGAGAAAGGGGTTTGTACTTCCATATCTCTTATTCTGCTCACTCACACTGTCCTCTTGCTGCTTGCTAATTGCAGTAAATGTCATGAACGGGTTGGAGTAATTTGTTACATTTCCAGGTGCACCACTGGTCTTAGCATTAGCAGAACATTGACTAGTGGCCGCCATTTTATTTAGCATCTGGCTCAGTAACTGTTTAACCTGTTGAACTCTGTTCAACTTCCCTAAAAACGCCTAAAAATAACATGCCCAAAGTAAATCAAAAGCTGTTCTTCAACCCTTTGCAGCATCTTCATGGGGTTAGTCTCATTTAAAAGGTAACACTCTGAATTTTTTGGCAAAACAGTCATAATCTCTCTAAGTGCTCCTGCCACTGAGTAACAAGAAAGTTCGCCTGGGTGTTTTTTTAGATACAAATGCTTGCAAATAACATACAGCTGTCAGATACTGGCTGGAAAACACAACAGAAATGTAGAACCAAGTGTTTTCAAGCTCAGGTCAAAATTTTGTAAAAATACCACAAAAAATGAATATATTACACAGCTTTTTTCTCAGGCTGTAAGAAGGCTGTGTCTGTACTGGAAGACCGGAAATACAGCTTTTTTTTCCAGTGCGCACTGAGATGCACTAAGATGCTGAGACGTGACCGCCCGCGGAATTCACAGAGTTCAAGGGGTTAACTTCATAGCACTTATTGTCCGTATGTATTCCACTGTTTAATGCTCACCACTGCTGCTTTATTTAGCCTTGAGGGTCCCTTCGTGATTGCCAGTGTTGAACTTTCCTACTCTGCCCTCTGACCATGGTTGGAGGGCATAGGGAACGATACTTTGTTGTCCTTCAGGGCTGAAGACAGAGGTCCGCTTCAGGTTCAATGACCCAACCAAAGCTACTTTACACAGCAGTAGGTGATAGACAGGTGGACACCTGTGCCTTCATTTAAAGTGTGTTTATTTCACCACCTCTCCCAACACTTTTTAATACCTCTACAATGGTTTCCTCTGTGTTAACCTGCTCCCGCCAGTACATCCACCCACTCTCCTGTTCCCGAATCACACACACACACACACACACACACACACACCCATCACCATACACGTCATCACAGCGCACCCTCTCGCTCCCTCTTCTCTTAAAGGGATGCACACATCTCACTTCCGACTGCTCTCATAACAACAGGTTAACGGCCCACGTGTGTTCTCCACAGTAATTAGCAGCCTCCTCCACTCGATGCTCCAGCTAAGAAAAATCCTCTACGCTTCGGGATTTTTTTGAGCAGTTCATTTTCTCTAAGCTCTTTTCCTCTCAATAATTTTATGAGTGCCATTTTCAAACTTTTTTCTGGACATTTTGACCGAGCTAATTACTTCTTACCCTCTCACTGGCACTTGCATAGTTGCATGTCAGAACAGGCTATTGTTACGTGGTACCCATGTGAGACACTTGTAAATTAGACCAATCAGCAGCCACAGATGAATATCAAGTGATGGACATAGAATTTGACCAATTAACAACAATGTGATCTTTTTCATTGGCTCATGATAGGCCCTGATCTTCGTACACCCCTGGGCTTCAGCCCAGCCTAGCCCATTCATTTAGGCGGCCTTAAATATACGGGACAACGCACGTCCCGCTTGGGACAAACATATTTAGCCCAATGAATGGGACGTCCCGGCTAAAACAGGACAGTTGGCAACTCTAAGCTGGACTGTGATCCGCTGAAGTTAACACATTTACTTGCTACCTGGATAAAGATTATTCAAAAATGGCTTTTGATCTCCAAAGGGATTTGAGGAACTGGATCATGTCTTTGTCATAGCAGACATTTAGACTGGATAATGGACATTTTCTTTGGCTCACTGCACAGATTAAATCCATATCATAAAGGTAAGATAAACATGGGCAACTTTATGCAGTGTTGCCAACTCTCACTCCAAAATGAGGAAATTACTGGCAATATGTTGATTTCCTTCAGATTTTCCCCACAATAAGAGCTCTCAAGGTAGGATAAAGCAGACTGTGCTTGTTCTAAATGCTCTGTCTGAAACGGTCTGTTTTCAGCCTGACATTAATAAGCCAGTAATGTATGCTTATTTATTTATAAAGGAGACGGTGCATATTAATGAACATAAGACACGTAAATATGCAGCATACAAGATTATAGCTGAAGCTAATTTCCATCTTGTGTACCCTGGCCAGCCAATGCCAGCCACATAGAACAGATAACACAATATAACAGCAATAAACAATGCAACACTGACAAAGAAAATGACACAACAATAACAGCAATAGCAGTAGGACATGCAATCCATTAAACCATTTAATGTAATCCATTAATTATTATTATTTTTTTTTTGTTACTTATTTGTACCCGTAGGTAGATTTGTTTTGCAGTCTGGTGACAAGCCACCAGCTGCCGGTCGCTGCGTGCGCAAGCGCCCCGTATCCCTAACCTGCATGTTTTTGGCGTGTGGGAGGAAACCGGAGAAATCCCGGAGTAAACCCACGCAACACGGGGAGAACATGCAAACTCTACACAGATCACTGTTGGTCGGGGGCTGGGATCGAACCCACGATCCCCGCGCTCCCCCGGCCGAGGGTAAAACTGTGCTGCCACAGTGCTAACCACTGCGCCACCGTGCAGCCCAATTATTGATAATCCCAATTATCTTGCTATATGTGCAGGATGATTGAAGTATGCATTTAAAAGTAATGTGAAAATTACTTTTCCATGTAACTAGTTACTTTAATCATACAGTAGTAGGTAAAGTAATGTTATGGAGATTTATTTGCCTTGTCCCTGGGTCCTGAAATAATTAACATTAAAGATCTGCAAAAGTTGGAGAGCCTCTATTTTCTGCATGCAGGAGAGGAGTGAATCAGACAGGGAGTCAGTCAGCACTGCTCTGCTCTGAAATGGGGAGCAGATTTTTTATAACCAGAGCAGGACGCTCACCACATTGCCTTACTTAGTAACACATCAGATAGTATATAACCTTGACATACCAACAGTCTTCATGCTGCACAAAGAAAGAAGACAGTATTTCAGCTTCTTAAAATCACACCGTAATAAAGCCTGCTAAACATCATTTAGTGACGTATTGGAATTTCTGGCATAGAAACAGAATAAAGCAGCACACCAACAGTAATATCAGTACATTTCCATTTCATTTCCCCTCTTCTGATCATATATATATAATATACAAGAATGTCAATGTAAAACATCCGCTGTTGTACCCTGTTATACAGTTTTAACAAGAGCATAATAAACATTAACGTGAAAATTGGCAATGTGTAAGAGAACACAAGAGGCTGTTTTCTATGAGCACATACACTCTGATTATAAGCAAGCCAAATAAATGGAAAGAGGGGAGTTCAGGAAATCCCTGAAGGGGGCTGTGGGTCAGGGTCATATATGGTTAGGGAGGAGTGGTGTAGCATATCAACAGCAAACATTTATATTTACGCGTTAGCATTATCATAGCCATCAAGGAAAGGGAGGTGTGACATATCTAAGGCAGTGTGATTCAACATTTTCTGCTGGATGGTGTCTGAAGCTGGTTCAGCTGTGGGGAGAGCTGTATAATGCATCATGTTAATAGCAAACATTTTCAACATCATATTGCGGATAATTGGAATCAAGCAGCAGCTGCAAGACAACAGAATCATTAACAGTATCATACCTATCTGCATCAACCATTCCCTCCAGCCTCTGCTGGTAAGCCAGGACCATAAATCCCAAACAGAGGATGGAGTCACATCTTGTTGTAGCTATCGTGAAAGTAAGTCATTCAGATGGCTCACTGTGTGTCATGTTATCACCTTGATCAGGTATGTACGTGCAACAGTCCTGACCTAGTATGTGACACACCCCTCCTTGTGTTGCCAAGATTATACAGTATGTAAAGCCAGTCTATTTTGTAATACTACATTCCGCATAGCTCGCATTTCAATTATCATTGCTGAGAATCCCATTTCCGTCAATGCGGTGAGATTTTCTAAATCAATACCTAGTCTGTCAATGTTATGCGCATTATTTACAGTACCCCAAGGAGGTATTAGTGCAGTGAAGAGTTTCACTCCCGAATGTATTCTAACCCTATCTGTCCATGTCTCCCGTCTTCGACGGTGATGCTGGTGTGGTGGGAAGTAATGTGAATATGAGTAGTGGGCATGATAAGTGAGATTAATCATGATGCGCATGGTTGGAATCAGCTTAGCCATGTAACGTATACTGCACCATCCCGGCGGTAAATACTGATAAACTTATGACCCACACACCCAAACATGAGCTGTGAGGCTGCCGTAGCCATCTGAGCTAGGGAAAAACAATTGAGGGTTATCAGAACATTGGCTTTTATTCTGACGTCCACACGTTGCCCTTGGTAGAGTGAGGTTTGGAGTTGTGAAAAATGGCACTCTCAGTGTATTTAAACATGGGGTACCAGTCACATGAAAACCACAGGTGGCAGTTAAGGGTGGTCTCACACCATTGTGTAGTGCCCAAATATGTAGACCCATTGTGATTACACTTAAGGTGAAAGCATACTGGGGCTGTAAAAAGTGTGGGGTTGGCAGTGAATACAGGCTTCTGAGCCTTCTTGTTTATGCAGGTTACATTGTGAACCCTGACTTGGCAGAAAGTGAAATCTGTTACACTGACGTTTAACCACTTACGGTATTCTGTTGTATTCCCTGCAAGTTCAACAGTAAACCCCTTATCACATTCAGTATCATCGTAGTGCACCTTTTCAATTGCAGTCTGCGCTAACAATGCTCCCATCGTTTCTGATCTGTTTAGAGGATAAGGAATCATAGGCACAGAGTGAGTAACATGATGTGGTAGGTATGTGTAGACATAACAAGACCCAGTCACATTTGCTTTTCTAACTGACAAATGCACAACCTGGTACCATGCATTGTTGTCATATGTGTCACTGGAATAGTTGTCAAAGTTATACTCCAGGGGGGCTTTCCTCACTTCTTGTCCGGAAAGGATTGTTTGGTGGGATAGAACAGTGCATCAGTAGGTATATGATTACCCCAAGCAGGAAAGTGATAAGAAAGCACACCCACACCTTGTCCGTTTTGGTCCAAAACTGATGGCACCGCTGGCGTCTTCAGTGGTGTTCCTCTTCAGCAGCCTGACGCTGCTGTGAGTCTGAATTGTCCGTCATATCAGTATCAGTATAAGTGTCCATGTGTGCTGTATGTTTCTGCTGAGCAGTGTTCGGCGTACACTCAGGTTGTTTATGACGGTTGTCAGGTGCAGTGTTATGCAATCTTCAGTCTTCACACGGCTCGGCTACTTCTCATCCCAGTCTACAACGTAGGGTGGTGATTGTGGCTAATCATTTACTTCTGCTTCTTGTCCTTGTCTGGTCTGGATTCTTCTGGCTTGACTGCTGGGACCTTCCTGCAGTGTGTTGCGTGGATCCATGTTGCCCTTTCTGCAATCTTCACAGCTGTGAATGTTATCAGCAGGACTTGGTAGGGGCCCAAACACCGTTTGCTATGCCAGTTCTTTCTTTTGAAGCTTTTGATCATCACCCAATCACTGGGCCTTATGTCATGGAGAAAACCCTCAGCAGGTTTGGGCAGTGCAGCTTTAACCTGTTGAGAGATGTTTTGCAATTGGCAGGACAGAGCAGAACGATAGGCTAACATGGCATTTTCAAAATGTGTTGTGGTTAGTGGGGGTGCAGGGAGAGGAGAAAACAGGATTTCAGTTGGAGACATGTTGTGCTTCTTTCTAACTCACATGTGCATGTACATGAGTGCTAATGGGAGGCACTTAGTCCAGCGCAGGCCAGTTTCATCTTCAAGTTTTGCTAGTTTATTCTTTAGAGTGCCATTTTCATGCTTAACAACGCCACCTGACTGCGGGTGGTAGGCACAATGTTTTCTCAGGTCAAAACCCAGTGTAAGGCTCAAATCAGGTAGAGCTTCATTAACAAAATGTCTACCATTATCACTGGAGATTTTCTCAGGTATTCCCCATCTGGGAATGATTTCTGACAACAGTGCCCTAGCTACAACTGTGCTAGTGACGTGTTTAGCTGGGAAGGCTTCTACCCATTTGGACCACATGTCAACCATTACCAAACAGTACTTTTTACCCTCTGCTGGTGAGAGTTCGATGAAATCTATCATCAGGTGCTGGAAAGGACCTGTGGGAGGTGGATGAGCAGCTGAGATCTGTTTGGAGAGTCTGTGAGCATTGTTAGTGGCACAGATTAGACATTTTTTGCAATAATTGTCAGCATAAACAGTGAAACCAGTGGTAAACCAGTTAGCATGAAGTGGTTGTATCATTCCCTCTTTTGACACATGATCTCTTCCATGTGTCAACTTAGAAACATTTTTTTTTTATTTGATTTTGTATACTTTGGAAAAAGTGAGCTGGGAGGCAAGGGAGAGCATTTGGGCCTCTCCACACACCAGCCTGGTCTTTATAGCATCCTTTCTTTGTCCACTTCTGGCATTCCTGTGGAGAGGAAAAAGACTGCATGGACAGAAGGGAATCAATAGGTGAAGGGAGGGGACATTGAGAGGAGGGGGGAGAAGGTAAACGAACAGCAGTGAGCGACAGAGCTGCAGCCTTTGCGGCAACATCTACACAAGCATTTCCTTTTAAGATCAAGTCCAAGGGTGAAGTGTGAGCAGCACATTTGCATACTGCCACAGAGGAGGGAAGAAGGATAGCTTCAAGAAGCCTGGAGACATAAACAGAGATTTTACAGGCGTACCTGCAGATGTGAGAAAGTTATGCTCACACCAGAGGGCGCCAAAGTCGTGGACAACACCAAAGGCATAGCAAGAGTCAATGTAAATGGTGACAGATTTACCAGAGGCATATGTGCATGCCTCTGCCAATGCAACAAATTCAGCAGCCTGGGCGGAAAGATGGGATGGCAAAGAGCCAGACAGCAATGTGCAGTGATCATCACAGCCTGCCCAACCAACCTTATTACGTCTCACATATGGATCAACAGAAGTGGAAACGTCAACATAAAGAACAAGGTCAGGATTAGTCAGAGGCGTGTCCACAAGATCCGCTCTAGGACTCGTAACTAGTTGAACCAGTGAAAGACAATCATGATCACAATCACCGTCCTCCTCACAGCAGGGGGTGGAAAGATGTGAAGCCTGGTTCACCGACTGAGCACAGCGTTTGACGGTGAGATTTGGTTACTCAAGGAAGGTGGAGTGATATCTGAGCCACTTAGGATGGGAGAGATGGGAAGATAGGAGAGCCTTCTTCATGTTATCAAAAGAATCATTAGCAGCAGGTGTCCACTCAAGTGGAAAATGTGAGGGACCTTTTGATGGAATGATGTCATGCATTGGTCTTTCAATGCATGAGAAATCGGGAATGAAAAAGTGGCAATAGGAGGCCATGCCAAGAAAAGAAAGGAGTGTAGCAACTTGGGGGAGTCAGATTATTTAGCATCTCAGACAAGAGACAGTGGATAAGCATGGGAGAACAATGCTCAGGAGGTTCCTGGCGAGATAGCAGGAAGGAGTCAAGGACGTAGGGGGTTGAATGCAGTGTAATGCAACTGTCATGTTGTGTGTGGGAAAATGCCATGAAACTTGTGAGGAGAGATTTGGGTAAAAGAAGAGTGCCTGCTTAAATGTGCCAGTCTGTTCTGTGCTTGAGAGATGTGAAGTGTGTAATAAACCGTCTGCCATGAATCAGCCTCTTATTTCACACACTCCACACTGGTGACCCAAGACGTATTATGGAACACAAGGCAAGAACCCCGGAGCCGGCCCGGTCAGGAAGCTCCAGCGAGGCGGCAGCCATCCCACAGACAGCCCGGACTGGAACCCCCAGCCACGCGTGTGCGGTTTCAGTCAAGCTATCGGATTTCTGGCAGCACAACCCGCGCTCTTGGTTCCACCACACCGAGGCCCAGTTCGCCCTCCAGGGAGTAACAGCAGACGACACCAGATTCTACCATGTGGTCGCAGTGCTGGACGCCCGCACAGCCCAGCAGGTAGTGAGCCTGCTTGATCAGCCTCCAGCCAGCAACAAATATGAGGCGCTCAAGGCTGCGCTGACCCGGCACTACACGCTCTTGGACTGTGAGAGAGCGGAGAGGCTCCTGACGCGGGCCGAGTTAGGAGATGGTTCGGCCGTAGACCTGATTGAGAAGATGCTGGCGTTAATGCGCACGGACGACGGGCACTTTCTGCTTGCCCACCTCTTCCTCCGGAACCTTCCAACAGTGGCGAGAGCAGTTCTGGCCAATTCGCCATTGCTGGCTGCACGTGACTACCGTGCGCTAGCCCAGGAGGCAGTCCAGATCATCATCACCACCAGGGCGATCACAGTCAACGCGGCAGCGGCGGAGCCCAGCGAGACGACCAGAGTAGGTGAGGAGCCACCGATGGTAGCAGCAGCGGGGGCCAAGGAGCGCCAGAGAGACACGCTCTGTTTCTACCACCGCCGCTTCAGAGAGAACGCACGCAAATGTGCGCCACCGTGCCAATTCAAGCACTCGGGAAAACACCGAGGCTGGCTGTCGGTAGCAGCTGCGACCCTCGGTGAAGAGAACAAGCTGCTCTACATGACGGATGAGCGCTCGGGGAGGTGTTTCCTCGTGGACACCGGAGCCCAGAAGAGCTTCATCCTGCCGACCTACGCTGACTGGCTGGCAGGACCTAGCGGCCCCGAGATGTTGGCAGCAAACAGCTCGGATATTAAGACCTTTGGTGAGAGGACACTGATCTTATCTCTACACAGCCGTACATATGAGTGGACTTTTGTCGTAGCAGCACTGAATTACCATATCCTGGGGGCCGATTTTCTGTGTGCACATGGTTTACTGGTTGATGTTGCTAACAGACGCCTGGTTAATGCACTGTCCTTTGACTCTCTCCCCTGTATAGCTCGAGTGACCCGGCCAACAGCACAAGCCAACGTCACAGCTACAGGCGGTAAGTTCCACACACTGCTCACTCAGTTCCCAGCACTCATGGTCCCGACGTTTTCGGCGGCCATCGCTAAACACGGGGTGGAGCATTTTATCACCACCACCGGGCCGCCCGTTTTTGCAAGACCTCGGCGCTTGGATGCAGCTAAACTGGCCATAGCGCGCGAGGAGTTCACCAACCTGGAAAGGCTGGGCATGGCTGTGGTGTGGTGCGCTGCTGCCAGGCCCGGCGTCCTCCATGCTGAAAATTGCCTCTGCCTCTTCCTCTGCCGCGGAAGGTATTTCTGGGCTTCACTGGGCAGTCCTTTGCCCAATGTCCACCTTGTTTACAGTAGTTACAGCTGGAGAGCTGTGGGCATTCTTTCACCCAGTGTCCTTCTTCCCCACAATAGCGACATTGGTTTGGGCCAGCTGTAGCCCCGGGTGGGGGTGAGTTTGGGACCCATTTGGCCATGGTCAGAAGTGCTTTCTCCAAGTTGTCCTCCTTAGCCTTGGTCTTCTTCTTTGTGGCACTCTCGGCCTTTCTGTGATGATGTTCAGCATGGCGCAAGATTTCCTTCAAGGTCTGGATCTGCCAACCTATGCATGTTTGTTTCACATTTGCCGCCAGGCTTTGTTGGAGGCCTGCACATGAACCACATATTCAGATGTGTACCATATGGTCCTGTGTCTTCCATATAGTCCTCTGGAGCACGCATGGCAGCTGCCCCGTTAAAGACCTTTCTCAGTCTGTGGAAATAATCCCCCGGCGTTTCATCATCTTTCTGTTTGCAGCTGGAAACCTTGCCCAGATCATAACACTTTGCACATTCTTTCATGATCAGCTCTGCCAAGTGCTCAAGCGCATCCTTGTAGTCTTTGTTTTGGGTGTCATCATCTTCCCCCCAATTGAGGTGGGTCGGCTGGACATCATACTTAAACATGGGCATCAATTTTGCCATATTAGTGGGTGTGCATTTTTGCGCTACAATCCTTTGAAGCTCTTGGAGAGTCGGCCAATAGGTCCAACAGAATGCTGCCAACTGTTCACAGAAATACATTGGATTGTTCTCCAACTGAGGAAGGGTTGCTGCAAACTTGGGTATGTTCTCAGGTGCCCATGGCCTGAACATGGCCTCCAGCCCTGTTGTACCCATGACTTCCACCATGGGCAGAGTGGCATCACTTGTCTGTTCGGTTTTGGGTGGATCCCTCCTGGTTGGCCCCGATGGGGTCCCATGAAAGGAGGCCTGCCGCAGTTGCTCTACTTCTGTTTTTCCCTTGTGCTTCATGACACTTTATAGGGTGGGAGGGCTCTGTTTCGTCCTCGTCCCGAGGCTCTTTCTTGTACCCTCAGGGAGGACTATCATCCTCTGGCATAAAGGTATTGGGCCCGGATCCAGGCAGAGCTGGATAAAATGCTGCCGTGAAAGGATTAGTAGGATGGGGGGTAGGGGTGCTGGTCGGTCGCGTTCGTAGAGAGAGGGAAAGGGGTCCCCAGCAGAATGTAAAAATTATTGTTGTTGTGCTCAGTGTTCCCTATCTTTCTTTGCCTGTTCATTCTTTTGTCTACCTGTTTCTTGCTTATCCCTTCGCTTCTTAGCTTCAGCTAACCACATTTCGGCCGCGCCCTTCTCTGACTGTAACTGCGTAATTTTTTCCTCTGTCTTTCTTGCTCTGTTTCTTACATGTCTGAAATTTCTGAATTTCACCATTAATCTTGTCCCTCAATGCAGTAATCACTTCAACAGAAAATGCCCCCCCCCCAAAGGAAATCCACTTTTGCAGATCCATTTTCCCAAAAACTCAACACTGTCAGGACCATAATTATCAGCCATAAATTTCACTTTAGGACCTTCCAGGTCTTTGGGAGACTGCTTTGATTTAGCAGTCCCCATCACTGGTTTCACATTTGACCACCGGGCGTCCCTGCATGCGTCCAGGCAACTGACGTTAAATCCCCGACCCCGTAACTTGACAGGCATCGTATACAACTAAACAATCAGTCCTGCTGTGGAGTTAACCCACCGGACTTCACAGAAACGGTCCTGCTACAGGAAAATATCCTGTTGGACCTCACAGATATAGGCCAACAAAAGGTGAGATAAATAACTGATTTAATTTAACTATATCATGTATCACGGTTCCAAGGTTGTCATAGCCAAGAGCGGCTCTGGGGTTAAGCTCCCAGTGCTTATAAAATGCTCCTATGGCGTGCGTTTCGAAAAGCCTCTGACAACTAAGTCCAACTCCTAGCCTGCCTGTGTGGTTTAGTCTCTAAGCCCGGCGGAACTGCTTTTACTAATAGGAGAAGGGGCGAGGGCGGATCTCTGGCGCCTTAAAACCAGATGCTTCAGGTAGATGGTGGCTCGTCAACCTGGGCAGGTAGCCCATCTAGGGGAAGGTAAACCCTGATTTCAAACCTCTGCTGCCTTGCGGCACACCCGGTCACGGGAAAGGCTTCGGGAGTCAACCCTGAGGAAAAATCCGGAGTCGGAATCCCTAAGGCAGTTCTCTGTTGTGCTCAACATCGTTCTGGCAGCTGCGACGGCGCTGGTGCCAAACTGTAGCAGCCCTGCTGTTCCTTTGGATTCATCAGTGACGTGGAGAGGGGGGACATGCTGCATGGGCAACATCTTGTCCTCCATATCTTCCTGCCCAGGCTTGAATCCTACCAACGCCCAACGCTGGAAGGTAGAACACCGGATCACTGGAGAGGACACTCCAGCTTCGCCTTTGGCGTAGACAAAACACGGGGAATGACAGTTACCGGTTATAAGCCACCGCTCAATTGGCGTAGAGCGTGGCGCCAGGGGTTGTTCCCGACGGTGGTAGGGATCATCGGATCTCACTGGACAGCTACCGCCCGCCTCAAGCTGGGCGGCCCCCAGCCAATAAGGTGTTGTCCCGCCACAGCCTGCTTTCCTCATTGGGTGCATGGGGATGAGGAGAAGTCCAAATGGCAGGCTGAGAACTTTCGCACCAGGCAAGACAAAAAACCAAAAGAGACCAACTCTAAAACTGGGAACTTGGAACGTCCGCACTATGATGACAGGACTCGCTGCTAACCTCAAGGACATCAGCGACACCAGGAAGACTACCATCATCAATAATGAGCTGAAGAGACTGGAAGTGGAAGTGGAAGTGGATATCGCCACTCTCCAGGAAACACGGTTGGCTGACGCAGGCACACTGAGAGAGAAGGACTACACGTTCTACTGGCAGGGAAAGGGCAGTGACGAACACAGGGAACACGGAGTGGGCTTCGCAGTGAAGAACACCTTGCTGAAGATGGTGGAACCAGGCAGCAATGGCTCTGCATGACTCCTCACCCTCCTCCTCAACACCACTCAAGGCCCAGTCACCCTCGTCAGTGTGTATGCCCCAACACTGACAGCCACACCAGAGGCAAAAGACGAGTTCTACGAGAATCTCGCAACAACTGTCAGGATCATCCCCAACTCTGAACAACTCATTCTCCTTGGAGACTTCAATGCCAGAGTGGGTGCTGACCATGACTCCTGGCCCTCCTGTCTTGGACCATTTGGCGTGGGCAGAATGAACGACAACGGACAGCGGCTGCTCGAGTTCTGCACTTATCACGATCTGTGCATCACAAACGCGTTCTTCAAGACCAAGCCCCAACACAAGGTTTCCTGGCAACATCCGCGCTCAAAGCACTGGCACCAGCTGGACTTGATCCTGACCAGGCGCACCTCACTGAAGAACGTGCTAATCACCCGCTCGTTCCAGAGTGCAGATTGCGACACAGACCATTCATTGGTGTGTTGCAAGGTCAAGCTGCAGCTGAAGAAATTCCATCGTGCTAGACAGCCTGGAAAGGCACGGATTGACACCAGCAAGATGGCCCAACCAGAACTTGTTGAGCGGTTTGCCTCCGCCTTTGAGAAGGAACTTGGTGTACCACAAGAAGGAGAATCTGCAAAGCAGAAGTGGGAAGAGCTGCAAAACACCATCCACCGCACAGCCTTGGCTACCTTTGGGAGGAAGACCTCGAAGTCACAGGACTGGTTTGATGCCAAGTTGACCGAGATGACCCCCGTCATTGAAGCCAAGCGCTCAGCTCTTGCCGAGTACAAGAAGTACCCAAACGAGAAGAATCTCCAGATTCTCAGGGCTGCGAGAAGCAAAGTTCAGCAGACTGCTCGGAGCTGTGTCAACGAGTACTGGACTCAGCTCAGCCAAGCCATTCAAACCGCTGCCATAACAGGGAACATCCGTGGTATGTACAATGGCATCAAGAAAGCACTTGGTCTGGCTCAGAGCAAGACGGCCCCCCTCAAATCATCCACTGGGGAGATGATCACAGAAAAGAACAAGCAGATGGAGAGATGGGTAGAGCACTACTCCAACCTCTACTCCAGACAGAACACCGTGACACCGTCAGGCCTTGATGCCATCGACTGCCTGCCATCCATGGACAAACTTGACGCTGAGCCAACCATCGACGAACTCAGCAAGGCCATTGATAATTTGGCCGCTGGCAAGGTACCCGGCAACGACGGCATACCCCCCGACCTGATCAAGCACTGCAAGACCGCCCTACTGCTGCCATTGCATGACGTCCTCTGCCAGTGTTGGAAGGAAGGTGCCGTACCACAGGACATGAGGGACGCCAAGATCATCACCCTCTACAAAAACAAAGGGGAGAGAAGCGACTGTAACAACTACAGGGGCATCTCCCTCCTCAGCGTTGTTGGCAAAGTCTACGCACAAGTTGTTCTCGTTCGTCTAAGAAGCTTGCCGAACGTGTCTACCCCGAGTCTCAGTGTGGCTTCCGCGCTGAGGGATCGACGGTAGACATGATATTCTCCATCTGCCAACTCCAGGAGAAATGCAGAGAACAGAACATGCCCCTGTACGTCGCCTTTATCGACCTCACCAAAGCGTTCGATCTGGTCAGCAGAGAGGGCCTTTTCAAGATCCTGCCAAAGATAGGATGCCCACCAAAGTTGCAAAGCCTCATCGAATCATTTCACACCAACATGCAGGGGATAGTGCAGCACGACGGCAACGTCTCAGAGCCATTCAGCATACGCAGCGGAGTGAAACAGGGCTTTGTACTTGCGCCAACCCTCTTTGGGATTTTCTTTGCTATGCTCCTGAGGCATGCCTTCAGCACAGCAACAGAGGGAATCTACCTGCACACAAGATCTGACGGCAGGCTTTTCAACCTTGCCCGCCTGAAAGCCAGAACCAAAGTACGCGAGGCTCTAATCAGAGACATGCTGTTCGCAGATGACGCTGCAGTCGCAACCCACACACAGCAGGAGCTTCAGACCCTGATGGACCGCTTCTCCCAGGCATGCAAGGACTTCGGGCTTACCATCAGCCTGAAGAAGACTAACGTTTTGGCGCACGGCACGAAAGCACCACCAACTATCACCCTCGACGACTACGAGCTGGAGGTCGTGAATCAGTTCACGTACCTGGGGTCCACGATCAGCAGCAACCTCTCCCTTGATACAGAGATCGACAAGAGGATTGGAAAATCAGCCTCCACACTCGCTCGCCTCACCACACGAGTGTGGGAGAATCCCAAACTCTCTGTCAAGACAAAGATGGCAGTGTACAATGCCTGCGTCATCAGCACACTGCTCTATGGGAGTGAGACGTGGACAGCATACGCCCGGCAGGAAAAGAGACTGAACTCCTTCCACTTGCGCTGCATTCGCCGTATCCTGGACATATCCTGGCAGGACAAAGTGCCCAACACAGAAGTTCTGTCCCGCGCCGGCCTTCCCTCCATGCTCACTCTACTCAGGCAGCGCAGGCTCCGCTGGCTAGGCCATGTTCACCGTATGGAGGATGGCAGAATCCCCAAAGACGTCCTCTACGGAGAACTGGCGACTGGCAGGAGAGACGTTGGCCACCCACAGCTGCGCTTTAGAGACGTCTGCAAGAGAGACATGAAGGCCCTGGAGATCAACACAGAGCACTGGGACGACCTCACAACGGACCGCTCCAAATGGAGAGGCACCCTGACCAGACAGCTCAAGGCGGGTGAAGAGAGACTGACTGCTGCAGCAGATGAAAAAAGGACCCGCAGGAAGAATCGCCACAGCTCCAGCAGCACAGAGACCACCCACAAGTGCGACCTGTGTGACAGGGACTGCCATTCGCGCATCGGCCTGTTCAGCCGCAGGCGGTGCTGTTCCAGCAGAGTAGACGTTTAGGATTCTCGTCCATGGTCATCATAGACCGACGGAGGCCGACGACTATATCATGTATCACAGAAAAATATATTTAAATTTCACTTACGGAGATCTTGAGGCTGCGTCCTTTGAGAATCCAGTGCCTCTCCCCTTCTCCCACCGAGTCCCCGTCACTAACTCAAGTGGAAAGGATCAGACAAAATTTGTGTCTGAGAGGATCAGTCCACGGCAGAAGAAATCGGGATTGCGGTCAAGGATCCCACTTGCTGACACCAAGATGTTATGGAAATTTTTTTGTCTTGTCCCTATGTCCTGAAATAATTAACATCAAAGATCTGTAAAAGTTGGAGAGCCTTTATTTTCTGCATGCAGGAGAGGAGTGAATCAGGCAGGGAGTCAGTCAGCACTGCTCTGCTCTGAAATGGGGAGCAGATTTTTTATAACCTTAGCAGGACGCTCACCACATTGCCTTACTTAGTAACACATCAGATAGTGTATAAACTTGACATACTAACAGTCTTCATTCTGCACAAAGAAGGAAGACAGTATTTCAGTTTCTTAAAATCACACCCTAATAAAGCCTGCTAAACATCATTTAGTGACATAGAATTTCTGGCATAGAAACAGAATAAAGCAGCACACCAACAGTAATATCAGTACATTTTCATTTCAGTAACTCAGTTACTTTTGAAAAGAAGTAACTAGTAACTGTAATTAGTTACAATTTTTTTAGTAACTTGCCCAACACTGGTTATCATACACTTGTACAACTGGTTTGAAAAAAATTAGATTTTTTGTTAAATAATTTAAACTCATTATGATGTACAGTTAATATTCAAGCCTGCATGCTATTTCCTCCAAACTGCAATTTATCTGACAAGACAAATGTCTGTGTTGAGTGGATAGCATGTGTTGTGTGTGCTCTTGCAGAAAAAATGTTTCCATCACTCATCAAAATTTGGGGTAAACAACAAAAATTAAAGTGATTCTCAATGTTTTGATGACTGCGAGCCAATTCAGTGAGCCAGCTTAGCTTAGTCAGTACTTGTGTAACTCCAGAAGTTGTGTGATATGTGTTGTCAGTATCATTTGTGATATTTGTGTGTTTGGTATATTTGTGTATACCAGGAGGGAACGGCCTGGTACCACTCTTTAGGGAAGAAGGTTCAGCACAGATTGGTCAGTGCAAGTTTTCTTAATACATAAACAGCAAGATTTTGGTCAAAAGGTTTTCAATCAAAAGAAAAAGACACAAAAAGCTTAGATTAAACGATAGCTGCAGCCCAAGAGACGAGGACTGAGGCAAATGAGGGATTTTTATTTAACTACTGTATTTACAAGGTTGGTCTGCAGCCTAGGAAGAATAATCCCGAGGGGGAACAGAGAGGAAATTGCTAAGTGTTTGGAGTACTGGATGGTAAGTATGGTGAGGTTCCGCAACCAGTAGGTCGCTGACCAACAAGGGTCTTGAGGCAAGTGTAAGTTTAGTAGAGAACTGTGCTTAAATCCTTACTTGTATCTCAGAGAAGAAAGGGATCCAGGAGAGAGTTCTTTGCTGAGGGGAGCGTGAGTATCCGGAAATCCTAAGGTGAGGAGGTTAGTTTATGTTTGAAATTGGTAGAGTTTCTTACTTGGAAGTAAGTCCAGGAGAGGGTTCCAGGAGAGGGCAGGTTGGTGGGTGAATGCAAGAAGTAAGGAGGTAGTGGTGGTAGGCTAGTAAGTAAGTAGGTAGACCTGTGGGGAACAAGGAGTATAAAACTGGTGAGCAGGAGTTAAAGCACTGAAGCAAAATAGCATGTGGTCTTGGTTCTCACAACAAAAGAGTGTACCAACGTGATGGTACCACACAAAGGAACTCCCAAACTGCAGCTTAATTGGCTCCAGCAGGTGAGGGTGATCGCCCAGCTGCCGCCAGTTAGCCTCTAAGCTCCTGATGAGAGAGGGTTATGCAACGACAAAGATGAACCAGAGACAAGATGATGCTGTGCTCACTCAAATCCATGACACTTCAATTTTTTTTGTTACTGAGAGCCACTAGTAATAAGCAAAAAAACTGCATATGACCACTGAGTCACAGGTTACAGGCTCTTGGTTTATTATGCTGTGATGGCAGTTGTAAATTAAATATTCAAATAATCACATTCTATGTTGTTATATCACATACATCATTGTACAGTGGTGGAAACTTTCAGTCAATACCAAAGGTCACCTTTAGCCTGTGGACTACACAACCCCTAACGCTAGAGCTTTCACTGTGTGAATCTGGTGGAGAGTTTGGTGTGACGTTACCGTGACTGAGCACTGGTGGAGTCTGGGACAGGAAGGGTGCATTAAGGTGGTGTGGTGGTGGTGGTAGTGGGGTTTATTCTCCGGCTGGCACAGCAACGGTCTCGCTTCATGGTGAGAGAAAATGGGCGCCAAAGCAGGGGTAGGAGGGTGCAGCCACTAAAATTGATTTCATGCCGGAGTCAGACACAACCACAAGGAAGGAATAATATGCGTGTGTGTGTGTGTGTGTGTGTATGAGGAAGAGAGGGAGAGAGTCTAGTGTGAATTCTGAGGGACAAACAATAGTAGAAAGACAGAGGGAGAGATGAAAAAGAGAGGGGTAGACCTGTATCAAAGAGGCTGGATCTGCATGAGAAAAAGCATGTTGCTGTTTTGTTGTTGACATCATCAGAGAGTGGCGCCACAAAACGTGTGATTGTCATTTATTTTTCAAGTGACAAGGCATCTTATGGGTATATTCAGATATAATTTCAAACCTTTTCATGTGTGCTGTCAGCATATAAAATGTTTCACCCATTAGTATAATGTAGCATCAGGTGCTGTTTTGCTTGGTTAAATGGGTAAAGATTAACAGAAGCTGTTATTACCTCCGCCAAGGGAGGAGGTAATGTTTTCAGTGGCGGTGGTTGGTAGGTCTGCTGGTTGGTCTGTTAGCAACATAACTCAAACAATTATTAACGGATTTTGATGAAATTTTCAGGAAAGGTGTGTAATGGCACGGGGAACAGGTGATTAGATTTTGGTGATGATCTGAGAGTGCATACCTCCACCAAGGGCTTTGTTTTTATTTGTGCAGCAGGATTATTCAAAAACAACTGGATGGATTTGGATGAAATTTTCACCAGAGGTGATTCTTGGGCTAGAGAGGACCATGTTACATTTTGATAATGATCTGAGAATGCATACATCCGCCAAGGCTCTTATCTTCTCACAGAGTGTTAGCAACAATACTCCAAAATTACAGGATGGATTTGGATGAAATTTTCACCAGAGGTGGTTCTTGGGCTACAGACAAACCCATTACATTTTGGTGATGATCTGAGAATGCATACCTCCGTCAAGGCTCTCATCTTCTCACAGTGTGTTAGCAACAATACTCCAAAACTAATGGACAGACTTTGACGCAATTTTCACCACAAGTGGCTCAAGGCCCACACACAAACCGATTACATTTTGGAGGAGATCCATGACAGACAGAAGGAACCTTGGCAGAGGTATGCGCTTTTTGAGTGCTTTTCTAGTTTCAAGTTTGATCTCATATGATATTAATAAATCATGGTTGTGAAATTTGAAACCAGGAGTTAAATGCATGATTTATTCATTAATACTGGAAACACTATACTGAAAGTTGGTTGAAACTAATATAATCTTGTTGATCTTTAAGATATTTGATAAAAAAAAACAAACCAGGCAGACCACATTACAAGTACAGTGACAATACGCAAGTTGTTCAACTAGTGCTTTAGCTATTGATTAGTTGAATAATCAGATGTGTGTCCAACCCCCCCCCCCCCCCACACACACACACACGCACTTTTTACTCAAGAATTTGTGAGCAAAAACCTTGCTGGTTATATATTAAGGAAACTTGTATTGACCAGTGGGTGTTGACTCTTCTTCGCTAAAGAGCAGTAATAAGTGTACAAAAGAGTTAATAAGACAGTTACATATTTTTTGCAATAAGTATTGCAAGAAAAAAAAACATGTATCTGATACCTGCAGCCCTACCTTCAACTAAAATCATCACTGGGTTTCAATGTGTTTCACCATCTTCTGCAGTTACAAAAACACCTCATACACAGGTAAGTGGGTGATGGTGGGCTGTGTTATGTATGGAAAAATACCTGGGTGAAAGATGAGGCACGATGATAGTTGGTGAACACGGCTTTATTGAACTATATGCACAGTGGTAAATGGCAGGCATCAGCATGGACATCCGGCAAAAGAGAGCATAAGATGGATATCCCCTGCCTTACCTAGGGCAGTGTGGTGACGTGACGAGAAGTGCACGTCACCACACCGCACTTCACAATAATGTGCCGTTTATCATATCCAACATTCTCTCCCCCCTTCCTTGGAAAAGTCCAAAACCACACACACAATTGAAAACCCCCCTCAAATTTGGGACCCAAATCATGCACTAAAATAATGAAAAACAATGTTCTAAACTGGCCTAACACATTTGCACAGAACAACCTAAAATAGGGTTGACGGGTGGACTACTGTGCAGCCCGCATGGCGGGGTGGATTATTCTGCTATCCATACCTAAAGAAAAGTCCATTTATAAAGCTAAAATCACACGCCGTGCTCCTAAACTAAAGAAAAGAACATAAAACAATCCCATATCATAACATACACTTTAAAACATAAGAACTATAAACATTCAATATTTACAGCACAGTCCCTTGGGTGGGAGAGGTAGAACCAGTATGGGGGGGCTCATGGCAGTCCCTCAGCAAGCACGCCCCTGGAAGCAGCAGACCTCCGGGACAATGGCTGATCCTCCGGAAGATGGAGCCCAACTCTTTCATTACCAACACAGACTCCTGTCCAGCCTCGCCACCTGGAGCCTCTTCCTGGACACACCGAAGCTGATTGGCATGCCTCAACAAGCTGTCGGACAACCTGAAGTATGCTGTGCCCAGCTTAGCCACTATTCACAGACACCCTCGATGTTTAGCTGGCTGTCGTTTGGCCTATCTTTGCCGTGGATGTTCTTCACCTCGAACCCAAACCAAGTCTGTAACCCGGAGTGGAATTTTACTTGGCCTGATGTGCTGCTGCTGAGCATGAGGTAACTCCATGCTCGTCAGTCTGGCCCTGTCCTTGTCTATAAATGTTGTAGTGTTCACCGTTGTAGCTGCAGACCCCCCCACCAAGCTGTGGCCAAGTACCGGAGGCATCTGGGGCTAGCACCTTGGTGTCACTCGCCGACGCAGGCGCCTCACTGCCACGCTTGGTACCCCCTCTACCATGTCCTGAGCGCTGGCACTGAGACCCACCCGCGCTGAACCTGAGTGAAACTGGTTCTGCTTGACCACCATGGTGTCTGTTAGCTATTCGTACTGTTCGCTCCCAGTGTCCGTCGGGGGCGCGCGGGGTGATTTCTCCCTTGGATTCCCCAGGTAAGACAAACGGTACACCCTGGTGTAGTGATTCAAGCATCCGCATCGACTAAGATTTCCTCTCGCCGGGCATTTCTTCACTTTATAGCGGTGTGCCGCGGACCCACAACCCCTGCAATGGGAGTTTCCCAGGGCAGACCTTTGACTGGCAGCATTGATTTCCCAAAAATCTTCATCTTCGCTATCCTTGCTATCAGGGTCTGCAACATTAGCTGAGGCAGGTGGCTCCGCTGTCTTCTGTGGGTGGCGCCAATTTAGCTCCACAGCTATCTTATCAACAGCTTCCCACCAAAGAACTAGCTCCACTGCTTTAGCTAACGTTTAGTCATTAGGCACCACTAATAGCCTAACACACAGCTCAGCGTTTGCACATGTGCTCTGCTATTTGGTCGTGTACCATCTCGTCTTCAAGTAGTCCAAAACGACACTTGCTGGCTAGCTGCTTCAAGTCAATGACATACTGATGGATAGGCTCACCCACATGCTGGCATCTCCTGTGAAAATTAATTCTCCGAACAGTCATGTTGTCTGGGGTGGAGAAATGTTTAGCTAGCAGCTCCACGATGTCCTCACACGAGTCCGCTGAGCGTCCATAGAACCCTCCGGCCCTCAATATCCAGGTTGTGAACGAGAAGCGTCCGCACCCTCACCTTATCGAGCTTCCCGAGATCCAGCACTGTAATATACGTTTGATAGGTCTCCCACCAATGCGGCCGTAAAACCGGTGGTTCATCCCGGGTGCTCGAGGAAGGGACGGAGGGGTGTATTGCACACCTCCATGAGTTAATCCGATGCTGCCAAATGTTATGGATGGTAAAACACCTGGGTGAAGGATGAGGCACGATGATGGTTGGCGAACACAGCTTTATTGAACTGTATGCACAGTGTCATGGGCATCCGGCGAAAGAGACCGTAAGATGGATGCCCCCTGTCTTACAAAGGGCGGTGTGGTGACATGATGGGAAGTGCACATCACCACACCGCACTTAACAATAATGTGCCGTTTATCATATCCAACAAGCTGTGCTAAAAACAGCTCTTCCATTCTCACTTTCATTCTGCATTGGCAGTTTATTTGTTTTATGCAAAAAAAAACCAGCAACATTGTTATGCATGAAACGTTAACAAACATGGCAGAAGCAAAGCGATAGACCTGGACTTTATTTGTTCCTACTGCTGATTTTGATGTCGGCAGATGTGGAAATCCAGCCAGGAGCTGCCGGGTGCACAAACATAATATTTCAAGATTCAAGATTTTCATTTGTCACTACTACTATACGTACAGGGCATACAGGAAAAGTGAAATGGCATTTCTCTCTCTCTTCAGTGGTGTGTGCAATATTAAAACAAACAAAAAAAACCCCAAAAGGAATAAGGCTGGAAAAACAATAGCAGTCTGTGTACAGTAATGCTGCCCGTAATGCAAATAGCGACAAAAGATGGACCCAGACATCCCATAGTGCAAATTAAGATAATCGATAAAACCCAGCAATCCTATATACAGATAAAGTAGAACAGTAATACTCATAGTTGCAAGTTCGATGCGGTAGTGTAGGTGCAGACAGTGAGAGATGGGACTGCACATGAACAATTCAATTTCAATTTAATTTATTTATATAGCGCCAAATCACAACACAGGTCGTCTCAAGGCACTTTACAGAAAAGAGTGGGTTTAGGCCACACTCTTAGTTTATGGAACCCAGCAGAGACCCCTAAGAGCAAGCACTGCGGCGACACAGGCGGGGAAAAACTCGAACTCAAATTCGAACCGTACTGCAAAAAGAGAACAGTAGATATGGCATTTGTGCAAATGGTTGCAGTAAAGAAACATACAGCAGCAAATGTATTACTGTTGGTGTGCCAGCCTTTCTGTGCCAACAGCTGAGGTAGTTATTGTGCGAGTGAGTGCGTTACGGTCCGGGGGTGGTGGTGGGGTGGTGGACAGAGTTCAGGGTCCTGATGGCCTGATGAAAAAAGCTGTTTAGCTGTCTTGTGGAGTGGGCCTGGAGGCTCCTGTACCTTTTCCCCAAGGGCAGGGGGCTGAAGAGGGAGTGTGAGGGGTGGGAGGTGTCGCCTGCAAAGTTGATGGCTCGGCGGGTGAGGTAGATGTCCGAGAGCGGGGGCAGAGGGGCACCAATGATCTTGCTGGCTGCTTTCACTGTGCATTGTAGTGTCTTCCGGCAGGAAGCTGTGCAGCTTCCATACCACACCATGATGCAGCTGGTGAGGATGCTCTCAGTGGTGCCCCGGTAGAATGAGCACATGATGGGGGGTGAGACTTGTGCTCTCCTCAGTTTGTGGAGGAAATGGAGGCAAGTTTGAGCCTTCTTGGCCAGTGGTGTGGTGTTATTGGACCAGGAGAGGTCCTCAGAGATGTGCACTCCCAGGAACTTGGTGCTGCTCACCCTCTCCACAGCTGCTCCATCGATGATCATAGGAGGAGGCTGTGTGTGTCCCCTCCTGAAATTGACCACAGTCTCCTTGGTTTTTCCCACATTCAGAAAGAGATTTTTGTCTTTACACCACTAGACCAATTGGCTCACCTCATTTCTGTAGTTGGCCTCCTCGTTGTTGGTGATGAGGCCCGCCACCGTCGTGTCATCTGCAAACTTGATGATGTGGCTGGTGCTGTAGGCTGGTACACAGTCATGGGTCAGCAGGATGAAGAGCAGTGGGCTGAGCGCGCACCCTTGTGGGGCCCCTCTGGTCAGTGTGATGGTTTTGGAGGTGTTGCTGTCAACTTGCATGTTTTGTGGCCTCCCTTTGAGAAAGTCCAGCACCCAGTTGCAGAGAGGATTTGAGTCCCAAGTGTCTGAGTTTCTGTATTAGGTGCTGGGGGATGATAGTGTTGAATGCCGAACTGAAGTCCAAGAACAGCATTCACATGCAGGAGTTCTTTGAGTCCAGGTGGATGAGGGCTGGATGGAGAGCAGCAGCAATGGCATCTTCTGTGGATCTGTTTGACCTGTATGCAGACTGAGATGGGTTGTTGGAGGGAGGGAGGATGGACTTGATGTTCTACATGACCAGCCGCACAAAGCACTTCATTATGATGGGAGTCAGTGCTGTGGGCCGGTAATCACTGTAGCCAGATGGGACGGACTTCTTTGGATCTGGTATTATGGTGGCAGTTTTGAGACATGTGAGGACAACAGCTTGACTTAGGGAGAGGCTGAAGATGTTGACCATGACATTCTTGAACCCCTCTGCACAGTCCTTCAGGACGTGACCCGGTATGTTGTCTGGTCAAGCTGCCTTGTGGGGGTTGACCCTGCAGAGGGTCCTTTTCATGCTAGCTGGATCCAGACTTATGGCCTGCTCGTCTGGAGGACTGGTCTTCGGAACTTCCTTGCGGTATATGAGATAAGAGTGTGAGGAATAACCAAGCAGCCCTTCAGTGTAACATCTGTGACTCATGGACTCATTGTGTCTAAATATGCCACTGTCAGAATACTGCAGGTTAGGTAAATCTGATGAGAATTGGTTCTGTTTTCCTTGCTCAGTCCCATAGTTTTCAACTTCATTTTTTGAAGACTTGTTCAATAATGTTGTCACACTTGGCACTAGAGAAATAATGAACATGGGAGTTTTGGCTGAGGATGTAAATAAATCTCCTGGACTATGATTGTCTTAAGGCAAAAGGGCTGATATTTATACATGTGAACACTGGGGGGCAGATTTACTAAGGCAGCCCAAATTAGCAGTGCACAAATTAGACAGAGTGCCTAAGGGAGTGGCCAATTTTTGCCAGTGATCTATTAACAACACGAAAAATTATGAACACAGACGCAGTCACTTCATTTCAATAATGACCACCCATCCATCAAGAGCAACGCAAAATTGCGCACAGGCACACCTGAGGAAGTGGGTCATCAACACAGGCACAGCCAGTTTGGAGGAGCATAATACAGTTTAGGAGTTTTTTAAAAGCTTTCGTTTAAGTGCAAAACACAATAAAAATTGTTTATTTTTGTTCGTCATATTTCAGTTTTGATTTTCAATTCACATGGCAGACTCTTTTGTTTAATATGTATACATTTAGTATTTGTATATAATTTAAAGGACTACTCATGAATAAATTTATTATTTGACAAACATGTTTATTTATTAACACAAAAACCGTCAAGATGGTCTGATGATTCTGGGGTTTTATTATGTGAACAACTTTGTTGTAACAAAATCTACACGTCTCCTAGTCCGTGACTTTTGATAAATGTGTGTGTTTTGTGTTTTCTGAAGTCTGGAATGTAATGAAATTAAACACACACAATTTCACGTGTTCCTCAGACAGCCACAGCTGAAACTGCTGTCATACTACAATGTTGCAATTTCAGGGGACATCTATGGATCTTTACTTTTTTTAATCTTGTTGTTTTCCTCCTGTTGTATCCTGAACTGGGACAGAGAAGAGGGGACTGAATTACCATTTTATGGAAAGCAAAAAGAAAAAATATAGAAATATAGATAGAGGGGGAAAAATCAAAGAAAACTGACAATGTGGAAGAGCTTTGTTTCAAAAGTGAGGGGGAGTCTGATGGAGAGAAGAAACGCCTAGAATGTTTGCTTTTATTCTTGTTCTTAATCCTATTTGTGTCGCACTTTGAGATTTTGCCCCAAAATATAAAGTCCGTTATAAATGAAATAAATTAGTAGTAGTATATATAAACAAATGAAATTTTAAAAATCCTCTGCCGGCTTATGTCCAGTTCAGCTCTGTGAAATTGTTTCTCTTCATATAATCTGTTCTGTCATACCAAATAAAGTCACGCGCAGAGAGAAGCTTCTGTTTCTTCGGCCACACGCACTCAGTTCTTGCCGGTATCTCAGCACCAACTGTCACTGCCATGTCAGGCTCAGAGGAAGTAAGGCAAGCTTTTTTGGGCGTTAAATCCTGGTGCATTTAGCAGGAGATTGACAAACGCAAACCTTAATAAATCATCTTATGCCAGTCATGTAAATACTCTCCTTCAAATTTGCCCTCTGACAAATCAAATCAACCTTTATTGTCATATTGCTGTACATACAACTGTAGTGCAGGCAAGATGAAATTGCATTTCTCTCGGCATCCATATAAGTAAAAAAAGAACATAATTTAAGACACACTCACACACACCCTCATCCCCCACCCCAACACAGCCATTCACACTTCCCTGAGACATACTTGAAAACTAACCAGAACTATAATATACAAATAATATACATAATGTCCATAGGTGCAGTAGTATGTATGAGAGATTCCGGATCAACTGTTCAGCATCCTAACAGCTTGTGAAAGGAAGCTGTTAATCAGTCTGGTGGTTCTGCCTCTGATGCTCCGAAATCGTTTGCCAGATAGCAGAAGTTCAAAGTGTTTATGCAGAGGGTGAGAATGGTCCTTGACAGTGTTCAGTGCCCTGCTCCTACAACGGTTCTGAAAAAGTTCTTGGAGAGAGGGGAAGGAAACTCCAATTACCCTCTCAGCTCCCTTAATTATCCTCTGCAGGGCTTTTTTGTCTTGACATACTGCAGCTGGAGTACCATGTTGCAATGCAGTATGTCAGAACACTCTCCACCACACCTCTGTAGAAGGTCCTGAGGATGCAGATGGGGAGAGAGGACAGTTTGAGTTTCCTCAAGAAGTGCAGTCTCTGCTGGGCCCGCTTCCTGATCCCCAAGGAATTCTTGCTCCAGGTCAGGTCCTGCGAGATCTGCACTCCGAGGAACTTGGTGTTCTCCACTCTCTCCACTAAATGGCTGCCGATGCTGAGGGGGACGTGTTCAGGCTGTGACCCCCGGAAGTCGATAATCATCTCCTTCGTTTTGTCCACATTGAGCACCAGATTGTTCTCCCTGCACCAGCCCTCCAGGTCTCTCACTTCTTCCCTGTACATTGATTCCTCATCCCTCTGAAAAAGTCCCACCACCGTGGTGTCATCTGAAAACTTAATAATCTGGTTCCCCTCGTGTCTGGATACACAGTCATGTGTTAGAAGTGTAAACAACAGTGGACTGAGTACGCAGCCTTGAGGGGATCCGGTGCTCAGCGTGATAGAGTTGGAGATGTTATTTCCAACATGGACAGACTGAGGTCTCTCAGTCAGGAAATCCAGGATCCAGAGACATGTGGCAGTGTTCAGACCAAGAAGGAGTAATTTCTCTATCAGTCTCTGGGGAATAATGGTGTTGAATGCTGAACTGAAATCAATGTACAGGAGTCTGGCGTAGGTGTCTTTCTGATCCAGGTGGGTGATGACAGAGTGTAAGGTGGTGACTATAGCATCCTCCGTGGAGCGTTTTGAACGATATGCAAACTGGAGTGGGTCATGTGATGCAGGGAGGCAGGCTGTGATGTGTGGTTTGACAAGCCTTTCAAAACACTTCATCACAATTGGTGTCAGTGCAACAGGACGATAGTCATTCAGACAGGACACAACTGGTTTCTTTGCCACCGGTACTATGGTAGAGGTCTTAAAGCATCTGGGAATGATGGCTGACTCAGGGAGATGTTATAAATGTTAGTCAGGACATCCGCCAACTCGCTCACGCAGTCTCGGAGCACACGTCCTGGGATGTTGTCCGGACCTGCAGCTTTACGTGGGTTGACCCTGGTTAGGGTCCTCCGTGTGTCCGCTGTGTTGATGGTGATGGCTGGCCCAACCGATGGTGGAGATGGGCCAGCCCTCCCTCTGATTGTCGGGTTTGATGCTTCAGAACGTGCAAAGAAGTTGTTGAGCCTGTCTGGAAGCGAAGCGTCGTCATCATCGACCCCCTGCCTAGACTTATAGTCCGTCAGCGCCCGAACTCCCTGCCACATCCGCTTGGTGTTCCTAGTGTCACAGAGGTGTCCCTGGATTTTCTCCGCATAGGCGCGCTTCGCCGTCTTAATTCCCTTTGAGAGCGCAGACCTGGCTGTGCGGAGGGCGATCCTGTCCTTCGCTCTGAAGGCTGCATCTCTGGCTGTGAGCAGCAAGCACACCTCTGCAGTCATCCAGGGCTTATGGTTGCCCCGTGCAGTGATAGTCTTCACTATTGTGACATCCTCTGTGCACTTCGCGATGTAGCTGGTGACCGTTTCAGCATACTCCTCCACATCTGTCTTGTCTTCCTGGGAGGCTGCTATTTTGAAGACCTCCCAGTCTGTGTGCAGAAAACAGTCTTTCAGTGCAGAGGTTGCACTCTCTGGCCAAATCCTGATTTGTTTCACTACTGGCCTGCTGCGCTTCATTAAAGGTTTGTAGGCAGGCACCAGCATCACGGATATGTGGTCAGAAAGGCCGAGGTGGGGGCAAGGTGTTGCCTTATAAGCATCTGTGTTTGTGTACACCAAGTCCAACATATTCTCTCCTCTGGTCTTAAAATCTACACATTGTTTAAACTTGGGGAGCACAGTCTTTAAACTGGTGTGGTTAAAATCCCCCGCAACCACCACAAAACTGTCTGGGTGGGACGTTTGAATTTCACTAATAGCAATGTGCAGCTCTCCGAGTTCCTCTTTAGCATTAGCTTTAGCATTAGCACTTGGCGCTATGTAAACAGCAGCTACAAACACGTTGGTGAATTCCCTCGGCAGATAAAATGGCCGACAATTTACAATAAAGAACTCCGCCAACGGAGAGCAGTGTTTAGATACTAACGTGGCGTTAACGCACCAGTTCTTGTTAACATAGATGCATAGCCCCCTGCCCCCCCGGCTCTTACCGGAGCTCGCAGCTTCTCTGTCCGCCCGGAATGATGTCGTACCTTCCAGTTGAATGGCCGCGTCAGGGATGTTGTCGTGGAGCCATGTCTCCGTGAACGCAAGCACACAGCAGTCCCTCCACTCTCTCCAGGTTTCTCTCAGCAGACGCAGCTCGTCCAGCTTGTTGTCGAGAGAGTGGACATTGGAGAGAAGGAGCAACAGTACTGCTGGTCTGGAGGGGTTTGTCACCATGGGTTGAGATGCCGTCTCGGCACTCAGCCCATGTTTTCCCTCATCCCTGCTTCCCATTGAGCAGCGTCTCAGCTGGCCCCCAGCTGGCAGCATTATGGACGGCTGGGGCCAATTAGTCTTCATCAGCTGGGGCGCTGCCAATGAGGATAAATAGGAGCAGCCTCGATGACTCGGGGCTGCGACATAAACACATTGCTAAGCTGAAGCCCCTTCGTCTGGTGTCAGCTTATACTCCTCTTGCAGCATTCCTGTGTTTGTATCCCGCTGTGAGTATGTACGTCTTGCTACCCCCACGTCCGGTACGAGCTGCTTACCTCTGCGCTGTGCAACCTGTGAGTGTACGTCTGCATGAGTATCTGTGCTCTCCTCATCCCTTCCCCTTTACCCTGAATAAAATATCACGACTCACTGGCTTGCCCCTGGCTCTGATTGCCCGGCTCCCTAGAGCCGGATATGACAGTATGTCGCAGCCAGAAGAGTTGCCGGCGGCCGTGAGTCGCTGTGGAAATGTACCTTTCTGTCCGGGTGTCAGCGCTGCTAGCATGCCGTTTCCCAGGAGTCACTTCCGGCGCCAGGGCGACGAGCTGAGGTCCATCTCGGAGGCTGTCGACGGGACGCTCTTCACCCTGCACGACGCCTCCAACGCGAGACGCTGGCATCCGGGCCGTGCTGAGGAACTCCTGGACTGTCACCCTCACTCTCTGTACCATCTGGAGGACAGTGCCAGGATAGACGCTGCAGGTACACAGCGAGAGAAGCTCCACGGGGTGGATGGAAATCCCGGCAGGGAGTCGAAGTGGGCGACGTCTTTCCCCGCTTCGGAGTCCCGTTCCTGCCGCCATTCCAGTCCGGGAGTTCGCGCCAACCAGAGGACTTCCCCCGACCTGCGCCACGTCACTCGGGATTCCCTTCAAGGAGCCGCAGCTGACAGCAGTTATGTCCGGGGTCGAGTGGCTGTCGCGAGCTCTACTGTGTTTCCTGTCACCACCTTCAGGCATGTGGCGGCGGCAGGGAGATTGATGGTGTGGACTTCAGGGCTACGAAGCTTTCCCGTGCTCGGCGCCTTCCTCGCCTCGTTCTCTGATCTGGAGCGGCGAATCCTGGGTTTCCCCCTCGCTTCGTTCCCTGGGAATAGCCGCCATCACATCGCCGAGTCACCTCTGCACGAACCTCGTCCGGATCCAGTTCTGGGCTATCGTCAGGACCGTTCCTCCCACACAGCTGTCATCCCTTCGCCTCGTCAGTGTGGAGACTCTACAGCCTCGTCCCTTGAGCCTCGTTCCCCCGCTGTCATTCCTGGACATTCGGGCTGGCTCACCCCGGCTGTTTTCCCCTCCTCCTCGACGCGCTTCCTGACTGCTGTGTGTGCCTGGAATCCCGGCCTGGTGAGCTCTCTGCTGGAGACAACGCGAGCGATCCTCAGACTAACTCCCGGGGGGTCCTCCGTTATCGCCGGGCGGGGAGAGGAAGAAGCAGAATCCACTACAGCAGGCGATACTCAACCTCCAGGGGGCAGGCAAGTCATTGTTTTTTCACACCTGCTTAATGATTTGCTCTGTCACATCCCTGGAGGAGAAGTTCAGGGTTCGCAGCTCCCTGAACTCTCCCCACCTGCTGTAACTTGTATTCCTAATCCCGCATCCTCTGTGTCTCTCTCCGCCGAGCGGTCCCCAGCTCCGGGTCAACGTGGTGGGATATGGAGAGGGCCTGTGGTTCCGCAGCTACATTGCGGACGGAGGAGGGGGACTGACTGCTGCGTGGAGTCTACGCCGACGACTGAGCGTCCCCGGGTCTCCACGGAGGAGCGGTTCGGTCCGGCGGGACGAGATTCTTCTGGCTTCACGCCGAGTGGATCGTCGGCGGGGTTACCTGAGCTGGAGGGATCTCAAGCTGCGCTGACCATCGTGCTGGCTGCGGGGCCCGACGCGGCTAGATGGGAGCCTGACAACGACCTCCTGATGACGGATCCTGGATCTTCGCAGTCCTGGACGGCGTCAGAACCCGAGATCAGGCGAGTGCTCTCCTTTCTTTTCTCTCTTTTTATCCCCGAGCACTTCAGCCTATCTCCAGGGGAGACGAGCCGGGTGCAGCCGTCCGCTGCGTCTGAGCTCGTCTCGCCGGGTTCTGGCGCTGCCGGTGATCCTGATCCCGGTTCTGTTTTCTCTTCTGAGCCTTCTTCCAGGGTCACCGGCAAGGAGTTGCTGTTCCTCGTGGTGCTGGAGGGTCCGGGTTCAACGTTGGAGGTCGGTTCTGGTGCAGTATTCAGCGTGGGTTCGCCCGAGACCCAGTCGGGGTCCAACGTGGGTTCGCCTGAGGCCCGATCGGGGTCCGACGTGGGTGCTGCCCCAGTATTGTCCAGGTCCGGTGAGGAGGTGGCCGTTTTCCTGCGGCCTGACGCCCGCCGCCCTCGTCATCGGCTCTCCCCAGAGCCTCTTCCACCGGGATCCGCTCTGATCCTTCGCCCATCTCAACGGTCATGGTGGTTGAGTGATGCGGGTCGACGACCCGACCCACAGAACTTTCGGTTTGGTGATCTGGTTCCCCCCACTGGTCTGTGTTTCCCTCTGGGCAGCCTGGTTCGGCTGCCGGTGGACTGAATTCCTGGGATCTGGGTCCAGAGTTCGCCGTCCGAACACTTCTCTTCCCCTGATTCGCCAGCTGGACAATGGGCGGGGAGATCTCCGGAGCCATCTCGGCCATTTTTGGACTCTGCTTGCCATTCACCTCGGGTGTCACTTTTTCTTTTGTTATCAAGGTCACTCGGGTGTAATGTTTTGTCCTGTTGGTGGATTCGTTTTTATAGTGCTGTGTTTTCCATCGCTCATGCTCAGCATTTTACTTTTTGTGCCATGTTTTTAGCCTCGTTTTTTGTATTGTAGAGTTATGTTTTGTTTTCCGTAACACCATGCTCTGCAGTTATCCATTTATTCCAGTCACTTTCATTTCTTTAGGTGACTGGGTATTTATATATTCGTGTGTGTGGGTTTTTCTTTGCCTGCACTCAGTATTTCTTTTTTGTCCTGTTGGTTCATTATAGAGTCATGTGCCTTGTTTTCCGTAACACCATGCTCTATAATTGTCATTTGTTCCAGTCACCCTCACTTTTCTTGGTGACTGTGTGTATGTACTTAAATTAGCGCTGTGTATAGGTTCCCCTTTATTTAACCGTACTCAGCATTTTTTGCCCTGTACCTTTTTGGTGGTTCTTTTTTCCTTGCTCTGGGTCACGCATGGTTGGTACTCTCTGGGTAGTATGTAACCGGCGTGCTGACCCAGTTCTTCTCCCCATCTGTACCTGGGTTAATTATTCTGTTTTGTCAGTATTGTATTTGGGTTTTTCTTTCCCGCTACCCTACATTGCCCCATTGGTGTTGTCCTTCCCTTGGCTTCTTCCCCTCCGGTCCGCCTCCCTTCCTCCCACCCTAGGTGGGGGGGGGGGGGGGCTGGGATGTTCCTGGTCGTTCAGGAGCCCGACCTTGAGGGGGGGACTCTGTCACCATGGGTTGAGATGCCGTCTCGGCACTCAGCCCATGTTTTCCCTCATCCCTGCTTCCCATTGAGCAGCGTCTCAGCTGGCCCCCAGCTGGCAGCATTATGGACGGCTGGGGCCAATTAGTCTTCATCAGCTGGGGCGCTGCCAATGAGGATAAATAGGAGCAGCCTCGATGACTCGGGGCTGCGACATAAACACATTGCTAAGCTGAAGCCCCTTCGTCTGGTGTCAGCTTATACTCCTCTTGCAGCATTCCTGTGTTTGTATCCCGCTGTGAGTATGTACGTCTTGCTACCCCCACGTCCGGTACGAGCTGCTTACCTCTGCGCTGTGCAACCTGTGAGTGTACGTCTGCATGAGTATCTGTGCTCTCCTCATCCCTTCCCCTTTACCCTGAATAAAATATCACGACTCACTGGCTTGCCCCTGGCTCTGATTGCCCGGCTCCCTAGAGCCGGATATGACAGGGTTAACCTTTAGCCTAGCATGAATCCCGGCCCTTTTTCCTCGCTTTTGCTTGCGTTCGCTCCGCTTACGCCTCCTCCTTTCCCGGGTAGCTTCCAGCGGAATCACCGACAGAATTCCATGCTGGCGTAGAATGTCCAAGTCACAACCGAGCGCCGCGACTCTTGCAGCGTGCAGTACCTTGATGTTTAATAAGGTCTCACGGTTGTAAGTTTTACCGAATGCACGTCTGGGATGATCAAAACTCTCACACTCGCTGATGCCAAGAGGGGCCGCTGCGTGCATGCGCACCGCCATCTTCACAGATATGCCAGATATGACATGACAACTCCCACAAATACATATGCAAAATTCACACTTTTACACCGCTGATTTTGCCTTGCACCCTTTAGTAAATCTCGACAGTTTTTTTTAACCCCAAAGCAGGGTTTTGCGATGGCGCAGCACATTAGTAAATCTGCTCCAAGGAGTCTTACCCAAGATTGATGAGATCCGAATGTTGGCATCAAATACTCAGGTGGCAGTTATAGGAATAACAGAGTCATGGCTGGACAAAACAACAGACAATTCTGAAGCAGAAATACCTGGGTACATGATACTTCGATGGGATAGAAATCATGAGGGTGATGGTGTCTGCCTATTTATTTGGAATGATATCGTCTTAAATTCAAGGGAGGATACCTGTAATGATCTTGTGTATGTCTAGGCAGAACCGTACCTCCCAAAACGCAAACCCATCCTTACTGGCGTGTGTTACCGGCCTCCAAAGCAGCAGCTTTTTTGGACAGATCTTGAGCAGGGTTGTATAGACTAATAATTTCACAGAAATGGAAATCATAATGGGGGATTTTAGTGTGGACTATCAATGTATGAACTCTAACCCTGATCAGTTAAATAGAGTTGTGAAGTATTTCATGAGTATGTTAGATCTTAAACAGATTATTACTTATTATTACTATGTTGCTGTAGGAGTATTCATAGATTTAAAGAAAGCTTTTGACACCATTGACCACAGAATACTACTAAGGAAACTGGAAAGGTATGGGATAAGAGGGGTTGGATTGAGTTGGGTGGAAAGTTATTTAAGTAACAGACAACAATTTGTACAAATTGGAGAGCACAAATCACCCTTCATGGACATCACTTGTGGTGTGCCCCAGGGGTCAGTTTTGGGACCCAAACTCTTTATTTTATATATAAATGACATATGCCAAGTATCAAAAATTCTGAAATTTATTTTGTTTGTGGATGACACAAATATCCTCTGCACTGGTGAGAATTTGCAGCAGGTTTTAGAGGTGGTCACAACTGAAATGAAAAAATTAACGCAGTGGTTCAACAAAAATAAATTATCTCTAAGTCTAAAAAAAACAAAGATTATGTTGTTTGAAAATTATAAAATAAATCATGAAATAATGGTAATGATAGATGATACCAGAATAGAAACAGTACAGGAAAATAAGTTCCTGGGGGTGACGCTTGACAATAAAATCTGCTGGAAACCTCACATCAGTCACATCCGGGCCAAATTAGCAAAATGTATAGGCATACTGGGGAAGACAAGACACATCTTGGTCTATAAATCATTGGTCTTATTGTACAATTCACTGTTTTTACCTTATCTTAACTACTATGTAGAAGTCTGGGGAAACACCTACAAAACCAACCTACAGTCAATATGCACATTACAAAAAAGAGCTATAAGGATAATAAACAATGCAGGATATAGAGACCATACCAATTCATTGTTCTTAAAGTCACATGTCATAAAGTTCATCGATTTAGTTAAATTTAAGACAGCACAAGTAATGTACAGGGCAATTAATAATCAACTCCCAACTAATATACAAAAAATATTTAAAAAAAGAGACAATGATCATAATTTGAGGGGAGACTTAAACTTTACAAAACCCAAGATACGTACTACCAAGAAAAGTATGTGCATATCTGTCTGTGGGGTGGATTTGTGGAACAGTCTAGAGCCGGAACTGAAACTATGTACAAACAGAAATCAATTCAAAAAGAGGTATAAGCATCATTTGCTGAAAGGGTATATGTTAGAAGGGTAGTAGTTATATGTACGATTAATTATGTTCACTCTGGGGTATTATGGGACACTATGGAATGGTGGGTGGGACAGCACTGTGTATATCTGTGTTGTTTGAGGCTGGTTTTGTTGTATGGACATCATTGTATGTTAGAATGGATGGGTGTTAATGTTGATTTGTAAAAAATACAGTAAATTGTTTACTTGGGGTCTTAAAGGTGGTAATTTGTATAAAATTCACATGGGTGTATCTATGGAAAAGAGGAGATGGAATTAATAAGTGTTCACTTCTTCCTTCTCCCTTTTGAACAGTGTATAATGTTACTTTATTGCATTTGCCATTTGCTTGTATTTGTTATATTTTTGTGTTCAAAATAAACTATCTATCTAACTACTTGTCTGACAAGAATTACAAAGACAACATCCACAATTTTAGGTGTTATTTTTGTGTCCGATCTGGTAAGAATATCCGATTGTGGTGTGATTGATATTAGGGGGCAGTGATTATCAGTTGATTTTTTTGTCATCGCAAATTTAAAAAGGAAAAAACAGAGGTACATAACAGCATTAAAGTATGGTCATAAAAAGTATACAAATGAATGGTTTCAGGAAATATTTGGAAACACTGACTGGAGTGATGTATTAGCCTGTGACTCGGTACATGAGGCATGGAGTATTTTTAAAATTAAATTTGCAACAATCATTGACTCTGTTTGGCAAGACTTAGTGAATAGACCCAGAAGCAGATGACTGACTCGATTACAGTTTACACTGATTTTATTGTGAGCAAGTGTGAGCAGTGTGGGGAGAGTCTGGCAACCCTGCAAGGGAAGAGGAAGAGAGAGAATGATGAGCAGTCTGCAGCTGGACAATGATATATTAATTATAGCCTTATGGAGTGCAGAGCAGCTGGTTGTGAGCTATCAGTGGCCCCATGTCTTCTCCAGGTTGCAACGGTCCCGCGAAGGTGAAAGAAGTTCTTGTGCAGATATTCACAGTGTGCTGTGCAGGAAGATAAGCCTCGGCCGAGGAAAGAAGGGGAATAATTCAGTAAAAATAATTATGTGCCCTTTCAGGGAGGTGAAGGGAGAGTGGGAATTCCAGCTTTGAGGAGTTGATCCTGGTCCGCCCTGGGGAATGGTTCCAGTCCGCCAGGGAGAAGGTCCACCTGTGCACAGGTAAGTCCAAACATACACAGAGGAGAATGCAGAGATGGGGAACAAACAGAGAGGTTGGTTACGAAGTCCCGAATTGGAGGAGAGGGTCGTAGCTGGAGGGAGGTGAAGCTGCACACAGTGGCGAGGAGCTCTCTTGGCTGCATGCATATGTTGACGTGTCCGTGCAGGAGTGGAGGGCCCGTCTCACTTAAAGTCTGCTTGATTAAGAAGAGCAGGTGTGGGTGAAACCACAGCTGTGGAAAATAAGCAATGAGAGGAGGGAAAAAACAGCACGCAGCTTGGATCAGAATCAGAATCAGAATCAGAATCAGGTTTATTGCCATTGTTCATGTAGTACACAAACTAGGAATTTGTCTCGGTACAATGCTGCAACATTAAACATGATAAGATAAGAGAAATAAACTATACATGTAATAAAGTGTAGGATAAGATTAAGTGATACTGGTCAACAGTTAAAATATATATTAGCCAGCAGCAGATACTGTGGAGAACTATATAGTGCAGTCGGTAATGCAGGAAGAAAACAGTGATGATTGACATGAGTCTGGTTGAGCTGCTGTACATGGTGCACGAGAGTCACTTAGTGTTCAGCAGTCTAATGGCAGAGGGGAAGAAGCTGTTCATGTGACGGGAGGTTTTAGTCTGGATGGACCGAAGTCTTCTACCAGAGGGGAGGGGGGCAAACAGTACGTGACCAGGGTGTGAGGGATCGGCTATGATCCGGCCAGCACGCCTCCGGGTCCTGGAGATGTACAGATCCTGGAGAGATGGGAGCTTGCAGCCGATCACCTTCTCAGCAGTGCGCACGACTCGCTGCAGCCTTAGTCTGTCCCTGGCAGTGGCTCCTGCGTACCACACGGTTATGGAGGTGGTGAGGATGGACTCGATGATGGCTGTGTAGAACTGCACTAACATCTTGGTGGGTAGCTTGAGCTTCCTCAGCTGCCGAGATCACCGCACTGTTGCTCCTCTCAAGTATATTAGAGTGAAAAACTCATACTGTGCCTTGGATGGCAGGAGAGATTCTTCGTCTTATCCATGAAAGGGACCATGCATTTGGCAAAATCAAAAAAACTCAAAGACCACAATTGGCATGATAAACATATTTATTTCCAAAATCAAGTTCAGATTTAAAAAAAACAAAACAAGCTAAAGCAGATTTTATTGCCAAGAAAGTCGATGACTTTATAGATGGTTAGATTTATTTTGATAAATTTACTGTAGCTGAACATTTTTAATACATTTCTTACAATTATTGCCTCAACCCTTGTCAACCAGCTACCCCCTAGAGTTTGTAAATATGGATAGGATCACATAAACGAATTTTACAGTTCTCTACATGCCCAAGAAAATGGATTTGAATTCTCTGTGGTAAGGCTGTCATGATAGAGGAATTTCCCCTGCAGTGACAGTGGATAGCTTAACACCGCGATATGTGGTATTATTGCAAATGGGTTGTAGGACCCTGTGGTCTCGTAATTGAAACAGAGTTCATAACTTATGTGGCAAACGATGGAAGCTGTGAGAAACTCGTTGCAGCTCCGCTCTTAACTTTATGTGCGTGTGTGACAATTGTGCGGAGCACCAGTAATTCTAGGCATGCTGATTCTGTAGAAAAACAAAGCAAAACAAACAAAAAAACCTGGTCATTTTCATAAAGCAGTGGCGGGAACTCCAGTATTTCAACTACGGGGTGTGTGGACTGGAGACTGCAGCGACATTCAGCATATTTAAACAGGGCAGCCTCCGTACAGGAAGGACCCTGCATGGCTCTTGTCTCCATGATTTTGGGATTTTTGCTGCTGTCCGAAAAATCACGTTCAAACGAGCAATGCACTATGCAGTAATTGTTTCGCTTTTGGAGCTCAGTTGTCAGGATCATAAACATTCTGCTCAGAAGGAAATAACACACTTTGTGCCCTTTCAGTGCTCACTGTCGTGGCGGTATTTAGCAATTCATCCAAACGCTTCCACCACTAACTGCCTGCTGGTGTCCGTCTGGAGAGAGTGCCCCACACAGTGCTGCCGCCACCAGCACCCGGTGCTGTGGAAGCTTCCCCAGTACTGGGTGCTGCCGCCGTCAGTACCAGGTGAAAACTTGCTGTTGGCAATAAAAATGCACTTAACATTTAACAATTTATCCATCCATCCATCCATCCATCCGTCTTCTACCGCTTAATCCTTTCGGGTTGCGGGGGGGCTGGAGCCTATCCCAGCATCTTTGGACGAGAGGCAGGGTACACCTTGGACAGATCGCCAGTCCATCGCAGGGCCAACACAGAGAGACAGACAACCATTCACTCTCACATCCGTACCTAAGGACAATTTAGAATTCCCAGTTGATGCCAATTAACCTCACCTGCATGTCTTTGGCATGTGGGAGGAAACCGGAGTGCCCGGAATAAACCCACGCAGACACGGGGAGAACATGCAAACTCCACACAGAAGGGTCACTGATGGTCTGGAGGTGGGATCGAACCCACGATGGTCAAGGGTGGAACCGATCCCATGACCTTCTTGCTGTGCTGCCACTGTGCTAACAATTTATTTAATAACGAATAGGGGCACATAAGTGAACAGTAAGATTTAGACACACACACACACACACATACACACACAACGTGAACCCCGCAGTTATTGCGGTTGCTCATTTTCCTCCGCGGTAGGCTTGTCCGTAGTGCGGTACTACATAATTGCGGTTATCGTGACAGCCCTACTCTGTGGTAACGGAGGACATGGTGCATAAGCTCTTGTGCTGTTATATGAATAAGGCAACTGGTTTGGACCAATTGCCACCCAGATTTATTAGACATGGTGCTGAGTTCATGGTTCTGAGTTTGTCGCCAATTACCTATATGATAAACTTATCTCTGACTACAGGTGAAATACCTCAAGATAGGGCGAGGATGAATGACGATGACACCAGACAGAGCACAAGCACAAACTGACATAAATAGGAGAACTGATTAATTGCAAACGTGAGACAGCAGGGAAGAGACTACAGGTGAGGAGAACAGGATGGGCGGGGCTACACAGGCCACAGTTACATGGGCAAAATTTCTTCAATCTGATTACAATTCAGATCAGAATTTTACTGTTTACATGGATCCTGAAAAAGTGGTCTGATTATGACTTGCGTTTCCATGTGTCACACGTTTGAATGAAATAAATCATTTTGACATGCGCACATCGACATTTCGACATTCCAAAAATAGTAGAAGAAGAAGCAACTTCTGGTGTTAGCAAGCCCCGCTTCGTGTCGAAATTGACCTGTATTGTGTTATTCAGACTGTACTTTTGCTTCTGCTGGTCTCCGTAATGAAGCTACAAGTACATACTTCTGCATATGACGAACAGAGGGAGACAGCAGGACGATACAGACCAGTTTTATTTTACTCCTGCTATGATTTCCGCTAGCTGCTGCTAAGCTGAAATGCGTCACGTCGACGTGCAGCTGGTGTACAGACATGCGCAGTAAACATATTTTCTGCCCTATGTTCGGAATAAGTGTTTTCATGCGCACCATTCGGATTAACAATCGGCATATCCCCACCCCTCTCAATCGCAATGAAATTTTGATCCAAATGAGCATGATCGGGTTAGAATATTCAGATTGCCATGTTTACATGAAGCATTTTTATTTCTATCAGGCTGTTAATCCGGTTACTTGTGTCCATGTAAACATAGCCACAGACAATCATAGACAGGAGATGCACAGGAAACATGACAATGAACATGCAGGGCACAATACAGAGAGAGCAGTGGCAAAAACATGACTGTGAACATAATCATAATACTAAGGAGCAGGACCAAAAACTACAGAACGTAATTAGAGGCATGGTAATGAAAATAAACAAACATCATAATAACTGAGGGTGAGCATATGAAATGACACAACAGACTGGGGAGACACAGAAAACCATAACAGAGGGCACAGGAGGCAAATAATGCAAATAATAATATGGTTAATAATCAAAGGGAAAAACAAAGAAACCAAGATGAATATAAAGTACTTGACAAAGGGAAAATTTATTAGAGATCTCTGTAATGCAATATAGCATCTTTGGTATAGCCTTCTGCTGTAACTATTGTTTCTAAAGACTTGAATTATATTTTTAGGCATATATTTTAAAGTACCAAAACTAAATATAGCTCCTCTAAATCAAAAGGCAAATTGCTGGTTGATTTTCATGTGTTGCACAATAGTGAAGACTTAAGAAATTGATTAGACAATTGGGGATATTGCCATCTTGGAGTGGAAAACGAAAATCCAAGTTTCCTCTTTCCCATGCATCTCCCACACAAGCATTAAGCTGCACAATTACTCACTCACAAGCCATCTCTTCTAAGTATTCTCACACATGCTATTGTATTTGCCTGTGTGCACATGCACATTCATAGTGTGTACCTCTGAAGTGGGCTTTTAGTTGGTTTGCTCTACAGACCCACACTGGTGCCCTTATGTGTACTTATTTCATCTACCATACTCTCGACTGCTTGTTTTCTGCTCCTCTCCACAGAGGTTTGTCCTGTGCGTGCCCTCTTACTTTCAGCCCATCTTTCCCTTGATCTCTCCTTCCTTCCCTTCTTCAGTCTCTCTCCATTCTCTCTCTTTCGTTCTCTCCCCTATCATTTCCCCCCTTCTTGGCATCGGCGGCAGCATCTCTTTTAAGGCACATGTCAAGGGAACTGTCTGCCACTTTCAAAGGCCTTTGTGTCCGGCCTTTCTTCCCCTTAATTTGGTTTTTCCAAAACACTTTCCCATAGCATTGCTGTCTCGCCCCCCTTTCTCCCAGCTACCCCTCTCCTCTCTCCTGTCCCTCTCTTCCCCCTTGTTCTCTTTTAGCTATCCATAATATATTTACTGAAGATGATATGTATAAGTCAAAGACTCTTGGGCTATATCGTGCTTCTTTCAAATACACATTTTTTTTTTGACATGTTCAGGTGACATTAGGACCAAAAAATGAATGACTAAAAATAAATATATTTCTGTTTAGTAAATCAAGAACATGGCTGATGCACTTTGTCGCACCAGGCCCTCCAATGTGCCTGGGCATCCGGTTACCTCGCTGCCTTCTTCCCATGACTCCACTGACCGCATAGGTTTCTCTCGGGAGCCACTTGTCATGGCAACCCTCACCAATGAATTGTTCTGTTAGCAAAAGCAAATAAGAGGAAAAATGGCCATGGAATAAACACCTATATCTATTTATTTATTTTTGTAAGACAGACACTGTGGAGATGACATGTTGAAACTTTTGCGAGCAGCAGAAAATTGGCAGGAGAAATCAGCTCTGCAAACAAGCGTGCAGTGCCCCTGTTGGATGAGTGTGACGGCATTTGTTCCTCGCATGTGTGCAGCACTGCAATGTCCTCACCTCAGGCAGACACATGTGGTTTTAATCCGTCACATGTACAGACTCCTTTACCTGCATCTCTTCCTTCCCCTAAACCCCACTCCTGTCCCCTCATCCACCCATCAGTCTCGTCCTTGCTGCCATTCCTTCATCTTTGACATCATTCTACAAGACTCCAGACTCAAGTGTCATTTTCATATTTTTCCTACAACTTCCCTGCATTGTTTCACCTGTTTTGCCGTCCTCCCCATCAACAGTCTCCGTTCTTGTCATTCAGTCTGCTCTGAAATCTTTCAAATATTTTCCCCACTGGAGCCTCGCAACTGTGTCACTGCAGGATGTGTGTTACCTTTCACATCCCACCGCTTTGAGAGAGTAATGTCAAAACATCTTTCTTTTCTCTAGAGATGTGAGGGTGTGAGTTTGCGTGCGTCTTGATAGTTGGAGTTGTTTGAATGTGTTAAGCAGGCCTATATGTGTGTGTATCTGTGTAATTTCCTTTCCATGAGGCAGTTTTTTTAAGCACAATTGTGTCCAAGTGTGAAGGACCCATGGCTTCCTGGTGCTGAGAGCTTTAGCATGATAAAAGCAGATATTTGAAAGGAAATATCTTTATTGACCAGTCCACCTCATGGAAACAATTTCACTCCCCCTCTAGAGACTCTTGGACTGCCGGTTGTCCATACAGCACTAAAAGGAAACAATGAAAAATCCCAACATGAAGGTTGTATCAGTTTGTGTATATATAATAATTTAATGTTGGACAGCAAAAGCAGCATTCTTGCTGCTTTGATGGTATTTGATGCACCAGTTAAGTTGAATTTGGGATTTTACAGAATCAAAACTGTGATTGTTTTATTTTTCACTGCACATGGTTCTCTATCATTGCCATTCTCAACAAACATTATACACCATATAGGATTTTTTTTTGTTAAAAGGGGATTATCATGCAATTTATATGAAAGAGGAATATAGCTTTGTTACATATCCCATTGTTTGTGAACATTGGACTCGGTTACACCTGTAACACCTCCAAACTGAAGTTTCTCAATTACTAACTTTAAGCCTTAATAAATGAATAATTGAAGTATTTACCTTACAAAGTTGTTTTTCTAAGAGAAATTGGCAATACATCCCAGGAGTTTATTTTATCAGTCATCTAATATGGATGTTCATTTGGCAAGGTCTAAATAGCCCTTTGAGAAGCTAGTTAAATCCATTATACCTGAGCCTAGTTTTTTCAGATTTTCCCCGGAGGGAATAGGCTGTCAAGGACTTGTAATATAAGAGCATGGTTGCAATGGAGCAGATGTCTTTATTACATATCATGCATGTTGGGTCTCCTGGAACCTATTGCAAATTAAGAACAGTCAGTCCCCCACTTTATATCCAATATCTCCCACTTGTTCAACTTTAGAACCATAATGGCCTTTTCAGTTTGTTTATGCCCTGCCGATTGAAGACTAAACGGGATGAAGACCTCTTTGGGCAAAGGCTGAATGGGGATTATGTTATGGGGTGGTCCGGTCCATTCATCCATCCTAATTTTGTGAAATCAACTCCTTCTACAGTTTTGTTCCAAATATTTTGAAACTTGGTACCAGGATTTGATATACACTGATGATGTGCATATTGCAGTTTGACTCTGATCAGATGATTTTTGCAGGAATTATATACCTTGAGATTAAGGACAGGTTAGTTTTTCCCTAAATCTTGTAGGCTTGACAACTACTGAAAGAAATGATGTAGACCAGGGATGGGCAGCGAGGTCCATTCCACTTCAGATTTTCTGTTCCACTCAGTCTCTTCAGCAGGTGTTTGCACTGATGAGCTTCAAGGATTGCTAATTAGAGAAAGCAACTGCTAAAGAGACTGGTTGGAACAGAAAACCTGCAGTGGAATGGCCCTCCATAGCACATACAGTGGTGTGAAAAAGTGTTTGTCCCCTTCCTGATTTCTCATTTTTTGTATGTTTTTTACACTTAAATGTTTCAGATCAAACAAATTTAAATATTAGACCAAGATAACACAAGCAAACACAAAATGCAGTTTTTAAATGAAGGTGTTTATTATTAAGGGTAAAAAAAAATTCCAAACCTACATAGCCCTGTGTGAAAAAGTGATTGCCCCCCTGTTAAAACAAATTAACTGTGGTTTATCACATCTTTGGAAAGCTAAGCTCATTTTCTCTAGCCTCACCCAGGCCTGATTACAGCCACACCTGTTCTCAATCAAAAAGTCACTTAAATAGGACCTGTCTGACAAAGTGAAGCAGACCAAAAGATCCTCAAAAGCTAGACATCATGCTGTGATTCAAAGAAATTCAGGAACAAATGAAAAACAAAGTAATTGAGATCTGTCAGTCTGTAAAAAATTATAATGCCATTTCTAAAGCTTTGGGACTCCAGAGAACCACAGTGAGAGCCATTATCCACAAATGGCGAAAACATGGAACAGTGGTGACCCTTCCCAAGAATGGCCGGCTAACCAAAATTACCCAAAGACCACAGCGGCAACTCATCCAAGAGGTCACAAAAAGACCCCACAACAACATTCAAAGAACTGTAGGCCTCACTGCCTCAGTTAAAGTCAGTGTTCATGACTCCACCATCAGAAAAAGACTGGGCAAAAATGGCCTGCATGACAGAGTTTCAAGACGAAAACTACTGCTGAGCAAAAAGAACATAAAGGCTCATCTCAGTCTTGCCAGAAAACATCTTGATGATCCCCAAGACTTTTGGGAAAATACTCTGTGGACTGACGAGACAAATGTTGAACTTTTTGGAAGGTGTGTGTCCCATTACATCCGATGTAAAAGTAACACAGTATTTCAGGAAAGGAACATCATACCAACAGTAAAATATGGTGGTGGTAGTGTGATGGTCTGGGGCTGTTTTGCTGCTTCAGGACCTGGAAGACTTGCTGTGTTAAATGGAACCATGAATTCTGCTGTCTACCAAAAAATCCTGAAGGAGAATATCCGGCCATCTGTTTGTGACCTCAAGCTCAAGCGCACTTGACTAGCGGTTGGCAACATGGCGCCCATTGAGGCAGCCTAGTCTCATGGTGTGAGGACAACAACCTCACCCTCAACAAGCCCAAGACGAAGGAGATGATAGTGAACATGAGGAAGGGGAGGAGGAGACCCTATAGGCTGCTGTTCATCCGGGAGCTTGAGGTGGAGAGGGTGAGAAGCTTTAAATACAATTCCTGGACATCCACATCAGCGAGGACCTTTTGTGGGCATTTAACACGACAGAGCTGGCTAAGCCTGTTTTCCACTAGCCCAGCACACCTCGGTACGGCTCGGTTCACTTCAGTACGGCTCGGAATGCTTCTGTCTCCATTGGTGTTGTGCTTGTGCTGTGATGGTTTGTTAGGAGGTTTTAGAAGCGGGGCAGCAGCAGATTCTGAGCGAGGCGGGGCCACACTCCCGTGACGTTACGCACCCGACTGAGTCCTTATTTAGACAAAAAAGGATTCAAGGATTATTGCCTTGCTCGCTCTGTGGATTTATCTCACAATTAATTTTATCTCATAATTAAGCTGCAACAACACAAGTCACTTTTGTTTTGAATTAACTGCCAAATGACCTAGAAATAAAGAGCTGAAACTTGTTTTTATTCGTATTAAATAATGAGACGTGGCACACTGGCCTACACCAAATTATTATTTTTTACATCCTAGGGCATTTTGGATGTACTGAATTAAAAAAAATTCATGTTTTTCACCTTCAGGTCAACGTTTGGAACAACAGTATTATTATTTTCCGTTTAGATGATGCTACACTCCTTCTAAAGTATTGTAATTCTCTGAATTTGGAATGCCGATAGAACATTCAATTTACATATACTTACTTTTTTACATTGACTTGTAAGCTTGATCAGTCTCTCCTGCTGCATTTTAAAGTCCAACTGTGCAACTTCTTATAAGTTAACATAAAAAATGTACCCAAAGTTTAGAACTGGATCATGTGGGGCTAATTTTTTATGATATTTCAATAAAAAGAACAGAAAGCTTACAAAAACATTTGTTTTTTGGTCTAGTTAAAAATTACATTACCTTTACAATGGTTGACCCTGACAGGAAGATCAGTATCATTTTGATCAGACTAGGCAATGGAATTTCTATGAAATTATACTGTTTTATAATTCAGTGTTATAACAGACAAACCACACTTTCCAAAACAATTCCATTTTATTATATACAAAATATTAAAAGAAAAAAAAAACTTTGCAACACAACATGAAGGTTAATCGACATTTTATACACGCCGACCACTGAGTGTCTACACCAGCTTCCCAAACTGGGTCACGACTCGGCTGAATGAAGTGTCTCTGCCAGCTGTGGGTCAGGATGGCTCGGTTGAATAATCCGGACGGGCTGTCGCGGCGGACGCGTGGGATGATTCTACAAGGAAAATGCACACAATAAAATACAGCACAATAGTTTTTAACAAGAATACATAAGCTTATTTCAGCGTATTGTTCACATAAATAATTAAAATAAAAGCTTGAGTCCGCAGTGTGCTGCAATTAAGCAGCGATCATCATTCACAAATGAACAGCTTTTTTATTGCATAAATAAACTGAGCATCTTACCGAATATATTTGCGAAAAAACGCACAATAAAAAAAAATTAAAACTCACCGTTAAAGGACTCCGATGTCGAGACCTCCCGGTATATTTTTTCATTCCGGGCAGCTCCGTCTAACTCGCACTGCATACGTTCGTCTGACAATGCAGTGAGCAGACACTGCACCTCCTTATTGGTCCATGGAACACCCTTATTACGCGAAGCCATTTTTGATAGAGAATAAATGAAAATAGCACAGCAATACACTGAAAGGAACCGCCAACAGTGGTTGCGTGCTGAGTAAAGGCAGTCGTGAAGATTCTTTTTTTTTTTTTTCAAAAACTTTATTGAGAAGGTCGTGAAGATTTGGTAGATGAGGAGGAGGAGAGGGGCGGTTACAACCTGACCAATCAGCGCCGGTTACGACCTGACCAATCAGCGGCGACCAGTCTGTTAACGTCACAACACGGCACAGCTCAGCACTGCTGTACCCTGCCCTTCAGCGGGGCTGAGAATTGCGGCTGTTAAACCGTGTTGGGGCTTGTGGAAAAGCGTACAAAGCGTGCTGAGCCGTCCCGTGTCGCGCTAAAGCGTGCTAGTGGAAAAGGCCCTTAAGAGAGCTCAACAGCGGCTGTACTTTTTGAGGAGGCTGAAGAAGTTTGGAATGCTGGGTGCAGAGAAAAACAGCCCGAATGACAGAACCAAAGCAGGTCAGTCTCTAAGCACATGAAATGGGTGAGCCAGATGAAGATAAACAGCTCCCATCCAGACTTGTAAACCTTCAAAATAAGAGCAAGCCACTTGCCAAATGAAAGGACTGAACGTAGACATATATAACACAAAAATAAGCAAAAAATTATATTTCTGCCACTTCTGAGACTGACTCTGTGTCATGGCGGTGTTTGTCCCTCCGGGGCAAGGAAGGAAAGAAGAACCTGTCACAACCCGCTCCCGCCTGTCATCCGCTCCAGCTGCGCGCACACCTGCACTTCATCAGGCTGCTCCTATTTAGCCTGCTCTGCCCAGGGCCTCGGCCTGGAGCCGTCAGCTCTCCTCCTCAATCAAGCTCTGCGTTCGTCTGTCTCCCACAGCCAGTGCTTACTCATCGCATGCACGTAAGGTTTTCCTCTTACCTGCTTTCCAAGTATTTCCCCTGTGCACAGGTGGATCCTCCTGGTGGCGGAAACCCCCCCCCCCCCCTCATCGCCATTCCTCTTCAGTCTTCTCCCCATCATGCTGATCAGGGCGCTGTCTTCCAGGCGGGAGCACGCCTTCCCAACGCCAGCCACCAAACTCCTGCAAGTAAGCCACATTCCTGTTTTCATCACAGCCTCTGTGTTTTCAGCTCACCCCTGTCCTCTGCTCTGTCCTCAGGGTTGCCTGGCTGCATGGTGTCCTGTTCTGCCCTCAGTGCTCCTCAGTCCCCAACAAGACATCTACATCTCTCACTCACGCATCCATACACCTGCTGTTAATAAAGACTCTTAAATCTCACCTGAGCCTGCGTGTGTGTTTCCTGGGCCAGCCTAACATGTCAGTACGGCTCCAGCACAGTAGCCCAGCGAACAGCAGGTTCGCACGCCAGCTTTCCACCCTCGAGGCTCGGGTGGACTTAATTGTCCATCAGCAGCAGGTAATTCTTAATCAATTAACCACCATGACTCACTGGTTAGACCGCCTTGATCCCCCGCAGGCATCTCAGCTCGGTGGGCCAGTTCCTCCCGTTCCCCAAGCCGGTCAGTTGGCCCCGGGTCCGCCGACCCGTCTCACTCCTGTTTCCACCCCCGCACGCTTCAGCGGAAAGCTCGGGGGAGCGCGCGGGTTTATTTTACAATGTGAGACGGTGTTCCAGCGTGTCCCTGGGGATTTCCCATCTGACCATAGCCAAATTGGGTACATCTCTAATCTCTTGGAAGGGCGAGCGTTAGCTTGGGCTTACGCCATTATGGCGAAGCCCAGCTACGCAAACCTGACCTATACTCAGTTCGTGCAAGATTTTTTCGAAGTCTTTGATCACTCGGATCGGGATAGCGTGTTAGCCGAGCGGCTGCTCAGCCTTCGCCAGGGTAGCCGCTTAGCGGCCGACTACACTGTCGACTTCCGGGTAGCGGTGGAAGAAATTGGTTGGGGCGATGCCTCAACCTTGTTTTTATTTATCTCAGGAAAAGATGATTTAATTGCGGATAAATAACAAAAATTAACCTTGTTTTACTCATTAAACAAAAGATATCAATAAAATGCATATTCTGATGAAAAAGTTAGGACACCGTACCACCTAATAGCTAGTGTTACCGACTTTGCCTGAAATAACTTCAGTGAGACGCTTCTTGTAGCCATCTACCAGTGTCTAACACCGGTCTGAGGAGAGTTTGCCCCACTCTTCAATGCAGAATTCGTTCAGCTGTGAGATGTTTGAGTGTTTTTTTGCATGTACCTACAGCCCATTTCAAGTCACCCCACAGCATCTGAGCTTTGACCTGGGCTTTGACTCGGCCATTCCAGGACTCTCCATTTCTTAGATTTTAGCTAGTCCTTGGTGGATTTACTGGTATGTTTTGGGTCATTGTCATGTTGCAGGGTCCATTTCCGCTTCAGCGTTAAGTTTTTTACAGATGGTCTCTGGTGATCCTCAAGCGTCCTCTGATACACGGTAGAATTTATGGTGGATTCTATGACAGTGAGCTGGCCAGGTCCTGCTGCAGCAAAGCATCTCCAAACCATGACACTTTCACCTCCTTACTTCATGGTTGGTATGAGGTTCTTTTCCTGGAATGCTGTATTTGGTCTACGCCAAACACGTCCTCTGTTTTGATGTCCAAATAATTCAATTTTAGACTCATCTCTCCAAAGAACATTATTGCAGGAGTCCTGGTCTTTGTTTACATTCTCTCTGGCAAACTTCGGTCTGGCCTTTATGTTTCTCTTAGAGACCAAAGGTTTCCTCTTTGCATGCCTCCCATGCATGTTAAACTTGTACAGTCTCTTCCTGATTGTAGAGGCGTGGACCTTCACATCAACAGTAGCAAGAGCCTGCTGTAATAATAATAATAATAATAAATTTATTTATAGAGCACTTTTCACAGAGAGTCACAAAGTGCTTAACATGGTAAAAAACAAAATAAAAACACAGGCACATAAAACAGTAAAAAAAACAAAAAAAAACAAAGTAGACAGTAAAAGCACATAAAAATACAATCAACACATAGTTAATTAAAAAGCCAGGCTAAAAAGGTGGGTCTTTAGTTGCTTCTTAAAAACACCAATAGAAGGTGCGGATCTAAGTTCAAAAGGTAAGGAGTTCCACAGTCTGGGAGCAACAGCAGCAAAGGCTTTATCGCCTTTGGTTCTGAGCCTAGTGCTAGGGACTACCAATATATTCTGATGAGAAGACCTGAGAGACCTGCTGGGCTGGTGTAGAAAGAGCAGGTCACTAATATAAAAAGGCGGGAGGCCAAAACAGGAGTGATATGACATAATCTACTGGACCTAGTCAGTAATCTTGCAGCAGCGTTCTGGACTAACTGTAGGCGGTGTAAAGAGGATTTGCTAAGACGTGAAAAGAGCATTACAGTAGTCCAAACGTGAAGAAACAAAGGCATGAATAATGATTTCTAACTGACTGTAGGAAACCAATGACCTAATTTTGGATATATTCCTAAGGTGGAAAAAACAACTCCGGGTCAGAGATTTGACATGCTGATCAAAACCCATCGATTGATCGAAAATGACACCAAGATTTTTTAGATTAGACCGTACGTTAGAGCTTAATGAACCAATGCTATTAACCAACTTAGGAATTAGATTATCAGGTGCTGCAATAAGGACTTCAGTTTTATCAGCATTAAGTTGCAAAAAGTTACTAGACATCCAGTCCTTAATTGCAGACAGACAATCATGAATAATTTTTAAATTGTCAACATGGTCAGGCTTAAAAGAGAAAAGTAGCTGTAAATCGTCAGCATAGCAGTGATAAGACACACCTTTAAATTTGCTGATGATAGAACCAAGTGGCAGCATATACTGTATAAGGCAAATAAAAGTGGACCCAGAATGGAACCCTGAGGCACCCCACAGGTTAAAGGAGCAGAGTCAGATGAATATTCCCCCTGGACAACAGAACCAAAGAGCCGCTCCTCTTCTCTCCACTTGTCACCTGCCTGCCATCTCTACTCGGGCACGGAGCATTCCCTCCTCGAGGCGTACAAGAGGGCCTTGGACGAGCCCGGACACTTCGGTGCTTAACTTCCAGGCTAAGGAGGATGTTAGCGGGAGTTCCTAGCCGGAGAGTCAGTGAATGCATCACGCTCGATTGAAGACAGAAGGTTTTCCTCTTGTAGCGCAAGAAGTGACTCTGGTTGAAAGAATTATATTGCTTCTTTCCCTTATGTGCTTTTTCAAGATATTCATGCTATATATAATATTTATTGTGGGGTAGTCTCTTATTTTGAGCACTTTGGGAATGTATGTATGGTTTCTATGAGAGTGTATGACTTCAAAAAAGATGGCTGCCACCGGAGTGAGGAGTAGTCTGATGGGACACTTTCTGCCTATATACTTATTCTTATTACTATCTTTGTGTCTCTGTCACTGCAACAAGAAGGGTTTTCCGGACAACTCAACTAAAGGTGAAGCTAAAAAGTTTTATTTATATGGATTTGGACATGGACATTTCACCCTGTACTCTATCTGGTCTGCAAGCACTGAGAAAAGGCTCCCAAAACAAGACAAACATGAAGGGTAAGCAAATATCACAATATGGCAGAGGCTTTACAGTTAAAGTACTATTAGCACTGCTACTTCTGGCAGGGGATATTCACCTTAACCCTGGACCTGCCACTATTAAACAGCAGACCACTGGGTTAGCACAAACATCTGAGCTGGCGAATTGGTTGTTTCTATCTACGGCCCTTCATAGCGAGTCGGGTGAGTCGAATTGCACTGAACAGACTCACATGTCTGATCCTGCTGTAAACAGCTGCGCTACGTCCAAACTTTTGGAAACAGGAGCGGTTAAACAAATTACAAATGAGGCGAGATCCGAAAACCGTGCTGTTCAAAAGCAAAAACAACATCTATTTTTCCAAACTGTTAATCATGCACGAGTTCTCTGGGACGCAAAGGCTAAACCAAAGGGGATCCTCGGCGGACATCTAAACATACGAAGCATAATCCCCAAAAGAGATGAGATTTCGGTGTTGCTGTCTGACTCAAATCTGGACTATCTTTGTCTCTCAGAAAGCTGGCTACACAGTAACATTGACACCAATATGATCGATATTATGGGCTATCAGTGTTTTAGAAAAGACAGGCAGCCAGGGAGGGGAGGAGGTGTTTTAATTTACATCAAAGAGAAATTTAAATGCCACTTGGTTGATTTGAATACTTCACTTGAATGTTTAGCAGTTAATGTATGTCTCTCACCGGTAATGAATTTCAACATCGCAGTATTGTACAACCCACCCTCACACAATTCTTCTTTTTATAATGAATTAAGTGATCTGGTTAAACAACTTGAGAGGAGCAGAGAAACCATATTTTATGGTGATTTCAATATCAACTGGTCTGATAATAAGGAAAAACAGAAACTGAAAAGCCTCATGACTAAATTTAATTACAAACAAATGATCAAAGGACCCACCAGGATAACCAAACAATCGAGAACACTTATTGACATGGTATTCACTAATAAACCAGAACGAATAACCAGAACCTATAATCTTGTAACTGGTCTCTCAGATCATAACATGGTTCTTGCTGTCAGAAAACTCACTAAAAAGCGACTACAATATTTTGGAGGAGTCGATATTGACAAACCAAATTTTATTATTCCCAAATCAAAAAATGAGGAGTTTGAACATTACTTTGAGAATCAAAATTGGGAGCAGCTCATGTCAATAAACGAAGTAGATGATTGTTGTAACTTTATAACTGCAACAATTACTAAGTCCATAGAAAAATTTACAAAGCAAATTAAAAGTAGACAACAGAAGATTAACCTACCATGGTTAAATAATGAAATAAGAAAACTTATGAAGAGGCGAGACTCTGCATTGAAAACATCATTAACCTCTAAACTGCAAAATGATCACCTTGTGTACAAAAGTTTAAGAAATAAAGTGGTACAAGAGCTGCGAAAATCAAAAGTATCTTATTACAATAAACTGATAGATCATGCAAAGGGTAACAACAGTTCCCTATGGAGGCATTTAAATAACTTAACTAATAAAAAAAATGTTCAGAAGGGGGTAAAGGAACTTAGAATCAATGGCAAGACCATCAGTGACGAGGCTACATTGGCAAATGAATTTAATTCATATTTTGTGGGCTCTGTGGAAGACTTGACAAAAAACTTTGTGCCGCCAAATGTGCTCAACAACACGAATTCAATACTTCCAACAGATTCTTTTCACATCGATGAGGTAAATGAGGAGTTAATTGCTGGTATTGTTAAAACACTGTCAAACTCAAAAACTAATGATATCTACAACATGAGCACCTCCTTTCTCAAAACGCACAGCAAAATATTAATCAAACCACTGACTCATCTCATTAATCTCTCCATTAGGTCTAGTACATTTCCATCTGGCTGGAAAAAAGCTGTCGTCTTACCAGTTCATAAATCAGGCAGTAAAGACGATATATGCAATTACCGCCCAATCTCTATCTTACCAGTCCTGTCTAAGGGTCTTGAAAAAGTTGTAGCCACACAGCTGATAGACTACTTACAAGACAGTCAACTCCTTCATCCACATCAATTTGGTTTTAGACCAGGATACTCAACAGAAACAGCAAATTGTTGCCTTATTGAAAACGTCAAACAGTCCTTGGACAGGGGTAATGTGGTAGGAGCTGTTTTTTCTAGATCTCAAAAAGGCTTTCGATACTGTAAACCACAGTTTGCTTTTATCCAAAATGGTAACTTTTAACTTCTCCCCAGATACATTAGAATGGTTTGCATCTTATCTCCAGAATAGAGAACAGTGTGTAAAAGTTCACCAGGATAAATCCTCATTTTTAAACAACCGCATGGGTATCCCACAAGGGTCCATTCTTGGTCCATTACTTTTCAGCATTTTTATTAATGACTTGCCGTTACACTGCTCAGCTGCAACATGCCAACTTTATGCAGATGATGCAGTTATTTACACAGCTGCCAAGACTCCAGCACAGGCTGCAGATGTACTGTCTACAAGTATGGTTGATGTCCAAGAGTGGCTCCTCCAGAACCATCTATTGCTAAACCTTCAGAAAACAGTCTCAATGTGCTTTTCAATCAAAAAATGTAACCTGCAACGTTTTAAAGTTAATATACATGATCATGACATCAGTTTAGCTACAGAATTCAAATACCTTGGCATTGTACTAGATCCTCAACTCAAATTTAATCTTCATATAAAGAAAATTTCAAAAACAGTAAAAAAAAAATCTGAACTGCTTTAAATTAATTAGATATTACATACCTTACGAACCTGCTGTACTGTATATGCATTCTATGGTTTTTTCTCATATATCATACTGTTTGACAGTCTGGGCTCAAGCAGCCCCTTCCACAATAAGACATATACAGTAGGTTCATTATATAATCAAACCCTAAAAATCTTGGACAAAAAGCCCATTAGGTGGCATCACTGTAATGTTTTAAAAAAATACAACCTATTGAGTTTTGAGAGTTTCACTGACCTGTGTTTTCTGAAATTAACGTTCAAATGTCTCCATAAATCAGCACCCGAGCCACTTGCTGGTTTCATCCAAAGACAGGACAGCAGCAGAGCCACCAGGAGTTCTGTTAACAATAACTGTAAAATATTCCACCGCAGAACCACATTTGGACAAACAGCATTCTCTATAAAGGGCAGTCACATCTGGAACACAATGCCAAATGAAATTAAAATAATAACGGACTTTAAAACATTCACTAAAAAGGTTAAAAACTGGCTGAAAAATAAAGAAGAATGTACTCATGTATGAATTGATTGTCTACAAGGTGAGAGTGAATGAAGGGAAGGAATGAATGTGTTTGTTTATAGTGAGTGACGAAGGGAGGGAGGCCTGAAATAGGCAAATGTGAGTCAGGTTGTTATATTTGTGTATTTATAATATTTATAATATTTATAATTGTGTATTTATAGTATTTATAATATTTATAATATTTATAATTGTGTATTTATAATTTTTTTGCATTGATGTATGTGGTTATTGTGTATTTTCTTTATTTCTTTTCTTTTCTTTACTTGATTCTCTTTTCTAAAGCCCATCCAGGGACAAGAGTTGCAAATTAGCTAATAGCTATACACTCCATGTGCAACACATCAGATTGATTGTCATTGATTAATTGTCTATGTTTATTGCACTGTCCCTGTCAAATAAACTAATCTATCTATCTATCTAATAAGAGCCAACAGCCACGGAAAAACTCCTACCAGAAAGGTAGGAGAAAAAACAATCCAGAGCTTTTCCAGAAATACCTACCCAATCTCTAAGCCTTTGTAACAAAATACAATGATCAATAGTATCAAATGCTGCAGTAAGATCTAATAACACTAAAACAGAGCATTTGCCAGAGTCTGATGACATTAAAATATCATTTGACACCCTGAGAAGAGCGGTCTCTGAGTGTTTCTGACGAAAACCTGACTGAAATTTGTCGAAAATATTGTGTTCAATCAGAAAGTCAATGAGCTGCTTGGCAACAACTTTATATAGAAGCTTAGAAATAAAAGGAAGCTTAGAAATTGGCCTTAGAATTGCTGTAGGTCCCGTGATGACATTTCAGGGTTTTTGGAGACTTAGCATCTTGTGTTCTGCTCCCGGGGTGACCTTGCTTGGACTGCCAGACCTGGGCATGTTGGCAGTTGTTTTGAATGTCCTCCACTTGTAGACTATTTTCTGGACAGTGGAATGGCTGATTTTAAATTCTTTTGAGATCTTTTTAAATTCCTTACCAGAGTGATAAGATTCAAGATTCAAAGATTTTATTTGTCATTACTACTATACATACAGGACATACAGGACAATTGAAATACTGTTTCTCTCTCTTCCGTGGTGTGTGCAATATTAAAAAAGGAATAAGGCTGAAAAAACAATAACAGGAGTCTATGTACAGTAATGCTACCCAGAGTGCAAATAGCAACAGATAAAACCCAGACATATCATAGTGCAAATAAAGATAAACGATAAAACCCAGCAATCCTATATACAGAAGTAAAGCAGTAATACTGGTAGTTGCGAGTTCGATGCGGTAGTGTAGGTGCAGACAGTAACAGATTGGACTGCACATGATCAGTATTGCAATAACAGACAGCAGCAGGTATGGTATTTGTGCAAATGGTTGCAGTAAGGTACAGAGACATACAGCAGCAGATGTGTTCCTGTTGGTGTGCCACTTTTTCTGTGCCAACAGCTGAGGTAGTTATTGTGCGGGTGAGTGTGTTACAGTCTGGGGGTGGGGGTGGGTGAAGGAAGTAGACAGAGTTCAGGGTCCTGATGGCCTGGTGAACAAAGCTGTTTAGTAGTCTTGTGGAGTGGGCCCGGAGGCTCCGATACCTTTTCCCCGGGGCCAGGGGGCTGAAGAGAGTGTGTGAGGGGTGGGAGGTGTCACCTGCAATGTTGATGGCTCTGCGGATGAGGTGGGTGTGGTAGATATCCAAGAGGGGGGGTAGAGGGGCACTGATGATCTTGCTGGCAGCTTTCACTGTGCGTTGTAGTGTCTTCCGGCAGGAGGTGGTGCAGCTTCCATACCACACCATGATGCGGGTGGTGAGGATGCTGTCAATGGTGCCTTGGTAGAATGAGCACATGATGGGGGGTGGGACTTGTGCTCTCCTCAGTTTGCGGAGGAAATGGAGGCGAGTTTGAGCCTTTTTGGCCAGTGATGTGGTGTTGTTGGATCAGGAGAGGTCTTCAGAGATGTGCACCCCCAGGAACTTGGTGTTGCTCACCCTCTCCACAGCTGCTCCATCGATGATCATGGGGGAGGCTGTGTGTGTTCCTTGTGTTGGCCACAATCTCCTTGGTTTTTCCCATGTTCAGGAAGAGATTGTCGTTACACCTCTGGTCCAATTGGCTCACCTCATTTCTGTAGTTGGCCTCCTCATTGTTGGTAATGAGGCCCACCACCATTGTGTCATCTGCAAACTTGATGATGTGGTTGGTGCTGTAGGCTGGTACACAGTCATGGGTCGGCAGGATGAAGAACGGTGGGCTGAGCACTCACCCTTGTGGGGCCCCTGTGCTCACTGTGATGGCCTTGGAGGGAATAAGCTGCTACAGTCTTCTTTCTGAAGGCCTCATTAGCTCTCACCATGGTGTTCACTCTCACTTCAACAGTCAGGAGCACACCAAGCTAAATGTCTGAGGTTTAAATTGGACAAGCCTCCTTCAAAATGCTGAGTAACAATGTTATAATCATTTGCACCTGATGTGATACACGTGTGTGATTTTAACCATTTTAAGTGTAAATAAATGTGGGGGTGTCTTAATTTTTCCCTCACCAGAAATTGCATGTTTTTAGAATTAAATTTTACAGAAAATTGTAAAAGTCTTTTCTTAAGTTTTAATTGTTTAGTTTAATTGTTTAGCAGTTGTGGGCAGTGGCTAGACTTTGGCTTAGAGCTGGTCTAGAATGGAGAAGAAAGACGACTCCTTCCCTCTTCTAGTCTGAGGGTTCACCTTGGGCAAGTGATAGTACCCTCTTGCCTCCATACCTAGAGACACAGGTCCAGACATCGGCAGCAGGATGTCTGATGGTGCATGCGGCAGAAGAGCTCACGAGCCAATGGCGTGAACACCAGATGGCATGCGGATTAGCCTCAACCGAGACAAACAGATGGCATCAACCAGCAAGTGAGCTGCTACTGCGGGGCGACCTCCTCGTCAACAATGTACATTGCACGCTTGTACACCACATTGCAAGAGGTGTTGAGGCCCAGAGAGGCAGTCTGGTGGAGGCACAACACCAACTGGCTTTGGAACTGTGCAAGGCGTCATGTTTTGAGATTGGAGGAAGTCCTGTGGCGATGGAGTGAATACATCGGCAGCAGGCTTGAGTAGCTGGGAGCTGCTAGCAAGAGCTCTGCACACAGGCGGCTCACATTTCATGGTCGTAACTCCAGCTGACTTATGAGCATCAGCTTGTTGAGGCAGCAATGTGAGTGTCCAGGCAGCCCTCTTTAGGGATAGCACTGCCTGCCCTGGAATGGGAAGCCCCTAGAAAAGGTGGGTTAAAGAAAGCATGCTCAGATCACACCTGGCTGGCTAACCGCAGTCAGCGGGACTTCACTTTTAGTGGTAGAAACTGTAAGAAGAATATAAATGTTGCAACATGGAATGTGCAAACTATGCTAGATAGAGACAACTGACCAGAACGAAGGACTGTGCTGATTGCAAGGGAATTGCAACTGTTTGGCATTGAGATTGCAGCTCTCCAGGAAACATGTTTAGAGGCACAAGGCCAACTCCAAGAAGAGGAATACACCTTCTTCTGGATTGGCAAGACCGCAGGACCTAGAGAAGCTGGAGTTGCCTTTGCGGTTCACAAAACAATTGTCAAGAAGTTGACATCACTTCCCACGGCGATCTCACCCAGGCTCATGTCTATGAGAGTGCCTATTGAGAAAGGAAGATACTTGACTCTGGTGAGCATGTATGCCCCCACGATGACTTACACTGTTGAGGAGAAGGAGACCTTCTATCAAGAACTCACTCAAGTAGTGCTCAAGGTCCCCAGAGAAGACAAGCTCCTAATATTAGGCGACGTCAATGCTCAAGTTGGGACAGACTGGGAAACCTACACGGGCATCATTGGCAAGTTTGGCAAGAAGAAAAAGAACTTCAACTGGGAGCTCCTGCTGTACTTCTGTGCACAACTAGAGCTCAGCATTACCAACATGTTTTTCTACCAGCCCGGCAAGAACTACTTCACCTGGAAGCACCCACGCTCAAGTCACTACCACTTGCTCGACTATGCCATCATGAGAAAGTCAGACTTGGCAGATGTATTACGCACAAAAGCAATGCATGGACCAGAGTGTTCTATTGATCACTACCTTGTGAGATGCCAACTCAGAATGAAGATCACTATGCCTCGCAGGAAAACTCCTGCTAGTACCAACCCTAAGAAACTGGACATTAGCAAGCTGACAAACATCGAGCACTGTCGAGAACTGACAAAAGTGATAGAAGCCACATTGGAGAGTGTTCAGCTGGCTGGAGAGGAGGTAGATCAGCATTGGAAAGCCCTGAAGGAAGCAGTGTGCTCTGCAAGCAAGGAAACACTAGGCCAGGGGTGTCAAACTCATTCCATGGAGGGCCAAGACCCTGCATGTTTTACTTCCACCCAGTGCCTTCAGCAGGTGTTTTCACTCATCAGCAATCAGTTGGAAGAAATTTGGTGAAATCACCTGTTGAAGACACTGGGTGGAGGTAAAACCTGCAGGGTCTTGGCCCTCCATGGAATGAGTTTGACACCCCTGCACTAGGCCATCCCCACAGAAAGACTCTCAGTTGGTTCTGGGAGCATGGTAATGAAAATGAGAGGCTCCTAGAAGAGAAGAGGAGCAAGCAATTTCGGAATCTTCAGGAGAACTCTGACAGGAGCAGGAGTGCACTTGTTGAAATCAAGGCCAAGGTGCAGAGGGAAGTGAGAGCGCTTAAGAATGACTGGTGGCAGAGGAGAGCAGAAGAATTGCAGTGTATGGGGGACAACTATAATTATCATGGACCATTTGCCGGGTTGAAAGCCATCTATGGACCCAAGAGCTACGCTGTTGCCCCAGTAAAGTCAGCAGATGGTAGTAAGCTGTTCACAGACCTTCAAGATATCAAGGCCAGATGGAAATAGCACTTCAACAGCCTACTAAACCAGTCCTTCTCAAATAGTGGGGGGGCGCGATGCGATGCCGGGAGGGGGGGGGGCGCGTGTGGCCCCGGGGAACAGGCTTTGCTTTTGCCGTGTGAAGTGTAATTGCACATCCACGGCAGCAGGTGGTGCAGTGGCGCTCTCATTGTCAAAGTCTGTGCGGGAGTTTAAAACTTTTTAAATTGCTGTCAACAAACCCCTCGAGAGACACCATGGAGAAATATTTAACAGTAACGAAAAGAAAGGCGGAGAGAGACAGGTAAAGAGACAAATGAAAGTCTCCCAAAAGCTAAGACGAGGAAATATGACGAAGCTTATCTAGCGCTTGGCTTCACTCTGACTACGGTGGGAGACGAGGAAAGACCGGTGTGTTCACTGTGTCTGAAAGTGTTGGCAGCGGACAGCATGAAGCCAAATAAATTAAGACGTCACCTACAGACATTACATCCTCAACACGTTGATAAGCCGCTTGATTTTTTTCAGCGAAAATGTGCGGAGTACGGCCAACAATCATCCCGCTTTGTGAACACTACATCAGTAAACCAGCGAGCACTTTCAGCATCATTTAAAGTGGCGCACCAAATTGCGCAGTGCAAAAAACCCCACACAATTGCAGAGGAGTTGATACTGCCTTTTTCTACCTTTTTCTTCAGACTAAAATGTTAAATATATTGGTACTCCTGTGTTAATGTTCCAGATCAATTTACATTTAATATTATTTATTGATTGAATTATTTTTCTCAGCATCAAATGGTTCAGTTGGTCAAAAATGTTTCTAGTTTAAATAAGGATTGACATATTTTTTGTTTCAGGCACTTTGATGCACTTTAAGTTTTTTTTTTCTGTTTTAGACTATAACAGGGTTTCTGTGTGGCAAAATAAAGTTAATATTTGCTGAAAGTTGATTTATATTGCTTTTTTCTTTTGTTAATGTTAAAAAGGATACAATTTTAGGTATACTTATACAATTTTTATAGATAATGATCTTATTTATAGTCACTGCGGCGAGTTGGGGGGGCGCGAAATATTTTCTCTTTCCTAGGGGGGGCTTTGCAAAAAATAATTGAGAAGCACTGTGCTAAACCAAGAAGGATCTGCACACCCAGATGCATGCGAGCGGCTGAAGAGGAGACCCACAAGGAATGAGCTGTGTGTGGAAATCAGCATAGAGGAACTCAAGAATGCTCTGAAGTCAACGGCAAATGGCAAAGCACCGGGTCTGGATGGCATTTCCTCAGATATCCTGAAAAATGATGGCGAAAAGTTGTGCGAAGCTTTACTAGACCTTTTCAATAGATGCCTACTCTCTGGTACTGTGCCCCAAGACTTTCGAGATGCTTTAATTTTCACCATCTACAAGAGAAAGGGCGACCGCACAGAGTGCAGAAACCATCGGGGAATGTCACTACTGGCCACAGCTGGCAAAGTCCTTGCCAAGATTGTCTTGAACAGACTGAAAATCATTTTGGAAGAAGTTCTCCCTGAATGTCAGTGTAGATTTCAGGTTGGCCGTTCCACTGCTGACAGGATATTCACTCTAAGGCAGCTCTAAAAGAAGGTAGCAGAGCAGCACCCAGCCATTGTATGTTGTCTTTGTTGACTTCAAAAAGGCATTTGACACCATTGACCGCACAACCCTCTGGAAGGTCCTTGAAACCTATGGATGCCCTGACAAGCTTCTTAACATCATCAAGCTCATAGCACAGCATAGTTCCACTATGGAATGAAGGCACAAGTCTCAGTTGGTGGTGAACCCAGTGATGCCTTTGTGGTCAACCATGGCATGAAGCAAGGGTGTGTACTGGCACCAAGTCTTCTCTCCCTCTACCTCACAGCTGTGCTGACACTATGAACGAAGGGATCAATAAGGACGTGTTCCTCCGCACAAGGACGGATGGCAAACTGTTCAACCTTGCCCGGCTTCGTGCCCACACAAAAACACAGGAGATGTGCATCAGAGAATTGCTCTACGCTGATGACGCCACCCTTGTGGCCAGTAACACAGTTGATATGCATCAGATTGTGGATCGTTTCTTCTTTGCAGCTGATATGTTTTGCCTAAAGATCAACATATCCAAGACCAAGCTGCCCTACCAGCCTCCTCCAATGTCCACTGAACTGGCAGAAAAGATTACAGTCCATGATGAACCATTGAAGACAACTGAGTCTTTCACTTATCTGGGCAGCATCATTACAAACACCAACTCTGCAGATTTGGAAGTGAAAAGGAGGATCCAGTCTGCCACAAAGGCCTATAGTGCACTACATAAGAGACTTTGGAGTCATCATGACATCAGCACGAAAAACAAAGTGAAGGTTTATTCAGCTGCAGTTCATCCTTGCCTGCTCTATTCCATCGAGTGCACCACTCTTTACCACAAACACATCAGGGCCCTGACAAGACTCCAGCTTTGCCACCTACGTTCCATCCTCAGCATCAAGTGGCAAGACCGTATCCCAGACATTGAGGTACTATGCCTCAATGCACACACAGTGTTGAAGCTCTAATAACCGTGTCACAGCTTCGCTGGGCAGGGCATGCACGTTAGATGGCCAACAGCAGACTGCCAAAAGCTGTGTTCTACTCGGAACTGAGCCAAGGAAAAAGGAGCCATGGAGGACAAAAATTGTGTTTCAAAGATGTCTTAAAGTGGCATATGAAGAGAACTGGCATCCCCCTTGATACCTGAGAGGAAGAGGCACTCCAGAGAGTCAAATGGCGAGGACTGTTGATGAAAGCCATGTCAGCCATAGAAGACCAATGCCAGCAAGAATATCAGTGTGTGCATGACCGACGACACTCGGCAGCTACTCCAAGCATTTTCTGTTGCAACAATTGTTAGCGTTTCTGCAGCTCCCGAGCGGGTCTGACTGCCCGCATGAGAGCCTGCTTGAGATAGACCTCAACTAAAACACAAGGCAGTCATCTTCGGCAACGAAGGACAGCCAGAGAGAGAATTGTTTAGTTATATTACTTGAATTTCCCAGTATTTGTCATGCGCTGGCCCTCACGAGCCAGCATAAGACGCACACAGAGTCACCAGTGAGTTTTTCAGTGAGTTTATTTACGGTGAAAAAGGTGTTAACACAAGCTGCTGAGATAATGACAGGAGTCTTCACATAACAGGAGGCATAGGGCTATACAGCACACTAAAGGTCCAGAGCAGGAGACAGTCACACACAGTCAGGCTTGGTAATAATAATACACTGGCTGCTAAGGCAGGGACTTACAGATCATTATACGCCGGGAGGAATAAGGCTAATGTAGCACACTTACTGGTACCGGTGAAAGACGGTCAAGCCCAAGGCAGCCGAGGTGTGAATACAGTCCAGGCATCCGCAATGTGACGGTGGGTGGACAGTTAAACGACCAGGTTGGCGATCAGATTAGCGATCAGACACTGCTGCGTCCTACCGACGCCAGTGCTCAGCTTAAATAGACAAGGTACTAATGACAATGATGACACACAGCTGGCCGACCGTTGACAGGCGGAAGCCCCACCAAGCACTTTCACAATAAGAGCCCGGAGAGGCCAGAATACTGCCCGCAGCTGTCAAGGCCGGCAGCGAGACATAACTTTAACCTGAGCGCGATCAGAACTGACGCTCGGGTCAAAACAGTACCCTCCCTCCACGGGCGGACTCCGAACGCCCCAAGGAACCACCCTGCCCCCCCCGCCCCCCCAGGGTGGGAGGTTGGGGGACAGGTGTGGAGGGAGAGAAACCAACCCAAGAACAAGACAAAGACCAGACAAGAAAACCATACAAGAAATACATGGAAACACTCGATAACTATGGAAACCAACAAAAAATAAATACAAACACATGACTCTGGGAAAAAAAAAACAAAGGAAAGAAATACATGACTAACCGTGGAAACAAAAGAAATACGCGCCAAGCACGGCGACCATGAAAAAAACAAACACACGAGACCAAAAAAAATACAACTAAACCCCTGGAAACTATGAACAAAAACCTCCATACTATAACCCCTCAAGAAGGAGTGGAGAACAAAACAACAAGGACAAAATGACCCAACTTGGCTATGACAAGACTGTGGCTCTCCCAGAAAAAAAAAACATGAGGCAATCCAAAATTGCTCTGACTTGGCTAAAACTAAACTATGGCCCTCAAAAAAAAACAAGAGGCAATCAAAAAAAATGCTCCGACTTGACTAAGACAATGACTGTGGCTCACAAGAAAAAAGAAACAAGAGACAATCTAAAATTGCTCAAACTTGACTATGACTAAGACTTTGGCTTACAAGGAAAAAAAAACAAGAGGCAATCTAAAAATTGCTCGAACTTGACTAAGACTATGACTTACAAGGAAACAAGAGGCAATCAAAAATTGCTCGGACTTGACTAAGACTATGACTTTGATAAACAACAAAAAATTGCTAGACGTACAAAACATGATTTGGCACCATATGGGCCCACAGAAAATCCCACAGTACATGATCAGTCAGGTGGCCTGCCCCAGTCCCATGCCCCCAGAAATAAGTCCTCTGGTGGCCGAACCAGGTCACCCCGTAACACACACAGTTTATTGGGTGGCCAACCCAAGATGCTGAACGCTCCAAGCAGTTCCTCGGGTGGCCGACCCACATCCCACAACCAACAGGACCGTGGAGGGATTGCATGCAGCCGCTCACCTGAAAACGACAAAACAGGAGAGCGCCGATCTGCCAAACAAAACCCACTAATGGCCCCCAGCTGGTGGCTCCTGAGAGGGGGACAACCAAAAACCTGGACCCCCTCGAATCCTGATTGGGTCGCAGCCGCACCTGCGCTGGACCCCCACTGGACCTCGTCGGACCCCGATTGGGTTACAGCCACACCTGAGTCGGAACCCAACTGAACCTCGTCGGACCCCGATTGGGTAAATGCTGCACCCACGTTGGACCCCGACTGGGTCAGGACGGGCCCAGATTGGGTCACCGCTGCACCCACGTTGGACCCCGACTGGGTCACCTCAGCCCATGTGTCGGACCCCGACTGGGTCAGGACGAGTCCCGATTGGGTCACCGCTGCACCCACGTTGGACCCCGACTGGGTCACCTCGGCCCATGCGTTGGACCCCGACCGGGTCACCTCGGCCCATGCGTCGGACCCCGACCGGGTCACCTCGGCCCAAACGTCGGACCCCGACCGGGTCTCCTCGGCCCACACGTCGGACCCCGACCGGGTCACCTCAGCCCACACGTCGGACCCCGACCGGGTCAGGACTGCTCCGGCGACGACCTCCATCTCCGAACCTGGAACCCCCGGTCCCGTGACCTTGACTGGCTCCGGACCGGTAACGCTGTGGAGGTGCTCAGAACACAAGAGAGGACCGGGATCAGTTCCACCGGCAGCGCCAGAGCCCAGCGAGACGAGCTCGGGTGCAGCGGCCGGCTGCCCCTCACTCGCCTCCCCATGAGGCAGGCAAAAATGCTCTAATACACCATACAGGAAAACAAGAAAGAGCACTTGCCTGCACTCGGGCTCTGGAGCCGTCCAGGACTTCGCCGATCCAGGTTCAAGGAGAAGCTCGTCATCGGGCTCCCACTCGGCTGTGTCGGGTTCCACAGCCGGCCTGATGGTCTCTGCAGCTGGATCCTCACGTGCTGGCGTCCACGCCAATAACCCGTATGGCGTGGGGACAGAGGACCCTGGACCTGCTGACTCGGGCTGCATCCCTGAGGAACCCTCGGGACGCTCTCTCATCGGCTCTGGCTCCTCACTGCAGTCCGTTCTGCTCTGTCCAAAGCAAGGCTGCAGGACCGGGATATCTCCCAGAGCTGCAGGCCTCCCCCTCGTTCGACGGCGTGGGACTGACGCCGAGGACCGCTCCGCAGGAGGAGACACAGAGGCAGCAGGTTTAATACAAAGGGCTACAGCTGGGGAAAGAAACTCAGGGAGCTGCAAACCCTGAGCTTCACCCCCAGGAGTCAGACAAGACAGATCACTATTATTACTAGGAAAGTGAACTTGGACTTGCCTGTCTCCCGGGGGGAGGATGTTGTCAGCTGTAGCGGACGTTGCTCCTTCCCTCGCTTGCTGGATGGTAAAGGATCCAAGAACGGAGCCCACCGGCACAGGACTCAGCTCACTCTCAGCAGCTGGCTGGTTGAGGGGGTCATCCCGGCGGCCCGGAACTGGATCCGGAGCAGGAGCTTGCCGAAGATGCGCCCGGCCGTGACGCCGACGCCTTCGCCGGCCCCCAGATGTTGTGAACTCCCGAAATGGATCGAAGGCAGGATCAGGATCCATAGGCGAAGAGCAGGAGTGCCTCTTCACCTGCTTCATGCCGCGTTCCTCCTCCATCATCAGGAATAATTCGTGTTGTGCGGCGATGTCCTCCCTCCTCGCGTCGACTTCCGGGTGGTTGGCGTAGCGGGGAGAGAGATTACAGAGAACATCTTCGGCGGCGTCCAGGTACCAATGTATGCCGTGGTCATAGTCCAACAGGGAAGCGGAGATGAGCAGCTCATCCACGGCTTCCAAAACACTCGTCAGCACATGGCTCTTCGGTGACGGCATTCCTCACATACACAGGACCCAGACAGGGAAAAGCAACGTCCAAAACTCAAACTCACTAGTGAATAGCGTCTCAGGTTGGCGTACCGTAAACGCTGTTTGGGCAGCAGTGTACTGTCATGTGCTGGCCTTCACGAGCCAGCATAAGACGCACACAGAGTCACCAGTGAGTTTTTCAGTGAGTTTATTTACGGTGAAAAAGGTGTTAACACAAGCTGCTGAGATAATGACAGGAGTCTTCACATAACAGGAGGCATAGGGCTATACAGCACACTAAAGGTCCAGAGCAGGAGACAGTCACACACAGTCAGGCTTGGTAATAATAATACACTGGCTGCTAAGGCAGGGACTTACAGATCATTATACGCCGGGAGGAATAAGGCTAATGTAGCACACTTACTGGTACCGGTGAAAGACGGTCAAGCCCAAGGCAGCCGAGGTGTGAATACAGTCCAGGCATCCGCAACGTGACGGTGGGTGAACAGTTAAACGACCAGGTTGGCGATCAGATTAGCGATCAGACACTGCTGCGTCCTACCGACGCCAGTGCTCAGCTTAAATAGACAAGGTACTAATGACAATGATGACACACAGCTGGCCGACCATTGACAGGCGGAAGCCCCACCGAGCACTTTCACAATAAGAGCCCGGAGAGGCCAGAATACCGCCCGCAGCTGTCAAGGCCGGCAGCGAGACATAACTTTAACCCGAGCGCGATCAGAACCGACGCTCGGGTCATAACAGTATTGTTAAAATTGATATTAAATATCCATATGTCCAAATATGTTTAAAAAAAAACCCACAGGCTTTCATAGGGTGTCCTAATTTTTTCACATGACTGTATATACAGTGGTGTGAAAAAGTGTCTGCCCCCTTCCTGATTTCTCATATTTTTGTATGTTTGTGTAATATTTAAAGTTGATTATCTGAAACATTTAAGTGTGACAAAGATAGCACAAGTAAACACAAAATGCTATTTTTAAATGAAGGTGTTTATTATTAAGGGAAAAAAATCCAAACCTACATGGCCCTGTCTGAAAAAGTGATTGCCCCCTAAACCTAATAACTGGTTGAGCCACCCTTAGCAGCAACAACTGCAGTCAAGCCTTTGCAATAACTGGCAATGAGTCTTTTACAGCACTGTGGAGGAATTTTGGCCCATTCGTCTTTGCAGAATTGTTGCAATTCAGCCACTCTGGAGGTTTTTCGAGCATGAACCACCTTTTTAAAGTCATGCCACAGCATCTCAATCAGATTCAGGTCAGGACATTGACTAGGCCACTTCAAAGTCTTCATTTTGTTTTTCTTAAGCCATTCAGAGGTGAACTTGCTGGTGTGTTTTGGATCATTGTCCTGCTGCAGAATCCAAGTGTGCTTCAGCTTGAGGTCACAAACGGATGGCCGGACATTCTCCTTCAGGATTTTTTGTTAGACAGTAGAATTCATGGTTTCAATCACCACAGCAAGTCTTCCAGGTCCTGAAACAGCAAAACAGCCCCAGACCATCACACTACCACCACCATATTTTACTGTTGGTATGACGTTCCTTTTCTGAAATGCTGTGTTACTTTTACGCCAGATGTAATGGGACACACACCTTCCAAAAAGTTCAACTTTTGTGTTGTCAGTCCACAGAGTATTTTCCCAAAAGTCTTGGGGATCATCAATATGTTTTCTGGCAAAACTGAGACAAGTCTTTATGTTCTTTTTGCTCAGCAGTGGTTTTTGTCTTGAAACTCTGCCATACAGGCCATTTTTGCCCATTATGGTGGAGTCATGAACACTGACCTTAACTGAGGCAAGTGAGGCCTGTAGTTCTTTGGATGTTGTTGTGGGGTCTTTTGTGACCTCTTGGATGAGTCGTCGCTGCTCTCTTGGGGTAATTTTGGTCGGCTGGCTATTCCTAGGAAGGTTCACCACTGTTCCATGTTTTCGCCATTTGTGGATAATGGCTGTCACTGTGGTTTGCTGGAGTCCCAAAGCTTTAGAAATGGTGTTATAACCTTTTCCAGACTGGTAGATTTCAGTTACTTTGTTTCTCATTTGTTCCTGAATTTCTTTGGATCCCAGCATGATGTCTAGCTTTTGAGGATCTTTTGGTCTACTTCACTTTGTCAGGCAGGTCCTATTTAAGTGATTTCTTGATTGAGAACAGGTGTGGCAGTAATCAGGCCTGGGTGTGGCTAGAGAAATTAAAACTCAGCTTTCCAAAGATGTGATAAACCACAGTTAATTTATGTTTTTACGGGGAAGGGGGGGCACAATCACTTTTTCACACAGGGCCATGTAAGTTTAGGTTTGTTTTACCCTTAATAATAAACACCTTCATTTAAAAACTGCATTTTGTGTTTACTTGTGTTATCTTGTGTAATATTTAAATTTGTTTGATCTGAAACATTAAAGTGTGACAAACATAAAAAAAAGAGAGAAAATAGGAAGGGGGCAAACACTTTTTCACACCACTGTATATATTGCAGTACTTTTTTTTTTTTTTTAGCTATATCACCCAGCCCTACTTTATAGATAATATAACTGAGTGTTTTACAAAGTGAGTGATATGTCCTGGGTGAGATCACCTGCTATGCACAACAAAATGTGAAAGAGGTGTGTTACAGTGGAATGGCCTTGATGGAGGACATTTGCTATTAATTTACCTCCACCCTCTTTACTGGGCCCCCCAGTCAGGTGTGGCCCATTGCCTGAGTCACCCCTCACAGCATCCCCACATCCCAGATTGGTGAATTGGAGCACTCTCACTCTCATACATAGCCTTCCACCTCTGGCCTGACAAGCAGGGGAGGGGTTGTTTTTGCTGTCTGAACTAAACCAACCATCAAACAGCTCACAGCTGGGACCCAGAACCATGACCTTGGACTAGAACTCAGAGGAAACTTCCTCAGATTTGCTTCCTCCCAAGCAACATTAGATATGTCTGAGGTGGTCGCGATGAATGATGTAGACCTTTACAGGAGATTAATAAAAGGTGCACAAACACTTCCCCTCCACTAATATTTTCTGAACTTTAAGTACAGAAAAAACAAAGAGAGTGGAGGTGACAGAAGCAGTTAAAATCTTTGTCTTGCTTTCAAAAATCAGTAAGGCGGATGTCAAACAGCTCAGTGAAAGTGGCCATTTATTTAGTTTCCAAATGAGGAAGACCGCCACTTCAAAGAGATTGATTACCACTACCAAGTATGCCTCAAACCCTGAGACATATTTGGGGTTACACCTAAATTATTCCAATCGCTGCATTTTAGAGGTTAGACCTTTCCTGGTGGCTCAGGAACAAATCTGCACATACAGACACAACAATACAGGCAGCTACACACTGCACACAGAGCACTCTTAGACAGCCAGACTGCACAAAATCCCTTCTCCAGGTCTAAAATGTTTTATTCTAGCATTGAAACTGAATAAAGAAGTGAGAATAGTAGGAGATCTAACAATATTTTGATGGCCATGGGCTGGAAGCAATTTTTTGGGGGTGTGGGGGTGTGGGGGGATGGCTGGGAGTACAAATTCTCCTGAACTCAGCCATGTGTGCCTGTCGACCTCAGCTGCCCCATGTCTCCTCCCCTAGAAACTCACACCCACTACCTCCCTCTTCACCTACCTTTCTAGCATGCTTAGCTGTCAGTCAGAGGCAGCCTGCCACATTCCCCTCACGCTCAATGTGTCCATGTTTGTGTACATAAGAGATGTGATGTTTGAAGAATCAAGTGTTTTGGGAGTCAATCATCTCGCAGATAAAAGTGACAGTGAATGGCCCCTCTGGAGGAATCCAGTTTCACAGTACCTGAGACTGTTTTGTCTCAGCAGACTTCACCACATAGGTCTGACTATTCCCGTGGAAGCTCTCAGCTCCTGTCATGGGCTGCTGTGATTGATCAAATAATATTCTGACTTTAAACACAGGTCTCAGTGGGGTTATGGAGTAAAAATAAGTCATTATTCAGAGGGAATTGGTTGAGTTGTAGTTGTCATTAAGACAGATGACCTCATACTGTTTCAGCCTGTCTGCCAGTAATGCATCATTTGATTCCTTTTCATCAACTAGGTCATCTGTGGTGGGAATTAAATGAAGATTATACTTAGCAATCATTGTTCTAAAGCAGAGCCGCCTGCTCCAACTTCACCATCCACTCCTCTTGTAATAGGATACTCTGCACTTTTCTGCACTGTTGGCAAGCATGATTGACCACAATTAGGCCAATTACCGCCAATTTTAATGACTGGGACAAATTGATGACAGGGTTTATAGGAGCAGCTGTCCTCATTTTCATCATTTAATTCCCATTAGGGCAGACATCACCACATGAACTGAAAGAACAGTAGAAAGGTAGGGGATGTTGATCATACAGTATGTATAAGTGCTAGTTACAGTGGCTGGGGTGGTGTGTGCATTTGCGTGTTTGAGTCAGTGTTGAGCCGTGTCCAGGACTGATCTGTAGTCACCACTGAACCAGTGTTGCAGGTGTCCCTGCGCTCACTTGGTTGCAAGTCTCATTTTTCCCAGGAAAATGCTTTCAACCAGAGTTGGGTTTCCACAAAGCAGCACAGACATCTGAGAGATGCAAAGAATGTTCCTTCCCATCAAAGTGCAGTATTTGGCCATGTTTACATCAGCGATTAAAAAAAGAAAGGAAAGAGAGAAAGTGGGTGAGATGTTTGGATTAATTTCAGCATCTGTTGTGACTACATGTGCTGCCAAAATGTTCAAACTCCCAGCAAGTATACTGAGTTTTGGTCATAACCCATTGAAGTTTCAATGTAAAATTCTTACATTTTTTTTAAAACATGTATTGTGGAGAAAGGAGGCAGGTGATACAACGAGCTGGACGACACAGTTACTTTATTCTTCCTCCAACATATTTTACAGCAAAAAAAGACTGTCAGGTCCCTGTGCATTCCTCTTTTATACCTTTATTCCCATGCATCAAGACCCGACACTTCCGACCATAACCATTGTTGTTTGAACAAAGGATGTGTGGCACATTAACATAACATAACGCCGGCTCCGCTCCAACACACTTCTTCTCTCCAGCATTTACTCCTCTACCCGGGGGGGCGCATAGTCCTTACTGTCCCATCTGATATTCCCCAGTGACACCTCCTCCTTCGGTCCATTGTCCCCTGGGTGGAGAAGTTCAACACCATGCCCCCACACAGCCAGAATGGGCCTTAAGCCCCCTGTCCTTTGGGCTTGAGCTGGCACCCATAGTGGCTGTAGCGGGGGGTTGCCGATCCCGTTGAACTGCCCTGCTGGCGGGGTGTACAGGAGGGCACGTCAGTCTGTGGAGGGAAAAAGGGAGGGGGAGAAAACACATCAGCTTCGCGAGTGCCGATCCCTGCTGAGAAATTACTAACCTGCGGAGCCACCGATGGTGGGCGTCCGTGCTGGGGAGCTTGGGCAACACCACCTGCTTGTCTGCCAACACAAAAGCGGGCTTCAGCCTGTTGATGCAGATGGTCTCCCTACGTCCCCCCAAGTCTAACACAAAATGTTTCATCCCAGGTTCCAACACCCTGAATGGTCCGTTGTACGGTGGGCGCAGCAAGGTCCGGTGCGCATTGTGCCTTACAAAAACAAAACTGGTGTTCTGCAAGCTTTTTGGGACGAATGTGTGGGGAAAACAATGGTGGGCCGGGCCCGGTATGCTCACAGCCTCTGTACTGTGTAAAAATTGTGTGGGCGGATCAGCTTCGGGCATGGGGTTTTCTAATAAAATCTCTCCAGGGATCCGCAGCGGTTGAGAAAAAACGAGTTCTGCCGGGGAGGCTGCCAAATCCTCCTTAGGTGCAGAACGCAACCCTAAAAGAACCCAAGGCAGGCGGTCAATCCAATTTGTGTCCGTGACCGAAGCTCTGAGTGCTGCTTTAAGCGACCTATGAAAACGCTCACATAACCCATTAGCTGGGGGTTGTACATGGTAGTGTGGTGAATTTTGACCCCCAGGCTCTGAGCCATCACAGACCAGAGTTCTGAAACGAATTGTGGACCTCTGTCGGACGTGATGTCTGATGGAGATCCAAAACGTGCAACCCAAGCCGACAAAAAAGCATGCGCCACTTCTGTAGACGTGGTAGAAGCCAGTGGGACCACTTCAGGCCAGCGCGTGATGTGGTCCACGACTGCCAAAAGGTGTGTGAAACCTTGCAACGGTGGGAGGGGTCCCACCAAATCCACGTGGATGTGGTCGAACCTCCTAGCTGGGATTTGGAATGGCTCGAGGGGAGCACTGGTGTGCTTGTGCACTTTGGCCCACTGGCATATGACGCAAGCTGCAGCCCAATCTTTCATGTCTTTGCACAAGTGTGGCCAGATGAATTTCCCCCCCCACTAGTTTCACCAAAGCGCACACTCCTGGGTGCGAAAGGGAGTGGAACGACTCAAAAACGCGATGGTGCCAAGAGCTCAGAACCACTGGGCGCGGGCGGCCAGTGGAGATGTTGCAGAGTAAGGGAGGGCACCCTTCTTGCACCACCCTGCTCTCCAGCCTTAACCCCGTTGGCGCAGACTGGACCGTGCAAATGTCCGTGTCCCCAGCTTGCTCTACAGCCATGGCAGGGAAATCTATTCCCATGTAGACCAGGGCGATTAACGTGCACGACAGGCAATCGGCCACGACATTGAGCTTACCGGCGACGTGTTGAATGTTAGTAGTAAACTCTGAAATTGTGGCCAACTGCCGTTTCTGCTGGGCCAACCATGGTTCTGAGACCTTGGCCATTGCGTACGTCAGTGGCTTATGGTCCACAAACCTGGTGAACTCACACCCCTCCAGCCAGAACTGGAAATGGCGCGTCGCCAAGTGGAGAGCCAGCAATTCTCTATCGAACACGCTGTACTTGCGTTCGTTGTCGCGCAAAGTGCGGCTGAAAAATATGAGTGGCTGCCACAAACCTGAGACACACTGCTCCACTACTGCTCCTATGGCAATGTCAGACGCATCTGTAGTGAGCGCTAGCTGTGCAGACAGTTCCGGGTGGGCTAGCAACGCGGCATCCGCAAGGGCTGTTTTGGCATTGGTAAAAGCTTGGACTCGCTTGGGAGTCCAGTCGATGGTTTCCACGGTTTTCTTTTTTTAAGTGCGGCGTACAACAGCTGCATCTGCTGGGCTGCCCTGGGAAGGAAGCGGTTATAAAAATTAACCATTCCCAAAAGCTCCTGTAGTGCCCTCACGGTCTGCGGGCACGGGAAGTCTGACACACTGCGCACTTTGTCCGGTAATGGGATCGCGCCCTCCGGTGAAATGCGGTGGCCCAAAAGGTCAATCACTGGCACACCAAACTGGCACTTTGCTGGATTAACTATCAACCTGTGCACTTCCAACCTCTGGAAAACTGTCCTGAGATGGGCAATGTGGTCCTCCTCCGACGCACTGGCTACCAGAATGTCGTCTAAGTAGACAAAAATGAAGGACAAATTTCGAAGCACTGCATCCATCATCCTCTGGAAGGTCTGTGCAGTGCCTTTTAATCTGAACAGCATGCGTAAAAACTCAAAAAGGCCAAAAGGATTTATTACCGCTGTTTTTGGAACGTCTTCCATGCACACTGGGACCTGGTGGTAACTGCGGACCAGATCCACTTTGGAAAAAACATGCGCCCCGGCTAGGTACATGGAAAAATCCTGGATGTGTGGAATAGGATAGCGATCGTGTTCCGTAGTGTTGTTCAAGCACCGGAAATCATCGCACGGTCGCTACGACCCGTCGGCTTTAAGCACCATGTGTAGTGGGGATGCCCATGGGCTGTTGGAGCACCTGACAATGCCCAACTGCTCTAAGTTGGCAATCTTCTCTTGTGAACTGGCCAGTTTAGCTGCATCCAGACGCCAAGAATGCGCAAACACCGGCGGGCCTTTCGTCATTATAAAGTGCTCGACCCTGTGTTTTGTTACCGTAGCTGAAAAAGTCGGGACCATGAGTGCTGGGAACTGTGCAAGCAAATGTTGGTACTTACCCCCTGGAGCTATAACGTTAGCCAGTGTTGTTGACCTAGCTCCCAGAGCTGTGCAGGGCAGTGAGGTAAAAGAGACAGCGTCCACTAATCTCCTATTAGCAACATCAACTAACAATCCATAAGCACATAGAAAATCTGCTCCTAAAATGGGGCTGAAACATGCAGCTACCACAAAATCCCACTGAAAGTTGCGTCCGTGTAAGCATATCGTCAGTGTCCGCTCGCCAAATGTCCTGATGGTGGTTCCGTTGGCAGCTGTGAGCTCGGGAACGCTGCATCCTGCCATCGTGTCTGCGTTAACTGGCAGGATGAGGCTCTTCTGGGAGCCAGAGTCCACCAAAAACCGTCTCCCCGAACGTGTGTCCGTGACATAAACAGTCTGTTCCTGTCGCCATCGGGTGCAACTGCCACTGAATTCCAAATGTGCCATCTTCTCAGCTTCTTGAATTGGTATGGTGCCAGGCAGCTTTGGGCATTCGAGCCAAAACGGCGATGATAAAAACAGATCATCCCGTTCCTTCGTTTTCTGGTGTCCATCCCGGCTACCATGAATGGCTCCTCAACCTCGCTGGAGTCCATCATGGATGCCGGTGCCACTGTTTGCATGCTGAGAGTTCTGGTCGCTGAAATAATGTGGTCCGCTTCCTGTGCCAGGGCGCGGTAGTTCTTAGCTGAGGCGAGTTGGCCAGGATCGCCCTCGCTGTAGCCGGTAGGTTCCTGAGGAACAAGTGGGTGAACAGGAAAGATTCATCATCCTTCCCCCTCAGCGCCAACATGCTCTCCATCAGCTCCACTGCTGATTTGTCCCTTAACTCCGAACGCGTTTGGAGCCTCTCTGCCCTCTCACTGTCAGAAAGGATATAGCGCTGGAGAAGCATCCTCTTGAGCACCTCATATTTGGGCTCCTGGAGCAGGCTCATCACCTGTTGTGTGACGCGTGCATCCAGCACAGCAACCACGTAGTAATACTTGGTATCTTGCGTCGTTACCCCGCGGAGTGCAAACTGGGTTTCTATGTGCAAAAACCATGCGATCGGGCTGTGAAGCCAGAAGCCTGGGAGCTCGATTGGGACCACGCACACGGCGCTGGTGCTCTCCCTCCAGGCAGTATCCGGGGCGGTGCTCGGCTTGCTTTCCATGGCACGTCTTGGGGTCACCAGTGTGGAGAAAGGAGGGAGATGAGACAACGAGCTGGACGATGCAGTTACTTTATTCTTCCTCTAACATATTTTGCAGCAAAAAAGACTGTTGGGTCTCTGTGTATTCCTCTTTTATACCTTTATTCCCATGCATCAAGACCCGACACTTCGGACCGTAACCATTGTTTGAACAAAGAATGCATGGCACATTAACATAACATAACGACGGCTACACTCCAACACACTTCTCTCCGGCATTTACTCCTCTCCCAGGGGGGTGCATAGTCCTTACTGTCCCATCTGATACCCCCCAGTGACACCTCCTCCTTCGGTCCATTGTCCCCTGGGTGGAGAAGTTCAACACCATGCCCCCACAGTATCTTATTTAATAAGTTTTTCAACTTTAGAAATAGACACTGTTTAAGCGCTCTGCTCATGTTGTTAGATACCAACTACGCCTGATCTTTTTTTTTTTTTTCAAGTTTCATCCACAGGTCCTTGAGGGAGACAAACGGCACTGAAAACTAAACCTTGGGAGAGCTAAAAAGACATTTCTACTGGCAGCATAGGGTGAAGGACAGAGCTGCGTGGAGGAATCTGATCAGACCTAAATGAAACAGTCATTGTCGCCCCCGACAGACTGCTATGATGATGATGATGGATGGGGGGTGAACTGTTCATAGGCTGAAAAGTTCATAGTGGTCAAATTTGACCAAATGTGGTTTATTTTTTCAACAGTCTCCCCTTCGGTCCACACACTACTTCTACTATACTTTGCAGCGCTTGGATCCCTGCGGTTGAAAAATAAATCACATTTGGTCAAATTTGACCACGATGAACTTTTCAGCCCCCCCCCATACATTCAGAATTACAATTATCCATTCTCTCAAAACTTAAAATAGTGTATTGTGTTTTGTGATTAAAAAAGTATGTGTGTGACCAAAACCTGCTTTTCCTTTTTTGTTCCCAGTTACTATTATGGAAAGAGGAAGCTCATTCAGCAAGCAAACAAATCACCGATATGACAAACTTATTTTTGTTTTGTGGAGTGTGTAAATGAAGAGGCAGCTTCATGACAGACGATTTATTACACACTCACATCTCACAAGCACAGAATGAACTGAATGGTTACAGCAAGCTCTCCTCTCTATATCCCAAGTCACACTTCACCTCACACAGCATGATATTTACACTACACTGCATTCAACCCCCTCTGTCCTTCCTGGGCATTGTTCTCCCATGCTTATTCCCTGTCTCTGTCTGAGGTGCTAAATAACCTGACTTCCCCAAGGTCCCAAACCGCGCCCTTCCCACCCCCCCCCCAGCATCTAAGACAGACATTAGTCCACACTCACCTTTGGCTTCAGTCTCCTCCCATATCTGCTGTAACTGGGGTTTACCGCCTCCGTGGCGCTGCTGTGCCGGTGGGGGGCTGCTGGGAGTGTGTCTGACTGTGGGTGAGCCGTGGTGGTGGTGGTGGGAACTTCGTTCTGCCCATGTGGCTGCTCTGGTGAATCGTTTCCCTGGGGAGTTCTCCGTGGGGGTCTTCCACGCCGAGGGGCCCCAGCCAACAGCACTTGCTCATCCGCCACTACAAAGGCGGGTTTGAGTCTGTCTATGCCAATTTTCTCCCGTCTACCCCCCAAGTCTAGCACAAAGTGCTTATCCCCTGTTTCCAACACTCTGAACGGTCCATCATAGGGTGAGCGCAATGGGGGGCGGTGGGCGTCGTGTCTGATGAACACGAACTGCGCGTTCTTCAAAGTTTTAGGCACGAAGGCACGTGGAAAACTGTGGGGGGCCGGGCCCGGCAGCGTACCTGTGTTTGCGCTACGCTGCAAAAGCTGAGACGGGCAGCTGCCCGGCGCGGGATTATCTGGTAGAAATTCCCCGGGCAGCCGGTAGGGGCTGCGGAAAAACAAGCTCTGCCGGGGAAGCTTCCAAATCCTCTTTTGGCGCGGAGTGCAACCCCAATAAAACCCACGGCAACCTGTCTACCCAATTTGCATCCGTCAGTGAAGCCCTGAGTGCTGCTTTCAGTGATCTATGAAAACGCTTGCATAACCCATTGGCCTGTGGGTTGGACGCAGTTGTGCGCTGAATTGTAACACCCAGGCTGCGGGCCATCGCAGACCAGAGTTCGGAAACAAATTGAGGGCCCCTTTCAGACATAATGTCCGACGGGACTCCAAAACGTGCCACCCATGCTGTTAAAAAAGCGTGTGCTACGTCCGCGGATGTGGTTGCCGCCAGCGAGACTGCTTCTGGCCAGCGCGTGGTGCGGTCCACCACTGTCAGGAGGTGCGTGCACCCCTGTGATGGCAGGAGGGGGCCCACGAGGTCCACGTTCACATGGTCGAACCTTTTAGCCGGTACCAGAAACAGCTCCAAAGGAGCCTTCGTGTGCCTGTGTACCTTGGCTCGTTGGCACACCACACAGGCTGCAGCCCACTCTTTTACTTGTTTGCGTAGGCTCGGCCTCACAAACTTCTCTCCCACCATTTTGACTGACGCGCACACTCCTGGGTGCGCCAGAGTGTGAACCGATTCAAACACGCGGCGGCGCCACGCGACCGGGACCACCGGACGCGGGCGTCCCGTCGAGACATCGCAGATTGGGGGGGGGGGGGCGCCATCTTGCAGCACCCTGCTCTCCAGTCTTAACCCTGTTGGTCCAGACTGGAGCACGCGCACGTCTGCATCGCTAATCTGCTCCGCGGCTATGGCTGCGTAATCTATCCCCACGTAGACCGGGGCCACCACGGTGCGCGAGAGGCAGTGCGCCACCACATTCAGTTTACCCGACACATGCTGAATATTGGTAGTAAACTCTGAGATCGCGGCCAGCTGTCTCTGCTGCCTGCCCGACCATGGTTCTGAAACCTTGGCCATCGCGAACGTTAGTGGCTTGTGGTCTACGAACGCGGTGAAGCTGCGCCCTTCCAGCCAGAACTGGAATTGGCGTATGGCCAGGTGGAGAGCCAGCAACTGTCTGTCGAACGCGCTGTATTTACGTTCGCTGTCGCGCAAAGTTCTGCTGAAAAAGGCGAGCGGCTGCCAAGCCCTGGCGACGCGCTTCTCCACGACAGCCCCTATGACCACGTCTGAAGCGTCGGTGGTAAGCGCTATCCGGGCCGCCGGGTCCGGATGCGCCAGCAGTGCGGTGTTTGACTCCATCCGCGGGTTTCTGTCTCTTGAGAGCGGCGTCCAATGGTTGCATGAGCCGCGCCGCGCAGGGAAGGAAACAGTTATAAAAGTTCACCATCCCCCAAAATTCCTGCAGTGCTCTGACTGTCTGAGGCTGGGGAAAATCTGCCACGGCACGCACTTTGTCGGGCAACGGGATCGCTCCTTCTGGAGAGACGCGGTGCCCCAAAAAATCAATCTCCGTCACGCCGAACTGGCATTTCGCCGGGTTGATTATCAACCCGTGCTCCTCCAACCTCCGGAAAACCATCCTGAGGTGGGTTTCGTGTTCGTCTTCGGACGTACTGGCTACCAGGATATCATCCAGGTAGACGAACACGAACGGGAGATCACGCAGCACTGCATCCATCATGCGCTGGAAAGTCTGTGCTGCACCTTTTAACCCGAATGGCATGCGCAGGAACTCGAATAAACCGAACTGAGTTATTACCGCTGTTTTGGGTATGTCCTCCGCGCGCACTGGGACTTGGTGGTAACTGCGGACCAGGTCTATTTTGGAAAAAATGCGTGCTCCGGCGAGGTGAATGGAAAAATCCTGTATGTGGGGAATCGGGTTGCGGTCGTGCGCTGTGGTGTTGTTCAATCTGTGGAAATCACCGCACGGTCACCACGATCCCTCAGCCTTAGGGACCATGTGTAGCGGGGATGCCCATGGGCTGTTCGAACGCCTGATGATGCCCAGCCTTTCCAGGTTGGTGAACTCCTCGCGCGCTATGGCCAGTTTAGCTGCGTCCAAGCGCCGAGGTCTTGCGAAAACAGGCGGCCCGGTGGTGGTGATAAAGTGCTCCACCCCGTGTTTAGCAATGGCCACCGAAAACATCGGGACCGTGAGTGCTGGGAACTGAGTGAGCAGTGCGTGGAACTTACCGCCTGGAGCTGTGACATTGGCTTGTGCTGTTCGCTGGGTTGCTCGAGCTATACAGGGGAGAGAGTCAAAGGACAATGTATTAACCAGGCGCCTGTTAGCAACATCAACCAGTAAACCATGTGCACACAGAAAATCAGCCCCCAGGATATGGTAATTCAGTATTGCTACGACAAAAGTCCACTTGTATGTACGGCCGTGTAGAGATAAGATCAGTGTCCTCTCACCAAAGGTCTTAGTTTCTGAGCCGTTTGCTGCCAACATCCCGGGGCCGCTAGGTCCTGCCAGCCGGTCCACGTAGGTCGGCATGATGATGCTCCTCTGGGCTCCGGTGTCCACGAGGAAACGCCTCCCCGAGCGCGCATCCGTCATGTAGAGCAGCTTGTTCTCTTTACCGAGGGTCGCAGCTGCTGCCGACTGCAGGCCTTGGCGTTTTCCCGAGCGCTTGAATTGGCACGGTGGCGCACATCTGCGTGCGTTCTCTCCGAAGCGGCGGTGGTAGAAACAGAGCGTGTCTTTCTGGCGCTCCTTGGCCCTCGCTGCTGCTACCGTCGGTGGCTCCTCGCCTCCTCTGGTCGTCTCGCTGGGCTCCGCCGCCGCTGCGTTGACTGTGATCGCCCTGGTGGTGAGGATGATCCTGTCTGCCTCCTGGGCTAGTGCACGGTAGTTACGCGTGGCCAGCAACCGCTCTCGCCTCTTTTGGAAGGTTCCAGAGGAAAAGGTGGGCAAACAGAAAGTGCCCGTCGTCCGTGCCCATTAACGCCAGCATCTTCTCCATCAGGTCGACGGCTGACCCATCTCCTAACTCGGTCCGCGCCAGGATCCTCTCCGCTCTCTCACATTCCGAGAGCGTGTAACGCCGGGTGAGCGCAGCCTTGAGCACCTCGTATTTGTTGCGGGCTGGTGGCTGATCGAGCAGGCTCGCTACCTGCTGGGCTGTGCGGGAGTCCAGCGCTGCTACCACATGGTAGAACTTGGTGTCGTCTGCCGTTACTCCCCGGAGGGCGAACTGGGCCTCGGTGTGGTGGAACCAAGAGCGCGGGTTGTGCTGCCAGAAATCCGGTAGCTTGACTGAAAGATAAGATAAGATAAGATAAACTTTATTGTCCCTCAAGGGGAAATTTGTCTTGGGCTTGTCACCTGTGCTGCAACCACACAATCCACACATACACAATGGATGTAGTACATAATGAATGAAATAAAACCCAATAAATAATACAAGTACATACATACATAAATATATAACAGCAGTCATTAAGAACAGGAGTTATCAGACCGCACACACGTTGCTGGGGGTTCCAGTCCGGGCTGTCTGTGGAATGGCTGCTGCGTCGCTGGGGCTTCCCGACCTGGCAGGCTCCGGGGTTCTTGCCTCGTGTTCCATAATACGTCTTTGGTCACCAGTGTGGAGTGTGTAAATGAAGAGGCAGATTCATGACAGACGATTTATTACACACTCACATCTCACAAGCACAGAATGGACTGAATGGTTACAGCAAGCTCTCCTCTCTATATCCCAAGTCACACTTCACCTCACACAGCATGATATTTACACTACACTGCATTCAACCCCCTCTGTCCTTCCTGGGCATTGTTCTCCCATGCTTATTCCCTGTCTGTGTCTGAGGTGCTAAATAACCTGACTTCCCCAAGGTCCCAAAGTTTAATATTTAACTTTTCTTCATAAAACATACATAGCCTAACCACCAGTCCTGTGCCTTGCCCATTTCGCTGTGATCATGCTCACTTGATGCATGCGCTGTCTGGCCACATATGATATTGAATCAAGCTGTTTCTCTCCTCACTCACAGTGATATTAGGGTGTGCTCTCATAGTATGCCTCTTCTGTGCATTTTAAAAACTAATGTGTAACACACCAAAGGTTTTAACTTGGGTTTTAAATGCTGTTTGCTAAACAGTACAAAACTGTGAAGTGTACAGCTGCTTTGAACCTGATGAATGCCGCTTGTGGAAATATGTATACAGTATGTGTAATATAATAAAGAGAAAATTAAAAATGAACACCCTCACGGCACTTCCTGTTATTTTCTTGTGATGGCGGTACCCTGCCTTGCTGTGGCTGCACTGGCTGTTGATAATATCGGACATCCGATGGCTCACAATCCACTTAGACTGCATAGTTTGACAGATAAGTTACAGTATAACAATGCTAAGTTAGAATATGAGCGCCAATTCGTACAGCTCGGGTCAGTCTACGTTGCCTTGGACTGCTATGATGGCTACACAGCCCATGAAGCAGCGGAGTCCCCTAACAGCACTGCAACCAGAGCAGATGGAGACGGTGTGACAAAAAGCAGAAGAGGGGCAAATGGAGTGGGCTAAAAGCTAAGTTTACAGGCAAAACACCACTTCCCTCCATTCTGCTTGCAAATGTTCTTTCCTTCGGGAATAAAATGGACTATCTGAAGCTAAATTTATCAACCAAACTGGAGATGAAAGGCTGCTGCCCAATAATTTTGATAGAGAAATGGTTAAATTCATATGTCCAGGATGCTGTCGTTATGGAGGGGCTAACAATATACTGGGTGGATAGGAGTTGCACTTTCACAGGTAAATCCCGGGGTGGCGGAGTATGTAATGTCGACGTGGCCTCAAGCAACTGTTCTTCAGACATACAGTAGATGTTTTGAATATTAAATGCATACCTTTCTATCTACCCAGGAATTTTATTGCTATCACCATAGCCACTGTGTACATTCCACCAAGTGCAAATATTAAAGGGGTCATTGACTGCACTTTTTTCACATTTTAACAGCTCACTCATGTCTTAATGAAGTGCTTGTGACATATTTTGTTCACATTTTCTGTAATTTTTTAATTATAGAAGCAATTTTTTTTTTTGCTTTCTTGAAATGCTCTGATTTAAAGCCTATCACTTTAAGAAACATCCTTCAATTGTTCAAATCCACCCTCCCTCTTATGTCAGTTAGCCATTAGCTTAGTAGCTTCTAGCCTTCTTTTAGCTTGGATGAGCAGCGTTGGTTCACCGATCCACAGTCGTTTGTGCATCTCGTGTCATCCCGGCCCGCCCCCCAACAACCCTGCCGAGACACCACATTAAATTGCCAGCACCATGCACTCCACCGATTGCCACAACCTGAGGCCGCTGGCCGAGCCATGGGATCTCAAAGGGCAATGTCTTGCTCTGTGATACTCCGCTCCTCTCCCATGGCCAGCTGGGGGATGCCCCGTCACAAAGCGGCTCTCACTGGTTCTGCTAGCTCTCAGCTCTTCGTGGTTGGCGCCGGTGTTCTATAATTCTGTCCTACTTATCAAGATGTGCTATCCTGCGTCTTTGCGCATGCACCTGCATCTTCAGGCCGGAGTTACATGAGGCACATTATGGACCACGGACCGATGAATCAAGTGGTAACAGGGATGGTTATTAGGGTGACTAAGATCTGAACAAAAAAACATTATATGCCGAGCTCAGTTCGAGCTTCCTGTTGCCAGTGTTAGCTTGGGGCTAATGGCTCAGGGGCTAATCGGCTATCTTTAGCACCGCTTCAATATACATGACAGACAGCTAGGCGGGCCAATAATAGAGCAGTGCACAGGTCTCAAGGATGACGGTGGGTTGGCTTTTTCTAAACGTGACTTTAATGATTTCCACAAAAATGTCAAAAACGTTTCTGGCATTTCTGGAAGAGAAAAATGAAATAAAGGCTCTGTGTGTGTGTGTGTGTGTGTGTGTGTGTGTGTGTGTGTGTGTGTGTGTGTGTGTGTGTGTGTGTGTGTGTGTGTGTGTGTGTTTTTAAGAGAATTGACTGTTTTGAAAATTTTTGGATAATTAGGTGACCAGTAGACTCATTTCAGACAGTTCAAACCTACAAACGCACCATTTTTCAGTTAATGACCCCTTTAAGGAAGACTTGCATGTTCTCTACTGTTCCATCAGTGATTGGCAAACCACTTGTCCACAGGGTGTTTTTATTGTGGTGGGGGACTTAAATCGGACCAACATGAAAAAAAAAATAATCTCAATTATTTACAAATAATTATAGATAATGTGCAGTTAATTAGTCAAAAAAAATTTTTATCAGTTCCCAGCCCTAATATATATTTATATCCATCCATCTTCTACCACTTATCTGGGCGTCTGAGTCATGGGGGCAGCAGTCTTAAGCAGAGAAGTACAGACTGACCCCTGGTTCACATAGCACTGTGATCCCCATGATCCCTCCTGCAGGTGGTGACCACACTGGAGGTTGGACCTATGTGGCTCCTTTGGGTACACTGGATCCTTGTAACTTTTTTCATAGAGATCCACTGGACTGCTCTTGGTCTGGCCCTTCACCCAGGACCTGCTTGGCATGGTAGACACTACCAGAGGCAAGTTGCCCCCGACAACATAGCTTATAGGATCATGAGGGCATGCAAACCCCTCCACCACAATAAGGTGGCGATCCATGAGTGTGTGTGTGTGTGTGTGTGTGTGTGTGTGTGTGTGTGTGTGTGTGTGTGTGGTTTTGAAATGATTTATCTTTGGCTCATTTTTTCATGTCACAAAAACCTGGCATTTGAACAGGGGTGTGTAGACCTTTTATATTCTCTGTAAATCATGTCAAAACTTTTTCCACCATTAGTGTGACCTATAACCTGTACCACCCAATTGAAAAATAAGCTGAACTCTTTTAAGGGGAAAAATAAAAAACTAACACTAACCTGGTTGCATAAATATTCACACCCTGTTATAACTGGGGATGTGGCTGTGTTCAGAATTAACCAATCACATTCAAACCTATGTTAAATGGGAGCCAGCACACACTTACCACCATTTAAAGTGTCTTTGATTAACTCCAAATAAAGTTCAGCTGTTCTAGTAGGCTTTTCCTGACATTTTTGTAGTCACATCTTACAACACAAGCCATTTTCCACAGGGAGCTTCCAAAGCATCAGAGGGATCTCATTGTTAAAAGGTATCAGTCAGGAGAAGGGGACAAAAGAATTTCCAAGGCATTAAATATACCATGGAACACAGTGAAGACAGTCAAGTGGAGAAAATATGGCACAACAGTGACATTACCAAGAACTGGACGTCCCTCCAAAATTCGTGAAAAGACGAGAAGAAAACTGGTCAGGGAGGTTGTCAGTGTTGGGAGTAATGTATTACAAAGTGTTACAAAGTAACACATTACTGTAATGGCACTACTTTTGGAGTAACGTGCTGTGTAACGAAATTAATGTTTAAAAATTCAGTAATGCATTGCAGTTACTGAAATTTGATCAGATGTGTTACTCGTTTTATTAATATGGATAGATATTTTAGTGCAAATAAATATAAACTGACCCTATCTGGGGGCAGCGCGGTGGTGGAGTGGTTAACACTGCGGCAGCACAGCAACTCACTCTTGGCCGGCAGATCCTGGGTTCGATCCCAGCCCCCGACCAACAGTGATCTATGTGGAGTTTACATGTTCTCCCCGTGTCTGCTTGGGTTTTATCCGGGATTTCTCTGGTTTCCTCCCACATGCCAAAAACATGCAAGTTAGGTAAATTAGCATCAAACTGGGGATTCTAAATTGTCCTTAGGTATGAATGTGAGAGTGAGTGGTTGTCCCTCTCTCTGTGTTGGCCCTGCAATGGACTGGCGATCTGTCCACGGTGTACCCTGCCTCCTGCTCATAGATGCTGGGATAGGCTCCAGCCCCCCCCCCCCCCCCCCCGCGACCCGAAAAGGATTAAGCGGAAGAAGATGAATGAATGACCCTATCTAGCTAACAAATCGTCAAAGAGCCTCTTCAGTGCTGCAGCCACAAATGGAGCTTGCTCCTGCTGGGAAAAGATGGAGCTACTTTGTTTTTGTGGAAATAGACAGATTATATTTTCTTTGTTGTGGTGAAAGATAAAGGCATGTTGGTGGGTTGCAAGCTAAATGCATTTGAGACCGGCTAATCTCCAGAAGTGCCTAAGAACAGCAACAAGGTCCTGCAAAGCTAGTGCTATGCTATACTAAGCTAACACCGTATTAGTGGATTTACGCTATCTGAACAGCGGCTGGACTTTGAGCACAGGTATGATCTGGACTGTTTGTGACCCAGCAAGAATGAAACTGACTGATTGCCAGATACGTCGTTACAGAATGAAGATCTGATAACAGTCATTTTCCATCAGATAGCTGTTATCCACTGACGTTAAAACACTTGTACTTGCTACCTGGATAAAGATTATTCAAAAATGGATTTGATCTCCAAAAGGACTGGATCATGTCTCTGTCACAGCAGACATTAGAGTGTGGATAATGGACATTTTCTTTGAATCACTGCACATCACATTAAATCCATAATATTAAGGGTAAGAACTGACAGCTTAATGCAGTGTTGCCAACTCACTCTTTTTCCTCTTTCTTACTCTACAAATCGTATTTCTCACTCCAAAATGAGGAAATTACTGGTAATTTTGTGTTGATTTTCTTCAGTTTTTTCCCTCATTAAGAGCTCTCAAGGCAGGATAAAGCAGACTGAACATGTTCTAAAAGTTCTGTCTGAAATAGTCTGTTTTCAGCCTGACATTAATAAGCCCCCCTAATGGAATCCATTAATTAAACTAGAAAAGCACTCGGAGAGCGCAGACCTCCGCCAAGCACCACAGTTCTCCCCATACAGTGTTTGTGTGTACGTTTTCAGATTCCTTGACCATGAAAACATATGACAAGCAATTGGATTGACAATGATAGGATTAGTGGTTCAGTAGTTATTCACGAAAATGGCATTTTGCGTAATGGCGGTTTTCTTGTGGACGGTGATCCGGATCACCACCAAAATCTAATCATCTGTAGGATACCCCATTTCTGACAATCTGTGAAAATTTCATGAAAATCCGTCCATAATTTTTTGAGTTATCTTGCTAACAAACAAACAGACAGACAGACAGACAGACAAACCAACGCCGATGAAAACATAACCTCCTTGGCGGAGGTAATTATCATGCTATGTGTGCAAGATGACTTAAGTGTGCATTTAAAAGTAACATGAATGTTACTTTTCCAAGTAACTAGTTACTTTAGTCATCCAGTTACTCAAAAGTAACTCAGTTACTTTTGAAAAGAAGAAACTAGTAACTGTAAATAGTTATTATTTTTTCATAACTTGCCAAACACTGGAGGCTGCCAAGAGGCTGACAGCAACATTGAAGGAGCTGCAGAAATTTCTGGCAAGTACTGGCTGTTTAGTACATGTGACAATAATCTCTCATCTTCTTCCTATGTCTGGGCTATGGGGTAGGGTGGCAAGACGGAAGCCTTGTCTTACGAAGAAAAACATCCAAGCCTGGCTACATTTTGCAAAAACACATTTGCAGTCTCCCAAATGCATGTGAGAAAATGTGTTATGGTCTGATGAAACCAAGGTTGAACTTTTTGGCCATAATTCCAAAAGGTATATTTGACACAAACATAACACTGCTCATCACCATAAGAACACCACACCTACAGTGATGCATGGTGGTGGCAGCATCATGCTTTGGGGCGGTTTTTCTTCAACTGGAGCTGGGGCCTTAGTCAAGGTGGAGGGAATTATGAACAGTTCCAAATACCAGTCAGTGTTGGCACAAAACCTTTAGGCTTCTGCTAGAAAGTTGAAGATGGAGAGGAACTTCATCTTTCAGCACAACAATAACCCAAAGCACACATCCAAATTGACAAAAGAATGGCTTCACCAGAAGAAGATTAAGGTTTTGGAATGGCCCAGCCAGAGTCCAGACCTGAATCCGATCAAACATCTCTGGGGTGATCTGAAGAGGGCTGTGCACAAGAGATGCCCTTGCAATCTGACAGATTTGGAGCATTTTTGCAAAGAAGAATGGGCAAATATTGCCACATCAAGATGTGCAACACTGATAGAATCCTACCCAAAAAGACTGAGTGCTGTAATAAAAGCCAAAGCTGTGCCAGTCCATCACAGGGCCGACACAGAGAAACAAACAACCATTCACTCTTACATTCATACCTAAGGACAATTTAGAATCCCCAGTTGATGCCAGTTAACCTAACCTGCATGTCTTTGGCCTGTGGGAGGAAACCAGAGTACCCGGAGTAAACCCACGCAGACACGGGGAGAACATGCAAACTCCACACAGAAGGGTCACTGATGGTCAGGGGGTGGAATTGATCCCATGACTTTCTTGCTGTGCTGCCACAGCTGCCCTTGATTAGAGATGTTTTTTCAGATTAATATATAAGCAAGACATTTACTCTTCTTGCTGGTAGCTGATAGGGTGGTAACTGTTGTGTTTATCATCTGTTCCTCTTTCTCCAAAGTGCAAAAAGATGATTTCTGCTTTTGTGCTGTTCTCATCAACAGATGAGTAAACCATCCATCCATCTTCAACCATCCATCCATCCATCTTCTTCCGCTTAATCCTTTTTGGGTCATGAGGGAACTGGAGCCTATTCCAGCATCTTTGGGTGAGAGGCAGTGTACACCCTGGACAGATTGCCAGTCCATCGCAGTGCCAACACAGAGAGACAGACAACCATTCACACTCACATTCATACCTAAGGACAAGTTATCCCCAGTTGATGCCAATTAACCTAACGTGCATGTCTTTGGCCTGCGGGAGGAAAGCGAAGTACCTGGCGAAAACTGATGCAGACACGGTTATGGTCTGGGGCTGAGTTTACTGTGTTTTCCTGCTGCAGCTCTCTCTCTCCTTCTCCCTGACTAGGTGCAGCTGGGTTAATTGCTTCACCTGCAGCTAATTATGGGCTGCCTACTTAAGACCTGTGCTGTGTTTGAAGAGCTCACTACTTCCCCATATAGCCATTTTGTAGGGCTGTTCGAAATCTTAACTGAAAATTTCATTGACTATGTAGTCCACTCAAAATATCCCACAATGCATTTTGAAAAGTAGTGTACAACGGATGGTCACTACATTAGCCAATATATCCCATAATGCAACGCCAGCCAACGGAGCAGTGAGAAGAGAGCTTCACATCACAACATAAACTACCTTAAGGTATTTATATTTATTAATTCGGGAAAGACGATTTGATTTGATATATATTTACTACAAATTACATGCAGGTGTTCATTTTTTTTACCACCATTGCTCTGTTACGTTTTACTGTCTCACCATGATGATGTCATTAACCATGCCGCAAAAACAAGCCCAGTAGTGTCTGAAATCTTACAATTTTATTGTTATATTGAGTTTACTATATAGTCCACTATATCTAAGTTCACTATATAGCGAGTAGGGAGTGAGTGAACATTCCAAACACAGCCCTGGAGAGGCTGCCACATACTATGGGGTCATCAGACATCATCCATGCTGTCGGCCTCACTCCTGCTCACTGCCAAGCTTTACCCTGGTGTTTTCTGTTGCTGCCGTCCTGCCTCAGCTCTCTCAGCCTACCCTGTGCGTGCCTAGACCTGGCCCTTCAACTCGTGTGCTGCCTTGTCTCTGTCTGCCCCTTCGATAAAGTAAGGAACACTTAACAAGTAATTCTGTTTGCTCACCTGCGCACAGGTCAACTTTCTGGATCCTCCTGGCGGACCTGGATTCTAACCCCCACGGACTGTCCTGGAAGGACACATAAATATCAGATGGAAATTATGCAACTCTCCCCATCTCCTCCTCTCCACAGCTAAGGTCTGCCAATCTACAGCCACACTCCCTGCTTCCTCTGCCTTCCTCCATCCTCAGCAGCCTGCAGTCTTCTGAGGTGATCAGCTCCCTGTCCGTGATCACGCCAGCTTATGTAAGAATTTGGATTATTTAACAATATTACTTGTGTCTTCCTGTCTGGTGTTCCTACTCATATTCTCTTTTTATCTCCCCACAGGGCTGCCAGTGCACTCACTGCACGAACATTTACATAAATAAATCTATTATTGTCACTTGCCTTGGTCTCTGAGTCTGCTCTGTGCCATTTCTGGGTCAATCATGTTAAACCGTGTCAGTACAATCCCACCAACAAGACCCAGTGAACACAGCAGTAGTCAGTGACCACTCGCCTAGCTATGTTTGAAGCACATATTGATCACTTAGCCTACGAGCTAGCAGTTTCCCAGTCCCAGGTCCACTGGCTTGCCGAGTAGCTTAACTGGTTATCTTCTGTGTTGGGTTGTAGCCACGTTCCTTCACAGGATACCTCTCCTTTACCCCAGCACCTCGCAGTCCCCATACCCACTCGTTACGGGGGATAGTTGGGCATCTGCAAGGGTTTTCTCCTCCATTGTCAGCTCGTGTTCCAGTGCGTCCCCAAGGACTTCCCTACAGATCACAGCTGTGTCAGTTACACAGTCGGCCTCCTTGAAGGGCCTGCCCTGGCCTGGGCACAGACAATTGTTGATGGCCTGTCTCCCTCCTAGTATCAGGCAACCATCGGGAGCAAATACAGTTTCACATCATCCCTTCCGGGGCTATGGAGATAATTTTGGGTTACCCCTGGCTAAAATTACAAACCCGATGATCGATTGGTTCCAAAATCAAGTTGTTTCTTGGAGCATCTTCTGTCTCTCAGCCTGTTTACAATCCGCCATCGGCTCTCCCTCTCTGCCTCCGTCCAACATGCCTCCCGAAAACCTGATCTGGCTGGCATGCTTGCAGAGTATCATAGCCTCACCCCAGTATTCAGCAAGTCAAAAGTTCTGTCACTCCCTCTACACCGCCCATGTGATTGTGCGATCAAGCTAATCCCAGGCACCCCACTTTCTACAAGCCATTTATACAGCCTGTTGGCCCTGGAGCAAGAGGCCCTGGAGAAATATATTAAGGAGTCACTAAATGCTGGAATTATTCAACCCCCCACCTCCCCAGTCAGTGCAGGTTTCTTCTTTGTCGGTAAGAAAGGTGGCACCCTCCAACCTTGCATCGATTTTTGTGGCCTCAATAAGATCACAGTCAAAGACAAATATCCACTCCCCCTCATCAACTCCGCTTTCCATCTTCTCCACAACGCCACCATCTTCACCAAATTAAACCGCTGCAATGCCTATCATTTGATCAGAATACGTGAAAATGATGAATGAAAAACTGGATTCAACACACCGATTGGACATTTTGAGTACTGGGTAATGCCATTCGGACTTACTAACTGTTAGAATAATTTTGAGCTTAAATTATTCAAAGTCAAAAATCAAGCGGGAAGTTGAATTTATGTACATTTATTACAAAAATATAAGGAGTCACCCCAATGGCCACTTTGGGGGAAGAATTACAAAGTATGGCATTCAGACACACTTAGAATCCCTAAAGGATCCATTCTTCTAAGTCTGATATATATAGGTAGGAGAAAGCAGGGGGAGGATGGGATAAGAGGAGGAAAGGAGAGGGACAGACAGAAAGTCCTTATAAGCCTTTATTAGTCCCACAATGGGGAAATTCCAGGATTGCAACAGCACAGGGATAGCAACACTCAGAGCAATAATTAAGAAGATACGAAAAATATAAATAACAGCAGTGGATATACATACGTACACATAAATATATAAATATATATACAAAGTGCGGAGCATTGTAGCAAGATGGAATAAACAGCATAACCGTCTACTTAGTTATCCTACATAGTATGAATATGCACCCATACATATTGTCACCCTCCGTAGTGACTGATATTGTCCTAGTTGTATACTGGAGGGGACCATTTGTGTAAGTCTGTTGCATCTTTTGCATTCAATACTACTAGGTCGTCACGTTTTTTTGCTATCTCTGCGAGCAGCCCTGCTTAGGTTATACAGTCTGACAGCTGTAGGTAGGAAGGACCTGCGAAACCTCGCGGTTGCGCACCTAGGATGATGTAGTCTACTGCTAAATGAGCTCCTCAGTGCGTTCAATATGTCCTGCATAGGGTGGGACTCGGACTCCAGCAGAGATGACAGTTTAGCCACCATCCTTCTCTCTCCTATCTCCTCCACTGGGTCAAGGCGTTGCCCCAGGACAGAGCTAGCTTTCTTGATCAGTTTGTTTAGTCTCTTCCTATCGGCTGCTGTAATGCCATTGCCCCAGCAGACCACTCCAAAAGTGATGGCTGATGCCACCACTGTGTCGTAGAATGTCTTCAGCAGCGCTCCTTGTACACCAAAAGACTTGAGCCTCCTCAGTAGGAACAGCCTGCGCTGTCCCTTCTTGTAGAGTGTGTCGGTATTGTGTGACCAGTCTAGTTTATTGTTCAGATGAACACCAAGGTACTTGTAGGATGTCACCATCTCAATGTCTGTTCCCTGTATGTTTACTGGTGCTGTGAGGGGTTGCCCTTGCCTGCGGCAGTCCACCACCAGCTCCTTAGTTTTCCTCGCATTGATCTGGATGCAGTTCCGATGGCACCAGTCCATGAAGTCCTGGATAAGTCCTCTGTACTCAGCTTCATCTCCATTGGAGATGAGGCCGACGATCGCAGAGTTGTCAGAGAACTTCTGTAGATGGCAGTGTGTTGTGTTGTGTGAGAAGTCCGCAATATAAAGGGTGAACAGGAAGGGAGCCAAAACTGTTCCCTGGGGGGCCCCCGTGCTACCGACGATCATGTCAGACACACAATCTCAGGTTCCAGACAGACGTCACAGACACTCTGGTGACAAGAATGTACATCTAACAGAACATCCATAAAACACTAATCTAAAAGATGAGGAGTTCCTGTGCATTCCTGTGACCCAAAACAGGACATGTCAAAGGGATTATAATAAATGGCTTAGATCATTCCTTACGCATGTACTAACCCTGTACTAATCCTCAGTCTGAACTTTCTGAAATTAAATTGTATTGCAACCTTCAAAAACATCCTCAGGCCAGTATTGCCCCTCTCACCATCTTCATCATCATATTAAGGACTTACACAAGAAAAATCTGAAGTTATAAAAATCATTGCCAAGTTTATGATGAGACTTCTCCATTAAGAGAAAGGCTAACTTCTATGAGTATTTGAGGTATTAATATGACCATTTGCATCATTTTCATGGATAGAAGTAATACAATACTGTAATCTCCTATAATAGGGCCTACACCCCTACGGGTGGTAATTAGTCAATCAAGGACCATTCTATCCTTTGTCATAATTTTGTAAATAATTGTAGTCTACAATTAAGTGTTTTAATCCCTAAGTGTTTTAATCCCTAAGGCCAAGAATATATAAACTTGTCCTATGTGGAATGCACATATAAACATTAAACATGGCATATGAAAGGTATGATACTTCCATCTCCATCTTCTTCCGCTTAATCCTTTTCGGGTCACAGAAGGGGGGGGGGGGGGGGTCTGGAGCCTATCCCAGATACTTCTCAAATATAATAATACATTATTAATATCAATAATAATGTAGATAATATGGAATTTTTCTATCATATTCCCCCTTGATGCTTAATAAAGCATCGGGATTAAAAGAAAAATAACAAAAGTAAAATAAAGTGAATGAATTAATATAAGGATATGTGTAAGAATTTACATGCTGTTATGTGTCTTTGCAAGTTAAAAACGTGTATAAAATATGTCATTAAGAGTGAACATGTGCAGTGATTAAAATTGTTTCTACTCTCACTCAAAGAAACAATGAACAAAACCTCACTCCTGTACTTTTCATCTGAAATTGCATCCATGCTTCATGAATGGCATCATGTGGTAGAAAAGCATCGCTCTTCACCCTGTCCATCTGCCCTGCCGACATGATGAGGGTACAGTCAGTTGCCAAAATGGGGTACACAGATCTGCCCAGTGTCCAGCCAGATGCGAATAAGCCCAATGATTCAATGACCTTTGACAGTGTAGATCCTTGGTATAACACTTGCTCGCTTCGTTGGTCAAGCAGGGTAGCAGTACAGGGGAGAGACGCACTGTAAGCCGTTGTGTACTCAGAGAGTGTTAAGCTGTCGGAAAGGGGACATCCCCACTTGAAAAAGAGGAGTTCCCTTCCCTGATGAAATTTAACCTTGCATTCGCAGAGTAAGGAGTGTCATCATGTTTCTAATCAGTGGAGTGATGTTTTGTGTCAGGTGTGATTCAAAATGAAGTTTGCTATGTCATTTCTGTATATAGCCTTTCTTTAAAAAAACAAACAAAAAACAAACAGCCTGTAGTAGCTGCATTATTTTAGCAATAAAGATATTTTGCCTAACTGTTAGTGTTATTAAGGAGCAAACGTAGCAATTCTCTGCAGTGTATAAGCACTGGAACAACTTAATAACCAATATTAAGTATTACTAGAGGATGATGAGGAAGATAAGATAACAACCCTAACCACACCTTTCCTTCCCTTGTATTTTTTCCCTTGTCATGATAAAGAAACAGCCTACTTCTCTGTCAGCAGAGGTCATTACTGGATGCCAAGTCATCAGCTGACACTTGCATAGAGAAACAGTTAGTCATTTGTTGTTTTCCTTTTTTTTTCTTCAAATAACTATACTATATATATATATATATATATTAAACAGTCTCTTGCTGAGGGTTTCAGGTGGGGTAAAACGTTAGATGCACCCAAGTGCCATGTCCTTTGCTTTCCATGGCTGTTTAGGTCAGCAGGACAACATTTGTGCTGTCCTTGCCAGGGAGTTTTGGTCCAGTTTCCTTTGATGACCAGATCCCCTGGTTTGCTCAAGAGATGGGTGCACCTCCCATGGTTCCTTCATCACATGGTCCCTCCTGGGAAGGGCAGTATGGATGACATCGCTGTCAGTTGTCATTCTTTGCATATAATCACCCAGAAACCCTTCCTTATTACCTAAGTTAAATGGCTTTAATAATGGGGTTTGTCATTCACAATTTCCCTATTTTCTTTTTTGAATATACTAATCTTGTAGATTGTTGATGGTAAGCTAAGTGGTTTCCTAGGTAAATGTTTGGTACTAATAATTTAGGAGCTGCACTTAAATGTGACATGATTTGATTTACAGTGTATTCCATTTCCATCATCTAAGTAAATCATTTCAGCTATTTTAAATCTTAATATTCCATCCATCCATCCATCCATCTTCTACCGCTTTTCCGGAGGTCCGGGTCGCGGAGGCAGCAGTTCAAGCAGAGAAGCCCAGACTTCCCTCTCCCCAGCCACCTGCTCCAGCTCTTCAGAGGGGATACCAAGGCGTTCCCAGACCAGCTGGGAGACATAGTCTCTCCACCGAGTCCTGGGTCTGCCCCGGGGTCTCCTCCCAGTGGGACGTGCCTGAAACACCTCAAGTGGGAGGCGTCCAGGAGGCATCCTAATCAGATGCCCATACCACCTCAACTGACTCCTTTCAATGTGGAGGAGTAGCGGTTCTACTCTGAGCCTCTCCCGGATGACTGAGCTCCTCACCCTATCTCTAAGGGTGAGTCCAGCAATCCTACGGAGAAAGGTCATTTCAGCCGCTTGTATCCGTGATCTCGTTCTTTCGGTCATTACCCAAAGCTCATGACCATAGGTGAGAGTAGGAACGTAGTTTGTCTGAACCTGGTTCAACCTGTCTGAACCAGACAGGTTGAATTTGTCTAAGTGAATCCTTGTGAAAGGTTGTCACACTCCTTCAGTCAATGGAAAGGTGGACATATTGCCTAATTAGAATTTGGCTTAATTTTGTAAAAGAAATGCCTCATTTTATATATTCCTTGGTAAATTATGGGGTAGGAACATAGATTGTTGGCTGAGCCAATGGGACCTGGCCGGGCTCAGCCCGAAGGAGTTACATGGGTCCGCCCTCCAGTGGGTTCACCACCTGCAGGAGGGATCATGGGGGTCCGGTGCTATGTGGATTAGGTGGCGGTCAAAGGCGGAGACCTTGGTGGACTGATCCCAAGCTTTCTAAACTGGCTTTTGGTAAATCTTAATATTGTTTTAGTTAAAACAATATAAACAATATAAATAAATAGCAATATTTAAATTAGTGTAGGGTAAAGCCTTTGTATATTCAATAAGTGTGTAAATAATTTCTAAACATTTTTACCTTCACTGTTATTTTGTTCATTGAGATCTATGCAAAGGTTTTGAAAAAACTAAGTTAATGCAGGGAAGATCAAAATATTTTGCTTTGAGATCCCTAAAACATTGTTCCCTTAATTGAGTAACAATCTGTATTGTCTTTGTAGTAGATTCTAAATTAAGTCCCACAGTAAACATAAATTCAGCACAAGTTGGACTTTCCTTAGACATTTGGAACTTTTCTCACATATTTGCATGGTTTTCTTCCTTATCAGTTTACCTTGTTCCTTATAAACATGATATTTCCTTTACAATAATCTACAAACATTTTCTTAAATATCTGGAAATTTATTGATGTAACTTTTAACTTTTAACTTCTCCTATTGGATGTTGTGATTTTATTACCAAGCAGTTACCAAGCAGTTTCATTTATATTTTTCTCTTCATTATTGATCATCTATTGATAATTTTTATGTATTATCTATTTTTCTGAGGATCGCTAATTACTTTTTGCTATTTAATTTCTTCGGTACCCCCCCTTTTGATGTATGGAGATGCACATGCAGAAAAGTTACAGGGTATTTGCTTGATGGGTCGTGTCTTTTGCTAGAAGGAAGCGTGTTACCACTTTTATGTGTCGCACACAGTTAATTTAGATGAAAATTTGTGAGTAGTACAGCTCCTTCAAAATGAGGTTTCAATAATCATGGTTTCTTTTGTGACGTCTCTTGAACGTCTTTTTTCCAAATTCCATTTAGGAAAAAAACAATATAGCTGTCTGTGCAGATGTGATATGACTTAGCATTGATAACTAAGAACAGTTGAACACAGACAGGTTGAATTTGTCTAAGTGAATCCTTGTGAAAGGTTGTCACACTCCTTCAGTCAATGGAAAGGTGGACATATTGCCTAATTAGAATTTGGCTTAATTTTGTAAAAGAAATGCCTCATTTTATATATTCCTTGGTAAATTATGGGGTAGACTGTAGTCCCGAGGTCCAGCTCAGCCACTGCTGAGCACCGGGAAAACACATTCCTTATTACTGTCACATTTCTGAAATGTGATACTGTCACACCATTATGTGGTGAGTGGCATCAGATGTATCCTGCAGTGTGAAGTCATATGAAAACTACATTTTTAAAGTCAGAGTCATTTAAATTGTTATGCTTTATGTCATTTGCAATGTCATTTGTTCTACTTAGTTTCAAAAAATGCTTGTCAACTGAAAGATCCTTAGGGGTCACTTAGAAATTTCCATATTTTTGAAAGAAAAGCACTTTTTTTCAATGAAGATAACTTTAAACTAATCAGAAATACACTCTAAACATTGCTAATGTGGTAAATGACTATTCTAGCTGCAAATGTCTGGTTTTTGTTGCAATATCTAGATAGGTGTATAGAGGCCCATTTCCAGCAACTATCACTCCAGTGTCCTAATGGTACAATGTGTTTGCTCATTGCGTCAGAAGGCTAATGGATGATTAGAAAACCCTTGTGCAATCATGTTAGGTCTGCAATGCTGTAATTGCTGCAAATGGAGGATTCTTTGACGAAAGCAAAGTTTGAAGGAAAAAATTATTATTTCAAATACAAATCATTATTTCTAACCTTGTCAATATCTTGACTATATTTTCTATTCATTTTACAACTCATGGTGGTAAACAAGTGTGACTTTTTATGGAAAACACAAAATAATTGTCTGGGTGACCCCAAACTTTTGAACGGTAGTGTACATCAGAATCAGAATCAGAATCAGAATCAGATTTATTGCCATTGTTCATGTAGTACACAAACTAGGAATTTGTCTCGGTGCAATGCTGCAACATTAAACATGATAAAATAAAAGAAATAAACTATACATGCAATAAAGTGTAGAATAAGAGTAAGTAATACTGATCAGCAGTTAAAATATATTAGCGAGCAGCAGATAATGTGAGAACCATATAGTGCAGTTGGTAATGCAAGAAGAAAACAGTGATGATTGACATGAGTCTGGTTGAGCTGCTGTACATAGTGCACGAGAGTCAATAAGTCACTTAGTGTTCAGCAGTCTGATGGCAGAGGGGAAGAAGCTGTTCATGTGACGGGAGGTTTTAGTCTGGATGGACCGGAGTCTTCTACCTGAGGGGAGGGGGGCAAACAGTACGTGACCAGGGTGTGAGGGATCGGCTATGATCCGGCCAGCACGCCTCCGGGTCCTGGAGATGTACAGATCCTGGAGAGATGGGAGCTTGCAGCCGATCACCTTCTCAGCAGTGCGCACGACGCGCTGCAGCCTTAATCAACAGGACATCAACAGGAGTGCAAATTTTATCACCTCATAAATTGATTTTACTAATGTTCCAGTGATCATCATTATTTTTGTGTCCCTTAAATGTTTATCTCAGTTGTTTATCCCACTGTTTATTATAACATGTAATGTTAAGAAACACAAGTGAATTATTGTTTTTTATTATTTTATTACATATTGCATATATCATTTATTAAAAAGTGAGTATAGTATTATTTAAACAAAGCAACAATATGACATACAATTACCAAGACCTCTGTTTGATAATCAGTAGTCTCTGGCAAATCATATGCACAAACACATTAATTATCAATCTCTTTTGAACCTCTATGCTTTGAATCATGTAATTTAGGGTATACATAAAGCCTTCAGTGATTAGGCATTATTAAGTGACAGCATGATATTGTAATGTTTAGTTAATTTCAACATTGTCATGCTGGTAGCATTGATTAAGATGCAAGCGTTTGTACATAACTTAGATGTTCAGCCATCTCTTTGATGTCGATGGGAGGAGAGCGCGGACGGTGACAAAGCCGGGTCCCAGAAGCTGGTTTTGTTTTGGCAGGGGGAAGGAGAAGTAAAGTGCACTGTTATGCTTCAGTCAAAGAAAAAAGGCAATTGAGTCAATAAAAGTCAGTGATACGTCAAAAAAATTGAATAAAAATAGCTCAATGTTTTTCATTTTCCAAAGAAAGAAAAAAAACTGGAGGGAATGAAAATATTGGCTTTAAAAATATGTAAATAGTTCATCACGTACGCAACATTAGAGTGAAAACCCACAAAGTTAGACTGAAAGAAAAAGTAAAACCCCAAAACTTTGCAAAAATACCCATATATCGATAGTTTTTTTTCTCTTCCCTTTTACCAAGTTTTACACACAAATCAGTAGCTACACAGCCTTTTCTATTTTTCCCCCAAGTTCTCTCTCTCTCTCTGGTTTTTTTTTCCTCTCAAGGACACACATACACACACAATCAATCAATCAATCAATGCATTAGATTTATATAGCGCTTTATCATAGACACTCAAAGACGCTTTACAGAAATTAAGGGTCATCCACCACCTGGATGGATGAAACAGCCACAATACGGCGCCATCCCTTTTAACCATTCACACACACATTCACACCAAGGGCCACTTTAGAGTCTCCAATTAACCTAACCTGCATGTTTTTGGCATGTGGGAGGAAACCGGAGAAATCCCGGGATAAACCCACGCATACACGGGGAGAACATGCAAACTCCACACAGATCACTGTTGGTCGGGGGCTAGGATCAAACCCACGATCCCACGATCCCCCGGCCAAGGGTAAACTGTGCTGCCGCAGTGCTAACCACTGCGCCACCATGCAGCTAGACAGACACACACACACACACACACACAGACAAACAGGGCCCACAGAAATGTTCTGTTTTGCGTTATCTCCGCAAGGTCCAACAATAAAGACTTTTAGGTTCATGCCAAAACCCAAAACAGCATGAGAATTACTTCACTTAATCTCTGGAACTGGCAACTTTTAGTGGAAAAATCACAGATGTGGCAACCCCCCCCACACACACTGTCACTACAGCGTGAAGCTCCCTTTTTTTTTCATCATCGTCGTCATCATCATAGCAGTCTGTCGTGGGCGACAATGACTATTTCATTTAGGTCTGATCAGATTCCTCCACACAGCTCTGTCTTTAGCCTTCCGCTGCCAGGAACTCCTGTCTATGTCCAACTTCTTCAAGTTTCTTTTTACAGTGTCTTTAAATCTGAGCCTTGGTCTACCCTGATTGCATTTGCCCTCGCATAACTGTGAGTAGAGTAACTGCCGAGGGAGACGCTGGTGGTCCATCCTCTCAACATGTCCGAGCCATCTCAGGTTCATCTGTATTAGCATGTCCTCCAGTGATGGTAGACCAGCTCGTTTCAACACTTCTGTATTGGTTATCTTGTCTTTCCATGAGATGTTCATTATGGCTCGAAGGTGTCTCATCATGTACGCGTGGAGTTTCTTCACCTGCACCCTGTAGACAGTCCAAGTTTCAGCACCATACAATAGAGTAGCCAGAGGCAGTATTTCAGCAACTTAACATTAAGTTCACTGAGGCACCCATCCTGGTCCAACCAGACCCGTTTCTCCACTTCATAGGGGAAGTAGATGCTTCTAATTCAGGGGTGGGGGCAGTCCTCTCCCAGCACTCGGTCACCGACAGCAAGATACACCCCTGTGCTTATTTCTCTCTACGCTTGTCTCCTAATGAGAGAAATTATGGGGTTGGTGACTGAGAATTGCTTGCGGTGAAGCTCGCTCTTGAAGAGTGCCATCACTGGTTGGAGGGGGCCATCCAACCATCTTTGGTGTGGACGGATCACAAGAACTTAGAATATTTTCTTGTTCTTCTCTATTTTCTTGTTCTTCTCTATCCTCTCACCCCCCAGCCAGTTGCAGCAGATGACTGCCCCTCCCTGAGCCTGGTTCTGCTGGAGGTTTCTTCCTGTTAAAAGGGAGTTTTTCCTCTCCACCGTCACCAAGTGCTTGGTCACAGGGGATCGCCTGATTGCTGAGGTCTTTCTGCAGTTGTGGGGGTTTCCCCTACAGTTGAAAGTACTATGAGATGACTGTTGTTGTGAAATGATGCTATAAAGTTGAATTGAATATTTACGGTCCGCCAAATGGCTCAACCCACGTCAGGCTAGATGGGCTTTATTCTTCGATTGCTTCAGTTTCACCCTCAACTACAGGCCTGGCTCCAAAAATGCAAAACCAGACACCCTCTCCTGTCACTTCTCCTCAGATCATTTGCCACCTTCCAATGATCACATTGTTCCACTGTCCTGTGTCCCGGGAGCTGTCTCCTCGCAAATCGAGGCCAAGGTCAGGGAGGCACAGGAGCCTGACCCTGGAGGGGGTCCCCTGGGCAGTTATATGTCCCATCGCCAGTTAGGGGGGAGGTCTTGCATTGGAAACATACATCAAGATTTACCTGTCATCTCGGAGTAGCCTGCACAATTTTCCACATCAGGCTGGCCTTCTGGTGGCCCTTGCTAAACAAAGATGTCAGGGATTGTGTCCAGGCCGGCAATCTGTGTTCAGAATCAGAATCAGAATCAGAATCAGAATCAGGTTTATTGCCATTGTTCATGTAGTACACAAACTAGGAATTTGTCTCGGTACAATGCTGCAACATTAAACATGATAAGATAAGAGAAATAAACTATACATGTAATAAAGTGTAGGATAAGATTAAGTGATACTGGTCAACAGTTAAAATATATATTAGCCAGCAGCAGATACTGTGGAGAACTATATAGTGCAGTCGGTAATGCAGGAAGAAAACAGTGATGATTGACATGAGTCTGGTTGAGCTGCTGTACATGGTGCACGAGAGTCACTTAGTGTTCAGCAGTCTAATGGCAGAGGGGAAGAAGCTGTTCATGTGACGGGAGGTTTTAGTCTGGATGGACCGAAGTCTTCTACCAGAGGGGAGGGGGGCAAACAGTACGTGACCAGGGTGTGAGGGATCGGCTATGATCCGGCCAGCACGCCTCCGGGTCCTGGAGATGTATAGATCCTGGAGAGATGGGAGCTTGCAGCCGATCACCTTCTCAGCAGTGCGCACGACGCGCTGCAGCCTTAGTCTGTCCCTGGCAGTGGCTCCTGCGTACCACACGGTTATGGAGGTGGTGAGGATGGACTCGATGATGGCTGTGTAGAACTGCACTAACATCTTGGTGGGTAGCTTGAGCTTCCTCAGCTGCCGCAGGAAGAACATCCTCTGCTGGGCTTTTTTGATGAGTGAGCTGATGGTCAGCTCCCATTTGAGGTCCCTGGTGATGGTAGTGCCTAGGAAGCGGAAGGAATCAGCAGTGGTGATGGGAGAGCCTGAGAGGGTGAGGGGGGGCAGAGGAGTAGTGACTTTCCTGAAGTCTACAATCATCTCCACTGTCTTCAGAGCGTTCAGCTGCAGGTTGTTATTGCTGCACCAGGACGCCAGCTGGGCCACCTCTCTCCTGTAGGCGGACTCGTCGCCGTTGGAGATGAGCCCGATGAGGGTGGTGTCGTCCGCAAACTTGATCAACTTGACAGACTGGTGGCTGGAGGTGCAGGAGTTGGTGTAAAGGGAGAAGAGTAGGGGGGAAAGTACACAGCCCTGGGGTGATCCGGTGCTGATGCTAGTATAGTCTGAGACAGTCTTTCCCAGCCGCACATGCTGCCTCCGGTCCGTCAGGAAGTCGATGATCCACCTGCAGAGGGAGTCAGGCACGTTGAGCAGGGACAGCTTGTCCCGGAGCAGAGCGGGGTGGATGGTGTTGAATGCGGAGCTGAAGTCCACAAACAGGATCCTGGCGTAGGTTCCCGGGGAGTCCAGGTGCTGCAGGATGGAGTGGAGGGCCAGGTTGACTGCATCGTCTACAGACCTGTTGGCTCGGTAGGCAAACTGCAGCGGGTCCAGGAGAGGGGTGGTGATGGACTTGAGGTGGGACAGGACCAGGCGCTCAAAGGACTTCATGACTACAGAGGTGAGCGCTACAGGTCTGTAGTCATTAAGTCCAGTGATCCGTGGCTTCTTGGGGACAGGGATGATGGTGGAGGATTTGAGGCAGGATGGCACGTGGCATAACTTAAGGGAGGTGTTAAAAATGTCTGTGAATACAGGAGCCAGCTGTTTCGCACAGAGTCTCAGGGTGGAGTGAGACACGCCGTCTGGGCCGGGGGCCTTGCGCGGGTTCAGTCTGGAGAACTGTTTGAGCACATCCTGCTCACTGATGATAAGGGGAGGGGGGGAGGAGGGGGGGGGGTGCCTTAAATGAAGTAGGGAATGTGGAGGCTGTGGAGCTGGAGGGAGGGGGGGAGTTGGACACAGATGACGAGGTGTCAAAACGGGCATAGTGTTGGGACAGTCTCTGACAAAGGGCTTTGTCATCCTGACCTTTAGGAGCCTTAGGTCGATAGTTGGTGATTTGCCTCAGTCCTCTCCACACGGAAGCCGAATCATTAGCAGTGAACTGCTGCTGGAGTCTCTCTGAGTACACAGATTTAGCCCTCTTCAGCTCTCTGTTAAACCGGTATTTAACCTCCCTGTAGCAGTCCCTGTCTCCACTTTTCAGCGCTGCTTCCTTCTCCTTCCTGATCTGTCTGAGCTTAGCTGTGAACCAGGGTTTGTCATTAGAGTAACTCACCCTGGTGCGTGATGGAAGAATGTTCTCTTCACAAAAGTGGATATATGAGTTCACAGTGTCCGTGTACTCATCCAGATCATGCGTGGCTCCTTTAAGCATGCCCCAGTCAGATATTTCCATGCACGTTTCCAGCTTCTCCTCAGCATCACTGGTCCGTATCTTCGTAGTGCTCACAACAGGTTTAGTGAGCTTCAATCTCTGTCTGTATGTGGGAATGAGGTGAACCATCACGTGATCAGATAATCCCAGCGCAGCTCGAGGGACAGCGCGATATGCGTCTTTCACTGTGGTGTAACAGTGATCCAGTGTGTTTAATCCTCTGGTGGGGCATTTAATAAACTGTTTGTAGCGGGGGAGATCGTGGCTCAGATTGCACTGATTAAAGTCGCCAGCCACAATAATCAGCGAGTCTGGAAAACTCCGCTCTGTGTGTTGAATGTGATCCGCGAGCACGCGCTGAGCTTCGCGCGTGTCCGCGTCGGGAGGGGCGTACACAGCGATCATTATGAAAGAAGCAAACTCCCGCGGGGAATAGAAGGGCTTGCAATTGATAACAAGAAATTCCAAGGCAGGAGAACAGTGTTTGGAAATTACCGTTACATCAGAGCACCAGATGCAGTTGATGTAGAAGCAGACTCCGCCTCCTGTGGTCTTGCCGGAAAGCTCTGTGTCACGATCAGCACGGAAGAGCTGGAAGCCGTCGAGGCGCAGCGCGCTGTCCGGTATATTTTCCCGGAGCCAGGTCTCAGTAAAGCAGAGGACAGCTGAGGAGGCGAGGTCCTTAAAATGCATCAGCAGTCTCAGTTCATCTACCTTGTTAGAGAGAGAGTTGGTATTGGACAGAAATATGCCAGGCAGCGCCGTTCGCGAGCCTCTCCTGCGAAGTCGCACGAGAGCGCCCGCTCGTCTTCCTCTCTTTCGCCGTCTCACTTTCCGAGCCAAACAATAAACCAGATCGGCGGCAGGGGCTAGAAAAACTGGGAGGAGGTCCGTGGGGGTGAAAGTCCTGATATTTAAAAGTTCTTCACGGGTATAAGTGCAAGCAGACACACAATTGACAAACAAAAACAAACAAAGAGCGCAGCGAAGCACCATGTCGACCGCTGTGGGCGCCATCTTGGATCGAAGTCGATCCACCCCCGATCGAAGTGTTCCACCAACAAAGCCTTCTCCTTAGCCCCTGCAGGTTTGTTCCACCCATTGCCCACCCCAAGTCGTTCGTGGGCCAGTATAGCCCTAGACTAAGTCACCGGGCTCCCGCCTTACTAGGGTCATACTGTCATCCTCTCAGTAATAGACCGGTTTCCTAAGGCCGCTCACTTTGTACCCCTCCCTAAGCTGCCCTCTGCTTTAGAGACTGCTGAACTACTCATCTTACATGTCATTTACCTTCACAGCACCCCCACTGATATAGTTTCCGACAGAGGACCTGAATTTGTGTCCCGCATATGGAAGGCTTTCTGCTAAAAACATTGGCACCACTGTGATTCTGTCGTCTGGGTTTCACCCACAAACTAACGGGCATCGTGAATAAGTAAACCAGGAACTAGAAGCGGCCCTTCGCTGTGTCACCTCCCTCAACCCCTCGTCCTGGAGTTCCTACCTCCTCTGGGTAGATACGCCCACAATTCTGCTGCATCACCCGTCACTGACGTGTCCCCCTTTGAAGCCGCCCTGGGATACAATCCTCCTGTCTTGCCCATCACTGAGGGGGAGATTGCCATCACTTCAGTTCAAGAACACATTCGCCATTGTCGACGCATTTGGAGAATCACCAGGGAGGCCCTTCTCCACATGGTGCAGCAGAATACCGCCATCGTCAACTGCCAGAGGACCCCGGCCCCAGACTATGCTCCAGATCAAAAGGTGTGTGTCATAATTCCGGGCACGGGTGCGCACCGTGCCCAGTCTCCAGTTTAACTTTATTCTGTTTCATCGAGATGGTGACATCCTATAAGTACCTGGGTATTCATCTGAACAATAAACTAGACTGGTCACACAATACTGACGCACTCTACAAGAAGGGACAGCGCAGGCTGTTCCTGCTGAGGAGACTCAGGTCTTTTGGTGTACAAGGGGCGCTGCTGAAGTCATTCTATGACACGGTGGTGGCATCAGCCATCACTTTTGGAGTGGTCTGCTGGGGCAGTGGCATTACTGCAGCCGATAGGAAGAGACTGAACAAACTGATTAAGAAAGCTAGCTCTGTCCTGGGGCAGCGCCTTGATCCGACGGAGGAGATAGGAGAGAGAAGGACGGTGGCTAAACTGTCATCTCTGCTGGAGTCCGAGTTCCACCCTATGCAGGACATACTGGATGCACTGAGGAGCTCATTTAGCAGCAGACTACATCATCCCAGGTGCACAACCGAGAGGTTTCGTAGGTCCTTCCTACCAACGGCTGTCAGACTGTACAACCTAAGCAGGGCTGCTCGCAGAGATAGCAAAAAGACGTAACAAACTAATAGTTTTTTTGAATGCAAAAGATGCAATAGACTTACACTATGGTCCTCTCCGGCATACAACTAGGAACATACCGGTCGCTATGGAGGGTGAGAATATGTATGGGCACATAATCATACCATGTAAGATAACTAAATAGACGGTTATGCTGTTTCATCCCACCTAGCAACAATGCTCTGCACTGTGTGTGTTTATATATTTACATATTTATTCCTTCTAGCTACAATGCTCAGCACTGGGTGTGTTTATATTTATATATCTATATATTTATTCCATCTAGCTACAATGCTCCGCACTGTGTTTTTATATATCTACATATTATTCCATCTAGCTACATTGCTCCGCACTGTGTGTGTTTATATACGTGCATATTTATTCCACCTAGCTGCAATGCTCCGTACTGTGGGTGTTTATATATTTACATATTTATTCCATCTAGCTACAATGCTCTGCACTGTGTTCATATATTCATATATTTATTCCATCCAGCTACAATGCTCTGCACTGTGTGTCTGTGTGTGTGTGTGTGTATATATATATTTTATAGTAATATGTACATATGTATATTAGCTGCTCTTGCTTGCTTGTTTTTTGTTTTTTTTTTCTTGCCTTCTGATTGTTGCTCTGAGTGTTGCTATCCCTGTGCTGTTGCAATCCTGGAATTTCCCCGTTGTGGGACTAATAAAGGCTTATCTTATCTTATCTTTCTGTCTGCTTTCACTGTTATTTTGTCCAGTTATTGTCATTTTGTATTTGTAGTATGTTTACATTTTCTGGTTTGTGCTTTATTTTGACAGCACTGTGCAGCTTCCAGCTGTCAAACTGTTCGGAGCTGCACAGCTGTCATTCATTCTGTTATTTTCTTCACTCATGCATTCACACCTGTCACTTATTATGTAACAATATAAAAGGACACAACAACATGCATCCACACCTGTCACTTATTATGTAACAATATAAAAGGACACAACAACAGAGAGGTGGCGCGGTGGAGGAGTGGTTAGCACTGCAACAGTACAGCAACTCACCCTTGGCCGGGGGATCCTGGGTTCGATCCCAGCCCCCGACCAACAGTGATCTGTGTGGAGTTTGCCTGTTCTCCCTGTGTCTGCGTGGGTTTATGCCAGGATTTCTCCGGTTTCCTCCCACATGCCAAAAACATGCAAGTTAGGTTAATTGGCATCAAACTGGGGATTCTAAATTGTCCTTAGGTATGAATGTGAGAGTGAATGGTTGTCTGTCTCTCTGTTGGCCCTGCGATGGACTGGCGATCTGTCCAGGGTGTATCCTGCCTCTCGCCCAAAGATGCTGGGATAGGCTCCAGCCCCCCCGCGACCCAAAAAGGATTAAGCGGAAGAAGATGAATGAATGAATGACAACAACAGAGAACAGTTGTCATGCCCTTACAAAATGACAGTAACTGGACAAAATAACAGTGAAGCTGGCAGAAACAGAATAAACTTAAACTGGAGACTGGGCATGGCGCCCACCTGTGCCCAGGATCATGACAGTGCCCCCCCCCCAAGGGGTGGATCAAATGGAAAATAACCTCCCCCACACCCAGAAGATCCCCCCCCAACAAGAAAAACAACCCACCCCAGGGGGAGGAGGGGGGAACCCAGGCACGAAGGGACCGAGACAAAACAACAAGAAGACCCCAAAAAGAAAATATTCATGATCCACAACCTAAACACTACGGTGACCCAGATTCCAGGACCCTAGGACGGAAACTAGGGCAGTTCGGGCGGCCTACCAGAGTCCCAGAACCACCGGAGCATATGGCAGAACGCGTCCGGTGGCCGCCCAGAGTTCCAGAACCACTTGCACAGAAGGCGTAACCCATCAGGTGGCCTTTCAGAGTACATGGGCCACCAGTCCGCTGAGCACAACACGCCCCTCCCAGGTGGCGGCAGGTGGAAACCACGCTCCCAGCAGACCACAAGACCTCCAGCATGGGGAAGGTGGAACCGGTGCTGCGGAAGGTGAACCTCCAACAATGACTGCTGGCCAATAGTGGAGCCCGGCGATGGCGGGGGCTGACCAGCGAGGAGGCCAGATAAGGGGAGAAGCTTTTCAGTGGGGGCCTTTGGTGAGGGTGGGAGGACCATGGTGACCTCAGACGAAGGCATGGCATCCGCGGCGACCTTGGACAGGGGCGTAGCACCCACGGCGAGAAGGCTGACCCGCAAGAGTACCAGGCCCGGGAGGCGATCTACCAGTGGAACACCAGCTGAGGGAAAGGAAAGGGGGGCCTAGGGCGGCCTTGGACTGAGGTGTAGCACCCACGGAGGCCCCAGGCTGGGGCGTAGCACACTCGGAGACCTCAAACGGAGGGGGAGCAGCACCCACAGAGACCTCAAATGGAGGGGGAGCAGCACCCACAGAGACCTCGGACGGAGGGGGAGCAGCACCCATGGAGACCTTGGACACAGGGGGAGCAGCACCCATGAGGACCTTGGAAGAAGGCTCAAACACACAGGACACAGACATCGGGTCAGAGTCACCGGCAGCAGTGGAGCCTGGCAGGGAGAGCTCAGGCACAGCGGAGAGCCGCATTTGGCCCTCCCCACCAAGAGCCAGGCAAGATCTCTCCAAGACAGAGTGAAAACAAAAAGGAGAACTTGCCTGAGCTCGAGCTCCACCACCGTCCAGGACTCCGGCGATCCAAGCTGGGGCATCTCGGCCTTCTCTGTCTGAGCGTCTACCCCCGACACAGCCATCTCAGGGGAAGGAAAGGGAAAAAACACTGGAGAAAGATCACCGGTAGCAGGGGAGCCCGGTGAGGAGAGCTCAGGAGCAGAGGACATCTGAAATGATTCTCCTCACCCTGAGCCATACAAGAATTCTCAAGATCTGTAGGAGCTAAAACAGAACTGAGTACTTGCCTGGATTCGAGCTCCACCACCGTCCAGATCTCCAACGACTCTGCTGCGGTAACCCCTACAGCAGGCATGGTGGTGGATGCAGCCCGCAGACCTCCAGGTGCGGTGACTAATGCGGGTGGGCTTCCCGGCGTGGTGGCTGAAACTGGGGGTCATCTCGGCGGTGGTGCTGAGTCCTGTGTTGATGAAGCCAGGGGACACTTTCCTGTAGGCTCAGGCTTCCGGCCACAGGAGGCGCTCTCCTCCCATCCAGGATATAGCCGTGGGGCTGGAACGGACCTCTCCAGGACCACAGACCTTCTCCACTGTCCAGCAGCAACCTCCCTGGACCGACGGACACTCAGGGAGAGGGACATGGAGAGGGACATGGAGAGGGACATGGTAGCAGCCATCTGGCTACAGCAGATGGCTGCTACCAGAGCTGCTACCACAGCTCCTTTTAAGAACTCCTTATACAAAGATATAGAGTGATGATAATCAAGTCAGTGGCGGTAATGCACCTGTGGGCTGGTTGCCAACTGCCAGCCAAATCTAAAAGAAGAAGAAGAAGAATGGGAGAAACGGGTGAAAGCTCAGCCAAATCGGCCTGCTGCTGCTGAGCTTCACCACTGGGAGTAAGGCAAGACAGTTCATTATTTGATGTTAAAAAAATGAAGAGATACTTGTCTTAATTCCCGGGGCTTAGTGGTGGCTGCTGTTGTCATATCCGGCTCTAGGGAGCCGGGCAATCAGAGCCAGGGACAAGCCAGTGAGTCGAGATGGTTTATTTTGGGTAAGGGATAAGGGATGAGGAGAGCACAGATACTCATGCAGAGGTACACTCACAGGTTGCACAGCGCAGAGGTAAGCAGCTCGTACCGGACGTGGGGGTAGCAAGACGTACATCCTCACAGCGGGATACAAACACAGGAATGCTGCAAGGGGAGTTGAGGCTGACACCAGACGAAGGGGCTTCAGCCTAGCAGTGCTTATGTCGCAGCCCCGAGTCATCGAGGCTGCTCTTATTTATCCTCATTGGCAGCGCCCCAGCTGATGAAGACTAATTGGCCCCAGCCGTCCATAATGCTGCCAGCTGGGGGCCAGCTGAGACGCTGCTCAATGGGAGGCAGGGATGAGGGAAAACATGGGCTCAGTGCCGAGACGGCATCTCAACCCATGGTGACAGAGCCCCTCCCTCAAGGTCGGGCTCCTGAACGACCAGGAACATCCCAGCCCCCCCCCCCCCCCACCACCTAGGGTGGGAGGAAGGGAGGCGGACCGGAGGGGAAGAAGCCAAGGGAAGGACAACACCAATGGGGCAATGTAGGGTAGCGGGAAAGAAAAACCCAAATACAATACTGACAAAACAGAATAATTAACCCAGGTACAGATGGGGAGAAGAACTGGGTCAGCACGCCGGTTACATACTACCCAGAGAGTACCAACCATGCGTGACCCAGAGCAAGAAAAAAAAAAAAAGAACCACCAAAAAGGTACAGGGCAAAAAATGCTGAGTATGGTCAAATAAAGGGAAAACACAATACACAGCACCAATATAAGTACATACACACAGTCACCAAGAAAAGTGAGGGTGACTGGAACAAATGGACAATTACAGAGCATGGTGTTACGGAAAACAAGGCACATGACTCTATAATGAACCAACAGGGCATAAAAAAGAAATACTGAGTGCAGGCAAAGAAAAACCCACACACATGAATATATAAATACCCACAGTCACCTAAAGAAATGAAAGTGACTGGAATGAATGGGCAACTGCAGAGTATGGTCTGAAAGGGAACAAAACATAACTCTACAATGCAAAAACGAGACTAAAAACATGGTACAAAAAATAAAATGCTGGGTACGAGGGAAGGAAAACGCACAGCACTATAAATACACATCCACCAACAGGACAGACATTACACCCAAGTGACCTTAATAACGATAAAAGAAAAAGTGACACCCGAGGTGTATGGCAGGCAGAGTCCAAAAATAGCCGAGATGGCTCCGGAGATCTCCCCGCCCATTGTCCAGCTGGCGAATCAGGGGAAGAGAAATGTTCGGACGGCGAACTCTGGACCCAGATCCCAGGAATCCAGTCCAACGGCTGCCGAACCAGGCCACCCAAAGGCAAACACAGACCAGTGGGGGGAAACCAGATCGCCGAACCGAAAGTTTTGCGGGTCGGGTCGTCGACCCGCATCACTCAACCACCAGGACCGTTGAGACGGACGAAGGGTCAGAGCGGATCCCGGTGGAAGAGGCTCAGGGGAGAGCCGATGACGAGGGCGGCGGGCCTCAGGGAAACGGCCACCTCCTCACCGGACCTGGACAACACTGGGGCAGCACCCACGTCGGACCCCGATCGGGCCTCAGGCGAACCCACGTTGGACCCCGATTGGGTCTCGGGCGAACCCACGTTGGACACTGCACCAGAACCGACCTCCAACGTTGAACCCGGACCCTCCAGCACCACGAGGAACAGCAACTCCTCGCCGGTGACCCTGGAAGAAGGCTCAGAAGAGAAAACAGAACCGGGATCAGGATCACCGGCAGCGCCAGAACCCGGCGAGACGAGCTCAGACGCAGCGGGCGGCTGCACCCTGCTCGTCTCCCCTGGAGATAGGCTGAAGTGCTCAAAGATAAAAAGAGAGAAAAGAAAGGAGAGCACTCGCCTGATCTCGGGTTCTGACGCCGTCCAGGACTGCGAAGATCCAGGATCCGTCGTCAGGAGGTCGTTGTCAGGCTCCCATCTAGCCGCGTCGGGCCCCGCAGCCAGCACGATGGTCAGCGCAGCTTGAGATCCCTCCAGCTCAGGTAACCCCGCCGACGACCCACTCGGCGTGAAGCCAGAAGAATCTCGTCCCGCTGGACCGAACCGCTCCTCCGTGGAGACCCAGGGACGCTCAGTCGTCAGCGTAGACTCCACGCAGCAGTCAGTCCCCCTCCTCCGTCCGCAATGTAGCTGCGGAACCACAGGCCCTCTCCATATCCCACCACGTTGACCCGGAGCCGGGGACCGCTCGGCGGAGAGAGACACAGAGGATGCGGGATTAGGAAAACAGGTTACAGCAGGTGGGGAGAGTTCAGGGAGCTGCGAACCCTGAACTTCTCCTCCAGGGATGTGACAGAGCAAATCATTAAGCAGGTGTGAAAAAACAATGACTTGCCTGCCCCCTGGAGGTTGAGTATCGCCTGCTGTAGTGGAATCTGCTTCTTCCTCTCCCCGCCCGGCGATAACGGAGGACCCCCCGGGAATTCGTCTGAGGATCGCTCGCGTTGTCTCCAGCAGAGAGCTCACCAGGCCGGGATTCCAGGCACACACAGCGGTCAGGAAGCGCGTCGAGGAGGAGGGGGAAACAGCCGGGGTGAGCCAGCCCGAATGTCCAGGAATGACAGCGGGGGAACGAGGCTCAGGGGACGAGGCTGTAGGATCTCCACACTGACGAGGCGAAGGGATGACAGCTGCGTGGGAGGAACGGTCCTGACGATGACCCAGAACTGGATCCGGACGAGGTTCGTGCAGAGGTGACTCGGCGATGTGATGACGACTACTCCCAGGGGACGAAGCGAGGGGGAAACCCAGGATTCGCCGCTCCAGATCGGAGATCGAGACGAGGAAGGCGTCGAGCACGGGAAAGCTTCGTAGCCCTGAAGTCCTCACCATCAATCTCACTGCCGCCGCCACATGCCTGAAGGTGGTGACAGGAAACACAGTAGAGCTCGCGACAGCCACTCGACCCCGGACATAACTGCTGTCAGCTGCGGCTCCTAGAAGGGAATCCCGAGTGACGTGGCGCAGGTCGGGGGAAGTCCTCTGGTTGGCGCGAACTCCCGGACTGGAGTGGCGGCAGGAACGGGACTCCGAAGCGGGGAAAGACGTCGCCCACTTCGACTCCCTGCCGGGATTTCCATCCACCCCGTGGAGCTTCTCTCGCTGTGTACCTGCAACGTCTATCCTGGCACTGTCCTCCAGATGGTACAGAGAGTGAGGGTGACAGTCCAGGAGTTCCTCAGCACGGCCCGGATGCCAGCGTCTCGCGTTGGAGGCGTCGTGCAGGGTGAAGAATGTCCCGTCGACAGCCTCCGAGATGGACCTTAGCTCGTCGCCCTGGCGCCGGAAGTGACTCCTGGGAAACGGCATGCTAGCAGCGCTGACACCCGGACAGAAAGGTACATTTCCACAGCGACTCACGGCCGCCGGCAACTCTTCTGGCTGCGACATACTGTCATATCCGGCTCTAGGGAGCCGGGCAATCAGAGCCAGGGACAAGCCAGTGAGTCGAGATGGTTTATTTTGGGTAAGGGATAAGGGATGAGGAGAGCACAGATACTCATGCAGAGGTACACTCACAGGTTGCACAGCGCAGAGGTAAGCAGCTCGTACCGGACGTGGGGGGTAGCAAGACGTACATCCTCACAGCGGGATACAAACACAGGAATGCTGCAAGGGGAGTTGAGGCTGACACCAGACGAAGGGGCTTCAGCCTAGCAGTGCTTATGTCGCAGCCCCGAGTCATCGAGGCTGCTCTTATTTATCCTCATTGGCAGCGCCCCAGCTGATGAAGACTAATTGGCCCCAGCCGTCCATAATGCTGCCAGCTGGGGGCCAGCTGAGACGCTGCTCAATGGGAGGCAGGGATGAGGGAAAACATGGGCTCAGTGCCGAGACGGCATCTCAACCCATGGTGACAGCTGTGAGGCCAGACATCATCACTTCGAGGGCTGCGAAGTTCGTCTGGCGCAATGGGCAGAGCACCGGAGTCAGGGGACATTCTGACATCGGCTCAAACTCTGTTTGGGCTGGTGAAACTCCCTCCAACTGCAGCAGAAACTCCAGGAGGAGCCATGGCTTGTCGCCGAAGATGAGCTCCCTCTCCACTGCAACAACTCGTTGGCGCTCCTCCAGCTCCTCCACGCTGGGACCGTCTGTAGGCATGAGGGCTGCGTGCCCAATCCGGTAGGCAGCGGGACACTGGTCAGCATGGAGAGGTGAAACTGCAGCTGGATGATGGCTCTGTTCTTGAGGCTCCTGTCCCCAGGGTCGCCTCCTCCACGGCACAGGGTGCGGTGGCAAAGGGGCTCTCCCCAGCCCACAGAGCCGGTGTTGAGCGTGGAGGACGGAGGTGAGGAGGTCTTTCAGCTCCGGGACACTCCACAGGCTGGGGACTGCCTCAGTCAGCTGAGCTGCGCTATCCCACACCTGCAGCTCCTCCTCGGGAGCGTGGGTCAAGGAGACATCCGACAAAATGTCCTCCAAAAGCTCAGTTGCCCAACGCTCCTCCTCATCCAATCCAAAACTCCCATAGTCTGCGTGGCCAGACGTGCCAACAACTGGACTAAAAATACGGGAGAATAGAAAAGGGGGGAAAGAAAAAAAAAACAGCAACACACAGTGGGTGGTGTCCACACCCTGTTTGTGTCCTTCTGTCATGAAGCACCCTTTTCAGGGGCTACTGAAGGACACCAAATGCACACTGTGGTTTCAGCACATTTATTAACGTAAAGACAAACTGGCAGGGAACGATAAACACACAGACAAAATAATAAAGTGCTGGAGGAGAGTGGGGCTCGACGTCACAGGGAGAACAGAAGCCTGGGAACGCCAGGGAGAGGGTAGAATCCAGCTGGAGCACTCCCGAAGGCAGCGGGGCTCACGGCTGGAAATAAAGAAGGAAAAATTGACCTGGACGGAGCTCTCCTTTCTCCTCGACAGTGAAGCACAAACACACTCAGAGCAAGACTCAGCATCTGAGGATGTACGGTGATAGAAGGACATGACAACAGAGAATGGTTGCCGTGCCCTTTTATATCGTTACATAATAAGTGACAGGTGTGGGTGCATGAGTGAAGAAAATAACAGAATGAATGACAGCTGTGCAGCTCCGAACAGTTTGACAGCTGGAAGCTGCACAGTGCTGTTAAAATAAAGCACAAACCGGAAAATGTAAAAATACTACAAACACAAAATGACAATAACTGGACAAAATAACAGCGAAGCAGACAGAAACAGAATAAGCTTAAACTGGAGACTGGGCACGGTGCCCAACCGTGCCCAGGGTCATGACAGTATGGCTCTCCACATGCAATATCCCCCTCAAGACTGATTCCAAGAAACTATCTCAACCCTGCATTGGTCCTTTCACCATCACACATGTCATCAACCCTGCCTCTGTTCATCTCAGCCCGCCTTTTTCTCTCTGCATTAACCCCTCCTTCCATGTGTCACACCTCAAACCTGTTTCCTCCAGCCCCCTCTGTCCACCCACTGAACCTCCTCCCCCTCCCAGGATTGTCAACGGCTACCCTGTTTCCAATGTGAGGCACATTCAGGATGTCCCGGGACAAGGCCTCCAATATCTGGTGGACTGGGAGGGCTACGGGCCAGAGGAGCGGTCGTGGATCCCGCGTTCCTATTTTGAAGATCCCCATATGGTACAAGAATTCCATCAGGCACATCCTGACAAACCAGGGAGGATACTGAGTGGTGTTCTTAAGGGAAGGGTGGCCCTGTTATGGTCCGGGGCTGAGTTTACTGTGTTTTCCTGCTGCAGCTCTCTCTCTCTTTTTCTCAGCTGTGTTAATTGCTTCACCTGCAGCTAATTATGGGCTGCCTACTTAAGACCTGGAGAGGCTGCCACATACTGTGGGATCGTCAGACATCATCCATGCTTTCAGCCTCACTTCTGCTTACTCCCAAGCTCTACCCTGGTGTTTTCTGTTGCTGCCGTCCTGCCTCAGCTCTCTCAGCCTACCCCTCTGTTTGCCTAGTCCTGGCCCTTCAACTCGTGTGCTGCCCTCTCTGTCTGCCCCTTGGATAAAGTAAGGAACACTCAACAAATAATTGTGTTTGCTCACCTTTGCACAGGTCAACTCCCTGGATCCTCCTGGTGGACCTGGATTCTTCCCCCGGTGGACCATCCCGAATGGACACGTAAATATCAGATGGAAATTATGCAACTCTCTCCTTCTCATCTCCACAGCTAAGGTCTGCCAATCTACAGCCACACTCCCTGCTTCCTCTGCCTTCCTCCATCCTCAGCGGCCTGCAGTCTTCTGAGGTGATCAGCTCCCCGTCTGCGATCACTCCAGCTTATGTAAGAGTTTGGATTATTAAACAATATTACTTGTGTCTTCCTGTCTGGTGTTCCTACTCATATTCTCCCTTTATCTCCCCACAGAACTGCCAGTGCACTCACTGCACGAACATTTACATAAATAAATCTATTATTGTCACTTACCTTGGTTTCTGAGTCTGCTCTGTGCCATTTCTGAGTCAATCATGTTAAACCATGTCAGACGCAGGGGAGAACATGCAAACTCCACACAGAAAGGTCACCAGTGGCCAAATGTTGAATCAAACCCACAACCTTCTTTCTGTGCTGCCAAAGTGCTAACCACTGCCCCACCAAGCTGCCCAGATGAGTAAACCATCATGTTTTATTTCAAGTGGAGGTTCTTTTATTAAAGCCCTGCAGTACCTCTTTTATAGGCTGAGGAAGCAGTCCAAGAACACCCCAGAAAGAGGCACACAACATCTACTTCAGGGGTTTTGAAGCTTGTAAAAAAATGGGTGTTCATTGTATTTTCCTACTGCAAGCCAATTGTGGACATTGGCTTTGTTTTAGTCTTTCAGCTTGCAAAATGTAAGCAGCAAAGTGTTTTATGTGAACTAACTTTCTTGAATCACCCTCTTTTACTAAGACTTCAGTTTTGAATATGAAAATCATCTACATTTGGCAAATAAATTTGAGAATTTTAGACGTAAATGTTGGAGTCACCTAACTGACTTTCCCCTTTTAAACACCCCACTACCCTACACCTAAATCCTTTGCACGCTCTCTCCATTATTTTCCTTCCACTTTGCCCTCTGTCTGTGGGACTTGGGGTGCTTTCAATTGGTATTTCGCGTGTGACAGTGTTGCTACAGCTTTGGAGAAGCAATCCAGGAGCAACAACATAGCTGTTCAGTGAGGGGCTGTGTTTGTACTGTATGGTTCAGGCAGTGGATGCACCTGTATTAGACTGAAGTGTTGTTAAATCTGTCAGTCTATGTACTGTATATTAAAAGACTTCTGGTAAAACATCTGGTAAATGCCACTATAGGTCCAGCAGCTCAAACCTTTGCCTTTAACATAGGCTTCCATTGCCAGATCCAACAGGCAGCTGTGTTCTTGTACCCAATAAACAAAATTCCTGTCTGATTTTACAGTTCTTTCCTTTTTATTCATGCCTTGGATTAGGGGAGGTGGCTTACCCAAGAGGGTTAAGCTAGAAAACACAACGAATAATCCAATTCCAGTTAGTCTGAAACACCTACGTGTAGACATCGGGGGGAGAATTTGAAAAGCACAACATGGTCTTATGTCTTAGATTCTATATGAATGGTGTCATGTCTTGCCATGAAGTAAAAAAATGTGGTACTAGAATACAGAATAGTTGGCTTGTTCCTGACTGTGATGTTATATAGGGGTGGATTTTTATTGGAAGGATTTGGGTTGGAGGTCCCTTTGGATGCTATGAAGCCAGCACATATAAAGGGGTAATCCCCATGTAATTACACATGGGCTTTGTTATTTACAGACTCATGGTGAATGGGAAGCACAACTACCCCTGTTCAACCCTCCCGCCCCCCAACCAAACCTTCCAACATCCAAATCAAACACATATATGTTCAGTTACAACTGTTATTACTGACAGTAGTAACTTAGCCTCAACAGGTGGATTTAAAGTGCTTACATTATCTCTGCCAGGTTAAACTTCATGTTAGGAAAAGCCTATTTTAAAAAAAAACTACCATCACTACAGACACTGCATATTTGAAAGTCACTTTATTTTCTGCAGAATTTGGGGATTGAAAAGGCATCAATCAATTGTACATTAACTTGAAACTTGTGGTTTGACCCTGACGCTGTAGCTAAACAGTTGTTTCCATGGCCAGAGGTTTAATGGCAGTGTTTCTCCTGCACCACTCATTACACATGTGTTGGCAATAAGCGTTCATGGCTCAGCTTACATCTCACCCTTCCTAAAACAACAGATCCATCTCATAATTAATGGAAAAGGTGTTTTGTGGCTTTTTAAAAGTAATGCAGGATGTGACACAATTGACCAAAGTGATTAAAATGCTAAAGGGGCAACTTCATTTTACAATTTTAGACTATTCATCATATTCTCACATAAGGATAAGTTGTGATTTGAGTCATAGATGCTGATTCAAATGACATGGGAAAACATTTTGTCAAGCATTGGGAGAATTAGAGGGAACTGCTCAACATCATATTACCTTTGGCAGCCTTTTGCTTACTCTTCCACTAAGTGCCATAATTATAAATTTTATAGAGTCTAATTTATGAAAAGGTTGAGGTTTGGGCAATTAAGGGTGCCTCCTGGAAGCTTTTGGAAGATTTTGGGCAGGTCCAACTGGTGGCAGACTCAAGACACTGCAGATACTAAGCCTCATCCCTTGGATAAACAATGCAGTCATGTTGGAGAGGGTCATCAGGTCATTCTTTTTAAACTGCTGACCATGTAACCCAAGGCAACAGACTATCCATATTAAAAATGTTGCATATATGGTGTAATGTAAGCATGTACTGATTGATGTCTTCTAAAGCTGCTTTTCTTCTACAGTTGGAGGTCAAAAACCAGATGTCAAAATCTTGTCTTGTCCAAGTCGACTACATTCCATCAGAACAAGTCAGAAAACCCTGAGCTATATTATGACGATGTAGCCAACAGTTTGTTGTCTATTGAGCACATTTACAGGTGTGTTCAAGTCCATTTTTTTTTATTACTTATTTTGGACCTGTAGGTAGATTTGTTTTGCAGTCTGGTGACAAGCCACCAGCTGCCGGTCACTGCGTGCACAAGCGCCCCGTATCCCTAACCTGCATGTTTTTGGTATGTGGGAGGAAACTGGAGAAATCCCGGAGTAAACCCACGCAACACGGGGAGAACATGCAAACTCCACACAGATCACTGTTGGTCGGGGCCAGGGATCGAACCCACGATCTCACAATCCCCGCGATCCCCCGGCCGAGGGTAAACTGTGCTGCCACAGTGCTAACCACAGTGCTATTTAGCTATTACAGCAGCACAAAATGTAATTTTGTACCTGGCAAAAAGTGGGAAGAGGCTGATCTAATTATTCAGAGGTGTGTTTTTGGTAATCCAATCAAAGCTTTCCTGCTCTTTCCTTTGATGAACATGATGGCATGTAGGGCTGTCGCAGTAGAGGAATTTCCCCTGCGGTGATGGTGGATAGCTGAACACCGCAATATGCGGTATTATTGTAAATGTTTTTAGGACCCTGTGGTCTCGTAATTTAAACAGGGTTCATAACTTATGTGGCATACGATGGACGCTGTGAGAAACTCACTGCAGCTCCGCCTCAACTTAATTTTTTTTAGATTTAGAATCTTTCATTAGTCCCACAGTGGCGAAATTACAGGGCATCCATATAAGTGGATGAGGCAGCCACTGGCGTGTCGCCCAGCCTTTTCACCATTCACACACACATTCAAACCTGGGGCCACTTTAGAGTCTCCAATAAACCTAACTTGCATGTTTTTGGCATGTGGCAGGAAACTGGAGAAATCCCGGTGTAAACCCATGCAGACACGGGGAGAAAATGCAAACTCCACACAGATCACTGTTGGTCAGGGGCTGGGATCGAACCCAGGATCCCCTGGCCAAGGGTGAGTTGGTGTGCTGCCGCAATGCTAACCACTCTGCCAATGCACTACTCTTAATGTACGTGTGTGACAATTGTGCGGAGCTGCGGTCTTTCTAGGCATGAACTGCTGATTCTGTTTAATAAAAAGATCATTTCCATAAAGCAGTGGCGGGAACTCCAATATTTAACTACGGCGTGTGCGGACTGGAGACTGCAGCGAGATCCAGCTTATTTAAGCAGGACAACCTCTGTACAGGGCCCTGGGTGGCTCTTGTCTCCGTAATTTTTGGATTTTTGCCGCTGTCCGAAAAATCACATTCAAACAAGCGATGCACTATGCAGTAGATGTTTCGCTGTCAGAGCTCAATTATAAACACTCTGCTCAGAAGGAAATGACACGCTTTGTGCCCTTTCAATGCTCACTGTCATGGCTGTATTTAGCAAGGAGTCCAAATGCTTCTACCACTAACTGCCTGCTGGTGTCCGTCTGGAGAGAGAGTGCCCAAGACAGTACTGCTGCCGTCAGCACCCGGTGCTGTGGAAGTTTCCACAGTACGGGGTGCAAACATGTTGTTGGCAATAAAAAATACACTTTACATGTATTTTATCCATCCATCCATTCATCTTCTACCACTTTTCCGGAGGTCCGGGTCACGGAGACAGCAGTTCAAGCAGAGAAGCCCAGACTGCCCTCTCCCCAGCCACCTGCTCCAGCTCTTCAGAAAGGATACCAAGGCGTTCCCAGACCAGTTGGGAGACATAGTCTTTCCACCGAGTCCTGGGTCTGCCCTGGGGTCTCCTCCCAGTGGGATGTGCCCAAAACACCTCAAGTGGGAGGCGTCCAGGAGGCATCCTAATCAGATGCCCATACCACCTCAGCTGACTCCTTTCAAAGTGGAGGAGCAGCGGTTCTACTCTGAGCCTCTCCCGGATGACTGAGATCCTCACCCTGTCTCTGAGGGTGAGTCCAGCAATCCTACGAAGAAAGCTCATTTCAGCCGCTTGTATCCGCGATCTCGTTCTTTCGGTCATTACCCAAAGCTCATGACCATAGGTGGAAGTAGAAACGTAGATTGACTGGTAAATCGACAGCTTTGCCTTAGAACTAAGCTCCCTCTTCACCACAACGGACCGGTACAACGTCCGCATCACTGCAGATGCTGCTCCAATCTGGCTGTCAAGCTCTCGCTCCATTCTCCCCTCACTCGTGAATAAGACCCCAAGATACTTAAACTCCTCCACTTGGGCAGGAGCCTGTCCCCAACCCAGAGAGGACAATCCACCTTTTTCCGGCTGAGGACCATGGACTCGGACTTGGAGGTGTTGATTCTCATCTCAGCCGCTTCACACTCAGCGGCAAACCATCCCAGCAAGAACTGTAGGTCATTGCTGGATGAAGCCAACAGGACAACATCATCTGCAAACAACAGAGATGAGAGCCTATGGTCACCAAGCATGACACCCTCCATTCCCTGGCTGCGTCTAGAAATCCTGTCCATAAAAATTATGAACATGATTGGTGACAAAGGGCAGCCCTGGCGGAGTCCAACTCTCACTGGGAATGAGTCCGACCGAGTGTTGGCAATACGAACCAAACTCTCACAACGGTCGTACAGAGACCTTCAGGAGTATGGGGTATTGGGCTACATGTATTTTAATGAGATGTAAAATACACTTTACATCTCATTGTTCATAAGTGAAAAACAAGATTTAGCCACACACACAAAAAAACAGACAAACCACCCCGATTACATAACCTCCTTGGTGGAGGTAATCATTTTCCAACCACAAAATTGTGGCTAGTGGAAAGGCTGAGTGGCTAGTACCTTTGGAAAATTACTAGCCACAGTGACTGGTGAGCAAAAACGTTAATGTCAAGCCCTGGTGTTAACAGTAATAACTGTAACCAAGCCAGCGTTTAAGCCTACCTCTTAAATCGGGCAAAAACTGAGGGCGTCACAATCACTTCAAGAGCTAAAAGAACGTACTTTACTTCGGGAAGTACTTATGGAGCACAACCCTAAAACTGAATCGTGGATGTGGAAGAAATGCTATAAAGTTCTTATTTAAAGATGAGGAGCATTTTGCTAAACACAGTGTGATAAAATGGTGAAACTTCTAGATGAGGAAAAAAAGTTCTAGAAATTCTAGATGATAGAATGCTGCCTTTCCAACTGGTCCTTGATCACATATTTTGTCACAGCCAGACAAATCTATGACAGTGCTTCATACAATTATGGTCTATCCTGCTGCCAAGTGGAATTTTTGTCTGTTACCAGAGAAAACCTGATACATGTTTCGAAGCAGGTTTGCTTATAATCTGATAAAGAAGTCTTTGACATGTAGCTTTTGGCTAGCTCAGATGGATATCATGACGATGAGTGCAAACAGAGAAACTGTTCAATTGAGTGTTCAATTATCTGCCCCACCAACAGCTGCAGTGAAACCTTGCAGAAAGGCAAACAAATATAATTATTCTACTCAGTTTTGAAACAATAGATTTCAATCTCAGAAGAGATATCATATTTAAGGAGCAGCAGGATGCCCATGCAAAACTATGAGGGGAAAAGGTGGGCAGATGTAGGAGTGCAGTATTCTTGAAAAACACTCGAGGCCAAGTGAAACTGAGCCTAATTCCCTGGAATGCTGCTTCCGTCTGGACATGTCGATAAAAATAAAGCTTATTGTGATAGTGGGGTTCAACCTCCAGGTAGAGTAATGAAAAGAAAACTGGGAAGGCTCCCAGTGGGAAATGCTCACCTTCCACCCTTATATTCTCTTGGAGAAATACCTACAATAGGTATATACACCGACGCGAATAAGATATTGAATAAGAATTAAATAACTTGTTCAGAAAGTTTTGCTGTTCAAAAACATCAACTTATTCAGTGTCACTTGACATAAAAACCATTAAGAGAAAGTAAATGAGGGGTGTGGGAGCACAACAGGTATTTACAGTCGCTGAGCGTGCAGTGTTAAGGTGAGAGGACCTGAATCAGCAATAGGAAGTACTGATGTGAAAACACAACTATGTCTTGCTCATCACTTCTGAGAGTGAGGGAAAAAAAAACTGTAAATATGGACATGAGTATACAACCAACAGGTGTGCAACAGGCATCTAACACTTACAACGCCAGTCAACCAGACCGGCGGGCAGCTGCACAGGTCACTAAAGGAGGCTTTACGAGCTCACTCAGGTGAGGATCACTGCAGGGTCTTTACAAGCTTCAGTGTGCATTTCATGAGCCTGTCTGGGTATGCAGATGCCAAACAAGTATATGAAACAATATTACACATTTATGTCATGAATTAGGCAGGTAGTTCACAGATCCATTCAAATTAGAAAAATAAATGTTTCCATTTTCTTCCCACAACTTCATATTTGGCATTTAAACACAAAGGTTGAATCAATTTTCTCTACCAGGTCTTGCCAAGAAAGCAAACTGAAATATTTACCACTTTCCTGGTGAAAACTGGATGTTACGATCTCATAGCTGCCAAGCACAATAAACAGTAATATTGATGATATGATTCAGTTAATTGATAATTTCATTTAATTGATCTGATTTAATTAGAAATATGAACGTGAGATGTTCTTTAGTGTACTGAACACAACTTTGCATAAAATATGAAATGTACACTATATTATGTACACTTATTTTTTATGCTATATATACTTTATTTATACTTTATATACAACGATTTATTTATGAATGTGATTCCTGTGGGCCATGGACTATATTGTTCTAAATGCAACAAAATCTAAGTAGAAAAACCTGACTTTATACCTTTCTCTCAAATTCAGACATAGTGCCACTACATTTATTCCAGTACTAATTCATCAGTGCATGGCTGACGCTACGCAGACAGGCAGGGTGTATAGGAATGCAGGCTCGCTGTATGTTTGTACTGCTGCAGCTGGGCTTGGCCACAGGTATGCACAAGGAACAGCGAGGTGGAATAGTCCGATTGGGTGGAGCTCTGCGACCTGCTTGTGCGCTCCACTGTGGGAGCAAAACTGATGGACAGACAGCAGCGAGCACAGCCTCAAAAGATGTTAAGACAAATAGACACAGTGAGAGGGAAAGAGAGAGGGGTCCTTACAGGGAGTTGACTAAGCTCTAATGTTAAACATGACCAAATTGTGATGCTGGTGTTTACACTACAAAAACAGTAAGATTGATGACTCAGGTAAAGAATTCTGTGAAAAACTTAACTCGAACACATTACTTGTGATATTACAGTACTTTTGTTAAAAGTTCAAGTTGCAAGTTCAGCTAAGAACAGTAACTTAGTACGATACCATGAACAGGCTGGTTATATTGTCCAGACTGTCCATCTGCCTCTGAATTTACTACAGTACCTCAGCCTCATTGCATAGTGAGTTTTCTTCTACTAAGACCTGCAAGAAATGTAGCTCTTTTTCCATTTAAAGCCTCTGTGAGCAATTCTGGAAAGTTGAATCCAGCCAGATTTCAGCAAATGAGCTCCATCCATCCACTGACTATGAAGGACTCTTGCTAAACATTTAAGCCAGTAATTGTTGATGTCATATTAAAATAAATTCAGCAACTAAACAGCTGGTTTGTTACCTCAAATGTTAAAAAAACAACCTTTTTGCTGTTTTGTTTTCAAGATATCAGAACAGGTTTATTGCTGAGCCACCATGATGGATGCTCTCTGAAATCTTGGTGCATCCATCAACTGAGTACATGTGTTGTCCAAGCTGGAGCCACTCACCATTTGAGCAGCTGTAGGAGGCTGCTGACAGAATAGAAGAGCTGTCAATTTATCTTTATTTTCCTCAGGTCCTGACCACACAATATTCAGAAGTGGTACGTTTCAATAGGCAGAGTGAACATGGGTATGCAGGAAAATGGGTAAAACACCATGTGGGAACCAGGAGCCATTCCGCTGTGCTCGTGTGTCCTACCAAGGCTTATGCTAAATTATCATTCAGACTCTCCACAATCACGGCAGCATTTGGTTTTATTTTATAGGCTTTAGATCTTCATTATGCTCTTTATATGGTCAAATTTGGCGCTTTTCATTTCCTTGTTTTGTTTATGTAGTGTTCCGTAAACAGTGAAACTTGGGCCCTGCTGTAGGTTACACCTTCTCACTTGTGATTGTCTTTGCCGTATGTGTCAATCACAAAGCCTTCACCCAATCAGATTAGGGGCTCATGAGTAACACTGAGGAGCCCTGAAACAGTGTTTTCGTTGAGAGCTCACAAACTGGCTTTCTAGATCTCATGTAAAACAACAGAAATTATTTTTTTTTTGTTTGTCAAAATGCATATATGTGTTCTTGATAATGTAAGAATTTGAAATTAATCCACGAAAGCATGCAAAAAATGTGGCCTTTAATTCAAGCTGATGAGTTGCTCCAACTCCACAGTTGACTCTGCTAAAGATCAAATTTTACCACCACAGTGGTTATTGTAGGACTGCACTGAGATATACTGTAGCTCAACACCCTCTAATGACTGGTAACCTGTGCAGCCCACTTCAGATGTGTCATGTGATACTAATGTTTACTGCATTAGCCAACAGGTCTTCAGGAGCTTTAAATAATATATGCTGACTGATTTCTAGTGAATGATTGGCTCAATTGACTAGTTAAAATTATGTAGCAATAATCCCACTGGTGTATGTAATCATCATAGATGTAAACCTGTAATGTGTACAATGAAAGCAATATGTTTGAAAACAGCATAACATGAACACTATCCTTTTCACATTCCTTTTTCACCATTACTTTTGAAATCATTTTATTTTCATAGTAAATCAAAGATCCTGTAGTCTCTTATATTCTACTAGGGTTAAGAAACCATTTCACCTGGTTGTTATTATCCACGCTTTTTGTGTGGCATGGCTGCCCCCTGACTAGAGGGGCCCGATAACTTGGACCCTGAAGACAGTGATAATTTGTAGTGATTTTTTTTTTGCACTGCAGAAGGGATATAGCTGCGTTTATGAAGTTAAGTGCTTTTTCATGGTGCTGTGCTCAGCCCTGTGGTGTTTTTGATTACAAGCAAAGCTGCTTCATTTCTCTGCAGAACGGCCTAGCTTTGTCAGCGAGCAAAGTAAACACACAAGTCTTCACATATGAATATTATGGTTGACTTTTCAAAGCACATTGATAGAGTCATGTGGGAATGTGTGTTGGTTCAGGGTGAATTATGTAGGTGCAAAAGCTGCTGTATGTGTTAGTTATATACTTTAAAATGACATTCTATATAATACGAAGTAGAACAGGGATGGGCAACTGGCGGCCCCCGACATCCACTTTGGCCCACCAGTCCATTTCCAAAAAGCAATTATTTATTTCTATCCCGTTTGAACGTATTTGGAACTGCGTTCTTAAATGCAGTTATAGAGTCCACCAGCAGAGGGAGTTCTAATCGAAACCTAGGTGCCACTCTGAGTGATCAAGTGAGAGTGAGGGAGCTACAGATAGAGGGAGCAGTGTGCCAACGGAGTACGTCTTTTAAGGTATGTATTATGTCAGGGATGGGCAGTGAGGGCCATTCCACTGCAGGTTTTCTGTTCCACCCAGTCTCTTCAGCAGGTGCTTTCAATGATTAGCAATCCTTGAAGCTGATAAGAGCAAACACCTGCTGAAGAAACTGGGTGGAACAGAAAACCGGCAGTGGAATGGCCCTCCATGGCGCATAGTTGCCCACCTCTGTATTATGTGGTACAGAAGTAATGTACAGAGAAGTGTTGGGAGTAATGCCACTACTTTTGCAGTAATGTGCTGTGTAACAATGTTACTGTTTAAAAATTCAGTAATGCGCTACAGTTACTGAAATATGATCAGATGCGTTAATTGCATTACTTGTTTTATTAATATGGTTAGATATTTTTAGTGCAAATAAATACAAACTTTCCCTACATAGCTAACGCAGCCGTCAGTCAACGTAACCTATTGCAAAGAGCCTGTTCACTGCTGCAGCCAGCAGCCACAAATGGAGCTTGCTCCTGCTGGGAAAAGATGATGCTACTTTGTTTTTGTGGAAATAGATTATTTTTCCTTTGTCACAGCTAAAGACAAAATTATATTGGTGGGTTGCAAACTAAAGTGCTGTTGAGACTGACTGCAATCTTCAGAAGCACCTGAGAACAGCAACAAGATCCAACGAAGCTAGTGCTTTGCTATGCTAACAACACCGTGTAGTGGATCTACATTATCTGAACACCCACAGCTGGATCTCATGCACAGGTATGCATCTGGACAGTTTGTGACCCAGCAAGAATTAAACCGATTGATTGCCAGATACGTCATTACAGAACGAAGATCCGATAACAGTCATTTTCCATCAGACAGCTGAGACTGTGATCCACTGAAGTTAAAACACATTTACTTGCTACCTGGATAAAGATTATTCAAAAATGGATTTGATCTCCAAAAGGAATTTAAGGGACTGGATCATGTCTCTGTCACAGCAGACATTTGGACTGTGAGTAATGGGCATTTTCTTTGCACATCAGATTAAATCCATAATATAAAGGTAAGTTAAACATTGACAGCTTTATGCAGTGTTGCCAACTCACTCTTTTTCCTGCTCTCTCACTCCACAAACCCTATTTCTCACTCCAAAAATAAGGAAATTACTGGTAATTTTGTGTTGATTTTCCCACAGTAAGAGCTCTCAAGGCAGGATAAAGCAGACTGAACATGTTCTAAAAGCTCTGTCTGAAACATGTCTGTTTTCAGCCTGAGATTAATAAACCCGTAATGTAATCCATTAAATAAGTTATCTTGCTATGTGTGCAAGACGATTTGAGTATGCATTTAAAAGTAACATGAAAGTTACTTTTCCAAGTAACTAGTTACTTCAATCATGCAGTAACTGGTAAGTAACTCAGTTACTTTTGAAAAGAAGTAACTGTAACTAGTTACTATTTTTTAGCAGCTTGCCCAGCACTGGTACAGAGTTGGCTGCTTTTAAATAGCAATAAATGCTACAGCTCCTCACTGAGGAGTATTTACAGCAACAAGTTTCAAACTGAAAGGCAAATTTATGACAGAAAAACTCACTAATTTAAAAAAAAATCCAGTACAACTAAAAAGTTATAAATCTTTAAATAAAATGATGCAAATTTATCAGTAGACACTTGAACATCTAATACCAAAATAAAATATAGATTTGCAAAAAAATTGACTAAACCAGAAATGTAACATATTTATCAGTAAAACTATTTTTTACTTTGATCATTGTCTTCTAATATTTTAAAAATGTCATAAATGCCCTTCAGGTCAGGATACAGGGGGAGGTTCGGAGGGGTTTAACCCCAGCCCATGGAACGTGGACGATGGGTCCATTATGGAGAGGAGAAGGTCTACGAGCTCTGGATGGCTCCACAGGCTGGGGCATGCTTCCAGCACTTATGCGGCTTCAACCCGGCACTCCTGGGTCGCCTTGGGAGTGCGGGAAACATGAGCCTCCGATAAGATGTTATGTATGACATTTAGAGTCCAATACTCCTCCTCACTGAACCCACACCGACTATAATCTGGAAACGCTGCCATGCCAGCAGAATAAACACAATACGGGAGAGAGAAAAAAAAAAGGCAAAACTCACAGCTGCTGGTGCCCACACTGGCAGCACCCTTCTGTCATAAATGCCCTTCAGGGCAGGATAAAAGGCACCACGCACTGGCTGTGAGTTTGCGAATTTTATTAGAGCAAAAAATGCCCAAAAGAAAAAAAAAATCCAAAACTATAGGCTGGTAGAAAACAGAGGCACAGGTGAAGCCGAAATAGCGGAGGCTAAGGCAAAGGGAGATATCGGCTTCACTTGGGAACACTAGACGTGGAGCGCACGCTAGGAGAATGACAAAGACAAAATAAACACACTTACATGTGTATGAGAAGGTCGATCGTAGATAGTTGGTAGTAGGGTGCAGCACCCAACAATGGTGCACAGCCCCTTAAATAAGGCTAAACACAAAATAAGGTAAGTGGTAACAGGTGTGGTGAACCTGAGCAGGTAGGAGAAAACAAAGAAACAATTTAGGCCGGCTGAAAATGATGAGAGGAGGGAGCAATCAAGGCTGAAAGCTGACAGGGTCACGCCCACGCAGAGCAAAACCCTCAGAAAGCAACTGACAGCTGTCAACCCCAAGAGAGAGAAAAAATGCAACAGAACACAAACATAATGATATGGCAGGAATGGGAACCGGCAACCTCAAAAATACAAAAAACAGACTATAACAAACATAAATGTAAAAATAAATCATACAGACAACTCAAAATGACAACACAGTACAAAATATGGAAAAAACAGGTAGACAACCTGAGCTCGGTGGGGTCCCCCTGTGCTCAGAACGTGACAAAAAACATTTTTCTTCATCATTATATTTTCTTTTCTTCTTGGCTTTTTTTGTTAATTGCTATTTGGAATTTCTCTTTGCTCATCATTTTGATGGAAAGTTTTAAAAATTAGATCATGATATAATATTTTCAGGAATTTTAATTTTAATATGATAAAACACAGTAGTTTTTATCTTCATTTGCATTTTCAGTTTTAATTGTGAAACCTTTGACTTTTAAGAAAATACCCCCCCCCCCCCAAAAAAAAAAAGGTTTACATGTAAATCTGACCCTCGGGAAGTAAGGAAAAAAATTTGTGGCCCTCACTTACCACCAAGGTTGCCCATCCCTGAAGTAGAACATCTGTAGTAATGACTTCAGAGGGGTTTTCCCTGGCACCCCACCCCCACCCCCCACATCCCAGCCCTACCTCTGGTTTCTGGGATACCTCAAACAGGTGCACATTCAGGTAAAGCATTACTCAAAGATCATCTCAATTGTGCCTTACTGACAGTCTCTATCTCAGACTATCATTGCCCCTACATTGTGTGGCAAATTTTGTACACCTGTATGTGATGTGATCTTTTTCAAAAATGAAGTGATGCCATTTCTTTGGCCCACAACTTCAAAGCAAACGGGAGCATTTCATCTTCATGTCAATTAGAAATTCATTCTTGTGAAGCCAAATGGTGGATAGTGTGGATTGTTTTACATTCCAAGCTAAAAAGGGAGCCATTATGCTCATATTCAGCTTCATATCTATAATTCCTGAACTCTAGCTCTTATGATTGGCTGTTCTTTACAAACAGCAGACGGGGGGAGCTGCCAGTCATGTGTCTGAAAATTCAATTCAGTTCAAAGTTTATTGTCATGTGCACAGTAAAGAAACATGTTTTCCTGTACAATAAAATGCTTTCTTTGCTGTCCACCCAAAATATCAAACAGTCAAAAGTCGAGTAGAAAAGGTAAATAATAAAAAAACAATAAAAAATACTATAGAAGTATAAACATTGCAGAAATATAAGAGCAAATAAAAACAAGATTTAGGGAAAAGTGCCCTTTGAGGTCAGAGGTCACCCAAATTCGAACTCGTCCGAGATTTTTCATAGATACATCCATGGTATCAATTTGAAAAGGCCATGTCATTTCTTTCTCTACGTAGTTATCATGTTCGCAAGGTACAGCGGGGAAAATAAGTATTGACCACATCAGCATTTTTCTCATTAAACATATTTCTGATGGAGCCATTGACCTGAGATTTTCACCAGATATCAGTAACAGCCAAAGTAATTCATGCATAGTGTTGTGTCCATAATTGCAGAAATAACGAGATATCAATAACTCTGGTAACAGGGCTTTATTACAGGATATCAACTATATACAAGAGGCTTACAGCACTTGCCTGCATGCCAGGTGGCTCCCACGACGGAAGAGGCTCCGCCCACCTCCTTTATACCCTGAGTGGCGTCACTACCAGTTTCCGGTAGTGACGCCACCCTGGTCTAACCCACGTCCAACCCAGCCGCCATCTTACCAGTACTAGCCGTTTCCATATCTAACACCCCCCCCTCCTTAAAAAGAGTCAAGCACAAAAACAACCCACCCTAACTTGTCTCCCGACTCACGCTTTAAAAGGGGAAGAAAATATGTACAAAAATGAACAAAATCCTATCCATTCACACAGCTGAGGCTGGGAGGGCTGGGTAGACTGCCAGCGCCCCCTACACGGCTGAGCGGGTTATTCTGCCGCCAGAGAAAGGACAGCTCAATAAAATAAAACAAAGTCGTGTTTCTAACTCAAAATAATCCCATGAACAGCAATATACAAACACCACATGTAAAATCACAGTATACAAAACGTGCTATTGGCGGCCCCCACTCCAACACCCACCCCACAAAGGGCATTTATGGCATAAAACTATACAGGGTATTCAATAAAATTTATCCAAACAAACCATGGCAGGCTCAAGTATGCCATATACTGTTATCAACTAACAAGCCACCACCCCTCTGGCTATTAAAATTTATCATGCAAACTTCTCAAATCAAGTTCACAACAAAACATTTCAACATACCTTTTGTACTCTCATTCATTTTTTAAAGCAAATTTACCAGGGCACCAAACAGCAAAGACTGCACACACAGGACTAGGGCAGAACACAATAGACACACACAAAACCTTCAGTCCTTGGATGGATCCCTCTCCAGGTGTCTCCGTCTCTTAACCTCAGGGCTCCTGCTGCGCCGTCTCCTCTCCATCACTGGCAGCCGCAGATCCCTCAGGTGTCTCCAGGTATAGATGGACCTATGCCAGTGTGCCTCCATCCAGTCGTGTTCCACCTTGAACCGCCTCTGGTCGTCCCACTGCTCAGGTGGACTGTGATCCCGTTGTACTCGAGCATCAACCTTGGTCATTGAGGGAGCCCTCTTCCTCTTATCCGGATCACCATTCCTGCGACAGGCCTCCATCACCAATCTCTCTGGCTTGCGGGCTCGTTTCAGTCTCCTCTTGGCAGGCCATCGCTGGGAGCACTTTACTATCACGACGCTCCACGGTCTTGCCCCTTTTTCTCCTGGTGTGGGCACCTCATCCTTATGAGCCTCATCGGGGGTCCTGATGTGTCGTCTGGCACCCTCGTCCAGGGCAGCCTGCATGACGGCATCGGGTCCATCCCGACATGGCTCCGCGCGGCGCCGAATGTGCTCTCCCTCTGAAACTCTGTCCAGCCAGTCTGAATCCCACACCTCAGCACCCTCCACCACTGGAACAGGCCAGCCCCAAAGTCCACATCCAGACTATTCTTCACCTGACACGTTAGATATGGAGAAGCCAAGGCCGTAAAACAGGTTACACCCCGTAATGTTGACTCCGGACGTTGAAACGTTGATGCGGACTCTGGGTACCACACTCTCCTTATATCGGTCCTCCATCTCCACATAGCCCAAAATGGCCAACCTGTTCCGTCCATATCCAAAATACTCTCCGTATTGCCTCCTAATCTGTCAGTGGGGAAACAGTCTCTCCATGGTCGCCAGGTTCAGGACGGAAATAGCTGCTCCAGTATCCACCAAAAGTGGAACCTCGATGCCATCTAGCGTGGCAGTGCAACCGATCCTCCCCGTCATCTCCAGGGAGCTGGTATGCACAATTGTTGGAGTCTTCTGCGCAGCACCTGGTTCACCCCTACGGCTCCTGCATTCGAAGTTAGCGCACATCCTGGCAAAATGGTTCAACACACCACACTTGCCACAACGCTTTTCTTTCCCCAGGCACACCCTAGACTTATAGTGGTGCTCAGTGGACCCACATCCATAATTTAATTTAATTTAATTTAATTTAATTTAATTTAATTTAATTTTGGCGGACCTGGGGCGGACCTTATCTTGACCACGGAGGCAAAACCATCCTCTGCATTCGCCATCACAAGGGTCCAGGATCAGTGCCTCAGCGCGAGACTCACTCCCGTCCAGAGAATCCCCTTCAGTAAGGCCTCTTGCGAATGTCTCTGCCGCCTCGAACTGTTGGGCAAGCTCGATAGCCGCAGCTAACGTCAACTCCCCTGGGTGTGTTAACAACTTGGACCGGGCCACTGGGCAGCGGATGTGCTCTACCAGCAGATCCCAAATCATCTCTTCCTCCAGGGGTCCAAACCTGCATTCCCTCGCCAGCTCATGGAGGTCCGCCAAGAATCTTCTAACTGGCTCTCCCGACCACTGGTGGCACTGTCAAAACTGAATGCACTTAACCATGATGTTTTCCGGCACCTTAAAGTAATGCGCCATTAGCTTCACAACCTCATCGAAGCTATCAGCACCTCCAAGGTTCTCTAGGATCCTCTACCCTTCCATTCCCAAATTATGGACCAACACAGCTCTCGCTCGGAGCTTCTCCATCTCTCCCAGGTTTAAATCAACGAGATAGTTGGTAAAGACAGCAAACCAACGAGGCCACGGCACGGGCAGCTCGCCCAGGGCCTCCAAAAACATCCGAAAGCTGGCAATGGAACGCTCCATTACCGCTTTTACCTCGTCGCCAAATGTTGTGTCCATAATTGCAGGAATAACGAGATATCAATAACTTGGGTAACAGGGCTTTATTACAGGATATCAACTATATACAAGAGGCTTACGGCACTCGCCTGCATGCCAGGTGTCTCCCACAACGAAAGAGGCAGAGCCTCTTCTGCCCACCTCCTTTATACCCCGAATGGTATCACCACCGGAAACCGGTAGTTAGCCACCCCGGTGTAACCCACGTCCAACCCGGCCGCCATCTTACCAGTACCAGCTGTTTCCATATCTAACACATAGTACAAAGAAATAAGGTGAATGTGTTCACAAAACAAGTTATATTTAATAAAATGGAATGATGCAAGGAATAAGTATTGAATGTGCTTGGTGAAATTCATTTACTATTTAGTAGAAAAGCCTTTGTTGGTAATAACAGCTTCCAGATGCCTCCTGTATGGAGAAACTAGGTGCAGGCATTGCTCAGGAGTGATTTTAGCCCATTCTTCCACACAAACTGTCTTCAAATCTTGAAGGTTCTGTGGGTGTCTTCTATGAACTCTGATCTTCAGTTCGTTCCATAGATTTGAGAATGGTGTATCTCGAGTTACTCCAGCCCATCTTCCAATAATTTTGCAGTGGTTCCACAACAAATTGCTAGCATCAGGCAGCCCTCCGATCGCTGCAACCAACCTAGCCCGGGACCCGAAGCTGCTGGCAGAGCTGAGCAGAAGCTTGCCAAGCTGCTGAGACAAACCCATTATTTTGGTGATGATCCTAGAACGCATACCTCTGCCAAGGTTCTTATCTTCTCACAGTGTGTTAGCAAGAATACTTCAAAACTACTGGATAGACTTTGATACAATTTTCACTAGAACTGGCTCGTGGCCTACGCACGAACCCATTACATTATAGAGGTGATCCATGAGGGATGGAAGGAGCTTTGGCAGAGGTAGGCACTCTCGGATTGCTTTTCTAGTTTTTATATTTTATTACATAAAATATCTTACAGATATGACTTAACTCTTCCATGTTAAAAAGAAAATGTTTTTGGTTTTCTTATACATTGTGAGTTTATGGCCGATAATCCTTGTGTGGAATTCTTTCCCCTCAGATTTTTATCCTTTCAAGATGAGGTATCTTTTCCTGTAGTAATAATGACTTTACATGCCACACCCTTACACGCCCACTGACATCCTTCCAAGTATGACTCTTAGGCTTTTTCTGACAGGAGGAAAAGGAAACCAGAATACACAATGCCAGGATGATTCCCTTTGCATCTGGATAACCATTGAGCATGTTGTGTGCTTTTAAATAATTGGCAGTCTCAGAGAATGTTGTTTATGCTGCTTGAGGTTGTTGGGGCAAAGAAAATTGCACCGGCTTTCCTATTTTGTGGCCTGGTTCTACCACATTTGCTTGTGTTCCCTCTACAGTAGCACAGTTTTGGCCATTATTGTTCAAGAAGCGGGAGGACAGGAAGTGTGGTTTCCTCTTGATTTATAGAACCAGTGTCAGGCATTGCTTCATGCCTGTACTGAACCCGTTACACATGCACATATGGGAATTGGAGATGATTGATGCTGCTGTGAAAATCACAGCAGCATCAAGGATTTATTGAGATTATGTCTAACTTTTTTTGCATCAGATTACACTGCTGTTTGCTTTTTTGCAGCCCAGATCACTTCATGTAGTTTAACAGTAAATTTTCTTTTTTTTCCGCAATTAAAAATACAAACATTCATTATACAGTTTAACCCTGTATGCCCTGAAGACCAGATATAGTCCCCTCTACCATCAAACTACCAAGGTGTTTTATTGGCCTGTGAGTATAGCTGCTCAACGGCATCTTTCATTAGAGTGTGCCTACTCTTCACGCTGGTATGACTTTATTTGATTTGATACCTGGTGTGCTGCCTATATTTTCACAGGTGCCCGAGATGTTGAACCAAGAGCCTGATTCCTGCTTTCCATGGTTAATACAAGACCCTGGTTGTCCAGAGTCTCTTCTAGTAAATCAAGGTCAAAAAGAGTCCTGCTCTTCTCTGTTTGGAAGCTTCTTGTACCAAATTAAAGTACCATCTTTAACTAGTTCTTTGGGCTGAGTTATAAATCTGGCAATAAGAACATGTAAGTTTCTTTCAATAGAAGGATTACTTTCTTCTTTAATGTTACTTTGGACAGTGCATTCACTTTGTAGAAGCAGCACAGTCCCAACACTGTTACAGAGTTTCAAAGTGGTGGTATTTTACTGGGGCAGTGGGTGAATTAATGCCAAAACTGTCAAAAAGCTGCTTTAAAAAGCGTCACGGATCAAATCTTTTGCTCTCCCAAAAATGTTCACACTACATCAACATAATTAAGTGCAAATATCCATGATACATATTGACTGGTTATGTGACAGCAGCTGTCATTAGCTTTGGTGGGTCTCTAGGAAGAAAGTCGTCCAGGCACAACCAGGACTTGGTGAGCAGCAGATGCCAAGTTACATCAGCTGTTCTACCAAGAGCTCGGGCTTTCTGGAGGCAGCCAAGTCCAGGTTATTGCCTGTGGGGTTCCTCCTTTTGATGACCCTGTGACACTGATAATTGGGTGAATCTGTCATATTCCTGTTGAGTTATTTAAAAAAAATGATACTCGTATTTGAAGAGTTTAAAAAAAGTTCTTGTTTTGAATTTAATAGCTCTTAATTAAGTTTTGTAGGAACTGTTTTGGGTCCTACCAACAACAGAGACTGTTCTCCAGGAGAAAATGACCATATAAACCACTTTTACCCACAGGAATTATGCGTTAAAGTTATGTTTTTGGGAAAAACTCTAGTTGCTGTAAAAATAACAACAGGAAGTGAGAGTGAGATGGCAGCAGAGAGGCATAATATGTAAGTAAGAGGTTTAATGTGTGAGAGGTTTAGCATCCAGGAAATGAGGCTACGGGAATAAAAAGGTAAGCTCTCTTTACATAATTTTTTTCTCATTTGTGTTTTTACTTTAAAGGAATGCAGTGATTACAAGTTAGTAGTAGTAGCGTGTTATAGTATGAGGATCACAGTTTTCTTTTCTTTACCTTCACCAAGGAAGTAATGTGATCAGGGCTGTTTGTGTATCTGTTTGTTAGCAGGATTATGCAGAAATTACTGGACAGATTTTCATCAAATTTTTAGTAGAGGTGGCCTTTGGGCTATGGATGAACTCATTACATTTTGGGGGTGATCTAGGAACACATACTGTAACCTCCACCAAGGCCCTACCTTGCAATGCTAAAGAAAGTGAAAGAGTGATCCACAATCCACATCCTGACCTGGATCACCTCCTAGTTTTGTTTTGTGGTGGATTTTTATACATTTGATGGTTCATACTGTGTGCAGTATTATTACTGTTCTCTATGTCAATGATAAGCATTGCCAGACCTAAGCTTCTGTCTGAATACTTACTTTTTTCATGCTGTTCCACATGCAACTCATCAGTTTACAGCTTGGGTCTCTGTGTGTTATGTTGTGCGGTGTGTCTGTTGCCGTACCCGCCCCTAATGTGACGTCAGGCAGGCACGGTCGTTCTGTATATATAGTTCTGTCTTCTCAATAAAGTGGTGGTTGGTTGGCTGCATGACGAGACAGACTCCGACTCCTTTTCCATACATAACTTTTTGGCGATGAGAGAGAAATTATGGGAGCGTATGGGCTACCTCCATTCCTGATACCGTTTCAGGAGTACCCGGGAGAGCCAGTGATCCTGTGGCCAAAGTGGCTGGCCATGTTCGAGGTTTATATCACGGCCCTGGGCCTAAGTAGACTCAACAGGAGATGAAGACGAGCACTTCTGGCCCACCATCTTGGCGCGGAAGGCCGAAGAATTCTCGGTATGTTGAGCGAAACGGAGTGCTATGTGGATGCTGTCGAGCGGCTGGCCGAGTATTTTGCCAAGCAGATGATGACCATGAAACTGTAGGTAGCAAGAGTGTTGGTGCCAAATGGAGCTAGGCTGGTTCGCTGGGAGGAGCTAATGGCCCAGCCGGTTTCAATGGGAGAGTTAGCCACGAAGTTAGCTTGGCACCAAAATCAAGCTACTGGCTACCAACAAGACTTCGAGGTGAGACAGAGGCCACGAGTGGAGGAGTCCCTGGTCACGGTGGACGGCGGGCAGCCGAGGAACTCAGCACAGTATGGAACCGTAGCACTGGTGAGCGTGACACCGCAGTGAGCGACGACAGTGAAGAGGGAGAGCAGCAACAGGAGTCATCTCCGCAGCTGGAGGCTGGGCAGCGGGATAGCGGGAACGTGCAGGCTGAGGACCCAGGGAAGCAGTAGCAACAGGTGGGCGCAGAGACGGCGCAGCGGAGCACCCTGGACAAGGGTGCGGGGCGTTATGGCGAGACAAGCAAGCAAGCTTCAGTTTTCCCTGGAGTTTGGCTACAGGGGGCCGGAGTGTTTTGAGCCATGACGGCGACAGCTACGGCAGTGTTGAAGGCAGTCAGGAGCGGACCGATGGGCACAGAGGGATGGTGTGCCAGACGGCAGCACTGCGGGACCAGAGGAAAGAAGCAGGCGATGGTGAAGAGGGACACTTTTGCTGGGGAAGTCGGTTTTGATCCCGGAGGCAGACGGCAGCCAGGGGCGTACATGTCACGCGGCTGCCTGGGGCCTCCGAGCCAGTGTTATCTTCAGCGCCAGGGAAGTGCATGATGTGGGGCTACCCTGGGCCTTTGTGCTGGGTTTTCCTCTGGCTGCCTGCAGACTGTAGTATAACCTAAATGTCAATATATGTATATAGTGCTGGTGTGCATGTGAGTATGATTGTATATTATTTGGGGATTATTTTGTGTATTCAGTAACAACCCCCCCCCCCCCGCTGATTTTAGTTATTTTTGTGTGAATGCGATGCGATAGGCTATTATATTACAGTTCATTATTCCATGTTGTTCCTTAGTGCATGATTCGGGTCCTAAATTGGGGAGGGTCTCGATTGTGTGTGTGGTTTTACACTTTTGTAAGGGGGAGGGGAATGTTGTGTGGCGTGTGTGTGTTGCTGTACCCGCCCCTAATGTGACATCAGGCAGACACGGTCGTTCTGTATACGTATATGGTTCTGTGTTCTCAATAAAGTGGTGGTTGGTTGGCTGCATGACAAGAGAGACTCCGACTCCTTTTCCATACATATCATGTTACGCTTTTCAGTACCTCCAGGATTTTGCTGTTATGATTAAATAAGCTGACAGCTCACATGCACGATACAACAGCACAGGAGAACAACCACATGAGGAGGCACATTTGAGAGTTTATTGAATTTCAAAATAAATGTACAGCTATGGAAACAGTCACTCACCAGAGGAATCAACCTGCGGAGAGAAGACGAGAGCTGTGAGAGGAGGAACGGAGTAAGGGGAAATGGGCGAGCCAAATTGCCACTTACTTGGGTACCAAGGGAGAACTGGCAGGGCCCCAGCGGGAAGTAGATGAACCAGTAGGGTGAGGGGGATGAACTAGTGGTGCCTGACCGGGTGGAAGTTGGAAGCTGAGGAATGGTGGAGATGTGGCAGGAGAGCGCGCGCAGTCCTGGAGACACACCTGCACGGTGACAGCAACCTGAGGAGGAAAGAAAAACAACATTAGACGACATGTCTAAGTTTGTCAGCTATACTTGATTGTCTTTGATGGGGCAGTATACCCAGACGAGCCTGCATTGAATGAGCGGAGAGAGCCTCCTTAAGTAGGCTGGCTGATGAGTGGGAGCAGGTGCATCTTCTGCCTCAGGTGCAGTGATGAATTAGTGAAGGTGAGACAAGGCAAGTGCTCTATTTTGTCTTTTTCTTATCAATTCTAGAGCATTTTTGCCTGTCTCTCGGGGGAACGAGCCGGGTGCAGCCGCCCGCTGCATCCGAGCTTGTCTCGCCGGGCTCTGTCGCTGCCGGTGATCCTGATCCCGGTTCTCTTTCTTCTCCCGAGCCTTCTCCCAGGGTCACTGGTGTGGAGTCGATTCCGGTTGCCATTCTGGAGGTTCCGGGTTCAGGTTGGGAGGTTGTCTCTGATGCTGCTCCGGTCCAGTCGGGGTCCGTCGTGGGTGCAGCCGCGACCCAGTCGGGGTCCGTTGTGGGTGCAGCCGCGACCCAATCAGGGTCTGTTGTGGGTGCAGCTGCGACCCAATCGGGGTCTGTCGTGGGTTCAGCCGCGACCCAATCTGGGTCTGTCGAGGGTGCAGCGCAGTCTCGTTTGGGATCCGACTGGAGGGCAGTGCCGGTTCTGGTGGAGTTCGGAGGTGGAGATGTTGCTCCTTCGCTGAGCGACGCCAGACTGGTCCCTCATCCTTCCCCCGTTCTTTTTCCCCTTCCATCGGGGGCCGCTGGAGTTATCCGTTATCAGTCCGGCCCTCCCTCGTTTTCCCTCTCTATAGGGGGGCCATTTCCGAGTTCTCCCCTGCAGTCCTGGTGGCTGAGTGACGCAGGTCGGCCGCCTGGGAGACTGCCTCACCCGTTTGGCGTTCTGGGTCGGCCACCCGACCATTTGGACTTTCTGTTCAGCGACCTGGTCTGGCCGCCGGAGGTGTTGTTTTTCCTGGCCTGGGACTGGGGTAGGCCGCCCGAACTTTCCCTTTTCTCCCTGCCAGCGATCTGGACGCTGGACGCAGGAAGACCCCCCAATCTATTGGGTTTTGTGTTATTGTGCTCTGTCTGTCGTCATCCCTGTTTTTTTTTCCTCTGCCTGTTCCTTGGGAATTTTAGGGATGCTCTGGTGTTTTGTTACCTGGACTACTGTGAACTGTATTGATCGCTGCTCTGTAGCATGAGTTTTTTTTCTCCTCCCTGGTGTTATGGGGGTACGCTGTCTTTTTTTTTTCTGTACTTGAGTTCCTGTATTCCCCTGTGGGTTGTGCGGATGTTTTTTCCTTTTTTTTTTCCTGTGATCTTATTCGATTTATCAGGGTGTTCTGTTTGTAGCCTGTTTTTTCTTCGTTCTGTTATTCTGCTGGTTGGTTCTCACCCTCCGAGCCTGTTTTCCCCTAGCCCCCTCCCTTGGCGGTCCTGTTGACTGTTGACCTTCTGGGTGGTGGTGGTGGTGGTGGGGGGCTTGATGTTACACAGCATCTGGAATCCGGCTCGGGAACGGGGGCTACTGTCATGGTCCGTGCGCTGACTTTGTCCGCGTTCGGGTTGTCTGGTGGTTTCCTGTTCTCTGGCGCACCAGATGGCCATCAGGGCTTTTATTCTGACAGCGTCACAGTGGGGCTTCCGGCTGTCAAAGCCGGGTCACGTTGTGACAGCTGTTCAGCATCTCTTCTAAGTACACTCTCCACTGATTGGGTTGTCTTGGGGATTTAAGGAAGCAGCTGAGGCTTACTCCACGCTGCGATCTCGTCAGACGTTCACTCGTTGAACATTCGTCAACTTTCATTCATCACAGTAAGTGTTTTCCCTGGGACTCCGTATCCTGTGTCTAGTTATAACCTTAGTTGTGTTTTTGCCCCTCGTGGCTCATTGTTTTGTTATTTGTCATCCATTAATAAATTATGCTCTAATCAGGCTCTAATCAGAGATATGCTGTTCGCAGACAACGCTGCAGTCGCGACCCACACACAGCAGGAGCTTCAGACCCTGATGGACCGCTTCTCCCAGGCATGCATGGACTTCGGGCTTACCATCAGCCTGAAGAAGACTAACGTCTTGGCGTAAGGCATGGAAGCACCACCAACCATCACCATCGACGACTACGAGCTGGAGGTCGTGAATCAGTTCACATACCTGGGGTCCACGATCAGCAGCAACCTCTCCCTTGATACAGAGATCGACAAGAGGATTGGAAAATCAGCCTCCACACTCGCTCGCCTCACCACACAAGTGTGGGAGAATCCCAAACTCTCTGTCAAGACGAAGATGGCAGTGTACAACGCCTGCGTCATCAGCACACTGCTCTATGGGAGTGAGACGTGGACAACATACGCCCGGCAGGAAAAGAGACTGAATTCCTTCTACTTGCGCTGCATTCACCGCATCCTGGACATATCCTGGCAGGACAAAGTGCCCAACACAGAAGTCCTGTCCCGCGCCGGCCTTCCCTCCATGTTTACTCTACTCAGGCAGTGCAGGCTCCGCTGGCTAGGCCATGTTCACCGTATGGAGGATGGCAGAATCCCCAAAGACATCCTCTACGGAGAACTGGCGACTGGCAGGAGAGACGCTGGCCGCCCACAGCTGCGCTTCAGAGACGTCTGCAAGAGAGATATGAAGGCCCTGGAGATCAACATAGAGCGCTGGGAGGACCTTGCAACGGACCGCTCCAAATGGAGAGGCACCCTGACCAGATAGCTCAAGGCGGATGAAGAGAAACTGACTGCTGCAGCAGATGAAAAAAGGACCCGCAGGAAGAACCGCCACAGACCCAGCAGCACGGAGACCATCCACAAGTGCGATCTGTGTGACAGGGACTGCCATTCGCCTGTCGGTCTGTTCAGCCACAGGCGGTGCTGTTCCAGCAGAGTAGACATCTAGGATTCTCTTCCATGGTCATCATAGACCGACGGAGGCCGATGATGAATAAATTATGCAAACTCATCTGCGGCCTATAGTGTCTCATTAGCGGTCCGCGAGGACCGCACCATGACAATACAGACTTTAACACAATATCCATTACAACAGCTAAATTGCATTGAATGCATGTTAAAGAGTAGAGATGTGGAAATTATTTGCAGTGCCTTCATTTGAAAACTCCCTACGGTCCCCAACCACTCAGTACCGATCGGAGAGGAAAAAATAAACAATTTATTCTGTTAGTCTGTATTGTCTATTGGAGTCTGTGTTTTTCCGGAAAAAAATGCAGACAGTATTCCTAAGCCTAACTCCTACCTCCTATCTGCTGCGCGTCTTGACACACACACACCCCGTCTCATCAGACACATCTTTCATTTACGGGGGGGGGGGGGGGGGGGGGGGTTGTCCGTGTTCAGACCAGAGATTCACAGCTTTAAAGCTCATTGACAAGATGTAGTAATGATTTTACCTCTAAACATGTAGGAAGTGATCAAACACTGGCTGTAGTGTTAGACTTGTTCATTTGTTTGTGATTTTTTGGAGTCTCTTGTCACGTGCGCCCCCACAACGGGGTGGTTTTGGGGCAGGTGGAAGTTTTTCAACACAAACCCAGCACTTCGTACATGTGGTCAGGACGGAGACATCCACCAGCAGGCTGGGGGACACGGAGGAAGGGACGGTGTTGGAAACCTTGCGGGTGAGTGGGCTTTTTTTAATCACACAGTTTTTTGCTGAAGCGTTACGTTAATACTTACTGTGAACACGGAAGTGAACGCGATGTAGCGGTACATTTGATTGGTTTGACTGAGTGTTTCAGCACCACTCAGCTGAAATTTGATTGGTAAAATTGGCGGAAGTTGACGAGGATTGGCCAAAATTGCAGGAAAGTTGTGGTGATTGGATAAAGTTGCAAGGTTGCGCAATAGTTGCACTGATTGGCTAATTTTGGGTGAATTGATGCGATCGCAACATTGCAAAATCCTGGAGGGACTGACTTTTATATACTTGGATTTAGTACAGGTCTGTGTTATCTAGGTGTTAAGAGGGTTCAATTTCAAAGCTTTCTAGAACGTACAATGTTTTCAATTAAATGAAAATATTTTTTGTCATATCTGTGATTTTTATTTACAAATTAAAACAGCTTAATGAACATCTTCCAAGAGTGGTGATATACTATATTTTATATTACTATATTTTTGATTGTTAAAAAAAAAACATGGTGGAAGGCATAATAACATAGATAGATAGATGTACTTTATTGATCCCAAACTGGGAAATTACAGTGTAACAGCAGCATGACAGTTCACAGCCAAACAACAGAAACACACACATGACAGACAAAGGGATTACCCATGGAAAGTAAAAACTAACACGACTATAAAACCTATATACATCATAGCTTAATATATGATGACCCATATAAAGACATGAATCATCCCATTGCACAAAGAAGGACTATCAGGAGCAGAGTGAAAAGTGATGTACCAGTTAGTCTGTAAGATGCAGTGTGGCAGCATAGCTATGACCAGAATACAACATCATAGTGAGTTATTGTACAATGAAATTGCGTGTGGCAGGAAAGATTTCCTGTACCTGGCCGTTCGACAACAAAGCTGTAGTAGTCTACTGGAGAAAGCGCTTCGCTGTCTGTCTAGTGTGTGGTGGAGGGGGTGATCAGGATTGTCCATGATGGATCGCAGTTTATTTAGTGTTCTCCTCTCCACCACTGTCTCAAAGGTCTCCGGTCTGAGACCAATTACAGAGCCAGCCCTCTTGATGATCTTGTCAAGTCTGTTGGTATCTCTGGCCCTAATACTGCTACCCCAATAGACAGCAGCAAAGAAGATGGTGCTGGCGACAACAGTCTGGTAGAAAAGCTCCAGCATCCTGCTACACACGTTGAAGGATCTCAGCTTTCTCAGGAAGTAGAGTCTGCTCATCCCCTTCTTGTGCGCAGCATCGGTGTTGGATCTCCAGTCCAACCCGCTGCTGATCCTGACACCCAGATACTTGTAGTCCTCAACCACTCCCCCATCCTCCCCCCTCATCTGCAGTGGCTGAAAAGGAGCCTTCCTCTTTCTGAAGTCAATCACCATCTCCCTGGTCTTGCTGACATTCAACCTCAGGTGATTCTTCTCCGTCACAAATCTGTCCACCAGTGCCCTGTACTCCCTCTCCTCTCCTCCTCTTATACACTCCACAACAGCTGAGTCATCAGACAATTTTTGGAGGTGGCATGACTCAGTGTTGTACTGAAAGTCAGTGGTGTATAAGGTAAAAAGAAAAGAAGAGAGCACAGTCCCCTGTGGCGCTCCCGTATCACTAGCCACCACTCCAGACAAGACACTGCCCAGCCTGACAAACTGTGGTCTGCCTGTCAGGTAGTCGGTAATCCAGGAGATCACAGAGCTGTCAACCCCCATCACCCGCATCTTCTTGCCCAGCAGCAGTGGCTGGATGGTGTTAAAGGCACTGGAGAAATCAAAAAAAGTGATTCTCACAGTATCTCCTCCACCATCCAGGTGCAGATGGGCTCATTGCAGCAGGTAGATGACAGCATCTTCAACTCCTAAATGGGGCTGATATGCAAACTGCAGAGGGTCCAGCCACGTCTTCACCTGTGGCCTCAGGTGGGCTAAGACCAGTCTCTCCAGGACCTTCATCACATGAAATGTGAGGGCAACTGGTCGGTAGTCATTCAAATCCGATGGAGATGACTTCTTGGGGACAGGAACCAGGCAGGATGTCTTCCACAGCACCGGCACTCTCTCCAGGCTCAGGCTCAGGTTGTACAGATGTTTCAGTACCGGAGCTAGTTGGTTTTTTTTTTTTTTTTTTTTTTTTGTTACTTATTTGTACCCGTAGGTAGACTTGGTTTGCAGTCTGGTGACAAGCCACCGGCTGCTGGTCGCTGCGTGCGCGAGCGCCCTAAACCTACATGTTTTGGTGTGCGGGAGGAAACCGGAGAAATCCCGGAGTAAACCCGCGCAACACGGGGAGAACATGCAAACTCCACACAGCTCACTGTTGGTCGGGGGCTGGGATCGAACCCACGATCTCATGATCCCCGCGATCCCCCGGCCGAGGGTAAAACTGTGCTGCCACAGTGCTAAACCACTGCGCCACCGTGCAGCCCAGTTGGTTGGCACAGGTCCTGTAGGTCCTTGCGGAGATGCCGTCAGGGCCTGAAGCCTTCCGCTGACAGAGTCTCTCCAGCTGTTTCTCCACCTGATCTGTAGTCACCGTGAAGTGAGGGAGGGTCCTGGTGCCCCCTGGGGAGGAGGAGGGGGGAGATGGAGAGAGGTTCTGCACGGGAGCGTGGGTGGGGAGGGGTGCATGGGGGTCTGGTTGTGTTACTCGGGTGACAGACTGTGAGTTGAACCTATTAAAAAACAGATTCAGTTCCTCAGCTCTCTCCTGGCTCCCAGATGGCTGCCTGACTCTCCCCTTGTACCCAGTTATTTGTTTCATTCCTTCCCACACATCTTTAGTGTTATTTTGCCTAAGTTTCTCTTCCAACTTCCTCCTATAATTGTCCTTGCACCTCCTCAGCATCTCTCTCAGCTCATGCTGCACTCCTCTCAGCTTCTCCTTGTCTCCAGCCCTAAAAGCTCTCTTCTTTTTGTTCAGTAGTGCTTTCAGGTCACTGGTGACCCATGGTCTGGTGTTGGAGAAGCAGTGTACAGTCTGAGCTGGCATGGTCATGTCTTCACGGAATCTAATGTATTCTGTGATGCAGTCGGTCATATTGTCTATGTCCACCCCATGTGGTTCACAGAGTACGCTCCAGTCTGTCGTCTCAAAGCAGTCCTGTAGTGCATCAGCAGCCTCCTGTGTCCACCTCCTCACAGTCCGTGTATAAGCAGGCTGCCTTTGCACAAGGGGTACGTACCTGGGTGTTAACATGACCATGCAGTGATCTGATTTACCAATGGGGAGTAGAGCTGTGGCACTACGTGCATCTCTGACATTGGCATACAGAAAATCCAGTGTTTTGTTCTCTCTGGTGGGACAGTCAATAAACTGGTGAAAGTTTGGTAGTGTTTTTCCCACTGAGACATGGTTAACATAACATACACAACATAACATACACTCCTCAAAAGTGTTCTAACTCTACCACAAACAGTTACACCACATGCGGTGATACTGCAGCCACACTGCATACAGTAAAACTAGCAGCTCAGACACAACAGTATAACAGCTATGCCAAAAGTTAAACCCATGCAAAGGCAGATTTATTGTTGCATTGTTGTAGAAAGGCCAGCATAGAAATATGCACAATAAACCAAAACAAACAAAACTGCTGGGCAAAAGGCTGTGATGGCTGTGTTTTGAACACAAAAATATTTCATAGCAGTTAAGGTTAGTCATGTGAGTTTAGTAATCAATACTTAAGATTTTTGTCATGTTGAAAGTGACTGTGTTTGTCACAACCAGGGCATCATTTAATCTTAGAAAATATGTCCCTCTGTACTCAAGGACAATGTCCAAAATCAAAAGTCAGGAGATCTGAGCACTTATGTGATTTGATGAAAATTGCTATTCCTCCTAGGCAATGCCCAGTGGTCACCAAACTCATTCACAAGGATCCTCGGGTGCATCTGCATCCAGGTTGTGCACAAAGTAAAGGTCAAGGTCAAAGGTCAGGATATCTGGGCACTAAATGTGATTTCAGAAAAACCAATACTCCGCCTAGGCAATTGTCCTAATTCTCAACAAATTCATGCATGGTGATCATCAAGTGGGTCTGTAGCAAATTATGCTCAAGGTAAGACGGAGGTTTGCTGTCCCAAAAAGTAGAACCCAGCGCTACAAAAACAGCTTTGTCCCTGCTGCTGTCAAAGAGTTGAACAAGCTGTAAAAATATATTGTACATAATTTAGGTACCTATTTATTAACTTCATTTTATATTTACTTATTTTGTAGGATGTCACTTGGGTTCTAAATATTTTATTGGGTTTTAGACCTTTGAGTTTTTTAACCTCTTTGACTAGTTTTTAACCTTTAACATAACCCTTCTCTCTTACCTCTGGTTTCTCTCTCATCTCTTTGTCTTTTTATACCCTGATTGATGGAGCCTTGAGTATTTTTACCATGTTTATAGTCAGCTTCATGTGTTCCTGTGTTTGTGTCTATGTTGAATGTAATTAATGGGTTGTAAATATGGATGTCACCAGACTGCAAAACAAATCTACCTACGGGTACAAATAAAGTAACCTGAACCTGAAGGTCAGGTGATTTCAGCGCTTATGTGATTTTATCAAAACTGTTACTCCTAGGCAATTGCCCTAATTCTCAACAAACTCACACACAATGATCCTCAGGTTTGTCTGCATCCAGGTTGAAGTCAAGGTCATTGTCAAAGGTCAGGGGATCTAGCATTTATGATTTCTTGGAAATTGTATTCTTCCTAGCCAATTGCCCCATTGTTCAGCAAACCTGTGCACATTGAACATCACATCCTCAAGTGGGTCTGCATGTCGGCTGTGCTCAAGTTCAAGATCAAGAGTCAAGAGATCTGGGCACTCTCAGGCCTGTGGGCTGGTGCTAAATCCTGCTAGAATAAGAAATCTGCATCTCCATAAAGCTTTTAAGCAGATGGAAGCATGAAGTGCTCTAAAATTTCCTGGTAGATGGTAGGGGTGGGAAAATAGATTGATTCAGTGATGGATTGCGATACTTGACACTGGTGACAATGCATCGATCCATAAACGCACAGATTGATCTTTTATTTTAAAAAAATGCACACACATATACTTTTGGGTTATTAGTTAGTCAATGGCGTTTTCAGTCCACTAGATGGTGCAAAGCAAGCACCCAGTCAAGTGAAGTCATAGCTTGATTCAGAGACTTGCAGCAAGCTTTAAAACTTAGGAAGCAGTTTGCTCAAAGTTAGCTCAAATGTCAGGCCTTTTTTGGATTTTATAAAAAAGATAGAAGGAAAGACCTTGACATGACACACAATCTGTAAGAAGCGCTGCACAAAAAAAAAGAAAAAGCACTCTGAACATGGCGAGCCACACACGTCTTGGAGCAGCATTAGCAACGGCTAAGATAAAGAGACACCGGTATGGAGCTTTTTCTCTGATCGCCAAGTAAGAAAAGTTTATTTATGAAGTGCTTTTCAGAGGCATATAGTCACAGAGCGCTGTACAATAAAATGGAATAAAAGGAAGTTGATAGATAAAAATAATTTTAAAAATACAAAAACAAGTTAACTCATAAGATTAAAATAATTTAGAAATATCAGATTTACCATTAAAAAGCAGTTGAAACTCAACAGAAATCCCTGTTAAACAAAAAAGTTTTCAGCTGCTTTTTAAAAGAGTCCACAGAGTCAGAGGTATCTGGAGTGGGAGTCTATTCCAAACAGCCCCGTGCACCACCCTCCCTGTGTGCAAAGACGTGTCCCTGCGAAAAATGAAACCCAGAGAATACTTTATTATATGAAAGAGATGTCAACACTTTTACTTTGGGACATCATTTGAGGTTGAATAAGGTGAAAAAATTTGAAATATGTGACCCGTGCTGGCAAAATGAGTCACTTTGAGGATATTATCAAAACTGAGGTTGTGGGGGCATGGTGTGGGGTTTTTCCCCCACCCAGAGAAGGCAAGGGGAAGGGAGAACAATGGACCGAAGGAGGAGGTGTCACTGGGGGGTATCAGACGGGACAGTTAGGTCTGTGCACCCCCCAGGGAGAGTAAGAATGACTGGAGCTGTGGAGAAAAGAAAGGTGTGAAAGTGGCACCAGTGTATGTTATGTTAATGTACCACACATTCCTTTGTTAACCCCTTGCACTCTGGTCAATTTCCCTAAAAACGCCTAAAAATAATGTACCCAAAGTAAATCAAAAGCTGTTCTTCAACCCTTTGCAGCATCTTCATGGGGTTGGTCTCATTTAGAAGAAAACACTTTGAATTTTTTGGCAAAACAGTCATAATCTCTCTAAGTGCTCCGGCCACTTAGTAACAGTCATCTAAACATACTGAACTTGAAGAAACTAAAGCTCGCCTGGGTGTTTTTTTGGATACAAATGCTTGCAAATAACACACAGCTGTCAGATCTGGGCTGGAAAATGCAACAGAAATGTAGAACCAAGTGTTATCCAGCTGAGGTCAAAATTTTGTAACAATACCACAAAAAATGAATATATTACACAGCTTTCTTCTCAGGTTGTTCCCAGGCGTTTTTGAACTGTGCCAAATTGTGCCAAATGGCACAGTTTGGAAAAACGTCTGTAACTTTTGAATGATTCAATATAGAAGCTTCATCTTGGGCTCTAATGAAAGGTGACACTCAGGGCTCTGTGTGTGTGTGTGGGGGGGGGGGGTTGTTTATTCATTCATGAATGAATGAATGAACAAACAAGCCCCCACACACAAAGAAACATGCCACGTAAAAAATGTGTGGCTTTTTTTTACAAGAAAAAATAACCTACAGTGCACTAAAAATTATTCTAAAATATCTGTAATGTAGAAGATAACAACTCCCACCCCCACCCCCACTACAGAGGACGGACATCGCCCATCGCTACATGACGGACCGCGGTGACGGTGCGCCGCGGTCTACTACGCACAGTTGTACTAAAATATCTGCAATATATCTGCAATCCGCTACAGAAGAGTAGCGGGGGGGGGGGCGTTCACGGTCCGGACGCGCCGCACGGGTCCATCATGTGGCGATGACCCACAGTTGTAATTTACCGATCGGTCAAAAGTCATTTTGATTACAATTTTCAGGGATAAAGAATAATTTAGCTTATAACACTTACCTGTCCACAACAGCAGTGTCGTTGGCAAACTTCTTTCCTCATTGTCAGACGAACATGACGCTGGTCCGCTTGTTACGACTCGTGGTTCTGGTCACGCGACCCGGTCAAACCATGATTCCATTATTGCGGTTTTGCGCTTCCATGATTGTGGTTTTGGCGAATGATTTTTCAAAACAAATAAGAACAGTAGTAAGTAAAAAAGACTGGCAAACGCGTGTGTGTCACCCATCGGCTTACACAAAACAGATTTTACGCACGGGACGTATGCTTTCAATTGTCGAACTTCTCTGCTTCAATTGGCTCTCTGCATTCGCAGCCGTTGGTAGGCGGGTCCTTCTTGCTAGGTTTTCAGTCATTGGTTCTTCAAGGTTTCAGAAACCCAATTCAAGGCTCTTATTAGTCGAATGAGAGGTCAATCAAATCTAAACCAATCAAAGCACTCCTTTAGCTTTCTGTTCGCGGCTGTGTCTGTAGTGGAAGAACGGAAATGCAGCTTTTTTTTTTCAGTGCACCCTAGGACGCAGAGACGTGACTGCCCGCGGTATCCCGGAGTGCAGGAGGTTAAACAACAATGTATGATGGTCGGAAGCTCCGGGTCTCGATGCATGGGATTAAAGATATAAAAGGGGAATGCACAGAGACCCTGGAAGGCTGTTTTGCTGTTATGTTGTTGGAGAAAGAATAAAGTCTTGTGTCGTTCAGCTCGTTGCCTCGCCTATTCCTTTCTCCACAAGGTAGCATTTTTTCCATATTCTGTATTGAAAGACCTTCAAAATCAAAACTGTTGGATATAATGGACAACATCAGCCACCCTCTGCACACCGTCATCAGTGACCAGAGGAGCCTGTTCAGTGAAAGACTGCTCCTTCCCAAGTGTCGGACCAACAGGCTCAAGAACTCTTGGGGGGGGGGGGGGGGGGACATAGAGTACAGAGGACAGTAGGGCATTCATAGTGAAATAACCTTAACTTAACCATACTTGTACAAGCCATACTTAGCCTTATATTTATACTGTGTATATTATGTTAAGTGTTTATTTTTTTCTTTTTTGCTTTTCTGATCTGTATGCTCCTTTTATGTGCTGCTGGAAATTTTAAATTTCCCAGAGGGAGTCATCCCAAAGGGATTAATAAAGTTAAGTCTAAGTCTAAGTCTAAAATGGTATTTAATTTGTATGAAGTGTGCAAAAACGAACCCAGAAAAAAAAAAACTGTTTATATTTTGGCTAGGATTAAAACTTGCGTTCGATCGGTTGGGAGTTACGTCTTCCACAAAAACATATGTATTTTTAGAAAGTTTGCTTTCTAAGCTTTCCAATGATACCAGGCACTCATGGGCTTTTCCCGTGACTTGCTGCTAGCAAACAAAGAAAGAGTCATGATTTATGACTTCTTGTGCCTGCAGCTCATAATGACGCAGTGCGCATTCCGACTCGTTTTGCAGCACGGGTCACACATATGGGATTGTGATACTCGATTATCGTGATATTGTGTTTATCGTTGAAACGTAATAGGATCGAACTGTGACCTAAGTATTGCGATCCAAATCGAATCACGAGGCTCCTCGGGATTCCCACCCCTGATAGACAGTAGCATTGACTTTGAACTTGATAAAACACAGTGGACCAACACCACCAGATAACAAGGCATCCCAAATCATCACAGATTGTGAACACTTCACCCTGGACTTTGTTGAGTGGTCAAGGAGCACTCATCGATCTCATCAATCTCGCAATGATTTCTTGGTGATCTTTCAGTGATTTCTCTGCAATCTTTCAATGAATACCAAATTTTTCCACCCCAAAGGGCGAAATGGCTGAGAGATCAGTGAGGGATTGCTGAGCATTTGATGAAAGACTAATGGAGTTCATTGAAAGATTGCTAAGAGAGATCATTGGGAGATCGATGAGATCATTGAGCACTTGTTGAGAGATTGTTGAAAGATTATTGAGAGATCACTTCCCTTTGGAGATCATTAAGAGATTGTTTTGGAATGAGTCAAAACTTTGAGGACCATGGAGATCGCTATAGATCAGTGAGAGATCTTGGTGATCACAGAGAGATCACTGAAAGATTATTTGGAGATGTGGCCATTTTGTCATCACTTAGCAATTTCTCAATGATCTCACCCCCTGTGTAAAGGGGGTATGAGGGGCCAAGACCAAGTAAAGACCAAGACCTACAAACACCAATACCTTGGTCTCGACCCCATAAAGTCTTGGTCTTCGTACACTCTGGTCTTGGTCTGGTGTCCCTGTGATCTTGTCTATAACATTACAGTTTTCCATTAATATGCTATGATACAGCACTTTGTGAATGACCAACCATTTCAGCAAAGTCCTTCTGTGGCTTATCCTCCATGTGGAGTGTATCCATGATTGTCTTCTGGAAAATTGTCGCGCCAGTTTTCCCATGATTGTGGTTGCGTGTACTAAATCCATCAGGGAGATCATCAAAATTAAAACAAAAATGGGTTGAAATGTCCCCCTTTACTTCTAAAGAATATTAAATATATGATAGTTTACTTTTGGAATCAAATCATGGAAACTAAATGAAAATTTTCAGAATATTCTATTTTTCAGATGCACCTGTATTTCTGTAAGCGGGCCTGACACTGATTAGTCAACTAGAGCTTGCAACTCTGCATTAAATGTAAGCAGGCTAAATATGACACCTCATCTGAAAAATTACTAAATGTGTGGAAAGGGTTTAATAAACTCATCAGCTGACTGGATGTGTGTTTTAATATTTTCCTGCATGAACCATTGATACATTCAATATATCTGACCAGCCTAAAAAAAGTTGATCCCTTCATGTGAACAAATTTAACAAATGCTGGCATATTGTTCTTTTGAATTTAAGGTACCGAGCACCTCTTGGTATCCTCTCAAGCAGCTCTTCTTCACACGAGTTCTGAGTCTAACTCCCTAACACAAATTCACACAACTCCCACTGGCATTTATAGGTTTCCACATTTTGGATATGAAAACTTCAGAGCTGAAAAAAACAGGATTTTTTTTTTTTTTTTTTTTTTTTTTTTTACAGTGGTTGGTTCTGTTGGTCCCAGGATATTAAGAGTGACAGTCAGGAGCCCCAGTGGACTGGAGGCAGATGCCATCTGTCATTTGTATACGCTTCAGCATCATAGAAATCTCAAGAGGGAAAGTACCTCCATCAAAACCACACATGAGGTCTTAGACAATTTATCTTAACCAGCTCCCCTAATCACAAGTCATGGTGTCATTCCCTGATCACTTTCCTTTCCACTCTCAACCTTCTCTTCCCCATAACCCTGTTTGCCCTTTCATTTGAACCCCTCCCCCTGCTGTCCGACCTCACAGATAAGCAGGGATCCCTCACCTTTCACATAGCATCACATGGTAGCAATCAGAGTGGGCTTTGGCAGACAAATTAGGGCAGTTAATGTAGACCGGAGATCAGTGCAGAGGCGGGGAAGCTGGTGTTAAACGCCAACAGATGGGGCCTGAAGTGGATCAGTCCAGCCTGAGCCCAGCGCTAGTGTGCAGCCAGGGTGTAGAGCTTAAAGAGGGCCTGAGCCGAGAGGAAAAAGAAGCATTCTTACATGATTTATCTGTTTATGAGCGAAAGTTAGCTAATTAGTTAGTTCAAGTTTATTTGGTTAATTTTACAGCACATAAAAATACAAGAGAAGATTAAAAAAAACAACAAAAAAACGAAAAGGTGTAGGTGGAAGCAAAGCTTATATAACCTACTCCTTTAGACCAATATCTAACCTCCCCTACCTTTCCGAGATCCTTGAAAAAGTAGTTGCCAAACAACTGTGCACTTTTTTAGAAAATAACTCTATATTTGAAAAATTTCAGTCAGAAATACCATAGCACAGAGACAGCCCTAGTGAAAGTTACTAATGACCTCTTTCTGGCATTTGATAAAGGACTTGTCTCTGTCCTCCTTCTTCTTCTTCTTTTAGATTTGATTGGCAGTTGGCAACCAGCTTACAGGTGCATTACCGCCACCTACCAGATGTGTTCTTGACGTCCTTGTCTTATTAGACCTTAGTGCTGCCTTTGACACCATCGACCACCATATTCTGTTAGAGAGAGACTACAACAGCAAATTGGTTTGAAAGGAACAATGCTAAAATGGTTCCAGTCTTATTTATCAGACCGTTCCCAGTTTGTTTATGTCCATAACAAGTCCTCTATGCAGACTATGGTTATCTATGGAGTTGCGCAGGTATTGGTACTTGGACCAATACTGTTTACATTATACATGCTGCCTTTAGGAGATATTATGAGGAAACATTCTATTCATTTTCATTGTTATGCTGATGACACTCAGTTATATTTATCCACCAATCCAGATGATCCCAGCCATTTGGGTTCACTCCAGGAGTGTCTTAATGATATTAAAACCTGGATGAACTACAACTTTTTATTGTTGAAGACAGATAAAACTGAAGTCATTGTTCTTGGCCATAAACAGGATAGAAGTACTCTTTCTAGTAAGATAACAACTCTAGATGGCATTGCTCTGGATTCTAATTCTACTGTTAGAAATCTTGGAGTTGTCTTTGACCAAGATGTTTTTTAATTCTCATATACAGCAAACTATTAAGACTTCCATCCATGTAATATTTCTAAACTAAGGTCCATCCTGTCTCAAAAAGATGCAGAGACACTTGTCCACACCTTTATCACCTCTAGGCTAGACTATTGTAATTCACTTTTATCAGGTTGTCCTAATAAGTCCATAAAGATTTTTCAGCTCATTCAAAAATGCAGTTGCACGTATCCTGACGAGAACAGGAAGAAGAGATCACATTACTCCAGTTTTAGCTTCTTTATAGTGGTTCCCAATAAAATGTAGAATTGAATTAATGATTTTACCCCTAATTTATAAAACCCTTAATGGTCTGGCTCCTTCTTACCTGCAAGAACTCAGTTCCTATCATCCAACCCAAACTTTGTGCTCCCAAAATTCCAAACATGGAATTTGCCTGGTTCTGCTGGAGGTTTCTTCCTGTTAAAAGGGAGTTTTTCCTCTCTACCGTTGCCAAGCGCTTGCTCACAGGGGATCGCCTGATTGCTGGGGTCTTTCTGCAGTTGTGGGGGTTTCCCCTACAATTGAAAGTGCTTTGAGATGACTGTTGTTGTGAAATGGTGCTATATAAATAAAGTTGAATTGAATTCAAACTACTTGTGGTCCCCAAGGTCTCCAGAAGTAGATTGGGAGGTACAGCTTTCAGTTATCAAGCTCCCCTCCTTTGGATCCATCTTCCAATTCAGTTCGGGAGGCAGACACTCTCTTTATTTAAGAGCAACTTGAAATCCTTTCTGTTTGATAAAGCCTATGGTTAAAACTGCATGGTCTGTTCCAAATATTGCCGCTGCCAGGCCTTCACCCACATGTGGAGCCTAACCTGGCTTGATACTGGCAGGTCTGGCTATGAACATTAATGTTGTATTTATTATGTTTGTCTTGAATATAGCTACTGCCAGGCCTCCTACTTTTCTACCTCATCTTTTCAACCCAGCCAGTCGAGGCGGATGGCCGTCCTCTATGAGCTATGGTTCCACTCGAGGTTTCTGCCCATTAAAGAGAAGTTTTTCCTCACCTGTGTGGCTGCAGTGCTTGCTCTTAGGGGTGTCTGGTGGTTTTGATAGATTTGAGAGTGTGGTCTAAAACCACACTTTTGTAAAGTGCCTTGAGATAAGCCTGTGTTGTGATTTGGCGCTATATAAATAAATTGAATTGAATTGAATTTTTCCATTACATAAACTTATATATCATCAGCCTCTACAGAGGGAAAAAAGCACCAAAAAAACATAAATTCATGCTGATGCAGAAAACAAACAAAAAACACAACTAATGTCATATTCTAAACAGGTATATGATACTGAGAAAGTAACTTTTCTTTGTGCATTTTCTGAAACAGTTTGTCTGTTCTACACATTTTAATATTGTCAGGACAATTGTTCCAGAGTTCAACGCCCTTAACAGAAATACAGTGTTGCTTTGTATTGGTTCTAAAATGAGGTTTTACGAGAGCAAGATTTCCTCATAACTTATATGCATTTTTTTCTACAGTAATTTTAAACAGCTTCTGAATATTCGGTGGTAACTGTCCATTGTTTGCCTTCTGCTTTATTTGAATTATACTGTAATCTACTAAATCAGAAAATTTTAATGCACCTAATTCAATAAATAGTGAATTTGTTGGCTCACGATAAGGTTTATTGGTTTGGTTTGTTTATTGGTTTATTGGTATTAAGCTTTTTTTTGTTGTTGTTGTAAAAAGATTGGATGTATGTTTGTTTTATAAGTTTTCCTCCAACCTTCTGTACAATAGCACATATATGTACATATAAGTGAATTGTATAAAATAAATAATTATTTGTCACATAAGTCTTTTACTTTATTTAATATAGCTGTTAATTTGGCCGTTTTAGTTTTGACATAATTTATATGTGATTTCCAATTTACTATCAACAATAACTAATTTAGTTTCCAGATGTGACAATTTCAATGTCATTTATTTTTGAGTTTTCTATTGGTATTTACTGTGGAATTTCCAAATATTACGCATTTGGTTTTACCGAGATGAAGAGACAATTTAAGTCAAACCATTTCTTAATTATCTGACATTCATGTTCCACTGTATCCAGAAGCTGCTCATAATATTCCCCACTACAAATAAAAGTCGTGTCATCAGCAAACAAAATACACTTTATTGACTTGGAAAGCAAACATAAATCATTAATATATAAAATAAACAATAATGGGCCAAGCACAGAGCCTTGTGGCACATCACATGTTACCTTTAGCAAAACTGAGTCAGTGTTATTAATATGAACATATTGATATCTGTCTTCCAAGTAACTGCATAGCCAATCGTAAGCCAGTCCTCTGATACCATACTGCTGTAATTTACCCGAGAAGCTTGTGATTGACAGTATCAAAAACTTTTTGTAGGTCTAGAAAAATTACAAGAGCATGTTTCTTACTTTCAATTGCATTTGAAACTTGTTCAAAGAAATCTGAAAGTGCAAGCGATGTGGTCCATTTTTGTCTGAAAACATATTGTTGGTCACAAAGTAAGTTATATTGAGCAATGAAATTTTCAAACCTTATAACAAGTAATTTTTCCAAAATTTTTGAAAACTGCAGTAACAGAGAGTTTGGCCTATTTTGTAATAAACATTTATAATTTGTGAATACATGCGTATTGAAGCGGCATGAAATAAAGCAGCGTTGGTGAAGGTTTTAAGCAGGTTTATAAAATCATACCGCCTTCACGGGAACTCGGCTCCAGCCCATAGTGTGAGCAGGCTGAAGCTGAATTCCTCAGACTCTCAGAGAGGAGACACAGTGTGTGTCAGCAGCAGTTGCAGGAATCAGATTGAGAGTGAGAGGATGAGCATGGATTACAGTGCAGTATATATACCCAACTACAACAATACATAAAAGAGCATTCCCAGCAGTGGGTATGATCAAAGAGACTGCAGAACAGGCATGAGACATTTGCATTTGAGAGACATACATCACAATAGGCAGATTGCTGGCCTCTGCTCCAGCTGCAGGACAAAGAGGTTACAAGACACATCTACATATTGATCTCAGTCTCTAGGTCACAGTAAGGACAGGACGCATGAACACAATGAATGAATGGCACATTAACATCACAATGCATGTATGGCACATTACATCTCAGTAGTGCAGCGGAAAAAACCGGGAGTAGCGAGCTGTCTGTCCTTAGTCTGTTGTGGGGGTTACACCAACCCGCCACACGCTCCCTCCCAGAGGGCTCGGCAGGCGGCTGAGGTCTCGATCATGCAGCTTGGGCAGCGAACAGGAGAAGCTCTGTGCAGGCAGAGGGGGGTGGGGGGTGGGGTAAGTGCCGGCCGGGAGCGGTGAAATCGTCCTGGCCGCGCAAAAATTGCTTGTTGTTCCGCAATGTCAAGGGGCTGTCCCATTGAACTTGCGGAGATCACAAGAAGAAAAATTAGTCTCTGACTCCTCTTGTGGCCATGAAGAAAAACAGGAGCGGCGAGGCTGCGTAGCGGCTGTAAGAAAAAAAAGAAACAAAAGCAGAGGGACTTGGCGTGTTGACTTTAGGTGCAGGCACAACCTTAAAGCCTTCGGGGACCGCAGACTGCTGAATTCCCGTTGAGCGCCATGGCTAAGACCATAAAATCCAGTGAGCAAGCTGCGTGCCTCAGGTGTACGAGCAAGCCTGAAGGGCCAGTGTGCAGCGGCTAAGAAGGAAGGCAGTCAGTGGAGCCGTATGTGTCCCGTGCGTGGTGCGCCGTCCGCGTAACCCCCGGTGCGTGTGCCGGGACTCCGTGCGTGGGTGGGCCAGCTGGAGAGGAGAACCAGGGTCAGGAATCTTGGTGGAGATCGGCGCAGTCGGCGCCGATAAACATCTATGTTGAGCTGTGGCTGCAGATTAGTCATGGTGCGTTGCAGCATTGAGGGGAAATAGACGATCTTTGTCCCTCAGGCTCGGGTAGATGCGTGGGATCGCTGAGAGGGAGGAGGAGCGGTGAGAGGGAGGAGGAACGCTGAGAGGGAGAAAACGTTCTGTGTTCCTCGGCCGGTCCAGCGTGGACATCCCGATCTCAGGCGAGGGTCACGCCATGACGTTTTCTGCAGTTTTCCCGGTCGTGGGTGATGTCCGGAGAGTAGCTCGCCTGTATTGGCTCTGCGTCGAGGTCTCCCTGAAGCAGAAGGGAGGGCAGATCGTTTGCATCAGGCTGCTGTGTTCGCTGGCAGCGTGTTTTTTTCAGCGTTGGGTCGCCAGCGTGGCCGTCCAGACCAGAAGGTTGCGTTGCACAAAGTGTGTGCATTCTTGAGGTCACCAGTGAAGCGGCATGAAATAAAGCAGCGTTGGTGAAGGTTTTAAGCAGGTTTATAAAATCATACCGCCTTCACGGGAACTCGGCTCCAGCCCATAGTGTGAGCAGGCTGAAGTTGAATTCCTCAGACTCTCAGAGAGGAGACACAGTGTGTGTCAGCAGCAGTTGCAGGAATCAGATTGAGAGTGAGAGGATGAGCATGGATTACAGTGCAGTATATATACCCAACTACAACAATACATAAAAGAGCATTCCCAGCAGTGGGTATGATCAAAGAGACTGCAGAACAGGCATGAGACATTTGCATTTGAGAGACATACATCACAATAGGCAGATTGCTGGCCTCTGCTCCAGCTGCAGGACAAAGAGGTTACAAGGCACCTCTACATATTGATCTCAGTCTCTAGGTCACAGTAAGGACAGGACACATGAACACAATGAATGAATGGCACATTAACATCACAATGCATGTATGGCACATTACATCTCAGTAGTGCAGCGGAAAAAACCGGGAGTAGCGAGCTGTCTGTCCTTAGTCTGTTGTGGGGGTTACACCAACCCGCCACATGTATCACCATTTTTATGCAAAGGTATTAGTTTAGCAACTTTCATTAGTCCAGGAAATTTTCCCAACTTCAGTGATAAATTACAAATGTATGTAAAAGGATTAACAATATAATCTATTATATTGTTAATCAGGAACAATGTCATGACCATTACAGTCTATAGATTTTTTATTTTTGAATTTATGAGCAATATTAAGAATCCCTTTTTCATCTGTCTCCTTGACAAACATAGAATGATTATTTGTGTGTAAAATGTCATATTTATCATTATCGATGGGTTCTACAATAGAGTTAGCTTGTCATGATCCGAGCTAGGGATCCTCCCAAGCTTGGCTTGATAACTGTTTTCTGTTCCTCAGTTATCTGTGCTTTATGTTACCTTTTGAGTTCCATATTGTGTTTCATTGCTTAGCCATGTTCTGTTGTATTTTTTGGTACTTTTTTTTGCTCTTTGCCATTTGATTATCTTGTGAGTTAGTTGTAATTATTCCTTGGTCTGTGTTTGGTTTTGTGTTTATTTATTTTGGTGCCTGACGGCCACGCCTCCCTCTCCTGTCTGCCACTGACAGGTGATTCCAATCTGTTATTGTCTGCTCTTCTCCCTGCTCAGGTCCATACACCCACTCTCATACACACACATGCACACATACACGCACACACACCTGCACTCACTCTGGTCATTATGTCATGTTGTTTAAGCTCTGTGTTTGCTGGATTATTGTGTTGTCCTTTTGCACAGCCACTGCCTTGTCTTCCACTTTGCTTCTGTTCTGCTGGGATTGTTACTGGGATTGACTCGGACGGCTCCAGTGCTGTGAGTACCATCTTGTTTCCCCTGCATTCTAGTCACGTCTGGAGGCGCATTGAGTCTTCGCTTTAGTTTTCCCATGCTTCAGTTCCATCTGTAGTGCCTTGGGTCATTCCTCTGTGTTGTACTCACCTGGGGGCTGTAGAGCGTCCTGGCAGTCATCCCTGTATGCCTAGAGCTACTCATCTGTTTGTTTGTTTGGACTGTTTCTTACGTTTTGTTCAATAAATACATACAACATCCTCCTGCATTTGGGTTTCAGTCTCTCTTGCCTCAGATAGGCAGGATTTCATAACATAGTTATTGTTTTCCCAACATTAATAAAGTATTCATTGAATTTATCTGCAATCTTGTTACTGCCACTAATAATTTCATTATCAGAGTACAAATAGGAGAGATTTTTTAACCATGAATTTTATTCTTATTTATTATTTCTTTAAATAATTTCAAGTATTATTCATGTTTGTCTTATCTTTATCCAATAACTCACTAACATTTATTTTGCTAAATCTCAAAATACTTGTCAGTTTATTTTTATACATTTTATATTTATTTTCAGATTCCACAGTTCTTAACCTCAGAAATTGTTTATATAAAACATTTTTCTTCCTGCAAGCATTTAGAAGACCCTTAGTTATCCATGCCTTAATTTTATATTTGTTGTTTAAACTTCTAGACAGCAGAGGACAATGCACATTATACAAATTTGATATGATGGAAACAAATACATCATATGCTTCATCAACATTATTAAACATATACTTTACTCCAATCTTGGATTTTAAGGTCATCCTTAATGTTCTTGATGGCATTTTCTGTCACTCGCCTAGTAAAAAACTTCATCATCAATCATTTTCTTCATAATATTTAATATCTAAATCAAGAGCAACAAAAAGAGGCAAATGATCACTCATATCACTAACAACAAGACCACTAGTTATTTTTCCTACAATGACATTTAAGAACATATTGTCAATCAGTGTAGCAGAGTTTGCTGTTATCCTGCTTGGATATGTGATTGAAGGGAAAAACCTATACTAAACAGGGAGTCAATAAATTTAGTAATTTGTGTTTTCCCATAAGGATAGAAAAGGTCAACATTGATATCGCCACAGATAATAATCTGTCTTGTTTTGCTGATTTTACTATAAATTTCTAACAGTTGATTTGATTTTCTAACAGTTGAGCATTGATTTATGTGAATAAATCAATGCTCATATTTGGGGCTCTGAAAGCACAACTTATAATATTTTGTCATAATATAATAATATTTTGCCCCTGTGGGGCAGAGCGAAAGACCCAGAAACTGAACTGCTAGCTGTGCGATTTATTAAAGAAACCACAAAGTCCAAACAGTGAGCAAAATAAACTTACAACTGAGGAGTGCAGGTAAACGACGAGATGACAACAGGAGTTCCCACCAGAACAGGGAAAAGGTTCTGATGGGGAAACAGCGCTGACAATCATGAGGCACTGACAATTGAGTTGACGAAAAAGCAGTCTTAAATAAGCCAGGCAATCAAACACAACAAGTGCAATCAGGTGTGGATCACATGAGCGGGCAGGTTGACTTAATTACAGAGCTGAGTAAATTAATTAAATTAATTAAATTAAATTAATTAAATTAAATTAATTAAATCACCCTTATTGTCATTCAACCGTACAACCAATCATGTAACGCAGAACGAGATTGTGTTTTATCTATCTACTGTGTTAATCACACACACCCCAAGTGCAGAATCAGAGGGCCGCTGCCATGCAAGGCGGCGCCACAGAGTTCCCTCCTCCATTCCATTTATTTGCTGAGCACCAAGCTGGACGGCAGGAAGTTCCACTTTTATATGGTCTTCGGCATGACCCGGCCGGGATTTGAACCCCTGCCTCCCGGGTGTGGGGCGGATGCTCTACCAACTGAGCCACCACTCCGGTAAGTACACATAGAAGATGAAGGCAAGGAGGGAGTGTCTGGAGAGGGAGAGCTCAGGTCAAAAGAAACAACATATAACAAAACCCAACACACAGAGAAATAATACATAAACTGAGAAAATACAGGAGATGACTAAAAATAAGTAAAGAGCCACTTCCGGTTATGGCTGCCACGTAGGACGGACATGTCTCGCTCTGCTCTGCTCCTGGAGAAAAAAAATCGGCAAATAACTCTCTCATTTGGGACAGAACGTATCCCAGCATTTGGGCGAGGATATGTCGGCGAAGCCTAAGGCTGGAAAACCAGGAAAAGGAAAAAGCGAGCCGCCGAAACAGTCCAAATTAACGGACTTTCAGGTCTGTGACGCAGCAAACAAAACTCCATATATGGCGGAGGAAGCTGGCGGCGGTGCGATGTTTGCGGGGAATGGCGCAGATGCGCTGATGGCTGCCATGAGTTCAATGAGAGCGGACTTTTCCTCTAGATTTGATGGGATTATGACAGCGTTGGAAGGAATAAGAAAGGAATTGGGTGACTGTGTAGAACGAACGGCGCAGATGGAGCTCCGTCTCGCTAGTGCTGAAGATGACGTCACCCGTCTTCAATTAAAGGTGCGCACTTTGGAAAAAAAAAATAAATCTCTGGAAGATAATATTTTGGATTTGGAATCTCGGTCGAGACAGAATAATTTGAGGCTGGTGGGTCTTCCAGAGGAATCAGAAGGTCGGGACGTATGTTCCTTTCTGGAAAAGTGGATTCCGGAGGTGCTGGGCAGCGAGGAGTTGCAATCAGCAGTGGTTCTGGAAAAAGCACATCGTATTGGCCCACGGAGAGATAAGGGACCGCCGAGGACCTTAATTATGAAGTTTCTTAGCAACAGAGACAGGATGAAGATCTTCAACGCTGCACGTGCTAAAGGAGAGATTAAACACCAGGACCAGCAGGTGCGGTTCTACCCAGATTTGGCCACAGGAATCCAGCAATTGAGGAAGCAGTTTGATCCCGTACGTAAGGAGCTGCGCAACCTTGGGATTCGTCATGGTGTAATCTATCCTGCGAGACTGCTGACCACGTATGAGGGCAGAACCCACATCTTCAAGACCCCAGAGGAGGCGCAGGAGTTCATCAAGAAGATCAAAGAAGAAGAAGAGACTGGTGGGAGCTAAGCATGAACAAAATATAAGGTAGAATAATTAAGCATTTGCACAGGCATCTGACTGACTTGAAGTAAATAGTAAGTTTACAAAATATAGATTGTATTATATATTAAAAAAACAAAACAAAAACAAAACAAACAAAAAAAAAAAACTATGATGTACAAAGTTGTTAAAAATTTTGGAGTTAAGTTGGAAAACTACAGAGGAGAGTTAATGTTACGTCATTAAAAGCAGTAGAGTTAGGGTGATTGGGAGGATGAAGAAGGAGTGGCTTAGGCTGTTCCCCGTGGGTGTGGAACAGTCGATGGCTATATCGGGAGACAGAATTTTTCTTTTGATTTTGGGGGGTTTGCCACAAGTGTGGGAAGGGGAAATTTGTTTGTGTGTAGTTTGTAGGATGAATGTTCAACCACTCATGTTTTTGCTTCTCTGTATGAGCATGTTTACACTGCAAGGTAATCCCAAACTCTCTATTGATCATGGACCAAAGTGTTAATCTTAATTTAACTTCATGGAATTGCAGAGGTCTACAAAATTTAAAAAAACTTAAACAAGTTATGAATAAAATAAAGGACATGGGTTCAAGAATTGTGTTTTTACAAGAAACTCATCTGATAGAGGAGGATGTTAACAGAATTAGGAGTAGATGGCAGGGAAGTGTATTCACCTCTTCATTTTCATCCCGAGCCAGGGGAGTTATGACTCTCATACATAAATCAGTTCCTTTTCAGGTGAAAAATGTAATTGGAGACAAATTTGGAAGATATGTAATCATTCAAGGTTCTTTGCTATTAGAAAATATAAATCTTGTGAACTTATATGGTCCCAATATAGATGATCAGAAGTTCTTTGCTAATTTATTTCTCATCTTATCATCACTTACAGGGCAACATATAATAGCAGGGGATTTTAATTGTACATTGAATCCAGGTGTGGATAGATCAACAGGACTGGATTGTACGCACATTGGATGTAGGATGACTATTAATCATTTTATGAAAGAATTGAGATTGTTAGATATATGGAGAGAAATGAAACCACAAGTTAAAGCCTATTCTTGTTATTCCAGTACCTACAAGACATTCTCACGTATTGATTATTTTTTGATTTCCACAGAATTAAGGTCCAAGATTCAAAACTGCTTTTATGATAACATCGTGATTTCTGATCATGCACCCTGTTGTCTAATATATGTAGATAAAAAATTGACAAAGGAATCAGGTAGATGGCAATTTCAGCATAAATGGCTTCAGGATGAGGAATTTGTCAAGTATATAGAAAAACAGATAGACGAGTTCTTTGACATCAATACTACACAAACATCAGCATGTGTAAAGTGGGAGGCTTTCAAAGCTTTTATTAGGGGACATATTATTAGTTATACAGGATCAAAATCTAAGAAGACTCGAGAGGAGAGAGCTAAATTGGAACATAAAATAAAAAGTCTTCAGGAAAAAGTGTATGCAGGAAGTGACCCAAGGTTGGAGAATGAATTACTGATTTTGAGAGCTGAATACGACAAAAAATCAGCGAATAGAGCTGCCTCGAGTCTTCTAAGATTGAAATAATCTTTTTATGAACAAGGTGAAAAATCAGGAAAATTATTAGCATGGCAGATTAAACAATTGGAAATTAAAACACCAATTACCAGTATTATAAGTAACGGACAGGTAGTTATAGATCCTTTAGAAATTAATAGAGCCTTTAGAGATTACTATGAAAAATTATATGATACCAAAAATGAACCTGATTTAACAAAACTAAATGGGTTTTTGAACGAACTATCTATACCGTGTATTCCAAATGAAAACAGGGAGATATTGGAGTCTAAAATTAGTCAAGAAGAAGTTGGGCTAGCCATTGATAATATGAAATCAGGAAAAAGTGCAGGACCAGATGGTCTTCCAGTTGACCTTTATAAAAAATTTAAGAATAAATTAATAAAACCTTTTTTGGAAATGGTTTTAGAAGCATTTCAAAATAATAATTTACCATCATACATAAATAATGCCTTAATTATACTGTTGCCAAAACCAGGTAAGCCCTCTAATAAATGTGAAAATATGAGACCAATAAGCCTATTAAACGCCGACCTTAAGATAATCTGTAAAATTTTAGCAAGACGAATACAAGAAATTTTACCAAATATTATTAATCGAGATCAGAATGGCTTTATAAAGGGTAGACAAGGCTTCCATAATGTAAGAAGACTATTTAATATTATTTATTTTAATAAAGAAGCACCGGATACAGCTCTCCTATCATTGGACGCCGAAAAGGCCTTTGATAGAGTTGAATGGCCCTTTCTTTTTGAAGTCCTACAAAGGTTTGGACTTGGAAATAATTTCATAAAATGGGTTCAAATAATATACAATAATGCTACAGCAGAAATCCTAACAAATAACAATATTTCAAAACCAATAAAAATCAATAGAGGATGTCGACAAGGCTGTCCACTTTCACCTTTACTGTTTACTATGGCAATTGAACCTTTAGCGATAGCGATACGTTTACATTCACAAATATATGGAATTAAAGTTGGACCAACAGAACATAAAATCTCCCTGTACGCCGATGATATAATTTTGTTTATGTCGAATCTAAAAAAATCAATTCCAACCTTGTTGAATTTAATAAAGAATTTTGGGGAAATATCAGGATATAAAATAAATAAAACTAAATCTTCAATATTAATGCTAAATGAGACCCAGAGAAATTACCCAGCCCCTGAGGTAAATCAATTCAATGTTGTAAATCAGTTTAAATATTTAGGAATCCAAATTATGCCTAAGCTAGAATCAGTCGCCAGTGTCAACTATGAAGCCTTAATGTCAGATATCAATGAGTTAACTCAGAGATGGATGTCACTACCAATGTCGATGATCGGGAGAATCAATATACTTAAAAGTAATATTTTACCTAAAATACTTTATTTATTTCAATACATTCCCTTATCACCACCTTTAGATCTATTCTCAAGAATAAAAAAAAAGTTAGTGGAATTTATATGGAACAACAGGAGGGCTAGATTACGTTTGTCTTTATTATATTTACCATTTGATCGTGGAGGTCTGAAATGTCCAAATTTTATGTTGTATTATTGGTCGGCACAACTGAGGTCTATGACAAATTATTTTTCATCAAATGATCTCCCTCACTGGACTGAAATGGAATCATACAATTTACCTTTACCTCTTCCCATATTCATATACTCAAATTCGGCAAAAAAATTACAAAAACAAGTTAAAAATCCATTTGTAAAGCATATGATCAAAATATGGTGTGAAGCTAAAAACTATTTAAAAGAACCACAGTTATTGTCACAATTTAGTCCAATATGGGGTAATCAATATTTTAAACCAGGGAGAGCGGACGCTGTATTTAAAGTATGGAATTTAAAAGGGATACAAAAGATTCAGGATTTATATTTGCCATGTGCAGACAACATAATGTCTTTTGAAGAGCTGAGGATCAAATTTAATCTCAATAGAACACATTTTTTTAAATATCTTCAACTTAGAAACTTTATTCGATCAAATCAAAATAAAGCTCTCACTCGACCTATTTATTCATCCTTGGAAAAAATGATGATGAAAGATAGTAAAAGAAAGGGTATTATTTCAGAGTTTTATAACTCATTGACACTATCTTCAAGTGAAAATTCACTGAAAAGATTAAACTACTGGAAAGAAGATCTGCAAATTGAAATTTCAGAGGAACAATGGGAATTGGCTTGTACAGAAGCTCAAACCAAATCAATAAATGCACGCCTTAAATTGATACATTTCAAATGGTTAATGCGGATGTATGTTACACCGGAGGAGTTAAATAGATATAACAAAAATATACCAGATACATGCACAAAATGCATGGAAAGTAAAGGAACCCTATTTCATTGTTTATGGGAATGTAGATTAATAAGAATGTTTTGGGAGGAGGTGAGGGTAACAATTGAAAAAATAATCTCAAAACAAATCATATTGAATCCTAAACTGTTTTTGTTGGGTCTGTACCCAGAAAAGCATAATTTCAATAAAAGTGAAAGAACATTCATAGACCTCAGTTTGCTTAATGCCAAAAAATGTATTGCACTATTATGGAAAAAGACTCATAGACCAGATGTGACTCAGTGGTTAAGACAGATGTTAACAAACCTTCCATTAGAAAGAATAACATATATACTGAAATCAAAGGAAATTGTGTTTGAGAATATATGGAGACCTTTTATTGATTATGTAAAAAATTTAAACATAACTCTTGAAGAAGAAGGTGAATGATGTGTGTGGACCTTGTAAATTCCAAACTGGTGAACATAATATGTATACTAATGTATTGGATTGTCTAGACTAAACAGAGGAGCATTGTTGAAGATTTGATTTTGTTGGTGGTTGTTGGTGTTTTTAGGGTATTTTTTTTTTTTTTTGTAGTACTTTAGTGTTAGTGTTTGATTGTTTGTATCATGTTTGTTAAAAAAAAAAAAAAAGGTTCAATAAAGATATTGTGGAAAAAAAAAATCAGAATGTTTTGGGAAGAGGTGAGGGTAACAATTGAAAAAATAATTTCAAAACAAATCACATTGAATCCTAAACTGTTTTTGTTGGGTCTGTATCCAGAAAAACATAACTTTAATAAGAGTGAAAGAGCATTCATAGACCTCAGTTTGCTTAATGCCAAAAAATGTATTGCACTACTGTGGAAAAAGACTCATAGACCAGATGTGACTCAGTGGTTAAGACAGATGTTAATAAACCTTCCACTAGAAAAAATAACATATATACTGAAATCAAAGGAAAATGTGTTTGAGAATATATGGAGACCTTTCATTGACTATGTAAAGAAATTAAACATAACTTCTGAAGAAGAAGGTGAATGATATGTGTGGACCTTGCAAATTCCAAGCTTGTGAATGTATATTATGTATTTTTATGTAATAGATTACCTAGACTAAACAGAGGAGCATTGTTGTTGACTTGTTTTTGTTAATGGCTGTTGTTTTTATTACTTTTTTCTTTCTTATTTAGTTATTAGTTATTGTTCTTTTTAATTTTTAAATTACTTTTGTGTTAGTGTCTGACTGTGTGTGCTATGTTTGTAAAAAAAAAAAAAAAAAGGTTCAATAAAAAATATTGTGGAAAAAAAAAAAAATAAGTAAAGAGCCTGAGCATAGTGTTTCACCGTGCTCAGTCTTGTGACAGAGCCCCGCAGTGGCTCCAGATAGGAACATAGCTCCACCCATGGTAGTCCTGGACTGGGATATGGCTGCACCCATGGTGGTCCCTGGGCTGGAGTGTAACACCCACAGGGATCCAGCCTGAGGCAGAGCTGCACCCACAGAGGCCCTGGGCTGGGACGGAGCATCCGCGATGACCTCAGCTGGAGGGAAAGCAGCACCCATGGATGTCCCGGGCTGGGATGGAACACCCGTGAAGACCTCAGCCGATGGGGAAGCTGCACCCACGGAGGTCCCAGGCTGGGACGGAGCACCTGCGACGACCTCAGCTGAAGGGGGAGCAGCACCCATGGAGGCCCCAGACTGGGATGGAGCACCCGCAATGACCTTAGCTGGAGGAGCTGGATCCACGGTGATCTTGGGTGGCAAGCCTGGACCCACGGAGACCTATGGTGAGGTTGGACCATCCTTGGTGACCCTGGGGAAAGACTCCAACAGGAAAGGCAGAGAAACAGGGTCAGGGTCACCGGCGGCAGTGGAGCCCGGCAAGGTGAGCTCAGGTGCAGCTGATGGCTGCACTTGGTCCTCCCCACCAAGAACCAGACAAGATCTCTCCAAAATAGAGACAGTGAAAACAAGGAAGAGTACTTGCCTGAGCTCAAGCTCCACCGCTGTCCAGGACTCCGTCGATTTATGTGGCAACGTCTCGGGCCCGGCCCTTTGGAGGTCCATCTTCAGCTCTGCTGTGGTGGCCCCAGCAGCAGGCATGGTGGTTAATTCAGTCCTGGGACCCCCCAGCGAAGTGACCCACGCAGGTGGCCCAGCGTGGCGACAGGAGGTCGGCTCCCTGCTGGTGCTGGATCCTGCACCATTGAAGCCAAGGGACACTCAACTGTCGGTGCAGGCTTCAGCTCACTGGCAGTGCTCTCCCTCCATCCGGACCATGGCTGCAAGGCTGGTACTAGGTCCTCCAGGGCTGCAGGCTCCTTCACCGTCCGAAGGCTCAATTCTGGAACTGGCAGACACTCAGGGGGCATGGGAGACATGGAGAGAGCAGGTGAGGCAATTATGGCTGCAGCAGTAGGTGAGAGCTCAGAGGACTAGGAAACCTGAGCCTCACCACTGGGAATCAGGCAAGGTAATTCATGTGAGGATGATAGAGAATGAAAAAGCACTTGCCTGTGTTCCTGGGGCATAATGGTCTCTACTGCAGATGGCGTGGAATCCGCCCTCTCCGTGGCTGCCGTTGTTGCGGGCCCCTCAGAGGAACGTAGAGGAGCTGCCCCAGCAGACATGGTGACGGGCGGAGCCGGGAAGGATGCGACCGGACCTTCAGCAGCCGGAGGAATCGTCGGGGAGAAGGGGGATGCAACAGCAATGGAGGAAGAGGCTGACGGGACAGCCGGAGAAGAGGAGCAGGATGAGGGAACTACTGCAGGAGTTTTCGACCTTGGCGAAAGAGGGGCTGCTAATAGGGAAGCGGAGGCGTTCCTCCGGCGGTGTTCCATTGGGCAGCGATGGGAAACAGGAGGCAGCTGACCCAGGCGGCTCTCTCCCGGGGAGTCCGGTTCCACCGTGACTGGAGGACAGGCAGAGGTTGACCCGGGGGAGCGGTGTTTCGGAGCCGGCGAAGCAGGAGCGGGTGAGCAGAGGAAGGTGGATAACGTCTGCTACGGAGAGCGCATCCGCGTTGGCCTCTGTCCCGCTGGAAGAGGCCCCTTCGTCAGCCCGGGAATAACTGCTGAAGCGAAGCGACCATGGCCAGCAGCTCCGCGAATTGAGAATACTTCCTCAACCCAGGGTGCGCCTCCACAATCCCGAATGCAGCATTCACACTCTCCCAGGTTTTCTTGGGGCTTCGGGGGGCGAGAGCTTCATCCACGAAGCCCTGGATGAAGTCAGTGGCCCACTCTTCTTCCATGCTTTGGGGCCCCGCTGCCGATCTCCCTCTGAAGGCTGAAGGTTGGCGTGCTGGGGACATGATGTGAACTCCAGAAAACAGGTGAGTGAAAAAAACAAACACAAGCTAGCAGCAGTTGGGTCTCAACTGGTCAGTGCTTACTGTCATGAATTGCCCCTATGGGGCGGAGAGGAAAACCCAGACACTGAATTGCTAGTTATGCGATTTATTAGAGAAACCACAAAGTCCAAACAGTGAGCAAAATAAACTTACAACTGAGGAGTGCAGATAAACGAGATGATAACAGGAGTTCCCACCAGAACACGGAAAGGGTTCTGATGGGGAAACAGCGCTAACAATCACGAGGTATTGACAACTGAGTATATGAAAAAGCGGTCTTAAATAAGACACAATTAAACACAAGTGTCATCAGGTGTGGATCACATGAGCGGGCAGGTTGACCTAATTACAGAGCTGAGTACACATCGAAGATGAAGGCAAGGAGGGAGTGTCTGGAGGGGGAGAGCTCAGGTCAAAAGAAACAACATATAACAAAACCCAACACAAAGAGATAATACATAAACTGAGAAAATACAAGAGATAAATAAAAATAAGTAGAGAGCCAGTGCACGGTGAAACACCATGCTCAGTCTCGTAACATATTTTTTTTAGCATTTTCAGTTATTATTTCAGTTGTGATACATTCCACTATATTTTCTACAAGACACATTTTCAACAATTTGACATTGGTAGGAAAATCTAACATACAAGGCTAAAGCTCTTTCATTCTTTTCAATTCTGTTAGTAAACCATAGCCTCTCATTTGCACAGTATTAACTTGTCCATCATTTAACCAAGTCTCAGAAATTGCTACAACAGGGAAATTTAAGTTGTACTGTAACAAACATGCAAGTTAGGTTAATTGGCATCAAAACTGGGGATTCTAAATAGTCTTTAGGTATGACTGTGAGAGTGAATGGTTGTCTGTCTCTCTATGTTGGCCCTCTCGCCCAAAGATGCTGGGATAGGCTCCAGCCCCCCCGCGACCCGAAAAGGATTAAGCGGAAGAAGATGAAGATGAATGAGTGTAACAAACAGCCATAGATTTGAGAAAAATTCATACTAAGACTTCAACTATTAAAATGAATTATTGAAAATGCCTTGTCAGAAAGGTTATTTTTAGTTCCTCTTCTGTAAAGTAATTGCAGTGATGGTTTAAGCTGCCATGAAAGTTGTTCACAGGATCAATAATGGCTTCAATATCATGTGGTTTGTGTTCTGTGTATTCAAATAATTTCAAGCAGAGTTTACTTCCTGATGTCAAGATTTGAGTGCAGATGGTGTCCATAACCACTTATGTCATATCCATGGTTTGCTAAGCTTTTCCACAAGCGCTAAATCTAGCAGTCATTTGAATTTGGCCAAACCCATGAGCTCTCTTACCATGATAAGTTTGGCCTTCTCTGGTGTCCCATTTAATTTAATCCATACTTTAGTTTCTTGTCCAAGTTGCTTGTATTTTCTTCTGCTTCTTTAGGACTCTGGCCTGCCTTGAAATGCCAGCATTTTTTTTGTTGTTGTTGTTGTTTAGGGTTCATTGACATATACATCCGACCCTTTGAGTTTTCTGCTTTGCCTTAACAGATCTATCTTAGCTTTTCTGTTTGCAAATCCAATGATAATGGCTGGTTTTGCCTTATTGTCCTTTCGTGGGAGCGTGTGACAAGCTGAGATGGCATTTCCATCTACAAAAATATCTTTAGAATCAAAAAATTGGAGTACCTGATGTTCCAGAGATTGCATCTCCCCCAACGTATCGTCTTCTATTTCAGTGCTACCTGCTCTCGCTGTAGCCCTGGCATACATGCAGTATCATGTTCAAACTGCTTACAATGACTTCGTCAACTCTGAGGTACTGTTCCAGCTCATCCACTCGCTTCTCCAACATATTAATCTTCTTTTCTTTTTCTAAGACATTTTATTTACATCACACACTTCGTCCATTAGTTCAAGGAGCTTGTTTAGCTGTTTAGACATTTTACTCATCTGCTCTGACATAAAATTTAGTGAACGTTTTATCTCATCCATCTCTTCCTCAAAGAAATGTCTTGGGAGTATGGAAAGCTGTACAGAGAAGAATATTCCATTTTTAACTTATTTTTGCTCTAAGAATTTGGACCTTTTTTTGATTGGGTAAGAACAGGGATATGTTGGAAGTTATTCAGTTATGTGGCAATTCAAACTTTTTAAATGTAAAAATACATTGTGAACATGGTCCAGAGAGCTCAAAGTATATTGTTCCCAACATATTCAAAAAGACATAATCCAGAAATTAGTCATATGCATTGCCCGTGGTTTCAAACTGAAGTATGGATATGTATAACACGGGGGGAGGGGGCGAAAAATTCCTAGGCTGACTAAGAAGGAATTATGTTAAAGCAACAAAACTAGTCATGCATTAAAGTCAACCTTTTCTGATACTAACTGCATTGTTTCTTTTCTGATACACTGACAGTGGAGATTATGTTGAAAAATAAACCACATTTGGTCAAATTTGACCACTGCATCATGGTCAGCCCATGAACTTTTCAGCCCCCCCCCCTCCCGTATCATGGGATACTGATTGTTTAAAGATGTTAGTGCTGTGTCCATTATCTATCTGTGTTCACAATTCCCCACAACCACAGATTATAGGCAATCGCCCAGATGCACACCAAAGTTACACACAATGATCATCAGGTAGGTCTGTCTTTGGGTGTTGGTCAAAGTGAAAGTACAGTCATAGTCTTGAGATATGATCATGTGTCATTTAGAGTTGACTTAATCTATATACATGTTTACAGTATATATAGAAAGAACTGAAGGCTCTTGGTGACCTTGATCTTCACCAGGTTGAAATGAGGTACTTCATCATCTGTTAAGGTGCCTTCACACCAAACGAGAATGGGTGAATTTTTCGCATGGCACTATTACATTATAACTCAATGTAAACACACGAATAGACTTCACCATCTGAGTGAGATGCAGATTGGCAAAGTTCCCTTCATAACTTCTGCAGCAGTGTTCTACCTGCTGTGGAAATCCCCAAAATAACGTCATGCTTAGGTTTACATTATCCGATGGGCGGCTCAACTGAAAAAGTTGTCCCTGCCTTCAAAACTTCACAAGATGATGGGTGTTTACATTGCTAGCTTGCTAGCCTTGTTATCACATCCTTGGCAGGAATCCGTGGGTAAATAACTGCGACATCCCGATTTAGCTGAAAAGCTCCCGGTCCTTCTGTCTGCAAGTGAGTGGCAGTCTTGTTTTTGAACTAGTTTACTCTCCAGTGTTGATACCTTTACTCCAATGATGGCAGAATCTCAAAGCTAACGCTATCCCTTGGACATAAACACGCGAATGCGCAATTTTGCATGTGCTCGCCTCTTTTCATTGACTTTGTATGCATTTGCACTGCCCATTCATGTTTGGTGTGAAGGCACCTTTACTCTCCACTGAGCAGTTACAATCAAACCCTTCTGAAATAGGCTTGGCCAATAAAACTGACTACAAACAGAAAACAGAAGTCTTATGCTATAAATTATCATGCTGATATCTATTCATGATGATAACTACCTACTCTGCCTTGAACCAGATCTGACCACTAAGATGAAATGGCTCAGTTACTTCTGTCCACTTCTGCTGTGTTATAAAACAAAACCTGACCAAAGAGTGTCCAGGCTGTTTGGCTTTGCAGTCAAAGTCCGGTTCCTGAAATATCCCACAGTAATCAGATGGAGCCAAGTGCTTCCCGCTTCCTTTATTTTAAATTAGAGGTGTCTAAATTTCTCAGTTCTTAGATGCATTGCGATACAGTCCTCTGCATCAGTGCAGAAGGTTAGATAGATAGATGGATGGATAGCTAGATGGATGGATGGATGTACTTTATTGATCCCAAACTGGTAAGTTACATTATAACAGCAGCATGACACAGGAAAATGACCAAACCAACAGGAATCAGTCAGTCACAGCGGCCTCAACCGAGCTGCATGCCTAGCAGTCCAGTTTTCACCGTCTTGTGATGATCCCAAGCGCGGGTTTGCGCCGCACTCGAGTTATTTACTATTTTTCTCCCTTTTGTCTCTTTATTTGGGCGTTTTGTAATGGTGTGTATTTGTGCTTTTATTTTGACAGTGCCGCAACTGCACTTCTGCCTGTCAGTCTGCTCACGGGCTGTCACAGCTGCTGGCACTTTATTCAACATCATCTGTCTCACCTGTTTGTGATTAGTTTGTGCACTATTTAAGATCGCTGTCGAGATTCAGTCCTCGCTGCGACCTCGCCCTTGCTGGCTGGCATCCCTACGTCCGGTGCCAGTCTTCATTTACAGTGTAAAGGTTTCACCCTCGCTGTGTTATATGTAAATGACTGTTGATTCTTTATTTGCTCAGTTTTTCACTCTCTGGGGTCGCTTGTGTTTAGTGTACGTGTTTTGCCCCTCGTGGCACATTATTTTGTACTTTTTGTTAATAAAATAACAAACTCACTGCTGACTTCTGGCGCCTCATCTTTGCCCTGCAAGGGGCAAACCTAACAGTAGGTTGCAGCCTGTTGAATATTTAATAGTTCATAATGGTTCATACACATAAGTTATTAGTTATTACATGTTGAAATACACGTGAAAACAAACAGATATTATAAACATTTTATAGTTAATCAGAAAGGCTATTTATAGTAGTAATTTAATTAGAATCCCAAAGGTGTTTTCCTTCAATGCAGTCGCTAGACATTGTCCACTAGACGGCGCTGGTGCTGTACCTTTGGCCATGAAATGTTATTGTTCAAGCTGCAGACCGAAGAAGAAGAAGTCAGTGCTAAGCAATGCAGTGCTATCAGAGAGACGGACGCATGTTAGCCAGCGGGAACAACAAATGTGTTGTAAACTGAGATGCAGCATTCTCCAGTAAAGCCAAATGAAGGTAAAGTTGGGTGTTTGGACATTCTTTCTTTATAACAACTGATGTTACAGCTAAATCCACAACATATTTTTTGGTGCCGAAACCCGGGAACCGGAAGCTGGGAAGCGGGAAAAGTGAAGAGAGAACGTTGTTGGGATTAAGCCGATAGCTGTAACAACACGGAGACGAAAGGAAAAAATGTCGGAGCGACTTCAAAGGCTAAAACAGAAACGGACCGTGCTGCGGACGTCCGTTACAAAGCTGCTGCAAATTATACAAGATGAAACAAGTAAGACTGATATAAACAGTGACCGTTTGCGGGAGCTGTTAGCCATGTTGTCACAGAAAGAGAAAGGCCTGCAAGACATTGAACCAGATATAGAGCAGGAGATTCCTTTGGACGAGTTAGATGCGGACATGGTGCGGACACTTGAGTATCAGGACAACACAAATTTATGGAGGACGCGGGCAGAGAGAGCGATTGAACGGGCTGCCTTACAGCAACAAGAACAGGCAAGAGACGCCACCGTATCAGCGAATCCACATCGGCTGAGTGACGTGAGTACACGGTCAAATACAAGCAGACCCTCGGTAAAGCTACCCAAGCTCTCAATAAACAAATACAACGGAGAAGTGTGCATGTGGCAGGAGTTTTGGGACCAATTCGAAAATGCAATTCACCAAAACCCAGATTTGAGCAAAACTGAAAAGTTCACTTACTTGAAGTCATATCTCATTGGGCCAGCTGCACGCGCCGTCGCAGGGCTGAAGGTAACTGACATGAACTATGATGCTGCAGTAGACATGCTTAAGCAAAGATTTGGAAGGAAAGAGCTCATTGTAAGTGCACACATGTCTAAGTTACTAAATCTAAGCCCAGTTAAAAGGTCCTCAGACATTGTTGCCTTGAGACAACTTTTTGATGACGTTGAAGTACAAATCAGAAGCCTAGAAGCTTTAGGAGTCATGTCAGACAGTTATGGAGGTTTACTGTGCCCCATACTGTTCAAAATGATTCCTGCTGATCTTGCCCTTGAGTACACCCGCAAGACAGATATAGGGCAAAAGTGGGATGTTGATGGCCTTGTAAAGTTTTTGCAACAAGAAGTTGAAAGCAGGGAGCGTGCTGCACATTTGACACAAATGAGAGAGAATCATAAAGAGACACATGCAAATCAGAAACAGCACTGCAAACCAGATTCAAGCAGAGAAAGGTGGAAAGGACCTAATGTGCCCTCAGCTGCAGCCCTCCACACAGACAGTTCGAATACACCATTTGTGCACAGTTGCATATTCTGTAACAGTACCAGCCACAAGTCAGAACAGTGCACTGAAGACACAGTCACAAGCAGGAAAGAAAAGCTAAAGAAAATGGGAAGGTGCTTCATATGCCTAAAACCCAGACATCTTGCTCGAGACTGTAGATCCAAAAATGTGACATGCACTGATTGTGGAAGGAGACATCATGCTGTTGTGTGTGACAGAAGTGAGCAACCAATAGAAAGGACAGATGCCGCTGAAAACACGAGTGATGCAGTGGTCTCCTCAGTATTTCCATATGCAGCCAAACCAACCCCAGAAAAATGTGAAACAGTACTGTTGCAAACTGTGAGAGCAAGGATTGAAGGACCTGGAGGAAAGAAGATTGTGCGTTGCTTAATTGATGGAGGAAGCCAACGGAGTTTTGTCCATGAGAAGCAAGTGAAGGATTTAAAACTGCCAATACTAAAACAAGAGACATTAAACCTTCACACGTTTGGCTCAAAAAACCCAGTGACCACAAAATGCAATGTCATAAAACTAGTCCTGGAGAATGTGAGAAACAAGGATCAGAAAATTGAGATTGAAGCTGTTCAAACCCCACAGCTTTGTACTGCAGTCATGAAAGTCCCCAGTGAACACATCCAACGGCAGCTGGAGAAAAAAGGGCTACCAGTAGCAGATGTGTCAGCGGGAGATAAAGATGGTTTGGAGCTATCAGTACTGATCGGAGCAGATTACTACTGGAGAGTAGTCACAGGTAAAACTGAGAGACTGTCAGACGCTTTGGTTGCCATAGAAACCAGATTCGGCTGGGCAGTGCAAGGACCAGTTGTCATGTCCAGTATGAATGAAGCAACATGCATGCACGTTGGACTCAGTGAAGACTCAGTGGAGATCTCAAACCAGCTAAGAGCATTTTGGGAGATCGAGTCGCTGGGCATCACTACTAAAGGTGAGGAAACACCTGATGACAAGAAAGCCAAGGAGAGCTTTGACAGGTCAGTCAGATTCATTAATGAGAGATATGAAGTGGCGTTGCCATGGCGCCAAGACACACCCGAACTCTCAGACAACAAGAAGGTTGCACAAAGGAGGTTTGAAACCCTGAAAAGAAAGCTGAAATCTGACATGACACTGTTTAAAAGATACAACGATGTAATAGAGGATTACACAGAACAAGGAATATGTGAAGATGTGCCAGAGAGCAGTCATTCAGCAGAGACAGAGAATGTAACCTACTACTTACCTCATCATGCTGTAATCAGAGAGGACAAAGTAACTACCAAGTTAAGGGTGGTGTTTGATGCTTCGTCACATGAAGAAGGTTGTTCCTCTTTAAATGATTATTTATTACCTGGCCCAAACCTGAATGCTGACCTCATGAGCATTTTGATCAGATTCAGACAAAATCCTGTAGCTTTCACAGCGGACATTACTAAAGCTTTCCTTCAGATATCTATAACTGAAAGTGACAGAGATGCTGTGAGATTTTTGTGGCTTACAGGACCCCCAGATGTTGAAGGCATCAACACGCGTATAATGAGAATGGCACGTGTTGTGTTTGGAGTAACTTCAAGTCCATTTTTACTTGCAGCCACTGTCAGACATCATCTGGAGAAATATGAAGCTGACCAACCAGACACAGTAAAACTAATGAGAGACTCACTTTATGTGGATGATCTGATCGCTAGCTCAAGTAACTCAGACGAGGCATACAGACTTACTACAGGAGCAAGAGAAATACTGGCTGCTGCCAACATGAACCTCTGTAAGTGGACAACAAACTCCCTTGAACTGAAAACCAAGTGGTCAAACAGCAAGCTTGATTTCACACAAGAAACAGAAACACATGGAAGTGTGTTGAAGGTACTTGGTTTGGCGTGGAGACCGGACACAGATGACTTTGTCTTTGACCTCAAACATTTGATGAACATTCTAAAAGGAAAAGAAAACACAAAGAGGAGTGTTTTGAGATCATCCGCCAGACTCTTTGATCCTATAGGGTTCCTAACGTCATTTACCATTCGAGTTAAATGTCTGTTTCAGGAAATGTGGCGACGGGGCCTGAGCTGGGACGACGAGCTGCCTCCAGACCTTTCACAGGCATGGCAGCAGTGGTGCATGGAGCTTCCTCAGATCCACCAAATAGTCATTCCGCGGTGGTATGGAACAGAAAAACTGTCAGATGAATCACAAGTTCTCCATGTCTTCACAGATGCAAGCGAAAAGGCGTATGGCACAGTTGCGTATCTACAAGGACAAACAACAGAAGGAGAGACTGTTACTGCGCTCGTTGCATCCAAGTCAAGAGTGGCACCAATCAAAACAATCACACTGCCACGCTTGGAACTGATGGGAGCTGTGATTGGATCAAGGTTGGCAAATAACCTTTTGAAGGCACTGAATATGCAGATCACTCAACTCAGAATGTGGTCAGACTCCATGATAGTGATTCACTGGATTCGCAGTTCATCAAAGAAATGGAAACAGTTTGTTGCCAACAGAGTGATGGAGATACAAACTTTGACACCACCAGAACTATGGACACATTGTAATGGAAAGGTGAACCCAGCTGATCTCACCACAAGAGGTCAGTCCGCATCAAGATTGAAAGAGGAAAATCTCTGGTGGTCAGGCCCATCATTTTTGAAAGAAAAGGAGCTTCAAACTACACCGCCAGAAACAGCACAAGAAATACTATCAGAAGAAGAGGTTAAAGCTGAGCTAAAGGCAAGTCAAGTCGCAGTACATCTCAGTAACAGTGAAAGAGTGCAATCTGAACCATTGCTACAGCTGGACAAATACAGCAAGCTACAGACTGTACTAAGAATAACTGCATGGATTCAAAGATTTCTCCACAACTGTCATTCAAAGCAAAGACAAAGGGGAGAACTAACAGCAGAGGAAATGGCAAAAGCTGAAAAGGTATGGATACGTGAAGCGCAACTTAACAGTTTTGAAAGAGAAATAACAGAGTTGAAAACTGGAGAAAATGTGCACAAAGACTCAAAAATCAGAGACTTTAAACCCTTTCTAGACGAGCAAGGCTTAATCTGTGTAGGAGGAAGGCTGCATCAGTCAAACATGAGTTTCAATGAGCAGCACCCATGGTTGTTACCCTCAAATCACAGATTTGCACAACTTCTGATAAAATACAGTCACGAAAATGTCATGCATTCAGGCGTGAGAGACACTCTAGTTCATCTACGAGAGAAGTATTGGATTCCACGCGTGAGACAGTCAGTCAAAAAATGCATTTCAGACTGTACTATCTGTAAAAGATTCAAAGTAAAAGCAGCACAGCAAACAGCTGCACCTCTACCCAAAGACAGAGTTACTGAAGCACCGCCGTTTGAAGTCACAGGTGTTGACTTTGCAGGCCCACTGTTTGTAAAGTCCAAGAATTCTGCAGAGAAGGCGTACCTAGCACTTTTCACCTGTGCAGTTACACGTGCAGTGCACCTTGAACTAGTATCGAGTCTATCAACAGAAAGTTTCCTTTTGGCATTCAAGAGATTTATTTCACGGAGAGGACTTTGTAGAGTAATCTACTCGGACAATGCAAAAGCGTTCAAGAGAGCAGATCAAGATCTAAAGGAACTGTGGAAGGCTATGAAGGAGCCAGAGCTGCTGGAATACTTTTCTGAAAAGGGAATCAAGTGGAAATTTATTGCAGAAAGAGCGGCTTGGTGGGGTGGTTTTTGGGAAAGGTTAGTGCGCTCTGTAAAGGGATGCCTCAAAAGAGTAATGAGCAGAGCATCTCTGAGCTTTGAAGAGTTAACTTCTCTGTTGACAGAAATAGAAGCCACTATTAACTCAAGACCACTCACATTTGTGTACAACGATTTACAAGAACCAGAACCTCTGACGCCAACTCATTTCCTCATAGGGAAAGGACTTACCTCTTTACCACCAAAGCCATTTTCCACAACAGGTCAGATAGCAAATGCAAATAAAGAAAGGCTGACCCGAAGATGGAAATATTGTCACGCCGCGCCGTTCATCAGCGGCGCCACCTGCTCAAACACCTGATCCTCATCAGCGGCGAGGGATAAAAGCCGCCTCGCCCGGAGGCTCGGCCTGAAGCCGTCAGACTTCGTTCCCTCACCGCCGTGAGCATACCTTTCTTTAGCATCGCTATTCTGGGTAAGAACCCTTACCTCCTTTTCCAGTCTGCTCCCCTGTGCACAGGTGGATTCCCCGGCGGCGGACATCTCCGTTCCATCGCCCATCCTTCGCTGCTGCACGGAGCTCTCCAGGTGGCTGTCTCCCGGGCTACGTTCCCCTTGCTGTGCCAGCTATCCTGACAACTCAAGTAAGATCTTCTCTTGCCATAATTCATCCTATGTTGGTGTATGCCCGTCACCCTCTCCCTGTGCTCTCTCCATAGGGTTGCTCGGCCGAACGGTCATCTGCCTCTGTGCCTGAAGCAGACGCCACCACCAACACATCTGCATCCCGCAGACACACACTCATTCACCCCTGCTGTTAATAAACTCTTTGAACTACTCTAAGCCTGTGTGTGCGTGTCTCCTGAGCCGTGCGTTATGTCAGTACGGCTTCAGCAGAGCGGCTCGGCGGACGGCGGGCTCGCACACCGGCTTACCACTCTCGAGGCTAGAGTGGATCAAATAGCTTATCAACAGCAGGTGATCCTAAATCAATTGATGACTATCACTGGCCGATTGGACCGCCTGGACCCCCAGCAGCCGTTCCCCCCGGTTCCTCAGGGTGGCGCAGCTCCTGCTGTTCCGGTGGCCGTCCAGCCAGCTCCAGTGGCACCGGCCCGACTCACACCAATTCCGACCCCCGCCCGCTTTAGCGGAAAGCTCGGCGGAGCGCGGGGGTTTGTGATGCAGTGCGAGTCCGTGTTTGACCGTGTGCCCGGAGACTTTCCCTCAGATCACAGCCGGATCGGCTACATAGGGAACCTCCTGGAGGGGCGTGCTTTAACTTGGGCCTACGCTATTATGGCGAGACCCAGTTATGCCACCCTCACCTATGCCGAGTTCGTGAGGCGCTTCCTGGAGGTGTTTGATCACTCCCGTTCCGAGGCGGTCCAGGTCGATCGGCTTCTCGCTCTCCAGCAGGGAAGCCGGTCGGCCGCGGATTATGCCATCGAATACCGGGTAGCGGCGGAGGAACTGGGCTGGGAGGAGCGCTCCCTCTGCGGCCTGTTTCTCCGCAGCCTCAATAGTGATCTGAGGGATGAACTGGCTGGACGGGATATCCCCGGAACGTTAGCGGAGCTAACCTCATTAGCAATCAGCTTGGACAACAGGCTGCGCGAGCGCTCCTCAGGACGGAAGCCGTCTGCTTCTCGCCCTCGAGGAGTCCCGCTACGCCTGCCCCAAGCTCGCCCCCTGGCGACGCCGCCACCATCGTGCCCCGAGGAGTCGGAGCCGATGGTGACGGGCTGGGCAAAGCTCTCCTTGGCAGAGAGACAGCGCCGCCGTGAGTTGGGTCTCTGCATGTATTGCGGAGACAATCAACACACGGTAGAGCTTTGCCCACAAAAGCCAAACGGTGGGGTCCGCGAGTCACTGTAGGGGGCCTCGCGGACGTCAATCGGCAAAGTCCCCTCACTCAATTAAAGCTGCCCATCCGTTTTTGCCACAATCCCACGGGGCACCTCACCCACGCACTGGTGGATTCGGGCGCAGAGGGCAGCTTCATTTCACAAGGCCTGGCAACCCGATTGGGCATCCGCTGTCAGGCGCTCAAACACCCCATCTCCCTGGTCCATCTCTCCCGTGCCTCCCTTGGGAGAGTTACCCATCAAACCATTCCTGTCCCAGTCATCATCTCAGGGAACCACTGGGAGGAAATGGTTTTCTACGTCCTGCCCAACTCTGTGTCGCCCGTCATCCTGGGCTATCCCTGGCTACGCCTCCACAATCCTGTCCTGGACTGGAGGTCAGCTGGGGTGTCGGCGGGGAGTACCTTCTGCATGGGCACCTGCCTTCAGTCCGCTGCCTGCTCCCCGTCCGCGGCTCCTCCTGTGGCGGATACAGCACCCCCGGACCTGTCACTGGTGCCCCCAGAATTTCACGACCTGGGTATGGTATTCAGCAAGTCGAAAGCTATGTCTCTTCCCCCGCATCGACCATATGACTGTGCCATCAATCTCCGCCAGGGGGCCCCCCTGCCATCTGGTCGGCTCTACAGCCTGTCGGCGCAGGAGAAGGAGACTATGAATACGTACCTGAAGGAATCACTGAGCGCTGGGATTATCCGCCCATCGTCATCACCCGTGGGGGCGGGGTTTTTCTTTGTAGGGAAGAAGGACGGTTCCCTCCGTCCCTGTATTGACTACCGAGCTCTTAATGACATCACTGAGAGGGACCGTTACACCCTGCCCCTCATGGACACTGCCTTCCACTCCCTCCAGGGGGCGACCTGGTTTACCAAGCTGGATCTCCGCAGCGCTTACCACCTCGTCCGGATCCGGGAGGGAGATGAATGGAAAACAGCCTTCCGTACCCCGAACGGCCACTTTGAGTATCTCGTCATGCCGTTCGGGCTGACCAACGCTCCTGCCGTCTTTCAGCGCCTCATCAATGACGTCCTCCGGGATTTCATCGGCCTCTTCGTGTTCGTCTACCTGGACGACATTCTGATCTTCTCTCAGTCCAGAGACGAGCACCGGGTCCATGTGAGGCGGGTCCTTCAAAGACTGCTGGAGAATCGTTTGTACGTGAAGGCTGAGAAGTGCGAGTTTTACGCTAGGACCACATCCTTCCTGGGATTCATCATCGCCCAAGACCAGGTGCTCCCGGACCCAGAGAAGGTGAAGGCGGTGGTGGAGTGGCCTACTCCCGCATCTCGGAAGCAGGTGCAACAGTTTGTTGGCTTCGCCAATTTTTACCGCCGTTTTGTCCCGAATTTCAGCTGGATCGTCGGACCACTGACCCGCCTCACGTCCCCGAAGGTCCCGTTCCGGTGGACCGAAGAGGTCGATACTGCCTTTAAGGCGCTGAAGGCGGAGTTCTCCTCCCCCCGGGTCCTTCGCCAGGTCGACCCCGCGCTGCAGTGCATTGTGGAGGTGGACGCATCGGACACGGGAGTGGGAGCAGTGTTATCCCAGCAATCACCGGACGATGGCGCCAAGCGACCGTGCGCCTTCTTCTCCCGGCGCCTGTCCCCGGCGGAGAGGAACTATGATGTGGGGGACAGAGAGCTCCTGGCCATTAAACTCGCCCTACAGGAGTGGCGCCACTGGCTAGAGGGGGCGGACCTGCCGTTTGTGGTCTTGACGGACCATAAGAATTTAGAGTACCTACGATCTGCCAAGCGCCTGAATGCCCGCCAGGCGCGCTGGTCTCTGTTCTTCGCCAGGTTCCGGTTCTCTATCACCTTCAGGCCAGGCTCCAAGAACGGCCTGCCTGACGCCCTCTCTAGACAGTTCACCCCCGTGGGGGCTGAGGAGACGCCCCACACTATCCTGCCCAGGTCGTGCGTCGTGGGAGCTATCTCTTGGGACATTGTGGACAAGATCCGGAAGGCACAGGAGGTGGAACCTGATCCTGGCGGCGGACCGGAGGGAAGACTGTTCGTTCCGTCTACGGTCCGAGGAGAGGTCATCCACTGGCTCCACACCTCCCGGCTCACCTGTCATCCCGGCACCTCTCGGATGATCAGCCTCCTCCAACGGTCCTTTTGGTGGCCGGGCCTGCGGAGGGATGCAGCCCGCTACGCCCGGGCTTGTCCAATTTGTGCCACCAGCAAGTCGGGAAACGCCCCTCCAGCGGGTCTGCTCCAGCCTCTGCCCATCCCTGGCAGGCCATGGTCGCACATCGCACTGGATTTCGTCACCGGGCTCCCAGCTTCCAACTCATTCGACACCATCCTGACCATCGTGGACCGTTTCTCCAAGGCGGCACACTTCATCCCCTTGCGAGGTCTCCCTACCGCCCTGGAGACGGCGGGCTTCCTCGTCCAACACGTGGTCAGGCTGCATGGGATCCCGGTGGACGTGGTCTCGGACCGGGGCCCCCAATTTTCATCCGAGGTTTGGAAATCCTTTTGCAACGCCATCGGAGCCAAGGTGAGCCTCTCCTCCGGCCATCACCCCCAGTCTAACGGGCAGTGTGAGAGGACCAATCAGGAGCTGGAGGCTGCGCTCCGCTGTGTTGCAAGATCCAAGCCGACATCATGGAGCAACCATCTCGCCTGGGTGGAGTACGCCCACAACACCGCCCGCTCTTCTGCAACGGGGATGTCCCCCTTCAAGGCGTCCCTGGGTTACGACCCCCCGCTGCTTCCAGCGCAGGAGAGCGAGGTAACTGTTCCGTCAGTTAGGGCGCACGTGAGGCAGTTCCGCTCCACCTGGGCCGCCGTGCGTCATGCGCTTTTACGCACAGCGGAGCGCAACAAGACCGTGGTGGACCGGCGTAGAAGACCTGCCCCGGCGTACAGAGTTGGGCAACTTGTCTACGTTTCCACCCAGGACGTCACCCTAAAAGGCGAGAGGAGGAAGCTGGCACAGCGCTTCATGGGTCCCTTCCCCATCACCCGGATCATCAACCCGGTGGCTGTGCGCGTGGCTATTCCCCCCTCCCTCCGCATCCATCCCACCTTCCACGTATCAGAGGTGAAGCTGGCAGTCACCGACCCCCTTTGCCCTCCTCCTGCAGCGCAACCCGCGCCCCGGATGATTGGTGGCCACCCGGCCTGGTCCGTCTCCTCCATCCTGGACTCCCGGCGCCGGGGTCGTGGGTTGCAATACTTGGTGGACTGGGAGGGCTATGGGCCCGAGCATCGACAATGGGTGCCCCCGTCGTTTGTGTTGGACCCATCGCTCATCGCGGACTTCCACCGAGCACACCCGGATAAGCCATCGCCAGGAGGCGCTGCTAGAGGGGGGAGTACTGTCACGCCGCGCCGTTCATCAGCGGTGCCACCTGCTCACACACCTGATCCTCATCAGCGGCGAGGGATAAAAGCCGCCTCGCCCGGAGGCTCGGCCTGAAGCCGTCAGACTTCGTTCCCTCACCGCCGTGAGCATACCTTTCTTCAGCATCGCTATTCTGGGTAAGAACCCTTACCTCCTTTTCCAGTCTGCTCCCCTGTGCACAGGTGGATTCCCCGGCGGCGGACATCTCCGTTCCATCGCCCATCCTTCGCTGCTGCACGGAGCTCTCCAGGTGGCTGTCTCCCGGGCTACGTTCCCCTTGCTGTGCCAGCTATCCTGACAACTCAAGTAAGATCTTCTCTTGCCATAATTCATCCTATGTTGGTGTATGCCCGTCACCCTCTCCCTGTGCTCTCTCCATAGGGTTGCTCGGCCGAACGGTCATCTGCCTCTGTGCCTGAAGCAGACGCCACCACCAACACATCTGCATCCCGCAGACACACACTCATTCACCCCTGCTGTTAATAAACTCTTTGAACTACTCTAAGCCTGTGTGTGCGTGTCTCCTGAGCCGTGCGTTATGTCAAATATCGCCATAGACTTGTTAAGGAATTTTGGAACAGATGGAGGAGGGAGTATTTGCTGGACCTCAGATCGGCTCACACTCGTCATACCCCAAATCCAACACAACTCAAACCAGGAGATTTGGTCCTTATTGGAGATGACAAGATACCACGTCAAACATGGAAAACAGGACTAATCATAGAGGTGTTCCCAGGGAGAGATGGACTAGTCAGATCCTGCGCTGTGCGCACTCCAACTGGGACGACGTTAAGAAGACCAGTTCAGCTACTATATCCTTTTGAAGTTAATATTTGAACTGTCTTCTTGGGGGGGAGGGTGTTGAATATTTAATAGTTCATAATGGTTCATACACATAAGTTATTAGTTATTACATATTGAAATACACGTGAAAACAAACAGATATTATAAACATTTTATAGTTAATCAGAAAGGCTATTTATAGTAGTAATTTAATTAGAATCCCAAAGGTGTTTTCCTTCAATGCAGTCGCTAGACATTGTCCACTAGACGGCGCTGGTGCTGTACCTTTGGCCATGAAATGTTATTGTTTAAGCTGCAGACCGAAGAAGAAGAAGTCAGTGCTAAGCAATGCAGTGCTATCAGAGAGACGGATGCATGTTAGCCAGCGGGAACAACAAATGTGTTGTAAACTGAGATGCAGCATTCTCCAGTAAAGCCAAATGAAGGTAAAGTTGGGTGTTTGGACATTCTTTCTTTATAACAACTGATGTTACAGCTAAATCCACAACACAGCCAAAGCAGGTGCCAGCCACAGCGAGTTTTGTTTTGGCTCTGAATTTTATTTTTGTTTTCTGGGTGCCAGCGTTTTTGGGAATTATGACGTCTTTTGACAAATGGTATCCTATGAGCCTGGGTTTTGAGCTTGTCCAGGTTCTAATGGAGATAGACGACCTCCTGGCCAAAGCACGTCAGTACTCCACACCCAAACACGCATTATGGTACCTGGACCTCGTGGAGGCAGCTGTTAATTGCCATCCTTGCCTTGGTGAGCACTCTGAGGGCAGGGAGAGGATGGCTGAGCTAGCAGTGCTCCAGCAGATACATCGTGAGCTGGTGAAGAGTTCCAGCAGGAAGATGAAGACGGGGCAGAGGGCGAAGCACTCCCGTTCCTCACCTCGTGACCAGGTTCCTGCTATAGTTCCAGCCCCAGTTTCTGCTTCGCCAGAAAGCCGTCTTCCAGTGCGCCGTAGGAAAAGGGCAGCTGGGGTTCCCAGTGATGATGAACAGTGGGCAGCTGAATTCATCAGGAACCAGATGGCTGAAGCTCGTTCCTCCTGCAACCCGAACAAAGTGCTGAAGAGTATGGTGGCTGAGGTAAGGACTTTAGAAGCCCATCCTGGTTTGAATAATTATTCTGAGTTTGTCGAGCTGCTGGCTACTGTCTCCGCCCAGCAGCAACGTTTTCCAGATTTAAGGATTGAGTCGACTCCAGCACAAAGACGCCGCTGCCCAGCACAGGACCCTTCTCCTCCCCATGACTTGGCTGTCCCTAAGCGGAAGGAGGAGAAACACCACGTGATTACACCGCGAGGTACCCATCCAGATCCAGCTACGGGCTGCCAGAAGGATTCCCCTGTCTCCCAGTCAGCTGGGTTTTCTCCACCCCTGCAGAGTGTATTGTAAGTAGCTTCAGCCTCCGGGTCCTCATTGTCAGCTGTTTCACCAGCTCTCCTACCCCAGACTGCCTCAGCTACTCCTCCCTCCTGCATGGCGCTTTCTCCAGCTGCTACTAGCTTTGTGGTTTCATCTTTGGCTACCTCCAGCACCGACCTTTATGAAGCGGCTGCTCCTGGTCTTCCCGGGGGGTCCACTCTCATCAACATGAAGGGAAAAGAAAAAATAGAGCCTGCTGCAGCAATGACCACCGTTCCCCTGGAAAACAGGCAAGTGTTTTTTCATTCTTTATCACTAGTTGATGTATTACCTTGTCTGAATCCTGGGGGTGAGGCTCAGGTCACGCAGCCCCCTGAGCCCCCTCCACCTGCTGCAGCCATTAACACATCTCCTGCTTCCACTGTGCCTCCTCCTTTATTCCCCAAGTGTCCGGTGGTGCCAGGATTAGACTATCGGATGGAGGAGGAGCCTGCGTCCCTGGAGAACCTGGTTCCAGCCCCGCAGCCATGACATGGACAGAGGAGGAGGGTGGACTGGCATTTGGAGCCTGTGCCGACGATGAAGCGTCCCCCGGGTCTCCATCGAGCAGAGCCCTACCCCAGCTGGAGACGGACCTCCTGTCGCCTCATTGAGCGAGCCATCGGTGTGGGTTACAGCACTAGGGCGTTCTGAGACTGCGTTGACCATCATGCCTGCTGTTGGGGCTGACACAGCAGAGTTTGAGTTGGACCTTCAGGAGGCTGGGCCAGAGTCATTGCTATCCGGATCAATGGAGTCCTGGACGGCGGTGGAACTTGAGCTCAGGCAAGTGCTCTCCTTTGTTTTCATTATTTCTGTGCTAGAGAGATGTGCTGGAGAGCATACAGGCGGCAAGCTCACCAGTGCTGGCCGCCCCAGTGTCTCCTTTCAAAGTGTCCATGAATGATGTTAATGGTCGTCCTGGGCGGAGAACGCCATGCATCAGTTCCCAGAGTATCAGGTGGCCTGCTGGGAGCTCTTGGTGTCAGTAACAGTGCCCCACAAAGGCCAAGTCTTTGCTAAGCCACTTTGTCTGATATTCTGGGAAGGTGCCCATAGAGATCTTCATTGGAGACGTGGTCTTGCCAGTGTACATTGAGGTTTAGGATGCTGCGGAGGACCATCAGGAGGGCTAACAGGAATAGACACAGCATAATAGAAAAAGGAGTTACCCAGGGAAGTAAAAATGTTTAGATAACTTATATACTACACAGACTACTCCTAGGTTAAATAGATGATGATCCGTATGAATCTATGGAATGTACTGACTGTACAAAGAAGGATTATAAGGAGCCGGGTGAAATGTGTGGTACCAATTAGACTGTAAGGTGCGTGTGGCAGCATTGTTATGACCTAGATTTAACATTCGAGTGAGTTATTGTACAGTGAAATGGCATGTGGCAGGAAAGATTTCCTGTATCTGATCATTCGGCAGTGGAGCTGTAGCAGTCTGCTGGAGAAAGGGCTCCGCTTTCTGTCTAGTGTGTGGTAGAGGGGATAATCAGGATTGTCCATGATGGATAGCAATTTGTTCAGTGTCCTCCTCTCCACCACAGTCTCAAAGGTCTCCAGCCTGAGACCATTTACAGAGCCAGCCTTCTTGATAATCTTGTCAATCCTGTTGGTGCCTCTGGCTTTGATACTGCAACCCCAGAAAACAGCAGCAGAGAAGATGGTGCTGGCAACAACAGCCTGGTAGAAAATCTCCAGCATCTTGTTGCACACATTGAAGGATTTCAGCTTCCTCAGAAAGCAGAGTCTGCTCATCCCCTTCTTGTACACAGCGTCGGTGTTAGATTTCCAGTCTGCTGCTGACAATGAATGACACCCAGGTATTTGTAGTCCCAGGGGTGGTTCTAGGATCAGAGCTTTAGGGGTGCTGAGCACCCATTGAGCCCCCCCCCCCCCACACACACACACACATTTATTTTGTTGGAATTATCATCTTTCATACATCTTCTCCCTGGCTTCTAGTTAGTGAATATGGTAGGTGATGATGCATAAAAAGAGTGACAGCTTGGATTTAATATTTTGCTTATACCAAAACAACAACGGCTTCTTTCTCTCAAATTCAAACAGCACACAGTGGTTGCTTGACAATGCAACCATTAAAGAAAGATGTCTGCTACTAGCTATCTTAGCAGGGCTGGACTGGGACAAAAAAATCGGCCCTGGTATTTTTAGTCCAATTTGTTAAGTAGCGACATTCAGCCATCACACTTAATGGTCTAACAGAGGTCAGAATGATCCCACTTTTGCCCTTAACAAGTGAATCCCTATGGTTTTAAGAAAGAAAGAAAGTTACTTTATTATTTACAGTATTTTGCATAAATATTTTGTCATAATTTTAAAGTCACAAAATTTTCCAAAGGTGGAAAACCTTGAGAAAAAGCTACAGAGTTACAAGAAAAAAAAAATCACAAACATACTGTATATACAATAAAAGCTTCAAATTTACTAGAATGCTCTCCGTTGGCGGAGTTCCTTATTGTAAATTGTCGGCCATATTATCTGCCGAGGGAATTCAGCAACGTGTTTGTAGCTGCTGTTTACATAGCGCCGAGAGCTAACGCTAAAGCTAATGGTAAAGAGGCACTCGGAGAGCTGCATGATGCTATTAGTGAAATCCAAACTTCACACCCGGACAGTTTTGTGGTGGTTGCGGGGGATTTTAACCACACCAGTTTAAAGACTGTGCTCCCCAAGTTTAAACAATGTGTAGACTTTAAGACCAGAGGAGAGAATATGTTGGACTTGCTGTACACAAACACAGATGCTTATAAGGCAACACCTCGCCCCCACCTCGGCCTTTCTGACTTCATATCCGTGATGCTGGTGCCTACCTACAAACCTTTACTGAAGCGCAGCAGGCCAGTAGTGAAACAAATCAGGATTTGGCCAGAGAGTGCAACCTCTGCACTGAAAGACTGTTTTCTGCACACAGACTGGGAGGTCTTCAAAATAGCAGCCTCCCAGGAAGACAAGACAGATGTAGAGGAGTATGCTGAAATGGTCACCAGCTACATCGCGAAGTGCACAGAGGATGTCACTATAGTGAAGACCATCACTGTACGGGGCAACCATAAGCCCTGGATGACCACAGAGGTGCTATCGCTGCTCACAGCCAGAGATGCAGCCTTCAGAGCGAAGGACAGGATCGCCCTCTGCTCAGCCTGGTCTGCGCTCTCAAAGGGAATTAAGATGGTGAAGCGTGCCTATGCGGAGAAAATCCAGGGACACCTCTGTGACACCAGGAACACCAAGCAGATGTGGCAGGGAGTTCGGACACTGACGGACTATAAGTCTAGGCAGGGGGTCGATGATGACTACACTTCGCTTCCAGACAGGCTCAATGATTTCTTTGCACGTTTTGAAGCATCAAACCCGACAATCAGAGGGAGGGCTGGCCCATCTCCACCATCGGTTGGGCCAGCTATCACCATCAACACAGCGGACACACGGAGGACCCTAACCATGGTCAACCCACGTAAAGCTGCAGGTCCAGACAACATCCCAGGACGTGTGCTCCGAGACTGCGCAAGCGAGTTGGTGGATGTCCTGACTGACATTTATAACATCTCCCTGAGTCAGGCTATCGTTCCCAGATGCTTTAAGACCTCTACCATAGTACCGTACCGGTGGCAAAGAAACCAGTTGTGTCTTGTCTGAATGACTATCGTCCTGTTGCAATGACACCAATTGTGATGAAGTGTTTTGAACAGCTTGTCAAACCACACATCACAGCCTGCTTCCCAGCATCACATGACCCACTCCAGTTTGCATATCGTTCAAACCGCTCCATGGAGGATGCTATAGTCACCACCCTGCACTCTGTCATCATCCACCTGGATCAGAAAGACACCTACGCCAGTCTCCTGTACATTGATTTCAGTTCAGCATTCAACACCATTATTCCCCAGACACTGATGGAGAAATTACTCCTTCTTGGTCTGAACACCGCCACATGTCTCTGGATCCTGGATTTCCTGACTGAGAGACCCCAGTCTGTCCGGGTTGGAAATAACATCTCCAGCTCTATCACGCTGAGCACCGGATCCCCTCAAGGCTGCGTACTCAGTCCACTGTTGTTTACACTTCTAACACATGACTGTGTATCCAGACACGAGGGGAACCAGATTATTAAGTTTGCAGACGACACCACGGTGGTGGGACTTATTCAGAGGGATGAGGAATCAATGTACAGGGAAGAAGTGAGAGACCTGGAGGGCTGGTGCAGGGAGAACAATCTGGTGCTCAACGTGGACAAAACGAAGGAGATGATTATCGACTTCCAGCGGTCACAGCCTGAACACGTCCCTCTCAGCATTGGCGGCCGTTTAGTGGAGAGAGTGGAGAACATCAGGTTCCTCAGAGTGCAGATCTCGCAGGACCTGACCTGGAGCAAGAATTCCTTGGGGATCAGGAAGCGGGCCCAGCAGAGACTGCACTTCTTGAGGAAACTCAAACAGGCCTCTCTCCCCATCTACATCCTCAGGACCTTCTACAGAAGTGTGGTGGAGAGTGTTGTGACGTACTGTATTGCTACATGGTACTCCAGCTGCAGTATGTCAGACAAAAAAGCCCTGCAGAGGATAGTTAAGGGAACTGAGAGGGTAATTGGAGTCTCCCTCCCCTCTGTCCAAGAACTTTTTCAGAACCGTTGTAGAAGCAGGGCACTGAACATTGTCAAGGACCGTTCTCACCCTCTGCATAAACACTTTGAACTTCTGCCATCTGGCAAATGATTCCGGAGCATCAGAGGCAGAACCACCAGACTGATTAACAGCTTCCTTCCACAAGCTGTTAGGATGCTGAACAGTTGATCCGGAATCTCTCATACATACTACTGCACCTACGGACATTATGTATATTATTTGTATATTATAGTTCTGGTTAGTTTTCAAGTATGTCTCAGGGAAGTGTGAATGGCTGTGGTGGGGTGGGGGGTGAGGGTATGTGTGAGTGTGTCTTAAATCATGTTCTTTTTACTTATATGGATGCTGAGAGAAATTCAATTTCATCTTGCCTGCACTACAGTTGTATGTACAGCAATATGACAATAAAGGTTGATTTGATTTGAATAACATAACAAATTTATAGGAATGATTGCCCTTTTATTTAAAATACGTACTAAATTCATGAGAGAAAAAAATGCAAAATTACAAGAAAAACAACGTTGAATTTAAAAGACAAAAGTTACAAATTCTTGGCAAAAGTTGCAAATTTATGAGGAAAAAATTCACATATGTACAATTACAATCATTGAGAATGTAAACACAGGAAGGTATTTAAAATAATTAATAAATTCATGAAGAAAAAGAAAATTAATAAATTGTTGAGACAAAGGTCAGAAAATCACAAGAGAAATGTAGCTCATTTGCAATAACTTTTAAAAATTAAGGAAAAAATCAATGGAAAGATGATGGAAAATTATTGAGGCAAAACTAACTAACTAACCTGCACTTATATAGCGCTTTTCTAGTCACAAAGACCACTCAAAGCGCTTTCACTAATACTAACCCTCTACTCTAAGGGCCTATAGGAAACAGATATCTAGGGACAATTTAGAACAACCAATTAACCTAACGTAACATGCATGTCTTTGGATTGTGGGAGGAAACCGGAGCCCCCGGAGTAAACCCACGCAGCACAGGGAGAACATGCAAACTCCACACAGAAAGGTTCCAACCCCTGCCAACCTGGGGATTCGAACCAGGAACCTTCTAGCTGTAAGGCAACAGTGCTAACCACTGCACCAAAACAAAGATAGAAGAAGAAAAGATGCCAGTTTATGATGCAAAAGTCACAAATTCAAGAAAAAAATGTCAATCCATGAGCAGAAATTTTTCACGAAGTTTCAAATTTCATGAAGTTTCTTAAAAAGTCTATAATTAAAAAAAGAATAAAAAATAATCATAAGAAAAAGTTGGTAATTTATGAGAACTCTCCAAATTCACATAAAAAAATTCCACATTTTCAATTTAAAAAAATCTCTAATTTAGGTGGTAGAGTATCCTGAAACTGTACACAAGTAAATGTAGGTTGTCTTTGTATATTATCAATTAAAATAAACATAAAGAGTAGTTACCCCAAAATAGTTAAGTTACTGAGATGTGACTTTAGTCTGGACAGTTTTTGTCCTAAATTTATGGCAGTTTCATTCTAAATTTACTACTTTTTCCTTGTAAATTTGAAAGCCCTTTTCTCATAATTTGTGTTTAGTGCTAATTTAGGGCTTTTTTCTTGTACATTTAAGACGTTACTCTCATAAATTTGTGAGGTTTTCGTCATAAATTAGAAATCAAAAGTAAAATGAGCAAAGATGCAATATTTTCTGTTATATTATAGGCTATATATAGCCTATCAATAGCCTATTTTCCAGAAAGGTAGAAGTGTGGAGATGAGAGTAGGGACATTCAATGTAGAGACTATGACTGGTAAAGGCAGAGAGTTGGCTGATATGATGGAGAGAAGAAAGGTAGATATATTGTGTGTTCAAGAAACCAGATGGAAGGGAAGCAAGGCTAGAAGCGTTGGAGGGGGATTTAAACTGTTCTACCATGGTGTAGATAGGAAGAGAAATGGAGAAGGAGCAATCTTGAAGGAAGATTTTGTGAAGAGTGTTCAGGCGGTAAAGAGGGAGTTGGACAGAATCATGATTTTGAAGCTAGAAGTCAAAGGTGTGATGTTGAATGTTGTCAATGCCCCACAAGTTGGATGTCAGGTAGAAGAGAAAGAGGAATTCTGGAGTAAGTTGGATGAAGTGGTAGAGACTGTTCCCAGGGGGGAGAGAGTGGTGATTGGAGCAGACTTTATTGGACATGTAGGTGAAGGGAGCAATGGTGATGAGGAGGTCCTGGGTAGGTATGGTCTTAAGGAGAGAAATGTGGAAGGACAGGCTGACAGACAAGGTCAGGCAGGAGTCTCCGTGGACCATGATGTTTGCAGACGACATTGTGATCTGTAGTAAGAGTAGGTAGAAGAGAACCTGGAGAGGTGGAGGTATGCTCTGGAGAGAAGATGAATGGAAGTCAGTAGAAGCAAGACAGAATACATGAGTGTGAATAAGAGGGAGGCAGGTGCAATGGTGAAAATGGAAGGAGTAGCGGTAGTAAAAGTAGAGAAGTTTAAATACCTGGGGTCAACCATCCAAAGCAATGGAAAATGCACAACAGAGGTGAAGAAGAGATTGCAGGCAGGGTGGAGATAAGTGTCAGGGGTGATTTGTGAGAGAAAGGTAGCAGCAAGAGTGAAAGGGAAGACTTACAAGACGGTAGTAAGACCTGCTACGATATATGGTTTGGAGACAGTGGTGCTGACAAAAAAACAGGAGATGGAGCTGGAGGTGGCAGAGTTGAAGATGCTAAGATTTTCATTGGGAGTGACTAGGAGAGACAAGATTAGAAATGAGTATATCAGAAGGATAGCTCATGTTGAGTGGTTTAGAGACAAGGTAAGAGAGGCAAGGCTGAGATGGTTTGGACATGTGCAGAGGAGGGATAGTGGATATACTGGACAAAGGATGTTGAAGATGGAACTGCCAGGCAGGAGGAAAAGAGTAAGACCACAGAGAAGATTCATGGATGTAGTGAAGAAGGCCGTGAAGAGGGTTGGTGTTACAGAGGAAGATGTAAGGGCTAGGCTGAGATGGAGACAGATGATCCACTGTGGCGACCCCTAAAGGGAGCAGCCAAAAGAAGAAGAATTGCCTATTTTCCAACCCCCACCCCAGGTGAAAACCTCACGTATTCTGAAACCTAAATGTTTGCAAGTGTGCATCTACTCTCACTGAATAAATTCAGACAGACCCAAAAACTATTCATAATGTTGCAGAATATTCCAGCTGAGGCTGGTGTCATACATCATTATGAATTTGTTTCCTGTAGAAAAGCTGCTACAGTCTCCTGCTGTTGGGATAGGGAGGGATGTGTGTGTGTGTGTGTGTGTGTGTGTGTGTGTGTGTGTGTGTGTGTGTGTGTGTGTGTGTGTGTGTGTGTCAGGGCTGCAGCGCAGCATGTGCAGGTACAGGGGAGAGAACATGTGTGAGAAGAGGGATCATACCATTTGCGTGGCGGGGGATGTTTTCATTTTCATTTTAAAAAAGTTTAAACGACAAATTACTAAATGTGCTTTGGATGTTATTTCAGCTTGTCGAAGGCGAACTAAAATTTTATAATCACAACTTTTCTCACTCCAATTTTTAGGGGGTGCTGAGTTTAAATTTAAGGGTGCTACAGCACTCTTAAAAAAGCCTTTATGCCGCCCATGTGTAGCCCTCCACTCCCTCCACATCCTCCCCCCTAATCTGCAATGGCTGTGAAGGTGTCCTCTTCTTCTTGAAGTCAATCACCATCTCTCTGGTCTTGCTGACATTCAGTCTCAGGTGATTCTGTTGGGCCCATTCCACAAATCTGTCTACCTGTGCTTTATACTCCCCCTTCTCTCCCTCTCTTATACACCCAACAACAACCAAGTCAGAGAATTTCTGCAGGTGGCATGACTCGATGTTGTACTGAAAGTCAGTGGTGTATAAGGTAAAGAGAAAAGAAGAAATCACAGTCCCCTGTGGAGCTTCCGTATCACTAACCACCACATCAGACAGAACACTGCCCAGCTGGACAAACTGTGGCCTGCCTGTCAGGTAGTCAGTAATCCAGGAGATCACAGAGCTGTCAACTCCCATCACCCGCAGCTTCTTGCCCAGCAGCAGTGGCTGAATGGTGTTAAAGGCATTGGAAAAATCAAAGAATGTGATTCTCACAGCGTCTCCTCCTCCATCCAGGTGCAAATGAACTTGTTGCACAGGGGTCCCCAAACTTTTTCCTGTGAGGGACACATAGCTTTTGCCTTCTCTGATGGGGGCCGGGGTCAGATTGTAACAGAAAAAGTGTGACAATCGCAGGGGTGCCTAAACGTAAACATTGTTTTCCAGAAAGCCACACATAACCAAATATTAATAACCCTTTCCGGGATCTTCACAGGAAAAAAAGTCAGAAAATAAATAATAACACTATTAATGAAATAAATAAAAATATTTATGAAATAAATAATAACCAAATAACCCTCTCTGGGTTCTTCACAGAAAAAAAGTCCATGGAACATTAACTTTCTGTTGTGCCGTGCACAATCTTAACAGGTAAAAGTTCAGCTTAGTTGTCAGAGCAGAATCTCTTACTTAAATGACTCATATGAGCAGTCTCTCAAAGTTCTTGTGTTTCTTCCTTATAATCCTTTTGTAGATTCCAGTAGGCTTGTAGACACCGCTGTCGAACAGCCTTTTCTTTGCATTGAACAAAAAAATAATCGTTTGTCCACTGCAGGTTAAATATCCTGCATTCTGAATCAATTTTTCTCTTACCTAACCTTTTCGCCATTATTCCGTTTTATTTGACAGGGGTGAGTCTAGGATTTTTATTTTTTTTTCTGAGGGGGGGGGGGGGGGTTCAGATAGGGGCATAGACTGCAGAAGGGTGGAATAGAATGTCACGTTCTATGCGTGTATTAGTCTCGATTGCGTGGCCAGACTGAAAAAAAAAATCATAACGCTTACCAGTGTGGAGGCAAAAAATAGTCCACAGCGCGGCAGAAGGGAGAGACAGTCCATTCACGTCAGGTCACCAGTGTGGAGGAAAAAATAAGTGCAGGCGGACACAGCAAGCCGAAGGTTAAAGATGTTTTATTCCTCCATCACGAGGCTTACCCAGCGCTCTGGCTGCGCGCTGTGAGTGAGCCCTGAGCAGTTGTCTAAGAGCGAATTCTAAGTGCGATAGTGAGGCATGTACAGTCAGCTCTTTTATACAGTGATATAGAGAATGCACGGCACAAAATGCATGGCTGAGCACACGCTCAGCAGGGGAACGAGACGGCGCTCGGCCGGCTTTGGAAGCGAGGTGCGGGAAAAGCTCTGTGCAGGAGGAGGTGGAGGGGGTGGGGCTAAGCGTCTCTGGTATTGTTCAGGGGGCCGGGCCAAATGTGGAGGTGGGCCGTATCCAGCCCGCGGGCCGTAGTTTGGGGACCACTGTTGTTGCAGCAGGTAGATGACAGCGTCTTCAACTCCTAAATGGGGCTGATATGCAAACTGTAGAGGGTCCAGCCACGTCTTCACCTGCGACCTCAGGTGGGCTAAGACCAGTCTCTCCAGGACCTTCATCACATGTGATGTGAGGGGAACTGGTCAATAGTCTGTCAGGTCCAATGGAGACAACTTCTTGGGAACAGGAACCAGGCAAGATGTCTTCTACAACGCTGGTACTCTCTCCAGACTCAGGCTCAGGTTGTACAAATATTTCAGTACCGGAGATACTAGATGGTTGGCACAGGTAGTCAGGATCCTGGGGGAGATGCCATCAGGGTCCGCAGTCTTCCGCTGGTAGAGTCTCTCCGGCTGCTTCCTAACCTGGTCTGTGGTCACAGTGATGTGGAGGTTGGTACTGATGTCTTCAGTGGAGGGGAGGGGGTGGTGAAGGGGGAGAGAGGTGCTGCACAGGAGAGTGCGGGGGGAGCGGTGTGTGGGGGTCTGGCTATGTTGTGGGGGTGACACATGGTGAGTTGAACCTATTAAAACACAGGTTCAACTCATCGGCTCTCTCAAGGCTCCCCGATGTCTGCCTGTCTCTCCCCTTACACCCAGTGATGTGTTTCATTCCAGTCCACACATCCCTCACATTTTTCTGCTGTAGTTTTTCCTCCAGCTTCCTCCTGTAATTGTCCTTACACATCCTCAGCATCTCTTTCAGAACCCGGTGCACCCTCCTCAGTTCATCCCTGTCTCTTGTTAAGTGCTTTCGGGTCACTGGTGATCCATGGTTTGTTGTTGGGGAAACAGAGCACACTCTGGGCTGGCATGGTTGTGTTTTCACAGAATCTGATATATTCTGTGATGCAGTCAGTCATGTTGTCTATGTCCGTCCTGTGTGGCTCACAGGGTACATCCCAGTCCTTCGTCTCGAAGCAGTCCTGTAGTGTGTAACAAGTGAAATTGCATTACTGTGACTTTGAGGGATTCTGTCTCGGTCGCCTTCTTGTGACGTCGTGGGAGTGCGCCCTGACACCGACTCTTCGGCAGGAAGGAGTTCAATGATATGTATGTATGCTGTGGTCTAAGCTCCAGGGGCCTCATGTACAAAGACTTGCGTGGATTTCCTACTGAAAGATGGCATAGCTTAAATCAAGAAAATGCCGTAAGCAAAAAATAAAATAAAATAAAATAAAAATCCAGAAGTATGAAACAGTGAAAGAATGAGATCATGGATACAAGCAGCTGAAATGAGCTTTCTTTGTAGGATTGCTGGACTCACCCTTAGAGATAGGGTGAGGAGCTCAGTTATCCGCGAGAGGCTCAGAGTAAAACCGCTGCTCCTCTACATTGAAAGGAGCCAGTTGAGGTGGTTTGGGCATCTGATCAGGATGCCTCCTGGACGCCTCCCACTTGAGGTGTTTTGCGGCATGTCCCACTGGGAGGAGACCCCAGGGCAGACCCAGGACTCGCTGGAGAGACTACATCTCCCAGTTGGTCTGGGAACGCCTTTGTATCCCCTCTGACGAGCTGGAGCAGGTGGCTGGGGAGAGGGAAGTCTGGGCTTCTCTGCTTGAACTGCTGCCTCCATGACCCGGACCACTGGAAAAGCAATAGAAGATGGATCGATGGATGGACGGATGGATGGATGGATAGATCCTATATAATTATATCCAACTTACATGGATTACACACACTACTATTGTAAATGAATGAAGTGCACTGGGGAAAGGATGACACTGTTGCATTTCAAACTTTACGCATGTGTTTATTGACATGACTACTGTACACACAGAGACAGTTGGGGGCTTGGTAGAATGCTGTGAAACTGTAGTTTAGTCAGAAAAAAAAAAAAAGAGTCACTTGACTCACTGACTTGTAATGAAACCTTGAAGACAGGGTGATATTTTGGGGGCGAATAGGCGCATTGCACATGAGGTGGGTTATTATTAGGACAATTACATGAATTTACTGAATGAATGAATGAATGAATGAATCTTTATTTCGGATAGATTAAAAGTAAAGATTAAAAAGAAACAATAATATAACAAAGGGGAAAAAAATCCAACAAGGTCAAATTAAACAATAACTCCTCTGATTATACAGTTCAACATAAGTTATCCGAAATGGGTGATGGCTGAAGCCGCAGCTTATATTGCCCACCCATATTCCATCCAAGAATTCAAAAGAAAAACAAAACAAGAGCGATTACAATTCGGAACAAAGCTAAGACAAAATGTGACAAAAAAAACTAAGCAACAACACAACACAGACTGGATATGACAATCCTTATGTGATTTTACATAGATAGATAGATAGATAGATAGCTGTACTTTATCTATCTATCTATGTAAAATCACATAAGGATTGTCATATCCAGTCTGTGTTGTGTTGTTGCTTAGTTTTTTTTTACATGTCATCTTGGATATATGTTTGGAGTATTTCTTCCTTTAGTTTTTGTTTAAATTGTCCAAGCATTGTACATGATTTTAATTCAGGTCCAAAATCGTTCCATAATCTGACTCCTTGCACTGAAACACAGTGTTGCTTGGTGGTAGTTCTCACTGAAGGTTTTTGAAATATATATGTTTGTCACGCCTCGCCGCCCATTTGCAGCGCCAGCTGCACACACACCTGCACCTCGTCAGCGGCGAGGGATTTAAGCCGCCTCGCCCTGGGCTTCGGCCTGAAGCCGTCAGTCTTCACTCGCTTCCCTTGCTGCAAGGAATCCCAACCGCTCAGCAAGCATTCAAGTAAGAATCTCTTACCTCCTTCTTCTCCTAGTCTGCTCCCCTGTGCACAGGTGGATTTCCCGGCGGCGGACCACTCCTCTCCGTCACCGTTCCCTCGCTGCTGCACCGGGCGCTCCAGGTCGCTGTCTTCCTGGCTTCACCCTTGCTGTGCCAGCCACCTGCCATTTCCAAGTAAGCCAGTCACCATTATCGTATCTCCTGTGTTGGTGTGGTGCCCATTACCCTTCTCCCTTTGCTTCTCCCATAGGGTTGTCCGGCTGTACGGCCTCCTGCCTCCGTGCCCGACGCAGACGCCACCACCAACGCATTTACATCTCGCAGACACACATTCATACATACTTGTTGTTAATAAAGCTATTAGATCTACCCTGAGCCTGCGTGTGTGTCTCCTGAGCCATGCATTATGTCAGTACGGCTTCAGCAGAGCGGCTCGGCAGACGACGGGCTCACTTGCCGACTTTCCACCCTCGAGGCTCGGGCGGCCCTAATAGCCCACCAGCAACAGGTGATTTTAAATCAATTATCCATCATCACTAACCGATTGGACCGCTTGGACCCCCAACAGCCGTTCCCCCCGGCTCGTCAGGGCGGCGCGGCTCCTGCTGCTCCAGCGGCCGTCCAGCCTGTTCCGGCAGCACCGGTTCGGCTCACACCCATTCCGACCCCCGCCCGCTTTAGCGGTAAGCTCGGCGGAGCACGGGGGTTTATAATGCAATGTGAGTCCGTGTTCCACCGTGTGCCCGGAGATTTTCCCTCAGACCATAGCCGAATTGGCTACATAGGGAATCTCCTGGAGGGGTGAGCGCTTACTTGGGCTTACGCCGTAATGGCGAAGCCCAGTTACGCCACCCTCACCTATGGCCAATTCGTGAGACTGTTCCTGGAGGTCTTTGATCATTCTTGTACAGAGAGCGTTCAGGTCGATCGGCTTCTCAGCCTCCAGCAGGGAAGCCGGTCGGCAGCTGATTACGCGATCGACTTCCAGGTAGCGGCGGAGGAGGTTGGCTGGGGAGAACGTTCTCTCTGCGGCATCTTCCTCCGCAGTCTCAGTGATGGTCTGAGGGACGAACTGGCTGGGTGGGACATCCAGGAGACTTTAGCGGAGCTAACGTCCCTAGCCATCAGCCTGGATAACAGGTTGCGCGAGCGCACCTCGGAGCGGAAGTCGTCTTCTTCTCGCCCTCGTTGTGCCTCGTCGCGCCTGTCCCAAGCTCGCCCCCTGGCGTTGCCGTCACCATCGCGCCCCGAGGAGTCGGAGCCGATGGTGACGGGCTGGACAAAGCTCCCTCCTGCGGAGAAACAACGCCGCCGTGAGTTGGGTCTCTGCATGTATTGCGGAGACAGCCAACACACGGTGGAGCTTTGTCCACAGAAGCCAAACGGGGAGGTCCGCGAGTCACTGTAGGGGGCCTCACGGACGTCAATCGGTTAAATCCCCTCTCCCAATTGAAGCTACCCGTCCAGTTTTGTCACAACCCCACTGGGCACCTCACCCACGCACTGGTGGATTCGGGTGCGGAGGGCAGCTTTATTTCACAAAGCCTGGCAACCCAATTGGGCACCCGTTGCCAAGTCCTTAAATCTCCTCTCGCCCTGGTCAACCTCTCCCATGTCTCCCTGGGGAGAGTTACACACCAGACCGTCCCTGTCCCTGTGATCATCTCTGGGAACCACCGGGAGGAAATCACTTTCTACGTCCTCCCCAACTCTGTGTCGCCCGTCATCCTGGGGTACCCCTGGCTTCGCCTCCATAACCCCGTCCTGGATTGGAAGTCCGCCAGGGTATCGGCATGGAGTTCCTTCTGCATGAGCACCTGCCTGCAATCCGCTGCCTGCTCCCCGTCCTCTTCTCCAACTCCTAAGGACGCCGCGCCTCCGAATCTCTCCCTGGTGCCATCAGAATTTCACGACCTGGGTATGGTATTCAGCAAGTCCAAGGCGATGTCTCTTCCTCCACACAAGCCCTACGACTGTGCAATAAACATCCGCCAGGGGGCACCCTTACCCTCTGGGCGACTCTACAGCCTGTCGGCGCCGGAGAAGGAGGCCATGAATTCCTACCTCAAGGAATCGCTGAGTGCTGGAATTATCCGTCCCTCGTCATCACCATTAGGCGTTGGATTCTTCTTCGTGGGCAAGAAGGACGGTTCCCTCCGTCCTTGTATCGACTACCGCACCCTGAATGATATCATGGAGAAGGATCGCTACACCCTGCCACTAATGGACACCGCCTTCCACTCCCTCCAGGGGGCGACTTGGTTCACCAAGCTGGATCTACGCAGCGCATACCACTTCGTCCGGATCCGGGAGGGAGATGAGTGGAAGACAGCCTTCCGTACCCTGAACGGCCATTTCGAGTACCTGGTGATGCCGTTCGGGTTGACCAATGCTCCAGCCGTCTTTCAGCGCCTTATAAATGACGTCCTCATCGGCCTGTTTGTGTTCGTCTACCTGGACGACATCCTCATCTTCTCCAAATCCAGGGACGAGCACCGGGTCCATGTGAGGCGGGTCCTCCAAAGACTGCTGGAGAACCGGTTATATGTGAAGGCAGAAAAGTGTGAATTCTACGCTAAAACCACGTCCTTCCTCGGATTCGTCATCTCCCATGACCAGGTGCTTCCGGACCCAGTGAAGGTGAAAGCGGTGGTGGGATGGCCCACACCAACATCAAGAAAACAGGTGCAACAATTTATTGGGTTTGCAAACTTCTACCGCCGCTTCGTCCCGAATTTTGGCACCGTCGTCAGCCCTCTGACCCACCTCACGTCCCCTAAGGTCCCGTTCCGGTGGACCGAAGAGGCCGCAGCTGCTTTCCAGGCGCTGAAGGCGGAGTTCTCCTCCTCCCGGGTCCTCAGCCAAGTCGATCCCTCCCTGCGTCTTCTTCTCCCGGCGCTTGTCCCCGGCGGAACGGAACTACGACGTGGGGGACAGAGAGCTCCTCACCATCAAGCTGGCGCTGCAGGAGTGGCGTCACTGGCTAGAGGGGGCAGACCTGCCGTTCGTGGTGCTGACTGACCACAAGAACTTGGAGTACTTAAGATCTGCCAAGTGTCTGAACGCCCGCCAGGCGCGTTGGTCCTTGTTCTTTGCCAGGTTCCGCTTTAACATCACCTTCAGGCCTGGCTCCAAGAACGGCCTGCCCGACGCCCTCTCTAGGCAATTTGCCCCTGAGGCGTCTGAGGACGCGGTCCACACCATCCTGCCCAGGTCGTGCATCGTGGGAGCCGTCACTTGGGACATTGAAAGTAAGATCCGGAAGGCGCAGGAATCGGAACCTGACCCTGGCGGCAGACCGGAGGGGAGGCTTTTTGTGCCGTCCACGGTCCGGGGGGAGGTCATCCACTGGCTGCACACATCTAAACTCACCTGCCACCCTGGTTCCTCCCGGATGATCGACCTTCTTCAACGGTCCTTCTGGTGGCCGGGCCTGCGGAAGGACGCTGCCCGCTACGCCCGGGCCTGCCCTGTATGTGCCACCAGTAAATCAGGTAATGCCCCTCCAGCGGGTTTGCTCCAGCCTCTGCCCGTCCCTGGCAGGCCCTGGTCGCATATCGCCCTGGATTTTGTCACCGGACTCCCAGTCTCTAACACCTTCGACACTGTCCTGACCATCGTAGACCGTTTCTCCAAGGCAGCGCACTTCATCCCGTTACGAGGTCTTCCATCTGCCCTGGAGACGACGGACCTCCTAATCCAACACGTGGTCAGGCTGCACGGAATTCCGGTGGACGTGGTCTCGGACCGGGGGCCCCAATTTTCCTCAGAGGTTTGGAGGTCCTTTTGCAACGCCCTGGGAGCCAAGGTAAGCCTCTCCTCCGGCCATCACCCCCAAACCAACGGGCAGTGTGAGCGGACCAACCAGGAGCTGGAGGCTGCACTCCGCTGCGTCACTGCGTCCAAGCCTGCGTCCTGGAGTAACCATCTCGCCTGGGTTGAGTACGCCCACAATACCGCCCGCTCTTCTGCCACTGGGATGTCTCCCTTTAAGGCGTCCCTGGGCTACGACCCCCCTCTGTTCCCAGCGCAGGAGAGTGAGGTAACTGTCCCCTCAGTTCGGGCGCACCTCAGGCGGTGCCGTTCCATCTGGGCGTCGGCGCGCAATGCGCTTTTACGCACGGCAGAACGCAACAAATCCACGGTGGACCGGCACAGAAGACCTGCCCCAGCGTACCAGGTGGGCCAGCGTGTCTATGTGTCAACCCAGGACGTCATTTTAAAGGGTGAGAGGAGGAAGCTGGCACAGTGTTTTATGGGCCCATACCCCATCACCAGGATTATCAACCCGGTGGCTGTGCGTGTAGCTATTCCCCCCTCCCTCCGCATCCATCCCACCTTCCATGTTTCCAAGGTGAAGCTGGCAGTCTCCGATCCCCTTTGCCCTCCTCCTGCTGCGCAGCCCGCGCCCCGGATGATTGATGGTCATCCGGCCTGGCCTGTCTCTTCTATCCTGGACTCCCGGCGCCGGGGTCGCGGGTTGCAGTACTTGGTGGACTGGGAGGGTTATGGGCCTGAACATCGGCAATGGGTACCCTCGTCATTTGTGTTGGACCTGTCCCTCATTACTGAGTTCCACCGAGCGCACCCGGAGAAACCATCGCCAGGAGGCGCTGCTAGAGGGGGGAGTACTGTCACGCCTCGCCGCCCATTTGCGGCGCCAGCTGCACGCACACCTGCACCTCGTCAGCGGCGAGGGATTTAAGCGGCCTCGCCCTGGGTTTCGGCCTGAAGCCGTCAGTCTTCACTCGCTTCCCTTGCTGCAAGGAATCCCAACCGCTCAGCAAGCATTCAAGTAAGAATCTCTTACCTCCTTCTTCTCCTAGTCTGCTCCCCTGTGCACAGGTGGATTTCCCGGCGGCGGACCACTCCTCTCCGTCACCGTTCCCTCGCTGCTGCACCGGGCGCTCCAGGTCGCTGTCTTCCGGGCTTCACCTTTGCTGTGCCAGCCACCTGCCATTTCCAAGTAAGCCAGTCATCATTATCATATCTCCTGTGTTGGTGTGGTGCCCGTTACCCTTCTCCCTTTGCTTCTCCCATAGGGTTGTCCGGCTGTACGGCCTCCTGCCTCCGTGCCCGACGCAGACGCCACCACCAACACATTTACATCTTGCAGACACACATTCATACACACTTGTTGTTAATAAAGCTATTAGATCTACCCTGAGCCTGCGTGTGTGTCTCCTGAGCCATGCATTATGTCAATGTTCCTCTGAAATGATATTGTTTCTCCCTTATTTGGAACAACTTTTGGATATTTGCGGGCAGTGATAGATTCTTCACTTTAAACATTATTACTGCAGTTTTAAAGTCAACCAGATCTTTCAACATGAGAGCTTTTAATTTAAGAAAAAGAAAAAGTGGGTTTGTTGGTTCCCTGTAAGCAGCTTTGTTTATTATTCTAATAGCTCTCTTCTGAAGCATAAAGACTGGATATATGTTTGTTTTATATGTATTTCCCCATGCTTCAGTACAATATGTCATGTATGGGAGTATTAATGAATGATACAAAGTATATAATGTGGGTTGATTCAGCAAATATTTTGCTCTGTGTAATACTGCGATTGATTTAGATATTTTACCTTTAATATAATTAATATGTGACTTCCAACACAGTTTATTATCAATTATTACTCCAAGAAATTTAGTTTCAGATACCCTTTCAATCTCTACACCATTTACACTGAGTTTAGATACTAAGTTGTTGTGATGGTTGTTAAAAACTGTAAATTTTGTCTTACTTAAATTGAGCGTTAATTTGTTTGAATCAAACCACAGTTTAAGCTTTCTTAATTCCTTTCCGAGTGTATCCAAAAGTTGTTCCAAATTGCTTCCACTGCATAATAGATTAGTGTCATCGGCAAACAATATTAAATCCATTTTTTCCTAGACTTTACATATATCATTTATATACATATTGAATAACAATGGCCCCAAAACTGAACCCCGTGGGACTCCACAAGTAACCTTCAGTAACTGTGAGTTTTTGTTACCAACACATACATACTGATATCTATTCTTTAAGTATCTACTTAACCAGGACAGTGCTACCCCCCAATACCACAATTTTGTAGTTTCTTTAATAATAAATTGTGATCCAGTGTATCAAATGCTTTTTTAAGATCCAGGAATACCCCAACTGAATACTCTTTATTTTCAACGGCAGTTGATATTTTTTCTATAAATTCCATTAGAGCAAATGCAGTTGTCCTCTTGGGTCTGAACCCATATTGCTGCTCACACAATAAATTATTCTTCATTATGAAGTTGTCAATTCTCTCACAGAATATTTTTTCAAGTATCTTGGAAAATTGCGGCAATACTGAAATTGGTCTATAATTTGAAAGTTCCCCTCTGTCACCCGTCTTGTATATTGGAATTACTTTAGCTATTTTCATTGCATTGGGAAATATACCTGTTTGGAGAGGCAGGTTACAAATAATACGTCAGTGGTTTCACTAAGCATTCGATAATAGTTTTGACTAAGAGCATGTCAATACCATCACAGTCCATAGATGTCTTACTTTTAAACGATTTAACAATTTCAATGACCTCTCTCTCGTCTGTGTTCTTTATAAAAATGGAGTCTTTTATAGCAGTGTTTTTGCTTATTGTATCACCCGTAGGTGCCGTAATAGGTATTTCTCGAGCCAAATTAGGACCAGTGTTAACAAAAAAGTTATTAAATTCATCTGCAGGTGAAACTGCATTCACACTCTGAGTCATTGTATTATTTTTTGAAAAATTGGTTGGGTAGCTTGTATTTCTGTTTTTATTTCCAAGAATTTTGTTAAGTATTGTCCATGTATTTTTAATATTGTCTCTGTTTTTCTCCAGTTCTTTACTGTAATAGTCTCTTTTACTAGATCTCATTATATATGTTAACTTATTTTTGTATGTTTTATACCACTGCACTGCTTCTTTTGTCCTTTTCTTTAGAAAAGCTTTATATAATAAATTTTTCTTTTTACACGCCTTTTGTAATCCTTTGGTTAACCATGGCTTATTGACAAATTTATGTTCAAGCTTTTTCTTTACTAATGGACAATTTTTTTCATAAAGAGTGGTTACTATGTTCATAAATGTGTCGTAGGCTTCATTTACATCTGATACATAGACTTTTGTCCAGTCCTGCTTCAGCAAGTCTTCTTTAAAAGAACTGATTGCATTTTGTGATTTGTATCTGAATGATGTTAAAATTTTTTCTGTATTGGCCTCCGTGTGGCCATAGATAGTGCAAAGGTTGGCAAATGGTCACTTATATCATTTATCAATAATCCACTTTCTATTTTCTTATCAATAATATTGACAAACAGGTTGTCAATAAGTGTAGCAGTGTGAACTGTGATTCTACTGGGATGTGTTATTGTGGGATATAGATTCATACTGTACATAGAATTCATGAACTCTGTAATTACATTTTGTTGATATGGATTTCTTTCTTACAAACTTGCAGTGTGGTTCCCCAGCACTTGTGGACTGCTTCTTTTCCACATGCGCTTCCACGACCCGTCACAAATTTGTGCCTGTACATTTTTTTTTCTTCCCTGGATCCTCCACCTCTCTTCCCCTGGATTTTTTTCCCTCAACCCTCAGTGCGAGGCAAGAATATCTGGACCATTTTCTACTTCGTCTGACTGTGAACTGAGTTTAACCATGTTTAGTGCTGACATCATGGCAGACGCGGACTACTGCAGCACCAAGAAGAACTTCTTCCAGACTTTTTTTCACTGCCAGCAGACATTTTCTATCTGCCTGCTATCTGTGACACCCCGTCCCGTGGACGCCTGTCTCCCATCCTGGCACTATTTATATCAGTTCAACTGAGTTGTTGGGTAAAGTACTCCATCCCAAGCATTTCATGCTGGTTTGGAATTGAATTAATATGAGGAACTTTGTAAATTGATAGAATGTGATAGGGAGCCTGAATCTTCGTGCATTGCCCCCAGTAATGCTGGTGAATCATCCTCATGTGAGACAGCTGCAGCTGGATGATCCTGTAACTGGAGAGTTGCTTCACCAGCTTGAAGATGGCATCCAAGATAGGGAAAACGGTGATGCTTCCTCACAGTACGCTGTGAATGAGGGTCTCCTTTACTTTCTTGACCCAAAGCTGAAATCCAGCCTGCACCCATTTAAACAGCTGAAGCTTTACACTCCCACTGTCATGCATGGTTGTCTGTTGACATATTATCATGATCATCCTACTGCAGGACATTTGGGCATCACTAAAACATTGGCACGCCTACAGCTCAGATTCCTTTGGCAAAACATGGCTTCTGATGTCAAGAGCTATGTGATTTCTTGTGTGGTGTGTCAAATCACCAAGCCGAGCTTATGGTTCCCATCAAACCGCAGAAGCCCTGGGAATACACGGGTGTGGACTACATTGGCCTGCTACCCCGCACACCCAGTGGAAATGCTTACATCCTTGTCTTTGAGGATTATTTTTCGAAGTGGGTTGAAGTGTGTGCAGTAAAGGAACCCACAGCTCATGTTGCAGCTAACAGGTTTGTTACTGGCATTTTTGCCCAACATGATGCTCCCTCGTATCTCATTTCGGACAGAGGGACACCTTTCGTGAGTGATCTCTTTGAGCATGTTGTGTCTGTGCTCGTAACTGAGCAATAGGTTCACTACAATGTATCACTCACAAACTAATGCCACAGAGTGCATCAATCGCACTCTCAAGACAGTCATACGTGCTTGTGTGGGAGACAAACACACTTCCTGGGACAAATTTGTTCCCCAGATCTGCTTTGCACTACGTATCGCCCCCTCACAAGAGCACTGGTCTGAGCCCATCCATGATGTTGTATGGACAAAAGTTAGAGACCCCACTTGACCTTGTCACCCAGCCCACTTGTGATGGAGTGGATGACCCAGGTGTCCCTTATCCAGAATGCCTGAGAGCCTCACTTCAGCAAGCACACGATCATGCCTGAGAGGTGCTTTCTGGAAGGCTTGAGCATCACAAACATTCAGGTTTCCTACAAGATTGGAGATCTTGTCAGAGTGAAATCTCACCCAAGGTCTGATGTCCTAAATGACTACGCTGCCAAACTGGCCCCTCTGCACCATATTGCATTTCCCAACAACTGTCTGATGTAAACTACAGCCTTACTAACATTGACACTGGGGAGGATGCTGGGGTTTTCCACGTGGTGAACCCGCAACCTTTCCACACATGGGCCACAGCTTCAGCCAGAATGTGTGAAAAAACAAATGACCTCTACCAGTCAGAGCCATAACTGACCCCTTGATTTGGACTCTACAGAGTCAAATGTCCCTGATCGAACTGACACAGTCGTGGCTGACCTCCTTAGAGATGTACAGTACCTACTGACAACAGTGTCTACAACACAGATTCTGACCTGATTCACTCTGCAGATTGGATGGGTGACTTGACTCAAAACAATGGAACTCTTGAGTCGTCCCCAACTGATGCTACCGCTGACACTGTTGCTCGTTACAGGTTAAGGCCGAGATGGGGCCCTAGAGTCACCTTCAGATGGTCAAACAGTAGATGGACAAACCCCTATCACACTGACAAACTTAACTTTGCTTAAATACACCTTGGATCGTAGTTCTATTTCAATGTTATAAGGTTGTTGCACAGCAAAAAATTCCAAATTTCTGTGCAAGCTATCAGAAAGGTATGGTAGATGTTATTTTGTTTTCAAAGTGTATTTTGTTGTCATGCTTCTTGTTTTACTATGTTCCTTGTAAAAAAAAAAAGGGGGGGGGGGATTCACACTCCATCCTGTATACTTTTTTCTCAAGAACTTACAGTGTGCATTGTACTGTCATGTATGCCAGTCGCCTGTATGTTTCCCTGCAATCAACCTGGTTGTTTTTGTCAACTTAAATGTTTCTCATGTCTGAAAACATGTTATGTTTGATCTACAGTATTTCTGTGCGGCTGAGGACAGCCTCTTTCTCTCCAGGGGCGAATATGTAACATGTGAAATTGCATTACTGCTGACTTTGAGGGACTCTGTCTCTGTTGACTGCTTGTGACGTCGTGGGAGCGTACCCCGACACTGACTCTTCAGCGGTAAGGAGTTCAACGATATGCATGTATGCCGCTGTCAAAGCTCCAGGACTCTTATTAATCTTCTTTTGTTTGCGACGGCAGTCCAGGTATGTGAAAGGCTGAGACATATCAGTGGCTCTACAGCCGGTCTGTATACAGTTTTCGTGAAGTGTGGTTCCCCAGTGCTTGTGAACTGCTTCTTTTCCACACGCACTCCCGCGACCTGTAACAAGTGCATCAGCAACCTCCTTACTGACTGAGATCTCTCCGCTTGTGCAAAAACCTGAAGCACTAACCCTGATTGCCGTTTGTCTGAGTTCTGCTTGTCAAAAGAATTACGTTGCAAAACTGCATCATGGTGAATGGAGGATAAAAAAACTCACCTAGCATTTTGAAAGTGGACGTTTGGGTGCATTTGGGATTTTGTGGACTTGGTGGGAAGCATAAGCTGGACAAGAGTGAGGAGGTCAGGCACACTGGTAGCACAATGAGCCTCAGAACCACAGCAGGTGTCCCCACGCGAAGCTGGCACTGCCACGAGAGCACACTGGGTTGGCAGAGAGAAGAGGGTGGAGGGGGTGTCATACTTAAGTGGGATTTATGCACCTGCATCACGTCAATGCCATTACCAACATCCGCCGCCAACGCATTGATTGTCATTTTTTTTTCTTGTGTGTTGGGTGAAATGCATTGTTCCGTTTGCCAAAATGGGTTTCAGCCAATGTGTAGAGGGATGAGTGTTCATTGTGTGTTTTTGTTTATGAAATAGCGACGGACAAGAGCAGATTGTGATGGAGCTGGAGCTACTGTAATAAATGTTAAGAAAAAGGAACTTCTCATATTGCACAGAGAAAAAGGGAAGTCAGAGAAAACGATGCGTGTGACCACTGCTGCTGCTGTTATTTGACAGCCTGTGTAATGACTGGGGTTATGACGAGCCACAAAATGTTCTGTATGTGCTTAATTTGGACTGTTGTTGAACCGACTTGCTTTATAAGTTGTGCCTCTGCAGAGCGGAGCAGCAACGAAAACCAGGAAATGTAAAGGAGGAGACAAAGTGGACCAATCACAGCTCTTACAGCCTGCACACTGACGTGGGAGAGGTGCACGTTGGTCAACAGTAGGAGCATACGGCGCTGCTGCGTCGACGCGGATGCATGAATACAGCTTTAGTTATGTAGTAAGGCAAAGAAAGTGTATTTATAACTTGATCCACACAGCAATTCCGTGTTTTCCCTTTCATAAATTACAAAAATAAAATGCTGAAATAAAAAAGGCATTACATGAGCTAACACTGACTATGAAACACAGAGTGAGGAAACTCAAACTCTAAAAATATGCCACTATGCTGAACATAAACCACAAGAGATGGAGAATGATATTGATCCTGATAACCACTTTTTCAATAATATTCATAACCACTGTGAATATTACACTGAAAAGCAATTCAAAAGTCAAGTGCAATTAGATGGTAAACTGTCAATAATACACTTCAATAGCAGAAGTCTTAACAAAAACTTCTCACAGATTCAGGACTATTTAAAACAGCTAAACAGAAAATTCACAGCTATAGCAGTCTCTGAAACCTGGCTTAATGCAGACCAGGCTCCCCTGATGGCAATAGAGGGATATCAGATGTTTAACATTAACAGATCTCAAAAAAAGGGTGGTGGTGTTGCACTGTATATTGATGACCTATATAGATGTAAGCTTGTAAATGAAATGTCCTCAGCACTACCAGGGATTCTGGAATGTGTTACTGTTGAGATTGACCTAGACAAAACAAAAAATCTAATCATAAGCTGCATATACAGAACGCCGGGAACTTGCATTGAGACATTCAGAGATAAATTAGTCGAGCTGTACAATAATATTACTAGTAAGAAAATGGTAGCAATTTGTGGAGATTTCAATATTGATCTACTTAATCCACATCAACAAAATGTAGTTACAGAGTTCATGAACTCTATGTACAGCATGAGTCTATATCCCACAATAACACATCCCAGTAGAATCACAGCTCACTCTGCTACACTTATTGACAACCTGTTTGTCAATGTTCTCGACAAGAAAATAGAAAGTGGATTATTGATAAATGATATAAGCGACCACTTGCCAATCTTTGCACTTATCCATGGCCACACGGGGCCCAACCCAGAAAAAATCTCAAAATCGTTCAGACACAAATCACCAAACGCAATCAGTTCTTTTAAAGAGGACTTGCTGAAGCAAGACTGGACAGAAGTCTATGTATCAGATGTAAATGAAGCCTATGACACATTTACAAACATTGTAACCACTCTTTATGAAAAAAACTGCCCATTAGTTAAAAAAAAGCTTAAACACAAATTTACTGACAAACCATGGCTAACCAAAGGACTACAAAAGGCGTGTAAAAAGAAAAATTTATTATATAAAGCTTTCATAAAGAAAAGGACAAAAGAAGCAGAGCAGCGGTATAAAACATACAAAAATAAGTTAACATATATAATAAGATGTAGTAAAAGAGACTATTACAGTAAAGAACTGGAAAAAAACAAAGACAATATTAAAAATACATGGACAATAATCAACAGTATCCTTGGAAATAAAAGCAGAAATACCAGCTACCCAACTAACACTCCAAAAAATAATAAATCGACTCCGAATGTGAATATAGCTTCACCTGCAGATGAATTTAATAATTTTTTTGTTAACATTGGACCTAAACTGGCCCGAGAAATACCCACTACGGTGCCAACAGGTGATTCAATATGCAATAACACTGCTGTAAAAGACACCATCTTCATAAAGAACACAGACGAAAGAGAGGTCATTGAAATTGTTAAATCGTTCAAAAGTAAAACATCTACTGACTGCGATGGTATTGATATGCTACTAGTCAAAACTGTTATCGAATGCGTAGTGAAACCACTGACGTATATCTGTAACCTGTCTCTCCAATCAGGTATATTTCCCAATGCAATGAAAATAGCTAAAGTAATTCCGATTTACAAGACAGGCGACAGAGGGGAACTCTCCAACTACAGACCAATTTCACTATTACCGCAATTTTCCAAGATACTTGAAAAAATATTCTATGAGAGAATTGACAACTTCATACTGAAGAATGATTTATTGTGTGAGCAGCAATATGGGTTCAGACACAAAAGGACAACAGCATATGCCTTAATGGAATTTACAGAAAAAATATCAACAGCCATTGAAAATAAAGAGTATTCAGTTGGAGTATTCCTGGATCTTAAAAAAGCATTTGATACAGTAGATCACAATCTATTATTAAAGAAACTACAAAATTGTGGTATCAGAGGGGTAGCACTGTCCTGGTTAAGAAGTTACTTAAAGAATAGATATCAGTTTGTATGTGTTAACAACAAAAACTCAGAGCTACTGAAGGTCACCTGTGGAGTCCCACAGGGTTCAGTTTTGGGACCATTATTATTCAATATGTATATAAATGATATATGTAAAGTTTCAGAAAAAATGGACTTAATATTGTTTGCTGATGACACTAACCTGCTATGCAGTGGAAACAACTTGGAACAACTTCTGGATACACTCGGAAAGGAATTAGGAAAGCTGAAACTGTGGTTTGATTCAAACAAATTAACGCTCAATTTAAGCAAGACAAAATTTATAGTCTTTAACAACCATCACAACTACCCAGTACCCAAACTCAGTGTAAATGGTGTAGAGATTGAAAGGGTATCCGAAACTAAATTCCTTGGAGTAATAATTGATAACATACTGTGTTGGAAGCCACATATTAATTATATAAAAGGTAAAGTATCCAAATCAATTGCAATATTACACAGAGTGAAAAATTTGCTGAATCAACCCACACTATACACCTTGTATCATTCATTAATACTCCCATACATGACATATTGTAATGAAGTATGGGGAAATACATATAAAACAAACATATATCCACTCTTTATGCTTCAAAAGAGAGCTATTAGAATAATCAACAAAGCAGCTTACAGGGAACCAACAAACCCACTTTTTCTTAAACAAAAAACTCTCAAGTTGAAAGATCTGATCGACTTTAAAACCGCAATAATAATGTTCAAAGTGAAGAATCTATCACTGCCCGCAAATATCCAAAAGTTGTTCCAAACAAGGGAGAAACGATATCACTTCAGAGGAACATGTATATTTCAAAAGCCTACAGTGAGAACAACTACCAAGCAACACTGTATTTCAGTGCAAGGTGTCAGATTATGGAACGATTTTGGACCTGAATTAAAATCATGTACAAAGCTTGGACAATTTAAACAAAAACTAAAGGAAGAAATACTCCAAACATATTTACAAGACGACATGTAAACTCACATAAGGATTGACATTTCCAGCCTGTGTTGTGTTATAGCTTAGTTCTTCTTTTTTCTCTGTGACACTATGTCTTAGATTTGTTTTTGAATAGTAACCACTTAACTTAGACTAGCTCAGTTTTCTTTTTCTCTCAGTCATATTTTGTCTTAGCCTTGTTTTAAATTGTAATCGCTCTTGTCTTGTTTTCTCTTTTTTCTCCTTTGAATTCTTGGATGGAATATGGGTGGGCAATATAAGCTGCGGCTTCAGCCATCACCCATTTCGGATAACTCACGTGGAATTGTATAGTAGAAGGAGTCTTTGTCTAATTTGACCTTGTTGTTATATTATACAGTTTCTTTTAACCTGTAATGTACTATCCGAAATAAATAAATTCATTCATTCATTCATTCATTCATTCATTCACATAGCAAAACCAATTAAAGATGCATCATGAATCATTTCGCATTCGAACCGTTAATGCCTGAATCGTCATTGAATCTTGAGACCACTGAAGATTCACACCTCTAATTTAAATGTCTCACCAATTATGCTCAAGCTTACATTGACACACTGGTGAGAAAGTATTACTAAAGCATAAAAAAAAATTAAAAGTGATGCAAGTTGGAGAAGGGTTTATGAAAAGTTTACCTGTGTTAATTTGTGGTTGTCGGTCTGTACACAATCCGCGTTTTGTCACTCACACACACACACACACACACACACACACACACACACACATTCCTCTTATGTTACAGGCTTTGAAGAGCCAGACTCATCCCCATTTTCAACAGTACCCAATCAAACACAAAGCTGAGGGGCGGATTAGGAGGAGGCTTGTGCTGCACAATGCTCCTATCAGGGACCACACCGGTTTTAAATTACCCACTATTCCTCACTTATTTTCAGTCACTCACTAGCCCAATAAAGTTTGTTTCACCAATAACAAAAAAGAGCAAAATAAGAGAGCACCAAATCACAGTCTGGTACATCAGCAGTCCCCTACAGTCCTTGACACTGTCTGATTGTGTACGATGTGGTTGGCCCATTTGTGGTCAAAAAGAATGGACGGGTTGAAAGTGAGAAGACATTTCCGTTTGACGAATGAAATGCGTGACTTTTTTTGTAGTAAATGGAAAAATGGAAAGATGGAAAGATGAAGAGATTCAAGGATGACAGATGTGAGAGTGGAGGTGCGGTCATTGTCACGCATTTTGTCAGTTCCAGGGGGAACGGAGCCTCAGTCAGACGACAGCTGGTTTCACTCAAAAAAAGACATGCTGCTGAGAGGAGAGAGAAAGAGATCAGACCCTCACCAATGAATATTTATGATCTCGGTCCACACAGATTTCTTGCCACATATTTTGTGGTTTTCAGGGGTTAGTACTTGGTGACCCACACACGCTCGAAGACTCACAGACAAGTTTTGTGGATGTTCACAGATACACATGTGCCTGGTGGGAAAGAGAGGAGGGAAAAATGACATAAAAAAGAAATAAATCAGATCATTTGGATGGAAACTTGTGAATGTGGTGAAAAATGAAAGAAGTGCGTGTGGGAAAAGAGAAAATTCAGGAAGCAGACCAAGGGCGTAACTTTGTTTCAAACATGGGGGGGGGGGGGGGGGGGTTGAGATCTCTGCCCATATAAGGATTTTTTTTTTTTTTTAATCTTTTTATTATAGGACTGTCAGGTCATCAGCACAGGCAGTTGTCTCCAGTGTCCTCTTTTTCATTTTTAAAGGAAAATTAATTTTTAAGCAAAAAATGAAAGTATACAGTATGTATCCTACTGTGGAGGAAGAGCGCAAAATCATTAACTTTGCCAAAAGGACAAGGCTAATTTACCCCTTTATTTAGGTATTCCCATATTAGGAACAGTTGTAAAAATTATTTCCCTAATTTACCAAATCTATATTCAGCCTTGTAATAGTCTATGCCACTATGAAGCAGTAGGCCTACTTATTACTCATTATGTGTTAAGTACAGTATTTCAGCACTGGCAGAAATCAAGTTTTGACTGTTGTTACTTGGTCATGTGTGCCTCCTGTTCTTCTCTGGTTACCTTTACCTCCTCTCCTTCTTGGTTCACCTTGCTGCTGCCACATTCTTGCTCCTGATATAGAAAAAGCTCAGTTAATGCTCAAATGGTTTAAAAGAGGTACTTCATGGACAATTTTGGAGGATGCAGTTCATGCTAGATTTTTGCCCTTCTTCCCTCTTAATAGCATTTTAACAGTGCAATCAGTATTAACAGAGGTAAATCTAGCTGCTGAATGTGGCTTAATCACCATGGGCTTTGAACGCAATTGGCACTATCTTTTCAACGAGGAAAAGTGCCCCGGGGGAGGTTGTTTGCCCCGCAGGAACGGCTGCTGCGGGCTATTTATGGGAAACAAGTAATTGGAAACTCTTGTGCCTGACTGATCTTTTTATCGAAGATGTAGAAGATTTATACGTCTTCATAGTAATGGTGATTGGGATCGTTCTGATTGGATCTGGGATTGTCCTGGTGTACCGCAAATTGTTGAAGATGGATACAACCTATCAAAATGCTGGCCAGGCGAGGTGCATCCATCAAATTGAAAAAATGGAGAGGACCCTGATAGCGGCAAATGGAGAACTGTCTCGGAAGGTGGATTACATCATGATTACGCTTAGGGCCATCCACGATGGATTCAACGTCCAGCAATGAAGGATTAAGTACTGAATCTGTAAGAGAATATAAAGTTCTTTTCTCTCTGTGATCAGTACTATTCGACGAAATTTGACTCCCTCACAAAAATCCTCCTGATCATCTGCAGTCTTTGTTTTCAAAACATTGAGCTCATGGCCTTCGGACAGGCAGCTGCATGGCTCCAAGGACAATGCCAGCAGCCAGACAAAACATCTCCTGCCAAGAGTCCTTGTTGTTCTTAACTGATACAACACCTACTTTCAACATTACACTCATACTGATTCATAAACTGATGATAAAGATGATTCACTCACTGCTCTCTCTGTGTCTTGTGATCTTTTTTGTCTGCTGACTGTGCATTGAGGGCTTTTTTTTCTTGTAATCATAATATTGATCATATATGACCACTATTCTGAAATCAATGATTTTTTTGCTCCTTCCTATTGTATTACCCTTTCCCATGCTTCCTGTACCCTACTGTTGGCAGGCGCGTTCATAGATGCAGCCGTGTCACCGGGAATGCAAGTCGTTTTCTGTGTCAAGTCAAATCCCTCGTATGTTATCAGTTATCTGTTAATGTACTTAGCAATAAATCTTTTCTGAGTTCTGAGTTCTGAGTTCTGAGTTCTGATTCTTAACTCATTTTATTTTGCTATTAATCGGTTATGGTGATTTACACATTTATTCTGACAGGATTAATGTTTTTTCATTAATTTATGATGTCACCACTTGCCATCATGTGACTATTTCTTACGAAGCAGATGAACTGAGGACACTACTGTGATTTAGTCAGCTAGACTATGACAAAAGTAACAGTTATCCTGCCTGCAGAGACATTATGAACACGGTACACCACGCCTTAGGTGTGCTGTTTCACTCATGAAATAGTAGCAAATCTGTGAGTAGATTTGTGACTAAATCATCCTGGTATTAAAAACTTACTCTGGATTCATTATCTAGACATTTAATTTTTTACAATGACATCCATTTTTCAAGTTTAGGATTCAGGTATTTGCCCCCCCCCCCCCCAACAAAAAAAAAAGAATAAACAACAAATTTACCTTTACCAAATTTACCAGAAAAAGCATGCTCACAAAAAGAAAGTAGGAACTTGATGATAGTAAAAAAAAAAAAAAAAAAAATCATTTAAAAAATTCAGAAATGTAAATGATTTTGCAAATATGTAAGGAAAACGGCTTATTTTCCATGACAGAAAATGCAAATTTGAGAAAAATGCTACATTTTTGAGAAACTGTGAATTAGGCAGAAAACAACATGGGGGAAATATTGCATCTTTATACAAAAAAGTAGACAAATTTACAAGAAAAAAAATGTCTCTGATTTACAAGAAAATCTGTAAAACTATTACAAAAAAGTTGCACACACAAAAAAAGTGACATTAGAAATGTCACAGTGCTACATAAAACACTGATGAAGTTTATTAAGGGAGAAAAAAGATTGGACAGAATATTCACAGCCCCAAAAGTTGGTAGTGAGGACAGCTCTAACTTTAAATGGGTTTATAATATGCTTTTAGTTGATATATAATATATATACATACACACGCATATTCAGTACTGAAGTGACCATACAGGAATAGCAACAGGCTGGAGGAGATGACAAAAGCTGCAAGAAAAAAAAATGCTGTAAGAAGCATTGCAACTTTTTATTTATCAAATTATTTATTTTTTAGCACTCCTTTTATTGCAAATGGACTCTTAAACACCAACAAACTCAAAAGGTGTTAAGGTGATGAATCTTGTTATACTAGGATCTAAATCACTATACAGTGATGATAAGCCATCAATATCTCAGTGTTTGATCATTGCCTAATGCTGTCTCACGATTAAATAAAGTGAGAATGGAAAACTAGAAATGTGATTTTAAGCTTAAACTTAAAATTTATTTTTATTTATTTAAGCTCAATAATTAAATTCCAAATAAATCAGTGATGCTGTATTGCAGTGCTTTTGAACTCATTTTAACTCATTACGCATATGGATAAAATTTAGTGTTGTATTTTCCTTAATGAGATATTTTAAAAAGTTTAGGCCGATGAAACACATCAATTCTTTCATTCATCTTGTTGTTTATTTCTTATATATTCATTTAGATACTCTTTTGTGCAGTTGTGGTATTTTAACAGAAGATAGACGATCTGAAAATGATCTGCAGGGAAAATAATCAGTTTCTTAATTTTTAAGAATAGCCTTCAGAATGACTTAGTCTATAATTGAAAGTGGTAAAACTTGCTTTCTAATTGAATTTTAAATGATCAAAATCATGATATTTTAAAAATACAGAACACTTTAAGGTTAACTTGAATTTTGTGGGGATGATAAGCAATATTTAAAGGCATTTATAGTTAAGGACCAGTGGTATAGAGAGTTTGTCCTTGATAAATGTTCAGAGCTGCTAACGTTTAAATGAGCACTAAAACATATGTAAATTTCACTCTAACAGTTGACGAACAAATCCATTCTGATCACATTTCATGAATGATTAATACAATGTAAAGCCTAAATTTGCATGAGAAGAGCTAATCGTTTCTCAGATCAGCTAAATCCTACCAGGTAGCACATATGGTGTATTCCCATAGCTTTAACTCATATTAGCAAACTAGCAACCAGCTAACGTCAGACAACAGTTCTCCAGCTAAATCAGCAATATGTTTACTTCCTTTTGGACAGAGAGGTTTGTCCTTTTATTTGACAACCAACAATTTAAAATGGTTTGTTGCCCTTGTAGAGCTCTTTTCCTTCTGTCTCACTTGTGAGCTGCTCCTGCTGTGTTGATGAGCATCCTCACTTGCCGCATCTACATATGACTGATTATTGACAAGAAAAGGCATGGACCATTTGGGCAGTACCAAGTCTGCAGGGAAGGAGGGGGGGTACATTGGTTGATTATCAGAAATGTTACTTTTCGTTGCTTGCAAATGAAAAAAACAACAACTTCTTTACTCACTTGTAGATATTTTTTATTAATTATAATTATATGATTATTGGGGGGGTTATACTGGATGGATTTGATTTTTGGAAGGGTTGGAAACCCCCCCCCCATCCCCCCCCATAAATTACGCCTATAAAGCAGACCTACAGTATCTAGACATGAGGAGACCCCATGCTGAAAAATGCTGTTGTTAAGCTTTGAAGCACGGGAGTAATGAGGTTCCATTTAAATCCTATGAAGCCTCTTTGGCAGCTTATAAAAGCGTCATTGGTCAGCCCCCCTTGTTGGCTGGTGTGTGTGTGTGTGTGTGTGTGTGTGTGTGTGTGTGTGTGTGTGTGTGTGTGTGTGTGTGTTTCTGTGGATAGCATGTGTCAGAAGGATGGATGTTGTATTTTACCTGATGTACACTGACTAAACATCCCCGAACACTGTTTATTCTACAAAGACAAAAGTGCTGGCATAGGACTCATATTTTACACTGAAGTGACAATAATAAGAGTTATTTACTATATAGCATTTATCGGCAATTAACCTCTTGCACTCCGGTGTACTGCGGGCGGACACATCTCTGCGTCCTAGAGCGCACGAGGGCGCCCTCACTGTGCGTCCTAGTGCGCAATGGGGAAAAAAAGCTGCATTTCCGTTCTTCCACTACAGACACAGCTGCGAACAGAAAGCCAAAGGAGTGCTTTGATTGGTTTAGATGTGATTGACCTCTCATTCGACTAATAAGAGCCTTGAATTGGGTTTCTGAAACCTTGAAGAACCAATGACTGAAAACCTAGCAAGAAGGACCCGCCTACCAACGGCTGCGAATACAGCGAGCCAACTGAAGCACAGAAGTTCGAAAGCATGCGTCCCTTGCAAAATCTGTTTTGTGTAAGGCTGGGTGAAGAGAGACTGACTGGTGCAGCAGATGAAAAAAGGACCCGCAGGAAGAACCGCCACAGACCCAGCAGCACGGAGACCACCCACAAGTGCGACCTGTGTGACAGGGACTGCCATTCGCGCATCGGTCTGTTCAGCCACAGGCGGTGCTGTCCCAGCAGAGTAGACTTTAGGATTCTCTTCCATGGTCATCATAGACTGACGGAGGCCGACGACGAAGGCTGGGTGACACACACGCGTTCGCCAGTCTTTTTTTCTTACTACTGTTATTTGTTTTGAAAAATCTTTCACCAAAACCGCAATCTTGGAAGCGCAAAACCGCAATAATGGAATTATGGTTTGACCGGGTCGCGTGACCAGAACCACGAGTCCGTAACATGCGGACCAGCGTCATGTTCGTCTGACAATGAGGAAGAGAAGTTCGCCAGCGACACTGCTGTTGTGAACAGGTAAATGTTATAAGCTAAATTATTCTTTATCCCTGAAAATTGTAATCAAAAATGACTTTTGACTGATCGGTAAATTACAACTGTGCGTAGTAGACCGCGGCGCACGAAGTCTGAAGTCCGTGCGCCGCGGTACACGGTTCGTGCGCCACGTCCGGACCGTGAACGCCCCCCCCCCCCCCGCTACTCTTCTGTAGCGGATTGCAGATATATTGCAGATATTTCAGTACAACTGTACGTAGTAGACCGCGGGGACTGTGCGCCGCGGTCGCCACATCGCCACATGACTGTTCCGTCATGTGGTGATTGGCGATGTCCGTCCTCTGTAGCGGGGGGGTGGGGGGGTGGGAGTTGTTATCTTCTACATTACAGATATTTTAGAATAATTTTTAGTGCACTGTAGGTTATTTTTTCTTGTAAAAAAAAAGCCACACATTTTTTACGTGGCATGCTTCTTTGTGTGTGGGGGCTTGTTTGTTCATTCATTCATGAATGAATGAATAAACAACCCCCCCCCCACACACACACACAGCCCTGAGTGTCACCTTTCATTAGAGCCCAAGATGAAGCTTCTATATTGAATCATTCAAAAGTTACAGACGTTTTTCCAAACTGTACCATTTGGCACAATTTGGCACAGTTCAAAAACGCCTGAGAACAACCTAAGAAAAAAAGCTGTGTAATATATTCAGTTTTTGTGGTATTGTTACAAAATTTTGACCTCAGCTGGATAACACTTGGTTCTACATTTCTGTTGTATTTTCCAGCCCATATCTGACAGCTGTGTGTTATTTACAAGTATTTGTATCCAAAAAAACACCCAGGCGAAATTTATTTTCTTCAAGTTCAGTATGTTTAGATGACTGTTACTCAGTGGCCAGAGCACTTAGAGAGATTATGACTGTTTTGCCAAAAAATTCAAAGTGTTTTCTTTTAAATGAGACCAACCCCATGAAGATGCTGCAAAGGGTTGACGAACAGCTTTTGATTTGCTTTGGGTACGTTATTTTTTGGCATTTTTAGGGAAATTGACCAGAGTGCAAGGGGTTAAAGTAACTCTCCTTCAACCCCTTGAACTTTCTACATGATATCCCTTCAGTTTTCATTGTAACCTGAAAGAAAACTATGTTGACAGAAGAAGTGCTGCATCATATATTGTTTATGCATATACCTAAAGAGTGTATGAAGAACAGAGCTGTTGAAGCTAGGTTAAGAAGAAAGGTCACAATCTGTTATGATCCGGTCATTTTGTCCTTGCCTTCTGTTATTTTTGAAAAGTTTGCACACTACTGTTATCACTAGTTTGTTGGGTTATCCTCAGTTCTTAGTTCAGTTATGTTTTTACCCTGATTTGGTTTATTTATGATTAGTGTCTGCATTATTTGCCCTCTGTGTTCTCCAGTGTCTGCTCTCTGCAGAGCCCCACCCGTCCTGTTTGTAGCTGCTTCTGTTACTTCCTAATTAGCCCCGGCTGTCTCGTATTAGTTTAATTATCCTGCTCCCTATATATTTGTCAGCCTGAGTTTGTGTTATTGTGGCGTCATTGTCGTTTGCCTTCCTTATCGTCTGGTCATAGTCTTCATCTCATTCCGGTCTGTAAGTTCCATCATGTTTTGTCTTTGACAGCCCCTGTGCTGCTTTTTGTTTGTTCATTTTTTTGTTTGTGAATAAATTCTTATTGCACCAAGTCCTGCCAGCACTCCTGGGTCCCACTTAAAATACACAACTGCCTTCCAAAGCAGTTTCTGACAACAATTAGTGAGCAGCAGCACAGTTTCATGTCAAGAAAGAGTACTACAGATGCAATGTTTGCTCTAAGAGTACTGATGGAGAAGTACAGAGAAGGTCAGAAAGAGTTGCACTGTGTCTTTGTGGAGCTAGAGAAACCATATGATAGGGTGCCAAGAGAGGAAGTGTGGTACTGTATGAGGAAGTCAGGAGTGGCAGAGAAATATGTGAGGGTGGTGCAGGACATGTATGAGGCCAGTGAGATGGTGGTGAGGTGTGCTGTAGGAGTTACATCAGGGATCAGCTCTGAGCCCTTTCTTGTTTGCTGTGGTGATGGACAGGATAACAGACGACATCAGGCAGAAGTCTCCATGGACCATGATGTTTGCAGATGACACTGTGAGAGTAGTTAGCAGGTGGAAGAGAACCTGGAGAGGTGGAGATATGCTCTGGAGAGAAAAGGAATGAAATTCAGTAGACGCAAGATAGAATACATAAGTGTGAATTAGATTAGATTAGTTTATTTGACAGGGACAGTGCAATAAACATAGACAATTAATCAATGACAATCAATCTGAGAGGAATGAGAGGAAGGAAGCTCTAATGATGAAGATACAAGGAGTAGAGGTAGTGACGGTGAATGAGTTTAAATAATGATCTAAAGCAATGGAAAATGCAGGCAGGGTGGAGTCGCTGGAGGTGGTTTCAGGGGTGATTTGTGACAGAAGGACAGCAGCTAGAGTGAAAGGGAAGATTTACAAGATGGTAGTGAGACCTGCTATGATGTATGGTTTGGAGACAGTGGCACTGACAAAAAGACAGGAGGTGGTGCTGGAGGTAGCAGAGGTGAAGATGCTAAGATTATTATTGAGAGTGACTAGGACGGATAGGATTAGACATGAGTATTTCACAGGGACAGCTCAGGTTGAGCGGTTTGGAGACAAAATAAAGGTGGCTTCACACCAAATGCAAACAGGCAAATTTTTCACAATTACATTATAACTCAAAGTAAACACACAAATAGACATGAATTCACCGTCTGGGTGAGATGTAGACAGGCGATGTTACTGTTATATAGTCATTTACAGTATATGGTTCATATTATATGTATATGTTTTGTGCTCTTATTTGTGTGGCACGGGGTGGTGGTTCTGTCTTCCGGTTCCGCCACTCCCATGGCTATAAGAAGGGCTGCAGGTCGGAGGGCGGTCTCTTGGCCATCTTCTCTGCATAGCAGTTTGGTGTGGTTAGGTTGCACTGCCCTGTCTAATAAATGTGTGTTCAGTTCTACAACTGGTCTCCTTCTTTGGCTCTAACTTCCGACATAACATTTGGCAGCAAGGACAAAAGTGGATGAAACTAGAGTGGATAAAAAAGTGGATAAAACTAGAGGTATGGAAGCATGTGGTCCCCCTATTTGGCTGTTCTTGGAGCTCCCGGGCAAGCCACCTGTTCTCTGGCCTAGGTGGTATGATGCTTTTCGGACATATATGGTGGCGCTGGACCTGGGAAGGATGGCGAAATTGAGGGCACGTGCGTTACTTGTGCATAACCTGGGAATGGAGGGACAATGGATCTTGGGCACGCTTAGTGACATGAACGATTATGAAGAGGTGGTTGAACTAATGGCGTGCCATTTCCAAGCACCTGACAATGTCATTGTCCGGAGAATTAAGTTTTGACAGCGCCACCAACGGGTGGACGAGTCCATCCAACGGTTTGTGTCAGACTTGAGGCAGCTGGCCGCCGAGTGTCGGTTCGGACCGTTGGAGGAAGAAATGGTTTGTGACCAGTTGGTGGAACATACCACCTGTGCTGCAGTCCGGTCGAAGCTGCTCACATTTCTGGGTGATTTGACACTGTCTAGGGCTGTTGAGTTGGCTCTTCAGCTGGAGGCAGCAGATAAGCTAACTCGGGAGCTGAATGAGCGTCTGTCACCGCAAGAGTTAGGATCCCCCATAGCTACACAAGTAGTGGACCCGGACAGCAATGGGAGCATCGAGGATGATGCGGGAGGTGTCAACGCTGTGAGGATGAGGTCTGGCCCGGGGAAGCCCAGATGCATGGGCTGTGGGTCCACAAAGCACCGTTACAAAGCCAGAGATTGTCCGACAAGAGGGAAGCACTGCGGCAGGTGTGGCTGTTTACATCACTACGCAAGGGTGTGCCAGTTGGCTGAGCAAGGGAGCGCGCAAAGGAGTCCAACCCCCCCCCCCCGCCCCGACAGTGATCCATACTGTGTCCCCAAGCGCCAGTGGGTGCACATATTGCACAGTGGAGTTGGATTGAATGGAGGTGCCGATGCTGATCAACACGGGGGCGGAGAGTCCCTTGCTGAACTGGGCTACAGTGAGGCAATTTTTTCCACACTACAGGATTGGAGTGACCCAGTGCCGCTTTGCGGCTGTGGAGGAGGACGGTTGGTCACGGTGGAAACAATCAGACTGACGGCTCGGTACAAGTCAGCGGAGATGGCTGATACGAAGCTTGTCGTGACGATCCGTGGCGCAAACATCATGGGCTGCAACCTCTTCTATGGCCTCAGTTTTGCCAATAAGAGTGGCATTCGGAAAGAGTGGTCGGGCTGTACATTGTGGGACCAACCGGTTCCGCGAGTACAGGATGAGGCTGTGTGGGATGAAAAGTTGATCAGCACCCCGGAGAGTGGACAGGCCTTGTCACGCTCACGGTCACCGCAGGAGGGCCCCAGAGCCAGAGCCCGAGTCACCCTGGACGAGGGTACTGGGCAGCGCAGGGGGGTGCCTGCACCGAGGAACAATGCCGAAGGGATGGTCCCAGGTGTTCCCGGAGCTCGGCTGAAGTGGGCCGGTGGACATGGGGGACAACGGTCCACAACGGTGGACATGGGTGGACAACGCTTACCTCCTGCTGTCGGATGGCTCGTGGAGGCACCTGAACGAGCTACGGCATGCCCCGGGAAAGACCAAGAGATGTGGGCCTGGACGAGCAGAGCATCCGGCTGTGTGGAGGAGGAGGCGCATCGGAGCTGAGACGACCAGCTGCGGCCCGGGAGGTGAGCCACCTCCAGGGGTGGACTAAATGAAGGACGGTCCAGGGGGCCCACGGGGTCATCTTCCCTGAGCTGTGTGCATATAGGTTCTGAGTAGTGCATGTGTTCTAAGTGTTTTGGTGTACATATTTATAGTTCTGGGGGTTGTTTTGTTCTTTGTCCAGCTTTGGAAACATGGCAGTAATTTTTTAGTTTATACATGGACTCTTATTCAGTACAGGCGGCAGAATAATCTGCCTTGCCGTGTGGGGGGTAGGACGGCAGTCCACCCGTCCTCCCTAATTTTAGTTGTTTTGTGTGGGTGTGTTAGGCCCCTTTTGGTGATTTTAGTTTGGTTTCCTTAGTGGGTGATTTGGGTTTCAATTTGGGGAGGGTTTTGATTGTATGTATGTTTTGGACTTTTCTACAAACAGGGTGAGGGATGTTATATAGTCATTTATGTGGTTCATATTGTATGTATATGTTTTGTGCTCTTATTTGTGTGGTACGGGGTGGTGGCTCCGTCTTCTTGTTCCGCCACTCTTGTGGCTATAAGAAGGGCTGCAGGTAGGAGGGCGGTCTCTTGGCTGTCTTCTCTGCATAGCAGTTTAGTGTGGTCAGGTTGCACTGCCCTGTCTAATAAACGTGTGTTCAGTTCTACAACTGGTCTCCTCCTTTAATTCTAACCTCCGACATAACAGTTACTGTGCCTTCATAACTTCTGTATCAGTGTTTGATCTGCTGTGGAAAACTTCAAAATAACTTCATGCTTGGGTTTACATTATACGATGGGGGGCTCACCTGAAAAAAATTGTCCCTGCTGTAGAGGAGCTTGGAAATGAAGAGGCAATTTGGTTTATAAGCAAAGCTTTAATATTCAGCTCTTCTAACAAGTCTCATCTGGTGCAGAGAGTGGCAGAAGGGAAAAAGAGACAGAATGTCTCCAGCTCACTGACTTTGTACTGGCACACAACAAAAGGCATGCATAACAAAGGCTGACATCCCTCATTATCTTAATCCCCCCATTGTCTTGGTATTTCCTCTCCTCGCCTTAGGGGGTGAGGGTGGCTCCTCCGGTCTCCTCCGGTCTCCTCCGCCGCGTCCGGGAACGTCTTTGTTCTTCACTCGGCGGGTGAGAGCCCTTTGTCCTTTCAGAGGTGTGAAGTCCTTTACATATGTAATTACCAAACATTTCCACATGCTTCAACATATGTAGGTTATGGAATATATGGTTAATATAGACCACAGGCCCCCCAAACAACTAAGAAAGGACAACAGGAAAGTTCACAGTCTAAGATAGTTATTATGACATACTAAGTGTTACATCTGTTGCCACGGAAGAAACTTTCTAGCAGCCATGCTCCTAAGAGAGTTCAGTGGTAATTATAACAGCATAGTAAAATCATAAGTCAGTCCTAAACTGTTGCAGCACAATTAGTGAAAAATTGTGGAGTGGTTTGTATCAGTCCCTGTGCTGTCTGGGTTTTAATCTTCTCCCAAAACTGCTGTAGGTTGGTTTAGGCGCCCTGCTGGGACCTTCTTGAGAGGGATCTGCAGTGTGGGAAGGAGAGAGGTTAACTGTTCCCTGCTGGGGGGCTGAGTCTTTTCTCTTGGGGGGTCTACCCCGCCGAGGTGCTCTCGCCAACTGTGCAGGCTCGTCTTTCAACAAGAAGGCAGGTTTAAGTCTGTCAATGCTGACTGTTTCTTTTCTGTCCCCAAAATCAAGCACAAAGTGTTTATCACCATGTTCCAGCACTCTGAATGGCCCATCGTATGCTGGGTGAAAGGTAGGTTTTAAAGCTTCATGCTTAACAAAAACAAACTCAGCGTTTTTTAAAGCCTGAGGGACAAAAACCCGTGGGAAGGAGTGATGAGCTGGACCAGGGAGAGAGGTCGGTCCATTGTTGCCTAAAAACCTTGGGACTGGAAGGCGCCCTGGCTCTGGATTCTCTGGTAAAAATTCACCTGGGAGCCTGAGAGGTTGTGCAAAAACTAATTCTGCGGGAGAGGCGTCTAGATCCTCTTTAGGCGCAGCACGCAACCCCAATAAAACCCAGGGAAGTTTATTTACCCAATTTGTGTCCGTTAGTGAGGCTCTGAGGGCAGCCTTTAAAGACCTGTGAAAACGCTCGCATAACCCATTAGCCTGAGGGTGATAAGCGGTGGTGCGGTGAATTGTTGCCCCTAAGCTGTTGGACATGGCTGACCAGAGCTCTGAGACAAACTGAGGCCCCCTATCGGACGTGATGTCCGATGGGACGCCGAAACGTGCCACCCAGTTTGTCAAAAAAACGCGAGCGACTTCCTCCGCTGTGGTTGCCGCTAGAGGGACTGCCTCTGGCCAGCGTGTGGTGCGGTCTATCATTGTTAACAGGTGTGTGAAACCGTGGGAGGAAGGTAGTGGCCCCACGAGGTCGACATGAACGTGGTTGAACCTTCTAGCAGGGATTGGAAAAGGCTCCAGAGGGGCTTTTGTGTGTCTGTGTATTTTGGCGCGTTGACAAGAAATGCAAGTTTTTGCCCATTCTTTTACGTTTTTGCGCAGGCCTGGCCACACAAACTTTTTGGCGACCATTTTAACCGAGGCGCGCACATCTGGGTGCGCGAGAGAGTGAATTGCGTCGAAAATACGGCGGCGCCATGTAGCTGGTACTAACGGGCGAGGTCGGCCGGTTGAAACATCGCATATTAGGGGGGGCACGCCGTCGCGTAAACCCTTTTTCTCCAGCCTTAACCCTGTTGGTCCAGACAGGAGCACGCGCACGTCCGCGTCACTGCTCTGTTCCTCTGCCATGGCTGCATAATCTATCCCTGCATGGATAGGTGCTGCGTATGTGTCTGCGTTAGTGAAGAGTTCTGCTGCTGAGGCAGTATAATCTGTCTCCCCGCGCTCTGGCAGTGTCACAGCGCGAGAGAGACAGTCCGCTACTATGTTAAGTTTGCCTGCCACGTGTCGAATGTCTGTGGTGAACTCTGAAATTGCAGCTAGCTGTCTTTGTTGCCTGCCTGACCATGGTTCTGAAATTTTAGCCATAGCAAAGGTGAGCGGTTTATGGTCTACAAAAGCCGTGAAACTCCGCCCTTCTAACCAGAACTGGAAGTGGCGGATGGATAAATGAAGCGCCAGCAGCTCTCTGTCAAAAGTGCTGTATTTACGTTCAGTTTGGTTTAGCGATTTGCTAAAGAATACTAAAGGTTGCCAGACCCCGCTGACAACTTGTTCTACAACTGCCCCTATAGCTAGGTCTGAAGCATCTATGGTTAGTGCGATGCGGGCCGAGGGATCTGGGTGAACTAACAATGTGGCGTTAGCTAGGGCGCTTTTTACTTCCGCAAAAGCGTGTTCGCGCTCCGGGGTCCATTCGAACGCGTTGGAAGCTTTCTTTTTTTTGAGCGCGTCATATAGAGGCTGCATGAGCTGAGCTGCGTGGGGGAGGAAGCGGTTGTAAAAATTAACCATCCCTAAAAATTCCTGTAGCGATTTGACCGTTTGTGGCCGTGGGAAACTTTCTATCGCGTGAACTTTGTCTGGAAGTGGAACTGCCCCCTTCGGAGAGACTTTGTGTCCTAAAAAATCAATTTGTGACACGCAGAATTTGCATTTGGCTGGATTGATAATCAGCCCGTGCTCTTCTAGCCTCTGAAAAACCGTAGTGAGGTGCTGCTCGTGTTCTTCCTCAGACGAGCTGGCTACCAGCATGTCGTCGAGGTAGACGAAGACAAAAGGAAGGTTGCGTAGGACCGCGTCCATCATTCGTTGAAAAGTTTGAGCAGCGCCTTTGAGGCCGAAAGGCATTCGCAGGAATTCAAAAAGGCCGAAAGGGGTTATTACCGCTGTTTTAGGAACGTCTTCTGCTCGGACTGGGACTTGGTGATAACCGCGGACTAAGTCTATTTTTGAAAAAATGCGTGCACCCGCCAGATGTAGTGAAAAATCTTGAATGTGAGGGATTGGGTAACGGTCATGCGCTGTAGCGTTGTTTAATCTGCGGTAATCTCCGCACGGTCTCCAAGAACCGTCGGATTTCGGAACCATGTGAAGTGGTGAGGCCCAGGGGCTCATCGAGCGTCTAACAATGCCCAATTTTTCAAGAGTTGTAAACTCGTCCCGTGCTATGTTGAGCTTGGCCGCGTCTAAGCGGCGAGCTTTGGCAAAAACGGGAGGTCCCGTTGTGGGAATGAAGTGTTCAACCCCGTGTTTAGCCACAGTGGCTGAGAATTTGGGAATTGTGAGTGCTGGAAATTGGGTGAGGAGTTGCTCAAACTTACCTCCTGCCGTGGTGACGTTGGCCTGCACAGGTGGTGGAGAAACCCGGGCTGAGCATGGAATAGAAGCAAAGGACAGTGCATTAACCAGGCGCCTATTTGCTAGATCCACTAATAACCCATGTGCACACAAAAAATCTGCGCCTAACAAGTTAAAACTCACCGCCACTACAACAAATGTCCATCTGTAGCTGCGGCCGTGGATGAGGAGGTGCAGGCTCTTTTCGCCGAACGTGTCGATGCTAGAGCCGTTGGCTGCCACGGCTCCGTTGCCCCGGGTGCCCGTGGCTCGATCTGCGTGGGAGGGCATGACGAAACTCAGCTGGGCTCCTGTGTCGATGAGGAACCGCTTGCCTGTGTGTCCATCCGTCACATACAACAGCTTGTTTTTCTCGCCGAGAACCGCTGCCGTTAACGGCTCTCGGCTTTGGCGTTTTCCCGAAATCGCAAATTTGCAGGGGGGAACGCATTTGTGGGCCTTCTCAGCGAAGCGGTGGTGATAATAACAGACGTCGCTCTGTCTGTTACGTCTTGGCCGTGTCGCTGTCACCGTGGGCTGGGTCTGCTCCGTGGGTTGCGGTTCTTCGTGGCTCGGGGCGTCAGCTTTGAGGTCTGCGGATGCTGCTGGCTGCTGTGGGTGTCAGCTCCTTGCAGGCGTTGACGAGCCGATGAGCTTCATTGGCCAGCACGCGGAAGTCTTGGTGGTTGTTGCACTTCATGCTGGCGAGTGTCCCTCTTATGTGTGGCGGCAGCGTGCTGAGGAAAATAAACTGGAAGAGGAAGTTGTCATTGTCCTCTTCTTTGAGCTGTAGCAAATCCTCCATGATGGCCTTCGGTTTGCACCCTCTGTGGCCGTAGACCGCCAGGATCTTCTCGGCTCTCTCTTCCGCTGATGGGACGTAGTTCGCCACGATGGTTGCTTTGAGCGTCTCGTATTTGTCCCGGGCCGGTGGCCGCCGGATCATGCTCCGCACACACTTCGAAGTGGCGGCGTCGAGTTTGGAGACGATATGATAAAATTTGGCATCATCAGCCGTGATGCGCGCCAGTGTGAACTGGGCTTCAGCCTGCTGAAACCAAGAGGCGGGGTCTTCTTGCCAGAAGTCTGGCAGCTGGACAGCGACGGCATTCGTGCACACCATCACTGCTGTGCCTGCCGGGTGAGAGTGCCCTGCCTTGGCTCTCACGGCGGTGCTGGTGCTCGGTTGAGCCCTCTCAATCTCTTCTGCCGGGGGCAACAGTTGTCCATCTGTTCCCTCGTCTGCGTGGCCGCTGGCGTCTGCCTGGGCCGCCACGGATGAGTCGATTGCGGGGGAACGCCTCCGGTCCATACTCGCGTCAAGGTCACCAGTGTAGAGGAGCTTGGAAATGAAGAGGCGATTTGGTTTATAAGCAAAGCTTTAATATTCAGCTCTTCTAACAAGTCTCATCTGGTGCAGAGAGTGGCAGAAGGGAAAAAGAGACAGAATGTCTCCAGCTCACTGACTTTGTACTGGCACACAACAAAAGACATGCATAACAAAGGCTGACATCCCTCATTATCTTAATCCCCCCCCTTAGGGGGTGAGGGTGGCTCCTCCGGTCTCCTCCGGTCTCCTCCGCCGCGTCCGGGAACGTCTTTGTTCTTCACTCGGCGGGTGAGAGCCCTTTGTCCTTTCAGAGGTGTGAAGTCCTTTACATATGTAATTACCAAACATTTCCACATGCTTCAACATATGTAGGTTATGGAATATATGGTTAATATACGTAGACCACACCTGCCTTGAAAACTTGATGGGTGTTTATGTTGCTAGCTTGCTAGCCTTGTTAGCATGTCCGTGGCAGGAATCCGTGGGTAAATAACTCTGACATCCCAATTCAGCTGAAGGGCTCCCAGTCTTTCTGTCTCCAGGTGAGTGTCAGTCTTATTTTCAAACTAGTTTACTCTCCAATGTTAATACGTTTACTCCGATGACGTCAGAATCTCAAAGCTAGCGCTATCCCTCGGACATAAATGCATGATTTTACATGTGCTCGCCTCTTTCCATTGACTTTGCATGTATTTGTGCCACCCGTTCATGTTTGATGTGAAGGCACCTTAAGAGAGGCAAGGTTGAGATGGTTTGGACATGTACATGAGGAGGGATAGTCAATATACTGTATTGGACAAAGGATGTTGATGATGAGGCTGCCAAGCAGGAGGAAAGGAGGAAGACCACAGAGAAGATTCATGGATGTAGTGAAGGAGAACATGGAGAGGGTTGGTGTTACAGAGGAACATGCAAGGGAGAAGGTGAGATGGAGGCAGATGATCTGCTGTGGTGACCCCTAAAGGGAGCAGCTGAGGAAGGATATAGTGGAGGAAGATATACTGTTTATGCATATACTCTAGTTACTTTAGTTTTGAATACGTGTCACAATAGAAAATTAAACTTTTTGTAAACATTTAGCTGAAACCCTTGCAATTTTTCAAATGACTTTGAAGAGAAAATTCCTAAAGCAAGCCAGTTCATGGTCACATTTGACCAAATGTGGTTTAATTTTTCAGCGTAGTCTCCCCTTCGGTTCACACACTTCTTCCACTGGTGTTGCAGCGCTTGGATCCCTGCAGTTGAAAAATAAACCACATTTGGTCAGATTTGACCACTATGAACTTTTCAGCCTCTCCTCATATGTTTGGTCATATCACAGATGACAGGTTCAAAGATAACCATTGCAATGGTGTTGCAACCAAAGATAATATTCTGACATTGTCAGAGATTTTAGTGCTCCTAATAACCCCATATGCTAACCAGCCAGGATGCAGTATCATGATACTGGCACCACAGGAAATCAAAATCAACCCAAGCAGAAACAAAGCATGAGAAATAAGACAAAGGAAGAGCTGAGCATTATTATTAGAAGTTACCGGATTAAATTTTATGCTTGTATATTGTCTGTATCCATGGAATTGTATCCATGTCACACAGAGTAGCTGCCAATGAACAGTTATGTTCACACACTCTGCAGTTGACTTAAGAGATCAAGAAAGTGGATGGATGGATATAATACATAAATGGTCTGAACTACTTAGAAGCTCTTGCCATATCTGCCGCTGTCTCTTATTGCAATATTGATCATGTGCAGTCCTGTCACTATCTGCACCTACACTACCGTACAGAACTTGCAACTACTAGTATTACTGCTCTACTTTTCTGTGTATAGGATTGCTGGGTTTTGTGGGACACAATGGTATCACTTTAAGCTTCACATCTGAGAGAACAAAGAACTGGGTCTCCTTGGAGATAACAGGAGGATATGAAAATTTAGTCTTTGGTATGCAAGAGACGGCCTTGGGGGATTTCCTGGTCTGCCAGAGACTATGAGGAGGATGTTATAAGATTTAAAAGAAGATGCATTGTTACTTGTGATTAAATGCAATGTGACTGTGAGCTTTGAAGGTCCTGGATATATAAAGGACGAATGTCTGTGTTTTTCCTCTTTCTGCTTTGCTGATGTTGGAAGATGTGAATAAACCTGACTCGTGAGATAAACTCTGCCTCGTCATTTTCACATTTCCACAGTTTCATCATTTTATCATTTAACTTTATTTGCACTATGGGAGGTCTGGGTCTATGTTTTGTCAGTAGAAGATACTAATAAACCAGCTTCCATCAAACTGCTTTTGACAAATTTATGACCCCTTAGCCCCCCCCACACCCCACCCCCTTTGACCTGACCTGCCCTTGACCTCCCCTTTGATCTGTAATTATCCTTTGATCAGCGATGACCTTTATGACCTGTAATCATCCTTTGATCAGTGACATCCTTTATGACTCGTAATTATCCTTTGATCAGCAACGGCCTTTGATCCGTAATTGTCCTTTGATCAGTGACATCCTTTATGGCCCATAATTATCCTTTGATCAGCGATGACCTTTATGACCTGTAATTATCTTTTGATCAGCAACAACCTTTGATATGTAATTATCCTTCGATCCATGACGAGCTTTGATCCCCGCCCTGAGGGTTGAGCATGGGAATGGAACGTTAACGTACGGGAAATGGTGGGGACGGTGCGTGTTGTACTTGCAGAGTTTTATATACATGTGGCTGAAGTAACACCGCACAGAAAAAAGATAACACGCAATTGCAGAACTAAACATTATTTTGTGTGTATTATGAAGCATGTGAACAAATAAAATGGAATATTCTCAAGTGTAAATGTCTATCATATCCCGTAGTTCACAAATTTGGTTACCCACCAACCTCTATAAGCTTGCAACCTGCCTTAACCAATAAGAGGCCAGGGAGGGTTTGATGGCCTGTCCAGTGATGACCTGGAGGTGGTGCCCGACATTCAACCAATGAAACTACAGGGGTGGAGCATACAAAAACTGGATAAGTAGCCCCAAATCAGAAAAATTAACAATCTTTGCAAAAAAGACAGACAAACTCACCATCACTAAGAGGCCAAGTGACCTTCATCTGATCAGTGAGATACCTGTCTCCACCTTCCTCCAAACCGGTCCAGGATTAGCCCCGGAAAAGAGAATGTTGTATCTGTGGGACATCCAGACCCCGCGACCGGGTGTCTTCAGGAAGAATTTCATTTAGAAGCTGGAGGTAAATGGGGTTATGTGTTCAACTACACAAGTAGCGAACTGTGTTTTTACCAGCTGGATGAAAGGGAAACTTTTGGTCCACTCTCCAGAAAAGCCACAGCAAGTGACTGGAGTGTACTGGACCATGTCGTCTGCGCTGATCTGAAAACAAACAATGTACATCACCAACAGACAGAGGTGGAAGACGAGCCTGGTGCAAAAGACAAACAGACCCAGACACCTGTGCGAGTGAAAGAAGAACAACAACCGCCATTCATTACCGGGAGAGTGTTGGTTAGTAGTGTGTGGGAGACAAAGGCTTCGCCATCTGGGAGGTGGTACTTCCATGCCATTCATCAGGTGTCAGCGGGTGACCTGCCATCTGATGACGAATTTGCCTTGCATTATTTCACTTCTGAATGTGGTGTGTTCCAGACAATGCTATGCCTGCCTACAGCAGTGTGGGTCAAAATGGTTAATGAGAAAGGCGAAAAGCTCAAAGCCCTCTTCATTTCCAGCCGTACCGCAAGAGATGTGGTAATGATGAAAAAAACCCTAGCTTTCCCAGATGATGCCACTCCTATGACCTCCTACAACTAACCCCGCCCTCTGATTTTAAAAGAAGACTGCCCGACCAGCCATTTTACCCAGACCAAAATGCAAGCAAATCCATGTGTGACTGTCCAACAGTGTTATTGTAACCCAGTGTTAAAAACGCGAATAAAAATATGAATATTGACACTGCTTTTGAAGAGAAAAACACCCATTTCACAATGGGAGTAAATAATTTAAAGATGAATATTTAAATAAATATATATTCATAAAACAGTAGGGAACATTTTCTGGGGAGTTTTGATAAAGTTCCAAATGTTTTCATCTGGTATATCGAGCAACCTACGGTTGCGTCTTTTGTTAGGCAGCAACAGCCAATGGGGTCACGCCAGCCAATGGGGTCATGCGCTCCCTCGCTCGGTCTGTGTGTAATCTGCAGAACGCTTCAGTCGCAGCAGACATCGACCAAGAGAGCAACGGAGACGGTGAGCTAGCGTGCTGATAGCAGTCTTTGTCTTGGATAAAACTTGAGATTGATTTGGATCCAAAGGCTGTTAACGCCGTTGAGTGCGGGAACCCCATGATGCACGTGTCGATTAGCATGGTCAGTTTTTTTTGTTTGGACTGGATTACAAGCGTGGATTCTCCAGATCTGGATGGCGAGCCGATTGCCCGAACCTACCGCCTGCTAGAGGTGATCTCATTGATCACCTGGAACAGACAATAGAGAAATGTACACACTGTAAATATATTTGGAGTATTTTATTTTTATTTTTTTTCATTATTGTTATAGTGCTGTGTTTTGGGTTTTTTTTTGATTATGTGTATATATCTGTAAAAATATACATAGTTGCAAGTTCCTATATATCAGTGTTGTGTCATCTGTTGTTACGCCCTCCAGGCTCCTACAAACCTAGGGTCTACCTGACCTGGCCCAATTGTCCCTTCCATCCATGTAGTAAGGTTAAAGGTAACTACACTGCCATAACCCAATACTACCACAAGGGTACTACGCCTAAAATAAGTAGGTGCTAGGGGTGTTACATTATGAACAAGACCCTTGTGAAAAATTATTGAGCGAGGATGACCGCCCGGCTTTCAAACATGCTCCCTGGATGGCAAGGGTTCTCCTCAACCATCTTCACCTACCTCCCTTCTGCAATGGAGCAGATCTGTTCTATGGATGCTGAAGAATACACCACTGACCCTCCACACGGTTCTTCCTCTACAGGGCTCGACGTGGTTTCAGAGGAAGATGACCCGATACACACGATGGCTCATCTACCTTCTGTGATTCTGGACATAGTAAAATTTGGGTTGATAAGATTTTTCGATGTTACCATCAACAAATACAGAGAAGAAATATGCGACGGTTGTCGGATCAACCACTTCAATCAAAACCACCATGATTGCCCGGTGGAGTCTGAGTATTTCTTTCTGGCTCACTTTGAAGTGGTCACAAGAAGACTGCGGAACAGGCGCTTCATTCCAGCGCTCCAGAGACTGACCGAATTAAACTACATGTATACTTGTATACCGGCGTACGTTGGAATTACAGAGGCTTTCCTTCTCAAACTTAGAGAAACACCACGCATCACCCCCAAGATTACTGAAATTTCAGAAAAGCTGTTTGCGGGTGATGAGAAGATGGCTCATCATTTGTAAAGAGCTGAGGACTATTGGCAGGGTCGTCTGGATGCCGAGAACTTTTGGGAGGAGGATTTTGTGGGCGATTCTGACGATGAGAAGAGTTGTGATATGGACGGTGATACAGACCCGAATATCAAATCAAATCAAATCAACCTTTCCCATCCGTTGTTATGGGGAATGTACGATTGATACTAGGAAAAACAGATGAGCTAGCGGCTATCTCCTGCTACGAGAGTATATACCGGGAGTGCTGCTTTATGCTATTCACAGAGACATGGCTAACTGAACTACCAGCAGATGCAAACATTGAACTGGAGTGTTTCCACGCAATAAGGGCAGACCGAACACCAGACAGTGGGAAAGCAAGAGGCGGTGGAGTGATGATGTATGTTAATAACATCTGGTGCAGACCGGGACATATCACAGTTAAACAACAACACTGCAACAAAGACATGGAGTTGCTAGCTGTTAGCATGCGGCCTACATATCTCCCAAGGGAATACTCACACGTGATCTGCATTGTTATTTATGCAAATCCAACGGCGAACGCTGGGACAGCACGTGACGTCATCCACTCAGTAACTGGCAGGCTGCAGACAGAACACCGAGATGCTCTTCTCCTCATCTCAGGCAACTTCAACCATGTTTCACTGTCTCCCATTCTACCCACGTTCACCCAGTATGTCACATGCCACACTAGAGACAATAAAACACTGGACTTATTCTACGCAAACACTAAGGAGGCGTACACCTCATCTCCACTCCCCCCACTCGGGAGATCGGATCACAACTTGGTTCATCTCCGGCCGGTGTACAAACCCCTAGTGCACAGACAACCTCCGGTCATGCGCACAGTGAAGTTATGGTCTGAGGAGGCAATGGACGCTCTAAAGGACTGTTTTGAAACCACTGTCTGGGAGCAGCTCTGCGATCCACATGGGGAGGACATCGATGGCCTCACTCACACCATCACGGACTACATCAGCTTCTGTGTGGACAACACCGTACCCACCAAGACCATACGGAGTTGCTCAAACAACAAACCCTGGATCAACCCTGAGATAAAAACACTTCTGAGAGAGAAGAAGAGGATCTTCAGGTCGGGGAACAGGGAGATGCTGAAGTCCGTACAGAGGGAGCTGAGGAGGAGGATCAGAGAAGGCAAGGACAGCTTCAGGAAGAGGATGGAGGACAAGCTGCAGCAGAGCAACATCGGTGGGGTCTGGAGAAACCTTAAAACCATTTCTGGGCTCCAGAATTCCTCCCCCCAGGCCACGGGGGGCAGGGAGTGGGCGAACAATCTGAACCTGTTTTTTAATAGGTTTGACCAACCGCCCTCCCCCCCCCCCCGACTGCACAACAACCACTGCTGCCTCTGAAGACATCGAGTCCTGCTGCCCACACCCCACTCCACCATCACCCCCCCCACTCCCAACACACAGCCCCCCAACATGACCCTCACTAAGACCCAGGTGAGGACGGAGCTGAGGAAGATCAAGGTGAGGAAGGCGTCGGGACCGGACGGCATTAGCGCAAAGCTCCTCAAGTCCTGTGCAGACCAGCTATGTGGGATTGTGGAGCACATCTTCAACCTGAGCCTGAAGCTGGGGAGGGTACCACAGTTGTGGAAAACATCTTGTGTGGTACCTGTACCAAAGTCTTCCCACCCCAAAGATCTGAACAGCTACAGACCAGTGGCCCTGACGTCCCACATGATGAAGACCCTGGAGAGACTGCTCCTTGCCCACCTCCGCCCCCTGGTGGGACCAGCGATGGATCCACTCCAGTTCGCCTACCAGCATGACATTGGGGTGGAGGATGCGGTGATCTTCCTCCTTCACCGTTCTCTGTCCCACCTGGAGAAGCCCGGGAATGCGGTGAGGATCATGTTCTTTGACTTCTCCAGTGCTTTCAACACCATCCAACCGATGATCCTGAAGGACAAGCTGCTTTACGCAGGGGTGGACCAGCACCTGTCAACATGGATCCTGGACTACCTCACAAACCGGCCACAGTTTGTGAGAACCCGGGACTGTGTGTCTGACACGATCATCGGTAGCACGGGGGCCCCCCAGGGAACTGTTTTGGCTTCCTTCCTGTTAACCCTTTATACTGCGGACTTCTCACACAACACAACACACTGCCATCTACAGAAGTTCTCTGAGACTCTGCGATCATTGGCATCATCTCCAACGGAGATGAAGCTGAGTACAGAGGACTTATCCAGGACTTCGTGGACTGGTGCCATCGGAACTGCCTCCAGATCAACGCAAGGAAAACTAAGGAGCTGGTGGTGGACTGCCGCAGGCAAGGACAACCCTTCACAGCACCAGTAAACATACAGGACACAGACATCGAGATGGTGACATCCTACAAGTGCCTGGGTGTTCATCTGAACAATAAACTAGACTGGTCACACAATACTGACGCACTCTACAAGAAGGGACAGCGCAGGCTGTTCCTACTGAGGAGACTCAGGTCTTTTGGTGTACAAGGGGCACTGCTGAAGACATTCTACGACACGGTGGTGGCATCAGCCATCACTTTTGGAGTGGTCTGCTGGGGCAGTGGTGTTACAGCAGCCGATAGGAAGAGACTGAACAAACTGATCAAGAAAGCTAGCTCTGTCCTGGGGACACGCCTTGACCCAGTGGAGGAGATGGGAGAGAGAAGGATGGTGGCTAAACTGTCATCTCTGCTGGAGTTCGAATCCCACCCTATGCAGGACATACTGAACGCACTGAGGAGCTCATTTAGCAGCAGACTACATCATCCTAGGTATATATTTATTCCATCTAGCTACAATGCTCCGCACTGTGTTTATATATTTATATATTTATATGTACATATGTATATTCGCTGCTCTTGTTTTTTCTTGTCTTCTGATTGTTGCTCTGAGTGTTGCTATCCCTGTGCTCTTGCAATCCTGGAATTTCCCCATTGCGGGACTAATAAAGGCTTATCTTATCTTATCTTTATTGTCATGTTGCTGTACATACAACTGTAGTGCAGGCAAGATGAAATTGCATTTCTCTCGGCATCCATATAAGTAAAAAGAACATAATTTAAGACACACTCACACACCCCCTCACCCCCCACCCCAACACAGCCATTCACACATCCCTGAGACATACTTGAAAACTAACTAGAACTATAATATACAAATAATATACATAATGTCCATAAGGTGCAGTAGTATGTATGAAAGATTCCGGATCAACTGTTCAGCATCCTAACAGCTTGTGGAAGGAATCTGTTAATCAGTCTAGTGGTTCTGCCTCTGATGCTCCGGAATCGTTTGCCAGATGGCAGCAGTTCAAAGTGTATATGCAGAGGGTGAGAGTGGTCCTTGGCAATGTTCAGTGCCCTGCTCTTACAACAGTTCTGAAAAAGTTCTTGGACAGAGGGGAGGGAAACTCCAATTACCCTCTCAGCTCCCTTAACTATCCTCTGTGGGGCTTTTTTGTCTGACATACTGCAGCTGGAGTACCATGTTGCAATGCATGATGATGCAGAGTCTGAAAAAACTTTAAACTATTTTTGTTTCACAACAAACTGCCAGCTAGGATGAAACAAAAAGAGGGTCGTACATCGCAAACATGTATCCCTGTATAATTTGCTTTTAGGTAGTGTTCACTTGAATGCAAGGAGAATGTAGATGTGTGTGTAAACAAAAAATGTTTCCGTAAAACTCTTGTTACAATATAGGAGTTTTGTTTTTTTTGTTTTTTTGTCTAACCTGTGCTGTGATTTAAGAACAAAATTAATCTGTTCCATTTACTTAAGTATAGATTACTTCTTTTTTTTTTGTCCAAATTATTAAAAAAAAATGGATAAATAGTGGAGAGTTTTGTTGTTCCTTAGGCCTTGTCTTTTATTACGCAACAAATAAAAAAGTGTTGAAAAAGGTGTTGAACTGAACCGTTGAATTTCAGCAAATGCCTTGTGACTCAGGTTTTCATTGTTGATGTTGATTCAAAAATTAAAAAAAAAAACAAAAAAAAAACCAAGGGTTTAAATGTTTTATTTGGGAATATAGCCACTCTAAAAAGGGGGTAACAAAACTGGTTACAAGATGTTTGAAAAGTAAATCAGAGTTACAGTATGTCTGTCTAGAGGGAAAGAAAAATCACTTGTCTACAATGACTCTGTTATCCAAAAATGGGTTTGTGAAATATTTTACTGTTACTACGACAAAAAAAAAGTTGTGTGGAAAGAATAAACTACATCAAAAGTTACTAGTCAAGTAAGGTTCCGGGGTACTTGTGTTTTTTCACATTACACGTAACACGTTAATCAGGGTGAAGTAACTTTGTTTAATATAGTTTCATTTGATTCAGGTTTATCTTCATGGAGCATTTAAAACAGAGTTTTTGTCAACAGAAAAGCAAAAAATGTGTATGAACCAATATAGACGGTGTTATGCTAAATTTATCAAACATCACCACCATGTATATTGTGTATCAAAAAATAGGGTAAAACTATTTTTCTTGCACTCCCACTACAAAATATAAGGTTAGGGTGTTTAGTGTGTACAAAAACACCCCAAAAACTGCAACCACAATAAAAATAGGGTGATGTTGACCATTAATAAACAAATGTTTAGTACAAGTGGAATAAGTTGTTACAAAAAAATAAGGGTGTGGTGCACATATGTAGTTTCACGGGCTCACATGTATATGACTGTTCATATTCTCTCATGTATATTCCTGTGTGCTTATTTTGGCTTCATGTCTGAAGAGGAACAAAAGGTCTGGACCTCCTGGGGATCAGAGGAGGATGAGAGAGTTGGCCTTTTGATATGCAAAGAGATCGACATGAATGATTTCCTGACCACCCAGGTTTGGGTGGAAGAGAGAGGAACTGCAGGGGGGATGCATTGTGTTTGGGATTTAAAGACAATGGGATTTTGTACTTTACATGTCAGGGGTATAAGACTGACAGATGTTGGGTTTTTTTTCTTGTTCTGCTTTTGAATGTTGGAGAGTGTGTTGAGAATAAAATGAAACCTGAGAAATAACTCTGCCTCATCCTTTCCACACAATCTCCACACTGGTGACCTTAAGACGTATTATGGCCGGAGACGATTCTCCTGCACCAGACTCATCAGGAGCCAGCCAAGCTAATGCAGCTACCACAGTCCAGCTTCCGGACTTCTGGCAGAACAGTCCGCGCTCCTGGTTTAACGCAGTTGAGGCACAGTTCCATCTTCGGAAGGTTTCGCCAGACGCCACGAAGTCCTACCATGTAATTGCAAAGCTGGACAACCACACAGCCCAGCGTGTAGAGAGCCTGATCAACCACCCGCCAGACGACGACAAGTACGGCACTTTGAAGGCTGCTCTCATCCGTTTTTTCAACCCCTCGCTGGGAGAGCGAGCAGAGAAGCTCCTGGCGTTGACTGAGTGTGAGGTCGACAGACCTGCAGACCTGATGGCGAAGATGCTGAGTTTGAGAGACGCCGAAGATGATGGCTTTATTTTCCCCCACCTTTTCCTCAGGACACTACCACCAGCCGTGAGAGTTACCCTGGCCAGTTCACAGCTGCTGGCCCACCGAGACTACCATGAGCTGGGCCAGGAGGCGCAACGACTCGTCGACGCCCATAGACGACACACGGCCACGACCGCAGCAGTGGAGCTGGGCGCAACATCCGGAGATGGCAGGGGGCCAGAGGCTGCAGCACCAGACTCACCGACGACGGCAGCGACAGGGGCCAGGAGGCGCGGAGCGGACGACGTCCTTTGCTTTTACCATCGCCGTTTCACCAAGAGGGCACGCAAGTGCATTCCACCGTGCCAATTCAAGCGCTCGGGAAACGCCAAGATCAGGAGTCGGTAGCAGCTGCGGCTCTCGGTGAGGAGAACAAACTGCTCTACTTGAGGGACGCGCGATCTGGGAGGCACTTCCTTGTGGACACAGGCTCCCAGCTGAGTTTCATCACACCTTCCTACGCTGACCGGCTGGCGTCTTCCACTGGCCCTGTGGTGTCAGCAGCGAACAGCTCAGCGATTAAGACCTTCGGGGAGAAGACCCTGTCTCTGTCGTTACACGGCCGCACATTCGAGTGGACTTTTGTCATAGCGGCAGTCAATTTCAACATGTTAGGTGCTGATTTTTTGTGCTCACATGGTTTGTTGGTCGATCTTGCTAACAGACGCCTGGTTAATGCACTTTCTTTTTCTTCTATTCCCTATACAGCGCGAGTGGCCCCGCCAACAGCACAAGCCAACGTCACAGCTGCAGGTGGTAAGTTCCACATACTCCTCACTCAGTTTCCAGCACTCACGGTGCCAATGTTTTCAGCGTCCGTGGCTAAACACGGGGTGGAGTATTTTATTACTACCACCGGACCGCCCGTTTTTGCAAAAGCTCGGTGCTTGGATTCAGCTAAACTGGCCATAGTGCGCGAGGAGTTCACCAACCTGGAAAAATTGGGCATCATCCGACGTTCAAAGAGCCCTTGGGCTTCACCGCTTCACATGGTCCCTAAAACTGATGGCTCGTGGCAGCCGTGCGGTGATTTTCGCAGGCTGAACAATGCTACAGCACACGACCGCTACCCAATCCCACATATCCAGGATTTTTCAGTTCATTTGGCGGGGACGCCCATTTTTTCTAAGATAGACCTGGTACGCGGTTATCATCAGGTCCCAGTCCGCGCTGAGGACATACCCAAAACAGCGGTAATAACTCCTTTCGGGCTTTTTGAGTTTTTGCACATGCCGTTTGGGCTTAAAGGCGCAGCGCAGACTTTCCAACGCATGATGGACGCAGTGTTGCACGATCTCCCTTTCGTGTTCGTCTACCTGGACGACATTTTGGTAGCCAGTGCGTCCGAAGACGAACACGAAAATCACATCACGGCAGTTTTCCAGAGGTTGGCGGAGCACGGGCTAATAATCAACCCAGCGAAGTGTCAGTTCGGGGTGGCACAGATTGATTTTTTGGGGCATCGTGTCTCTCCCGAAGGAGCAGTTCCTCTGCCTGACAAGGTGCGCGCGGTGGCAAATTTTCCCCAGCCACAAACGGTCAAAGCGTTACAGGAGTTTTTGGGAATGGTGAATTTTTATAACCGTTTCCTCCCCCGTGCGGCGCAGCTCATGCAACCATTGTACGCTGCGCTTAAAAATAAAAACCCGCAAATAAAATCGAATGGTCTCCCGAGCGGGAGTGCGCATTCTTTGAAGTCAAAACAGCCTTGGCAAACGCTGCGATGTTAGCGCATCCAGTCCCAAAGGCCCACATGGCGCTCACTACTGACGCGTCAGATGTGGCCATAGGGGCGGTTGTGGAACAGTATGTGGCTGGAGCCTGGCAGCCGCTCGCGTTTTTCAGCAAGACTTTGCGCGATAGTGAGCGAAAATACAGCGCATTCGACAGGGAGTTGTTAGCTCTCCATTTGGCTATTCGTCACTTCCAGTTCTGGCTGGAGGGACGCCGTTTCACCACGTTCGTTGACCACAAGCTGCTGACTTTTGCGATGGCCAAGATTTCAGAACCTTGGTCGGGCCGGCAGCAGAGACAGCTGGCCGCTATTTCGGAGTTCACTACCGATATCCAGCATGTAGCGGGTAAACTTAATGTAGTGGCAGACTGCCTCTCGCGTGCCATGGCTGCTCCAGCCAGCGTAGAGGTAGATTTTGCAGCTGTTGCCGTGGACCAGGGTAGCGGCGCAGAAGTGCGCGCGGCCCCAGTCCGCGTAGGGATAGATTACGCAGCCATGGCCGCGGAGCAGGGCGGCGACGCGGACGTGCGCGCGCTCTAGTCTGGACCAACAGGGTTAAGGCTGGAGGACAGGGTGCTGCAAGACGGTATGCCCCCCCTAATCTGCGATGTTTCCACTGGGCGATCCCGTCCGGTGGTTCCGGCCTCGTAGCGCCGCCGCGTTTTTGACTTGATCTATTCGCTGGCGCACCCGGGGGTGCGCGCCACGGTCAAAATGGTAGGGGAGAAATTTGTATGGCCGGGCCTGCGCAAGCAAGTTAGAGAGTGGGCGGCAGCCTACATGGCCTGTCAGCGGGCCAAAGTGCATAGACACACGAGAGCTCCTTTGGAGCCGTTTCATATTCCAGCTAAAAGGTTTGATCATGTCCATGTTGGACCTCGTAGGCCTCCTACCCCCCTTGCAAGGGTGCACACATCTTCTGACAATGGTTGACCGCACCATGCGCTGGCCAGAAGTGGTTCCCCTGTCATCAACCACAGCCGAGGAGGTGGCGCGCGCTTTTTTAACTGCATGGGTAGGGCGTTTTGGAGTTCCGTCGGATATTACGTCTGACAGAGGCCCACAATTTGTTTCCGAACTTTGGTCAGCGATGGCCCGTAGCCTGGGGGCAACGATCCACCGCACGACCGCATATCACCCGCAGGCTAACGGGTTATGCGAACATTTTCACAGGTCGCTGAAGGCGGCTCTCAGAGCGTCGCTTACGGATGCAAATTGGGTTGACAAACTACCATGGGTTCTATTGGGGTTGCGTTTTGCACCTAAAGAGGATTTAGACGCCTCCCCAGCGGAGCTAGTGTTCGCACAGCCACTTCGGCTGCCTGGAGAATTTCTCCCTGACAACCCAGCGCCAGAGTTCTCCTCGGCTCAGCGGCTGCAGAATAGCAATGGCCCGAGTGTCCTACCAGGCCCCGTTCACCACAGTTTTACGCGTGTTTTTGTGCCTAAAGCTTTAAAAAATGCGGAGTTTGTTTTTGTCAGACATGATGCCCACTGCACAGCTCTGCGACCGCCTTACGATGGACCATATAAGGCACTTTTCCATGGGCCCCGGTCAGCCTCGGCCCGAGAACACGACTCGGGTCGGCGCCGCTCCATGGTCCCTCGATTGCTTTTCAACAGCACTGCAGCCCGGCCGCGGCTGGGTGGGATTTCTTAACAGCAAGGCGGCGCTTCACTCTCGTGACGTGAAGCGCGCAACCCAAACAAACATAACATGGCTGCTCTACAAGGCGACTCCTCGGTTTGTGGCTTTTTTCGCCGTAAATACCAAAAAGCACCACCAGATAAGGGTACGGGCAGCGAGACTAAACACTCTGGAAAAGTTCTGCAGCTTCTGGGAGAGCCGAAGACGTGAGGATACAAACTAGGTAAGCTAATGGTTGCTAATGCTAGTTTGCTGTAAGTACGTCATGCTACACTGTAATGTCTGCAAGTTAGGTACTAAAATATGTATGCTGTGTGTGTGTGTGTGTGTGTTTCAGATGGCTCTGTTGTTGAGAAATTACCTCTTCAAATGGTCGTTCTGGCTCAGCAACGCCTCTCACTGTCATCAGCCTGGCACTAATGACTGCACAGCTTCACCAAGCTTAAGAATTTCTGTAGAAACGTTCATTTCCTGTACAACAAATTACTCTGCTCTGTGAAAATCATGGAGAGACTGTACCTGCTCCTGCAGCAGTCTGAGGTGTGGTCATAGAAAAAATTGATCAGCTGACACAACTTGATCGCCAGTTTAATAACTATATTAGCCACAAAATATCTATTCAAAAAGTAAACAGTACTGAGTTACGTATAAGATATATTTTATAGTTATGATGTATTATAGGCCAAAACAAACTTGATCTAGGATTAAAGGCAATTATGTAAAATAGTTAAAAATAGGTAATGTTAATGAAGGCCTGTCTTTCTCTGTTTTTTTTTTTTCTGGGGGGGGGGTTATTGCCTTCCCTCACTGATATCCTTGCTTTGTAATCCAGTATATGTATACATATATTTTTTTTCACCCTATTTATCCTTTTTGGAGACTGATGTGATACTTGGAAGATCAGTACTGTATGTGTAGTACCATCTTGTATAAAGTCAATAAAAACTTTAATTACAAAAAGGCAATTAAAATAATGCAGTCATAAGGTCACATGGAAAATAATTGATTTCCTCGATACATGTACTGTAGAAATGTATATTCTCTGCATCAACAATGTACTATACATGCATTCATGTAGTATTGCACTGGGAATTGCACTGACAATAAGCCTGTGAATTTTTGGCAGATGTCTCTTTTTTATATATCTGAAGGTTACCACCATGTGGCACAAATTAAACACTGAAAGATTGGCAAAGCTAAGAACAATCCAGCATTTTGAGAAATCACTTTTGGTTGGGTGTAAGTCTCATCAAAATTATGAGCCATATTGTATTATATAATATTATGAACCATAAAGCAGTTTGTGTTAAATTTTAAATCCCATTAAACCTAATCTGGGGGCTTCCAATCAGTTGTCATGGGGGGTCAAGACCCTGCAGGTTCTCTCTTCTACCCAGTCTCTTCAGCAGGTGTTGTCACTGATCAGTCAGTGGAAGAAGTTCAGTGGAGTCTGCTGTTGAAGACACTGGTTGGAGGTAAAGCCTGCAGGGTCTTTGCCCTCCATGGCACATGATTAGACACCCCTGCCCAAAACCCATTATGATGAAGAGCAGATGCTAATATGACCCAGAATTCCTCCATATACATCCAACAATACAGTGTTCAGTTAATAAAATTATTTTGTTGGTTACTTTTTTCTTAAAAATGAGCCATTATTTTCAAGGTCACAGATAAATCCTTTGTACAGTTGACTCTTTTCCCAACGGTGTCTTAACAGACAAAATGGAAAATCATGATGCAAACACTTAAGTCACTAAATTCTTTATTACAATCAGCAGCAAATTCCAGATTATTCAGAATGTGCAAAATTCAAACTGTAAAAAAGAATAAAATTTGAATGGGTCACACACGGCTGCCACGCTCCCTCACTGAGAAGCAACCGGATCGGCCCTGGTCCTGGTCCAGCAGATCTTCAGCCTGCATCTCTGTATATATATTTAAATAGTGAGGCAAGGTCCAGTTGGGGTTGTCATATCCGGCTCTAGGGAGCCGGGCAATCAGAGCCAGGGACAAGCCAGTGAGTCGTGATGGTTTATTTTGGGTAAGGGATAAGGGATGAGGAGAGCACAGATACTCATGCAGAGGTACACTCACAGGTTGCACAGCGCAGAGGTAAGCAGCTCGTACCGGACGTGGGGGTAACAAGACGTACATACTCACAGCGGGATACAAACACAGGAATGCTGCAAGAGGAGTATAAGCTGACACCAGACGAAGGGGCTTCAGCTTAGCAATGTGTTTATGTCGCAGCCCCGAGTCATCGAGGCTGCTCCTATTTATCCTCATTGGCAGCGCCCCAGCTGATGAAGACTAATTGGCCCCAGCCGTCCATAATGCTGCCAGCTGGGGGCCAGCTGAGACGCTGCTCAATGGGAAGCAGGGATGAGGGAAAACATGGGCTGAGTGCCGAGACGGCATCTCAACCCATGGTGACAGAGCCCCCCCCCCTCAAGGTCGGGCTCCTGAACGACCAGGAACATCCCAGCCCCCCCCCCCCCCCCCACCTAGGGTGGGAGGAAGGGAGGCGGACCGGAGGGGAAGAAGCCAAGGGAAGGACAACACCAATGGGGCAATGTAGGGTAGCGGGAAAGAAAAACCCAAATACAATACTGACAAAACAGAATAATTAACCCAGGTACAGATGGGGAGAAGAACTGGGTCAGCACACCGGTTACATACTACCCAGAGAGTACCAACCATGCGTGACCCAGAGCAAGGAAAAAAGAACCACCAAAAAGGTACAGGGCAAAAATGCTGAGTACGGTTAAATAAAGGGGAACCTATACACAGCGCTAATTTAAGTACATACACACACAGTCACCAAGAAAAGTGAGGGTGACTGGAACAAATAGACAATTACAGAGCATGGTGTTACGAAAAACAAGGCACATGACTCTATAATGAACAAACAGGACATAAGAGAAATACTGAGTGCAGGCAAAGAAAAACCCACACACACGAATATATAAATACCCAGTCACCTAAAGAAATGAAAGTGACTGGAATAAATGGATAACTGCAGAGCATGGTGTTACGGAAAACAAAACATAACTCTACAATGCAAAAACGGGACTAAAAACATGGCACAAAAAGTAAAATGCTGAGCATGAGCGATGGAAAACACAGCACTATAAAAACGAATCCACCAACAGGACAAAACATTACACCCGAGTGACCTTAATAACGATAAAAGAAAGTGACACCCGAGGTGCATGGCAGGCAGAGTCCAAAAATAGCCGAGATGGCTCCGGAGATCTCCCCGCCCATTGTCCAGCTGGCGAATCAGGGGAAGAGAAGTGTTCGGACGGCGAACTCTGGACCCAGATCCCAGGAATCCAGTCCACCGGCAGCCGAACCAGGCTGCCCAGAGGGAAACAGACCAGTGGGGGGAACCAGATCACTGAACCGAAAGTTCTGTGGGTCGGGTCGTCGACCCGCATCACTCAACCACCAGGACCGTTGAGACGGGCGAAGGATCAGAGCGGATCCCGGTGGGAGAGGCTCTGGGGAGAGCCGATGACGAGGGCAGCGGGCGTCAGGCCGCAGGGAAACGGCCACCTCCTCACCGGACCTGGACAATACTGGGGCAGCACCCACGTCGGACCCCGATCGGGCCTCAGGCGAACCCACGTCGGACCCCGATTGGGTCTCGGGCAAACCCACGTCGGACCCCGATTGGGCCTCGGGCAAACCCACGTCGGACCCCGATTGGGCCTCGGGCAAACCCACGTCGGACCCCGATTGGGTCTCGGGCAAACCCACGTTGGACACTGCACCAGAACCGACCTCCAGCGTTGAACCCGGACCCTCCAGCACCACGAGGAACAGCAACTCCTCGCCGGTGACCCTGGAAGAAGGCTCAGAAGAGAAAACAGAACCGGGATCAGGATCACCGGCAGCGCCAGAACCCGGCGAGACGAGCTCAGACGCAGCGGGCGGCTGCACCCTGCTCGTCTCCCCTGGAGATAGGCTGAAGTGCTCAAAGATAAAAAGAGAGAAAAGAAAGGAGAGCACTCGCCTGATCTCGGGTTCTGACGCCGTCCAGGACTGCGAAGATCCAGGATCTGTCGTCAGGTCGTTGTCAGGCTCCCATCTAGCCGCGTCGGGCCCCGCAGCCAGCACGATGGTCAGCGCAGCTTGAGATTCCTCCAGCTCAGGTAACCCCGCCGACGATCCACTCGGCGTGAAGCCAGAAGAATCTCGTCCAGCTGGACCGAACCGCTCCTCCGTGGAGACCCGGGGACGCTCAATCGTCGGCGTAGACTCCACGCAGCAGTCAGTCCCCCTCCTCCGTCCGCAATGTAGCTGCGGAACCACAGGCCCTCTCCATATCCCACCACGTTGACCCGGAGCCGGGGACCGCTCGGCGGAGAGAGACACAGAGGATGCGGGATTAGGAATACAGGTTACAGCAGGTGGGGGGAGTTCAGGGAGCTGCGAACCCTGAACTTCTCCTCCAGGGATGTGACAGAGCAAATCATTAAGCAGGTGTGAAAAAACAATGACTTGCCTGCCCCCTGGAGGTTGAGTATCGCCTGCTGTAGTGGATTCTGCTTCTTCCTCTCCCCGCCCGGCGATAACGGAGGACCCCCCGGGAGTTCGTCTGAGGATCGCTCGCGTTGTCTCCAGCAGAGAGCTCACCAGGCCGGAATTCCAGGCACACACAGCAGTCAGAAAGCGCGTCGAGGAGGAGGGGAAAACAGCCGGGGTGAGCCAGCCCGAATGTCCAGGAATGACAGCGGGGAAATGAGGCTCAGGGAACGGGGCTGTAGAATCTCCACACAGACGAGGCGAAGAGATGACAGCTGCGTGGGAGGAACTGTCCTGACGATGGCTCAGAACTGGATCCGGACGAGGTTCGTGCAGAGGTGACTCGGCGATGTGATGGCGGCTATTCCCGGGGAACGAAGCGAGGGGGAAACCCAGGATTCGCCGCTCCAGATTGGAGATCGAGGCGAGGAAGGCGCCGAGCACGGGAAAGCTTCGTAGCCCTGAAGTCCTCTCCATCAACCTCACTGCCGCCGCCACATGCCTGAAGGTGGTGACAGGAAACACAGTGGAGCTCGCGACAGCCACTCGACCCCGGACATAACTGCTGTCAGCTGCGGCTCCTTGAAGGGAATCCCGAGTGACGTGGCGCAGGTCGGGGGAAGTCCTCTGGTTGGCGCGAACTCCCGGACTGGAATAGCGGCAGGAACGGGACTCCGAAGCGGGGAAAAACGTCGCCCACTTCGACTCCCTGCCGGGATTTCCATCCACCCCGTGGAGCTTCTCTCGCTGTGTACCTGCAGCGTCTATCCTGGCACTGTCCTCCAGATGGTACAGAGAGTGAGGGTGACAGTCCAGGAGTTCCTCAGCACGGCCCGGATGCCAGCGTCTCGCGTTGGAGGCGTCGTGCAGGGTGAAGAATGTCCCGTCGACAGCCTCCGAGATGGACCTCAGCTCGTCGCCCTGGCGCCGGAAGTGACTCCTGGGAAACGGCATGCTAGCAGCGCTGACACCCGGACAGAAAGGTACATTTCCACAACGACTCACGGCCGCCGGCAACTCTTCTGGCTGCGACATACTGTCATATCCGGCTCTAGGGAGCCGGGCAATCAGAGCCAGGGACAAGCCAGTGAGTCGTGATGGTTTATTTTGGGTAAGGGATAAGGGATGAGGAGAGCACAGATACTCATGCAGAGGTACACTCACAGGTTGCACAGCGCAGAGGTAAGCAGCTCGTACCGGACGTGGGGGTAACAAGACGTACATACTCACAGCGGGATACAAACACAGGAATGCTGCAAGAGGAGTATAAGCTGACACCAGACGAAGGGGCTTCAGCTTAGCAATGTGTTTATGTCGCAGCCCCGAGTCATCGAGGCTGCTCCTATTTATCCTCATTGGCAGCGCCCCAGCTGATGAAGACTAATTGGCCCCAGCCGTCCATAATGCTGCCAGCTGGGGGCCAGCTGAGACGCTGCTCAATGGGAAGCAGGGATGAGGGAAAACATGGGCTGAGTGCCGAGACGGCATCTCAACCCATGGTGACAGGGGTGGACATTTTCCGTCTTGCCTACACAAAAGACAAATGGGTGGTGGTTAGTTAAAGCAAGTTTAACACATATTTGGGAAATACACTTGTTGCTAAAAGCCAGTGGTGGAATGTGAATTAATGAATGAATCTTAATTTCGGGTTGATTAAAGGTAAAGATTAAAAGAAAATAGAATAATATAACAAAGGGGAAAAAAATTTAACAAGGTCAAATTAAACAATAACTCCTCTGATTATACAGTTCAACATAGGTTATCTGAAATGGGTGATGGCTGAAGCCGCAGCTTATATTGCCCACCATATTTCATCCAAGTATTCAAAAGAAAAACAAAACAGGAGCGATTACAATTTGAATGTGACAATAAAGTACTTCGTTGTTGTATTTAACCACAATTTTCATGTAGCTGCGCTTCGGTAGATTTTTCAGGGGCTGCGTTACATTAAAAATCATTTGTTTTTACTGTGGCTTCAGCAATCAGAATGAATTAATAACGTTAACTGATGCTGTGAATCACAGAGTATGGACTCACTCAGTCAAAATCTGAAGTTTTTATCCAAAACCACAAACCAGGACTTTAACCAGGATTAACATATTTCATCGTTTTGCTCTGACAAGCGAATATTTAGGAGAAAACATGCGCGATTCACCAGTTGGTACTTGCTAGCTAGCAAATTAAAAACATTAGCTTTAAAACGTTAGCCAGCACAGAACAGCACTGTAATGGCTCAAAAAAAGTGACCGTACCACCAATAGGATAAATAAGCAAGTGTAACGGATGCCAACTAGTACTGTACGGCGTAGAACGTTAGTAAACCTCCCTCCCAAAGCCTCATACAGTATCGGTAGCGCTGAGCTATTGGTCGGACCTTTAGCTCGGCACGATCGTGCTGTGTGTGTCTCTGACCAGTTAACTGTGAGGTCGCGGGTTCGTGTCCTGTGTAGGGCGAACTGCGCTGATGACCTCAGTTACAAAAGTGGTGCTGTGAGCCCCAGATGGTAGCGCTGAGCTACCGGTCGGACCTTTAGCTCAGCGCGATCGTGCTGTGTCTCCCATGCTCGAACTGTGTAGTTGACTGAGAGGTCGCGGGTTCGTGTCCCATGTGGGGCGAACTGCGCAGGATGATCTCTGTCACAATGGTGCCGTGACCCGGATGGGAGTGAGGTTTAAGGGGGAGAGTGTAACGGATGCCAACTAGTACTGTACGGCGTAGAACGTTAGTAAACCTCCCTCCCAAAGCCTCATACAGTATCGGTAGCGCTGAGCTATTGGTCGGACCTTTAGCTCAGCACGATCGTGCTGTGTGTGTCTCTGACCAGTTAACTGTGAGGTCGCGGGTTCGTGTCCTGTGTAGGGCGAACTGCGCTGATGACCTCAGTTACAAAAGTGGTGCTGTGAGCCCCAGATGGTAGCGCTGAGCTACCGGTCGGACCTTTAGCTCAGCGCGATCGTGCTGTGTCTCCCATGCTCGAACTGTGTAGTTGACTGAGAGGTCGCGGGTTCGTGTCCCATGTGGGGCGAACTGCGCAGGATGATCTCTGTCACACAAGCAGATGCACATTATTAAAAATCACTCACCATATAAATAAGATAAGATAAGATAAGCCTTTATTAGTCCCACAATGGGGAAATTCCAGGATTGCAACAGCACAGGGATAGCAACACTCAGAGCAATAATCAGAAGGCAAGAAAAAACATCTACTAAACATATGTCCATGTCCAAATAGATGGTTTTCGTCTACAGCTGGTCCATACTCCGGTTTCTGTGCAGTCATAGGTCCGGGTCACTCCTCACTAGTGATGTTCGATACCACTGATTTCCTTTCCGATCCGATACTGAGTAAAATTCAGGCTGGTATCGGCGATACCGATACCGATATTTTTTGCAACTACTTATCGCGTTTAATGGGGACCAGAACCGACCGCGAAAAGTGAAAAACCGCGAAGTAGCGTCACCCCCCCCCCAAGGGCGTCACAAGCACTATTTTGCACAAAAAGGCACAAGCGAACAGCGAAAAGTGCCACTAAGCAACACGAGCGATAAAGAACAATGAATGCGGTCTTCCTTCGCTGGGTATGGGCGCTCGGCAGGGAGAGAAGCTGGGTAAAACGTTTCGGCCAATCAGCTTGCGAGGTAAAACGTCTCAGCCAATCAGCTTGCGAGATTCCCGAGCGGTGAAGAGGTGGGCGGAGAGGAGTGGAGCGGTGGTCAGAGAGGTGGATTTTGAGTTGTGCGGGCTCTCCGTGTTGATACCTGATGTTCTAATGTAGTCTCCCTGCCTTCTGCTAGCGCCCAGGCAACTTTCGTGCCATTTTTTCTCAATTTTGAATTTTTGATGAATATTTTTGAAAAATCTGCGATGCACTGAGGGCGCGAAAGGTGAAACGCGAAGTAGCGAGGGATCACTGTACACCTAATATGTCTTTTAAATCTAAAAAAAAAGCATGACGCACTTACCCAGGTGGAAGAAAAAGTAGTTTCACCAACCGCGTGTCACTTAGACAACATCTCAATAGTTTAGTTACTTTTCACCATGTTTCTGTTAAGGATATATATATGTATACTCGCTGCTCTTGTTTTTCTCTTGCCTTCTGATTATTGCTCTGAGTGTTGCTATCCCTGTGCTGTTGCAATCCTGGAATTTCCCCATTGTGGGACTAATAAAGGCTTATCTTATCTTATACCTTACCTCAAATGACGTAAGTATCAAAAGTATCGATATTTTGAGTTGAGTATCGATTTTAGAGCATAAAGATCCGGTATCGGAGGTATCGATATTTCAGGATCGATCCGCACATCACTACTCCTCACTGTGGATCTGCCACAAAGCAGAGAAAACTCCGCACCTCTTCATTGGACCACGGTGTAGAGTGCCGCAAAACCTACAACGCTGTCTGTATTAATATCATATTCACTCCGTGACCGACTTAGTCCATGACAATATTGCAAATGGCCGTTAGAAGACGGGGAAGACCGTCACTATTATCGTGACGTTACGACCTGACCAATCAGCGGCGACCAGTCTGTTGACGTCACATCACAGACCCGGGCCCGCAGAGCCGGGGCCGTGAGCGACCCTGCCCTCGATCAGGTACGAAAATCGCGCCTGCTAACCGGTGCTGGGGCTCATGGAAAATGCACAAACACCGGGGCCCTGGTGCGGTGCTGGGGAAAGCGGGGCCCGTGGAAAAGGCCCTTTAGAGTGCTAGAAACAGGTGATAAGCATTTTTTGCTAGATTTGGGGGGCAGAAAGGAGATGATTGGCATAGACAGACTCAAACCTGCTTTTGGGATGGCTGACGAAACTGTGCAGTTGGCGAGGGCCCCGCGACGGCGTAGACCCCCTAGGGAGCATTCCCCAGTACACTCACAGAGATTGACTAACAGTTTTAATCCCCAGACAGCAGCTCCACAGCAGGAGGACGCCGCGGAAGAGGTTAAGCCCACCTGCAGCAGATACGGCAGACGGTTGAAACCAAGACGGCATGTGGACTGATGTGTGGCGATTTTATTATGACGTGCAATCTGTGTTTGTTTGTTCCATCTTAGACGTTTGGGGGGGGGTTATATGTGGTGCACATATGTAGTTTCACGGGCTCACATGTATATGACTTCATATTCTCTCATGTATATTCCTGTGTGCTTATTTTGGCTTCATGTCTGAAGAGGAACAAAAGGTCTGGACCTCCTGGGGATAAGAGGAGGATGAGAGAGTTGGCCTTTTGATATGCAAAGAGATCGACATGAATGATTTCCTGACCACCCAGGTTTGGGTGGAAGAGAGAGGAACTGCAGGGGGGATGCATTGTGTTTGGGATTTAAAGACAATGGGATTTTGTACTTTGATGTCAGGGGTATAAGACTGGCAGATGTTGGGTTTTTTTTCTTGTTCTGCTTTTGAATGTTGGAGAGTGTGTTGAGAATAAAATGGAACCTGAGAAATAACTCTGCCTCATCCTTTCCACACAATCTCCACAAGGGAGTTAAAAATTCTTTCTTCAAACATTGTAAATGTACTTCACACATGTACTTGTGTGATTAAAAAAGAGGTCCCTAAAATGATGCTATGCAAAGAAACAAGTATACAACTGATGGAGTTACTACTACCTTTCAATGATAAATGTTTAAGGGAAGGTAATGCAAATTAGTTAATCCTTAAATGCTTCTGTACAACTAAACAAAATGTTTTTTGTAATTCTTCCGAACAAATACTTGTTTCAATGTTTGTTTGTTTGTTTGTTTGTTTTTAACTAGTGAACGTTTTAACCACAATGCTGAAGCAAGTTTGCATGAAAATAACAAAGCAGGTGGAACACAGTTTTTAAAAACAGTTTTTGTAAACAGAAAAGCATAATTGTGTATGACACAACACATACAGCGTTACGCTAAATTCATCAAACATCGACACCATGTATGTTGTGTAACAAAAAAATATACAAAGGGTGTTTAGTTTGTATAAAAATATCTAAAAACTCCAACCACAATTAAAAAAAAAACAAAACAGGGTGATGTCGACCGTTTACAAACTTGGATCAGGTGTTTAATAAACAAATGTTTAGTACAAGTGGAGTAAGCTGTTACAAAAAATAAGGGAGTTAAAAAATTGTTTCTTCAAACATGTAAATTTACTTCACACATGTACTTGTGTGATTAAAAAAAGACGTCCCTAAAATAGTTATGCAAAGAAACAAGTATACAACTGATGGAGTTAAAACTGCCTTTCAGTGGTAAATGTTTAAGGGAAGGTAATGCAAATTAGTTTATCCTTAAGTACCTCTGTACAACTAAACAATTTTTTTTTTTTGTAATTCTTCCAAACAAATACTTGTTTCAATGTTTGTTTTTTAAAACTAGTGAACATTTTAACCACAATGCTGAAGCAAGTTTTCATGAAAATAACAATTCAATTCAACTTTATTTATATAGCGCCATTTCACAACAACAGTCATCTCATAGCACTATCAACTGTAGGGGAAACCCCCACAGTTGCAGAAAGACCCCAGCAATCAGGCGATCCCCTGTGAGCAAGCACTTGGGGACGGTGGAGAGGAAAAACTCCCTTTTAACAGGAAGAAACCTCCAGCAGAACCAGGCTCAGGGAGGGGCAGTCATCTGCTGCGACTGGCTGGGGGGTGAGGGGACAGAGAAGATGAAAAGAACAGACATGTAGAGAGCAAACAGCACGATGGGGACTCAATCTATGGGAGAGAACAAACAGATGTTAATGACCAGCAGAAAAAAATATTTCATTGAGAATGAAGAAAGGAGTGAGGCCCAGTGCATTATTGGAGGTCCCCCGACTGACTAAACCTATTAGCAGCATAACTAAGAGAGGGTTCAGAAACACATGATCCCTCCTTAATTGTAGGCTATATCAAAAAGGTAGGTTTTAGCCCTATTCTTAAAAACAGAGATCGAGTCTGACTCCCGAATCCAGATTGGCAGCTGGTTCCACAGGAGAGGAGCTTGATAACTGAAGGCTCTGCCTCCGATTGTACTTTTGGAGATTCTAGGTATTACAAGTAATCCTGCATTTTGGGAGCGTAGTGCTCTGTTAGGATAATACGGTAGTATCAGATCTTTTAAATAAAAAGAAGCCTGATTGTTTAGAGCTTTGTAAGTAAGAAGAAGGATTTTAAACTTAATTCTAAACTCTATGGGAAGCCAATGAAGGGAGGCCAGAACCGGAGAGATATGATCTCTCTTTCTAGTACCTGTTAAAACTCTTGCTGCAGCATTTTGGATCAGCTGAAGACTTTTTAAAGATGTTTTAGGACAACCTGATAATAAAGAATTACAATAATCTAATCTCGAGCTAACAAAAGCGTGGATCAGTTTCTCAGCATCACTCTGAGACAAGATGCTCCTAATCTTGGCAATATTACGCAAATGATAGAAGGCAGTCTTAGACACAAATTTAATATGTGAATTGAAGGACAGATCTTGATCAAAAATAATTCCAAGGTTCCTCACAATTCCAAGGTTCCTCACAAAGTAGGTGAACAAAAAATTTACAAGAAATTTGTCACTTTCAGTTTGTGGAACAGTTTTTAAAAACAGTTTTTGTAAACAGAAAAGCATAATTGTGTATGACACAACATGTAGAGCATTATGCTAAATTAATCAAACATCAGCACCATGTATGTTGTGTAACAAAAAAAAAATTACACAAAGGGTGTTTAGTTGTATAAAAACATCTAAAAACTCCAACGACAATAAAAAAAAACAAAACAAGGTGATGTCGACCATTTACAAACTTGTTTTAGGCATTTAATAAACAAATGTTTAGTACAAACGTACTAACTTGTTAGATGGTTCACTTAAAGAAAAAACAGTGTTGGAGAGAAGACGCTTAGTAGAAAAAAAAACATTTCAGTGTGAAAACAAATCCGTTTCATCCCCTGAATCCATCACCTCTGAATCCGTCACCTCATTGTCTGTGTCCATAGCTAATACCATGAGCAGTATCTCCCCAGGATCAAAGGACTCCCCCAGTCGTCATACAGTTGCCTCAGGAGTATTTGCCTTGAGTTCTGGGAAAAGGAGGGATGATCACAATCATTTTTTTTTCAAAAGTAAATAATAAAATAATGGAGAGATTTGTTTTTTTAACTAGCCGCCCACTTTGGTAAAATTGCTCATAAAAAACTTGAACCGTGTGTATAGCTGTATGGGTGACTTACAAAATGACAATGTATTGTACGACAATGTATGAGTCTATATCAGTTAAGGAAAATGTTTTGTCCGTATTTGTTGTTGATACAAAGACAGCATTCCGACATTCAGACAGCAGTCAGAGGTTTTCTGTACTCCAAAAACAGGAGGGGGTTGTTAGCAGGATAATAGACCAGGTGAGCTGTACCTGATTCACACTGCCTTGACTTTGTTGCAATTGCTGCATTCGACTAGGAAAAGTGTGTTTATAAAAACAGTTTGCAGCATAATGACATCTCCCACGGCCTTCATCAAAGTATCGGCATAGTTTTTTTTCTAAAAGAAAACAGAACATCAGACTACATCATGGGAGATACTCTGTGTGTCTGTGCGCGCGTGTGCGTGTGCATGTGCCTCATCTCACTCTTGTATTTCTCAATGACAGCTTGTTTCTCCTCTTCATCTTGTGCCAAACGTTCGCTTGGTATATAGAAATCGGAGTTAACTTGACACTCTGGATAACTCCTGCGCCGAACACAAAATCAAATATTGTCTTTTTAACATACATTTTCCATCAATTTTGGTATTTTTATGAGCAAATGAAGAAATAAGTTACGTGAAAAAGTACCCACTTAATGATTTTCTTATCAAACTGGGTGGGGGGGTTTTCTCCATTTGCAAATACATTCCACATAGTAACAATGGTTACAGCTGGGTAATATGCCAATCCGGCGTTCATTCAGACTTGTCTTTTGTACCACCACTTCTAGACACACGCCACACATCATGTTGTTGGTGCTAGTTGGGATCTCCATGTCACGAACTAGGAATATGACAGACGTTTCATACTTGATAATATTCCATTTTATTTGTTCACGCGCCTCATAATACACAGAAAATAGCAACATATAAAAAAATCTTTTACTTTTTGGATTGTACGTCAACGCGTGAGTAAAAAAAAATCATAAACTTTGTTTTCTTCAAATTTAAGATGACTTATTTTTATCAAACCATGTTTGTAAGCCTAACCCTTTCACTTTCAATGTTTGGTACTAAAACTTTCAAATTATTGCCTGAGCTAAAAAGTTTAGGTCTGAGGGTTGAATATTGTGCCAGCCTGCATTTCAGTGTGTAGACAGGTGGATTTTATACCTGAAAACTGAACATGTTGTTTTCTGTTCTTTTAATGTTTTTCATATTTTTCTAATTTAGACGGTAAAATGGTATGAGCTACATAACAAATTCCTTTAAAAAGTCCATAGTAACTGGGTCATGATGATGCAGGTTAGTTTTAGTTCTTTATCATGGTTTTTAGCTGTAGAGTCATGTTGATTCTTAGGTGTAATGACACAGATGTCTCTGTGTGCTGAATCTGGTAGACATAGCCCACTAAACTTTTCTCCCAAAAAGCAGAAAGGAATAAACACTGACTGGCAGAGTGATCAAGTTAAAATGGTAGATGTGATTTCAGATTATGTATTTTAGAAAAGCAAGAGATCATACAATATTTTATCAACACTTGCTTACAACATACCAGTTGGTTATTGAGTATTTTTCGCTAGAGAAATCTAAAAAAGCCATCATACTAAAAAAGAAATGTTACCTTTCTAGCTACCATCAAGTAATGCAGACAAAAAAGTTTGCTTATTTTTTCAAACATTTTTTTTTAGAATTTGGCATGGTAAATACACCTGTAAATGATAAATCTATGTTTTGTGTGAGTACAAAAAAAATGCAGTTTTTCACTTTTTTAAAACAACTAAATACTTGAGAAAAGTATTCTTTCAAATTTTGTGTGCTTAATGCATTTAGTGAACTTAACACTTGTAAAGTTTTGAAAAGACTAAATTTTTGTTAGTGGTGTGATTAATGTAACTGAAATAATTTTGCAAGTATGAAAAAAAGTGGCATGCTGCAGAGACTCTGATCACCATGCAGATTTAGAGAGAGAGAGAGAGAGAGAGAGAGAGAGAGAGAGAGAGAGAGAGAGTGAGTTTTTGACTGGTGGGTGATGTGTCACATCTGGTGACTGTTTGGTGGGGGCTGTCAGCCAGAGGAATGTTACATTTGCTACCGCAAAATAAACCGCACTTTTAAATGATGAAGTTTTTGAAAAGAATAAATCTTTGATTAATGTAAGTGGAATAAATTTGCAAGTATGCTGGAAAGTTGCATCTATGTTTTGTTGAAAGTATAATGCTTCTGTGACTTGTGTCAATAATGAAAATCATCTTTGTTAAACTGTAGCAAACTTCTCAACTTGTAAATGATAAAGTTTTGAAAAGACTAAATCTTTGATTGTTAGTGCTGTTAAAAGTATTAGGGATAAACGTTACATCCTGCCAAAGAGGTTTTAGGTGGTGATATCAAACACAGATATAAACACATGCTGGTTGTTTCAAGTATTAGTGTTTAGCTAAAGTAAAGCTTTGCCTTAAGACTATTTCAGATAGCAGCAAACTAGCATAAAAAACCTGAGTCACAAGTCTCTCTTTATTGATGGAAGAAGTAAATACATTTAATGACAATTGGTTTTCACAGTTTTTTATACAATAATTCATAGTGTGAAAAATGTTTTTTGAGTGATTAGAAAGTTGATAAATGCCTCTAAAAAAAACCAAAAGATTGTTCCTATAGTGAAACTAGATTGGGATTTCTACAGTAGGGACTGTTATGTCCATAAAACGTGGCACAATAATGAGGCGAGTGGTGAACTGAACAGGACTTTATTACTGAATTCACTGTATACATACAGACGCTCCTGCTAGGCAAAGAGATGGTCACCACACCAAAGAGAAGGAACCACAGCCTGACCACTCATCCTCAACGCTGCTGATGGAAAACCCCAGTCGATAGAAGAGGTCGCAGCCCATCAGATTCTCACATCACATGATAGTTCTGGAAAGTTGCGAACCATCTCACCCAAGGCACCGGAGGCTCTCTCGGAGTCTCCAAAAACGGCCGAATAGATGACACGCCCACATCCATACTTTATCCTCATCACTAAATGTTATGTCCATAAAACGTGGCACAATAATGAGGCGAGTGGTGAACTGAACAGGACTTTATTACTGAACTCACTGTATACATACAGACACTCCTGCTAGGCAAAGAGATGGTCGAAGAGAGACTGTGCCTCTTCGGTTGGCCTTTTATACCCTGGGTGGCGGCGGAACTGGAAAGGTGTAGCCGTCACTCATAACACACAATATAATAATAATAATCATATTTAATACATTACAGGGACATGAGAAAGGGGGAAGTTTTCTAAAAGATAACACCTATGTGTCGGGAGCTAAAAACAACTGAACTTTCACACGTGTGCGTGTGTGTGTGTGTGAATATCAGACACTTCTTGAGCGGTGGCCAGACAGCCAAATGGAGACATCATTTAAGGCCCTTTCTCACTTCCGCCCTCCAAGGAGAGCAGACGCCTCTTCTCTTCTCTCTTGCTCCCGACCCATTTCCTCCTCCCCAAACTAACTGGATCCCAGCTTGCTGTCGTCTGTCTGCGTCTTTACTGCTGATTATCAAAAGAAATTATGGAATTAATAAGCTGGGCTTTGAACGCAATTGACACTATCTTTTCAACGAGGAAAAGTGCCCCGGGGGAGGTTGTTTGCCCCGCAGGAACGGCTCCTGCGGGCTATTTACGGGAGACAAGTAATTGGAAACTCTTGTGCCTGACTGATCTTTTTATCGAAGATGTAGAAGATTTGTACGTCTTCGTAGTAATGGTGATTGGGATCGTTCTGATTGGATCTGGGATTGTCCTGGTGTACCGCAAATTGTTGAAGATGGATACAACCTATCAAAATGCTGGCCAGGCGAGGTGCATCCATCAAATTGAAAAAATGGAGAGGACCCTGATAGTGACAAATGGAGAACTGTCTCGAAAGGTGGATTACATCATGATTACGCTTAGGTCTATCCACGATGGACTCAACGCCCAGCAATGAAGGATTAAGTACTGAATCTGTAAGAGAATATAAAGTTCCCACTCTGTGATCAGTACTATTCGACTTAATTTCTCCCTCACAAAAATCCTCCTGATCATCTGCAGTCTTTGTTTTTTCAAAACACTGAGCTCATGGCCTTCGGACAGGCAGCTGCATGGACAATTGCCAAGGACAATTGCCAGTAGCCAGACAAAACATCTCCTGCCAAAGAGTCCTTGTTGTTCTTAACTGATACAACACTTACTTCAACATTACACTCATACTGATCCACAAACTGATGATAAAGATGACTCACTCACTGCTCTCTTTGTGTCCTGTGAACTTTTTTGGTCTGCTGATTGTGCATTGAGGGCTTTTTTTTTCTCTTTGTAATCATAATATTGATCATATATGACCACTATTCTGAAATCAATGATTTTTTTTTGCTCCTTCCTATTGTATTATTTCCTATGCTACCTGTACCCTCCTGTTGGCAGGCACGTTTCAGATGCAGCCGTGTCACCGGAAATGCAGGTTCATTTTCTGTGTCAAGTCAATTCCCTCATATGTTATCAGTGATCTGTTATCAGTGATCTGTTATCAGTATCTGTTAATGTACTTGGCAATAAATCTTTTCTGAGTTCTGAGTTCTGAGTTTCACTTAAAGCTGCAGACGGTTTGACATAAGCTTTGACATAAGGTGGACAGAACATGTTGAAAAAACTGTACACTGATTTAATAAGTTTTTTTTTTTTTCAATTACTCACCCTGTACAAAAGTTCAAGTCATATGGGATGGTAAAAGAACACGCAGATGCACAGACATCCAAAACCCTTTCCAAATTCTGGTTTAAAGTTGTCATGAGGGGTTGAAAAAAAAAGTCTGCCTTAAAGTTATAAAACTTTTTTCAGATCACAGCAGATGATAAAAGGTTTGCTTGAATAAAAATAATTTAACTGTTGGTAAATATCACATGTAAATTGTGGAATGTTTTACAGAATTGTTTCATGCAGACAATCCTTAGAAGGCTGTTCTATGGTCATTTAAAAATGTAAACACAAAATATTAAATGCATTTGCAGGAGAAATGTTAGATTTCCTAGTATCAGCACAAAATAAACTCTAATCATCACAAGCATACAGATAAAAGTTGTTTTTTTTGTCATTATTGGGTTGTTTGATTAAGGAAAAAAAGGAGGGAAGTGGGTGCAAAAATGCATGTTTGACGGCTTACTTTTTGCACAGTTCAATCTATCCCAGTTTCTCCCGAAGCCCCCTGGATCAGCAATGCACTGTTTTTTCCTACATCAGGTTGACCCCTGACTGGGCTTGGGAATTACTACACCTCTAGAATGCCATTGGCTAGGCCATGGGGTCTGTCTCCATTTTGATTTCGGCAAAATGGCTGATTGGGCTGTCTTCTTTTTAAATCGGAGGGCGGGGTTAGTTGTTGGAGGTGCTGTCGGCCACAGGGGTTTGGATGCAGCTCAGACAATCCTCTTTTTTCCCAGTTAATCCTCAACCTGTCTGGACCAAAAGCTGGAGGCAGCTGTCTCACTAACCTGCACTTGTGGTGAATTTTTCTCTTTTTCATTGTTTAATTTTCTGATTTTATTTAATGATCCAATTTTCTCATGCGTCACGGTGTAGTTTCATTGGTTAACTGTAGGGGTACGTCTGTAGGTCATCATTGGATAGCCCCGTCAAACCCTCCCTTGCCGCTCATTGACTGAGGCCAGATCAAAAAGTTTATAAACTTCAAATATCATCCATCAGTTTGAATGATTTATTTGAACACGTTTCATTAGTACAAGAATCAATTTAAATAGATAAATAAAAAGAAATTCAAAATGATAATATATAAAAACACAATCATTATACATGTGGGAACGGAGGGGTGGGGTGGGCGAGGGGTAGTGTGTGTGTGTGTGTGTGTGTGTGTGTGTGTGCGTGAATAGCAGGATCTGTAAACCCCCCTTCTTGTTCATGAGAAAAAGTGCAATCGCTGTTTACCATTTTATTTTGTTAAAATTTAAAGTTTAATGTTTAGTTCTGCGATTGTGTGTTATCTTTTTTCTGTGCGGTGTTACTTCAGCCGTATGTATATAAAACTCTGCAATTACAACACGAGCTATCCCCACCATTTCCCGTATGATAACATTCTATTCCCATGCTCAGCCCTCAGGGCGGGGGTCAAAGGTCGTCATGGATCAAAGGATAATTACAGCTCAAAGATCATTGCTGATCAAAGGATAATTACGGGTCATAAAGGTTGTTGCTGATCAAAGGATAATTATGGGTCATAAAGGATGTCACTGATCAAAGGATAATTATGGATCAAAGGGGAGGTCAAGGGCAGGTCAGGTTAAAGGGGGCGGGGTGTGTGTGAGGAAAGGGTGGGGCATGGGCGGGGTGTGGGTGAGGTTTGGGTGGGGATAAGGGGTCATAAACCTGTCAAAAGCCATTTGATGGAAGCTGGTTTATTAGTATCTTCTGTAGGTATTTGCACTACGGGTAGCATTACTACACTGCTGTTGTTGTTTTTCCAGCCTTTTTCTTTTTTTATATTGTGCACACCACTGAAGAGAGAAACGCCATTTCAATTCTCCTGTATGTCCTGTACATACAGTATGGTCGTTGTAACCGCTCCCAAAGTCTTCTTCTAGGTCTGAAAACCACGGTCCAACTGATGTTGACAAGTTTTTTGTTTATTTTGCCACAGCAAATCTTCGCCCTTAAACACCGTGAAAAACTAAAAATACAGACATAAGAAACATGAATACAAATGAATTATAACACTTTACAAATGTTCATAAACAAAAATAATCACACACCGTTTGCGCCTTCTGCCTAGAATTTAGGAGTTGTCATGTCTCAAATTTCCCAAACAAAGTCCTCTCTCCGCATCTGATTGTGGACAGCCTCCAGCAGCCATGTGACTCTTGTAATCAGGCATGTGAACAGCGCATGCCTACCACCCATTTTTGCACCATATCAGGTCCAGGTCCGCCACTGGTTTCCTCACAAACATGGTGGACATTTAACAGTCCGGCTGCCTGCAGGAAAACACTCCGTCCTCTCTCCCGACACTCGCTCACACAATAGCGCTGATAGGCGGGGCGAGACGCCTGCACGAGCCCCCTTCACAAGCTCTCCAACTCACCCGCGAGCTCGGCAGCACGAGCGCATATGCGCCGCAATATGGAGGGACTGGAGGCGGAGAAAAGGACACCGCTAACATCTGCAACACTGGCGCACACACCCATAAACAAACATTATTTCAGAAAAAGAACCAAAGATACATAAACCTTTTCACTGTGACAGCTACACTGCCACCAAAATTACAAAGATTTATATTCACTCAACTTTTAACAAACAAAATTAAATCTTGTAATTTTCCTTGAAATAAATGTAAACCTTCAAATCACATGTTGCTTTAATAGCATTGATATTATTCACTTTCTAGACTTAAGCGTTTCTTTGTCATTACTGTATCATCTGACTTTAGTTTTATTATGTCCTCCCTTTGTAGTCTAGGACTCATTTTCACCTAGAACTATTAGTTTCTGAACAGGTCTCTCAAGAACTGAGACTTGCTTTAAGCGTTCACCTTTTTTCCCTAGATCTCTTGTTCCAACTTGAACTTTAACCTTTCGTACTAGACTATCATCATCTTTACTCGCCTCAACTACTCTGGCTAGTTTCCACTCATTTCTGGGAGTGTTGCTTTCTTTGACAATTACCACATCTCCAACTTGCACATTTCTTTTGGGTGCATGCCACCGTTGTCTTAGGCTTATGTTAGTCAGGTATTCTTTGCGCCATCTGCTCCAGAATTGTTCTGTCAGAAATTGCACTCTCCGCCATCTTTTCCTGGCATACAAATCTTCTCTGACAAAACTTCCAGGAGGAAGAAGTGGCAGAGATGTTTTCATTGTGAGCAAATGGTTAGGAGTTAAAGGCTCAACACTTTTGGGGTCACTGATGGTATCTATGGTAAGTGGACGACTATTGACAATCGACATTGCCTCATAGAAGAATGTTCTCAGTGATGTATCATCTAGCCTTCCTTGAGTTTGTGCCAGGACTGAGCTCATTACACTCCTGACTGTACGGATCTGACGTTCCCAAACGCCTCCTCTATGGCTTGCTTCAGGAATGTTCATTTGAAAGTCACACTGGTTTTGTGCCAGATAGGTAGAAATCCTCTCTTTGTCTAACTCCAACAGACTTTTCTCCAAGTCATTCCTTGCCCCGACAAAATTTGTCCCTTGGTCAGATCGAATCTGGTCCTCTGATTGCTATGAAGCATCTTAAGGTATTTATGAATGCATCAATAGTGAGATCTTCCAACATTTCGATGTGAATAGCTCTGGAGCTTAAACATGTGAACAACAAGCCATATTGCTTACATTCCTTCCGACCTTGTTTGGTGTAGAATGGGCCAAAACAGTCGAGTCCAATGTATGAGAAAGGAGGGGAAGGGTCAACTTGGTCTACTGGCAAGTCAGCCATGCGCTGTTCTTCGGTCGGTCCACGCACCTTTCTGCAAGTGACACAACTCTTGATATGCTTAGCCACTACCTTGCTAGCACCTATTATCCAAAATCCATTGGCTTTGAGTTCATTTAGTGTTTGGCCTCGGCCTTGGTGTTGTGTTTTCTTGTGATAGTAGTCAAGAATTAGTTGTGTTACAATGCCTTCTTTGGAAGGATTACTGGATGTTTCAGCTCAAAGGATGCAGATGACTTTCTCAACCTCCCTCCAACTCTAAGGAGGTTATTTACAAGGACAGGATCAAGCTGATGCATTCTGTGAGTTTTTGGTAGTTTAGCTGATTTCTGACTGAACTATTTCAGCTCATCTTCAAATGCTTCCTTTTGTGCTGCCTGAATGAGTGTGAGAGAGGCAACTCTTCTCTCCTCTACACTAATTGGACCTGACCTGTCTTCTTTTGCCAGCCTTTTAATCCTTGCTACAACATTGATGGCTGTATTCCAGTCAGAAAATCTTAAAAATCTTTCAAGAAAGTTATCTCTTTCAACAGCATCTGTCTTCAAAACCTTTACTTCAGGGTCACCTACGAGAAGCTCTGGTGAATGTTGAACTGTGACAATTTTGCGTTCCCATAAAAACTCAGGCCCAGTGAGCCAGTTTGAGTCAATCAGCTCTGCCACCTTGAGACCTCTAGAAGCATGGTCTGCTGGATTTTGATTGGTTTCAACGTAGAACCATTGCTTTGGATCTGTAGTGTTTCTTATTTTCTGGACGCGATTGGCAAGAAACACATGGAAGCGCGGGGCTTCATTCTTGATGTACCCAAGCACCACTTGAGAGTCTGTCCAGAAAAACTCTTCGTCGATCTTCAGCTCGAGCTCTGCTCTGAGAAAGTTACCCACACCAGCTGAAACTGCTGCAGCAGTCAGCTCAAGACATGGGATGGTGACTATGCTTGTGGGTGCCACTCGGGCCTTACCCATGACAAGAGCACAATGAACTTGCACATCAGAAACAATCCTGATGTAGGAACACTGTCCATAACCACTGCTGCTACCATCTAAAAAGTGATGCAACTCAATTTTTTGGATTATGCCGAGGTATTCAGGAATGAGGCATCTTGGTATTTTAATGTTTTGAAGATTCTGGAGCCATATTTCCCACTTGGCCTGGATTTGAGGGGAAACAGGCTCATCCCATCTAACACCCCGCCTGCACATGTCTTGCAGCAGTTGTTTGCCAGTCAAGATGTAAGGAGAGAGAAATCTTAGTGGGTCATACACACTCGCAACTGTTGCTAGAATTCCTCTTCTTGTGGCTGTTTTTTCTTTGAGGATACCACTGAATGAGAACACATCAGCTTCCACATTCCACTTTTTCCCTAGTACACTCTGCATTGGAACCTCAGTGTAATTCAGATTTACATCTTTCTTCTCACTTGCATGTTCTGTTTCTGGTATCACTTCCAGGACCTCTTTGTACTTGGGATTTTTTTCCATTTTCCCCTTTAAATGCCTCAATCGAACTGTAGCAAGCTGCTTGTTGTTCGGAAGCTGTGGATACTCTCTAAAGGGTAGGGGCATTTCCAAATGTCCTTCCTTGTTGTGGTGAATGTTTCCGTTCAAGAACTGGAGAAACTGAATGTCCTCTTGGGATATATTTCCTTCTCTTGGATTTGTGTCCAAGAAATCTTGTTCCAGGACTTTGATCACAGAGGAAGGTGTGATGGATAGAAACTCCTTTACAGAGACACGATTGCAGACTCCTATTACCTCCATAAGACCAGTCCATGGTTTGATGGAACCCACGATAGTCCAGCCTAAGTCTGTTTTGACTGCATATGGATCATAATCATTTCCTGGTATGACCTTCCTTGGTTTTAATGCTCTTGCACAGTCATAGCCAATCAGGAGCCCTGCAGGACAGTCTAACAGATCTGGCATCTCTTCTGCAATGCTTAGAAGGTGAGTCCACTCTTTCGCTGTCTCACAAGTTGGGATACTGTTTTTCTCAAGTGGAATGTATTCCCTTGTATAAGTAGGTGGCAAGACAACATACTCTTGTGAATGGCAACCTCTTACTTTGAGCCCATCTACTCTTTGGCAATGTACAGTTGAACCCCGGTCAGTCATTGTTGTCAACCTTAACTTAACAGGTTCTGTTTTTGCATTAATTTTCTCACAAATATCTTGATCAATGAATGTATTGCTGCTTTGAGTGTCCAGAAGTGCATACACCAAGGTCTCTGGACTGTTTTCTGCTGCACAAGAGAGCCATACTGGAACAATCATTGAAGTACGATCACTGTTGCCCACCTTTACACTACATGCAACTGTGGAAGTGCTTTCCTCTTGTGGTGGCATTTCTGGCTTTTCTCCTTGAGGACGTCCCTCATGAAGTGGAGAGGGGTGGCTTCGCCTGCAAATATTACAAGTGACCTTCTGTCGACAGTTTTTAGAGATGTGACCAACTCTAAGGCAAGCAAAACACATGTTATTGTCAATGACAAATTTTTTCCTGTCTTTGAGAGGCATTGCTGCAAACTTGTCGCACTTATAGATAAAGTGATCTTGCTGGCAGCAAATACACTTAATCTGCCTCTTATTCTGAGATGCTAAAGAGCTGGGCTTGGAACCTTTGCCACTTTGGGATGTGGCCTTTGAGGTTTGTTTTGGATAATTGGGTACATTTGTTGAAGCTACCAGAACACTGGCCTTGACACGTTTTTGTTCCTTCTCTAGTTTTTCACTTGTATGCTTTAGCGCATAAAGGGAAGAAATAGGATTGCATGCTATGCGCGCTTCTTCTGCCACAAAGTGTGCAAACTCTTCAAAACCTGGATATGCCTTCCCTTCATCCAGTGTTTTAGTGACATGTCTGTTCCAGCGAGTTGTTTCCCAGTCTGGAAGTTTCAGCAGTAATTTCTGATTTTCCTCACAATCATCCAAAACTCCAAGTCCTTGCACATGGGGCATGGCATTTTTACAAGAGATGAGGAAATCACTGAACTCTCTTAGTTTAAGGGAGTCTTTTGATCCAATCTTCGGCCAGGAACTCAGTTTTCCCCTGAAAGCTCTTTGGACTACAAAGGGGTGGCCATAGCGCTTGTTTAAGGCATCCCAAGCCTGTGTGTACGCTTCTTCATCACTACGATAAAAGGTTCCTTCTAACACTGAAAGCGCCTCACCACTTATGTATTTTTTCAAATAGAACAGCTTATGCGCTGGATCTGTACAGCTTGTTTCTATCAAAGCCTTGAAGCAAGTGGTCCACTCTGTGAATTTAAGTGGGTCTCCTGTAAACACGAAAGGCTCTGGTCCCGGAAGTCTTGTCATAGCAAGGGATTCCTTGAACGCTTGGACAAGTGAGACTTCGCTCTCTCTGGGCTCAGATATCCTGCCAGAGTTGTGTGGGACTGATGCACTGTGGGGAACATTGATGCGTTTACTCTCAGAGTAAGGAGGGGCCGATACATTTTGTGGAACTTGAGTGCATGGAGGGCTACTATGCTGCATTGGAAGCTGACTTGGAGGCAAAGTACTTTTACTTCAACATCCCTTATTTCAGCATTAAACCTTGATTCCTCTTCAGCATACACATTGTATTCAGCCTCTATGACTTCAAGATCCCTTTGATCTTCCAGCCATTTTAGTTTTTCTTGCTGAGCCAAAATCTCCTTTCTCTGGGCAGATATTTCCATCTCCCTGTTTATTTCAGCCCGTTTTGATGCCAAACGTGCAGCTGCATCTGCTTTTTTCGCCGATACATGACTTCCCTGCTGACTATGACTTGACTGACTGCTTTGACTAGTTCTAGACACAGTTGATCCATAAATTGACCTTGCATCTTCTCTTTGGAGTAACTGAAAGAGAGATTCCTTTACAGCTACTGCATCAAATTCCTTAGTATCAACATCTGCATACCGTCTTTGCAGGAGTAGGATTATTTCAGTTGTAACTGAAATGCAGCTATCAATCTTCCTTCTCATGTCTGGAGATGGTAAAGTAAGTACACGTAAACTCTCATACCTTTGCTTTAGTTCTGACTCACACTTTTCTATTGAATGGATCATTTCACCCAACTCAGTTTTAGAGCACTCTTCCTTAAGTTTAGATCTTGTTAGTTGAATCTCTGCTTTAAAGTTAAGATACGTCGACATAAACTTTCTTTCTCTCTCTGTTATTTCCTTTCTTTTAAACTCAACAATTTTTTCTGTAGGGCGTCTCTCCCTTTCTGATCGTCTCACTTGCGTTTCGACTTGAGATGATGATGGTAACCCTATCTTGTGTATTTCAAGATCTCCAATTATTTCTCCTATCCGTGTCTCAATTTCTCGTCTTTTTAAGTCGACAGATTCAGTTTTTAATTTCTCTTCCAACTTTACTTTCTCATCTTCTAGAGCTGCAAGTATTTCCTCTAATGAACAAAACTCACTTGTGCTCTGCTCCATTTTCAAAAATGATTTGAACTAACACTTTTGGAATTTTACAGTGAAAGGAAAGTTAGAAAACTGCTGGGAGAACATACAATAGGAAACAAGTGACACTCTTCAGTAATTTACAACACTTCAAGAGTAGCTTTTACTTCTGTTTCTTTTCTCAATTTAACTTAGGAATTAAAAGGTTCCAAACTGAAAATATACCATCTAACCTGGTACCTTAAAGGTGTTGTGACCTTTTGCAAACTGCGTTGTCCATAAATGTTGCTCTGGTACCTCTTCTGTCCGGCTGAATGTCCAGCGGATGTGGGCAGAAGCATGCACATCTTTTATTTGGACAGCAAACAAAGTCCTTGAAGCATGGCCCTGCAGGAATCTTGCTGCTTGCTCCTGGATTAGGCACGTTTTTCACTGTAACTGCTCCCAAAGTCTTCTTCTAGGTCAGAAAACCACGGTCCAACTGATGTTGACAAGTTTTTTGTTTATTTTGCCACAGCAAATCTTCGCCCTTAAACACCGTGAAAAACTAAAAATACAGACATAAGAAACATGAATACAAATGAATTATAACACTTAACAAATGTTCATAAACAAAAATAATCACATGCCGTGTGCGCCTTCTGCCTAGAATTTAGGAGTTGTCATGTCTCAAATTTCTCAAACAAAGTCCTCTCTCCGCATCTGATTGTGGACAGCCTCCAGCAGCCATGTGACTCTTGTAATCAGGCATGTGAACAGCGCATGCCTACCACCCATTTTTGCACCATATCAGGTCCAGGTCCACTGCTGGTTTCCTCACAAACATGGAGGACATTTAACAGTCTGGCTGCCTGCAGGAAAACACTCCGTCCTCTCTCCCGACACTCGCTTACACAATAGCGCTGATAGGCGGGGCAAGACGCCTGCACGAGCCCCCTTCACGAGCTCTCCGACTCACCCGCGAGCTCGGCAGCACGAGCGCATATGCGCCATGATATGGAGGGACTGAAGGCGGAGAAAAGGACACTGCTAACGTCCGCAACACTGGCGCACACACCCATAAACAAACATTATTTCAGAAAAAGAACCAAAGATATATAAACCTTTTCACTGTGACAGCTACAGTCGTATTGACAAATAAAATCTTTGAATCTTGTATTTTCTTTTGAATTAATTGACTGCTTGATTATGTAGATAATAGATAGAGACTGGGTTGTTAGGAATCATGACACTTGACTAAAGTTAATAGCACTCACCCAGTTTCTTAAGGCAGTGCTTTCCAACATTTTTCCTTGGAGTTTTCCTTTGCTTGTGTCCAAGATGAGCCATACACACACCAAAGACCAAAGTGACTCATTAAAAATCTTGACATGTGGACCAAAAATATGTTTTAAAGGGGTCATTGACTGCACTTTTCCCACATTTTAATAGCTAACACATGTCTTAATGAAATGTTTCTGACATATTTTGTTCACATTTTCTGTCATTTTTTAAAAATTATTATTAAGCAAATTTGTTTTGTTTTTTTAATTTTTCCTGGCTTTCTTTAAACGCTCTGATTTAAAGCTTGTCACTTTAAGAACCATCCTTCACCGTTTCAACTCCGCCCTCCCTCTTTTGTAATTTAGTCATTATAGCTGACTAGCTTCTAGCCTCCCAGCTCAGTTGAGTAGCATTCTGGTTTACTGATCCACAGTTGATGGTGTATCTCGCATTAGTCCAGTCTATCACCCAATAATTTTGCCATGATTCCACAACAAATTGCTAGAACTGCACACTGGATGAATGGCGCAACCTGAGGTGAGCTACCAAGCCAAGGGATCTCAAAGGACAGTGTGGTTCTGTGGGACTCCACTCTGTTCTCAAAGCCAGCTGAAAGCTGGAGCGACTATGCTGCCCACGAGAGCAGAGCAGATCCACGGAGGATGGTGAGGTTGCTGGGCATGAGAGCCAGCAGCATCTGGTCCTGGAATATTTTGATTGCAGGGAGCCGGAGGCTTCGTCGTGATTCCGCGACCAATTGCCTGTACCAGCTTGTGGCTCACACAGGCCGCTAAAGGTAGCCTATTAGCCCCTGAGCTATTACCCATGAGCTAACACTGGTACAAGGACGCTGGCTGTAAACACAGCTTATATTGCTATTTTCGTCAGATCTTAGTCACCCTAATAGCCATCTGTTGGAAAAATTCCTTATCAAAAATCAGTCAGGATCAAAGCTTCAGCAAATTTAATATGCACTGATCAGCGGAAGACAATACAGAATACAGCGCTCACAGACTGCTGCAGTGCATTGGTTTAACTAACAGAGTGATTCTGGCTATATATAACCAAGGGGCTGTCGAGGTGAGGTCACTTCTTGATAGTTCATTCATGACTCAGTTGATAAAGTTCACTGAGCCTCTTGATTATTTCATTCATGACTAAGATTGTATCTGCTGGGTCCATGCAGAAAACACTAGTGATAAGCTGAACAATCAGTGATAGAACTGAACGTTCAGTCACATCAGCATCCTTCAATCTGTTTTTTTCCACTACTCAACAACTCCAAATATGGTAACAGGATTTCCTAGGTATACACGTTAAGCTTTATAAAGAAAAATTCATATTCATATTAAAAAAAATTCACATAACTCAACATAGAATTTTTCCATCATTTCCCCCCTTTGATGCCCAAAAGGCATCATAAAAAAAAAGTGGTTACAAGTTATGATGTTGAAAACCATGTTTTGTTTTGTTTTTTAACAATTCTTTATCCCATGCTTCAATCACTTCACCAGGTGACCAGCAAAAGAGTTCACTAGTGGTTAGTGGGCACTGTTAATGAGTCCTGGATTCTGGACCTTTCTGCAATGGTTGATTCCTTGCTGTGGTTCTTTCTGCAACCTTGACAGCTGTGAAGGCCATCGACAGGGAATTTGTGGTGTGGTTTGAGGCAGATGATCCTCTTTCCGTTGTATTGTCACACTCGAATTATTACTCATTGAAATGAATCAGCATCTTCACAATGTCCCCACGATGGCAATCTGGGCCCCACCTTATCTGCCTCAGTCTCCTTCCACACTCTGCCTGAGAGGAAGGAAAAAAGAATATAAGTCTCGCTTGCAAAATCCAATGGTGTTTTGTTTTTATTTTTCTTACAATCATAATATTTCAAATTGATTAAAGTAGTAGCAGACAGAACTGCTTTTATTCTCTTAGTTTTAAATAAATGGTGCATCAATGGTGTCATTTCCGATAACAATTGATCTGCACATTGGTTAGTTATTCAGTTTCCCCAATGAGTCTCCGGGTCCTTCAAACAGTGTAGTGTGCTAAGGTCACTCCTGTTGACACACATGGTCATTCAGCTGATAATCAGGCTTTACTCCAAACTTCACCAGATTTGCAAATGTATTATCAGATCATATTGCTTAATCAATCAATCAAGGCTATATTTGTATAGCTCTTTTCCAGACAAAAACTGTAACTCGAAGTGTGTAATCATTAGGATTAAGACAAGAGCATTTAACGTTGTTGTTTCTTTCATTTTCTGTCTGCTCTCACTTTAATCTTGTAGAAATTAAAATTTAACTCACCAATAGAAGAAGCATCTTCAAAGTCAAAGTCAAAGTCAAAGTGCCTTTATTGTCATTCCATTGCTAATAAACAATGCAACGAAATTGAGATACTGCTCCCTAAAAACAAACTATCACACTCACAGTTCACTCATGCATTTAACATTCTCATAATTACAACAATAAATAATGCTTGAAACAATATTATCTTCTTAGTTTTATTTTGTTTACTGCTTTTACCTATGGAGAAAGCAAAACAAAAACAGCCATATCTCCAAATACTTACCACTTACCTGTATACAATCTAAACCCAATTCATTTGAAATGTGTTATTGTGTAAACATTGTTATGTTTTGACAGTAGACATGACAAGGCAAGCTTATAGGTTAATTATATTAGTTGGGTCTATGATGGGATGGATTAAAGATGGCAGATAAAGCTCAGGATTTCAGTCAGTGTTCATGCAACCAGTAAGAGTTTACATCAAAGAAAAGTAGACACTTAATTACCTGCTTGATGGTCCCTTGGCCTGCATTTTCCTCAGACATGAATGTTTAAACCAATAATTTCCTAGATTTTATTTACCCATAATATACTCACCTTGTATGTCAGTATTTAACTTTCTTCAGCTTCATTTTTTCCTGTGTTTACCAATCTGTTAAAAGGTCATTAAATTCATCAACTTTGGTTTAAATTCAACAAAGTACCTCATTCATCCTACCAAGTTTTGATTGGAGAGAAATTGGAAAATTGGAGTGGGTTCAATAAAACACCCTTTTAATTTACCAATTTATTAATTTAGAAATTCCCATTCTTATCAGGCATACAAAAATTATTTTCAAAGAGAGTCAGCTCCCCTCCTGCTGGACATCAGCCCCCTCATCTCAGACCAATTTGTCGAGGTATAGAGGCAAGAATCTTTCCTCGGAGGCATCCCCCCACCAATGTCTAAAACAGGAAACAGACCCACAAATGATCCCAGAACACACATTCTGCCTTATATATATATATATATATATATATACACTACCGTTCAAAAGTTTGGGGTCACTTAGAAATTTCCTTATTTCTGAAAGAAAAGCACTTTTTTTCAATGAAGATAACTTTAAACTAATTAGAAATACACTCTATACATTGCTAATGTGGTAAATGACTATTATAGCTGCAAATATCTGGTTTTTGGTGCAATATCTACATAGGTGTATAGAGGCCCATTTCCAGCAACTATCACTCCAGTGTTCTAATGGTACAATGTGTTTGCTCATTGCGTCAGAAGGCTAATGGATGATTAGAAAACCCTTGTGCAATCATGTTAGGTCTGCAATGCTATAATTGCTGCAAATGGAGGATTCTTTGACGAAAGCAAAGTTTGAAGGAAAAAATTATTATTTCAAATACAAATCATTATTTCTAACCATGTCAATGTCTTGACTATATTTTCTATTCATTTTACAACTCATGGTGGTAAATAAGTGTGACTTTTCATGGAAAACACAAAATAATTGTCTGGGTGACCCCAAACTTTTAAACGGTAGTGTATATATATATATAATATATACACCTTTCATCCACCGGGAGTCTTCCCGGTGGACGAAAGGGTTCCCTGCGCCTTTGGGTTGGGAAACGGGTCCTGACCATCATTGGTGCCTATGCACCAAATGATGTTTCAGAGTACCCACCCTTTTTGGAGTCTCTGACTGGGGTGCTGGAGGGTGCTCCTCTTGGAGACTCCATTGTCCTACTGGGGGACTTCAATGCGCACGTGGGCAAAGACAGTGAAACCCGGAAGGGGGTGATTGGGAGGAATGGCCTGCCCGATCTGAACCCGAGTGGTGTTCAGTTATTGGACTTCTGTGCTAACCACAGTTTGTCCATAACGAACACCATGTTCAAGCATAAGGGTGTCCATATGTGCACCTAGCACCAGGACACCCTAGGTCGCAGGTTGATGATCGATTTTGTTATCATGTCATCAGACCTGCGACCGTATGTCTTGGACATTCGGGTAAAGAGAGGTGCAGAGCTGTCAACTGATCACCACCTGGTGGTGAGTTGGATCCGATGGCAGGGGAGGATGCCATTCAGACCTGGTAGACCCAAATGTATAGTGAGGGTGTGCTGGAAACATCTGGCTGAGGCCCCTGTCCGGGAGGTCTTCAACTCCCACCTCCGGAAGAACTTAAACCACATTCCGAGGGAGTCTGGAGACATGGAGTCTGAATGGGCCATGTTCTCCACCTCTACTGTTGAAGCGGCAGCCCAGAGCTGTGGCCGCAAAGTGGTCGGTCCATCTCGTGGTGGCAACCCCTGAACCAAGTGGTGGACACCAGTGGTGAGGGGGGCCATTAAGCTGAAGAAGTCCTATCAGGCTTGGTTGGCTTGTGGGACTCCTGTACAGCTGAGGTGTACCGGCAGGCCAAGTGGAGTGCAGCTCGGGTGGTTGCTGAAGAAAAAACCCGGGTATGGGAGGAGTTTGGTGACGCCATGGAACAGGACTTTTGGTCGGCCTCGAAGAGATTCTGGCAAACTGTCCGATGGCTCAGGAGGAGGAAGCAGCTCCCTGTCCACACTGTGTATGGTGCAGATGGGACGCTGTTGACTTCGACTGGGGATATCGTCGGGCGGTGGAAGGAATACTTTGAGGATCTCCTCAATCCCACTGATACGCCTTCCACAGAGGAAGCAGGGCTTGTAGACGAGGGGGATGACTCACCTATCACAGGGGCTGAGGTTGCCAAGGTGGTTAAAAATCTCCTTGGTGGCTTGGCCCCAGGGGTGGACGAGATTTGCCCTGAGTACCTCAAGGCCCTGGATGTTGTAGGGCTGTCATGGTTGACACGCCTCTGCAACATTGCATGGAGGTCAGGGGCAGTGCCTTTGGCATGGCAAACTGGGGTGGTGGTTCCTCTTTTCAAAAAAGGGGACCGGAGGGTGTGCTCCAACTTTAGAGGGATCACACTCCTCGGCCTCCCTGGGAAGGTCTATGCCAAGGTACTGGAGAGGAGAGTCCGGCCGTTGGTCGAATCTCGGATTCAGGAGGAGCAATGTGGTTTTCGTCCTGGCTGTGGCACATCGGACCAGCTCTTTACCCTCTGAGAATGCTCGAGGGTTTGTGGGAGTTTGCCCAAGCAGTTTACATGTGTTTTGTGGACTTGGAGAAGGCATTCGACTGTGTTCCTCGTGGTTTTTTGTGGGGGGTGCTTCAGGAGTATAGGGTATCGGGCTTGTTGTTACAAGCTATTCGGTCTCTGTACGACTGTTGTGAGAGTTTGGTTCGTATTGCCAACACTCAGTCGGACTCATTCCCAGTGAGAGTTGGACTCCGCCAGGGCTGCCCTTTGTCACCGATCCTGTTCATAATTTTTATGGACAGGATTTCTAGGCGCAGCCAGGGAATGGAGAGTGTCATGCCTGGTGACCACAGGATCTCATCTCTGTTGTTTGCAGATGATGTTGTTCTGTTGGCCTCATCCAGCAATGACCTACAGTTCTTGCTGGGATGGTTTGCCGCTGAGTGTGAAGTGGCTGGGATAAGAATCAGCACCTCAAAGTCCGAGTCCATGGTCCTCAGCCGGAAAAAGGTGGATTGTGCTCTCCGGGTTGGGGACAGGCTCCTGCCCCAAGTGGAGGAGTTTAAGTATCTTGGGGTCTTGTTCACGAGTGAGGGGAGAATGGAGCGAGAGATTGACAGATGAATTGGAGCAGCATCTGCAGTGATGCGGATGTTGTACCGGTCCGTTGTGGTAAAAAGGGAGCTGAGTTCTAAGGCAAAGCTGTCGATTTACCAGTCAATCTACGTTCCTACTCTCACCTATGGTCACGAGCTTTGGGTAATGACTGAAAGAACGAGATCGCGGATACAAGCAGCTGAAATGAGTTTTTGCTGTAGGATTGCTGGACTCTCCCTCAGAGATAGGGTGAGGAGCTCAGTCATCTGGGAGAGGCTCAGAGTAGAACCGCTGCTCCTCCACATTGAAAGGAGTCAGTTGAGGTGGTACGGGCATCTGATTAGGATGCCTCCTGGATGCCTCCCACTTGAGGTGTTTCGGGCACGTCCCACTGGGAGGAGACCCCGGGGCGGACCCAGGACTCGGTGGAGAGACTATGTCTCCCAGCTGGTCTGGGAATGCCTTGGTATCCTCTCTGAAGAGCTGGAGCAGGTGACTGGGGAGAGGGAAGTCTGGGCTTCTCTGCTTGAACTGCTGCCTCCGTGACCTGGACCTCCGGAAAAGGGGTAGAAAATGGATGGATGGATATATATATATATATACACACACACACACACACACAGTGGTGTGAAAAAGTGGTTGCCCCCTTCCTGAGTTCTCATTTTTTTGTATGTCACACTTAAATGTTTCAGATCATCAAACAAATTTAAATATTAGACAAAGATAACACAAGTAAACACAAAATGCAGTTTTTAGATGAAGGTGTTTCTTATTAAGAGGGGAAAAAATCCAAACGTACATGACCCTGTGTGGAAAAAGTGATTGCCCCCCTGTTACAACATAAATTAACTGGTTTATCACATCTTTTGAAAGCTGAGTTCAATTTCTCTAGCCACACCCAAGCCTGATTACTGCCACACCTCTTCTCAATCAAGAAATCATTTAAATAGGACCTGCCTGACAAAATGCAGTAGACCAAAATATCATCAAAAGCTAGACATCATGCTGCGATCCAAAGAAATTCAGGAACAAATGAGAAACAAAGTAATTGAGAGCTATCAGTCTGGAAAAGGTTATAAAGTCATTTCTAAAGCTTTGGGACTCCAGCAAACCACAGTGAGAGCCATTATCCACAAATGGCAAAAACATTTAACAGTGATGAACCTTCCCAGGAGTGGCCGGCCGACCAAAATTACCCCAAGAGCGCAGTGACGACTCATCCAAGATGTCACAAAAGACCCCACAACAACATCCAAAGAACTCCAGGCCTCACTTGCCTCACTTAAGGTCAGTTTTCATGACTCCACCATCAGAAAGAGACTGGGCAAAAATGGCCTGCATGGCAGAGTCCAAGACAAAAACCACTGCTGAGCAAAAAGAATATAAAGGCTCATCTCACTTTTGCCAGAAAACATCTTGATGATCCCCAAGACTTTTGGAAAAATACTGTGTGGCCTGACGAGACAAAAGTTGAACTTTTTGGAAGGTATGTGTCCCATTAAATCTGGTGTAAAAGTAACACAGCATTTCAGAAAAGGAACATCATGCCAACAGTAAAATATGGTGGTGGTAGTGTGATGGTCTGGGGCTGTTTTGCTGCTTCAGGACATGGAAGACTTGCTGTGGTAAATGGAACCATGAATTCTGTTGTCTACAAAAAAAAAATAATAATTAAAAAAAAATAATATATATATATATATATACACTATATAATATATATAGTAGCGTGACCTTGAGTTCCAATTTATGTTATTCTTTGCTGAAGATTTTTTTTTTCAACTCAAAAGTCTGGCTTTTGAGACTGCTTCTCTCACCCAAGAACTACAGCTGTAACCCTATCCATCAGCCATAAAGTGGAAGTTAATCCCTTTCTCCAACACTCTTTGGCAAAGGAATGTTCTAATTGACAGTTTTATGATCGACATAGTCAAGACTTTGGAAGCCAAGACTCTCCAGTAAACAACCTGTTTCATTTTGCCATCTGGAGGACGAATCAGGAATATTTAAATTTTTCCTTTGCAGTGGAATTTATGCCTTATGGACAATGAACTAACTCATATTCTTTCTCTTAAGGCAGTATCTGCCCACAAAGACCTGATTGAACTCTGGGACAGACAATGGGTTTCAAATGCTTTTATTGATATGATTCGATTTGATATGATATGATTGTGATATGTTCTGCTATTTTCAGGAAGAAATTTGTTATGACCCGAGCGCCGATCTCGTCCGCGCTCGGGCCACACATCATTTCTGCCGGCTTTGACAGCAGTGGATTACCTTCTGGCTCCCCGGGCTGTTATTGTGACAGCGCTCGGTGGGGTTTCCTGCTGTCAAAGCCGATCAGCTGTTCTGCATTACGGCTCGTTAACTGCCGGCTTTTTATGGCAGGCGCTGGCGGCAGCCTAATGCAGCAGTATCGTCTAACATTACTTGGTGCCAGACGCTGAGCGAGGGGTTTCTCGCCTCAGACGTCACCTTTCCTTGTCTCTGATCAGACCATAAGTAGCTGGGTTTAGCCTTACGGTCCTATGTCTCTTGTATAGTGTGTTTTTGCCCACAGCGGTGTTTGTGTTAATTAAACATCAATGCAAAACTCACTGGCGACTTTTGCCATCTTATGGTGGTCCGCGAGGGTCACCGCGTGACAGTATACTGCTGCCAGAAGTCTAAACGGAGACGCCACACCGAGATGCCGTCCCGGTGAGTTTTTGCTTTAAGTGGACAATTGTTCTTCTCTGTCTGGGTGTCACTTGCTGGGAGAATGCCGTCATCCAGGGGCCGCGGTCGGCGCCTGGGCAATGAGCTAGCAAGCGCGCTGGAGTATGTCGATGGGACGCTCCTCGCTGCTACCTTTGACGACAACCCCAACGACATGCGCTGGCACCTGGACTACACTGAGGTTCTCCTGGACAACCTTGCTCTCTACTACGACCACCCGGAGGTTATGACGAGGAGGGCAGAACTCACCGCTCAGCGCGAGAAACTCCATGGGCTGGAGGAGGAAGATGGCAGGAAGCAGAGGAGGAGGCATCCTCGCTCCCCGTGTTGGAATCCCGTTCCTGTCCCTGACCCGGTCCAGGAGTTCACGCCATCTGGGGGCCGTCGCAGACGTCGACGCCACAGCCAAGGCGAACCTCAGCAGGATCCCTGGCTGGACCCGCTGCTGGCGAAGCCCGTCAGTAGACCGTCGAGAGCGGCTCCTCCTCGTCCTTCCAGGGGGCCCTCTGTCGCCATCCAGCGGGGAGAGGGAAGAACTACGTCCCCTACAGCAGGCACCATCCTTCCTCCGGGAGAAAGGCAAGTGCAAGTTCAGTCGTTCCACCATAATTATGATCTGCCTTGTCTGACTCCTGGGGGCGGAGTTTGGGGTTCGCAGTCCCCCAAGCTCCTACCACCTGCTGTAGTTGTAATAAGCAAACCTGCTGCCTCTGTGTCTCCCTCCGCTGAGCAGTCCACGACACCAGGCCTAAGTCGCCGGACAGGAGGGGGGGGCCCTGCAGTTCTGGAAAGCCTGGATCCAGCCCCGCAGCCACGCTGTGGACGGAGAAGAGTGGACTGCAGCCTGGAACCTGCGCCGACGGTGAAGCGTCCCCGGGTCTCCTCGCCAATGCGGTCCGAGCCAGTGGGTCGAGGGTCCCCTGCCCCCACGCCATGCAGGTCGTCGGCATGGACGTCAGCATCAGAGGAACCTCAGGCTGCTGAAACCATCATGCCAGCTGCGGAGCCCGACGCAGCTGAGTGGGAGCCTGTGGACGAACTTCTCCGCCCTGAACCTGGATCGACGAAGTCCTGGACGGCGACAGAACCCGAGTGCAGGCAAGTGCTCTCTCTTGTGTCTCTTTTCCCTGTCCTAGAGCACTTTTTCCTGCCTCTCGGGGAGGCGAGTAAGGGGCAGCCGCCTGCTGCGCCCGAGCTCGTCTCGCTGGGTTCTGTCGCTGCCGGTGATGCTGATCCCGGTTCTTCTCTGTCCTCTGAGCTTTGTTGCAGTGTCACCGGCGCGGAGCCAGTCATGGTTGCTGTATTGGAGGTTCCAGGTTCGGGGGCAGAGGTCGGCGCCGGTGCTGCGCTGACCCAATCGGGGTCCGATGTGGGTGCAGCCAAGACCCAATCGGAGTCCGACGCGGGTGCAGCCGAGACCCAGTGGGGGTCCGACGCGGGTGCATCTGGGACCCGGTCGGGGTCCGACGAGACCCAGTGGGGGTCCAACGTGGGTGCAGCCACAGCCGCAGCATCGGTGTGGGTCAAGGACGGTGGAGGAGCTGCAGACCCTTCGCTGCCTGACGTGGTAAGGGCTCATGTGCGCCATTATTCCCCTCTTCGGAGTCATCGCCCCTGCTCATCATCGCCGGGGGCCGTTGGGGTCCTTCTTTGCTCGCTCCGGCTCTCCCATGTTTTTTCCCCACCAGGGAGGCCACCACGGGCTGTTTTCCCACGGTTCTGGTGGCTAAGGGATGCGGGTCAGCCACCTGAGGAACTGCTTCGCCGGTTCGGCGCCTTGGGTCGGCCACCCGACCTTTTGTATGTACTACTGGGCGACCTGGTTTGGCCACCAGTGGAGTGGACTTTCCAGGCCTGGGACTGGGGTAGGCCGCCCAGTCATGTTCCGCCCCCCATGACCACCTGTTGGCCGTTGGACGCAGGAGACTGCCAGAACTGTTCCTGTGGCGTATGGTCCCCGCCGGTCGTCATCGTCATGAACTGTTGGGGGTAGAGGGCATTCGTGGTGGCATTTTGGCCCTGTAATTGTTTCTGGGTTTTTTTTGGTGTTCTGTGTTGTAGTTGATTTGTGCATTTGGGAGCGTGGTGTTTTTGTCATCGTGCCTTGTATTGCTTTCTTTTGCCTTGTCTTGATCACGATCTGTGCCTTAGGGAGTGTTATATTTTTCTGTTATTTGTGCCTGTGTGATTATGTCATATATTTTGGGGGGGCTTTGGACTTTTTTCCCCTTGATTGCCTCTGTGCTTTTGGGTTGTGGTTTTTGGTTCCCATATTAATTCTCTCCCGCCAGACCTGCCCCCGTCCGCCCACCCTGGGGGGGGGGGGGGGTGTCAATGGGCGTTCAGGAGCCCGCCCTCGGAGGGGAGGTACTGTTATGACCCCAGCGCCGATCTCGTCTGCGCTCGGGCCACACATCATCTCTGCCGGCTTTGACAGCAGTGGATTACCTTCTGGCTCCCCGGGCTCTTATTGTGACAGCGCTCAGTGGGGTTTCCTGCTGTCAAAGCCGATCAGCTGTTCTGCATTATGGCTCGTTAACTGCCGGCTTTCTATGGCAGGCACTGGCGGCAGCCTAATGCAGCAGTATCATCTAACATTACCTGGTGCCAGACGCTGAGCAAGGGGTTTCTCGCCTCAGACGCCACCTTTCCTTGTCTCTGATCAGACCGTAATTAGCTGGGTTTAGCCTTACGGTCCTATGTCTCTTGTATAGTGTGTTTTTGCCCACAGCGGCTCATTGTGTTGTATTCGTGCCTTGTGTTTGTGTTAATTAAACATCAATGCAAAACTCACTGGCGACTTTTGGCGTCTTATGGTGGCCCACGAGGGTCACCGCGTGACAAAATTAATGTTTGAATGCTTATTATCACAAGTTAATTACAGTAGATGTAGATGCATTTTATGCTCCTTTATTGAGTGGAATATCTTAGTCACTGAAGTTTAAGGAATTTATGCTTTTTTCAGCAACATGTGTCTTTAAGGGGTCTCACTTGTCAGATCAAATGTCTCTTCCCCTCCTCATTCTTCAGGAGACCATGGCTGCACTTTAGCTGACCAATAGAGTTCAAAGCTTCATTGCATTTCCCTTTTTAGGTCGAGTTTATGATCCTTGTTGGAAGAAGCTCAAATATAATTGGGCCACCTCAGGTCTCATGAAGTTTTGGGACCACCCTGCAACACTAGAGAAAATTTAAGTTTTATTGCTCTTTGTTCAGAGTCTGCTCGGGTGTGGTTGGCTAAAGCTGTAAGCAGCTTTCTCTGCTTCTCCAATTTTTCTTCTATCTTTTAAAAAGGGCCCAGAGCCTGTCATGCTTTGTGTAAATCCTGTTTCTTTTCTTTAAAATTCATTTTTCTTATTATATTCTTCTTTTTCTTTAAATCATCGTGCAAGAAGATTTTGTTTAATTTTTTTTTAAAGCTTAAACCAGCTCATTTCAACCACCAACATCAGAAGAAATGAGTTTGTGATGTAATTTGACTTTCTGATGAGACTTTGCACCGTAAACTAATTCCTTCTTCAGTGCATCAGAGAAGACCTCGCCCATCCTGCTGGAGACCAGCCTTTGTGATCCCAGGAGGAGGCCCTAACAGTGGTATGGAGTCTCCCCACAGACCCACGCTGGTCCAGTGTAACAGAATCCAGTGGACCCGACTGCTACCCATTGGGACGCAAAGTTTCTGTGGCTGATGGTCTGTTATGTAATTTACACTTGTCTTCAGAATATTCCTGGTATAAGTTCTTTGAACCCAATTTTATGCAAACACCCATCAGAATCTCAAAATGTATGTTGTCTTTCATTAATCTACGTTCTTTTTCAGAGTAAAACAAATTTTCTAATTTTTTTTTATAAAGTTAATTATCATTTTCTTCATAAAATCACATCGACTTTTTTCAACCAATGCTATTTATGGTTTTACAATTTCCAGTATAATGACAAATTAATCTATGCTTCATGTGGTTCCACAAATGCTTGATTCATAAGTAACTCAAAAACAGTCTATGATGCCCATGATACATGTAAATTCTCTGTTTTAAAGTTATGCAAATATGTTAACCTATTCTGACATTCCTTATTAAATCATTGAAAGACATATGGGAGTTGCTGTTTGATTTCATGTCCATCTTCTTGATCATCAGAGACAAGAACTCACACAAGGGTTTATTATGAGACTGATCAAATATTTTCAATAGGATTATTAACTAAGGCTTAACTTACCAATTGCTAAATTCTTAAGCTTAAGTCTTTGTGCACAAGTTTCCACCTCTATAAAACGTGGATGGTGCCCTAACGAGGAATTGAGTGTGATGAAAGTAAATCTTCATTCCTACTCACATTCATATTTACACTAATATGTGTACCAACATTAAATTACCTATAAAACCCTTCAATCTCACTACATTTTATGGTGCTGCCCGTGTGATGCTCTGATGAAATCTAAAATGGACATGAAATTATGATTTCATAAGCTGTGTGGTATAGTTTGATCTCTTTGATCTCTTTCTCTGGTAAAAGTACCACAGCATTTCAGAAAAGAAACATACCAACAGTAAAATATGGTGGTAGTAGTGTGATGGTCTGGGGCTGTTTTGCTGCTTCAGGACCTGGAAGACTTGCTGTGATCAGTGGAACCATGAATTCTGCTGTCTACCAAAAAATTCTGAAAGAGAAAGTCCGGCCATCTGTTCGTGGCCTCAAGCTGAAGCGCACTTGGGTTCTTAGCCTTTTGTTTTCTTAGTAAAGACAAGGATAGAAAGGAGATGTTTTTACCTTTACATGTTTCGACTGTCCACTGCAGTCTTCATCAGAAGAAGAAGAAACATGTAAAGGTAAAAACATCTCTTTTCTATCCTCCTCTTTAATAAGAAAACAAAAGGCTAATAATTAGAAGACAAAATGAACCTACTCGAGCACTTGGGTTCTGCAGCAGGACAATGATCCAAAACACATCAGCAAGTCCACCTCTGAATGGCTTAAGAAAAACAAAATGAAGACTTTGGAGTGACCTAGTCATAGTCATGACCTGAATCCGATTGAGGTGCTTTGGCATGACCTTAAAAAGGCAGTTCATGCTCGAAAACCCTTCAGTGTGGCTGAATTACAACAATTCTGCAAAGGTGAATGGGCCAAAATTCCTCCCCAGCACTGTAAAAGACTTATTGCCAGTTATCGCAAATGCTTGATTGTAGTTGTTGCTGCTAAGGGTGGCCCAGCCAGTTACTAGGTTTAGGGGGCAATCACTTTTTCACACAGGGCCATGTAGGTTTGGATTTTTTTCCCCCCTTAATAATAAACACCTTCATTTAAAAACTGCATTTTGTGTTTACTTGTGTTATCTTTGTCAAATATTTAAATTTGTTTGATGATCTGAAACATTTAAGTGTGACAAACATACAAAAAAATGAGAAATCAGGAAGGGGGTAAACACTTTTTCACACCACTGTATATCCAAGGGGCCGTCGGGGTGAGGTCACTCCTTGATAGTTCATTCATGATTCAGCTGATAAAGTTTGCTGAGCCTCTTAATTATTTCATTCATGACTAAGATTGTATCTGCTGGGTCCATGCAGAAAACACTAGTGATAAGCTGAAGTCAGTGATAGAACTGAACGTTCACAGTCACATCAGCATCCTTCAGTCTGTTTTGTCCACTACTCAACAACTCCAAATATGGTAGCAGGATTTCCTAGGTATACACATTAAACTTTATAAAGAAAAATTCATATACATAAAAATTCATATAACAGTATAACATAGAATTTTTCCATCACCACCCCTGTTATCACCTGGCAGTGTGCCTCGCATCACTGCGGCCCATCTCTCAGTGGTTTTGTTTCGTCCTGATTCTGCGGCGGATCGCACGTACTGGTGTTATGCCAAGAACTCCCCTGCCAATCCGGGGGAGTTCTCAGCATAACAGCGACGAGTAGCCCTGGTCCTGGGCCATAAACGCGACCGGTGTGCTGGGGCGGGCGATCTACCACAGAATCACGATGAAACCACTCGGAGATGGGCGGAGTGAACCAGGTGATAACAGGGATGGCTATTAGAGTGACTAAGATCTGAAGAAAATAACAATATTAGCCGTGCTTACAGCCAGCGTCCTGGTATCAGTATTAGCTTGTGGGTTAATAGCTCAGGGGCTAATAGGCTGCCTTTAGCCACCACTTCTCCTTCCGGCATTCAGAGAGAGCAGACGCCTTTCTCCTCCTCTCCCTCCTAATCCTCTCCCTTCTGATCCCAGCTTGCAATGTTGCGTTTTTGTCTGTATTTAGTTGCTCTTCTCTGCTGAATCTTAATCTAAACAGAAATTATGGATCTGGAAAGCAGCTTAAATGTGATTGTCACCACTTTCAACAAGAACCGGGCCAGGGGGGAGCCCAGGAATTGGAACCGTGTGATTCGACTGAAGATTGGATTGATCACAGGATTTTCTGTTTGGCCCTGGAGTTCCTGGTGTATCAAAATTATATGGATGGTAAAGGAGCTGTTCAACGCGGACCCAGGCAAGCTCCTTCACCAAATTCGACCAGTTGGGGAGGGCATGAACAGCGGCATGGTGAACTGAATGGTAACTGATTCAGTGGTGGAATACATCTTGTGAGTCGCTAGTGCTCTCCAGGAATGTTTTTTAAGCCTGTATGGAAATTATGAAGTGCAGAAACGCATGGGAGAGGAAAATTCTATTCTCTGTGTGCACTGTGCAGATTTGACCTTGTTTTTTTTGGTGCCCCTGCTTACATTCCTCCTCGATGAAGATAAGGCAGGAGTAGCGGCTGGCTTTAACCCAAACAAGACAAACAATTGCTGTTGTTTCAACAGAATGGACTCTTCAAGGACAGTGTTACCATGTGTCTTCTGCATAGATCACATGATTAACATCCATCCACTGCCAGGAGGCGCCCTCTGCTGTTCACTAGCAATTGACACACCCACACTACACTGCATACAACATTACATGTCTGATACAACATACATTGACACACACACATTCACACTCTCTCTGTACTGCTTTGTCATTGTGTGATCTCTATTGTCTGCTAATTGTGCATTTGAGAGTTTTTTTCTTGTAATCACAATTTTGGCCATAAAATGAGCTTTATTTTGATCAACAATGCTTTTTTCTCTCTGCCTATTGTGTTTTTCCCTACCCTCCCCCTCCCCCTCTTTACCCCCCACTGTATGACAGGCGCCTTGTATGGCTGACGCGTCTTTGGGATGCGCTTATCTAGCACGCCCAAGGTCAAGTCAAATTCCTCGTATGTTTACTTGTGTTTACTTGTGAACGTGCTTGGCAATAAAGTTTTCTGATTCTGATTCTGATACATGATGGACAGCTAGGCGGGCCAATAATAGAGCAGTGGGTGGGTCTTTAGGATGGCAGTGGGTGGGCTTTTTCAAGACTTGACATCGGAAACTTACCCGGAAGAGTCAAAAAACATTTTTGGTAGTTTCTTTGAGACAAAATCGAGATAAAGGCAGTGTGCATTTTTCAGATCGTTGACTGTTTAGAAAATTATGGCTATTTATGTGACCAGTTAACACATTTGAGACACTTAAAACCTACAAACACATCATTTTTTAGTCAATGACCCCTTTTAGATATTTTAAGTGGGTTTATACAGACTTTTATTACCTCCACCAAGGAGGTAATGTGATCGGTGTGGGTTGTCTGGCTCTGCTTGTTAGGAGTATTACACAAAAACTACTGAATGGATTTTGATGAAATTTTTACCAGAGGTGGCCCTTGTACCAAGGATGAACCCATTAGATTTTGGAGGTGATCTGATAATGCATACCTTTACCAAGGCCCTTGGAAAAAATGATCCAGAATCCACATCCTGACCTGGATCACCACCAAAATCTAATGGGTTCATCCGTAGCCCACGGGACACCTTGGCTATTTTTTTTTCCACAATATTTTTTATTGAACCTTTTTTTTTTTTTTTTTTTTACAAACATGGCACAAACAATCAAACACTAACACTAAAGTAATTTAAAAAATAAAAAAAAACACTAACTACAAAAAAAAGTACTAAAAACACCAACAACCATTAACAAAGGCAAATCAGCAACAATGCTCCTCTGTTTAGTCTAGGTAACCTATTACATAAGAATACATATTATACATTCACCAATTTGGAATTTGCAAGGTCCACACATATCATTCACCTTCTTCTTCAGAAGTTATGTTTAATTTCTTTACATAATCAATGAAAGGTCTCCATATATTCTCAAACACATTTTCCTTTGATTTCAGTATGTATGTTATTCTTTCTAGTGGAAGGTTTGTTAACATCTGTCTTAATCACTGAGTCACATCTGGTCTATGAGTCTTTTTCCACAATAGTGCAATACATTTTTTGGCATTAAGCAAACCAAGGTCTATGAATGCTCTTTCACTCTTATTAAAGTTATGTTTTTCTGGATACAGACCCAACAAAAACAGTTTGGGGTTCAATGTGAATTGTTTTGAAATTATTTTTTCAATTGTCACCCTCACCTCTTCCCAAAACATTCTGATTTTTCTACATTCCCATAAACAGTGAAATAGGGTTCCTTTACTTTCCATACATTTCGTGCATGTATCTGGTATGTTTTTGTTATATCTATTTAACTCCACTGGTGTAACATACATCCGCATTAACCATTTAAAATGTATCAGTTTAAGACGTACATTTATTGATTTGGTTTGAGCTTCTGCACAAGCCATTTCCCATTGTTCCTCTGAAATTTCAATTTGCAGGTCTTCTTTCCAATAATTCAGTCTTGTCTGTGAGTTTTCACTTGAGAATAGTGTCAATGAGTTATAAAACTCTGAAATAATACCCTTTCTCTTACTATCTTTCGTCAAAATTTTTTCCAAGGATGAATAAGTAGGTCGGGTAAGAGTATTATTTTGATTTGATCGAATAAAATTTCTAAGCTGAAGATATTTAAAAAAATGTGTTCTATTAAGATTGAATTTAATCCTCAGTTCTTCAAAAGACATTATGTTATCTGAACGTGACAAATATAAGTCTTGAATCTTTTGAATCCCTTTTAAATTCCATACTTTAAATACAGCATCCGCTCTCCCTGGTGTAAAATATTGATTACCCCATATTGGGCTAAATTGTGACAATAAGTGTGGTTCTTTTAAATATTTTTTGGTTTCACACCATATTTTGATCATGTGCTTTACAATTGGATTTTTAACTTGTTTCTGTAATTTTTTAGCCGAGTCTGAGTATATGAATAAGGAAAGAGGTAAAGGTAAATTGTATGATTCCATTTCAGTCCAGTGAGGAGGATCATTTGATGAAAAATAATATGTCATAGACCTCAGTTGTGCTGACCAGTAATACAACATAAAGTTTGGACATTTCAGACCTCCACGATCAAATGGTAAATATAGTAAGGACAAACGTAATCTATCCTTCCTATTGTTCCATATAAATTCTACTAACTTTTTTTTAATTCTTGAGAATAGATCTGAAGGTGGTGGTAAAGGAATGTATTGAAATAAATAAAGTATTTTTGGTAAGATATTACTTTTAAGTATATTAATTCTCCCGATCATCGACATTGGTAGTGACATCCATCTCTGAAGTAACTCATTAATATCTGTCATTAAGGCTTCATAGTTGGCACTGGCGACTGATTCTAGCTTAGGCAAAATTTGAATTCCTAAATATTTAAACTGATTTACAACATTGAATTGATTTACCTCAGGAGCTGGGTGATTTCTCTGGGTCTCATTTAGCATTAATATTGAAGATTTTGTTTTGTTTTTTTTATTTTATATCCTGATATTTCAAAGTTCTTTATTAAATTTAACAAGGTCGGAATTGATTTTTTAAAATTCGACATAAACAAAATTATGTCATCGGCATACAGGGAGATTTTATGTTCTGTTGGTCCTACTTTAATTCCATATATTTGTGGATGTAAACGTACTACCATCGCTAAAGGTTCAATTGCCATAGTAAACAATAAGGGTGAAAGTGGACAGCCTTGTTGACATCCTCTATTGATTTTTATTGATTTTGAGATATTGCTGTTTGTTAAGATTTCTGCTGTAGCATTATTGTATATTATCTGGACCCATTTTATGAAATTATTTCCAAGTCCAAACCTTTGTAGGACTTCAAAAAGATGGGGCCATTCGACCCTATCAAAGGCCTTTTCGGCGTCCAATGATAGGAGAGCTGTATCCGCTGCTTCTTTATTGGAATAAATAATATTAAATAGTCTTCTTACATTATGGAAGCCTTGTCTTCCCATTATAAAGCCATTCTGATCTTGGTTAATAATATTTGGTAATATTTCTTGTAGTCGTCTTGCTAAAATTTTACAGATTGTCTTAAGATCAGCATTTAATAGGCTTATTGGTCTCATGTTTTCACATTTATTAGGGGGTTTACCTGGTTTTGGCAACAGTATACTTAAGGCATTATTCATGTATGGTGGTAAATTACCGTTTTGAAATGCTTCTAAAACCATTTCCAAAAGTGGTTTTATTAATTTATTCTTAAATTTTTTATAGAGGTCAACTGGAAGACCATCTGGTCCTGCTCTTTTTCCTGATTTCATATTATCAATGGCTAGCCCAACTTCTTCTTGACTAATTTTAGACTCCAGTATCTCCCTGTTTTCATTTGGAATACACGGTATAGATAATCCACCCAAAAACCCATTTAGTTTTGTTAAGTCAGTTTCATTTTTTGTATCATATAGTTTTTCATAATAATCTCTAAAGGCACTATTAATTTCTAAAGGATCTATAACTACCTGTCTGTTACTTATAATACTGGTAATTGGTGTTTTAAATTCTAATTGTTTAATCTGCCATGCCAATAATTTTCCTGATTTTTCACCTTGTTCATAAAAAGTTTGCTTCAATCTTAGAAGACTCGAGGCAGCTCTATTCGCTGATTTTTTGTCATATTCAGCTCTCAGAATCAGTAATTCATTCTCTAGCTGTGGGTTACTTCCTGCATACACCTTTTCTTGAAGAATTTTTATTTTACGTTCCAATTGGACTCTCTCCTCTCGAGTCTTCTTAGATTTTGAACCTGTATAACTAATAATATGCCCCCTAATAAAAGCTTTGAAAGCCTCCCACTTTATGCATGCCGTCGTTTGTGTAGTATTAATATCAAAGAACTCATCTGTTTTTCTATGTACACAACAAATTCCTCATCCTGAAGCCATTTATGCTGAAAATGCCACCTACCTGGATCCTTTGTCAATTTCTTATCTACATATATTAGACAGCAGGGTGCATGATCAGAGATCACAATGTTATCATAGAAACAGTTTTGAATCTTGGACCTTAATTCTGTAGAGATCAAAAAGTAGTCAATACGTGAGAATGTCTTATAGGTATTAGAATAACAAGAATAGGCTTTGACTTGTGGTTTCATTTCTCTCCATATATCTAGCAATCTCAATTCTTTCATAAAATGATTAATGGTCATCCTGCATCCATTGTGTGTGCAGTCCAGTCCTGTTGACCTATCTATACTGGGATTCAATGTACAATTAAAATCCCCTGCTATTATATGTTGCCCTGTAAGTGATGATAAAGTAAGGAATAAATTAACAAAGAAGTTTTGATCATCAGTATTGGGGCCGTATAAGTTCACCAGATTTATATTTTCTAATAACAAAGATCCTTGGATGATTAGATATCTTCCAAATTTGTCTCCAATTACATTTTTCACTTGAAATGGGACTGTTTTTTTTTTTTGTTACTTATTTGTACCCGTAGGTAGATTTGGTTTGCAGTCTGGTGACAAGCCACCAGCTGCCGGTCGCTGCGTGTGCGAGCGCCCTAAACCTACATGTTTTTGGTATGCGGGAGGAAACCGGAGAAATCCCGGAGTAAACCCACGCAACACGGGGAGAACATGCAAACTCCACACAGCTCACTGTTGGTCGGGGGCTGGGATCGAGCCCACGGTCTCATGATCCCTGCGATCCCCCGGCCGAGGGTAAACTGTGCTGCCACAGTGCTAAACCACTGCGCCACCGTGCAGCCCGTTTTGTATATGAGAGTCATAACTCCCTTAGCTCGGGATGAAAATGATGAGGTGAACACATTTCCTTGCCATCTTCTCCTAATTCTTTTTACATCCTCCTCTATTAGATGAGTTTCTTGTAAAAATACAATTTTTGAATCTATGTCTTTTTTTTTATTCATAACTTAAGTTTTTTTTAGATTTTGTAGACCTCTGCAATTCCATGAAGTTAAATTAAGATTAACGCTTTGATCTATGATCAATAAGGAGTTTGAGATTACCTTGCAATATGAACATGCTCATACAGAGAAGCAAAAACATGGATGGTTGAACATTCATCCTACAAACTACACAAAAACAAATTCCCTTTCCCCACATTCGTGGTAATCCCCCCAAAATCAAAAAAATTCCGTCTCCCGTTACAGCTAGTGACTGTTCCACACCTGCGAGGATCAGTCAAACCACTCTCTCTTTCTCCTCTCAATCACCCTGACTCTGCTACTATTTTAATGACATTAACTCTCTTCTGTAGTTTTTTCAACATAACTTCAAAGTTTTATAGCAACTTTGTACATCATAGCTTTTTTTTTTTTCATAATACAGTCTGTATTTTGTAGACATGTTATATGTTTCAGATCAATCAGATGCCTGTACAAATGCTTAAATGTTCTACCTTTATCATGTTCATGCTTAGCTCCCACCAGTCTCCTTTTGGATCTGCTTAATGAGCTCCTGCGCCTCTTGAGGGGTCTTGAAGATATGGGTTCTCTCCTTATATGTGACCAGCAGTCTTGCCGGATGAATCACTCCATGACGAATCCCGAGGTTGCGCAGCTCTTTGTGGGCGGGGTCGAACTGCCTCCTTAATTATTGAATTCCTGCGGCCAAATCTGGGTAGAACCGCACCTGTTGATCCTGGTATTTGATTTCCCCTTTAGCTCGCGCCGCGTTGGTGACCGTCATCTTGTCTCTGTAGTTGAGGAACTTCATAATCAGCGTCCTCGGTGGTGTCTTATTATCGCTCGGTGGGCCGATTCGGTGTGCGCTCTTTAAAACGACCGATGACTGCAGGTCCGCGTTGTTCAGCGCTTCTGGAATCCACTTTTCCAAAAAGGAACATGGGTCCCGTCCCTCCGCGAGACCCACCAGCCTCAAATTATTCCGTTGCGAGCGGGATTCCAAATCTAGAACGTTATCTTCCAGACGTTTCCATTTTAATTCCAGTGTTTGCAACTTTGATTGTAGGCTGGTGACGTCATCTTCAGCGCTTGAAATTCGGGGCTCCGCCTGCGATACTCGTTCCATACAGTCGCTTATTTCCTTTCTCATTCCTTCTATCGCTGCTATAATCCCATCAAATTTAGACGAAAAGTCTGCTCTATGGAGCTGATGGCAGCGAGCACCGCGCTTGTCCCCTCCTCAGCAGTTCCCGCTCCGCCACTGGCTACATCCTCCGCCATAGTCTCTGGAGTTTTTTCTGCTTCGTCACGAGCGTGGAAGTCTGTTAGTCTGGATTGTTTTGTCGAATTACTTTTTCCTCCGCCTAATTTCCCAGCCTTGGTCTTTACCATATCCGCGCCTAAACGCTGGGATGGGTTTTTGTTCCCAATTAAGAGAGTTTTAGCCAACTTTTTATTTTTAGGAGCAGAGCAGTGTGAAACACGTCTTCCTACGTGGCCGCCATAACCGGAAGTCCTCGATTTTTTTTTTAAATCAAAATCCATAAGGCTGTTTTGTGTAATCCTGCTCAAAAACGGACAGACAGACCTTGGTGGAAGTGTGCACTCTCTTAGTGCCCTCTATTTATTATTATTAAGATGATTGTGTGTAAATACGACTGCTATGCACAAATATAAGTTTCACAATGTTTTTAGGGCTTAACGTTGGTTTAAGGTCACGGGCCCAGCAACTGTACCTAGGCAGAGCTATCACAAAGAAAAACCTCTTGTTCCAGAAGCTAGAATATTTCAATTAAAATGACTTTCTCTCTTAGGATGAATCTTTTCTTAAACCACAAATGAACAAGCACACAAACAAGCCGATGGGAGGCCAGGGTAGGTGTATTTGAAGCAAGGACAACTTGTCGCTCTCTCTTCCTGTGTGTTTGTGTATGTCCACACAGTTTCAGCAACCTCTATTCTCGAAGCCTTGATGCCCATGTCTGGGGATTGTGATGATGAATGGTAGCTTTCCTGTAATTTAGCTTCAGGAGAATGGATGGAGCTGGCCTGTTTGGTTAGAGGGTGGGGACATGGAGAAAGAGGAGACTGTAGGTAAGAGAGGGGCGAAGAGGAAAAAGAAAAGAGAGTAAGGAGTTTCCTGCTTTGGGCCTGACTCCAGAGTTGGGTTTCCTCCAAGGTGAAGAACACATTAAACTGTGTGTATATTGTGTGTGAGTATGGCTCATTGTTTATTTACAGAGCTTCAGTTCTTGCTGTGTTCTTAAGGCAGGGGAGCCGCTCTACCCAATCCCTCCTTTTTAAGCCTGGATCCAGCCCCCATTAGTGGAAACATACCAGAGCAGTGCCAAGTCTGTGTGAGCAATGGGAAGCACGCACATTATCAAGTTTATGTCGTTTCTGAGGGTCAGGCTAATGGTGGCTATTAAAGAGACAGATGATCAACAAAACACACAGTTCATTAACTAATAATTTATTTTTCATACCATTTAGATTAAAAAGTCAGTGGTTCATTGCCTCAGTGGAAAATGTACAAGGAAGACGTTCATATGATAGAAGTGAAAGCAGTGCTGAACCAAGGGCAGAATCCCATTGTTCCCAAAAAAAGGTAGGTGGACAATTTTTGTACGAGTGAACCATTATTCCCAGGACATTACTGTAACAGGACATTTTTGGGTTGTTGTGAGAGTTTCCATCTTCACCTCTGTGGGAAAAGCACAGGGTCTAATGAGTCACATTGCTACTCAATTCACCTCCAAGTCATTCAAGAATCGGGCAGTTATCTGGAAACAACGTAAGCTCAAAAAGGAATACATTCTATATGATATCAGAACCACATCTTCTTGTCGTGATCACAAAAGCATATGTTCCTGGTTTCTACATCCATAAAACATCCATAATCATCTGGTTTGTACATCCATAAATGTGAGTCATTCCACGCCAAGCAATGCTTTACAAAAGACAACATAAATGGCACAGGTAGTTCAGTACATACAGTATATACATTAAAAAATGGACCAAGATTAATTAAACAACAACAAATGTGTGGATGAAAAGGACACACACTGACAGAGAACTGCTGAAATTACTTCAACATCAACTTTTTTTTTCTTCAAGCATACTACCCACTCCCCCCCCCAAAAAAAAGTCTCCCCTTCACATAGGAGTTCCTTCACCTCTGCAAGTTTATTTCATGTATGTAAAAAGTTGTTTGCACAGGAAGGTTAATTAAACACAAACTCACACACCTGTGGCTGCTATAAATGTAGCAGAAAGAGGTGCAAACAAAGGGAAGAGGTTATACGGCCTCAGTTTCACTGCCAAGCTCCTGGGCTTGTTAAAATAAAACAACAGAACAGCTCTCTCTATGGGGCTCACAAAATGGCTTTCACAAGAGCTAACTTATCTTTTTAGCAACATTTGACAGGGCACTTCACAAACGGAAAGCGAGTGAGTGTTGACTTTGTGTTTTAAGTTCTGTGATGAGCACAAAGCCCATCACTGAAAGGAAAGCTACTGGATCCAGTCACAGATCAAGACATATTTGCCATTTTATGTTTGGAAGAATTTTGGCACCTGAAATCTTTCCACAGTTGACCCTGGAGAGGGAGGGGTTGCTGGAAGACATTTGAGATTGCATCCTACTCTGACTTGACCGCTAGACGTCAGTAATTTGTCACTAACGCACCTTTAAATAGGTCATTGACTGAAAAATTGTGTTTTTGTAGATTTTATGTGACAATTGAAAAAATATTAAAAGACTAACTTCTCTTTAAAAACACACACACAGCCTTTACGTCATTTCTGTCTCCAATTAGCTGTTTTAACTCTTTCATGTTTGTTCCACTACATCAAGCAAAGGTGAGCCAAGCCGCGATACCCACCCCCTGCTCTATTACTGGATAGCTGAGCGGTCTGTCCGTGAAAGCGTAAATGAGCGGGGAGCCCAAGCTTCAAAGTTAACATTGCTACTAGCTAGCTTATCAAGCGTAATTTACACTGCTGTTTCCTTTAGATTTCAGTCACCCTAAGCCTCTCACAGAGCGGCTAATGCTGACGAACATGGTGAGTTTTGGATCTGCCAACCTTTCTGACAAATGTTTGTGAAAATAAAGCGAAAATCAAGCTACTATTTCATGGAGCTGCGAATGAGGAACGTTCATGAACGCTGAACTTTTTGGGTTGCATCAGGGTTCGTAAAAGGTTGCAAAACAGTTCGCACACAGTTTTTAAGGTTGCCAGCACTTTAGTTGTAAAGGGTCTTGAAAAGTGCTGGTGTTCACTACTAGGCTAACCAAAAAGAACTTTAGCAGCACGTGTTACAACTGTTTGCTGAAAAATACATCCACAAATTTTTTTTGCACATTTTAAACATTTTTTGTGACAAGAAACTATTGGTAACCCTAAAAAAACTGTTGGCGAATTATTTGGCAACCTTTTACAAACCCTGGTGAACCCTGATGACCCTCAAAAAGTGCAACATTTGTGAATGTTCCTCAGCATTAGGTGCTTCGTCAGATGCGGGGGTAATAGACATCCCAATAAACTTCCACCTGTTTTACTAATCCACAGCCGATAATATATATTGCATCATTCTGGCTTATTTTGTTATATTTCTGTAATGGTGCTACATCAAATTGTTAGCATTATTTTCTCTAAGCAAGACCTGGGGTGGCAAGTACAAGGTAGCAGTTCAGACACTCGTTCTCAAAAGTTTCTGTGCTTATTTTACTACAAGGACCACCCATATCCTATCGACCACCGAAAATCCACACCACTGTCCGCCAGTGATGAATTATTTCATTCATTCTTTATGACCAATTTACATTATTTGGCTCAGGCTAGCAATCTGAGCAAGGAGCTAGCCAGCTAACATTAGCAACTGTGACGTAAGAGGGAGGGTGGAGTTAACAATGGTTCTTGGGCATTTAAAGAGACATGTACTGAAACGAGTCACTCTAAGGAAAGCTCCAAAGGATGATTCACAATGATGCTGCAATAATCACATAATTAAAAGAAAATTTTACCAAAATATGGCACCAACATTTCCTTAAGACCTGTGAGATCTGTCAACATGTGGAAAAGAGTGCAGTCACTGATCCCTTTAAGAGACAAATATGTAGATCACCTTTCAAAAGCAGAAAAACAAAAATATGGAAGCAGACAAAAGTTTCAATAGTTTGCATGTTTGAGGAATAAAATCACCCTTTTGTATGGCAAACATGATTAAAGCAAAATAAAAAAGTTGTGAGAATGATGCAGAATTTTAAGTAAATGCTGCCAAAATAGTCTGCATTGCCTCCCATTTGAGGGCACATGAAACATTGTGGATAAACAAATGTAAAAAAAAATAGATTGCAGGAATGGAAAGACCTTGATTTGCCCTCCAGATGGACATTGCATGGAACATCACATGTGTACAAGAAATTATTTTCCCCTCTTTTACAATTCCACTTGAAATTAAGTTAATGTTTGGGAAGCTCACAGGCACACCGTTGGACCATCCATCATAATGCCATATTTACATACCATGGTGAGGAGTCTGGTGCTACTGTAGCACCAGCTGTTTGACAAAATAAATGAATACTCTGTTCTGTATTTTTGTTCTACATTTCTGAGGAAACAGTGCTCTTGGGATGGTGAATTATGAACTGCTTAAATTAATGGAAAAAAAATGCCATTAGATATGGCAGACATATAGAGCCACAATCGAGCGAACGATCATTCTTTCCCCTGATAACATCATCTTTTTTATAATAACAATCAGACCACTCACTTCTGTGACCTTTGTTCTTGGAGTTTGATTTACATTCTCAGAAAATAAGAGCTACATTGCGGTAAAATGCACCGCAGAGGAGCATGGCAGTCCATCACCATCACTGAGAAAAAATACACAACATGCAAGACTGGTTAAAAAGCGGAGTTAGGGGAGGGTAGCGGCTGACGCAGAGATGAGAGCAGAGGAGAGACACTGCTGGAGTAACGACAAACCAAACATGCTGCCACAGCCAAAAGAGCGTAACCACTAGCTAGCATGAGATGCCTGCAGAAACACTCACTGCTGTGGGGGCTCGATGTGCCTCTTAAAACTCTGTGTTTATCTTGCACTCTATTTAAATAAATTGCAATGTCCTTTACAAAAAGAAATAACTGCAAACGGCAGATAAAAAGCTTGAGAGCAACCAGATGGGTCTCTTTGTGGCTTTCGTCGGTCCCTACTTAATTGAATTTAAAAACTGACTATGCTTATTTGGCAAAGGATAACAGGGATATGTGTTTGGGTGGGCAAGTGGTGGAAGATGACATGGGAAGTTTTCCTTTGGATGTTCATGCTCATATTGGTTTAGTTCTCCCTCTGCTCACTGTAAGGTTTTGATGGACCGGCAGAAACCACAAACATGCAAACTTAACTAAAGCACATGAGGGATGAAATATGATCCTCTCATGTCATAATACAATCAGTGAGCACTAAAACCCTTCCAGCCTCGTTCACTTTGTCAAAATATGCGAGAGAAAAACACAGCTATTCTGTTTATCCAACTTGTTTTTTGTTTTTACTGCGTGAAAACGGAACTCTTATTGTGGCAAACAACAGCCTGCCAGTCTTCAGACACAACAGAAAATGTTCAGACGTTTAAAAGACAAAGCAATGGCAAAGGCCACACAGCAACATCTGGAAGAACGGTACCCAGGCGGAAGAGGTTATCCGTAAAGCAACAAGTCTCCCTGGAAATACTGCTGTTGTTGTGAAACTGCAGCCATTTGTCCACACCATTTAATCTTTATTCCACAAAAAGTGACAAGCAATGAGTCATGATGGCAATGCATGAATTCATAAACTGTTCAGGAGAAGGCTCTGCTTAAAAATTAAACTAAAGGATATATCTCAAATGAGGATATGGGTGGGTGAGATAACCACGTAAAAAATAAACTATTATGAGCAGTGGCATCACACACTTGGTGGATATAAGAGCATACATCAGCTTGTTCTGTAAGGGTCCCTTTACACAGCATGGAGATCATGTTTTATGTTTGGGATCATTTAATAATAATAATAATAATGCATCAGATTTATATAGCACTTTTCATGGACACTCAAAGACGCTTTACAATGGATACATTATTCACTCACTCCACAGATAGTGGTAAGCTACTACTGTAGCCACAGCTGTGCTGGGGCAAACTGACGGAAACGTGGCTGCCAATCCACACCAACGGCCTCTCCAACCACTACCAAACATTTATACACATTCACGCCCAGTGACATGGACACTGGAGGCAAGGTGGGTAAAGTGTCAAGCCCAGGGACACAACGGCAGGATGTCTGGGGAGAGCGGGAATCGAACCGCCAACCCTCCGATTATTAGATGACCCGCTCTACCTCCTGAGCCATTGCCACCCATATTTAGGAGATCCTTGTGTGTTTTGGACAAAGTCAAAACTTTGAGGAGACCGTGGCGGCTGTGGTGATCACTGAAGATCATTGATAGATCAAAAATTGGCCAGATCTCTCAACGATCTCTCAATGATCTCCACCCCTGTGTAAAGGGGGTATAAGGGCTTGTGTGGTGGCAACACTGGTGGTGGGACTGAGGATTGCTGTGGAAAATATCCCTGCAAAGGGAGCCCTTAGTTCTTCGTGGGACATGGGAGTTTTCAGAGGTCCAGCTTGCGTGTTTCACTAATGAAACCTGAGGTGGCCAAGCTGAAGGTGTTCCTCTTTGTCTTGTTGAAATCAGTTAACCTCTGAGTGACAATCACTGTAGATAAACCCCACCCAGAGAAGTGTGAGGTATGAGCACTGCTAGTTTTGCACGGGAGTATTGAAACCAAGTGGCAACAGGTGGTCAGTCATGACAGAAAGAGGCTGGAGAACGGAGGGTTGAGCAACAAGTGAGCACTTCCGCTGTCGTCATTGAGTGAAGAAATGGTGCCTGCTTTTGTCTACACTTCAAACCCTTTTTAATGGTCCCTTTTAAAGGCAAACCAATCAGACAAAAACACAAGCGGCCTCGGAAAAATAAAAGTAAAAATAATTATACAATATACACAAAACATGGTCCTTAAAACAAGCAGGATACATGCAGTCTTCTTTGTGCAGCATTCTCACAATGCAGGAGGATTCAGGGAAAGGAGAAGTCAACCGTCAGGATTCATAAAAGTGAATGATAAGGGAGAGGGAAGGATGCAGCTTTCCCATCACGCTTTGCTGCATTTCCCCTTCTTCTCTTTACGCTGGAACTTCCTCAGACGCCTCGTCCAAACGTCTCTCCACTGGATCACCAGGCTGTTCTTATCAGCCACCAAGCCTATGCGCTCCGCCCCCGGTGTGGTGACGCCACCTCCAGGCCCGACCCCTGGCCCTGACCCCGGGCCGGTCCCACCTTCGCTGCCGCCCATCACCAAGAATCGTTTGCTCATCTGGATCTTTGGGCATTTGCAAGCCAGGTCTTTCATGTGTACCCACAAGATGTTGTCGCCTCGCTTCAAGGGTTCACCACGGCTCTTGTACACGGAGACCACGCTAACTGAAAACTTGGCCCAGTCCCCCACTGTCTCCATGTCAAGCACGTTCACTTGGACCGCTACAAACAAAGTCACAAGAAATACAATGAGTACATTAGTTCCAACGCCATTTCCTCATTACTATGAAAAGATAATAATGGTGTGTTCTTTATCTGTTTGAGGTCAGAAACCAGTTGTTGAAATTATGTCATACCCGAGTGAAACACGCTTCATAAATGCAAATCAGATTTTATGATTTACACTTTAAATTTGATACATTTTTGTTTGTTTAATTGAACAAGGTGGGTGAATCAGTTGGCTCTAAAAAGTTAGAAACTATTCAATTCAGCTTTAATTGAATCAAACTAGCCAATGTATTGCTAGCAAGAACAGTTTAAAACAATGCAGTATGTGGCAGAGAAATTGGCCAGTCCTGCGTGTATGACAGGATATATAAAACACAAGTGTTAATAAATAGTATATTTTACACTACTGTTGAGGCAAGGTGCAACTTAAATTCTCATGTCAGTCAAGTAAAGTGTCATGATGATAGCCTGCTGTCAGAGTGGGGGTTGGGGGCCTTGCTTGCCCTTCCTTCTGGGGTCAGGTGCCTGGCTGTCCTGGGGTGGGTGGCCTCGGGGCATTCATGCTCTGCGGGGGCTGCGGGTTGCCCAGATGATGCAGGTGCTGTCTTGTTTGCTTATGGTTCCGGGGTGGGTTCTGCTGCGGCCTCCTACCCTCATTTTGTTTTCTGTATGTTTACTGGCAACCCCCCCCCCCCCCCCACACACACACGTCTATCTGTTCTCTTTCAGGTGCAGATATCAGGCTCGAGCTGAGATCTTCTCAGAAGCAGCAACTGTGCCTTGTGTTTTCTCTCCCTTTGTTTTTCTTTCTTTCTCTCTCCCTATCCCGCTCCACCCCCTCATCCCCCACCCCTTCTGAGCATTTTACATCCGTTCACTTCCCTCCGCCACTCACCCCTGTCTGGTCCAGCATAAGTAAGACAATTTAAATAAAGAATTAAAGTTATTATACAGCACGAAGAGTCAATAAATGCTATTTATATACAGCATATATCAAATATGAGCAGAGCTCCTTTTGGCAAAGTAAATGTGTTTGGCACAATAAGGCAAGCAGATATTTGCTCTGCTTGCCAAGGTGCTGGACAGGACAAAAAAAAAGGAAAAAAGTTTATTTTAATTTCATGTGCTTTTCTGTTCCTGGTGTTTTCTCTTTGTGTCTTGTCTCTGTGTATATATTCCCTCCTTGATTGTTTTGAATGTGTGTCTTTGTCTCCCTCATTAGTGTCATTCCCCTCCCCTGCCTGATTGTCTCCACCTGTTAGTCATTCCCTGATTGTTTCCTTTCCTATATATTCTGTCCAGTCTCCCTCAACTGTGTTGTGCTGTCACTGTCTCTTCCTGGGTTTCTCTGTACCAGTTCCTGTATTCCTCGTCCCTAGTCGCCACCCTGGTTAGCATTTTTTTTTTTTGTATTTTGTTTCCTCAGTATTTATTTGAGTAGCATGTTTTCCCGACCCTCGACTTTCTTTTGTCGTTTTTCTTCTGTGTTTGGTTTAGTTTCCAGTTGTGTGCTTTGGCCTTTTGTTTATTTTCTTAGTTAATAAATCCCCACTTCCTTTCTGAATGCCTACATTTGGGTCCCCTCCCTTTGCATGCCTTGCTCTACACATGGCATAAAGGCTTATCAGACTTCAGGAGAAAGAAGAAGTAATGTCAAAACTGGAAACACTAGAGTGACACCCCCATAAATGTGACTGGGGTTGAGAAAAGGAATGCATAGTAAATTCTACTCACTTACCATAATCCTTCTTGCAATATTTCTTCATGTTTATCTTCAAGTTCCCCTTTACTGGTTTGCAATAGGATTCACAATCTGCAAAACACAAGGACAGTTTCATTCCTGCAACAGGGAAATCATGGTTTCATGAATAAGCTTGAAATTAAGCTACGATATGCATGGAAATCACTTGTTTTCAGTGCTGTGTATCCTCACATTTACCATTACTCACAACTGTACATTTTTTTTTGGGACAGGGCCAAAAGGTCAGAATAAACTGAAGTGGGCTGAATAATGTCGAGTTTTGTTTTTGTGTGCTAAAACACAAATCATACATCAAATCCATTCAACAGCCCATGCCAGGAGGCAAGTGAAGCATGCCAGAGGAGTAAAAGTGTTAGTTTGACGTGTTCTCAGGAGTCTTGAGCAAAGGCAGAGTGCGGTGGAAGCAGGTCATGCTGGATTAATGTGGACAGACCTTGGCTGCCAGCATGACGACTAAGACCACACATTGGACAGATGACCTCTGCTGATCATTTGTAGGTGGAGCTGCTGGTGATGTGGTTTAGCATTTATGATTGTGACAGTTAAAATTGATTTCTTGGCTGATTGACCAATCTCTGATTCCTTCTTGACTGTCTATTAGGGAAGCCATGGTTTGGTTTGTTTTCACATATCCAAAAGCATCCTTTTTAATCCAGCTTCTCCTCATACAGGTTTTGGCCCACAGTCTTGGAAACAATTTTGACCTCAATTTCACCATTTCAAACTGAGGTAATTTTCCCTTTTGCCTATTCCATGACCCACAGCTTACCTGCAACCTGAGTAAAATGAAAATTAGTGGATTTATTTATAATTTCATGTTGAAGAATGATTGTGTGCAGGACTTTCAATGGACCAAAAAGGCTGAGAGTTAGCCATTTCAGATATAGAGCTCTTGAAAGACTTTAAATCATACACATGCAATTACTTCCCATGGTTTGTTTTCTTGTGAGCCTAGAAAAATGTATTCTGTCATCTCACTATTCAAAGCTTTTCTTCTCAATAATCAGAAAATGTTTTTAATGATTTGAGAAAGCAGCTGATGGGACACAAAGAAGATAAGCAAATTAAATAAACTTTTAAAAACATATGAAACACGCATGGACTCAAAATAGGACAAGAATCTTTTTAAAAATTGAAACCACTTGTTTTTGAATCATACTTTGTAGATAAAAGCAGCAGTGCTGATGACTAGCAAAGATCTATACTTGAATGGAGGCTGGTTGGGTTTTATGAAGCTTAGTTTATGAGGGCAGTTCATAAAAGATTTTCCCTGATTCATTTCCCATGGACCAAGAGGAACCAAGCTTGGCAGTTATTAGTCTTTCTCTACATAGGCACCACTAAGGGTCACACACTTCTCCCATTGCTTTATGTAGCTGTGGAGACCTTGCCTGTAGAAGTCTGCAGATTGTATCAGAAGCCACAACTTGACCTTGGAAATCAGCGTTTCATCGTATTGGAAGAGCTTGCCCTTCAAAAATGATTTCATGGTTGGAAAGAGGTGGAAGTCAGATGGTGTGAGGTCAGGAGAGTAAGTAGGATGAGGAAGGATTTCTGGACAACATGCAAGGTGTGAACCAGGGTGTTGTCTTGCAGGAGGTGGACACCTTTGGTCAGCATGCCATGTCGCTCAGTTTTGATGGCCTTCTGCATTTTTGCTTCAACTGAGCTTTAGTCTCTGGATCATAGTGATGGACCCATGTTTCTTCCTGCATGATTAGTCTGTCAAAGAAGACCTCTTGGTTTTCTTGGCACATGGCCAAAAGATCCTGGGAGCACATGACTTCTTCCTGCTTCTGGAATATTATGAGCTACAAGGGAATTCATTGTGCAGACAACTTCTGTATGTGCAAACGATCATGGATGATTTTTTTTTCCCCAGACCCCACACTGATCTCGACATCTTGGACTAGGCAGTCCTCCAAAATTGTAACCTTGGTGTCTTTATGGTGTCTTTATCAATGACTCCTGGGAGTAGGTGCCATTTCCACCAATGCCCGACTACACTTGAACTGTTGATGCCAGTGCTTAACTACATCATATAATGAGGACTCCTCCCCATAAGTCTCTTTCATCTCATTGAACATCTCCCATAGTGTGTGGCCTCTCAAGTACAGGAACCTGGTGACCACTCTGCATTCAACTGGCTCCATTATAACACCTTACTCCACCTGTAAAAGGGAAACTCATAAGGGTTCAGAGCTGCAAATTATCACGTGACCTACAGTATGTTATATTATACATGTGCAAGTTCAGCCTCCTACAATAACCGGAAGTGGGTCAGGGAAAATCTTTAATGAGCAGCCCTCATAATTATATATTATGACAAGGACATAAAGTCAGAAAAAAATATGAGAACTGTGGAGTGAAATTGCAGGAATGTCACTGGGGTCATTTTACAGCACAGATTCAGTCAGAATGAATGAGGGGACACAAAAAGCTGGCCATGTTGCTCGGTTCAAATGCTAGGGCATGAAACTGAAAAACCACATGTTGGTAACTGGACGGGCATCTGTGGTAAGGCTTCTCACTGCCTTCAAAAGGAAAAACCATTCAGTCATGCTGCTTTCCAAAGCAAACTGAATAAAGTGGCTGGAGATGAAATGCCACAGATTGAATAAAAAGTTATGAGAGAGAGAGAGAAATTACACTTTTGGGGGATACTGGAGTGTGTTCATGTTGTTCACTTTTTTCGGGGGGTGGGGGGGTGGGACAGGGGACCAAGCAGCCCATTAAAATGTCCAGGAAGCTTGGCTGCATATCAGAGCACTGAGCCTTTATTAGCAAGACAGCAAAGGCAAGAAAAAAGGAAAGAAATCCAACTTCAACTTCTCATAATACTAAGGCAGGTGGAGAAGACCTACGGAGCTGTGTGTGAGTCTGTGTGTTATGCATTACTCACCAGCAAAATCATGTAAGTTATATATTGCAAGCATGTGGTTTTCATGTGCAGATTATTATCATGCAAGTGTGCACACAACATGGATGCATTAGCATGAGATGGATTTTAATAGACTGCAGCCATTGTGTGCATATAGTATGCCTCAGTTCTTATATACAGTGGCTAACCTGGAGTCTAAGGGGTCTGTGTGTGTGTGTTTTCCCATGAAGAGTCACTTACTGCTGGTTGTTCACCTGGAAAAGCTCTTCATATATTGCCCAATGACCCAGAACACCAACCCACTGAAAACATGCACAATTGGCTGTGGGGCTCTCGATGCCCTCTCTCCCTCGAGCCCCTTTCACTGTGTCGTGACAAGGACAAATTGCATCCAACGCCCCTAACACAAAAAAGAATTTGGGGGCCTTGGGTTTCTGATGGAGAAGTTTATTCTAGGGTAGTTTAGGAAGGAGAAAATGGGGGGAAATGCTGTGGTGTGGTTTGATAGAAGCTGAGGTGAATTGACAATCAAGTCCTCTTGTGTTCTGGGATCCAGTAACATTTTCCCAGGAAAGTTTTAAACCAGAAAAGGTCGGACTCTGCTTCTTTGATTCTTCCTTTACTGGTTCGAAATGCTGAAGTAATGGAAGGAAAAGGTAGGACACATTCTCATTCTTTAAAGAAGCTTCAAATGTGAGATGTCACTATCCCTTTTACATTTAAAGATATACTCATTTATTTTGTCGCTAACAGTTGGATGATGATTTATGGTACTGTTACATATTGGGATGACATCTTCTCCTAATGGAAGAGTAATTCTGAACAGTTTTGGTCTAAGTTCTTCATGGAGGTTTGAAAAACATCCATATCTAAGAGTAAAATTAAAACAGTCAGGTTATACATTAAGTATAAACTGAACATTCAATATTTTCAATACTTGTTAGGTGAGAATTTTTTTTCATCTTAGATATGCAACTTTTCTCTCATAAATTTGCAATATGTTTTTTCTAGGGATACACAACAATATCAGCACGTTATTGGTACTGGCCAATAAAGCATTCAAAATCATCTTTCGGCACAAATTTGTCTTTACAATACAATATAACAGCATTACACTTACATGCGAGGGAAGGATGTCATAATGTCGGGGCAGTATAAGAAAACAAAAGTCTGCCTCCACACGGCCACACAAGGAGAAGCAAAAACACAACACGAGGAATCCACCAACCCCAAACAAGAGAAAGACAACAGTGTAGACAAAAGAAGGAAAAAAACTTCAGCAACAGGCTCTTCCACAGTGCCCACAGTGTTAGGATTACAACTAGAAGATCTTTGTTTTTTTGGATGTAGCACTAGCCTTGCTGTTACCGAATGGTGACGGACCTCAATTCAAGAATGGTGACGGATCGCAAAGTTGGTAGAGCAGTCAGAGGAGTGAAGAAGGTAACTGTAGGTCAGTGAAATCATCATGGGAATCAAAGAGGGGAAGGGAACATCTTTCCACACCTTTCACCACCGAGGCTAAGGTAGAATAGCCGGGAGATGGGTCGATTGAGTGCTGTACACTAGCTTGTATCCTAGTCCTTTCGACATTCAAGTCAGGATAGTCAGGAGTTGATTGTGGCTTGACGCTGAAGGAGATCTGAGATGAGCTGCTCCATGGAGGCTAACTCGCTCCTTATCTTGACGACAAGCACAGAGGTAACTGTTATGGTGGCACTTATTGTGAAGTGCAGTGTGATGACGCTGACTTCCTGTCACATCATCACACTGCCCTATATAGCGGGGTAGCTGCCATAGGTACTTCCTCTTGTGCCGGATGACTCCGCTGGGTGCATGCTGTGTACTGTTCAACACCTTCTTTAATAAAGCTGTGTTCAACGCTACATCTCTGTCGACTTTGTTCATCACAAAGTTTGTGGACATAACATTTGACGACTGAGGATTAACATATGGAGGCATGCGTTACACTACTCCATCCCTTCCTTGAGCTCCAGGGCGAGCCACCGGTGCCATGGCCGCGTTGGTTCGAGGCTTTTCAAACTTACATCACGGCACTGGACCTCAGGAAGCTGGATAAGGTGAGGGCATGTGCGCTTCTCGTCCACAACCTGGGTATCAAAGGCCAGCAAGTCCTACGGACACTTGCCGCATCAGACTCATTCGAGGATGTTGTGGAGCTGCTAGCTAACCATTTCACCACTCCAGACAGCGTGACTGTACAGAGAATTTGCTTTCGCCAGAGATGTCAACGTGTTGGTGAGCCTATCCACCAGTATGTCACTGACTTGAGACATCTAGCTAGCGAGTGCCGTTTTGGGCCGCTTGAAGACAAGATGGTACGCGACCAACTAGCAGAGCACACATGCAACGCTGGACTGCAAGCTAGGCGACTAATGGCGCAGAATGACTTGACGTTAGCTAGGGCTGTTGAGCTAGCTCTCCAATTGGAGGCTGCAGACAAGCTAGCTTTGGAGCTACACTACCGTTCAAAAGTTTGGGGTCACCCAGACAATTATTTTGTGTTTTCCATGAAAAGTCACACTTATTTACCACCATGAGTTGTAAAATGAATAGAAAATATAGTCAAGACATTGACAAGGTTAGAAATAATGATTTGTATTTGAAATAATAATTTTTTCCTTCAAACTTTGCTTTCGTCAAAGAATCCTCCATTTGCAGCAATTACAGCATTGCAGACCTAACATGATTGCACAAGGGTTTTCTAATCATCCATTAGCCTTCTGACGCAATGAGCAAACACATTGTACCATTAGAACACTGGAGTGATAGTTGCTGGAAATGGGCCTCTATACACCTATCTAGATATTGCACCAAAAACCAGACATTTGCAGCTATAATAGTCATTTACCACATTAGCAATGTATAGAGTGTATTTCTGATTAGTTTAAAGTTATCTTCATTGAAAAAAAATGCTTTTCTTTCAAAAATAAGGAAATTTCTAAGTGACCTCAAACTTTTGAACGGTAGTGTAAACTGGCATCAGTCACAGAAGCCGCCGGAGCCACCCGCCTCAGCTAATGTTGCGGACCTGGATAGTGAGGATAGCTTGGATGAAGAGTGTTCAGAAACCAATGCTGCCAGCTAAAGGTCTGCCCCGAGAAGATCCCCGTGCAGGAGTTGTGGGTCCGCGACGCACCGCCATAAAGCGAGAGAGTGCCCAGCAAGAGGAAAACGTTGTAGTAGATGTGGATGCTTGAATCACTATGCCAGGGTGTGCCGCTTATCTGATCCAGACAGCCCACGGAAGAAATCACCCCACCCGTCCCCGACAACCATCCACTTGGTGAGTCCCAGTACCAATGGGTATACGTATTGTGCAGTGGAGATAGACAGCGTGGAGGTGCCACTGTTACTCGACATGACGGTGGTGCAGTCGATGCTGAATTGTGCCACGGTGAATAAGTTTTTGCCCCACCACAGGATAAGAAGTAACCCGGTGCCGTTGTATGGCTACGGAGGTAGCAGGCTGTGCACTGTTGAAACTATGGAGCTAACCGTTCGTTACAAGTCTGAAACGATGATTGACTTCACTTTGCAAGTGGCGGCGTGCGGCGATAACATCATGGGGTGTGACCTATTCTACGGACTGGGTTTCGCCATCAAAGACAGCGCTGGGAATGAATGGTCTGGTTGTGGCCGCTGGGGCTCACAGGCTCCAGTGATCGAAGAGGAGGTGGTTTGGGACGAAGGACTAACGGACACCCTCGCTTTCGAGCCGGACCAGCTTCGCTCAGAGTCGGTGTGGAAAAGTCTCAGTGCCTGCGCTTGGGATGGAATAGTTGGGGGGACTGAGCGTGACAGCGGGGCACCCATGCCAACGAGCGACACCATGCTAGCCCCAGATGCCTCTGGTAGTTGGTCGTAGTTGGGTGGGGGGTCTGCAGCTACGACAATGACCACTACAACAATCATAGAAAAGGGCGGGGCATGACCGACGACCATGGAGTTACCGCATGCTCAGCAGCACATCAGGCCGAGTAAGGTTTCACTTTGGGTTATGGACTTGGATTGGGTTCGGGGTGATGAATGACCACGGTGAAGATGGGCCAGACAACAGCCGACAAAACATCAGGCGCGCCTGCGGATTATGGCGAAGTTGGGTGTGGCGTGGTTCCGGTTGTCCGACGGCTCGATGAGCCATGCCAACCAGCTGTGGCATGTCCAGGAGGACACTCCAGGTGGCAAGGCTGGACGAGAGTCGATGAAGGTGGTTTGAGATCCAGGCTCCAGCATCCAGAAGATCACCCTTCACTCCGGGGACCTGTTGCCTCCAGGGGCACGCCTGCTACGGGGCTGCCCAGGGCCCCCCATGCCGGTTCCACCTCTTTTACCCAAGTGACTGTGCTGTGACAGTTTGTTTATAGTTCATTGTGTTATTTTGTGTGTTTAGAGTAGAAGAATGGCAGATTTTTAGTTTAATAAAGGACTTTTTAGTTAATTCAGTGGCAGAATAATCCACTGTGCCGTACAGGCCGTGTGGTAGTCCACCCACCGGCCCTATTTTAGGTTGTTTTGTGTGAATGTGTTAGGCCTTTAAGTACTTTAGCTTATGTTATTTAGAGTGTGTTTCGGGCTCCAAATTGGGGTGGGTTCAAATTGTGTGAGTGGTTTTGGGCTTTGTAAAAGGGGGGGGAGGATGTTATGGCGGCACTTATTATGAAGTGCAGTGTGATGACGCGGACTTCCTGTCATGTCATCACACTGCCCTATGTATATAGCGGGGAAGCCGCCATAGGCACTTCCACTTGTGCCGCTGGGTGCATGCCATGTACTGTTCAACACCTTCTTTAAAAAAGCAGTGTTCAACCCTACATCTCTGTCAACCTCGTTCATCACCAGGTTTGTGGATATAACATTAACCATACTCTCAGTTTAGTCATTTTCATAATATTCAGCAGTCTGTACTGACAGTTTTTACAACTTTGAGTAAGTCTCTGCTGAAAGCAGACACGTAAATGCAGAAAAAAAAAAGATCCTTGCTGCATGCTCAAACAAGATCATTAAAAGCAGCCAAGTTTTAAAATATTTATGACAAAAACTTTTCCAAGTAGCATAAAATATCAATAAAATTGAGTTTCTACAGTGTGCCATTGGAGGTAGTTGTCGTATTTTCCTTGGGGAATATGTCTTTATATGCCAGTTAATCACCACTGTAAGACAAGGGAGATGTAAATATGTGAGAAAACTATGTGCATATATCCGTATTGACACAGGCAATCGGCAAAACTATTTTCAACATACTGACATATCAGCTATCAGCAAAAAAAATCTATCCCTAGTTTTTTCCTCTTATATTTTTTCTAAAAGAAGGAACTTTTTTCACTTCATTAATTTTAAGCTTTTTTTATATAAATTTGAAGCTTTTCTCATAAAATTTGATATTTTTTTTCTTTTAAAATCTGCAAGCAATTTCTTGAAAATTTGGGACTTTTGTGCTCATAAATTTTAAGCCCCCCCCCCCCACACACACACACACACACATAAATTCTTAACTACTTTCACATAGATTTGAGCCACAGGCAAAAGAGCTGCATGTGGCTCTGGTGCAGCATATTGCAGACCCTGATCTACACGGCGACCAGAAGGTAACAAAACCCAGTCCCCAACAGCTAAAGCTCATAAATTAACATGTTATCTGTTTGTTTAACCCTTTCTCCAAATCCTCTTTGCAGGCTTTGCACTAACCCAACAAATCAGCTAAGCACAAGGCCATTGTAGGAATTTAGTTACCAAGTTTATAAAATTTAGCCTGTAGAAATATAAGATGTCAACTCTCATCCTCTTGAAAGAAAGGAAAACAAGCATTTGTACATAATTACCCCAAGAATAAACATATTTTTTTGTCTCTTCAGTGTTTGTCTTCCATTTTACACCACTAGATTTTTTTTTCCCTGTATGCAGAGTTCACTGACTGTGTGACCAAGTTTGGCTTTTAATGTGAGCCACAATATCTGCCACTGTAAATATCCTGAACTCTATAAATCAAATTCTCAGACTGTACAGTATTTAACCTTTGAAATATAAGAAGTCACGAGTCAAAAGTTGAAGCCAAGTCAAAAAGTGTTCGTGGGGAAAATATTTATTATTTTCAAAGGAAAATGATATGGAGACAAAAGTTTAAGCTTTAAAAAGCAAAGCATTAGTGGCAAAGTAGGGGGCACAAACGACAGCTTGAGTAATGATATATAAATGAACTAATGAACCAATATTTCTAAATCATCCACCATTTAAGTCCAGCAGTCACAGTGTGAAGAATAAAGACAAGGTAAGTGACCAGAGCCGAAACTGGACTGTTGTGAGGGAGTGTCCAACCAAATTTCCTCACTCACTTGCCAAACACTCTTTTCACACCTTAGAACTCTCCCTTCTACTGTATCTCCCAGCTAAATTGTAAACTAATAACCTCTGCTGCCTATCTGCTGGCCTTGGCTTGGAGCAACAGCAGCTACCCTTCGTGCACAGCGAGGCTCCACTAACTCCAGGCTAATGGTCCGGGAAACTGTGCCAAGGACAGTTTTTTTTTTTTTTTGAAGACAACGTAAATCCGTCATTCCCTGTGCGCTCGTTTTCTGAGCAAAACTTCAAAAGAACAGACCCACCCTCCGTTAATATTTATGCCGCACCTTAAAACTTGTGTCCAGAAATATTAAAAAAAAATATGCTTTTGTTCCTCTCATAAAGAAGTAGTGCTCATGGGCGAGGTGCAGCAAGCGCATACTAACCTGCCGGTTCCTCTGTGCTGCTCACTGCAGCTGTGGGGTTGACCACAGGGATTTCTGAAACACATGCAATAAGTTCAAAGTTATTTCACCAATTTAATATAAATCCACATAGCTTTAAAATACAGTATGCCTGAATTGATTTGGCTGCTGGCCTGTTAAAAGAATATAAAGAATATGTGTGGCTAAGGAGACCAAGTATGTCCAAATTTGTTAAAGGCGAGTCCAAATATGGAAGACAATTAAAATATTGAGAAAACAGCCTATTTTTGAGAAGAAATAGAATGCTTCTTTGTTCATCAAGGGTTGTCATACAGTAGGTTTGGATTGTAACAAACATCAACACATGAAATGAGGTGGGGCTTTGCAGACAGTCATTGTAGATGAACACTGACAGACTGACAGGAATACATATTGGCAGTGAAAGGGAAGACCAGCTCAAATAATCTGAACATGTCATGGACTAATGTGGTGGTTTCACTCTCATTTCCTGAGACAGTGAAGTAGAAGGAAAAATTGGAGGCCAGGATTTATGCTTTGATTCTGAAGCTACTGTAAAAATTCACTCAATAGTTCAGCTTGTGGAAGTTACTTTTCAAAGTCAGATAGCTTGATACGGTACATGTGCGAGATAGGTGGTTCTTTATTTTCCAACTCAGTTTTTTTTAACTAGGGTGTCATGGGAAATTGTCTAATTTTACTTAATTGGTCCAAAAATTTCAAATAATTTTATTTTGTTGTGCAATCTTTCTTCTTCTTCTTGACAAAGAAAATCACCCTGCGGAGAGGAGGGGTTAACTTCATAACTTCTGCAGCCACTTTGGATGTTCCGTGGAAATCACCCCCAAAAAACTGTGTGTGTGAGTTCACAATATTATCCAAAGGGACACACCAGCAGGAAAAATGTCACTACCTCTTCCAGAAACTGCATCTTGATGTTGGCTGTTTTCAGCACTAATCAAGTGGCAAATAAAACTGTCACGGTGCTCCGCCAGTCCATCTGTGTCCAGTACGTCTCATTTTCAAATTAATTTATTCTCCTGGTAACGGCGGAATATCAATGCTGGCTTGAATGTAATCCTGCCATGTTTCACAATGAATAAACAAAAAACTTACAATGTGAGGGCAGCAGGACCGCTCGTGGCTGAGAAAGTTTGGAACAATAAACAGAAAACTGAATTCCAAAGGTCTGGTGTGGGAGCATTTTAGACTGAAGCCAAATGAGCGAGGAGAGCCCAGTAATGTCAAGGAGCCAGTATGTGGCCTATATTTGAAAACAGTTGTAATGAAAACTGAAAAATGCATTAAAAACATAATCCTCCCACTCAATTTTTCCAAGTGGGAACAAAACTGCACTCAAACATGCAAAGCCCTCCATTTCCCAACACTAATTACAAGACTAACTTGCCATTAGATATGCTGTAATAAGATACTGTGTGTCATTTTATAATATTTTGGATTGGTGGGGTGCCGTGGCTCAAAAAAACGTTGAAAAACACTGGTCTAACTGATTAAAATAGAAAGGTGGCTACACTAGATTAGCTTTGTCCTTTCCTAACAGATGCAGGGTTAACACTCCTGTGTAGTCTCAATGCAAGCATGTATAGACAGAAGGACAGATGGCAAGGGGGGCCATCTTGGTTGGATCGTCTAAAGACAGTTGCAGCCCGCCATTAGTGCGCTCGCTGGCCACACTAAAGTGTGCCTTATGCAACAGCTACAGGACTGCTCTTTTAATTGTATGCAACTTCCCAATACAAATACTAATGCTAACAACAGGCCCTCTGCTTTTACCGTAAACAGAATTACTGGAACACCAGCTTAGCATCCACCCAGAGGATCTGCTTTTGATTGGATTTGGAGGTTCAGGGGTTGAACCAAGTGTGTGGGAGCGTGTTGGCAGGAGGGGGGGGGGGTGGTCCTCGGAGAGCTGTTTTGAGGCAAAAGCACCAGTTGTCTCTCTAAAATTATGGCTATCCTGCCAACAAAAACAAACAAGGACACGGAGCTTTGTGGAAGCAGGCGCATCTGCTAGAAGCCACTTTGAGTCTGTGTGCCCTCATGACCACTTCTTGTGAAGCTCGACAGCTGATGAAAGGATCATTCAAATGTGGGTTGTTGTCATCATACTAATTGGCTGCTTAACGGGCTTATCTTGTGTCTTGGGGGACAGGAATCCAAAAAGAAAGGAAAGACACCCACCATAAGGCCATTTTGCCACACACAGTTGTCTTCAATATTTATACTGTATGCATTACTTAGTATACATGCTTCTGTTCTTCTAATTCTCCATAGATAATTTAATAGCGTTAAAACAAATGTAGTCTGTCATCCATGACCACAGTCATATCCCCCTTGTTGCCTATTTGCCATCTGCTCCAGAGCGTCATGTGAAAGAAACAACATGGGACCATGTGGCACAGTGTGGCACAGTGTGGCAGAGCTAGGTATGGCACTGGGCAGCATGGCAAAATAGATTATTGGAAGATATGTTGTGAATGTTATGGTCACACTACCAGCTCCCTGCTGACTGGAACCATAATTCAGCAATATGACGATATGTTCATATTTGTTTACAAAATACTGTCACACGAGATGAGTGAGAATACCGCTTTGGTGCCAGCTGACTGACAAAAAACTGGACATTGCTCGTTGTAGAACAGTTCAGTCAGGAAGGACAATGACTCTGGGTTTGTTAGAGACTGTGGGTTTTTGTGTTTGACGTTTTCTTGTCCAACAAAAATTTGAACTATTGCACTTTGGGACCCAAATCTGCCAGAGCTGCCCAGCTAGCCAACCCCGAGGACCGAAACTGACAATGAGGAGATGATTGCTGAGACCCAGTGGAGAAGATCAGCAAACCAAGAGAGAATGCGCCTTCACTTGTTGGTAACATATGATGGAATATGAAACTAACATTAGAGCTTCAGTGGCCACGTAAACCCACAGAACACATTTATCACATATTATTTTTAGTTTGCATCAGGTATAGCTGTCAAAATACGCTCAGTTGAAGTCACATGTAATTCATCATACCATAATGATTTACAAACCCCAATTCCACTGAAGTTGGGATGTGTTGTAAAATGTGAATAAGAACAGAATACAATAATTTAAAAATCCTTTTCAACCTACAGTATATTCAATTGAAACACTACAATGAAAAGATATTTAATGTTCAAACTGATCAACTTTTTTTTTTCCCAAATATTCACTCATTTTGAACTTGATGCCTGCAGCACATTCCAAAAAAGCTGGGACAGGGTCATGTTTACCACTGTGTTACACAACCTTTCCTTTTAACAGCACTCAATAAGCCTTTAGGAACTGAGGACACTAACTGTTGAACCTTTGCAGGTGGAATTCTTTTCTATTCTTGCTTGATGTACGACTTCAGTTGTTCAGCAGTCCGGGGTCTCTGTTGTCATATTTTGCACTTCTTAATGTGCCACTTATTTTCAATGGGAGATAGGTCTGGACTGCAGGCTTGGCATTGTCTTGCTGAAATAAGCAGGGGCGTCTCTGAAAACAACGTTGCTTGGATGGCAGCATATGTTGCTTCAAAACCTGCATGTACCGCTCAGCATTAATGGTGTCTTCACAGATGTGCAAGTTACCCATGACATGGGAACTAATATACCCCCATATCTTCACAGATGCTGGCTTTTGAACTTTGTGCTGATAACAATCTGGATGGTCCTTTTCCTCTTTAGCCCAGAGGACACAACATCCATGATTTCAAAAAACAATGTGAAATGTGGACTCGTCAGATCACAGCACACTTTTCCACTTTGCGTCAGTCCATCTCAGATGACCTCAAGTCCAGAGCAACTGGTGGCATTTCTGGATGTTGTTGATATATGGCTTTCACTTTGCATGGTAGAGTTTTAACTTGTACCTGTAGATGTAGTGACAAACTGTGTTAACTGACAATGGTTTTCCAAAGTGTTCCTGAGCCCACATGGTAATACAGAATGATGTTGGTTTTTAATGCAGTGCCACCTGAGGGTTCGAAGGTCACTGGCATTCAGTGTTGGTTTTTGGCCTTGCTGCTTGCATGTAGAAATTTCTTCCAATTCTCTGGATCTTTTGATAATATTATGGACAGTAGATGATGGAATCCCTAAATTCCTTGCAATTGTACATTGAGAAATGTTGTTCTTAAAGGGTTGGATTATTTCTTCACGCAGTTGTTCTCAAAGTGGTGAACCTTGCCCCATCCTTCCTTGTGAACGACTCAGCCTTGCTCCTTTTATAAACAATCAAGAGACTCACCTGTTTCCAGTCAACCTGTTCACCCATGTGAAAGTTCCAAAAAGGTGGGGGGTTTTTAGCATTCCTCAACTTTCCCAGTCTTTACTTGCCCCTGTTCCAGCTTTTTCGGAACATGTTAAATCAAGTTTGAAATGAGTGAATATCTGCAAAAAAACAATTAAGTTTAACAGTTTGAACATTAAAGAGCTTGCCTTTGTAGTGCATTAATTGAATCTACAGTGCATCCGGAAAGTATTCACAGAGCTTCACTTTTTCCACATTTTATGTTACAGCCTTATTCCACAAGGGATTAAATTATTTTTTTTCCCTCAAATTTCTACACACAACACACCATAATGACAATGTGAAAAAAGTTTTTTTTTTTTTAATTTTTGCAAATTTATTAAAAATAAAAAACTAAGAAATCACATGTACCTAAGTATTCACAGCCTTTGCTCAATACTTTGTTGATGCACCTTTGGCAGCAATTACAGCCTCAAGTCTTTTTGAATATGATGCCACAAGCTTGGCACATCTATCTTTGGGCAGTTTCGCCCATTCCTCTTTGCAGCACCTCTCAAACGCCATCAGGCTGAATGGGAAGCGTCGGTGCACAGCCATTTTCAGATCTCTCCAGAGATGTTCAATTGGATTCAAGTCTGGGCTCTGGCTGGGCCACTCAAGGACATTCACAGAGTTGTCCTGAAGCCACTCCTTTGTTATCTTGGCTGTGTGCTTAGGGTCGTTGTCTTGCTGAAAGATGAATCGTCGCCCCAGTCTGAGGTCAAGAGTGCTCTGGAGCAGGTTTTCATCCAGGATATCTCTGTACATTGCTGCATTCATATTTCCCTCTATCCTGACTAGTCTCCCAGTTCCTGCCGTTGAAAATCATCCCCACAGCGTGATGCTGCTACCAGTATTGGCCTGGTTATGAACAGTGCCTGGTTTCCTCCAAACATGATGCCTGGCATTCATGCCAAAGAGTTCAATCTTTGTCTTATCAGACCAGAGAATTTTGTTTCTCATGGTCTGAGAGTCCTTCAGGTGCCTTTTAGTAAACTCCAGGCAGGCTGCCACATGCCTTTTACTAAGGAGTGGCTTCCGTCTGGCCACTCTACCATACAGGCCTGATTGGTGGATTGCTGCAGAGATGGCTGTCCTTCTGGAAGGTTCTCTTCTCTCCACAGAGGAAAACTGAAGCTCTGACAAGAGTGACCATGGGGTTCGTGGTCACCTCCCTGAGTAATGCCCTTCTCCCCTGATCGCTCAGTTTAGACGGCCGGCCAGCTCTAGGAAGAGTCCTGGTGGTTCTGAACTTCTTCCATTTATGGATGATGGAGGTCCACTGTGCTCATTGGGACCTTCAAACCAGCAGAAATTTTCTGTACCCTTCCCCAGATGTGTGCCTCGGGACAATCCTGTCTCGGCGGTCTGCAGACAATTCCTTTGACTTCATGCTTGGTTTGTGCTCTGACGTGCACTGTTAACTTTGGGACCTTATATAGACAGGTATGTGCCTTTCCAAATCATGTCCAATCAACTGAATTTACCACAGGTGGACTCCAGTTAAGCTGTAGAAACATCTCAAGGATGATCAGCGGAAACAAGACACACCTGAGCTCAATTTTGAGCTTCATGGCAAAGGCTGTGAATACTTACGTACATGTGATTTCTTAGTTTTTTACTTTCAATAAATATGCAAAAATCTAAAAAAAAAAAAACTTTTTTCACATTGTCGTTATGGTGTATTGTGTGTAGAATTTTGAGGAAAAAAATTAATTTAATCCCTTTTGGAATACAGCTGTAACATAAAATGTGGAAAAAGAAAAGCGCTGTGAATACTTTCTGGATGCACTGTAGGTTGAAAAGGATTTGCAGATCATTGTATTCTGTTTTAATTTACATTTTACACAAAGTCCCAACTTCATTGGAATTGGGATTTGTATTAAGTGAATATCTGGATGGCTGATAAGCTATTAAGTCAAAGACAGTGCACTATAAGAGTAGTATCTAACACTGAATAGCTGTGTGTGCACACAATCTACTCACTGATGCAGGGGGCCACAGGAGAGCGGCTCTGTTGGTAGCCCTTGGCGCAGCGGTTGCAGGTTATACCAGTCACACCATCCTTGCACGGACACTGGCCTGTGGTCTGGTTGCACGTCTTGCCTGCTGCACCCACAGGGTGGCAGTCACAGGCTGGGGTGGGAGAAGGGGGACAGGTGTGAAGGAGGGAGCGGGGTGGTAGTGATAGAGAAGGGGGAGGACAAGGAAAAAAGAAAACATCTTAGGTGCCAGTTCTTAAAACCGATCTGTTCTTCTAGACATTCAAGTCTTTATGTGATGCTGGTTTAAGTGCCTCTAATCTTCTTTTGCCAGCAGGAAACAGATATGAATTAGGACTGATTATTTGGCTCTAGCTCCTAGAATGAGGAAGAATCTTTCTCTTTTGATTTAATGCTTGGGATTTTTTTTTTCTAAAAGGTGCACAGTGGAACAGTGCATGTATTGTATGAAAAGGAGAAAGAGTCAGGGAGCAAAAATACATTAACATTGAAAAGACATTGGGAGACAGAGAGTCGGAATAGTAGGATAATGCCAGACAATGCATTTGCCTCCTCCCTGCTTGTTCCCACTTCTCTTAGCGTTGCGTGCAGTCTGGTGCCGACCTGTTAACACACATGCTCTGTCATTTCATCACTTCCCGAAAGTTCGGTTAACACCCAGCAAATGCCAACAGTAATGAGCAATGCTTGGGCTACCTCATTTTGGCAAACATTTTATGGGTTTTTCTGGTATTAGGTGATTAATTCCGGTCACTCCAACCAACAAGTAGCTTGTGTGTGTGTGTGTGTGTGTGTGTGTGTGTGTGTGCGCGCGTCCAAAGATTATAGCACAGGGACGACAGCATACTACCAAAACACCAATGCAACATGACTATTCTGCATCCCCCCCCTCATTTTCAGTGTAATACTATGTGAAATATGCTGTAAAGCAAAAGAGCAGGGTACCCTGGTGTAACACAATAGCTATAATTGTCCAAATGTATCAAGAAATGAAATGAAAAGCCAACATTAAACTTTGGGGGAAAACCCTGTAACCCAACAGTTTTCTGCAGGGCATGCCAGAGAAAGGCAGCTGCTAACATGCTGCGGTTCCTTCCCACCACCTGACGGAACTGTGAATGTGTTTATTTGTGCCTCACATTTTTCTTTAAGCTGCTACTACAAAGGACAGGACTCTACCACCTGTTGACTGGGCAAAGGGGTGGCTTTAAATGGCTGAAACTGACCCAAGAGTGATCATGTGTACATGTGTGTGTCTGGCAGCAGGGTGGAGGGAGATTAGGTGTAGCTCTGATCTTCAGAAACATGTTGGCCTTTTTTCCGGTAAGGCCAGGCAGTCTACAGGTGTCAAAGTGGCTGTGCTCTGTTTGAAAAGGCACATATGCGGAGACATAAATCTGATGGTTTAACATCTGTGTGAAATCCCCATCCCTCTAGTCACGCAGGTTGTATCGGAAAACCTGAGCTTTGATGGTTGAAGTTTTTTGACTGGCTCTTACAGAATACAGATTAAGAGGTCAAGTTAGCAAGGATCTTTGGATTGTCCATCTCAAGTCCAATACTGCACAACCTTTTTTTTTTTTAATCAGTCTAAGCTACTGGCAGCAGTTTCCAGTGCTCCACAACCTGTACACCTTTTGGGAGTTTCTTGCCTCAGAAGAATTCAAGTACATCTATTGAACCATGATCGGAGTCATGGTTTATTAGCCCCATTAGATGGGATTGTAGCCAACATAGCCGTTTCATCCATAGGGCAATATACGCAAATGCTATGCCCCCCCACCCCCCCAAGCCATATGATAAAATACAGGGCGCAACATATCTACCATGGGGAAATTCAAATTATTGACAGTCTATGTTTCTACACTAGGACTGCCTTTTATGAGTCACCAGGGAGCGTACATCCACCAGGAGGCAACAAATGGGGAGTCTATCTCCAACATCATATGCTCATTAATGGTAGTGACAAAGATAAAATTTGCACATATCCCAACAGAAACAGCTTTGATATATGCACAGTGCAAATAAATGTTAAAATAAGAATCTAAGGAAAACATGTTTATTTTCTGATATTTACCCTTTCCTCATCAACCCTTGCTACTGCATTCACCCAAAAAGCTACAATATTTTTGAGAGAATTAAATATGGCTGTCTCCATTTGTACCAGCTAAACTCCTCAAATGTTTATTGTAGCGCTTAAAAACTAAATGTTAAAATATAAGCAATGCTAAACTGCAGTGACAATAAAGGTTTTTCAGGGAATCATGTACATATATGCACAGAATTCCAAGCACTTCTGTAACAAAGTCAACTCCCCCATTTGCCCCTGATGGTCTTTCGCAGTTAGTTTCTCAGCTGCCAACATGTCACAAAAAATGAAGTTCACATTTTAAAAAAAACAGAGCAACAAAAACAGAGAAAAAAACCCAGCAGAAATTAAGTTGAGGACTCTGTGGATAATTTATGGCCTGATATATGGATACATAAACATGAAGGTAAGGAAATTTTCCTGTTTTTATAAATATTGCTCTGGTTTTTAAAACTGTGTTTTTAAATTAATATTTTAAGGAGCACAAGGTCACACACAATATCAATATCAAATAAAAAACAAACATACAAAAGTCATTGTCCTCTTTCATAAAATCTTAACACAAGAGCACTCGAAGGTGAGTGCAATATCCCCCACTTCCGTTTTCTTTGACGATTCCGATATGTTACTGAAGAAGAGCAGTTTGCATATTCTTTCATATAATTATTGAGGCAGAACCAAATTATGATAAGCCTATCATCCATGAATATACAACAAAAATAATCTGAGGTGCAGCACGTGAACTGCACCTCACTGGTCAATGCGTCCTCCGGTGGGCTGTCTGTACAAGTCTGTTCACTTGCATTCAAGATGGCGCCAGGATGGTAAACTTTCTTCTATATCTTCAAAAATAAACAGCAAAACTTGTTTCTGCAAACAATTGATGCAAAAAATAAATGCTGTAGCTGCTGAATGTGTCACTTTTGACGAACAATCGCTATTTTAAAAGTTCAGCACAAGGTCTCTGAAGCAATCACCTCCATGCGCCCATGATACCACCAGAAAGCATCGCAAGGCATCCTACTTTCACCTAAGTGGACACACACCATCAATCCACCGGGGGATGTGGTGCCTAACATTTAAATCAGTGGTTGTTGATGTCAAATCACAACAGATTCATTCACTGCACTGACTGTTTCTTGCCTCAAATGTTGTTAAAAAACACTTTTCGCTGGTTTGTTTTAAAGATATCAGACAAAGTTTACTCACAATCCGCCATCTTGTCCAGCAGCTGAAATCCGGTGAAAGACAACCCACAGCTGGTTGCATCAACCAATCTGGTGCAGCCTTTGTATTCTCAGCAGCAGGATCAACGAGTCTTTCCCCTGGGACAGGGTAGTATTGATTTTCCATAATGCCAATTATTTTCTGTCAGTCCACCTGGTTATGTGATTCTATCTGTCAAAAAATGGATCAGTGGGGACGTACCATGACCACCTGATCAAAGGATGTGAAAATGCCAACATTATCGTACACCTTCCATCCATCCATCTATCCATCCATCTTCTACCGCTTTTCCGGAGGTCCGGGTCGCGGAGGCAGCAGTTCAAGCAGAGAAGCCCAGGCTTCCCTCTCCCCAGCCACCTGCTCCAGCTCTTCAGAGAGGATACCTAGGCATTCTCAGATCAGCTGGGAGACATAGTCTCTCCACCGAGTCCTGGGTCTGCCCCGGGGTCTCCTCCCAGTGGGGCGTGCCTGAAACACCTCAAGTGGGAGGCGTCCAGGAGGCATCCTAATCAGATGCCCATACCACCTCAACTGACTCCTTTCAATGTGGAGGAGCAGCGGTTCTACTCTGAGCCTCTCCCAGGTGACTGAGCTCCTCACCCTATCTCTGAGGGTGAGTCCAGCAATCCTAAAAGAAAGCTCATTTCAGCTGCTTGTATCCGCGATCTCGTTCTTTCGGTCATTACCTAAAGCTTGTGACCATAGATGAGAGTAGGAAGGTAGACTGACTGGTAAATCGACAGCTTTGCCTTAGAACTCAGCTCCCTCTTCACCACAACAGACCGGAACAACGTCCGCACCACTGCAGATGCTGCTCCGATCCGTCTGTCAATCAATCAATCAATCAACTTTATTTATAAAGCACTTTAAAAGCAACACTCGCTACACAAAGTGCTGTACAGCAAGAGAACATAAAAACAGGGCACTAACACAAAGGGCGCTAACACAAGAACCACAGTAAAAAAAACAAAACAAAAACAAATAAATAAAAAAAAAAGTAAAAATCCACTTCATTCAATAAAATCAATGTCTCATACTGGGTCGAAGGCCAGGGAGTAAAAATGTGTTTTAAGACGTGTTTTAAAAATGGACAGTGAAGGTGCTCGTCTAATGTCCAGGGGTAAATCATTCCATAACCTGGGGGCCACGATCGAAAAGGCTCTGTCCCCTCTGAGCTTGTGCCTCGCCTTTGGTACCTCCAAAAGCAGCTGTTCAGCTGACCTAAGGGACCGGGTGGGAGCGTAGGGATGCAGAAGCTCAGAGAGGTAAGATGGAGCAAGACCATTCAAGGATTTAAAAACAAATAAAAGAATTTTAAAATGAACTCTAAAATACACGGGCAACCAGTGGAGTGCATTACAGTAAAGCAGCTGAGACGAAATAAAAGAATGGATTACTGTTTCCAAGTGTGGTCTAGAGAGAATGGGTTTTACTTTTGCTAAACGCCTTAGATGAAAGAAGCTGGATTTTACCACAGAACGAATCTGCGTGTCTAATTTAAAATCATTGTCCATGATAAAACCAAGGTTCCTAGCTGTGGATTTAACATAAGGAGTAAGGGGGCCCAAGTATACAGGAAGGGACTCACAGGGGCGACTAGGTCCAAACACCATCACTTTGGTCTTCTTATCATTAAAATTTAGGAAGTTTAGGGCCATCCAAGACTTTATGTCTTCAATGCACGCCAGGAGTGAGTTTACTGATGAGGCAGCTTTGTGTTTTAGAGGGACATAAATCTGACAGTCATCAGCATACAGGTGGAAAAAGATACCATGCTTTTTAAAAATGGAACCCAGTGGAAATATGTACAGAGAATAAAGCATGGGCCCTAGAACTGACCCCTGTGGGACCCCGTAAAGCAAAGGAGCAGAAGAGGATTCAAACCCAGACATGCTAACTTTAAAAGTCAATCTCTCGCTCCATTCTCCCCTCACTCGTGAATAAGACCACAAGATAGTTAAACTCCTCCACTTGGGGCAGGAGCCTGTCTCCAACCCGGAGAGGACAATCCACCTTTTGCCGGCTGAGGACCATGGACTCGGACTTTGAGGTGCCGATTCTCATCCCAGCCGCTTCACACTCAGCAGCAAACCATCCCAGCAAGAACTGTAGGTCATTGCTGGATGAAGCCAACAGGACAACATCATCTGCAAACAACAGAGATGAGATCCTGTGGTCACCAAGCATGACACCCTCCATGCGCCTAGAAATCCTGTCCATAAAAATTATGAACAGGATCGGTGACAAAGGGCAGCCCTGGTGGAGTCCAATTCTCACTGGGAATGAGTCCAACCGAGTGCTGGCAATACGAACCAAACTCTCACAACGGTCGTACAGAGACCGAATAGCTCGTAACAACAAGCCCGATAACCCTATAATCCCAAAGCAACCCCCCCCCCCCCCACAAAAAACCACAAGGGACGTGGTCAAATGCCTTTTTCAAGTCCACAAAACACATGTAAACTGGTTGGGCAAACTCCCACGAACCCTTGAGAATTCTCGAGAGGGTAAAGAGCTGGTCTGATGTGCCACGGCCAGGACAAAAACCACATTGCTCCTGCTGAATCCGAGGTTGGACCAACAGCCAGACTCTCCTCTCCAGTACCTTGGCATAGACCTTCCCAGGGAGGCTGAGGAGTGTGATCCCTCTAAAGTTGGAGCACACCCTCCAGTCCCCTTTTTTGAAGAGAGAAACCACCACCCCGGCTTGCCATGCCAAAGGCACTGCCCCCGACCTCCACGCAATGTTACAGAGGCATTTCAACCATGACAGCCCTACAACATCCAGGGCCTTGAGGTACTCAGGGCAAATCTCATCCACCCCTGGGGCCCGGCCACCAAGGAGATTTTTAACCACCTTGGTGACCTCAGCCCCTGTGATAGGCGAGTCACCCCCCTCATCCACAAGCCCTGCTTCCTCTGTGGAAGGCGAATCAGTGGGATTGAGGAGATCCTCAAAGTAGGATATCGCCCGACGATATCCCCAGTCGAAGTCAACAGCATCCCATCCGCACCATACACAGTATGGACAGGGAGCTGCTTCCTCCTCCTGAGCTGCTGGACAGTTTGCCGACCGAAAGTCTTGTTCCATGGCCTCACCGAACTCCTCCCATACCTGGGTTTTTCTTCAGCAACCACCCGAGCTGCACTCCGCTTGGCCTGCCGGTACACCTCAGCTGCTTTGGGAGTCCCACAAGCCAACCAAGCCTGATAGGACTCCTTCTTCAGCTTAATGGCCCCCCTCACCACTGGTGTCCACCACTTGGTTCGGGGGTTGCCGCCACGAGATGCACCAACGACCTTGCAGCCGCAGCTCTGGGCTGCCACTTCAACAATAGAGGTGGAGAACATGGCCCATTCAGACTCCATGTCTTCAGACTCCCTCGGAATGTGGTTGAAGTTCTTCCGGAGGTGGGAGTTGAAGACCTCCCAGACAGGGGACTCAGCCAGACATTCCCAGCACACCCTTACTATACGTTTGGGTCTACCAGGTCTGAATGGCATCCTCCCCTGCCATCGGATCCAACTCACCACCAGGTGGTGATCAGTTGACAGCTCTGCACCTCTCTTTACCCGAGTGTCCAAGACATACGGTCGCAGGTCTGATGACACGATAACAAAATCGATCATCGACCTGCGACCTAGGGTGTCCTGGTACCAGGTCCACATATGGACACCCTTATGCTTGAACATGGTGTTCGTTATGGACAAACTGTGGTTAGCACAGAAGTCCAATAACTGAACACCACTTGGGTTCAGATCGGGCAGGCCGTTCCTCCCAATCACCCCCCTCCAGGTTTCACTGTCGTTGCCCACGTGCGCATAAGTCCCCCAGTAGGACAATGGAGTCTCCAAGAGAAGCACCCTCCAGCACCCCAGTCAGAGACTCCAAAAAGGGTGGGTACTCTGAAACATCATTTGGTGCATAGGCACAAATGATGGTCAGGACCCGTTTCCCAACCCGAAGGCGCAGGGAAGCAACCCTTTCGTCCACCGGGGAAAACTCCAATATAGAGGCAGCAAGGTGGGGGATACAAGAATACCCACCCCTGCTCATCGCCTCTCGCCCGGTGCAACTCCAGAAAAGGCCAAGCTCCAGCCCCTCTCCAGGAGACTGGTTCTGGAACCAGAGCTGTGTGTTGAGGTGAGGCCAACTATATCTAGCCGGTATCTCTCAACCTCGTACACCAGCTCAGGCTCCTTCCCCACCAGAGAGGTGACATTCCACTTACCAAAAGCCAGTTTAGAAAGCTTGGGATCAGTCCGGCAAGGTCTCCGCCTTTGACCGCCACCTAATCCACATAGCACCGGACCCCCATGATCCCTCCAGCAGGTGGTGAGCCCACTGGAGGGTGTACCCATGTAACTCCTTCGGGCTGAGCCCAGCCGGGTCCCATGGGTGGAAACCCGGCCACCAGACGCTAGCCATCGAGCCCCTCCCCCAGGCCTGGCTCCAGGGTGGCGCCCCGGTAACCCCATACCAGGCGGGGTACACTGAATCCTTGATCTAGAATTTATCATGAGAGTCTGTTGGATTGTTCTTAGTCTGGCCCTTCACCCAGGACCAGTTTGTCTTGGGTGACGCAATACCATCACCTGCGCTGTGTGACTTTGAAGGCCTCAAGGCAGATCTCCTCAACACCGGCAATACATGATATCTGAAATATGATTGGACAATAACTCTAACATACATATAAACACACTATAGGAACCAGTGCAACCAAGAGAAAAGCTATGAAATGAAGACAATAGACTATTGGGAGTAATTTAATACATCATCATGGTACAAATATACGAATGGAGGGCAGGGGTGTCCAATCATGTGCCATGGAGGGCCAAGACCCTGCAGGGTTTACCTCCAATCAGTGTCTTCAGCAGCAGATTTCAGTGAATTTCTTTCCACTGATTGCTGATCAGTGAAAACACCTGCTAAAGAGACTGGGTAGAAGAGAAAACCTGCAGGGTCTTGGCCCTCCATGGGACATGATTGGACACCCCTGGCCTACTGTAAGCATGCCTCTGCAGAGAAAAGTATAATACTGAGTATGTTGCAGTTTGCTGAAATATTCAAACGAGCTGCATTACCAAAAATTAAGTAGATTTGTCAATAGATAAAAATTATTATTAATTCTAATATTTTTTAACTTTGTATTCTAAATGTTTAAATGTGCCCAAAGTGCATTTTTGATTGGTCAGATTTGAATCATTCACACCAAGACATGGCGCGGTTTTCCTGCTGAACAGTGAGCAGCAGAAATCTGTTCAGCATAAATGAGACGTGGATGATGTGACGCCTTCTCACTTCTCTTCTAAACAGGCTGTTAAGAGTTCAGAGGTTACTGTCAGTGTCCACATCGTTCAGTAAACAACCAGCAACTGCCAGATTTGAGTGGCTGGTGATGGGGGTGGGTGAGGGTCGGTGGTGTCAATTTGCTGCCACGGCTCTCCTCCACAAACTGTCTTCCCTGAAGTTTTATGTGCAGAGGCCAGCGGCAGTTAAGAAGCAGTAAAAATACCCTCAGAAGTTGATGGCTTTTCAAGCGTGTGCAACTGCAGATGTGATGAGCACTGTGTTGGGATTTGTAGTTCTTTGACAGCCGTTTGGTCAGTTATTACTCAGGCCAGAGTCGTTATGAGGACTGTTGTTTGTCTGTCGTTATTGGCAGTTCCCACTTTTGGAGAAGATCATGCTATTTGTACTCTTATCTGGAAATACACACATGGACAAAATTGTTGGTACCCCTCTGTTAATGAAAGAAAAACCCACAATGGTCACAGAAATAACTTGAATCTGACAAAAGTGGTAATAAATAAAAATTCTATGAAAATTAACCAATGGAAATCAGACAATGCTTTTGAATTGTGGTTCAACAGAATTATTTTAAAAAACAAACTCATGAAACAGGCTTGGACAAAAATGATGGTACCCTTAACTTAATATTTTGTTGCACAACGTTTTGAGGCAATCACTGCAATCAAACAATTTCTGTAACTGTCAATGAGACTTCTGCACCTCTCAGCAGATATTCTGGCCCACTCCTCATGAGCAAACTGCTCCAGTTGTCTCAGGTTTGAAGGGTGCCTTCTCCAGACAGCATGTTTCAGCTCCTTCCACAGATGTTCAATAGGATTTAAATCAGGGCTCATAGAAGGCCACTTTAGAATAGTCCAATGTTTCGCTCTTAGCCATTCTTGGGTGTTTTTAGCTGTGTGTTTTGGGTCATTATCCTGTTGCAAGACCCATGACCTGCGACTGAGACCAAGCTGTCTGACACTGGGCAGCACATTTCTCTCTAGAATACCTTGATAGTCTTGAGATTTCATTGTACCCTGCACAGATTCAAGACACCCTGTGCCAGATGCAGCAAAGCAGCCCCAGAACATAACAGAACCTCCTCCATGTTTCACAGTAGGGACAGTGTTCTTTTCTTGGTATGCTTCATTTTTGCGTCTGTGAACATAGAGCTGATGTGCCTTGCCAAAAAGTTCCAGTTTTGTCTCGTCTGTCCATAGGACATTCTCCCAGAAGATTTGTGGCTTGTCAACATGCAGTTTGGCAAATTCCAGTCTGGCTTTTTTATGATTTGTTTTCAACAGTGGTGTCCTCCTTGGTCGTCTCCCATGAAGTCCACTTTGGCTCAAACAACGATGGATGGTGCGATCTGACACTGATGTACCTTGACCTTGGAGTTCACCTTGAAAGTGTTTAGAGGTTGTTCTGGGCTCTTTTGTTACCATTCGTATTATCCATCTCCTCCTGCGGCCACATCCAGGGAGGTTGGCTACAGTCTCATGGATCTTAAATTTCTGAATAATATGTGCAACTGTAGTCACAGGAACATCAAGCTGCTTGGAGATGGTTTTATAGCCTTTACCTTTAACATGCTTGTCTATAATTTTCTTTTTAATCTCCTGAGACAACTCTGTCCTTTGCTTCCTCTGGTCCATGTTTAGTGTGGTACACACCATGTCACCAAACAGCACAGGCCTACTTGTCACCCTTTAAATAGGCCGACTGACTGATTACAAGTTTGTAGACACCTGTGATGTTAATTAGAGGACACATCTTGGTTGAACATGTCCCTATGGTCACATTATTTTCAATCTTTTCTAGGGGTACCATCATTTTTGTCCAGGCCTGTTTCATGAGTTTGTTTTTTAAAGTAATTCTGTTGAACCACAATTCAAAAACATTGTCTGATTATCATTGGTTAATTTTTATAGAATTTTTATTTATTACCACTTTTGTCAGATTCAAGTTATTTCTGTGACCATTGTGGGTTTTTCTTTCATTAACAGAGGGGTACCAACAATTTTGTCCACAGCTGTATGTATTTTAAAGTCAAATTACGTTCCTTCAGATGCTTGTGAAATTAAATAAGAGATTTAATCTGTGCACAAGGGAAGGGTTTAATCAAAAAAGAGAACTACTGTATGTTACATATGAGGGCTGGAAATTATCAATATTTTCCAGAATCAATTCAATTCCAATTCACAAGGTACTGATTCAATTCATCCATCCATCCATCCATCTTCTACCGCTTTTCCGGAGGTCCGGGTCGCGGAGGCAGCAGTTCAAGCAGAGAAGCCCAGACTTCCCTCTCCCCAGCCACCTGCTCCAGCTCTTCAGAGGGGATACCAAGGCGTTCCCAGACTAGCTGGGAGACATAGTCTCTCCACCGAGTCCTGGGTCTGCCCCGGGGTCTCCTCCCAGTGGGACGTGCCTGAAACACCTCAAGTGGGAGGCGTCCAGGAGGCATCCTAATCAGATGCCCATACCACCTCAACTGACTCCTTTCAATGTGGAGGAGCAGCGGTTCTACTCTGAGCCTCTCCCGGATGACTGAGCTCCTCACCCTAACTCTGAGGGTGAGTCCAGCAATCCTACGGAGAAAGCTCATTTCAGCCGCTTGTATCCGCGATCTCGTTCTTTCGGTCATTACCCAAAGCTCGTGACCATAGGTGAGAGTAGGAACGTAGATTGACTGGTAAATCGACAGCTTTGCCTTAGAACTAAGCTCCCTCTTCACCACAACAGACCGGTACAACGTCCGCATCACTGCAGATGCTGCTCCAATCCGTCTGTCGATCTCTCGCTCCATTTTCCCCTCACTCGTGAACAAGACCCCAAGATACTTAAACTCCTCCACTTGGGGCAGGAGCCTGTCCCCAACCCGGAGAGGACAATCCACCTTTTTCCGGCTGAGGACCATGGACTCGGACTTGGAGGTGCTGATTCTCATCCCAGCCGCTTCACACTCAGCGGCAAACCGTCCCAGCAAGAGCTGTAGGTCATTGCTGGATGAAGCCAACAGGACAACATCATCTGCAAACAACAGAGATGAGATCCTGTGGTCACCAAGCATGACACCCTCCATTCCCTGGCTGCGCCTAGAAATCCTGTCCATAAAAATTATGAACAGGACCGGTGACAAAGGGCAGCCCTGGCGGAGTCCAACTCTCACTGGGAATGACTCCGACCGAGTGTTGGCAATGCGAACTAAACTCTCACAACGGTCGTACAGAGACCGAATAGCTCGTAACAACAAGCCCGATACCCCATACTCCCGAAGCCCCCCCCACAAAAATCCACGAGGGACGCGGTCAAATGCCTTCTCCAAGTCCACAAAACACATGTAAACTGGTTGGGCAAACTCCCACGAACCCTCAAGAATTCTCGAGAGGGTAAAGAGCTGGTCCGATGTGCCACGGCCAGGACGAAAACCACATTGCTCCTCCTGAATCCGAGGTTCGACCAACGGCTGGACTCTCCTCTCCAGTACCTTGGCATAGACCTTCCCAGGGAGGCTGAGGAGTGTGATCCCTCTAAAGTTGGAGCACACCCTCCGGTCCCCTTTTTTGAAGAGAGGAACCACCACCCCGGTTTGCCATGCCAAAGGCACTGCCCCCGACCTCCACGCAATGTTGCAGAGGCGTGTCAACCATGACAACCCAACAACATCCAGGGCCTTGAGGTACTCGGGGCGAATCTCGTCCACCCCCGGGGCCCGGCCACCAAGGAGATTTTTAACCACCTTGGCGACCTCAGCCCCTGTGATAGGCGAGTCATCCCCCTCGTCCCCAAACCCTGCTTCCTCTGTGGAAGGCGTATCAGTGGGATTGAGGAGATCCTCGAAGTATTCCTTCCACCGCCCGACGATATCCCCAGTTGAAGTCAACAGTGTCCCATCCGCACCATACACAGTGTGGACGGGGAGCTGCTTTCCCCTCCTGAGCCGCCGAACAGTTTGCCAGAATCTCTTTGAAGCCGACCGAAAGTCTTGTTCCATGGCCTCACCGAACTCCTCCCATACCCGGGTTTTTGCTTCAGCAACCACCCGAGCTGCACTCCGCTTGGCCTGCCGGTACACCTCAATTCACCTTGATTCAATTCAATTCTATTTAATTTCAGTCAATATCGATTCAGTCAGGGATCTTGCCATTATAGTGACTACTTTCCTTGCATATGAAAGAATTTCTTAGAGACCCAATGCTGTAAATGTAAATATATGAACATGAGAGTTCAGCCACACGAGAGATCTCCTGTAAACTCTTGTACGTTTCACACATGTAAAGGCTGTATATTAAAAAGCTCATTTTCAGGATTTTGTAAACTGATACTGAATCATTAAAATGGAATTGATTCAATATTGATTATTCCATCTTTCAAACTCACCTCATTAGATATTAAGTCAATGAGACTAGCGAAAAAAAAAAAAAATCCCGATCCTGTGACTTCACCTTCATCATGTCAACAGGTCCAATCAAGTATGCAAAAAGTGCTTATATTAAATCACCTTATTTCAGTCAGAGTAAATTTATGCATGCAATATAATAGTGTATAGCAAGAACCCACTCTTGTGGTGTAAAGAAACTTCAGTGACCTCAGACAGAAAATGTAAAGGAAGATTCTCGCTCTCCAGCATGACACTGATTAAGTTAGACCAGAGATGGCTGTAGGGTCCATTTAGCCAGTCCAAGCGGACACTACCAGCCGCTAAAGACACATCTTGATGACATAACAACATGAGAGTCAAAACCCAGCGTCCAACATCCATTTATTAAAGTAAAGTCTCCAATAAAATAACCAAAATACGAACCAATATCAGTTTCCAATTTCTTTTACTCTCATGTGTTGACGGTCAGTAAAATGTTTGTCTCCATAATTAGCAGCACCTACTGTATGTATGCTGTAATAGTTCCTTAAATAGCAAAATAACCAACCAATCAAAAGCGTGCCACCTAATGGCTAGAAGTAATAAGAAAAAATAAACAACTGAAAATGGCTCCTACAATGACAATAAGGAGCTTCAGTGGGTGGGTTGCAGAGTGGTTTGCAGAGACAATAAGAACTATAGGTAGGCTATAACAGTTTAAATAATTGTGTCTAAGGGGACAGACTAAGCTTAACTGGTGGCATCTAGACAGGGATGGAACCCATGATCTCCCACACTGGAGTCACACATTCTACCTGTGTCACTGAGAGAGTCGACCAACTTAGCAAACCAAACAGGAATGCTCTTTTTGACTCCATTACATATTCTCCCTCCAGATTTTTTGATATTGTCCCAATGTCAGAAGTGGATTTAGCTTTAAGGATGTCTGCCCTCGAACCATGTCACCACCAATGAGTCCTACCAACAACACCTTCTGTGATAGGGACCAAGCCATGACAATAATAATGAATTGGATTTATGTACCCCTCCATGGATCGCCGCCTTATCGTGGTGGATGGGTTTGCATGTTCTAATAATCTCAGGAACTATGCTGTCTGGGGGCATTTTGCTCCTGCTAGGGTATCCCAAGACAAATTGTTCCTGGGTGAAGGACCAGACCAAGAGCAGTCCAGCTGATCCTCATAAAGAAGCTACAACAAGGATCCAGTGTACCTCACCCATTTCTGGGTTACCGGGGCTCAAGGGCAAGCGCTTGATGACCAGATTTCTGTCCATAGGACTCTGTCGGGCTCAGCCCAAGCAAACCACCTGCAGGAGGGATCATGGGGATCATGGTGCTAATGGTGCTATGCAAACTGGGTGACAGTTTGGGTTTATCTGCTTGGGCTGCTACCCCCATGACCCGGACCCCAGATAAGTGGTAGAAAATGGATGGATGGATGGATGGATGGATGGATAGATGGATGAACATACAGCTCTGGAAAAAATTAAGAGACCACAAAAATTCACTACAAAATCTTTCCCAAATTAGCATCTCTACATGTATGGCAGCCATCCAATTTGAGTATCTGTTGAATTCCAACACAAGGACACGTCAATCTACCTAAGGAGGTACTGATAGGTGATCATCTAAGCATGATAAGATGCATGAATGCTGTGAATAAAAATCTGAGTTATTACACTAATACAGATTTGAGTTCTTCCTAAGTTAAAACTGAAGTGTTTAAGAGTGAACATGAACTTGTTTTCTTTACATTATTTTGAGTTAAAAACACATCAAAAAGCACATCTACAAGCAATATCTTTTTTGTTGTTTTGGCCAGTTGTCATTTTCTGTAAATAAATGCCCTAAATGACGATATTTTGACAAAGAATTTGGGTGAGTTGTTTTCAATAGGTTAGCGTATGCAGCAAAACTGTTAATTTTACTCAAACACATACATATAAATAGTAAAGCTAGATAAAGTAAAAATTTTGCATTGGTCTCTTTGCTCTCTTAATTTTTTCTGGAGCTGTATATAGCACTTTTCATGACACGCAAAACGCTTTATAGTGGATCCATTATTCATTCACTCCACAGACAGACACTAATAGTGGTATGCTACTGCTGTAACCACAGCAGACTGACGGAAATATGACTGCCAATCCGTGCTAATGGCCTCTCTGATCACCACCAAACATTTATACACATTCATACACCAGTGTCACAGACACTGGAGGCAAGGTGGGTAAAATGTCTTGCCCAAGGACACAACAGCAGGATAGTTGGGGGATTGGGATTCAAACCACCAACCCTCCTGTTACTGGACAACCCGCTCTATCTCTTCAGCCACTACTACCACATGTGGGAGTGACACAGGGGACTGGGACTAATATACCACCAATAAATCCAATTGTGACCAAGGGGACAGACCAAGCCCAATTGGTGGCCTCTAGGTGGGAATCAAACCAATGTGACCAGGGGGATGGGTGGTTAAGCCCAACTGGTGACATCCACACGGGGGTTTGAACTTGCAACCTCCCTCACCGGAGTCCAGTGCTCTACCTGTGTCACCAAGACGGCTGACCCACTTGGCAAGCCAAGTAAAAATGCCTTTTTTTTTTTATTGACTCTGTGACATAATGTAAGATAAGTAGGAGCTACTAGTCAATGTGAATTTCCATTAAGATAAACTATTATCTAGCACTATATTCATTTAATTCATTTAATTTACAAACAGGAGAAGAAACGCCTAGTACTGCAGTTGCGAGGGTCAAGGGACAGGCTGGTGAGGGGAGCTGGGGCAAAGGTACGCACAGGACAAAGGTGGAGAGACAGAGGTGGACCAAGCCATAAGCAAGTTGCAGCAGAAGGAGATCCTCGGCAAGATGCAAAGCAACCGGACAGGCTTGGGGTGGGGAAGGACGACACTGTTCTGGTCGAAAGCTACAAGGGAGCAGAGGAAACAAATGGTGGTGGAGGAGGTGATGCCGGCAGAAAAAAGGCGCCTTTACAGTAAGGCAGTGGCCCAAGGCCAGCAATGGGCATGGACAAGGTGAGAGGCCATAGCAACAACAGCCACCAGCTGGGCAGACATCTGGCGAACTCCTCAGGCACGGCTGAGCTTCATGATAAGAGCAGCTTATGACACTTTACCATGCCCATGCAACCTCTTCTGCTGGTATGGAAATGAGGACAAGTGCCCCTTGTGCAGTGTCATTGGCACAGGACTCTAACACATCCTGTCAGGGTGTAAGGTGGGGTTGACACAGGGGTGCTACAGATGGAGACATAACCAGGTGCTGTAAAAGCTAGCAGAGTTCGTGGAGAAGAGCAGAGTTATTGCAAATGCCACACCAGCCCAGCAAAAGCTTGTGCACTTTGTAAGAGCAGGGGAGGTCCATCAGAAGCCAGGAAAAGGAGGAACATCATTGCTCACCCCTGAAAAGGCATGGGAGATAAAGGTTGACGTGGGCAGAAAGCTATTTTTTCCATCAGAGATTATCGAGACTACACTCAGACCAGACTGTGTCATGTGGTCCTCAGCTATACGCAAGGTCGCCATCATTGAACTCACTGTCCCTTGGGAGGAGGGGATACCAGCAGCTAACGAAAGTAAGCAGCTCAAATACAGAGTTAGCAGCAGAGTGTAGGAAAGTAGGCTGGGCTGCAACAATCTATCCAGTGGAAATTGGATGTAGGGGCTTTGTGGAAAAGTCAATGAGTCGTCTCCTGCGGGAAGTTGGTCTCTCAGGGGAAAGATTACAGAAGGCCATCAAAGAACTGGCAGAAGAGGCTGAGAAGGTAAGTCACTGGCTGTGGCTTCGGAAGAGTGATAACACGTAGGGTAAGGCACCCCAGTAGGGTCAGTTGCAGGGGGTGGGGGAGAGACATCCCCATTCAACCATGGGTTCCGGACCGGGACATGTACTGGATCAGGGGTGAAACATCAGTGATTGGTGGCTCCAGCTAGCCGACCTGCAGCTGACCCGAAGGGCACCGGAGGAGGTGTGGCAGGCAAAGAAGCCAAGCAGGAAAGTCATCACCTGTACATTTTGTTGTTTAAATGCATGTATGAATTAATAATTAATTAATACTGAAACATGATGAGATTTATCATCCAACATTGCTTCATGTTCAGCATTCAACAGGCTCTTTTTTGATGCCTTTTTTCAATGGTCCTAGTTGCCATTCGATACCAGCTGCACACCTTGGATTAATATAAAAATATACACCGTACCATATAGAAATATTTTGAATACTTCTAACAGCCCATTTGATAATTGCGATGTCCTTCATCCATCCATCCATCCATCTTCTACCGCTTTTCCGGAGGTCCGGGTCGCGGAGGCAGCAGTTCAAGCAGAGAAGCCCAGACTTCCCTCTCCCCAGCCACCTGCTCCAGCTCTTCAGAGGGGATACCAAGGCGTTCCCAGACTAGCTGGGAGACATAGTCTCTCCACCGAGTCCTGGGTCTGCCCCGGGGTCTCCTCCCAGTGGGACGTGCCTGAAACACCTCAAGTGGGAGACGTCCAGGAGGCATCCTAATCAGATGCCCATACCACCTCAACTGACTCCTTTCAATGTGGAGGAGCAGCGGTTCTACTCTGAGCCTCTCCCGGATGACTGAGCTCCTCACCCTATCTCTGAGGGTGAGTCCAGCAATCCTACGGAGAAAGCTCATTTCAGCCGCTTGTATCCGCGATCTCGTTCTTTCGGTCATTACCCAAAGCTCGTGACCATAGGTGAGAGTAGGAACGTAGATTGACTGGTAAATCGACAGCTTTGCCTTAGAACTAAGCTCCCTCTTCACCACAACAGACCGGTACAACGTCCGCATCACTGCAGATGCTGCTCCAATCCGTCTGTCGATCTCTCGCTCCATTTTCCCCTCACTCGTGAACAAGACCCCAAGATACTTAAACTCCTCCACTTGGGGCAGGAGCCTGTCCCCAACCCGGAGAGGACAATCCACCTTTTTCCGGCTGAGGACCATGGACTCGGACTTGGAGGTGCTGATTCTCATCCCAGCCGCTTCACACTCAGCGGCAAACCGTCCCAGCAAGAGCTGTAGGTCATTGCTGGATGAAGCCAACAGGACAACATCATCTGCAAACAACAGAGATGAGATCCTGTGGTCACCAAGCATGACACCCTCCATTCCCTGGCTGCGCCTAGAAATCCTGTCCATAAAAATTATGAACAGGACCGGTGACAAAGGGCAGCCCTGGCGGAGTCCAACTCTCACTGGGAATGACTCCGACCGAGTGTTGGCAATACGAACTAAACTCTCACAACGGTCGTACAGAGACCGAATAGCTCGTAACAACAAGCCCGATACCCCATACTCCCGAAGCACCCCCCACAAAAATCCACGAGGGATGTCCTTCATGTTCACTTTTAATTTAATATCAGTATTACATAAAGACAACCATATGTGTGTTTACTCTTCTTCATATATTCTGACCTGTGAACAGAGAGCATTTTAGCTCAGGCCCCAGCTTATTCTGTGCCACTGGAAACACTTGTATTTTATTGCTGTGACTTTATTTCAGACAATAGATTTCAGGGATACCTCACCTCTGACTTCCATCATCACTCCAGCAAGGTATAAAATGAATAAAAGCTGCAGTGCTATATCAGGGGAGAAAAATGGGCAAAACAGAGCAAAGGCAAACTACAGTATTAGAGCTGGTAGAGAAGCCAGAGAAGTACAGATAAAAAACAAGACAGGCTCCCACAAGGCTGGGGAACTGCTCCGTTCAATCATGAACCTGGCCTGCTCTGCAGAGGTTTAAACTTTACACATTAACTTTAATTTCTGTCACATCTGGATGGTTTGTGGAGGAGGTCGTTAAACTGTTTATCACCTGATCGTTATGATAGAGACCAATTGGAGTATCGGGGTGCTCGCATGTGTGTGTAATGGTACTGCAGGAAATGGAAGATGAGGGAACTATTTGCACATGGAGACAGAGACACATCTCAAAACTGATCTCTTGTCAGGATTGTGGCAGATCTCTTTCTGTTATTGTTTCAGTGCAGCAGCAGGTCAAATGACTTAAGTTGTAAAGCATGTGACCAAGTAAATGGAATATTTGTCTTTACATGATGAATAGCTCAACATCTCAGTGCAACGACCGTGGGCAACTGTGGCCTGATATCATGCCATTTCTAACCTCTCGGTGTTGAGTTACTGCTCAGGTTGGCCGCAGGAGGAAAACTGAGGAAAAGCCGGTGGGAGATTCTAGACATGAAATTTCAACCAAAAGATCTTCACGGCTATGAACTTTGGCAGCTCTCACTAATCCCATCTTTGAAGTTCTGGAAACAAGTCTTTACCTTGATCTGGATCAGCAATATCAAAAAAAATCTTTTTACCATTTATTTGAATGTACTGCCTAGCAACAAGTACAGGAAAAGTGGTGTTATGTTTGCAATACTTCCAGCAGAATATCACACTGAAACATATTCACTGCAAATGTTTAATAGCAAAATACATTTTTCCATGAGAAATGCATTGGAAATATGATAATATTATGTGGTGTGTGGGCAGCTGGGAACTAGCTGATGGGATGGCCAGAAAAGTTTTGGGCATAGAATCAATTTCTTTCCCTCTGCTATGGTATGGCAAATCAGACATGCTGGTACTTCCATTTAACGTTTCTATGGCTGCATATGTTTCTAATCAGAACTGGTTTGTCCTTTTACACTTTCTCAGAAATGACATGATTGCAATGAGAGCAGCAGGGTTAACACTTTATGGTAAGCTTTGGTTTAAATATTTAACACTCCATATTCCAAAAAGGATAAACTGAACTAAGCTCAGAGTAGTAAGATCTGTGTGATTTTCAGACAATAAGATAAGATAAGCCTTTATTAGTCCCACAGTGGGGAAATTCCAGGACTGCAACAGCACAGGGATAGCAACACTCAGAGCAATAATTTAGCAGATAAGATAAAAAGAGCAGTGAATATACACTACCATTCAAAAGTTTGGGGTCACTTAGAAATTTCCTTATTTTAGAAAGAAAAGCACTGTTTTTTTTTCAATGAAGATAACTTTAAACTAATCAGAAATACACTCTAATATCTAATATACATTGCTAATGTGGTAAATGACTATTCTAGCTGCAAATGTCTGGTTTTTGGTGCAATATCTACATAGGTGTACAGAGGCCCATTTCCAGCAACTATCACTCCAGTGTTCTAATGGTACAATGTGTTTGCTCATTGCGTCAGAAGGCTAATGGATGATTAGAAAATCCTTGTGCAATCATGTTAGCACAGCCGAAAACAGTTTAGCTGGTTAGAGAAGCTATAAAACTGACCTTCCTTTGAGCAGGTTGAATATCTGGAAAAAATTATTATTTCAAATACAAATCATTATTTCTAACCTTGTCAATGTCTTGACTATATTTTCTATTCATTTTACAACTCATGGTGGTAAATAAGTGTGACTTTTCATGGAAAACACAAAATAATTGTCTGGGTGACCCCAAACTTTTGAACGGTAGTGTACATATGTACACATAAATATATATACACAGTGCGGAGCATTGTAGCTAGATGAAATAAACAGCATAATGGTCTATTCAGTTACCCCACCTAGTATGAATATGTACCCATACAGCATATTTCGTATTTGAGTCAGCCTAGTTGTCACCTTCTGTAGCGATTGATATTGTCCTAGTTGTATAATGGAGGGACCATTATTGTGCAAGTTTGTTGCGTCTTTTGCATTCAATGCTTATTAGGTCAAAGTTTTTTTTACGACCTCTATGAGCAGCCCTGCTTAGGTTATAAAGTCTGACAGCCGTAGGTAGGAAGGACGTGCGAAACCTCTCGGTTGCACACCTAGGATGATGCAGCCTACTGCTAAATGAGTTCCCCAGTGAGTTGTGTGTCCTGCATGGGGTGGGACTCGGACTTCAGCAGAGATGACAGCTTAACCACTATCCTTCTCTCTTCTGTCTCCTCCATTGGGTCGAGGCCCTGCCCCAGGACAGAACTAGCCTTCTCAGTCTGTTCAGTTTCTTCCCGTCGGCTGCCGTGATGCCGTTGCCCCAGCAGACCACTCCAAATGTGATGGCTGATGCCACCACCAAATCGTAGAAGGTCTTCAGGAGCATCCCTTGTACATCAAAAGACCTGAGCCTCCTCAGTAGAAACAGCCTGCGCTGTCCCTTCTTGTAGAGGGCGTTGGTATTGTGTGACCAGTCCAGTTTATTGTTCAAATGAACAACGAGGTACTTCCGGCGGTCACAGCCTGAACACGTCCCCCTCAGCATCGGCAGCCGGAGAGAGTGGAGAACATCAAGTTCCTCGGAGTGCAGATCTCACAGGACCTGACCTGGAGCAAGAATTCCTTGGAGATCAGGAAGCGGGCCCAGCAGAGACTGCACTTTTTGAGGAAACTCAAACAGGCCTCTCTCCGCATCTGCATCCTCAGGACCTTCTACAGAGGTGTGGTGTAGAGTGTTCTGACGTACTGCATTGCTACATGGTACTCCAGCTACAGTATGACAGACAAAAAAGCCCTGCAGAGGATAGTTAAGGGAACTGAGAGGGTAATTGGAGTGTCCCTCCCCTCTGTCCAAGAACTTTTTCAGAACCGTTGTAGGAGCAGGGCACTGAACATTGTCAAGGACGGTTCTCACCCTCTGCATAAACACTTTGAACTTCTGCCATCTGGCAAACGATTCCGGAGCATCAGAAGCAGAACCACCAGACTGATTAACAGCTTCCTTCCACAAGCTGTTAGGATGCTGAACAGTTGATCCGCAATCTCTCATACATACTACTGTACCTACGGACATTATGTATATTATTTGTATATTATAGTTCTGGTTAGTTTTTCAAGTATGTCTCAGGGATGTGTGAATGGATGTGGTGGGGTGGGGGGTGAAGATACAGTGGGGAAAAAAAGTATTTAGTCAGCCACCAATTGTGCAAGTTCTCCCACTTACAAGATGAGAGAGGTCTCCAATTTTCATCATAGGTATACCTCAACTATGAGAGACAAAATGAGAAAAAAAAAATCCAGAAAATCACATTGAAGGATTTTTAATGAATTAATTGGTAAATTCCTAAATAAATAAGTAAATAAGTATTTGGTCACCTACAAACAAGCAAGATTTCTGGCTCTCACAGACCTGTAACTTCTTTTTTAAGAGGCTCCTCTCTCCTCCACTCATTACCTGTATTAATGGCACCTGTTTGAACTCGTTATCAGTATAAAAGACACCTGTCCACAACCTCAAACAGTCAGACTCCAAACTCCACTATGGCCAAGACCAAAGAGCTGTCAAAGGACACCAGAAAAAAAATTGTAGACCTGCACCAGTCTGGGAAGACTGAATCTGCAATAGGTAAGCAGCTTGGTGTGAAGAAATCAACTGTGGGCGTAATTATTAGAAAATGAAAGACATACAAGACCACTGATAATCTCCCTCAATCTGGGGCTCCACGCAAGATCTCACCCCGTGGGGTCAAAATGATCATGAGAACGGTGAGCAAAAATCCCGGAACCACACAGGGAGACCTAGTGAATGACCTGCAGAGAGCTGGGACCAAAGTAACAAAGGCTACCATCAGTAACACACTACGCCGCCAGGGACTCAAATCCTGCAGTGCCAGACGTGTCCCCCTGCTTAAGCCAGTACATGTCCAGGCACGTCTGAAGTTTGCTAGAGAGAATTTGGATGATCCAGAAGAGGATTGGGAGAATGTCATATGGTCAGATGAAACCAAAATAGAACTTTATTGTAAAAACTCAACTTGTCGTGTTTGGAAGAGAAAGAACACCATACCTACTGTGAAGGATGGGGGTGGAAACATCATGCTTTGGGGCTGTTTTTCTGCAAAGGGACCAGGACGACTGATCCGTGTAAAGGAAAGAATGAATGGGGCCATGTATTGTGAGATTTTGAGTGAAAACCTCCTTCCACCAGCAAGGGCATTGAAGATGAAACGTGGCTGGGTCTTTCAGCATGACAATGATCCCAAACACACTGCCCGGGCAACAAAGGAGTGGCTTTGTAAGAAGCATTTCAAGGTCCTGGAGTGGCCTAGCCAGTCTCCAGATCTCAACCGCATAGAAAATCTTTGGAGGGAGTTGAAAGTCCGTGTTGCCCAGCGACAGCCCCAAAACATCACTGCTCTAGAGGAGATCTGCATGGAGGAATGGGCCAAAATACCAGCAACAGTGTGTGAAAACCTTGTGAAGACTTACAGAAAATGTTTGACCTCTGTCATTGCCAACAAAGGGTGTATAACAAAGTATTGAGATGAACTTTTGTTATTGACCAAATACTTATTTTACCGAGGAATTTACCAATTAATTCATTAAAAATCCCTCAATGTGTTTTCTGGATTTTTTTTTTCTCATTTTGTCTCTCATAGTTGAGGTATACCTATGATGAAAATTGGAGACCTCTCTCATCTTTTAAGTGGGAGAACTTGCACAATTGGTGACTGACTAAATACTTTTTTGCCCCACTGTATGTGTGAGTGTGTCTTAAATCATGTTCTTTTACTTATATGGATGCCGAGAGAAACACAATTTCATCTTGCCTGCACTACAGTTGTATGTACAGCAATATGACAATAAAGGTTGATTTGATTTGATTTGATTTTGATTTGATTTGTAGGATGTCACCATCTCAATGTCTGTTCCCTGGATGTTTACTGGTACTGTGAGAGGTTGTTCTCGCCTATGGCAGTCCACCACCAGCTCCTTAGTTTTCCTCGCATTGATCTGGAGGCAGTTCCGATGGCACCAGTCCACGAAGTCCTGGATAAGTCCTCTGTATTCAGCATCATCTCCGTCGGCGATGAGGCCGACGATTGCAGAGTCGTCAGAGAACTTGTGTAGATGGCAGTGTGTTGTGTTGTGTGTGTTGTGTTGTGTGAAAAGTCCGCAGTATAAAGGATGAACAGGAAGGGAGCCAGAACTGTTCCCTGGGGGGCCCCTGTACTGCAGATGATCGTGTCGGACACACAATCCTGGGTTCTCACAAACTGTGGCTGGTTTGTGAGGTAGTCCAGGATCCACGATGACAGGTGCTGGTCCACCCCTGCGCACAGCAGCTTGTCCCTCAAGATCACTGGTTGGATGGTGTTGAAAGCACTGGAGAAATCAAAGAACATGATCCTCACCATGTTTCCAGGCTTCTCCAGGTGTGACACGGAATGGTGTAGGAGGAAGCTCACTGCATCCATAATCAGATGTTTATAAAAAAAAAAATTAAAAATTAAAAGAACTGCTGCTTCACTTTTGTCATGAATCGCCCCTCGGAGCAGAGAGGAGAGACCCACGCGCAGGACTGCAGTTTGTGAATTTATTAAGAAAAAACAAAACAACATTCAAAACCATGCTCGACACTAAATGCAAAAGCCAAGCAAAGGAAACTTACAATTTACCAGACCAGAGGAAGGGCTGGTTCTGGTAGAGATGAGGGAGAAGAATGTAAGACTCCGGCAAGGAGGAATGAACATAACAGCTCTTAAATATGGTTAAATATAAATGAAACAAATGATGACAGGTGCAAATCACATGAACGGGCTGGGAGACAATGACAATCAGCTGTGAGTCCTGGAGCTGACAGTTTGACAGGAGCACTGCCCACCACCAGGGAAAATCCCGGAAGTGCTCCTGACAACTGCAACTCCTAAGGGAGAAAGAAAAAATAAAGTGGAAGCAAATAAGAACAAAACTACACTGAATGAAAACAGGAGGATAAATCATACAAAGAAACAATATCGAATATGTGAAAACAAATTAAAAAACATAACAGGCATAGAATTCCAAAATAGAACATTATACCAATAAGGAAAACCCAAAAGGCAAAGAACTCAGACTACATTATACAAATAAGGAAAAATAAAAAGCAAAGAAACAGAGCACGGTGAAATCCCCCCGTGTACAGATCGTGGCAACTTTGTCTATTTGAGATGTTGAGGGACCTGCATGAAACTTAAGTTTACCTTCTATTTTTTTTTTTTGTTACTTATTTGTACCCGTAGGTAGACTTGGTTTGCAGTCTGGTGACAAGCCACCGGTTGCTGGTCGCTGCGTGCGCGAGCGCCCTAAACCTACATGTTTTTGGTATGCGGGAGGAAACCGGAGAAATCCCGGAGTAAACCCACGCAACACGGGGAGAACATGCAAACTCCACACAGCTCACTGTTGGTCGGGGGCTGGGATCGAACCCACGACCTCATGATCCCCGCGATCCCCCGGCCAAGGGTAAAACTGTGATGCCACAGTGCTAAACCACTGCGCCACCGTGCAGCCCATAAAATGTAAATTACATTTTCTCTTAAAATTATTCAACCCACATTGCAAATTATGTTTATTTTAGTGCTGGGCAATTTAAAAAATGCTAATCATGATTAATCTCCAAACTTGTGTGTTTATTCATGATTAATCACAATTGAAACTCTTTATCCCCCCAATGTAATCTGCCTTAAACTTGACATTGAACTAACCCAAACACCCAGAACTAAACAACATGAGGAGTCTGTGCCATGAATCGGGCTCCACACATGTCTATTATGGGTCACGCTACAGACCGTAAACGGTACCCACGCTTCGAGAGTTGGGTTGTGCATTGATATGGTCCATATGTCCACATATTATGACAGCGATACTCCAGCAAACTGATCTGAACACCCAGAATTAAATAAAATAAGGAGTCTGTGCCATGAAGTCTGCTGTATGTCTCCATTTTTAGTCACAGCATAGACTGTCCAATGGAAACTGTTATGGCTGGAAATAGGACAGCGGAGGCAGGCGTTGTACCGAACGAGAACTTTATTACAGGACACACTCTGATACATGTGTTGCAGTGTATAGCATACAAGCTAACTACAGACTGGTATAGGCTACTACTCGTACGGAGGTGGAGTGCCAAAGAGGACAACTCCCACCAACAGTCCCCTTATGTAGGCATGTCCGACGTGACGTCCGCACAGTCTGTTGTGGTATTTCCAATATGCCACATACCCCCCCCCCCGGGAAAAAACAGAACCTTCCTGGTGATGGTTAGCCTTAGATGGGTACTTCCATTGTGGCATACGGCTAACACAGCAAAACAAAACCAGAACCACTATTTTTCACCCAATATGAATCTAGGCAACCGGCTGGACTGCTGGTTAACCCTGTATGGTTGAGTGGGTTATTCTGCCACTATGTTGCAACTATGCTCTGCCTAAACATTTCAAAACAGTCATTTTAACAGTCCACCTTCAGGGATCTCAGTCGAGGCCGTGATGGTGCTGGAGTCATGGATCGCTCATCAGCAATGTCCCAGCCCCGGTCCCATACCCGTTGGGTCGGCTCCAGCGCTGCATCTTGATCCAAGGCAGCTGCTCTTACCTTCCACAGATGGCTGGTGTGCCATCTCAAACCATCGGCCATCTGGACGGCGGCTGGCCTCTTTTGTGCGATGATTCTCATCTGCGATGATGGGACCGTCTGTGGGTCCAGGCAGTCGGATCGTTGGACCCGAACCCAATAAAGTAGTGCGAGCAGTGATCTGTTCGGCTGCACTTGGCGCTGCTCCTCTCTCATCTCTGATGCTGGTTGCTGTTGTGGCGGCATGGCATTCACACCGGTGGCAGGACGGGCCCTCAGTTGGAGATATTCTGCTGGGTCCTGCTGGGTGACAAACTCTCTATCCTGCTGTGCTGCGGCGGCTCCCTGAGGCTGATACTCGGTGAAGATGCGAGATGAGTTGTGTTTTTTTGTATACTTTATTGATCCCCAGAAGGAAATTCAGGGCACCCACTTGGATGGATGAGGCAGCCACAGAACAGTGCCAATCCCTTCACCATTCACATACACATTTACCCCTAGGGCCACTGTAGAGTCTCCAGTTAACCTAACTTGCATGTTTTTGACCTGCGGGAGGAAACCGGAGCACCTGGGGTAAACTCACACAGACACAGGAAGCAAACTCTACACAGAAGGGTCACTGATGGTCAGGGGATGGGATCGAACCAACGATGGTCAGGGGTGGAATCGATCCCGTGACCTTCTTACTGTGCTGCCACTGTGCTAACCACTGCGCCACTGAGCTGCTCTCGCTCTCCTGGTGCTGGTTGTGGCCGTGGTGATGTGTCGCTGTCGTCTGCTATGGGACGCGCCCTGGATTGTCGTCGTTCACCGGGGTCCCCCTTCTCCATGAACTCCCTCTCCTGCTGCTCCACGGCAGCCCCTTTAGGCTCATGTTGGGTGAAGATCGGAAGTAAATCTGGTTTGCGCCCACTCCCCATGCTGTGTTCTCCCTCCTTGCTCTGATCTTCAGCTGTACCCACGTCTGGGAAATCACACTCTCCCTCCTGCGATGAGGCTGCAGCTCAAGAATGCCTGTGCTGTGCAGGGAACGGTTCCGGGTCCCATGTGGCTGCGGACTGGGGCTCTTGTGGCTGCTTCGGTTCTGCTCGGTGTGTGGTGTGAGGCGGGGAGTGGCTGCGTCCACGTCTGAGTTCAGCGGACTCGAGCCCTCATTGTCCAAACAGTTTACCACTGGGTCATTGTGCTGTGGTGCCCTGCTGTCCTGCAGTGTCTACCTTAGGGTCCTCCCAAAAGGGTGTGGCGTCGGTGGGCTCAGCACCTGGGGCAACCATCTATGCCAGTGGAGTTGACTGTGCGCAGGCCGGAGCCCGTTTGCTGCGATACTACTGGGGCCGTTATCTCCAGCTGGGACACTAATTCCATCACCTCTGACTCCAATAGGAGGGGCAGCATCCCCAACAGCGCCACCCGCAGCCTTTTCACTGTGTTTGCCACTGTCTGGGTGTCTGACCTCTCCAGCAACATTTTTTGTAGAAACGGATTCGCAGTGTAGTCTTCCAGCTGTGACTGTATCATCTTGTCCTCCACGTGCCCAAACTCACACGTGCTAGCCAAACAACGAAGGGCGGCTACGTACTGCATGACCGGTCGCTATTAGCGCTGGTAAGACACAAATCTTTGGGCCGTCACTTCCTGCGGAGCAGTAAAATATTAGGTCAGCAGCGTGAAGCAGTCTTCGTATGTGTGCACCTGTCCCAAATTATTGAATATCCGCTGCCCCTCGTCACCCAGGCAACAGAGTAGATTTGCTCACTTCCACAGCTCTCCAGATCTCTCCAGGTTTAGAGCCTCCACGTAACTGGAGAACAACTCAAACCAACGGGGACATGGAAGGGGCGGCTCGCCTGGAGTGTCGAGGAACGGCGGTGCTGACTCCAGACACACTTCCGTCTTCAGGAAAATAATTAGCTTTCCTCCAGAAGATTAGGTTTTCTCCTCTTCACCAATTGTTATGCCTGGAAATAAGACAGCGGAGGCAGGCGTTGTACCTAACGAGAACTTTATTACAGAACACACACTTGATACATGTGCTGCAGTGTATAGCATACAAGCTAACTACAAACTGGTACAGGCTACTACTCGTACGGAGGTGGAGCGCCAAAGAAGATGACTCCTGCCAGCAGTCCCCTTATGTAAGCACGGCGTGATGACGTCACCCGTGTGCTCGACGTCACGTCCACACAGTCTGTTGTGGTATGTCCAATATGCCACAGAAACGGTACCCGTGTTTTGAGAGTTCTACTTTTCTTCGTTCCACTGCAATTATTCATCAAAAAAATTGTTGCCGTTAAACAGGCTGCTGCATTATTGTGCAATGACTCGTTAATTTCCCAGCACTCATCTATTTTCAAAATTTACAAACTTTCAACTTTGCTAAAAAATAATCAAACAAGAAACAAAAATTTCAACTGTGAAACGTTTTAAATGTTTCTACATAAGTAAGAGAGTCATGCCCTCTTAAAAGCTGTTTCCCACCAAGCATAGATTTTCAAGAAAAAGTTCCATGAAATTCTCAAAGCATATTCAATATGTCATCATTATTAACATATTCACACTGCTGCAGAACTTCCATGCAGGTGAAAAAATATCTGCACAGACCGTGATCTTAGCAGAGATATACAGTACACTGAGCCAATAAGATGCTTTGCTTCAGCCGTTGCACTTCTAGGTCAAAATGATGGGGAAACAAAACAAAAACATCCAGTTTTATAGGATGAGCACCAAGGAGTATTGAATCATCAGATTAAGGACAATGTATGGCATGACATATCTCAAATGGTGTTGACTTTGAAACAATATTTGTTGGTACAAAAAGGAGTTAGCATTAGCTAAAATGACTAGCATAAGCATCAACTATGGGGGAACCCATTCAGCATTGCTCGTGAAATAAGCTCAACAGCCGAAGTGGACTTCAAACTACGGCACTGTCAGGCAACAATATTACTTAAAGCTACTGAAGTGGGCCCAAAAATGGAATAGTAAACTTGTAGAAAGAAAAAGATATGCAGGTGGATTTTCTGCACTGCCGCAATATATTGCAGCAGTGTAAAACAGCATTAAATATGCAACTTTATGGTACATTTTCTAGATTTTTCAAAATTACTCTTAAATTTTATTTCTTTCTTAACCTAGCAGGTTTTTTTTTAAATTCTTCCTAGTAAATTTGTGACTTTCATCTTATAAATTGGCCAATTTTTTCAAACATGAGTTTTTTTTCCTATCATAAATCTGCAACATGTTTTCACATAAATGTTGGTGGGTATTACACTGTGACAAACTGAGGACCGTCACCATCAGTCCCACTTTGTAACACTTTCTGTACAACTCTTACCTTTGCACGCTCGCCTGTGTGTGATTGGTCTGGCCATGTCTCTGTAAAACCCCTCCTTGCAGTAGTGGCAGTGGCGTCCTGCTGTATTGTGGCGGCAGTTCATGCAGACCCCTCCACTCTTCCTCCCCGACAGCTTGTACAGCTCCATGTTGAATCGACAGCGGCGGGCGTGGAGGTTGCAGTTACACGCTGCAGAGGAAAGAGCAAAGTGGTGATGTTGTATAAAGGTGAGGAGGAAAAATGGAAAAAGTGTAGAGTATTTTTCCTGTATTAATCTTATAGTACAAACCAAAGTTAGTCCTGGGTTATGTACTGCTATAAAACACATGCTTTACTTGTATGTATATTACAGTAGAGCTAGCAGAGAGTTTCCAGTGTAGTGAGTGGTTTATAAACTACACTGCGGCTGTGTTCTTGGCTGCTATTCCAGAACTCATCCATCAAAAGTGATATTTGCAGGGCTCATTTTCTCCATTTCATAATTAATGAATTCAGCTTCGCTCAGGCCATTAGTTATTAATCACTGGAAAGAGAGACATTAATTTCATGAATCACTGATGAGTAAAGACTTCTAAGATCTATTAAAAGCAAGGCCGGTTCGGATAAAGGAATGAGCTTGAGCTAGCTGTCTTCTAAATGAGGCGAGTAGAATATATGGGACATGTGAAGGGAGGTTATAGCTCTCCGGGATCTCTTCCAGTTCCACTTGAAATCCAACTGGTTCCTTAATGTCTCATTGGCTCACTGGCCTTTCTATTGATTGCTCATCATAAGTGCATCCACCAATTCTGACATTATTGATCAACTCCCTTTACAAACTGCAAGCGGTGGGTTGTGTTTAAGAATTCTAATGGACAAATATGCCCTTTTTGTTTATGCACAAAAGTTTGAACCGACCCTCTGCTGGTTAAATCAGAGTCAGTCCTGGGACCTGAAGACTTGGCCATGCTTCAAAGTCGGCTGTTGCACTGCTTAGCCACAGCTCAAAGTTATGCACAGATAAATTAGAGAGCGGTAAACAACCACAGAGATGTTTGACCAAAAATGTCAACAGTTATGGCAAAGGGGGATTATTAGAGGATCACAACAGAAGGTGATATTCATTAGCTTTAGTCAGATGGGAGCACGTTCAAGAATATAGATTCCCCTAACAATAAATGTTTAGAACAGGATAAGACAACAATGGGAAATAAGTAAAGACAGACTGGCTGAAGGTTTTCTGTTGATGCCAGTCAGTAAGTAGGTCCAGAAAACTGATGTCGTGATTGGGATATTTTATTAACCACACTGTCTGAAGAAAACATGCAACTTGTAACAACAGCTCCATCCAAGGACATTAAAACAAATTAAAGATATGCGCATAAAAAATCCTGAATAGAATCTCATGATAATCGATTAAACGCTTAAATGTGCATTAGAAATTTGTGCGCTTAGAAGGGGTGGAATCGCTTTCATTGAATCAAATAAAGCAGATGGAATCAGCTGATGCTCATCAATGATGACATCACAGCTGTGCGACAGTTTACCATGGACATCACACAGACATAACATGGCTAGTGAAGAGACAGACAGTCTGTGGTTTGAGCTCATTATGGCAGACAGCTATTAAAATGTAGTTCTGGACAACAGATCTTCCCACACCTAGAATTTAATTTCTGTTTTCATTTCTTATATTTTTCATTTCAACATATGAATGCTATGTTACGTTATTATGCAAACATAACTTGATTTGATGGAAACAGACATTTCTTTAGTTGAACTATCAGAAATGAAGGATAAAAATGTAAATAGAAAATGCAAATAAGTTGGACTGAATCACAGTTACTGGGCAGCTTAATGCATTTATTTGACTTGTTACAGGAGCAGCCAAGTATGAGTGAAATTGTACTAAACATATGCCAATCTCTACAACACTGTGATCTGTAGTGAGAGTAGGGAGCAGGTGGAAGAGAACCTAAAGAGGTGGAGGTATGCACTGCAGAGAAGAAGAATGAAAGTCATTAGAAGCAAGACAGAAGGTGTGTGTGAATGAGAGGGAGGCAGGTGCAATGGTAAAGATTCAAGGAGCAGAGCTAGTGAAGGTAGATAAGTTTCAATGCCTGGGGTCAACCATCCAAAGCAATGGACAATGTACAACAGAGGTGAAGAAGAAAGTGCATGCAGGGTCGAATGGGCGGGCATGAGTGTCAGGGGTAGTTTGCAACAGAAAGATAGAAGCTAGAGTGAAAGGGAAGATTTACAAGATGGTAGTGAGACTTGCTATGATGTATAGTTTGGTGTGGAGACGATGTAAGTGAGGCAAGGCTGAGATGTGCAGAGGAGGGAAGAAGATATGCCTGTCTGTCTTCAAAGTTACAAAAACAAAATGCTTCACACAAACACACACACACACACAGAGTGGTGTGAAAAAGTGTTTGCCCCCTTTCTGATTCCTCATTTTTTTGTATGTTTGTCACACTTAAATGTTTCAGATCATCAAGCAAGTTTAGATATTAAACAAAGATAACACAAGCAACCACAAAATGCAGTTTTTAAATGAAGGTGTTTATTATTAAGGGTAAAAAAAAATTCCAAACCTACATGGCCCTGTGTGGGGGGGCAACTCGGTGGAGCAGCGGTTAGCACTGTGGCAGCACAGCAAGAAGGTCATGGGTTCAACCTCTGACCATCAGTGACCCTTCTGTGTGGAGTTTGCATGTTCTCCCACAGTAAAGACATGCACATTAGGTTAACTGGCATCAGCTGGGGATTCTAAATTGTCCTTAGGTATGAATGTGAGAGTGAAAGGTTGTTTGTCTCTGTGTTGGCCCTGCAACGGACTGGCAATCTGTCAGGGTGTACACTGCCTCTCGCCCAAAGATGCTGGGATAGGCTCCATCCCCTCCACAACCCAAAACGGATAAAGCGGTCAGAGATCCATTCTGGTACATTCTTTTTGCAGTCTCTTCCACAGTTCAGTAACTGTAACGGGTTTCATAGCCATTACTTTGTTACCAAGGATTTTCCAGAGATTCTCTATGGGCTTTCGATGTGGACTCTGGGCTGGCTATTTCATTGTTTCAATTCTATTATATATATATATATATATATATATTTTAGGGGTGTAACAGTACTTGTATTCGTTTTTTTTCGGTACAGTACAGAGGTGTACCAAGGTTCCACACGGACCATGTTGAGTGACGGACAGGAAGTGTAACTGCCTCGCACTATTAGCCGTACGCAGTGTTGGGTGTAGCACGTTACAGTAATCTGATTACTGCTCGGTGTAACGCAGTGATGTAACATGTTAGTCTGATAAATGTAGTAATACTGTTACAATTACTAATCCGAAAGATTGTGTTACTAGCGTTTCTTTTTAACCACTTACAAAACGAGAAAACAACTGCACTGATGTGCTGAGACAGCATGGAGCAGTTTATTCTGGGTTTTGGGATGTCTAGGATTCCTGCCATCGCTACTCTGAAGCCGCTACACTCTGAAAGCGCTATGAAGCACCGCAGCACGGGAAATCTTCAATGTCATACATATGTACACTGGAGTTTCCCGCCCGGGCGGAGCTTCCGCATTTACCTGGAATAAATGCAGAGCTTGCGTTTACGGCTGATACTTGATTTAAATCGAATGCACCATTTTCTTTATATGTCATGTCTGCTGTGCTTTACAATTTTCTTCCGTAGAAACAAAAAAGAAAGGTTCTATAATAATAATAATTATTAATAATAATAATAACTACAAAGGGAATATGAAATCGATACTTGCTACTTTTCTTGTCTATTTTCTTGTAAATGCACGTTTTTCTCTTGTGTTTGATTTTTTAGTCTTAAAAAGTAGAAACTTGTGTTAAATTTGTGCCCCTTTCCATGTTAAAATACCACTTTATTCTGATTGTGACATTTTAGGCTGATACCAGTTTTTTATGAGTTTGCTAATAACCAATATTGATTATTTGTTTTGTTTTAAAAATATGAATTATACAAATAACTAAACTGCAATACATCAAAACTGTTGAGATCTGGATGAGTTATGAATTTGCAGTTGTCTACAGTTGACTGTATCAAGGCAGAAATCAGTCCTAAAAGTCACCAGACACCAAGGTGAATACGGACCGAGACCAATATAGCCGCCAGTATATTTGTGCATTATTAGTTTTTTTTTCTGATAAAGTCTGGACGTTTTTTCTCTTATAATTACATGTTTTGTGCATTTTGAAATTACAAGTTTCTTTTTCAAATATGTGGAGAGTTCTGACTTTGTAACTTTTTCTTTATTTTGTGAGATTTTTTTGTTGTTTTTATTTTATTTTTCTTGAGCAAAAAGGAGCCACTGCATATTAGCAGAACATGTGGCAGGCTGGAAAAAAATGTGTGCCCATAGCAAGGCATTTTGACATTTAATGGTTAGACTGGATATGCATTGCAGATATCTGCAATTCCAAGTCAGAATGAACATTTAAGATATCCAGAATGACATTCTTCTTATACATAATGACTATTTCGGATATGTGAAATTTCATTCTTCCTAGCACTAATAATGTCACTTTCCCCATTCATGTGTAGTGGGTATTCACTTCCGGATATCCAGCCAGAGGGCAGCGCAGTGGCGGAGTGGTTAGCACTGCGGCAGCGCAGCAACTCACCCTTGGCTGGGGGATCCTGGGTTCGATCCCAGCCCCCGACCAACAGTGATCAAGTCAAGTCAAATTCCTCGTATGTTTACCTGTTGTTTACTTGTAAATGTACTTGGCAATAAACTTTATTCTGATCTGTGTGGAGTTTGCATGTTCTCCCCGTGTCTGCATGGGTTTACTCTGGGATTTTTTCCGGTTTCCTCCCACATGCCAAAAACACACAAGTTAGGTTAACTGGCATCAAACAGGGGATTCTAAATTGTCCTTAGGTATGACTGTAAGAGTGAATGGTTGTCTGTCGCTCTGTATTGGCCCTGTGATGGCCTGGCGATCTGTCCAGGGTGTACCCTGCCTCTCGCCCAAAGATGCTGGGATAGGCTCCAGCCCCCCCGTGACCCGAAAAGGATTATGTGGATGAAGATGAATGGACGGATACCCAGCCATAACTTTCATTTCAGATGTCATGGACATCAGACATGAAAGTTCTTACATTTCTGTTAAGTGCCATCGGGGAGATTTTAATTTTACATTAAAGACAGGAGAGTGAAAAAGCTTTTTCTTTGTCTTATTTGTTAGTATAGGCTATAAAAATGTGTAGTTTGGGCATATACAGTTTAAGTTATGTGTAAATATGGCACATTTCACTGACGCTATCTGAAAGTAATCCAGAAGTAATCTGTAATTGATTACTTTTGACAATGAGTAATTAAAATAAGGGATTACATTTTTTTAAAAAGTAACTAGTAACTAATGGATTACTTTTTTGAGTAACTACCCCTAATACTGGCCGTACACGTAAACAAACAGTGTAGCCCAGCAGTGAACGTCAAGGCCAGCTGTAATGCTCTGGAGAAGCCAGAGCTTGAAGACCCGCTTCACAAGTCTCCTGTCTGGAAACACTTCAGCTTTCTGGTGAAATATGTAAACGGACAAAGGCAAGTGAATAAGACAAAAACCGCATCAGATATGCTTTTGGCAGTATGTTCAACTTGTTAACTCATTTGAAACAGCATCAAGCGAACGTGAATGTCAGTGAAGCACAAAAGATAAAAACTAGCACAGTGCAACCACAGCTTCCAGTGGCATTTAGGCCTCTTCAGCACTTTTCAGATACAGCCAAAGCAATAACAAATGCTATTGGTGTTTTTATAGTAGCAGATCTAAGGCCATATTCAGTTGTTGAGAACACCGGGTTTAAACACATGCTGACGGTAACTGAGCCCCGGTATGAAGTTCCTTGTTGTGCCCACTTCAGCCAGAAAATAATACCATCCTTTTAAGAAAAAGCTGAATCTGTTAATTCTGCCCTTGAGGCCAGTGTTTTTCAAGGATGCCCTGGTATGTTCAGATTTTTTGTGGGACATTATTTAATTTAACTTCTTAATTGTCCAAAAATTTGCAAATAATTTGCTGTTGTTGTGCATGGGTGTCTTCAGAACCTATACATAGCATGACAAATTATTGACCAGTTAACAAGTGAAATTAGATAATTTCCCACAGAAACCTGAACATACCAGAGCACCCTGGTTAAAAACACTGTGTCAGGCAATACGGAACTTTAATTTCCTAAAAAATAAAAGAATAATTCAGACTATTCAAACTTCTACTGTTGCACTTGTCTGCACGGTTCATTTCCTAAAAAGAGAACTTATTTATTTTATTGTATACATTTTATTTATTAGAGAATTTACTGCTGGAAGACTGCAGTTTTTTTGTCAAAGCTGTTCCCACCTATACAAAAGATAAGCAGTTTCATGTTTTGAATTTCGTTGCCTTGCTGTACTGAAAATAAACCAAACTGTGACCTTAAAACCACGGTACATAACGAACCGTGATTTTAGGTGTACCGTTACGGCCTTAATATATATACACAACGGGGGCTGAAAAGTTCATCGTGGTCAAATTTGACCAAATGTGGTTTATTTTTCAACATCATCTCCCCTTCGGTCCACACACTTCTTCCATGACTGTTGCAGCGCTTGGATCCCTGCAGTTGAAAAATAAACCACATTTGGTCAAATTTGACCACTATGAACTTTTCAGCCTATGAACTTTTCAGCCCCCTCATATATACATACATACATACATACATACATATGTATGTTACAGTATATTATTTTATTTTATTATATTAGGACATTATTTCTTGTTCCATGCGCTCACTTTTTCAGGCCTCACAGTGCGTTCCTTTCGAGGCTGCAAGTTGAACTTCAGGGTGTTCCCAGTTGAAGGTTTAGAGGGAAACACCCTGGAAGCTGAATTTACAGCTCAGAAAATCCTGTGACTCTCTGCTGCTATCAAAGTATGATTTTACAACAAGTGGACAGCTGGAGGAGATTGATCGAAACAATTACAAACAACGAGGAGCAGAGTGAGAGCTTTAATTTATTTAAACTTATGAGAGATCTTCATTGGACTTTTCTCGACATAACTCGCCTCTTTTTTTCCTTTAAAGGAGTTGATGTAGTTCCCCTTTTTCTTCCATCATAATTTAGGAAAATATTGTCAAGGTGAGACTGATATTTAATTTATTTTCTGTCAGCTGTTTTCCATGGTTATTATACTACAGCATCTAAGAAATAGATGAGGAAAAAGTTCCTGATTTTTTCATAATGCAATTCAAAAGGCAAACCTCATTTAAGCTCATTTTGTAAATTTAATTTTGATAATCATGGCTTACAGCTTTTTGAAACAAGTTTTTCAGACGCACCAGGACGTTGTGTTTTTAAGAGCACTGTTTTACCTATTCATTTTCTATCATCTGATTTTTCATGGTTTTTAATAGAGCACCAAGAGTTAGAGAGAATACACAGAATTAGACTTACAGTCCTGCAAAATGCTTGTAAAAAGAAAAACTTGTTATACAAAATGTTTATGAAATTAAGAACTGTGGAAGCTGCAAAGAAATACAAAACTTATAAAATAAAATCATTAGCATGTTAAGATGAGTAAAAAAATATATTACAGTAAATTATTGGAAAATAAAACTAATACATGTAATATATGGAAGGTGTTAAATAATAAAACAAAGAGAGGAAAATTAAATTCCAACCACAAGAAGATGGATGGATGGATCTCTTATTTAAATTCAGAAAATGGAATAATCAATGAAAATAGCTTGATCTCCAACATGTTTAATGAATATTTTGTTAATATAGGAAAAAAGGTCACCAACTCCACTGTATCATCAGCAAATACAAGTGGCGCTGACAATGTCATCAACATAAATGCTTACTCAATGATTATGAAAGAAACAGATGAAAAAGAAATTCTTGACAGTTAACAAATTCAAGGACAAAAAAATCAACTGATTGTAATGATTTCAGTATGTTCTTGGTTAAATGTATTATTGATTGTATTGTTAAACACTTCACTTACATATGCAACATGTCACTTGCTGCTGGTAAATTTCCAAAGAAAATGAAAATAGCAAGAGTCGTTCCTCTGTATAAGTCTGGTGACGAACACTTATTGTCAAACTACAGACCCATCTCACTGTTACCTCAGTTCTCCAAAATACTGGAAAACATATTTGTTAAGAGACTAAATGATTTCATTGATAAGCACAATATACTCTGCGAACAACAGTATGGATTCAGGAAGAACCGGACCACCTCACTGGCACTCGTGGACTTTGCTGAACAGATTACGGATGCAACAGATAGATGAGAATACACAGTTGCAATATTTCTGGACTTACAAAAGGCATTTGATACAGTTGACCATAAATTACTCCTCAGTAAATTACGGATGGCATCAGAAGAATTGCTTTTGACTGGTTACACAGCTATTTAGAAGACAGATATCAATATGTTCATGTGAATAATACAGACTCTGAGTTGCTGAAGATGACGTGTGGCGTGCCACAAGGTTCTGTACTTGGTCCATTGCTGTTTATTTTATATATTAATGATTTATGTTCTGTGTCTAAATTGCTCAAGTGTATTTTATTTGCAGATGACAACTTTTTTTTGTTGTGGAGAAAATCCTAAGCAGCTTCTGGATTCAGTAGAAAATAAACTTAAACAAATCAATCAATGGTTCACTGCCAATAAATTATCTATTCACCTTGGAAAAACAAAATGTATAATATTTGGAAACCGCAAATTATATAATCACAGAAAAATTAAAATAAACAATGCTGAAATTGACACAGTTTTGGAAACCATGTTCTGAGGGGTCATTGTTGATAACAAACTAAACTGGAAATCATACATAAATTATGTCAAAACTAAAATGTCTAAATCAATTGCCGTACTGTATAAAGTTAAGGATCTCCTGTGTCAAAAATCTCTTTGAATTTTATATAATTCACTGATAGTTCCTTATATGACATACTGTGTGGAGATCTGGGGAAGCATATACAAAACAAACACAAACTTAATCTTTTTAACTAAAGAAAAAAGCTGTATGCATTGTATCACAGAATAAACAAAGATCTAGTAGATTATAATGTCATTCAAATCATGTACAAAGCAAATAATAACCAAATTACCTGTTAATATTCAGAGACTGTTTAACAAAAGGGAAAGCAAATATGAGCTAAGAGGTAACTCTGTTTTTAATAAACCAAAGGTTAGAACAAATACAAAGTATCATTGCATGTCTGTCACTGGAGTTAAACTGTGGAACTGTTGCTCTGAAAATATTAAAACATGTTCTACTATGAAGCAATTCAAAAAATTGTGCAAAGATGAGAAAATCTCAATATCTCACTGTAAATGCAGGAGATAAACTTGAAATAACTTAAAGGTTTTTGTTTGTTTTTCGTCTACTTGTTCTATTTGATTTTCTTCTTCATTTTGAGTATGACTTAAATTTTTATGCTAATGATTTTAAAATTGTAATGGGGTAGGCACTATATAAGCACTAGTTTCAGCCTACACCCTTTCGGTTGTTCTTTTATGTGTTCTACATATTTTTGTTGTTTTTATTGTATGCATGTTCATTACCGAATAAATTCACATTCATTCATTCATTCATTCATTCAAAATTTTGGAAAAGGTAGTGGCTGAGCATCTTATGCCATTTTTGGCGAATTGTAATATTCATTCATTCATTCATCTTCTTCCGCTTAATCCTTTTCGGGTCGCGGGGGGGCTGGAGCCTATCCCAGCATCTTTGGGCGAGAGGCAGGGTACACCCTGGACAGATCGCCAGTCCATCACAGGGCCAACATGGAGAGACAGACAACCATTCACTCTCACAGTCATACCTAAGGACAATTTAGAATCCCCAGTTTTGATGCTAATTAACCTAACTTGCACGTTTTTGGCATGTGGGAGGAAACCGGAGAAATCCCGGACTAAACCCACGCAGACACGGGAAGAACATGCAAACTCCACACAGATCACTGTTGGTTGGGGGCTGGGTTCGAACCCAGGATCCCCCGGCCAAGGGTGAGTTGCTGTGCTGCCGCAGTGCTAACCACTCCGCCACCGCGCCGCCTCCAAATTGTAATATCCTGGATAAATTTCAGTCGGGCTTTCGAAAAAATCATTCCACTGAAACAGCTTTAGTCAGCGTCTCCAGTGACATTATGATGACGGCTGACACTGGTAAATACACAGTCCTGGTTTTATTGGATCTTACTTCTTGAACAAGTTGTTGAATTGAGTTGTTGTTGAGTTGAACAAGTTGTAACAATATATTGCACATAATTTAGTTACCTATTTATTAATTTCATTTTATATTTACTTATTTTTGTAGGTTTTTTATTTGGGTTCTAAATCTTTTATTGGGTTTTAGACTTTTTAGTTTTTAACCTCTTTGACTAGTCTTTAACTTTTTAATATGACCCTTCTCTCTTATCTCTGGTTTTTCTCTCATCTCTTTGTCTTCTATCCTGATTGATGGAGACTTGAGTATTTTTATCATGTTTGTAGTCAGCTTCATGTGTGCCTGTGTTTGTGTTTATGTTGAATGTAATTGTGGCTTGTAAATACAGATGTCACCTGACTGCAAAACAAATCTACCTACGGGTACAAATAAAGTAACCTGAACCTGAACCTGATGCCTTTGATACTGTTGATCACTGTATGATGATCAACAGACTCAAAGAGCTAGGGCTGTCTAGTTATGTGTAAAATGGTTCTCATCTTACCTCACCGACAGAACCTTTAACATGTCCATGAATCAGATTTTTTCTGAAACAGCATAGTATTCATGTGGGGTACCACAAGGCTCAGTTCTAGGACCCATTTTATTTCTACTTTACATTCAGCCACTGGGACAGATAATTAGCCAGTTCACAGATATTTCTTATCTTTATGCTGACGATATTCAGTTGTATTGCTCTTTTAAAGAGTCTGAGTTTCACATACTGTCATCTTTAACTAACTGCTTGTCTAACATCAAACAGTGGCTAAGTGCAAACTTTTTACAGCTTAACTCAGACAAGACAGAGACATTAATTATTGCTCCTGAATACAAGATCCCACTTATTAAGCATCACATGGGTACCCTAGGCTCTTCTGTTTAGGTGAGTCTTTGGAATCTTGGTGTTAGTTTTGACTCGGCTATGTCTCTTGAGTACCACATTAATCAGTTAATTAGAAACCGTTTCTTCCATCTGAAGAATATTTCTAAGTTGAGAACCCTGGTGTCGAAGGCGGAACTTGAGATGATTATTCATGCTTTTATTTCTTCTCGCTTAGACTACTGTAATAGTCTTTTTACTTTTTTGAGCCAAAAGCATCTTCAATGTCTCCAGGTTATTCAACATTCGGCTGCCAGACTTTTATCCCACATAAAGAAAAGGGCTCACATTACACCGGTTTTAGCAGCACTTCACTGGCTCCCAGTTGGTTTTAGGATTCAGTTTAAAATTTTAGTTCTTGTTTTTAGAGCCATTCATGATCAGGCCCCCAAAATATATTACTGAGCTGCTTAAAGTGTATAACCCCTCACGGTCTCTGAGGTCCTCGGATCAACTTTTACTGGCTGTCCCTCGAACCTATTTTAAAACTTGAGGTGATACAGCTTTTCAGGCAGTGACACCAAAACTGTGAAATTCTCTACCACTGTCTTTGCGCTCAGTAGACTCTGTTGACACTTTTAAAAAGCAGCTGTAGACACTGCTGTTTAAACAGGCTTTTAGTTTGATTATGGGTTATAGTTTTTATGTTTTAAATGTTAATGTTATGTTTTAATGATTTTATTTTTAATGCCTTTATTTTGTATTTGTGAATGTGTTTAATTGTGAAGCACTTTGTGGTTCTTTCTGTGAGAAGTGCTATATAAATAAATTTTACTTACTTACATACTTAATTTTGTCATTAATACAGAGTATCTACATGATAAATATAGTTTTCTTACTGTATATAACAAGCACATGTACGCTCAGGGTTAACAGCCCAGTCGCACCTAAAAAACGTACAATTGCACGGTTTCTCACTCTGAGAAAACGTGCATAGACACACACAAAAAAATTTCATGCGCAGTGGATATGTGGCGTTTACACCTTTAAGAAATGTCTGCCGGAACCATACGTTTGCCATTTTCTCTTCCTCCCTCTTTCTTTCTCTTTAACCATTAGAGGTGACACCTAACCTAAACATTTTTCCTAATCTTAACCCATCCATCCATCCATCCATCCATCTTCTTCCGCTTAATCCTTTTCGGGTCGCGGGGGGGCTGGAGCCTATCCCAGCATCTTTGGGCGAGAGGCAGGGTACACCCTGGACAGATCGCCAGTCCATCGCAGGGCCAACACAGACAGACAGACAACCATTCACTCTTACAGTCATACCTAAGGACAGTTTAGAATCCCCAGTTTGATGCCAATTAACCTCACTTGCATGTTTTTGGCATGTGGGAGGAAACTGGAGAAATCCCGGAGTAAACCCACGCAGACACGGGAGAACATGCAAACTCCACACAGATCATTGTTGGTCGGGGGCTGGGGTCGAACCCAGGATCCCCTGGCCAAGGGTGAGTAGTTGATTTGAAAAACATTAAAATAGAAAAAAAAAACCTCAAAATGATAAACGGCTTAGTGTGGGATGCGAAAGTGTGACCTGTTGGGTTGAAACCACAAGTAACTAACTTTCTGACATCCCCCACCCATCAACCAAATGAGTGCTGAAACCTTGCTAACACTTCTTGTGTTAGTTTCTGTACTTGTCCTTTTAGACCTTAGTGCAGCTTTTGATACTATCGATCATAATATTCTACTTGATAGATTAGAACACTATGTTGGACTTAATGGAACTTCGTTGCAGTGGTTTAGATCTTATTTATCTGATAGGTTCCAGTTTGTTCATGTAAATAATGAGTTTTCTTTCAACTCAAAGCTTAGTCATGGAGTTCCACAGGGATCTGTGCTAGGCCCTACTCTTTTTAGTTTATATATGCTTCCGTTAGGCAACATTATTAGAAAGCACTGTATACATTTTCATTGTTATGCAGATGACACACAATTATACCCGTCAATGAAGCCAGATGATAGTAATCAATTAGCCAAGTTAGAAGCCTGTCTTAAGGAAATCAAAGCTTGGATGACTTGTAATTTCCTGCTATTAAATTCAGATAAGACTGAAGTCATTCTTGTTGGTCCAAAAAACCTTAGAAATTCCTTTCCAAATCAAACTTTCAGTTTGGATGCAGTTACTCTTTCTCTTAATAGCTCTGTGAGGAACCTTGGAGTTATTTTTGATCAGGATTTGTCCTTCAATTCACATATTAAATTTGTTTCTAAGACTGCCTTCTATCATTTGCGTAATATTGCCAAGATTAGGAGCATCTTGTCTCAGAGTGATGCTGAGAAACTGATCCACGCTTTTGTTAGCTCGAGATTAGATTATTGTAATTCTTTATTATCAGGTTGTCCTAAAACATCTTTAAAAAGTCTTCAGCTGATCCAAAATGCTGCAGCAAGAGTTTTAACAGGTACTAGAAAGAGAGATCATATCTCTCCGGTTCTGGCCTCCCTTCATTGGCTTCCCATAGAGTTTAGAATTAAGTTTAAAATCCTTCTTCTTACTTACAAAGCTCTAAACAATCAGGCTCCTTTTTATTTAAAAGATCTGATACTACCGTATTATCCTAACAGAGCACTACGCTCCCAAAATGCAGGACTACTTGTAATACCTAGAATCTCCAAAAGTACAATGGGAGGCAGAGCCTTCAGTTATCAAGCTCCTCTCCTGTGGAATCAGCTGCCAATCTGGATTCGGGAGTCAGACTCGATCTCTGTTTTTAAGATTAGGGTTAAAACCTACCTTTTTGATATAGCCTACAATTAGGGAGGGATCATGTGTTTCTGAACCCTCCCTTAGTTATGCTGCTAATAGGTTTAGTCAGCCGGGGGACCTCCAGTAATGCACTGGGCCTCACTCCTTTCCTCACTCTCTATGAAATATTTTTTTTTGCTGGTCATTAACATTTGTTTGTTCTCTCCCATAGATTGAGTCCCCATCGTGCTGTTTGCTCTCTACATGTCTGTTCTTTTCATCTTCTCTGTCCCCTCACCCCCCAGCCAGTCGCAGCAGATGACTGCCCCTCCCTGAGCCTGGTTCTGCTGGAGGTTTCTTCCTGTTAAAAGGGAGTTTTTCCTCTCCACCGTCGCCAAGTGCTTGCTCACAGGGGATCACCTGATTGCTGGGGTCTTTCTGCAACTGTGGGGGTTCCCCCCTACAGTTGATAGTGCTATGAGATGACTGTTGTTGTGAAATGGCGCTATATAAATAAAGTTGAATTGAATTGAAAGTTGAACTTCTTGTGGCAAGATTTCATGAACAGATAGCGCCCCCACTGCAACAGGTGTAGCGCTGCGCCTGTCATGTGATATTATATGACGTGGCCAAAAACTTCCCAGTTGATTTAAGTTTTACAAAGGATTCCACCTCACAAGGTGGCAGATACGTATAACTTACTGCTCTTGCCTTGGAAGACTTACGGCAGACATAGAACCATCCTGAAACCTCACCAGAGAAGAAGAGTTTGGAAACAAATATACAGTAGATCTTACTTGATCGCAAGACTGAGGAAGCATTTGCTCCCGAATTTGCCAACTATGATTCTAAAAAGAGATTATTTAGCTTATGAAGGTAAATACCTACATTTTGTTATAACAGAGGGTGGGCGAAGCTGGTTGATGTTCACCTGCTATCGACGCCATCGCCACGTAAGTGGGTAGAACAATCACGTTGGTTCCATGTCGTCATATACGATAAATAGCGGCGGAATAAAAGCAAAATTTGTCACGAACGGGGTTGATGTCTCAACCTCGTTCCATGATTTGTGGCTGTAGTTTCTCTGATTGTTGTCTTAATTCTCAGCTGGCAGATTTTAGGAACCTCTGGGTTCTGGGCTCCCTGCCAGCCTACAGCCATGCCTCTCCCTCTCTGCTGGCACCCACCTGTTGACTGTCATTTTCATTTGCACACACACACACACATTCATGCTGACTCACATTCGCTGACACGCACTCACTGGCTGCCGCCGCACACCTGCATCCACTTGTCACTCATTGAGTACTCGGGGTATTTATGGGTGACAGTGTGAGCACTCAGTGTGGTGGCTTAAGTCAACATTTGATGTCCAGGTTCCTCTTAGATGGCTTCTCCAATTGTAAGAACTTTGCCCACTGTTCTGCTAGGGGCTTTCTCCTTATTATTATTTGCCCTTCCTTCTCCGCTGGCCAGTCCCATCTGGGACCGTGTAGGGCTCATTCCTCCTCCTCCAGCCAACAGAGTTTGTAGCCTGTTCGTCTATACCATTACTCATTTTTTGGACTGTTTTCATGCGACACTTTGTATGTATGTTTTTCTGTTAAACACGTTCACTTCACCTGCATTTGGACTCGTATACATTTATTTGTGCGCTGCGCAATAATGCAGCGTACATGACAAAATTGAGGTGGAATAATCATAACAGTTTCTGGATGTAGGAGAGAAAGCGAAATTGACCGGTAGAGGACAAAATAACGACCAGGGTGCCGCAAAAGGATGAAGCGAGCGAGCTGCCTGGCCAGCGGTAAGTGATGAATTTGTTTGTTTGTTTACATTGTAGCTGATTTTCTGGTTCATATATTTTGAAGATAGGACAACAAAATGCCCAAAACAAAAAACGGTGACAAAAAACAAAACCATTCTTTGTGTAAATATGTCCAAAGTCCACTTTTGACTGAAAGTTATGTAATTTGAGATGGCCGCCATGGCATTATGCAAATTAGATGCGTAAATTTACTCCTATCTCAAACTTTGGATCATATTCTACATCTTTCTAATTGACAGTAAGCCATTATCTCTTACCAGTTTCAAGTTATAGTTTTGGAAATCTCTGACATCTGAACTGAATATTTTCTTGAAAAAAATCTTGACCACTAGGGGCTTATGGCGCAACGGAGCACCTGTTGTAGTCATTGGGTGTTGTTTTGATCATGCGCAATGAGTACAGTGCATTTTCGTGCATGCGCAGAACGACAATGAGCATTACTCCATGTGTACTCCGTTTCTACACTGTATCCAGGTGGGGTTTTATTGTTGTTTTATGTACAAATGCACATTTTTTGAAGAGGTGGAAAGCGTTCATTTGGTATGTTTTTTTAGTGAGTACTTTTATTTTAAGAAAACAAGATTTGTTATCTTGATATTTTACCATACTAACACTGTTTCACACCAGTAATTTCACTGAAAGTACACAGAAAGTACCCTTTAATTTCATAGTACTTCACTAGCTGTTACACACGTGGACAAAATTGTTGGTACTGTACCCCTCTGTTAATGAAAGAAAAACCCACAATTGTCACAGAAATAACTTGAATCTGACAAAAGTGGTAATAAATAAAAATTCTATGAAAATTAACCAATGAAAATCAGACAATGCTTTTGAATTGTGGTTCAACAGAATTATTTTAAAAAACAAACTCATGAAACTGGCCTGGACAAAAATGATGGTACCCTTAATATTTTGTTGCACAACCTTTTGAGGCAGTCACTACAATCAAATGATTTCTGTAACTGTCAATGACACTTCTGCACCTCTCAGTAGGTATTTTGGCCCACTCCTCATGAGCAAACTGCTCCAGTTGTCTCAGGTTTGAAGGGTGCCTTCTCCAGATGGCATGTTTCAGCTTCTTCCACAGATGTTCAATAGGATTTAGATCAGGGCGCATAGAAGGCCACTTTAGAATAGTCCAATGTTTCGCTCTTAGCCATTCTTGAAATTCCATTTAAAACTGCCTTGACTAGTATTACTCATTATTACTATTATTATTACTTATTTTTCTACACTTATTGCACGTTTTTAGTCCTTTAGTTTTTTAGTTTATCTCTTTATCTCATCATGTTTTTAATGTTGCAGCATGGCACCGAGACAAATTCCTAGTTTGTGTACTACATGAACAATGGCAATAAATCTGATTCTGATTCTGATTCTTCTTGGGTGTTTTTTAGCTGTGTGTTTTGGGTCATTATCCTGTTGCAAGGCCCATGACCTGTGACTGAGACCAAGCTGTCTGACACTGGGCAGCACATTTCTCTCTAGAATACCTTAATAGTCTTGAGATTTCACTGTACCCTGCACAGATTCGAGACACCCTGTGCCAGATGCAGCAAAGCAGCCCCAGAACATAACAGAACCTCCTCAATGTTTCACAGTAGGGACAGTGTTCTTTTCTTGCTATGCTTCATTTTTGCGTCTGTGAACATAGAGCTGATGTGCCTTGCCAAAAAGTTCCAGTTTTGTCTCGTCTGTCCATAGGACATTCTCCCAGAAGCTTTGTGGCTTGTCAACATGCAGTTTGGCAAATTCCAGTCTGGCTTTTTTATGATTTGTTTTCAACAGTGGTGTCCTCCTTGGTCGTCTCCCATGAAGTCCACTTTGGCTCAAACAACGACGGATGGCGCGATCTGACACTGATGTACCTTGACCTTGGAGTTCACCATGAATGTGTTTAGAGGTTGTTCTGGGCTCTTTTGTTACCATTCGTATTATCCGTCTCCTCCTGCGGTCACGTCCAGGGAGGTTGGCTACAGTCCCATGGATCTTAAATTTCTGAATAATATGTGCAACTGTAGTCACAGGAACATCAAGCTGCTTGGAGATGGTCTTATAGCCTTTACCTTTAACATGCTTGTCTATAATTTTCTTTCTAATCTCCTGAGACAACTCTCTCCTTTGCTTTCTCTGGTCCATGTTTAGTGTGGTAAACACCATGTCACCAAACAGCACAGTGACTACTCGTCACCCTTTAAATAGGCTGACTGACTGATTACAAGTTTGTAGACACCTGTGATGTTAATTAGAGGACACATCTTGGTTGAACATGTCCCTATGGTCACATTATTTTCAATCTTTTCTAGGTGTACCATCATTTTTGTCCAGGCCTGTTTCATGAGTTTGTTTTTTAAAATAATTCTGTTGAACCACAATTTAAAAGCATTGTCTGATTTTAATTTTCATAGAATTTTTATTTATTACCACTTGTCAGCTTCAAGTTACTTCTATGACCATTGTGGGTTTTTCTTTCATTAACAGAGGGGTACCAACAATTTTGTCCACGGCTGTATAAAGTGTTACCAATATCTGTTTTTTTATTCAAATGTCATGTAAAATGCTTTGATCCTGTGTAATTTTAGCAAATCAAAAGCCGCAAATTAACAAAACGCCATCTATTGCTAGGTAACAGCTATGGTCACATGATTATTCTTGTGAACGTGCATCACTAAGACCATTGTAGTAAAGACTGGTTGGTGCAACTGGCTGAAGGTCCATTCTAAAGACTGGTCTTAACTAAGACTTAAGACTGGTCTTAGTTAAGACCAGTTTGTCATGAGTCTGAGTGGGGTGTCTTCACCGAGCTCAGACTCTTAATTTATTTCTGAGTATTTTATGTCTGTTATTATTATTTTGTCAGTTTCTGTTTATATTGCGCACGGTGGCGCAGTGGTTTAGCACTGTGGCAGCACAGTTTTACCCTCGGCCGGGGGACCGCGGGGATCATGAGATCGTGGGTTCGATCCCAGCCCCCGACCAACAGTGAGCTGTGTGGAGTTTGCATGTTCTCCCCGTGTTGCGCGGGTTTACTCCGGGATTTCTCCGGTTTCCTCCCGCACACCAAAAACATGTAGGTTTAGGACGCTCGCGCACGCAGCGACCAGCAGCCGGTGGCTTGTCACCAGACTGCAAACCAAGTCTACCTACGGGTACAAATAAGTAACAAAAAAAAAAAAACAAAAAAAAAAAAAATATTTTGGTTCTGTGACACGAGTGCCCTTCCTCCTTTTCCAGACACTCGCACCTTCTACTCACTGTCTGTTCCCCAGCCATCTCAGCTGTGAGCAGTTGTGTAATTAGGTCACCTGCCAGCTCATCTGCCTGCACCTGCTGCTCATTTGTTTCACGTCAGCTATTTAAGCACTGCCAGTTTATTCTCTCACTGCGGCTGTCTTGATTCTACTAAGTTGTCTCCTCATCACCTCCAGAGCGATTTTGGCTCTGCAATGCTTTCCCTGTAAGTTACCTTCACTTGTATTTTTGTGTTCTCTGCACAGTTTTGGATTTTCTGTCTACCTTGGTTAATAAGTGTCACTACTGCAGTCCAGCATGTGGGTCTGTCTCTCTGCCCCGGAAGGGCCATTCATGACAGAAGACAGCCTCCAGGAATAAGACCCAGCTGCTGCAGTTAGTGAATTTTTGCCCTTTTTGTGTTTGTTTTTTCCCCACTCACCTGTTCGTTGGAGCTCATCATGGACTCAGCAGGTGAATGCGGTTACCCAATGCACCTGGGGTGGGAGTGCTGCCAAGCCCTCATGGAGATAGACGGGCTAATCTCTGTAACATGCAGCAGTTTTCCCTGAAGGACGCATTGTGGTATCTGGGGCTCGCGGAGGCAGCTGCTCGTCGGTGCCCTCAGCTTTTGGAGCATGCTGAGGGAGTGGAGAGGATTTCTCTGGTGGCGGTGCTGTAATGCAAAAACGACGGGATGGTGAGGAACTCCCCAGAGAAGTCTGGGCTCGCGCCGAAGGGAAGGCGCTCCCGGGTTTCTGTTGTTTTGGCTTCTCACCAGTCTCCGGCGCCCATTCCTGCTCCATCAGCTCCACAACACCATCGTCCCGCTCCAGATCGCCGGAGGAATCCTCCCACCTCTCCTGCAGCAATTTCCTCAATGCCAAAGCAGAAGCCCCCCTCAGCAGTACAGTTGTCTCTCTCTTTTCCGGCTGGATCGTCAGCTTCATCCTGTCCTGTAGCTGCTGCTTTTTGCTCCACTTCGACATCCTCTCCTGCTGCCGAGATGTCCTCTGTTTTTTCCCTGGCTCCATCCATCTCCATGACAACAGGGGCGGCTCCTCCACAATCCTCCGAGGGGCCCATGTTCACCGTAGCCACAGAGAGGGATTACTTTTCACCCGCTGCAGCAGGGAACGTCGAACTTGAGGAAAACAGGCAAGTGCCATTTCATTCTCCATTATTTTCTGATGATGTGCCTTGCCTGATTCCCGGTAGTGGGGCTCAGGGATTGCAGTCCCCTGAGTCCCCACGGCCTGCTGCAACTACCAATTGCTCACTAGCCCTCTCTGTGTCTCCTCCTTTTGCCTCTGAGTGCCCGCCGGCCCCCGGATTGAGCCGCCGGACATTGGAGGAGCCCGTGGCCCTGGAGGACCTAGTTCCAGTGCCAGCAGTGAGCCGACCCCCAGCTTCCACACCAGACGAGCCACCAGCGTGGGTCACTTCGCCTGGGGGCACCGAGACTGCATTCACCATCATGCCTGCTGTGGAGGCCGCCGCTGCAGAGTTAGAGCTGGACCTTCAAAGGACCAGGCCTGAGACATCGTCGTCGTCTGGATCGACGAAGTCCTGGACGGCGGTGGAGCGTGAGCTCAGGCAAGTGCTCTCCTTTGTGTTTCTTGTATCTGTCTTGGAGAGATCTTCTCTTGCTCTTGGGGGTAAGAGCGGGGTGCAGCCGTCCACTGCACCTGAGCTCACCTTGCCGGGCTCCGCCGCTGCCGATGACCCTGACTGTCCTCCTTTTTGTCCGAGCCTTTCTCCAGGGTCGCCGAGAAGGTTCCAGCTTCACCCAATGTCTCTGTGGCTCCAGGCTAGCCACCCGAGGTCACTGTGGATCCAGCTTCCTTCACAGTGGAGGTCATCGCAGGTGCTCTATCCCAGCCCGGGACCTTAGTGGGTGCAACTGCTCCGCTGCCCGAGGCCGTCGTTTGGGTCCCTACTCTGTCCAAGTTTCCATGGGTGCAGTGTCCCAGGCAGGGACCATTGTGGGGGCTGCGCCCCAGCCTGAAGCCAACTTGGGAGCTGTGTTCCAGTATGGGCCCGCCATGGGCGTTGTGCTCCAGCCCGGGGCCCACCGTGGGTGCAGCACCGGCCCAGTCCGGGTCCACTGAGGATGCAGTGTTGGCCCGGTCTGGGCCCACCGAGGGTGCAGCATTGGCCCAGTCGGGGTCCACCGTGAGTGCAGCCATGTCCCAGTCCAGATCCACCGTGGGTGCAGCCATGGCCCAGTCCAGATCCACCGTGGGTGCAGCCATGGCCCAGTCCGGGCCCACTGTGGGTTCAGCCATGGTTCAGCCTGGGCCCACCGCAGGTGCAGCTTCACTCCAGCCCGGAGGCACCGCGGGTGCTGCCTTGCTCCAGCCCGGAGCCACCGCGGGTGCTGCCTCGCTCCAGCCTGGATCCCCCGTGGGTGTTGTCTCGCTCCAGGCCGGAGCCACCACGGGTGCTGCTATGCTCCAGCCTGGAGCCTTCACAGGTGTAACCATGTCTCAGTCCGGGACGACAGAGGGTGTTGCTAGCCAGCCCAAGGGCGTCAACGCCTCCCCTTCTCTGCCTGACACCGTGGTGGTCCCCCCTTCTCTGCCAGATGCCGTCATGGTTCCTCCTCCACTGCCGGGCGCCATCGTGGTTCCTACTCCGCTGCCGGGCGTCATCGTGGTTCCTCCTCCGCTGCCGGGCGTCATCGTGGTTCCTCCTCCGCTGCCGGGCGTCATCGTGGTTCCTCCTCCGCTGCCGGGCGTCATCGTGGTTCCTCCTCCACTGCCGGGCGTCATCGTGGTTCCTCCTCCACTATTAGACACCGTGGTGGTCCTCCTCCCTCGGCTCTCCTTCCCTTCATCGGGTCTCCCCATGGGGGAGCCGCCTCCTGGGTCACCCCTTCTGTTCCGGTGGCTTAAGAACTCTGGCCGGCCACCTGATAGACTGAGCCGTTGGGTTGGGTGGCCCATATTCTCCGGCAGGCCACCCAACTCATACCACCTCGCTGTCTGTCTGGCCTGGGGCTTTGGCCGGCCGCCCGAACTGTTTAGTTCTTTGAACTAGTGGGCCCTAGAGCCTGGGGTAGTGCGGGTGCGAGTCCTAAGTGGGGTCTGTATTTTTGCTCCCTCCTAACCTGTTTACCCCACCTCCAACCCAGGGTGGTTTATTACTGTACCTTTTCTTTGGGGGGGGGGGGTCTTTTTTGGGTGTTACCTTGGGGTGTCTGGAATCCACCCCTTAAAGGGGGGGTCTCTGTCATGAGTCTGAATGTGCTGTCTTCACCGAGCTCAGACTCTTAATTTATTTCTGAGTATTTTATGTCTGTTATTATTTTGTCAGTTTCTGTTTATATTTTGGTTCTGTGACATGAATGCCATTCCTCCTTCTCCAGACACTCCCCCTTCCACTCACTGTCTGTTCCCCAGCCATCTCAGCTGTGAGCAGTTGTGTAATTAGGTCATCTGCCCGCTCATCTGCCCGCACCTGCTGCTCATTTGTTTCATGTTGTCAGCTATTTAAGCACTGCCAGTTTATTCTCTCACTGCGGCTGTCTTGATTCTACTAAGTTGTCTCCTTGTCACCTCCAGAGCGATTTCGGCTCTGGAGTACTTTCCCTGTAAGTTACCTTTGCATGTATTTTTGTGTTCTCTGCACAGTTTTGGATTTTCTGTTTGCCTTGGTTAATAAATGTCACTACTGTAGTCCAGCGCATGGGTTTGTCTCTCTGCCCCGGAGGGGCCATTCATGACACAGTTGGCGTAACCGGTCCCTGGACTTGGGTGACATGACAAATGCACTTTCTCTGCCATCTTGGCACATACGTATGGACCCATGATCCACGTTTAATAGATGAACTTTTGGGGTTTTCACTTATAACAAGGATGGGCAACATGTGCCATAGAAAGCCAAGACCATGCATTTTTTTCCCAACCAGTCTCTTCAACAGGTTATTCTACTGAAAACCTTCCCACTGATTGATGATCAGTAAAAAGACCTGTTTCAGTGTCTGGCTGGAACCAAAACCTGCAGGGTCTTGGCCCTCCATGGCACACAGTTGAAACATGGAAAAACACTTGCAAAAAACGTGATATTGTACACACTTCAATTGTTATTTGCACATAGAAGCATGTTGTGGAACATTTTCATGGTTTTTCACATGTGATCACATAGGAAATTCATTTTTTTGGTCTTGTTTTTATGCCTCGTGAAAATGGAGGCAGATGGTAATCACTCAGTGCATCTGTGTGTGTGTGTATGTATGCCTGTCTGTCTGTTACTAGCTTTTCAGCTCGCTTGGTCAAATTAAGTGCAACTAAAGGCTTGTATCATTGTATTGTCATATTTTCTCGACTTTTAATTTGCCAGAATTTCAAGATAAGGCTTTGTTTTCAAAATAAACACAAATTTAACGATGAAATTGACATGACAATAGTGAAAAAAGTAATTGAGGGAATTGTTAAGCCACTCACCCACGTCTGTAACCTGTCATTTCAAACTGGTACATTTCCAGACAAAATGAAAATAGCAAAAGTAACACCTCTTTACAAAACAGGAGACAGTCATCGCTTCACAAATTACAGGCCAGTCTCTTTACTCTCACAATTCTCCAAAATACTTGAAAAAATATTCACTAAGAGACTGGATGATTTCATTGAAAAACACAACCTCCTTACAGATAGCCAGTATGGTTTTAGAGCAGATAAATCTACATCTTTGGCACTGATCGAACTTATAGAAGAAATTACTAGTTGTATAGACAAAAAAAAGGTTGCTGTAGGAGTATTTATAGACTTAAAGAAAGCTTTTGACACCATTGACCACAGAATACTACTAAGGAAACTGGAAAGGTATGGGATAAGAGGGGTTGGACTGAGTTGGGTGGAAAGTTATTTAAGTAACAGACAACAATTCGTACAAATTGGAGAGCACAAATCACCCTGCATGGACATCACTTGTGGTGTGCCCCAGGGGTCAGTTTTGGGACCCAAACTCTTTATCTTGTATATAAATGACATATGCCAAGTATCAAAAATTCTGAAATTTAGTTTGTTTGCGGATGACACAAATATCCTTTGCACTGGTGAGAACTTGCAGCAGGTTTTAGAGGTGGTCACAACTGAAATGGAAAAATTAACGCAGTGGTTCAACAAAAATAAATTGTCTCTAAATCTAAAAAAAACAAAGATTATAGTGTTTGGAAATTATAAAATAAATCATGAAATAATGGTAACGATAGATGATACCAGAATACAAACAGTACAGGAAAATAAGTTTCTGGGGGTGACGCTAGACAGTAAAATCTGCTGGAAACCTCACATCAGTCACATCCGGGCTAAATTAGCAAAATGTATAGGCATACTGGGGAAGACAAGACACATCTTGGACTATAAATCGTTGGTCTTATTGTACAATTCACTGTTTTTACCTCATCTTAACTACTGTGTAGAAGTCTGGGGAAACACCTACAAGACCAACCTACAAGCAATATGCACATCACAAAAAAGAGCTATAAGGATAATAAACAATGCAGGATATAGAGACCATACCAATTCGTTGTTCTTGAAGTCACATGTCATAAAGTTCATCGATTTAGTTAAATTTAAGACAGCACAAGTAATGTACAGGGCAATTAACAATCAACTCCCATCTAATATACAAAAAATATTTAAAAAAAGAGACAATGATCATAATTTGAGAGGAGACTTAAACTTCACAAAACCCAAGATACGTACAACCAAGAAAAGTATGTGCATATCTGTCTGTGGGGTGGATTTGTGGAACAGTCTGGAGCAGGAACTGAAACTATGTACAAACAGAAATCAATTTAAAAAGAGGTATAAGCACCATTTGTTGAAAGGATATATGTTAGAAGGGTAGAATCTATATGTACGATTCATTATGTTCACTCTGGGACATTATGGGACACTATGGAATGGTGGGTGGGACAGCACTGTGTGTATCTGTCATTTGAGACTGGTTTTGATATATGGACTTCATTGTATGTTAGAATGGACAGGTGTTAATGTTGATCTGTAAAAAATACAGTAAATTGTTTACTTGGGGTCTTAAAGGTAGTAATTTGTATAAAATTCACATGGGTGTATCGATGGAAAATAGGAGTTGGAATTAATAAGTGTTCACTTCTTCCTTCTCCCTTTTGAACAGTGTATACTGTAACTTTATTGCATTTGCTCTTTGCTTGTTTTTTGTTATATTTTTTGTGTTCGAAATAAACTGTCTATCTATCTATCTATCTATCTACCATTGCCATGTAATAGAGCTGGGAAAAAAAGGTATTGTAATAACTACGCCAGGCAATACAGGTGGCAGTGTGACTTTTTTACAGCACTTGGATGACTTCCTGTCACAGTCGATCTCTAGCTGAACTGTTATCAAAAACGTGGTGGAACACAGCGGACAGCTAAACACAGCAAAATAGTTTAAAAGTAAGTTATGTGCTTAAATTATGCAGCGATTTCAATATTAAACCCCTAATAACTCCTACAACTGCAATATTTGATTCTTAAAGCTTATGTTACATCCCTTTCTTTTCCAATGTCCAATTTCTTTTCTGTATGGGGACTGCTTTCAAAAGATTTTTCTCCCCCACCGCTGCTGCTCCTCACCGCTGGCTGGCCCCAGATGAAAATCCACAGAATAGGTATGTGGAACTACAATGTTCTGATTGAGGCTTTAGAAAGCTCTGAATGAGTTTGTAAATCATTTTACTGAAAATGTACTTGTACATGTACAAATTAAACCTCAAGGTCCACTTGGGATCCTCACTTGGTCAGGGGTCCACTTGACCGGTTCCTGTTACATTAATTTAACCTGTTAAACTGTTTTCTCTAAAGCACAGATGATTTTTTTTAAAGTCTTAATACTAATGTCAGTAATATAAAAACACCACAGTGTGACATGCTTCATTCACTCATTTTAAAGTGATTCATGTCATGATGCGGAGCACGGTGTGAGAACTGTGCTCACGCTCTCTGTTATGTCTGATTATTTCCTGTACTTTCCTTTTCCCAGATTTATTTTGTATTTGAGTATAGTCTGGTTTATGAATGTTATGTATTTTTCAATCTTCTTGTATCTCAAATTATCCTCCTGTGTTTTGACATGAGTCCACCCTTATCTTCGCTTTCAGTTTTCCTTTGTAACATCGGTATTTATTAGTATTGTATGGTTAGTATCTCGGGCAGCGCGGTGGCGGAGTGGTTAGCACTGCGGCAGCACAGCAACTCACCCTTGGCCGGGGGATCCTGGGTTCGATCCCAGCCCCTGACCAACAGTGATCTGTGTGGAGTTTGCATGTTCTCCCCCGTGTTTACGTGGGTTTACTCCGGGATTTCTTTGGTTTCCTCCCACATGCCAAAAACATGCAATTTAGGTTAATTGTCCTTAGATATGACTGTGAGAGTGAATGGTTGTCTGTCTCTCTGTGTTGGCCCTGCGATGGACTGGCGATCTGTCCAGGGTGTATCCTGCCTCTCGCCCAAAGATGCTGGGATAGGCTCCAGCTCCCCTGCGACCCGAAAAGGATTAAGCAGAAGAAGATGGATGGATGAATGGTTAGTATCTCTTGGTTTTGTATGTTTTCTTGTCCTGGCCTTGGTGGGTTGCTATCATTCTATATTCATCTTCTGTATCATGATTTATCACTCATTCCGGTCTGTACTTTTAGTTTGACAGCCGCCCTTGTTTACTTCCTCTGTTAGCCCAAGTTCATGGTCTGGCACAGGTGGTACTATTTGAGTTAATTATCCTCGCTCCGGTTTCCCACACCTGTTAATCATTTGTTAATCACTTTGTATCCAGATGTGAGTCCCACGTCCAGTCATCACTGTTTATTCGCGGTGTTTCCGCGTGCCTTATCTATTCGTGCTACTCAGCCTTTCGTTATCCTGCCTGGAAGTTATCCTGACCTGTTATTTTGTGTTTTTGGATTAAACGTTGCAAACTCACAGTTCAGCATCTGGGTCTCTATTCCTGCCCCGCCTGGGCAATTCATGCCGGTTTGGACCAAGCAGCTGTGAATTTGCCCTTTGGTTTTTCACTACCTGTTTTTGTGGTTTTCTGGAGGGGAAGCTGACAGCATGTCACCAACACGCCAGGGCTCAGCCAACAGAGGGAAGTTGGCAGCTTGTAGCCCCAGCATGGATGAACAATGGGTGGCCCAGTTCATCCAGGAATTCAAATCAAATCAAACTTTATTGTCATATTGCTGTACATACAACTGTAGTGCAGGCAAGATGAAATTGCGTTTCTCTCGGCATCCATATAAGAAGCAGCATAATTAAGACACACTCCCACATAGCTCCACCCCACACCCCACCCCCACACCCCCATCCATTCACACATCCCTGAGACATACTTGGGGAAAAAGAATAACTAACTATAATATACAAAATGTCCATAGGTGCAGTAGTGTGTATGTGAGATTCCGGGTCAGCTGTTCAGCATCCTGACAGCTTGTGGGAGGAAGCTGTTGATCAGTCTGGTGGTTCTGCCTCTGATGCTCCGGAATCGTTTACCAGATGGAAGAAGTGTTTATGCAGAGGGTGAGAACGGTCCTTGACAATGTTCAGTGCCCTGCTCCTACAACGGTTCTGAAAAAGTTCTTGGACAGAGGGGAGGGAGACTCCAATTACCCTCTCCGCCCCCTTGACTATCCTCTGCAGGGTTTTTTTGTCTGACATACTGCAGCTGGAGTACCATGTAGCAATGCAGTACGTCAGAACACTCTCCACCACACCTCTGTAGAAGGTCCTGAGGATGCAGATGGGGAGAGAGGCCTGTTTGAGTTTCCTCAAGAAGTGTAGTCTCTGCTGAGCCCGCTTCCTGATCTCCAAGGAATTTTTGCTCCAGGTCAGGTCCTGTGAGATCTGCACTCCGAGGAACTTGATGTTCTCTACTCTCTCCACTAAACGGCCGCCGATGCTGAGGGGGACGTGCTCAGGCTGTGACCGCCGGAAGTCGATAATCATCTCCTTCGTTTTGTCCACGTTGAGCACCAGATTGTTCTCCCTGCCCTCCCAGCCCTCCAGGTCTCTCACTTCTTCCCTGTACATTGATTCCTCATCCCTCTGAATAAGTCCCACCACCGTGGTGTCATCTGCAAACTTAATAATCTGGTTCCCCTCGTGTTTGGATACACAGTCATGTGTTAGAAGTGTAAACAACAGTGGACTGAGTACACAGCCTTGAGGGGTTCCGGTACTCAGCGTGACAGAGTTGGAGATGTTGTTTCCAACCCGGACAGACTGAGGTCTCTCAGTCAGGAAATCCAGGATCCAGAGACATGTGGCGGTGTTCAGACCGAGAAGGAGTAATTTCTCCATCAGTCTCTGGGGAATAATGGTGTTGAATGCTGAACTGAAATCAATGTACAGGAGTCTGGCGTAGGTGTCTTTCTGGTCCAGGTGGGTGATGACAGAGTGTAGGGTGGTGACTATAGCATCCTCCGTGGAGCGGTTTGAACGATATGCAAACTGGAGCGGATCGTGTGATGCAGGGAGGCAGGCTGTGATGTGTGGTTTGACAAGCCGTTCAAAACACTTCATCACAATTGGTGTAAAAGCAACAGGACGATAGTCATTCAAACAGGTCACCACTGGTTTCTTTGCCATCGGTACAATGATAGAGGTCTTGAAGCATCTGGGAACGATGGCCTGACTCAGGGAGATGTTATAAATGTCAGTCAGGACATCCGCCAACTCGCTCGCGCAGTCTCGGAGCACACGTCCCGGAATGTTGTCTGGACCTGCAGCTTTGCGTGGGTTGACTCTGGATAGGGTCCTCCGTGTGTCCGCTGTGTTGATGGTAAAAGCTGGTCCGACCGATGGTGGGAGTGGGCCGGCCCTCCCTCTGATTGTCGAGTTTGATGCTTCAAAACGTGCAAAGAAGTCGTTAAGCCTGTCTGGAAGCGAAGCGTCGTCATCATCGACCCCCTGCCTAGACTTAAAGCCCGTCAGTGTCCGAACTCCCTGCCACATCTGCTTGGTGTTCCTAGTGTCACAGAGGTGTCCCTGGATTTTCTCCGCATAGGCGCGCTTTGCTGCCTTAATTCCCTTTGAAAGCGCAGACCTGGCTGAGCGGAGGGCAATCCTGCCCTTCGCTCTGAAGGCTGCATCTCTGGCTGTAAGCAGCGAGCACACCTCTGCAGTCATCCAGGGCTTATGATTACCCCGCATAGTGATGGTCTTCACTGTAGTGAAATCCTCTGTACAATTCGGGATGTAGCTGGTGACCGTATCAGCATACTCCTCCACATCTGTCCTGTCTTCCTGGGAGGCTGCTATTTTGAAGATCTTCCAGTCTGTGTGCTGAAAACAGTCTTGCCGTGCAGAGGTTGCACTCTCTGGCAAAATCCTGATTTGTTTCACTGCTGGCCTGCTGCGCTTCAATAAAGGTTTGTAGGCAGGCACCAGCATCACGGACATGTGATCAGAACGGCCGAGATGGGGGCGGGGTATTGCTTTATATGCATCTGTGTTTGTGTACACTAAGTCCAACATATTCTCTCCTCTGGTCTTAAAGTCTACACATTGTTTAAACTTGGGGAGCACAGTCTTTAAGCTGGTGTGGTTAAAATCCCCCGCAACCACCACAAAACTGTCCGGGTGTGACGTTTGGATTTCACCGATCGCATTGTGCAGTACCCCGAGTGCCTTCTTAGCATTAGCTTTAGGATTAGGGCTCAGCGCTATGTAAACACCAACTACAAACACGTTGCTGAATTCCCTCAGCAGATAAAATGGCCGACAATTAACAATAAGGAACTCCACCAACGGAGGGCAGTGTTTAGACACTAACGTGGCATTAACGCACCAGTTCTTGTTAACATAGATGCATAGCCCACCCCCCCGGCTCTTACCGGAGCTCGCCGTTTCCCTGTCGGCACGGAACATCGCCATATCTTCCAGCTGAATGGCCTCGTCAGGAATGTTGTCGTGGAGCCATGTCTCGGTGAAAACAAACACACAGCAGTCCCTCCATTCTCTCCGGGTTTCTCTCAGCAAACGCAGCTCGTCCACCTTGTTTTCGAGGGCGCGGATGTTTGACAGAAGAAGCGACGGTACTGCTGGTCTGGAGGGGTTAGCCTTTAGCCTAGCATGGATCCCGGCCCTTTTTCCTCACTTTTGCTTGCGTTCGCTCCGCTTCCGCTTCCTCCTCTCCCGGGTAGCTTCCAGCGGGGACTCCACCAAAATTCAATGCTGGCGTATTCGTCACCAAAGCTCTTGTCTCCCGCACTTTGAAAAAAACCCTGGAGGCGTATCCCGGGCTGAGGAATTACTTTGAGTATGCGGAGCTTCTGACAACTGTCTCTACCCTCCAGATGACATTTCGAGGGCTGATGAGGGGCTCACTCCCTACTGTACCTGTGCCGACGAGGAAGCGTCCCCTGGTACAGATGTCCTCAACCTCCTGCCACTCGCCAGTCTCGGGATGCCGCCCTCCAGTGTCAACCTCCACCCCTCACCAAGCCCCATCTGTACCTGAGCTGACGATGAAGAGTCCTCTGGTGCAGACACCTCCAGCCTCTCACCGCCACCCAGATGCATCCCACCAGAGGAACTCCTCCACCTCACAGGTAGCAGTCTGGGACAGTTTGCCGTTGAGTGTGAAGCGGTTGGGTTGAGAATCACTACTTCCAAGTCCGAGTCCATGGTCCTCAGCCGGAAAAAGGTGGATTGCCCTCTCTGGGTCGGGGACAAGCTCCTGCCCCAAGTGGAGGAATTTAAGTATCTCGGGGTCTTATTCACAAGTGAGGAGAGAATGGAGCGAGAGATTGACAGACGGATCAGAGCAGCATCTGCAGTGATGCGGACGTTGTACCGGTCTGTTGTGGTGAAGAGGGAGCTAAGCTCTAAGGCACATGTGTCAAACTCAGGCCCGCGGGCCAAATTTGGCCCGCAGTGTAATTATAATTGGCCCGCGAGATCATATCAAATGTGCATTAGAGCTGGCCCGCAGTATATACTGTACCGCTAATACTACAAATCCCACAATGCTTTGCTAGTATGTTGGCGCGCAGTCGAAACCGGCAAGCGCTCCTTTTTTCTGTTGACAGTCATTGACAACCATGCTCCAGTCACATCGGACAAATTAATTTCACCCTCCACAAAAATGGCCAAACGAAAGATGGACAACAGGAGCTTTCAAGACAGGTGGGAGGCAGATTATCTGTTCACGAATATAAAGGACAGACCTGTTTGTCTTGTGTGCGGAGCTAACGTGGCTGTAACAAAAGAATATAACATAAGAAGACACTATGAAACAAAACGTTATGAAAAGTACAAGGACCTGGACGTAAAGCAGAAGCTGCAGAAGGTGGAGGAGATGAAAAGAAGTCTGGTTTGCCGGCAGACTATGTTCATGAAAGCAAAATCAAAAAGTGAAGCTGCTGTAAAGGCCAGCTTTATTGTGGCAGCAGAGATAACAAAATCAGCCCGGCCCTTTAATGAGGGAGCGTTTGTCAAAAAGTGCATGGTCAAAGTTTGCGACATCGTGTGCCCAGATAAAAAGCAAGAATTTTTAAATGTGAGCCTGAGCAGAAACATCGTGGCTGAGCGCGTGTGTGAGCTTTCCACTAATCTACATGAACAACTAATAAAAAAGGGAAAAGATTTTATTGCATACTCCCTTGCTGTGGATGAGAGCAGCGACACGTCTGATACTGCCCAGCTGTCAATCTTCATCCGTGGAGTAGACTCGAGCCTGTGCGTCACAGAGGAACTTTTAGGATTAAAATCAATACATGGCACCACCACAGGAAAAGATATCTTTGAAGAGGTATCCAAATGTATAACTGAAATGAGCCTGCCTTGGGATAAACTTGTGGGACTGACGACAGATGGTGCGCCCACGATGTGCGGTCAAAAGAGTGGATTGGTCGGCAGGATTCAGGAGAAGATGCGGGAGGAAGATGCAGGTGAACTTACAGTTTATCACTGTATCATACATCAGGAAGCGCTCTGTAGCAAAGCTCTGCAAATGGAACATGTTATGAGCTCTATAAAGCGAGTAGTCAACTTCATAAGAGCCAAAGGTTTGAATCACCGGCAGTTCAAGTCTTTTCTGGAGGAGTTGGATTCGGAATACAGAGATGTGCCCTATCACACAGAGGTGAGATGGCTAAGCAGAGGAAAAGTACTGAACAGATGTTTTGAGCTACGTGAGGAAATCTGTCAGTTTATGGAAAACAAAGGGAAGGACACAACAGAGCTGAGAGATAAAAAGTTTCTGTGTGAGCTTGCATTTCTGTCTGACATTGTGAGCCATCTCGATGTGCTTAACCTGCAGCTTCAGGGACGGGGCCACATCATCACAGACATGTACGCAGCAGTGAGGGCCTTTAAAACTAAGTTGTGTCTGTGGAAGACTCAGATGCTGCAAGGAAACTTGGGTCATTTTCCGTGCTGCCAAACCATGGTAGAGCAAATTTCTCCTGCCGTGCTGCCTAGCGCACAGTTTGCTGAAAAAATCAACGCGCTCAGCTCCGAGTTTTCCCGGCGATTTGCCGACTTTGAGGCTCAGAAAGGGAGATTTGAACTGCTCAGTAACCCGTTTGCGATCGACGTGGAAAGCGCACCAACGAGCCTCCAAATGGAGCTAATTGAACTCCAATGTAATGACATGCTCAAATCAAAATATGACTCTGATGGTGCTGCGCAGTTTCCATGTTTCCTCCCCGACACAATGCCTCAATTACGCACCCAAGCTGCTCAGATGCTCTCAATGTTCGGCAGCACATATCTATGTGAACAACTGTTCTCTATGATGAAGGTGAACAAAACACCTCACAGAAGTCGACTCACTGATGAACACCTTCACTCCGTCCTGAGGTTTTCCTCAGCTCAGAGCCTGACCCCAGACATTGATGAACTTGCATCTAAGAAAAGATGCCAGGTATCTGGCTTAGACCAATGTGCAGAGTAAATCAGAGTGTAGCAAACTGAGCTTGAATATATCTGTTATTTATGCACTTTTTCTACTGCAAGGCATGGTCTGTTAATAGTTGAAATGTCTGATTTTTATTGAATGACATTATTATTTTTGGTTCTTTTGTTGTTGGCTTTGAAAAAGATTTACTTTAAAAAGGAACTTGAAAGGATACGGGGAGAGACATACTTTATTCATTTATTTATATAAGAAATGAATTCCACTGATGTGTCTTTTATTTCAAATTTAATTTCTCATGTGTTTGTAATATCAAGCTTTGGTTGTTCCAGATTCTGTGTTTAAGCAAAACTAAAGTTTGTTTCCATATGAAAAGGTTAAACATTACATATCAGTTGCAGTTAATTTTTCAATAAATATTGAGTTTGGCCCGTGACTTTACTTCACTGCTTAATTTTGGCCCACTGTGAATTTGAGTTTGACACCCCTGCTCTAAGGCAAAGCTGTCGATTTACCGGTCAATCTATGTTCCTACCCTCACCTATGGTCATGAGCTTTGGGCAATGACCGAAAGAACGACATCGCGGATACAAGCAGCTGAAATGAGCTTTCATCGGAGGATTGCTGGACTCACCCTCAGAGATAGGGTGAGGAGCTCAGTCACCCGGGAGAGGCTCAGAGTAGAACCACTGCTCCTCCACATTGAAAGGAGCCAGCTGAGGTGGTATGGGCATCTGATCAAGATGCCTCCTGGACGCCTCCCACTTGAGGTGTTTCGGGCACGTCCCTCTGGGAGGAGACCCCAGGGCAGGCCCAGGACTCACTGGAGAGACTATGTCTCCCAGCTGGTCTGGGAACGCCTTGGTATCCTCTCTGAAGAACTGGAGCAGGTGGATGGGGAGAAGGAAGTCTGGGCTTCTCTGCTTGAACTGCTAACTCTGCGACCCGGACCTCCGGAGAAGCAGTAAAAGATGGATGGATGGATGGATAGATGGATGATTTATTTTTTATTTGAATATAGGCTGGTTTATGAATGTTATGTATTTTTCAGTCTTCTTGGATCTCAAATTAGCCTCCTGTGTTTTGACATGAGTCGACCCTTACCTTCGCTTTCAGTCTTCTTTTGTAACATCGGTATTTATTAGTATTGTATAAGATAAGATAAGCCTTTATTAGTCCCACAATGGGGAAATTCCAGGATTGCAACAGCACAGGGATAGCAACACTCAGGGCAATAATTAAGAAGATAAGAAAAATAAGAGCAGTGAATATACATGTGTACACATAAATATATAAATATATATACAGTACACAGTGCAGAGCATTGTAGCTAGATGGAATAAACAGCATAACCGTCTATTTAGTTACCCTACATGGTGTGAATATGTATGATTAGTATCTTTTGGTTTTGTATGTTTTCTTGTCCTGGCCTTGGTGGGTTGCTATCATTTTGTGTTCATTTTCTGTATCATCATTTATCACTCATTCCGAGCTGTACTTTTATTTTGACAGCAGCCTTTGTTTACTTCCTCCGTTAGCCCAAGTTCGCGGCCTGTCACAGCTGGTATTATTTGAGTTAATTATCCTTGCTCTGGTTTCCCAAACCTGTTAATCATTTGTTTATTCTCTTGTCCTATTTAAGGGACGCCACCCCACAGCTTGGCGCAACGTCCTTCACTTTGTATCCAGACGTGAGTCCCACGTCTAGTCATCGCTGTTTATTCCCAGTGTTTCCACACGCCTTATCTATTCATGCTACTCAGCCTTTCGTTATCCTGCCTGTAAGTTATCCTGACCTGTTTTTTTGTGTTTTTGGATTAAACGTTACAAACTCACAGTTCAGCGTCAGGGGCTCCATTCCTGCCCCGCCTGGGCAATTCATGACAATTCACTCACTAAACCAAGCAATTTATTAACCTGAGGAGAAACATGACATCTGTATTTTTATATCACATCTATAACAATGATCACATTGTTATTGCCGTTTTTTATTTAAGATTATTTAAGAAACACAATATTCTTTACACACAAGTGTGAAACATTCCAAACTGTTCTGATTTAATATTCATAATTCTGCTTTTACTTCTGGAAATTTTGACATGTTTACCTGCTATTGCACAGCATCATGTAACTATACATGCATTCAGTTAATAAAATCTGTTACTCCAGCGTTTTTCTTTGTGATGCTAATTTTATTCTTCTGTATTTTTATACATCAGTGTAAAGGCAACATAGGCATATGGTAATCACTCTGTGTATGTACTGTATGTCTGTCTGTCTGTTAGCAGCTTTTCAGCTCACCCGCTCAAAATCAACTGGAACTGAAGGCTTGTATCATTGCATCACCATATTTTCTCGACTTTTAATTTGCCACAATTTCCAAATAAGATAAGATAAGCCTTTATTAGTCCCACAATGGGGAAATTCCAGGATTGCAACAGCACAGGGATAGCAACACTCAGAGCAATAATTTAGAAGATAAGAAAATAAGAGCAGTGAATATACATACACTACCGTTCAAAAGTTTGGGGTCACCCAGACAATTATTTTGTGTTTTCCATGAAAAGTCACACTTATTTACCACCATGAGTTGTAAAATGAATAGAAAATATAGTCAAGACATTGACAAGGTTAGAAATAATGATTTGTATTTGAAATAATAATTTTTTCCTTCAAACTTTGCTTTCGTCAAAGAATCCTCCATTTGCAGCAATTACAGCATTGCAGACCTAACATGATTGCACAAGGGTTTTCTAATCATCCATTAGCCTTCTGACGCAATGAGCAAACACATTGTACCATTAGAACACTGGAGTGATAGTTGCTGGAAATGGGCCTCTATACACCTATGTAGATATTGCACCAAAAACCAGACATTTGCAGCTAGAATAGTCATTTACCACATTAGCAATGTATAGAGTGTATTTCTGATTAGTTTAAAGTTATCTTCATTGAAAAAAAGTGCTTTTCTTTCAAAAATAAGGAAATTTCTAAGTGACCCCAAACTTTTGAACGGTAGTGTATGTACACATAAATATATATACACAGTGCGGAGCATTGTAGCAAGATGGAATAAACAGCATAACAGTCTATTTAGTTACCCCACATAGTATGAATATGTACCCATACATATTGTCACCCTCCGTAGCGATTGATATTGTCCTAGTTGTATACTGGAGGGGACCATTTTGTGTAAGTCTGTTGCGTCTTTTGCATTCAATACTATTAGGTCGTAACGTCTTTTTTACTACAATGGGGCAAAAAAGTATTTAGTCAGCCACCAATTGTGCAAGTTCTCCCACTTAAAAGATGAGAGAGGTCTCCAATTTTCATCATAGGTATACCTCAACTATGAGAGACAAAATGAGAAAAAAAAATCCAGAAAATCACATTGAAGGATTTTTAATGAATTAATTGGTAAATTCCTCAGTAAAATAAGTATTTGGTCACCTACAAACAAGCAAGATTTCTGGCTCTCACAGACCTGTAACTTCTTCTTTAAGAGGCTCCTCTGTCCTCCACTCGTTACCTGTATTAATGGCACCTGTTTGAACTCGTTATCAGTATAAAAGACACCTGTCCACAACCTCAAACAGTCAGACTCCAAACTCCACTATGGCCAAGACCAAAGAGCTGTCAAAGGACACCAGAAACAAAATTGTAGACCTGCACCAGGGCTGGGAAGACTGAATCTGCAATAGGTAAGCAGCTTGGTGTGAAGAAATCAACTGTGGGAGCAATTATTAGAAAATGGAAGACATACAAGACCACTGATAATCTCCCTCGATCTGGGGTTCCACGCAAGATCTCACCCGTGGGGTCAAAATGATCACGAGAACGGTGAACAAAAATCCCAGAACCACATGGGGGGACCTAGTGAATGACCTGCAGAGAGCTGGGACCAAAGTAACAAAGGCTACATCAGAAACACACTACGCCGCCAGGGACTCAAATCCTGCAGTGCCAGACGTGTCTCCCTGCTTAAGCCAGTACATGTCCAGGCCCGTCTGAAGTTTGCTAGAGAGCATTTGGATGATCCAGAAGAGGATTGGGAGAATGTCATATGGTCAGATGAAACCAAAATAGAACTTTTTGGTAAAAACTCAACTTGTCGTGTTTGGAGGAGAAAGAACACCATACCTACTGTGAAGCATGGGGGTGGAAACATCATACTTTGGGGCTGTTTTTCTGCAAAAGGACCAGGACGACTGATCCGTGTAAAGGAAAGAATGAATGGGGCCATGTAACGTGAGATTTTGAGTGAAAACCTCCTTCCATCAGCAAGGGCATTGAAGATGAAACGTGGCTGGGTCTTTCAGCATGACAATGATCCCAAACACACCGTCCGGGCAACGAAGGAGTGGCTTCGCAAGAAGCATTTCAAGGTCCTGGAGTGGCCTAGCCAGTCTCCAGATCTCAAACCCATAGAAAATCTTTGAAGGGAGTTGAAAGTCTGTGTTGCCCAGCGACAGCCCCAAAACATCACTGCTCTAGAGGAGATCTGCATGGAGGAATGGGCCAAAATACCAGCAACAGTGTGTGAAAACCTTGTGAAGACTTACAGAAAACGTTTGACCTCTGTCATTGCCAGCGAAGGGTATATAACAAAGTATTGAGATGAACTTTTGTTATTGACCAAATACTTATTTTACCGAGGAATTTACCAATTATTCATTAAAAATCCTTCGATGTGATTTTCTGGATTTTTTTTTTTCCTCATTTTGTCTCTCATAGTTGAGGTATACCTATGATGAAAATTGGAGACCTCTGTCATCTTTTAAGTGGGAGAACTTGCACAATTGGTGGCTGACTAAATACTTTTTTACCCCACTGTATCTCTGCGAGCAGCCCTGCTTAGGTTATAAAGTCTGACAGCTGTAGGTAGGAAGGACCTGCAAAACCTCTCGGTCGCGCACCTAGGATGATGTAGCTTACTGCTAAATGAGCTCCTCAGTGCGTTCAGTATGTCCTGCATAGGGTGGGACTCGGACTCCAGCAGAGATGACAGCTTAGCCACCATCCTTCTCTCTGCTATCTCCTCCACTGGATCAAGGCACTGCCCCAGGACAGAGCTAGCTTTCTTGATCAGTTTGTTCAGTCTCTTCCTGTCGGCTGCTGTGATGCTGCTGCCCCAGCAAATCACTCCAAAAGTGATGGCTGATGCCACCACCGAATCGTAGAAGGTCTTCAAGAGCACCCCTTGTACACCAAAAGACCTGAGCCTCCTCAGTAGAAACAGCTTGCGCTGTCCTTTCTTGTAGAGTGTGTCGGTATTGTGTGACCAGTCTATTGTTCAAATGAACACCCAGGTACTTGTAGGATGTCACCATCTCAATGTCTGTTCCCTGGATGTTTACTGGTGCTGTCAGGGGTTGTCTTTGCCTGCAGCAGTCCACCACCAGTTCCTTAGTTTTTCTCGTGTTGATCTGGAGGCAGTTCCGATGGCACCAGTCCACGAAGTCCTGGATAAGTCCTCTGTACTCAGCTTCATCTCCGTTGGAGATGAGGCCGACGATTGCACAGTCGTCAGAGAACTTCTGTAGATGGCAGTGTGTTGTGTGAGAAGTCCGCAGTATAAAGAGTGAACAGGGAGGGAGCCAGAATTGTTCCCTGGGGGGCCCCCGTACTGCCGATGATCGTGTCGGACACACAATCCTGCGTTCTCACAAACTGTGGCCGGTTTGTGAGGTAGTCCAGGATCCACGATGACAGGTGCTGGTCCACCCCTGCGCACAGCAGCTTGTCCCTCAGGATCACCGTTTGGATGGTGTTGAAAGCACTGGAGAAGTCAAAGAACGTGATCCTCACCGTGTTCCCAGGCTTCTCCAGGTAGAACAGGGAACGGTGAAGGAGGAAAATCACTGCATCCTCCACCCCGATGCCATGCTGGTAGGCAAACTGGAGTGGATCCATTGCTGGTCCCACCAGGGGGCGGAGGTGAGCAAGGCTTTGTTTTCAAAATAAACGCAAATTTAACATCAATGCAGCTTGTAATTGTAATTTACTGTTTTTAAGGACAATGCAAGTTAATGAACATTTGATATCAAATCAATGTAAACTTGCCAGATTGTAGCCAGTGGCTAATTTCCATCTGTAGTCCATGGGTTACAATTTTTCCTTCCCCCATTCTATTATGCCGAGCACCAAGCTAGATGGTGGTAAGTACCATTTTTTATATGATTTTTGGTATGACCCGGCCGGGGCTTGAACCCATGACTTCCTGGCTGAGGGGCAGATGCTTTACCACTAGGCAACCACTCCAGTAATTATGCCGGGCCACTAGAACTGGCAGTGTGCCTTTTTTTTATAGCTTCCAATGCCACAGGCACCGAGGCATCAACACCTTGGTGCTTTCAGTTTGTAAGGGTTGCTTCCAGCAGAGTATACACGTTATTATTAATGCCCTGCCTCGCTTTTCTATGGTAATGACAGCAAAGACACATAGCTGGACAGCAGTGTATAAAGCTACTCACACCAGCACATATACTGTATGTATGTGAAAATTGGGGCTTTACTGGCAGCAGAACCAAGGATCTGTGTGGTATTTTGAAGAGAAAACTTAAAGACATATTCTGGGGACGTGTGGAATTTACATTAACCTGTTAAAGTGGGTGAACTATAGAACATTTATAGTTTATTTCTACATCAGCCAGAGTTAAAGTTTGTTTCGCCACTAGCCATCAATGCTGCAATTATATGAAATCTATTTTTTATTGATTTTTTTTCTATGGTTACGAAAAATGACCATTATTGCTGCTGAGATCATTTTTTTTTTAAGGTAAAACTCAAGAACAAAGCAATCAGTATAATGAACAATATGAATTTTGATCCACACTCAAGGAGAAGACTGGCACCTGGTTAGGAAAGAGGCCCAGTTTTCCAGAGTTGCAGACCTTGAAAGAAGAAAAAAAAGAGGAGGGGGCACATTCCCAGACTGTCTCCCCAATTCCATCTGGTAATTATGTGGCCCAATTCATATGGAATTCTGTAGTTAATTAAATACTGCTTTATGTGTAAATTCATTTCAGGGAAGCACTGTTTGTATAAGACTCTGCTTGATTTATTTGCTGTGCTGCAACATCTAGGATAAGAATTAACCCTTAACACGAGAGAACGGTCCAAAGTGGGTCTGTAGGCGGAATAACGATGGCATGACTGTGTGATCGTGAAGGAAGTTTGTAAATCGAGTTCAAAGTCTTTTATCTTTAGAGTGCTCTTAGTGGCAGAGATGTGGTTGATCCTGGATTTAACTGGGGAAAACAACAGCAAATTGATGACATATTGGCTATGCAAACGGTTCTTTGTGTGTGTATGTGTGTGTGCGCACGCCTGCTTTCAAGTACCAAAACAGCCTGTCCAACTTCTTCTCCATGAATTGTGACAAAGAACACGTATCCACACGCATGCACAAAACAGGGTGTGGGGAAGGGGCACTGAGGTGTGATCAAGCATCTCAAACACATACATGCACACAGCTGTGAGCACTTGTGTCCATTAACACCTTGTAGGCAAACATGAAAGCCACGGATCCCATTTTCTCCCCCAGCTGAAGTACCAACAGCCCTCTTATGGTGTCCTCTCATTTTACCACCATGCAATAAGATCGTCTGACAAAATCCAAAGTAAGCGAGGACACGCTCAAGTGTAGCGAATGTAGAGAAACTTCAGTCCTTAAGCTATGTAGCATGTGCAGCTGTGATTGCTATCAGCACACCATCTGGGACTGACAAAGAACTAAAAAGTTATTGTGGGGTAGTGAAAAATAGTTTAAAAAATGTGTGGAAATGAGAAATATACACTACTCATAAAAAGTTAGGGATATTCGGCTTTCGGGTGAAATTTCAGGATGCACATAAAATGCATTATAACCTTTACAGGTGAACTTAATTTGACCTTCTCTAACTTTTAAATGCACATGTCCAACTGTTCAATGTTTCAGTACTTTTTGCATAACTTGCTATTCTCTAACAAAGTGCTTAATGGCAAAATTCACAACAGGTGTTTGATCCATGAATCGACCAATAAATTTTCTGGTTCAATTACAATTGGTATTTAAACTGTCCTCTTCGTCATGCTGTTCACATTTTCACATCATGAGACCAAGACGACACCTAACAATTGATCAACAGTACCTCGCCATTGCAAGGCTTCAAACAGGATGTTCTCAGAGGGCAGTGGCCACTGAGCTTAGAGTGTCACAGAGTGTCATCAGCAGGTTGCAACAGAGATACAGAGAGACTGGAAAAGTCACAGAACGGCATAGAAGTGGACATCCTTTGGCCACATCCCAAGCTGATGACCGCTCCATTATGAACAGTGCCCTGTGGAACCAGATGATGAATGTCACTTCACTCCAGGCACATTTAAGGGAGGTGAGAGGCACCCAAGTGTCACATCAGACCATTCAAAACCATTTACATCAGCATGGTCTGGGTGCTAGATGACCTGCAAGGGTACCTGACCACACCACCAGGCACAGGCGTCATCGTCTTGCATGGGCCAGGGAGCATTTACGCTGGTCAAGGGACCAGTGGGCCTCAGTTCTGTTCCCTGATAAAAGTTGATTCACGTTGAGCAGAGATGGACGCCAACAATGTTGGAGACATCAAGGAGAGCACTATGCATCAGCCACTGTTGTCACCAGATGAGCCTTTGGTGGTGGTGGTGTTACAGTCTGGGCAGGTGTGTCTAGTCAATACAGACCTGCCCTACACTTTGTGAATGATACAGTGACAAGCTGATACTACCTGAATAACTTCATTAATCCAGTCATTGTTCCCCTACATGAACAACACAGGCCTAATTTCATCTTCATAGACAGCAATGCTCCAGCTCATCAAGGTCACATCATTAGGGAACGGCTGCTGGAGGCTGGGGTATCTCAAATGGAGTGGCCTGCACTTTCTCCAGACCTTAATCCCATAGAAAACCTATGGGATCAGCTGAGTACAGGCTCGTAACCCTGCACCCCACAACCTCAATGACCTGAGGGTAAACCTTCAAGAAGAATGGAATGCCATGCCTCAGCAGACAATAAGTCGATTTGTGAACAGCATGAAACGTCACTGTCAAGCTGTAATTGATGCTCAAGGGCACATGGCAAGTTATTGGGAGAGTGGGGGTGTTGTGATCGCTCAATAGTATACTCCGAAGTGGGCTGCACAGGGTATTCCGCCATATTAACTGAGATTCCAAACTGAAGCGAGCAAACAGTCTTCAGTTCAAAGGGAACTGAGAACTGAGCAGGAAAGAAGTGAACAATGGTACATCACTTCACCAGAAGTCAACAAGAAGATTACCCATAAGTCATTGCGCCTCAAATACAAGTAAAACAAACTATTGTTGCTAACGTTAGTAACAAGCTAAATTGATGTTAGTTATTGTTTATATCAACTGACTGTAATCAAAATATACTTGTATTAATATTTTATTTAAGAAATATAAATTATCCACCATAGTATCAGTTCGTGTCCATGGTTACCATGGTAACGCATGGAGGAGGGAGCCAACAGTTACAGGGTGCTTCAAATGGAGAAATTGTGTGAATGGCAGTTAACTGATACTCCCTGAGAACGGAGCAGGGAGTAGGGAATACAGCTGAAGTACACTGTGGATCGGAACGTAGCTATTTACATTTTTTGTTGGGCACACCCACCACTGTTGTTGGCTTTTGTTTCAATAAATTGTTTGAGATTTGAGAACTTATGGAAAATGTAAAAAGTTCACACTACGGAGATATTATGTCATGAAAGTAGGACATTTAAGTAGAAGCATGCAATGGTGATTTCCTCAAGTTTCACCCAAAAGCCAAATATCCCTAACTTTTTGTGAGTAGTGTTTATCGGGGGGAAAAAAAATCAGTGGAAACAAAGTGTTTGAATGTGCATCTGGTTTAAATTGTGAATGAACAAAACCACTTTTTCCTCTATAATTTAATCAATTTTGATTTATTATACATTCTTTACACACTTTGGATAATGGATATTATATTTCATGTTACTCATAATAACGTAGTTATTACATCTTACCACTACAGACCTGATACAGACCTGCTGCTATGTCCATAATGTAGGAAGGAAGAGTGAGTCTCACCTCGGTTAACAGGGGTTTATTATATACAATACACAAACTATATACAGAGGCTTACGGCACTCTCCTGCTGGCCAGGTGGCTCCACGACGAAAGAGGCAGAGCCTCTTCCGCCCACTCTTTTATACCCTGGGTGGCGTCACCACCAGAAATCGGGTCTCCTCTTGGCAGGTCGTCACTGGGAGTGCTTTACGATAACCACACTCCGCGGTCTAGCCCCGTTTTCTCCCGGCATTGGCACCTCGTCCTGATGAGCCTCATCGGGGGTCCCGTCGTGCCGGCACCCTCATCCAGGGCAGCCTGCGTGACAGTATTGGGTCCGTCCTGAGAGGTCTTCGCGTGGCGCGGTGTGTGCACTCCCAAATTCACATTGACCATCCAGTCCGAATCCCACACCTCAGCACCCTCCAAGGCAGGAACAGGTTGGCCCCACAGTCCGCATCCAGACCATTCTTCACTGGAGACGTTCATAATGGAGAACCCAAGGCTGTAAAATAGGTTGCAACCCATAACGTTAACACCGGATGCAGAAACATTAATGCGAACGCTGGGTGCCACACTGTCCTTATATCGGGCCTCCATCTCCACATAGCCCAATATAGCCAACCTGTTCCGCCCATAACCATAATATTTCACTCGTTGCCTTCTTTTCTGTCGGTAGGGAAACAGTCTGTCCGTGGTTTCAAGATTCAGGACAGAGATCACCGCTCCCGTGTCCAGTAAGAGCAGGCCACGGCACGAGCAACTCACCTGGAGCCTCGAGGAACGGCTGAAAGCTATCAGTAGAGCGTTCCATTACTGCTTTTACCTCGTCACCATTTGTTATGTCCATAATGTAGGAAGGAAGAGTGAGTCTCACCTCAGTTAACAGGGGTTTATTATATACAATACACAAACTATGTACAGAGGCTTATGGCACTCTCCTGCTGGCCAGGTGGCTCCACGACAAAAGAGGCAGAGCCTCTTCCGACCACTCTTTTATACCCTGGGCAGCGTCACCACCAGAAACCGGTAGTAGCCACCTCGGTCTATCCCATGACCAACCCGGCCGCCATCTTTGTAATACCAGCCTATTTACATACATAACACCTGCCCTATGGTTAGTCTGGCTTAGCCTCTCCTTGGAGGATAAGAGGGAGGGACGTTTCTCACTGAGCTTTGGAACTCACGCAGCTACAGTGCAGCTAGCTTAGTGAGCAAATTAGCTCAGCTCTTCCCTGTAAATTCTAGCCACTCCACTAGACATCTGTGTTCCTAGTCTGTTCATTAATCCACAGACAATAATATATTTCACGTCACTGTGGCCTTTTTCTGCCAGCATGTTAACCGTCAGCATGGCTAGATTAGGAAAGCAAATCAGCATGGCTCTTTGCTGTAAAATGCAGTCAGTGTAAAGCATGGCAAGGCAAGTTTATCTGTATAGCACGTTTCATGTCCAAGACAATTCAAAGCGCTTTCATAAAACATTAATGTCATGAATAGTTCCGCCGGGGCAAAAAGACAGACCCACGCAGTGGACTGCAGTTGTGACATTTATTAACAGAAATCCAAAACAGTGCAGAGAACACAAAAATACAAACAGATGAAAACTTACAAGGAGTGAGCTCCAGAGCTGGAATCGCTCTGGAGGAGATGAGGAGAATACTGGGGAGGATCAAACAGTGCATTGTTCAGAAGTCCAGTCTGTAATACAATCAAGACTGCCACAATGAAAGAATCACCCGGCAGTCTTTAAATAGCAGAGAGAAAACAAGCAGCAGGTGTGAGCCAGTGAGCGGGCAGGTGACCTAATTACCCAAATACTCACAGCTGAGATGACTGGACAGCAGACAGTGAGTAGCTGGTGGGTGTGTCTGGAAAATGAGGACAGGACTCATGTCCCAGAACAGAATATGAAACCAACACTACAGAAACTGATAAAATAATCATAATAGACATAAAATACACAGAAAATAAATTGAGAGTCTGAGAACTGCGCTCAGACTCATGACAAAGCCTTACAGCAAGTTGCAAAAGAAATACATAAAAGAGTTTAAAAGCAAACTAAAAAATAAGTTAAAGAGAAACAGAAATGAGCTAAAATAGAATACGAGAGATAAAGTGCAAGAAATAAGCTACAGTGCATTGTGGGAGATTAACAATTGTTCTATTGAGAGGCATGCACGCACACACGTGAGTGCGCGCACACGCACACACACACACACACACACACCCTCTGTCCAAATTAGGCTCAGCAGGGATAACTGAACCTTGTTTAAGACCACTTTCAATTCATTAACACGTCAAAGCTTAATAGCTTTGCTTGCTTCCTCCAACAGATATGAATTTGTGTTTATTGTTTACATTTCCATGTACGTATGTGTGTGTGCACGTGCGGTGGAAAAGTCAGCAAACTGTCCAGTTATGGAGTGAACACAGGTACTTTGTGGGTCACCGTCAACTTTCAGGATGCATAAAAATTTGATTGCTGGTGTTGTCGTGGAAATAAAACAACACACAAACCAGCAACTAAAAGCAAAGAACCAAGGGGGGATAACCCCTCGGAAAATATTAAAGCAGCAAATTATTTCACCACCTTGTCATCACAGTGAACAGGGCCATGCGTAGGTTTTAGTGGAACGGTTTCAGGAATAAAACTCTTGCTCAATATCCTCATCTTTATATTTTATTCTTATCCAAAAGGACTTGATGTTACTGTGCTCTCGATGAAGGCAGGTGGAGAGAGACTGCACACCATTTTATTTCAAATAATTCAACAGATGCTCAATAACTGAAAGTGGAAAACATAAGTTCATTCATCAAATGCATTATGACAAATTTACTCTTGGACGCTAGACTCAACAGTTAAAGTGTGAGTTTGTTTGTCGGCTGCACTACCTCTTTTCTCCTCCATATGTGGAGGGATTGGATAAATCCAATCTCATTTTTCCTTCAACCCAAACATAGCCAAGCTATGAGCACACAGCAAATGCAGCCAATTGACTTTGGATGCTGGCGAAAAATCCAAATCCCATAGCTAAAACTGGTCCTTGAAATTGAAGGGCTCACAAAACCACCTTTCCCCTCTTGGCCCAGGCCACAGTCCAGACCTGCTGCAGCCCCCCTTCCCCCTTAGGTGTTCACTCTCTCTCTCTCTCTCTCTCTCCGCCTGGCCAAACAGGCTCTGCTGTGGTCTCCTGCCATGATGTGTGCATGCCAGTGTGCATTATATGTGTGTGTGTGTGTTTGGGCTGGGTTCCACCTGGCTGCTCCAGCCACCTGCTCAGGGCGCCGAGGGGAACACCCGGTTAATTAGGTCCTTATTATAACCAAGGCACTGATGTGGTCAAACACACATACACATTTAAACACCTACACAAAAAGCAAGGACTCACCAAGGGGGTTACATGTGTGCCCTGTTGCTACTAGACTGTAGCATAGTAATCCATAGCCACCGGGTTATGGCCCGGTACCGGACTGCAGAGAGCTGCAGATAGTCTGTATTGGCTGTCAAAGTGTTTTATTTTGAAAATTTATTGGCTATTCTCTTCCCACCTGACTTCCCGCCTTTCGTGTCCGTGCATCTTCAAACATAACTATCTTAAAAGTTAGCGGTGGTGCTAAAAAATCAAACCCGCAAGCTAGCTAGCCATGATAAATTTAAAGAACAGCCATCGATAGAGAGTTTGAGCCTTACGTTCAGACCACAAAACACCAATGGACCTTTCAGCTTTGACTCTCTTACCAGCATGCCACATGAGTCAACCCTGCCTGTGCAGCCCTCCCTAGACGTGACTGTGTCCTTGCAGAGAAACAATCTTGTGAAGGTGAGCTTTTTGATCCCACACTTTGCTCATATGCCGGTGTATTCTGTTCATTTAAACCCCCACCCTCACCCCACCTGCCCAAATGATGGATCTTGAAGGAAAATTTTTATGCGTTAGCGATCCATGAGGCAAAAAAAGTTGTGGAACACTGCTCTAATAAACTGTGGAAAACAGGCTGAGAACTGAGAGCTGTGGACCAGCAGGAAGCTACGATCCCGTCTTCCTGCTGTGTGACTGCATGGCTGTGCTGTAGGTGAGAGTTTCTAGCTCTTTGTGAAGAAGCCACTTTAGCTCTGTTTGTTCCTCTCTTTTCTTCCACACAGACACATCTTTCACTTCTACAGCTCTGACACCCCGTCTCAGCCCTCCCCCTTCTCCTGATGGTTCCTGTGGTTAGCCTCACGCCGTGGGTTTAAGAGCTGGCTCTTGGGAGCCTTTTTTTTTTAAACTCCGAGTCCCCTTAATTCCTCTCCCACCCTTCAAATAAACCTTCCTCCTTTCTGCCTCCCTCTCTCTAACTTTCACAAGACCCCATCTTAAATACTGGTCTCCTCTTGCTTTTGCTTCCCTCCTTATCCATACTTTTCTCCATCTCCTTTCTCTCTTTCTGGATGGCATCAGCCAGGGTAAATTTTAACAAGATTAGGCTGGAGGGTTGCCAGGTTGGGGGGCCTGGTGTCACTGGAGCGCTCTCTTTCCTCTCAATGTCCACATCACTTCCCCACATCTAAACATTGCTATCTCTGTCCTGCTGCTGCACTCACTTCATGTCTGTCTCCTATTGCTCTTTATACCACGGGCAATGTGCTAAACTCAGGAGAAGAAGCAGAAGATGTTTTGCAATCAAATTATCATGAAGAATCAGCATAAATTAAGGTAAAATGTAGCAGTTTCACTTTAGCCTTGACTCCTGGCATATGCAGCCATGAAGTAGACTCTAGGCAATGCATGAGATCCCACGGATGGTTTAGAAATAGAAAGTGACAGATGGAACATACTGAGGAAATTCACAGCCTTGGCCAGAGATGACAGTAGAAATATTAAAGAACCTCAGCTCTAGCCCCAATAATAACTCAGCTTTTTTTTTTTTCCTTACAACAGCTTTAAAGCGGTAGAGGTGATGTTAATCCAGTGGCATGAAAAAGCAGAGGTAGGTTGACTCCTGGAGCTGCTCCATAATTTTGTGTTAATGGAGTGAATATTTTAGGTCAGAAGTTCAAGCGTCTGAACTTCTCTCCAAGGGGAATTCAATAAAATCGTGTGTTGACTTTAATTCATATGCATGAACTTATGAGAAGGAACATGCAGCATATGTAATGATTTCAAGCACCAAAATGACATTTGAGCTGGTGCGGGGAAAAAAATGCTCCAGGGAGGTTTTGATAATTGCTCTACAACTCCGGCAGTAAACAAACATGTTTTCTGCTAATAACGTCCACTGCCAAAAGCAACGCTGGTACAGCAATAAAGAACAAAGAATTTAATATGAAAAAAGGCAGTTGAATTTCAAAGCAAAGAGTTAATTTTTGACAGGAGTCAGTTACACAGGAATGGGAGGTCGCTGGTGGCGATGGGCACCTCGGGGAGGTGATTGCTACCATCTGTGGGAGAAAGTGTGCGCTGGGTGGGCACACACACACACTGCAGCTCCACCGGTTTGCTTTGGCACTGGGATGAAAAGCGACATCACACCACTCGATTACATGTGGTTCTCGCACATACACAAACGCAAAGGGACGCATGTGCACACAAACTCACCCACTCGATCGCAGGGTAATTCTCAAGGATCCAGCGTTTTAACCCAGTTGACATTAGCACGGTTATTCGACACTGTGCTGTCCCAAACATTTGCTTAACCAGAAGGTCTTGTGGGTTGGCCGGGAACCAAAGTTGCAATAATGACAAAGGGAATTAAACCAAAGAGCAATGCCACAGTACACACCGCCAAACCCCGCTGGCTTGCTACTCTTGCTTTAAATTCTTAAAAACACACTTTACCGCATGCATCTTGTTGTATGGTGGCCGACTTCATCGTACCACATAGCACAGCTCGTGTGTCTCACGCCATCTACCCCAGAGGCATAATCTTTAGAAAAACATTCTGCGGCCGTGTAATTATTTAAGTGCAGGAGGTTTCTTTTTCCAAACTACATTCTTTCGCTGAGCAGCATGCACATATACAAATATCACCTGCTCATTTGACAGTCGTGCTATAAGTAATTGAAACACCGTTTCCCCATTAGCCTCAAGGGACATGCAACTGTGGTGTGAGGGGAGGGAAAGCCTTTAAGTCACTTACTTAAAAGTACAATGCAGTGAAAAAGTATTTGCCCCCTTCCTGATTTCTTACATTTTTGCATATTTGTCACTTAAATGTTTCAGATCATCAAACTAATTTAAATGTTAGACAAAAATAACACAGGGTTACAAAAATAATTTTTTTGTAAGTTTTCTGTTTTTTCAACTGATTTAAGACAATTTTGCACCGCTGAATCCGAAAATGACATCCGTTTCTCTCGATCAGGTGCTAAGTAAAAACCTCTACTTACTTAGTACTTATTTAGTACTGTGCATGTACTTACCTTTATATAAAGATAAGTACATGTAAATTGAATGCTATGTCATCATTGTTCAAAATTCAGAGAATTTCAAGACATAAGAAAGAATTTTGCATCATACAAAGCAAAAATACCCGTACATGTAAACAAAAACGTATAAAACAACATGCGGCCATAATTCAAAAAGTTGACCTGATTGAGCAAAGCCAATGTGATTTTTGGATTCAGCACATCAAAACTGCCCTAAATCAGCTAAAAAAAACTTGGACAATAAATTTGGTGTTGACCAGTGTAATCTGAGTAAATACAAAATCCAGTTTTTAAAATGATGATTTCATTTATTAAGGGAAAAAGCTATCCAAACCTACCTGGCCCTATGTGAAAAAGTAATCGTTCCATTGTGGTGGACACACATTGTGAACTGCTTGGTGACTCACATTTTAGACCAGAACAAAGGCAGAGCTTCCTTGGTGATTACAGGAAGCTGCAAGAGTGTTAGCTTTGGTATGCAAGGCTTGAGACTGTGGGGGTATAATTAAAGGATTAAAGAGGGGATGCATTGTAGACAGTGGGGGTGATATCATAGAGAGAGGATGCATTGTTACTGTCATTATAATGCAACGTGGTATGTGGTACATGTGACTTGTGAACTGTAAGAGTCCTGGTATTTAAGGAAGAGAGTTCCCTGTGTGGCTCTCTTTTCTGCTTCGAGATGTTGGAGATGTGAATAAAGCTGACTTGAGAGAGAACTCTGTCTCGTCATTCACACATTCCCACACTGGTGACCCAAGACGTATCATGCAAGAGGAGAATTCCCCCGGGCCAGCCCTGTCAGAAGCCCCCAGCCAAGCGAATGCCGCTACAGTCCAGCTACCGGACTTCTGGCAGAACAATCCGCGCTCCTGGTTCAACGCGGTTGAGGCGCAGTTCAACCTCCGGGGGATATCGGTAGACGCCACAAAATTCTACCACGTAGTCGCAAAGCTGGACAACAACACGGCCCAGCATGTGGAGAGCCTGATCGACCAGCCGCCGGACAGCGACAAATACGGCACGTTGAAGGCTGCACTCATCCGGCAATTCACCCCCTCGGCGGAGGAGCGAGCATAGAGGCTCCTGGCGCTGACGGAGTTGGAAAATGACATGCCCGCGAACCTGATGGAGAAGTTGTTGAGGTTGAAAGACTCTGACGACGATCACTTCATTTTCACCCACCTCTTCCTCAGGACTCTACCGTCAGCAGCGAGAGCGACCCTGGCCAGTTCGCCACTGTTGGCCCAACGGGACTACCGCGCGCTGGGCTGAGAGGCACAGCGGATTGTCAACGCCACCAAGCGGCGCGCAGCCACGGCCGCTGCAGTGGAACTCGGCGCGACGACCGGAGACGACAGGAGGCCAGAGGCAGCGGTACCAGACTCACCGACGACAGCGGCGGCAGGGGCCAGGGAACGCGGATCGGACGTCCTTTGTTTCTACCATCGCCGCTTCGCAGAGAAGGCACGCAAATGTGTACCACCGTGCCAGTTCGGGCGTTCGGGAAACGCCAAGACCGGGGGTCGGTAGCAGCCGCGGCCCTCGGGGAGGAGAACAAGCTGCTCTACTTGTCGGACGCACGCTCGGGGAGGCAGTTCCTCGTTGACACAGGCTCACAGTTGAGTTTCATCACACCTTCCTACGCGGACAGACGAGCTGGTTCCGGAGGTCCCCGGGTGACAGCAGCGAACGGCTCGGAGATTAAGACCTTTGGTGAAAAGACTCTGCTTCTGTCTCTATACGGCCGTGCATATGAGTGGACTTTTGTTGTAGCAGTAGTAAATTTCAATATGTTGGGGGCTGATTTTTTGTGCTCACATGGTTTGTTGGTTGATCTCGCTAACAGGCACCTGGTTAATGCACTCTCTTTTGATTCTATCCCCTGTACAGCGCAAGTGGCCCCGCCAACAGCACAAGCCAACGTCACAGCTGCAAGCAGTAAGTTCCACACACTGCTCACTCAGTTCCCAGCACTCACGGTCCCCACATTTTCGGCAACAGTCGGCAAACACGGGGTGCAGCATTTTATTACCACTACTGGACCGCCCGTTTTTGCAAAAGCTCGGCGCTTGGACGCAGTTAAACTGGCCATAGCGCGCGAGGAGTTCGCCAACCTGGAGAGGTTGGGCATTATCAGGCGTTCAAACAGTCCGTGGGCTTCCCCGCTACACATGGTCCCGAAAGCTGACGGATCATGGCGACCTTGCGGGGATTTCCGCAGGTTAAACAACGCTACAGTGCACGACCGCTACCCAATCCCACATATCCAAGATTTTTCCGTTCATTTGGCAGGGGCGCGCGTTTTTTCTAAAATAGACTTGGTCCGCGGTTACCACCAAGTCCCAGTGCGTGCTGAGGACATACCCAAAACAGCGGTAATAACTCCGTTTGGCCTATTCGAGTTTTTACGCATGCCATTCGGACTTAAAGGGGCTGCTAACGCATGATGGACGCGGTGCTTCGCGATCTCCCTTTCGTGTTTGTCTACTTGGACGATGTTTTAGTAGCCAGCGCGTCCGAAGACGAACATGAAAAACACCTGGCCACAGTTTTCCGAAGGTTGGGAGATCACAGGTTAATCAACCCAGCGAAGTGTCAGTTCGGGGTGACGCAGATCGATTTTTTGGGACACCGCATCTCCCCCGAAGGAGCAGTTCCGCTTCCTGACAAAGTGTGCGCGGTGGCAGATTTTCCCCGGCCGCAGACGGTCAGGGCGTTGCAGGAGTTTTGGGGAATGGTGAATTTTTGTAACCGTTTTCTCCCCCGCGTGACGCAACTCATGCGGCCGCTGTATGCCGCGCTCAAAAGAAAGAAACCCGCGGATAAGGTCGAGTGGTCCCCGGAGCGGGACCAAGCGTTCTCGGAGGTGAAAGCAGCCTTGGCAAAGGCTGCGTTGTTGGCACACCAAGACCCAACGGCCCGCATAGCGCTCACCACTGACGCATCAGAGGTGGCCATAGGGGCGGTCGTGGAGCAACATGCAGCCGGGGTTTGGCAGCCCCTAGCCTTTTTCAGCAGGACCTTGCGCAATAGCGAACGTAAATACAGCGCGTTCGACAGGGAGCTGCTGGCTCTCCATTTGGCCATCCGCCACTTTCAGTTCTGGCTAGAAGGACGCTCTTTCACCGCGTTCGTTGACCACAAACCGCTAACATTCGCGATGGCCAAGGTTTCCGAACCGGGGTCAGGCCGGCAGCAGAGACAGCTGGCCGCGATATCAGAGTTTACCACTGATATCCAGCATGTGGCGGGCAAACTCAATGTAGTGGCAGATTGCCTCTCGCGCGCCGTGGCGGCCCCAGTCAGCATAGGGGTAGATTACGCAGCCATGGCCGCGGAGCAGGTTGGTGACACGAAGGTGCACGCGCTTCAGTCTGGACCAACAGGGTTAAGGCTGGAGAGCAGGGTGCTGCAAAACGGTATGCCCCCCCTAATCTGCGAGGTCTCCATGGGACGGCTGCGTCCAGTAGTACCGGCCGCGTGGCGCCGCTGCGTTTTTGACTCTATTCATTCTTTGGCGCACCCGGGAGTGCGCGCATCGGTCAAAATGGTAGGAGAGAAATTTGTGTGGCCGAGCCTCCGCAAACAAGTTAAAGAGTGGGCAGCAGCCTGCATGGCGTGTCAACGAGCCAAAGTACACAGGCACACGAGGGCTCCTTTGGAGCCGTTTCACATTCCGGCCAAGAGGTTCGATCACGTTCATGTGGACCTCGTGGGCCCCCTCCCGCCGTCACAAGGGTGCACACACCTTCTCACAATGGTGAACCGCACCACGCGCTGGCCTGAAGTGGTCCCGCTGGCATCAACCACGGCTGAGGAGGTGGCGCGCACGTTTTTAACAGCTTGGGTGGCGCGCTTCGGCGTTCCGTCGGACATTACGTCTGACAGAGGCCCTCAATTTGTGTCCGAGCTTTGGTCGACAATGGCCCGCAGCCTGGGTGTCACAATTCACCGCACAACCGCGTACAATCCGCAGGCTAACGGGTTATGCGAATGTTTTCATAGGTCATTGAAAGCAGCTCTCAGAGCGTCACTGACGGATGCAAATTGGGTAGACAAGTTACCGTGGGTGTTATTGGGGTTGCGTTCTGCGCCTAAAGAGGACTTAGAAGCCTCCCCAGCGGAGCTCGTGTTTGCGCAGCCACTCCGGCTGCCTGGGGAGTTTCTCCCAGATAACCCTGCGCCAGACGCCTCCCCGTCTCAGCGGTTGCGGAGTAACATAGAATCAAGCACGCTGCCCAGCCCCGCGCACCACAGTTTTCCACGCGTTTTTGTGCCTAAAACTTTGAAGAACGCAAAGTTTGTTTTTGTCAGACACGATGCACATCGAACCCCGCTGCGACCGCCTTATGACGGACCCTTCAGAGTGTCCACCCCCAGACAGCAAACCCCCAGCGTGACAGCGCCGCAGAGACGTTGAATCCCAGCTACAGCAGATACGGCAGGAGACTGAAGCCTACACAGCATGTGGACTGATGTGTATTGATACTATCACAGCATGCATGTTGTTATTCTCTTGTTTGCTCTAAAATGTTGGGGGGGGCTTTGTGTGGTGGACACACATTGTGAACTGCTTGGTGACTCACATTTTAGACCAGAGCAAAGGCAGAGCTTCCTTGGTGATTACAGGAAGCTGCAAGAGTGTTAGCTTTGGTATGCAAGGCTTGAGACTGTGGGGGTATAATTAAAGGATTAAAGAGGGGATGCATTGTAGACAGTGGGGGTGATATCATGGAGAGAGGATGCATTGCTACTGTCATTATAATGCAACGTGGTATGTGGTACATGTGACTTGTGAACTGTAAGAGTCCTGGTATTTAAGGACGAGAGTTCCCTGTGTGGCTCTCTTTTCTGCTTCGAGATGTTGGAGATGTGAATAAAGCTGACTTGAGAGAGAACTCTGTCTCGTCATTCACACATTCCCACACCGTAAACCTAATAACTGGTTTTGCCACCATTGCAATCAAGCATTTGCGATAACTGTCAATGAGTCTATTACACTGCTGGTGATGAATTTTGGCCCACTCTTCTTTGCAGAATTGTTTTAATTCAGCCACACTGGAGGGCTTGAGCTTGAGGTCATAAACTGATGCCCGGACATTCTCCTTCAGGATTTTCTGGTAGAGAGCAGAATTCATGGTTCCATCAATTACAGCAAGTCGTCTAGGTCCTGAAGTAGCAAAGCAGCCCAAGACCATCACACTACCACCACCATGTTTGACTGTTGATATGATGTTCTTTTTATGAAATCCATCCATCCATTCAAACATCCATCCATCTTCTACCGCTTTTCCGGAGGTCCAGGTCACAGAGGCAGCAGTTCAAGCAGAGAAGTCCAGACTTCCCTCTCCCCAGCCACCTGCTCCAGCTCTTCAGAGGGGATACCAAGGCGATCCAAGACAAACTGGGAGACATAGTCTCTCCAGTGAGTCCTGGGTCTGCCCCGGGGCCTCCTCCCAGTGGGACATGCCTGAAACACCTCAAGTGGGAGGCGTCCAGGAGGCATCCGGATCAGATGCCCAAACCACCTCAACTGGCTCCTTTCAATGTGGAGGAGCAGCGGTTGTACTCTGAGCCTCTCCCGGATGACTGAGATCCTCACGCTATCTCCAAGGATGAGTCCAGCAATCCTACAAAGAAAGCTCATTTCAGCCGCTTGTATCCATGATCTCATTCTTTCGGCCATTACCCAAAGCTCATGACCATAGGTGAGGGTAGAAACGTAGATTGACCGGTAAATTGACAGCTTTACCTTAGAGCTTAGCTCCCTCTTCACAAAAATGGACCGGTACAACGTCCACATCACTGCAGATGCTGCTCCGATCCGTCTGTCGATCTCTCGCTCCATTCTCCCCTCACTTGTAAATAAGACCCCGAGATACTTAAACTCCTCCACTTGGGGCAGGAGCTTGTCCCCAACCTGGAGAGGACAATCCACCTTTTACCGGCTTAGGACCATGGACTCGGACTTGGAGGTAGTGATTCTCATCCCAGCCACTTCACACTCAGCAGCAAACCGTCCCAGCAAGAGCTGTAGGTCATGGCTGGATGAAGCCAACAAGACAACATCATCTGCAAACAACAGAGACGAGATCCTGTGGTCACCAAGCATGACACCTTCCATTCCCTGGCTGCGCCTAGAAATCCCGTCCATAAAAATTATTAACATGATTGGTGACAAAGGGCAGCCCTGGCGGAGTCCAACTTTCACTGGGAATGAGTCCGACCAAGTGTTGGCAATACGAACCAAACTCTCACAACGGTCGTATAGAGACCGGATAGCTTGTAACAACAAGCCCGATACCCCATACTTTTTTATGAAATGCTTTCTTAATTTTATGCCAGATGGTACGGGATGCAAACTTTCCAAAAAGTTCAATTTTTGAATCATCAGTCCACAGAATATTCTCCCAGAAATCTTGGGGATCATCAAGATGTTTTCTGGCAAATGTGAGACAAGCCTTTGTGTTCTTTTTGGTCAGTAGCAGTTTTCACATTGGAACTCTCTCATGGATGCTATTTTTGCCCAGTCTCTTTCTTATTGTTGAATCATGGACCAGTGTCCAAACTTAGACAAGTGAGTCCTGCTGTTCTTTAGATGTTGTTCTGGGTATTTGTTTTTCATTTGTTCTTGAATTTCTTTAGATCATGGCAGGATGTGTTGGTTTTTGAGATCTTTTAGCCTACTTCACTTTGTCAGACAGGTTCTATTTAACTAATTTCTTGATTCAACATGTCTGGCAGTAATCAGGCCTATGCGTGAATAGTGAAACTGAACTTAGCTTTCCAAAAAATGCAGTTAATCACCATTAATTCATGATGTAACGGGGGAGGGGTACTTTTTCACAAAGGGCCAAGTAGGTTTGGATAGCTTTTTTCCCCCTTAATAAATTAAATTTTCATTTAAAAACTGCATTTTGTGTTTATTCGGGTTATCTTCGTCTAATATTAAAATTTGTTTGATGACTTCCGGTTATGGCTGCCACGTAGGACGGACGTGTCTCGCTCTGCTCTGCTCCTGGAGAAAAAAATCGGCAAATAACTCTCTCATTTGGGACAGAACGTATCCCAGCATTTGGGCGAGGATATGTCGGCGAAGCCTAAGGCTGGAAAACCAGGAAAAGGAAAAAGCGAGCCGCCGAAACAGTCCAAATTAACGGACTTTCAGGTCTGTGACGCAGCAAACAAAACTCCATATATGGCGGAGGAGGCTGGCAACGGTGCGATTTCTGCGGGGAATGGCGCAGATGCGCTGATGGCTGCCATGAGTTCAATGAGAGCGGACTTTTCCTCTAGATTTGATGGGATTATGACAGCGTTGGAAGGAATAAGAAAGGAATTGGGTGACTGTGTAGAACGAACGGCGCAGATGGAGCTCCGTCTCGCTAGTGCTGAAGATGACGTCACCCGTCTTCAATTAAAGGTGCGCACTTTGGAAAAAAAAAATAAATCTCTGGAAGATAATATTTTGGATTTGGAATCTCGGTCGAGACAGAATAATTTGAGGCTGGTGGGTCTTCCAGAGGAATCAGAAGGTCGGGACGTATGTTCCTTTCTGGAAAAGTGGATTCCGGAGGTGCTGGGCAGCGAGGAGTTGCAATCAGCAGTGGTTCTGGAAAAAGCACATCGTATTGGCCCACGGAGAGATAAGGGACCGCCGAGGACCTTAATTATGAAGTTTCTTAGCAACAGAGACAGGATGAAGATCTTCAACGCTGCACGTGCTAAAGGAGAGATTAAACACCAGGACCAGCAGGTGCGGTTCTACCCAGATTTGGCCACAGGAATCCAGCAATTGAGGAAGCAGTTTGATCCCATACGTAAGGAGCTGCGCAACCTTGGGATTCGTCATGGTGTAATCTATCCTGCGAGACTGCTGACCACGTATGAGGGCAGAACCCACATCTTCAAGACCCCAGAGGAGGCGCAGGAGTTCATCAAGAAGATCAAAGAAGAAGAGACTGGTGGGAGCTAAGCATGAACAAAATATAAGGTAGAATAATTAAGCATTTGCACAGGCATCTGACTGACTTGAAGTAAATAGTAAGTTTACAAAATATAGATTGTATTATATATTTAAAAAACAAAACAAAAACAAAACAAACCAAAAAAAAAAAAAAACTATGATGTACAAAGTTGTTAAAAATTTTGGAGTTAAGTTGGAAAACTACAGAGGAGAGTTAATGTTAAGTCATTAAAAGCAGTAGAGTTAGGGTGATTGGGAGGATGAAGAAGGAGTGGCTTAGGCTGTTCCCCGTGGGTGTGGAACGGTCGATGGCTATATCGGGAGACAGAATTTTTCTTTTGATTTTGGGGGGTTTGCCACAAGTGTGGGAAGGGGAAATTTGTTTGTGTGTAGTTTGTAGGATGAATGTTCAACCACTCATGTTTTTGCTTCTCTGTATGAGCATGTTTACACTGCAAGGTAATCCCAAACTCTCTATTGATCATGGACCAAAGTGTTAATCTTAATTTAACTTCATGGAATTGCAGAGGTCTACAAAATTTAAAAAAACTTAAACAAGTTATGAATAAAATAAAGGACATGGGTTCAAGAATTGTGTTTTTACAAGAAACTCATCTGATAGAGGAGGATGTTAAAAGAATTAGGAGTAGATGGCAGGGAAGTGTATTCACCTCTTCATTTTCATCCCGAGCCAGGGGAGTTATGACTCTCATACATAAATCAGTTCCTTTTCAAGTGAAAAATGTAATTGGAGACAAATTTGGAAGATATGTAATCATTCAAGGTTCTTTGCTATTAGAAAATATAAATCTTGTGAACTTATATGGTCCCAATATAGATGATCAGAAGTTCTTTGCTAATTTATTTCTCATCTTATCATCATTTACAGGGCAACATATAATAGCAGGGGATTTTAATTGTACATTGAATCCAGGTGTGGATAGATCAACAGGACTGGATTGTACGCACACTGGATGTAGGATGACTATTAATCATTTTATGAAAGAATTGAGATTGTTAGATATATGGAGAGAAATGAAACCACAAGTTAAAGCCTATTCTTGTTATTCCAGTACCTACAAGACATTCTCACGTATTGATTATTTTTTGATTTCCACAGAATTAAGGTCCAAGATTCAAAACTGCTTTTATGATAACATCGTGATCTCTGATCATGCACCCTGTTGTCTAATATATGTAGATAAAAAATTGACAAAGGAATCGGGTAGATGGCAATTTCAGCATAAATGGCTTCAGGATGAGGAATTTGTCAAGTATATAGAAAAACAGATAGACGAGTTCTTTGACATCAATACTACACAAACATCAGCATGTGTAAAGTGGGAGGCTTTCAAAGCTTTTATTAGGGGACATATTATTAGTTATACAGGATCAAAATCTAAGAAGACTCGAGAGGAGAGAGCTAAATTGGAACATAAAATAAAAAATCTTCAGGAAAAAGTGTATGCAGGAAGTGACCCAAGGTTGGAGAATGAATTACTGATTTTGAGAGCTGAATACGACAAAAAATCAGCGAATAGAGCTGCCTCGAGTCTTCTAAGATTGAAACAATCTTTTTATGAACAAGGTGAAAAATCAGGAAAATTATTAGCATGGCAGATTAAACAATTGGAAATTAAAACACCAATTACCAGTATTATAAGTAACGGACAGGTAGTTATAGATCCTTTAGAAATTAATAGAGCCTTTAGAGATTACTATGAAAAATTATATGATACCAAAAATGAACCTGATTTAACAAAACTAAATGGGTTTTTGAACGAACTATCTATACCGTGTATTCCAAATGAAAACAGGGCGATATTGGAGTCTAAAATTAGTCAAGAAGAAGTTGGGCTAGCCATTGATAATATGAAATCAGGAAAAAGTGCAGGACCAGATGGTCTTCCAGTTGACCTTTATAAAAAATTTAAGAATAAATTAATAAAACCTTTTTTGGAAATGGTTTTAGAAGCATTTCAAAATAATAATTTACCATCATACATAAATAATGCCTTAATTATACTGCTGCCAAAACCAGGTAAGCCCTCTAATAAATGTGAAAATATGAGACCAATAAGCCTATTAAACGCCGACCTTAAGATAATCTGTAAAATTTTAGCAAGACGAATACAAGAAATTTTACCAAATATTATTAATCGAGATCAGAATGGCTTTATAAAGGGTAGACAAGGCTTCCATAATGTAAGAAGACTATTTAATATTATTTATTTTAATAAAGAAGCACCGGATACAGCTCTCCTATCATTGGACGCCGAAAAGGCCTTTGATAGAGTTGAATGGCCCTTTCTTTTTGAAGTCCTACAAAGGTTTGGACTTGGAAATAATTTCATAAAATGGGTTCAAATAATATACAATAATGCTACAGCAGAAATCCTAACAAATAACAATATTTCAAAACCAATAAAAATCAATAGAGGATGTCGACAAGGCTGTCCACTTTCACCTTTACTGTTTACTATGGCAATTGAACCTTTAGCGATAGCGATACGTTTACATTCACAAATATATGGAATTAAAGTTGGACCAACAGAACATAAAATCTCCCTGTACGCCGATGACATAATTTTGTTTATGTCGAATCTAAAAAAATCAATTCCAACCTTGTTGAATTTAATAAAGAATTTTGGGGAAATATCAGGATATAAAATAAATAAAACTAAATCTTCAATATTAATGCTAAATGAGACCCAGAGAAATTACCCAGCCCCTGAGGTAAATCAATTCAATGTTGTAAATCAGTTTAAATATTTAGGAATCCAAATTATGCCTAAGCTAGAATCAGTCGCCAGTGTCAACTATGAAGCCTTAATGTCAGATATCAATGAGTTAACTCAGAGATGGATGTCACTACCAATGTCGATGATCGGGAGAATCAATATACTTAAAAGTAATATTTTACCTAAAATACTTTATTTATTTCAATACATTCCCTTATCACCACCTTTAGATCTATTCTCAAGAATAAAAAAAAAGTTAGTGGAATTTATATGGAACAACAGGAGGGCTAGATTACGTTTGTCTTTATTATATTTACCATTTGATCGTGGAGGTCTGAAATGTCCAAATTTTATGTTGTATTATTGGTCGGCACAACTGAGGTCTATGACATATTATTTTTCATCAAATGATCTCCCTCACTGGACTGAAATGGAATCATACAATTTACCTTTACCTCTTCCCATATTCATATACTCAGATTCGGCAAAAAAATTACAAAAACAAGTTAAAAATCCATTTGTAAAGCATATGATCAAAATATGGTGTGAAGCTAAAAACTATTTAAAAGAACCACAGTTATTGTCACAATTTAGTCCAATATGGGGTAATCAATATTTTAAACCAGGGAGAGCGGACGCTGTATTTAAAGTATGGAATTTAAAAGGGATACAAAAGATTCAGGATTTATATTTGCCATGTGCAGACAACATAATGTCTTTTGAAGAGCTGAGGATCAAATTTAATCTCAATAGAACACATTTTTTTAAATATCTTCAACTTAGAAACTTTATTCGATCAAATCAAAATAAAGCTCTCACTCGACCTATTTATTCATCCTTGGAAAAAATGATGATGAAAGATAGTAAAAGAAAGGGTATTATTTCAGAGTTTTATAACTCACTGACACTATCTTCAAGTGAAAATTCACTGAAAAGATTAAACTACTGGAAAGAAGATCTGCAAATTGAAATTTCAGAGGAACAATGGGAATTGGCTTGTACAGAAGCTCAAACCAAATCAATAAATGCACGCCTTAAATTGATACATTTCAAATGGTTAATGCGGATGTATGTTACACCGGAGGAGTTAAATAGATATAACAAAAATATACCAGATACATGCACAAAATGCATGGAAAGTAAAGGAACCCTATTTCATTGTTTATGGGAATGTAGATTAATAAGAATGTTTTGGGAAGAGGTGAGGGTAACAATTGAAAAAATAATCTCAAAACAAATCATATTGAATCCTAAACTGTTTTTGTTTGGGTCTGTACCCAGAAAAGCATAATTTTAATAAAAGTGAAAGAACATTCATAGACCTCAGTTTGCTTAATGCCAAAAAATGTATTGCACTATTATGGAAAAAGACTCATAGACCAGATGTGACTCAGTGGTTAAGACAGATGTTAACAAACCTTCCATTAGAAAGAATAACATATATACTAAAATCAAAGGAAATTGTGTTTGAGAATATATGGAGACCTTTTATTGATTATGTAAAAAATTTAAACATAACTCTTGAAGAAGAAGGTGAATGATGTGTGTGGACCTTGTAAATTCCAAACTGGTGAACATAATATGTATACTTATGTATTGGATTGTCTAGACTAAACAGAGGAGCATTGTTGAAGACTTGACTTTGTTGGTGGTTGTTGGTGTTTTTAGTGCATTTTTTTTTTTGTAGTACTTTAGTGTTAGTGTTTGATTGTTTGTATCATGTTTGTTAAAAAAAAAAAAAAAGGTTCAATAAAGATATTGTGGAAAAAAAAAAGTGAAAGAACATTCATAGACCTCAGTTTGCTTAATGCCAAAAAATGTATTGCACTATTATGGAAAAAGACTCATAGACCAGATGTGACTCAGTGGTTAAGACAGATGTTAACAAACCTTCCATTAGAAAGAATAGCATATATACTGAAATCAAAGGAAATTGTGTTTGAGAATATATGGAGACCTTTTATTGATTATGTAAAAAATTTAAACATAACTCTTGAAGAAGAAGGTGAATGATGTGTGTGGACCTTGTAAATTCCAAACTGGTGAACATAATATGTATACTTATGTATTGGATTGTCTAGACTAAACAGAGGAGCATTGTTGAAGACTTGATTTTGTTGGTGGTTGTTGGTGTTTTTAGTGCATTTTTTTTTTTTTTTGTAGTACTTTAGTGTTAGTGTTTGATTGTTTGTATCATGTTTGTTAAAAAAAAAAAAAGGTTCAATAAAGATATTGTGGAAAAAAAAAATTTGTTTGATGATCTGAAACATTTAAGTGAGACAAATATGTAAAAATATAAGAAATCAGGAAGGGGTAAAAGACTTTTTCACAGCACTGTACATGCAATGATCACAAGGCAGCTCTGGGTTTTTGAAATCCCTATCCATCCACAGTCAGCATCCTGTGAATTTCATATTATAATGTTCTCTGGAGACAAAAAGCAAAAATCTTTAGCTGACCATGTTCTCGGTGCGTGTACACAACCAAATTCTCCAGGATGTAACAATTTCTGGTGTGGTAAGTTTTGTTTTACGCAAAAACAAACATTATGCTACAAGAACAAAAAGTACATAAATCCTTCTCCCCTCTGTGGCATCGATGAGAGGCTACAAAATGTGGCGATGGCAAAATCTTGTTCATGTTAGCTAAACCAGGCAATCTCACAAATTGCACCATGGTTTCATGTGGCGAGCTTTAGAATGAGGTCATTTCTCAATCACCGGGCCTAAAAAGCGTCTTCACAAATCTGCTCTATGACTGCAACATGGACCTGACCTCTGCTTGCCCTTGCCAGAAGTGAAGGGGGGATGATGTGAAAGCACGGAGGCCTATTTTGAAATTCTAATCAGTATCGAGTAACCATCTGCCCCTTGTCAGCGAGGGGAATGAAGAAGAGGGAAAAAGGAAACTTGTATAATATCAAACAACAGTTTTTGCTTCTGTGGTCTTCAGATTTTCCAACTTTGTCCAGATCTTAGAGCTTCATCGTGAGCCATGCTCCAAAGTTTGTATTCTTGGCTGGCCTCGTCCTCTGAGACAAGCATTCACGCAAACACGCTGCTGATGGACCACATCACTCTCCTAAAGAAACCCATCTGTCAATGCGCCCCTAATTCCAACTATTAGTTTCCAAAAAACATAAGCTGAGCTCACCAAAAAGCCACAAGCCCCCCCAACCACCAAAAAAGGGTCTGAGTAGGCCTGTGAGAAGGCTTCTAAAAAAGTCTGTTCTGCTCCTTTCATTGTAAAATCCACTTTTTTAAATGCAAGTGCTGTTTCATTAGTGTGGCAGACATGATCTAATAGCATCCAGATATTATATAACAGGCAATAACTTTTTTTTTCGGAGGTAATAACTAATTTATGAGATTCCCCTCAGGTGATGAAATGGCCTGATGTATAATGCGAGGCTACGATGAATAATCATCAGATTGACTGATTTAATTTCAAAGGAAACTTGCCTTCTCGTGTAAAAACAAAATATGATATCACTCATTCCCATATGGGCTCAATGTGTCACATTTCCGATTTAAAATATTCAACGACGCACCCATGAGTTCCAGCGGGGCAGGAACACCCCAACTGGGCTACTGGCCACAGCTCACCTGCGTTCCTGGCAAATCATTCCCAATCCGTCTTCACACGGCCTCTGCATGAAATGCTCTAAATGCATACCACTGTGCTTGGCTCAACGTGCTGGGAGCAGACTGGGCTCAGCTGGTCCACTGGGAATGGAGGGTGTCTGGCTCGGGGCTGGCAGTGTCCCAGAGCAGTACTCTGGACTTCCTGCAGGTTGAGTCCAAATGAGAGAAAGGAAAGGCTGTAGAATATAACAGTTTGTTGCTGCAGCCAAATAGGGCCAAAATGGCTGCAGACACAGCCGGGAGCAAAGCGCTACTGCAGCGCCATAAATTATCATCTACTCAGGATGTCACAATGTCGTTGACTCGACAAGAGGCCTCTTCATCTTGTACAGTGGCTTTGGCAGGCTCAATTATGCCATGATATACTGTCTCATGTTTCTAAGTCAACATAAAAGTATTTACATTGACATGCCGGCAGAAAAGTCAACACTATCTCACAAATGATGCTCACCCATCTGCTTCTTTGCTGCGTCTTGTGACTCAAACTCAACAGGCAGATAAATCACAGCATTTTCCATCATGTCCCCCTGAGCACAAACAGAAACACTCCTTTTTACGAGGCCGCCCTTTCTGACTACTACAGCAGGGATTTGTAAACCAGTGTCTTGAGGCAGGAGAGAGGGGGGTGGCAGATGAGCATGTGCATGCATGGCTTGTGTCTGGACACAGTACATGAGTTTGCCAAGAGGGCAGATAGTAGTCCTGGTACAAGCCCTGTCAAACAAATGTGATCAGTCCATCAAAACAACGGTCTTGTTATGGTTAAAGGCCCCTATGAGTGAGATCAAAACCTTACACCATCTTTGCTTTAATTCATGAAATAGGCTGAAAAATATGGTGTTAATTATTGCTCCGGCTCCAAATCTGCTCAATCTGATTTACGTATTACCAGCACATCACCTCCTAATTTAACTCTGCAACGCGTGCACAAAGAATCCCGACTTCTCAGACTTTCCCCTTGAACACAAACACCCATAGGAACTCCAGTGTGACACCTACCTTGCCACTCTTACACACCTTCTCAGTCTAAATATCTACAGCCTCGCTGCCACAGAGGTAGCCCAGGGCTCAGTGCAGCCTCAATCCAAAAGAAAAGCGAGATGAAAAATCAACAAGTGGTGGGTGGTGTTTAAAATGAGCCTTAACATACACTGGGGGAGACTTTTTTAAGTCTCTCCTGCTATTTTAAACACATTTTTGGAAGCAGCACCACTGAAATAATCTGTAAAGCAGCTTTTGGAACATGAAATAAGAAGCAACTGGGACTGAGTTTTTGGCTTGCCCAGATGTGTAATCAGGTACAGCGTGCAACCAGCAAAAAGCTTTAACTGCTCAGTATCGACACTCGGATTAAGTCACCATGGCTGGCCAGTGCTGCGAGGCTGTTCGGTCTAGAAAGAGTTCAGAGGTGACCTATCAATCCCACAAGAGAAGAGATCTATGAAAAGTTGGTCTAACACTTCAGAAACAGCTACGGGACATTTGAAGAAGGGCGTGTGCAAAAGTATGAAGGAGAAAACGCTGAGGGATTGACAGGATATTGTTGTAGGAGGGTGAGGGCTGTGTGTGCATTTGCCTGCATCTGTGAGGTGAGAGAATGAGGGTGTCAATGATGCACAAGGAGCCAAAGCAGGGTAGAGTTAGCATGGGATTTTTCTAGGTACACATTAAGGAAAGAATGGATTTGCTTGCCAGTCTAATTCTAAAATGGTGCCTCTGGAACTCTGTCACTCTTCCCCCATTTAAACAGATCTGGTACTGTTTGATACTAAATATGATCTCAGGCCAGCTCACGGGGCAATTACAACATGTTAGAAAAACACACAGTGTTCTTCAGTGTTCTGCGCCTGTTATTTTCTCTCCCTGGCTGTAATTCTATTTCATTACAAGGAAAAGGTTATAATGAGGACAGTGGCTTCTAATCTGGTTTTATTTTCTAATGCTAACAAATTTCTATGAGAAGCAAAATTGACCTGAATTCAGTTCCTCCAATATCTATTTTTATCAACAGAGAAATTATGTAATAATGACCAAAGTTGCATGCCCATATTAGAGAATGGATCTTGCAGGACATTTACTTACAGCGGGGAAAATAAGTATTGAACACATTAACATTCTTCTCATTAAACACATTTCTGATGGAGCCATTGACCTGAGATTTTCACAGGATATCAGTAACAACCCAAGTAATCCATACATACAAAGAAATCAAAGCAACTGTGTTCACAAAACAAGTTATACTTAATAAAGTGGAATGGCACAGGGAATAAGTATTGAACACTCTTGGTGAAATTCATTTAATATTTAGTAGAAAAGCCTTTGTTGGTAATAACAGTTTTCAGATGCCTCCTTTATGGAGAAACTAGGTGCATGCATTGGTCAGGCGTGATTTTAGCCCATTCTTCCACTCAAACTGTCTTCAAGTCTTGAAGGTTCCGTGGGAGTCTTCTATGAACTCTGATCTTCAGTTCGTTCAATAGTTTTTCAATTGGATTCAGGTCAGGTGACTGACTGGGCCATTCTAGCAGCTTTATTTTCCTTCTCTGGAACCAGATGAGTTTCTTTGGCTGTGTGTTTGGGATCACTGTCTTGCTGAAATGTTCACCCTCGCTTCATCTTCAGCATCTTGGCAGATGGCAACAGGTTCTTATCAAGGATGTCTCTGTACATTTGTCCAATCATCTCTCCTTCAATTATATGAAGTCTGTCTGTACCATGAGCTGAAAACACCCCCACATCATGACGGGATGTGCTGTGCCATTTCTCCTCCAAACATGCTGTGTTGTGGCATCCAAAAAGTTCAATTTTGGTATCATCTGACCAGACTATATTCTCCCAGTATTTTACTGGCATGCCCAAATGTTGTGCAGCAAAATCTAAACAAGTTTGAACATGCTTTTTCTTCAGCAGTGGAGTCTCGTAAGGTGAGCAGGCATAGAGCCCACATCGGTTGAGTGCATTATTTATTGTTTTATTTGAGACAATAGTACCTGCTAACTCCAGTGCCAATCCAATGTCATCATATGTTTTGCAACAATAAGGTTGTGAAGGTCTAGAGAGAGCTCTTTCCTTCTACCCATCATGAGTTCTTTGTGGTGTGACAATCTGATATTCACAGACCTTTTTAAAGGCTATCAGTCAGGACTTAATCAGCTGAAATTAATTTGCACTGATGGAGGATGGGATGGCTTCCTAAATTCTGATGGATTTCAGTGGCTTTCTTGGCTTTCTATGCCTTTTTGCACCGCTTCTTCTTCATGTGTTCAATACTTATTCCCTGTGTCATTCCACTTTATTAAATATAACTTGTTTTGTGAACACAGTTGCCTTGATTTCTTTGTATGTACGGATTACTTGGGTTGTTACTGATATTTGGTGAAAGTCTCAGGTCAGTGGCGCCATCAGAAATATGTTAAGTGAGAAAAATGTTGACGTGTTCAATACTTATTTTCCCCACTGTATGTACTAAATAGTAACACATTAAAAACCAGCAGAAATGCCTTGTCCAAGCACAGCTAATCTATTGACAAAAATTACCTATATTACTGTATTTCTTTTTGGCAGACTTTCAGAGAAAGTCTGGATGATTTCTACCAAGCAAGTCTTAAGATGAAGGCAAACACTGCCAAACATTCTTGGATGACTTAGCTTGTAGCTGTGTGCCAATGAGTCGGGGTGTTGTCATCCACTGTTTAGACTTGCTCGCACAAAAAGAGGTTTTCACGGTCCAGTCCAAGATTTAAATGAGAGCAGTAGCCCCGTTCCCCTCTCGAGGAGTGGTAAATGCGAGAGGCTGATGAGAAATGAGGGGAACGTACGGGCTTGGGTTCTGAGAGGCGCTGCCAAAGTTGCCAGCTCAACCACAGCGTGCTACCACAACTCCTCACCTGTATAAACACAAATCCATCCGGTATGTTCTGGCAACATCCATAATTACCCTTATGACAGTCAAGCACAGGTCTTCAGAGTTGACTCCCTCATTTTCTACCTCCCTCTCTTTTCCTGTGTATTACTGGCCTGACTCTACATTACTGCTCTCACATCCTGGAAATGGGCTGTGAAAAGGTCAAGCAATAAAAATGTCCAAAAAATAAACAAACAGCCTCTTTTTGCAGTAATTCCTTTACATTTTACAAACTAAACCATCCAAAAATTCTCACCCACTTTTAAATCCTTTTGAAATATATTTACTTTAAGGCAACTCAAAAGATCAATTTTAAATGAATAAAATAACCTGTTACAGTGCTGTGAAAAAGTATTTGCCCCCTCACTGATTTCTTGTATTTTTGCATATTTGTCACACTTGATGTTTCAACTCAAACATATTTTAATATTAGACAAAGATAACTCGAGTAAATGCAAAATGCAGTTTATAATAGACGATTTCATTTATTAAGGTAAAAAAGCCATTCAAACCTACCTGACCATATGGCGAAAAAGCAATTGCCCCTGAACCTAATAACTGGTTTTGCCAATCCTGGTGGCAATAACTGCAATCCAGCATTTGCGATAGCTGGCAATGAGTCTTTTACATTGCTGTTGAGGAATTTTGGACCACTCATCTTTGCAGAATTGTTGTAATTCAGCCACATTGGAGGGCTTGAGCTTGAGTCACAAACTGATGGCCGGACATTCTCGTTCAAGATTTTCTGGTAGAGAGCAGAATGTTCCATCAACTATAGCAAGTCATCCAGATCCTGAAGCAGCAAAGCAGCCCCAGACCATCACACTACCACTACCATGTTTGATTGTTAGTATAATGTTCTGTTTATGAAATGCTGTGTTAATTTTCTGCCAGATGTAATGGGATGCACACCTTCCAAAAAGTAAAACTTTTGTCTTGTCAGTCCACAGAATATTTTCCCAAAAGTCTTGGGGATCATCAAGATCTTTTCTTGCAAATGTGAGACGAGCCTTTGTGTTTTGTTTTGTTTTTTTGGTCAGCAGTGGTTTTTGCCTTGGAACTCTCCCATGGATGACATTTTAGCCCAGTCTCTTTCTTATTGTTCAATAATGGACCATTGTTCAAACTGAGGCAAGGGAGGCCTGCAGTTCTTTACATATTTTTTCTGGGATTTTGTTTCTCATCTACTATCTGTGAATGTCTTTAGATCACTGTCATGTTCTGAGCGCGGGGGGATTCCACCAGGCTCAGGTTGTCTGCCTTTTTTCATATTTGTACTGTGTTGTCATTTTTGAGTTGTCACTTATCCTATATTGTTTCTCAGTATGATTTATTTTCCTGTTTACATTCATTACAGTTTGTTTATTGTATTTTTGAGTTTGCTTGTCTCCATTTTTTGCCACATCGTTATGTTTGTATTCTGTTGTGTTCTTTCTCTCGGGGTTGACAGCTGTCAATGACTTTCTGGGGGTTTTGCGTGGCTGTGTGGGCATGGCCCTGGCAGCTGTCAGCTTCGATGGCTTCCTCATTATTCCCAGCTAGTCCGAACTATATGCCATTGCTTTCTCCTGCCCGTTCAGATACCCACACTGGTCATTAATTATGTAAAGGGTTTTGATCCCTATTTAAGGGGAGATATTTTCATTTCCAATTGCCGCTGTCTTGGTTTGCATTTGTCTCGTCTCCACCAGAGCCCTGCCCTGCTCTGGTGCATAAAATCTGTAAGTCTTCTCCTTCACTTGCTTTTTGTGTTCTGAGCACTGTGTTGAACTTTATGTTTGTTGTTTCTTTTCAATAAATTGGCCAAACTCACAGTTCAGCGCGTGGGTCTCATCTTCCTGCCCCGAAGGGCATTCATGACAATCGTGGCATGATGTGTTGCTTTTGAGATCTTTCAGCCAACTTCACTTTGTCAGACAGGGTCTATTTAAGTGATTTCTTGATTCAACAGGTCTGGCAGTAATCAAGGCCTGGTTGTGAATAGTGAAACTGTAATGTATATAACTGTAATTACTTTTTCACATGAGGCCAGGTAGGTTTGGATATTGGTTTCCCTTAATAAATGGAATCCATCATTTAAAAACTGCATTTTGTATTTACTCAGGTTATTTTTGTCTGAGGTTAAAATTTGTTTGATGATCTGAAACATTTAACACATCAACATTTTTCTCATTTAACATATTTCTGATGGAGCCATTGACATGAGATTTTCACCAGATATCAGTAACAACCCAAATAATCCAGACATACAAAGAAATCAAGGCAACTGTGTTCACAAAAACAATTCGTATTAAATAAAGTGGAATGACAAGTATTGAACACACAAAGAAAAAGAGGTACAAAAGGCATAGAAAGCCAAGAAAGCCGCTGAAATCCATCAGAATTTAGGAAGCCATCCCATCCCCCATCAGTGTAAATTAATTTCAGCTGGTTAAATCCTGACTGATAGCCTTTAAAAAGTTCTGTGAATATCAGATTATCACACCACAAAGAACTCATGATGGATTGAAGCAAAGAGCTCTCTCAAGCCCTTCACAACCTTGTTGTTGCAAAACATATGATGGCATTGGTTACAGGTGCATTTCTAAACTGCTGAATGTTCCAGTGAGCACTGTTGGAGCCATCATTCGGAAGTGGAAAGAACATCATTTTACCATAAGCCAGCCAAAACCAGGAGCTCCTAGCAAGATTTCTGACAGAGGAGTCAAAAGAATTATCAGAAGAGTTATTCAAGAGCCAAAGACCACTCATGGGGAGCTCCAGAAAGATCTGGCGTTAGAAGGTACTGCTGTCTCAAATAAAACAATAAGTAATGCACTTAACCGACATGGGTTCTATGCCCGTTCACCTTGCAAGACAGTAAAATACTGGGAGAATATAGTCTGGTCAGATGACACCAAAATTGAACTTTTTGGACACTACAACACAGCATGTTTGGAGGAGAAATGGCACTGCACATCCCATCATGGTGTGGGGGTGTTTTTCAGCACATGGTGCAGGCAGACTTCATATAATTGAAGGAAAGAGGAATGGACAAATGTGCAGAGACATCACTGATGAGAACCTGTTGCCATCTGCCAAGATGCTGAAGATGAAACGAGGGTGGACATTTCAGCAAGACAATGATCCCAAACACAGACAAGGAAATTTTTCAACTGGCTCCAGAGAAGGAAAATAAAGCTGCTAGAATGTCCCAGTCAGTCACCTGACCTGAATTCAATTGAAAATCTATGGAATGAACTGAAGATCAAAGTTCATAGAAGACACCCACGGAACCCTCAAGATCTGAAGACAGTTTGTGCGGAAGAATGGGCTAATATCACTCCTGAGCAATGCCTGCGCCTCTTAAATTAAATGAATTAAATCACCCTTTTGTCATTCAACTGTACAACCAATCATGTACAGTAGAACGAGATTGTGTTTTACCTATCTACAGTGTCAATCACACACACCCCAAGTGTAGAATCAGAGGGCCGCTGCCATGCAAGGCGCCGCCACAGATTTCCCTCCTCCATTCCGTTATTGCTGAGCACCAAGCTGGATGGCAGGAAGTTCCACTTTTATATGGTCTTTGGCATGACCTGGCCGGGATTTGAACCCCTGCCTTCCGGGTGTGTGGCGGATGCTCTACCAACTGAGCCACCACTCCGGTGGTGGCTGAAAATTGACTTTTCTCCATACAGGAGGCATTTGGAAGCTGTTATTACCAACAAAGGCTTTTCTAATAATATTAAATGAATTTCACCAAGTGTGTTCAATATGTATTCCCTGTGTCATTCCACTTCATTAAATATAACTTGTTTTGTGAACACAGTTGCCTTAATTTCTCTGTATGTATGGGTTACTTGGGTTGTTATTCATATGTGGTGAAAATATCAGGTCAATGACTCCATCAAAAATATGTTTAATGAGAAAAATGTTGATGTGTTCAATACTTATTTTCCCTGCTGTAAGTGTGACAAATATTAAAAAAATACAAGAAATACTTTTTCACACCACTGTATATGACAATTTCTCATTATGTTCTTTTGTTCTCATTGCATCCACAATACTCAAAGTACTCATAGGGAGATCTACATAAAGGTAAGTGAAGCATGGTTAAAAGCACACAAAGAATGACAGCTACGAAAAAAAAGACTTACGCAGACATTCATTGGCTTCACGAGCGCTGGCCCTCTGCCAAGGTCGGTCATAGTGAAAGGGCTTGCAGCGGTCACACTCGGGTCCTTCTGTGTTGTGTTTGCAGTCACACACCAGCTTGCCTTCTTTGTCTTTCAGACAGCGTGATGCATGACCGTTGCATTTACACCTCCCACCCACCTGGAAGTCCCCCACTGCATAGAAATAAGCTGGCAGTGTGGATGTCACTGCCATGGGGTCATCGTCTCTCCCTCCACTGTTGCTACCAGCCCCCAGTACCAGTTCCCTGGGTAGCTGGGGCCGGCTAAAGACCACACGTATATCGGTGACAGTAACCCAGTCCTGAAGGACTGGGCTATTGTCAAAGTCTTTTCCAGAAGGCCGTCCATCCAGAGTGCTGAAAGCAATAAGTCCTCCAGACAGAGGGTAAAGGTCAGTGTGGCCATCTGTACAAAGAGCCTCCTGCTCATTCTGCTTGGTAATGGTTGCTTTGTTGGGCCGATTGTACATACGGCGGCACTGCGAGGAGTAGAACTGGAATGGCGTCCAGGTTTTGCCATAGTCCATGCTCTTGTATATGGCCAGGGACTCAGGTCGTGGTGAACAGAACTGAAGACTCACATAGGTGATCTCAAACTTCTTCGCTAGTGATAGGGTTAGAGTCACATTGAGTGGAGAGGTGTTCAGATTCTCCGACTGCCAACAGGTGAGGTTGTGGGCCGAGTTAAGGTCAGTGAGGTAGGAAGCAGGGTGGGCACGGCGAGGGTCAGCTGCATCACAGATTTGGCATGTGCGTACAGAGGGCCGGTCATCGCCCCGCTCCACCACGCTACAGGAACGTGAGGGAGGTCGGCCACAGACACTGGATACCATCACCTCTTTGCCAAAGGCAGCATTGATAAATTCGGGGATACACCGACGGGCTGCCCCAGCGTCATCATAGCAGGGGTCTGGAGGGATTTGCTGCCCTGCAAAGGGATTTGTAGCACTATGGGTGGAGGCTGCGCATGCCAGAAGGCACAGGCCCAGCAGGTACCTCCAAGGTTCCCTCATCCTGCTCACAGGGCCCGTGTGTGAAAGGGTGTCTGCACTTTTACAAGGAGGAGTCTCTGTGTGTGCTCCAAAAGGTCTGTATAAAATAAGTGTAAAAATGTTGCTGTCCCTTCCCTGTGTGTTGTGAGTCAGTGGAAGGACAGTGTCTGAGCTCAGTGACGCTTCACTTCAGTGTGACCAGAGGCTTTCCTGTAAGAGACAGAAACAAACAGAAAGGTCAGTGTGACTGACATGTTTTACCATAACAGGATCTAAAATGGAAAGTGGCACTGATATACTGCATAAAACAGAGTTGTGTATCTTCGTAACCAAATTATATTTGCCCTTATAAAGGAAATGAAACAGGATCCTTGGGCTGTACAGCTGCTGGTGAATGTTTTCACTGACCTGAACGCCTGTCAAATGATGAGGGGCCGAGTGATAGAATGTTACCATATAAAGAGACACATTAGTGGCTGGAAGTAACCACATGCTGAATTTTAATGCCAGCCTCTCATTCAGTACTTCTATTCAGGTCAAAACTGGCCAAGCCTTCTGGTCATGCTTGAGCAACATGGTAGAAGCCACCCCATAATTCGTGGCACTACAAAAACCAGTGAACCGCACATGACTCTGGTCAAACTTCTGCTGGAAGAGAAAGTCCTGAAACAATCATTTTAATATACAAGGACACTGCTTTATAATTTTTTTGAGGAATTTTACAGGAAATTAACCATTTTGGAACTATTGTTAGTGTGCTGACCCCAAAGAAGACAGTACTATGTTTATGCACTGAGCCAGAAAATTCACCGAAAGTGATAGCCAATTGAAGACCATACGCCACATTAAACAAAATATAAGACTCTATTCAAGCCCTTCTAAATCTTTGGCTCAAATACCTGGATAGCATATAAGGCCTCACAGTCACAAAAAAAGATAACAAGGGCCAGGCAGAATAAGCCAGGAAAAAAAAAAGAAATATACAGAGAAACAGATGCATGTGGCCTTCAAGGCTTTTCTCTAATCTCCAGGTGTCAAATCTAGAAGGGCCCCATTTCAAACCAGACAACTCCGAAGTTGAGAAGGCACTCCTACCCTGTTTTGTGAGGTATTTATTAAACTACCATGAATCACACCCATCTGCTCCTGCTCTGACGCCCCCTCCTTGACTAGAGCATCCCTCTTCATCTTAGTTGAACAAAAGGTTGCCTCTGTGTCCACTTCGCTCAAGTGGGAAAGGCAGACAGACAATCTAAAGGCCAGCTGAAAAAAACAAAAGTTTGGCTCTTTTCATGTGAGAGGTCCAGAGTTTGGAACCTTTAACAAAGAGCCAACTGGTCTTGTCAGTAAGTCCACTTCTCTGTACTCAAGTTCTTACACCAAACCATTTGGCCTGTTTTCAAGCCTGCATTGGAAAGATAGATTGGAATAAATATCTGCTGCTTCTTTATCAGTTCTAAAAACCAACTACTTTTAAAATGTCAGGTTTTGCTTATTTTGGGTAAGTATATGCGAAGTTCTGAAGTAACAAGTCAAAAGGCAACACAATCATGAAAATAATCTAAATACTTCGGTATAAAAATACTGGTGGATGCCAGTCGTACCCCTCCCTCAGCCTGCTGGCATTAAGAGCACTGGCTGGCTGAACTTTTGTTCAAAGTCAACCAAAATCATAATCGTCCAAGATGTTTCATAGGCACAACTATGGTATCAGTATGAAAACCTATGTAATTTCATTCACAAGTAATCACATTTACAAGGTTTCTGGGAGTTGACCTCTGACTTTGACCTGAGGTCACAGTTGCCAAAATTCAATCTCATCCCAAATTTTTCAGAGACAGAACTATGGCATCAATGTGAAACATTTACTGTACATCATTTCCTCTACGACTAACCCTGTTTGTTTGTCTCACTTTATTAACCCCAGAGGGAAATTCAAGGGCATCCACCTGAATGAGGCATCCACAGTGCAGCGTCAATCACCTACGACCACTTTTGAGTCTCCAATTAATCTAACATGCATGTTTTTGGAATGCGGGAAGAATCTATAGCACCCGAAGTAAAGCCACACAAGCATGGGGGGAACATGAAAACTCCACAGAGAGGCCCTGCTGGCTGGTGGATTTGAACCCACAACCTCCTAACTGTGAGGCATTAGTGCTAACCACTACACCACCATGATGCCTCATGATTTTTTTTTCTTTATTTAGCATGGATGTTTTAACTTTGACCATGAGCCAAGTTTTTCCATCTTAAATATTTCTTTTTATTCTCATTTTTGCTGAGAATTTGTGAAGGTTTTCTTCTTCATGTTTTGGAAAGAACTGACCTCTGGCCTTGACCTTGAGTTTAAGGTCACCCCAAATTCAAACTCGTTTGAGATTTCTCCTCGATACAACTATGGTATCAATATCAAAAGCCTCCTCCATTTCCTCCTTGAGCCATCGTGTTTACAAGAGTTATGGAAAATCTGACCTTTGTCCTTGAGGACAAGGTCACCCAAAGTTGAACTTGCCCGAGATTTTTCACAGACATATCTGTATACACATGAAAAGCCTACATCGTTTCCTTCTCAAGTTATCATGTTTACAAGATTTATGGAAAAAAACGACCTCTGACCTTGACCTCAAAGTCAAGTCACCCAAATCTGAACTCATCCCAGATTTTTTAGCTACAACTATGGTACTGATTTGAAAAGCCAACATCATTTCTTTCTCTAGTTATTGCATTTACAAGGTAGGTAATGATGATAATGGCGCCCATCCACCCATAGGGTGATGACAATACCCCATCAGCTTTTTAGAGGGTGAGGGGTAAAAAACAAAAGAATATTTACAATATTCACAGGGAACGGCTCTGCTCATAAATGACTTGGGTAAGAGGATTTTCCAGCACGGATAAGGACACAGATCAATGCCATGTGTCTGAGGACGAGGAGGTTAAAGTGGGCAAGGAGGCGGGAGTTCATCAGCTAGAACACTCCATCAAAGGCCTGGCTATAGTAAAGCTGGCGGGCCTGGCACCCAATGGAGAGGCCACGGAGAGACACGCTGATAGAATTAGCAACTCATTAGCATCTAGGCACAGCTTCCATTTGCAGCATGTTCATCCAAGAAAAACACTGTGGGGAGGCACCAACAAAGAGGAAGGGGGTAGACGAGGGAGGGGACAAACAGTGGGAATCATGACAGGTGAAGGAAGGAAGATAAGAAAATATCAGAAAGAGGCAAGTACTCAAATTTGTTGAAATGTTTGATGGGTATGTTGCGGAGTGAGTCAGAAGAAGTTAAAAAAAGTTTTTGGAACTGTCACAAAAAGAAACAGACTCAAACGAGTACAAAAGATGACAGGTGGACATAAAAAAGAAGCTGGAGATGGTAAAAATAAAAAAGGGACATAAGAAGGAGAGAGACCGTGAGGGGTACGACAGTGATAAAGCATAAATGACAGGAGGGTGGGCAAGCGAGGACAGAGATGAATTAGAGCCTTAGGTGAGAGAAAGAAAGTGACAGAGATGGAGGTAGGGAGTTGAGGGAAGGACATTAAAAATGAGAGAGATGGAAGGGGAAACAGGGGAGAAAGATTAAGGTGGAGGACTGCATTGGCTTGCATCTGGACTTTAGATGACTAAATATGGTGTGGTCCACGTGCTGCCGAGCCTGCCTCGAGATGCTGCAGGGTCTGGTGCTGTCAGGCACGTCTGGCAGATGAGTGCGTAGGTTAAACAGAGAGAGAACAGCGACACAGCAGTTTAATTCCACTCCGTCCTCCCTGAAATGGATGCCAGTCGTGCAGTAAACTTTACCAACTGAGAAAATCCAACAAAACTTTATTGTAGCAAAGAAATTTGGTCTTTATCACAAATCCTTCTACAAAAATGAATCTTTTAGTATCTGTAAGTCAGAGCTGGTTGATCTCTCCTTCAGGAAAAGAAAAAAGTCAGCATGAACATTATTAACAACTCTCATGGACAGTATAGTGTTTTACACTGTGACATCACAGCTAGCAGGTTCCCAGTTTGAGCCTCCAGGTGGACAGCGGTCTTTGGAGTTTACATGTTCTTCCTGTACCTGTGTGAGTTCCCCAGCAGTACACTGGTTTCCTCCCACAGCCAAAGCATATACATGATGGGCTACCTGGTGATCCTAAATGAATGTCCCATAATTATTTTTGCTTCTTTGGTACCAAAACTAATGAGCAAAACAAGCACATTTATGCACTCCACACTCCAAGCAGAAATACAGTGCATTTGGAATGTTTCCCCCAATAGCTGGTGAGGATACTGTCCCTGTGTACCATTATGTCCACATCATTTCCCTTAACCATGTATTTCATACACAGGTGTCATTTTAATAATAATAATAATAATGGATTTATTTTATATGGCGCTTTACATGTCAAGTGACATCTCAAAGCGCTTACAGTGAGTCCATTATTCATTCACTCCAGACAGACATTGATAGTGGTAAGCTATCTCTGTAGCCACAGCTGCCCTGGGGCAGACTCACAAAAATGTGGCTGCCAATCCATGCCAACGGCCTCTCCGACCACTACCAAAAAGCTTATTTTATTACAAATTATTATACTCTGGACCGGACACCTCTTCAATTAGCTGTTAACTGCAGTTAGCAGAGCTATCCATTCACTTAATCAGGGTTGCTTCTGTTCTTATTACTCCCCTGAGAAAGTTCATACAGTGGATATAAAAAGTCTACACACCCATGTTCAAATGCCAGGTTTTTGTGATGTGAAAAATGACACCAAGATAAATCATTTCAAAAATCTTCCACCATTAATCTGACCTATAACCTGTACAACCCAATTGAAAAACAAACTGAAATCTTTTAAGGGGAAAAATAAAAAAACTTATTATAACCTGGTTGCATAAATAAGATAAGATAAGATAAGATAAGCCTTTATTAGTCCCACAATGGGGAAATTCCAGGATTGCAACAGCACAGGGATAGCAACACTCAGAGCAACAATCAGAAGGCAAGAAAAAACAACATCTAGTAAACATATGTCCATATTACTATAAATGTATATATATAGACACACAGTGCAAAGCATTATGGTTGGTTGGTGAATGTGCAGCAGAAAGTCTAAGCTCTCTCTCCGCGGATGCGGCGGGCCAGCTGGAAGTCTTTGGGCATGATGGTGACCCCCTTAGCGAAGAACCAGCCCACCAGGTGGGCCTCGCTGGTCTCCTGCAGAGCCATGACGGCGAAGCTCAGGAAACGCAGGACAGTCTTGAAGTCCTGAGCGATCTCCCTCAGCAGGCGCTGGACAGGCAGCTTACGGATGAGCAGCTCCGTGGATTTCTGGTAGCGACGGATCTCTCTCAGAGCCACGGGCCTGTGACGGCGAGGCCTCTTCACTCTGCCGGTGGCCGGAGCGCCTCTCCGAGCAGCCCTGGTGGCTAGCTGTCTCCTGGGGGGCTTCTTCCTCCAGTAGATTTTACGGGCGGTCTGCTTGGTTCTTGCCATCGCTCTTTATTATTCTGTCTTATATTTCTTGCACGCCGCCTAAACTCCAGCCCGGCACCCGCGTCGTTTTTGCTACAGCTCCCGGTATGTCGAGTTTCCCATTAGCACCAGGCAGCGGCCAAGTGCTAGCTAGCACTAGCTCCTCCCCGCTGTAACGTCTCCCGCTGCAAACCGTGGCTCCGTCCGCCGACCCGGGAGACCCCCGGGGCGATCCGTGCGTCCGTGATATATATACAGAGTGAAAGGTGTAGAAAGAAGAAGGAAGATAAAAAAAAAAAAAAAAAAGGCTGTTGCAACGGGCAGCCTACTCGTGTGGCGCCACCGGTCCGGCGGAACCGGATATACACATCCTTAAACTAATACTTTGTTGCAGCACCTTTGGCTTTTATTACAGCACTCAGTCTTTTTGGGTAGGAGTCTGGCTACCCAGACACATCGTGATGTGGCCATATTTGCCCTCCTGTCTCTGATAATGCTTTATTTGGGCTTTTTAAACACTAACATTCTGTATTTGTTAGCATGTTCAGGGTTTCTTCTGGTAACATTTCCCGGTGGCGGCCCGCCACGCCAGAAAAATTTCCGCCACTCTATCAGGGCATATAAATTTAAGAAAAATTTAGGAAGGAATTACAATCCACAAGCACCCACACGAACAACACGCGTGACCGTCCGACAGTTAACCTAACTTGCATGTTTTTGGCATGTGGGAGGAAACCGGAGAAATCCCGGAGTAAACCCATGCAGACAATGGAAAAAAAGAAACATTAGAATAAAAATACAAAAAAAAGGGGACTTCCGGTTATGGCGGCCACGTAGGAAGACGTGTTTCACACTGCTCTGCTCCTAAAATTAAAAAGTAGGCTAAAACTCTCTTAATTGGAACAAAAACCTATCCCAGCGTTTAGGCGCGGATATGGTAAAGACCAGGGCTGGGAAATTAGGCGGAGGAAAAAGTAATTTGACAAAACAATCCAAGCTAACAGACTTCCACGCTCGTGACGAAGCAGAAAAATCTCCAGAGACTATGGCGGAGGATGGAGCTAGCGGCGAAGCGGTAACTGCTGATGTGGGGACGAGTGCGGTGCTCGTTGCCATCAACTCTATGAGAGCAGACTTTTCGTCTAAATTTGATGGGATTATAGCAGCGATAGAAGGAATGAGAAAGGAAATAAGCGACTGTATGGAACGAGTATCGCAGGCGGCGCTCCGAATTTCAAGTGCTGAAGATGACGTCACCAGCCTACAATCAAAGTTGCAAACACTGGAATTAAAATGTAAACGTCTGGAAGATAATGTCCTGGACTTAGAATCCTGCTCGCGACGGAATAATTTGAGGCTGGTGGGCCTCCCGGAGGGAGCGGAGGGACGGGACCCATGTTCCTTTTTGGAAAAGTGGATTCCAGAAGCGCTGAACAACGCGGACCTGCAGTCATCGGTCGTCTTAGAGAGCGCTCACCAAATTGGCCCACCAAGAGATAATAAGACACCACCGAGGACAGTGATTATGAAGTTCCTCAGCTACAGAGACAAGATGACGGTCACCAACGCGGCGCGAGCTAAAGGGGAGATCAAATACCAGGATCAACAGGTGCGGTTCTACCCAGATTTGGCCGCAGGAATTCAACAATTAAGGAGGCAGTTCGACCCCGCCCACAAAGAGCTGCGCAGCCTCGGGATTCGTCACGGAGTGATTCAACCGGCAAGACTGCTGGTCACATATAAAGGGAGAACCCACACCTTCAAGACCCTTCAAGAGGCGCAGGAGCTCATTAAGCAGATCCAAAAGGAGACTGGTGGGAGCTAAGCATGAACATGACAAAGGTAGAACATTTAAGCATTTGTACAGGCATCTGATTGATCTGAAACATATGACATGTCTACAAAATACAGATTGTATTATAAAAAAAAAAGAAAAAAAAAAGCTATGATGTACAAAGTTGCTATAAAACTTTGAAGTTATGTTGAAAAAACTACAGAAGAGAGTTAATGTCATTAAAATAGTAGTAGAGTCAGGGTGATTGAGAGGAGAAAGAGAGAGTGGTTTGACTGATCCTCGCAGGTGTGGAACAGTCACTAGCTATAACGGGAGATGGAATTTTTTTGATTTTGGGGGGATTACCACGAATGTGGGGAAGGGGAATTTGTTTTTGTGTAGTTTGTAGGATGAATGTTCAACCATCCATGTTTTTGCTTCTCTGTATGAGCATGTTCATATTGCAAGGTAATCTTAAACTCCTTATTGATCATAGATCAAAGCGTTAATCTTAATTTAACTTCATGGAACTGCAGAGGTCTACAAAATCTAAAAAAACTTAAACAAGTTATGAATAAAATAAATGACACAGATTCAAAAATTGTATTTTTACAAGAAACTCATCTAATAGAGGAGGATGTAAAAAGAATTAGGAGAAGATGGCAAGGAAATGTGTTCACCTCATCATTTTCATCCCGAGCTAGGGGAGTTATGACTCTCATACATAAAACAGTCGCATTTCAAGTGAAAAATGTAATTGGAGACAAATTTGGAAGATATCTAATCATCCAAGGATCTTTGTTATTAGAAAATATAAATCTGGTGAACTTATACGGTCCCAATACTGATGATCAAAACTTCTTCGTTAATTTATTCCTTACTTTATCATCACTTACAGGGCAACATATAATAGCAGGGGATTTTAATTGTACATTGAATCCCAGTATAGATAGATCAACAGGACTGGACTGTACGCACAATGGATGCAGGATGACCATTAATCATTTTATGAAAGAATTGAGATTGCTAGATATATGGAGAGAAATGAAACCACAAGTCAAAGCCTATTCTTGTTATTCTAATACCTATAAGACATTCTCACGTATTGACTACTTTTTGATCTCCACAGAATTAAGGTCCAAGATTCAAAACTGTTTCTATGATAACATTGTGATCTCTGATCATGCACCCTGCTGTCTAATATATGCAGATAAGAAATTGACAAAGGATCCAGGTAGGTGGCATTTTCAGCATAAATGGCTTCAGGATGAGGAATTTGTTAAGTACATAGAAAAACAGATAGATGAGTTCTTTGATATTAATACTACACAAACAACAGCGCACAAAGTGGGAGGCTTTCAAAGCTTTTATTAGGGGGGATATTATTAGTTATACAGGTTCAAAATCTAAGAAGAAGACTCGAGAAGAGAATCTAAGAAGACTCGAGAGGAGAGAGTCCAATTGGAACGTAAAATAAAAATTCTTCAAGAAAAAGTGTATGCAGGAAGTAACCCACAGTTAGAGAACGAATTACTGATTCTGAGAGCTGAATATGACAAAAAATCAGCGAATAGAGCTGCCTCGAGTCTTCTAAGATTGAAGCAAACTTTTTATGAACAAGGTGAAAAATCAGGAAAATTATTGGCATGGCAGATTAAACAATTAGAATTTAAAACACCAATTACCAGTATTATAAGTAATGGACAGGCAGTTATAGATACTTTAGAAATTAATAGTGCCTTTAGAGATTATTATGAAAAATTATATAATACAAAAAATGAAACTGACTTAACAAAACTAAATGGGTTTTTGGGTGGATTATCTATACCGTGTATTCCAAATGAAAACAGGGAGATACTGGAGTCTAAAATTAGTCAAGAAGAAGTTGGGCTAGCCATTGATAATATGAAATCAGGAAAAAGAGCAGGACCAGATGGTCTTCCAGTTGACCTCTATAAAAAATTTAAGAATAAATTAATAAAACCACTTTTGGAAATGGTTTTGGAAGCATTTCAAAATAGTAATTTACCACCATACATGAATAATGCCTTAATTATACTGTTGCCAAAACCAGGTAAACCCCCTAATAAATGTGAAAACATGAGACCAATAAGCCTATTAAATGCTGACCTTAAGATAATCTGTAAAATTTTAGCAAGACGACTACAAGAAATACTACCAAATATTATTAACCAAGATCAGAATGGCTTTATAATGGGAAGACAAGGCTTCCATAATGTAAGAAGACTATTTAATATTATTTATTCCAATAAAGAAGCACCGGACACAGCTCTCCCATCATTGGACGCCGAAAAGGCCTTTGATAGGGTCGAATGACCCTATCTTTTTGAAGTCCTACAAAGGTTTGGACTTGGAAATAATTTCATAAAATGGGTCCAGATAATATACAATAATGCTACAGCAGAAATCTTAACAAACAGCAATATCTCAAAATCAATAAAAATCAATAGAGGATGTCGACAAGGCTGTCCACTTTCACCCTTATTGTTTACTATGGCAATTGAACCTTTAGCGATGGCAGTATGTTTACATCCACAAATATATGGAATTAAAGTAGGACCAACAGAACATAAAATTTCCCTGTATGTCGATGACATAATTTTATTTATGTCGAATTTTTAAAAAAAATCAATTCCGACCTTGTTAAATTTAATAAAGAACTTTGGGGAAATATCAGGATATAAAATAAATAAAACAAAATCTTCAATATTAATGCTAAATGAGACCCAGAGAAATCACCCAGCTCCTCAAGTAAATCAATTCAATGTTGTAAATCAGTTTAAATATTTAGGAATTCAAATTTTGCCTAAGCTAGAATCAGTCGTCAGTGCCAACTATGAAGCCTTAATGACAGATATTAATGAGTTACTTCAGAGATGGATGTCACTACCAATGTTGATGATCGGGAGAATTAGTATACGTAAAAGTAATATCTTACCAAAAATACTTTATTTATTTCAATACATTCCTTTACCACCACCTTCAGATCTATTCTCAAGAATTAAAAAAAAGTTAGTGGAATTTATATGGAACAATAGGAAGGCTAGATTACGTTTGTCTTTACGATATTTACCATTTGATCGTGGAGGTCTGAAATGTCCAAACTTTATATTACTGGTCAGCACAACTGAGGTCTATGACATATTATTTTTCATCAAATGATCCTCCTCACTTGACTGAAATGGAATCATACAATTTACCTTTACCTCTTCCCTTATTTATATACTCAGACTCGGCTAAAAAATTACAGAAACAAGTTAAAAATCCAATTGTAAAGCACATGATCAAAATATGGTGTGAAACCAAATATTTAAAAGAACCACACTTATTGTCACAATTTATCCCAATATGGGGTAATCAATATTTTACACCACGGAGAGCGGATGCTGTATTTCAAGTATGGAATTTAAAAGGGATTCAAAAGATTCAAGACTTATATTTGTCACGTTCAGATAACATAATGTCTTTTGAAGAACTGAGGATCAAATTCAATCTTAATAAAACACATTTTTTTTAAATATCTTCAGCTTAGGAATTTTATTCGATCAAATCAAAATAATGCTCTCACCCGACCTACTTATTCATCCTTGGAAAAAATTTTGACAAAAGATAGTAAGAGAAAGGGTATTATTTCAGAGTTTTATAACTCATTGACACTATTCTCAAGTGAAAACTCACAGAAAAGACTGAATTATTGGAAAGAAGACCTGCAAACTGAAATTTCAGAGGAACAATGGGAACTGGCTTGTACAGAAGCTCAAACCAAATCAATAAATGTACATTTTAAATTGATACATTTTAAATGGTTAATGCGGATGTATGTTACACCAGTGGAGTTAAATAGATATAACAAAAACATACCAGATACATGCACAAAATGTATGGAAAGTAAAGGAAACCTATTTCCCTGTTTATGGGAATGTAGAAAAATCAGAATGTTTTGGGAAGAGGTGAGGGTAACAATTGAAAAAATAATTTCAAAACAATTCACACTGAACCCTAAACTGTTTTTGTTGGGTCTGTATCCAGAAAAACATAACCTTAAGTGTGAAAGAGCATTCATAGACCTCAGTTTGCTTAATGCCAAAAAATGTATTGCACTACTGTGGAAAAAGATTCATAGACCAGATGTGACTCAGTGGTTAAGACAGATGTTAACAAACCTTCCACTAGAAAGAATAACATACATATTGAAATCAAAAGAAAATGTGTTTGCGAATATATGGAGACCTTTCATTGATTATGTAAAGAAATTAAACATAACTTCTGAAGAAGAAGGTGAATGATGTGTGTGGACCTTGCAAATTCCAAATTGGTGAATGTATAATATGTATACTTATGTAATAGTTTACCTAGACTAAACAGAGGAGCACTGTTGATGACTTGCCTTTGTTAGTGGTTGTTGGTGTTTTTAGTACATTTTTTTTAATTACTTTAGTGTTAGTGTTTGATTGTTTGTGCCATGTTTGTAAAAAAAAAAAGGTTCAATAAAAAATATTGTGGGAAAAAAAAATACACATATTTTTGTCATTTATGTAAACCATGACAAAAAAATCCTGCAGGACAAAACATGACATTTGATATTTTCTAACCTGTTTGTATATCACCATAGACAGAGAGAGAACCTGAATTAGACAGGGCTCAGAGAGGGCAAGATGAGACAGAAGAGAGGAGCCAAGGAGAGGAAAGTGTTCAGGCAGAGGGTCCAGGAGAAGTGACAGCAGAGGAAGAAGAGAAGGATAACATCACGAAAAAGTCTAAACACAGGACGTCTGAGTAGGACCCCAGCTTGCCCAATATTCCAATATTCAAGCCTCGGTTGTACAATACTTCATATGGTAAGTTCCATATGCAAAGTTACTGTGCAAAATGTAAAAAAAAAAAAAAAAAAGAAAAGAAATAGATGGTATAAAATTAACATATTCCAGTAACAATAGTGTCATGTATTTACTGCTCCCCCCGGAAAAATACGTTGCCACCGCACCAAGGTCTTTAAGCCAGAGGAAACACTGATGTTACTTAGTCCAGTAACTAAAAGCTAATGTTAACTTCAAATATGGCATTGCCATCAAAACAAAAATAACAGAAGTGATGAAAGAGGGAGGGCTGGTTGAGTGGAGCTCATTAGCATTTAAAACAGTAGATTATAAAACAGCCAAATTTGAGGAGAGCTCTTTCCCATCTGTAAAATGGTACTACAATAATTAACCCCTCAGGCTTCTTGACAAAAGCATATCACAAACATTTCTTTAACAGCTCTAGGAGCTTTGTCATCATGTGGAACTTTCTGTACAGGCTCTTTAAAGCAACAGTTTTTGAAGTGTCACAACATAATGCATGGTTCATCTTCCCTTGAAGCTAAGAAAAAGACAACAAAGAGAATTGCTACATTCCGATCCACAGTGTACTTCAACTGTATTCTCTACTCCCTGCTCTGTTCTCAGGGAAAATCAGTTAACTGACCTTCACAAAATTTCTCCATTTGAAACATCCTGTAACCATCAGCTTCCTCCTCTGTGTGTTAACACGGTAATCAGAGACACATACTGATACGATGGTGGATAATTTAGATAAATAAAATATTAATACAAATATATTTTTATTACAATCAGTTGATATAAACAATAACCAACATCAATTTAGCTGATTAATAACTTTAGCAACAATAGTTTGTTTTACTCATATTTGAGGCGCAATGGCTAATCAATCTTCTTGTCAACTTCCACTGTAGTGATGTATGGTTGTTCACTTCTTCTCTGCTCAGGTCTCAGTTCCCTTTGAACTGAAGACCGTTCGCTCCCTTCGGTTTGGAATCTCAGTTAATATGGTGGAATACCCTATGCAGTCCACTTCAGGGTACACTAGTGGGCAATTGGAACACACCCAAAGTTACCAGAAGCAAAAATGTCCATCAGGTGCTAGCTAGCTAGCAGGCTACTCAATTTAAAGGGGTCACTGACTGAATTTTTCTTTTTGTAGGCTTCAACCTTCTGAAATGTGTCATGTGATTATCAAAAAAAAATTATAACACTCACTTCTTTAAAAAAAAAAAAACACACACACACACCTTTATGTTGTTTTTTGTGTGTCTGCAGAGCTGTTTTAACTCTTCAGGGTTTGTTCTTGCACGTCAACAAAATTTAAGCCCATCCTTAATACTCATCTGTTGCTCTATTATTGGCCAGACGAGCTGTCTGTGTATGAGCCAGGGGGCCAAAGGTGTTAACTTGAGAGCTAGCATTGCTGCCAGAGAGTTTGCTTGCCTAGCATGGTTTATATTGTTATTTTCTTTAGATTTCAGTCACCCTCACAGACATCCCTGCTTCCACCTGGTTCACTAATTCACAGTCAATAATACAGTATATCGTGCATCATTCTGGCTTATTTTGTCATATTTTCCCCGTGATGCTACATGATCCATTAGCATTAACTTGGCTAGGTGCTGCACGGTGCACTGGAGGCTGCACGGTGGCGCAGTGGTTAGCACTGCGGCAGCACAGTTTTACCCTCGGCCGGGGGATCGCGGGGATCATGAGATCGTGGGTTCGATCCCTGCCCCTGGCCAACAGTGATCTGTGTGGAGTTTGCATGTTCTCCCCGTGTTGCGTGGGTTTACTCCGGGATTTCTCCCGTTTCCTCCCACATGCTAAAAACATGCAGGTTAGGGATACGGGGCGCTTGCGCACGCAGCGACCGGCAGCTGGTGGCTTGTCACCAGACTGCAAAACAAATGTACCTACAGGTACAAAATAAGTACAAAAAAAAAAAAAAAAAAAAAAAGCTGGTCACTAGCAGCTAGTGTCAGCTAGGCGCCTTGGGGGACCATTCACTCATTTGCCAAGGTTTCTCTGCTTATTGTACTCCAGGGACCAGTCATATCCTATCGACCACTAAAAACACACACCCCTGTCCACCAGTGATGCACTTTTAATTATTTAAGACAAATGCGCATTAGTTGGCTCCAGAGCTAGGAGCTACCCAGCTAAGATTTAGATTTCTTAATAATGCTAAGACTTCTAAATAATTGTGTTCGCAACATCCAAAAGCAGCAGCTGGGAGCTGCTTATTGCACATAATAATATACTGTATTTTAAAAAGTGAAGGCAACAGAGGAATAGCTTTAACAGTGTAATGACTTCTTGAGGTCATGTTAGAGACATTGGGAAAAGGACCTTACAACTTTATTACACTATGGCCTCAGAAAACATTGAAGATGATCTAAGTTGCTAATTTCTAGTCTTATTGAAATTGTCTTATTGATCCGAATTAGAGTCAAAAAAGATAACAGAGTATACTGTCGAGTTGACCTATCTTTAGATGATTATGTTTGTAAAGTATGAATGTGTAGTGTTCTCAGTTTCTAACCCAGCCACAGGGGGTGCACAAGCCAGTGTACTCCTAGTGCCGGTCCCAAGCCCGGGTAAATAGGGAGGGTTGTGTCAGGAAGGGCATCTGACATAAAACCTTTGCCAAACCAAACATGCGGCTCATGATGAATGACACTTTCATCCGGTTTGTTCGAGGCCCGGGTTAACAACGACCGCCACCGATGCTGTTAACCGACAGGGTGCCGGTGGAAAATGGGCTACTGTTGGTCGAAGATCAAGGAGGAGGAGGAGGAGGAGGAGGGGAAGGCATGTCAGAAGGGAGAGAGAGAGAAAAGGAAAGGTAGAAATGTTGAGGTGAGAGTGGGGACATTAAATGTGGGTACCATGACTGGTAAAAGCAGAGAGTTGACTGATATGATGGAGAGAAGAAAGGTAGATATACTCTGTGTTCAAGAAACCAGATGGAAGGGAAGCAAGGCTAGGAGCACTGGAGGTAGATTTCAACTGTTCTACCATGGTGTAGATAGGAAGAGAAATGGAGTAGGAGTAATCTTGAAGGAAGAGTATATGAAGAGTGTTCAGGAGGTAAAGAGGGAGTCAGACAGGATCATGAGTTTGAAGCTAGAAGTCGAAGGTGCGATGTTGAATCTCAATGTCAACTTTATTTATATAGCACATTTAAAAACAACAACAAGGCTGGCCAAAGTGTTTTACACAGGATAAAATAAAACATATGATAAAATACATATTTAACAAAAAAATAAAATTAAGACAAGCTGAAAAAACAAAACAAAAACAAAAAACACAGGGACCACTACATAGCATGACCTGTAGGACTCAAACTGAACTGTCGGTGCATATGCCCCATAAGTTAGATGTCAGATAGAAGAGAAAGAGGAATTCTAGATTACAGTAAGTTGGATAAAGTGGTAGAAAGTGTTCCTAGGGGGGAGAGAGTGGTGACTGGAGCGGGCTTTAATGGACATGTAGGTGAAGGGAACAGAGGTGATGAGGAGGTCCTTGGCAGGTATGGTTTTAAGGAGAGAAATGTGGAAGGACAGATGGTTGTGGATTTTGCTGAAAGGATGGAAATGTCTGTGGTGAACACGTACTTCAAGAAGAGAGAGGAACATAGGGTGACTAGCAAGAGTGGAGGAAGGTGCACACAGGTGGACTACATCTTATGCAGAAGGAAAAATCTGAAACAGTTAGGAGACCGCAAGGTGGTGGCAGGGGAGAATGTAACTGGACAGCATCGGATGGTAGTCTGTAGGATGACTTTGCAAAGCAAGAAGAGGAAAACAGTGAAGGCAGAGTCAAAGATTAAGTGGGAGAAGTTACAGAAGGAAGAAGGTCGCACAGACTTCAGGAAGTCGTTGATACAGGTTCTGGGAGGTAGGGAAGAATTACCAGATGACTGTAAAAGTACAGCAAAAGTATTGAGGGAAATGGGTAAAAAGGTATGTGGTGTATCCAGTGGAGAAAGGAAGGAAGACAAAGACTTGGTGGTGGAATGAGCAAAGGAAGAGGTTAGCAAAGAAAAAGTGGGATAGTCAAGGAGATGAAGAAAGTAGACAGGAGTATGTATTTTTTTAAGAGAATTTTGAAATTTTTTGATAATTAGGTGATCAATAGACTCATTTCAGACAGTTAAAACCTACAAACACACCATTTTTCAGTTAATGACCCCTTTAACCAAGTGCATCACGCAGTGCACCCAAAGGATGCATTCAGATTTGATAAAATGGCATAAACTGAAGTCTGAGGAATGATAAATAGAAAATAAGTTAAATATTGGCCTCTCCTGATGTGCTGCGTAGCAGAAATATGCTTTAAAATTACAGTTTCCTGGTGTTTTCCATTTTAATTGTATGTTTAACAAACTTATATGCAAGTCCAAAGAAACAAATTGACTGTATGTTTAATTTGTCTTTTTAAGCATGGGAACCATTTGACTTAGAAAAATAGGCAAGAGAATTCTAGTGATAAACAATATTCACTTTGAGACTTTCCAGACCATTTCAGTGGAACCCTGTGAATCACATAGGAAAGCCGAGGTTGCTGGTTGGTCAAAGCTAAGCAAACTGGTGGTTGGCAGTGACTCCAGTTTCAGACCAGAGAGCAGTTACACAAACAAGCATGTTTCCCAGACGTTTTATAATATTCCAGGGGTACCAAGATGTGTTGGTCAAAACTATTTTAATCATTTTCTGTCTGATATTTACTACTTTTTTCTTCTTTCCTAAAAAGTAACTCAGCTCACAAACCTGCCAACACCTGCTTAAAAGCAAACCAACTCTTCAGCTATAAGCCATTTCTAAGAGAATTGCTGCTTGGAGTGAAGTGACAGAGATGGACAGACTGCAGAGCACAGTGGTCACTACAACATTCTTCTGTGGATTAATAGCAAGGAAAATGTACTTATACATGCCAACATGTTGGCTAAGCTTCTGCATTGTTAAATAATTTGTTCACTGGTAATACAGGAACAGAGACATTTTTAAAAAGGCTTTCAGATGGAAGTCCTGCTGCTTGAAAAGTTGTTCTTTTGCACTAAACCTGCCACAGTTTGATAGAAGAAATTATCAAAAGGATATATCTAGATGAAAAAGAGTTGGTCGATGAATAGAGACATCAGTACGAGGAGAAACAGAAGAAGAAGATGACAGGGTGGTCCAGTGGTTTCAGCAGAGAAATTCCAGGGAACGTTTTTTCAGCTTCTCCCTGTCACCAGGAGATCATCTCATGTTGAGTCGTCTCTCTTTCAAGCGTGGGCGCCTCTGTCAGAGTTCACAGATTAGGAAAACAGAAGTCGCTGAGAGGCTTTATTTGGCTTGGGCGAAGGAGGGCGCCAGGGGAGGTGAGGATAGGAGAATGACCAGCTGAGCCAGTTTGGATCCCAAGTGGGAGCATTTCACGGCATTGTGGCGAGTCAGCGAGGTGGCTTGACTCAGACTGGAAGTTAATGAAGGTTTTGCTGGCTGCCTTTCTCAGATGACAGCAAATCAGAGTCCAAACTGGTAGACCGTTACAATGCGTTCCTTTTCTGTCTGAGGTGGAAAACCAACTGTCGAGATGACATCATGTCCGAGTCAACCATGCTCCATAGCAACATCCCAGAAAACCAAGATCCTTGTGTTTTCAGGCAAATTTAACTGGAATACATTATATTACCATTTGGCTGATCTAAACTGGAGTACAATGTACAACTCTTCAAATTTTAAAGGAGTTACTGACTAAAAAAAAAATATATATGTTTTTTTAGATTTTAACCTTCTGAACTGTGTCTGTTGGTTACGTGATTATCGAAAAAAAAATCAAAACACTCACTTCTCTTAAAAAAAACACACACACAGCCTTTATATCATATTTGTGTCTGAGCAGCTGTTTCAGCTCTTCTGGGTTTCTTCTTGTAAGTAAAGAAAAGGTAAGTCCAGCCTTGATACATGCCGCTGCTCTATTATTGGCCAGCATAGCTGTCTGTCTGCAAATGCAGACGGCACAGAGTCCAGCCAAGGTGTTAGATTCAAAGCTAGGGAGTTATCTTACCAAGTGTGGTTTATATTGCTATTTTCTTTAGATTTCAGTCACCCTAATAAACATATCTGTTTCCACCTGGTTCACTAAGCCACAGTCAATAATATATCTCATGTCAATCAGGCTAATTTTGTTATAATTTTGCTGTGATGCTACATTGAGCCATTAACATTAGCTTGGCTAGGCAGTCAGTAGCTAGCTGAAGCTAGTAGTTTAACCCCTCATTCATTGCTGTTACTGTGCTTAATTTATTTCAGGGACGGTCATATTGTCTCGACCACTGAAACCACACAAAACTGTCCACCAGTGATGCATTATTTTATTCAGATTTGCAATCTCAGTGGGACCATTCTGGTAAAATAAAGGTTAAATTTAAAAAATAAAATTATTTAAGACAAATTTATATTAGTTGGCTTAGGCTTGCTAGCCAGCTAAGATTAGCAATAGTGACATAAGAGGGAGGGTAGAGTTAAGCATGGCTCTTAGGAATTTAATGAGACATGCATTGAAACAAGTCATTCTGAGTGAGGCTGCAAAAGACGATTCACAATGATGCTGCAGTAATTAAGTATCTAAAAGCAATTTGACCGAAATATGTCAAACATTTCATTAAGATGTAGAAGCTGTCACCTTGTGGAAAAAGGGCAGTAAATGAACCCTTTAAATAATAATTTTCACTGCAAATTTGTAATAATTTCATTGTTCCAGGTTGGGAAATCGACATTGCTGTGTCCGAATAATGAGGAGGCGAGGTGACGTTTATGAAGTTTATTATTACAAGAACTATGTACTGTACACACGAGGAGTCCCTACCGCGAGTACGGGAGCCACAGCGAAGAGACAGTACGTCTCCCGCTACAGGCTTATATACCACAGATGACGCTACCCCCCAAAGTCGGAGCATCACCCCTCCTTAGCCTAGGGCACTGCCATACTATATATATATATATATATATATTTTACGAGCTTACAATCCCCCCCCCCACTTTTGAAAAGAAAAAAAAACAAGCACACAAATTTACCCAACCAAATAATTTTCACCCGATTCACATGCTAATACAAAGGGGTAGAGGCCTACATATTCACATACCACACGGCCCAGCAGAGCTCTCCGCTATGTAAACATACAGTCCGTGAAAAGAAAAAGGGCCACACACCAAACTAAATCAATCCCGATCAAATACACATATATGCCATGTCCTTAATTATAGCAAAGAAGAGCGAGTCTCACTTCAGTTAACAAGGTTTATTAACCCCTTGCACTCTGGTCAATTTCCCTAAAAACGCCAAAAAATAACATACCCAAAGTAAATCAAAAGCTGTTCTTCAACCCTTTGCAGCATCTTCATGGGGTTGGTCTCATTTAAAAGAAAACACTTTGAATTTTTTGGCAAAACAGTCATAATCTCTCTAAGTGCTCCTGCCACTGAGTAACAGTCATCTAAACATACTGAACTTGAAGAAAATAAATTTCGCCTGGGTGTTTTTTTGGATACAAATGCTTGCAAATAACACACAGCTGTCAGATCCGGGCTGGAAAATGCAACAGAAATGTAGAACCAAGTGTTATCCAGCTGAGGTCAAAATTTTGTAACAATACTGCAAAAAATGAATATATTACACAGCTTTTTTCTTAGGTTGTTCCCAGGCGTTTTTGAACTGTGCCAAATTGTGCCAAATGGCACAGTTTGGAAAAACGTCTAACTTTTGAATGATTCAATATAGAAGCTTCATCTTGGGCTCTAATGAAAGGTGACACTCAGGGCTGTGTGTGTGTGTGTGTGTGTGGGGGGGGGGGGGTGTTTATTCATTCATTCATGAATGAATGAACAAACAAGCCCCCACACACAAAGAAATATGCCACGTAAAAAATGTGTGGCTTTTTTTTTTTTACAAGAAAAAATAACCTACAGTGCACTAAAAATTATACTAAAATATCTGTAATGTAGAGGATAACAACACCCCCCCCCCCCCCGCTACAGAGGACGGACATCGTCCATCGCCACATGACGGACCGCAGCGCATGCCGCGGTTTACTACGCGCAATTGTACTAAAATATCTGCAATCACCTACAGAAGAGTGGGGGGGGGGGACGTTCACGGTCCGGACGCGGCGCACAGAATGGACCCGTGCGCCGCAGTCTTCATGTTGCGATGACGCACAGTTGTAATTTACCGATCGGTCAAAAGTCATTTTGATTACAATTTTCAGGGATAAAGAATAATTTAGCTTATAACACTTACCTGTCCACAACAGCAGTGTCGCTGGCGAACTTCTCTTCCTCATTGTCAGACGAATATGACGCTAGTCCGCTTGTTACGGACTTGTGGTTCTGGTCACGCAACCCGGTCAAACCATAATTCCATTATTGCGGTTTTGGCGAACGATTTTTCAAAACAAATAAGAACAGTAGTAAGAAAAAAAGACTGGCAAATGCGTGTGTGTCACCCAGCGGCTTACACAAAACAGATTTTGCAAGGGACGCACGCATTCGAACTTCTGTGCTTCAATTGGCTCGCTGTATTCGCAGCCGCTGGTAGGCGGGTCCTTCTTGCTAGGTTTTCAGTCATTGGTTCTTCAAGGTTTCAGAAACCCAATTCAAGGCTCTTATTAGTCGAATGAGAGGTCAATCACATCTAAACCAATCAAAGCACTCCTTTGGCTTTCTGTTTGCGGCTGTGTCTGTAGTGGAAGAACGAAAATGCAGCTTTTCTTTCCAGTGCGCACTAGGACGCACAGAGACGTGCCCGCCCGCGGTACACCGGAGTGCAAGAAGTTAAATACAATACTTAACTATGTACAGAGGCTTACAGCACTCTCTTGCTGGCCAGGTGGCTTCACGACAAAAGAGGCAGAGCCTCTTCTGCCCCCACTCTTATACCAGGGGCAGCGTCACCACCGGAAACCGGCAGCAGCCACCCCGGTCTAACCCATGACCAACCCGGCCGCCATCTTACTGACACAGCCGGTTTACATACACAACATCCACCCCCCCCCCCTTCAAAAAAAATGCCAAGCACACAGATAGATCCCCCCCCAAAAAAAATTTGCTTCCCGACTCACGCACTAAACACAGTAAATACAAAACATATAAATGACCTATCTGTGCACACATTGAACTGCGGGCCGAGTAGACTACTGGCACTCCCACACGGCTGGGCGAATTATTCTGCCACAGAACTGAGCCGTGTACCAAACAGAACAAAACCAAAATAAAATCAAAATAATCCCAGAACAGCTCCACATGTATGACATAAACAAAAGACAAAACTAGCTACTGCCCCCCCAACACAACCTCACACGCTGGGCACTTAAAACCATTGGGTACGTAAACTAATTAACAGGGTCAAATATACCCCACCACCCCAAATTTGGGCACACAGACAATAGTCTAATAAAATTTCACCCCAATATAATGTATAAACAATATATCAATGAAATCCCTAATCATAAAACAGCACATAATTTACTCAAATAAATTTACACAATCGAATTCAGACTAATAAGCCCCACTGGTCAGAATCTCACAAGTAAGTAACATAATCACAATCAAACAGATTACCTTTCAAAGAGTTCAAATCACACAAATGCTCCGTAATTTACGTAATCTTCACATTTTCTCTTTTTTTTTTTTTTAAATTTAAACAGGGTACCAACCAGTAACAAACAAACAAAAACTGGGAAAAGAAAATAACCGGACTGAGCAGAAAGGCATTGACAAATAAAATAAACTAATTCTCTCAGTCCTGTGGCGGGTCTTTTCCCCGCCGACGCCTCCGTCTTTTGACCTCTGGGCTCCCCCCACGTCGCTCCATCTCCTCCACCTTGCGCAGTTCATTCGGGTGCCTACAGGTCTGGTCAGACAAGCGCAGAAACCCGTCGCTCTGTACGGCCTCCATACGAAGCCGTCTCCTCCCAGCGCACTGCTCTCGCAAACCTCTTTCTCCTCTCATCCGGGCCTCAACCCTAGGTCACGCCAAATCGCCAACCTGCAGGGAAGCCCTCCGTGGACGATGTGTCCAACCGGTCTCCACCAACTGTCCAGTCAACCCTTGGGCCCAGTCCGTGCTATCCATGGTTGACCGATCTCCTGAGCAATGAAACAAATTGCCCACTCGTCCCCCTCTTTCTGAATCCAGCGTGGGTGCCTTGTCCTTACAGGCTGCCTGTGGGGTCCCGTTGTGCCATTCCATGCCCAGGACTGGGGTGTTAAACAGATCAGAATTGGGTCCTACCCACGGCATCCTCGCGTACGAAGTTTTCGCACACCCTGGCAAAATGGTTTAACAACCTGTATTTGCCACAACACTTTCCTTTTGCCAGGCACACTCTGGACTTATAGCCGTGCTCAGTGGACCCACATCCATAACATTTTGGCGTACCAGAGGCAGACCTTATCCTGACCACGGAGGCAAAATCATCCTCTCCACACTCGCCATCGCAAGGGTCCATACGCAGTGCCTCAGCGCAAGACGCATTCTTCTCCAGAGGGGCCCCTTCAGTTAGACCCTTCGCGATGGTCTCTGCTGCCTCGTACTGTTGAGCGAGCTCAACGGCCTCCGCTAACGTCATCTCTCCTGGGTGAGTCAACAACCTGGACCGGGCTGCCGTGCAACAAACGTGCTCTGCCAACTGGTCCCGAATCATTTCGTCCTCCAGGATCCCGAATCTGCATTCCCTCACCAGCTCTCGGAGGTCTGCCACAAATCTTCGTACGGGCTCTCCCGACCGCTGGCGGCGCTGTCTAAACTGGATGCGTTTCACGATGACGCTCTCTGGCGCCTTAAAGTAGCGCGCCATTAGATGCACCACATCATCAAAACTGTCCGGTCTACCCAAGTTTTCAAGAATCCTCTGCCCTTCCATTCCTAAATTATGGACTAACACAGCTCATGCACGGAGCTTCTCCATGTCGCCCAAACCCAGTGCCACAAGGTAGTTGGTAAAGGCAGCAAACCACCTAGGCCAAGGCACAAGTGGCTCGCCCAGAACCTCGAGGAACGGCTGAAAGCTGGCAATGGAGCGTTCCATTACCGCTTTTACCTTGTCGCCATTTGTTATGTCCATAATTATAGCAAAGAAGAGCGAGTCTCACTTCAGTTAACAGGGTTTATTAAATACTTAACTATGTACAGAGGCTTATGGCACTCTCCTGCTGGCCAAGTGGCTTCATGACGAAAGAGGCAGAGCCTCTTCTGCCCACATTCTTATATCAGGGGTGGCGTCACCACCGGAAACCGGCAGCAGCCACCCCGGTCTAACCCATGACCAACCCGGCCGCCATCTTACTGATACAGCCGGTTTACATACACAATATATATATATACACAAGTATAAAACACACAAAGGCGGTACCCAACCCCATAACTCACAGGATATACACAATAAACACAGAGATCCCCGAGAGAGAGAAAAACACACAAGTCACACCAAAATAGGGCAATGAATATATATATCTCACACCAACAGTCACACAAACATTCAACCCAGGGGTCACAACACCTTCCACACACACAACATTCAATCACCAGGCACACACACAACGGTGGTCAAGTGCATAGAAAACAGTCAAACAGGCAATTAAACAAACTCACATTACCATGTTGACAAAGCAGCGTCTCATTTTTTTTCTTTGAAACAACTGAACATATCTCGAACCCATAACATTAACAGTAGCAAACACTACATTTTAAACTGCACCAAGCTAGACACACCGTAAGCCCTCAATCATACTCTAACCCGGGTGTCCTGAAGCCCCCCCCCCCCCCCCCGGAGTGTCCGTCCTGCGGCCCACTTCCACAGCGTCTCTGCTTAATTGTGACAGGAGGTGGGCCGCATTGGCGTCCTTTCCTGCCCAAACGCCGCAGCTCGTTGGGATGCTGTCTTGACCCATCAGTCAAACTCAGGTACCCGTTGCCGCCGGACTGGACCACCCATAGATAATCCTGTTCAGCTGTCAGTTTCCTGGAACTGCGTACCCGACCAAGCCGAGGCTCGACCCTAGGGTGGACATCATCACCCTCACCCAGGGGAGTGCTCACTGGCTTCCCCCATCATCTGCATCGCGATCTGGCACCCTTATGACTCCTCAGCGGTTCACCAAGTTGACTAGAGCCATGTCCCTTGCTTTTGGTGTCAGCACAGCCAGGGTTTGTGCCATCTGATGGTACCCTGGATGCCAAACGTTGTTGTTGCGTCAGAGCGGCACCAGCCACTGTTGACTCAGCAGCCATATCCAGTCAGCCACCGGAGCCCTGTAGCTCACGCTCCTCGGACCTTTCCGCCACCGCAGAGGTCGAACCATGCCGTTCGAGTCCACCATCCGCGGGACCACAAACACTGGCACGGGACCCCTGCCTTGTCGGCGTATTAAGATGCTGGTGGTGTCCTTCTTCACCCGGAATGGGCCACCCAAAGTCCCACACTTCATCGCCACGTCCCACGTAGAATGGCCAGTCCCATAAGCCACCACCTGACCACTCCTCCACTTCACCGCAGGTGATGGTGAAACCGAGCCCGTAAAATAAGTCACAACCCATTAGGTTATTACCGTCCCGAGACACCATGAACTCGGCGGTGTACATGGAGGCCCCCTTGTACCTCACCGACAGCCACACCGAGCCGACAACATCCAGCGGGTGGCTACCATAACCATAACAGGTAATGCTGGTCTTACTCACTCTGTAGTGGGGAAAACACCGTCTTACAGTGTGCAAATTGAGGATGGAGACCACTGACCCCGTGTCCACCAACAGCGGTATTGGCATCCCGTCCAACAAAATGTCACAAATGATACGACCATCCGTGTTGGGCGAGGCAGCATGAACCACCGTAGGCGCCGTCTTCTTAACACAGTCCTCTGCAGGTCCCCATTCCTCCTTATCGAAATTGCGGCAAACTCTGGCAAAGTGATGGAGCAGACCACACTGTCCACAACACTTGCCCTCCACTGTGTACTCCCTGGCTCGATAGCGGTGCCTGCTGGATCCACAGCCGTAGCATCTCGGTGTCCCTGGGGCGGACCGTATTTTGACGATGGCCACATACTCATCGTTACTTCCATCATCTGAATCCAAGGCCAGGGTCTTCCCACGTGCGTCGTTCTTCGGCAGAGTGACATCATCGAGAAGTCTCGGTAGTCGTTCCGCTGCCTCGTGTCATTGTGCTAGCTCCACGGCTGCTAACGGTGATAACTCACCAGCGTGAGTTAGCAGGTGAACTCTTGCCGAGGAGTAGGCCCCGTGTTCCACTAACTGGTCTCGGATCTACTCCTCCTCCAAAGTCCCAAGCCCGCACTCACCCGCCAGCTGCCGAAGGTCTGCCACAAACTGTTGAACCGACTCTCTGGGTCACTGGCATCGTTGCTTGAACTGTATGCGCTGCGTCATGATGTCTTCAGGGGCGTGAAAATAGCCCACCATGAGCCTCGTTACATCGCCGAATAAGTCACCTCCTCCAAGCGTGCTCAGGACCCTCTGGCTCTCCACATCCAGATTATGGACCAGAATAGCCCTTGCACTTAATTTGTCAAGGTCGCCGAGGTCTAACGGCAACAGATAGTATTTGAAGGCTGCATACCATCTGGCCCAAGGGACCAACGACTCACCTGGAGCCTCCAAAACTGCACGAAGCGTGGTAGCAGCCCTCTCCATATATCCTCGTCGCCAAATGTTGTGTCCGAATAATGAGGAGGCGAGGTGACATTTATGAAGTTTATTATTACAAGAACTATGTACACATGGGGAGTCCCTACTGTGAGTACGGGAGCCACAGCGAAGAGACAGTACGTCTCCCGCTACAGGCTTATATACCACAGGTGACGCCACCCCCCAAAGGCGGGGCATCACCCCTCCTTAGCCTAGGGCACCGCCATACTTATATATATTACGATCTTACAGACATGCTAGCCATTAGCCAGTCACTGTTTAGCCACTGTTAGCAAGGGTGGCTAAAAACAAACACAAAAACAAACAGTAATTTGCGTATAAAAACACTGCAGCAGCATGTTCACAGATAGAAATTATGTACTGTGTATGACTGACTAGAACACACACATGTATAAAACAAAAGTGCAAATAAATAATATAAGTAAATAATAGTACACTTTATAGTACTGTTGATGTGTGGCACATAAGTGCAGCCATCTTGGATTGTAAACTCAATCATATAAAGGATCAGCCAACTTCAAGAGCTGATACATGAAATTCATCGCCGGAAGTACTAGAGGGGAAAGACCCCAAGTCCAACTTCTGTACAGTTATCCCTAGGAATTTATGAAACAGGGTGACCCTGTACTGGACTGGAAAGACACACAGTACAAATAATAATAATAATAATAATAAGATTAGAAGAGGGTAGTTGGATTCTGTGGGTAATAAAGGATTAGGTCTGGGGTTGCATCTATGTCCAGTTTATCAATTACTAGTTTAAACTTGAATGCTTCATATCTACTGGATGGACCACTTATAAATGTGTGGGGTTTTTTTATTTTCACCTGTTCAAAATTTAAACAAGCAATTCATGTCTGTAATTCCCAATTATAAAACTTAAAAAAGCACCAAAAACACAACAAATGTAACAGTTTTGCTCAGAAGTTTATCTAAAATATTTTCCTTGTACCCATCAGTGTTAATCTTGTTCGTGTGCGTCCTTAAGCGCACAGACACAGGACATGCAAAGACGCTCCCTTCTGATAGGTAAATAAGCCTGTCCAGATCAATCAGCATGAGTGACGGGTCTCAGGTAACAGGGGTCAGGTATTAGCGGGCTGAAGTCCACTTAATGATGTCCGCCTCTGCAGCGGTGACGAGAATCCCACTGTGTGTGTGTGTGTGTGTGTGTGTGTGTGTGTGTGTGTGTGATGGACATGTGGGCGAAGGAAAGTCTGAGCTCCTCACTGGTATTCATTATGGACGGAGGAGGAGGGCAGGAGGAGCTGGGAGGGCCAAGGGAAGGAGGGGGGTCAACTCTCACAGCTGAGGGTGTCATTAGCAGGGGGATCACTGACAAATTTTTAAAGCCTGCTTATGCCTGCTCAGGGGTTCTTTGTGTGCTTCCCTGGAGGGTTCAATAGGACAAAAAATGCCCCCCCCCCCCCCAGTTCCAACCTTCAAACATTTCAGTCACTTTATAAAGAGCCAGGTGCCACACCTGAAACTGCTGTTCTTACGAGGATATTCATCCAAAGTGTGTCACAAAACATCGATCTGAAAAATATTCTCTACCTTCCCATCTGACAGACAGACACTGTGGGGAGACAGACTGAACACTCACAAGGGGAATGCAGCAGCTTCTTCTGCCCAGCCTGCACCGGCTGGCCCCTCCAGCCTGACAGCAGCTCTTTAAATCAACAGAACCTGATCCAGAACCGAGCCGGAGGAGAGAGGGCCAGTAAACAGCAGGAGGAGCCGGACTAGCTCTGACAGACACGGGACAGGAAGCTGTGTGGTACAAAAGTTGGGGAAAATGCTGATAAGACATATTGTGGTGTGCTTTTTTCTGTTAAAAATGAGGTCGGGTTTTTGGTGACAAATCTGGAAGCATAGGCAAAGAAAAGGTTGTGAGTAAGCAGGAAGTTTTAGCATTATTCAGACAAAAAAAAAACAACAAACAAACAAACTGAAATTTAAGTAAGAAATCACCCACCACAGTGTTTTTAAGTTTTCATTTGCTTAAAAAAATGGGACTGGTTTCACAGATGTTGCTTTGATAAATACAGTCCGACTGTCACCTCCCACTGGTGCCCCCTGGGTGACACCGACGGCAGTGGTGTAATCGTGACAGGCCTCATAAGCCGATGGTGCATTTTCATCTTTGCTAAAGAAAAACAAAGGACTAGTCAAGGATTTTGACTGACAGGCCATCAGGGTGTGATAGTCATAAAACATTAATACAGTAGGAGTAATTAACGGTGTTTCTAACTTGATTATAATAGTACCTGATTAAAACAGAATCCAGTGCTATAGAATACAAAAACAATCAATGCTTCAATTTAATTTGAGCCTGTCTTTTCACGGCACAAAAGTATTCGACCCATTCTGATTTCGTATATTTTTGCATATTCGTCACATTTAAGTGTTTCAGATCATCAAACTAATTTTATTACCTGACAGAGATAACCTGAGTAAATACACAATGCAATTTTTAAATGGTGATTTAATTTATTGAGGGGGAAAAAGCTCTCCAAACCTACTTGGCTCGATGTAAAAAAGTAACGGTCCCCTTTGTTACATCATGAATTAACTGTGATCAATCACATTGTTTTTGGAAAGCTGAATTCAATTTCACTAGCCTCAGCCAGGACTGATTACTGCCAGATCTGTTGAATCATGAAATCACTTAAATAGAACCTGCCTAAGAAAGCTACAGTAAGTAGGCTAAAAGACCTAAAAAAGCAAAACAGCATGCCACAATCTAAAGAAATTCAAGAACAGATGAGAAATAAAAACCCAGAACAACATCTAAAGAACTGCAGGCCTCACTTTGGACGCTGGTCCATGATTCAACAATAAGAAAGACTGGGAAAAAATGGCATCTATGAGAGAGTTCCAAGGCAAAAACCACTGCTGACCAATAACAACACAAAGGCTTGTCTCATATTTGCCAAAAAAAACATCTTGATGATCTCCAAGACTTTTGAGAAAATATTCTGTGGACTGGCAAGACAAAAGTCGAACTTTCTGGAAAGTGTGTGCCCCGTTACATCTGGTGTAAAATTAACAGCATTTCATAAAAAGAACATCATACCAACAGTCATACATGGTGGTAGCAGTGTGAAGGGCTGGGCCTGCTTTGCTGCTTCAGGACATGGACAACCATGAATTCTGGTCTCTACCAGAAAATCCTGAAGGAGAACGTCTGGCCATCAGTTTGTGACCTCAAGCTCAAGCCCTCCAATGTGGCTGAATTAAAACAATTCTGCAAAGAAAAGTGGGCCAAAATTCCCCAGCAGCGATGTAAAAGACCCATTGCCAGGGACTGCTTGATTGCTCGTGAACGCTTGATTGCAGTTATTGCCACCAAGGCTGGCACAACCACTTGGGTTTAAGGGACAATTCCTTTTTCACCTAGGGCCATGTAAGTTTGATTAGCTTTTTTGCCTTGATAAATGAAATCATCATTTAAAAACTTTGTTTTTTTTGCATTTACTCAGGCTATCTTTGTCTAAAATTAAAATTTGTTTGATGATATGAAACATTTAAGTGTGAGAAACATGCAAAAATATAAGCAATCAGGAAGGGGGGAAATACTTTTTCACAGCACTGGGCATATTTTGTAAAAATCAAAGCTGGTTTTAGATTAACCATGAAGCTCCCATGAGGCAACAGATGTCCTCTTGTCATGGATTTTTAACTGACAGGGTGATGTAGTTGCGAGCGCAAGGACCAAGGTCCCAAAATTTATAGCCGCCCGTGTCAAGCTGTGATCGGCTTTCAAATGCAGGGAATATTTTCCACACATGTGCTGTCAAGATGAGACCAAAAAAGAGAGGGATGACGGCCCCTGTCCTGTGATGGCAGCCAGGGTCACAGAGTCACCACTGGATGTGTTTCAGAGATGATACAGGCATGGGAGAAAGTGCAGTTTCCAGTGAACATGGACTGAGGGTTCGCTGAATGAATGTTTCCCATGGACATGAGCGCGCAATCCAGACCGCAGCTTGAGAGGCAGATGAGGTGTTCCCGAGTGTGAGAGGAAGTAGCTCGTTTGGAGGGTTGGAAGGACTTAAGCAGGGGAGAAGTGAACACTCTTTTAAAGCCTTTGAAGGTTGGCTGCGGTAGGCAGAGCCGTGGTTTTCCCAAAAACCCACCCTAACAGGAAAACCGTCTTTTTTTTTTTTCCATTGCACAACAGCAACCTCTACCCCACAGCTTTGAACTCAAAGGAAGGGGGGGGGGGACTACAAATCATTTTATTAAGTGCTTGGAATACTTGCACAGTTGCGCAAATTACATTCGAGGCACGCTTGTTGACACACAAACGCAGTGGCTGCATTTACAGTTGGACTCATCAGTCACACACGGAAAGACGCCGTAAAGGATGTCAAAGCTTGGGACTCATCTGAAAATTCTTTGCCTCTTCGCTTCCTCCTTTAGCCCAATGTTCCCGCACGCTGGGTGAGGACTTTGGTTTGACTGGGAGCATGTTAACCCAAGTTAACATAAAGTTGGTTTCCTTGCACCTTCAAGATGTGGTTGTGATAAGTAGACCAGGACAGCTGCCGACAGTGAACAAGACACACACAAACGCACGTGGACCTCACATACATACGCCCGCATCGCCCTGCATCAGGACGAAATGTGCAGGCCTGGCGGGGTGCAGGAAGTGGCGGGGTGAAACGTGAGCGTTTGCCCTTTTGGCTCCCCCTCCCACGGCGAGGGACATCTTTGGTGTCACGCTGAGGAAAGGCGGGCATTTTAAAACACACCCAATTTGTCACCCGGAGAGGAATCACATGGCCCGTTACGTCTGCGGCGAGACGGAATTTCAGCTTCATTCTCACCTCTGAAGTGACATGTGTAATGTCGGCACTCTAGCACACCACATTCATCTCGAGGTCTAAATACACACTTAGGGAAAGTCATTGGAGGTGATCTAGGAAGGAAATGTGAAATTCCATGTAGTATCAAAACAAACTCAGACTGCGGGCACTGCAGTTCCTGACAGGTAGCCGCGGCATGAGTTTATTGATAGCCCCTGCAGTAGGGTCACGGCTGAGTAGGGTTCATTTTTTTAATCAGCCGCTGTCATTTATTCAGAATGACAAACTCGAGAAGGAGCGGATGATGTTACAGCCACAAAAAGAGGAAAGCATGAGTATCAACAAAAAGCGGGCTCTAGCATTACTTTGCCCCCGTCACACTGCTGAAGCCACAGAGGGAAAATATAGTGGAAGTGTTGACTTTCCTCGCTCAGGTGGACGGAGCCAAGAGTCCCGAGGAATCCTGCTTTTTGGAGGCAGAAGAAAACGATCTGCTTATGTTACTGCAGCTTTATCCATCTCTATCCACCCACCTTTCCCCCAGCCATGAATACCACACACACACAGACACACTCGACTCTGAGGAGTGAATAAAATCTGCACTATGTTGCTTTGGATTAGCCTCCACATCATGTGCCTCAAGCTGCTCCTGGCACTACCTCCCTCACTCTGACACTGATGGAAGCATGGTGCCATGCAGTTAAATAATGATGATTAATTTGCAAAAACGGCGAAAATCTGGCCGCTTTCTAGACAAACACTCTCCCTGCAATTTACCCCAGTGTAAAAAAAAACAAAAAAACTTCACACTTCAGATTCTTTCTCACCACAGCAAGCACTGAGCATCTACTGATTGGAGTCATTTGCTGTGAGGGTGAGAAGAAGGTCAGGTGGCTGACATTGTTTCAGTGGGAAACAGGGGCATGCTTTAAGTCTGTTGAAGCAGTTAAGATTAGCCATCAGTGTGGGACTCCCTCTTTTGACTTCCAGGCTTGGAGCTGCAGCAGTGTGGAGCTCATCACCATTGCCAGGGTTCTGTCACACCTTACCCACACTGTTTAAATATGAAAAAATATCCACTTAAAAAGGCTAAAATCAACTTATGCATCATGCAAAACTTATTGAAATCACCCTGATTTACATTAGTAACCAAAATAAATGAGTTAAAAATAATGTGATGGCTCATGAAAACCAGATAAAGGGCACATTATCTTTTTTTTTTTTTTCAGTAAAGACACTTACCCACTCGCACTTTTAATGACTGTAAAGTGAAAAAAAACATCGGGATAATGACGGGTGGAGTGGCGATAAGCTGCTGTACTCAAACGCACGGATGTGTGTAGAACCTTACGCACGGAGCAGGAGTTCCACCTGCGCCGCATCCAGCGCGCCCTGCTGATTTCAGCAGCCCAGCACTTACACACTGTAATAAGGTAATGACAGCCATTGCCTTTGTTTACAACAAATAACAGGTACCGACACCCCGTCCCAGCCGGTGCCGCGAGTCACTCACTTCGCCTCTAAGGTCATGCGTAAAATTGAAAATCCGCTGCCCTCGAAGACACACGCAAATAACGCGCTGGCTGCCTGACGGCGAACCGCAAATTGCAGCCTAAACTTACCCTGGTCTGGCTCCTCCGAGGGTCTGAATTTGGACTTTGGAATAGACGTCCCGGGTGTGAGATCCGCGCCAGTTAACATCAGGGTTCTTCCGTCTTAAGGTCTCCCTCTCCAAACCGTAAAAGCACCACGGTGACGTTAACCGGGGAAAGACGCCGCGGTCATGAGTGGGGAGACACTGAGGGGAGGTGGGCCACTGCAGCCATGCGCGCCTGGAGCGGAGACCGAGTGAAAACTGTCCAGTACATCCATATGTAAAGCAAGCCCGAGGTAGGCTACTCCCCATTAAATCAAACCCAGATTTCCCCCAGAGAGAGAGAGAGAGAGAGAGAGACAGAGAGAGAGAGAAAGAGAGACAGAGGGAGACAGAGAGAGAGAGAGTAAATATTCCACTATACGTTTCAGTCAAGTATCACTTTACCGGTTTGTTTGGTGAGTCTTAAGTCTTTATTGCGCGCTGCCAAAATTGAGCCAAACAAATATGACCCGGGACCGTTAAAAAAGTGAACTCGCTTGCCCCCCCCCCCCCGCAACACATTCTCACCTTTACAACAAATGCCTCCGCCGCTTTTCCGGACTGATGGTTAGCACGCTGGCTGCGCTAAAGCGCCGCGCGGCTCGCGGCCATATGGAGGTGGTAATGAGCACGCGGCGCGGCTGAACCTGTTGGCGCAGGGTCGGGGTTAGCGGGGCTCCGGGGCCCGCAGAAACTGCAGGCAGACGCAGATTGTTGTGATTTTTTTTTTTTAAATCCCAATAAGAGTCAAGCGCACATTGCAGTTATTAGAGACGTCCCCGTGTCAGTTAAGGCGCCAACAATGTCGACGTGTTGATGGTTTTTATTACAACTAAGAGCTGGATGGAGCTCTGTGAGGATTTTTCATTGTGTGCGCATCTGTGTGTGTTCGGGGCAAAAAGAGGAGAAAATGTGTGTCCCCCCCCCCCCGCTCTGGGCCATGACAGCATCACTTTAACTCATGAACTGCCTTCACGCGGCTGACCCCGGTGTCGGTGTGCCGGTTAAAGAGCGTGTGGTTCGTCGCGGTGAGCGCTGGCGATTTTAGATGGGCCGTCTGTGGCAGCGGGTGCGTAAAGGCGCCCGGGAGGGACAGAAAACGCGGGATTAAAACGGTTAATTCAGATATAGCCACTGGAAATATGTAGATGTTTTGTTTTGTTTTTTTTTTTCTGGTCAGAAGTCATCACCGCGAATTTATTTTTGTAAGGGCGCTCGGTGACGCGCGCCACCCGTGTAAAAAAACCAGCCCAATCGCGTGGACGGCCACAATTTACAATTCCCGTTAATTGGCCGGTGACAGCCCGCGTACACGGCTGCCCGGTGTTATTGCAGGTGCGGGGATCATTAGCACGGCGGTCGATCAAATCCAGAGCGCCTCCTGGTGCCGCTGTAAGCCGCTCAGCATTCCTGCTGGAGGCGCTTTGCTGTGCCGTCCTCCGGGGAGAACAGCCCGGCCCGGCCAGGAGCCGCGGATACCTTTCTGATAATTAATCTCGCACAAAGACCGTTTAAATATGAATTAGACCCCGCGGATAATGAACACTAATAAGCATTAACCTTGACCTTGTGCGTGCGCGCGTGTGCGTGACGCCCGCAGAGCGCACCTGCAGCCGCTAATTAACAATGTCAATGAGCACAATGGGGCAGGGATGGAAATCATCGAGTCACTTAATGGATTTAAACACGGAGGGAAAACTGGGTTATGGCAATTAAATGTGAACTCGGTGATAAGGGCGCGCAAGGTTACACGGGGTTCCTGCACGCCACAGTCCACGTTCACGGCTTTATCTGCGCACGCCCGTGCCCTGTTATTTCATGTTGGCACTTTTCACTTTGGCTTTCTCTTCTGTTTTCTCGTCATCTCAACGTATTCATGCAAATTCGATCTATTAAACCAGTGTTTTATCAGATTAAATCAAATTAGGCTTATTTCACAAACATTACACCCATAAACAGTCCTAATACACAGCTATCAATACTACGTTCCTGTTTTCCCCCTAAATTTTTTCTCCATTTGGGATGGCTTTAGACACTTCCATAGCCAACTGTCTTTGTATTGTTATAGTTAAAAATAATTTAAATGTGTTTTGGAAAATATTTAAGCCTATAGACAAAAGTAAAAACAGCAGGCCTTTAAGTATTATAGGCTAAATTGTCTCCACTTGAACAGATCTAGTTATGCTCTATATACAAATTTTGTCCGAGGCGAACATGTTTAAGGCATTTCTGTCAAATAAAAGAACTCCGCCAACCCATGCAGTAATCTACATTATCTCTCCAGTTGTAAGCGTAACAGTTTGGATAAAGCCCAGCTGAAAGGAAACGAGGCAAAAACGGGCAGCGCACTCACTTGCTGTCAGATGGGACTGAAGCCGGCAGCCCTCCTCGGTCCTTTAGCTGCTGCACTTGGATCAGTCTGCTGATTGTGTCTGCAAGCCCAGCCTGGCTGCTCCAAGCCCCGGGCTCCCTGCGGTGGACACCCTGGAGAAAATGTCAGCCTCCGGCTGTTTCCTCGCTTCATTTTTTTGGCACCAGTCCTGGGTGCAAGGTGAGATGCTTGCCTTGTCCGGAGGGAAAGCCCCCACGTGGATGTCAGTGAGGACAGGACGCCCCCTTGTGGACAGAGCTTTGAATTGCTCATACTGGGCGGGAATCGGGAGCCACGACAAAGGTATTTAACCGTTTCATTTCAACTCATGGGCTTAAAAGTGCATAAAATGACGCAGGACCTTCGAGGGACGTGAAGACAAGAAGACCACCAGTATAACAGTTTTCATTTTCCCACCCTTTCAGGGGACCACTGAACAACTGTGTGAACTTTTCAGAAAATCTGACCTTAAACTCAGTGTTCTCAGTAATTGGAATACAGAAGTGTCAGCCCTCTACAAGAAAAAATTAAGTATATAGATATCATGTCCAAGTAATGGAGAAAATGTAAACTATCAGACTACACCGCCACGGTGAGCACTGTTGCCTCGCAGTAAGAAGGTCGTGGGTTCAAATCCACCAGCAGTCAGGGCCTGTCTGTGTGCAGTTTGCATGTTCTCCCCACGTTTGCGTGGGTTTACCCCGGGCGCTCCGGTTCCCCCCCCCCCCCCCCCCCCCATGTTCCAAAAACATGCAGGTTCGGTTAATTAAAGTGGCCCTGGGTGTGAATGGTGAAGGGACTGGCGCTGCATCATGGATGCCCTTGAATTTCCCTCTGGGATTAATAGGGTATACAAACTTGTCATGGAAAGAAAGCACAGGTGTATAGGTATTAAAATTATTTCTCTTAAAGTGACATTCTGCCAAAAATCAAGGTTTTTTGTTTTCTTGTTAACGTATGTGGCGTGTTTTTTTTATGACTTACAAGACATATCAAGAGCAAACTTGCTCAAATGTGTCCTGTCTTTTTTTTTTATTCTGTGAAATAAGCTCCTCTCCTTGGAAAAAAAGCAGAGCAGTTTAGACGGAGCGTTTTTTAGTGCCATCACTATCACAGGTCCTCAGTGTTGAGCCAATCAGGATCAAGAACCGTCTCTGGCCTGACTGGTTAGCCTCCAGGGCCCGTTAGCATTTTTGGACAGCTGCTTTGACAACTTGATCCAAATTAAGATGGATTTTACCATTAAACTGCTTTTAAGAACCAGTGGCGTGTCAGTCACTATCTTGGACCACCGTGCATACAACCAGTAAGTCTTTTTATCATGATTTATTCTATTTAATGCGGCGCTAGCCACCATTAGCCTTGTGGGATGTGGGTGGGCCTATTCACAGATCCTGGCATTTGAAGGGGGGGGGGGAGGGTGAAAAGATGTTGATATGAAACTGTAAGAAAGGGCATAAGATACCATTTTAGGCAATGTGGATTTGTTTTTATAGGGGATTTATATCTACCAGCGTCCATCTTTAAATTCAGTTTCCTTTGTAAATGCTAAAAATAAATACAGCAGAGGAGCTTCAACTAAAGCATCTAAAGGCAATGCAGCATTTCTGAATTAAAAAAAATATAGGATGATAACCCAAAATATGGCACTTTGCACCTTCTAGCTTGGTCCTCAGCATAAATGGAATGGGGAAAGGAAAGTTGGTTATGCAGCCACCGACAGAAGCACAAAACCAGTATACTTCTTATGCCAGTCCCAAACCCAGGTAAATGGGGTGGGTTGCCTCAGGGATGGTATCCAGTATAAAATCCTTGCCCAATCAAACATGCAGACCCATGATCTGCTGGGTGACCCCGAATAGGGAGCAGACAAAAGGTGTGTGTGTGTGTGTGTGATAGCCCAAAGTATAAGATACTGTACGTCCAAATAGTGACAAACTGAAGAAATCACACCACCACATTGCAGGACTGAAAGCAATTTGTTTGTTCAGGTTAAAAAAGAAATGTAACAAAAACAAACTAAAGGAACTACAGCTGCCTTAAAATGACATTTTTTTTTTTTCTTCTTTCGGCTGCTCCCTTTTGGAGTCGCCACAGTGTAGTCATATTGCAAGCTCCGCATGTTGATTTGGCAAGGATGGTTATGCCAGAGGCCCTTCCTGACGAGACCCTCCCCATTTATCCAGGTTTGGGACCAGCACAAGGAGTATACTGGCCTGTGCTTTCCTTGTGGCTGGGTAACCAACTTTTCTTCCTGCGTTTTATTATGTTATGCACACCAAGCTAGAAGGCAGGAAGCACCATTTTTATACCGTCTTTGGTATGACCAGGCCGGAGCTTGAACCCACAACCTCCTAGCTGTTGGGGTGGATGCTCTACCACTAGGCCACTGTGGTTATAGTAATAAGAATAAGGATAAGAAGTCAGTTTCCCCACTGCTGCTGCTGTTGTTTAAGTTTAGATGCTAAACTCATTCTATGCTGCTATAACTGTTCTAACCCACTGAGGTGTGAACTACACAACATTCTTAAGGGTGTAGGCAGCAAGGTGTTTGCAGTAGATCATTTAAATCCTTTGAATAAAAAGATCCTGTTATGTTTGATACATCTGGCCCATAGGGAGACATATATCTATATATTTTCCACTTATCCAGGAGTTTGGGTTGCGGGTTCAGCAGTCTGAACAAAGAAGCCCTGACTTTCGCCCATGCAGTTCACATTACATTGATGATCCTCATGATCCCTCCTGCAGGTGGTGAGCCCACTGGAGGGCAGACCCATGTGGCTTGCTCAGGCTGAGCCAGCCAGGTGCAATGGACAGAAACTAGATGCTTGCCCTTGAGCCCCGGTAGCCCCAAAATGGGTGGGGTACACTCTACCCTTGTAACATTTTCATGGGGCATCACTGGAATGCTCTTGATCTGGCCCTTCAGCCATGCAGGACCAATTTGCCTCAAGAATCCCTACCAGGGGCTTATTTCCCCCAACAACACAGCTCCTGGGATTATTAGTGCACCCCCCACACACACTACAATAAGGTGGTGATCCACAAAGGGAAGCATGAAATAGAAGCATGATGCAGGGTTTCTATGGTTTTGCTCATTTAGGTTAATTCACTCTTATGTACAGCATATCTGTATACATACACCACATTCCAAATTATTATGCAAATGATATTTGTCGCTGATTTTCCTAGCCAATACAAATGACAGTCAGTATAATTTTCAAGTCATCAACCGTTACAGCATAATTCAAATTTTATTGAACCTCCGAATGATGCACTCTTCCAAATTATTATCCACACCAGAGTTTCAAAACATTTTATTGGTTGTAAAGAACTGAAAATGGTCATTTGTTGAATTTTCAGCATTAGGAAGTCATATTTACTGAAATCAAAAGCTACTGTATTTCAATCAAAAACATCTTAACAGGCCAAGTTACATGTTAACATAGGACCCCTTCTTTGATATACTGTAACCTTCACAATTCTTGCATCCATTGAACTTGAGTTTTTGGAGAGTTTCTGCTTGAATTTCTTTGCAAGATGTCAGTATAGCCTCCCACAGCTGCTGTTTTGATGTGAACTGCCTCCCACCCTCAAAGATCTTTTGCTTGAGAATGCGCCAAAGGTTCTCAATAGGGTTGAGGTCAGGGGAGGATGGGGGCCACACCATGAGTTTCTCTCCTTTTTTGTCCATAGCAGCCAATGACACACAGGTATTCTATGCAGCATGAGATGGTGCATTGTCATGCATGAAGATAATTTTGCTGCAGGAGGCACGGTTCTTCTTTTTGTACTATGGAAGAAAGTGGTCAATCAGAAACTCTATGTACTTTGCCGAGGTCATTTTCATACCTTTAGGAACCGTAAAGGGACCTACCAGCTCTCTCCCCATGATTCTGGCCTAAAACATGACTCCGCCACCTTCTTGCTAACGTCGCAGCCTTGTTGGGACTTGGTGGTCATCCACTACTCCATCCATCTGGACTATCCAAGGTTGCACGGCACTCATCCGTAAACAAGACTGTTTGAAAATTAGCCTTAATGTATTTCTGGGCCCCCTGCAACTGTTTCTGCTTGTGAACATTGGTTAGGGTTGGCCAAATAGCAGGTTTATGCACAACTGCAAGCCTCTGAAGGATCCTACACCTTGAGGTTTGTGGGACTCTAGAGGCACTAGCAGCTTCAAATAGCTGTTTGTTGCTTTGTAATGACATTTTAGCAGCTGCTCTCTTAATCCTTTGAATTTGTCTGGCAGAAACCTTCCTCATTATACCTTTATCTGCACAAACCCATCTGTGGTCTGAATCAGCCACAAATTTCTTCACAGTATGATGATCACACATAAGTTTTTGTGAAATATCTAATGTTTTCATACCTTGTCCAAGGCATTACACTATTTGATGCTTTGTGGCAGCAGAGAGATCCTTTTTCTTTCCCATATTGCTTGAAACCTGTGTTAGTTAATTCCCTTCTACAGCATGTAGGACACCAGGTGGTGTATAGTAGCAGCACCTATCTCAGTTTCTCTGACCCTAAGCCACACAGCAACTGTAAGTAGTGAAAGATACAGTGGGGGGGGGGGGGTGTCAATCCTCTGGTAGCTCTGTGCGTTAGCTTTCCTTTCCCCATTCCATTATGCTGAGCACCAAGCTAGAAGGCGGAAACTACCATTTTTAGATGGTCTTTGGTATGACCCAGCTGGGATTTGAACCCCGGCCTCCCGATTGTGGGGCAGATGCTCTACCAACTAGGCCACCACTCCGGTTTGATACCTGTGACGTGCTTAATAACGTGGAACATCCTTCTTAAATAGTTTTTTTTAATTGGGTTTACCTGGCAAACTAATTATAACAGGTGTCTGAGATTGATATCAGTGATCCAAAGAGCCCTGAGACACAGTACCATCCATGAGTTCAATTGAAAAACAAAAAATTGAATGTTTATGACACTAAAATCCTAGCTGCATAATACTTTGGGATGCGGTGTAAACATTTTTTATCTTACTTTTAAAAATGTATTTGAAAGAAATTGACAATATAAAGAAGCATTCTTTGACTATAGATAAAATTTTACATTGTACACTAACACGTTACATATTTTTAAAGGTTATTTTAATAATATAACAGCCTGTCATCAGATTCTCCTCTGTTGTAATTTTCCCAAATTTTAGTATTTGATAATGCAGCATTTGCATATCACTTGAAGACATGAAACATAAAATACTCACTCACAGTCAAAACATTGGAACTACTGCTGTATGACAGTGAGATCTTTGGCAATAGATGACTAAATCCAGTCAAACCCTTTGTTTTGTGCTGTACACCAGGAACACACCATAACAACCTTTTTAAAGGCACTTTAAATAATCTAGCTAGCTATGCTTAATTATGTAGCTTATGTCCTTCTCATATTTTGTTTGCATATCTTTCCTTCTTCAAGGCTGACAGTTCAGTAACCAGCTAATGCTTTCCAGTCCTGGGCAGTTGCCAATGTAATGCGAGGAGTGACTCATACAGTTTGGGGTGGGAGCAAAAGAAGCAGAAAGGGCACCCACAATATTGCTCCATATCGGCGTGTAAAAATCTATGATGCACCATTCTTAATATTGAAACAAAGTTGAAATTGGCATTAAGTTAGCTTAACAAACACACAGTGAACATTAAACCTTTGAAATGTTTATGTAACCCCTCCTGCATTTCCCCTAAAGCATGTAGGGTGATGCCTTAGAATGCAGAGGTTTCCACCAGAAGGGCACTTCACCATTAGAGGAACACCTAATTGGGCACTTCATGTTTTCTCACCAGTAGGAGTTGACATATGTAGAGTGATATGGACCCAAATGCAGACACAGAGGAGATGCTTTACACCTCTTCCAGCCTGGGGTGACAGGGGTGGGAACCTTTCTGTGGGGAGTTTGCATATTCTCCCTGTGCTGTGTAGGTTTACCTCAGGGGCTCCAGTTTCCTCCCACAATCCAAAGACATGCATGTTAGGTTAACTAGTGATTCTAGACCCTTAGACTAGAGGGTTATAGCCCTTTTCCACTAGTATCTGTTTGGCCCGGTACAGTACGGTTTAGTTCGGTCCACTTGTTTCCATTACACCAGAGTACCCCTTGATGTGGGTAGGATTTGTTACAAGAAGGCGGCGCAACCCTCCCATGACGTAAAACATGCGACACACAAACACAATATCAAAACACAAGATGGAGGATGAGGATTATGAGAGGATGATTATACTGCTCGCTCTGTGGCTTTTTGTCAAGGCCAAGACTGACAGAAGAACAGCACATATTCAAGCAAAACATCGCTGGAGCACGGGTCGTTGCGGAGAATGCTTTTGGCAGGCTGAAGGGAAGATGGCACTGCCTTCTGAAAAGGAATGACAGTGACATCCAGCTGGTGAAAGCTATGGTGCTGACTTGTTGTGCTCTGCATAATCTGTGTGAACATCATGGAGAGACTTTCGACACCACATTGGATGATCTTGCAGCTGAAGCACGTGAACCAGTGGGGGCAGCGGTACAGGGTGTAGAGGAGCAGGGCAGAGATGTACGAGATGCTCTGATGCAGTACTTGTGTAGCGATAATGACTAAACACTGAGTGCCTTCCCATTCATGTGCCTACACATGTCCAACTATTGTATTATTAAAATAAAATTTTTTGTACCCTTTTCAGATATGGCTTCTCTGTTGTTTATAAGGGTTAATTATGAAGGCAAGAGTGATTAAATCCTAAAAGACAGGGGAAGCCGTCTACGAGCGATCCAACAGTTACATATATGACTTTTGGTGTGATGCAAGTGTGTTAACAGAATTATCGTGTTGAAACAAGTTTAATCCCATGTAACCTTATCCCATTATACTGAAAAATTTAAATGTTTTATTAACCTTTTCTTACCCCTTAGCATTCCTGGCAATTTTCCAGTGTGGAAAAAGAGAATTTTGGTTAAGAAAGGTCTTTCATTATTCACCATTACACACAGATAACATGAAAACATTGCACTGCTGGATTTCCAAAATGTATCTAAATATTTTTTTAACTATGTCAGGATACACTGCATCACAAGATTTTGTTGATGCAAAACTGCTCTCACAACCTACAGTCATGTGAAAAAATTTGGACACCCTGTATTAGCCTGTGTGGGGTTTTTTGTGAGGAATTTGGACATGTGGATATTTAATATCAATGTTAAAAATACAGGGAGATTCATGTAATACAACTAAACAATTAAAAATGAAGATTTTTTCCAAATTTTCTGTAAAATGTAATTCTAAACAGTGAGGAAAAATTAGGACACCCCCAGCTTTTTTTAGGACACCCCCACATTTATTCCCACCTAAAATGGCTAAAGTAAATATTTTATGCAACTAAAAACATAACCAGGGTTAGAAATAGATATGAACATTTCTTAATACAGAACTGAATATTAAATGGTGTCCTAATTATTTCACATAACTGTAAACCCTGAGCTTGATCTATTGACTTTTAAAGTATGTCTAAGTAATTATTAGACTCCATAACATACTTCAGTTGCACAGTCTTCCAACCCTTTTTTTTGGGAAAAGATCTGGAAAAAATTGGTAGTAACAGAAAAAACACAATCATGATGCCAACGGTCACTGGTTTATTACAAGTTTCAGCAAAATTACTCATTGTTTTGTTTTACATGTGTACATGTTAAAAGAGACTTGTAGGGAGACTGGGTCACACATGCCAACCACTCATCGCGAGGTTTCCCAGTACAGCCAGGAAAGCCTGATGGAAGGAAGCACTTTGAGCCTTTTCCTCCCTTCGCAAGGTGGCTTCTTGCTCCTTTTCTTCACAAGCTTCCTCAGCAAGCCGGTTGATAGTCTGCATTTGCTGGGCAAATGCTTCACCCCACAGTTTAAGCTGTTTACGGTGCAGTTCAAGCTGTTTACGGTGCAGTTCACGGTGCTGTTCAAGCTGCTGTTCTTGGAGCGCACCTCTTCACCATGCATCTTGGTAAACACAGTGGCAAGCTCCACTGTGGGGTGGCTCCTTTTCCTCTTGCCTACACGAAAGACAGAAATGGGCGGTGGTTAGTTAAAGCAAGTGCAAAACATACGGGAAATACACTTGTGAAAGCCAAGTGGTGGGGTGTGACAAAAATGCTTCGTTGTTGTATATAAGCACTGCGCCTCAGTACAGCAGATTTTGCAAGCACCAGGTTTATTCATTGAATGAATGAATGAATGAAAGGTTTATGTTCAAAATAATTTGGTTTTGTTGTGGCCTCAGAAATGTGAATGAGTTAATACAGTCAGTTGACTGGAATCATTTGAATGAAGCACATTGACCGCCAGCACATTCAAAAGTGAATTTTTGTGCTACATCAGCTTTTCAAAAACAAGAATTTTATCACTACTTCCTCTACTACAGCTAAAAAAAAATGGGACCAGGTGTCCCCCGCTGACAAGTGAGCAACCCAGGATCCACTCTGTACATGTACGTTTTTCAAGCCAGTGATTCATGGTGGAAAAGAAACGGCACAGCAACACTGTAGTTGGAAAATACGCAGAATAGGTATGTGGGTCTATTATAAGGCTTTATGAAATTATATGAATCACTTTATAAATCACTGGTTTTAAAATGCTCTTGTATATGTTGAGATTTTGGCTCCACTTGACCTGTATCCATGAACAAAACAGTGTGTTAATCTTCTGTTTGTTGTGCTTTATCTGTACGTGAACGTGTCATGCCACACGTTGACAGAGCTGGAGCTGGCACCGGTGTCGGATCTCTAACGGACGCAGGAGAGCCCGGGGGATTCAGAGAGGGGGACCCCGGGCATGTGGATTAAGATTCTAGAAAGAAAGTACACACAATTTTAATGCACAGCACTAAAGTGCAACACGTACACAAAACTTTTTAACCAGGATTAGCATATTTCGTCATTTTGCTCTCACAAGTGAATAAATCGGACAGAGTAAGCATGAATCATGGCTAGCTAGCTGGCTAGCTAGCTAGCTAGCGCTGCTAGTGCTCCTGGCTAACACTCGTGAGCCATAAGAGGACGGCGTTGTAATTGCTCACAAAAGTTAGCGTGGCACCAATAGGCTGGATAGTGCAGAAAGATGCATAATATCACAAAACACTCACCATCCATGGTTTGTAACAATATCGTGGCAGTGTCAACTCCCATCTCCCTCCTATTACTGGCTGGCCAATTACCATAAATGGCATCCATCTGGTCGAACCACTTCCACTGCTTTCAGTTCGCCCCACTTCGACTGTTGTGGTCCTTGATGGCCCGGTAATCACATTTCAATTTTTTAAGCTTATCCCTACATTGTTTAATTGTCCGGTTGTATCCGCGGGCGGACAACTGCTCCGCGACCTCATGAAAAATCTTCTCATTGCAGTGCTCTCCATCTAACTCTCTGGATCCTATCGTCAGCCACAATGCAAAGAAAAGTCTGCACCTCCTCGTGGGGACCATGGTGTAGAAGAGTTGTGTGTGAAGCCGAAGCTATCTCTACCATTTGCAGTGATTACTCGCTGAAGAGTTTTTGCAAATGGCGGTTGTACATTCAGCAGAAGAACAGTGCTCTCATGACATTACGCCTGGACCAATCAGTGGCCTGCAGGGTTTTTATGTCACATTTTCAGGTCAGTACGGCACCGTTAGAACCACTCGGCAGCAGGTCCGAAAAATCGGGACGGTAACCGTTACAGTTCCTAATGGAAAAGCCTACAAAGCGTACCGTACCGAACCGAACTGGGCCAAACTGGTACTAGTGGAAAAGGGCCATTACTGTAGCTACAAGTTAAGCACTTTGAGTGGTCTTTGTGACTAGAAAAAGCACTATATGAGTACAGGTCCTTATTCCTTAAGTGTTTACTGAACAGTTTGTAAAGAACTGGCAACCCTGCAGAGGAAGAGGAGAGAGAATGGTGAGTATACTGACTAGTGAACATGATCTGATAATGTTTTGCTTATCTTACAGGTGCAGGAGTGGAGTGACACATTGAGTACTTCACAGGTTGGCTGCCGATCTTCACAAGGTGAGGAGATGGATCTGGTAATGGTTTCAGTATGGTTTGGAGTCTGAGAGAGGTAGGGGAGGGTGCTCCAAGCCAGAGGACTTAAGGGGGTTAAGATGATTAATAGCGCTCGAGACTTACTTGGTGATTGAGGGAGATTATCTGGATAAGACGGTCTGCCCAGGAAAAGGTTCCAAGTCCGCCAGGAGTGAGAGTAGATATGAGAGATTCTGAGGAAAGTATAGTCAGACGAGAAGGTTACAGAGTTTTACGGCTTACGTGCTCCAACAGTGGAAGAAGGCGGAAGAGGTAGGTACTTCAGGTAGTGATGTTACGTCTGGCACTGAAGTCTCAAGGCCTGTCTCGAGCAAAAGGGGCATGGCCAAATAATGCTTGTGTCAAGGTCCGTATCGTGTTTCAGAAGATCATGTGACCCAATACAAACAAGGCCCCATTTCTCTAGAAATCACGTGACTGATTCATTGTGTGACTCACTTGCTGAAAAAGGCTTGGGAAATACAGGAAGTCCATCCATCCATCCATCCATCTTCTTGCGCTTAATCCTTTTCGGGTCGCGGGGGGGCTGGAGCCTATCTCAGCATCTTAGGGCAAGAGGCAGGGTACACCCTGGACAGATCGCAGGGCCAACACAGAGAGACAGACAACCATTCACTCTCACAGTCATACCTAAGGACAATTTAGAATCCCCAGTTTTGATGCCAATTAACCTAACCTGCATGTTTTTGGCATGTGGGAGGAAACCGGAGAAATCCCGAAGTAAACCCACGCAGACACAGAGAGAACATGCAAACTCCACACAGATCACTGTTGATCGGAGGCTGGGATCGAACCCAGGATCCCCCGGCCAAGGGTGAGTTGCTGTGCTGCCGCAGTGCTACCCACTTCTCCACCACGCTGCCCCTATATACAGTATATATAATGTCCAAATTGGGAGATGGGGGAGGGGGTCCTATGTTGTGTGAGTGTGTGTGCGCGTGTGTGTGTGTGTATGCATTTGTGTGTGTGTCTGCATGCATAGGTGTATGTACGTCTACAGGAAGTGTAGAACAATGAACAATGAAGAACAATACAGGAAGTGTTCAGCCTTTTTTTAATTAGATTAGATTAGATTCAACTTTGTCATTACACATGTATGAAACACATTGCGAGAAAAGGATACAATCAGGCATTACATTTCAATAAAATTGACAAAACTTTCTTAAGTACCTTAGAAAATGAACAGAACATTAATACATCAAAAAGAAAAAGCAGAACACATAAAACACTTCTGCATAAAGACAGATTCAGTTAGATTAATCATTGACGTCATTAGTTAACAGAGAGCACAATTCAATTGCATTTTTTGAGGTTGGAAGTGTTCTGCTTGATAGGGGATGCTGAGGATCGCTATGTGCACGAGACTAATAGTATTTCTTAGAAAATGGAGCCACCACAAATGGTGAAGAACATCTGCTGATTTGGAGCATTTTGACTTGATATCTCCAAATAAGGAAAACAAACGTATATGTAACCTGGCCGAGAGTAGTTCAATACATAACTTTGCAAGTTCTTTAAAAACAGGTGAAGAGTTACAGGTAGCAATCAAAGGGGAAACTTTTAAAATGAGGATGTTCAAAGGAATTTTATTTACCATAAAAGATGTACAAATAACTACCCACTAAGATAAAAAGCCTAAACTAAAACCTAAGAATTAAAACTATCTAAGAGATTAAATAGGATAAAATACTACCTAAAAACTAAGCTAAAAAACAAAAAGTGGGCTTAAAAAAACAATAAAAGTCCCTAAAAGCTGAGGAGGAGGATCCACTCTTCCAGGCCGTGCTCCATCTGCCACCATGACACCGATGTCCTCAGGAAACTTGTACAGGGAAAGACACTTGCCAGCAGTATATCCATATTTCTCAACGTCATCATTATCAACATCATGGGGTGCTGCTATCTGGAAACCAGGATACTTGCAGCCCAGGGAGAGCTCCTCACTCCGCCCTCTGCCATCTTTGGCCTGCAGCACCTCAACTGTTCCACACAGAATTGTCCTCCCCCAAATGCAGGCATCATGGTGGTCCTGGGCCATTATTGCTACTCTTCCTCCTCAGTCATGCCCTCCTTCAGCCATTTTCCTGGGACCAGCAGCCTCCTCTTGTCCAGCAGACCTCTCATCTGGCCAGCTGTCCTGGCAGGGCTCTCCTCCGGCTGGGGCCTCTCCTCCAAGCAGGCCCTCATCCAGCCGGGCTCTGTCCTCCTGGCGAAGCTCTCTCCTCTGGACTGCCAGAGCACCTTTTATATCATATGTAGCCACAGGACATTGCTGATCACCAATTAAGGGAGGCACAGGGTGGAAGTAGACAACATCTCCGAGTAAAAGCACACTGATTAAATATAAAAACTACAACACATGCAAAGCTATAAATACACATGCAACACAAACTTAAAACTATATATAATCCAAAAAACACAACAAAATACTTGCATCCCGTGACATCCATCTCCTGAAATCACTCACATGGATGATAGTTTTATATTCTAATATAGTTGTGTTCACAAGTCATGAATTCTTATGTCATTTTCAGTTATGTCCCATAACACAAGCACATTGATATACTTTATTAATATACCATGACTGATATATTGTAATATATTGAAACTTTATTGATATCCCATGTTCAACATAAATTCATCTGATTCTAACATAATACTTAAGCATTATTATTATTTGAATTTATTTCACGGCTTGATTTTATGCCGGTTAGTTCCGTATCTTTGAGGGCAAGCTAAGCCTTTTAGCCTCAGGCCTCGAGAACTTTTCTGAGGATGTGTGCTGTTCCAAGTAGGGCAACTTTTTGTAGGAGCTTGATCTCGGCAGAGATGCCTATTGTGCTTAGATGTTTTTCCAGGTTGTTTGTAACTGTGCCCAGGGCTCCCATCACTATTGGAACAGCAGTTGTCTTGATGTCCCACAGTCTAGCCACCTCTCTTCTCAAGTCCTGATACTTATCAACTTTTTCCTTTTACTTTTCCCCAACCCCTGTATCACTTGATACAGAGATGTCAGTAATAAAGCACTGGCCCTCCTTTCTGTTATCCAGCACTAGATCCGGTCTACGAGTTTGTATTTCTTTGTCTGTCTGTATGTTGAAATCCCAGAGGAGTTTCACTTCTTTACTTTGAACTACTCCTTTTGGCTCGTGGTCATACCACTTGTCAGCAGTGTCGAGCCCAGGTACTTTGGCAAGCTTCCAATGGATAATCTGTGCAACATTGTCATGTTATTGTTTGTATTCAACTTGCACAAGTTTACTGCATTTGCATACAAGATGGTTTGTGGTTTCATCCTTTACCCCACACATCCTGCATAGGGGGGACAGGTTCTGTTTCTGGATCTTAGCCTTCACTGAGTTGGTACTTAACGCCTGATCTTGTGAGGCAGTAATAAGTCCTTCAGTCTCTTTCTTGAGATTCCCCTTCATCATCCAATCCCATGAGGCCCTACCTCTGACGTCTTCTGTTTGACACAAGAATTGCCCGTGCATAGGCTTACTCTTCCACCCTTTTAGTCGCTTCTGCTTATTCCGTTCTTTAACACTCTCTAGGTCTTCAACCTCCTCTTTAAGCAGCAATCCTTCCTTCTTGACTTCAATGAGTAGCTGTTCCGCGCTTACCTGGTTGTAACTTGCAAGCCCAATTTCCTCATTACAGACACAGTCTTCAGTGCTGATAAGACCACAGCCTCCACAACTTCTAGGAGCAGATAGTCAGTCCATGTCCGCTCGCAGATGGAGCATTCCATAAATGGTTAACTGCTTTCTAGTTTTCTTATCCATTTCTTCTAATTCAGTTTTAGTCCAGTTAATGACTCCAGCTCCATAGCGGAGGACAGAGATAGCCCATGTATTTATTCCTATTATGATGTTTTTGCCATTTAACTTCAACTTTAACACTCTCTTCAGTCTGCGGAGATACTGGCCTCTTAATTTGCTCTTCATTCATTCATGCAGTATGTCATTCTATTCAAGGACTCCCAGGTACTTATATCAATCTTCATCAACTGTTTTCATCTTTCTTCTGTCGGGCAAGTCAACCCCTTCAAACCTGATGACCTTCCCTCTTTTCAAAACAAGAATGCCACATTTGTTTAAGCCAAACTCCATGCCAGTGTCTTCACTGAACACTCGTACTGTGTTCACCAAGGAGTCCACCTTGTGCTCATCTTTGCCATGGAGCTTTAGGTCATCCATAAATAGCAGTAGTTAATAGCTGGGGATTTTTTTTTTTTCAGGTTGGTATCTTTCCTTTGTCTCCCTTACGATTATTGATAGTGGTATCAGCGATATGATGAACAGCAGAGGGGATAAGCTGTCACCCTGAAAAATACATTGACGTTTTCTGACTTCCCCTTAAGACTGACCACTAGTTGTTATTTCCGTTCTCCAATTCTGCATGCTATATCTTGCTAGCCATTGAATGTTGGGAGCTATCCCTGTCATCTCAAGTGTCTCCAGTATTCAGGAATGTGGCATCATATTGTAAGCCTTCTGATAATCAATCCACACCATAGCAAGATTTGTTTTTCTCCATCTGCAATTCCAGAGCACCATTTTGTCGATCATAAATTGGCCTTTTGTGCCCCTTGAGTTCTTTCTACGTCCTTTCTGTTCTTCTGGGATTATCCTCTCTGTCCCAAGGTGGTTGTACGTGCCATTTATTTATTTAGTATGTTTTTCTTTTGAAAATGTAATTTTTGTTGCTGTAATATTAATTTGATAATAAGACTGAGCAGCATTCAGAAATATAACAGACTTTTTAATGCAATATTTCTTTATTTAGAGAATATTAAATAGTTTGAGTTTGCCATTTTCCCTTTAGGCTTCCATACACCTGTATTGAAATGTAGAAGAAGAATGTGTTAGCAATGTGTTGTTGTGCTGTTGCTAATAAATGAGAGGCTGGCAGTGCAACACGGTATTTTTACTGTTGTGCCGATGCCAAGACACTCCACGCGTACAGGTACATCTCCAAAAATTAGAATATCATGAAAAAGTTCAATATTTTTTGTCACTCATTTCAGAAAGTGAAACCCATATATTATATAGATTCATTACACAGTGATATATTTCAAGTCCATCCATCCATCCATCCATCTTCTACCGCTTTTCCGGAGGTCCGGGTCACGGAGGCAGCAGTTCAAGCAGAGAAGCCCAGATTTCCCTCTCCCCCGCCACCTGCTCCAGCTCTTCAGAGAGGATACCAAGGTGTTCCCAGACCAGCTGGGAGACATAGTCTCTCCACCGAGTGCTGGGTCTGCCCCGGGGTCTCCTCCCAGTGGGACGTGCCTGAAACACCTCAAGTGGGAGGCGTCCAGGAAGCATCCAATTCAGATGCCCATACCACCTCAACTGACTCCTTTCAATGTGGAGGAGCAGCAGTTCTACTCTGAGCCTCTCCCGGATGACTGAGCTCCTCACCCTATCTCTGAGGGTGAGTCCAGCAATCCTACGGAGAAAGCTCATTTCAGCTGCTTGTATCCGCAATCTCGTTCTTTCAGTCATTACCCAAAGCTCGTGACCATAGAGTAGGAACGTAGATTGACTGGTAAATCAACAGCTTTGCCTTAGAACTCAGCTTCCTCTTCACCACAACAGACTGGTACAACGTCCGCATCACTACAGATGCTGCTCCAATCCGTCTGTCGATCTCGCGCTCCATTTTCCCCTCAATCGTGAACAAGACCCCAAGATACTTAAAGTCCGCCACCTGGGGCAGGAGCCTGTCCCCAACCCAGAGAGGACAATCCACCTTTTTCCGTCTGAGGACCATGGACTCAGACTTGGATATATTTCAAGTGTCTATTTATTTTAATTTTGATGATTATGGCTTACAGTCCATGAAAACCCCAAATTCAGTTTCTCAAAAAATTTGAATGTTACATAAAATTAATTTTAAAAAATAGTTTTTAAATAGAAATGTTGGCCGACTGAAAAGTATGTCCATGTACACACTCAATACTTGATTGGAGCTCCTTTTGGATTAATTACTGTATCAATGCGGTGTGGCATGGAGGTGATCAACCTGTGGCACAGATGAGGTGTTATGAAGGTCCAGGTTGCTTTGACAGTGGTCTTCACTTCGTCTGCATTGTTGGGTCTGGTGTCTCTCATCTTCCTCTTGACAATACTTCATAGATTCTCTGTGAGGTTTAGGACAGGAGAGTTTGCTGGCTAATCAAACAGTGATTCCATGGTCATTAAACCAGGTTTTGATACTTTTGACAGTGTGGGCAGGTGCCCAGTCCTGCTGGAAAATGAAATCAGCTTCTCCATAAAGCTTGTCAGCAGAGGGAAGCATGAAGTGCTCTAAAATTTCCTGGTGGACGACTGCACTGACTTTGGTCTTGATAAAACACAGTGGACCAACACCAGCAGATGACATGGATCCTCAAATCATCACTGACCGTGGAAACTTCACACTAAACCTCAAGCAACTTAGATTCTGTGCCTCTCCACTCTTTCTCCAGACTCTGGGACTTTGATTTCCAAATGAAATGCAAAATTTACTTTTATCTGAACAGAGGTCATCTGCTGGTGTTTGTAAACTGTGTTTTATCAAGACCAAAGTCAGCGCAGTCGTCTACCAGGAAATTTTAGAGCACTTCATGCTTCCCTCTGCTGACAAGCTTTATGGAGAAGCTGATTTCATTTTCCAGCAGGACTCCTCCCCCCCCCCACACACACACACTGTCAAAAGTATCAAAACCTGGTTTAATGACCATGGCATCACTGTGTTTGATTGGCCAGCAAACTCTCCTGACCTAAACCCCATAGAGAATCTATGGAGTATTGTCAAGAGGAAGATGAGACACCAGACCCAACAATGCAGACGAGCTGAAAGTCACTATCAAAGCAACCTGGACCTTCGCAGCACCTCAGCAGTGCCACAGGTTGTTCACCTCCATGCCACGCCTCACTGATACAGTAATTAATCCAAAAGGAGCCCCAACCAAGTACTGAGAGTGTACATGGACATACTTTTCAGTCAACCAACATTTCTATTAAAAAAATATTTTTTTAAATTAATTTTATGTAATATTCAAATTTTTTGAGAAACTGAATTTGGGGTTTTCATGGGCTGCAAGCCATAATCATCAAAATTAAAATAAATAAACAAACGCTTGAAATATATCACTGTTTGTGTAATGAATCTATATAGTATGTGGGTTTCACTTTCTGAAATGAGTGACAAAAAATATTGAACGTTTTAATGATATTGTAATTTTTTGAGATGTACCTGTAAATACAGTCTGCCGTCTACTCGTTTATAGAAGTGGTTACAGTGAGAAAGAAATTAAGAACAAGTAAAGAACCTAAGATAGCCACTACAATAAGTAAAAATACCTCAGTCACCAACAAGAAGACTGCATCACTATGAAATTAGAGCGACAAAAAATGGACTGCACAACTTACAGTTAAAGGTCTGATGACACGATTTTGACATTTTTTAGCATGTTGTGTAAACCCAAAAGTCATTGTCAATGATCAATATAATATTTACAACCGCACCTGCATAACATAGTTATCATCAAAAAAATGCAGCCGCTGACTGTACTGTGGTGCCACCCACCGAATGAAGAAGTAGTCGGAAATGACGTAAGCGAGAGAACAGACACCGGTGTTGTTGACTGGAATGCCAACAGCTTTGTAGCACACAGTTTCTCTGGTTTCTTGTTTTAGTTTTACGGCTATGCCTTTGCATTGTGTCGCAGGCTTAGATAAACAGCAGGCCATGAAAGACCACATCACACGCTTCAGCTCCAACTGTCATAAGCCTCCTCGTGTGCTCCTTGTGCGCTTTTACGCAGCGCACGGAGGAGGGGAAGGATGAATGGATTTACGTGCAGGATTCACCACAGCACATTTCTTGAACATAAGACTGATGACAACAGTTCCCAAAAAGGTGAAGACTTACAAAAATAAACAGAAACACTTACAGTTGGCATTCGGGGCCGACATCGCCCAGCGAATGCATGGAGAGGAGACGTGTTAACCACGGTTGCACCCCAGGGCTGACATCGCTTCAAGGGGCGCAACAGAACCACGGCTGTGTGGAGCGGCTAACACGCCGTGATAGTGTTGGCAATATTAGCTGGCTGACAGCACAGCAGATGATGTACGCAAAACATGAACAGTTCGGGGTAGATCTTGAGTTCTTCAGGATGCTCTACTGTAGCTGGACAGGAAACTGGGCTACACTAAACAGTTCATACTCACGGCACAGGAGCAGTTCAAAAAGTCCAAGTCACCAACAAACATACACAAACACAGCTACACCTAGGAGAATGGCGACAGTGTAGCTTTCCCTCAATATACAGTACTACCATGCGGCAATTAAAGTCTGCATGGCGATGCACAATGGTCCAGCAGTGTTTGATAATTACTGGGGCGAACAGCTGACTGTCAAAGAGAGAGGGGGCGTGGTTGGACTGGCAAATCTTGGACAGCGCCCACCTGAAAATGGGTCAAAACGGCTGCACAACAACCGCCGACCAGAGTGGCAGCTACAGGCATGAAAAAGAAAAGGAACACAGACATAAAAACAACAAGAACTCAAAAGATAATACATAATAAACCCAATGCCTGAGCCACAGAGAACGGTCAGAACCGAGCCTACAGGATAACACGGGCTTGGTTAGTGACACCAACTGACTATATTGTACTCATTGCCACTAATTTGGACTTTTTCGTGTTATAATAATTAATTTAATATTTTGATAGTTATAGTACATGTGTGCTATGCCAGTTATGAGTATTGTTTTTCTTGTGACCAAACTCTAGAAAAAATGACAATCAGTTGCTTCTATTGCTTTTATTATTATTGTTGAAAATAACATGGCAGTTGATACAAGATAAAAGTAGTTAATAAACAATGATAACAAACAATATTGCATTTTTTTATGAGACATAAATAATGGGGAATACATTATTTTTAAGGATATTGCCATCAGTAACGCAGAGAATAATTTTAATTTCTAAAGGGGTTTTACAGATAATTGCACTTTAAAATAAGTTATGGCCACGAGTATGCTCTAATTTACTAAAAAAATATACTGTATATATATATTTGCAAAATTTAAAAAAAATTCTATCTCTTGTTCAAATACCCAGGATTGATACAGGATTGCATGCAACGTCCAAATGATGACAACAGTTATGAGATTTTCAATTATCACACTATAAATATTTAGTAATTTTATTTTCTTGTAAAAATTGACAACAGTTATGGTCAGATAAACATTTATTGAATGAAAAACAATACCATGAAAACATAAAGGTAGTTAGTCTGCATAAGTAAAACCAACATATTGTCCCTCTTGTATTGAAAAGGTGTCTCTAATCTTGTGAACGACACAGGCAGGTATTGGCACTCGGACTTTCTCACCAAGGTAGTGATGGCACCATCGGATGAACTGTCTGTAAGCTGTATATCGCTTCCAATTGTTCTCATAATCCACATTCACATAATGTTTATAGTTGAAGTAGGCCATTTCCAACACATCTTCGTTCAGACACACCATGGGGAAGTTGTGATGACCAGTGATACACTTTATAGCACCGTCCGGAATTTTCTGGTTCACCTTGTCATGCTCCTGACAGCAAATACTCTCCTCCTCTGTTGTCATGCTCACACACAGACCACACTGGCACCTGCAAAAATAAAAAATTGTATCTTTTGATTTGTTTTTTTGGGGGTGGCATTGACAGTATCAGGTAGATGTTTCAATTTTATTATAAATACACTGCTATGATTTTATTGAAAAATCGGGTTTAAATAAATTATATTTCTGAACAAATAATTTATTGCAATATCTGTAACAAAAGCATACCACTCGGTGTTCCCCTGCCGTGTGTTTGTTGCTACTGCTGCACCGGCCATGTGTGCCTCACCACCGTCACTCTCCGAGTCTGACTCGCTAGGCACAATGTCCGCTTGGTACAGCTCAAACCTATAAGGTCTGATGCCCCCAGATTCTCCATTATCATCCCATTCTTCTGAAATATAATCGTCTGAAGACTGGACAGCACAAACCAATTCCAGACTACATATGCTGGAACCCTCGTCAATGTTTTCAACCGCTTCCATCCTGTGTGTACAATGGGCAGCCAAGCGTTGTGTTCTCCCGCTGACGTCACAACATGTCCAGGGGTTTTTCCAGCCACTGACACAATTGGTGACGTGGCGCTCATGAAAACATTGGATAGTCGCGTGATAATAAGCCTGTTTGACTTAGGACTGCACAGACCTACCTATTTCGTCATATTGAAATTATGTGTTGCAAAATTAGATGCAGTCAAAATTGTGTCATCAGACCTTTAAGTGTCAAGCTGAAGCAAAAACAAGGACTAATTAAGACAGCGTCAAGTTGGCACAATGAAAGAATAAAGAACTGTTAATCCTGCCAAGATAATGCTAAATAAAAGATTCATGCCAAAGTCGAACAGCTTCTTTTAAAATTCAGACAGCAAGGACATTGTGGTTTTAAGAAGATGGCACTCTTGTAGAAAGCTATAGATGCTTTATGTCAAAAACCAGTTTATGTTGAGCACACTTGTTGAAAGTTGAGCTGTGAAAGTAAATATGGAGGACAACAGTGGGCATGAGATGGGGCCGAAAGACCAGATTAGCAGTACTGGCATTAGCCACAAGAGGGCACTTGAGTATACAGAAAAGGGTCTGGTGGAGCAGATAACCAGGCAAATAAGTGCAAGAAGAACAAAGCTTTCACAGCTGACATCAAAGACGAATATAATTAATGCTTTGATGAAAAACAATGAAAATCCTGACATTATTGATGTACATTTAAATGAATGCTCAAAGCTCTTAAGTGAATTCCTAAAGGCAAATCATGATGTACTCCTGTTGCTGCCAGATGAAGAAAAAGATGCAGATCAGACATTTTGGTTTCTTCCTAAAAGGGAGCATTTTCAGGACTTCATTACTGAAGTTGAAAAATGGACAAATGCAACAAGGCAACAATGCCATGATGATGTGTGCCCAGATGACAGCGCATCTATAGCCAATGGACTTGCAGAATATAACCCTGCCTTCCGTGCTAATGGAAGCACAGTTAGCAGCCATTCAACTAGATTGTCCAGAGCATCATCTTCATCACCTATACGCTTCAAGGAGGAAGCCGAGAGAGCTGCCTTGATGGCACGAGCAGCTGCCTTAAAGAAGAAGCAAGAATTAGAGATGGAAGAATGCAAATTAAAAGCAAAGAAAGAACAGCTTGAAGTAGAAACAGCTATTGCTGCTTCCACAGCCAAGATAAAGGTGTTGAAAAAATGCAAGTATGACCAACACAGGAATGAAAGTAGTGCTCATCTGCAAGCAAGTGTAGCAAACCGTTGCCCTCCAAGCATTCAACAACTCACAGTGAATAATGCTTACAGAAGCACTCATGAGCGGTCAAGCAGTTTGTAAGATGTCCAAGTGAAACAAGAGAGCAACATGCAGCAACCTAGTGAACATACCACAATAAACTTGTGTGAAGTAATGCTGAAACAAAATAACATCACAGAAATGTTACTGAACCAACAAAGATTGTCACATCTGCCCCAGAGAGACATTCCTGTTTTCAGTGGTGATCCATTAGAGTTTAAACCATTTCTGAAAGCATTTGAACACACCATTCATGATAAGACTGACAGTGATAGCGACAGGTTATATTACCTTGAACAATTCACCAAAGGTGAGCCCAAAGATTTAGTCAGAAGTTGCCAACACATGACTCCACAACAAGGGTACAAAGAGGCAATACAGTTACTGCAGTATCATTATTGGAATGAAGTGAAAATTGTCACTGCATACATGAAGAGAGCCTTTAACTGGCCACAATTTAAGTCAGATGACACTAAGGCACTTCATAGTTACTTCCTGTTTCTCACTAGTTGTAAAAATGCAATGCAGGACATTAACCAGCTTGAGGAGTTAGATAACCCCACCAACTTCAGACTCATGGTTTCTAAGCTCTCATATAAACTAAGAGAGATGTGGAGAGTGTCTGCCTTTGATATCCAAGATAAAAGTGGGAGAAGAGCAAAGTTTCTAGATCTCGTGGGAGTCATTAACAGACGAGCTAAAATGGCTTCAGTCCCAATCTTCGGAGACATTAAAGATACTGATGACAAGGGCAAAGCCACCACATTTGTGAGAACCACTAGAACATCTAGACCAAAAGGAAGCACATTCACAATTAGTGTAGTACCTGCTGTAGAAGAGAAGTCACCAGAAAATGGCAGAGGACTTTCTCACCAGATGAGTCATGCCTTTCAGAAGCCATGTATGTAATGTAAAAAAAAGTCACACACTGGCTGAATGTCAAGATCAGAAAACAGCTTCACAAAGAATGACTGGATTTTCTTAAAGAAAAGGGGCTATGCTTTGCATGTTTGACACAAGGGCATCTGAGTAAGGATTGTAAGAGAAGGATAGTTTGTGAATACTGTTCTAAGAAACATCCTAGCCTGCTCCATGCCACAAAGGAAGAAGATGGATCTGCTGAGAGAAGTCACAGAAATACAGCTGAAAACACCACTTCAAGTGAGTCAGTGTCTGTTTCAAGTGGAACATGTGGTGTCACCTGGGCCGGTAACAACAGTTGTGCTTTGGCAACCCTGCCTGTTTTAATCAAGCTGAAGAAAAAGCAAAAAGACAATTGAGACATGCATTCTTGGACAATGGTAGTGAGTCTACATTCTGCACTGAGAAGTTAATGAGACAGCTTGGCATTGAAGGCAAGAGAACTGAGATCCTTCTCTGCACAATGGCCCAAGAAAAGTTAGACCCAAGTTACATTGTCTCAGATATGGAAGTATGTGGTCTGAAAAAGAACATTTATATTGACCTACCAAATGCGTTCACTCATAAAGACATTCCAGTGTCCAAAGAGAACATTCCTGTGCAGCAAGATTTGGAGAAGTGGCCATACCTGCATACCATACCTCCCGCTATGCAAAGAGCAGAGCACCTGAAAAGAAAGCTAATCAATAACAAAGAATTTCACAAAGAATATCAAATCTTCATGTCTGACTTACTGAACAAAGGCTATGCAGTTCCAGTGCCACATGAACAACTTGAACCACAAGGTGGCAGAGTTTGGTACATACCTCATCATGGTATGTATCACCCTCAGAAGAGGAAGCTTCGAGTAGTCGTCGATTGTGCAGCATCCTATCAAGGCAAGTCACTGAATGGAGAACTTTTACAAGGTCCAGACTTAACAAACACATTAGTTGGTGTACTGACCAGATTCAGACATGATCACATTGCCTTAATGTCAGACATAGAGGCTTTGTATCATCAGGTTAAAGTACCACCCGAGGACACTGATCTGCTGCGTTTCTTATGGTGGCCTGATGGAAACTTGAATGAGCCCTTGCAAGAATACAAAATGCCTGTGCACCTGTTCGGGGAAACATCTTCCCCCAGCTGTGCCAACTTTGCACGAAAAAGGACAGCTGAAGATGCTAAGGACAAAATGTCACATGGTGCAGTGAACGTAGTGCTGAATAACTTTTGCATGGATGATTGCCTTTTGTCAGTGTCGACTGAAAACCAAGCCTGCACAATGGTCAAAGAACTGACAGCACTGTGTGCAAGTGGAGAATTCCATCTGATGAAGTGGAACAGTAATAGCAGGGCTGTTCTCTCTTCTATTCCTGAGTCAGAAAGAGCAACAAAAATCAAGGATTTGGATCTTTGTCATGATGCATTACCTGAGAAGAGAGTCCTTGGAGTTAACTAGTGTATCGAATCAGACTCATTCAAGGTTAGGATTAATGCAAAACATATGCCACAGACAAGACGTGGCATCCTCTCATTTGTGAGTTCAATATATGATCCTCTTGGGTTTTTGTCTCCTATCATCCTCTCAGCAAAAATGATCCTACAAGAACTGTGTCGAAGGAAATTCTCTTGGGATGTGGAGAGCCCTGCAGAACTGGTTTGCAAGTCATCAGTATGGCTTTCTGATTTCCTGAGTTTGCATGGTTTCAAAGTTGAAAGGTGCTTAAAACCAGCTGAATTTGGAACCATCGCATCTACTAGACTACATCACTTCGCTGACGCAAGTGAAAAGGGTTATGGAGTAGTTACCTTCCTTAGAGTTGTAAATGAAAAGGGTGAAGTGCACTGTCCATTTCTCATAGGCAAATCCAGAGTTTCAACATTGAAACAAACAACGATTCCACGTTTGGAAATTAACAGCAGCAGCTGTTGCTGTGAAAGTGGACAAGCTCATGAAAAAGAAGCTATAGATGTCATTAGAAGATTCTCTGTTTTGGACAGGCAGTACTACTGTGTTAAGGTGCATCACCAGTGAAAGTGTCAGATTCAAAACATTAATTGCAAACAGACTGTCACTCATCAGAGACAGTTCTCAGCCAAGTCAGTGGATGTATGTAAACTCTGAGCTGAACCCAGCAGACCATACATCATGAGGGATGAATGCAGACTCCTTCATCAAGTGTAAAGACTGGATCAACGGGCCAGATTTTCTAAAAAGGGATGAAAAACACTGGCCAGTCATAAAAAATATGCCGAAAGAGATTCAGCAAGACGTAGAAGTCAAAACAGTCGTGAGTGTGAATGTTATTGATGTGCACGTAAACCCACTTGGCAAGCTCATTTGTCACTACTCATACTGGCACAGTTTGAAAAAGGCAGTTTCCTGGATGTTGAGGCTCAAAGAACTGCTTCACAAGCTGAGTGAACATCGCAAGACTAGCTTGTTTCAGATGTTGCACGAGGAGAAATGGAGATCATCAAGTTTTGCCAACGTCAAGGTTTCAGTGATAAAATCACAACTCTTCAGAGAGGTGACAAGCTTAAAAGAACAAGCCACATTGTCAGGCTTGATCCTGTTATTCAGGATGGGATTTTGAGAGTTGGTGGAAGGCTGCAGCAGTCCGCCCTACCTGCAGATGTTAAGCAACCAGTCATGCTTCCCAAAGATCATCATGTATCCACGTTGGTCCTCAGACACATTCACAAAGAAACAGAACATAGTGGGAGAAATGTTATGCTTTCTAGGCTGAGAGAGAGATTCTGGATTCCCAAAGCAGACTCTGCTTTGAGAAGAATACTGTCAAAATGTGTGACATGCAGAAAGATCTCAGCTAAACCTGGAGAACAAAGAATGGCAAATGTGCCAAAAGACAGACTGATTCCAGACCAGTCCCCATTCACTAATGTGGGAATTGACTATTTCTGGCCTTTTGAGATTTAAAGTGGGTGGAGTCTTGTCAAGAGGTATGATGTTTTGTTTACATGTCTTACTACCAGAGCAATACACCTTGAAGTTGCCCACTCACTGGAGACAGACTCATGTATAAATGCTTTCAGAAGATTCATATCAAGAAGAGGCCAAGTGTCCATTATGAGGTCAGGTAACAGCACAAACCTGGTGGGAGCAGAGAAAGAAATGTGTGAAGCAATTAAAGGATGGAATCATTCTAAATTTCAGAGACACTTCTCCAGAAAGGGATAACTTGGATATTTAATCCATTGGCTGGATCCCACTTTGGTGGCAACTGGGAGAGACAGATTTGTTCAGTGAGGAAGATACTCAACCAGATCTTGAAGCAACAGACTCTCAACGATGAACGACTTCAGACATTGTTTTGTGAAGTTGAGTCTATTATCAACAATAGACCAATAACTAGAGTGTCTAGTGATCCAAATGATGTTGAGGTGTTCACGCCTAACCATCTACTCTTGTTGAAAAGACAGCCTGTTCTGCCACCTGGTGTATTCCAAAGAGAGGACTTGTACTCAAAAAGGAGATGGAGACAGGTGCAGTATTTGTCGGACATTTTCTGGAAGCGTTGGATCAAGGAATACTTGCAACTTCTACAAGAGAGACAGAAGTGGTCAGAGACAAAGAGAAACCTGAAAACTGGAGATGTCGTTCTCATAATTAATGACAGTGCACCGAGAAATTCCTGGTTAATGGGAAAGGTCAAAAAGACTTTACCTGATTGAAAAGGATTGGTCAGACGTGTACTTGTCAAAACTAAAATTAGTGTTCTGGAAAGACCAATAGACAAGTTGTGTCTATTGCTTGAAATGGATGAGTAACATGGTCATTTAAGTAATGTGTGACAAAGGTTAAAGACTAAAGTTTGTTAACAGTCATAATTTGAATAATTTGATGTTTCAGATAAGAATTGATGTACTGTAATTGAGTTTGTGTAATGGTAAAGTTGCCAGGTCTCAGTTAAGTTTACAAAGAGATTTCAAACATTTCAGTTTGAGAGAAAATGACGCTGTTTAGTAATTGTTTTTTCATAGTAATAACAATTAGGGGCCAGAATGTAGGTGCCATTTATTTATTTAGTATGCTTTTCTTTTGAGAATTTAAGTTTGTTGCTGTAATATTAATATGATAATAAGACTGAGCAACATTCAGAAATATAACAGACTGTTTAATGCAATATTTCTTTATTAAGAGAATATTAAATAGTTTGAGTTTGCCATTTTCCCTTTAAGCTTCTGTACACCTGTATTGAAACATAGAAGAAGAATGTGTTAGCAATGTGCTGTTGCTAATTAATGAGAGGACGGCAGTGCAACACGGTATTTTTACCATTGTGCCGATGCCAAGACGCTCGGCGCGTAAATACAGTCTGCCGTCTACTCATTTATAGAAGTGGTTACATTAAGAAAGAAATTAAGAACAAGTAAAGAACCTAAGATAGCCACTACAGTGGTCATATATCTTCTCGGAGAGTATCCTGCTGAATAGCTTCCACATGACTGGAAGGCATGTTATTGGTCAAAAATTTTCAACAGCAGTGCCCAGAGTGGATCTTTAACACAGAGCACTGTCTTTCCAAGGGTCATCCATTGTGGCACTGAGCCAAGCTTCAAGATCACGTTAAGTTCGTCTGCAAAGTGATTGTGAAGTGATGTGAAATACTTCAGCCAGAAGCCTTGGATACCTTCGGGCCCTGGTCCTTTCCAGTTTTCTACTTTCTTCAGTTGTTTTAAATCCGCAGTGGAAATTGTCACATTCTCCTGGGGTATGTGTTTGTTTAGCGCTTTTCACACATCTTCCAGCCATTCGGCACTTCGATTGTACTCTGTAGGGTTGTCCCAAATGTTGTTCCAGAAATCACAGCTTGCTTGGGGATCTGGTTTAGCATCGCTGTGCATAGTTACACCATCCAATTCCTGGTTAAGCTTTTTCTGGTCATACTGGAACATTCTATTCTGTCTGTACTGGTTTATTCTCTGCTCATACCTCCTCAGTTTTGCAGCTGTAGCTGTTATGTGCTGCTTCAGTTCTTCAATCACCACTTCCAGTCCTTTCTTCCCTACACCATATTTCTCTTCTAAGTCACTCCCTTCAAACCTTTACTCTGCTTATACTTTCTTCTCTCTAGCTTGCTTAGTTCTTTACCAATTCAGTTTAAGCTTGTATCCTTCTTTTCCACATAGGCTCTTTTCTAGCTTTGGATGCAGTATTGCATACACCTAACTTACGCATGATAACAATACCAGCAGCACAGACAAGCTGGTTGGTCTCAGTTATGTTGTCTGTTTGGGGCAAGGATCACTGGAGGAGTGATGCATAACTTACGGCCAATTTGTTATCAACAAGTAGCCATTCCATCTAGCCACTCACATACTGAAGACCATCTGTTGTGCTTCTACGTGGTGCCCCCAGTCTGCAGAACACAGCAGATCTAGGGGAGAGAACCCCGAAAGAAAAATCCCAACATGCAGTTGGATAAACTCACCCTGTGATGATAATAAACCCTAATCAAGATGACAATAACGACATGAATGAGACCAGAACTGATGGTCTCTCGTCCGGCAGTGTTGGTGTGTAGGGTCAAGCACCACTCGGTCATCATCAAGTGCCTGGCCGTAGAAAGTCTATCGAGTAGTAATGGAATGCTACTATGAGGGTAAACCAGGAACTAAGGGTTATAGGAAAAGAATGCTGTATAGCTGGCAGAACAGAGGATTGTTTGTAGTGTCTGAACAAAACCTTACAGACCAAGCCTGAGCAATCAGAAAGAACAAGTGGCTCTCTGATGTTGAGTAAGAGGAGATTGAGCAGCGTGTGAGCAGCAATGTTGACAGTAACAATGAAGAGGGAAGAGAGAGAGTGGCGCAACAACAAATGAAAGTGAAAGCAATATCCCTGTTGATGTGCAGCAGAGTCACACTGAAAGAAATGGCGTAGAGCAAGGATATCACCATCTCCAAATCCTAAACGTGGAAGGATTGCTTGAACGACAGACATTCTCAACAGCATCAAGGCACTAGAGGAAGGAGACAAAGAACAACTAAGATCTTTGAAACATATCAACAGAAAAAGGCTTAGAGAAGCAGTTCATGCAGAGAGCGTTTTATCTCATGTACAAAGAGATGACATTATTATTAGTAGTAGTAGTAGTAGTAGTATCAAATAATTATGCAATTGCATCATTATATTCACAGATCCACTAGTACGTTTACTATTGCTCTGTGTGCTGCTATCCCTTTGCTGTTGCAATCCTGTAATTTCCCCACAATGGGGATTGCACTGTTAAATGGGGCTCCATGTAATCAGCCTTTTGGCGAAGCAATTGGCCAGAAAGATCCGACACATTCACGGGGCTTCATCACACCATCACTAACTTCAGGTAGGCACACAAGTGGTTACAGGCGCTAAGCCACACTGCAGACGTGGAGAGTCAACTTCCTGCTTATAAAGGCTGCAGCTGATGATAAGCAGGTAGTTAATTGGTGCAGCTGGACATCATCAGATAATCAGCAGAGAAGACAGAAAGTGTGCACTAACCTGAGATACTACAGGACAGGACGCCCCCTTGTGGATAAACTTTTGAATTGCTCAGCTTGCTTCCCACTGCTCAGCTCATACTGTAAATGAATCGGGAGCCTTGACAAAGGTATTCAACTGTGTTTAATTTAAACTCATGGCTTAAAAGTGCATGAAATGACTTATGACCTTCAAGGGACATGAAGACACCAATGCTCCCATTGTGTCACCATTTCAGGTGACCACCAAACAACTTTTAAGAAAATCTGGCATTAAGCTTGGTGTTCTCATTAGTTAGAATACTGAAATGCCGGAGCCCTCCACAAGACAAGATTAAGTATATAGACATTACATCCAAGTAATAGAGAAAATGTAAACTATCAAACTTTCAAAAGAAAACACAGGCGTATAGGTATTAAAATTATTGATTTATCTTAAAATGACATTCTGCCAAAAATCAAGATTTTTTTTCTTAACATGTTTTTTATGACTTACAAGACATATCAAGAGTGAAATTACTCAAATATGTCATGTCTGTGTTTTTGCTGCATTTCAGTTAAACTCCTTCCCTTGAGGGGGGAAAAAAAAAAGGCAAGTTTAGACAGTGTGTTTTAGTCATGTCACCATTGCAGGTCCATAGTGTTGAGTCAGTCTGGCCTGACTGAAGTTAGCCTCCAGGCCCAGTTAGCATTTTTGGACAACTACTTTGAAAACTTGACCCAAATTAAGATGGGTTTTACTATTAAACTGCTTTTAAGGACCAATGCAGTTCAATCATTTTCCTTTATGTAGCGTTAGCCACCTTTAGCCTTGTGGTATGTGAGTGGGCTTATTTGCAGATCCTGGCATTCGAAGGAGGAGGAAAAGTGAAAAGATTTTGACACAAAACTGTAAGACAATTAAATTTTTTGTAGAAAAAAGGGCATAAGATACCATTTTAGACAATATAGATTTGTTTTTGCAGGGGATTTATATCCACCGGAGTTTGTCTTTAAATTCAGTTGTTAAGGAGTACCCTTAACAGGATCTGAGCACCATATTTTTCAATTGGAAATGCACCTTTTGGGACATTCGTGTAGGGACAGCATGGGGGTCATTTCACATTGGCACCCTTTTCCACAGGAAGGGCACCCCCAGGGCACGTTTTATGGTACAGCATAAGACCTTCACCACCAGAACAAAATTTCCTGCTCTAAAGGGCACGCCATTAAAATTTATTACTCAAAAGGCCTTCATAAAGGGCCCACAATCATTTCCCCCATGTGAACGACAGCCAATAGGAACTGTCCTCTTGTTTTTGTCACTTTAGAGCACACTTTAGTGAGGACTACTCACTGGAATGGGGGGACACTTGCCCCTCTTAACCCCTCACCTTCTGAGTCCACCAGTGCTGTAATGAGACAACAGATCACATTGGTTCTGATGGTGACTGGTGTAACTAATATTTGTAAAGCTGACCACTGCTTCTGGGACACACCAAACATTTCTTCATTAGATAAAAGCTATACCGCCAACCTCTGTTCAGTGCTGAAATGTGGAAAAACTCATCATTGTCATCTTTTCAATCAGGGGTGTTAAAAGCAGATAAAGCACAGGGGACATGGCAAAACCCAACCGACTGTTAATTAGTTGCTTCTGGATATAACCCTACCAAGGACTGGGGTGCAGTGGATTCAGTATTTGAGGGAGGTTATGGCAGGATTTGTGTCAAAATTGGAAAAGGTTAAGTTAGCAAGAGAACCGAAGGCACTTTAAACGACACTGAGGTCAGGCATAAAAACAAATAACTTGAGACACCCTAAGCACATCCACAAATATAACAGCAGTCGCTTGGTTGCCTGTTTACGTTCCCTCTGCCAACTCATCTTAAGTGAAGATGGCATCTTGGCATTATTGTGTTCATCCTCTTGTGCACTCACTTGCTAAGGGCTCAGCTGCCATTCTACTTCAAAGACCAAAGATCTGAGTGAGAGCGGAAGAGATATTAATGGCTGTAATACTAGCATGTCCTTGCACAAAGTGTGTGTGTGTGTCCTTTCTCTTAGTTTGTCTATGTTACTCATAGTGCTTGAGGTGTGCAGTATCAAAATGTCAACATTAAGAAAAGAGGGCTATCAATAGCTCTTGAACCAGTGTTATTGTCTCATCCATCATTTTGACATCACACCCCTGAAGGAGAGCTCTTCCATACTGGTGCTGATGACTCAACCAGCAATTTAAAATGAGGATAACTTGAGGCTGCAGCAAGGAATCCACCGTCACCTAATCTGCACTTTCGAAGATTTGGTGAATCTGGCTTCAGTGTATACATTTGTGTGTACTTGACAGGGGTGACTGTCAGGGATGATGGTAGGAAACTGACATTCCTTCTTGGTATGTAATATATGTATGATTAGCCCACGGGGGCTATTGCCTTGAAGTGAACTAAGTGAGTAATTTTACATACATGTATACACGTGTGTGCATTACGGGAGGATTCAGGTGCCTCTCTGGTGGCATTTAGACCCTTCATTTGTGTGGAATCCAACATCATTATCCCAAAGTGCTGCCAGCTGGAAATGCTTGGGAGTTCCCATTTGAACTCTATGTGTGTTCTGACGATGTAGCGAGAGAATGAAGGAGTCAAAACTCTCTAATGAAAGATTGTGTTCTGGTTCTTATTCTGCTCTGATATTCATGAGCAGCTAAATCTGGCACTGTCTTGCTGATTAGCTAATAACCCACCACCACAACAATGCCACCCAAGGAGGGGGAGCAGCTCTCTGAATTAGTTGTAATAGACACCAGGGGCAGATCTACAGAAGGGACATAGAGCATGAGGGGGGTTGCGCGCACACACACACACACACACACACACACACACAGAGTTTTAAAAATCTTACATTTAAATGTATTCATCCAAAATTAAAGATGCTCTCCGGTGCATATAAATCTCCTATAAAAATAAATCTGCATTGTCTGAAGAGGCTCTCGCTCCATTCTCCCCTCACAAGAGTGGTAGGCAGTTAGAGCTCCAGTACAGCACTGTGTAATTTCGTGTATGAATGTTTAGAATGGATTTTTTTTTTTTTTTTTGCGAATTAACCGGAAGTGAAGTTTAAGGAAAGTGTGGATCCCATTGCTATCACCTGATCCACTCAAAATTCATGCATGTTCATCTCCCGGGAGAAGAAGCAGCTAGGCTCAATGATGCTAATCCTGAAAAAAAAAAAAATCTAATAAAACTGGAAAAAATCTTTTCTACTGGCTCAAGAGATGCTAAGGGTTAGTGGTGTAAAATTCCAAGGGTTCACACGAAGCTACCCAGGTATGCTAGCAGCTATCTCATACATAAATACTGCTGCCAAGTGAAGGTCAAAAGAAAGCTAAAATGGTGAGCTCAAGGCAGAATAGAAAAAAATTAGCTTTCATTTGGATTTACAATCACTGGGGATTTGACTGCACTGACTCTATTATGCTTGGTGTGTGTGTGTGTGGGGGGGACAGCTATCCAAGTCATCTCCAAATGAAACACCCACCCATCCATCCATCCATCCATTTTCTACTGCTTTTCCAGAGGTCTGGGTCGTGGAGACAGCAGTTCAAACAGAGAAGCCCAGACTTTCCTCTCCCCGGCCACCTGCTCCAGCTCTTCAGAGGACACCAAGGCGTTCCCAGGCCAGCTGGGAGACGTAATGTCTCCAGCATGTTCTGGCTCTACCCTGGGGTCTCCTCCCAGTGGGACATGCCGGAAACACCTCAAGTGGGAGGCGTCCAGGAGACATCCTGATCAGATGCCCAAACCACCTCAACTGGCTCCTTTTAATGTGGAGGAGCAGTGGTTCTACTCTGAGCCTCTCCCAGATGACTGAGCTCCTCACCCTATCTGTAAGGGTGAGTCCAGCAATCCTACGGAGAAAGCTCATTTCAGCCACTTGTGTCTGCAGTCTCATTATTTTGGTCATTACCCAAAGCTGATGACTATAGGTGAGGGTAGGAACGTAGATTGAACAGTAAATCGACAGCTTTGCTTTAGAGCTCAGCTCCCTCTTGACCACAACAGACTGGTACAATGTCCGCATCACTGCAGATGCTGCTCCAATCCATCTGTCAAGCTCTCGCTCCATTCTCCCCTCACTCATGAATGGGGCCCCAAGATACTTAAACTCCTCCACTTGGAGCAGGAGCTTGTCCGAAACCCAGAGAGGACAATCCACCCTTTTCCAGTTGAGGACCATGGACTTGGATTTGGTGGTGCTGATTTTCATCCCAGCCGCTTCACATTCAGTAGCAAACCATCCCAGTAAGACCTGTAGGTCATTGCTTGATGAAGCCAACAGAACAACATTATCTGCAAACAGCAGAGATGAGATCCTGTGGTCACTGAACATGACACCTCCTGTTCATTCGCTGTGCCTAGAAATTCTGTTCATAAAAATTATGAACAGGATCGGTGACAAAGGGCAGCCCTGGTGGAGTCCAACTCTCACTGGAAAAGAGTTTGACTGGGTGTTGGCAATACGAACCAAACTCTTGCAACAGTCGTATAGGGACGGGATAGCTTGTAACAGCAAGCTCGATACACCATACTCCCGGAGCACCCGTCACAAGAAACCACGAGGGACGCTGTCAAATGCTTTCTCCAAGTCCACAAAACACATGTGGACTGGTTGAACAAATTCCCATGAATCCTCGAGGATTCTCGAGAGGGTAAAGAGCTGGTCCGGTGTGCTGCGGCCAGGACGAAAACCACATTGCTCCTCCTGAATCTGAGGTTCAACCAATGGCCCTACTCTCGTCTCCAGTACCCTGGCATAGACCTTCCCAGGGAGGCTGAGAAGTGTGATCCCCTAAAGTTGGAACACACCCTCTATCCAGTCCCCCTTCTTAAAAAGAGGAACCACCACCCCAGTTTGCCATGTCAAAGGCACTGTCCCCAACCTCCACGCAATGTTGCACAGGCATGTCAACCATGACAGCCCTACAACATCCAAGGTCTTGAGGTACTCAGGGTGAATCTCATCCTCCCCTGGGGCCTGGCCACCAAAAAGTTTTTTAACCACTTCGGTGACCTCACCCCCTGTGATGGCCAAGTCGTCCACCTCGTCCTCAAGCCCCACTTGCTCTGTGAAAACCGTGTCAGTGGGATGGAGATCCTCGAAGTATTCCTTCCACCACCCGACAATGTCTCCAGTTGAAGTCAGCAGCACCCCATCCACACCATACACAGTGTGGACAGGGAGCTGCTTCCTCCTCCTGAGCCACCGGACAGCTTGCCAGAATCTCTTTGATGCCGACCGACAGTTTTGTTCCATGGCCTCACCAAACTCCTCCCACACCTGAGTTTTTGCTTTAGCAACCACCCAAGCTGCACTCCACTTGGCCTGTTGGTACACCTCAGCTGCTTCAGGAGTCCCACAAATCAACCAAGCGCGATAGGACTCCTTCTTCAGCTTGATGGCTCCCCTCACCACTGGTGTCCACCACTTGGTTTGGAGGTTGCCACCACGAGATGCACCAATGATCTTGCGGCTTCAGCTCTGAGCAGCTGCTTCAACAATGGAGGTGGAAAACATGGCCCATTTAGACTCCATGTCTCCAGACTTCCTTGGAATGTGGCTGAAGTTATTCCAGAGGTGGGAGTTGAGGACCTCCCGGACAGAGACCCCAGCCAGACGTTCCAAGTACACCCTCACTATATGTTTAGGTTTAGTGGACTATATGTCCACTAAACTATATGTTTAGGTTTAGGTTTAGTTTTGGGGCGGCAGTGGCTCAGGAGGTAGAGCAGGTCGTCTAATAACCCGATGGTTGGCGGTTCGAATCCCGCTCTCCCCAGATATCCTGCCACTGTGTCCCTGGGCAAGACTCTTCCCCCGCATTGCCTCCAGTGCCCATAACACTGGGTATGAATGTGTATAAATGTATAAAATGTTTAAATGTTCGGAGAGGCCGTTGGCGCGAATTGGCAGCCACGTTTCCATCAGCCTGCCCCAGGGCAGCTGTGGCTACAGGAGTAGCTTGCCACTACCATTGTCTGTCTGGAGTGAATGAATAATGTATCTACTTGTAAAAGAGTCTTTGAGTGTCTATGATAAAGCACTATATAAATCTGATGCATTATTATTATTATTAGTGGGTCTGAGTGGTGTCCACCCCTGCCATCGGATCCAACTCAACACCAGGTGGTGATCAGTTGACAGCTCTGCACCTATCTTTACCCGAGTGTCCAAGACATACGGTCGCAATTCTGATGACATAACAAAATTGATCAGCGACCTGCGACCTAGGGTGTCCTGGTGCCAGGTGCACATATGGACACCCTTACGCTTGAACATGGTGTTCCTTATGGGCAAACTGTGGTTGGCACAGAAGTCCAATAACTGAACACCACTCGGGTTCAGCTTGGGAAGGCCAATGCTCCCAATCATGCCCATGGGACCCGGCCGGGCTCAGCCCAAAGGAGTTACATGGGTCCGCCCTCCAGTGGGTTCACCACCTGCAAGAGGGACCATGGGGGTCCGGTGCAGTGTGGATTAGGTGGCGGTCGAAGGCAGAGACCTTGGCGGTCTGATCCCCAGCTTTCTAAAATGGCTTTTGGGACGTGGAATGTCACCTCTCTGGTGGGGAAGGAGCTGGAGCTGCTGCGTGAGGTTGAGAGATACCAGCTATATATAGTTGTGCTCACCTCAACGCACAGCTCCGGTTCTGGAACCAGTTTCTTGGAGAGGGGCTGGAGCTTGGCCTACTCTGGAGTTACCTCCGGTGAGAGGCGACAAGCAGGGGTGGGTGTTCTTGTATCCCCCCCCCGCCCCGCCTTGCTGCATCTCTATTGGAGTTCTCCCCAGTGGACGAAAGGGTAGTTTCCGGATGCGTTCAGGTTGGGAACTGGGTCCTGACCATCATTTGTGTCTATGCACCAAATGATGGTTCAGAGTGCCCACCCTTTTTGGAGTCTCTGAATGGGGTGCTGAAAAGTGCTCCTCTTGGAGACTTCATTGTCCAACTGGGGGACTTCAATGCATACGTGGACAACAACAGTTGGCCACGTGCGTATAATTATACCTGAGTGGTGGCCTAGTTGATAGAGCATCCACCCCACAACCGGGAGGTCGTGGGTTCAAATCCCGGCCAGGTCCTACCAAAGACCATATAAAAGTGGTACTTTCCGCCTTATAGCTTGGTGCTCAGCACAATACAATGGGGAAAGGAAAGTTAACGCATAGCACTACCAGAAGACTGACCCCCCACTGTAGCTTTCACTACTTACAGTAGCTGCGTGGCCTAGGGTCAGTGAAATGGAGATAGGCACCGCTCCATACACCACATGGTCTCCCACATGCTGTGGAAGGGATTAACTTAACTTATGCTGTAATTGGCTACAATGCGTCATTTTGTAAGATTTTTGGTTAGTGGTGTACTGGACAACCACCTCGGCGAACACTCCTGTGAGCGCCATCAAAGTGACGCCTCTTCCGCATGCCCACGCTCGCCACTGAGACCCCAACTACTTGCCCTGCCATCTCCCGCATCCGCGGACACCACTGAGCCCATGATCGTGGGTCCATCCAAGCTGTCAGCTGCCGAGCGCCACCGGCAGCTAGAGTCTAGTCTCTGCACATATTGTTCGAGCGCAGAGTCACCATCTGCCCAGCGAAGCCAAAGGATAACGCAGTAGGGGGACTGGTGGGCACAAGCACAACTTACCCTCTCAATAAATTACTTTTACCAGTTTATATTCTCCAGACAGGCTCCAAGCACTCCTCTTCCACCTTGGTTGATTCGGGCACTGAACAAAACTTCATTTCTGAAAAACTGGCAACCTGAATCAAACTTCCATGTAATGAGCTCAAATTTCATTGAATTTGGTCGCCCTCTCTGGATAGCACCTCTGTAGTCAAGCAAACAGCTCTCATGCCTCTGCTAGTTTCAGGGAATCACTGTGAGCACATCCAGTTTTTCATTCTACCTACTTCCACTTCACCCATAATCCTTGGTTACCCTTGGTTAAGACTCCATAATACCCTAATTGACTGACAGAAAAGGAACGTGATTTCTTGGAGTTCATTCTGTTTTTCCACATGTATGCAGTCATGCATGTTTGCTGCAGGTCTCTCTCTGTCCTCCACCAGCCAAGTCTCCTGATCTAACGTTCCCCTTGCATACCATGACATAGCCACGGTTTTTAGCAAGGCTAGAGCCTTATCTCTGCCCCCCACCACCCTTATGACTGTGCTATTGACCTGCACCCAGGGGTGCATTTGCCATCCAGCAGACTGTAGAGTCTGCTGGACCCTGAACAGGAAGTGATGGAAAAATGCATCAAGGGGTCACTGAACGTGGGCATCATTAGACCATCATTGTTCGCCGTAGAGTCAGGATTCTTCTTTGTGGGGAAAAAAAGATGGCTCCCTTCGGCTATGCAGCAACTTCGGAGAGCTTAATGACACCACAGTAAAAGATAAGTACGCTCTGCCACTCATCAACTCTGCTTTTGACCTTTTTTTTTTTTGACTTATTGTTGACTTATTGTTTGACTTATTGTTGACTTATTGACTTATTTTTGACTTTTTTTTGACTTATTGACTCTCGTGCACTATATACAGCAGCTCAACCAGACTCATGTCATTCATCACTGTTTTTCTGTTGCATTATCGACTGCACATCATCTGCTACTTGCTAATTTATTTAAAACTGCTGTGACTAGTATTACTCATTATTATTATTATTATTCTACACTTATTGCATGGTTTTAGTCTTTAATTTTTTTTTTTTTAGTTTATCTCTTTATCTTATCATGTTTTAATGTTGTAGCATTGCACCGAGACAAATTCCTAGTTTGTGTACTACATGAACAATGGCAATAAATCTGATTCTGATTCTGCTATAGGGGGCAACTGTCTTCACAAAACTTGACCTCCAGAATGCATACCACCTGGTCCAGGTAAGAGATGTCAACAGATAGAAGACGGGGTTCTGTGTTCCAAGCGGCCATTACAAATATTTTGTGAAGCTGTTCGGACTCAGTAATGCACACGCTGTGCATTACTGCAGCCTACCTGCAGCCCTTCTTATACACCTGGGGTTGGTGGAACCGGAAGATGGAGCCACCACCCCATGCTACACAAATAAGAGCTCCATATGAAAGCAATATATGAACAATAAATAACTACATTACATCCCCCTTCCACCCCAGAAAAATCCAAAACATACATACAGTCAGCCCACCCCAATTTGGAACCCGAATCATCCACTAAGCAAACTAAACTAAAATCACCAAAGGGGCCTATGGCATTCACTCAAAATAACTAAAATTAGGGTAGACGGGTAGACTGCCATCCTACCCCCATATGGCGAGGTGGGTTATTCTGCCGCCTATGATATATAAAAGTCCAGTTATAAACTAAAAGAAAATTACTGCCGTGTCTCCTACTTAAAAAAACAGCACCAAAACAATCCGAGAACAATAAATACAGATTTATAACTAACAACAAATGCATGTGTGGCTCGGTGAGGATGACACCCCACCCCACCCCCGACCCTTCACCATTCAGTCTGTCCCTGGAGGTAGCTCGCTTCCCGGGCCACAGCTAGTCGCCTCAATCCCGGTGTGCCTTCTCCTCCACACCTCCGAATGCTCAAATTGTCCGGGGCCATGCCCAACTACCTTCTTCAGGGCATGCCGTAACTCATAAGGATGATGCCACGAGCCATCCGACAGCAGACGGTAACCATCTTGCCACTCGCCCGTCACCTGCAGCCGGCCCTGGTACTGCTCCATCTGCCGCTTGGTTCTCACCCACCTGGACCTCGCCTCCGCCCGAACCCAGTTCACAACTCCAAGCGGGGCCCTGCATGGCCTGCGGTGTCTCCGCCTGGCACTTCCTCTCTCAGCGCCACTCTGTCCTGCCCCGACTGCTTGTAAACCCGCTGCGGACCCTGCTGATGTGGCCCCGTGTTCACCGGCCTGCCACAAACGTGCTCTGGGAACACCTGGGACCATCTTTTGGGCCTCGCTCGCCGCCGCAGTTTCTCCCCTGTGCCGCCCAGTGCCCTCGTCTCGGACACTGGCACCGGGGCCCTCCCGCAGTGACCCTGAGCGCAACAAGGCCTGTCCACTTTCCGGAGTGCCCAGCAATTGTTCGTCCCACACGGTGTCATCCCGAACTCTTGGAACTGGTCAGTCCCACAGTCCGCAGCCCAGCCACTCTTCCCCAGCACTGCTCCTGATGGAAAACCCGAGGCCATAGAACAGGTTGCGGATCATGATGATCATGCCACAGGCCGTCACAACAAACTCCACATCGGCCATCTCCACTGACTTGTACCGAGCCGTCAGTCTGACGGTACCCACCGTGGCCAACTGTCCTCTTCCATAGCTGCAAAGCAGCGCTGAGTCACCTCCAATTCTGTAGTGGAGAAAATATTGTCTAACCGTAGCCCAGTTCAGCAGAGAACTCTCCACCCCCGTGTTAATCAGCATCGGTACCGGTACTCCATCCAACACTACCATGCAATGTGTGCACCCACTGGTACTCAGGGACACAGTATGAATCACCGTCGGGGTGGGAGGGGTCGAATGTCTGAGTGGGCTCTCTTGTTCTGCTGGCTGGCATACTCTTGCGAAATGGTGTAGACAGCCACATCTGCCACAGCACTTCCCCCTTGCTGCACACTCTCTGGCCTTGTAGCGGTGCTTCGTGGACCCACAGCCCATACACCTGGGCTTCCCTGGGGCAGACCTCATCCGTACAGCGTTGGCCTCCTCCACGTCGTCCTCAACGCTCCCATCGCTGTCCAGGTCCAGTACCTGCGTGTCCATTGGGGATTGTAAGTCTTTCAGTGATAGGCGCTCGCTTAGCTCCCAAATTAGCTTGTCTGCTGCCTCCAGCTGGAGCGCCAACTCAACGGCCCTGGCCAGCGTCAGCTCACCCGGGAATGTGAGCAGCTTGGTGCAGACTGCAGCACAGTTGGTGTGTTCCACCAACTGGTCGCGAACCATTTCTTCCTCCAACAGCCCAAACCGACACTCAGCGGCCAACTGCCTCAAGTCCGACACGAACCACTGGATGGGTTCGCCTACCTGTTGGCGGCGCTGTCTGAACTTAATCCTCCGGACGATGATGTTGTCCGGCGCCCTGAAATGGCGCACCATTAACTCAACCACTTCTTCATAGTTGTCTGTGTCACCAAGCGTGCCCAAAATCCTCTGTCCCTCCATTCCCAGGTTGTGCGCAAGCAACGCATGTGCCCTCAGCTTCTCCATCCTTCCCAGGTCCAACGCCACCATATACGTTTGAAAGGCTTCATACCACCAAGACCACGGTACAGGCAGCTCACCCAGGAGCTCCAAGAACGGCCGAATTGGTGTCCCACACGCCTCCATGTTTTTTCTTCTCATCGCCAAATGTTATGTCTGAGCTTGGAGTCAAAGAGAATGCCAGAAGTGGAGCTGAACTCTTGTTTATTGAATACAGGGCTCCATGCACCTAACCACACATGCAGCCACTGGCAGAGGTAAAGGCGGAAGAGACCGTCCCCCCACCTACAGCCCTTGTTATAAACACGGGGTTGGTTGAACCGGAAGGTGGAGCCACCACCCCGTGCTACACAAATAAGAGCTCCATATGAAAACAATATATGAACTAGAAAAGCACTCAGAGAACGCAGACCTCCGCCAAGTACCTCAGTTTCCCCTAATATTGGGATTTTCCCCAAATATAATAGTCCTACATTTATTTTATCTATATTTTCAGATTCCTTGACCATCAAAACATACCTTTAGCAATTGGATTCACATTGATATCTTTATTAGTTCAGTAGTTATTGACAAAAATCACTTTTTCGGTAATGGCGGTTTTCTTCTGGATATAGCTCCATAGCTTTTGACGATACAACAAATCCATTGGCACACTACTGATTCCTCAGTGTCTTGGCTATATTTTGGTGTTTGTTGTATGTTTATATCTTAATTTGTTACTTTACAGTGATGAAAATTCCGAAGATCCCCTATTATTTCCTGTTCTGGATTACAGTATCCGGATTTTTTGCAGGATCCGGATCAGTCTTTTATATTTCCTAGAACCTATTGGGATCTTATCCTGTATTTTTTTGGCAAGCGTCCTGACTATTTATTGTGGAGTTCGTATTTTAGTCGTATTTTACGGACTATAAGGCACACTTAAAATCCTTTAATTTTCTCAAAAATTGACAGTGCGCTTTATAATCCAGTGCGCCTTATGTATTACTTTTGGTTGTTGTGCTTACTGACCTCGAACTGATTTTATGTGGTACACGGCGCTCAAAAATCTGTCAAAATGTTTTAGTACGACTTTGGTAAGCTATGAAGCCGCACCGCTTGATGGATTGTCGGAGCATTACGGTAGTCAGTAGCCTCGCGGAGTAATATGTGCTTCAACAGGTAATATTACGGCGTGTGTATAAGACCCCAAAATGGCACCTGTTAAGAGGCATGCTTACGAAGCGGATTTTAAACTCAAGGCTATCAGTCATGCAGTAGTACATGGGAATAGAGCAGCTGCGAGAGAATTCAACATTAATGAATCAATGGTACGGAAGTGGAGGAAGCAAGTAAAATGACCTGCGCCAAGTAGGTGAGGTCCCCCTCACCTTTGACATCCCCGTGAACCGTACTGTTGAGAAAACAGGGACCAGTACTGTATCTATACGCACCACAGGGAACGAGAAGTCATCCTTCACTGTAGTTCTCGGTTGCCAGGCTAATGGCCAGAAACTACCACCCATGGTCATTTTCAAGAGGAAGACTCTGCCAAAAGAAAAGTTTCCGGCCGGCGCCATCATCAAGGCTAACCCAAAGGGCCGGATGGACGAGGAGAAAATGAGTGAGTGGCTGAGAGAAGTTTACGTCAAGAGACCGGATGGCTTTTTCCACAAATCTCCGTCTCTGTTGATCTGCGACTCCATGCGCGCCCATCTCACCGATACTGTCAAAAGCCAAGTGAAGCAAACTAATTCGGAGCTTGCCATCATTCCGGGTGGATTAACCAAATTACTCCAGCCACTAGATATTGGTGTCAACAGGTCATTCAAAGTTAAATTGCGAGCTGCGTGGGAGCATTGGATGGCAGAAGGCGAACACACATTCACCAAGACAGGGAGGCAACGCCGGGCGAGTTACGCCACTATCTGCCAGTGGATCGTGGATGCCTGGGCTAAGGTATCAGTCAAGTGTCGTCCGAGCTTTCACGAAAGCCGGAATCATCACTGAACCGCTAAATAACAGCAACGAGACTGACTCGGATAATGATGAGAGGGATCCGGGCATGCTTGATGCCGAAATCGCCCAACTGTTAAACTCAGACCCTGAAGATGAAGAATTTGATGGATTTATGGAAGAGGAATGAACTAAAAAAAGTGAGTGTACTGTTTTGTATTTTATGTGTTCCAACTAGTTTTTTGTGTTACAACTGAATAATGTTGAGAGTGTGTGGTCCAACTGGTTTTTTGTGTTACAACTGAATACCGTAATGTTGAGAGTATGTGTTCCAACTGTTTTTTTTGTGTTACAACTGAACAATGTTGAGAGTTATTGTGAATAAGTTGAATAAAATTTCACTTATCTGACGGTTTTGTTGCGCTTAATGTGTCTTGCTTAATGCGCCTTATAATCCAGTGCGCCTTATGTATGAAAATAGACCGTCAAATAGACTGTTAATTGATACTGCGCCTTATAATCCAGTGGGCCTTATAGTCCGAAAAATACGGTACACATATGCTAAAAATGGCCCTATCTCGCAATGATAAAGAATCCTTTAAAAAATTCCTGGATCCAGACAGTGATCCAGATCAGTCCCAAAATCTAAACATTTCATCCTTGTCCCATTTCGGACTTGTCCTGAAAATTTCGTCAAAATCCGTTCATAACTTTTTGAGTTATGTTGGTAACAGACAGACAGGCAAACAAACAGACAAACAAACCCCGGTAAAAACATAACCTCCTTGGCGGATGTAACAATAGATAACTACATTACACATCTGTCAAACAAATATCAACTTTCCACATGAACATAATGTAAGCTTGCGTGGATGCAGGTCGTGGTTATTTTTCCAGGAAAAGGAGACATTTTGAGCTTTTATCATAACTTTTAATGTCGAGGCAATCAGCACCATTAACCAACACTGCACACTCAGTAGTTTCTTTCCATCCGTCAGTCTTCATAATAAATGTCGTGAATCCCTGTGCGCTTTTACGCAGCGCATGGTGGAGGAGAGACAGATTCAAGTGCAGGGTTACACCACAGACAAATTTATTGACAAAGTCCCAAGACTTGTGCAGATGTACAAAAATATATAAAGAGGAAAACTTACATTTGACATGACGTAACATGTTGCGGGCAGACCATGGCGTAACATGGCAGAGCAAAAACACAAGGGCAGGCCACGGCATAGCGTGGCAGACAGAAACAATAATCCAGCAATGGAACAAAGAACGTCAGCTGGCTAAATACACAAACAGATGAACCAATGATTGGGGGCACCTGAGCGTGGGAGCTGGGCAGTAATCACAGGACAGGGAACAGCTGAGTGTCACGAGAGAGAGAGGGGGCGTGGTCTGGCTGGCAGACTGACAGGCAACGCCCACACCAAGTACAGACTTCCACGTGCTGCCTGACAGCCTGTCAGCCAGAACCCAAAACAACACAACAACACGGAAATGACACAAAATAACACATGACCTGACAAGGGAAACAAGACAATACACAGCTGATAAAACAGGACACACAAAGGAGTCATGGGACCAAGCCAGGAGGACAAACTGGCCCAGTTCATGACAGAGCCCCCCTCTCAAGGGGTGGATTCTAGTCACCCGATGTACCATCACAAGAAAAAAGAGAAAACCTGCCCCCTCCCCCCAGCAGGGACAACGACCATCAAACCAGGGCGGGAGGTAGGGGAAAAGAGGTCAGGAGGGAACAAAAAACCAACCCTGCTCAGGGCCCACAACAAAAAAACAACAATTACCCCCCCCCCCCCCAAGTCCAGAGGCGTGGAGGCTTGGGAGGCCGCCCAGAGTCTCAGGCCCAGCAGATGGCCCGGCAGACAGAGTCTGGCGGCCTGCTGGAAAACATGGGCCACCCAACCCAGAGACTCAGTCCTTCAGGTGGCCACCTGGCACTGTTTAACCACCAGAACCAGAGGGGTAAAGCAGGAGGCGGCTTACCCACCGGGAGGCTCACTGGTGGGTGGCCGGACCGTAGGAGGGGAACCCCCACGGCTACTGGTGGCAGAGGAAGGGGGGCCACGACAGCGTCAAGCAGAGAAGAGGAGGGGACCTCGACAGCGTCTGGCAGAGGAGAGGAGCGAGAAACCAGGATGGCATCAGGAAGAGGAGTGAAGGTCCCAGCGTCCTCAGGCAGACCGGCAGCACCCTCGGTGGTCCCGGCTTGGGACACTGCAGCACCCTTGATGGTCCCAGCTTGGGACACTGCAGCACCCTCGGTGGTCCTGGCTTGGGACACAGCTACACCCATGGTGGTCCTGGTCCGGGACCTAATTGCTCCCATGGTGGGACCCAGCTGGTCCACGGCTGCACCCACGGTGAGACCCGGCTGGTCCACAGCTGCACCCGTGGTGGACCCTGGCTGGGCCATAGCTGCACCCACGGTGGACCCTGGCGGGGCCATAGCTGCACCCACAGTGAGCGGGCCAACCCACAGGAGCACTAGGCTGAGAAGGCGATTAATCGGAGGCGCCCTGACGATTGCGGTGGGGGGAACTGGACTCACGACATCGTCAGCTGACTGGACCGGAACCACGAGGACCCCTGGTGCCAGTGGACCCTCTCTGGCGACCCTAGGAGAAGGCTCAGGACAAGAAAAGTGGTTTGGGTTGCCGGCAGCGGCAGAGCCCGGCAAGGTGAGTTCAGATGCAGCTGAGGGCTGCACCCGACTCTCCTCAAGAGCCAGACAGGGTCTCTCTAACACAAACATGAGAGAAACAAGAGAGATCACTTGCCTGAGCTGGAGCTCCACTGCCGCCTAGGACTCCGTCGATCCTGATGATGACGTCTTGAGCCCAGCCTCCAGTAGGTCCAGCTCAGGCTCCCACTCTGCTGCGGTAGTCTCTGCAGCAGGCATGATGGAGGTAGCAGTCCTACAGCCCCCTGGCAGCAGCTTCCACACTGAGGACTCTTCTGGTGTGGTTGCTGGGGAACAGCTCCGTGCTGGCTCCGAAGTGGGATCCTCCGAGGCCACCGGCTCCTCCACCGTCCGGCTCTATTCATGGACCAATGGACACTCAAGGATAGGTGGGGGAGACACGGAGAGGACAGAAAAAGAGTTAACATCTGCAGCTGGAGGAGGGAGCCCAGCGGACTGCTGAAACTGGGTCTCTCTCCCAGGAGACAGACAAGGCTTGTCATTACAAGATTGAATAGAGTGGAAAAAAAACACTTCTCTGTCATCCCGATCTTTGATGTTAACAGGTGCAGTAGACAGGTAGTCATCCCTCTCCGTGTCAATGGCTATTTTGGCCCCATTAAAGGATAGCGGAGGAGCTGGTTCCGATGACTCGGAGGTGGGCGTTCCCGGGAAAATCCTGGAGGGCCTCTTGGCTGCAGAAGGGATAATGGCTGCCAGCGAAGAGGAGGGCTTCCTCCGGTGTTTGGACGAAGGACGACTCTGTTTGCGGGAAGCTGGAGCTGGTTTCGTCGGTGCAGGAATGAGCGTCAAACTCTGGCGCGAAGCAGGACAAACGGAGCCGCAGAAGCGCCCTCCCTTCGGCGCGAGCCTGGTCTTCTTTGGGGATTTCCTCACCCTCTCGCCATACTCACGCTGCAACACTGCCACCAGGGTTATCCGTTCTACCCCCTCGGCATGCTCTGAGAGCTGAGGGCATTGCCAAGCCGCTGCCTCCGCTAGATCCACGTACCACAGCGCGTCTTCAGGAGAGGAGTATGTGCGTGCCGAAGAGATTAACACGTCTATTTCCATGAGGGCCTGGCAGCACTCCCAACCCAGACGCAGAGGATAGCCACGCTTTCCCGCTGAATCCAACATAGCTCCAAACAGGTGAGAGAAGAAAATACACAAAAAATGAAAAAACTATGCCCGGGTGTAACCCGCTGAATCCTATTATGGCTGGATTATTCTGTCATGAATCCCTGTGCGCTTATACGCAGCGCACGGAGGAGGAGAGACGAATTCAAGTGCAGGGTTACACCACAGACAAATTTATTGACATAAAGTCCCAAGACTTGTGCAGACGTACAAAAATATATAAAGAGGAAAACGTACATTTGACATGACGTAATGTGTTGCAGGCAGACCATGGTGTAATATGGCAGAGCAAAAAACACAAGGGCAGGCCACAGCGTAGCGTGGCAGACAGAGACAATAATCCAGCAATGAAACAAAGAGCATGAGCTGGCTAAATACACAAACAGATGAACCAATGATTGGGGGCACCTGAGCGCGGGAGCTGGGCAGTAATCACAGGACAGGGAACAGCTGAGTGTCAAGAGAGAGAGAGGGGGCGTGGTCTGGCTGGCAGACTGACAGGCAATGCCCACACCAAGTGCAGACTTCCACGTGCTGCCTGACAGCCTGTCAGCCAGAACCCAAAACAACACAACAACACGGAAATGACACAAAATAACACATGACCTGAAAAGGGAAACAAGACAATACACAGATGATAAAATAGTACACACAAAGGAGAGGCATGGGACCAAGCCAGGAGGACAAACTGGCCCAGTTCATGACAATAAAAGCTTTATATTTTGTGTACTTGCTAAGCCACACAATCAGAATGCAAAATAAAATAAAACTACTTTTTTCTATAAGGTGCATAAGTCATTTTAAAAAATTAACAATTAGGCATATATAGTTGGCTTACATATTTACACAGTGGTTCATCAAATACTAATTTACTATAAATCTTTCAATAGCCAAAATAAAAATTAGAAAATATTATTTGACAGATTAGGTATGGGAAATGTAGCAGTGCCTGTAGACACAAAGAAATAAGTGTTTAAAAACTGTTCATAATTACACAATTGTGTTAACAATAAAATGACTTTTCTTTCCAAAATATTTTAGAACTGTTGATTTAGTTATGGGGCGGCACGGTGGCGGAGTGGTTAGCACTGCGGCAGCGCAGCAACTCACCCTTGGCCGGGGGATCCTGGGTTCGATCCCAGCCCCCGACTAACAGTGATCTGTGTGGAGTTTGCATGTTCTCCCCGTGACTGCATGGGTTTACTCCGGGATTTCTCCGGTTTCCTCCCACATGCCAAAAAAACATGCAAGTTAGGTTAATTGGCATCAAACTGGGGATTCTAAATTGTCCTTAGGCATGACTGTGAGAGTGAATGGTTGTCTGTCTCTCGGTGTTGGCCCTGCGATGGACTGGCGATCTGTCCAGTGTGCACCCTGCCTCTCGCTCAAGGATGCTGGGATAGGCTCCAGCCCCCCCACGACCCAAAAAGGATTAAGCGGAAGAAGATGAATGAATGAATGAATGAATGAATGAATGATTTAGTTATTTCTGCAGCTAAAATACCAAAGTGATGATCCACACCTTTGGTTGTTAGGGGGTCATATACTCTTTTTTTTTTTTACATCTCAATTCACAAAACAGTGATTTTACTGAAGGATCACGGACCAGCGGCTACAATCTAGAGGCTGCAGCTGGTGATGAAACAGCTGACGCCATTAGTAAGCACTTGTCTTCACCTGGTTACCGATCACTTTTATGCGAGTGGGAGAATCTGGTGGGGTGCAGAAAACATTGCTTGAGAAACAGCTTACGCCATTAACGTAAGCACTCTTCTTCACTCTTTTTCCAGCCACTATCATGTATACAATTGTTATATCGGTAAAACATGAACCAAGGACGAGACCGAATAATGAACTGAACACGACTTTATTGTAGACTCACTGGCAATATACAAGGCACTCCTGTGAAGCTGAGCGGAGGTCAAAAGACCGTCCCTCTTCCACACGGCCCTCTTATACTCCAGGTGGTGGCAGAACCAGAAAGGTGGAGCCACCACCCGTGTCACACAATAATACGTCCTACTAACCACAACATCCCCCCCCCCCTTCAAAATGGTCCGAAACACTATTCTGCCTTCTCTGCTAAAATATAGTCCATCAAACAGAAAATTGCCGTGCTCCTAAAATAAACAGCATAAAACACCAAAATAACCCCATTAACAAAACCAGTATACAAATTAATTATTTCCCATTCCACCATCATGCAATAAACACATCACCCAACCATCAGTCTGCCCCAGTAGAGGACCTCCCCCCCCCCCCCCCACCCCACCCCGGAAAACCATCAGACGGTTCCCCTCCGGTGCACCTTCTTATCTTCATGCCCAAGGATGGCCCACGCCGAAGCCCAAACACCTCCTTCTCTGCTTTGGTGTGCCGCAGCCCATTGGGATGCCTCCATGAGCCATCGGATAGCCAAAGGTAGTCATCCTCCCGACCAGCCACCACCTGCAGCTGCCCCGGCCATCTTGTCATTTGCGTTTGCCTCAAACCCCTCTTGCCCAGGCTTTCTTTCTGGGTCGGACTACATCAGCGACCCCCAGAGGAGCCCGACTCAGCTTCCAGTGTCCCTGAGTGGCACGTCGTTTTACCGTGCCAGCCGGTCCTGCCCCACTCGCTTTCATTTTCACCGCCGGCGTCGCCATTGTGACCCCCTGCTCTCCAGTCCCTTCCAGCCGAAATCCGGGAGCAGAATGAGACCTCCACTCAGCACCACCCACCGTCACGGGCGTCCCACCGTGCCGTCCAGTTCCCTCAACTAGGGTTACTTGGGCGCTGTCACTGGGACCCTCCCGTGATGGCCCTGAATGGAATTGATCCTGCACATTGTCCAGATTACTAGGCAAAGGTTCGTCCCATACAGCTCCGTCCATTGTTCACGGAACCGGCCAGTCCCACAGACCACAGACCGACCGCTTTTCTCTAACCTGAGACTGTGAGAAGGAACTCCACACGGTTTCCCAATCCAACATCGATCTCACTGCTCCTGTGTCAACCAACAACGGCACCATCACCTCGTCCAACTCCACCATGCAGAAAGAACAGCCGTTATCACATGGGGATACACTACAAAAAACCCTGGGAGGCGAAGTGGGGAGATCCTGTTTCTCGGATCCCCTCGCTCAAACCTGCAACATGCCCTGGCAAAATGATGCAAGAGTCTGCACGTGCCACAGCGTCGTCCTCTTGCCAGACACTCTCTAGCCTTATAACGGTGCTTGGCGGACCCACAACCCAAACACCTGGGCGATCCCGGGGCAGACCTCATCTTCATGGCATCGGCATGCTCCTCCACACCGCTGTCGCTGTCTGGGTCCACTGCTTGTGCCGTTAATTGTGGTTCAAAATGGCAATGCGCCACTCTGTCATCAAGCTCCCGTGATAGCTTGTCTGCCGCCTCAAACTGCTGAGCTAACTCAACGGACATGGCTAACGTCAGCTCGCCCGAGTGTGTGAGAAGCTTCAACCTCGTCGCTAGGTGAACAGTATGTTCCACCAATTGGTCACGGACCTTCTCCTCCTCCAGCGCTCCAAACTGGCAGTCCTTGGCCTTCTGACGTAGGTTTGCTACATACCACTGCAGTGACTCGCCAGCCCGCTGGCGGCACTATCGAGACTGGATCCTCCGGACGATGACGTTTTCCAGGGCACAAAAATGTCGCACCATTAGCTCAACCACTTCCTCAAAACTATCACCCTCGCCTAAGGTACTAGGGATACGTTGTCCTTCCATTCCCAAGTTGTGAACCAACAGTGCTCATGCCTGCAACTTCTCCAGTCTTCCAAGGTCCAATGCCACTACATAACTTAGGAAAGCGGTGAACCACCTCTCCCAAGGGACGGGCGGCTCACCGGGAAACTCCAGAAACAGCCGAATCGAAACAACTCCCGCATCCATACTTTTATCCTCGTCGCCAAATGTTATGTCGATAAAACATGAACCCAGGATGAGACCGAAGAGTGAACTGAACACGACTTTATTGTAGACTCACTGGCAATATACAAGGCGCTCCCATGAAGCTGAGAAGAGGTCAAGAGACCATCCCTCTTCCACACAGCCCTCTTATACTCCGGGTGGCGGTGGAACCAGAAAGGTGGAGCCACCACCCGTGTCACACAATAATACATCCTACTAACCACAACAACAGTCTACAGTGTCGCCCCCTGGTGTCACAAAATCTTTCGGGTCACAGAAAATATCATAACACCAGACAATTATACACGCAGTTTTAAGCAATGATACCAACAGCATGCCAGTTTGAGTCCCACGCTGATCTGTGAGTGACTTTTTTGTTCACTTTTTTGTTTGTTTGTTTGTTTTTCACTCCACTAATGAAAGGTTAGATTTAGCTGTCATGTTCCTGGGGCACGGGTTAGAGCCGTGCCCAGTTTTTCTGCCCGGTGAACATTTTGTTGTTTATTTTCTGTCATCTCTTTGTTCATTATGATATTTTTTGAGCTTTGTTGTATCTGTATTTTGTGTTTCCGGTTTGTTTATTTTGACAGCACTGTGCAGCTTCCGGCTGTTCATTCCTTCAGGGCTGCACAGCTGCTGCCTATTGACTACTCGTGAGCTACACCTGTCTGTGATTATGTGTTGGTATTTTAGAGAAATGACAACTCCTGTTCGTTGCCGTGTCCTACTACTCTCTCCCTGCCATTCCTGCCCACTGCCTGCTTCGGTGGGTTTAGGTCTCACCGTCGAGGTAAGTTGTGTGCTCCGTCGTGGTGCCTTTTTCCCTTTTCTCCGTTTTTTTCTCAGCCGTCGAACCCATTGCTCTCGGGGTCCTCCGGCTGAGCTTTTCCTCCTCATCAGGCGTTCCCTGTATTTGGCACCACTGACGCTGAGTCCAACTTTCCTCCAGCATTTATATCATTCCATTTTATTTCATTGTAAGTGTATGTTATCCGTGTTGCTTGCCAGCTCGCTTGTTGGAGCACTCAGTATTCATTCTCTATTTTTCTACGGGCTCACCAGATTTGTATGTTGGAGCACTATTTATTCATTCTTTAATTTTTCTACATGCTCGCCAGTTTGCATGTTGGAGCACTTTATATTTATTCTTTATTTTTCTTCATGCTTGCTAGGTTAGTCTTTTGTATTTTTTCCTTTAAGTTAATAAATGTGCAGAAACCTATAGTGAGTGTTTGGTGTCCTATTTTGCGCCTGTTAAACAGGCACGTTCATGATAGTTGCCACTTCCTGTGAGGATATTTTTTACGTGTCTATGTATGTTTTCTCTGAGTGAGAAAATGCGCAATTTGACATTTTTGGGGTGAGTTTATTCTCAAAAAGTCACTTTCTTAAATGCCCATCACTGATAGCCAGTGTTGGGAGTAATGCGTTACAAAGTAACGAGTTACTCCATCTAAGGCTAAGGCTAAGGCTTCAACTGCTGTTCACATGGAACCCTCCACTTTGGCTTTCACAGTTCTCGTTTGAATATTTGCTACTACCACCAAGATCTGCACCCGCAGTGGCTCCACCCGGGCTCACGCCCTAGGCTTCCGTGCGCACCGCGGCGTCCTTCCTCGCCCCGGCGCTACTAGCACCAGGAGGTTTTATCACCAACATGAGGGCGACCCCCGCCAAACTTGGCCTACTGCGCGTCTGCACCCTGTCCTATTTTACCTCTCTCTTTTACGCGATGTAAACTCCATCTAAGGCTAAATACTGGCATGAGACGGATAGAGGGCAAGTACCTTGAGGGAAAGTTGAAAAGAACTTTGAAGGCAGAGTTAAAAGTAGTGGCGTTACAGTAATGCATTAAAAGTAACACGTTACTGTAACGCCACTACTTTTGCCGTATCTTGCTGTGTAACAAAATTACTGCTTAAAAATCAGTAACGCATTACAATTATTGAATTTTTAACAGATTCATTACTGACATTACTCGTTTTATATACATTTTATTTTATTTTACGTCCCACAAAACAAATGTGAACTCACCTGGCTGCCGGCACTCAACATGGTGAAGAGCGGTGAAAATGACTGACGAAGGGGAAGCAGCAACTTTCGTTTCATGGAAGTACACACATTATTTTAACTTTCTCGGCCTAAAGGACAAAAATATATTGGCGAGTTGCAAACTATGTGCCGGCTTGAAGACCTACTCCACAGCAAAGAATAGTAGCTCAAATCTTCAGAAGCACCTGGTTAAAATGCATGCTTTGGCTAAGCTAGTTGCTAAAGTAAAACAAACAGATCCTAGCACCACTGATGATGGACCCACTTCAGCTAAACAGCAGCGGCTGGAGTTCAATCCGAGGTATGCATATGTGACTCAGCAAGAATTAAACAGACTGATTGCAAGATACGTCGTTGAAGACATGCTATCGTTATCAACAGTCGAGTCAGTTGCTTTTAGACAGCTGATTATCAAAATACCGATGACAACTAAGGAATGTGGGCCACCTTGCAGAAAAAACATTTTCCAGCTATCTAGATAAAAAATATTCACAAATGGATATTGAGCTCAAAAAGACATCTGAGGGACTGGATTATATCTCCACCACGGCAGACATCTGGACTGTGCATAATAAAAGTTTTCTTGGGATAACAGCACATTGGATTAATTCACACAATCTGCAGCGCAGGAAAGCAGCGCTGGCATGTAAACGAGTTAAGGATCGGCATACATACGAAAACATTGCTAGCAAGATTGATAGCATTCACTCTTATTTTGGCCAATCCTTCAAAGTTACAGCAACTGTGACAGACAACGGCTCCAATTTTGTGAAAGCTTTTCAGACGTTCTAAACGCCATCTGAGTCTGTGAGGATGAGGATAATGAGGACCAGGATGAGGTGACTTTTACCAACACGGAGGATGTGCTCAGTGCAGCTGATGATACTCATGTGATTTCTTTACCCCTCCCATCAGAGATGTGCAGCACATACATTGAACCTTGTCTCCTGTACTGATATTGAGAAGTGGCTGATGTCAAAAGCTGAAACAAAAAACATTTACAGAAGCACTACCACAAAATGCACAGGGCTGTGGAACAAGGTGAGCAGGTCCACGATGGCTTCTGAGATTGTGGATGATGTTCTTGGCAAGAAGTTACTAGTGCCTTGCACAACCAGATGGAATTCGTCCTATGATGCCCTGGTTCGAATTTCAGAGATAACTTTAGCCCAGCTGAACACTCTCTTCAAAACTGCATCTGAAATGTATCAGTGAGAGGGAACATCAGTTTCTTAAAGAGTTACAGTATGTGCTGTCATGAAGCCACCTACTGTGGCACTGGACATTCCGCAGGGAGAACACAACTGTTTTTAATGCACACTCTTACCGACACTGGAGACACAGATATCTAAGACATTGGAACTGAAAGATGGCCTTTCAATCCTTGTTGACCTACCAGAGGCAATTGTTCAGGTAAGAACTGTTTCTTTCTTTTACACTGAGCTTTAATTCAAGAAATCAGTTTTATTATTTCAATACAGTACCTAAACTTACTAGTGTTAGATTGGTTGGTATGTGGCCTTTGTCTTCAGTTTTTTAATAGATTTTTATAATGTTATTGTGGAAGATGTGAAAATGACGAGGCAGCGTTCTTTCTCAGAGTCAGCTTTATTCACATCTCCATCATTTCAACAGCAGAAAAAAGAGAGAAAATGAAACAGTAACTCTCGTCCTTAAATATCAGGGACTTCACACCTCATAGATCACATGTCCCACAGACCACCTTGCATAATAAAGACAGTCACAATGCATTTCCCTCCATGATATCACTTCCACTGTCTCCCACGCATCCTTTAATCGACCCCCCACAGTCTCCAGCCTTGCATAACAAGGCTAAGCTTCCTGCCTTTGTTCTGACCTGAAATGCGAGTCACAGAACCGGTCCAACAGGTCCATTGAGTGTTCACCACACAAGCCCCCCCAGCATTTTAGAAAAACAGAACAACAAGAAAATAACCACATGCATGCTGTGATAGCATCAATACACATCAGTCCACATGCTGGATAGGCTTCAGCCTCCTGGCAAATCTGCTGTAGCTGGGGTTCACCGTCTCTGCGGCGCTGTCCTGCTGGGGATTTGCTGTCTGGGGGCGGAAACCCTTTGTCAGTCTCTGCGGGTGTTCTGGGGAAACATTACTTTGGGAAACATTACTGTGTGAAACCCTCCGTGGTGGTCTACCTCGCCGCGGGGCCTTTGCCAACAGCACTTCCTCCTCTGCCACCACAAAAGCGGGTTTAAGTCTGTCTATGCCAATTTTCTCTTTCCTACCCCCCAAATCTAGCAAAAACTGCTTGTCCCCTGTTTCTAGCACTCTGAATGGTCCGTCATAAGGCGGTCGCAGCGTGGTTTGATGCGCATCGTGTCTAACAAAAACAAACTCTGCGTTCTTCAAAGTTTTAGGCACAAAACGCATGGAAAACTGTGGTGCACGGGGCCGGGCAGCGTGCTTGATTCTATGTTACTCCGCAACAGCTGAGACGGGGAGGCGTTTGGCGCAGGGTTATCTGGGAGAAACTCCCCAGGTAGCCAGAGTGGCTGCGCAAACACGAGCTCCGCTGGGGAGGCTTCTAGATCCTCTTTAGGTGCAGAACGCAACCCCAATAACACCCATGGTAACTTGTCAACCCAATTTGTATCCGTCAGTGACACTCTGAGAGCCGCTTTCAATGACCTATGAAAACGTTCGCATAACCCGTTAGCCTGCGGATTGTACGCGGTTGTGTGGTGAATTGTGACACCCAGGCTGCGGGCCATTGTCGACCAAAGCTCGGAAACAAATTGAGGGCCTCTGTCGGACGTAATGTCCGACGGAACGCCGAAGCGCGCCACCCAAGCTGTTAAAAACGCGCACGCCACTTCCTCGGCCGTGGTTGATGCCAGCGGGACCACTTCAGGCCAGCGCGTGGTGCAGTCCACCATTGTCAGAAGATGTGTACACCCCTGTGACAGCAGGAGGAGTCCAACGAGGTCCACATGAACGTGATCGAACCTCTTGGCCGGAATGTGAAACGGTTCCAAAGGAGCTCTCGTGTGCCTGTGTACTTTGGCTCGTTGACACGCCGTGCAGGCTGCTGCCCACTCTTTGACCTGTTTGCGGAGGCTCGGCCAAACAAATTTCTCTCCCACCATTTTGACCGACGCGCACACTCCAGGGTGCGCCAAAGAATGAACCGAGTCAAAAACGCGGCGGCACCACGCGGCCGGTACTACTGGACGCGGCCGTCCAGTGGAGACATCGCAGATTAGGGGGGGCATATCGTCTTGCAGCACCCTGCTCTCCAGCCTTAACCCTGTTGGTCCAGACTGGAGCGCGCGCACGTCCGCGTCATTAACCTGCTCTGCGGCCATGGCTGCATAATTTAACCCTACGCTGACTGGGGCCGCCACAGTGCGTGAGAGGCAATCTGCCACTACATTGAGTTTTCCCGCCACATGCTGAATATCAGTGGTAAACTCTGATATCGCGGCCAGCTGTCTCTGCTGCCGGCCTGACCACGGTTCCGAGACCTTGGCCATCGCGAATGTTAGCGGTTTGTGATCAACGAACGCGGTGAAAGCGCATCCTTCCAGCCAGAACTGAAAGTGGCGGATGGCCAAATGGAGAGCGAGCAGCTCCCTGTCGAACGCGCTGTATTTACGTTCGCTATCGCGCAAGGTCCTGCTGAAAAATGCGAGGGGCTGCCAAACCCTGGCTACATGTTGCTCCACGACCGCCCCTATGGCCACATCTGACGTGTCAGTGGTGAGCGCTATGCGGGCCGTTGGGTCTGGGTGTGCCAACAACGCAGCCTTTGCCAAGGCTGCTTTCACCTCCGAGAACGCTTGGTCCCGCTCTGGGGACCACTCGATCTTATCCGCGGGTCTCTTTTTTTTTAGCGCGGCATACAGCAGCTGCATGAGCTGCGCCGCACGGGGGAGAAAACGGTTATAAAAATTCACCATTCCCAAAAACTCCTGCAACGCCCTGACTGTCTGCGGCCGGGGAAAATCTGCCACAGCGCGCACTTTGTCAGGCAGCGGAACTGCTCCTTCAGGGGAGACGCGGTGTCCTAAAAAATCGATCTGTGCCACCCCGAACTGACACTTCGCTGGGTTGATTATTAACCCGTGATCTCCCAACCTTCGGAAAACTGTGGCCAGGTGTTTTTCGTGTTCGTCTTCGGACACGCTGGCTACTAAAATATCGTCCAGGTAGACGAACACGAAAGGGAGATCGTGAAGCACCGCATCCATCATGCGTTGGAACGTCTGAGCAGCCCCTTTAAGTCCGAAAGGCATGCGTAAAAACTCAAATAAACCAAACGGAGTTATTACCGCTGTTTTGGGTATGTCCTCAGCGCACACTGGGACTTGGTGGTAACCGCAGACCAAGTCTATTTTAGAAAAAATGCGCGCCCCTGCCAAATGAACCGAGAAATCTTGGATATGTGGGATATTGGGTAGCGGTCGTGCGCTGTAGCATTGTTTAACCTGCGAAAATCCCCGCAAGGGCGCCATGATCTGTCAGCTTTCGGGACCATATGTAGGGGGGAAGCCCACGGGCTGTTTGAACGTTGGATAATGCCCAACCTCTCCAGGTTGGCGAACTCCTCGCGCGCTATCGCCAGCTTAACTGCGTCCAAGCGCCGAGCTTTTGCAAAAACAGGCGGTCCGGTAGTGGTAATAAAATGCTCCACCCCGTGCTTAGCGACTGTTGCCGAAAATGTGGGGACCGTGAGTGCTGGGAACTGAGTGAGCAGTGTGTGGAACTTACCGCCTGCTGTTGTGACGTTGGCTTGTGCTGTAGGCGGGGCCACTCGCGCTGCACAGGGGACAGAATCAAAAGAAAATGCATTAACCAGGCGCCTGTTAGCGAGATCAACCAACAACCCATGGGAGCACAAAAAATCAGCCCCCAGCATATTGAAATTTACTGTTGCTACAACAAAAGTCCACTCATATGCACGGCCGTTTAGAGACAGAAGCAGAGTCTTCTCACCAAAGGTCTTAATCTCCGAGCCGTTCGCCGCTGTCACCAGGGGACCTCCGGAACCCGCCAGTCTGTCCGCGTAGGAAGGAGTGATGAAACTCAACTGGGAGCCTGTGTCGACGAGGAACTGCCTCCCGGAGCGTGCGTCCGACAAGTAGAGCAGCTTGTTCTCTTCCCCAAGGGCCGCGGCTGCTACCGACCCCCGGTCTTGGTGTTTCCCGAACGCCCGAACTGGCACGGCGGTACACACTTGCGTGCCCTCTCTGCGAAGCGGCGATGGTAGAAACAAAAGACGTCCGGTCCACCTCCCTGGCCCTTACCGCCGCCGTCGTCGGAGAGTCTGGCACCGCTGTCTCTGGCCTCCTGTCGTCTGTGGTCGTCGCGCCGAGTTCCGCTGCAGTGGCCGTGGCTGCGCGCCGCTTGGTGGCGTTGACAATCCGCTGCGCCTCTCGGCCCAGCGCGCGGTAGTCCCGTAGGGCCAACAGTGGTGAACTGGCCAGAGCCGCTCTCGCTGCTGACGGTAGAGTCCTGAGGAAGAGGTGGGTGAAAATGAAGTGATCATCGTCAGAGTCTTTCAACCTCAACAACTTCTCCATCAGGCTCACGGGCATGTCGTTTTCCCCCTCCGTCAGCGCCAGGAGCCTCTCTGCTCGCTCCTTCGCTGAGGGGGTGAATTGCTGGATGAGTGCAGCCTTCAACGCACCGTATTTGTCGCTCTCTGGCGGCTGGTTGATCAGGCTCTCCACATGCTGGGCCATGTTGTTGTCCAGCTTTGCGACTACGTGGTAGAATTTCGTGACATCTACCGATATCCCCCAGAGGTTGAACTGCGCCTCAACTGCGTTGAACCAGGAGCGCAGATTGTTCTGCCAGAAGTCCGGTAGCTGGACTGTAGCGGCGTTCACTTGGCTGGGGGCTCCTGATGCGGCTGGCCCGGGGGAATTTCTTTCTTCCATGATACGTCTCAGGGTCACCAGTGTGGAAGATGTGAAAATGACGAGGCAGCGTTCTTTCTCAGAGTCAGCTTTATTCACATCTCCATCATTTCAACAGCAGAAAAAAGAGAGAAAATGAAACAGTAACTCTCGTCCTTAAATATCAGGGACTTCACACCTCATAGATCACATGTCCCACAGACCACCTTGCATAATAAAGACAGTCACAATGCATTTCACCACTTGGCATAATAAAGACAGTCACAATGCATTTCCCTCCATGATATCACTTCCACTGTCTCCCATGCATCCTTTAATCGACCCCCCACAGTCTCCAGCCTTGCATAACAAGGCTAAGCTTCCTGCCTTTGCTCTGACCTGAAATACGAGTCACAGAACCGGTCCAACAGGTCCATAGTGTTCACCACATTATATATGTATAATAAAACAACTTTTAACTACTCCATTTTAATCCACTAGTCATTTGATAAACCTGAGTTTTAAAAAGGTTCTAAGAATTAGTTTTTGTTTGAGTGCTATTATATTCACAATGTGTTGTACTGATGTTCGGTTTTTATTTTTTAACCCTCCTCATATCAATCAGTGAGACAAGGCTCACTTATTAAAAACAGTTTAAAACACTATATTCTATAATATTTGGTTTAATTAGCATTCATAAACTTTAAGCCTAAACTTGTGCTCATGAAATGTTTTACTCAACAGTGCTTTTTTTCTCTTGTTTTTTTTTTTTTTTTGTACCGGTACCATATGTTTCAGGCAATCGGGACCAGATTTGCGCATGTGCTTGCAAGTAGAGATGCTCTGTTGGTGGCTGTGACACTACCCAAGTTCCGGTTACGGTGGCTGCGTGACCAGGAGGGGAGAAACCTGGCCAAAGCAAGTCTGGTAGCAGAGTGCCAAAAATATGCCCCTGAGAAGGAGCAGCAACCAGTTAGAACCCAGGTAACACAACACACAGCTTCTACCAAAGAAGAGTTCTTTTCCTTTGGAGAAGATGAGGATTTTGCCACAGCTGAAACTGAAGTAGCTGAGTACCTTAAGTCAGGAATGACAGGGATGGATGCTCTGAATCATTTTCCCACAATAAAGAAAATATCTCTTAAGCATAATGCAGCCACCCCATCCAGTGCCCCTGTAGAAGGACTCTTTAGCCTGGGAAACCTCATTCTCTCTCCAAAGAGGAACACGGACTGTCAGATCAGAAATTTGAGAAGCTGCTCCTCTTGAGGTGTAATCATTGGTTTGCAGCCTAAGGATAAAGTAGGTCTGTGGCTACAAGTGAAGAAGTGAGTTGGTCTTGTTAAGCCTTTTAAGTTTGGCTATTGTTTGTTGTATGTTACCCATTCATATTTGCTGCCTTTCTGAATGACATCACACAATGTGTTTAGCTTCCCTTAAAAAATCAAAACTGAAACCATAAAGGTTATCTTTATGTATTTGGAGGTTTATAAATGTTTCAAGTTTATTAAGTCTAAATTAAGGGAGGCGAGATTATTTTTGTTAAGCTGTTTCAGAAATTTACCTTTGGTAAATGGTATGCATACATCAGCTGTTTTCATTATTAAAACAATTGGTAATTAGGCAAAAAAAAAATCATTTGATCTGAAGGACAAGCATTTATGCTTGGAAAGCATGACTTTCAGCATGTAAGATTGTTGTGTTTCTGTGAATCACTCTAAACACTTTAATTTTATCAGGCCTAATAAATTTGTGTCTGAAGTCTGCGATGCAGTCGTTTGATTTCACACTGCTGCAAGGGTCTTCCTGATACAGATGCAAGATACATGGCCAGTTTTCATGTCCTAGACACCAATGTATGTACAGGACATAAAACACAGTATGTAGAAAAGGTAATTTAAGTGTTTATTTAAAAGTAACGTGTAGTTACTTTTCCAAGTAACTAGTTACTTTAATCATGCAGTAACTGGAAAGTAACTCAGTTACTTTTGAAAAGAAGTAACTAGTAACTGTAACTAGTTACTATTTTTTAGTAGCTTGCCCAACACTGCTGATAGCACTGTGGCCCAAAAGTCCAGAGTTGAGTGGAGGAAAAAAAGACCACCGTTAACCACCAGAGGGCAGTGTTGGTCCAGTTTATGTTTCCCCACCTGCTTTATTGTTGCTAAAATAAGGTCAAAGTAGGTTACCTCTGATCATGGTCACCTCCAGTCCTTTTGAAATTGGTAAAGATTCACGTCATGCTTGTAAATATTGCCAGAGTTGTTTGCAGATGCTGGTTGAACAAGCTTCTACCTGTGATTTGGTCTTCTTGTCTCTGTCATCAGCAGGTATAAATAAGACTATCGGCAGACTTCATCTGGCTGTGATGGAACATCGTTGTGATTTTTTTTTATCAGTGGGTTGCACAAACACATGCAGACAAAGACATGTCCAGATACAGCATGAATTTTGTCCCGAAAATATTCCAAAGTGTGTATCTCTTTTTCTAACTAATGTCATCAGGTAGCTGCTATATGTTGATATTTTCTAAATCAATTACCTTAAATGAAGTTTTCAGCCAGTGGTGTTGATGTTTTTTGTGAGGCTCAAGTCTCAAGTATCTAAGTCGAAAAAGTATTCTTTGTCAGGCTTGGTGGTCAGCTTCCATACTCATTTCCGCTGACAAAGGGGTATTTAGCTTCAATATGGTTTGCATAAGCTGTAAAGAGGCTGAGGGTGGGTCAGTAATTACAATGCAATTCAAAACCATCCCTCCCATTCCTAAAAAGATGTTTCTTCTCACCAGTTGAGGAATATTAGCTCACACCCTCCTTGCTGATGTAATATTCTGTTTAGGCATAAAAGCCTTTTATTTCCACTAAGAAACTATGAGTCTATTATCTTAAGAGCTATATACTAGGTTTGGGAAATTCACATGACAATAGTCCAGCCAATTAGCAGACTATTGCATTGTCTTGTTCACTGTGGTCTCTTTCAGAGTAACACGAACCATTCCTAAATGCGACTAAATGCTCTCTGATTCAAGCAGGTTCATAGCCATGTTCCCATGGGGTCGACCCTTGTGCACTTTGCGCTGAAAAGCATCCTATTTGCCTCTTTCTTTACATTCAGGTCCTATTGAAGCAAGCATGCAGCCAGGCAGGCAACAACAACGCACACACACACACACACACAGAGGGCCATATATGTCCATTCCCTAATTGGTGGTTCTTCTTTCAAAGGAGTGATTATGTGCGTATGTGTTTAGTGGCGTCCTCTCTATGCAAGGCGTCTCGATTTGGTCCATCTCCAACGCCAGAGGGGACAAAAGAGGCACCCGTTCCTCCTTTTGGGGCAAGGGGCCGTTGACACCAATAAATCCCCCCTCCTTCCACTTCCTCCCTGGTGTGTTGGGGTTATGTCAGGAATGTCCTGGGTCCCATTGTCCCCTCGTGCACTGTTTTTGGTAACCCATCACCAGGCATTCTCTGCCGCTCACAGAGCCTCCTCCCTCCCCCTAACACACCAACAACACACATACACAGCCACGCACATCCACACCCGTGGGCTCTGTGTCCCTTGGTCCCAAACTCTGAATAGACCACCTTGGCTGAATACGGCAGACAGACGGGCGTCAGGACATCGGATTCAGCAACCCAAATCTTGCATGGTGGTCCACTGGGAAAATTCACCTGCTTGGTTTGAAGTGCTTATGAGAGACAAAAAAAGTACATTAACAACTCCGTTTGCCTCTTTTGGAAGGTGAATGACACCTTAATTTGACACGCTTAGACCTTTATGCAACACGGCTAGGGTGTTTGTGATGTTCATGCAGTGGTTTAGTTTTATGTTGGCTTCCACATGTGAAAACACACATATGGCCACTAGTACAGTAATTTTTAAGCAAGTCGTGGCCAACAGCAAGACTTTGACTGTAAAGCTACACAGAGATTACGCCAGTTTTCACTAAGGTCAAATAGCTAAAATCAAGTCTTGTGCCACTCAAATTATCAGAAAAACACCTGACTAAACTGATTCTTTGAGTTACTTCATAGATCCACTGGAATCTGATTTCTGCACACAGGAAGAGAAGATGGTACTGAGACTTCTTCCTCCTACAACGGAAACCTAGAAGATGCTGTACTTTCCAAAAACACAAGATGATCCCAAAAACTGTTCTGTGACACTTTAGTTTCTCCTTTCACAAACACCCAAAAAGACAAATTCATAACACATTTTACATATCTCTAAGCACTGGGAGAATATGAAGGTTCGCACAGGAAAAAATCTTGAGTGAAAAATATTGCAGTTACACAGCACTGTTATTTTTTTTAATTAAATGCACTCTAATAGCTCCTTGATAGAGATAACATCATCCATTGTGTAAGAGCTGCCTCCATCATTCAACACCACTGAAGAGTCCAGGAATAGATGATTAATAGAACATCCTCACACTTAATTAAATCAGTATCAACTTTTGTTTCTGGATGCTTGTGTGGAAAACTGTTGCAAAGACACTGAGAAGAATTACCAAGAATGGAAGCTTTTATATGGTCCACCTGTCACTATAAAACACTGACAGCAATGACTTACATCAGTAAGTCAATGAGCCCTATTACGACAGTCTGAAGTGGGCATTTGCACCATGCTTTGTGCCTTGTGTTGGTGCTCTCCTTAGTTCCTGTCAGCACATTGTCTGGTTTTCCACTGTGCACCCTCACAGTCCACTGTGTATGAGCCTTGCACTCATAAGAGCATAAAGCCTTGCACTCATAAAGCCTATAAATTGAATGATTTGGCCTCTGTTCCTTCTCATAATTTAAAAATTAAATGTGGTTTATTAAATATTAGGTTTCTAACTCCTAAGTCTCTGTTAGTCCATGATCTGTTAATTGATCATCAGATTGATTTAATATCCCTTACAGAGACTTGGTTAGGGCAAGAGGATTATGTTGGTTTAAATGAATCAACTCCCTCTGGTTATTTAAACTGTCAAAATCCCAGAAGTTCTGGTCGTGGAGGAGGAGTAGCAACAATTTACCATTCCAAATTACTAGTTAATGTAAAGCAAAAAACATGTTATAATTCCTTTGAGGGCCTGGTCCTCAGTATTGGGCACTTGAGCAATTTTAGGTTAAACCCAATTTTATTTGCCATAGTTTATCGTCCCCCATCAACCTACTCAGAATTTTTATCCGAATTTGCTGATTTCTTAGCTGATTTAGTGCTGAAATCTGATAGAATAATTATAGTAGGGGACTTAAATATACATGTGGATGTAGATAGTGACTGCCTTAATGTGGCATTTAATTCAATATTAGACTCGATTGGGTTTTCTCAGAAAGTTTGAAATTCTACTCATTATCTCCACCATACATTGGACCTTGTTCTGACATATGGCATAGAAAGAGAAAATCTTGTAGTGTCTCCTCATAACCCTGTACTGTCAGACCATTGTCTGTTAACCTTTGATTTTACTATTTCTGACTATTTGGCTCCTAAAGAAAAATATTATTACAGTAGATGCCTCTCAGATGATGCTGTTACCAAATTTATGCAGATTGTTTCCTCTATGCCATGTGTCAACACAACGGAAATAAGCTATAGACAGCTTGCTCCTTCTGTAATTGATAACATGGTGGATAGTGTTACAGCTTTTCTGCATCAGACTCTAGACTTGGTGGCCCCCTTAAAAAAGAAAGTCTAATCAGAGATTTCTAACTCCTTGGTTCAACACAGAAACTCGTAGCTTAAAACAGAAGACTCGTCAATTAGAAAGAAAATGGTGCTCCACTAATTTAGATGAAATCTATTTAGCTTGGAGAAATCATCTTTTAATTTATAAAAAAATCTCTTAGAAAAGCTAGAACGAGTTATTATTCTGCATTAATAGAAGAGAACAAGAATAATCCCAGGTTTCTTTTCAGCACTGTAGCCAGGTTGACAAAGAGTCAGGACTCTTGTCAATCCTAGCATTCCCTTAGAGCTTACTAGTCAGGACTTTATGAACTTTTTCAATAATAAAATTTCATCCATCAGAGATAAAATCAATCAGATTCTTCCCACAGTTAACTTAAATACTGTAACTACTACAACTCCTTCAATTGATGTCTGTCTTGATGAGTTTACTCCAATTGACCTTTGTGAGTTAGACAAAATAGTTTCCTCATCCAAACCTTCAACTTGTCTTTTAGACCCTATTCCTACCAGGTTATTTAAAGAAGTCTTCCCACTTATTGGTAGCTTTATTCTTCATATAATCAATTCTTCATTAACTTTAGGCCATGTACCGCAGGCTTTTAAAACGGCTGTAATTAAACCCTTACTCAAAAAGCCAGCGCTAGATCCAGGAGCTTTAGCTAACTATAGACCAATCTCTAATCTCCCTTTCATTTCCAAAATCTTAGAAAGAGTTGTTGCTACGCAATTATTTGACCACCTGCAGGGAAATGGTTTACTTGAAGAGTTTCAATCTGGGTTTAGAATCCATCATAGTACTGAAACAGCCTTAGCGAAGGTCACTAACGACCTCCTCATTGCATCTGATAATGGACTAGTTTCTGTACTTGTCCTTTTAGACCTTAGTGCAGCTTTTGATACTATCGATCATAATATTCTACTTGATAGATTAGAACACTATGTTGGACTTAATGGAACTTCGTTGCAGTGGTTTAGATCTTATTTATCTGATAGGTTCCAGTTTGTTCATGTAAATAATAAGTTTTCTTTCAACTCAAAGCTTAGTCATGGAGTTCCACAGGGATCTGTGCTAGGCCCTACTCTTTTTAGTTTATATATGCTTCCGTTAGGCAACATTATTAGAAAGCACTGTATACATTTTCATTGTTATGCAGATGACACACAATTATACCTGTCAATGAAGCCAGATGATAGTAATCAATTAGCCAAGTTAGAAGCCTGTCTTAAGGAAATCAAAGCTTGGATGACTTGTAATTTCCTACTATTAAATTCAGATAAGACTGAAGTCATTCTTGTTGGTCCAAAAAACCTTAGAAATACCTTTCCAAATCAAACTTTCAGTTTGGATGTGGTTACTCTTTCTCTTAATAGCTCTGTGAGGAACCTTGGAATTATTTTTGATCAAGATCTGTCCTTCAATTCACATATTAAATTTGTGTCTAAGACTGCCTTCTATCATTTGCGTAATATTGCCAAGATTAGGAGCATCTTGTCTCAGAGTGATGCTGAGAAACTGATCCATGCTTTTGTTAGCTTGAGATTAGATTATTGTAATTCTTTATTATCAGGCTGTCCTAAAACATCTTTAAAAAGTCTTCAGCTGATCCAAAATGCTGCAGCAAGAGTTTTAACAGGTACTAGAAAGAGAGATCATATCTTTCCAGTTCTGGCCTCCCTTCATTGGCTTCCCATAGAGTTTAGAATTAAGTTTAAAATCCTTCTTCTTACTTACAAAGCTCTAAACAATCAGGCTCCTTTTTATTTAAAAGATCTGATACTACCGTATTATCCTAACAGAGCACTACGCTCCCAAAATGCAGGATTACTTGTAATACCCAGAATCTCCAAAAGTACAATGGGAGGCAGAGCCTTCAGTTATCAAGCTCCTCTCCTGTGGAACCAGCTGCCAATCTGGATTCGGGAGTCAGACTCGATCTCTGTTTTTAAGAATAGGGCTAAAACCTACCTTTTTGATATAGCCTACAATTAGGGAGGGATCATGTGTTTCTGAACCCTCCCTTAGTTATGCTGCTAATAGGTTTAGTCAGCCGGGGGACCTCCAATAATGCACTGGGCCTCACTCCTTTCTTCACTCTCAATGAATTTTTTTTTTTTTTTGCTGGTCATTAACATCTGTTTGTTCTCTCCCATAGATTGAGTCCCCATCGTGCTGTTTGCTCTCTACATGTCTGTTCTTTTCATCTTCTCTGTCCCCTCACCCCCCAGCCAGTCGCAGCAGATGACTGCCCCTCCCTGAGCCTGGTTCTGCTGGAGGTTTCTTCCTGTTAAAAGGGAGTTTTTCCTCTCCACCGTCGCCAAGTGCTTGCTCACAGGGGATCGCCTGATTGCTGGGGTCTTTCTGCAACTGTGAGGGTTCCCCCTACAGTTGATAATGCTATGAGATGACTGTTGTTGTGAAATGGCGCTATATAAATAAAGTTGAATTGAATTGAATAAGATGGGGACTGATGTCATGGGTGAGCCTCCGCGCCACGTTCGGCACATTAGTATTAAGGTGCATTTTATTCCTATGCACTTTTGATCTGCAAAACGCAGGTCAGAAGTCAGCAGCATGTCAACATGCACGTGTGCCTTTTCCTATTCCGGGGCAGAATTTCTCAATGTCCGTTATTTTGACAGATTGATTTTGTAAAAATTTGTCATAATCCCTTTTGCTGATCTTTCATTCATTCATTCATTCATTCATTCATTCATTCGTCTGTCCTAGGTATACTCTCTCCCAGAGATGAAGGGATAGGTTCCAGCTCTCTGCGAGCTGTAAAAGACTAAACAGTTAACAGGATGAATTAATTAATTTATTTATTTATTTATTGTAAACTTGCAGACAAGTACAGACATTAAGACTTCATTTATTTATGTATCCTCTCCGTAAGTGAACAAAATGCGGGTCATTCTGCTCCAGATTCTACTAGAACATCAAAGTGTGCAATGCCAACATCCATCATTATCTAATTCATGACTATTTTTTTCTCCTCTTCATTCAGTGTCATTCTTTTAACAGAATGATTTAAAATGATTGGGATGTGGAGAGGGAAATCTGGACTTCTCTGCTTAGACTGCTGCCCCCATGACTAGAACCCCTGAATAAGCGATAAATGATGGATGGATGGATGGATGGATTCAAAATGAAAGCAGAAGTAAGCTTTATTTCATCTTGTCAAGCGATATCGCTACAGAGCTTTTTTTAATTTAAAAGACAACAATTTTGTATTCAACAGAGGGAACATTAACGGACCTCCAAGATCTTCTGGAGGAACAGTTCACTCTTCCGCGGTTTCACAAACAAGTTCAGATGACAGCACCATGGGTGTTTTGCAACTCTTAGAATTTTTACAACTCTGTCAAAATCAAGGACAAAGAGAAAGCCTGGCATAACCTCTGAATTGTACAGCTCCCATGCATGCATAATTATGATTACATCTCCACAGTGGACACGGAGACTAAAAGGCTCCTTTTCAGCTCCTTGCTGTGGATGGTCCTTAAACATATTTTCATCTTGTGAACAAGACCGCATTGTCCTCAGTGCAAAACAGATTTGTTCTCCAATTTTAAAAGTTGTCATATTAGTATCAAGCCTTTGATCTTGCACCCTTATTCATTAAAGGGAATGAGAGCGATTGGTTTATTTCATGTTACGCTGAAAACACACCTCTGAATAATTAAGAGCATTAGTCCTCTGTACTTTGCGCCAGGTGCAAAATTTGTTTTTGTGCTGCTATGATAGCAAAATGGACTTGGATATGCCCATAAATACATTCTGCAACATAGATAATAGACTGTTGACTAGATTGTCATAATAGAACCCATAATGTCATCCAAGGATGTTGTATTTGCTAGTACAGATTTTACTGGGGGTTACTGTCTGCTATCCCAGGTGCACCTTAATATTTCTTTGGCTCTAATCTTTCTACAGCTTGCACACATATAAAATGTGTGTCTATGTGTCTGTGTGTCACGATCATAGGCCACCTATAATGTCCGCATGATGTCCTATGATGTTCCTATGATGTCGGCGATCATAGGACCATCTACATGATGTCTATATGACGTCAGATAGTCTATATGACGTCAGATAAACCGTAGTCTATATGACGTCAGATAAACCGTAAAGCTGATGTTCCTATGATCTCTGAAGGATGTCCATATGATGTCATACAGACCGCAGGACTCGCTAAAAGACATAGACACACGTAATCAACATAACACAGAACAGTAACAAGCAGGAGAAGAAGTAACAAGCAGGGGCAAACAGAGATGGCAAGGCATGGTTACAGAAAACGGGATGGGCGGGGCTGCACAGATAATCACACACAGGGGACCAGAGGGGAGACAAGACAAAGGCAATAATGATGATGATAATAATAATAATGCTGATAAACTTAAACTAGAGGAAGACCAATGAAGAAATGAATATGCAAGACAGAATAATAATAATAATAATAATAACAATAACAATAATAGCAATCCAGGATAATAGTAATAAAGTGAAATACAGAAAATCCCAACTTAAAGTGAGGATGTGGGCTGGGACCTATGTCCTGGAGACAAGGAATATCTATATATAATTCAAGAAATCTCTGTCATGATGGCATGATCATAGGACTCACTAAAAGATCATAGGACTTGCTATGAGATCAAAGGCAAGCTGCACTCACGATCATAGGACTTGCTATGACATCATCAAAAATCAAAGGCAGGCATTATTCATGATCATAGCACTCACTATGACATTATCAAAGATCAAAGGCAGGCATCAACGAACAAGTGGTGACGTCAAAGATCCAAGGCAGGTTTCACCATGGTTGCTGTTGCCATGGTAACAACTTTCGACGGCCATGCAGAAATGTTTGCTTACACTTGCTTTCTATGGGCATACACAGGTATGCATGGGCATGCACAGGTATGCACTGTCCATCCATCCATCCATCCATCTTCTACTGCTTTTCCGGAGGTTCGGGTTGCGGAGGCAGCAGTTCAAGCAGAGAAGCCCAGACTTCCCTCTCCCCAGCCACCTGCTCCAGCTCTTCAGAGAGGATACCAAGGCGTTCCCAGACCAGCTGGGAGACATAGTCTCTCCAGCGAGTCCTGGGTCTTCCCCAGGGTCTCCTCCCAGTGGGACGTGCCCAAAACACCTCAAGTGGGAGGCGTCCAGGAGACATCCGGATCAGATGCCCATACCACCTCAACTGGCTCCTTTCAGTGTGGAGGAGCAGCGGTTCTACTCTGAGCCTCTCCCGGATGACTGAGCTCCTCACCCTGTCTCTGAGGGTGAGTCCAACAATCCTACGGAGAAAGCTCATTTCAGCCGCTTGTTTCCGCGATCTCATTCTTTCGGTCATTACCCAAAGCTCGTGACCATAGGTGAGAGTAGGAACGTAGATTGACTGGTAAATTGACAGCTTTGCCTTAGAACTAAGCTCCCTCTTCACCACAACAGACCAGTACAGCATCCGCATCACTGCAGATGCTGCTTCAATCCATCTGTCAATCTCTCGCTCCATTCTCCCCTCACTCGTGAATAAGACTCCAAGATACTTAAACTCCTCCACTTGGGGCAGGAGCCTGTCCCCAACCCAGAGAGGACAATCTACCAGGTATGCACTAGTTGTATTTAAACACGGTTACAGTTTATTGATATGGGATGATTGGAGATGTTGTCCGCTAGTCGTTTAAACGAAAACTAAATATTGCTCTGTTATTATATGACAGCCAACAACTTTAATTATGTGGAAAATTATCTTTTAAATTGACAAACATCATATGTGTAACTCATGGCAAAATTTTCTTGATTTAAGTCCCATGTGTGGAAGTAGAGGGGGCATGACTTAGGCTCTCTATACACTGTGTGTGCAGATAGTGCTCATGAGAGTTGTAGTTTTGTTGTCTCACACTGTGAGAAGCTTATTATTTAGATGTTGCTTGAAAAAGCTACAACCCGCCAAAGTGGCTAGTGAGACTGGCTGCCTTACTGCCACCGGTGAAATACACCTGTCTGGGGTGGGTGGGCAGGTGTTAATGTCAAGCCCTGTATACAACCATTAGTTGTGGGTCAGGATCCCAAGGTGGACCTGTGTAGCAAGTTTAGTGACCCTAGCTTTACTCATTCGGTAGTAATAGGGCATCGGGAATACTAACCTTGACGTTTGACTTTTTGACCCCAAACCCATAGTCAGATGACATAGGCTCAGGGTGAACCTGTGTATCAGTTTTGGTGACCACAGCTTTACTTGTTCTATAGTAATAATGCAAAGGGAATGTTAATGTTGACCTTTGACCTTATGACCTCAAACCTGTAGATGTAGGTCAGGGCCCAAAGTGAATCTGTGTAGCAAGTTTGGTGACTCTAGCTTTTTTCTTGTTGCGATATAGTTTATATAGCATTTTGACCTTGTGATCCCAAACCCATAAATGGTTCAAGATCTCACGGTGAGCTTTTGTAAGTTGGTGACCCTAGCTTTACTTGTTGTGTAGTAATAGTACAAAGGGAATGTTAACCTTGATCTTTGACCTTTTGATCCCCAACCCATAGTCGGAGGTCATGGTCTCAGGGTGAACCTGTGTACCAATTTTGCTGACCCTAGCTTTACTCGATCTACAGTAATAGGATGTAGGGAATGGCAACCTTGACATTTGGCCTTTTGCCCTGGATGGACAGACAGACAGACCCATAACCTAATGCCCCTTTGGGCAAAGACCGGTCACCAAAAGACCCTTTTGGTCAACCCAGATGGTTGTCCATCTGGCCAAAAAAACATGAGAGAGAACTGTGAATCTTGCCAACATTTGCATCCCAACTCTGTGCCAGATAAATCCCAACATTTGAAACTTAGGCCTAATACAAATCACTTGCTTCAACTGACCTTAGTTTCATCTCAGCTTTTTGACGTGTCACATGTAGCGTTGTGTGGCATTACATGACTCTTCACAGTCAGTGTGAACATCAGTTCACCAACACAGGAATCTGAGCCAACTCACAGTCATGCTACATGTCCCCCTAGGTGTCTGTTGATGGAAGCTCCCCGCGCCTCCTCCATATCGGGATTCATCAGGAGCGTGAAAGGGGCGTAACCAGGTGAGAGTCACGATCCCAGTACTCCATAGCCGCAAACTGCATGGAGAGTATTGCTGTCTGGTCAGAGAACTTCTGCCGGTTTTCAAGCAGTATTTTCGGCTGCAAAAGTGCAGTTTGATGAGCTTTTTCTGTCTACTCCAACTTGCTCTTCTCCCACCGACTTGCACAGCTCGCACATTATTGGTCGCCGCGACTCCTGGAGGGTGGGCTGCTCTAGTCTGTTCACGATGCTTCCGGACGTTAAACTCACCTATATCTTCAAAAGTAAAAAATGAAACATTTTTCTGAAAACAGCCGAGGCGAGAAATAAATGTGTAGCTGCCAAATATGTGCTTACTTTTTACTAACAACCATTATTTTAAAAGTTCAGCACAAGCTCTGGGAAGCGATCGGCTCCACGCACCTGCTCCTCATTTGTATATTATGAATCTAAGCAGGGATTCAGGAGGAGGAAGAGCAGGCACCTCCAAGCTACGGCTCGAGATTCTTGATGTCGCACTACCAGAGCACATGCGCGGTGTGCTACATACATAATGAATGGGAAGGGTGAAAATGCACGCCTAGGTAGGCACGTAAGCTTCAGTGTAACGTGTGTGAATGTGGACGCGAGCCTCGCAGACCCCTTTGCTCTTTGACCAGTGGGGGATAAAAACTCCTCCTCCTAGGCATTAAGAAAAGAGAGTCTGGCGCACACTGTCCAATTTACAGCCGATATTGGTGCCAATAAAGGCTATAAATTAGACAGTGTGCTCCAGACTCTCTTTTCTTAATGAGTTTGATGTCCTTGAGCTGAGAGGCACCTGCTACAGCTTCAGATGACTGGGGAGGAAGTGCAGAAGCTCCTCTTTCCACTGTACTCCTAGGTAGTTTCCTTGATGCCTATCAAACTCACAAACATTGATCCTCAGGTGGATCTGCATCCAGGTTGTCCTCAAGGTCAAAGGTCAGCAGCTCCAGGTGCTCATTTGGTGGTTTTATCAAGGTTGAATGAAATACTCTGCTGTTGATGGCCTGCTATTATCTCACACAAAATCATTGCATTCATTGTAAGCACCTCGTGCACACGTTCTCTCCGGCTCCCATCTCCAGTCATCGGATCTTGATATTGCTGCATTCTCATGCCACCTGGCTGCATCAGTGCCTGCACCACTGCCAAACCCCAAATACCAGAGGTTTGATTGGTTATTTGCCGGGGGTTGATGGCTGATGTATGTTTTCTGTCTGTCTGTGTGTGTGTGTGTGTGCTGGAGTTAGAAGGAGAAGGCGGACTGTACACATGTTTCGAAGTGAGGCGCCATTGCGGCCTAAAAAACTATTAGGCTCTGTAAATACACACTGTGGCGAAAGTAAACATTCTCAGCATGCCATTTAGGCGCACAGAGGGGCACTGGGAGACGGCCGTCGGACAGGCTGTGAGGGGGAGGTGTGCGCGTGAAACTGCAGGGAGCGTAGCAGCAATCAGCAAGCCCAGGGGAGATGGATACGGAAAATATAGATGTTAATTGGGGGGGGGGGCTCAAGAGTGTGTACATAATGGTGGTAGTGGATTTATGATGGACCTGAGTAGTCCAGTAAACATTTTAAAGGCCTGTGTGTGTTGTTATGATGACCAGAGACCAATTATGTATCAGCAGCGTGAAGTGTTTGTGTGGGCTCCCTGACGATGTGTGTGTTCTGCACATTAATGCTGTCTTGTTTGCCTCTTGCTCACCTGATAGATGAGGGCAGAAAATGTGACAAAATAGCAAACTGGAGAGTTTGTCAGTGGATTAAAAAAGAAAACATGAGGGGATTGCAGTATTTCCTGAATTTTCTGTCCATCTGTCAAGCGATGGAAAGTGAGCTCAGAATACACCATCGCCAACCGTGAGAGCGCCACACCACCCGCGGCTCTATTTTTAGGCTTTACTTTGAGCTTAAAATATCTGTTACATCTAACAAGAGTTAAACTGAGCAATCAGCAAGCGTGACTACAGAAATGTGACTCTGACTCTACAGTATGATTCAAATGGTGGGAGAAAGAGGACATAGAGGACAACTGGGGCCTAACTGCTTGATTTTGGCTGCTGCGCCTTATCTGTGATCCTATGAAACGAACATTAATCATCTCATTTTTAGGTTGGTTCCATTGCAGTGATAAGAGACGCGACTATCGCTGAATCAGAGAGCACAGAATGGTGGCGCAACAAGTTTACAGAGTGGTTTGCGGATGTCTATAATTGTACACAATGTAAAGCAAAATTTAAAAAATAATGTGACCAGTATGGGATTTGGTCTGTGGAACGGTATCAGCTGAGCCATCTGCTGTCATTAAGATCAGTGACAAGATCAGGACTTGGTGCGCCTGCCTCAGTGCTGCAATGGTCTGTATTTTGGCTTTGAAAAATGCTAATTGGCCAGATCTTCTATGTGAAGCTTGCATATTTGTCCCTGTGTTTCACTGTGATTTCTGCAGAGTCCAGACATGCATGTAAGGTCAAAGTGATTGTAAATTGGCTGTGTGGGTTACAGCCACATAGATGAAACGTTTAAAGTCCATACACTGTGACAATCTATGAACTTTACAAATGGGTTAATGTAGCGTAGAGTGCTTTAAATAATTAGTATGCCTAGAAAAGCGCTATGTAAAAGCAGGCCTGAGCTAACTGGAGGCATTAAGGGATTAAATGTACAAAACAGAAGCCAATTGGATTAATAATATCGGCTTCAGAATGGTTAGTTTTCAAATTTGATCTTTTCTGTTTTAGTGCACGCTGAACACCTGCAGGCTTTTCTACATGTGACAAATCCCTGTAACTATATAGCTGCTATCCAGTGATAAAAATCTGAGATTTACAGTTCAGTCCTGCAGTCAAGTGAATGATCAACGGGCTTGTGACTCTGCATTGCACTGCACAGGATGCCTACCTGTCTGATTAATTATTCCAAGTGCCATTTGCTGGCAATGACTGGAGTTTAATTACAACCGCCTGTTATTTGACTACAGTCACCTGTTGTTTGTCTGCAAAGACGGCAACTGTGTTGATGCAGCGGCATGTTATGAATTCTGTGCCCATGGCTGCTGACTCCAGGTCAGGTTTGTCAGCTCTCACAATGATGGATGGCTGACATCAGATAAGCAACTGATCTCGGATCTGTCTCGCACCACTGGGTGGTTTGCTGAGAGGCATCTCAGAGTTCCTTGAAGTCTTTCAGTCTTGAACACTTGAAAACATAGTCCAGTCAGAACTCTTTGGTGATTTATGGCCCCTTTACACAGACAGAGTGACCACTGAGAGATCAGAAATTGGCCGAACGATCTCAATGATCTCCTAAAGCCTCTAAAAAGTCATTTCTGTTTAAATGTTTGGAAAATTGTTGTGTGATTTTCATGCCGATCTATAGAGATCTTTGAAAGATCCTTGAGAGATCACTGAGAGACCAGGAGAGATTGCTAAGTGACAAGGACAGATTGCTGATCGATCCTTGAGAGTTTCTTTGGCGATCAAAGAGGTGTATATGTACAGTGGATATAAAAAGTCTACACACCCCTGTTCAAATGCCAGGTTTTTGTGAATAAAAAAATTAGACCAAGATAAATCATTTCAAAACTTTTTCCACCATTAATGTGACCTATTACCTGTACAACCCAATTGAAAAACAAATTGAAATCTTTTAAGGGGGAAAATAAAAAATAAAAAACTTACAATAACCTGTTTGCATAAATATGCACACCCTTAAACTAATACTTTGTTGCAGCACCACTGGCTTTTATTACAGCACTCAGTCTTTTTGGGTAGGAGTCTATCAGTGTAGCACATCTTGATGTGGAAATATTTGCCCACTCTTCTTTGCAAAAACGCTCCAAATCTGTCAGATTGCGAGGGCATTTCCTGTGCACATCCCTCTTCAGATCACCCCACAGATGTTCGATCAGATTCAGGTCTGGACTCTGGCTGAGCCATTCCAAAACCTCAATCTTCTTCTGGTGAAGCCATTCTTTTGTTGATTTGGATGTGTGCTTTGGGTCATTGTCATGCTGAAAGATGAAGTTCCTCTTCATCTTCAGCTTTCCAACAGAAGCCTGAAGGTTTTTTGCCAACACTGACTGGTATTTGGAACTGTTCATAATTCCCTCCACCTTGACTAAGGCCCCAGTTCCAGCTGACGAAAAACAGCCCCAAAGCACGATGCTACCACCACCATACTTCACTGTAGGTATGGTGTTCTTGTGGTGATGAGCAGTGTTGTGTTTGTGCCAAATATACCTTTTGGAATTATGGCCAAAAAGTTCAACCTTGGTTTCATCGGACCATAACACATTTTCCCACATACGTTTGAGAGATTTCAAATGTGTTTTTGCAAAATGTAGCCAGGCTTGGATGGTTTTCTTTGTAAGATAAGGCTTCTGTCTTGCCACCCTACCCTATAGCCCAGACATATGAAGAAGATGGGAGATTGTAGTGACATGTACTAAACAGCCCGTACTTGCCAGAAATTCCTGCAGCTCCTTCAATGTTGCCATCGGCCTCTTGGCAGCCTCCCTGACCAGTTTTCTTCTCGTGTTTTCAGCAATTTTGGAGGGACGTCCAGTTCTTGGCTAATACATTGTTGTGCCATTTTTTCTCCATTTGATGACTGTCTTTACTGTGTTCAATGGTATATTTAATGCCTTGGAAATTGTTTTGTACCCTTCTCCTGACTGATACCTTTGAACAATGAGATCCCTCTGATGCTTTAGAAGCTCTCTGTAGATCATGGCTTGTACTGTAAGATGTGACTACAGAAATGTCAGGAAAAGCCTACTAGAACAACTGCGGCACTTTAAATGGTGGCAGGTTTGTGCTGACTCCCATTTAATTAACATGAGTTTGAATGTGATTGGTTAATTCTGAACACAGCCATATCCCCAGTTATAAGAGAGTGTGCATATTTATGCAACCAAGTTATTGTAAGGTTTTTTTAATTTTTCCCCTTAAAAGATTTGTTTGTTTTTCAATTGGGTTGTACAGGTTATAGGTCACATTAATGGTGGAAAAAGTTTTGAAATGATTTATCTTGGTCTCATTTATTTTACATCACAAAACCCTGGCGTTTGAACAGGGGTGTGTAGATTTTTTTATATCCATTGTATCTGTATATGAGAGGTCTCTAGTACTTTTCAACCCTTTTTACATAGGGTTGGAGATTGTTGAAAGATGAAAAATAGCCCGATGTCACAACAATCTTTCAATGATCTTTCACATGATCACCAAGATCTCTCAGTGATCTTCCAGTGATCTCCATGGTCACCACAGTCTCCTCAAAGTTTTGACTCAGTCCAAAGCAATCTCTCAACGTTCACCAAAGGGAAGAGATCTCTGAAAGAGCTCTCAAAGGGCACTCAACAATCTCATCCATCTCCCAGCGATCTCGCTGCGATCTCTCTGCTGTGGTCTTTCAGTGAACCCTATTGGTCTTTCACTGAATGCTCAGCAATCTCTGCTTTCGGGGTGGGAAAAATTTTAGCATTCATTGAAAGATCACTGAGAGATCATTGGGAGATTGTTGGGCGCTCCTTGAGAGATTGTTGTGAGTTCATTGAGAGACTCCTTCCCTTTGGTGATGGTTGAGAGACTGTTTTGGACCGAGTCAAAAACTTTGAGGACCGTGGAGATTGCTGGAAAACCATTGAGAGAGACGGTCATTTTTTCATAACTCTGTGATGTCCACCCCTGTGTGACGAGTGGTTTAGAGAGTAGCCAATGAGCTGAAGGAACAGGAAGGTGCCCCCTCTTCTTATGATCAAATCCTTGACGCACACACACACACACACACACACACACACACACATCCAGACACCACAGGATGGAGATGATGGTGTGGTGGAATGCCTGGTATCATTTGCGGTGACTCCTTTTGTGTGTTTATGTATTTACATACAGTATACTCTGTGTGTGTGTGCGCGCATGCGCGTGTACGTGCATGTGTGTGTGTGTGTGCATTCCCTCCCTTTACTGCTCAGTCTAACACCCTGTCATCGTCATCGTCGTCATCAACAGTCTCACCAGTTCTGATTCACTTGCTTTTACATTGGTGAGGTTTGGGGCCGTTCTCACCACCACAGACCTGTGTCTCCATCTTTGTCTCAGCCCATGCACACACATGTCAGAGATGTGTGTGTGTGTGTGTGTGTGTGTGTGTGCGTGTGTGTGTGCACGCCTGATTATATGCACACATGCAATCAGCACACATGCTACTTATGCACTTTTTCTTCAAGTATGGATGTGGCTTTCAAGTGGAAACCACCGCCGACCTTTTACCACCCAGTCGCTCCCAACTGGACCACAATTCATCATGATAATTGACTATCATCAAGCAGACAGAGACTCATCATCTTCACCACTGAGCATGTCAGCCCTCCTCCCACCTACTCCCCTCATCATCTCCATCCTAACTGCCTGCAGGCCTTCAATTAATTCTCCGTACAGCCATCAAATATGTGCTTTGTCTTGCATTTGCTGTATGTAAGACGCGTCCAAAATATGCCCACGGGTATTTGTTTTCATGGGGTTGTAGCAGCTCATTCCGTAAAAGGGTTTTCCGAGGAATGACGCCGAGTGTCTGACGAGGTGAAGGCCACCGCTTCCTTGACATGTTTATGGACGATCAATGGCACGCGAAGCTGACGGTGTTGGGATATCTTGTTCTCATTTTACCAGACACAACACGCCCATCAGAATTTAATCTATATACAGCCACAAGAATTATAAACACACAAAGCAACTGTTATTGTGAGATTTAGTGATTTTGTAGAGGTTAGTTAAGTTAATTCCCTTCCACAGCATGTGGGACACCATGTGGTGTATGGGCCGGCGCCTGTCTCCATTTCTCTGACCCCAGGCCACACAGCTACTGTAAGTAGTGAAAGCTACAGTGGGGGGTCAGTCCTCTGGTAGCTCTGTGCGCTAACTTTCCTTTCCCCATTCTGTTATGCTGAGCACCAAGCTAGAAGGTGGAATGTAACATTTTTTTATGAAAAGTACCATTTTTATATGGTCTTTGGTATGACCCAGCTGGTATTTTAACCAACGACCTCCCAGTTGTAGGGCAGATGCTCTACCAACTAGGCCACCACTCCGGTGAGTTAGTAGAGGACAACAGTTATATTATGATGGCATTTTTTTCTTTTTGGTGTAAGAAGGAAAAACTGCCCACATTTATTAACATACAACCATACTGTTTATATATTAATAATGTTTTGAATGTTTTATTTCTAGAATGAGATGAATTTAGGGTGTTTAGTCTGGAACTGAACCAGCAAGAATGCAAATAGAATTGAAAGCAGTTATAAAACAATAAACTCCATGTAATTAAACATGGGTGTCCTCATTAGTATGTCTATTTCCTTTTAAGGGGAAAGTACAGCCCTGCTGCTGAGAAGATGTGTTTATTTCTAATCTGGCTTAGTCAGGAGATGATGGGAATTAGATTGCAGGAGCCCGCGCGATTCAAGTACTTTCTGGCAGTTCGGGGACCTCCTGGGATCCCCTCAACGACCACCTGGAGGTTCCCGGACCTCACTTTGAGAAGCAGCGATCAGACTGGCGGGCAGGGTCTGCTCCTAAAAGGTGCGCACCTCACCGGCTGGAGCCGGGGCAGCGGATTGCCTTTCACACGCTTCTAAAATCCTCTCCGGGCACCGCCTGAAAGGGTTACTGTTTCCCAAAGTGCCTCATTCTGCGCAGCGGAGAGGGGGCGGCTGAGTGGCGCCGTGGAGTCAGAGACGCACTTTCTAAAAACCCCGAGACATCATCAAGAAAGAAGTTGACAGTGAGGAAAGCAGCTCCCCCCCCTCCTCCTCCTCCTGCTGCTCCTCCCTCCTCCTCCGCTTACCAAATCCCCTCAGCGGTTCTGTCACAATAACCGGGCGGCAAGTGTCAAATCCAGCTCCGCCCGCAGAAAAGCACAAATCACTCCAAGGCGCGCGCGGGATGCGTCCAGTGGAAACACTGCACAGACAGACGTTTAGTCATAGCTCTGCTTAAGTCGTCCATTGTGCTTCGGGAATAATATAAACACCATTTTGAACAAAACACTCTTACAGAAAATTACCCCGCTCTTTGATTTCGGGGAACTTAATTTCCCGGCGCGTCTCCAGCGCCTTTAATTGGCCATATCTGTTTAACGTGCAGACAGCGTACCCGGCAGCTCTCCAATTAATGGTCTGCTAACGTCAAAAACAGTTGACCATTGTTTTATGGGCTTTGTGTTTTTCTTTGTGTGTGTGTGTGTGTGTGTGTGCGTGCGCGCGCGCGCGTCACTCTCCCTCCCTCCCGCTCTCTCTCTCTCTCTCTCTCTCTCTCTCTCTCTCTCTCTCTCTCTCTTCGGGGCGGTCAGACTTGAATAGGCGCCTGTCTGCTCCAGTCCACCTCTACACAAATACCTCAGTGGAACTTGTGTGCAGCTTCCAGAGTCGAAAACACGAGACCCCCGGACGCACGAGGCGTCCGCGTCTTCCGCCGCGCCGCAACTTCGCCATCATGTCGGTCCGTTTTGAGACGTCCGAATCATATTTTACCCGTTACGTTAACACCTAGGGGTTCTGAAGAGGGCTGGGGATGGATGTGTGCGTACGTGCCCCCCCCCCCCCACACACACACACACCGCCCCCCCTTTCCCCCAGGCTGAGACAAATGAATACCAGGTCTGTGGAGGCGCTTGAGGTATGCGTTGCGCGTTACGGAGCGCAGTAAATCTGGTGTGGAGCGTCACACTCAAAGAAAGTTGGACACGTCCAGTAGATCTGAAAGAAAATTTCACTGTAACAGAGACGCTGCAAAAAAAAAAAAAAAAAGAAAAAGAAAGAAACGGCCCCGCGTGTATATTTTTTCACCCATTTAAGGTTGATTTTTGTGTGACGTCTGAATGAAAGCGGCTCCCACAGTTTAAACGTCACAGGAAGCAAATGAGCAGCTTTACTGTTCACATGATATTTCTTACAGTGCACACGCCCCCCTGCATACATAGACACTCCTTGTGCGCACCATGGCTCGCCACTTTATTGCTAAAAAAAAAGTGTAACCATAACATGTACACTGATATGCTTGACTTTTTTTTCCATTTATTTCTTTATTTTTTTTTGTCATTTTTAGAAATATTCAAGTAGACATCTCCCATATTTTTTCCTGGTATACTCTGCTATTCTCTTTCCTTATGCACTATACTCACAAATCGTTAAAATAATAAATAAAACGTACAGATTTGTTTATTTCTACATACTATGTATTCCAAAAAAAAGCTGAGTTCACGCCTTTATATATATATTTTAACCTCAACTTTTTTTTAAACAATTTAATTATTATTGATATTAATATTATACAAAAACTCTAGGCAGCATTGCAGTGAATAAAAGTCAGCATCAATGTTCAGTTGGAAAAAAAAAAAAAAAAGGTCACCTCTTGGAGAAGTGTAGCATATGCTTTTCATCTTTCCATGTCTCATAAAAATATCAATAAAAGCTTCTTCCATATGAAGTGCTCGTGTTCCCCCAAACACATTTCGGGGCTGAGAATAAAATATGGTCCTGGTTCAATTAGAAAAAATAGCTGCATTCTTCTTAAATATATACACTGTTGGTATTTCACTTAAATGCTGTATAAAAAATATATTTGCTATGGTGTCCATGTGTGTGGAGAGTCAGCAGTGCAACAGAAACCGTACTTCCAGTCAGCATGAACACTTGCACTCCGAGATGATCGGGTACTGCACCTGTATCCACGTGCAGTACTTCTGTTTTAGAAAGCCTTGGCAGTACCACCGCAGGAAAAACTTGTTGACGGACTTGACGGGCTTGCAGGACATGCCCTCGGGGAAGGAGCAGGAGCGCTCGGAGAAGCAGTTCCCCTCCTTGATGTAACGCGGCCAGAACCTCACCCCCAAATCCTTCCACGCGTACACCACCGGGCAGTGCGTGTAGGTCCACAGCCACTGCAGGAATTTCCTCCGGGCTTTCTTGCCCACTTTGACCCGCTTCCCGTACGGAGTCTCTGTCAGGTCCAGCTTTTTAATCTCGTTGGGCATGGGCCCGTGCAGCTTCACCGCGCTGTCCACCGCGGACGCGTTCGCCTGCGCGGGCGAGGCGATGGACATAAAGTTGGGGTCAAAGTTGCTGCCGAGCTTTTTCCTCAGAGTCCTTTCCACCAGGTCCTGCTCCCGCGGATCGTACTCCGGGTCGGGGTCCTCCTTCAGGTCGGGCACGGGTAGGTGATCGCTGGGCAACGGACGGAGGCGGAGGAAGTGCTGGGAAGCTCCCAGGTGGACGCACACCAGCGCGTAAAGGAGCAGCGTGCGCGAGATGCCCATCATTCCTCTTTGACGGCTCTTCTAATCAATAGTCGGCTTGTCTCCGGTCTCTGTGTCCTCTGCAGAGACCAGCCCCGGACTTCATAAATAGGAGAAGTTCAGTCAACAACAGGGCGATACTTTTAATAGACCACGCCGGGGATGGGTGACATGGAGAGCAGTGCGTCTTCTTTTCAGGGCTCCTTCAGCGTTGCGGCTCTGCAGCGTGGAGCCGGTGTCCCCTGGTTTACAGGGGGGGTGTGGGGTGTGGGGGGAAATGCACCAAACCAAAAAGGGGGGGAAGCTCTCGCCTATTCACGCGCTCTCCTGCCTCACCCCGGCTCCTCGGATTCACTTTGGGTTTCTCTCGGTTGTCATGGTTACCCTGGGACCCGGAGCCACGACGAACCGTCTGCGCTGGATGACAGCGGCCGGGGCGAGAGGTGCATGGAGTGAAGTGTTTTCTGAAGGGACAGGACGGGTCCGCAGCGTCCCGGGAGAGACGGGCGCACAAAAGAGCACTTCACCGAGTTTTAAATGTCACGCGCCTCGGCCAGTGTTATTTTTACGCACGGTTTCTCCTAACGTCGCCGGACGCTCTCAGGCTTGACAGGGTCCCAGAGCGCACAGTCCACGGAGTGCAAAAAAAAACAAAAAAAAGTCTTTGCAGTCAGGCTCCTGTGGTATGTCCCGCCGTGGAAATGCACTTTCTGGAAATAAAAAAAAGAAAAAGTGTGAGGATACAACTTCACTTCATGACAGCCATGTGTCTATCCAGAGGATGGTGCAAATCATAGAGAAGTTCAGCTTATGTAGGAAAAACAAAAGTCTCAGGTTGTAATATTCCCACGCAACTCCTGGCCGCGCACGTAAATGATGAGAAGAGGCTTCAGCTTCGGTGCAGAAAGTCCGAAAAAAAGTTGTCAGCTCAAAGTTGCTTTCACTGCTGCATCTTCTCAGAAAAGTTCCAGAGCGCAATGTCGCTGCGTAAAGAGGCAATCCATTTTTTTTTTCTTGTATGGGTGGGGGTGGGGGTGGGGGGCGTTTTTGATGCAGGCGATGAGTTCCAGAGGGAGCGTCTCTCCTCCTTCTGATAACCGACTAAGTCGCTCCTACTTCAGCAGTCTGACAGACTTGGCGCTGGAGCTTTTCTCCTGCTTCCCCACACTGTGCGTCTGTAGCCAGTAGTGCTCAGTCCCAAGTTAAATATCCCCCTCCGACAGTACAAAGTGTCAGAGGGGCCTGCCCACCCCGGCCACTTTCACTATGATTGACAGCGCCCCCCACCCTCCCCCACCACCACCACCACCTCCAGTCCACCCCCTCCCTTCACAACGTGGAAAATATCAGCCACAATGACATGGATCAACCGGGTCCTAAAACTCCACTTTTCTCCGGCATAAAGCGTAATAATGCCCACTGACGTGACCGGTGTCGTTCACGCGCGCTCGTTTCTCCCGCGCAGCTGAAGTTTGACGCCAGTCGCTTTCTGCACTGATTTCTCAGCGGCAGTGCGCGGCCAACGCGCGCCTGAAGCGTGCGAGAGGTGCTTGAACTTTTCCCATGAAACCGATGGGAAACGTTGGGAAGCTCGTCCGCGGAAAAAAGGGGCATCGCATTCCACCTTTGTTCGTCGGGATTTGGGTCTACACAGGAATTGCCCCGTTGAACTCAGGGGTCACAAAATAGGCGCATAATTAAGGGCTATAAATGGCCATGGATAACTAAGCAGTACCTTTCCCATGCTGAGCAGTCATTAGGAGAAAATCAGCAGCCATGCTGAACTTTTTACTCCTGAACTATGTTGATCTCCACCTTCCTATAATCCCACGTTAAAACTGTCCAGATGTAGAACATGTCCGAATTCATTAACTGATCGTCAGGGTTACATTTTTCAACATTTAAATGTAATGCAGTTTTCTTACTAAGGAATCCCATACGTAATCTTGTTACATAAGGAAGCATGAGTGTATATACATATCTATAATGGGGCTATGATTTTCAACCCATTCCTGTCCGTCATGTCCATCATTCAAACCGCTTGCCACTGTTCTTGTCTTCTGAAGTGGTCACTAGAGGGCGATGATCCAGCACTTTGTGGGCATGGAGGGCTCCCCGGACAGCCGCCTTCACTGCTTCTGCAGCTCCAGTGAAAATTCGGAGGGTGATACATTAACGCCCTAAAACATCATTAATATCAGAATTTTTAAAAATTAATAAAAGATTTTTTTTTAACCTGGAAAAAATCTTTTCTGGTGTTTTGTGCATTTTTGACTCTTTATTATTTAAACCTCACCGCATTAAATTAGTGGAACTAGCTGGCAACAGGCCTTTCCCTGCTGAGAGTAAATTCCGGCTGACCCCGGCAATAACCAAGCAGACACACAGCCATAATCTGGTTAATGATTAGGATGCCAGTGTAGACAGAACCCAGTGGGCAGTGGGGACAGCCAGGCTGAGCTGGCTACAGTAGAGCCGATCGTTTCCATTGTCTTCCCCCTCAGGTCTTGGGGTGCTGGACTAAGACAGAAACCCCATGCAGGGAAAAACACTTCCCTTCCTCCGACTCGCACTAATACTCAAGCAGCCCTGCAATGAGTCGACCCCCATCACCTGGTTAATTACTGGGAATAAAGACACGGGAGAGGAGAGAGGAGGGGACCGGTGGACGCAGTGGGGAAGAGTTGTGGTGCTGTTGGACAAGGCCGAGGAGTGATGAGGGTGAAGACGGGAGGAAGGTAGGGGGGTTAGTGGCGGCGGCGGATGACAGTTTGCTGTGGGATGGCTAATTAAACAATGTCATTAAAGGAGCCTGGCTCGCTTTAACGAAGCCTGTCAACCTCTGACGAGTGGGGCTGGGGGTGGACAGGCCACAGAGAAGGGAGGTGGGACTGGTGCCGAAAATTGGGCTTGTATAACAAGGGGACTTTGCCCCTTGGTTTTGCGGTGATTGTTCACGCTCCCTTAGGTCTCAATAGGGCGCATGTGAGCGTGCACTGGAGGGTGGCTGCCCTTAGGCACAGATAGGACCCCCTTCTCCTCTTCTTTGAATGCTACACATATACACAAACACATACACACTCTAGCCACACTGCTCCATACAAAAGGCCTGTACCTAAGGTGCAGACAGGGGCTCATCTAGCGCAGGGGCACAGCAAGGTGCAGCCGTGGCCAGACTGGCTGACCGGGCCGACTGGTAACTGTTGGTGGATGGAGACAGACCAAGACAAAAACATCACCAGTCCTGTTCTCAACTGACTGAGGTCAAAAGTTAGGAAAAAAATTAAGGAATGTGTTTGTGTGTTGCAATGTGAGAAAGTGCTCCAAAATCCCCAAGCCACCCTCCCTTCAAATCATCAAGATATGCCTGGAGCACGTCTCTTAATTAGTTTTGTGCTGTGGCGTCTGTAGCTGAACTCTCTCGCAGCTGGATCTTTGGCATGTCGACAGGTTTCAGAACCAGACCCTCAACTCTTTCTTTTCTTTTTCTTTCAACAGTCAAAACTGCAGATGCATTTTCAATATTGTGGAAAAAATATTTGTGGCAACCTCAAGATGCTGCAACATCTTGGATAGCTGATTCATTCCAGTGCATTGTTGCTCAAGCTACGGTCACAAATACTGTTACGAATGGCTGGGAACACCGTACAAACGATTTTTGGACCATTTCGTACAGCCTTCTTAATGAGAAGCCATAGAAGAATCCAGTGTTCTTAGACTGTTTGTAAGTTTGTGGCCAGGTGGATTGTCTTGTCCAAGATTTCTATGAACGCCCCACGAAAACCTCTCATCGTAGGGCAGCCATAGGAATGCCATAGGAACAACATAAGAACTGCACAAGATGTTGGCCATAAATATGCCTCAAGAACACCTTAAGTTGTTATTGAGGGCCCCTTACAGCAGTTGTAGGAAACACCGTATGAATCCCCTTTCGTACAGAGATTCGTACAGCATGCATAAGGCAGTAGTGAGGCACTCATAAGGCGGAAATACGTCATTTATGTGACATTTGTGCCAACAAAATGTGCTGAAAGCCATAAGAGCTTCCGACCAATGACTTCAGAGTGCCGTGAGTTCCACAAAAATTTTCATTAGATGGCAGTAAGTATGCCATAGGAAGATCCCAAGGCACCCTTACGAAGAACGTAAGAACTCTGGGGCCATTGTACAACAGAAAAGCACCTCATTTCTCAAGAATGCCTCAAGTTGCTCTTGCAAATTGAATGGCAGCAGTAAGAAACTATGCCCCCCTCTACGAATGTTTGTGAATTACAGAATTCGTAGGAACCCAAAGATTTTTACAAACCCATTGTTTGTAAGAATCTGTGTGACTGTAGCTTTAAACGGTAGTAACTTACTGACAAATACTGGGTGATGAGAAAGCAAAGTCTTCTTCTTTTGGCTGCTCTCTATTTGGGGTCACCATACCAGATCATGGGTTCACGTATTTGATTTGGCAAGGATTTTACTGCCCTTCCTGATGCAATTCTCCCCATTTACCTGGGATTGTGACCAACACTCAGAGTACGCTGGCTGATGCTCCCCTCCATGGCTGGGTAACCAACTTTCCTTTCCCCATTCTGTTATGCTCAGCACCAAGCTAGAAGGTGGAAAGTACTATTTTACAGGGCATGAATGCTGCTCTACCACTTGGCCACCACCTCAGTAGATGATGAGATGAGAAAACTGAGTAATCTAAATAAGCTGATATCTATGGTGGCCCTGAAGGGAAAATCATGTACAAAATGACAGATGTAACAGAAACAGAAATCACAATGGCATTAATTTAAACTGGAAAAGGTACAGGAGGTACCTGATGAGGGTTGTCATTGATTTGGCAGGAAACAGGAAATAAATGAGCCAAATGTTTTCATTTGGCACCGGTAAGAGGGAAAAAAGGGTCAGGAATCAGAAATATGAAGCTGTATTCAGGGGCATCAGATTGGATGGGGGGGGGGGGGGTATGCTTTACCCAGGGCCCACAGCAGGGAGGGGCCCTCAAAAAGTCTGGAATGAAAATGTTTTTCTGTGTTGTATTCTTTTAATTTCTAATTGCTTTATGTCATAGTAAAATTCACCCTGGCTGAATGAAGTGTTTGAGAGACTGAATTTTGCATTAACAGTAACTAGTGCATTGACTATAGAACACAAGGATTCTTGTGTGAAAACAGGTATCCCAATTAGACTTTACACGGCCAAATGTAGGCTGTGTTTGAAAGTGGAATACAAAGGGGTGTAGCCTATATGTAGGGAATCACATATTAGACTTTGACAAATATAAAAGGGAGTAAATGGAACTAAGATTTATTTGATGTTTGTGTGCATATTAATTACAGAATGCCCAATTTCTGAAAATGAATGGGACATCCAATATTAGCAACTGTTTCAGATCCCTTGTTTATTTGTTTGTCAGATCACTTGTTTGTGTGATCTTTTATCACTTATATTCATAATAGTGTATCTTGCACTTTGGGGAATGGGAGTTGTTCAGTCACCATTATAATTAGCTAAGTTTATATCACTGTTCAGTGATGGAGTTCAGTGTAATAGTGAATTTCTTCTGTGTATTGTCAATAAACTCATGCAGTACTATAACAGGGCATGTTTAAAAATATCTGAGACCTATTGTAGTGCATCATTTTATATTTTAGCTATATTTTGTTATTAAAAGGTTTTTTTTAATTAAACTGTAATCAACCAAATTAACTACAAAACACCCAACATTATTATACACAGCAGAAGGACCTGTTTGACTGCAACCGTTGCATCAGTGTTGCCCATTTGTCAATAAATATTTAACTAAAAATGATTTATTTCATTATTTGGGCATGTTTGTGTCCTGCGTTTGGTTGTTAAGTCATTCCAGCCATTCCGCTCCACAGTCATGGTGGTATTATTATTAAGCAGTCCCTCCAGAATTTCATGGGATGTTTTTATGATTGTTGTGCCCCAAAAAGCCTGAATTCGTGGGAGATTTTTAAAAAAAGTTGTGATAAAAGTTGCAATGTTTAGAGAGGGGTTTTTTTGCACCAAAAGTTGTGGGAAGAATTACAAATTTTAAAGCAGACATTTTTTTCCAGTTTACTGCAGTGATATTCTATATAACAATACAAGAAAAGCACAGGATTGTCAAAAATTTCCTATTACAGTGATTTGTAAATTAAGCAGAAACTTCTGCTATATAGAAAAACTCTTGTGCAACAGCAAATACAGACTTTAACACAATATCCATTACAACAGCTAAATTGCATTGAATGCATGTTAAAGAGTATAGATTTGGAAATAATTAGCAGCACCTTCATTTGAAAACTCCCTACAGTCCCCAACCACTCGGTACCAAGTGGGCAGGGAAAAATAAATAATTCATTCTGTTGCTCTGTATTGTCTATTGGAGTCTGTGTTTTTCTGAAAAAAAAAAAAGAAAAAAAAATTAGACAATATTCTCTCTTTCCGTGCCTGACTCCTACCTGTCTATCTGCTGCCCATCGGTCTTGACACACACACATCATTTTCATTTATGGTGTATGGGGGGGGGGGGGGGGTCTATGTCCAGATGGGAGATTCACAGCTTTAATGCTCATTGACAAGATGTAGTAATGATTTTACCTCTAAAGATGTATAAAATGGTCAAACACTGGTTGTAGTGTTAGATTTGCTCTTTTGTTTATAGTTTTGTGGCGTCTGTACTCATGCACGCTCCCGCGACCGGGTGCTTTTAGGGCAGGCGGGCATTTTTCAACACAAACCCATCGCTACGGAGACATGGCAAGACGTCCACCGGCAGGCTGGGAGAGACAGATGGTGGGATGGTGTTGGAAACCTCGTGGGTGAGTGTTTTTTTTTTAAGACGTACACTGTTGTTGCTGATGTGTTCAGTTAATACTCACTGTAAACACGGAAGTGAACGCGGTGCAGCGATGCACTTGATTGGTTAGAATGAGCATTTGGACGCCAGTGAGAGACAAATTCGACTGGTGAAATTGGCGGAAGTTGATGAGGATTGGCCAAAATTGCGGGAAAGTTGCGATGACTGGACAATGTTGCAAGGTCGCGCAATAGTTGTGCTGATTGGCTGATTTCGTGTGAACTGACGCGGTCGCAACATTGCGAAATCCTGGAGGGACTGATTAATTTTTATATGCTTGCGCACCAGGGGGGACTCGCAGTGCTGCAAAGTACAGTGGTGCCACACGGTTGAAGCAGAAGCAGGTACTCCCATCTACTACTGACTGGGCAGGCTGGGTGTGCCTCCCCACAAAGGGACGTGGTCTGTCCAGTTGAGCCACTGCATCTCCTGGCATGTTCTTTGTTGATACACCGGTATTCTCTGTCAGACTCGGTCCTCGCTGATGCTCCGCCCAGTCTGCTTGCACACCAGGTGTTCTCCACATATGGCAAATTATCCTTTAGACCTGCGCAATCATGGCAACTTTATGGTATAATTTTTTAAGCATTAAATCTGCAGTATTATCTTTTTCTAGTCAAATTTGTCATTTTTCACTTCCTTGTTTTGTCCAGGGAACACTGTGGTGACTGATAGGTCATGATGCCGTGTATTATCCAATCAGTATGGCTGTGATGCCGCGTATTACCCAATCAGCATGGAGTCAATCCGAAACCCCGCCCACACTTCCTGAAGCCAGGGCATGAAGAGACAGAGTGGTGGCTAAACTTTTATTGATAAAAATGACCAATTTTGGCTGAGCGACTCCATACTCGGGGATGGACAGCCTCATAACCTCAGCAAAACATGTATAAAATTTTAGGCCAATCTGACGAATGGTTCAGGAGATAAATGTGGAACAGACACACGCGCACACAGAGACACACAGAGATATGTTGCATTTATAGATACGTAGATGATGGATGTTGTCTGAGGCCTCGATCACCCATTTAAAAAGGTGCAAAATAGTTTAGTCCACACACCTGCACCCGGTTTATTGAAAGGCAGCGCCAGTCACACAGCAGCCTGCAGCACATTTGCTTCCTCAGCCAAGTTAGTGCCATGGGGGTGGCTGTGGCGCAGGTGTAGTGTGACTGACTACTGATTGGAGGGTTGGCGGGTTGTCTGCATGTTGATGTATGCTTGAGCAAGACACTAAACCCCCAGTTGCTCCTGGTGGGTCAGGCCAGCACCTTGCATGGCAGCTCCTCCACCATTAGTGTGTGAATGAGTGGATGGCAGGATCTGTAAAGTGCTTTGGTCATCAGAGATGAGAAAAAAGCATTATATAAGTGAATACCATCACCCTAAACCTCGCCTTTTATATTTATTTATTGCTTTGTGAAAGTACATGCGATTTTTTTTTTTTTTTTTTTTTTTTTTAACAAGGGAGTTGTGGGTGATATTCATAAAGTTAGCATTTGGTAGAACTATAAAGGTAGAAATGTAGTTTCAGTACAAATTTGCAAGAATAAAGGTGCAAAAATATAATAAAATATGGTATTTTACAACTTAAAAAGTCACATTTAAATAAGTCCATAATGTATGAGAAAAACCTTCGATTTTCGTGAGGTAAAACCAGAGCTTCCAAATGGCGACCCCCCTCACACACACACACAATTCTAAGTTAAAAAAATTTGAAATTGACAACAGTAAAGTTACATATGTACAAGAAAAGGTTTTTTTAAACATTTTAATATATATATATACTGTATATATATATGTATATGTATGTATGTATGTGTGTGTGTGTATGTATACACATTTTTTATATATATGCATTTTTAACATTTTTCTCTCATAAATGTCCAATTTCCTCACCAATTAGTGACGTTTTTCATGGAAAGTTAACTTTTTTAAATACATTTGCAACTTTTTTTTCCGAATAAATTTATTACTCTTTTTTTCTATAAATTACACTGGTCAACACCAAATTTATTGTCTAAGGTTTTTTTTAGCTGATTTAGGACAATTTTGATGTGCTGAATCTAAAAATCACATTGGTTTTGCTCAATCAGGTCAACTTTTTGAATTATGGCCACATGTTGTTTTATACGTTTTTGTTTACATGTACAGGTATTTTTGCTTTATATGATGCAAAATTCTTTTTTATGTCTTGAAATTCTCTGAATTTTGAACAATGATGATGTAACATTCAATTTAAATGAACTTACCTTTATATAAAGGTAAGTACATGCACAGTATTAAGTAAGTACTAAGTAAGTACAGGTTTTTATTTAGCACCGGATCGAGAGAAATGGATGTCGCTTTCAGATTCAGCAGTGCAAAATTGTCTTAAATCAGTTGAAAAAAACACAGACAACTTACAAAAAAAATATTTCTGTAACCCTGTGTTATCCATGTTTTATGAAAAACATGTTACCTTTCCTATAAAGTTTTTCTATAAAATTTGCAACTTTTTCATTGAATTTTCATTATTTTTCTTGTCCATTTGCTCATCTCACTGATATACTGAGTTTCTCTGTATAAACTATCCTTACAGTCTTTATGGGGTTGGAGGGGGGCAGGAAAATGGGGGAGGATTTTGGCTCATTTTGCTGACAAGGGGAATAGACTTTTTAAGTTTTTTTTTGTTTTTGTTTTTTTAGCAAATATTTATTTATTTGAATGGAGCTTTAATATTTATTTAGTGAAAAACAAGCTTTTTCATATTTTTGCAAAAAAATGTTGTATTTTGAACAGATTTATTTTTCAAAGGAAGCTTCCCATTTTTGTCATTGACTTTTACATAATTAATGATGAAAACCATGGTCTCTGTGTAAGTTGATAATTTTGCAAAAATCTATGGCGCATTAAATATGTCCATGAGTGTATAGGTATTACAATAAAATAGATGTACCAAATAAGTACAGTAAAATTTGCAGTACTGTATGTAAATTTCCTTTTTTCATTATTTAGGAGTGCTTTTTTGGTTGACCACCTGCCCTACAAAATGTCTGTGCACATCACTGTATATGTAGGTCTCAGTTGGAAACTGGGTTTGCTAAAAATGCCCTACTATCCAAAAGCTGGAAGTATACAAAAGAATAAGACCAAGTTAAGTGAAGTTAAGAAGACCAATGGAATAGAATATATATATCCATACACATACACATACACACCTTATTCCTAGGCCCCATGATGCCTTGCGTGAATTATGGTAGCAACTTCTGGTACTAGTTTAGAACGTATGGTTGTCACTGAAACGGGACACTTTTCCTTGTTAAAGAACAATGACTTTGGCATCAGAAATGCGGGAACATGACCTTTTGCTCCTCAAAAACAGTAATATAATCATACCACTTTCCACGACTATCGAGAGTTGAGATGACCTTAAAAAGTGACCTGGCAGACGGTAGCTCCGTTTGTTAGCGCCGCTGCTAAGATGCTAACGGTGTAAACAAATGACCCATGCTGGCAAAATGAGTCACTTTGAGGACATTTTCAAAACTGATGAAACATTATTTCCATATTCTGTATTGAAAGATCTTCAAAATGATATTTAATTTGTAGGAAGTGCGCAAAAATGGACAGAAAAAGACGACTTGTTTATATTTTGGCAAAGTTGAAAACTCACGTTCGATTGGTCAGGAGTTATGTCTTCCACAAAAACATATGCATTTTTTAGAAAGTATGATTTCTAAGCTTTCCAATGATACCAGGCACTCATGGGGGTTTTCCTGGGACTTGCCACTAGCAAACAAAGAAAGCGTCATGATTTATGACTTCTCTGCCTGTAGCTCGTAATGACGCGGTGCACATTCCGACTCATTTTGCCAGCATGGGTCACATACTGTATATCAATGTCTCCACTGCAATAAAGTCGGCTGCATTGTGTTAAAATATGTTGGACATAATCAGATGTACCTCAGAGAAGACGTAGAATCTAGTCAGAGCAACAAAGAAGCCTCCATTTATAGTCTATGGCACAACCACAAACGCCACCAACAAGTACCAGAAATATGCCAAAACATTCAAAAAAAAAAAAAACTACAAGTGCTGAAATTAGCTGCCACTTGAGTGCAAAATATGTATGTGGACTAAACATTAAAATGAATTTGAAAAACTTTTAAAAACGCTATCCCACCTTATTCCTAGGCCCCATGATGCCTTGCGTGAATTATGGACGCAACTCCCAGTACTAGTTTAGAACGTATTGTGGGACCACATGTGTGTCACTTTAAGCTTCACATCTCAGAGAGAACAAAGAACTGGGCCTCCTGCGAGATAACAGGAGGATGTGAAAAGTTGGTCTTTGGTATGCAAGAGACGACCTTGAGGGATTTCCTGTCTCCCAGAGACTATGAGCAGGATGTTATAGGATTTAAGGAAAGATGTATTGTTGCTTGTGATAAAATGCAATATGACTGTGAGCTTTGAACAGGATGTTATAGGATTTAAGGAAAGATGTATTGTTGCTGTGATCTTTGAAGGTCCTGAGTATTTAAAGGACGAATGTCTGGGTTTGCTTTCTCTTTCTGTTTCTGCTGATGCTGGAGAATGTGAATAAACCTGATTCGTGAGATAAACTCTGCCTCGTCATTTTCACATTTCCACAGTATGGTTGTTACTGAAACGGAACACTTTTCCTTGTTAAAAAACAATGACTTCAGCATCAAAAATGCGGGAACATGGCCTTTTGCACCTCAAAAATATAATCATACCACTTCCCACGACTATGGAGGGATGGGAAGATGACCTTAAAAAGTGGCCTGGCAGACAGTAGCTCCGTTTGCTAGTGCCACTGCTAAGATGCTAACACTGTCAACAAATAAAAGCTCTGAGATATATCAATGTTTCCACTGCAATAAAGTCACCTGCATTTTGTTAAAGTATGTTGGACATAATCAAATTTACCTTAGAGCAGACGTAGAATCTAGTCAGAACCACAAAGAACCACAAAACCGTGCTTTGGTGTTTTAATGTCGGGATAAATACAGACGGCTGCAGCTGTTCGTTTTACCCCGAAATTAAAATGTTCATGCTGCTGTCATGCCACGAATGCTTGTTATTTAACTTAACATGTACAGACATTTTCTGACAATTGTTCAGAATTTTATTGACCAATATTTTGTGATAATTAAAAAAATTAACGCATGCTGAAGTCCATATCATTCCAACGCAGTGCAACGAATGCCAAAAAACCCCCTAAACTATTTGATATCGTTCTTAAATTGTTAAGCCTTAGGAAGCAAACTGCTATTTTTTATTTATTTTACTTCATGCAGCCTTGCATCTGGTGACATACTGTATATGATGCATAAACATCAGATCTGTGACATTCATACAAGTGAAAACATACCTGGTATTCTTGCATCTGTACCACCAGTCACACCAACAGTCCTTGTTAGTTTTCAGTGCATGATCTACGCATTGCCCCTGTGAAGCCTCCATTTATACAGTCTATGGCACAATCACGAACACCAGCAGCAAGTACCAGAACTACGCCAAAACATTCAAAAAATACAAACACTAGAAGAGCTGAAATTAGCTGCCACTTGAGTGCAAAACACATATGTGAACTATACATTAAAATGAATTTGAAAAACTTTTAAAAATGCTATTTTAAATGTCCAACTACTCCACTCTTGCTGACAGATTTAATGACTTCAGCTGAAACCGGAAGCTCCGCCCATAATCGTTCCTCGACACCCCCAGGAATAAGGTGTGTGTGTGTGTGTGTGTGTGTAAATGAAAAATACTACAGATCCATTCTACAAATACTACAGATCTGTTCTCAAAAGTGCATTACAGACAGAGGTTTTGAAATACTGATGACAGTAAATATATTCTCAGACAGAAAAACAATCTCATACTAGCAACAAATTGTCCATAACAGTGGAGCTTACTAACCAAGGCTTTTAATGGAAATGGCCCCATCTTAAACCTTAGAATGTAAAATTCAAAATTTGGGTTGTGATTGAGGGGCCCACACACAGTGCTGTACTCGGGGGGCCAAAATTTGGTGCTACGCCCCTGGCTGTATTCCCCTCACTGTGGGGGGGGGGGAAACCACACTGAAGTTTTACATACTGAATCAAAATATTCTCTGATAATTACAAGAGTTTAATCTTTGGTAATCCTCATGTTTTAAAGCAGCTTTTACTTCTTGTTAAAAAGACTGACAGTGTGTTCGTCCAATCAGCGACAATCCTTGTCAATAACAGGTACATTTTCAAACTTGGGTTAATCTTAGTGCTGGGCCGTGTTATCATGTGATAACGCAACACCCTATTTAATCTTTGGTCTTTGGTCGCTATTATTTGCGGATGATCATGGCAGAATAAAAAAGTGGAACTCATGAAACATGGGTACTGTTTCCATCAGTCCAGTATGTGTGCCTCAAAACGGAGAAGCCCGGGTCATGGCACGGACACCTCATTTTGTTCAGTTCTGGCCATTTGGGTCAGTTTGCTGGAGTGCTGTGTGGACATCTGGCCCATGTTGGTTGGTTCTGGCCTGGGCCCCGGAGAGAAAGAGGGGAGGCCAGACAGGCCCCAGGTGGCTCCCCGCTGCTATCGGACCCAACGGCTGGAGGTTCGGTCGTCTGGGTCTGGCTTGTGGACGGCGGTGGTCCGGTGGTTTGTCCCTTTGAAGGCAGGAGCTGAGCGAGCCAAGCAGTGAAGCTGAGAAGGACATGTCTGCCATGAAAAGCAGACGTGAAAGAGGCTGACAGCTAGACTAAAGGCTAACAGCTAAGCTAGGGAGCTCTGGCTCTGAGGGAACGGTACTTCCAGCAGTTTTGTTCTCGGGTGTCCTCTCCATGGGGAACGGACTGGACTGTCTACTGCTGGGGCTCATGTCACAGGGACAGCTGAGAGATGCAACTGGTGTAACAACTGCGGGGATGATGGCTGGTGTGGTTTTGCTGAAGTGGTCACCGATTGTTTTTACAAATACAGAATTTTTTTATTTATTTTTTTTTTTTAGAATGGTCTGGATGGTTGTTGTCATTTTTGACATGCTGAAGGCTTTAAATGGACCCGTTGTTGCAGAAAGCAAACATATTTGTCCACTGCCATGTTATTAAGAGTAAAAACTTAAGAAATGACAAGTTTAAGGCACATTACATTGAGAGAAAAAAATAGCTTTTAATTGCAAATAATATTTTGAGGATTAATCTCAAATAAGAGTTTTAATCATTGCCCAGCATGAGTTAATGTTATTGTGGTTCCTGTTTTGCTGTTGTGATTTGTTATTTGCTGCTATGAGTTGCGCTTTGGCACAAACAGATAAGTGTAGGCTCACTATTTGGCAAGAAAGGGTCATTGTTTTATGCTACAGTAACTTTTTATGTGTTATAAGTGCTTATTAAGTTTAATGTTTATTTGAAAGGGACATTACATACTGATGAAAATTAATAAAAATGTAAGTATGCCAGATTTAGCAATATTGTTGATTTGCAGTCCCCCGGCAGGTCACAAATACACACAATCATACACGAGAAGAACATCTACAATAAAACTGTACAAAGTGGATATGCTAAAGTGCAAGAGATAAGGTGCTACAGAACAAAACATTAAAATGTCACACAAGTGATGTGCTGTGTATGCATGCACACATACATGCACCCAAGAACCTCACAACAACAAACAAGAGGCGGGGCATATGTGTGTGACAGTTGGTCATATAGAGGGGTTGCACTGTCGTCACACAGGTCACGTGTCTTTTGTTTACTGCGCCATTTTGGTCGGCAACGAACAGTCAAATCACCAACAGCAAGCGTGAGTGAGTGTAATCAACGAGATAAATGGCTACACACAAATCAACACCATGGTCCAACGACGAGGTGCAGACTTTTCTGTGCTTGGTAACTGATTAAAGAAATCCAGAGGGAGCTGGACGGAGCGGCCTGAAAAGAATTCACAGCCACAGCGGAGGCAGAGTGGCGTGGACCCAACCATGGCATCATCATTGTTGAAAACAGTGATAGAGGATGGTGAGTGATATTATGCATCTTTGCTGTTATGTATCCCAGTGGTGGAAAGCTCACTTTGAGCAAACAACACCATTGTCTCCTGTATGCAGACAATGAGCTAGCTACTGTAGTTAGCCATCAATGCTAACTCCGTGCTCTGCTTGTATTTTGTGCTTGTGTTGACGACATCTGACAAAATAAGCTAGTGTTAATCCAGGTTAAAAAGTAGTTTTTTTACATGTTGCACTTTCATGCTGTACATGTACTTAAGTTGTGTGTGTATTTTCATTCTAGAGTCCCACCGCAGGCTGAAGATCTGCTGAACCGGGACCAGCAGCACATCCACTTGCTTCTCAGTGAGGCAAGAGAGCATGAAAGGCAACAGGTCAAGTGGACCCCTGACTAAGTAAGCAACCCATTTGAGCACCCCAACTGGACCCCGAGGTCCAATCTGTACATGTACAAGTACATTTTCAATCCAGTGATTTACAAACTGATTCAGATCTTTTGAAAGCAGAAACCAAGCCAAAACCTTCTCTGGGTCAGCTTAGTTGTCATCTTACATATATATTTTTTTTTTTACACTTCTTGGTGACCAGGAAAAGTCTTTCCAACAGTTTTACACAAATTCTTGTTGTTCTCCTTCTTCACCTTTACAAATCATTGGCTTGAGAATGTACATGTACAGATTGGATCCCAGGGCCCACCTGGAGTGTTCACTTGGTCAGGGGTCCACTTGACCTGTATCCCATGAAACTACCTTGTGAATGGAGGAGATGACTCAGAATGCTGCCTTCAGTCAAGCGTTCCTTGACTTCCTTGGTTGCTGGGCCACCTTGCGAAGGCGAGGAGTCAGTGTGTGTGGGTGGCATGTGTGACCCATTCTGAGTTTTTTTTTAATAATAATAATGCATCAGATTTAAATAGCGCTTTATCATAGACACTCAAAGACGCTTTACAAGTAGACACATTATTCATTCACTCCAGACAGACAATGGTAGTGGCAAGCTACTACTGTAGCCACAGCTGCCCTGGGGCAGGCTGACAGAAACCTGACTGCCAATCTGCGCCAACAGCCTCTCCAGCCACCACCGAACATTTATACACATTCATACCCAGTGTTATGGGCACTGGAGGCAATGCGGGTGAAGTGTCTTGCCCAGGGACACAACGGCAGGATATCTGGGGAGAGTGGGATTCAAACCGCCAACCATCGGGTTATTAGACGACCTGCTCTACCTCCTGAGCCACTGCCGCCCTTTTTACAGTTTAAAGTTTGAATTTTGCACATTCTAAATAACTAGTACATGCCTGTGCATACCTGTGCACGCCAGTAGAAACCAAGTGTAAGCAAGTACTTCTGCATGCCCGTAGAAAGCAAGTGTAAGCAAGGGTGTAAGCAAGCACCTCAACACTCGTTCAGTGATGCCTGCCTTTGATCTATGAAGATGTCATAGTGAGTCCTATGATCTTTGATGATGGCATAGCGAGTCCTATGATCGTGAGTGATGCCTATATAGACATCATCACATGGTCTATGTGACATCATAAAGACACATTTGTCTATGTGTCCTATGATGCCTGAGATCATAGGATGTCCTATGATGTTCAGGCAGAGGTCAGAAGACACAGACACATGGTCTATGTGACATCTTAAAGACACATTTGTGTCCTATGATGCCTGAGATCATTTTGTCTATGTGTCCTATGATGTTCAGGCAGAGATCAGAAGACACAGACACATGGTCTATGTGACATCAAAAGACACATGACACAGACACATGGTCTATGTGACATCATAAAGACACATTTGTGGCCTATGATGCTTGAGATAATTTTGTCTATGTGTCCTATGATGCCTGAGATCATAGGGCGTCCTATAATGTTCAGGCAGAGATCAGAAGACACAGACACATGGTCTATGTGACATCAAAAGACATATGGTCTACAGCCGTGGACAAAATTGTTGGTACCCCTCTGTTAATGAAAGAAAAACCCACAATGGTCACAGAAATAACTTGAATCTGACAAAAGTGGTAATAAATAAAAATTCTATGAAAATTAACCAATGAAAATCAGACGATGCTTTTGAATTGTGGTTCAACAGAATTATTTTAAAAAAACAAACTCATGAAACAGGCCTGGACAAAAATGATGGTACCCCTAGAAAAGATTGAAAATAATGTGACCATAGGGACATGTTCAACCAAGATGTGTCCTCTAATTAACATCACAGGTGTCTACAAACTTGTAATCAGTCAGTCGGCCTATTTAAAGGGTGACATGTAGTCACTGTGCTGTTTGGTGACATGGTGTGTACCACACTAAACATGGACCAGAGGAAGCAAAGGAGAGAGTTGTCTTAGGAGATTAGAAAGAAAATTATAGACAAGCATGTTAAAGGTAAAGGCTATAAGACCATCTCCAAGCAGCTTGATGTTCCTGTGACTACAGTTGCACATATTATTCAGAAATTCTAAGATCCGCAGGACTGTAGCCAACCTCCCTGGACATGGCCGCAGGAGGAGATGGATAATACGAATGGTAACAAAAGAGCCCAGAACAACCTCTAAACACATTCATGGTGAACTCCAAGGTCAAGGTACATCAGTGTCAGATTGCACCATCCGTCGTTGTTTGAGCCAAAGTGGACTTCATGGGAGACGTCCAAGGAGGACACCACTGTTGAAAACAAATCATCAAAAAGCCAGACTGGAATTTGCCAAACTGCATGTTGACAAGCCACATAGCTTCTGGGAGAATGTCCTATGCACAGACGAGAGACAAAACTGGAACTTTTTGGCAAGGCACATCAGCTCTATGTTCACAGACACAAAAATGAAGCATACCAAGAAAAGAACACTGTCCCAACTGTGAAACATGGAGGAGGTTCTGTTATGTTCTGGGGTTGCTTTGCTGCATCTGGCACAGGGTGTCTCGAATCTGTGCAGGATACAATGAAATCTCAAGACTATCAAGGTATTGTAGAGAGAAATGTGCTGCCCAGTGTCAGACAGCTTGGTGTCAGTCGCAGGTCATGGGTCTTGCAACAGGATAATGACACAAAACACACAGCTAAAAACACCCAAGAATGGCTAAGAGTGAAACATTGGACTATTCTAAAGTGGCCTTCTATGAGCCCTGATCTAAATCCTATTGAACATCTGTGGAAGGAGCTGAAACATGCTGTCTGGAGAAGACACCCTTCAAACCTGAGACAACTGGAGCGGTTTGCCCATGAGGAGTGGGCCAAAATATCTGCTGAGAGGTGCAGAAGTCTCACTGACAGTTACAGAAATCGTTTGAGTGCAGTGATTGCCTGAAAAGGTTGTGCAACAAAATATTAAGTTAAGGGTACCATCATTTTTGTCCAGGCCTGTTTCATGAGTTTTTTTTTTAAATAATTCTGTTGAACCACAATTCAAAAGCATTGTCTGATTTTCACTGGTTAATTTTCATAGAATTTTTATTTATTACCACTTTTGTCAGATTCAAATTATTTCTGTGACCATTGTGGGTTTTTCTTTCATTAACAGAGGGGTACCATTTTGTCCATGACTGTATGTGACATCATAAAGACACATTTGTGTCCTATGATGGCTGAGATCATAGGCCGCCCTATGATGTCCTATGAAGCGTGACACACACAGGCAGACACACACATTTCTTGCTTTAATAGAGTGAAGTGATGATATGGATTTTGCTGGTGATTGTAATAAACAATTTAGTGACTTATGTGTTTGCATCATGATGTTCTATTTCTCTGTTAAGACACCAGTGGGAAGAGTCAACAGTACAAACCAAACATTTATCAATGACGTTGAAAATAATGACTCATTTTTAAGAAAAAGTAACCAAAACAGTTATTTTATTTACTGAAGACTGTATTGTTGGATGTGCCAGTGCAGAAAACACTGCACACTGTAGTGAGAGTACCAGTATATGGAGGAATTCTGGGCCATATTAGCATCCTTATTTCCTAATAATGAGTTAGGGTTTAATGGGATTTAACATGTTTTAACACAAACTACTTTATGGTTCATAATTCTGTTGACAGACTTACTCCAAACCAAAAGTGATTTCTCAAACTGCTGGATTATATAGATAGCTTTTCCAATCTTTTAGCATTTAATTTGTCGCTAAATCTTGGTAACCTTCACAAATAAAACATAAACAAAAGTGGAGACATATTTGCAAAAGGCACAAAAGTTTATTGTAAAAATTCCTAGTGCAATACAAAAGGAGTGCATAGTACATTATTCACACAGAATATATACAGTATACAGTATGTACAAGTGTATATCCAGTAAATCCATTTATTTCTCCATGTAACCTTGTGACTGCATTATTTTAGTTGCTTTTAATCCTAGATAAAGTTTGTTTTGGGTTAAAAATGCATCATAACTGCTAAATATATTTTATTATACCTAACTCAGTACTGTTTATCTGTTAAAATATATATTTTACGGCTAATATAGCCCCATAACTATAATATGGCACCTGGCGATCAATTTTTGGCAACTGATCACTTTTTGCCATGACACCACCGGCTGGAGCAGGTACATCCCATGATGTCTCAACAGTCTCTCCGTGATTTTCACACATATCAGAGCAATTTGTAGCACAGGAAGCTAAATGTTTCTACAGACATTCTGAAGCTCTGCAACCACTGCGGTTTGTGAAGCTGGGGTGACATCCCACCACTGGGAGGCTTGGTTGAATGCCCAGACCGACGGTTTGAAGCAATAATTTTGCCACAAGAGAGCCATCTGAAACACACACACAGCATACATACAGTGGTGTGTGTGATATCCTACCGTGTAGCAATGATCACACTTGAGTTATTTCTTTGGCTAACTCTGCCGTTTATTCTGCAACACACATAATATGACTGAACATGGATTCTGCGCGGGGTTTTCACACTCTTATTCTAATGTGTCCCCTTCATAGTAGTGCTGAACAATACAGGTAGTTCCCCCTAGAGGCATGTGCCAGTAATGTTCTATTTTAGACTTGCAGTCTACCACATCCCTCCCCTCTAGATTAAACTACTCTTAATTACACTAGCCAATTACTAGACATCCTGGAACTCCAATTTAACCCTGAACTATCACAGTTACTTTTTAATTTCTTAAACACATGTGTCATACACATAATTTCTTTCTTTTTTTTTTTTTTTTTTTTCACATGTATAACACACATAACAGTCTAACTGGGGATTTGGTTTGACTACCGCATCCCCGTGAGGTTCCAGGACGCATTCTTGTCCTGTGGCTGGGGAACTCACTACTGACTAAGTATAGTCCTTCAAGTAGTCTGGAGCTCTCCGAGCTCGCTGAGATCTTCTCACGGCGGGTGAGCCAACTGCAGGTGAAGACTCAGACTGCTCCACTGTTTCGGCTGCTGCAGTGCTGCCCGTAGAATCTGCAGAGACGGTTACCTCAGGTTTCACCTGAAGTGGTGGTTCGTTGATGCTCTCCTCAGGATGGGTGTCAGACAACACCTCTGGTGCCATCGGCAGGGGAATGGAGCTCCTACCACGAACTTGGTCGATGTGTCGCCTCACCACTTGTCCATGACCTAATGTCACCTTGAATGACACAGGGCCTGTCTTTTCTGTTATTTCTCCTGGTACCCAGGCTGGTCCTGAGCCAAAGTTGCGGGTGTAGACCACGTCTCCTTCTCTCAGTATTCTCTCTCTAGCATGCATGTCATGATAACCTTTTTGTTTCTCTTGTTTATCATGCACTTTGTTTCTGAAGTCTGGATGTATTAAGTCAAATGTTGACCTCAACTTCCTTCCACACAACAGCTCAGCTGGTGACTTGCCAGTTGTAGATTGGGGTGTTATTCGATAGCTGAACAGAGCTCTCGACATTCGGGTTTCAATAGAGTCTCCTGTCATCTTTTTCATGAGTGACTTGAACGTCTGCACGGCCCTCTCGGCTAAGCCGTTAGAAGAAGGATGGTATGGCGCAGTCGTGATGTGACGTATGCCATTCTTTTCAGAAAACTCTTGGAACTGTTCACTCGTAAAACATGTACCGTTATCTGATACTATGATTTCAGGTAGCCCATGTTGGCTGAAACTCTTTCTAAGACATTCAATGGTAACAGTAGAAGTAGAGCTACTCACAGAATATGCATCGATCCACTTTGAGTATGCGTCAACTATGATCAGGAACATTCTTCCCATCCATGGACCTGCGTAGTCAATGTGAATTCTTCTCCATGGTTTATCTGGAACTTCCCAGGGATGTAGTGGGGCTGCTGGAGGACTGTTCCTGTTCTCCTGGCATGCCGCACATGACTTCACAAGCGCCTCCACCTCTGCATCCATGTTGGGCCACCACATGTAGCTCCTCGCCAACGCTTTCATGCGAGTGATGCCAGGGTGTGCTTGGTGTAGTTGTTGCAGTAAGGCATTCCTACCAGGTGGTGGAACAACCACGCGTCCTCCCCACAGGATACAACCTTCCTGGGTGCTGAGCTCATCCTGTCGTCTGGCATAGGGAATGAACTCAGGACTGTTCATCTTCGGCCATCCTCGCAAGATGTATTCTCGCACTCTTGCTAGAACAGGGTCTTTGTCTGTCCACTTCTTTATTTGTTGTGCGTTCACCAGGGGCACGCCAATATCTTCAAACAATAGCACTCTCTCCTCCTCCTCAGGCGTGCTGTCTCTTCCTCCATCCAAGGGTAGCCTACTCATCGCGTCAGCATTCGTATGGTCCCGTCCGGCTTTGTAAACGATGGTGTACTCATACGCTGCTAATGTAACGGCCCATCTCTGAATTCTCTGAGATGTCATCTGGGGTATGGCTCTCATTTCACTGAACAGTGAAATTAGTGGCTTGTGGTCAGTCACTATAGCGAACTGTCTCCCGTACAGGTATTTGTGGAATTTTTTTACACCAAATACTACTGCAAGGCCCTCCTTGTCTAGCTGGGAGTAGTTTTTCTCAGCTGCACTAAGAGTTCTTGAGACGAACCCTATGGGTCTCTCTGAGCCATCCTCCATACGATGAGAGAGTACAGCACCCACACCGTAGGGTGATGCGTCACACGCCAGGATGAGTGGTTTGTTTGAATCATAGTGCACTAACACACTACAGGACTGAAGTAGCGCTTTGGACTCTTCAAACGCCTTCTGCTGCTTGACCCCCCATGACCATTTTTCTTCCTTCTTAAGTAAGGTATGTAGTGGTGCCAGCAGCGTGGAGAGCTTTGGGAGGAACCTATGGTAATAGTTCAACAAGCCCAGGTAGGCTTTTAACTCAGTAACATTTTGTGGCTCAGGCGCCTCCGCAATGGCTTCCACTTTGTCTGTTAGAGGGTGTAGACCACTGGTGTTGATCTTGTGGCCTAGGAACACCACCTCTTTTCCCATGAACTCACACTTGCTTCTTTTCAACCTCAGACCGCTTTTCTCCAACCGTTGAAGCACTTCCTCCAGCGTTTTCAGATGTTCTTGTTCATTTGGTCCTGTACAAAGGATGTCATCCAAATAAATGGCAACATTCGGAATTCCACCTAGGATGCCCTCCATAGTTCTCTGGAATATAGCAGGACTGGAAGCTACTCCAAATGGTAAGCGTGTGTAGGTATATAAGCCTTTGTGTGTATTGATGGTTACATACTTTCTTGATTCTTCTTCCAGGACTACTTGTTGGTAGGCGTGACTCATGTCTAATTTCGTGAAGTGTCGGCCGCCATTCAGCTGTGCGAAGAGGTCCTCCACTTTAGGAATTGGATACTGATCCACCCGTGATGCTCGATTGACAGTGAGTTTGTAATCTCCACATATTCTAATGGAGCCATCCGGCTTTCTCACTGGGACTATGGGCGCCGCCCATTCTGCAACCTGCACTGGCTCAATGATCTTGTCATCCAGCAGCCTCTGTAGCTCGCTTTCAACCAGTGGCTTGACTGCATAGGGTACCGGTCGGGGTTTGCAGAATCGTGGTTGGGCCTCCTTGTCCACATTAATCTTTGCAGTGACACCTTTTAGCTGTCCTAAGCCTTCTTTGAACACCTCAGCGTGTCTTTCGAGGATCTCCTCCAGCTGCAATTTGGGCTGAGATTCCACTTTATTCACCAACTGATCAATCATGGCCAGTTCTTGTAGCCAACTTCGCCCTAGTAGATTTGGTCCTTCGCTCCCAACTACTACTACAGGTAAGTCCTTTTCTTTGTTTTCGTGCTGCACCTTCACTTGTGCCATGCCTAGCACGTCTAGCTTCTCTCCTGTGTATGTTTTTAATTTTAATGAACAGGGATTTAATTCTGCTGTGTCTGTTTTCTTCCACAGTTGTGTATATTGCTGTTTACTTAATATGGTTACTCCACAGCCTGTATCAACTTCAAATGTTACTTTCATTCCATTAACATTCATGATACGCGTGATGGGCGCTACCTTGGTCAGCTCCTCTGACGTGTTGTAAATTGTGTGAAAACCCATGTCTTCTGTATCACTTTCTCCCTCCCCTCTCAGTTGATTCGCTTGCTGTTCCTTTCCTGGGCCCTTGTTTTCATACTTTTGCCCATTAACTGTCGCTTTCAGCACCTGTGCGCTGTCCACCTTTATTCTACATGCTTTCTTAATGTGCCCTCGCTTGCCACAATTATGACACAGCTCAGTGGCAAATTTGCACTCGGCGGCATTGTGCTGGCCTTTGCAGCGATAACAACTGGGGAATTTGTGCTGAGTTTTGTCAGTCAACACTTTGTGGACACCTACTTGGGTCTTAGGCACACGAGCATGCGTTGCTGTGTCCTCTGTTAGCTTCCCTTGCATCTCTCTCACATCTTTAGATGCTGTTTCCATCGCTTGGCATAATTCCAAAGCCTTCGCAAAAGTGAGTTTTGTTTCAGATAAAAGTCGCCGTTGCATTCGGTCATCATTCACTCCACACACAAGTCTGTCTCTTAACATTTCTTCCAATGAGTCTTTGTAATCACAGTGCAGTGTTAATTTCCTCAATTCTGCCACATACTCTGCTATGGACTCAGTGTTCCTCCTTATGCGTGAATTAAATTTGAATCGTTGTACGATTTCACTCGGTTTGGGGCTGAAGTGCTTCTGAAGCTCAGCAGTAAGCTGGTCGTACGTTTTATCTTTCGGTAATGCAGGGCTTATTAAATTTCTCAACAAGCTGTAAGTAGTTGCACCAACTCCACTCAACAGTACAGCCTTCCTTTTGTCTGGCTCCTCAATATCATTAGCTTGGAAGAAAAAGTCCAACATTTCACTATATTCTTCCCATGACTGAGTCGAGTTATCAAAAGGGGTTACCGTTCCGATTACAGCCGCCATTGCTCGTCGTGGTGGGGAAAACTCGTTTTTCCTCCTCTGAACTTGCACTCGAACTACTGGAGTCACTTGAGTTCGCCACACTTGCAATGTTCTCTGTTTCTCGCCGCTGATTTTTTTCTTTTAATCCTCGTCGCCAATTGTGTGATATCCTACCGTGTAGCAATGATCACACTTGAGTTATTTCTTTGGCTAACTCTGCCGTTTATTCTGCAACACACATAATATGACTGAACATGGATTCTGCGCGGGGTTTTCACACTCTTATTCTAATGTGTCCCCTTCATAGTAGTGCTGAACAATACAGGTAGTTCCCCCTAGAGGCATGTGCCAGTAATGTTCTATTTTAGACTTGCAGTCTACCACAGTGTGAAAATGTGTTTGCCCCCTTCCTGATTTCTCATTTTTTGTATGTTTGTCACACTTAAATGTTTCAGATCATCAAACAAATTTAAATATTTGGCAAAGATGACACAAGTAAACACAAAATGCAGTTTTGAAATTAAGGTGTTTATTATTAAGGGTAAAAAAATCCAAACCTACATGGTCCTGTGAGAAAAAGTGATTGCCTCCCCTGTAAAAACATAAATTAACTGCGGTTTATCACATCTTTGGAAAGCTGAGTTCAATTTCCCCAGCCACACCCCGGCCTGATTACTGCCACACCTTTTCTCAATCAAGAAATCACTTAAATAGGACCTGCCTGACAAAGTGAAGTAGACCAAAAGATCCTCAACAGCTAGACATCATGCTGCGATTCAAAGAAATTCAGGAACAAATGAGAAACAAAGCAATTGAGATCTATTAGTCTGGAAAAGGTTATAAAGCCATTTCTAAAGCTTTGGGACTCCAGTGAACCACAGTGAGAGCCACTATCCGCAAATGGCGAAAACGTGGAACAGTGGTGAACCTTCCCAGGAGTGGCTGGCCAACAAAAATTACCCTAAGAGCGCAGCGACTACTCATCCAAGAGGTCACAAAAGACCCCACAACAATATCCAAAGAACTGCAGGCCTCACTTGACTCACTTAAGGTCAGTGTTCATGACTCCACCATAAGAAAGAGACTGGGCAAAAATGGCCTGCACGGCAGAGTTCCAAGACGAAAACCACTGCTGAGCAAAAAGAACATAAAGACTCGTCTCAGTTTTGCCAGAAAACATCTTCAAGGTCCCCAAGACTTTTGGGAAAATACTCTGTGGACTGACGAGACAAAAGTTAAACTTTTTGGAAGGTGTGTGTCCCATTACATCGGGTGTAAAAGTAACACAGCATTTCAGAAAAGGAACATCATACCAACAGTAAAATATGGTGGTGGTAGTGTGATAGTCTGGGGCTGTTTTGCTGCTTCAGGACCTGGAAGACTTGCTGTGGTAAATGGAACCATGAATTCTGCTGTCTACCAAAAAATTCTGAAGGAGAATGTCCGGCCATCTCTTCATGACCTCAAGCTGAAACGTACTTGGGTTCTGCAGCAGGACAATGATCCAGAACGCACCAGCAAGTCCACCTCTGAATGACTTAAGAAAACCAAAAGGAAGACTTTGGAGTGGCCTATTCAAAGTCCTGACCTGAATCCAATTGAGATGCTGTGGCATGACCTTAAAAAGGCAGTTCATGCTTAAAAACCCTCCAAGGTGGCTGAATTACAACAATTCTGCAAAGATGAGTGGGCCAAAAGTCCTCCATAGCACTGTAAAAGACTCATTGCCAGTTATCGCAAATACTTGATTGCAGTTGTTGCTGCTAAGGGTAGCCCAACCAGTTATTAGGTTTAGGGGGCAATCACTTTTTCACACAGGGCCATGTGCAGTGCATCCAGAAAGTATTCACAGCACTTCACTTTTTCCACATTTTATGTTATTCCAAAAGGGATTAAATTCATTTTTTTTCCTCAAAATTCTACACACAATACCCCATAATGACAATGCGAAAAACGTTTGGTTTTTTTAATTTTTGCAAATTTATTAAAAATACTAAGAAATCACATGGACATAAGTATTCACAGCCTTTGCCATGAAGCTCAAAATTGAGCTTAGGTGCATCCTGTTTCCACTGATCCTCCTTGAGATGTTTCTACAGCTTAAATCAGTGATTCTCAACTGGTGGGTCGCGACCCAAAAGTGGGTCGCGGACCTGTTTTCAGTGGGTCACGGGCCTTTGCCTGGGCAAATAAAATATCAAGAAATAAATCAACATAGTGTCATTCACACTCCTTAACAGTAGATGGCAGTAGGTGGCGGGCGACACCATATTTCGCACCATAGAAGAAGACTCACAACGTTTGTATATGCTAATTGAGCATGGCGAAACGGACTGGATACGTGATCCCTTTGGAATCGACATGGAAAGCGTTACGTTGCCAAGCAACGAAGAGAGTCAGCTGGTGGAGCTATCATGTGACCGCACGCTGAAAAAGAGGTTCACGGAGGTAAGCCTCTCGTAGTTCTGGTGCAACACTGTGATGAGTGAGTATCCTTCTCTTGCCATTCGAGCAGTAAAAACCCTCCTACCGTTCAGCACTACCTATCTCTGTGAGTGTGGCTTCTCAGCTCTGGTTCAGTTGAAGACAAAACAGAGAAACAGACTGGACATTGAGCATGACCTCAGAGTCGCTTTGTCTAATGTAACTCCAGACATTGAGACTCTTGTCAAGAGCAAAAAACATCCCCAGTTCTCCCATTAATTCCTCCAGACTCAGGTCTATGATGTCACTGTTACAGGTTTTAGTGAGTGTTCCTTCGTTTTCTTCAAAGCACATAACCTTATCAGTAGGTAAATACTGAAAAAGCAATCAGAAGAAAAGTCAATTTTGAGACTTGAATTCTTTTGAATTGCACTTTTTGTTTAATTTTTAATTTAAAATGCAGCTAATTCAGCATTAAAGGGAATTGTTCCCTCTGTTGTATTGCCACTTACTGGTCATTTTGGTTAATCATTAAATTGTTTTGTGTTTGTATACTGTGATATTCTGTTCTTCTACCTCAGGTTCAAAATGCACAATCTTTACATTCAGTAAATTTGAGAATTTGAAAATCTTTGATTTGGGTCATGGCTTGTCATTGAGGGGGTGATGGTGGGTCCCAAAGGCAGACCAGTTGAGAACCACTGGCTTAAATGGATTCCACCTGTGATAAATTCAGTTGATTGGACAGGATTTGAAAAGGCACACACCTGTCTATATAAGGCCCCACAGCTGACAGTGCATGTCAGAGCACAAATCAAGCATGAAGTCAACGGAATTGTCTGTAGACCTCCGAGACAGGATTGTCTCAAGGCACAAATCTGGGGAAGGGTCCAGAAAAATTTCTGCTGCTTTGAAGGATCCAATGAGCATAGTGGCCTCCATCATCCGTAAATGGAAGAAGTTCAGAACCACCAGGACTCTTCCTAGAGCTGGCCAGCCATCTAAAGTGAGCGATCAGGGGAGAAGGGTAGAAGGGTACCGTAGAAGGGTACCTGGGTACTACCAGGGTAGTCTGGTAGAAGACTTCGGTCCATCCAGACTAAAACCTCCCGTCACATAAACAGCTTCTTCCCCTCTGCCATTAGACTGCTGAACACTAAGTGACTCTCGTGCACCATGTACAGCAGCTCAACCAGACTCATGTCAATCATCACTGTTTTCTTCCTGCATTACCGACTGCACTATATAGTTCTCCACAGTATCTGCTGCTGGCTAATATATATTTTAACTGTTGACCAGTATCACTTAATCTTATCCTACACTTTATTACATGTATAGTTTATTTCTCTTATCTTATCATGTTTAATGTTGCAGCATTGTACCGAGACAAATTCCTAGTTTGTGTACTACATGAACAATGGCAATAAACCTGATTCTGATTCTGAAGGGCCTTAGTCAGAGGTGACCAAGAACCCAATGGTCACCCTGTCAGAGCTCCAGTGTTCCTGTGGGGAGAGGAGAACGTTCCAGAAGGACAACCATCTCTGCAGCAATCCGCCAATCAGGCCTGTATGGTAGAGTGGCCAGACGGAAGCCACTCCTTAGTAAAAGGCACATGGCAGCCCACCTGGTGTTTGCCAAAGGACACCTGAAGGACTCTCAGACCATGAGAAACAAAATTCTCTGGTCTGATGAGACAAAGATTGAACTCTTTGGTGTGAATGCCAGGCGTCACGTTTGGAGGAAACCAGGCCGCTCATAACCACGCCAATGGTGGTGGCAGCATCATGCTGTGGGGATGTTTTTCAGCGGCAGGAACTAGGAGACTAGTCAGGATAGAGGGAAACATGAATACAGCAATGTACAGAGACGTCCTGGATGAAAACCTGCTCCAGAGCGCTCTTAACCTCAGACTGGGGCAATGGTTTATCTTTCAGCAGGACAACAACCCTAAGCACACAGCCTAGATATCAAAGGAGTGGCTTCAGGACAACTCTGTGAATGTCCTTGAGTGGCCCAGCCAGATCCCAGATTTGAATCCAATTGAACATTTCTGGAGAGATCTGAAAATGGCTGTGCACTGACGTTTCCCATCCAATGTGATGGAGCTTGAGAGGTGCTGCAAAGGGGAATGGGCAAAACTGCCCAAAGATAGGTGTGCCAAGCTTGTGGCATCATATTCAAAAAGACGAGGCTGTAATTGCTGCCAAAGGTGCATCAACAAAGTATTGAGCAAAGGCTATGAATACTTCCGTGCATGTGATTTCTTAGTTTTTTATTTTTAATAAATTTGCAAAAATCTCAAACTTTTTTTCACGTTGTCATTATGGGGTATTGTGTGTAGAATTTTGAGGAAAAAAATGAATTTAATCCCTTTTGGAATAAGGCTGTAACATAACAAAATGTGGAAAAAGTGAAGTGCTGTGAATACTGTCCGGATGCACTGTAGGTTTGGACCCCCCCCCCCCCCCCAACAATAAACACCTGCATTTAAAAACTGCATTTTGTGTTTGCTTGTGTTATCTTTGTCTCATATTTAAATTTGTTTGATGATCTGAAGCATTTAAGTGTAACAAACATCCAAAAAAATGAGAAATCAGGAAGGGGGCAAACACTTCTTCACACCACTGTATTTTAGTACCTTAATAGCGATAACTTGCCGTGATTATAATGTAGTACGGGGGACTTATTAGTGCTTAACTAGTATTAGCAATCATTAGCTTACCTTCATATGTGATGTAGTTTGTACCCTCATGTCTTCCGCTGCTCCATGACTTTCTAGTGTTTTGTCTTGCCACCTGTAGCCTTCTCTGGCTCTTCTTTTTTGCCTTTACTCAGACAAAAAGCCAGCGAGCAGCAGGCTCGCCTGCATAGCCATCTTGTGTTTTGCTTGTCACATACAAATGATGTCATGGGAGTGTCGGCTGCCTTGCTGTAAAGATCTCACCCCCTTAAGGTGGTATTCAGTCGTAATGGAAAACGAACAACACTGTGGCGAGTCAGACTGAGTACGTGCTAGTGGAATTATTATTATTCTCAACACAGTTAAACAGTTTAAAATGAGTCTTAAAAGCGTCTAGTGTGGTAAATTTTCTGATTGCAGGTGGTATTTTATTCTAGATCTTGGTGCCCCTCACTGATAGCACAGATTGGGCAAATGTGGTGCATCTGTAGGGAATCTCACAGTCTCTTCTAGTGACTGCGCTCGTGGTTGTACCAGTGACAGTCCGCAGTTTTGACATATTTTCCCGGAAGGAAGGGGGGGGGGCATTTAATATTTTATAAATTGAACAGGCAAATTTGTTTTATAATTTTCAGAATCAGAATCAGAATCAGATTTATTGCCATTGTTCATGTAGTACACAAACTAGGAATTTGTCTCGATGCCATGCTGCAACATTAAAAACATGATGAGAAAAAGAGATAAACTAAAAAACTAAAGGACTGAAAATGTGCAATAAGTGTAGAAAAATAAGTAATAATGATAATAATAATAATAATAACAATACTAGTAATAATGAGTAGTACTAGTCAAGGCAGTTTTTAAAAAATTAGCAAGTAGCAGACAATGTGAAGTACCACATAGTGCAGTCGATAATGCAAAAGAAAACAGTGATGAATGACGTGAGTCTGGTTGAGCTGCTGTACATAGTGCACGAGAGTCAAAAAGTCACTTAATGTTCAGCAGTCTGATGGCAGAGGGGTTTTAGTTTAGTTTTAGTTCAAGTTTTATAATTTTCAAAAGACAGAAAATTGTATTTTTTGTAAATGTGACAACAATGGTATGTGGGATCTTTCTTATCAAAGATTTTTATGGCTTTTTTGTATAAGGACTCAATGGGTTTGATTACACAACATAAAAATAATTTTTTTGTAAGTTGTCTGTGTTTTTTCAACTGATTTAAGACAATTTTGCACCGCTGAATCCAAAAATGACATCCGTTTCTCTCGATCAGGTCAGGTTTTTATGCTAAGTTGTAAGCAGTTGTACAGCTGTACTGTAAATTGAATAGTAGACATTGATAAAGGTAAGTACATTAAACTGAATGTTACGTCATCATTGTTCAAAATTCAGAGAATTTCAAGAAATAAAAAAGAATTTTGCATCATATAAAGCGAAAATACCCATACATGCAAACAAACACGTAAAAAACGTGGCCATAGTTCAAAAAGTTGACCTGATTGAGCAAAACCAATGTGATTTTTGGATTCAGCACATCAAAATTGTCCTAAATCACCTATAAAAACTTAGACAGTAAATTTGGTGTTGACCAGTGTTATCGTTACACCAGTGAGTGTCCAGTTGGTAAAACAGTAATCAATGTGTGAGATCATTGCATGCAGAAACATTTTGGCCGCATTCACTGTCAGCAATGGTCTAATTTGTTTAAACTTTCTTAGATTGAATTTGATTGTTTGAAATTTTTTTGATGTGTTTTTTAAAAGTTAATGAGGAATCTAAAATCGCGCCGAGGTACTTAAATTCCTCGGCTGATTGCAGCTCCTCCCCTTTTAAGAAAATGTTTGAGTTTGTAATATTTGATCGTTGTTTGGTAAACATCATGCAAACATTTTTTTTTAGCATTTGGTAGGAGACATGGGCTTAATCCCCTTCTTGTGTGTTTTTTTACAGGTGTGAACATTACCATGTCATCTGCATACATTTGTATATGAATGTTTCTGCATGTATTTGGTAAATCATTATATATATATATATATATATATATATATATATATATATATATATATATATATATACAGTATATATATACAGTATATATACGTATATATATACACTACCGTTCAAAAGTTTGGGGTCACTTAGAAATTTCCTTATTTTTGAAAGAAAAGCACTTTTTTTCAATGAAGATAACTTTAAACTAATCAGAAATACACTCTATACATTGCTAATGTGGTAAATGACTATTATAGCTGCAAATGTCTGTTTTTTGGTGCAATATCTTGATAGGTGTATAGAGGCCCATTTCCAGCAGCTATCACTCCAGTGTTCTAATGGTACAATGTGTTTGCTCATTGCATCAGAAGGCTAATGGATGATTAGAAAACCCTTGTGCAATCATGTTAGGTCTGCAATGCTGTAATTGCTGCAAATGGAGGATTCTTTGACGAAAGCAAAGTTTGAAGGAAAAAATTATTATTTCAAATACAAATCATTATTTCTAACCTTGTCAATGTCTTGACTATATTTTCTATTCATTTTACAACTCATGGTGGTAAATAAGTGTGACTTTTCATGGAAAACACAAAATAATTGTCTGGGTGACCCCAAACTTTTGAACGGTAGTGTATATATACGTATATACAGTGGGGCAAAAAACTATTTAGTCAGCCACCAATTGTGCAAGTTCTCCCACTTAAAAGATGAGAGAGGTCTCCAATTTTCATCATAGGTATACCTCAACTATGAGAGACAAAATGAGAAAAAAAAATCCAGAAAATCACATTGTCTGATTTTTAAAGAATTTATTTGCAAATTATGGTGGAAAATAAGTATTTGGTCACCTACAAACAAGCAAGATTTCTGGCTCTCACAGACCTGTAACTTCTTCTTTAAGAGGCTCCTCTCTCCTCCACTCGTTACCTGTGTTAATGGCACCTGTTTGAACTTGTTGTCAGTATAAAAGACACCTGTCCATAACCTCAAACAGTCAGACTCCAAACTCCACTATGGCCAAGACCAAAGAGCTGTCAAAGGACACCAGAAACAAAATTGTAGACCTGCACCAGGCTGGGAAGACTGAATCTGCAATAGGTAAGCAGCTTGGTGTGAAGAAATCAACTGTGGGAGCAATTATTAGAAAATGGAAGACATACAAGACCACTGATAATCTCCCTCCATCTGGGGCTCCACGCAAGATCTCACCCCATGGGGTCAAAATGATCACGAGAACGGTGAGCAAAAATCCCAGAACCACACGGGGGGACCTAGTGAATGACCGCAGAGAGCTGGGACCAAAGTAACAAAGGCTACCATCAGTAACACACTACGCCTACAGGGACTCAAATCCTGCAGTGCCAGATGTGTCCCCCTGCTTAAGCCAGTACATGTCCAGGCCCATCTGAAGTTTGCTAGAGAGCATTTGGATGATCCAGAAGAGGATTGGGAGAATGTCATATGGTCAGATGAAACCAAAATAGAACTTTTTGGTAAAAACTCAACTTGTCGTGTTTGGAGGAGAAAGAACACCATACCTACTGTAAAACATGGGAGTGGAAACATCATGCTTTGGGGCTGTTTTTCTGCAAAGGGACCAGGACGACTGATCCGTGTAAAGGAAAGAATGAATGGGGCCATGTATCGTGAAATTTTGAGTGAAAACCTCCTTCCATCAGCAAGGGCATTGAAGATGAAACGTGGCTGGGTCTTTCAGCATGACAATGATCCCAAACACACCGCCCGGGCAACGAAGGAGTGGCTCCGTAAGAAGCATTTCAAGGTCCTGGAGTGGCCTAGCCAGTCTCCAGATCTCAACCCCATAGAAAATCTTTGGAGGGAGTTGAAAGTCCGTGTTGCCCAGCGACAGTCCCAAAACATCACTGCTCTAGAGGAGATCTGCATGGAGGAATGGGCCAAAATACCAGCAACAGTGTGTGAAAATCTTGTGAAAACTTACAGAAAACGTTTGACCTCTGTCATTGCCAACAAAGGGTATATAACAAAGTATTGAGATGAACTTTTGTTATTGACCAAATACTTATTTTCCACCATAATTTGCAAATAAATTCTTTAAAAATCAGACAATGTGATTTTCTGGATTTTTTTTTTCTCATTTTGTCTCTCATAAGTTGAGGTATACCTATGATGAAAATTGGAGACCTCTCTCATCTTTTAAGTGGGAGAACTTGCACAATTGGTGGAACAATTGCACAATTGGTACCCCACTGTATATATATATATATATATATATATATATATATATATATATATATATATATACATATATACAGTGGGGTAAAAAAGTATTTAGTCAGCCACCAATTGTGCAAGTTCTCCCACTTAAAAGATGAGAGAGGTCTCCAATTTTCATCATAGGTATACCTCAACTATGAGAGACAAAATGAGAAAAAAAAATCCAGAAAATCACATTGAAAGATTTTTAATGAATTAATTGGTAAATTTCTCGGTAAAATAAGTATTTGGTCACCTACAAACAAGCAAGATTTCTGGCTCTCACAGACCTGTAACTTCTTCTTTAAGAGGCTCCTCTGTCCTCCACTCGTTACCTGTATTAATGGCACCTGTTTGAACTAATTATCAGTATAAAAGACACCTGTCCACAACCTCAAACAGTCAGACTCCAAACTCCACTATGGCCAAGACCAAAGAGCTGTCAAAGGACACCAGAAACAAAATTGTAGACCTGCACCAGGCTGGGAAGACTGAATCTGCAATAGGTAAGCAGCTTGGTGTGAAGAAATCAACTGTGGGAGCAATTATTAGAAAATGGAAGACATACAAGACCACTGATAATCTCCCTCCATCTGGGGCTCCACGCAAGATCTCACCCCGTGAGGTCAAAATTATCACGAGAACGGTGAGCTAAAATCCCAGAACCACATGGGGGGACCTAGTGAATGACCTGCAGAGAGCTGGGACCAAAGTAACAAAGGCTGCATCAGTAACACACTACGCTGCCAGGGACTCAAATCCTGCAGTGCCAGACGTGTCCCCCTCCTTAAGCCAGTACATGTCCAGGCCCGTCTGAAGTTTGCTAGAGAGCATTTGGATGATCCAGAAGAGGATTGGGAGAATGTCATATGGTCAGATGAAACCAAAATAGAACTTTTGGTAAAAACTCAACTTGTCATGTTTGGAGGAGAAAGAACACCATACCTACTGTGAAGCATGGGGGTGAAAACATTATACTTTGGGGCTGTTTTTCTGCAAAGGGACCAGGACGACTGATCCGTGTAAAGGAAAGAATGAATGGGGCCATATATCGTGAGATTTTGAGTGAAAACCTCCTTCCATCAGCAAGGGCATTGAAGATGAAACGTGGCTGGGTCTTTCAACATGACAATGATCCCAAACACACCGCCCGGGCAACGAAGGAGTGGCTTTGTAAGAAGCATTTCAAGGTCCTGGAGTGGCCTAGCCAGTCTCCAGATCTCAACCCCATAGAAAATCTTAGGAGAGAGTTGAAAGTCCGTATTGCCCAGCGACAGCCCCAAAACATCATTGCTCTAGAGGAGATCTGCATGGAGGAATGGGCCAAAACACCAGCAACAGTGTGTGAAAACCTTGTGAAGACTTACAGAAAACGTTTGACCTCTGTCATTGCCAACAAAGGGTATATAACAAAGTATTGAGATGAACTTTTGTTATTGACCAAATACTTATTTTACCGAGGAATTTACCAATTAATTCATTAAAAATCCTTCAATGTGATTTTCTGGATTTTTTTTTTCTCATTTTGTCTCTCATAGTTGAGATATACCTATGATGAAAATTGGAGACCTCTCTCATCTTTTAAGTGGGAGAACTTGCACAATTGGTGGCTGACTAAATACTTTTTTCCCCACTGTATATATATAAGGAGAATAATATTGGTCCAAGTATGGAGCCTTGTGGGACTCCCATTTGACATTTCAGATATGGCGATTTGACACTGTTGACCATTACACATTGCTGTCTGTTGGTTAAATAGGATTTCATCCATTTGATAGTGTGTTCTGTAAAATTAAACTTAGTAAGTTTGGTTATTAATGATGTATAGTGTTTGGAACCTAATTAATGTTCCAAACATTAATTGGGTTTGGAACATTACACTACATACACTACACCTGTGGCTGTGGTGTGACTGTGTAGCTGACTACACAGTCTGCATGTCAAAGTGTCCTTGACCAAAACACTGAACCCCCAGTTGCTCCTGGTGGGTCAGGCCACCGCTGGTACATGGTAGCTCCGCCATCATCAGTGTGTGTGTGTGTGTGTGTGTGTGTGTGTGTGTGTGTGTGTGTGTTAATGGGTGGATAGCAGGATCTGTAAAGCACTTTGATCATTCACAGGTGAATAAAAAGTGCTATAGAAGTGAACGCCATTTACCACTTACCATTAATGGTATACTTATAGACTACTTGTAGTCTTATTGTAAAGTGGTAACTGGTCATCTGCTGCTTTTCATGGATGCTTGTATTTTATAGAAATGGGTTGTTTTTTTTAAACGTTGCTTGTCAATAGAACATTCCCTTTATTCCCTCCTGCCCTGCCATCCTTTTCAGCCTCACCCTCCTCTTCTCTCCCCCCATATTCCACTCTGTCTCCAAGCCTTAACCCAAAGCAGATGGCTTGGGAAGCATGTCAAAAATCTGTCTCCCGTTAACACTACTTTTGAAGCCCCTCTATAATTTTTTTCCTCCATCTCCCCTAAAATTCATCATAAAGCTATTTTTACAAAAAATATCCAGTAAACAGCATCAAAGTGATATTTCCTCAGCATTTTTAGAGAAGAAAAGAAAAGTGCACCAAGTATATAGCTTGTCCGCACCATGCCATACTGCCATCCAATCTGAAGTCAATCTGAGCAGGGCCCCGCATCCTTTGTGTCTATTATGGCATTCCAGTCATGAGGGAGAAAATGTTGCTCAGTGCGTGATCAAAAGCTGTGATTAATGGTGATTATGTTGTCGACAGCTCGTTGGCTTTGTAATGTGATGGCAAGGCTTTGAAGTCAGAGGCTGAAGACTTAAAGCAAAGCTACAAATCTGCAGAGTGGCACCTATGCTCTACAAATATGAATGTTTTGCTTCAGGATCAGAACATCTAGAGCACAAGTAAAGGATTGGAGACTGAAATATTATGTAAAAGTTCTCCTCACACTGTTTGCCAGAAAGTTATTCTTTCCAATTAGAAATTATCTTCATTTAAACTTCTTATATGATTTTGTTCATTTTGCTTGTTTTATCCACAAATACCGATACATAGTTTCCTCAGATTCATTTGAGAAACGTGTCAACCATGCCTCACAAACTGAAAACAATCATCATTTTGAATTGTGATGATTCACCAAAGAAATACCCCACAGCAAACCAACTGTATAGATACATTTGACTTGACTGCATTATCAATACTGCTTTCATTTGTTCTCAAGTTGTCTGTATATATCAATAGTATTAGTTCTATAATTTCTAATTGTTGAAACTAACATTTCTATTTTGCCATCTAGGCTCCAGGTCATCACTAAGATGCATGCAGTAGCTGGAGAGTAATGCTAAAATATGTAAAGACCAAACCAAGATTGTTGTTTATGCTGAACTACAAATATGTTGTTCAGCATAAACTGTAACTTGAAACCAAGAGTTGAGAGTAGACAAATTTTAGAAAAGGGATTACATTTTTAAGCTAGAGGGCAACCAAAGAATGCATACCTCTGCCATGGTCTGTCTGTCTGTGAGCAGGATTACAGAAAAAAGTACTAGTCGGATTTTGATGAAATTTTCTCGCGAGATGACCTCTGGGCTATGGGTGAACCCATCAGATTTTGGAGGTGATCCGGGTCAGGATGTGGATTCTGGATCACCTTTTCCACTTTCTGTGACATTATGAGATTGGGCCTTGGTGGAGATATGCACTCTCAGATCACCTCCAAAATCTAATGGGTTCATCCGTAGCCCAAGGGCCACCTCTAATGAAGGCTTCATCAAAATCCATCCAGTAGTTTTTATGTAATTCTGCTGCACAAAATCAAAGATGGGCCTTGGCAGAGGCATGTACTCTTGGATCACCTCCAAAGTCTTATGGGTTCATCTGTAGCCCAACAGCCACCTCTGGTGAAAATTTCATCAAAATCCTTGTAGTACTTTTTGTGTAATCCTACTAAAAATCTGGATTGTACACTTACACTGTAGTTTTTTTTTATGTCTATCACTTTTCAACCAAAAATACGGGTTAACACAAGCATGGCTAAAGCGTGTTGCATATGTGGTGACCTGTATTCCTTCTCAAAATAATATATTATTTGGTATTTTGTATGCTTAAGTTTCAGGCATTGCAAGTGTTGAAAAGTAAAGTTCATTTTAAAAATCAGTGTTTGTTAATAAGTTAGAGCAGTTCAAATATTAGGCTATAAATGTGATAAACATTTGTGTCTGCTTTTGTTTAGGGCTCTTTGTGTTTCTTGGCTTTATATATTGTTGCTTTCCGTAAGCCATTCTTCCTGTTCTTTGCATGATTCACTACTCTCCCGTAATGATGCCGGGTATCTTATAATTGGGGAGTTCAGTGTGACCTCACAAAATTCCAGGGCGATTACCCGTATTCACATCTTGTAAAGTTTGACTGAAAGGAAGATCTAAACAGCTCAAAGCATCCCATGGTCTTCTTTTCCTCTCCTTTTGGGAGACCCCAAGAGTGCCCCATCCTTTTTTGTACTCTGCACATCCCACCCTCGCCTCCCCTCCCATCCTCCCTCCTTCTCCCTGGTGCTCTCAGATCAGGGAGTGATGAGGGTGGAATTAAATTGATCACCACCTTCCGGAAAACAACAGGAAAAAATAGTGCATTCCAGACGCCAGGAGGGCGTTCCCCCGGTCTTCCCTATGGCTGGATGACATCATTGGCTTGCTGCCCATTTCCCACCATTCACAATAGGGTCACTGTTGCCTTCTCTGCACTGGCATAACAGCTGAGTGGGAAGGAGGGATGGAGCGGTAGCAAGACAGGAGAAACAGAAATTAAGGGGAAAATAGATAATAACTGTTAAAATCCAAAGCTGAAACCCTGACAACCCTGCTGATCGCTGCTTAATATTCCCCTGGAGTTGGCTGGTTGAAGATGTCAAGTTGTGTGTGAACAGATGCCATGGCAGAGATATGAGAGCTGTGGTAGTGGAACATACAATATATCACGGTTTATTTGGACAGTTAAGTCATGTGTTTTCACTATCCACGAGTCCTAAAGCTTTAATCTGTCATTCTAATCTACTTTCTCATCAGTGAAATCACTCTTGGCGGGCCGTTTGGATCACTCACAGCATTAAAAAAATCCCTCTGTACTCTCAACTGACACCAGAAAAGAAATAAAAAGTAACAATGGTGATATAATGACAAAAGCTCTATGGTTTCCCTTGAAAAGATAGCATTTTCAAACACAACTGCATTAAGACAATGACATTACCCTTCTCTATCTCTAACTAAAGAGTAATTTGATGTAAAACATGGCCTCATGTCTTTCAGAAGCTCAGTCCAGCTAAGGTAAACCATTACCACAAGCTAACTGGCAATCCCTTCATTCTCCCAACCACTAAGCCATTGTGTTGCCACAGGCCATCTTGTCGAAATGAAACAGTTTGGCCACAGCCACTGACCACAACAGATGTTCCCCTGCCCGGCTCTCTCCACGGCATGTGTGTTCTGTTGAGTCTAGAGCCAAGATACTTTCATAGACTGGCACTGGGTAACAAAAACAAAGGGAGGGAAATTCTACGATGGCGTCTCCACTGGTTGGTAACAGGATTTGTAGCGAGGGAGCCCTGGTTAAACCGCATTAAAATCTGATGTGTTATGGATGGAATGTATTCAAATAATCGCCACAGGTTACTCAGACATGATGGTTCTGCATCAGTGCCACGACCTGAACAAGTCCCGCTGCTCCAAATCATGCATGTTGACTAATGGTGGCACTGAGGTGCTGGTGCCCTTTGTCCCTTTGGTGTGTTTGTGGAACACGCAGGAGAGTAAGAAAGTGACGGCATGCTGAGATGCCAAGAGGACTGTGAAGGCTTTGGGAAATGTCTCACTGTTGTGTGAGAGTGTTCTGCTGTTCAGGGGGTGCCTGCTTGCTTGGGAACTGGACCGATAGGAACGGGGACAGACAACAGGCTGAGTGTACGCTCAGAGAGATAGTTTGTCCAGGGGATGTAGCAGATGTAGACTCACACTGGTTTGCTAATCGTGGGCCACAAGCCCCTGGAGCCGTGTGTAAACAGTGTCTGCTTTCTCTGTCACACCAGGCAACTGGAACTGGGCTCCATACATATGATATGAGAGAGTAAGGGAGTCATAAAATTATGAGACTGTGGAGGATGAAAGCAGACGAGGCACGAGCTGATGACACAGAGGTTTATTTCTCCTCCAACACAGAACAGACTGACTCTGAGTGCCACAGTGATCTGCTTTATACATTTTCTCCCCGCCTCTGGCACTCAGGGTAAACACATTTACATACCTGTTACCAAATGTGAACACACATCAACATACACATTAACATACTGTATTTGCACGCCCTGCGTCCTCAGGTGTGAGCCTGGCACAGCGGGGGCAAAAGGCACATGTTTATTTATGACATACCCCTGGTGTTCTGGCACCCCTGGCTAGCACCCCCAACACCCTGAAGTACTGGGTGGAGTGTCATCTCCTTTGTGTCACTACACAGCCACCCCCCCCCCCCCCAAACACCAGAAGGGGTCCTAACTCTCCGGACCTTTGGGCTTGAGCAAGCGCCCGTAGCGGCTGTAACGTGGGCCACTCGAAGTGCCTTCCTGTCGAGGCAGGTAGGAGAAAGGCTTGGTCTCTGGAGGGGGAAAGGGTGGTGAGGGGAAAAAATTAGTTTCCTGAAAACAGTCCTGTCAGGGGAACACTAACCTGCGGACCCACTGTAGGAGGGCGCCCGCGCCGGGGAGCTTCAGCCAGCACCTCCTGCTCATCTGCCAACACATAAGCGGGCTTCAGCCTGTCTATGCAGATGGTTTCCTTATGCCCCCCCCCCCCCCAAGTCTAACACAAAATGTTTCTCCCCAGTTTCCAGCACTCTGAACGGGCCATCGTACAGCAGATGCAGCGGGGTTCTGTGGGCGTCGTGCCTGAAGAAAACAAATTTGGTGTTCTCCAACCGCTTTGGAACAAAAGTGCGGGGAAAACAATGGTGCGCCGGGCCCAGAACACTGGCAGCCCCTGTACCAGAAAAAAAGTGCGCTGGTGGATCGGTTCCGGCCACGGGGCTCTCTGGCAAAAATTCTCCCGGGATCCGCAATGGCTGAGAAAAAAACAAGTTCTGCAAGGGAAGCTGCCAAATCTTCCTTAGGTGCGGAGCGCAACCCCAATAGGACCCAAGGCAGGCAGTTGACCCAATTTTTTTTTTTTGTTACTTATTTGTACCCATAGGTAGACTTGGTTTGCAGTCTGGTGACAAGCCACCGGCTGCTGGTCGCTGCGTGCGCGAGCGCCCTAAACCTACGTGTTTTTGGTGTGCGGGAGGAAACCGGAGAAATCCCGGAGTAAACCCGCGCAACACGGGGAGAACATGCAAACTCCACACAGCTCACTGTTGGTCAGGGGCTGGGATCGAACCCACGATCTCATGATCCCCGCGATACCCTGGCCGAGGGTAAAACTGTGCTGCCACAGTGCTAAACCACTGCGCCACCGTGCACCCAATTTGCATCCGTTAGTGAGGCTCTGAGCGCTGCTTTAAGCGACCTGTGAAAACGCTCGCACAAACCGTTAGCCTGTGGGTTGTACGTGGTGGTGCAGTGGATTTTGACCCCCAGGCTGTCCGCCATCGCGGACCAAAGTTCCGAAACAAATTGCGGACCCCATTTGGAAGTGATGTCAGATGGGGATCTGAACCGTGCAACCCAAGATGACAAAAACACGCAGGCTACCACGGCCAACGTGGTGGAACTCAGCGGAACCACCTCTGGCCAACGCGTAGTGCGGTCCATGATTGTGAAAAGGTGTGTGAACCCCTGCGACGGCAGAAGGGGACCCACTAAGCCCACATGTACGTGGTCAAACCTCCTGGCTGTAATTTGAAAAGGCTTGAGGGGGGCTTTGGTGTGCTTGTGCACTTTCACCCGTTGGCACACAACACATGCTGCAGCCAATTCTTTCACATCCCTGTGTAAGTGAGGCCAAACATGTGTACCGGAGAGACCAGCACACGTGACAAGCAGTCTGCCACAACGTTCAGTTTACTGGCTACATGTTGGATGTTGGTCGTGAACTCCGAAATTGCGGCCAAGTGCCGTTGTTGCTGAGCTGAGCACGGTTCCGAGACTTTGGACATCGCGCAGGTCAGTGGTTTATGATCGACAAACGTGGTAAACTCACGACCCTTGAGCCAGAACTGAAAATGATGTGTAGCGAGGTGGAGAGCCAACAATTCTCTGTCGAAAGCACTATACTTACACTTGTTGTCGTGCAAAGTACGGTTGAAAAGTGCAAGGGCTGCCACGAACCGGAGACATACTCCTCCACTACAGCTCCTACCGCAACGTCAGTTGCATCCATGGTGAGTGCTATCTGTGCTGACGGGGCTGGGTGGGCCAGCAAAGCTGCTTTAGTGAGCGTCGTTTTAGCATTTGTGAAGGGGGTCCAGTTGATGCTATCCGCGGGCTTCTTTTTCTTGAGCAGGCCATAGAGCGGCTGCAGCAGTTGGGCTGCGCAGGGGAGGAAGCGGTTGTAAAAACTGACCATCCTCAAAAATTCCTGCAGCGCCCTCATGGTCTGTGGACACGGAAAATCCGACACTGCGCACACTTTATCCGGCAGTGGGATCGCGCCATCTGGCAAGATGCAGTGGCTCAAAAAGTTGATTACCAGCAGCCCGAATTGACACTTCGCTGGGTTAATAATCAGCCCGTGTGCTTCCAAACATTGGGAAACCTGTTTGAGATAGGTGAGGTGCGCCTCCTCTGATGCACTAGCCACCAAAATGTCGTCCAAGTAGACGAAAACGAACGGCAAGTCACGGAGCACCGCGTCCATCATCCTTTGGTAAGTTTGTGTTGTATCCTTTAACCCAAACGGCATACGCAAAAACTCAAAAAGACCAAAAGGAGCTATTACTGCCGTTTTGGGGACATCCTCTGCACGCACCGGGACCTGGTGGTAACCGTGGACCAGATCCAGTTTTGAAAAAATGCACGTCCCGGCCAGGTGCATGGAAAAATTCTGGATGTGCGGGATGGGGTAACGATCGTGTTCCGTGGCGTTGTTTAAGCGCTGGAAATCACCGCACAGCCACCACGACCCATCGGACTTGGGCACCATGTGCAGCGGGAGTGCCCGATGGCTATTGGAGCACCTAACGATGCCTAAGCGTTCTAAGTTAGCAAACTCCTCGTGCGCGATGGCTAGTTTAGCTGCATCCAGGTGGCAAGGGCACGAAACCACGGGCAGACCTTTGTGGTGATAAAATGCTCAACCCCGTGCTTGCTTACCGTAGCAGAAAAAGTGGGCACCATGAGTGCTGGGAACTTGGAAAGCAAACGCTGGTACTTACCCCCTGGAGCTAGAATATTTGCGTGTGCTGGTGGCCCAACTCCCCGAGCTGTACAGGGCAAGGAGGAAAAAGAAACAGTGTCCACTAAACGCCTGTTGGCAACATCAACAAGTAGTCCATGAGCACACAGAAAATCAGCACTTCAGATGGGGACCGAACACACAGCTACCACAAAGTCCTACTGCTTATTGCGTCCATGTAAACATACAGTCACCATCCTTTCTGCAAACGTTCTGATGCGGGATCTGTTTGCGGCCGTTAAAGATGGCTCACAGCCTTCTGCCAGCCTGTCTGTGCTGACTGGCAAAATGACGCCCTTCTGGGAGCCAGAGTCTACCAGAAAACGTCTCCCTGAATGTGTGTTTGTGATGAAAAGCAGCTTCTCCCTGTCGCCAGCAATCACAGCTACTACTGACCGCTGGCTGTTCCATTTCCCGGCTTCTTGAAGTGGCACGGCGGCAGACAACATTGCGCTTCCTTGCCAAAATGCTGGTGATAAAAACACAGCGTCCCGGTCCTGTTTCTCTGGGTGGCCATCCCAGCCGCCACCAATGGCTCCTGGACCTCGCTGGGCTCTGCCGGAGATCCAGGTCTCACTGCCTGAATGCTGAAAGCCTTGTTTGCCAGGATGATGCAGTCTGCCTCCTCTGCCAGTGCATGGTAGTCCCTGGCCACCAGCAGTGGTGAGTTAGTGAGAATCGCTCTCACAGAAACCGGTAGGTCTCTGAGGAAGAGGTGGGCAAAAAGGAAAGATCCGTTGTCCATGCCCATCAACGCAAGAATGCTTTCCATTAGGTCCACAGTTGATCTGTCTCCTAGCTCCGAGTGGGTGAGGAGCTTTTCTGCCCTCTCTTCATCTGAGAGGGTATAACAGCACAGCAGCAGTCGCTTGAGATCGCCGTATTTTCCTTGGGCTGGTGGGGCTCAGAGTAGACTTATGGCGTGCTGCATGGCGCATGTGTCTAGCGATGTCACCACATGGTGGTACTTTGTGTCGTCTGCCATGACTCCGCAGAGGGTGAACTGGGCTTCCACATGAATAAACCAAGCGGCCGGGTCGTGAAGCCAAAAGTCCGGGAGTCTGACTGCAACCACGCATGCAGCGGCGAGAGACTCCAGCGGGGGTGTCTCCATGGTGGTGCTCGGTCCGTTTTCGATTTCATGTCGGGGTCACCAATGTGCAGGATGAAAGCAGACGAGACACGAGCTGATGACACAGAGGTTTATTTCTCCTCCAACACAGAACAGACTGACTCTGAGTGCCACAGCGATCTGCTTTATACTTTTTCTCCCCGCCTCTGGCACTCAGGGTAAACACATTTACATACCTGTTCCAAATGTGAACACACATCAACATACACATTAACACATTCGCGCCCCTGTGTCCTCAGGTGTGAGCTTGGCACAGCGGGGGCGAAAGTCACATCTTTATTTACTATATACCCCCCGATGCTCTGGCGCCCCTGGCTAGCACCCCCAACACCCTGAAGTACTGGGTGGAGTGTCATCTCCTTTCTGTCACCACAAGACATTAAATGGGATTGTGGTCAGATATGGGTGGAATAGCTAGAAGTTGTACTCAAGGAAAAGTAGTATCACTTCATGTTAGGGATGTTAATGATTAATTGACTTTCGATTAATTGTCAATCAGAGTTTAGTTGACTAAATTAAATTAGTTGTCAATTAATTGATAACTCAGCAGTCCTTTTAAATGGGAGCTTATTCTATATTATATTATGAAATGTAGTGGCTTTGCCGTCCAGGTGGGGGCGCACACGATCACCCACTGCCACATTTCAACCAGAAAAGCAGAAGAAGACGCTAAGCCCCCAGAGCGCATGTGCTGTGCAGAGTGAAAAAATTTGCCATGTTCCATTGTCCACCCACGTACTTCAAATAAACAGGGCAGAGAAACAGACTGCAGCAGGCTGCACGAGTGCAAAAACCTATCCCTGCTAGACGGGAAAGTAGACCGGACTCAAGTCACCATGGAGTTAACAGACAATAGAGGGAGCCCAGATCATACTGGGTTTGCTTGAATTGTCAGGGTACTGTGATAATGTTAAACATGCAACAGATGAAGTGGCTCACAAATTATTTTCCTGTTAAAACAGTCTACCAGTGCATCTCAGTAAATTAGATGTGAAAGTTTTTTTTTTAATATAACTGGAAAAAGATAAATTTTATATTGCTAGTAGTTTTTAAAATAAATAAAAAATCATGACATTTGTAATTTACTGAGATGTTCCAGCAAAAAGTATACACTATACAGTACAAAATTTGTTAAACTACAAAAAATGTCACTGTCTGTAGTAAAAAAAAAAATGCAAATGGTACAATAAATCATTGAAGAATATAATGTTCATGTTTTATTCAGTATATGAAAAAAAGCAACTTTTTATATGTTAAAGATAGACCGTATGTCATGGCGTGTTAAGTTCTGACAGCTCACGCACACGATGCCAAACACAGGATGAACCACACAGAGGGGCACTTTTGACAGTTTATTAATAGCAAAAACACAGCGGTGCACAGCTACAGAAACAGTCACTCGCCAGAGGAATGGACCTGTGGAGAGAAGACGAGAGCCACGAGCTGAGGAGTGGAGTAAGGGGAAAATGGGCGAGCCAAATTGCCACTTACTTGGGAAATCCAGGGATGACCGGCAGGACCCAGCGGGGAATAGACGAACCAGTAGGGTAGGGGGGAGTAGTGAAGCTGATGGTGCCTGACCGGGGAAATGTAGTTGCTGATGGGTAGTGAGGTGGAGCAGGAGAGCGCGCGTAGTCCCGAGGACACACCTACACGGTGGCAGCAACCTGAAAGAGAGGAGAAAAAGGAGGTTAACAACGTGGTAACGGTTCCAACGATAATAGTTAGTCCAGTTGACGGGCAGTATACCCAGACGAGCCAGCACTGACTGCGCGGAGGAGGCCTCCTTAAGTATGCTGGCTGATGAGCGGGCGCTGGTGTGTCTTCTGCCTCAGATGCCATGATGAGCTGGAGGAGATGGGACCGGAGGGGAGGGGCGCACTCCCGCTGCTTATGACACCGTATTGTTCTGAGGGAAATTCAGATTCTCAGGAAAAATGCCACTTATCAATTAATCATTAATCAATCAATTAGGTGAATCAGTTAATGAATTAATCAATAACTTGCATCCCTACTTCATATTAAATAAACAGTAGTCACAAAGAACCACTTCAGTAAAAGTATTTACTAAATAAGTTGCTTGTAACAACTTTACTTTTTACAGTTTGTGGATTTTCCTGTTAAATTTGTAACTGTATTTGAAATGGATAGATAGATAGATAGATAGACAGATAGATAGATAGATAGATACTTTATTTCGAACAAAAAAAGTATAACAAAAACAAACAAATGACAAATGCAATAAAGTAACAGTATACACTGTTCGAAAGGGAGAAGGAAGAAGTGAACACTTATTAATTCCATCTCCTCTTTTCCATATACACCCATGTGAATTATATACAAATTACCACCTTTAAGACCCCAAGTAAACAATTTACTGTATTTTTTACAAATCAACATTAACACCCATCCATCTTAACATACATTGATGTCCATACATCAAAACCAGCCTCAAACAACACAGATATACACAGTGCTGTCCCACCCACCATTCCATAGTGTCCCATAATGTCCCAGAGTGAACATAATGAATCGTACATATAAATACTACCCTTCTAACATATATCCTTTCAGCAAATAATGTTTGTACCTCTTTTTGAATTGATTTCTGTTTGTACATAGTTTCAGTTCCGGCTCCAGACTGTTCCACAAATCCACCCCACAGACAGATATGCACATACTTTTCTTGGTTGTTCGTATCTTGGGTTTTGTAAAGTTTAAGTCTCCTCTCAAATTATAATCATTGTCTCTTTTTTAAATATTTTTTGTATATTAGTTGGGAGTTGATTATTAATTGCCCTGTACATGACTTGTGCTGTCTTAAATTTAACTAAATCGATGAACTTTATGACATGTGACTTTAAAAACAACGAATTGGTATGGTCTCTATATCCTACATTATTTATTATCCTTATAGCTCTTTTTTGTAATGTGCATATTGACTGTAGGTTGGTCTTGTAGGTGTTTCCCCAGACTTCTACACAGTAGTTAAGATAAGGTAGAAACAGTGAATTGTACAGTAAGAACAATGATTTATAGTCCAAGATGTGTCTTGTCTTCCCCAGTATCCCTATACATTTTGCTAACTTGGCCCGGATGTGACTGATGTGAGGTTTCCAGCAGATTTTATTGTCTAGCGTCACCCCCAGAAACTTATTTTCCTGTACTGTTTCTATTCTGGTATCATCTATCGTTACCATTATTTCATGATTTATTTTATAATTTCCAAACAACATAATCTTTGTTTTTTTCAGATTTATTTTTATTTATTTTTATTTATATAGCACTTTTCACAGACATACAAAGTCACAAAGTGCTTTACAGTACAACCCAATCAAACATTCACACACTGATGGTGGCATGCTGCTAACATGGCGCTTCCAAACCCACCAGGGGCAATTGGGGTGAAGTGTCTTGCCCAGGGACACAACGGCAGGATATCTGGGGAGAGCGGGATTCGAACCGCCAACCATGTGGTTATTGGACGACCTGCTCTACCTCCTGAGCCACTGCCGTCCCCAGAGTTAGATTTAGAGATAAATCAGATTTAGAGATAATTTATTTTTGTTGAACCACCGCGTTAACTTTTTCATTTCAGTTGTGACCACCTCTAAAACCTGCTGCAAATTCTCACCAGTGCAAAGGATATTTGTGTCATCCGCAAACAAAATAAATTTCAGAATTTTTGATACTTGGCAAATGTCATTTCGCCAAGTTGGCATATGTCATTTATATGGCATATGTCATTTATAGCATATGTCATCCACCAATCGGCTTTGGTGGATTGGATTGATCGTCACTTCCTTGTGGTAACGTATCGTCACTTCCTGTTTTTCTGTCTGTCTGTGTGGTTTGCTCTCCTCACTCTCCTGAGCTTTTGGGTTAGCCACTAGCGATGGCTACTAGCTCTCCTTCCTCTCCTCCTCTGGTGTGCTGTCTCTGTCAGATGTTTAGCTACACCTCTGCCTCTTTTAGTGATAACGATAAATGTAATAAATGTTGTCTTTTTGAGGCGCTTGAGGCGAGATTGTCTGATTTGGAATCCCAGCTCCACTGCATTGAAACACCGTCTGTGCCAGTTACTCTTGACGGAAGCCCCTTAGCTGCAGTGGAGCTAGCTAGCATAGCTAACCCCCTTAGCGGTCCTCCGGCTCGCCTCAGCAGCGAGGAGACTGGGTGGGTGACGGTGAGAAGGAAGCCTATTCGCAAAGCCCCGGTACACCTCCAACCTGTTCACGTTTCTAATCGTTTTTCCCCGCTCAGCAACACACCCGCTGAGGAAAAAACTCTGATCATTGGCAACTCTGTAGTCAGAAACGTGAACTTAGAGACTCCAGCAGCCATAGTCAAATGTATTCCTGGGGCCAGAGCAGGCGACATCGAGTCAAATTTGAAAATGCTGGCTAAAAGTAACTGTAAATACTCCACAACTGTTATTCACGCTGGCATTAAGGACATCCGTCTCCGGCAGTCGGAAGTCACGAAACTTAATGTAGAATCGGTGTGTGACTTTGCAAAAACGATGTCTGCCACTGTTGTGTTCTCTGGGCCCCTCCCCAATCTGACCAGTGATGACATGTTTAGCCGCTCATCATCCTTGAACCGCTGGCTGTCTGTGTGGTGTCCTGCAAATGACGTGGGCTACATTGACAATTGGAGCTCATTTTGGGGAAAGCCTGGTCTTATGAGATGAGACAGCATTCATCCCACTTTGGATGGTGCTTCTCATTTATCTAACAATCTGGCATCTTTTTTATCCAAATTTCCAAAACCTTGACTACTCAGAGTTGGGACCAGGAAGCAGAGTCGCAGTCTTACAGGCCTCTTTGCAGCTCCTCTTCATCCGCCACCCCTCAACTTAGCCCCTGTCTTCCCCATCAGAGAATCATTGTCTGCTCCCTCCAAAGTAAATAAAAATATAATATATAAGCATCCCAAAGTGATTAAGCAAAATATTGGTAAAACTCAAATTAAACATAAAGCCTCTAAATTGAATGATTTGGCCTCTGTTCCTCCTCATAATTTAAAAATTAAATGTAGTTTATTAAATATTAGGTCTCTAACTCCCAAGTCTCTGTTAGTCCATGATCTGTTAATTGATCATCAGATTGATTTAATATCCCTTACAGAGACTTGGTTAGGGCAAGAGGATTATGTTGGTTTAAATGAATCAACTCCCTCTGGTTATTTAAACTGTCAAAATCCCAGAAGTTCTGGTCGTGGATGTTGTGTTGGGTTCTTTTATGAATAAAGACTGCTGCTTTGGGTGAACACGGAGCCTCCTTTATTAACTGGCTGCAACAACATTAACACACGAACTCCGCCATATTAATAGCCATCCTGTTGTACACCTGACAACATCCGGTCTGTCTCGCCCCCTAGTGGCTCCACATATGTAATACTTAGATTACACCACATCCCCCTTACTGAAGCCAAGTTGACCCCTTTTAGCTGAAAACACAAAATACATTCTTATTTCTGTTCCCTTTTGTCAACTAACTATGACAGCATAGATTTAACACATCACCCCCTTTTACAAATCTATAACCTTTCTTTTTTTTTTTTTCTCTCTCAACACTGTTGCCATGTAAGAACATATTATGCAAAGGCCTCTTATTTTCTATTTAAAGAAGGCATTTTCAGAACTCAACTCTGTTTTCACAAATATTAACATGCAACTCTACAGATCCAGTCTCTTTGGTTTAATCACTTCTCTACCAGACCTGGTTCTAACAACACCTGGTGTTTCCTGTGCATTGGGCTCAGAAACAGTTTCTGTAGGAGTGTCTTTTCCATTTGACTGGGTCCGTTGTGGTTCCATCTCAGTCTTTGGTATCGACATAGGCACAAGATGAGTGCGATTCCTCCTGATTGTCCCTTGTGGTCCACTAATGACATAGGACCGTGGAGTTTTGTGGACAGATGTCACTGTGCCCTGTGCTTTTGCATCTGTAATCCAAACAGAGTTTCCGGGTAACAGTTTATCCAAATCTCTTGTTCTGTGTCTTTTGTTGAAACATTCTGTTTGTCTCATCCGTCTCTCCTTTTCCATGTGACGAATTTGTTGCAGATTCGGCACGCATGGCTGCAAGGCCTCTGGAAGCATTGGCAGGGTGGTACGAAGTCTACGCCCCATGAGAAGCTGTGCTGGGCTGTAGCCATTTGCCAACGCTGTGGTTCTGTAGGCTAACAGTGCTCGGTATGGATCACTGGCTTTCTTAATTAGGTTTTTGACTGTTCTGACAGCTCTTTCTGCCTCACCGTTACTTTGGGGGTACCTGGGACTACTGGTCACATGCTCAAAACAGTACTCCTTTGCAAAGTCTTCCATTTCCTGACTTGCGAACTGCGGGCCGTTATCCGTGATCAGTATCTCTGGTATTCCGTGACGTGCAAACATTGATTTTAAATGCACAATGACATTGGCAGAGCGAGTTGGGCTGAGCTGGGCAATCTCTATATACCTAGAGAAGTAGTCCACTAATAACAGGTAGTTTTTGTCTTGTAGCGTGAACAAATCAGCTCCCAACTTCTGCCATGGCCTTTCTGGTAAATCTGTGGGCATTAAAGGCTCTCTCACATTAACTCTTTCCTGTATGCACTGTCTCCATTTGAGTACAACTTCACTGATCTGGTTGCTTAAACCTGGCCACCATACAGCCTGACGGGCGCGCTCTCTGCATTTAACCACCCCCTGGTGGCCCTCATGTATCTTATCCAAAACTGCATTTCTCATGTTAGCAGGGATAACTAACCTCATGCCTCTCAGTAGTAGTCCGTTATGCACACTCAAAACGGCTCTCTCAGACCAGTAGTGCTTCACCGCTCCCTGTAGCTGGTTACGATCCGGCCAGCCTTCTGTGCAGTATTTCATGACTTGTGAACAGACGCTGTCAGACTGCAGTTGCTCTTGGAGATCTGCAAGATATTTGCTGCTTGTAGGGAGTCCCTCTAGCACAGAGTCAACATAAATATTAGTGTCCTCCATAAGATCTGTGTCTGTGTGAGTAACACTGTTTGTGAGCGGTAAGCGCGAGAGCGTGTCGGCAGTGGTTAGACTTTTGCCCGGGATGTGCTTTATAGTGTATGAGTACCTCATTAGGCGCATACGAAATCTCTGTATACGCGGTGGAAGTGCATCCAAAGCTTGTCCTCCCAGTAGGCTCACTAGTGGCTTATGATCAGTTTCTAGTTCAAAGTGCAGACCCAGGATAAAGTCATTGAATCTTTCACAGGCCCACGTGAGAGCCAGCGCTTCTTTTTCCAGCTGGGCGTAGCGCTGCTCTGTAGGTGTCAATGATCGAGAAGCGTAAGCAACTGGTGACCACACGTCTCTCTCCTTCTGTAGCATGACTGCCCCCAATCCGTATGAAGAGGCATCTGCAGATATTTTCTGTGGTTTGTTTGGGTCATAGAGCTGCAATACAGGAGCAGAGGACAGTTCTTGTTTGAGATTACAAAACGCATTTTGTTGTTCATGCCCCCAGTACCACATGTTCTTTGTTGAAAGCAAGTCTCTCAATGGTTTGTCCTTTTCAGAAAGGTTCGGAATGAACTTCCCCAGCTGGTTCACCATTCCGAGAAAGCTCCTGAGCTCACTCATGTTGCTTGGCTCTTTCATGTCCTGAACAGCTTGGGTTTTGTCTGGATCTGGCCTCATTCCTTCTGCTGAAACAATAAACCCAAGAAATTTGACCTCTCTTTTGCCAAACTCACATTTTGACATATTCAACGTAACGCCGGCTTTCTCCGCGCGCTTCAAGACAGCGTGCAGTCTTGCGTTGTGCTGCTCCTGGGTGGATCCCCAGACCAGGATGTCATCCATGTGACAGACGACTCCGTCGAGACCCGCTGTAACCTCAGTCACCATCATGTTTTGGAAATGTTCAGGAGCACTGGAAATACCAAATGGCAAACGGTTGAAGTGGTATCTGCCAAATGGCGTAATAAATGTGGTGAGAAAGGCCGACTCTTTAGACAGTGGTATTTGCCAAAATCCCATATTTGCATCAAGCTTTGAAAAATACTGAGCACCTGTGAGCATGCCTAGCGTTTGGTCCACAGACGGGAGGATGTATCTTTCGCGACACACTGACTCGTTTAAAGGTGTCATGTCTACACAGATACGCACCTTTTCTTTGTCCTTTTTGGGAGCTACAACCATGCCACAACACCATTCTGTTGGCTGCTCCACGCGACTGATGACTCCCAACTTTTCCATCCTCTCGAGCTCTTCTTTCACTTTACCCATGAGCGGCAGTGGCACACGCCTTGGCACCTTGAGCGAAAAGGGCTTAGCATCAGGTTTCAGTTTAATTGTGTATGGCTTTTGAACAAGCCCAAGTCCATCGCATAACTTGGGGTATGCTTTTCTCACTGTCTCTTGGTCTATAGTGTCAATTCTGGCAATTAGTTTCAGTCTCACGGAAGCTGTTCTACTCAGTAGTGCCATGCGCAGATTTTTGACAATATAGATTTTCTCAGTAGCGCTCTTGTCACCGTATGTAATAGTCTCTGTCATAGACCCCAACACGGTTAGTGCAGTTCCACCCGGTCCGTAGAGTGGTTTTCGTGCCTTTTCCAACTGTTCATTTTTCTTCTTGAAGATTTCAAATGTTTGGTCAGAAACCGCTGTGACGTCCGCTCCGGAATCTAACTTAAAAGTCACTTTATTTCCTCTCACATTTATGTCTGCCAGCCATGGATCCTCCCCTAGATCCACTTCACCCAGAAAAAGTCCATCTGCATTGTCAGCGACCTCATTCACAGTTGGGTTGGACCTACCGACTCTAATATAGTGTCCACGTTTTTTACAGTTATGGCATTCCGCGTTTTTAGCTGGGCACTGTACTGCTGCATGTGCTGGTGCTTTGCCACACTTGGAACAAACTTTACTGTCTTGTTTTGTCTGCTGAGGCCTTGAGGACTTAATCTGTTTTTGTTCCTTGATTATGAACTTGTTTGGCTTGGCTTTTCTGATGTGTACCGCATCCACGGCTGTTCTGTTAACGCTAGTTTCACCTCTTAGGTCAGTTTGTTGTCGTTTTATTTCTTCAGATTGTCTTGCCATTGTTATAGCTTTAGCTAGGGTAAGATCTTTGTCAAGCTGCATTCTTTCTGACAGCGACAAATCTTTTAGACCCACTACAAGCCTGTCTCTCAAGAGGTCATCATGAAGTGCACCGTACTCACAGTTTTCTGCCAGTGCATAGAGTGCTGTTATGAACGAGTCTACTGGTTCTGCCGGCTGTTGCACTCGCTTGTTGAATTTTGCTCGTTCATAAATCACGTTCTTTCTGGGAACGAAATGTCTATCAAAAGCTGTTTTAACGGCATTGTACTGCTGGCGCTGCACACTCGTTAGCTCGAGCCCTCTTAGCACGTCGTCAGCCTCATCTCCCATGCAATAAACCAGCGTATTTACTTGGTTCGCCTCAGATGAGTTATTCAGGTTACTTGCCAGTCTAAAACGCTCAAAACGTCTTATCCACTTTTCCCACTCTTGGGGTCTCGCAAAATCGAAGGGCTCCGGTGGTTTAATGGTGAAGGTTGCCGCTGGAGTAGCCGCCGCCATTACCGGATCAATTGGCGCAGATGCAGCCCTTTGAGCTTCGTCTGGCATAGCTGCTAGCCGGTTGCAAAGCTGACTTTTCTCACCTCAAAGCGCACCAACTTCTGACACCATGTTGTGTTGGGTTCTTTTATGAATAAAGACTGCTGCTTTGGGTGAACATGGAGCCTCCTTTATTAACTGGCTGCAACAACATTAACACACGAACTCCGCCATATTAATAGCCATCCTGTTGTACACCTGACAACATCCGGTCTGTGTCGCCCCCTAGTGGCTCCACATATGTAATACTTAGATTACACCACAGTGGAGGAGGAGTAGCAACAATTTACCATTCCAAATTACTAGTTAATGTAAAGCAAAAAACATGTTATAATTCCTTTGAGGGCCTGGTCCTCAGTATTGGGCACTTTAGCAATTTTAGGTTAAACCCAATTTTATTTGCCATAGTTTATCGTCCCCCATCAACCTACTCAGAATTTTTATCCGAATTTGCTGATTTCTTAGCTGATTTAGTGCTGAAATCTGATAGAATAATTATAGTAGGGGACTTTAATATACATGTGGATGTAGATAGTGACTGCCTTAATGTGGCATTTAATTCAATATTAGACTCGATTGGGTTTTCTCAGAAAGTAGGAAATTCTACTCATTACCTCCACCATACATTGGACCTTGTTCTGACATATGGCATAGAAATAGAAAATCTTGTAGTGTCTCCTCATAACCCTGTACTGTCAGACCATTGTCTGTTAACCTTTGATTTTACTATTTCTGACTATTTGGCTCCTAAAGAAAAATATTATTACAGTAGATGCCTCTCAGATGATGCTGTTACCAAATTTATGTAGATTGTTTCCTCTATGCCATGTGTCAACACAACGGAAATAAGCTATAGACAGCTTGCTGCTTCTGTAATTGATAGCATGGTGGATAGTGTTACAGCTTCTCTGCATCAGACTCTAGACTTGATGGCCCCCTTAAAAAAGAAAAAGTCTAATCAGAGATTTCTAACTCCTTGGTTCAACACAGAAACTCATAGCTTAAAACAGAAGACTCGTCAATTAGAAAGAAAATGGCGCTCCACTAATTTAGATTAAATCTATTTAGCTTGGAGAAATCATCTTTTAATCTATAAAAAATCTCTTAGAAAAGCTAGAAAGAGTTATTATTCTGCATTAATAGAAGAGAACAAGAATAATCCCAGGTTTCTTTTCAGCACTGTAGCCAGGTTGACAAAGAGTCAGGACTCTGTCAATCCTAGCATTCCCTTAGAGCTTACTAGTCAGGACTTTATGAACTTTTTCAATAATAAAATTTCTCCCACAGTTAACTTAAATACTGTAACTACTACAACTCCTTCAATTGATGTCTGTCTTGATGAGTTTACTCCAATCGACCTTTGTGAGTTAGACAAAATAGTTTCCTCATCCAAACCTTCAACTTGTCTTTTAGACCCTATTCCTACCAGGTTATTTAAAGAAGTCTTCCCACTTATTGGTAGCTTTATTCTTCATATAATCAATTCTTCATTAACTTTAGGCCATGTACCGCAGGCTTTTAAAACGGCTGTAATTAAACCCTTACTCAAAAAGCCAACGCTAGATCCAGGAGCTTTAGCTAACTATAGACCAATCTCTAATCTCCCTTTCATTTCAAAAATCTTAGAAAGAGTTGTTGCTACGCAATTATTTGACCACCTGCAGGGAAATGGTTTACTTGAAGAGTTTCAATCTGGGTTTAGAATCCATCATAGTACTGAAACAGCCTTAGCGAAGGTCACTAACGACCTCCTCATTGCATCTGATAATGGACTGGTTTCTGTACTTGTCCTTTTAGACCTTAATGCAGCTTTTGATACTATCGATCATAATATTCTACTTGATAGATTAGAACACTATGTTGGACTTAATGGAACTTCGTTGCAGTGGTTTAGATCTTATTTAGCTGATAGGTTCCAGTTTGTTCATGTAAATAATGAGTTTTCTTTCAACTCAAAGCTTAGTCATGGAGTTCCACAGGGATCTGTGCTAGGCCCTACTCGTTTTAGTTTATATATGCTTCCGTTAGGCAACATTATTAGAAAGCACTGTATACATTTTCATTGTTATGCGGATGACACACAATTATACCTGTCAATGAAGCCAGATGATAGTAATCAATTAGCCAAGTTAGAAGCCTGTCTTAAGGAAATCAAAGCTTGGATGACTTGTAATTTCCTGCTATTAAATTCAGATAAGACTGAAGTCATTCTTGTTGGTCCAAAAAACCTTAGAAATACCTTTCCAAATCAAACTTTCAGTTTGGATGCGGTTACTCTTTCTCTTAATAGCTCTGTGAGGAACCTTGGAATTATTTTTGATCAAGATCTGTCCTTCAATTCACATATTAAATTTGTGTCTAAGACTGCCTTCTATCATTTGCGTAATATTGCCAAGATTAGGAGCATCTTGTCTCAGAGTGATGCTAAGAAACTGATCCACGCTTTTGTTAGCTCGAGATTAGATTATTGTAATTCTTTATTATCAGGCTGTCCTAAAACATCTTTAAAAAGTCTTCAGCTGATCCAAAATGCTGCAGCAAGAGTTTTAACAGGTACTAGAAAGAGAGATCATATCTCTCCGGTTCTGGCCTCCCTTCATTGGCTTCCCATAGAGTTTAGAATTAAGTTTAAAATCCTTCTTCTTACTTACAAAGCTCTAAACAATCAGGCTCCTTTTTATTTAAAAGATCTGATACTACCGTATTATCCTAACAGAACACTACGCTCCCAAAATGCAGGATTACTTGTAATACCTAGAATCTCCAAAAGTACAATGGGAGGCAGAGCCTTCAGTTATCAAGCTCCTCTCCTGTGGAACCAGCTGCCAATCTGGATTCGGGAGTCAGACTCGATCTCTGTTTTTAAGAATAGGGATAAAACCTACCTTTTTGATATAGCCTACAATTAGGGAGGGATCATGTGTTTCTGAACCCTCCCTTAGTTATGCTGCTAATAGGTTTAGTCAGCCGGGGGACCTCCAATAATGCACTGGGCCTCACTCCTTTCTTCACTCTCAATGAAATATTTTTTTTTACTGGTCATTAACATCTGTTTGTTCTCTCCCATAGATTGAGTCCCCATCGTGCTGTTTGCTCTCTACATGTCTGTTCTTTTCATCTTCTCTATCCCCTCACCCCCCAGCCAGTCGCAGCAGATGACTGCCCCTCCCTGAGCCTGGTTCTGCTGGAGGTTTCTTCCTGTTAAAAGGGAGTTTTTCCTCTTCACCATCGCCAAGTGCTTGCTCACAGGGGATCGCCTGATTGCTGGGGTCTTTCTGCAACTGTCGGGGTTCCCCCTACAGTTCATAGTGCTATGAGATGACTGTTGTTGTGAAATGGCGCTATATAAATAAAGTTGAATTGAATTGAATTGAATTGAATATGTCATTTATATACAAAATAAAGAGTTTGGGTCCCAAAACTAACCCCTGGGGCACACCACAAGTGATGTCCATGAAGGGTGATTTGTGCTCACCAATTTGTACAAATTGTTGTCTGTTACTTAAATAACTTTCCACCCAACTCAGTCCAACCCCTCTTATCCCATACCTTTCCAGTTTCCTTAGTAGTATTCCGTGGTCAATGGTGTCAAAAGCTTTCTTTAAATCTATAAATACTTCTATGGCAAACTTTTTTTTATCTATACAACTAGTAATTTCTTCAATAAGTTCGATCAGTGCCAAAGATGTAGATTTATCTGCTCTAAAAGCATACTGGCTGTCTGTAAGGAGGTTGTGTTTTTCAATGAAATCATCCAGTCTCTTAGTGAAGATTTTTTCAAGTACAGTATTTTGGAGAATTGCGAGAATAAAGAGACTGGCCTGTAATTTGTGAAACAATGACTGTCTCCTGTTTTGTATAGAGGTATTACTTTTGCTATTTTCATTTTGTCTGGAAATTTACCAGTTTGAAATGACAGGTTACAGATGTGGGTGAGTGGCTTAACAATTCCTTCAATTACTTTTTTCACTATTGTCATGTCAATTTCATTCCAGTCCGTTGATTTTTTGTTCTTAAATTTACTCACAGTAAATTTACTTTTCAGTAACTGCACCCAAAAAGATTGTGTTTGGATTTCTATCTTCTATTTCATTTACAGAACCATTGTTGTTTGTTTCTGTTGTCACTATTGATTTTGCTAATTCAGGACCAACGTTTACAAAAAAATTTATTGAAACCACTGACCACATCCTCCATATTATTTATGAAATTGCCATTTTCAATAAAATATTCTGGATAATGAGCATTCTTAGGTCCCTTACTAATAATCCCATTGAGTACTTGCCATATTCCTCTTAAGTTATTTTTATTATCCTCTAATATTCTGTTGTAGTATTCTTTCTTACAGGTCCTCATTAGTATATTAGTAAGCTTATTTTTATATCTTTTATATTTGATTTCAGCCTCCATCATTCTGCACTTAATGAATTGTTTATATAATGTAGTCTTCTTTTTACATGCACTTATTAACCCCTTGGTGACCCAAGGAATATTTTTCTTTTATTGTCTGTTACTGTATTGTTTTATAGGACAATTTTTATTGTACAATGATTGAAATATTTGTAAAAATTTATCATATGCTTTATTTATATCATTTTCATCACAAACTATCTTCCAGTCTTGTATTAATAATTCTTTTGTCAGTAAATACATAGATTCTTCGGTTCTTATTCTTTTATATTTAATATTTTTGGTATACTTTTTCTTCCTATGATCACATTGAAAGACAACAAAAATCGGCAGGTGGTCACTGATATCATTCAATAAAAGCCCACTCCTGATATTATTTTCCATAATGTTTGTGAATATGTTATCTATTAGTGTGGCACTGTGTGACATGATTCTGCTAGGTCCGGTAATTGTTGGATGTAAGCCCATACTGTACATTGTGTTGATAAATTCTTCTGTCAAACTATGTTGTTTTGAATTCATCAGATCTATATTGAAATCCCCACAGATGAACATAACTTTATGAGTTAGTTTTGCATACATTTTTTTCCATCCAGTCCTTAAATAAGTCAATGTTTGATCCAGGTGTTCTATATACACAGCTCACTACTATATTCTTCATATTGTCCAGACAGATTTCTATTGTAATACATTCAAATAAATCATCCACAGTTACTGTGTGTATTATGTATTGCTTTTCTTTTTACATTTGAAACTTGTCTGAATACATGTGAACCTTTTTTCATTTAAATTCGAAACTTGTTGCTAATAAATTTGCAAATTTTCTTTTTATTTTCTTGTAAATTTGCCGTTTTTTTCCTCATAAATTCATGATTTTTTTTTTGCCCATTTGGCACTTAATTCTGAAAAATTTGTGAGGTTTTCCTTATCAATTTGAAACATTTTTCTTGTAAAATTTTTGCTTTTTTTCTACAATATATTGTGAAGAATTTGTAACTTTTCTCATGTAAGACAATTTAAATGCTAATAAATTAAATAATTCCTTATCCAGAATAGAAGAACCTTTGATTTCACCCTAAGCTACAAAGAGCACAATCAAATGAACCTGAGTAAAAGAAAAGTTGTCATAAATGTACTAAAGCAGGAGTAAAAAATATCCTGGAATAAAACTACTCAGTAAAGTACAATTTGGTGAAAAAGTTACTTGAGTACATGTACTTGTGTAAATGTAGCTCATTACTACTGACCTCTGATTGTGGCTGAAGAACATTAAAGGTCCAATTCATTGCACCTTTCCCACATTTTGGCAGTCTACACAGGTCTTAATGAAATGTTTGTGACATACAGTATTTTGGTCAAATTGCATTTAAAGGTGCACTGTGTAAAAAAACTGGCGGCATCTAGTGGTGAGGTTCCATATTGCAACAAACTGAAAATCTATTCCCCACCCCTCCCCTGAAGAATGCAAGTGACTCTCCATGGAGGCCATCAGGTGTCAAAACTTTTGCAATTGCCAAACGTGTATTTGCCAAGATGATGTCTCCTAGCAACTTTATCGATATGTCAAGTGGTAAGAGAGAAATTTAGGAAATGTAATATGCAAAACTATCACAATGTCAGTCAGTAAATGTTCAGCAGTTGAGTAGTGTTACTGTAAACGTGAGCTAACTCTCACCATCTGAGTGAGTTGCAGACAGGCGAAGTTGCCTTTATAACGTCTGCAGCTGTGTTCAACCTGCTGTTATTATCCGACGGGGATCTCACCTGAGAAAATTGTCCTTGCCTCCAAAATTTAACCTGGGTGATGGGTTGTTTACACTGCTAGCCTGCTAGCTTTGTTAGCACATCCATGGCAGAAGTCCATGGGTAAAAAACTTCGACACTCCCATTCAGCTGCAGAGTTCCCGGTACTTCTGTCTCCAAGTGAGTGTCAGTCTCATTTTCAAACTAGTTTACTGTTGATACTTTGACTCCGGTAATGACAGAATCTTAAGGCTAGCATTCTGTAAGGAAGGTTCCTTATCAATCAGGACCCAGAACAAGATCGGTACCCAGCATCAAAGACAGAATATTGTTTAAAAATGATACATTTGTATATTGAAGACGTGACTAAATACTTAATAAAAATCTGCAAGTTATTCAAAACCATATATATTCAGTTGTAAATTAAATATACAGTGGTGTGAAAAAGTGTTGGCCCCCTTCCTGATTTCTCATTTTTCTGTATGTTTGTCCCCTCATGGATCATCACCTTATCGTGGTGGGGGTTTGCGTGCCCTAGTGATCCCAGGAGCTATGTTGTCTGGGGCAGTTGGCCTCGCCTCTGGTAGGGTCACCCAAGATAAACTGGTCCTGGGTGATGGGCCAGACTAAGAACAATCCAACAGACTCTCATGATGAATGTTAGAACAAGGATTCAGTGTACCCTGCCCGGTATGTGGTTACCGGAGCCCCACTCTGGAGCCAAGTCTGGGGGAGGGGCTCAATGGCTAGCTCCTGGTGGCCGGGTTTCTGCCCATGGGACCCGGCCGGGCTCAGCCCAAAGGAGATACATGGATCCACCCTCCAGTGGACTCACCACCTGCAGGAGGGACCATGGAGGTCCAGTGTTATGTGGATCAGGTGGCGGTCAAAGGCGGAGACCTTGGAGGTCTGATCCCTGGCTTCCTAAATTGGCTTTTGGTACGTGGAATGGCACCTCTCTGATGGGGAAGGAGCCTGAGCTGGTGCATGAGGTTGAGTGATACCGGCAAGATATATTCGGCCTCACCTCAACACACAGCTCCGCTTCCGGAATCAGTTTCCTGGAGACGGACTGAAACTTGGCCTACTCTGGAGTTGCCCTTGGCGAGAGACGATGCACAAGGGTGGGTATTCTTGTATCCCCTCACCTTGCTGCCTCAATATTGGAGTTTTCCCCAGTGGACAACAGGGTTGTTTCCCTGTGCCTTTGGGTTGGGAAACTGGTCCTGACCATCATTTGTGCCTATGCACCAAATGATGTTTCAGAGTACCCACACTTTTTGGAGTCTCTGACTGGGGTGCTGGAGAGTGCTCCTCTTGGAGACTCCGTTGTCCTACTGAGGGACTTCAGCGCGCATGTGGACAACGATAGTGAAACCTGGAGGGGGACGATTGGGAGGAACGACCTGCCTGATCTGAACCCAAGTGGTGTTCAGTTATTGGACTTCTGTGAAAACCACAGTTTGTCCATAACGAACACCATGTTCAAGCATAAGGGTGTCCATATATGCACCTGGCAGCAGGACACCCTAGGTCGCAGGTCGATGATCGATTTTGTTATCATGTCATCAGACCTGCGACTGTATGTCTTGGACACTCGGGTAAAGAGAAGTGCATAGCTGTCAACTGATCACCATCTGGTGGTGAGTTGGATCCGATGGCAGGGAAGGATGCCATTCAGACCTGGTAGACCGAAATGTATAGTGAGGGTGTCCTGGGAACATCTGGCTGAGGCCCCTGTCCGGGAGGTCTTCAACTCCCACTTCTGGAAGAACTTCAGCCACATTCCGAGGGAGTCTGGAGACATGGAGTCTGAATGGGCCATGTTTTCCACCTCCATTGTTGAAGCGGCTGCCCAGAGCTGTGGCCGCAAGGTTGTTGGTGCATCTTGTGGTGGCAACCCACGAACCAAATGGTTGACACCAGTGGTGAGGGGGGCCATTAAGCTGAAGAAGGAGTCCGATCAAGCTTGGTTGGCTTGTGGGACTCCTGAAGCAGCTGAGGTGTACCGGCAGGCCAAGCGGAGTGCAGCTTGGGTGATTGCTGAATCAAAAACTCTGGTGTGGGAGGAGTTTGGTGAGGCCATGGAACAAGACTTTTGGTCGGCGTCGGAGAGATTCTAGCAAACTGTCCAGCAGCTCAAGAGGGGGTAGCAGCTCCCTGTCCACACTGTGTATGGTGCGGATGGGGCGCTACTAACTTTGACTGGGGATATCGTCGGGTGGTGGAAGGAATACTTAAAGGATCTCCTCAATCCCACTGACACGCCTTCCACAGAGGAAGCAGGGCTTGTGGACAAGGGGGACAACTTGCCCATCACAGGGGCTGAGGTCGCCAAAGTCGTTAAAAACTCTTTGATGGCCGGGCCCCGGGGGTGGACAAGACGCCTTGAGTACCTCAAGGCCCTGGATGTTGTAGGGCTGTCATGGTTGACACGCCTCTGCAACATTGCGTGGAGGGCGGGGATGGCAAGCCGGGGTGGTGGTTCCTCTCTTCAGGAAGCGGGACCAGAGGGTGTGCTCCAACTTTAGAGGGATCACACTCCTCAGCCTCCCTGGGAAGGTCTATGCCAAGGTACTGGAGAGGAGAGTCCAGCCATTGGTCGAACCTCGGATTCAGGAGGAGCGTTGTGGTTTTCATCCTGGCCATGGCACATCGGACCAGCTCTTTTCCCTCTCGAGAATCCTTGAGGGTTCGTGGGAGTTTGCCCAACCAGTTTACATGTGTTTTGTGGACTTGGAGAAGGCATTTGACCTCATCCCTCGTGGTTTTCTGTGGGGGCTGCTTCGGGAGTAATGGGTATCGGGCTTGTTGTTACGAGCTGTTTGGTCTCTGTATGACTGTTGTGAGAATTTGGTTTGTATTACTAAGACTCGGTCAGACTCATTGAGAGTTGGACTCCACCAGGGCTACCCTTTGTCACCGATCCTGTTCATAATTTTTATGGACAAGATTTCTAGGCACAGCCAGGGAACAGAGGGTGTCATGCTTGGTGACAACAGGATTTCATCTCTGTTGTTTGCAGATGATGTTATCCCGTTGGCTTCATCCAGCAATGACCTACAGTTCTTAGTGGGACAGTTTGCTGCTGAGTGTGAAGCGGCTGGGATGAGAATCTGCACCTCCAAGTCCGAGTCCATGGTCCTCAGCCGGAAAAAAATGGCTTGTCCTCTTCGGGTTGGGGATAAGCTCCTGCCCCAAATGGTGGAATTTAAGTATCTCGGGGTCTTATTCATGAGTGAGGGGAGAATGGCGCAGAAGACTGACAGACGGATTGGAGCAGCATCTGCAGTGATGCAGATGTTGTACCAGTCTGTTGTGGTGGAGAGGGAGCTAAGCTCTAAGGCAAAGCTGTTGATTTTTCAGTCAATCTATGTTCCTACCCTCACCTATGGTCATGAGCTTTGGGTAATGACCGAAAGAATGAGATCGCGGATACAAGCGGTTGAAATGAGCTTTCTTTGTAGGATTGCTGGACTCACCCTTAGAGATAGGGTTAGAAGCTCAGTCATCCGGGAGAGGCTCAGAGTAGAACTGCTACTCCTCTATATTGAAATGAGCCAGTTGAGGTGGTATGGGCATCAGATCACGATGCCTCCTGGACGCCTCCTACTTGAGGTGTTTCAGGGATGTCCCACGGGGAGGAGAACCCAGGGCAGACCCAGGACTCGCTGGAGAGACTACGTCTCACAGCCAGTCTCTGAACGCCTTGGTATCCTCTCTGAAGAGCTGGAGCAGGTGGCTGGGGAGAGGGAAGTCTGGGCTTCTCTGCTTGAACTGCTGCCTCCACGACCCGGACTTCCGAAAAAGCAGTAGAAGATGGATAGATGGATGGTGTATGTTTGTCACACGTAAATGTTTCAGATCATCAAACAAATTTAAACATTAGACAAAGATAACACAAGTAAACACAAAATGCAGTTTTTAAATGATGGTGTTTATTATTCAGGGAAACAAAAAACCAAACCTACATGGCCCTGTGTGAAAAAGTGATTGCCTCCTAAACGTAATAACTGGTTGGGCTACCCTCAGCAGCAAGAACTGCAATCAAGCATTTGCGATAACTGGCAATGAGTCTTTTACAGCGCTGTGGAGGAGTTTTGGCCCACTCATCTTTGCAGAATTGTTGTAATTCAGCCACATTGGAGGATTTTCAAGCATGAGCCGCCTTTTTAAGGTCATGCCACAGCATCTCAATCGGATTCAGGTCAGGACTTTGAATAGACCACTCCAAAGTCTTCATTTTGTTTTTCTTAAGCCATTCAGAGGTGGACTTGCTGGTGTGTTTTGGATCATTGTCCTGCTGCAGAACCCAAGTGTGCTTCAGCTTGAGGTCATGAACAGATGGCCGGACATTCTCCTTCAGGATTTTTTGGTAGACAGCAGAATTCATGGTTCCGTTTACCACAGCAAGTCTTCCAGGTCCTGAAGCAGCAAAACAGTCCCAGACCATCACACTACCACCACCATATTTTACTGTTGGTATGATGTTCCTTTTCTGAAATGCTGTTACTTTTACGCCAGATGTAATGGGGCACACACTTTCCAAAAAGTAACTTTTGTATCGTCAGTCCACAGAGTATTTTCCCAAAAGTCTTGGGGCTCATTAAGATGTTTTCTGGCAAAACTGCGACAAACCTTTATGTTCTTTTTTTGCTCAGCAGTGGTTTTTGTCTTGGAATTCTGCCATGCAGGTCATTTTTGCCTAGCCTCTTTCTTATGGTGGAGTCATGAACACTGACCTTAACTGAGGCAAGTGAGGCCTGCAGTTCTTTGGATGTTGATGTGTGTTCTTTTATGATCTCTTGGATGAGTTGTTACTGCACTCTTGGGGTAATTTTGGTCGGCCGGCCAATTCTGAGAAGGTTCACCACTGTTCCATGTTTTCGCCATTTGTGGATAATGGCTCTCACTGTGGTTTGCTGGAGTCCCAAAGCTTTAGAAATGGCTTTATTACCTTTTCCAGACCGATAGATCTCAATTTCTTTGTTTCTCATTTGTGACCCGTGCTGGCAAAATGAGTCACTTTGAGGAAATTATCAAAACTGAGGTAAACTTTTTTCCATATTCTGTATTGAAATACCTTCAAAATTATATTTAATTTGTAGGAAGTGCAGAAAAATGGACCCGAAAAAAATCAATTTGTTTATATTTTGGCTAGGTTTAAAACTTGCGTTCGTTCAATCGGTCAGCAGTTAAGTCTTCCGCCAAAACATATGTATTTTTAGAAAGTACGATTTCTAAACTTTACAATGATACCAGGCACTCACAGGGGTTTTCCCAGGACTTTCCGCTAGCAAATAAAGAAAGAGTCATGATTTATGACTTCTTGTTTCTTTAGTTCTTAATGACGCGGTATGCCTCCCGACTCATTTTGCCAGCACGAATCACATTTGTTCCTGAATTTCTTTGGATTGGAGCAATGTCCAGTTTTTGAAGATCTTTTGGTCGACTTCACTTTGTCAGGCAGGTCCTATTTAAGTGATTTCTTGATTGAGAATAGGTGTGGAAGTAATCAGGCCTAGTGTGGCTAGAGAAATTGAACTCAGCTTTCCAAAGATGTGATAAACCACAGTTAATTTATGTTTCAGCGGGGGGGGGGGGATCACTTTTTCACACAGGGCCATGTAGGTTTGGATTTTTTTTTACCCTTAATAATAAACACCTTCATTTCAAAACTGCATTTTGTGTTTACTTGTGTTATTTTTTTCTAATATTTAAAGTTGTTTGATCTGAAACATTTAAGTGTGAAAAACACACAAACAAGTGAGAAATCAGGAAGGGAGCAAACACTTTTTCACACCACTGTATTTGTCATGGTATAAAGGCGTTACACATGCGTGTACATCGAGTGAAGTACTTTTGCGCATGCAAGGTACCGATCTTGTTCCGGGTACCGATTTGGAAGCCACGTGTTTATATTCTCTCTCTGTATTGGCCCTGTGGTTCCAAGGTTGTCATAGCCAGGAGCGGCACTGGGGTTAAGCTCCCAGTGCTCATAAAATGCTCCTTATGGCGTGCGTCTCGAAAAGCCTCTGACAACTAAGTCCAACTCCTAGCCTGCCCGTGTGCTTTAGTCTCTAAGCCCGGCAGAACTGCTTTTACTAATAGGAGAAGGGGCGAGGGCGGATCTCTGGCACCTTAAAACCAGATGCTTCGGGTAGATGGTGGCTCGTCAACCTGGGAAGGTAGCTCATCTAGGGGAAGGTAAACCCTGATTTCAAACCTCCGCTGCCTTGCGGCACACCCGGTCACGGGAAAGGCTTCGGGAGTCAACCCTGAGGAACAATCCGGAGTCGGAGCCCCTAAGGCAGTTCTCTGTTGTGTTCAACATCGTTCTGGCAGCTCCTGCGACAGCGCTGGTGCCAAACTATAGCAGCCCTGCTGTTCCTTTGGATTCATCAGTGACGTGGAGAGGGGGGACATGCTGCATGGGTAACATCTTGTCCTCCATATCTTCCTGCCCAGGCTTGAATCCTACCAACGCCCAACGCTGGAAGGTAGAACACCGGTGCGCATCGGCCTGTTCAGCCACAGGTGGTGCTGTTCCAGCAGAGTAGACGTTTAGGATTCTCTTCCATGGTCATCATAGACCGACGGAGGCCGACGACGATTGGCCCTGTGATGGACTGGCGATCTGTCTAGGGTGTACCCTGCCTCTCGCCTAAAGATGCTGGTATAGGCTCCAGCCCCCTGCGACCCGAACAGGATTAAGCGGTAGAAGATGGATGGATGAATGTTTATATTATAACTGCTCTGCTTCTGTGTGTTTCTTCTTCATATCCTGTTTTATGTCAGCCAACGGTCAACTAACACTGCAGTGCCACCAAATTCTAAAGGCCAGTTTGTCATTACAACTTAAACGGTTTCTTCTACAGCCAGCTGTATGTTTGCCCCTTCAAAGCTACTGTAGAAACATGGCAGTGTACAGTGTTTCCTCTGGCTTAAAGATCTTGGTGCAGTGGCAACAGATTTTTCTGGGGGGTGGGGGGCCAGAAAACATATGACACTATTGTAACTGGAATATGTTAATTTTATACTATTTATTTCTTTTTAAAAATTTTGCCCAGTAACTTTTTTTTTTTTTGTTACTTATTTGTACCCGTAGGTAGACTTGGTTTGCAGTCTGGTGACAAGCCACCGGCTGCTGGTCGCTGCGTGCGCGAGCGCCCTAAACCTACATGTTTTTGGCCCAGTAACTTTGCATATGGAACTTACTGAAGTATTGTACAACCGAGGCTTGAATGTTGGAATATTGGACCAGTTGGGGTCCCGACCCAGACGTCCTGTGTTTGGACTTTTTACTGGTGTCATTCTTCTCTCCCTCCTCTGCTCTCACCTCTCCTGGACCCTCTGCCTGAACACTTTCCTCTCCTTGGCTCATCTCTTCTGTCCCATCTTGCCCTCTCTGAGCTCTGTCTAATTCAGCTTCTCTCTCTGTCTATGGTGGTATACAAACAGGTTAGAAAATATCAAGTGTCATGTTTTGTCCTGCAGGATTTTTTTTTTGTTGTTATGGTTTACATAAATAACAAAAATATGTGTATTTTTTGTATTTTTATTCTAGTGTTTCATTTTTTTCATTGAGAGAGTAGGGAAAGGGAAAAAAAACATTCATAATAGTAATTTACTTATGGATACTTAAATTATATGATCAGAGGTGGGTATAGTAGCGAGAAATTCTACTTATGTAAAAGCAGTGCTTTGAAATTAATAATTAAAAGTAGACAACCAAAAATTTTTAGTTGAGTTAAGGGCACAAAGAGCACCCACTTAAAACTTGAGTAATGACTTCAGTCTTGAAGGTTTGAGGTTTTTCTCCAAAGTTTATAACAATTTTCTTATAGTTTTCTACTTTTCTCTGTAAATCTATCTAAATTTGAAACAGTTTTCCTCAAATTTGTAATTTCCTCTTCTAAAATTGACTTTTCTTGTACATTTGAAACTTTATTATAAATTTGTGGATTGTTTTATGGCTAATTTTTGTCTATTTTTTAAAAAATAAAATTACTGTTTTTTTTTAATAAATTTGAAATGGACTGTTTTTTTTTCCTTATAACAATTTACATTTTTGACCATAATTTTGCAGAGCCAAAACGGGACAATAATTTAACTCTGATTTCAAAGAAAAATAATAATAAAATTGTATTTAATGAAATAAATTAACTTAAATGACCAAAGATGCAGTTATTTCTGTTATAAGCTTTCTATCTATTTATAGATTTTTAGAAATCTCCTCACCACCCAGGCAACAGGAAAAACCTCCCTTATTTTGAAATCCAAATGTTGGCACGTTTATTTTGTCTGAAGGCTGCTGATGGATTAAAGTCATTGACTTCGTGAATTTCGGTCATCTTAACTTGCCAGGTACATAATAATGAACATGAATTAGTTAATTAGTATTAACTAAGGTAAAGGGAAAAAAAATTCCTTTTTACTCTTGTCTGAAATGAGAAAAATAAAAAACTAATAATTAAAAAGAAGACAAAATGAACCAACTCGAGCTCCTAACCACACCTTTTAGCTCAGCGGCTCTTCATGTTTGCTCCCATTACCAGTGGGTTAAAACCATGATAAATGCTTCCACTGCTTACATACCTCATCTGCATTTCTCCCACGTTTAAAGTACTTTAATAAGCTCATGTTTCTCTCAGACAGTGACACTAGCGCACAGGTGTCAAACTCATTCCATGGAGGGCCAAGACCCTGCAGGTTTTACCTCCACCCAGTGTCTTCAACAGGTGATTTCTCTGAATTTCTTCCTACTGATTGCTGATCAGTGAAAACACCTGCTGAAGAGACTGGGTGGAAGTAAAACCTGCAGGGTCTTGGCCCTCCATGGAATGAGTTTGACACCCCTGCACTAGCGAGACACTCTGCCTGCCGACTGGAATGGTCATGCGGGCGGGGCACTTCTGAACTCCGCGCAAATGATGGTCACATGCATTGTTTGTGTGTGCGCTTGTGGACGATCATTCCTTAATATTTTTTTCTTAAATTTATATTTCCTCTTAGAGTGGCGGCATAATTTCAAGCGTGGCGGACCACCACGTGGAAATGTTACCAGAGGAAACCCTGGGTGCGAAATGGTGGCCTCCATAACAGTGCAGGTCCAGCTCCATGTAGATATAAACAACTTATTCTGAGATAACAAAAATCAAACGGCTTTTTTTTTAAAAGACTATATACTATTAAAAACATGTTTTATACATGATTATCTTAACTTCTGATTAAAGATCATCCAAAATTTTACACAATGTATCGTTAAATATTTGATCACTGCAGCATCATTGTGAATCATTTTTTTGCAGTCTTACTCAGAACAGCTCATTTCAGTGCATGTCTCTTTAAATTCCTTAGAGCCATATTTAACTCCATCTTACATCACTATTGCTAATCTTAGCTGGCTAGCTCCTAGTTCAGGTGCAAGCCTGAGCCAAATAACATAAATTTGTCTCAAAGAATGACTAAAATAATGCATCATGTAGGGACAGGGGTGTATGGTTATCGCAAGATATAATAGCAAGATGGCGGCCACCGATGGCAGGTTCAGGTTCAGGTTACTTTATTTGTACTTGTAGGTAGATTTGTTAAACGACAAACGACTTTGCTTGGTCCGCTCTCTAATGCTGACTTTTCTCCTTTATTTACATAGTTGCTGTTCTTTCTACAGTGCATAAAAGTCATGCATTACTAACATACGACCAACGGACACTACTGAGCATTGCCAAGATGAGCAGTCACACAGAGTTTACTGGCTTCAGTCCACCCGACCTGCAATGCGTCATACATCCACGCAGCGATCAACACCACCCCCAGGAAGCCACCGAGCTTGCATGAGCTTGCTGACCCCAAGAGAGTGCGTGGAAGACGGCGGCGGAGAACAGGCAAGAGAGGTGGACTACATGCTAGGCTAAAGGCCCGCGCCAGTCGACCACCAATTCCCAGTCTCTTACTGGCGAATGTTCGGTCTTTGGAAAACAAGCTAGACAAACTAACAGTGAGGACTGATGACCAGCGGAAGATAAGAGAGTGCTGCGCCCTAATTTTCTGTGAGACCTGGCTATTGGACAGAATCCTGTAGACCGCCATTCAACTACAGACTCACTCAACACATCGAGCAGACAGAACCGGAGCCTCTGGTAAGACGAAAGGAGGGGGAGTGTGTGTTTTTGTAAACAGCCCGTGGTGTGGAGATGCACAGACTGTTTACAAGCATTGTTCACCCAATGTGGAGTTTTTACTGTTGAAATGCCATCCCTATTATCTACCGAGAGAATTTACCGCTGTGTTTTTAGCTGCTGTTTACATCTGTCCACAAAGCAACTACACAGTAGTGCTAAACAAACTCCATGAAGTAATCAGCACAGTAGAGACGAATGTAACCCAGCTGAGAAAATGACCCTTTTTCTCAGATTTCATTTGTATTAGTGAAAGTGTGTGATTTTATTTTGAAAAACGGTTATTTTGAGAAGAGGAAGTGTGATCCTCATTATCCAACTTTTAAATTCCCATTTCATGGTCACGTTGGGTGATCTGGGTCTTTTCATTCATTAAGAGCAATACTAGCCCCGCCTTCCAAGCAGAGTGCCGAGGCGCTCTGCTGGTCGTCGGTCTTTCACGATCCGAGAGCAGACGAGAGAGGCTGTGGGCGGTCTGGTTCACACTGATACATCTCTCTTGGTGAGTTAATTCAGAAAAATGCTATAAATGGATCTAAACACTCTCCAAACGCTAATTTGCAACCTTTATTATCCTAAGTAGACGGGAGCACGAGCTTGAGAGGCATTGTGGCTGTGTCCTTTTGCTGTGTTCATATTGATACCTCATCTTGGTGAGTGAAAACCAAACAATACATGCTAATATTAGTGTTATGCTAATGCTAATCGCGAGTGGATTTTTTTTTCTGTTTAAAAGCAATGGAAAAGGCTGTTTTTGTGTCTGTATGGTTTTCCTGAATGTGATTTCAGTTCCCAACAGTATGCTGAAGTACTTTTAGTTCTTATGCACTATTTCTGTCGAATGTAATGTGTAGTTTGATGCTAAAAGCACATGGTGTTGGTCCCCTATGTAAAAACATAAGTTATGCTAAACCCAGTAGCTCAGACCGGGTTTTACTGATTTTAAAAGGGAATATTGGAAGTAATGGGACAGTATATTCCCTGGTTATGTGATAAATTAATTGTATTTCATTTCATGATTTACAAAGACAAGGTTAGAAAGGATTAATCATAATTTCATGGTTAAATGATGTAGAGATAAAGAGAGGAATTCATTTAATTGGTTACATGAAAAAAGGGTATTTCATGTGCTACCAGAGAGATTGTGAGAAAAGAACACATGCATGTAAGATGTAAGATGTGAAATGTAAGATATTACTATATTGCTGGATTGTAATAATAGTAATATGAGAGGAGAATTTAAACACTAAGCTATAGTGTTATATAAGAAGGGCTTGGAAAACGAATTACTCTAGCTGTAAACAATAATACCATTATTGTTGTGCAGGCTAGGTTTTTTTGGTTGCCGATCAAGAACCTTCTGGATCCTGGATTCTCTCCGAATGGAGATGGCGAGCCTGACCCGAGACTGAACCGAGATTGAACCGAGATCTGACCAAGATCTCGATTGAAGGACATCCTTCCTCTCTCCAGTACACAACATTCGAAGTGGTAACAACTCAAGCTGCCGCTTTAGAAAAAGGAAAAGAAACCTGAGTCTGGAGATACAAGATATCTAGACTGGTCAAACAACTAAACCGAAAGGACAACCAAACACTGAGCTCAGTAGGACATTTTTGGGGTTTTATTTCATGCCGGCCATTGTTATATTTGTATATTTGTACATTGTTTGTACAGTGGGGCAAAAAAGTATTTAGTCAGCCACCAATTGTGCAAGTTCTCCCACTTAAAAGATGAGAGAGGCCTCCAATTTTCATCATAGGTATACCTGAACTATGAGAGACAAAATGACAAAATACTTATTTTACCGAGGAATTTACCAATTAATTCATTAAAAATCCTTCAATGTGATTTTCTGGATTTTTTTTTCCTCTTTTTGTCTCTCATAGTTGAAGTATACCTATGATGAAAATTGGAGACCTCTCTCATCTTTTAAGTGGGAGAACTTGCACAATTGGTGGCTGACTAAATACTTTTTTGCCCCACTGTATATTTTGCTCCTTTTATCTTTATTAATAACAGATATGAATTGCTCATTTCTTGCCTCCAGCTACTTCATTCCACACTCACTCTAATTCCCTATTGTAACCCTTATGAACCTAGCAACTGGTCTACACTTAATAATTTCCCTTACCTAATTAACATAAGGCAAGGGTTACACGAAACATCCTGATGCTGTTTCTATTGTTGCTGGTGACTTTAACCAGTGCAGTTTTTAAGATAAGATAAGATAAGATAAGCCTTTATTAGTCCCACAATGGGGAAATTCCAGGATTGCAACAGCACAGGGATAGCAACACTCAGAGCAATAATTAAGAAGATACGAAAAATATAAATAAGAGCAGTGGATATACTGTACATACGTACACATAAATATATAAATATATATACAAGGTGCGGAGCATTGTAGCAAGATGGAATAAACAGCATAACCGTCTACTTATTCAATTCAATTCAATTCAATTCAACTTTATTTATATAGCGCCATTTCACAACAACAGTCATCTCATAGCACTATCAACTGTAGGGGGGACCCCCACAGTTGCAGAAAGACCCCAGCAATCAGGCGATCCCCTGTGAGCAAGCACTTGGCGACGGTGGAGAGGAAAAACTCCCTTTTAACAGGAAGAAACCTCCAGCAGAACCAGGCTCAGGGAGGGGCAGTCATCTGCTGCGACTGGCTGGGGGGTGAGGGGATAGAGAAGAAGAAAAGAACAGACATGTAGAGAGCAAACAGCACGATGGGGACTCACTCTATGGGAGAGAACAAACAAATGTTAATGACCAGCAAAAAAAAAAAAAAATATTTCAGAGAGAGTGAGGAAAGGAGTGAGGCCCAGTGCATTACTGGAGGTCCCCTGGCTGACTAAACCTATTAGCAGCATAACTAAGGGAGGGTTCAGAAACACATGATCCCTCCCTAATTGTAGGCTATATCAAAAAGGTAGGTTTTAGCCCTATTCTTAAAAACAGAGATCGAGTCTGACTCCCGAATCCAGATTGGCAGCTGATTCCACAGGAGAGGAGCTTGATAACTGAAGGCTCTGCCTCCCATTGTACTTTTGGAGATTCTAGGTATTACAAGTAATCCTGCATTTTGGGAGCGTAGTGCTTTGTTAGGATGATACGGTAGTATCAGATCTTTTAAATAAAAAGGAGCCTGATTGTTTAGAGCTTTGTAAGTAAGAAGAAGGATTTTAAACTTAATTCTAAACTCTATGGGAAGCCAATGAAGGGAGGCCAGAACCGGAGAGATATGATCTCTCTTTCTAGTACCTGTTAAAACTCTTGCTGCAGCATTTTGGATCAGCTGAAGACTTTTTAAAGATGTTTTAGGACAGCCTGATAATAAAGAATTACAGTAATCTAATCTCGAGCTAACAAAAGCGTGGATCAGCTTCTCAGCATCACTCTGAGACAAGATGCTCCTAATCTTGGCAATATTACGCAAATGATAGAAGGCAGTCTTAGAAACAAATTTAATATGTGAATTGAAGGACAAATCCTGATCAAAAATAACTCCAAGGTTCCTCACAGAGCTATTAAGAGAAAGAGTAACTGCATCCAAACTGAAAGTTTGATTTGGAAAGGAATTTCTAAGGTTTTTTGGACCAACAAGAATGACTTCAGTCTTATCTGAATTTAATAGCAGGAAATTACAAGTCATCCAAGCTTTGATTTCCTTAAGACAGGCTTCTAACTTGACTAATTGATTAGTATCATCTGGCTTCATTGACAGGTATAATTGTGTGTCATCTGCATAACAATGAAAATGTATACAGAGCTTTCTAATAATGTTGCCTAACGGAAGCATATATAAACTAAAAAGAGTAGGGCCTAGCACAGATCCCTGTGGAACTCCATGACTAGGCTTTGAGCTGAAAGAAAACTCATCATTTACATGAACAAACTGGAACCTATCAGCTAAATAAGATCTAAACCACTGCAACGAAGTTCCATTAAGTCCAACATAGTGTTCTAATCTATCAAGTAGAATATTATGATCGATAGTATCAAAAGCTGCACTAAGGTCTAAAAGGACAAGTACAGAAACCAGTCCATTATCAGATGCAATGAGGAGGTCGTTAGTGACCTTCGCTAAGGCTGTTTCAGTACTATGATGGATTCTAAACCCAGATTGAAACTCTTCAAGTAAACTATTTCCCTGCAGGTGGTCAAATAATTGCGTAGCAACAACTCTTTCTAAGATTTTTGAAATGAAAGGGAGATTAGAGATTGGTCTATAGTTAACTAAAGCTCCTGGATCTAGCGTTGGCTTTTTGAGTAAGGGTTTAATTACAGCCGTTTTAAAAGCCTGCGGTACATGGCCTAAAGTTAATGAAGAATTGATTATATGAAGAATAAAGCTACCAATAAGTGGGAAGACTTCTTTAAATAACCTGGTAGGAATAGGGTCTAAAAGACAAGTTGAAGGTTTGGATGAGGAAACTATTTTGTCTAACTCACAAAGGTCGATTGGAGTAAACTCATCAAGACAGACATCAATAGAAGGAGTTGTAGTAGTTACAGTATTTAAGTTAACTGTGGGAAGAATCTGATTGATTTTGTCTCTGATGGATGAAATTTTATTATTGAAAAAGTTCATAAAGTCCTGACTAGTAAGCTCTAAGGGGATGCTAGGATTGACAGAGTCCTGACTCTTTGTCAACCTGGCTACAGTACTGAAAAGAAACCTGGGATTATTCTTGTTCTCTTCTATTAATGCAGAGTAATAACTCGTTCTAGCTTTTCTCAGAGATTTTTTATAAATTAAAAGATGATTTCTCCAAGCTAAATAGATTTCATCTAAATTAGTAGAGCGCCATTTTCTTTCTAATTGACGAGTCTTCTGTTTTAAGCTACGAGTTTCTGTGTTGAACCAAGGAGTTAGAAATCTCTGATTAGACTTTTTCTTTTTTAAGGGGGCCACCAAGTCTAGAGCCTGATGCAGAGAAGCTGAAACACTATCCACCATGTTATCAATTACAGAAGGAGCAAGCTGTCTATAGCTTATTTCCGTTGTGTTGACACATGGCATAGAGGAAACAATCTGCATAAATTTGGAAAGAGCATCATCTGAGAGGCATCTACTGTGATAATATTTTTCTTTAGGAGCCAAATAGTCAGAAATAGTAAAATCAAAGGTTAACAGACAATGGTCTGACAGTAGAGGGTTATGAGGAGACACTACAAGATTTTCTATTTCTATGCCATATGTCAGAACAAGGTCCAATGTATGGTGGAGGTAATGAGTAGAATTTCCTACTTTCTGAGAAAACCCAATCGAGTCTAATATTGAATTAAAAGCCACATTAAGGCAGTCACTATCTACATCCACATGTATATTAAAGTCCCCTACTATAATTATTCTATCAGATTTCAGCACTAAATCAGCTAAGAAATCAGCAAATTCGGATAAAAATTCTGAATAGGTTGATGGGGGACGATAAACTATGGCAAATAAAATTGGGTTTAACCTGAAATTGCTAAAGTGCCCAACACTGAGGACCAGGCCCTCAAAGGAATTATAACATGTTTTTTGCTTTACATTAACTAGTAATTTGGAATGGTAAATTGTTGCTACTCCTCCTCCACGACCAGAACTTCTGGGATTTTGGCAGTTTAAATAACCAGAGGGAGTTGATTCATTTAAACCAACATAATCCTCTTGCCCTAACCAAGTCTCTGTAAGGGAAATTAAATCAATCTGATGATCAATTAACAGATCATGGACTAACAGAGACTTGGGAGTTAGAGACCTAATATTTAATAAACCACATTTAATTTTTAAATTATGAGAAGGAACAGAGGCCAAATCATTCAATTTAGAGGCTTTATGTTTAATTTGAGTTTTACCAATATTTTGCTTTATCACTTTGGGATGCTTATACATTATATTTTTATTTACTTTGGAGGGAGCAGACAACGATTCTCTGATGGGGAAGACAGGGGCTAAGCTGAGGGGTGGCGGATGAAGAGGAGCTGCAGAGAGGCGTTTAAGACTACGACTCTGCTTCCTGGTCCCAACTCTGAGTAGTCACGGTTTTGGAAATTTGGATAAAAAAGATGCCAGATTGTTAGATAAATGAGAAGCACCATCCAAAGTGGGATGAATGCTGTCTCGTCTCATAAGACCAGGTTTTCCCCAAAAAGAGCTCCAATTGTCAATGTAGCCCACGTCATTTTTAGGACACCACACAGACAGCCAGCGGTTCAAGGATGACGAGCGACTAAACATGTCATCACTGGTCAGATTGGGGAGGGGCCCAGAGAATACTACAGTGGCTGACATCGTTTTTGCAAACTCACACACCGATTCTATATTAAGTTTTGTGACTTCCGACTGCCGGAGACGGATGTCATTAATGCCGGCGTGAATAACAATTGTGGAGTATTTACAGTTACTTTTAGCCAGCATTTTCAAATTTGACTCGATGTCGCCTGCTCTGGCCCCAGGAATACATTGGACTATGGCCGCTGGAGTCTCTAGGTTCACATTTTTGACTACAGAGTCGCCAATGATCAGAGTTTTTTCCTCAGCGGGTGTGTCGCTGAGCGGGGAAAAACGATTAGAAACGTGAACAGGTTGGTGGTGAACCGGGGCTTTGCGACTAGGCTTCCTTCTCACCGTCACCCACCCAGTCTCCTCGCTGCTGAGGAGAGCCGGGGAACCGCTGACAGTGGGGCCTAAGCTAGCTAGCTCCGCTGCAGCTAATGGGCGTCCGTCGAGATTAACTGGCGCAGACGGTGTTTCAATGCAGCGGAGCCGGGATTCCAAATCAGACAACCTCGCCTCGAGCGCCTCAAAAAGACAACATTTATTACATTTACCGTTATCACTAAAAGAGGCAGAGGTGTAGCTAAACATCTGACAGAGAGAGCACACCAGAGGAGGAGAGGAAGGAGAGCTAGTAGCCATAGCTAGTGGCTGGAGAGCTGGAGAGCAAACCACACAGGCAGACAGCAAAACAGGAAGTGACGATACGTTACCACAAGGAAGTGACGATCCCACTCACGATCCTCGATCGTGAGTGGGACTGTATGGACTGTACTCCCCAAATATTACCAGCATGTGGACATTCCCACCCACGATAAAAGCACATTGGATCATGTTTACTCCAATATACGTGGCACTTACAGAGCAGTACCCCGCCCCCACTTTAGACAGTCAGATCACATCTCACTGTTTATGTACCCAGCCTACAGACAAAAGCTGAAACAAACAAACTCTGTTATTAAGCAAATTAAGCGCTGGACTCCAGAGGCTGAGAACACCCTGCAAAACTGTTTTGCCTGCACAGACTGGGATGTGTTTAAAGCTGCAGCCACCCGAGAAGACTCTTCTGTAAACATACAGGAATATGCTGAATATGTGACTGGGTACATCAGCATGTGCGTTGATTCCATCGTACTCACAACACAGGTCAGGAAGTTCCCCAACCAGAAGCCCTGGATCAACAGTCAGGTACGTCAGATACTGCATGGTCACTCTCCATCCATCCATCTTCTTCCGCTTAATCCTTTTCGGGCTGCAAAGTATGGACCGAGAAAAGCTATAACAACAGCCAAGAGGCAGTACAGAGAAAAGCTGGACAGCCTCTACTCCACTCCTGACCCGGGGTGCATGTGGCAAGGCCTGCAACACATCACAAACTACAAGAGGACCAATAGCAGCACCACTAGCCACACAGACAGCCTGCCGGACGATCTCAACATCTTTTACACCCGCTTTGAGATCACCACCTACAGGACAGAGAAGAGACACACACCCCAGCCCCCCCTGCCCCTACTAAAAGTTTCACCAGGCCAGGTAAACAAAGCACTGAGGAATATCAACCCCCGCAAGGCAGCAGGACCAGACAACATACCTGGGCAGGCCCTCAGAGCATGTGCTGCCGAGCTGACTGACATCCTCATATCAATCTTCAACCTCTCCCTCAACCAAAACATAGTCCCCTCCTGTTTCAAAACGACAACCATCATCCCCCTCCCCAAAAGGAGCCCGCTGACCTATCTGAATGATTACAGACCGGTAGCACTCACTCCAATCATCATGAAGTGTTTTGAGAGAGTGGTGCTGCTCCTCACTCAGGACAGCATACCGGGCATCCTGGACCCCCTGCAGTATGCCTACTGGTCCAACAGCTCCACCTTAGATGCCATTGCTGCAGCACTCCATTATTCTCTCCCCCACCTGGAAGATAAAGACTCCTACATTAGGATGCTCTTTGTCGACTACAGCTCCGCCTTCAACACGGTCATCCCCCACAAACTCACCGACAAACTGTTTTCACTTGGCCTGCACCCCACCCTCTGTGACTGGCTACTGGACTTTCTAATTGGCAGTCCCCAGTCTGTCAGGATGGGTAACAGGACCTCAGCCAACATCATCACGAACACAGGTGTCCCACAGGGTTGTGTTCTCAGCCCCATCCTCTACAGCCTCTTCACCCATGACTATGTTGCCTCCCACAAGGACAGTATCATCCTAAAGTTTGCCAATGACACAGCAGTGATAGGACGCATCACTGGTGATGACGAAGCATCCTACAGGAGGGAGGTGGCCAACCTGGTGTCATGGTGTGAGGACAACAACCTCACCCTCAACACGGACAAGACAAAGGAGATGATAGTGGACATGAGGAAAGGGAGGAGGAGACCCCATCAGCTGCTGTTCATCCAGAAACTTGAGGTGGAAAGGGTGAACAGCTTTAAATACCTGGGCATCCACATCAGCGAGGACCTTAAGTGGACACACAACACCACAGAGCTGGTTAAGAGAGCACAACAGTGGCTGTACTTCCTGAGGAGGCTGAAGAAGTTTGGCATGTCCTCCAGGATCCTCAACAATTTCTACAGCTGCATCATCAAGAGCATCCTGACCAACTGCATCACTGCGTGGTACGGCAGCACCACTGCCCTGGACCACAAACGCCTGCAGAGAGTGGTGAAGACAGCGGAGAAGATCATCAGGACTCCACTCCCCTCTCTGGAGAGCATCTACCACTGCAGAGTCCAAAGGAGAGCTGATGCCATCATCCGGGACCCCACCCAGCCCCAGCACAGATTGTTCACACTTCTACCCTTAGGCCAGAGGTACAGAAGTGTGAAATGCAGGTCAACCAAGCTGGAAAAACTCCTTCTTTCCCATTGCCGTCAGGCTCTTGAACAAATAGCGACTCCCAAAACTCCTCAACACAGCTTTGCATATAGGAACTCACACACCGGCTGCTAAATTTGCACATTGCTCACCTGTACAGTAGATATAGTCTCACCTGTCTGATGTCCATATCATCTCTGCTGCTATTTATCTTGTACAGTCTACTGGTACTACCGTTACAGAGAAATTAACACTGAGTGCTAATTTGTAATTTATAATTATATACTGCTCGCTGCACAATGCTCATTTGCACACTGTATATAGGTTTATGTACACAATGTTCATTTGCACACTGCACATAGGTTTATGCCATCTCAGGTTCACATCATCTCTGATATCAATATACCACTACCACTATAGTCATCCAGTGAATTTTCAATTTCATTCCTCTTGTTTGACTGCATCAACTGCTTTAGCTGTCCAGATTGCCTAATGTGTGTTATTAGTACTCATTAAGATAAGATAAGATAAGATAAGCCTTTATTAGTCCCACAACGGGGAAATTCCAGGATTGCAACAGCACAGGGATAGCAACACTCAGAGCAACAATCAGAAGGCAAGAAAAAAACAAGCAAGCAAGAGCAGCTAATATACATATGTACGTATTACTATAAAATATATATATACACACACACACACAGACACACAGTGCAGAGCATTGTAGCTGGATGGAATAAATATATGAATATATGAACACACAGTGCAGAGCATTGTAGCTAGATGGAATAAATATGTAAATATATAAACACCCACAGTACGGAGCATTGCAGCTAGGTGGAATAAATATGCAAGTATATAAACACACACAGTGCGGAGCAATGTAGCTAGATGGAATAATATGTAGATATATAAATATATAAACACACCCAGTGCTGAGCATTGTAGCTAGATGGAATAAATATGTAAATATATAAACACACACAGTGCAGAGCATTGTTGCTAGATGGAATGAAACAGCATAACCGTCTACTTAGTTATCCTACATGGTATGATTATGTGCCCATACATATTCTCACCCTCCATAGCGACCGGTATGTTCCTAGTTGTATGCCGGAGGGGACCATTGTGTAAGTCTATTGCATCTTTTGCATTCAAAAAACTATTAGTTTGTTACGTCTTTTTGCTATCTCTGCGAGCAGCCCTGCTTAGGTTGTACAGTCTGACAGCCGTTGGTAGGAAGGACCTACGAAACCTCTCGGTTGTGCACCTGGGATGATGTAGTCTGCTGCTAAATGAGCTCCTCAGTGCATTCAGTATGTCCTGCATAGGGTGGAACTCGGACTCCAGCAGAGATGACAGTTTAGCCACCGTCCTTCTCTCTCCTATCTCCTCCATCGGATCAAGGCACTGCCCCAGGACAGAGCTAGCTTTCTTAATCAGTTTGTTCAGTCTCTTCCTATCGGCTGCAGTAATGCCACTGCCCCAGCAGACCACTCCAAAAGTGATGGCTGATGCCACCACCGTGTCATAGAATGACTTCAGCAGCGCCCCTTGTACACCAAAAGACCTGAGTCTCCTCAGCAGGAACAGCCTGCGCTGTCCCTTCTTGTAGAGTGCATCAGTATTGTGTGACCAGTCTAGTTTATTGTTCAGATGAATACCCAGGTACTTATAGGATGTCACCATCTCGATGTCTGTTCCCTGTATATTTACTGGTACTGTGAGGGGCTGCCCATGCCTGCGGCAGTCCACCACCAGCTCCTTAGTTTTCCTTGCGTTGATCTGGAGGCAGTTCCGATGGCACCAGTCCACGAAGTCCTGGATAAGCCCTCTGTACTCAGCTTCATCTCCATTGGAGATGAGGCCAACGATCGCAGAGTCATCAGAGAACTTCTGTAGATGGCAGTGTGTTGTGTTGTGTGAGAAGTCCGCAGTATAAAGAGTGAACAGGAAGGGAGCCAGCACCGTTCCCTGGGGGGCCCCCGTGCTACTGATGATCGTGTCGGACACACAGTCCCGGGTTCTCACAAACTGAGGCCGGTTCGTGAGGTAGTCCAGGATCCATGATGACAGGTGCTGGTCCACCCCTGCGCGCAGCAGCTTGTCCTTCAGGATCATCGGTTGGATGGTGTTGAAAGCACTGGAGAAGTCAAAGAACATGATCCTCACCATATTCCCGGGCTTCTCCAGGTGGGACAAAGAACGGTGAAGGAGGAAGATCACCGCATCCTCCACCCCAATGCCATGCTGGTAGGCGAACTGGAGTGGATCCATCGCTGGTTCCACCAGGGGGCGGAGGTGAGCAAGGAGCAGTCTCTCCAGGGTCTTCATCAAGTGGGACGTCAAGGCCACCGGTCTGTAGCTGTTCAGGTCTTTGGGGTGGGAAGTTTTTGGTACAGGTACCACACAAGATGTTTTCCACAGCTGTGGTACTCTCCCCAGTTTCAGGCTCATGTTGAAGATATACGTCACAATCCCACACAGCTGGTCTGCACAGGACTTGAGGAGCTTTGCGCTGATGCCGTCCGGTCCCGGCGCCTTCCTCGCCTTGATCTTCCTCAGCTCCGTCCTCACCTGGGTCCTGGTCAGGGTCAGGATGGGGGGCTGTGTGTTGGGAGTGGGGGGGTGTTGGTGGAGTGGGGAGTGGGCAGCAGGACTTGATTTCTTTAGAGGCAGCAGTGGTTGTTGTGCAGTCAGGGGGGAGGGCGGTTGGTCAAATCTATTGAAAAACAGATTCAGGTTGTTCGCCCACTCCCTGCCCCCTGTGGCCTGGGGGGAGGTATTCTGGAGCCCCGAGATGGTTTTGAGGTTTCTCCAGACCCCGCTGATGTCGCTCTGTTGCAGCTTGTCCTCCATCTTCTTCCTGAAGCTGTCCTTGCCTTCTCTGATCTTTCTCCTCAGCTCCCTCTGTACGGACTTCAGCATCTCCCTGTTCCCTGACCTGAAGATCCTCTTCTTCTCTCTCAGAAGTGTTTTTATCTCAGGGTTGATCCAGGGTTTGTTGTTTGAGTGACGCCGTATGGTCTTGGTGGGAACGGATTTGTCCACACAGAAGCTGAGGTAGCCCGTGAAGGTGTGAATGAGGCCATCGATGTCCTCACCATGTGGATCGCAGAGCTGCTTCCAGGCGGTGGCTTCAAAACAGCCCTTTAGGGTGTCCATTGTCTCCTCAGACCATAACTCCACAGTGTGCATGGCCGGAGGTTGTCTGTGCACTAGGGGTTTGTACACCGGCCGGAGATGAACCAAGTTGTGATCCGATCTCCCGAGTGGGGGGAGTTGTGATGAGGTGTACGCCTCCTTAGTGTTTGCGTAGAATAAATCCAGTGTTTTATTGTCTCTAGTGTGGCATGTGACATACTGGGTGAACGTGGGTAGAATGGGAGACAGTGAAACATGGTTGAAATCGCCTGAGATGAGGAGAAGAGCATCTGGGTGTTCTGTCTGCAGCCTGCTGGTTACTGAATGGATGACGTCACGTGCTGTCCCAGCGTTCGCCGTCGGATTTGCATAAACAACAATGCAGATCACGTGTGAGTGTTCTCTCGGGAGATATGTAGGCCTCATGCTAACAGCTAGCAACTCAATGTCTTTGCTGCAGTGTCGTTGTTTAACAGTGATATGTCCCGGTCTGCACCAGTTGTTGTTAACATACATTATCACTCCACCGCCCCTAGCCTTGCCACTGTCTGGTGTTCGGTCAGCTCGTATCATGTGAAAACCCTCCAGCTCAATGTTAGCATCTGCTGCTAGTTCAGTTAGCCACGTCTCAGTAAACAAAAGGAGAGAGCACTCCCGGTATGTGCTATCATAACGGGAGATAGCCGCTAGCTCATCTAACTTTCCCAGTATCGACCGTACATTTCCCATGACAACAGATGGAAGGGAGGGTCTGTACCTTATATTTTTTGTCCTCCGCCTTACTCCAGCCCGGCAGCCGCGGCGTTTTCGCCTCAGTTCTCTCGGTATGTCGAGTTTTTCCAATGGGACCGGGTGGCGGTTGAATGCTAGCAGCTGTTCTCTGCTGTATCGTATCCTGCTATAAACAGTGGCTCCGTCCACCGGCTCAGGAGACATTTAGGACGATCTGTGTGTCCGTGAAATAAGTGGGGTGAAAAAAAAAGACGGATCAAAAGAGAGAGGAAGGGAAAAAGACTCAGAATCGAGCCGCTGTTGCAAAAGGCAGCCTACTCGTGTGGCGCCGAGAGAGAAAAAAAAAAAAAAAAAAAAAAAAAAGTTAGTATTAGTATTAGTATTTAGTATCAAGGCATGCTTAGGAGTCCTAATTGCCTAACTGTGTGTTGGTGTGTGTGTTCTTAGTATCCATTAGTATTAGGATTGAGTTATTGTGTTATTACCTTATTAGTATCGTTGTGTACCTATTACCTTGACATTCGTTCGGAGAGCAAAGTAAGAATTTCATTGCTCAGGAAATGTAGCATTTCTTAACTGTGCACATGATAATAAAGCCTTTGAATCTTGAATGGTTTCAGTGGTCGATAGTACAATAAGCACAGAAACATTTGTAAATAAGTGACTAAACTGCTAGCTTCAGCATTGCAGTACTTTTTGCAGGTGTGAGATCAACAATATTCATCTTAACTTTATTTGTTTGTTTTTCTCTTATCAGTGGTGCAATCTTACTGCTATTGTCATTATTGTTGCATTGTGTTATTTGCTTTATTATTGTGTTACGCACCCCTCCATAGGGAATTAGTCAGTGGTGCAGTCCCTAACACCTTCGAGTACACCTCCATTACTAGCCGAGACCTAGTGAGGAATTCCTCTTTGGCTCAGTGGTAGAGTAGTGGTATTCAGACCATGGTGTCATGGGTTCGAGACTCGGCCTGGGATATTTGTAGGTGTTAAATCTACCTTGGAGAGGACAATCCACCTTTTTCCGGCTGAGGTCCTCAGCCGGAAAAAGGTGGCTTGTCCTCTCCGGGTTGGGGACAGGCTCCTGCCCCAAGTGGAGGAGTTTAAGTATCTTGGGGTCTTGTTCACGAGTGAGGGGAGAATGGAGCGAGAGATCGACAGACGGATTGGAGCAGCATCTGCAGTGATGCGGACATTGTACCGGTCTGTTGTGGTGAAGAGGGAGCTTAGTTCTAAGGCAAAGCTGTCGATTTATCAGTCAATCTACGTTCCTACTCTCACCTATGGTCACGAGCTTTGGGTAATGACCGAAAGAACGAGATCGCAGATACAAGCGGCTGAAATGAGCTTTCTCCGTAGGATTGCTGGACTCACCCTCAGAGATAGGGTGAGGAGCTCAGTCATCCGGGAGAGGCTCAGAGTAGAACCGCTGCTCCTCCACATTGAAAGGAGTCAGTTGAGGTGGTATGGGCATCTCAGAAGAATCAGAATCAGAATCAGAAAAAGATTTATTGCCAAGTACATTAACAGATCACTGATAACATATGAGAGAATTTGACTTGACACAGTAAATGAACCTGCATTTCCGTGCCGCGGCGCATCTGAAACGCGCCTGTCAGCAGGAGGGTACAGGTAGCATAAGAAATAATACAATAGGAAGGAGCAAAAAAATCATTGATTCAGAATACTGGTTGCATGATCAATCAATATTATGATTACAAGGGGAAAAAAAGCCCTCAATGCACATCAGCGGACCAAGATTACACAGGACACAAAGAGAGCAGTGTGTGGATCTTTATTTATCAGTTCGTGGATCAATATGAGTGCACTGTTGAAGCAAGTGTTGTATCAGAAGAACAACAAGGACACTTTGGCAGGAGATGTTTTGTCTGGCTACTCGCAATCGTCCTTGCGATTATCTGAGCAGCTGCTGTCCAAGGCCTTGTGCTCAATGTTTTGAAAAAACAGACTGCAGACAGCCAGGAGGAATTTTTATAGGGAAATTGAGCCAAATAGAACTGATCACAGAGAAGGAGCTTTATTTTCTTCTGTAGATTCAGTACTTAATCCTTCATTGCGGGGCGTTGAGTCCGTCGTGGATAGACCTAAGCGTGACCATGATGTAATCCACCTTCCGAGACAGTTCTCCATTTGTCGCTATCAGGGTCTTCTCCAATTTTTCAATTTGATGGATGCACCTCGCCTGGCCAGCATTTTGATAGGTTGTATCCATCTTCAGCAATTTGCGGTACACCAGGACAATCCCAGTTCCAATCAGAACGATCCCGATCACCATTATTACGAAGACATACAAATCTTCAATATCTTCGATAGAGAGATTAGTTAGGCACAAGATCCTCCAATTACTTGTGTCCCGTAAATAGCCCGCTGGAGCCGTCCCTGCGGGGCAGACAGCTTCCCCCGGAGCACTTTTCCTTGTTGAAAAAATAGTGTCAATTGTGTTCAAAGCCCAGCTTATTAATTCCATAATTTCTTTCGACGGTCAGCAGTTAGACGCAGACAGACAACAGCAAGCTGGGATCCAGTAGTTGGGGGGGAAGGAAAAAAAGTCAGAGCAAGAGAGAAGGAAAAAGGCGTCTGCTCTCTTTGGAGGCGGAAGTGAGAAAGTAGGATCTGCATCTGATTAGGATGCCTCCTGGACGCCTCCCACTTGAGGTGTTTCAGGCACGTCCCACTGGGAGGAGACCCCGGGGCAGACCCAGGACTCGGTGGAGAGACTATGTCTCCCAGCTGGTCTGGGAACGCCTTGGTATCCCCCCTGAAGAGCTGGAGCAGGTGGCTGGGGAGAGGGAAGTCTGGGCTTCTCTGCTTGAACTGCTGCCTCCGCGACCCGGACCTCCGGAAAAGCGGTAGAAGATGGATGGATGGATGGATAAATCTACCTTGCATAAGTGCGGAGAAGACTTATTAGGTGCTAGTCTTCCTTGCCTGGGGGTGAAAAATGACTTGGGTCTGTCCACCTTGACTGAGGGTCGAAACAGACTTTGTGATTCGTGATCCTAGGATTAGTAGGTGATTCTGGCCTTGGCCCAGAAAGTGGGTTGTTGTGGAGAGTGTAAATAACGGAGGCAGACTTATGCAGCAGACGACTTTATTCACTCTCACATCAGTCATACACAGAAAAAGCATATCTCAATACACCAGGGTCTCTCCTTTTATATCAACCGCTCATCTCACATCTGCATGACATCTCGCATCACAATACATTCAACCCTTCTCCCCCCACTACTTCTTCCTGCTACCTCACCATAATCTCTCTCATCTCAATACCTATTGTCTTTCTCTGTTTACCCTCTGCATCCAATCTGAGATGATTAACCTAGCTTCTACCCCCCCCCCCCCAAGAATCTCAGACAGAGTTTCAGTCCTCACGTCCTTTTGGCTTCAGTCTTCTCCCGTATCTGCTGTAACGGGGGTTTTCTGCCTCCGCGGCGCTGCTGTGCCGGTGGGGGGCTCCTGGGGGTGTGTCTGTCTGCGGGTGGGCAATGGCGAGGGTGGGGGGACCTTCAACTTGCCCGTGTGGCTGCTCTGATGAATCGTTTACCTGGGGAGTTCTCAGTGGGGGTCTTCCACGCCGAGGGGCCCGAGCCAACATCACTTGCTCGTCCGCCACCACAAAGGCGGGCTTAAGTCTGTCTATACATATTTTCTCCCTACAACCCCCCAAGTCTAACAAAAAATGTTTGTCCCCTGTTTCCAGCACTCTGAACGGGCCATCGTAGGGTGGGCGCAATGGGAGGCGGTGGGCATTGTGCCTGACAAACACGAACACCGCATTCTTCAAAGTTTTTGGCACAAAAGCGCGTGGAAAACAGTGGTGGGCCAGGCCTGGCAGCGTGCCTGTATCTGCGCTATGCTGCATACGCTGAGACGGACAGTTGTCCGGTGCGGGATTATCTGGCAAAAATTCCCCGGGGAGCCGCAGTGGCTGAGAAAAAACAAGCTCCACCGGGGAAGCCTCCAAATCCTCTTTTGGTGCGGAACGCAACCCCAATAAAACCCACGGCAACCGGTCTACCCAGTTTGCATCCGTCAGCGAAGCCCTGAGCGCTGCTTTCAGTGACCTATGGAAACGCTCGCATAACCCATTGGCCTGTGGGTTGTACGCGGCTGTGCGATGAATTGTGGCACCCAGGCTATGGCCCATCGCGGATCAGAGGTCGGAAACAAACTGCGGGCCCCAATCAGACGTTATGTCCGACAGGATGCCAAAACGTGCCACCCATGTCATCAAAAAAGCACTCGCCACGTCCGCGGATGTGGTTGCCGCCAGCAGGACTGCTTCTGGCCAGCGTGTGGTGCGGTCCACCACTGTCAGAAGGTGTGTGCACCCCTGCGATGGCGGAAGGGGGCCCACGAGGTCCACATAAACATGGTCGAACCTCTTAGCCGGTATACGAAACGGCTCCAAAGGAGCCTTCGTGTGTCTGTGTACTTTGGCTCGTTGGCACGCTACGCAGGCTGCAGCCCACTCTTTCACTTGTTTGCGCAGGCCTGGCCATACAAAGTTCGCTCCCACCATTTTGACTGACGCGTGCACTCCTGGGTGCACCAGAGCGTGAACTGACTCAAACACTCGGCGGCGCCAAGCAACTGGGACCACCGGGCGCAGGCATCCCGTGGAGACATCGCAGATTATGGGGGGGCTGCCGTCTTGCAGTACTCTGCTCTCCAGCCTTAACCCTGTTGGTCCAGACTGGAGCGCGCACACGTCCGCGTTGCCAATCTGCTCTGTGGCCATGGCTGTATAATCTATCCCCACGCAGACCGGGGCCACTACTGCGCGTGAGAGGCAGTCCACCACCACATTCAGTTTACCAACCACATGCTGAATATCGGTCGTAAACTCCGAGATTGCGGCCAGCTGTCTCTGTTGCCGGCCCGACCATGGTTCCGAAACCTTGGCCATCGTGAACGTTTGCAGCTTGTGGTCCACAAACGCAGTGAAGCTGCGCACTTCCAGCCAGAACTGGAAGTGGTGTATGGCCAGGTGGAGAGCCAGCAACTCTCTGTCGAACGCGTTGTACTTACGCTCACTGTCGCGCAAAGCCCTGCTGAAAAAAGTGAGCGGCTGCCAAGAACCGGCGACGCGTTGCTCCACGACGGCCCCTATGGCCACGTCCAAGGCGTCGGTAGTGAGCGTTATCTGGGCCGCTGGGTCCGGGTGCGCCAACAGTGCGGCGTTTGCCAGGGCTGTTTTAACCTCAGAGAACACCTGCTCCCGCTCCGGAGTCCATTCGACTCTGTCCGCCCGTTTCCGTTTCTTGAGCGTGGCGTACAATGACTGCATGAGCTGAGCTGCGCGGGGGAGGAAACGGTTATAAAAGTTAACCATCCCCAAAAACGCTTGCAGCGCCCTGACCGTCTGAGGCCGGGGAAAATTCGCCACGGTGCGCACCTTGTCGGGCAAGGGTATCGCTCTCTCTGGTGAGACGCGGTGCCCCAAAAAGTCAATCCCCGTCACGCCGAACTGGCATTTCGCTGGGTTGATTATTAACCCGTGCTCCTCCAACTTCCGGAAAACCGTCCTGAGGTGGGTTACGTTTTCGTCCTCGGACGCACTGGCCACCAGGATATCATCCAGGTAGACAAACACAAACGGCAGATCGCGCAACACCACATCCATCATGCGTTGGAATGTCTGTGCCGCGCCTTTTAATCCAAAGGGCATGCGTAAAAACTCAAACAAGCCAAACGGAGTTATTACCACTGTTTTGGGTATGTCCTCCACGCGCATTGGGTCCTGGTGGTAACCACGGACCAGGTCTATTTTAGAAAAAATGCGTGCCCCAGCGAGGTGAACGGAAAAATCCTGAATATGGGGAATCGGGCAGCGGTCGTGCGCTGTAGCATTATTCAACCTGCGGAAATCTCCGCACGGTCACCACGATCCCTCAGCCTTAGGGACCATGTGTAGCGGGGATGCCCATGGGCTGTTTGAGCACCTGATGATGCCTAACCTTTCCAAGTTGGCAAACTCCTCGCGCGCTATGGCCAGTTTAGCTGCGTCCAGGCGCTGAGGTCGTGCGAAAACGGGCAGCCCGGTGGTGGTGATAAAGTGTTCCACCCCGTGTTTAGTGCTGGCCGCCAAAAACGTTGGGACCGTGAATGCTGGGAACTGAGTGAGCAGTGTGTGGAACTTACCGCCTGGAGCTGTGACGTTGGCTTGTGTTATTGGCCCGGCCCCTCGAGCTGTACAGGGGAGAAAATCAAAAGACATTGCATTAACCAGACTCCTGTTAGCAACATCGACTAGCAACCCATGTGCACACAGAAAATCAGCTCCCAGGCTTGGGAAATTCAATGCCGCTATGACAAAAGTCCACTCGTACATACGGCCATGTAGGGATAAAGTCAGTGTTCTCTCACCAAAAGTCCTAATGTCCGAGCTGTTTATGGCTACCAGCTGGGGGCCGCTAGCTCCCGCTAGCCGGTCGGCGTAGGATGGCAGAGTGAGGCTCTTTTGGGAGCCGGTGTCTATGAGGAACCGTCTCCCCGAGTGCGAATCCGTCACGTAGAGCAGCTTGTTCTCTTCACCGGCGGTCGCAGCTGCTACTGACTGCCGGCCTTGGCGTTTCCGGAACGCTTGAATAAGCACGGTGGCACACATCGGCATGCATTCTCTCTAAAGCGGCGGTGGTAGAAGCAGAGCATGTCTCTCTGGTGCCTTCTGGCCCCCACTACCGTCACCGGCTCCTTGTCTCCACTGGTCGTCTCGCTGGGTTCCGCCGCCGCCGCATTCACTGTGAGGGCTCTGGTGGTGAGGATGATCCAATCTGCCTCCTGGGCTAGCACCCGGTAGTCACGCGCGGCCAGCAACGGCGAATTGGCAAGGGCCGCTCTCACCTCTGTTAGGAGGTTCCGGAGGAAAAGGTGGGCAAACAGAAAATGCCCGTCGTCCGTGCCCATCAACGCCAACATCTTCTCCATCAGTTCGACCGCCAACCCATCTCCTAACTCGGAGCGCCTCAGGAGCCTCTCTGCTCTCTCACAGTCCAAGAGTGTGTAGCGCCGGGTCAGCGCGGCCTTGAGAGCCCCGTATTTGTCGTGGGCTGGAGGCTGTTGGAGCAGGCTCGCTACTTGCTGAGACGTGCGAGCGTCCAGCGCTGCAACCACATAGTAATATCTGGTGTCGTCTGCCGTTATTCCACGGAGGGCGAACTGAGCCTCGGTGTGGTGGAACCAGGACCGTGGGTCTTGCAGCCAAAAGTCCGGTAGTTTGACCAAAACAGTGCACGCATTGCTGGGGCTTTCCATCCGGGCCGTCTCTGGAACGCTTGCCGCGTTGCTGGGGCTTCCCATCCGGGCCGACTCCGGGGTTCTTGCCTGGTGTTCCATAATTTGTCAAGGGGTCACCAGTGTGGAGAGTGTAAATAACGGAGGCAGACTTATGCAGCAGACGACTTTATTCACTCTCACATCAGTCATACACAGAAAAAGCATGTCTCAATACACCAGGGTCTCTCCTTTTATATCAACCGCCCATCTCACATCTGCATGACATTTCGCATCACAATACATTCAACCCTTCTTCCCCCACTACTTCTTCCTGCTACCTCACCATAATCTCTCTCATCTCAATACCTATTATCCTTCTCTGTTTACCCTCTGCATCCAGTCTGAGATGATTAACCCAGCTTCTACATTGTAACAATTGTTGTGTTGTTTATTGTTGTTATATTGTGTTATCTGTTTTATGTGGCTGGCATTGGCTGGCTAGGGGACACGAGACAGAAATTAGCTTCAACTATAATCTTGTATGCTGCATATTTACAAATCTTATGTTCATTAATATGCACTGTCCCTATTATAAATAAATAAAGAAATAATCAAGCTAGCTGCCAACCGCCTAGTCAAGCTAATGCTAACAGATCAATGTACCATCACGGCGAAAATAATCCAGAATGACGCAAGATATACTGCTGAGTGTGGATTAGTGAACCAAATGGAAACAAGGATGTTTATTGAAAACAACAACAATAAAAAAAACCCAATGTAAACCCCACTTGGTAAGCCAACTCCTTAACTCAGAAGCTATAGCGCCTTGGCTGAGCTCCCTATCCGTAGAGAGACAGCTATGCTGGCCAAAAATGGAGCAGGGGTATGTACCAAGGCTGGGCCTACCTTTTCTTGATGTAGAGGAACAAACCTGGAAGAGTTAAAACAGCTATGTTTTTTAAGAGAAGTGAGTGCTTTGATGTTTTGGTTTGGGTTTTTTTCCATAATCATGTAACCAATCAATGCATTCAGAAGGTTAAAACCTACAAAACCCCACTTTTTCAGTGAATGGGACCTTTAAAGCATCTTTCAAACTTCTAGCTTCAACTACTGCAGTTGCCTTAGTCAAGGATTCAACTGTTACAACAGGTCGCACCCATTCCCACCCACCTGTTACAGTAAATAAAATCTCTTAATTGAGTGCTTTCTGCTATAAATGTTAATGAGGGAGTCACTACAGACAGTATCTCATACTGACGCCTGGATAATTGTCCAAACTTAGGCAGGTTTTTTGCATTCATGTGCAGAAACTGAGAGTGACACAAACACGACTTCCAAGTCTCCTGATAAAAGTGTGTTTCCATTATAAACTTAAATTATTTGAATATGACAGATCAGTTTGGACTCGGTGTCAGGAAGTTTTCTGCAACCATTAAACCTTCTCTGATAGAGTCAGTATGAAGAAGGAAGCAGATAACAGGTAGCACTCTCCATATGAGGAGCAGCAGACAGGAGCAGTTAAATGCATTTGCACTCCAATAACTTTCACAAGTCAGAGGGAACACTGAGGGAAAGACAGAGAAAGAAAACCTGTCTGCCCCAATGGATCCACAAGGAGCCATTGATGGCAAGGATCTGTGCCAGAGTCTGACAACCAAACAGGATCACAGTTGTGAAAACCCTGTTGACCTTATTTAACCGGAGAGGGCAGTCCGATGGAAAGAAAAAGAAGAGTAAAATTTGTGTTAGTACGAGCAGACTCTAAATCTTTGTGTAGATAAATGCCATATAACCAGAGGAGGGTAGTAACTAATTTCATAGATAGACTGATAGATTCTTCTCCTTTCGGCTGCACCCTTTAGGATTCTCCACAGTGGATCATCTGCCCCATCTCACCCTAACCCTTGCATCTTCTTCTGTAACACCACCCCTCTCCGTCTAGTTTAGTTTAGTTTATTTGAAAAGGGACAATGCAATTTCATAAATCACATGATTGGGCTGCACGGTGGCGCAGTGGTTAGCACTGCTGCAGCACAGTTTACCCTTGGCCCGGAGATCGTGGGATCGATCCCAGCCCCCGACCAACAGTGATCTGTGTGGAGTTTGCATGTTCTCCCCGTGTTTGCGTGGGTTTACTCCGGGATTTCTCCAGTTTCCTCCCACATGCCAAAAACATGCAGGTTAGGTTAATTGGAGACTCTAAAGTGGCCCCCTAGGTGTAAGTGTGTGTGTGAATGGTTAAGGGATAGCGCCGTAGCGTGGCTGCTCATCCATCCAGGTGGATGCCCTCAATTTCCCCTCTGGGGATCAATAAAGTATACTAAAATCTAAATTACGCATGGTTAAAAAAGCCAGAATTAGCCAAAAGGCTAGTTTTCATCTGTAGTCCCCTGGCCAAGATATAAAAAAGCAGTAAAATGCATCTACAAGAAAAAAACATGGTTAGACGAAGAGGGCACTAATATAACAAATAACATACACATAACAAACCGTACATTTAATCACAACATCAAACATCACAACAGACTTATCTTTTGTGATAAGTCTGATAAGTCTTTACAATGAGTCATGTCCTCCTTCACGACTCATTGTAAAGCATCTTTGGGTGTCATGAAAATTGCTATATACACTGCATTCCAAATTATTATGCAAATAGGATTTTAGTGTCATAAGCATTCAATTTTTTTTTTTTTTTCAATTAAACTTATGGATGGTATTGCATCTCAGGGCTCTATGGATCACTGATATCAATCTCAGACACCTGTGATTATTAGTTTGCCAGTAGAAAACTACTTAAGAAGCGTGTTCCCCATTATTAAGCATGCCACAGGTTTCAAGCATTATGGGAAAGAAAAAGGATCTCTCTGCTGCTGAAAGCGTCAAATAGTGCAATGCCATGGACAAGGTATGAAAACATTAGATATTTCATGAAAACTTAAGTGTGATCATCAAACTGTGAAGAAATTTGTGGCTGATTCAGAGCACAGACGGGTTTGTGCAGATAAAGGCATAATGAGGACAGTTTCTGCCAAACAAATTCAGCAGATTAAGAGAGCAGCTGTTAAAATGCCATTACAAAGCAGAAAATAGCTATTTGAAGCTGCTGGTGCCTCTGGAGTCCCACGAACCTCAAGGTGTAGAATCCTCAAGAGGCTTGCAGTTGTGTATAAACCTACTATTCGGCCACCCCTAACCAATGCTCACAAGCAGAAATGGTTGCAGGGGGCCCAGAAACAGTCTTGTTTTCTGATGAGTACTGTGCAACCCTGGATGGTCCAGATGGATGGAGTGGTGGATGGTTGGTGGATGGCCACCATGTCCCAACAGCGCTGCAACATCAGTAAGGAGGTGGCAGAGTCATGTTTTGGTCCGGACTCATGGAGAGAGAGTTGGTAGGTCCCTTTAGGGTCCCTGAAGGTGTGAAAATGACCTTGGCAAAGTATATAGAGTTTCCGACTGACTACTTTCTTACAAAAAGAAGAACTGTACCTTCTATAGCAAAATTATCTTCATGCATGACAATGCACCATCCCATGCTGCAAAGAATACCTCTGTCATTGGCTGCTATGGGCATTAAAGGAAAGAAACTCATGGTGTGGTCCCCATCCTCCCCTGACCTCAACCCTATTGAGAACCTTTGGAGCATCCTCAAGGAAAATACCTATGAGGGTGGGAGGCAGTTCACATCAAAACAGCAGCTGTGGGAGGTTATCCTGACATCTTGAAAAGAAATTCAAGAAGAAAGTCTCAAAAAACTTACAAGTTCAATGAATGGAAGAATTGTGAAGGTTATATCAAAGAAGGGGTCCTATGATAACATGTATCTTGGCCTGTTAAGATGTTTTTGATTGAAATAGCTTTTGATTTCAGTAAATATGACCTCCTAATGCTGCAAATTCAACAAATGACCATTTTCAGCTCTTTACAACCAATAAAATATTTTGAAACTCTGTTGTGCATAACTATTTGGAACAGTGCATTTGAGTTTTGTTTTTGTTTTTCATTTTTGCAAAAAAAAAATGGTTATCATTGTGAGGTTTGTTAAATAAAATTTGAATTATGCTCCAACGGTTGATGACTTGAAAATTATACTGACTGTCATTTGCATCAACTATTTAGGAATATCATTTGCATAATAATTTGGAACGTGGTAAATCTTTATTCTTCTTCTTCTTTTGGCTGCTCCCTTTAGGGCTTGCCACAGCAGATCATCTGCCTCCATCTCACCCTATCCCTAGCATCTTTCTCTGTAACACCAACCCTTTCCGTGTCCTCCTTCACTGCATCCATGAAACTTCTCTGTGGTCTTCCACTCAACCTGAGCTGTCCCTCTGATATACTCATTTCTAATCGTGTCCCTCCTAGTCACTCTCACTGAGAATCTTGGCATCTTCAACTCTGCCACCTCCAGTGCCATCTCCTGTCTTTTTGTCAGCACCACCGTCTCCAAACCATACCTCATAGCAGGTCTCACTACCGTCTTGTAAATCTTCCCTTTCACTCTTGCTGCTATGCTTCCGTCACAAGTCACCCCTGACACTCGTCTCCACCAGCTCCACCCTGCCTGCACTCTCTTTGTCACCTCTCTTGTGCATTTTCCATTGCTTTGGATGGTTACCCCAGGTATTTAAACTCATCTGCTTTCACTACCGCTACTCTTTCCATCTTCACCATTACACCTGCCTTCCTGTCATTCACACTCATATATTCTGTCTTGCTTCTACTGACTTTAATTCCTCTTCTCTCCAGAGCATACCGCCACCTCTCCAGGTTCTCTTTCACCTGCTCCTTACTCTCACTACAGATCACAGTGTCGTTTACATAGCATCATGGTCCACAGAGACTCCTGCCTGACCTAATCTGCTAGCCTGTCCATCACCATGGCAAACAAGAAGATGACATAATTCTGGACCCAGGGTACAAAAGACAGACTCGAGGGAAATACAATTATCCTTTCATTAGCAACCCGTGTCGTGCGAATGGGTGCATGTATGTACAGTGTGGTGTGTGCAGTGCTGGACTCGTGCTGGGGGAGAGCTGGATGCCGTTCGGCCTGGCAACCCTATGAAGACAAAACAGTGGTATTAACTCAGCACCAGCGCTAAGGGCGTAATAATGACGTCCGCTTACTTTTGCAGATGGTGATGGAGGGCTCAGGTTTGCCTTGAGGGCGACAGCCAGGAAGACGGCGTCTGGCTTTGTGCAGGGAGGAGTGCGAGTTACCCTGATGCAGGTGTGGAGCTGAACCGCCGCCAGGGAGAGAGAATCTGCCACAAGGGAGATCCACCTGTGCACAGGGGAGATGAACTTGACAAGGTAAGTTGATATTAAGCTTATGTGCGGCGACACGTTGCTCTTGGATAGATGAAGAGCCAGGACGTGGCTGTAGATGAGAGACGTGTCCTCGGGAGTTTGACAGATGGCTCCGTGCTGAGTCACAGGCAGGTCCAGCTTTTAATGCCCGCTGACGATTGGCAGCAGGTGTGTGTGCAGCTGAGATTGATGATGGCCCTGCGGGCGCCATGACAGAAGGGGTTCAGAGCTGATCCCTGATGTAACCCACTCTCACCTTGAACTCATTTCTCACTCCTACAGCACACCTCACCACAGTCTTGCTGTCCTCATACATGTCCTGCACCACCCTCACATACTTCTCTGCCACTCCTGACTTTCTCATACAGTACCACACTTCCTCTCTTGGCACCCTATCATATGCTTTCTCTAGATCCACAAAGGCACAGTGCAGCTCCTTCTCACCTTATCTATACTTCTCCATCAGCGCTCTTAGAGTAAACATTGCATCTGTAGTACTCTTTGTTGGCATGAAACCATATTGTTGCTCACTGATTGTCACCTCTCCTCTTAACCTGGTTTCAACAACTCTTTCCCATATCTTCAAAGTGTGGCTGATCAGCTTTATGCCTCTAGTTACTACAGCTCTGAGCATCACCTTTGTTCTTTAAAACTGGTACCAAAACATTTCTTCTCCACTCCTCAGGCATCCTCTCACTCTCCAAGATTGTGTTAAACAATCTGGTTAAAATGTCCACTGCCATCTCTCCTAAACATCTCCATACCTCCACAGATATGTCATCTGGACCAACTGCCTTTCCATTCTTCATCCTTTTCAAAGCTGCCCTCACTTCTGTCTTGCTAGTCCTCGGGACTTCCTTGTTCACCATCTTTTCTTCATCCATCCTCCTTTCTCTCTCATTTTCTTAATTCATTAGCTCTTCAAAGTACTCCTTCCACCTTCCCAACACATTCTTGTCATTTGTTAGTAAATTAAGGGATAAGGGATAAGGACCTGTACTAATATAGCACTTTTTCTAGTCTCAAAGACCACTCAAAGCGCTTCGCTAGTACTAACCCTCTATTCTAAGGGCCTATAGGAGACCAATAACTAGGGACAATTTAGAATGACCAATTCACCTAACATGCATGTCTTTGGATTGTGGGAGGAAACCGAAGCTCCTGGAGGAAACCCACACAGCACAGGGAAAACATGCAAACTCCACACAGAAAGGATCCTACCCCTGCCAGCCTGGGGAATCAAACCTGGAACCTTGTAGCTGTTAGGCAACAGTGCTAACCACTGCAACACCATGCCATTACCATTTCTGTCCTTAATCAACCTAACCTGCTGCACACCCTTTCCAGCTCAATCTTTCTGTCTAGCCAATTGATACAAGTCCTTTTCTCCTTCCTTAGTGTCCAGCCTCTCATACAACTCATTATATGCCTTTTCCTTTGCCTTTGACACCTCTCTCTATTTGCCATGCGCCTAGATTCCAAATACTCCTGTCTACTTTCTTCATCTCCCTGACTATCCCACTTTTTCTTTGCTAACCTCTTCCTTTGCATACTTTCCTGTACCTCCTCATTCCACCACCAAGTCTCCTTGTCTTCCTTCCTCTGTCCACTGGATACACCACATACCTTTCTACCCATTTCCCTCAATACTTTTGCTGTACTTTCCCAGTCATATGGTAATTCTTCCCTGCCACCCAGAGCCTGTATCAACTCCTCCCTGAACTCTATGCGACCTTCTTCCTTCTATAACTCCCCCACTTAATCTTTGGCTCTGCCTTCACTCTCTTCCTCTTCTTGCTTTCCAAAGTCATTCGACAGGCTACCATCCGATTCTGCCTAGCTGCATTCTCCTCTGCCACCACCTTGCAATCTCCTATCTCTTTCAGATTTCTCCTTCTGCATAAGATGTAGTCCACCTTTGTGCACCTTCCTCCACTCTTGTAAGTCACCATATGTTCCTCTCTCTTCTTAAATTATGTGTTCACCACAGCCATTTCCATCCTTTTTGCAAAATCCACAGCCATCTGTGCTTCCACATTTCTTTTCTTAAGACCATACTTACCCAGAACCTCCTCATCACCTCTGTTCCCTTCACCTACATGTCCATTAAAGTCCACTCCAATCACCACTCTTTCCCCCCGGGAACACTCTCTACCACTTCATCCAACTTACTCCAGAGTTCCTCTTTCCTCTGACCTTTCCTTTTCTCTCTCTCCCTTCTAACACACCTTCCCCCTCTCCTCCTTGATCTTTGACCAACAGTAGCACAGTTTCCACTGGCACCCTGTTGGTTAACAGCACCGGTGGCGGTCGTTGTTAACCCGGGCCTCGACTGATCTGGTATGAAAGTCTCAGCCTGGGCCAGTATGAAAACTATTGCAGACCTTCAGAGCACAAAGCGCAGTAATCGTGTGTTTTTAGATGATCTTAATTCAGACACAGAGCTGGCTAATGCTCTTAATTGTTTTTATGGTTGTTTTGATTCCTTTGATTTTAGCACAGAAACCCAAGATTAGAAACAGAAACTCAAAGACAATCAGCACTTTAATATTGAGGTGCAGGATATTAAAAGGGCGTTCTGTGCTGTAAAAGTGAACAAAAGTCAGGGCCCTGATAATATATGTGGGTGCTTGGTAAAGTCCTGTGCACATGAATTGAGTCCTGTATTTCACTACATTTTCAATAAGTCCTTACAGACACAACATGTGCCTAAGATCTGGAAAGATGCCGTGGTTGTCCCTGTTCCAAAATCCACCTGTCCTAAAACGGTAAATGATTTTAGACCAATTGCTTTGACTTCAATTTTAATGAAAATTTTTGAAAAACTGGTCAGATTTGAGGTCCTAAAGCAGACTGAGCATGCATTGGATCCTCTGCAGTTTGCCTATAAGCCTCACAGAGGAGTGGATGATGCCACTGTCACTCTGTTTAACATGCTTTTTGAACATCTGGATTTTAATGGGACACACACCAGGCTTTTATTTGTGGACTTTTCTTCCACCTTTAATACAATCCAACATCATATTTTAGTTGAAAGGCTCCTGCAACAATTTGATTTGAGTAATAATCTGTCACGACCCGCCGCTCATCAGCGGCTTCAGCTGCGCGCATACCTGCGTCTCGTCAGCAGCGGGCTATTTAGCCCACTCTGCCCTCTGCTGCAGTCTGGAGCCGTCTGTTCTCATCAGCGTTTCCAAAGCTCGTGATTCTACCTCAGATCACCAGCAAGATTCAACGACACGTAAGAACTCCTTACCTTGTCTTCCGGGTTCTCACCCCTGTGCGCGGGTGGACCCTCCTGGCGGCGGATTCCCCCCCGTCGTCGCCGTGGCGTCTCCGTCTTCTGCGCAGACCCAGCGGGACGCTGTCTCCCGGGCTCATCGCCTGCTGACGCCAGCCACCTGTCCCTGCAAGTAAGCAACACCGTCACTTATATCCCCTGTCTCGGTGTGGTGCCCGTTACCCTTGTCCTTTGTTCTTGTCTCCATAGGGTTGTCCGGCTGTACGACGCGCTGCTCTGCTGCCTGCGCATCGGCGTTCACCCCAGCACATTCCCATACCGCATACATCCATCCACACACACCTGCTTGTTGAATAAAGCTGTTAAATCTATCCTGAGCCTGCATGCGTGTTTCCTGGGCCTGTGTGCTACATTATGTCAGTACGGCTCCAGCAAAGCGGCCCAGCAGACAGCGGGCTCGCATGCCGTCTTTCCACCCTCGAGGCTCGGGTGGATTTAATAGCTCATCAACAGCAGGTGATACTCAACCAGTTGGTTAACATCACTCACCGGTTAGACCGCCTGGACCCCCAGCAGGCGTTCCCCATGGCTCGCCAGGGCGGGCCAGCTCCTGCCGTTCCGATGCCCGGTCAGTCTACCTCGGGAACGCCAACCCGCCTCACACCAATCCCGACCCCCGCCCGCTTCAGCGGAAAGCTCGGAGGGGCGCGGGGATTTATAATGCAGTGTGAGTCGGTGTTTTTGCGCGTTCCCGGAGACTTTCCCTCAGACCACAGCCGAATTGGCTATATTGGAAATCTCTTGGAGGGGCGAGCGTTAACCTGGGCTTACGCCGTAATGGCAAAGCCCAGCTACGCGAGCCTCTCCTACAGCCAGTTCGTGCAGAGCTTTTTAGAGGTCTTTGATCATTCCCGGCGCGACAGCGTCCTAACTGACCGGCTTCTCGCCCTCCAGCAGGGAAGCCGGTCAGCAGCGGACTATGCTATCGACGTCCGGGTTGCAGCGGAGGAGGTGGACTGGGGCGAAGCCGCTCTCTGTGGCATCTTCCTCCGCAGCCTCAGCTCGGGTCTGAGGGATAAACTGGCTGGTCGGGATCTTCCGGAGACATTGGCGAAGTTAATCTCCACCGCCATTAGTTTGGATAATAGGCTGCGTGAACGGTCCACCGAGCGGAAGTTTAGCAGCCGCTCGCGTGGAGGCTCCGTCCGCACGCCTCAAGACCGCCCCCTGGCGACACCTCCACCGGAGGCCTCCGAGGAGTCAGAGGCGATGGTGGTGGCCCGGTCAAAGCTCCCTCTAGCGGAGAAACAGCACCGCCGGAAGTTGGGTCTCTGCATGTATTGCGGAGGAGGCCAACATTCCGTGGAGCATTGCCCGGAGAAACCAAACGGGGAGGTCTGCAAGTCACTGTAGGGGGCCTCGCGGACTCTAACCAGTCAAATCCCCTCACAAACCTATCCTTGCCCATCCGATTTTGTCACAATGCCACGGGGCATCTCACACACGCACTGGTGGACTCAGGAGCAGAGCAGAGCTTCATTTCAAAGAGCCTGGCAACCCGATTGGGCATCCCCTGCCAACCTCTGCCCGCTCCTCTGAGCCTTATCACCCTCTCCCGTGCTCCCCTTGGCCAAGTGACTCATCGCACACAGTCTGTCCCAGTCATTATCTTGGGCAATCACCGAGAGGAACTCTCCTTCTACGTTTTGTCCTCCTCTGTGACGCCTGTTATCCTTGGGTACCCCTGGCTGCGCCTGCACAACCCGGTCCTGGATTGGCAGACCGGGAAGATCGCCGCCTGGAGTGCATTCTGTATGGGCACCTGTTTACAATCCGCAGCCTGCGCCCCGTCTGCTCCTCCCCCGATCAAGGACGCCGCGCCTCCGGACCTCACCTCGGTGCCCTCGGAATTCCACGATCTGGGCTTGGTCTTCAGCAAATCCAGGGCGATATCTCTCCCTCCTCATCGGCCCTATGATTGTGCCATCAACCTCCACCCAGGGGCTCCCCTGCCGTCAGGTCGCCTGTATAGCCTGTCAGCGCCGGAGCGGGAGGTGATGGACAGTTATATAAAGGAGTCTCTCAGCGCAGGTATCATCCGCCCCTCCTCGTCCCCGCTCGGAGCCGGTTTCTTCTTCGTATCAAAGAAGGACGGGTCCCTCCGCCCTTGTATCGACTTCCGAGCGTTGAATGACATCACTGAGAAGGACCGGTACACTCTGCCGCTGATGGACACTGCCTTCCACTCCCTGCAGGGGGCGACCTGGTTTACCAAATTGGACCTCCGCAGCGCCTACCATATCGTCCGGATCAGGGAGGGGGATGAGTGGTCTGACCAACGCCCCAGCTGTCTTTCAGCGCCTAATAAATGACGTCCTGCGTGATTTCCTGGGTCTCTTTGTATTCGTGTACCTAGATGATATCCTCATCTTCTCCAGGTCACGTGAAGAACACCAGGTGCATGTGAGACAGGTTTTACAGCAGCTGCTGGAGAACAGGTTATATGTGAAGGCAGAAAAATGTGAGTTTTACGCCAAGACCACCTCCTTTCTAGGATTTGTGATCTCACATAATCAGGTTCTGCCCGACCCCGCTAAGGTCAAAGCGGTGGTGGACTGGCCGACGCCGACCTCCAGGAAGCAGGTCCAACAATTCCTTGGGTTCGCTAATTTCTACTGCCGTTTTGTGCCCAACTTTGGTGCCATCGCTGCCCCGCTGACCCGTCTCACGTCACCCAAGAACGCCTTTCGCTGGACTGAAGAGGTCGCCGCGGCGTTCCAGGCGCTGAAGACGGAGTTCTCCTCCTCCCGGGTCCTGACCCAGGTCGACCCCGCGCTGCAGTGCTTGGTTGAGGTCGACACATCTGACACGGGGGTGGGGGCGGTGCTGTCCCAGCGTTCACTTACTGACGGGACCAAACGACCCTGCGCCTTTTTCTCATGGTGTCTGTCTCCGGCCGAGCGGAATTGTGACGTCGGGGACAGGGAGCTTCTTGCCATCAAGCTCGCCCTGCAGGAGTGGCGCCACTGGCTGGAGGGGGCAGCGCTACCATTCGTGGTGATGACGGACCACAAGAACTTGGAGTATCTTCGATCTGCTAGACGCCTGAATGCCCGCCAGGCGCGCTGGCCTCTATTCTTTGCCCGGTTCCGCTTCACCATTACCTATCGCCCCGGCTCTAAGAACATCTTACCTGATGCCCTCTCCAGGCAGTTCGCCCCTGAGACATCGGAGGAGTCGGGCCACCCCATCCTGCCCAGTTCGTGTGTGGTAGGTGCCATCTCCTGGTCCATCAGGGACAAGATCCGGAGGGTGCAGGAGGCTGAACTGGATCCTGGCGGCGGACCGGAGGGAAGGTTGTTTGTTCCATCTTCTGTCCGGGGGGAGGTCATTCATTGGGTCCACACCTCCAAGCTCACCTGTCACCCGGGGGTATCTCGGCTAGTGGATCTCCTCCAACGCTCCTTCTGGTGGCCGGGTCTGCAGAAGGATGCCTCCAACTACGTCCGGGCTTGCCCTGTGTGCGCCTCTGCCAAGTCGGGTAATTCTCCTCCCGCCGGTCTACTCCAGCCTCTGCCGACCCCTGGCAGACCCTGGTCCCATATTGCCCTCGACTTTGTCACTGGTCTTCCCACTTCCAACTCCTATAACGCCGTGCTGACCATTGTGGACCGTTTCTCCAAGGCCGCCCACTTCGTGCCACTGCGGGGTCTTCCAATGGTGCAGGAGATGGGAGATCTCCTGGTGCAGCACGTGGTCAGGTTACACGGGATACCAGTAGATGTCGTCTCGGATCGGGGTCCCCAGTTTGTCTCAGAGGTCTGGAGGTGCTTTTGCAACACCCTGGGGGCCACAGTTAGCCTCTCATCCGGCCATCACCCACAATCCAACGGGCAGTGTGAGAGGGCCAACCAGGAGTTGGAGGCTGCCCTGCGCTGCGTCGCATCATCGGACCCATCCTCCTGGAGTTCACATCTCGCCTGGGTTGAATACGCCCACAACTCCGCCCAGTCTTCTGCTACAGGTATGTCTCCCTTTAAGGCATCCCTGGGCTATGATCCACCCTTGTTTCCAGACCAGGAGGCAGAGCTCGCTGTTCCTTCCGTCCAGGCGCACCTGAGACGTTGTCGGGCTCTGTGGTCCAGGACACGGGACGCGCTTTTACGCATGGCTGCGCGTAATAGCATCACTGCCAACCGCCGCAGGAGACCGGCCCCTGCCTACCAGGTGGGTCAACGAGTCTGGTTGGCCACTCAGGATTTCCACCTTAAGGGGGAGAAGAAGAAGTTGGCACCACGCTTCGTTGGTCCTCACACCATTTCCAGGATTATCAACCCGGTGGCTGTGCGTCTGGCCCTCCCCCCCCCCCCCCTTCGCATTTGTCCTACTTTCCACGTTTCCAGGATCAAGCCCTATGTGTCTGACCCCCTCTGCCCCCCGCCTGCAGCGCCGCCCGCGCCTATGATGATCGACGGCCACCCGGCCTGGAGAGTCGCCTCCTTCCTGGACTCCCGGCACCGAGGGCGTGGGTTGCAGTATCTGGTGGACTGGGAGGGGTTTGGTCCGGAGTTTAGATCCTGGGTGCCCTCCTCTTGGGTGTTAGACAAGAGCCTCATCAGGGAGTTCCATCGGGCACATCCGGACAAACCAGCGCCAGGAGGCGCTGCTAGAGGGGGGAGTACTGTCACGACCCACCGCTCATCAGCGGCTTCAGCTGCGCGCACACCTGCGTCTCGTCAGCAGCGGGCTGTTTAGCCCACTCTGCCCTCTGCTGCAGTCTGGAGCCGTCTGTTCTCATCAGCGTTTCCAAAGCTCGTAATTCTACCTCAGATCACCAGCAAGATTCAACGACACGTAAGAACTCCTTACCTTGTCTTCCGGGTTCTCGCCCCTGTGCGCGGGTGGACCCTCCTGGTGGCGGATTTCCCCCGTCGTCGCCGTGGCGTCTCCGTCTTCTGCGCAGACCCAGCGGGACGCTGTCTCCCGGGCTCATCGCCTGCCGACGCCAGCCACCTGTCTGCAAATAAGCAACACCGTCACTTATATCCCCTGTCTCGGTGTGGTGCCCGTTACCCTTGTCCTTTGTTCTTGTCTCCATAGGGTTGTCCAGCTGTACGGTGCGCTGCTCTGCTGCCTGCGCATCGGCGTTCACCCCAGCACATTCCCATACCGCATACATCCATACACACACACCTGCTTGTTGAATAAAGCTGTTAAATCTATCCTGAGCCTGCGTGCGTGTTTCCTGGGCCTGTGTGCTACATTATGTCATAATCTGGTGGGTTGGATTCTGGATTTTTTAACCAACAGGACACAGAGAGTAAGGGTCAATGGTGCATTGTCTGACCAAAAGTGCTCTTCTACTGACTCTCCTCAGGGGTGTGTGTTGTCACTACTACTCTTCATCCTGTACACAAACATGTGTCGGAGCAGACATGACAACAGACACATTATAAAGTATGCTGATGATTCAGTTGTTGTCAGTCTCCTCCAGGATGGTGAGAGTGGCCACAGCCCAGTAGTTGATGATTTTGTTCGCTGGTGTGAAGATTCCTACCTGCAGAATCAGAATCAGAATCAGAATCAGATTTATTGCCATTGTTCATGTAGTACACAAACTAGGAATTTGTCTCGGTGCCATGCTGCAACATTAAAAACATGATGAGATAAAGAGATAAACTAAAAAACTAAAGGACTAAAAACGTGCAATAAGTGTAGAAAAATAAGTAATAATCATAATAATAATAGTAATAATGAGTAGTACTTGTCAAGGCAGTTTTTAAAAAAATTAGCAAGTAGCAGATAATATGGGGTGCCACAGTGCAGTTGATAATGCAACAGAAAAAACAGTGATGAATGACATGAGTCTGGTTGAGCTGCTGTACAAAGTGCACGAGAGTCAATAAGTCACTTAATGTTCAGCAGTCTGATGGCAGAGGGGAAAAAGCTGTTCATGTGCCAGGAGGTTTTAGTCCGAATGGACCGAAGTCTTCTACCTGAGGGGAGGGGGGCAAACAGTACGAGACCAGGGTGTGAAGGATCGGCTATGATCCGGCCAGCACGCCTCCGGGTCCTGGAGATGTACAGGTCCTGGAGAGATGGGAGCTTGCAGCCAATCACCTTCTCAGCAGTGCACACGACGCGCTGCAGCCTTAGTCTGTCCCTGGCAGTGGCTCCTGCATACCACACAGTTATGGAGGAGGTGAGGATGGACTCGATGATGGCCGTGTAGAACTGCACTAACATCTTGGTGGGTAGCTTGAGCTTCCTCAGCTGCCGCAGAAAGAACATCCTCTGCTGGGCCTTTTTGATGAGGGAGCTGATGGTTGGCTCCCATTTGAGGTCCCGGGTGATGGTGGTGCCCAAGAAGCGGAAGGAATCTGCAATGGTGATGGGAGAGCCTGTGATGGTGAGGGGGCGCAGGGGGGTTGTGACTTTCCTGAAGTCCACAATCATCTCCGCTGTCTTCAGAGCGTTCAGCTGCAGGTTGTTATGGCTGCACCAGGACACCAGCTGGGCCACCTCTTTCCTGTAGACGGACTCGTCACCGTTGGAGATGAGCCCGATGAGGGTGGTGTCATCCGCAAACTTAATCAGCTTAACAGACTGGTGGGAGGAGGTGCAGGAGTTGGTATAAAGGGAGAAGAGTAGGGGGGAAAGTACACAGCCCTGGGGTGATCCAATGCTGATGCTAACGAGATGCTATCGAGATGCTATCGAGATGCTATCGAGATGGTGACATCCTACAAGTACCTGGGTATTCATCTGAACAATAAACTAGACTGGTCACACAATACTGACGCACTCTACAAGAAGGGACAGCGCAGGCTGTTCCTGCTGAGGAGACTCAGGTCTTTTGGTGTACAAGGGGCGCTGCTGAAGTCATTCTATGACATGGTGGTGGCATCAGCCATCACTTTTGGAGTGGTCTGCTGGGGCAGTGGCATTACTGCAGCCGATAGGAAGAGACTGAACAAACTGATTAAGAAAGCTAGCTCTGTCCTGGGGCAACGCCTTGATCCGATGGAGGAGATAGGAGAGAGAAGGACGGTGGCTAAACTGTCATCTCTGCTGGAGTCCGAGTTCCACCCTATGCAGGACATACTGGATGCACTGAGGAGCTCATTTAGCAGCAGACTACATCATCCCAGGTGCACAACCGAGAGGTTTCGTAGGTCCTTCCTACCAACGGCTGTCAGACTGTACAACCTAAGCAGGGCTGCTCGCAGAGATAGCAAAAAGACGTAACAAACTAATAGTTTTTTGAATGCAAAAGATGCAATAGACTTACACAATGGTCCTCTCCGGCATACAACTAGGAACATACCGGTCGCTATGGAGGGTGAGAATATGTATGGGCACATAATCATACCATGTAGGATAACTAAGTAGACGGTTATGCTGTTTCATCCCACCTAGCAACAATGCTCTGCACTGTGTGTGTTTATATATTTACATATTTATTCCATCTAGCTACAATGCTCTGCACTGGGTGTGTTTATATTTATATATCTATATATTTATTCCATCTAGCTACAATGCTCAGCACTGGGTGTGTTTATATTTATATATCTATATATTTATTCCATCTAGCTACAATGCTCCGTACTGTGGGTGTTTATATATTTACATATTTATTCCATCTAGCTACAATGCTCTGCACTGTGTGTCTGTGTGTGTGTGTGTGTGTATATATATATTTTATAGTAATATGTACATATGTATATTAGCTGCTCTTGCTTGCTTGTTTTTTTTTTGTTTTTTTTTTGTTTTGTTTTTTTTTTTTTTTCCTTGCCTTCTGATTGTTGCTCTGAGTGTTGCTATCCCTGTGCTGTTGCAATCCTGGAATTTCCCCGTTGTGGGACTAATAAAGGCTTATCTTATCTTATCTTATCTTAACAGAGTCCGAGACAGACTTCCCCAGCCGCACATGCTGCCTCCGGTCCGTCAGGAAGTCGGTGATCCACCTGCAGAGGGAGTCAGGCACGTTGAGCAGGGACAGCTTGTCCTGGAGCAGATCGGGGCGGATGGTGTTGAATGCGGAGCTGAAGTCCACAAACAGAATCCTGGCGTAGGTTCCCGGGGAGTCCAGGTGCTGCAGGATGGAGTGGAGGGCCAGGTTGACTGCATCGTCCACAGACCTGTTAGCACGGTAGGCAAACTGCAGCGGGTCCAGGAGGGGTGTGGTGATGGACTTGAGGTGAGACAGGACCAGGCGCTCAAAGGACTTCATGACTACAGAGGTGAGCGCTACAGGTCTGTAGTCGTTAAGTCCAGTAATCCGTGGCTTCTTGGGGACAGGGATGATGGTGGAGGATTTGAGGCAGGTCGGCACGTGACATTGCTTAAGGGAGGTGTTAAAAATGTCTGTGAAGACAGGAGCCAGCTCTTTCGCACAGTGTCTCAGGGTGGAGGGAGACACACCATCCGGCCCGGGGGCCTTGCGCGGGTTCAGTCTGGAGAACTGTCTGTGCACGTCCTGCTCACTGATGACAAGGGCAGGGGGGGAGGAGGAGGAGGAGGAGGAGGGGGGGACCGCTTTTGATGAATTAGGGGCTGAGGAGGCAGTGGAGCTGGGTGGAGTGGGTGAGTTGGACACAGCTGACGAGGTGTCAAAACGGGCGTAATGTTGGGACAGTTTTTGACAAAGGGCTTTGTCATCCTGACCTTTAGAAGCCTGAGGCCGATAGTTGGTGATTTGCCTCAGTCCTCTCCACACAGAAGCCGAGTCATTAGCAGTGAACTGCTGCTGGAGTCTCTCAGAATACACAGATTTAGCTCTCCTCAGCTCTCTGTTAAACCGATATTTGACCTCTCTGTAGCGGTCCCTGTCTCCACTTTTCAACGCTGCTTCCTTCTCCTTCCTGATCTGTCTGAGCTTGGCCGTGAACCAGGGCTTGTCATTAGAGTATCTCACCCTGGTGCGCGATGGGAGAATGTTCTCCTCACAGAAGTTGATATATGAGTTCACAGTGTCTGTGTACTCATTAAGATCATGTGTGGCTCCTTTAAACATGCCCCAGTCAGTTATTTCCATGCATGTGTTCAGTTTCTCTCCAGCTTCACTGGTCAATTTCTTCGTGGTGGTCACAACAGGTTTAGTGAGTTTCAGTCTCTGTCTGTATGTGGGGATGAGGTGGACCATCACATGATCAGATAGTCCGAGCGCAGCGCGGGGAACAGCGCGATATGCGTCCTTCACTGTAGTGTAACAGTGATCCAGCGTGTTATTTCCTCTGGTTGGACATTTAATAAACTGTTTGTAGCGGGGGAGCTCGTGACTCAGATTGCTCTGGTTAAAATCGCCCACCACAATAACCAGGGAGTCTGGAAAGTTCTGCTCCATGAGTTGGATGTGATCCGCGAGCACGCGCTGAGCTTCGCGCGTGTCCGCGTCGGGAGGGACGTACACAGCGGCGAGGATGAATAAGGCAAACTCCCGCAGGGAATAAAATGGCTTGCAGTTAATAAAAAGAAATTCCAGGGCGGGAGAACAGTGTTTGGAAATCACCGTTACATCAGAGCACCAGCTGTTGTTAATATAGAAGCACACTCCTCCTCCAATAGACTTACCGGAGAGCTCTGTGACGCGATCAGCACGAAACAGCTGAAATCCCTCGAGGCTGATCGCGTCATCTGGAATGTTCCTTTTAAGCCAGGTCTCAGAGAAACAGATGACAGACGAGGAAGCGAGGTCCTTAAATCGCATCAGCAGTCTTAATTCTTCTACCTTGTTCAAGAGAGAATTGGCATTGGATAGAAATATGCCAGGCAAGGCTGTTCGCGTGCCTCTCCTACGCAGCCGAGCGAGAATCCCGCCTCGCTTCCCTCTTTTCCGCCGTCTTACTCTTTGAGCCAAACAATGAATCAGATCGGCGGCAGGAGCTAAAAAAACTGGGAGAAGGTCCATGGGAGTAAGAGTCCTGATATTTAATAATTCTTCACGGGTGTATGAACCGGCAGACGCACAATCAATGAACAAAAACAAACAAATTATAAAAATTAAAGGGCAGCGAAGCACCATGGCGACCGCTGTGGGCGCCATCTTGGAAGAAGATGGCGCCCAGCTGAATATGACAATATGGCAGCTGAATATGACAAAAACTAAAGATATGATTATTGACTTTAGGAGGAAAACTCCCAGGCACGAAGTCACTGTACTAAAAGGCCAGACCACTGAATGTGTACAATCCTACAAATATCTTGGGATTATTGATAGTAATTTAAACTTTGAAGAGAACTGTGAAAGGGTGTGCAAAAAGGGTCAGCAACATTTGCATTGTTTAAGGAAACTTGCACGCTTCCAAATTGACCGAACCGTATTGATAATGTTTTATCGGGCTTTTATTGAATCTGTTTTATCCTTTTCTTTAGTGTCATGGTTTGGTCAGATAAAACTGAAACAGAGGAAATCCTTGGATCAGGTAGTTAGATGGTCTAGTCGTTTGCTTGGTGAGCCACAGCTGAGCCTGACATCCCTGTACACCAGACAGGTACAGAGGATGGCTACCTCCATTTTAAATGATGACTCCCACCCTTTGCACTGCCACTTTCAGCTTCTTCCCTCCAGACGGAGGTTTGCTGTCCCAAAAAGTAAAACCCAGCGCTACAAAAACAGCTTTATTCCTGCTGCTGTTAAAGAGTTTAACAAGTTGTAACAATATATTGCACATAATTTAATTACCTATTTATTAATTTCATTTTATATTTACTTATTTTTGTAGGTTTTTTATTTGGGTTCTAAATCTTTTATTGGGTTTTAGACTTTTGAGTTTTTAACCTCTTTGACTAGTCTTTAACTTTTTAATATGACCCTTCTCTCTTATCTCTCTGTTTTTTCTCTCATCTCTTTGTCTTATGTCCTGATTGGTGGAGCCTTGAGTATTTTTATCATGTTTATAGTCAGTTTCATGTGTGCCTGTGTTTGTGTCTATGTTGAATGTAATTGTGGTTTGTAAATATGGATGTCACCAGACTGCAAAACAAATCTACCTATGGGTACAAATAAAGTAACCTGAACCTCACTGGTCATGATCCCATGTTTGATTTGGCAAAGGTTTTATGTCGGATGCCCTTTCTGACACAACCCTCCCCATTTACCCAGGCTTAGGACCAGCATGAGGAGTACACTGGCTTGTGCACCCCCTGTGGCTGGGTTGAATAGTGCTATTTGAATGCATTCCATTATCATTTCTACAGCCACAAATCTTCTTTGTGGTCCTTTTTTCCTCCTGCCTGGCAGCTCAATCTTCAACATCCTTTGTCCAATATATCCACTATCCCTCCTCTGCACAGGTCAAAACCATCACAGCCTTATCTCTCTTACTTTGCCTCCAAACATGTCTATTTCACAGACAGACAGACAAACACTTTTATTAATCTCCATGGGGAAATACAGGTATCTCATGGCTTACAATACATACAACAAAACGTCATTTGAATATGGGATCATTTCACTTTTTCCACATTTTAACAGCTCACAAAGTTCTTAATAAACTGTTTTTTTATATCTTTGCAGAGGGGATGGATAGAATTTACAGAAAATAGTGATCAACCTGGGTCATTGTCTAGATGAACAGAAAATAAATCATTACTTATGAATGTGTAAATAACAAAAGAAGATGAAAATAAAATGCAACAAAATAGCATATTACTCAGAATTAATAAAAAAATAAGCATCTATTTTAAAGTAATTCTTATGTTGTAGTTGGAAAAGAACCAAACTTCTTGGTTTCAGAAATTCTCAAATGTACAATTTATTATTTAATCTAATGTAATATGTGTAGAAAGCAAGTATGGAAAAAAGCAGGGGTGAGTGGAGTAGCCAGAAATTGTACCAAGTAAAATTAGTGTTACCACATGATATTAATTACTTTGGTAATTTAGAAAGTTTATCTTATCTTATCTTATCTTATACTTGGTAGAGTGGGGATGCATTGGAACAGAATTCTTGGCAGTTACAGGGCAATTACCATAGTTACCCAGCACTGAGTGGCAAACGTGTGTTAGCTTTAGTTTGTATGCAGCAAAACATAAAAATCACACAAAATATTTAGTCACAGTAGTACACAGAGTGTGGATGGATGGATGGACAGTACTTGACTGCAGTGATGTGTGAATAAGAGCACACACCCTTTAATTATTCATTTTTCTATTTTTTGTTAATTAATACAAGACAGAATAAGATTAGCTCTCAGCAATGCAAGCAGGTACTCTGTGTACTGCTGTGACTGAATACTGTGTGTATTTTTTTGGAGGGGGGTGGAGTTACTGCATATGCATCCAAAAGCTTCCACTCATTTTTTCCACTCAGTGTTTTGTAACTGTTATGAGTTCTGTTCCATGACATCATGTGCATACCCTTTAGTCTTGTGAAAAAATTAGGACACCCCACTAAATATTCAGTTCTTTATTAAGAAATGTTCACATATTGATGTTTAATCTTGTTTTTATTTATCTCTGGAAAAGAAGGTGATTTAACTGCAGGTAAATAACAAAAAATAACCTTATTTTTCCTCATTAAACAAAAGATATCAACAAAAATATGTATTCTAACTGAGGAAAAAGGTAGGACACCCTATCGCCTAACAGCTAGTGTTACCCCCCCTTTGGCCGAAATAACTTCAGTGAGACACTGCTTGTGACATTCCACGTACCAGGCTGAGGCCCCTGTCCGGGAGGTCTTCAACTCCCACCTCCGGAAGAACTTCAACCACATTCCGAGGGAGTCTGGAGACATGGAGTCTGAATGGGCCATGTTCTCCACCTCTGTTGTTGAAGCGGCAGCCCAGAGCTGCGGCCGCAAGGTGGTCGGTGCATCTCGTGGTGGCAACCCCCGAACCAAGTGGTGGACACCAGTGGTGAGGGGGGCCATTAAGCTGAAGAAGGAGTCCTATCAAGCTTGGTTGGCTTGTGGGACTCCCGAAGCAGCTGAGGTGTACCGGCAGGCCAAGCGGAGTGCAGCTCGGGTGGTTGCTGAAGCAAAAACCCGGGTATGGGAGGAGTTCGGTGAGGCCATGGAACAAGACTTTCGGTCGGCTTCAAAGAGATTCTGGCAAACTGTTCGGCGGCTCAGGAGGGGAAAGCAGCTCCCCGTCCACACTGTGTATGGTGCGGATGGGACACTGTTGACTTCAACTGGGGATATCGTCGGGCGGTGGAAGGAATACTTCGAGGATCTCCTCAATCCCACTGATACGCCTTCCACAGAGGAAGCAGGGTTTGGGGACGAGGGGGATGACTCGCCTATCACAGGGGCTGAGGTCGCCAAGGTGGTTAAAAATCTCCTTGGTGGCCGGGCCCCGGGGGTGGACGAGATTCGCCCCGAGTACCTCAAGGCCCTGGATGTTGTTGGGTTGTCATGGTTGACACGCCTCTGCAACATTGCGTGGAGGTCGGGGGCAGTGCCTTTGGCATGGCAAACCGGGGTGGTGGTTCCTCTCTTCAAAAAAGGGGACCGGAGGGTGTGCTCCAACTTTAGAGGGATCACACTCCTCAGCCTCCCTGGGAAGGTCTATGCCAAGGTATTGGAGAGGAGAGTCCGGCCGTTGGTCGAACCTCGGATTCAGGAGGAGCAATGTGGTTTTCGTCCTGGCCGTGGCACATCGGACCAGCTCTTTACCCTCTCGAGAATTCTTGAGGGTTCGTGGGAGTTTGCCCAACCAGTTTACATGTGTTTTGTGGACTTGGAGAAGGCATTTGACCGCGTCCCTCGTGGATTTTTGTGGGGGGTGCTTCGGGAGTATGGGGTATCGGGCTTGTTGTTACGAGCTATTCGGTCTCTGTACGACCGTTGTGAGAGTTTAGTTCGCATTGCCAACACTCGGTCGGAGTCATTCCCAGTGAGAGTTGGACTCCGCCAGGGCTGCCCTTTGTCACCGGTCCTGTTCATAATTTTTATGGACAGGATTTCTAGGCGCAGCCAGGGAATGGAGGGTGTCATGCTTGGTGACCACAGGATCTCATCTCTGTTGTTTGCAGATGATGTTGTCCTGTTGGCTTCATCCAGCAATGACCTACAGCTCTTGCTGGGACGGTTTGCCGCTGAGTGTGAAGCGGCTGGGATGAGAATCAGCACCTCCAAGTCCGAGTCCATGGTCCTCAGCCGGAAAAAGGTGGATTGTCCTCTCCGGGTTGGGGACAGGCTCCTGCCCCAAGTGGAGGAGTTTAAGTATCTTGGGGTCTTGTTCACGAGTGAGGGGAAAATGGAGCGAGAGATCGACAGACGGATTGGAGCAGCATCTGCAGTGATGCGGACGTTGTACCGGTCTGTTGTGGTGAAGAGGGAGCTTAGTTCTAAGGCAAAGCTGTCGATTTACCAGTCAATCTACGTTCCTACTCTCACCTATGGTCACGAGCTTTGGGTAATGACCGAAAGAACGAGATCGCGGATACAAGCGGCTGAAATGAGCTTTCTCCGTAGGATTGCTGGACTCACCCTCAGAGATAGGGTGAGGAGCTCAGTCATCCGGGAGAGGCTCAGAGTAGAACCGCTGCTCCTCCACATTGAAAGGAGTCAGTTGAGGTGGTATGGGCATCTGATTAGGATGCCTCCTGGACGCCTCCCACTTGAGGTGTTTCAGGCACGTCCCACTGGGAGGAGACCCCGGGGCAGACCCAGGACTCGGTGGAGAGACTATGTCTCCCAGCTAGTCTGGGAACGCCTTGGTATCCCCTCTGAAGAGCTGGAGCAGGTGGCTGGGGAGAGGGAAGTCTGGGCTTCTCTGCTTGAACTGCTGCCTCCGCGACCCGGACCTCCGGAAAAGCGGTAGACGATGGATGGATGGATGGATGGAGACACTGCTTGTAGCTATCTACCAGTCTCTGACATCAATCTGAGAAACGTTTGCCCCACTCCTCCACACAGAATTCTTTCAGCTGTGAAATGTTTGAGGGGCTTCTTACATGTACAGCCCGTTTCAAGTCATGCCACAGCATCTCAATGGGATTAAGAGCTGGGCTTTGACTCAGCCACTACAGGACTCTCCATTTCTTAGTTTTTAGCCAGTCCTTGGTGGATTTACTGGTATGTTTTGGGTCATTGTCATGGTGCAGGGTCTAGTCCGCTTCAGCTTTAATTTTTTTTACAGATGGTCTCACGTGGTCCTCAAGCACCCTCTGATACACAGTAGAATTCATGGTGGATTCTATGATGGTGAGCTTGCCAGGGGCCTCATGTACAATGAGTACTTTAGCACAAAAATATGGCATACGTCCTTTTCAATGGAAAATTTCGGCTGTATCAAGAATTAAATGACTGTGGAAATCTGCACAGCCCCACGGCAACTTCATGGCTGATGTACATACATTTCTACTGTTATTGGTCCATTGGCGACACTTAGAGGTGATGTTGGGAGACTGATAATGACGTGAAAATTATTGTACACACAAGAGACACATGATGAACAAACATCCAAGTGCACGCAATTAGATGAGTGGATATTAAAGCAAGCGTAAGGAAGTGCAGAAAATGCCTCTAACAACAATGGCATTAGCATTGTTGGAGGATATTGCAAATCGCGCAGTGAGAAGAGAAAGGGTATTTAGAGATGGAGAAGATTTTCTGACTCAGGATGATGACTGGCTTGTCGGCCGGTTTAGGTTTCCATGGGCAGTCCTTGTGGAACTGTGCTCAGAGCTACGGCCGTAAGTAAGTGACTTCCTTTTTTTAAGATAAGATAAGATAAGCCTTTATTAGTCCCACAATGGGGAAATTCCAGGATTGCAACAGCACAGGGATAGCAACACTCAGAGCAATAATTAAGAAGACAAGAAAAATAAAAATAAGAGCAGTGAATATACATACAGTACGTACACATAAATATATAAATATATATACACACAGTGCGGAGCATTGTAGTAAGCTGGAATAAACAGCATAACCGTCTACATAGATATCCTACATAGTATGAATATGTACCCATACATATTGTCACCCTCCGTAGCGACTGATATTGTCCTAGTTGTATACTGGAGGGGACCATTTGTGTAAGTCTGTTGCGTCTTTTGCATTCAGTACTATTAGGTCGTCATGTTTTTTTGCTATCTCTGCGAGCAGCCCTGCTTATGTTATACAATCTGACAGCCGTAGGTAGGAAGGACCTGCGAAACCTCTCGGTTGCGCACCTAGGATGATGTAGTCTGCTGCTAAATGAGCTCCTCAGTGTGTTCAGTATGTCCTGCATAGGATGGGACTCGGACTCCAGCAGAGATGACAGTTTAGCCACCATCCTTCTCTCTCCTATCGCCTCCACTGGGTCAAGGCGTTGCCCCAGGACAGATCTAGCTTTCTTGATCAGTTTGTTCAGTCTCTTCCTATCGGCTGCTGTAATGCCGTTGCCCCAGCAGACCACTCCAAAAGTGATGGCTGATGCCACCACCGTGTCGTAGAATGTCTTCAGCAGCGCCCCTTGTACACCAAAAGACCTGTGCCTCCTCAGCAGGAACAGCCTGTGCTGTCCCTTCTTGTAGAGTGCGTCGGTATTGTGTGACCAGTCTAGTTTATTGTTCAGATGAACACCAAGGTACTTGTAGGATGTCACCATCTCAATGTCTGTTCCCTGGATGTTTACTGGTGCTGTGAGGGGTTGTCCTTGCCTGCGGCAGTCCACCACCAGCTCCTTAGTTTTCTTCGCGTTGATCTGGAGGCAGTTCCGATGGCACCAGTCCACAAAGTCCTGGATAAGTCCTCTGTACTCAGCTTCATCTCCTTTGGAGATGAGGTCGACGATCGCAGAGTCATCAGAGAACTTCTGTAGATGGCAGTGTGTTGTGCTGTGTGAGAAGTCTGCAGTATAAAGGGTGAGCAGAAAGGGAGTAAAAGGGAAAGGATGTGGAGGCAAGGCACAAGCGTAGGTCAGCACAGATTCTTTATTGAACCCTCTATTATATGTACAGCCTGGGACTCCAGCGTGGGTGCTGGGGCGGTGAAGAACCTAGTCTGGAAAAGCTTTGCCTCAGTTCCTCTGCGCCCTCTTATGTAACTTTATTGACCTGCACATAGGAACTGAGGCTGGTGCATATTCATTAGGTCTGACAAAGGCCGTGAGTGGCAAGATTATAATACATTATATACAAAAGCACTGTGTGGCACTATTAACATAACACGTTACCTTCCTACCATACTGTATATTCGCCCCCCATACTGTAGTTTAAAGCAGCAGGAGGTGGAGGCGTCTTAGAGTCTTGTGTAATTATCCCTGTGGGGTGCTATCCCCTCCCCAGTCCATTATTCAGCCCCTCTGTCTGCTTCTGGGTGAGAGACAATGTCCGTCCGCAGTGTGCTGGTTTCGCCACACAGGCCCCCCACCCCCACCTCGAATGCCCGGAAGGGGCTGTGACCCCCTGGCCTTTTGGGCTCCAATCGATGCCCGTGGAGGCTGCAGCGGGGGGTTGCCGCTCCGGTGGAAGTGTCCTGCTGGTGAGGAGTGTCGGAGGGCATGTTAGTCCGTGGGGTGAAAGGAGGAGGGGTGAAAAACACAGTCTGCTCTGCTCCGAGTTCCAACATGTTGAACGGCCGTGGATCGTGGGCGCACGGGGCCGGTGCGCGTCATGTGTAATGGAACAAAACCGGCAATCGGCAGGTTTTAGGGAGGGAGGTACGGGAAGAACGATGTGGAGGACAAGGGGGAGGTCAGTGGGAATAAGTGAGTGCCGACCCGGGATGTTAAAAGCGTCTGGGCCGCGCAAAAATTGCGTGCGGATCAGCCATGGGTGAGGGACTTTCCCGGTGAACCTGACAGTCATCCGCAGTGGCTGCGCAAAAAAATTAAGTCTCTGACTCCTCATGCGGCTCAGTCCTGCGAGGATGTGGGGAAGGCGAACAGTCAAATTCCCTGAGGATGCGTAGCGGCTGTGAAAAAACTGAAGCAGTGTGAGGGACTTGGCAGTTTTGCTTTAGGTGCGGGGAGCAGCCCTAAAGGCATCAGGGAAAGCAATCGGCTAAACTCCCGTTGTGCGCAGCAGCTGAGAAACAAACACATGTCCTGCTGCATGTCCGCTTTAGGTGCGAAGGCAGCCCTAAAGGTTCCCAGGATGGCGATCGGCCATGTTCCCCGGTGATGTGCAGCTGCAGAGGCTGATGTGTGAGTCTGTGGAGCAAGTTTGTCCCTGGTGCGTGGCACACACTGTGTCCACATAGCTGGAAGTTGCGCTGTCCCCGTGATCTTGTGGTGTGCGTACGGGGGTTCTGTGCACTGAAACCCCGTTGTCTGGAGGTGAGTCAGGGTCGGGGAGCTTGATGGAAATCAACGCAGATGCCGCCGATGATCTTCCCTGTTCAGGCTGTTTCTGTGCGGTGCTCGTGTTGCTGATCCTCGTGCGTCTTGGTCCCCGCACCACGCTCTCTGTCCGACCCTGGAGGTCGCCATCATGGAGAGAGGAACGGGCGCGCGCGCTCCAGTGTGGATGAGAAGGATGTAGGCGATCCCCGGTCTCTGGAATCCACAGCGCAGTGAAAGGGAGCAGACAGTCATCCCACGTCAGGTCACCAATGTGGTGTGTGGCATAAGGGAGAGACAGTTCATCTCCGTCAGGTCACTAATGTGGAGAAAAAGGAGTCCACAGCGCAGCAGAAGGGAAAGACAGTCCATTCACGTCAGGTCATCAATGTAGAGGGTACATTGATGTAAACTATGGTTTCACAGCATTCTACCAAGCCCCCAATTGCCTCTGTGTGTACAGTAGTTATGTCCATAAACACATGCGTAAAGTCTGAAATGCAACAGTGTCACCCTTTCCTCGGTGCATTTCTGCATTCATTTACAATAGCAGTGTGGGTAATCCACGGTATATAACTATAAAGGATGAGATTTGCACTTTGGACATAAAATATGTACTTATCGAGTCTAATATGATCTGCTTTCAACTGACAGGTGATCGTGGCTACCCACTAAATAGGTTCATATTGTTGTCTTTTTCATTACTGTTTTCCTTTATTCAAACAAGCTGATCCACCTGGCTGACTACAAATCATAGCGATCAGCTGACACTTCTTAGGATGACTGCAGATGTCAGTTGACACATGTCAAGGTTAAATAAACTGGTTAAATAAACATCTTCTTATCCCTGTCTGAATAAAGGAAAAGAGTAAACTAATCTTAAAGGGCTGTGAGCAGGCTATTGAATTACCTGTAAAATGAGCACATTTGAGTTATAAGTGTTTATTTACCTTGAGGGAAATCTGAGTCCCCCACATGTTGTGCCACCACCCCTGTGAGGGCAGTGTCGCTCACAAGACTGGCGACTCTCTGCTCAAACGGACTTAGTTCAGCCTCTCCTTGTCCCCCTCCTGTTTTGGCCATGCTTTAGCGACGGGCAGCCGTCCTCCGCTTCACTCCCCCCTTTATATCGGACCATTTCTTTTTTATTTCTGTGGGTGTGCACTGCTCCGACCCCACAGCATTGACAACTGCACACGCACACTGTCCCATTCACCCCTCTTGCATCTGGTGCTAATGCCGGAGGACAGCGTGTCAAAAAAAAAAACGTTTTTACATGCCTGTACCTCATTCAGGAGCTCCTCTAACTCACAGTCTGTGAAATTCCTCTTCTTTCCACATGTAGTCATGATTTTTGATCGTGGATACAGGAGAATCAAACATGCAGGGCTTATATATATCTATTCGCCTGTCTATTTACATCTAATTGCATATTTAAATGGAGGTGTGTCTTTAGAGTCTCGAATTAATCTCACTCGCATGTTTTTGGCCTGTGAGAGGAAACCGGAGTCCCCAGGGTAAACCCACGCAGACACAGGAAGAACATGCAAACTCCACACAGAAGGGTCACCGATGGTCAGGGGGTGGGATCGAACCCACGATGGTCAGGGGTGGAATCGATCCCGTGACCTTACTGTGCTGCCACAGTGCTAACCATTGTGCCACCGAGCTGACCATAAAAAGCTGCCTATAAAGAGCCTCTTTTCAATTAAGTCAATCCAGTGTGATTTAAAGTGATGGACAGAGAGAAAAACACTGCAGAGAGATCTGTGCTTTTGTGAGTCATGTATAGTACATACATTTTTCATTGGTAATTCCTTAAGTCGGTTCCAAATGTTATACCACTTGGATGTGTGATAGAAGGTGTCACTGTGGACATAAAACTTTAATGAGACCCAGTGAGAATGGAGGACAGAATTCAGGAGCCGAGCACCTTTCACCGTCTGTCTGTTAACAGTATGAGCATGCATGAATATGCATGTGTGGTGTAATTACAGCCAGGTCCCCGGCATGAAGCCCAGTAGAGGTATCGTCAGTCTGTCTGTGGCATGTGGTGGCGCTGGTACTGCTGACCTCTCCTCTCCTCAGGCCTGGTGACTCTCCGTCTGGCTGTGGCTCTACCGGACACCTCACTCACACACAGGCATTGACATGACAGCTTCCTTATCTATGTGTTAGTAATCGATAGTTGATTTGGTTGTACTCATCCTTTCAATGTTCATTTCATGCCATTTATAGTAACTCTGCCCTGGAATGAAGACAGTGAACTGCATAGGTGTTAGTCAGACAACCATACACTACAGAGTACAGTACATGGATTCACACTAATGTTCGTGCTCACCAGCCACTATGGCTAGTAATTATCTAAAGTTATTAGCCACTCAGCCCCCCAGAGCTACATGTACAGCGGGGAAAATAAGTATTGAACATGTCAACATTTTTCTCATTAAACATATTTCTGATGGAGCCATTGACCTGAGATTTTCACCAGATATCGGTAACAACCCAAGTAATCCATACATACAAAGAAATCAAGGCAACTGTGTTCACAAAACAAGTTATATTTAATAAAGTGGAATGACACAGGGAATAAATATTGAACACATGAAGAACTAGAAAAGCACTCGGAGAGCGCAGACCTCCGCCAAGTGCCACAGTTCCCCAAGAATCCTTTAAAAAATTCCTGGATCCAGACGGTGATCCGGATCACCACCAAAATCTAATCATCTGTAGGATACCCTATTTCTGACAATGTGTGAAAATTTCATGAAAATTCGTCCATAACTTTTTGAGTTATCTTGCTAACAAACAAACAAACAGACAGACAGACAAACCAACGCTGATGAAAACATAACCTCCTTGGCGAAGGTAAAAAAGTGGTCCAAAAAGGTATAGAAAGCCAAGAAACCAGCTGAAATCCATCAGAATTTAGGAAGCCATCCCATCCCCCATCAGTGCAAATTAATTTCAGCTGGTTAAGTCCTGACTGATAGCCTTTTAAAAGGTCTGTGAATATCAGATTATCACACAACAAAGAACTCATGATGGGTAGAAGCAAAGAGCTCTCTCTAGACCTTCGCAACCTTTTTGTTGCAAAACATAATGGTGGCATTGGTTACAGGTGCATTTCTAAACTGCTGAATGTTCCAGTGAGCACTGTTGGAGCCATCATTCGAAAGTGGAAAGAACATCATTTTACCATAAACCAGGAGCTCCTCGCAAGAGTTCTGACAGAGGAGTCAAAAAAATTATCAGAAGAGTTATCCAAGAGCAGAAGACCACTCGTGGACTTCCGGTTATGGCGGCCACATAGCAAGACATGTTTCACACTGCTCTACTTGTTTAATTCTAAAATTGTTAAATACTCTCTCATTTGGAACAAAAATTCATTCCAAGGTGTCGGGGTGGGCATGGTAAAGTCCAAGGATGTCAAGTCAATTGGAGAAAAGGGTAAATTGTCAAAACAACCAAAGCTAACAGACTTCCACACTCAAGGCGAAGCAGAGGAAACTCCAGAAACGATGGCGGAGGAGGGAGCCAGCAGTGGAGCGGGAATGGCTGAAGATGGAATGACTGCAGTACTAGCTGCCATTAGCGCCATGAGAATAGTTTTCATCTAAATTTGATGAGATTATGGCGGCGATAGAAAGTATGAGAAAAGAAATAAGTGACTGTATGGAGCGAGTGGCGCAGGCGGAGCTCTGTATATCAAACGCTGAAGATGATGTTGCCAGCCTGCACACTAAACTGCAAGTATTGGAGTTAAAATGCAAAACTCTGGAAAATAATGTCTTAGACTCACTCAAAACAAAATAATTTGAGGCTGGTTGGCCTTCTAGAGGGAGCGGAAGGACGAGACCTGTGTGCCTTTTTAGAGAAATGGATTCCAGAAGCACTGGACAACAAAGATCTGAGGTCAGCAATGGTTTTGGAGAGAGCACACCGAATTGGCCCAGTGAGAAGTAATAAGACACCACCAAGGACACCGATTATGAAGTTCCTCAACTACAAGGACAAGATGAAAGTCACTAATGTGGCGTGAGCTAAAGGGGACATTAAATACCAGGATCAACAAGTAACTAAAACTATAACTGAGGAAACAGTTTGAGCCGATCCGGAAAGAACTGGGCAACCTCAGAATCTGACATGGAGTAATTCACCTGGCAGAGCTGCTGGTCACATACGAAGGGAGAACCCTCACCTTCAAAACCCTTCAAGAGGTGCAAGAGTTCATCAAGGAGGTTCAAAAGGAGCTTGGCAGGAGCTAAAAATGAACTTGATAAAGGTAGAGCACTTGCACATACATACATGCATCTGAACATACAGTAAATATGTCTACAAACTACAGATTGTAAACTAGAAAAGCACTCGGAGAGCGCAGACCTCCGCCAAGCGCCGCAGTTCCCCCCATACAGTGTTTGTGTGTACGTTTTCAGATTCCTTGACCACGAAAACATATGACTAGCAATTGGATTGACAGTGATAGGATTAGTGGTTCAGTAGTTATTCACGAAAATGACATTTTCCGTAATGGCGGCCACAGTTCCGCCCATACAGTGTTTGTGTGTACATTTTCAGATTCCTTGACCACGAAAACATATGACTAGCAATTGGATTGACAATGATAGGATTAGTGGTTCAGTAGTTATTCACGAAAATGGCATTTTCCGTAATGGCGGCCACAGTTCCCCCCATACAGTGTTTGTGTGGACGTTTTCAGATTCCTTGACCATGAAAACATATGACTAGCAATTGGATTGACAATGATAGGATTAGTGGTTCAGTAGTTATTCACGAAAATGGCATTTTCTGTAATTCCGGTTTTCTTGTGGACGGTGATCCGGATCATCTCCAAAATTTAATCAGTTCTTCCTTGTACCATTTCCAACAATGCCTGAAAGTTTCATCGAAATCCGTCCAAAACTTTTTGAGTTATCTTGCTAACCAACAGACAGACAGACAGACAGACAAACCCCGGCAAAAACATAACCTCCTGGCGGAGGTAAATATCATACTCTGAAGGTGTGTAATATTGTTATAAAGTTTTGAAATAATTTCTGTTTAAAGCATTACAGAAGAGAGTTAATGCTGTAGGAAGAGTAGTAGCATCAGTGTGGTTGATTTATGTGAGATAAAGTGGTTAGACTGATCTTCAGTGTTGTGGAACAGTCACTGCAAGCTATAATGGGAGACGGAATATTAAGGGGGGGAGATTACCACGAATGTGGGGAAAGGGAATGTGTTTTTGTTTGGTTTGTTGGATGAGTGTTCTATCATCCATATTTGTACTTCTCCGTAAGTTTACGTTCATATTGAAAGGTAATCTAGTACTCTTTACTGACCATAGATCAAAGCGTTAGTCTTAATTTAATTTCATGGAACTGCAAAGGTCTACAAAAGCTTAAGAAACTTAAACAAGTTATGAATAAAATAAAAGACATGGATTTGAAAATTGTATTTCTACAAGAAACTCATCTAACAGAAGAGGACACTAAAAAGATAAGGAGAAGATGGACAGGCAGTGTATTCACATCATCAGTCTCATCCCGAGCCAGGGAGGTTATGACTCTTAAGGTGTGTTCACACCGAACGCGAACGGGTGGCACAAATCCATACAAAGTGAATGGGAAGACACAAGTACGTGTGAATTTGCATAGTCGCGCGTTCGCTTCCGCTAGCTAGCGCTGCTAGCTTTGAGACTCTGCTGTCACCGGAGTAAAATTATCACCATTGCAGAGTAAACTAGTTAGAAAATGAAACTCACTCACCGGGAGACAGGAGGACTGGGAACTCTTCAGCTGAATCGGAATTTTGGAGTTATTTACCCATGGTTTCCGGCCATGGACGTCCTAGCAAGCTAGCAATGTAAACACCCATCATCTGTGAAGTTTTGGAGGCTTGAGACAACATTTTCAGGTGAGCCCCTGGTCGGATAATGTAAACCTAAGCACCGGAGTAAAATTATCACCATTGCAGAGTAAACTAGTTAGAAAATGAAACTCATTCACTGGGAGACAGGAGGACCGGGAACCCTTCAGCTGAATCGGGATTTTGGAGTTATTTACCCACGGTTTCCGGCCACGGATGTCCTAGCAAGCTAGCAATGTAAACACCCATCATCTGTGAAGTTTTGGAGGCTTGAGACGACATTTTCAGGTGAGCCCCTGGTTGGATAATGTAAACCTAAGCTTGACATTATTTTTGGGAATTTTCACAGCAGGTTGAACACAGCTGCAGACGTTTTAAAGACACCTTTGCCTTCTGCATCTCACTGTTCATGTCTGTTGGTGTGTTTACATTGATTTATAATGTAATCATGCCGCGCGACAAATTCGCCTGTTCGTGTTTGGTGTGAACGCACCTTTATACACAGAACAGTCCCATTTCAAGTGGAAAATGTAATCAAGGACAAATTGGGAAGATACTTAATCATTCAAGTTTCTTTGCTTTCAGGAAATATAAATTTGGTGAACTTATACAGCCCCAGCACTGATGATCATAACTTCTGTGTTAATTTATTCCTTACTCTGTCATCACTTACAGGACAATACATAATAGCAGGGGATTTTAATTGTACATTGAACCCTAAAATTGATAGACGAACAGGACTACATCAAACACACAACAGGTGTAGAACGACCATTAATGATTTTATGAAAGAATTGAGACTGTTGGATATATATGGAGAGAATTGTGAATTATGAACAGAATTATGCTTTCACCACCATCCAACCGATGATCCTGAAGGACAAGCTGCTGTGCGCAGGGGTGGATCCTGGACTACCTCACGAACCGGCCTCAGTTTGTGAGAACCCGGGACTGTGTGTCTAACACGATCATCGGTAGCACGGGGGCCCCCCAGGGAACGGTTTTGGCTCCCTTCCTGTTCACCCTTTATACTGCGGTCTTCTCACACAACACAACACACTGCCATCTACAGAAGTTCTCTGATGACTCTGCGATCGTTGGCCTCATCTCCAATGGAGATGAAGCTGAGTACAGAGGGCTTATCCAGGACTTCGTGGACTGGTGCCATCGGAACTGCCTCCAGATCAACGCGAGGAAAACTAAGGAGCTGGTGGTGGACTGCCGCAGGCAAGGACAACCCCTCACAGCACCAGTAAATATACAGGGAACAGACATCAAGATGGTGACATCCTACAAGTACCTGGGTGTTCATCTGAACAATAAACTAGACTGGTCACACAATACTGACGCACTCTACAAGAAGGGACAGCGCAGGCTGTTCCTACTGAGGAGACTCAGGTCTTTTGGTGTACAAGGGGCACTGCTGAAGACATTCTATGACACGGTGGTGGCATCAGCCATCACTTTTGGAGTGGTCTGCTGGGGCAGTGGCATTACCGCAGCCGATAGGAAGAGACTGAACAAACTGATCAAGAAAGCTAGCTTTGTCCTGGGGCAGCGCCTTGACCCAGTGGAGGAGATAGGAGAGAGAAGGACGGTGGCTAAACTGTCATCTCTGCTGGAGTCCGAGTTCCACCCTATGCAGGACATACTGAATGCACTGAGGAGCTCATTTAGCAGCAGACTACATCATCCCAGGTGCACAACCGAGAGGTTTCGCAGGTCCTTCCTACCAACGGCTGTCAGACTGTACAACCTAAGCAGGGCTGCTCGCAGAGATAGCAAAAAGACGTAACAACCTAATAGTTTTGAATGCAAAAGATGCAATAGACTTACACAATGGTCCTTTCCGGCATACAACTAGGAAAATACCGGTTGCTATGGAGGGTGAGAATATGTATGGGTACATAATCATACCATGTAGGATAACTAAGTAGACGGTTGTGCTGTTTCATCCCATCTAGCAACAATGCTCTGCACTGTGTGTGTTTATATATTTACATATTTATTCCATCTAGCTACAATGCTCCGCACTGGGTGTGTTTATATATCTATATATTTATTCCATCTAGCTACAATGCTCCGCACTGTATGTTTATATATCTATATATTATTCCATCTAGCTACAATGCTCCGCACTGTGTGTTTATATATTTACATATTTATTCCACCTAGCTGCAATGCTCCGTACTGTGGGTGTTTATATATCTACATATTTATTCCATCTTGCTACAATGCTCCGCACTGTGTGTTTATATACTCATATATTTATTCCATCCAGCTACAATGCTCTGCACTGTGTGTCTGTGTATATATATATATATATATATATATTTATAGTAATATGTACATATGTATATTAGCTGCTCTTGTTTTTTTGTTTTTTTTTGTTTTTTTCTTGCCTTCTGATTGTTGCTCTGAGTGTTGCTGTCCCTGTGCTGTTGCAATCCTGGAATTTCCCCATTGTGGGACTAATAAAGGCTTATCTTATCTTATCTTATCTTAATTAAAACCACAGGCCAGAGCTTATTCCTGTTACTCCAGTACCCATAAAGCATATTCACGTATTGACTACTTTTTGATTTCTGCAGAATTAAGGTCCAAGATTCAAAACTCTTTCTATGACAACATTATGATTTCAGATCATGCACACTGCTGTTTAATATATGTGGATAAAAAATTGAAAAGGAACCCAGCTAGGTGGCACTTTCAACATAAATGACTTCATGATGAGAAATTTGTTAAGTACATAGAAAAACAGATCAGTTCTTTGACATCAATGCAAAACAAACAATCACATGTTCAGTGGTGTGAAAAAGTGTTTGCCCCCTTCCTGATTTCTCTTTTTTTTTGTATGTTTGTCACACTTAAATGTTTCAGATCATCAAACAAATTTAAATATTAGACAAAGATAACACAAGTAAACACAAAATGCAGTTTTTAAATGAAGGTGTTTATTACTAAGGGAAAAAACATAACAACCAAACCTACATGGCCCTGTGTGAAAAAGTGATTGCCCCCTAAACCGAATAACTGGTTGGGCCACCCTGAGCAGCAACAACTGCAATCAGATGTTTGCAATAACTGGCAATGAGTCTTTTACAGCGCTGTGGAGGAATTTTGGCCCACTCATCTTTGCAGAATTGTTGTAATTCAGCTACATTGGAGGGTTTTTGAGCATGAGCCACCTTTTTAAGGTTATGCCACAACATCTCAATCAGATTCAGGTCAGGACTTTGACGAGGCCACTCCGAAGTCTTCATTTTGTTTTTCTTAAGCCATTCAGAGGTGGACTTGCTGGTGTGTTTTGGATCATTGTCCTACTGCAGAACCCAAGTGTGCTTCAGCTTGAGGTCACAAACAGATGGTCGGACATTCTCCTTCAGGATTTTTTGGTAAACAGCAGAATTCATGGTTCCATCTACCACAGCAAGTCTTCCAGGTCCTGAAGCAGCAAAACTGCCCCAGACCATCACACTACCACCACTATATTTTACTGTTGGTAAGATGTTCTTTTTCTGAAATGTTGTGTTACTTTTACGCCAGATGTAATGGAACACACACCTTCCAAAAGTTCAACTTTTGTCTCATCAGTCCACAGAGTATTTTCCCAAAAGTCTTAGGGATCATCAAGATGTTTTCTGGCAAAACGGAGACGAGCCTTTATGTTCATTTTGCTTAACAGTGGTTGTTGTCTTGGAACTCTGCCATGCAGGCCATTTTTGCTGAGCCTCTTTCTTATGGTGGAGTCATGAACACACTGACCTTAACTGAGGCAAGTGAGGCCTGCAGTTCTTTGGATGTTGTTGTGGAGTCTATTGTGACCTCTTGGATTAGTCGTCGCTGCGCTGTTGGGGTAATTTTGGTCAGCCGGCCACTCCTGAAAAGGTTCACCACTGTTCCATGTTTTCGCCATTTGTGGATAATGGCTCTCACTGTGGTTTGCTGGAGTCCCAAAGCTTTAGAAACGGCTGTATAACCTTTTCCAGACTGATAGATCTCAATTGCTTTGTTTCTCATTTGAACCTGAATTTCTTTGGATTGCAGCATGATGTCTAGCTTTTGAGGATCTTTTTGGTCTACTTCACTTTGTCAGGCAGGTCCTATTTAAGTGATTTCTTGATTGAGAACAGGTGTAGCAGTAATCAGGCCTGGGTGTGGCAAGAGAAATTGAACTCAGCTTTCCAAAGATGTGATAAACCACAGTTAATTTATGTTTTAACCGGGAGGGGTTGGGGGGGTCATTTTTTCACACAGGGCCATGTAGGTTTAGATTTTTTTCTTACCTTTAATAATGAACACCTTCTTTTAGAAACTGTGTTTTGTGTTTACTTGTGTTATCTTTGTCTAATATTTAAATTTGTTTGAAGATCTGAAACATTTAAGTGTGACAAACATACAAAAAAAAGAGAAATCAGGAAGGGAGCAAACACTTTTTCACACCACTGTATAACGTGGAAGGTATTCAAAGCTTTTATTAGGGGGCATATTATTAGTTATACAGGATCAAAATCTAAGAAGGCTTGAGGGGTGAGAGTCCAGTTGGAGCATAAAATAAAGATTCTTCAGGAAAAGGTGTACGCGGGAAATAACCTACGATTAGAAAATGACTTACTGATTCAGCGAACCAAATATGATTTTAAAAAATCTGCTAACAGAGCTGCCTCGAGCCTTCTGAGACTGAAACAAACTTTCTATGAACAAGGTGAAAAATCAGGGAAATTATTGACATGGCAGATAAAACAATTAGAATCTAATACACCAATTAGAAATATTATTAGTAATGGTCAGGTAGTTGTAGACCCGGTAGAAATTAATAATGCCTTTAGAGATTATTATGAAGAATTGTATAACTCTAGAGGTGAAACTGACTCAACCAAACTGAATGGATTTTTAGAAGGATTACCTGTACCACGTATTTCAAATGAATATAGGGAGATTCTGGAGTCAGAACATAGGTCTCGAACGCATCCAGCTATCATGGCCACGGGACGTCTGGTTCGCCTGGGGACTCAAAGAAAGGCCTTAGCAGTCTCAGACATGCTTCCATGGTTCATTAATTCTCGTCGCCAAATGTTATGTCCACAAACCTGGAACAAAGACGGACGAGGATGCTGTGCTCGAACTTGAACTCCATCACACGTCTGCAAGGTTACACATACGTATATATGCACTCAACTCCCTGAACTACCCCTGAGGACGAGCCGTGGCAAAAGAGGCCATGAGATGGTTGACTCTCCCCTATATATGGTGGTGTAATGATGTCATCAGCCAGTTGCGTCATCACGCCACACATTGTAATGAATCCCATCATTACATAAAGATCTGAGAGCTGGAGTTACATGATCCACTTTCTTTGTCTTAGTGAGGACTCAAGCAGCAGCGTTCTGAACTAACTGCAGCTGTCTGATGGACTTTTTAGGGAGACCTGTGAGGACAGCATTACAGTAGTCCAGTTTACTGAAGATAAATGCATGGACAAGTTTTTCTAGATCCTGCTGAGATATCAGATCTTTAATCTTCGCTATGTTCTTTAAGTGATAATAGGTTGACATTACTGCTGTCTTAATGTGGCTGTTAATTGCTATGTTCTTTAAGTGATAAAAGGTTGACATTACTACTGTCTTAATGTGGCTGTTAAAGTTCAGGTCTGAGTCCAGAACTACACCCAGATTTCTGACTTGGCTGTTGGTTTTCAGCATCATTGATTGCAGCCAAGTGCTAACTTTGAGTCTTTCTTCTTTGGCTCCAAAAACTATTATTTCAGTTTTGTCTTCATTTAACTGAAGAAAATTCTGGCACATCCACTCTTTAATTTGACCAATGAAGCTCTCAATTGGCTCCAGAGAAGGAAAATAAAGCTGCTACAATGGCCCAGTCAGTCACCTGACCTGAATCCAATAGAAAATCTATGGAACGAACTGAAGATCAGAGTTCATAGAAGACACCCACGGAACCTTCAAGATTTGAAGACAGTTTGTGTGGAAGAATGGGTTAAAATCACTCCTGAGCAATGTCTGAGCCTAGTTTCTCCATACAGGAGGTGTCTGGAAGCTGTTATTACAAACAAGGGCTTTTAGTAAAAGAATTTCACCAAGCGTGTTCAATACTTATTCCCTGTATCATTCCACTTTATTAAATATACTGTAGCTTGTTTTGTGAACACAGTTGCCTTCATTTCTTTGTATGTATGGATTACTTGGGTTGTTACTGATATCTGGTGAAACTCTTAGGTCAGTGGCTCCACCAGAAATATGTTTAATGAGAAAAATGTTGACGTGTTCAATATTTACTTTCTCTGCCATATATTTGCATCTCTTTTTTTCTTGTGAATTATTGACTTTATTTTTATAAAATTGCTTTTTTCTTGCAAATCTGATTTTTTTCTTATAAATTTGTAATAAATGTGATTTTTTTTCTTGCAGATTTGTAAGTATTCTTTCAAACTGTGCTTTTTTCCATGTGATTTTTTTTTTAAACTTTGTATTAAGTGTGTTTTATTTTTGTTTTGTTTTTGTAAATTTGTGACTTTTTTTTCCCTCATAATTTTTAGGGTTCCAAGCAGCTATGCTATGGAAATCTTCTTCATCTTCTTCTTCTTCACTCAAAGTGCATGGGAAGCAAATACAGTAATGCGTAAAAACTTGAAATTTTAGTCTGATCAGAAACTCTCCCCACTACTCGGAGAAATAAAATTAAGGCACTGCATCCACAATTGGTGCTATAGTACACCCTTTTACATTTTTGTAAATATCTCGAATGGTTGGGCTTAGATTAAAAATTGTTTTGTCATTCTTTTCTCTGAAATATCCCAAAACTTTTCTCTACAGGTATTACGCTCTAAAAAATGAAGTTTTCTTCATCATATGTTCAAAAGTGTGAAAGTGAATCCAAAACGAACTCCTTCTAGACCATTCATCTGTATTCCTTAAAATTAAGCAGAGCTCATCTACAGACATTGATAATGAAAAGTTGCTAAAATTGTCCAAAAAATGTCAATCCATTTTGATTTTCAAGGCCAGTCAAGTTGTACAGTTTCTCTTTGACATGTAGTTTTGGGATTAACTCCAGATATACAGATTCAAATTTACTGAAACTTCAGACTCGCAATCAGAACTGGACCTCTTGCACAATCTAGAGTAACGTACTTCGCATTCCATTCCATCTGCATTTCCAGTTCCACTTCCATTATATTTTCCCATTCCTTGGTGCTTTCTTATCAATAAATGAATTTTTTCACTTTCAGTTATCATTGTATATACTGTAAATAGTGTGCGGGCAGATCGTTTTTTCTGTATAAAGTTCGTGTTTTACATTTTGTTCGTTTTTGTTACCATACTGAGCCGTTTAGCAGTCCCCCAGTTAGCTTAGCGGCTAGCAGAAGTCTCTACCATTCCAAATACCACTGCATGGGTTGTAATAGACCTGTGAAACTCACTGAAACATATGTCCAACTCTCAGTTGTTACCTGACTTCTTTTAATATTATTTTGTGTATGCAGAATCCCTTGGTTATTGATTTTTTTTTTAAATTTATTTAACCTTTATTTATACAGGGTAGTTCCATTGAGAGGCAACCTCTCTTTTTCAAGTTCACACTCACACAGTTACACATTCACACCAGGAAGCTGCCCAGTGCAACCACAGACTGACCTGTGCCCACTGAGCAGCTCCACTGGAGCAGCTGGGGTTAAGGGCCTTGCTCAAGGGCACCACAGTGGGGTTAAGGAGGGTGGGGCAAACACTGCTACGCTATCTGTTCCACCCAGATCTAATCCTGCCGGTCCAGGGATCAAACCCGCGATCCTCCACTCACCAGTACACATCACTAACCATTAGGCCACCACTGCCCATGTTACCATTAGGGCTGCAACTAAAGATTATTTTAGTAGTTGACTAATCTAACGATTAATTTTTTCAACTAGTCAAATAATCGCATTTATTATTCTCATGTCCACTATCTCTGCTTCTTGTTTGAGCTCTAGTTTAGTGCATATTTTACCTCACCCGCTGTTTAATACCTCTTAACATTCCGTCTCCCCTGGGTGGGAGGCATTTAAATGCCATTTTGTCTCAGCTGGACACAGTGTAACACAGTGTAACTAATATTCAGAATGAGGGCTAATATTAACAAAGATGAAAAAGAGATGGTGACTCTTGTAATTCAGTCATTTACTGCATTCAACACATTAGCCATGACAGCTCAGCCCTCAGCAACCAGAGAGCTTATTGTCAAACAGGTAAGCTAACATTAACAGCATGTACTAACAGTATTGTCATTTTCTAAAGCTTGAAACAGTTGGCCATTGAAAATAAGCAGCGCTAACTTTCTTTACTCGCTAAAACTTACCAAGCAGACGGTGATGTCGTGGCTCCCGGGTGCCATCGTTTCAGATGCTCATGCATCACTGTAGTGCTGCCGTGGTAAGAAAGGTCTGCGTTGCAAAGTCTGCATTTTACTTGTTTTGTTTTTTTGTCTTCTGTAAAATGTTCCCAAACAACAGAAAGTTTGGGTCTGCCTTTTTTTATCCACTTTGACTGGCTTATCCTTTCTCTTCGCCATACTGTGCCCCTCTTCTTCTTCACTGGAAATTGTTCATGCATGCCAGACAACAGAGGCGCTACTGTCCTCAGCTGTTCCAGTCGTGCATTGCAGTTCCGGTTGTGCACTGCAGTTACAACTGAACATTACCGCGGCATGCATATAAACTTTATAATTAAAAGATATGTCCATCCATCCATCCATCCATCTTCTTCCGCTTAATCCTTTTTGGGTCGGGGGGGGGGGGGGGCTGGAGCCTATCCCAGCATCTTTGGGCGAGAGGCAGGGTACACCCTGGACAGATCGCCAGTCCATCACAGGGCCTTAAAAGATATGTCAACAATAAAAATATTTGTTGACAAATTGCTATTGTTGACGTTTTCAACAACGTCGACTAATCGTTTCAGCCCTAGTTACCATTACTGTTATTGATATTACCTTAGTTAGCTTCCAGTTGCTAGTGTGTTGTTTATTCTCGTAATAAAATGATTCACTCCTAGTAACATTGCATGGACTCAAATGAACGTGAATGAGCTCGTGTAAAGACTGCATAATACATGTCCATTACACAGGCCTATTACAGCCCATGCAGTGGTATTTGGAATGGCACAGACATAAACAAACAACGATAGCTGCTAGCCGCTAAGCTAACTGGGGAACTAGTTATGGTCACAAAAACTAGTTACGGTTACTAGTTATGGTTACAAAAATTACCAAAATGTAAAATACGAACTTTGTACAGAAAAAAACGATCTGCCCGCACACTATTTCCAATATGTACAGTGATAAGTAAAAGTGATAGAATTGATTTTTTTGATGAGAAAGCATGAGGGAATGGGAAAATATAATGGAATTGGAAATGCGGGTGGACTGGAATCCAGAAGTACATTACTCTACCTTGTGCAAGAGGTCCATTCTTCAGCTAACTAGCATATTTCATGCAATTCTGTTAATGTTAAAAAAAGTCCAGTTTATGAAACGTCTGTCAGCCATTTTGTCTTGTCAGTGAAACTTTTTTTTTAGTGTGAAACCCAAAGTAGTAGTGTGGCATAGGCGTTAAAGGTGGATTCACACTATGTTTGGACAGACTTTTACAGACGTTTCGGCAAACGTCTGGCTCTGCTGGAAAAAGTTAACGACAGTTGGTGTTTGTTGGCAAACACTGGCAAAAGTTGTTTTTTGAAAAATTTCAGAATGCTGAAAATTTGCCAACATTTGGAAGTACATGTTGGTGAAAGTTGTGCTCGGTTTGTAAAAGTTCCTGATTGCTGGGCTAAGTTATGCAGAGTTTACCTAAGTCGGCCTAAGTTAAAGCTGGGTTCACACTATAGCGTTTGGACCGACTTTTGCAGACATTTTGAAAAATCAGAGAAATTAGTCCAAACGTTGGTGAAATTATGTTTGTGAGCAGGTTTTTTTTAATCCAGTGCACACCAACTTTTACGAAATTTTATGAACTTTTGCTAGCATTTTCCAGCATTGCACTCAGCATTAGTAAACTTTTGCCATCTTAGGCTAGCGTTTGTTTGGCTGTTGCCAACTTAGGTTAACTTAAGCAAATGAATACTCCGTTCAGGTCAGCTGACATCCGCGTTAGGCAACGCTCATATACAGATCAGCATTTGTGGAGGCTTCCTGCCATTCTGGACCTGTTTTTGGAGTGAACACATCTCCCTTGGGCATACGTTTCAGTATTTATTTTCGTTTTGTTGGACTAATAAAGGCTTCTCTTATCTTGTTTTATATTCTGCAGGCCCTTTTCCCTGTTCATTCATTCATTCATTCCTCAAAAAATAATACAATAATGCCCATCTATAGACTCAGTAAGTCTGCAATTAAAATGTTAATGTGGATGGAATTAAAAAAAACTATTTAGTGTATCATCATATAAATAAAATGACAGGTGATTGTATTTTGACTATTAGAACTCTCTCCATTAAAGTAACATTAAATCCTGTTAAATGTCATTCACTTTTTGACACCACCACCATAAAATCCTGTTAAATGTCATTTACTTTTTGACACCACATCAGTGCTGTTAGAGTACCCACTGTGGAAGCCGATAACCAATAAATCTTGGAGAATGATTACGCATGGAGCAGAAAATTAAGAACAGTAAATTTCTCAATGAGATTTTTTTCTTTTGGGCTGTCACATTTTTGGGATATTATATATATATATATATAATTTTTTTTTTAAATTTCCCCTTCTCTTGGGAATTAAACATCACTGGGTCCAAGGGGAGAGACAGACAGAAATCGAGAGAGCTGATGAGCTGAATCTGTTTTTTAGTAGGCTCACCGTCTGTCACCCCACAACACAGAAAGACTCCTTCCCCTCCTGTGCAGCACCCCTTCCGCCCCCCCACCTCCCTTCCCCTCCTCTGAGGACATCAGCACCAACCCTCACATCACTGTGGCTACAGACCAGGTTAAGAAACAGCTGGAGAGACTCCGTCAGTGGAAGGCTGCAGGCCCTGATGGCATCTCCGCAAGGATCCTTAGGACCTGTGCCAACCAGCTGAAACACTTGTACAACCTGAGCCTGAGTCTGGAGAGAGTACTGGTGCTGTGGAAGATGTCATGCCTGGTTCCTGTCCCCAAGAAGTTGTCTCCATCGGACCTGAATGATGATTGACCAGTTGCATTCACATCACATGTGATGAAGGTCCTGGAGAGACTGGACTTAGCCCACCTGAGGCTGCAGGTGAAGACATGGCTGAACCCTCTGCAGTTTGCATATCAGCCTCATTTAGGAATTGAAGACGCTGTCATCTACCTGCTGCAACAAGCCCATTTGCACCTGGATGGCGGAGGAGACACTGTGAGAATCACGTTCTTTGATTTCTCCAGCGTGTTTAACACCATCCAGCCACTGCTGCTGGGTGTGAAGCTGTGGGAGATGGAGGTCGACAGCTCTGTGATCTCCTGGATTACTGGCTACCTGACAGGCAGGCCACAGTTTGTCCGGCTGGGCAGTGTCTTGTCTGATGTGGTGGTTAGTGATACTGGAGCTCCACAAGGGACTGTGCTTTCGCCTTTTCTCTTCACCTTATACACCACTGACTTTCAGTACAACATCGAGTCATGACACCTGCAGAAATTCTTTGATGACTTGGCTGTTGTTGGGTATATAAGAGGGGGAGAGGAGGGGGAGTACAGGGCACTGGTAGACAGATCTGAGGAGTGGACTGAGCAAAATCACCTGAGGCTGAACACCAGCATGACCAAAGAGATGGTCATTGACTTCAGGAAGAAGAGGACGCCTTCACAGCCACTGCAAATTTGGGGGGAGGATGTGGAGGACTAAAAATACCTGCATGTCATGATTAGCAATGGACTGGACTGAAAATCTAACACCGATGCTGCGTACAAGAAGGGGATGAGCAAACTCTACTTTCTGAGGAAGCTGAGATCCTTCAATGTGTGCAACACGATGTTGGAGCTTTTCTACCAAGCCATTGTTGCCAGGGCCATCTTCTTTGTTGCTGTCTGTTGGGGTAGCATTATCAGAGCCAGCGACACCAACAGACTCGACAAGATGATCAAGAAGGCTCGCTCTGTGATTGGTCTCAGGCTGGAGGCTCTTGAGAATGTGGTGGAGAGGAAGACACTGAACAAACTGTTATGCATGATGGACAATCCACATCACCCCCTCCACCACACACTGAACAGACAGCGGAGCACTTTCTCCAGCAGACTGCTACAGCTTCGCTGCGGAACGATCAGTTACAGGAAATCTTTCCTGCCACATGCTATTTCACTGGACAATAACTCTAATGTTGAATTCTGGTCATAACAATGCTGCCATAACACACCTTGCAGTCTAATTGGTACCTCATATTTCACCCTGCGCCCGATAGTCCTGCATTGTACAGCAAGTACGATTCATGTTTCCATATGGGTCATCATCTGTGATGTATATACAGTGGTGTGAAAAAGTGTTTACCCCTTCCTGATTTCTCATTTTTTTGTATGTTTGTCACGCTTAAATGTTTCACATCATCAAACAAATTTAAAATATTAGACAAAGATAACACAAGTAAACACAAAATGCAGTTTCTAAATGAAGGTGTATATTATAAAGGGTAAAAAAAATCCAAACCTACATGGCCCTGTGTGGAAAAAGTGATTGCCCTCCCCTGTTAAAACATAAATTAACTGCGGTTTATCACATATTTGGAAAGCTGAGTTCAATTTCTCTAGCCACACCCAGGCCTGATTACTGCCACACCTGTTCTCAATCAAGAAATCACTGAAATAGGACCTGCCTGACAAAGTGAAATAGACCAAAAGATCCTCAAAATCCAGACATCATGCTGCAATCGAAAGAAATTCAGGAACAAATGAGAAACAAAGTAATTGAAATCTATCAGTCTGGAAAATGTTATAAAGCCATTTCTAAAGTTTTGGGACTCCAGTGAACCACAGTGAGAGCCATTATTCACAAATGGCAAAAACGTGGAACAAAGGTGAACCTACCCAGAAGTGGCCGTCGAGCAACATTACCCCAAGAGCGCAGCGACGACTCATCCAAGAGGTCACAAAAGACCCCACAACAATATCCAAAGAACTGCAGGCCTCACTTGCCTCAGTTAAGGTCACCCCTCTCCACCCACCTTTCTTATGGTGACTCCACCATAAGAAAGAGACTGGACAAAAATGGCCTGCATGGCAGAGTTCCATGACGAAGACCACTGCTGAGCAAAAAGAACATAAAGACTCATCTCAGTTTTGCCAGAAAACATCTTCATGATCCCCAAGACTTTTGGGAAAATTCTCTGTGGACTGACAAGACAAAAGTTGAACATGTTGGACGATGTGTGTCCCATTACATCAAGCGTAAAAGTAACACAGCATTTCAGAAAAGGAACGTCATACCAACAGTAAAATATGGTGGTGGTAGTGTGATGGTATGGGGCTGTTTTGCTGCTTCAGGACCTGGAAGACTTGCTGTGGTAAATGGAACCATGAATTCTGCTGTCTTTCAAAAAATCCTGAAAGAGAATGTCTGGCCATCTGTTTGTGACCACAAGCTGAAGCGCACTTGGGTTCTGCTTCAGGACAATGATCCAAAACACACCAGCAAGTCGACCTCGGAATGGCTTAAGAAAAACAAAATGAAGACTTTGGAGGGTCCTATTTAAAGTCCTGACCTGAATCCGATTGAGATGCTGTGGCATGACCTTAAAAAGGCGGTTCATCCTTAAAAATCCTCCAGTGTGGCTGAATTACAACAATTCCACAAAGATGAGTGGGCCAAAATTCCTCCACAGTGCTCTAAAAGACTCATTGCCAGTTATCGCAAATGCTTGATTGCAGTTGTTGCTGCTAAGGGTGGCCCACCCAGTTATCCAGTTTAGGGGCCAGTCACTTTTTCACACAGGGCCATGTAGGTTTGCGTTTTGGCACAGGTGTAGTGTGGCTGACTACTGATTGGAGGGTCAGGGGTTCTATTCCCGCTCTGTCTGCTGTCTGCATGTCAAAATGTCCTTGAGTAAGACACTAAACCCCCAGTTGTTCCTGGTGGGTCAGGCCAGCACCTGTGTATGGCAGCTCTGCTGCCATCACTGTGTGAATGGGTGGATAGTAGGATCTGTAAAACACTTGGATCATCTAGATATGAGGAAAAAGTGCTATATAAGTGAACACCATTTGGCATTCCCTCAATAATAAACACCTTCATTTAAAAACTGCATTTTGTGTTTACTTGTGTTATCTTTGTCTAATATTTAAATTTGTTTGATGATCTGAAACATTTAAGTGTGACAAACATACAAAAAATGAAAAATCAGGAAGGGGCCAAACACTTTTTCACACCACTGTATCTAGGCAGTTTTACTTTCCCTGGGTAATTCCTTTTTTATTATTGTCACAAGAGCCCCTCTGGGGCGAGGAAGATGAGGACCCAAATGCCATTATTTATTGCAAGAAACAGAACAGAAAATACAGCAGCGTGTGGGCTGAAACAAAAACTCGGAACTTGACACACCAGGGACTCTGACTACAGACTAAGGCAAACAGGACAGAAGTGTGTAATCACGGCAACATGAGACAAGGACACCATGTATGACAAGGAAAGATGCACACATATATAGACAGGGATAAATAGCAGACAGGTGGGACCAATCAGGGGTAATCAGAGACAGCAGGGAGTGGCTATAGGCACGGACAAGATGAGGGACTGAGATAAAGGGTAAACCAGAGACATGAACACAGGACCAGGGAATACACGACCATGACAAATAATGATAATAATAACAAAGAGAATCATACAAAACTAACCTCAAACCCCAGACCAGAATAGAGAACATAACATGACTATGATAAAAAAAAAAAAATAACAAATACAGAGAATTCCAAAATACCAACTGAACTGAGGCAGGGGAAACATAGAGAATAGCAAAAACAAACTTAAAGTGGGAGCTTAATCTGTGTACTCTTTGTTCTTTTAATATTTTGTTTGTGAAACAAAAACAGAACAACTGAAAATAGCCGTTATATCATTCTCGCGTTGTCAAAATAAAATTCAAATTGAGCAAAAACAACATAACAGATCTGATTCCATTTGGTGTTGTTTTTGTTTTATTCTGTCGGTCACAGCTGGAAGTGGTGATGGCAGCAGTGCACCACCATTTTCAAACAAGCTTTAAAAGAAGTGCTAAATCTCACTTAAAAATCAGGAAAATGACCAAAGTTGCAGCATAGACTCGTGCAGACATCATCATCTGATGAAAGATAAGAATGACTGCCAGAATTATATGTTTATAGAATTCCCATCAGCCAGCAAAGAGGATAAAAGGAGGATGTTGTGGACAAATGGATACCGAAGGCCTGGGAGTAATGAAAGGTTGACATGACCGATCTGTTTTGACCACTTTACAACAGGTAAGGTCTATTATAAATATTGCTTCTATTAGGGCTGTACGATATAACAAAAATTTCATATCACGATATAAATCATCTCATATACAATAGCGATATACTGTATATCACAATATACATTTTCTGTAAATTCTACAGTTTTTTCACATTAAAAGGACCATCTCTTTCTCTTTTTTTTTTTTTTTTTTACTTTTTTTACATGTACTGTTTTCCCTCATAATTTTGCAGTGTTATAGTTTTGTATTGTGCAATTGAGTCTTGTGTATCATAAATTTCAGGTTTTTCTTCTAAATCATATATGAATAAAAAGTAAACATCAGTAAGTTAAATATTTCCTGAGCCAGAAGAGAATAGCAAAAAAACAAAACAAAAAATACCTGATAACATAAAAAAAATGTCTCAAAATGAGGAAATTGCCCATGACTGTCACCTACAGATATAAATTAGCTGTTATTTTAAATCAGTGAAAATTTAAGTGTAGACTTGCAGCCTGCCATTCTGGCCTGATTTAACCTGTTTGCTTCTTAGTAAAAATATTTCAAATCGGTCATGAACTGAAAGTCAAAGACACAAAAGGTAATATAATAAAATACATGTGATGACTTTAACGTTATTCATTATCACTACTTGACTAATTAAAACGATTAGAAATCAAATAAATTACATTAAGAGCCAACTCCTCCAACCGGTTTTAATGTATTTATTATTTATTTTGCATATACTGTATGTGCCATCATCATGCACTTTTGCAGTTTTAATAAAAAAAATTCAGACAAAACTAAGAAACTCAGCAGTAATTTCAGTCAAAGAAACAATGGTCTGCTACATTCCATTTCCAGTTGGCACAACTTAGCATCGCCCATTTAGCATTTTATAGTTAGACATGGTGTTAGCGTTACTTGCCTCCTATTAAAACGAGGTTAGCGAATTATCCTCTCCGATGCAGCATGATGGAAAACAGTCCCACATTCCTGGCAAACAGGAGTAGCAGCTATCTGAACCGGTAGTTTGGAGTTAGCATTAGCATCCACCGGACTGAAGCCCACCACCCACCACACCTGTTCCACTGTGCGCACTGCAGAGGAGAGATGGGGTGCTAGTAGTCGTGGTGAGGAGCTTTACTGAATAAACGGGAGTATGTGCATTTTAAAATCACAATATAAACGACAGGATACTCTATGAAACGATAGACGTTTTTATACCTTCATCTGATATATATCATCATATCGCACAGCCCTATCTTCTATTACTTTTTTTTCCTTTTCAAAGTAGTTTGGCCTCCACATGTCGGTTCAGTACGTGATTACTGAGATGATGCAGGTTTCCAGCAGTTTTAATATGACTGGAGTCTCTTTGATTTCATGTGATATTTAGTGTTGATATTTGCATTTTGGGTGATTCTATAAGATATTTGTACTTGATTGTCTTTTGTATTTTAATATGTCCCACTTTTGAAAGTGATGTTTTTGTCTTTTCCTCCAAGTGTTACAACTTTAAATTTTTCTTCCATAAAACTAATTTAATATAGTAATCATTTTTATATGACTACCTTATATCTGTCTCCACAGTACACAGTTTTATTTATTATAGTCTCTTAACAAACATACATAGTAAAAAAAACTCAGAAAAATAGACTTCATAGTGGACTGTGGACTAATGTTCTATTTCTCTGTGTCTGATAAAAGATTTTCATAATGTGGAAACTGACGACACTGTGGACCACTTGTCCCAGACTGATGAGAACCAGTTCATGACCCCAACCATCACAGGTGAAATTCAGTGTCTTAAATGATAAAGTTGCAGTACAGGAAAGAGTCCATGCTGTGACCTAAAATCACTTCTGTTTCCAGAGGACAGCAGAGAAGATCCCTGGTCCTTCACTTCATCCTGCTCAGGATGTTTCACACCAACCAGGAGTGACCAGGACTCACACTGTCATTACCCCCACCATGCACTCTTCTTCCTGTTTTGTTATAATAAAATTTAACAGGACAGCAACATTGTCTTATTTAGTTTTGAATTTTTTATCTTCATCTTTGCTTAAAACCAGAGGTGGGTAGAGAAGCCAGAAATTGTTCTCAAGTAATACTGTGGAGAAAGGATGCAGGCGAGGGAACGAACTGAACAACACAAGACTTTATTCTTTCTCCAACAAGAACAGTATAGCAAAAGCGCATCCCGGGCCTCTGTGCATCCCTCTTTTATATCTTTATTTCCATGCAATGAGGCCCGGAACTTCCGACCATACACTTTATGTTTAGAACAAAGCCTGTGCAGCACATCAACATGATATAACCCTGGCACCGCTTTCCATTCTTCTCCCAGTGGCCCGGTATTTTACTCCTCTCCCCAGGGGGCGCATATTCCTTACTGTCCCGTCTGAATCCCCCAGTGATACCTCCTCGGGTCCATTGTTCCCTGGGTGGAGAAGTCCAACACCATGCCCCCCACAATATTACTGTTATTGGAATTGTTCAAGTGTAAGAGTTGTTGCCAGAAAAGGTAAAGATGAAACTATTCAACAAAAAAAAGTTACTGGAGTAGTAATGACGGTTCTCAATTTGCAAACTTTTACTCCTAAATTTCTGAGTCTTTTCATATAATTTGTCTTTTTTGAATATACAACTTTTATCCTATAAATCTGTTTTTCCACATAGATTGTTGTAACATACATTTTCAACTTCATTCATTCATTCATTCATCTTCTTCCGCTTAATCCTTTTCGGGTCGCAAGGGGGGGCTGGAGCCTATCCCAGCATCTTCTTACTTAAAAAATTAGCAGTTCTACATTTCAAACATTTTTCTTTTAAATGTATCCCTTTTTTGTCAAATTTGTGACTGTATTTTTTCAAAAACATGAATTTGTAACATTTTACAAAAACTTTTCACATAAATTTGTAACTTTTTAACTCTAACTTGTCTAAATTACTTGTTCTTTGTAGCTGGAATAGAAGAACAAAAATATCAACACCCATCTCAGCTAAATAAGATTATATATTTATTAAAATGACCAAAGATGCAGTAATTTCTAGGGAGACTAATCAGTCATTTTAAACAGGCACATTTCTAATCAGTTTTCAAATCAGTGAAATAAAAATTTAGTGACTATGACCAAAGGTACTTGAGTAAAAGTAGTTTTATCCTCACATGTACTTAAGAAAGTATACTGCAATAAAGTTACTCATCCAAGTCCTGTTTTGTCAAAGTATCTACAAGTACAAGAACCTTTTCTGGCAACATGTTTATCCATCACTGCCAATGTCTGACTGTTCTGAATAAATATAACTTGTATTCTACCCAAGCCTGCAGTGTATATTAATGATTATAAATAAGTGAATACAGATAAAGTCCTTGAGATTAGCCTTTTATTTAATAATTAAAAAAACAATTTTTGAAAATACCAGATTACGTCTTGTCATAAATAAATACGTTCATAAATAAATACGTAAAGAATGCATGAACTGAGGTGCAGCTCACAGTTGTGTAAAAATGTGAATGACTGGTTAATTAAAAAAGTTAAAGTTAAATTAGACTTTTTTATGGATTGAAATTGTGAACATATAAAACATCAATATACAGTATCTCACAAAAGTGAGTACACCCCTCATATTTTTGTAAATATTTTATTACATCTTTTCATGAGACAACACTGGAGATATGACACTTTGATGCAATGTAGTCAGCGTATAGCTTGTATAACAGTGTAAATTTGCTGTCCCCTCAAAATAACTCAGCACACAGCCATTAATGTCTAAACCGCTGGCAACAAAAGTGAGTACACCCCAAAGTGAAAATGTCCAAATTGTGCCTAATTAGTCATTTTCTCTCCCTGGTGTCATGTGACTCGTTAGTGTTACACGGTCTCAGGTGTGAATGGAGAGCAGGTGTGTTAAATTTGGTGTTATGGCAGAAAAAGCACTGAGCAGCAGGATTAAATACTACCTGTTCAAGAGGTAATAGAACTTCAATTCTTCACCTGTGGCTAGTTCTGGACTTTTGGAGTTGATTTGGTTGACACTTGGCAGTGGATTGGTGGCTTGGGGGAAGATTCTGGTGGATTTAGAATTGGGCCTTTCTGCTTTAGAAGCAGACTGGCAGCCATTACTACTAGGCCTCACAGGCAGCCACCAACAACAGGCTCCACAGGCAGCCACCATCACCAGGCCAGCAGCCACAACCATCAGGCTCCACAGGCAGCCGCCACCACCAGGCTTCACAGGCAGTTACCACCACCAGGCCCTGCAGCCACCTCCATCAGGCTTCAGGCCTGGCACCAGGCCTTACACGCATTCCTGTTGTTGTTGCTGCCTGAATTTTTCATCAACACTGAAATAGTCTTGGAAACAGACTCTTGTCTCCTTGTCCACTGCAAATTATTGCAAAACTGCAGCAAATTGCCACCTAAGCCAAAAGCAGAGGCCAAATCCGAGGAGGAATATGTGTCCCTCGCACAGGTAAATGACTTACTGCAACAGCAAAAAGAACTGTTTTCTGCATTGTTAAACCAACAACAGGAAACTTTCAAAAGCCTCATCAAAGTGATCATGGACTCAGCTAATGCAAGAGTGGACACGATGACGAGAGAGTTGCAGGACATTAAAACCAGTCTACAGTTCACTCAAAAAGATGTAGATGATATAAAAGCCGATTTGTCTAAACAAGCAGACCACAACAATGTGCTGCAATCAGATGTTTCTAAAGTGTGTGACAGTCTGTTGACTATCACCGACAAATTTGAATATCTGGAAGGACAATCCTGGAGAAATAATCTAGTCTTTGATGGTGTTGTGGAGGCACCAGGAGAGACCTTGGCCGACACGGAGGAGAAGATTAAAAATATTCTCATGGAGAAACTACAGTTACCACCAGGGATTGAGATGGAGAGAGCCCACCGCACCGGGAAACCTGGAGGAGAAAGACCGAGGCCCATTGTGGTCAAGTTTCTGCGGCACAAGGACAGGATGACCATTCTTTAAAGAGCCAAGTCCCTCAAAGGAACAAAAATTTTCATCAATGAGGACTTCACTGATTTGGTATAAAGGAAGAGAAAAGAATTAATGCCAGAGCTGAAAGCTGCAAGAGCACAGGGGGACATAGCCTACTTAAGGTATGACAGACTCATTATTCACCCACGCCATCCCCGTAACAGTACACCAAAATCAATGGAGCCAAAAATCAACCAGAAATGATTGACATTTCATTATCAGCTTAGAGATATAAACTGTGCATTTGTTTCCATTAACTGGAATAATTAAGATGCAAAATTTTATAGGAAATAACCTCATTTTTAAAGGGTATGAATACACTGAGCATAAGCCACACAGTGTTGAATATGAAACCGATCCTGAAAATCACTTTTTCAGCAGTATAAAACATCAGTGTAAATACTTTAGCTCAGACCAATTAAAAAATACAATTTCTGACCAATCATTGTCAATAATACACTTTAATAGTAGAAGTCTCAACATGAATTTTTCCAAAATCCAGGACAGTTTGTTGCAGTATAACACAAATTTTTCTGCTGTTGCAATTTCTGAGACTTGGCTAAAAAATTACCAACTTCATACAGTGCAAATGGGAGGCTATGATTTATATACCACAAGCAGGTCAACAAAAAGGGGTGGTGGTGTTGCTTTATATATCAGGTCCTGCTACCAAAGCCAAGTTGTAGATAATGTCTTTTGAAATGGAAAACATCATGGAGTGTGTAACTGTGGAATTAATTACAACTACAAAAAACATCATAATAAGTTGCATTTATAGAGCACTGGGTACCGATATTGACATTTTCAAAGAAAAATTGTCTGAACTTTTCAGTGCAGTAGGTAATAAGAAGCTGGTATTTATTTGTGAAGACTTCAATATTGACTTATTAAATCCAAATGACCATATCCAAATAAGTGAATTCATAAATTCCATGTTTTGTATGGGTTTCTACCCTTCAATAACATACCCCACTAGAATAACAACACATTCAGCAACGCTTATTGGTAACATTTTCACAAATGTCACTGAGGGGAATGTAACTGCTGGTCTTATTATCAGTGATGTGACAGACCATCTGCCTGTTTTTGTTTCTTCACACACTGGTGTAACACATAACGTTGAAATAGATAAGGTTTTTAAACGACTTGTAACAGAAACCGTAATCGACAATCTTAGAAATGATCTAAAAATACAAGACTGGAGCGGTGTTTATGTTGACGACATTGATACAGCATATGGAGAATTTGTCTCTATTTTATCACAACTATATAATAAACATTGCCCTCTAGTGGTAAAGGAAACTAAAGTTAAATACAGAGATAAGCCTTGGATCACCAAGGGCCTGCAAGATGCTTGTAAAAAGAAAAACTTGTTATACAAAACGTTTCTGAAATTAAGAACTGTGGAAGCAGAAAAGAAATACAAAACTTATAAAAATAAACTCATTAGTATTTTAAGATCGAGTAAAAAAACATATTACAGTAAATTATTGGAAAATAACAAAACTAATACATGTAATATATGGAAGGTGTTAAATAATATAACAGAGAGGAAAACTAAATTCCAACCACATCTCTTATTTAAATTCAGATAATGGAATAATCAATGAAAATAGCTTGATCTCCAACACGTTTAATGAATATTTTGTTAATATAGGAAAAAAGATTGTCAATTCCACTGTATCATCAGCAAATACAAGTGGCGCTGACAGTGTCGTCAACATAAACGCTTACTCAATGTTTATGAAAGAAACGGATGAAAAAGAAATTCTTGACATTAACAAATTCAAAGACAAAAAATCAACTGATTGTAATGATTTCAGTATGTTCTTGGTTAAATGTATTATTGATTGTATTGTTAAACACTTCACTTTCATATGCAACATGTCCCTTACTGCTGGTAAATTTCCAAAGAAAATGAAAATAGCAAGAGTCGTTCCTCTGTATAAGACTGGTGACAAACACTTATTGTCAAACTACAGACCCATCTCCTTGTTACCTCAGTTCTCCAAAATACTGGAAAAAATATTTGTTAAGAGACTAAATGATTTCACTTATAAGCACAATATACTCTGTGAACAACAGTATGAATTCAGGGAGAACCGGACCACCTCACTGGCACGCATAGACTTTGTTGAACAGATTACGGATGCAACAGAAGAGAATACACAGTTGGAATATTTCTGGACTTACAAAAGGCATTTGATACAGTTGACCATAAATTACTCCTCAGTAAATTACATAAGTATGGCATCAGAGGAATTGCTTTTGACTGGTTACATAGCTATTTAGAAGACAGATATCAATATGTTCATGTGAATAATACAGACTCTGAGTTGCTGAAGATGACGTGTGGGGTACCACAGGGTTCTGTGCTTAGTCCATTGCTGTTTATTTTGTATATTAATGATTTATATTCTGTCTAAATTGCTCAAGTGTATTTTATTTGCAGATGACACAACTTTTTTTTTTTTGTAGTGGAGAAAATCTTAAGCAGCTTCTGGATTCAGTAGAAAATGAACTTAAACAAATCAATCAATGGTTCACTGCCAATAAATTATCTATTCACCTTGGAAAAACAAAATGTATAATATTTGGAAACCGCAAATTATATAATAACAGGAAAAAAAAAAAAAACAATGTTGAAATTGACACAGTTTTCGAAACCAAGTTCCTAGGGGTCATTGTTGATAACAAACTAAACTGGAAATCACACATAAATTATGTCAAAACTAAAATGTCTAAATCCATTGCCGTACTGTATAAAGTTAAGGATCTCCTGTGTCAGAAATCTCTTTGCATTTTATATAATTCACTGATAGTTCCTTTTATGACATACTGTGTAGAGATCTGGGGAAACGCATAAAACAAACACAAACTTAAAGGGCCTATATCATGCAAAATCGACTTTTTTGAGCTTTTAAGCATGTTATAATGTTAATTCCTCACCAAAAACACCCCCAAAGTGGTATTTTGCTTCATTCACGCATCTCTGAGTATTCCTCCTCCTCAGCTGCTGCTCCGCCCTGTCCTTGATAATGATTGGGTCCCCACTGTGGAGAGCGTGAAATGAAGAGGCTGAATTTATTTCTCAATTCAGGTTTATTAATCATCTCACATCTCCAACGTCCTCTCAAACAGAAAAGAGGACCAACTTCTCCAATCCCCTCCTTTTATACCCAGGACATCAAAGTACAGAATCACATTGTCATTCAACCCCCCATAGACAATACATCTCCCCCAGGTCTCTTCTTCCTCCACCTGACCCCTGGAGGTCAGGAAGTCCTTTCAGAGTCATTCCTAAAGGCACCTCCACCTCCTACTGTTATCCCCAGGAGGTCCAGACTTATTGTTCCTTCTAAGACGTGAGGTAACACAATATACATATGCAGTCTAAGCATCTCAATCAATGTGCTATACATATGCAGTCTAAGCATCTCAAATATGTGTGCCACATAACCCCCCCCAAACGTCGAAGATGAAACAATACAACATAGTCCACACAACATGATAAAACCACAACATCAGTCCATATGCTGTCTGGGCTTCAACCGCCTTCCAAACTTGCTGTAAGCAGGCTTCGCCGCTCCTGCGGCGCCATCTTGCAGTGAATCTGCTATCTGAGGATGAGAACTGTTAGTTGATCCCTGCGGGGGCTCTGGGGAATGCTCCCTGGGGAGTCTGCCGCGTCGAGGAGCCCTCGCCACTCGCACAGTTTCATCGGCCATCACAAAAGCAGGTTTCAGTCTGTCTACACTAATTGTTTCCCTCCTGTCCCCCAAATCTAGCAAAAAATGCTTATCACCTGTTTCCAGCACTCTATATGGGCCATCGTAAGGTGGTCGCAGGGTTGGGCGCTGAGCCTCATACCTGACAAAAACAAACTCGGCATTTTTTAAAGATTTGGGCACAAAAACACGCGGAAAAGTGTAATGAACGGGGCCCGGAAGCATGTCCGCTCCTGTGTCGTTCAGTGACCGCTGAGCAGGGGGACGCCCTGGCGCCGGATTATCTGGAAGAAACTCTCCTGGCAGCCGGAGTGGCTGCGCGAAGACCAACTCAGCTGGAGAGGCTTTTAAGTCCTCTTTAGGTGCAGAACGCAACCCCAATAAAACCCATGGTAGTCTGTTTACCCAATTTGCATCCGTAAGCGACGCTCTGAGGGCTGCTTTCAATGATCTATGAAAACGCTCGCATAAACCATTAGCCTGGGGGTGGTAAGCGGTAGTGCGGTGAATTGTCACACCTAAGCTGTGGGCCATCGCTGACCAAAGCTTGGACACAAATTGAGGTCCCCTGTCGGACGTAATATCCGACGGGACCCCAAAACGCGCTACCCAAGCCGTTAAAAATGCGCGGGCCACCTCTGCAGCTGTGGTTGATGCTAGTGGGACCACTTCCGGCCAACGCGTGGTTCGGTCCACCATTGTCAAAAGATGTGTGTACCCTTGCGACGACGGTAGGGGGCCTACGAGGTCGACATGCACATGATCAAACCTCTTGGCCGGGATGTGAAACGGCTCTAAGGGGGCTTTTGTGTGCTTGTGTATTTTGGCCCGCTGGCAAGCCACACAGGTTCTTGCCCAATCTTTAACGTGCTTGTGCAGGCTCGGCCAAACGAACTTCTCTGCTACCATTTTTACCGACGCGCGCACCCCTGGGTGCGCCAGGGAGTGAATCGAGTCAAAAACGCGGTGGCGCCATGCGGCCGGCACTACTGGACGCGGTCGTCCAGTAGAGACATCGCAGATTGGGGGGGCATACCATTTTGCAGCCTCCTGTTCTCCAGCCTTAACCCTGTTGATCCCGATTGGAGCGCGCACACGTCCGCATCGCCACCCTGATCCGCTGCCATGGCTGCATAATCTATCCCCACGTGGACTGGGGCCGCGTGCGCTTCCGCGCTGTTATTTTGCGGTAGTATAAACTACCTCTGCGCGGACTGGCGCGGTAACCGCGCGAGAGAGGCAGTCTGCTACTACATTGAATTTACCCGCTACATGTTGAATATCAGTAGTAAACTCCAAAATTGCGGCCAGCTGCCTCTGCTGCCGGCCCGACCATGGTTCCGAAATTTTGGCCATCGCAAAAGTGAGCGGTTTGTGGTCGACAAACGCGGTGAAACGCCGACTTTCTAGCCAGAATTGGAAGTGGCGAATAGCTAAGAGGAGTGCTAACAGCTCCCTGTCAAACGCGCTGTATTTTCGCTCGGCCTCGCGCAAGGACCTGCTGAAAAAGGCCAGCGGCTGCCAAACCCCGGCAACGTGCTGCTCCACTACCGCCCCTATGGCCAAATCTGACGCATCAGTGGTGAGCGCTATGCGGGCCGTTGGGTCTGGATGAGCCAAGAACGCAGCGTCTGCAAGGGCTTTTTTTACCTCCGCGAATACGCGCTCCCGCTCCGGGGACCATTCGATTGGATTGGAGGGTTTTTGTTTTTTAAGCACGGCATATAATGGTTGCATGAGCTGCGCTGCATGGGGGAGGAAACGGTTATAAAAATTCACCATTCCTAAAAACTCCTGTAGTGCTTTGACCGTTTGTGGCTGGGGAAAATCTGCCACTGCGCGCACTTTGTGCGGTAGCGGAACTGACCCTTCTGGGGAGACGCGGTGCCCCAAAAAATCGATCTGCGCCACCCCAAACTGGCACTTAGCTGGGTTGATTATTAACCCGTGCTCTCCCAACCTCCGGAAAACTGCCGTGAGGTGTTTTTCGTGTTCCTCTTCGGACGCGCTGGCTACCAAAATGTCGTCCAGGTAGACGAACACAAAAGGGAGATCGCCTAACACCGCATCCATCATGCGCTGGAGGTTTGTGCGGCGCCTTTAAGCCCAAATGGCATGCGTAAAAACTCAAAAAGTCCAAACGGGGTTATCACCGCTGTTTTGGGAATGTCCTCAGCGCGCACTGGGACTTGATGATAACCACGGACCAAGTCTATTTTAGAAAAAATGCGCGCCCCCGCCAGATGTACCGAAAAATCCTGAATATGTGGGACTGGGTAACGGTCATGCGCTGTGGCATTGTTTAACCTGCGGAAACCACCGCAAGGTCTCCACGAGCCGTCAGCTTTAGGGACCATGTGCAGTGGGGAAGCCCATGGGCTGTTCGAATGACGGATGATGCCCAACCTTTCCAGGTTGGCGAACTCCTCGCGCGCTATGGACAGTTTAGCTGCATCCAAGCGCCGAGCTTTTGCAAAGACGGGGGGACCAGCGGTAGTGATAAAGTGCTCCACCCCGTGTTTCGCAACTGTTGCCGAAAAAGTGGGAACTGTGAGTGCTGGAAACTGAGTGAGGAGTGTGTGAAACTTACCGCCTGCTGTGGCGACGTTGGTCTGTGCTGGTGGCGGGGACACTCGAGCTGCACAAGGAATAGAGTAAAAGGAGAGTGCATTAACCAGGCGTCTATTGGGAAGATCAACAACCCATGTGAGCACAGAAAATCAGCACCTAACATGTTGAAACTCACCGCCGCTATAATAAAAGTCCACTCATATGTGCGGCTGTGCAGGGACAGAAGTAGAGTCCTTTCACCGAAGGTCTTAATGCTCGAGCCGTTCGCCGCTGTTGCTCCGTCACCCCCGGGGCCTGCCAGCCGGTCAGCGTAGGTTGGGGTGATGAAACTCACTTGGGAGCCCGTGTCCACGAGGAAGTGTCTCCCAGAGCGCGCATCCGTCAGGTAGAGCAGCTTGTTCTGTTCGCCGAGGGCCGCAGCTGCTAGCGACTCCCGGTCCTGGCGTTTCCCGAGCTCTTGAACTGGCACGGCGGTACACACTTGCGTGCCCTCTCTGTGAAACGACAATGGTAAAAACAGAGGTCGTCTCCTCCGTGGTGTCGGGGCTTCGCTGCCGCCGTTGTTGGTGGGACCGCCTCCGTCGCCTCTGGCCCACCGATGCTCCCGGTCGCTGCGCCGAGGTCTGCCGCTGCTGCGGTGGCCGTGTGCTCTTCGCTGGCGTTGAGGATCCGCTGCGCCTCCTGGGCCAGCGCGCGGAAGTCCTGCTGGGTCATAAAATGAGTGCCCGCCAGGGTCGCCCTCGTCTGCGATGGTAGGGTTCTCAGGAAGATGTGCGTGAAGAGGAAATCGTCATTGTCTGAGCCTCTCAGCTTCAGCATGTCTTCCATCAGGTCGACAGGCGTGCTTCCTCCCAAGTCGTGCCGAGCCAGGAGCCTCCTAGCTCTCTCCTGGGCTGAGGGCATGAAACGCTGGATGAGGGCAGCTTTCAACCCGCTGTATTTGTCGCCAGCGGGCGGGTGCTGCACCAGGCTCCGCACATGTCGAGCTGTGCGGCTGTCGAGTTTGGCGATGACGTGGTAGAATTTTGTGTCATCTGCTGTTATTCCCCCGAGCGTGAACTGGGCTTCAGCCAGGAGGAACCACGAGTCTGGGTTGTCCTGCCAGAATTCTGGTAGCTTGACTGAGACCGCGCTTGCTCTGCTGGTCCCTGGCGAGTCTGGTTCGGGGGAATTGTCTCTGGTCATTGTACGTCTTAAGGTCACCAATGTGGAGAGCGTGAAATGAAGAGGCTGAATTTATTTCTCAATTCAGGTTTATTAATCATCTCACATCTCCAACGTCCTCTCAAACAGAAAAGAGGACCAACTTCTCCAATCCCCTCCTTTTATACCCGGGACATCAAAGTACAGAATCACATTGTCATTCAACCCCCCATAGACAATACATCTCCGCCAGGTCTCTTCTTCCTCCACCTGACCCCTGGAGATCAGGAAGTCCTTTAAGAGTCATTTCTAAAGGCACCTCCACCTCCTACTGTTATCCCCAGGAGGTCCAGACTTATTGTTCCTTCTAAGACGTGAGGTAACACAATATACATATGCAGTCTAAGCATCTCAATCAATGTGCTATACATATGCAGTCTAAGCATCTCAAATATGTGTGCCACACCCACATTCATACGTATGAACATGGGTGAGCCGCCCACTCCAGGAAGTGCCTGTGCTGCCAGCACCGCCCCCAGGCTAACGCACACCCCCACTTTCTCCATGCAGCTAACGGAGCGGTGATCGGCAAAACTTTTTCACTTTAGCACTGACGCTGTGAAGAAGTAGTTCCTCTCGCACCTATTCTGCTCAGTGACAACAACTGTTTGCTTTTTTATGTAAGACAATGTCTTCTAAGTGGCGTAAATGTGTCTTTGGCTGTGAGAGATTTAGGAGTTTGTTCAGCCTTCCTAAAGAAGAGCCTACTCGTCAGAAATGGTTGGAGTTTATTTTTGGGAGCACGCATCAAACCAGCCAGCAGCCGGCTCAGGGGTTACGTCATGAAATGGGCGGCAGCCACTAGAAGGAGAGGCGGAGCCTCAGAGATCGAGGCATCTTACTTCCGGGTTGGAAAAGTAGCTTGCAAAAATAACTCATATTTCATAAGAAATTCATTCTCCAGTGTACCAAAGGTAATATACTATCACATACATGCATATAATTTACTCTGAAAGGCTTAAAATAGCATGATATAGGCCCTTTAATCTTTTTACTACAGAAAAAAGCCATACACATTGTATCAATGAAACCTTACCGTGAACCAACAAATCCAATATTCATTCAATTACATACTCTTAAATTTAGAGATCTGGTAGATTATAATTAATCTTAATGCAGCGTCTGTGTTTGAGTCCGTGCCGCCACTGCCGGACTTTATTTTAAGAGATTTTCATGGACACAGCGATGAAAAGAGAGACAAGAGGAGGAAACGCGGAAAGCGTGGAGGCGTAAAATTAAGCCTGAGGAGGCGTCAGTTTAACCGCATTCCTCTTCCTTCCATTATTATGGGGAACGTACAATCCCTGAGAAATAAAGTGGATGAAATTCAAGGGAATGTACGATATCAGAAGGACTTCAAGAACTGCTGTGTCATGGCTTACACGGAGACATGGCTTACAGCGCATGACCGGGACCCGGACCTGTGTATTGACGGCTTTGGAGCCCCACTTCGCTCGGATCGGCAGGAAGAGGTAATGGGGAAACGTCAGGGGGGCGGCGTATGTTTATACATTAATAAACAGTACTGTACATCTGTCACGGTCAGAGAGCGCATCTGTACACCCGATGTGGAGCTTCTGTCTGTATCGCTACGCCCCTTTTATCTGCCCTACGAGTTCCCCCAACTTTTCATAACGACTGTGTACATTCACCCGAGAGCGGATGCTGACTCTGCCTCCAGCACCGTCTTTGATGTGGTACAGCGGTTGCAGTCGATTTCCCCAGAGGCTCCAAACTTTATTCTTGGGGATTTTAACCATGTTTCTTCAAAGAAGACACTTAAAAACTTTTATCAGTATGTCTCCTGCCCAACCAGGCGAAAAAAGACATGGGACCTGTGCTACGGCTCCATAGAGAGGGCCTATAAATCACTTCCCCTTCCTCCTTTAGGATCCTCAGATCACAACTGTGTACATTTGCTGCCCACATATAAAACTGCTCTCAGAAGAGACAAGGCGAAGACCAGAGACATAGATATGTGGACAGAGGATTCAGTGCACTGCCTCCAGGAATGCTTTAACTGTACGGACTGGGAGGTGTTCACACTGGCCTGCGGAGAAGATTTGGACTCTTTAGTGGATGTGACATGCTCATACTTGGCTTTCTGTAGAGATATGATCATTCCACGTAAACGTGTCAAAATATATCCCAACAACAAGCCATGGGTTACAAAATCAGTTAAATCCTGCTTACAGAGGAAAGCACTTGCCTTTAAACAGGGGGTTGTTTCGGAGCTACAGGTTGCCACAAAAGAGCTGAAGGCCGAAATTTTAAGAGCAAAACAGAATTATAAATCAGAATTGGAAAGCAAGATGGCAACAAAGAAGCTTGGTTCAGCCTGGGCTAGTATGAAAACTATTGCAGGCCTTCAGAGCACAAAGCGCAGTAATCGTGTGTTTTTAGATGGTTTTAATTCAGACACAGAGCTGGCTAATGCTCTTAATTGTTTTTATGGTTGTTTTGATTCCTTTGATTTTAGCACAGAAACGCAAGATTTGAAACAAGAACTCAAAGACAATCAACACTTTAATATTGAGGTGCAGGATATTAAAAGGGCGTTCTGTGCTGTAAAAGTGAACAAAAGTCAGGGCCCTGATAATATATGTGGGCGCTTGGTAAAGTCCTGTGCACATGAATTGAGTCCTGTATTTCACTACATTTTCAATAAGTCCTTACAGACACAACATGTGCCTAAGATCTGGAAAGATGTCGTGGTTGTCCCTGTTTCAAAATCCAGCTGTCCTAAAACGGTAAATGATTTTAGGCCAGTTGCTTTGACTTCAATTTTAATGAAAATTTTTGAAAAACTGGTCAGATTTGGAGTCTGTGACTGGGGTGCTGGAGGGTGCTCCGCTTGGAGACTCCATTGTCCTACTGGGGGACTTCAATGCACGCGTAGGCAACGACAGTGAAACCTGGAGGGGGGTGATTGGGAAGAACGGCCTGCCCGATCTGAACCCGAGTGGTGTTCAGTTACTGGACTTCTGTGCTAACCACAGTTTGTCCATAACGAACACCATGTTCAAGCATAAGGGTGTCCATATGTGCACTTGGCACCAGGACACTCTAGGTCGCAGGTCGATGATCGTTTTTGTTATTGTGTCATCAGACCTGCGACCGTATGTCTTGGACACCCGGGTAAAGAGAGGTGCAGAGCTGTCAACTGATCACCACCTGGTGGTGAGTTGGATCCGATGGCAGGGGAGGAAGCCATTCAGACCTGGTAGACCCAAACGTATAGTGAGGGTATGCTGGGAACGTCTGGCTGAGGCCCCTGTCCGGGAGGTCTTCAACTCCCACCTCCGGAAGAACTTCAACCACATTCCGAGGGAGTCTGGAGACATGGAGTCTGAATGGGCCATGTTCTCCACCTCTGTTGTTGAAGCGGCGGCCCAGAGCTGCGGCCGCAAGGTGGTCGGTGCATCTCGTGGTGGCAACCCCCGAACCAAGTGGTGGACACCAGTGGTGAGGGGGGCCATTAAGCTGAAGAAGGAGTCCTATCAAGCTTGGTTGGCTTGTGGGACTCCCGAAGCAGCTGAGGTGTACCGGCAGACCAAGCGGAGTGCAGCTCGGGTGGTTGCTGAAGCAAAAACCCGGGTATGGGAGGAGTTTGGTGAGGCCATGGAGCAAGACTTTCGGTCGGCCTCGAAGAGATTCTGGCAAACTGTCCGGCACCTCAGGAGGGGAAAGCAGCTCCCTGTCCACACTGTGTATGGTGCGGATGGGACACTGTTGACTTTGACTGGGGATATCGTCGGGCGGTGGAAGGAATACTTCGAGGATCTCCTCAATCCCACTGATACGCCTTCCACAGAGGAAGCAGGGTTTGGGGACGAGGGGGATGACTCGCCTATCACAGGAGCTGAGGTCGCCAAGGTGGTTAAAAATCTCCTTGGTGGCCGGGCCCTGGGGGTGTACGAGATTTGCCCTGAGTACCTCAAGGCCCTGGATGTTGTTGGGCTGTCATGGTTGACACGCCTCTGCAACATTGCGTGGAGGTCGGGGGCAGTGCCTTTGGCATGGCAAACTGGGGTGGTGGTTCCTCTCTTCAAAAAAGGGGACCGGAGGGTGTGCTCCAACTTTAGAGGGATCACACTCCTCAGCCTCCCTGGGAAGGTCTATGCCAAGGTACTGGAGAGGAGAGTCCGGCCGTTGGTCGAACCTCGGATTCAGGAGGAGCAATGTGGTTTTCATCCTGGCCGTGGCACATCAGACCAGCTCTTTACCCTCTCAAAAATTCTTGAGGGTTCGTGGGAGTTTGCCCAACCAGTTTACATGTGTTTTGTGGACTTGGAGAAGGCATTTGACTGCGTCCCTCGTGGTTTTTTGTGGGGGGGTGCTTCGGGAGTATGGGGTATTGGGCTTGTTGTTACGAGCTATTCGGTCTCTGTACGACCGTTGTGAGAGTTTGGTTCGTATTGCCAACACTCAGTCGGAGTCATTCCCAGTGAGAGTAGGACTCCGCCAGGGCTGCCCTTTGTCACCGATCCTGTTCATAATTTTTATGGACAGGATTTCTAGGCGCAGCCAGGGAATGGAGGGTGTCATGCTTGGTGACCACAGGATCTCACCTCTGTTGTTTGCAGATGATGTTGTCCTGTTGGCTTCATCCAGCAATGACCTACAGCTCTTGCTGGGACGGTTTGCCGCTGAGTGTGAAGCGGCTGGGATGAGAATCAGCACCTCCAAGTCCGAGTCCATGGTCCTCAGCCAGAAAAAGGTGGATTGTCCTCTCTGGGTTGGGGACAGGCTCCTGCCCCAAGTGGAGGAGTTTAAGTATCTTGGGGTCTTGTTCACGAGTGAGGGGAAAATGGAGCGAGAGATTGACAGACGGATCGGAGCAGCATCTGCAGTGATGCAGACGTTGTACCGGTCTGTTGTGGTGAAGAGGGAGCTTAGTTCTAAAGCAAAGCTGTCGATTTACCAGTCAATCTACGTTCCTACTCTCACCTATGGTCACAAGCATTGGGTAATGACCGAAAGAACAAGATCGCGGATACAAGCGGCTGAAATGAGCTTTCTCCGTAGGATTGCTGGACTTACCCGCAGAGATAGGGTGAGGAGCTCAGTCATCCGGGAGAGGCTCAGAGTAGAACCACTGCTCCTCCACATTGAAAGGAGTCAGTTGAGGTGGTATGGGCATCTGATTAGGATGCCTCCTGGACGCCTCCCACTTGAGGTGTTTCGGGCACGTCCCACTGAGAGGAGACCCCGGGGCAGACCCAGGACTCGGTGGAGAGACTATGTCTCCCAGCTGGTCTGGGAACGCCTTGGTATCCTCTCTGGAGAGCTGGAGCAGGTGGCTGGGGAGAGGGAAGTCTGGGCTTCTCTGCTTGAACTGCTGCCTCCGCGATCCGGACCTCCGGAAAAGCGGTAGAAGATGGATGGATGGATGGATGGATGGTCAGATTTGAGGTCCTAAAGCAGACTGAGCATGCATTGGATCCTCTGCAGTTTGCCTATAGGCCTCACAGAGGAGTGGAGGATGCCACTGTCACTCTGTTTAACATGCTTTTTGAACATCTGGATTTTAATGGGACACACGCCAGGCTTTTATTTGTGGACTTTTCTTCCGCCTTTAATACAATCCAACCTCATATTTTAGTTGAAAGGCTCCTGCAACAATTTGATTTGAGTAATAATCTGGTGGGTTGGATTCTGGATTTTTTTAACCAACAGGACACAGAGAGTAAGGGTTAATGGTACATTGTCTGACCAAAAGTGTTCTTCTCCTGGCTCTCCACAGGGGTGTGTGTTGTCACCACTACTCTTCATCCTGTACACAAACATGTGCCGGAGCAGACATGACAACAGACACATTATAAAGTATGCTGATGATTCAGTTGTTGTCAGTCTCCTCCAGGATGGTGAGTGGCCACGGCCCAGTAGTTGATGATTTTGTTCACTGGTGTGAGGATTCCTACCTGCAGCTGGATACGACAAAAACTAAAGATATGATTATTGACTTTAGGAGGAAAACGCCCAGGCACGAAGTCACTGTACTAAAAGGCCAGACCACTGAATGTGTACAATCCTACAAATATCTTGGGACAATTATTGATAGTGTGGAGAATGTGAATGAGGCAGGTTTATGAACAGACGGCTTTTATTACACTCTCTCATCAGTCATACACAGAAAAAGCAGGAAACAACCAAGCACGGTTTCTCCTTTTATCCCAACCGCTCATCTCACATCTGCATGACATTTCACATCACATTGCATGACATTTAACATCACATCACATTCACCCTTAAACCCCCTGACTCCTTCTTCCTGCCAACTCCCCATGATCTCCCTGACTATTGGCCTCCTCTGTTTACCCTCTGCATCCTGACTGAGATGCTGTCTGAGCTGACTCACCCAAGTCTCTACAATAGTAATTTAAACTTTGAAGAGAACTGTGAAAGGGTGTGCAAAAAGGGTCAGCAACATTTGCATTGTTTAAGGAAACTTGCACGCTTCCAAATTGACCGAACCATAATGACAATGTTTTATCGGGCTTTTATTGAATCTGTTTTATCCTTTTCTTTAGTGTCATGGTTTGGTCAGATAAAACTGAAACAGAGGAAATCCTTGGATCAGGTTGTTAGATGGTCCAGTTGTTTGCTTGGTGAGTCACAGCTGAGCATGACATCCCTTTACACCAGACAGGTACAGAGGATTGCTACCTCCATTTTAAATGATGACTCCCACCCTTTGCACTGCGACTTTCAGCTTCTTCCCTCCAGACGGAGGTTTGCTGTCCCAAAAAGTAAAACCCAGCGCTACAAAAACAGCTTTGTTCCTGCTGCTGTCAAAGAGTTGAGCAAGTTGTAACAAATTTCTGCTGCACATCCACCAACCACAATGCTCCGCACTGTGTGTCTATATATATATATACTGTATATATACAGTATATATATATATATATATATATATATATATATATTTATAGTAATATGTACATATGTATACTAGCTGCTCTTGTTTTTTCTTGCCTTCTGATTGTTGCTCTGAGTGTCGCTATCCCTGTGCTGTTGCAATCCTGGAATTTCCCCATTGTGGGACTAATAAAGGCTTATCTTATCTTATCTTATCTTATATATATAAGTTAACATATATAATAAGATGTAGTAAAAGAGACCATTACAGTAAAGAACTGGAGAAAAACAGAGACAATATTAAAAATACATGGACAATACTTAACAATATTCTTGGAAATAAAAACAGAAATACAAGCTACCCAACCAATTTTTCAAAAAATAATAAAACGACTCAGAGTGTGAATGCAGCTTCACCTGCAGATGAATTTAATAACTTTTTTGTTAACATTGGTCCTAATTTGGCTCGAGAAATACCCATTACGGCACCTACGGGTGATACAATAAGCAAAAACACTGCTATAGAAGACTCCATTTTCATAAAGAACACAGGCGAGAGAGAGGTCATTGAAATTGTTAAATCGTTTAAAAGTAAAACATCTACGGACTGTGATGGTATTGACATGCTCTTAGTCAAAACTATTATTGAATGCTTAGTGAAACCCCTGACATATATCTGTAACCTGTCTCTCCAGACAGGTATATTTCCCAGTGCAATGAAAATAGCTAAAGTAATTCCAATATACAAGACGGGTGACAGAGGGGAATTTTCAAACTATAGACCAATTTCACTATTGCCGCAATTTTCCAAGATACTTGAAAAAATATTCTATGAGAGAATTGACAACTTCATACTTGCCCCACCTCAAGACCATCACCACTCCCCTCCTGGACCCGCTGCAGTTTGCCTACAGAGCCAACAGATCTGTGGACGACGCAGTCAACCTGGCCCTCCACTCCATCCTGCAGCACCTGGACTCCCCGGGAACCTACGCCAGGATCCTGTTTGTGGACTTCAGCTCTGCATTCAATACCATCCGCCCCGCTCTGCTCCAGGACAAGCTGTCCCTGCTCAACGTGCCTGACTCCCTCTGCAGGTGGATCACCGACTTCCTGACGGACCGGAGGCAGCATGTGCGGCTGGGAAAGACTGTCTCAGACTCTGTTAGCATCAGCACCGGATCACTCCAGGGCTGTGTACTTTCCCCCCTGCTCTTCTCCCTGTACACCAACTCCTGCACCTCCAGCCACCAGTCTGTCAAGCTGATCAAGTTTGCGGACGACACCACCCTCATCGGGCTCATCTCCAACAGCGACGAGTCCGTCTACAGGAGAGAGGTGGCCCAGCTGGCGTCCTGGTGCAGCCACAACAACCTACAGCTGAACGCTCTGAAGACAGTGGAGATGATCATGGACTTCAGAAAAGTCACAGCCCCTCTGCCCCCCCTTACCCTCACAGACTCTCCCATCACCACTGCGGATTCCTTCCGCTTCCTGGGCACCACCATCACCCGGGACCTCAAGTGGGAGCCGACCATCAGCTCCCTCATCAAAAAGGCCCAGCAGAGGATGTTCTTCCTGCGGCAGCTGAGGAAGCTCAAGCTACCCACCAAGATGTTGGTGCAGTTCTACACGGCCATCATCGAGTCCATCCTCACCACCTCCATCACCGTGTGGTACGGAGGAGCCACCACCAGGGACAGACTAAGACTGCAGCGCATTGTGCGCGCCGCTGAGAAGGTGATCGGCTGCAAGCTCCCATTTCTCCAGGACCTGTACATCTCCAGGACCCGGAGGCGTGCAGGTCGGATCATAGCCGACCCTTCACACCCTGGACATGCACTGTTTGCCCCCCTCCCCTCAGGCAGAAGACTTCGGTCCATTCAGACTAAAACCTCCCGCTACATGAACAGCTTCTTCCCCTCTGCCATCAGACTGCTGAACACTAAGTGACTTATTAGACTCTTGTGCACTACGTACAGCAGCTCAACCGGACTCATGATAATTATCACTGTTTTCTTTTGCACTACCGACTCATTATGTGGAACTCCACAATATCTGCTGCTTGTTAATATATTTAAAAATTGCATAGATTAGTATTACTCATTCATATTCTACATTTTATTGCATGCATAGTTTTCTATTTTTATCTTTAGTGCTACTCATGTTTAATGTTGCAGCATTGCACCGAGACAAATTCCTAGTTTGTGTACTACATGAACAATGGCAATACAGTGATCCCTCGCTACTTCGCGCCTCACCTTTCGCGCCCTCAGTGCATCGCGGATTTTTCAAAAATATTCATCAAAAATTCAAAATTGAGAAAAAAATGGGCGGGCGCTAGCAGAAGGCAGGGAGACTACATTAGAACATCAGGTATCGACACGGAGAGCCCGCACAACTCAAAATCCACCTCTATGTTCGCTGTTCTCGTGTTGGCTCGGCTCGGGAATCTCACAAGCTGATTGGCCGAGACGTTTTACCCAGCTTCTCTCCCTGCCGAGCGCCCATACCCAGCGAAGGAAGACCGCATTCATTGTTCTTTATCGCTCGTGTTGCTTAGTCTCGCCGCGTGGGACTTTTCGCTGTTCTCTTGTGCCTTTTTGTGCGAAATAGTCTTCCCGTCGAGCCACTACGCCGCCTCCTGCAGCTTCTCCAGCTCTATCGGAAGCTGCCCTCGACGATCCTGCGCCTCTAGCACCTGACGATGAGGCGTCACCTGAGGAGCAGTAAAGCTCTCATTAACCTGTGCAGTAAATCATCTTCATCTTGAGTTACGTATCTTGTTATAAGAATAAAAGAGTTCTAAAAACATATTTATGTACACTTTATTTACATCTACGTATGTATGTACACTTACACACACACACACACACACACACACGTATCATATGAGAGAGAGAGTGAGAGAATGAACGTACGTATTATTTATGGGTGACGTCATTAGGGGTGACGCTACTTCGCGGTTTTTCACTTTTCGCGGTCGGTTCTGGAACCCTTTAACCGCGATAAGTGAGGGATCACTGTAAATCTCATTCTGATTCTGATTCTGATTCTGAAGAATAATTTATTGTGTGAGCAGCAATATGGGTTCAGACACAAGAGGACAACTGCATTTGCTCTAATGGAATTTATAGAAAAAATATCAACTGCCGTTGAAAATAAAGAGTATTCAGTTGGGGTATTCCTGGATCTTAAAAAAGCATTTGATACAGATGATCATAATTTATTATTAAAGAAACTACAAAATTGTGGTATTAGGGGGGCAGCACTGTCCTGGTTATGTAGTTAATTAAAGAATAGATATCAGTATGTATGTGTTGGTAACAAAAACTCTCAGTTACTGAAGGTTACTTGTGGAGTCCCACAGGGTTCAGTTTTGGGGCCATTGTTATTCAATATGTATATAAATGATATATGTAAAGTTTAGGAAAAAATGGATTTAATATTGTTTGCCGATGACACTAATTTATTATGCAGTGGAAGCAATTTGGAACAACTTTTAGATACACTCGGAAAGGAATTAGGAAAGCTCAAACTGTGGTTTGATTCAAACAAATTAACGCTCAATTTAAGTAAGATAAAATTTATAGTTTTTAACAACCATCACAACAACTTAGTATCTAAACTCAGTGTAAATGGTGTAGAGATAGAAATGGTATCCGAAACTAAATTTCTTGGAGTAATAATTGATAATAAACTGTGTTGGAAGTCACATATTAATTATATTAAAGGTAAAATATCCAAATCAATTGCAATACTACACAGAGTGAAATATTTGCTGAATCAACCCACACTATATACCTTGTATCATTCATTAATACTCCCATACATGACATATTATACTGAAGTATGGGGAAATACATATAAAACAAACATATATCCAGTCTTTATGCTTCAGAAGAGAGCTATTAGAATAATAAACAAAGCTGCTTACAGGGAACCAACAAACCCACTTTTTCTTAAATTAAAAGCTCTGAAGTTGAAAGATCTGGTTGACTTTAAAACTGCAGTAATAATGTTTAAAGCGAAGAATCTATCACTGCCCGCAAATACCCAAAAGTTGTTCCAAATAAGGGAGAAACAATATCATTTCAGAGGAACATGTATATTTCAAAAACGTTCAGTGAGAACTACCACCAAGCAACACTGTGTTTCAGTGCAAGGAGTCAGATTATGGAACGATTTTGGACCTGAATTAAAATCATGTACAACGCTTGGACAATTTAAACAAAAACTAAAGGAAGAAATACTCCAAACATACAAGATGACATGTAAAATCTCATAAGGATTGTCATATCCAGTCTGTGTTGTTGCTTAGTTTTTTTTGTCACATTTTGTCTTAGCTATGTTCTGAATTGTAATCGCTCTTGTTTTGTTTTTCTTTTGAATTCTTGGATGGAATATGGGTGGGCAATATAAGCTGCGGCTTCAGCCATCACCCATTTCGGATAACTTATGTTGAACTGTATAATCAGAGGAGTTTCTTTTTTCGGTTGGCCTCCGTCGGTCTATGATGACCATGGAAGAGAATCCTAAACGTCTACTCTGCTGGAACAGCACCGCCTGTGGCTGAACAGGCCGATGCGTGAATGGCAGTCCCTGTCACACAGGTCGCACTTGTGGGTGGTCTCCGTGCTGCTGGGTCTGTGGCGGTTCTTCCTGCGGGTCCTTTTTTCATCTGCTGCAGAAGTCAGTCTCTCTTCACCCGCCTTGAGCTGTCTGGTCAGGGTGCCTCTCCATTTGGAGCGGTCCGTTGCAAGGTCCTCCCAGCGCTCTGTGTTGATCTCCAGGGCCTTCATGTCTCTCTTGCAGACGTCTCTAAAGCGCAGCTGTGGGCAGCCAACGTCTCTCCTGCCAGTCGCCAGTTCTCCGTAGAGGACGTCTTTGAGGATTCTGCCATCCTCCATACGGTGAACGTGGCCTAGCCAGCGGAGCCTGCGCTGCCTGAGTAGAGTGAACATGGAGGGAAGGCCGGCGTGGGACAGAACTTGTGTGTTGGGCACTTTGTCCTGCCAGGATATGTCCAGGATGTGGCAAATTCAGCGCAAGTGAAAGGAGTTCAGTCTCTTTTCCTGCCCGGGCGTATGTTGTCCACGTTTCACTCCCATAGAGCAGCGTGCTGATGACGCAGGCGTTGTACACTGCCATCTTCATCTTGACAGAGAGTTTGGGATTCTCCCACACTCGTGTGGTGAGGCGAGCGAGTGTGAAGGCTGATTTTCCAATCCTCTTGTCGATCTCTGTATCAAGGGAGAGGTTGTTGCTGATCATGGACCCCAGGTACGTGAACTGATTCATGGCCTCCAGCTTGTAGTCGTCGATGGTGATGGTTGGTGGTGCTTCCGTGCCTTGCGCCAAGACATTAGTCTCCTTCAGGCTGATGGTAAGCCCGAAGTCCTTGCATGCCTGGGAGAAGCGGTCCATCAGGGTCTGAAGCTCCTGCTGTGTGTGGGTTGCGACTGCAGCGTCGTCAACTGCAGCTGGTGCTCTGATGTAACGGTAATTTCCAAACACTGTTCTCCTGCCTTGGAATTTCTTGTTATCAATTGCAAGCCCTTCTATTCCCCGCGGGAGTTTGCTTCTTTCATAATGATCGCTGTGTACGCCCCTCCCGACGCGGACACGCGCGAAGCTCAGCGCGTGCTCGCGGATCACATTCAACACACAGAGCGGAGTTTTCCAGACTCGCTGATTATTGTGGCTGGCGACTTTAATCAGTGCAATCTGAGCCACGATCTCCCCCGCTACAAACAGTTTATTAAATGCCCCACCAGAGGATTAAACACACTGGATCACTGTTACACCACAGTGAAAGACGCATATCGCGCTGTCCCTCGAGCTGCGCTGGGATTATCTGATCACGTGATGGTTCACCTCATTCCCACATACAGACAGAGATTGAAGCTCACTAAACCTGTTGTGAGCACTACGAAGATACGGACCAGTGATGCTGAGGAGAAGCTGGAAACGTGCATGGAAATATCTGACTGGGGCATGCTTAAAGGAGCCACGCATGATCTGGATGAGTACACGGACACTGTGAACTCATATATCCACTTTTGTGAAGAGAACATTCTTCCATCACGCACCAGGGTGAGTTACTCTAATGACAAACCCTGGTTCACAGCTAAGCTCAGACAGATCAGGAAGGAGAAGGAAGCAGCGCTGAAAAGTGGAGACAGGGACTGCTACAGGGAGGTTAAATACCGGTTTAACAGAGAGCTGAAGAGGGCTAAATCTCTATACTCAGAGAGACTCCAGCAGCAGTTCACTGCTAATGATTCGGCTTCCGTGTGGAGAGGACTGAGGCAAATCACCAACTATCGACCTAAGGCTCCTAAAGGTCAGGATGACAAAGCCCTTTGTCAAAAACTGTCCCAACACTATGCCCGTTTTGACACCTCGTCATCTGTGTCCAACTCCCCCCCCCTCCCTCCAGCTCCACAGCCTCCACATTCCCTACTTCATTTAAGGCACCCCCCCTCCTCCCCCCTCCCCTTATCATCAGTGAGCAGGATGTGCTCAACAGTTCTCCAGACTGAACCCGCGCAAGGCCCCCGGCCCAGACGACGTGTCTCCCTCCACCCTGAGACTCTGTGCGAAACAGCTGGCTCCTGTATTCACAGACATTTTTAACACCTCCCTTAAGTTATGCCACGTGCCGTCCTGCCTCAAATCCTCCACCATCATCCCTGTCCCCAAGAAGCCACGGATCACTGGACTTAATGACTACAGACCTGTAGCGCTCACCTCTGTAGTCATGAAGTCCTTTGAGCGCCTGGTCCTGTCCCACCTCAAGTCCATCACCACCCCTCTCCTGGACCCGCTGCAGTTTGCCTACCGAGCCAACAGGTCTGTAGACGATGCAGTCAACCTGGCCCTCCACTCCATCCTGCAGCACCTGGACTCCCCGGGAACCTACGCCAGGATCCTGTTTGTGGACTTCAGCTCCGCATTCAACACCATCCGCCCCGCTCTGCTCCGGGACAAGCTGTCCCTGCTCAACGTGCCTGACTCCCTCTGCAGGTGGATCATCGACTTCCTGACGGACCGGAGGCAGCATGTGCGGCTGGGAAAGACTGTCTCAGACTATACTAGCATCAGCACCGGATCACCCCAGGGCTGTGTACTTTCCCCCCTGCTCTTCTCCCTTTACACCAACTCCTGCACCTCCAGCCACCAGTCTGTCAAGTTGATCAAGTTTGCGGACGACACCACCCTCATCGGGCTCATCTCCAACGGCGACGAGTCCGCCTACAGGAGAGAGGTGGCCCAGCTGGCGTCCTGGTGCAGCAATAACAACCTGCAGCTGAACGCTCTGAAGACAGTGGAGATGATTGTAGACTTCAGGAAAGTCACTACTCCTCTGCCCCCCCTCACCCTCTCAGGCTCTCCCATCACCACTGCTGATTCCTTCCGCTTCCTAGGCACTACCATCACCAGGGACCTCAAATGGGAGCTGACCATCAGCTCACTCATCAAAAAAGCCCAGCAGAGGATGTTCTTCCTGCGGCAGCTGAGGAAGCTCAAGCTACCCACCAAGATGTTAGTGCAGTTCTACACAGCCATCATCGAGTCCATCCTCACCACCTCCATAACCGTGTGGTACGCAGGAGCCACTGCCAGGGACAGACTAAGGCTGCAGCGCGTCGTGCGCACTGCTGAGAAGGTGATCGGCTGCAAGCTCCCATCTCTCCAGGATCTGTACATCTCCAGGACCCGGAGGCGTGCTGGCCGGATCATAGCCGATCCCTCACACCCTGGTCACGTACTGTTTGCCCCCCTCCCCTCTGGTAGAAGACTTCGGTCCATCCAGACTAAAACCTCCCGTCACATGAACAGCTTCTTCCCCTCTGCCATTAGACTGCTGAACACTAAGTGACTTATTGACTCTCGTGCACCATGTACAGCAGCTCAACCAGACTCATGTCAATCATCACTGTTTTCTTCCTGCATTACCGACTGCACTATATAGTTCTCCACAGTATCTGCTGCTGGCTAATATATATTTTAACTGTTGACCAGTATCACTTAATCTTATCCTACACTTTATTACATGTATAGTTTATTTCTCTTATCTTATCATGTTTAATGTTGCAGCATTGTACCGAGACAAATTCCTAGTTTGTGTACTACATGAACAATGGCAATAAACCTGATTCTGATTCTGATTCTGGTCTGCGAACAGCATGTCTCTGATTAGAGCCTCGCGTACTTTGGTTCTGGCTTTCAGGCGGGCGAGGTTGAAAAGCCTGCCGTCAGATCTTGTGTGCAGGTAGATTCCCTCTGTTGCTGTGCTGAAGGCATGCCTCAGGAGCATAGCAAAGAAAATCCCAAAGAGGGTTGGCGCAAGTACACAGCCCTGTTTCACTCCACTGCGTATGTTGAATGACTCTGAGACGTTGCCGTCGTGCTGCACTATCCCCTGCATGTTGGTGTGAAACGATTCGATGAGGCTTTGCAACTTTGGTGGGCATCCTATCTTTGGCAGGACCTTGAAAAGGCCCTCTCTGCTGACCAGATCGAACGCTTTGGTGAGGTTGATGAAGGCGACGTACAGGGGCATGTTCTGTTCTCTGCATTTGTCCTGGAGTTGGCAGATGGAGAATATCATGTCTACTGTCGATCGCTCAGCGCGGAAGCCACACTGAGACTTGGGGTAGACACGTTCGGCAAGCTTCTGTAGACTTTGCCAACAACGCTGAGGAGGGAGATGCCCCTGTAGTTGTTACAGTTGCTTCTCTCCCCTTTGTTTTTGTAGAGGGTGATGATCTTGGCGTCCCTCATGTCCTGTGGTACGGCACCTTCCTTCCAGCACTGGCAGAGGACGTCATGCAATAGCAGCAGTAGGGGGGTCTTGCAGTGCTTGATCAGGTCGGGGGGTATGCCGTTGTTGCCGGGTGCCTTGCCAACTGCCAAGCTATCAATGGCCTTGCTGAGTTCGTCGATGGTTGGCTCGGTGTCAAGTTCGTCCATGGATGGCAGGCAGTCGATGGCATCAAGGGCTGACGGTGTCACGGTGTTCTGTCTGGAGTAGAGGTCGGAGTAGTGTTCCACCCATCTCTCCATCTGCTTGTTCTTTTCTGTGATCATCTCCCCAGTGGAGGATTTGAGGGGGGCCGTCTTGCTCTGAACCGGACCAAGTGCTTTCTTGATGCCATCGTACATACCACGGATGTTCCCTGTTATGGCAGCGGTTTGAATGTCTTGGCTGAGCTGAGTCCAATACTCGTTGGCACAGTGCCGAGCAGTCTGCTGAACTTTGCTTCTCGTAGCCCTGAGAATCTTTTTTTTTCTTTTTTTATTACTTATTTTGTACCCGTAGGTAGATTTGTTTTGCAGTCTGGTGACAAGCCACCAGCTGCCGGTCGCTGCATGTGCAAGCGGCCCTTAACTCCCTAACCTGCATGTTTTTGGCATGTGGGAGGAAACCGGAGAAATCCCGGAGTAAACCCACGCAAACACGGGGAGAACATGCAAACTCCACACAGATCACTGTTGGCCGGGGGCAGGGATTGAACCCACGATCTCACGGTCCCCGCGATCCCCCGGCCCAGGGTAAAACTGTGCTGCCACAGTGCTAACCACTGCGCCACCAGCCCTGAGAATCTGGAGATACTTCTTGTACTCAGCAAGTGCTGAGCGCTTGGCTTCAATGACGGGGGTCATCTCGGTCAACTTGGCATCAAACCAGTCCTGTGACTTCGAGGTCTTCCTCCCAAAGGTAGCCAAGGCTGTGCGGTGGATGGTGTTTCGCAGCTCTTCCCACTTCTGCTTTGCAGATTCTCCTTCTTGTGGTACACCAAGTTCCTTCTCAAAGGTGGAGGCAAACTGCTCAACAAGTTCTGGTTGGGCCATCTTGCTGGTGTCAATCCGTGCCTTTCCAGGCTGTATAGCACGATGGAATTTCTTCAGCTGCAGCTTGACCTTGCAACACACCAATGAATGGTCTGTGTCGCAATCTGCACTCTGGAATGAACGGGTGATTAGCACGTTCTTCAGTGAGGTGCGCCTGGTCAGGATCAAGTCCAGCTGGTGCCAGTGCTTTGAGTGCCATCACCCATTTCGGATAACTTATGTTGAACTGTATAATCAGAGGAGTTATTGTCTAATTTGACCTTGTTGGATTTTCTTTCCCCCTTTGTTATATTATTCTGTTTCTTTTTTAATCTCTACTTTTAATCTATCCGAAATAAAGATTCATTCATTCACTCATTCATTCATTCATATATTGCACATAATTTAGTTACCTATTTATTAATTTCATTTTATATTTACTTATTTTTGTAGGTTTTTTATTTGGGTTCTAAATCTTTTATTGGGTTTTAGACTTGAGTTTTTAAACCTCTTTTTTTGTATACTTTATTGATCCCCAGAGGGGAAATTGAGGGCATCCACCTGGATGGATGAAGCAGCCACAGTACGGCGTTATCTCTTTACCATTCACACACACATTCACACCTAGGGCCACTTTAGAGTCTCCAGTTAACCTAAGCTGCATGTTTTTGGCCTGTGGGAGGAAACCGGAGAAATCCCGGAGTAAACCCATACAAATACGGGGAGAACATGCAAACTCCACACAGATCACTGTTGGTCAGGGGCTGGGATCGAGCCAGGGATCCCATGGCCAGGGGTGAGTTGCTGTGCTGCCGCAGTGCTAACCACTGCGCCACCGCACTGCCCTTGCGGTGGCGTAGTGGAGGCATAAAATAAGTGTAGGCGGACACGGCGAGCTGAAGGTTTAAGAGTTTTATTCCTCCATCATCATTGAGATACACAGTAGCGCTGTGTGCTCTGTGTGCGCTGTTGTCAGTGCGCTGTGAGTGAGCTCCTTAAGGCATGTAAAGTCAGCACATTTATACAGACAAGAGAGAATGCATGGCACATTTACATAACAGTCAATACATATCAATTGCTTTGATTAACTGGCGCCAGACTTCTCCCCTTACTCAGGGGATGTATAACAATAGGACAAAAGAGAATTCAAGGAACATTTATATATTGATATCAGTCCATACATATCAATCGCGTGATTTAACTGGTTGTCCCCCAAGGGGCTTTCTGTTTGTATGCAATCCCTGCTGAGCGTGAATATTATCAGGCTGCATTGTGCTGGGTGCCCACATGTGTGCTGGGTGCCCACACCGCTCCCCCTAGAATGGTCAGAAGGGGTTGTGACCCCCCCACCCCCACCGTGCCGGCCCGGGACGTGGTGTCTGGGCCGCGCAAAAATTGCATGTGGATCCGCGATGGTGAGGAACTTTTCCCGTTAAATGTGGCGGAGATCCACAGCGGCTGTGAAAAAATTATATCTCTGACTTCTCTGGTGTTTTGGTCCAGCGATGATGTGGGGAAGGCGAGCGGCCAAATTCCCCGATGGCTGTGATAAACTGAAGCTGTGTCATTGAGTCAGCAGTTTGGCTTTAGGTGTGGGAAACAGTCCTAAAGTCATCGGGGAAAGCAACTGGCCAAATTCCCGACTACTCGTTAACTAGTCTTTAACTTTTTAATATGACCCTTCTCTCTTACTGTATCTCTTTGTTTTTTCTTTATCTCTTTGTCTTATGTCCTGATTGATGGAGCCTTGAGTACTTTTATCATGTTTATAGTCAGCCTCATGTGTGCCTGTGTTTGTGTTCATATTGAATGTAATTGTGGTTTGTAAATACGGATGTCACCTGACTGCAAAACAAATCTACCTATGAGTACAAATAAAGTAACCAGAACCTGATGTCATTCAAATCATGTACAAAGCAAATAATAAGATAAGATAAGCCTTTATTAGTCCCACAATGGGGAAATTCCAGGATTGCAACAGCACAGGGATAGCAACACTCAGAGCAACAATCAGAAGGCAAGAGAAAAAAACAAGAGCAGCAAGTATACATATGTACATATATATATATATATATATATATATAAGCTACAATGCTCCGCACTGTGTGTCTATATATATATACTGTATATACAGTATATATATATACAGTGGGGTAAAAAAGTATTTAGTCAGCCACCAATTGTGCAAGTTCTCCCACTTAAAGGATGAGAGAGGTCTTTTCATCATAGGCATACCTCAACTATAAGAGACAAAATAAGAAAAAAAAATCCAGAAAATCACATTGAAGGATTTTTAATGAATTAATTGGTAAATTCCTCAGTAAAATAAGTATTTGGTCACCTACAAACAAGCAAGATTTCTGGCTCTCACAGACCTGTAACTTCTTCTTTAAGAGGCTCCTCTGTCCTCCACTCGTTACCTGTATTAATGGCACCTGTTTGAACTCGTTATCAGTATAAAAGACACCTGTCCACAACCTCAAACAGTCAGACTCCAAACTCCACTATGGCCAAGACCAAAGAGCTGTCAAAGGACACCAGAAACAAAATTGTAGACCTGCACCAGGCTGGGAAGACTGAATCTGCAATAGGTAAGCAGCTTGGTGTGAAGAAATCAACTGTGGGAGCAATTATTAGAAAATGGAAGACATACAAGACCACTGATAATCTCCCTCAATCTGGAGCTCCACACAAGATCTCACCCCGTGGGGTCAAAAGTATCACGAGAACGGTGAGCAAAAATCCCAGAACCACATGGGGGGACCTAGTGAATGACCTGCAGAGAGCTGGGACCAAAGTAACAAAGGCTACATCAGAAACACACTACGCCGCCAGGGACTCAAATCCTGCAGTGCCAGACGTGTCCCCCTGCTTAAGCCAGTACATGTCCAGGCCCATCTGAAGTTTGCTAGAGAGCATTTGGATGATCCAGAAGAGGATTGGGAGAATGTCATATGGTCAGATGAAACCAAAATAGAACTTTTTGGTAAAAACTCAACTTGTCGTGTTTGGAGGAGAAAGAACACCATACCTATTGTGAAGCATGGGGGTGGAAACATCATACTTTGGGGCTGTTTTTCTGCAAAGGGACCAGGACAACTGATCCGTGTAAAGGAAAGAATGAATGGGGCCATGTATCGTGAGATTTTGAGTGAAAACCTCCTTCCGCCAGCAAGGGCATTGAAGATGAAACATGGCTGGGTCTTTCAGCATGACAATGATCCCAAACACACCGCCCGGGCAACGAAGGAGTGGCTTCGTAAGAAGCATTTCAAGGTCCTGGAGTGGCCTAGCCAGTCTCCAGATCTCAACCCCATAGAAAATCTTTGGAGGGAGTTGAAAGTCTGTGTTGCCCAGCGACAGCCCCAAAACATCACTGCTCTAGAGGAGATCTGCTTGGAGGAATGGGCCAAAATACCAGCAACAGTATGTGAAAACCTTGTGAAGACTTACAGAAAACGTTTGACCTCTGTCATTGCCAACAAAGGGTATATAACAAAGTATTGAGATGAACTTTTGTTATTGACCAAATACTTATTTTACCGAGGAATTTACCAATTAATTCATTAAAAATCCTTCAATGTGAATTTCTGGATTTTTTTTTTCTTATTTTGTCTCTCATAGTTGAGGTATACCTATGATGAAAATTGGAGACCTCTCATCTTTTAAGTGGGAGAACTTGCACAATTGGCGGCTGACTAAATACTTTTTTACCCCACTGTATATATATATATATATAGACACACAGTGCGGAGCATTGTAGCTACATGGGATAGATATATAAATATATAAACAGTGCGGAGCATTGTAGCTGGATGGAACAAATATATGAGTATATAAACAGTGCGGAGCATTGTAGCTAGATGGAATAGATATATGAATATATAAACACACACAGTGTGGAGCATTGTTGCTAGATAGAGTAAATATATAAATATATATATAAACACACACAGTGCAGAGCATTGTAGCTAGATGGAATAAATATGTAAATATATAAACACACACATAATAACCAATTACCTGTAAATATTCAGAGACTGTTTAAAAAAAGGGAAAGCAAATATGAGCTAAGAGGTAACTCTGTTTTTAATAAGCCAAAGGTTAGATCAAATACAAAGTATCATTGCATGTCTGTCACTGGAGTTAAACTGTGGAACTGTTGCTCTGAAAATAATAAAACATGTTCAACTCTGAAGCAATTCAAAAAATTGTACAAAGGTGAGAAAATCTCCCAGTATCTCATTGTAAATGCTGGGAGATAAATTTGTAATAACTTAACCTCTTGCACTCCGGTGTACCGCGGACGGGCACGTCTCTGCGTCCTAGAGCGCACGAGGGTGCACGAGAGCGCACAAGAGCGCACGAGGGCGCTGCGTCCAAGAGCGCACTGAAAAAAAAAGCTGCATTTCCGTTCTTCCACTACAGACACAGCCGTGAACAGATTAGATATGATTGACCTCTCATTCGACTAATAAGAGCCTTGAATTGGGTTTCTGAAACCTTGAAGAACCAATGACTGAAAACCTAGCAAGAAGGACCCACCTACCAACGCTGCGAATGCAGCGAGCCAATTGAAGCACAGAAGTTCGAAAGCTGTTTTGTGTAAGGCTGGGTGAAGAGAGACTGCTGCAGCAGATGAAAAAAGGACCCGCAGGAAGAACCGCCACAGACCCAGCAGCACGGAGACCACCCACAAGTGCGACCTGTGTGACAGGGACTGCCATTCACGCATCGGCCTGTTCAGCCACAGGCGGTGCTTTTTTTTTTTTATTCCAGCAGAATAGACGTTTAGGATTCTCTTCCATGGTCATCATAGACCGACAGAGGCCGACGACGAAGGCTGGGTGACACACACGTGTTCGCCAGTCTTTTTTTCTTACTACTGTTATTTGTTTTGAAAAATCATTCTCCAAAACCGCAATCATGGAAGCGCAAAACCGCAATAATGGAATTATGTTTTGACCGGGTCACGAGACCAGAACCACGAGTCCGTAACAAGCGGACCAGCTTCTTGTTCGTCTGACAATGAGGAAGAGAAATTCGCCAGCTGCGCTGCTGCTGTGAACAGGTAAGTGTTATAAGCTAAATTATTCTTTATCCCTGAAAATTGTAATCAAAAATGACTTTTGACCGATTGGTAAATTACAACGAAGTCCGAAGTCCGTGCGCCGCGGTACACGGTTCGTGCGCCGCATCCGGACCGTGAACGCCCCCCCCCCCGCTACTCTTCTGTAGCGAGGGGGGGGGGGGCGCGGTGACCGCGGTGACTGTGCGCTGCAGTCGCCACATCGCCACATGACTATTCCGTCATGTAGCGATGGCCGATGTCCGTCTTCTGTAGCGGGGTGGTGGGAGTTATCTTCTACATTACAGATATTTTAGAATAATTTTTATTGCACTGTAGGTTATTTTTTCTTGTAAAAAAAAGCCACACATTTTTTACGTGGCATGCTTCTTTGTGTGTGGGGCTTGTTTGTTCATTCATGAATGAATGAATGAATGAACAACCCCCTCCACACACACACACACACACACACACACACAGCCCTGAGTGTCACCTTTCATTAGAGCCCAAGATGAAGCTTCTATATTGAATCATTCAAAAGTTACAGACGTTTTTCCAAACTGTGCCATTTGGCACAATTTGGCACAGTTCAAAAACGCCTGGGAACTACCTGAGAACAAAGCTGTGTAATATATTCATTTTTTGTGGTATTGTTACAAAATTTTGACCTCAGCTGAATAACACTTGGTTCTACATTTCTGTTGCATTTTCCAGCCCGGATCTGAAGCTGTGTGTTATTTGCAAGCATTTGTATCCAAAAAAACACCCAGGCGAAATTTATTTTCTTCATGTTCAGTATGTTTAGATGACTGTTACTCAGTGGCCGGAGCACTTAGAGAGATTATGTCTGTTTTGCCAAAAAATTCAAAGTATTTTCTTTTAAATGAGACCAACCCCATGAAGATGCTGCAAAGGGTTGAAGAACAGCTTTTGATTTACTTTGGGCACGTTATTTTTTGGCGTTTTTAGGGAAATTGACCAGAGTGCAAGGGGTTAAAGGGGTTTTTTTTTTTTGTCTACTTGTTCTATTTGATTTTCTTTGTTGATTTTGAGTAAGACTTAAATTTTTGTTATTGATTTTAAAATTGTAACGGGGTAGGCACTATATAAGCACTAGCTTCAGCCTACACCCTTTCAGTTGTTCTTTTGTGTGTTCTTACTGTATTGTGTGTGTGTTTATTATTATTACTGAATAAATTCATTCATTCATGGCTCTCACACTCTCTCATACTGGTCACTGGAAGTTCAACATGGCACCTCATGGCAAAGAACTCTCTGAGGATCTGAAAAAAAGAATTGTTGTTCTACATAAAGATGGCCTAGACTATAAGGAGATTGCCAACACCCTGAAACTGAGCCGCAGCACGGTGGCCAAGACCATACAGCCTCGCCATGATCAACCAAAGAAGTTGAGTGCACGTCCTCAGCGTCATATCCAGAGGTTTTCTTTTGAAAATAGACATATGAGTGCTGCCAGCATTGCTGCAGAGGTTGAAGGGGTGGGGGTTCAGCCTGTCAGTGCTCAGACCATACGCCACACACTGCATCAAATTGGTCTGCATGGCTGTCATCCCAGAAGGAAGCACCTTTTAAAGATGATGCACAAGAAAGCCCGCAAACAGTTTGCTGAAGACAAACAGACTAAGGACATGGTTTACCGGAACCGTGTCCTGTGGTCTGATGAGACCAACATAAACTTATTTGATTCAGATGGTGTCAAGCATGTGTAGTGGCAACCAGGTGAGGAGTACAATGACAAGTGTGTCTTGCCTGTAGTCAAGCATTATGGTGGGAGTGTCTTGGTTTGGGGCTGCATGAGTGCTGCAGGCACTGGGGAGCTACAGTTCACTGAGGGAACCATGAATGCCAGGTCTCTAACACCATGATGTCGTCATGGAGGAGTGGAAGAGGATTCCAGTGTCAACCTGTGAAGTTCTAGTCAACTCCATCCCCAACAGAGTTAAGGCAGTGCTGGAAATAATGGTGGCCATACAAAATATTGACACTTTGGGCACAATTTGGACATTTTCACTAGGGTTGTACTCACTTTTGTTGCCAGCGGTTTAGCCATTAATGGCTGTGTTGAGTTATTTTGAGGGGACAGTAAATTTACACTGTTACGCAAGCTGTACCCTGACTACTTTACATAGTACCAAAGTGTCATATCGTCAGTGTTGCCCCATGAAAAGATATAATAAAATATTTACAAAAATGTGAGGGGTGTACTCACTTTTGTGAGATACTGTAGGTCTTAAAGAAGAAAGAAGGTGCTTCCATCTCAGAACCAGTGGATGTGGACACCATTCACACCCAGACTGGTCCCCTGGTCTCTGCAGCTCTCAGCTCTGTGTCAGATGTAGCTTTCACCGATCACACAGATGTTTGCAGGATTAAACAGTGTACAAAATGTACATTACCTCCTCTGCTCAGTTGAATGTTTACAATAGAAAATAACCTTTACTAACTTGTGTGGCTGTTGGACAGTGAAGGACTTCATGGTTCCTGGTATCCTGGTGTGATTTGATTTCTGAAAGAGAGAATTGATACAAAGATGTTTAATAATTGCCATATACAGAGGTGGGTACAGTAGTCAAACTGTTCAATGTATTTATAATTACTCAAGTTTGAGTAGTCACCAAAAACATTCATAAAAAGGTATCTACTAAAAACATTACTTGAGTAATGTTTACTCTCGCTTGTTTGAGGTCCCCCCTAAATTTGTGAATTTATATTTTTTTCTTATAAATTTGTTATTTTTTTCTCTTAAATTTTCCAGCTTTTTTCTGATAGATTTGGGGCTCCCCCTCTCAAATTAGTGATTTTGTCTCCATTTTGTGTTTTTTCCTCATAAACCTGGTATTTATTTTGTAAATTCGTAACCTTTTCATAGAAACATAGTGGAGGTAATTAACTAATGTATCCCTATTATGGGTGAGACATAATTGCAACCTTAATTTCTGAAGAAAAATAGTCTATTAATTTAGGACTAATTAATTTGGTTCTAAGTTTTGGATCAATGGACAATAATAATCTGTCCCCCACAACTATAAGTAGACCTACCAGACCTGCCTTCACTTGTCCACAACATCCTCCTTTCGTCCTCTTTGCTGGCTGATGGGAATTCTGTAAACATATATTTCTGACAGTCATTCTCATCTTTCATCAGATGGTGATGTCTGCATGAGTCTATGCTGCAACTTGGGGAATTTTCCCAATTTTTAAGTGAGATTTAGCAGCAAGTCTTTTCAGGCTTGTTTGAAAATGGTGGCACTCTGTTGCTATCGCCACTTCCGGCTATGACCGACAAAATAAAACGAAAATAACAACAAACGTAATCACATCCGTTATGTCATTTTTGCTCAGGTTCCATTTTATTTTGACAAGGCGAAAACAATATAACGGCTATTTTTGGCTGTTCAAAGAGTACACGGATTGAGCATGGTCCCCAGCCCATGCTCAGAACCTGACATGCCACTTCCCAAGGGGTGGAATTCCAGACACCCCAGACCGCCCCCCCCCCCACAAAAAAAAAAGGGAAAAAAACACCTTCCCATGGAGGGTGGTGGGAACACAGGCCAGGCGGGCCGGAACGCAGTCTATCCCCTCACCATAGTGTCCTGAAAAAAATGCAGCTTGGCGAACCAAACAAAGCCCCAGGCCCCAAACCAATAAACAGGACGGGTCAGGTGGTCTTCCATTGACCCACGGCCATCAGACCGGGGAACCAGGCGGATCTGGGAGCCTACCCAAGACCATGGGTCCCCAGATTGGAGTGGGTCTGGCAGCCTACCAAAGTCCATAGATGAACAGACGGATGAACACGGCACGTCGGGTGGCCTACCAAAGTCCAAGGGCAACCAGACGGAACTTTATGTTCAGGAGGTGACAACATAGGAACTTTTTGCTCAAGAGATAACATAGGAGTTTTAACCCCAGGAAATAATGACAACATAAACTCTGTAGATAATGATAACACAGAGACTTTAACCTCACGAGGTGACAACAAAGACCCTTTAAACTCAAAAGATGACAGCTTAAACCCTTTAACCTCAGGAGATGACATGGGAGCTTTTTGAACACCACAAAGGAGCCTTTTGCCCTGGAGACCACAAACGAGCTCTCTGCTCTGAGGACAACAACATAGGAGTATTAAACATCATAAGAGCTTTTGGCTCTTGCAGCAACATAGGAGCTTCATGCACTGGAAATAAAACGGAAATTTTAAGCTCAGAGGATAACCGTATAGACGCTCCAAACTCTGGAGAAAACAACAGAATGTTTTTGCTCAGAAGAAAACAACAAGGGGGTTTCAAACTCAGAAGATAACATTGGAGTCTCCTGTTCAGGAGCTAATAACACAGGAGTTTCTAGCTCTGGAGTTACCAACACAGGAGTTTTTGCTTCAGAAGCTGATAACAGGGAAGTTTGTAACTCAAGAGACACTGATACAGGAACTCTTGGTTCAGGCGACAATGATACATAAGTTTTTAATTCACAAACACAGGACAGGTGAATTGTTAGTTCCGTAGCCGGTGATGAAGTAGCTCTTAGCTCTGTAGCAGGTGGCTGAGGCGTGCAGCCCTCAGAAACATTTGACAGGAGTGTGCTGAATTCAGGAATAGATAATTGTTGTGCACCAACATCAGGTATTGGTGACAAGGGCGTGCTGACTTCAGGGACAGATGACAGCAGTACGCATTTCTCCGGAGCTGGTGTCAGCAGCGCACCAAACCCAGGAACAGATGGTTGGAACACATTGCTTTCAGGAGCAGATGACAACAGCTCGCAGGGCTCAAGAGCAGGTGTCAACAGCATGCTGAATACAGGAACACAAGGCAACAGTGCGCTGTCCTCTGGAACAAACGGCAGGTCTGCCTCGGCCTCTAGAACAAATGGCGGGTGCGCACCAGCCTCAAGAACAGATGATGGATGCGCACCGGCCTCAGGAAGGATTGATGGATGCACACCGGCCTCTGAAACAAACGGTGGATGCACACTGGTCTCTGGAACAAACAGCGGATGCACACTGGTCATTGGAACAAACGGCGGATGCGCATTCACCTCTGGAACAAACGGTGGATGCGCATTCACCTCTGGAACAAACGGCGGATGTGCATTCACCTCTGGAACAAATGGTGGATGCGCATTCACCTCTGGAACAAACGGTGGATGTGCACCAGCCTCATGAACAGATGATGGCTCCTCCTCCTCTGGAGCAAAGGCGAACTCATCGGACCACAGGAAATAGTCGAGGAAGGCAGGAATGTCCTCACTCAGATAGGCCTTTGCTGCGACAATCTGAGCGTCTCTCCATGCCGCATCCCTGCACGCCTCATCCTCCCACCCATCCAGGCACAGGCAAAGGGTGTAGCACTCTCCCACATCCCCGATGAGGTCCTGCAGCTCCCGGCGGCGGGCAACGTCCATGGGCATGGCTCTCGGGGAGGAGGAAAGAGGAGAGGCAGGAGCTATCTGGGGAAGAACCGGAGGTGGTACGCAGCGTTGAGAGGATTGGCATCTTCCAGCGCCTTCCTTCCACTCGCGCCCGCCGAACACCAACCGAAATTCCAGAAACTCTGCCTGCCCGGTGGCGGATCTCTCCCAAGAGACCTGTAGTGCAGTGGGCTCCACAGGAGATAACACTGGTGGGGGCTGACTCCAGTGAGGAGGAGACCGGTAGTTCGGGCAGTGGAGGGAGAGGAAGTCCCAGCAGCCATGGGATGGAGTGCCGGTTCAGGTGGGCTTCGAAGATGTTGGCCACGGCCACCCAGCAGTCCGTGCCTTCCTGCGGGGAGCGTGCATTGCGGGCTGCAGATATCAAATCTCGAAGCACCTCCACTAGGTAGCACGTGAACATGCAGTGGCCTCCCTTCTCTCTTCGAGTTTTTGTGCAGTTTAGTGTTCTTTTAATTACGCCTAAGTGTATATTCATGTATTTAATGTCCATATATGATGCTGCGCACAAGCTACAATCGCCACAGCCTTCTGGAGATAAGGAATATGACCAAACATTATGTCTTGGACCAGAGCATTACAGAGGATCTCCGTGGCCTAGGTCTTCTCCACCAGACTTCTACACCCCTAGACTTGACTACTGTGTTTCATCCCAAATGGAGACGCCGTAGACAGTGTGAGCGGTGATGAAAGAGAGGTAAACGTGGAGGTATCCAAACGAGGCTAGTCGCTAGCCCACACAGACTCCCAATTCCTTCCCTCATTCTGACCAACATACACTCACTAGACAACAAAATAGACCACATGCAGCTCCTGAGAACTATGCAACACTGCTGTTATCTTTTTTTTTAAAAACGATTTGTTTTATTGGCTGATGCACATTCAACGATGTAATGCCAACGTCATAAACATTTTTTCAATTTTAAAACATAAAAAATACAAACAAAATCAAAGCATACTCAATGTACATGTGCATGCCAGATGAGAGTACACACAGAACAGTGAATAAACGCGATTTAAAACAAAAATAATCACTGTATAAACTAGAAAAGCACTCAGAGCGCATACCTCCGCCAAGGCTCCTTCCGTTTCTCATGGATCACCTCCAAAATGTAATGGGTTTGTGTGTAGGCCTATAGCCACTTGTGGTGAAAATTGCATCAAAGTCTGTCCATCAGTTTTGGAGTATTGTTGCTAACACACTGTGCGAAGATAAGAGCCTTGGCTGAGGTATGCATTCTCAGATCATCACCAAAATATAATGGGTTCCTCTCTAGCCCAAGAACCACCTCTGGTGAAAATTTCATCCAAATCCATACAGCAGTTTTTGTGTAATCCTGCTGCACAAATACAAAGCCCTTGGTGGAGGTATGCACTCTCAGATCATCACCAAAATCTAATCGTCTGTTCCCTGTGCCATTACACACCTTTCCTGAAAATTTCGTCAAAATCTGTTAAGTTTTTGAGTTATGTTGGTAACAGACAGACAGACCCCAGTAAAAACATTACCTCCTTGGCGGAGGTAAAAATAGAATAAATAAATAACAAAAAATAAAAATTTAAATAAAACATTTTTAAAAATAAGATAAAATAAAGTTAAAAAGTAAATACTGAGAGATAAAATTTGAGCAAAGAATAAAACTACAGTATAAAAAAGATGTAATGAAAACAAATCAAGGTAAGCATTAGCATCCATTTCCCTCAAGCCCCCGCCCCCCCCAACCCTTTCTCTTGTGTGGGTCTCATGTTCCTTTCATACATATACTGTATTCAAGCCTGCATTTATTCTGCATACAAACACCTTTGGTTGTGCCCCTATAAGATACTCGCACATATAAGTATGCAGATTATAATGAATTTGGATTTGGTCCAACAGGAGTCGATTGTGAAGGGTCAACTAATTTCAAAGAGGGTAAAATGTTAATAAAAGGTCCCCAGATTTTTTTCAAATATTTCAAGTTTCTTTCTGACATTATATAATATCTTTTCTGGTGTGCAGTAGGATATTAGTTCATTGATCCAGTGTCTTGATGAGGGCGAGTGTTCAGATTTCCAATTAGTTAGAATGCATTTCTTCACTGCTAGAATGCATTTCTTCACCGCTGTGCTAGTGAGCAGAATAAAGTATTTCTTGTGCCTGTCTACTTTTAGGAAACTCATATCATACAATAACCATTGTTTTGGATCCTGTTTAAGTTGTAGTCCTGTAATTTTTGAAGTTATTGCAATAATTTGTTTCCAGAATTCTTCTGTAACTGGGCAGTTCTAAAGCATATGCAGCAGATCATTTTCTCTTGTTTTACATCTTTGGAAAAAGGGGGAGATATTTTTGGCTATCATGTAGTCTCAAGGGTGTGTAATATATTCTGTGATATACTGTATATTGAATTGAATTTGTCTGTGTTTTGTAGATATTAAAAGCGTCTGAGCCTGTTCCAGCAGATAATACCAGTCCTCATCATTATAACAGCAATCAATTATAACCAATTATAACAGTAAGAAGGTCATGGGTTCGATCCCACCCCGACCATCAGTGACCCTTCTGTGTAGAATTTGCATGTTCTCCCCATGTCTGCATGGGTTTACCCTGGGTACTCCGGTTTCCTCCCACAGGCCAAAAACATGTAAGTTAGGTTAATTGGAGACTCTAAAGTGGCTCTAGGTGTGAATGTGTGTGTGAAGGGATTGGTGCCGCACCGTGGCTGCCTCATCCATCCAGGTGGATGCCCTGAATTTCCCTCTGGGATTAATAAAGTATACAAAAAAAAAAAAATCCAAATCTGATTCCCATTTTCTTTTAATGGATTTTTGGTCATAATCTGGCAAACTGTCATTGAGGATATTAATCCTCTAGTTGTTGTACATGACTTGCTGAACAGGTGTTTTTCAAATTGGGTTTCTTGTGAGATAGCTGGATAAATGTTCTTGGAGTTTTCCTTTATCCACTGTCTAATTTGTAAGAACTTAAAAAAGTGGTTTATGGGGAGTTTAAATTTTTTCCTTTAACTGTTGGAAGTTGGCAAATGTATCATTGATGTATAAATCTAAGATTGTGTGAATATTATTCCCTTTCCAATTTTGTAATTTAGTGTCAGCAACAGTGGGGAAAAAAGTATTTAGTCAGCCACCAATTGTGCAAGTTCTCCCACTTAAAAGATGAGCGAGGTCTCCAATTTTCATCATAGGTATACCTCAACTATGAGAGACAAAATGAGAAAAAAAAATCCAGAAAATCACATTGAAGGATTTTTAATGAATTAATTGGTAAATTCCTTGGTAAAATAAGCATTTGGTCACCTACAAACAAGCAAGATTTCTGGCTCTCACAGACCTGTAACTTCTTCTTTAAGAGGCTCCTCTGTCCTCCACTCGTTACCTGTATTAATGGCACCTGTTTGAACTCGTTATCAGTATAAAAGACACCTGTCCACAACCTCAAACAGTCAGACTCCAAACTCCACTATGGCCAAGACCAAAGAGCTGTCAAAGGACACCAGAAACAAAATTGTAGACCTGCACCAGACTGGGAAGACTGAATCTGCAATAGGTAAGCAGCTTGGTGTGAAGAAATCAACTGTGGGAGCAATTATTAGAAAATGGAAGACATACAAGACACTGATAATCTCCCTCAATCTGGGGCTCCATGCAAGATCTCACCCCGTGAGGTCAAAATGATGACGAGAACGGTGAGCAAAAATCCCACAACCACATGCGGGGACCTAGTGAATGACCTGCAGAGAGCTGGGATCAAAGTAACAAAGGCTACATCAGTAACACACTACGCCGTCAGGGACTCAAATCCTGCAGTGCCAGACGTGTCCCCCTGCTTAAGCCAGTACATGTCCAGGCCCGTCTGAAGTTTGCTAGAGAGCATTTGGATGATCCAGAAGAGGATTGGGAGAATGTCATATGGTCAGATGAAACCAAAATAGAAGTTTTTGGTAAAAACTCAACTTGTTGTGTTTGGAGGAGAAAGAACACCATACCTACTGTGAAGCATGGGGGTAAAAACATCATACTTTGGGGTTGTTTTTCTGCAAAGGGACCAGGACGACTGATCCGTGTAAAGGAAAGAATGAATGGGGCCATGTATCGTGAGATTTTGAGTGAAAACCTCCTTCCATCAGCAAGGGCATTGAAGATGAAACGTGGCTGGGTCTTTCAGCATGACAATGATCCCAAACACACCGCCCGGGGAATGAAGGAGTGGCTTCGTAAGAAGCATTTCAAGGTCCTGGAGTGGCCTAGCCAGTCTCCAGATCTCAACCCCATAGAAAATCTTTGGAGGGAGTTGAAAGTCCGTGTTGCCCAGCGACAGCCCCAAAACATCATTGCTCTAGAGGAGATCTGCATGGAGGAATGGGCCAAAATACCAGCAACAGTGTGTGAAAACCTTGTGAAGACTTACAGAAAACGTTTGACCTCTGTCATTGCCAACAAAGAGTATATAACAAAGTATTGAGATGAACTTTGTTATTGACCAAATACTTATTTTACCAAGGAATTTACCAATTAATTCATTAAAAATCCTTCAATGTGATTTTCTGGATTTTTTTTTTCTCATTTTGTCTCTCATAGTTGAGGTATACCTATGATAAAAATTGGAGACCTCTCTCATCTTTTAAGTGGGAGAACTTGCACAATTGGTGGCTGACTAAATACTTTTTTTCCCCCACTGTATATGACATGGGAGATTGGGATTACCATATAGTGGAGTTCTCCTGAAGAAGGATGCATTCAGTCCTAAGCGTGAGTGTGATTCTTTTCATACATTAAACATATTTATTTTTATCTGATATTTTGTGAGTGAGGTTAGACGTTTTGTTTTTTTTTGAACTCAAGAATAGAATCATTTTCGAAGGTGTCGTTTTCATCTCATGTTGTTCAATTGTCACCCATCTAGCCTCACTTTTTCAGTCAATCAATCAAACAAAGCTTTTTTTTTTATATATAGCACTTTTCATACAAAAATATGCAACACAAAGTGCTTCACACATTAAAATAAAACACAATTTATCCCCCCACACATATACACACACACACAAAGAAACTTTCATCAGTGTAAAACTTATGGCTTAAGGCTTATGGTTGGGCACCAAGGATCCAAGTGTGGAAGCACCATCACTAGGGAACCATCACCAGTAGGGAAAGTGCCAAGTTCACGGCTACAAGAACACCAACTCTGAGACCGCCGAAGTTCAAGCAGAGTTGGACTTTGGCAACGACAACCTGGTCGTCGCAGCGCACGACCCCCTCAGTCGGGCACACCAAGACAATCACAGGCCAGCACCCCTCAACTCAGAAAACAGGCAAAACCCCCACGGGAGGGCCCCCCATGAGGAATTGCCGGAGCTTGGACAGTGATAAAAAGTCACTGATAAATAATAAGATACTTTGCTGATAAAAAAGACTAAGCAGTTAAGATGACTAGATGAATAAAACATCTACAGTGGGACAAAAAAGTATTTAGTCAGCCACCAATTGTGCAAGTTCTCCCACTTAAAAGATGAGAGAGGTCTCCAATTTTCATCATAGGTATACCTCAACTATGAGAGATAAAATGAGAAAAAAAAAATCCAGAAAATCACATTGAAGGATTTTTAAAGAATTTATTTGCAAATTAGGGTGGAAAATAAGTATTTGGTCACCTACAAACAAGAAAGATTTCTGGCTCTCACAGACCTGTAACTTCTTCTTTAAGAGGCTCCTCTGTCCTCCACTCATTACCTGTATTAATGGCACCTGTTTGAACTCGTTATCAGTATAAAAGACACCTGTCCACAACCTCAAACAGTCAGACTCCAAACTCCACTATGGCCAAGACCAAAGAGCTGTCAAAGGACACCAGAAACAAAATTGTAGGCCTGCACCAGGCTGGGAAGACTGAATCTGCAATAGGTAAGCAGCTTGGTGTGAAGAAATCAACTGTGGGAGCAATTATTAGAAAATGGAAGACATACAAGACACTGATAATTTCCCTCGATCTGGGGCTCCATGCAAGATCTCACCCCGTGGGGTCAAAATGATGACGAGAATGGTGAGCAAAAATTCCAGAACCACACGGGGGGACCTAGTGAATGACCTGCAGAGAGCTGGGACCAAAGTAACAAAGGCTACCATCAGTAACACACTACGCCGCCAGGGACTCAAATCCTGCAGTGCCAGACGTGTCCCCCTGCTTAAGCCAGTACATGTCCAGGCCCGTCTGAAGTTTGCTAGAGAGCATTTGGATGATCCAGAAGAGGATTGGGAGAATGTCATATGGTCAGATGAAACCAAAATAGAACTTTTTGGTAAAAACTCAACTTGTCGTGTTTGGAGGAGAAAGAACACCATACCTACTGTGAAGCATGGGGGTGGAAACATCGTGCTTTGGGGCTGTTTTTCTGCAAAGGGACCAGGACGACTGATCCGTGTAAAGGAAAGAATGAATGGGGCCACGTATCGTGAGATTTTGAGTGAAAACCTCCTTCCATCAGTCAGGGTATTGAAGCTGAAACATGGCTGGGTCTTTCAGCATGACAATGATCCCAAACATACCGCCCGGGCAACGAAGGAGTGGCTTCGTAAGAAGCATTTCAAGTTCCTGGAGTGGCCTAGCCAGTCTCCAGATCTCAACCCCATAGAAAATCTTTGGAGGGAGTTGAAAGTCCGTGTTGTCCAGCAACAGCCCCAAAACATCACTGCTCTAGAGGAGATCTGCATGGAGGAATGGGCCAAAATACCAGCAACAGTGTATGAAAACCTTGTGAAGACTTACAGAAAACGTTTGACCTCTGTCATTGCCAACAAAGGGTATATAACAAAGTATTGAGATGAACTTTTGTTATTGACCAAATACTTATTTTTCACCATAATTTGCAAATAAATTCTTTAAAAATCAGGCAATGAGATTTTCTGGATTTTTTTTTCTCATTTTGTCTCTCATAGTTGAGGTATACCTATGATGAAAATTGGAGACCTCTCTCATCTTTTAAGTGGGAGAACGTGCACAATTGGTGGCTGACTAAATACGTTTTTACCCCACTGTAAATACAGTCAAAAGATATATATATATTCATAAATATTAATTTGCAGTAAAATAAGTGATTGTGACATAAAATAGATGCAAAATCAGAAATTTAGAGAATTAAAATGGGAAGCTAATCAAAAGCAAGGTTAAAATAGTAGGTCTTGAGCCTACTTTTAAAACCATGGACATTCTCGGCAGCCCTGATATTCTCTGGCAGGCTATTCTCACAGACATAACCAAAAGCTGCCTCAAAGTGGGTGCGTGTTCTGACAGTAGGAATAGTTAAAAGGCCAGTGCCGGAGGACCTCAGGGACTGTGGTGGCTCATATCCCAAAAGCAATTTTGATAAATAAGAAGGCCCAAGACCATGCAGACATTTATAAACCAGTAAAAGAACCTTAAAATCAATCTTGAAGGACACGAGGAGCCAATGCAGTGATTTTAAAACCGGCGTGATGTGAGCCTGCCATCTAGTCCTCGTCAGAACACGTGCAGCTGAATTCTGTAATAACTGCAGATTTGAAATTGTCTTTTTAGGAAGACCAGAGAGCAGGGCATTACAGTAATCAATACGACTGGCGATTTTTGCTTCGTTAAGCCAAATCCAGATGGGTCGAAATTGTGAAGCAAGGTAATAGTTTCTGAAATTCGGAATGTTAAGGCCTCCTTTTGAATATGGAGCCTGTAGGGACATTAGTTTGATTCTGGGAGGTCTTCTCTTCCATAAGAAGGAGCTTATCACGTTAAGTTCTTTAAAATAACTCTTAGGAATTTTAATGGGGCCGCATTGGAACATATATATAAATTTTGGCAGAATATTTATTTTAATTGTACTGACTCTGCCAATCAGAGATAACGAGAGTTCCAGCCATCTTTGAAGGCCGAGTTTAGTTTGTTCCATAAGTTTTACACGGTTTTCTTTTAATAGCTGTTCAGGGGATTTGGCAATATGAGTACCCAAGTATTTGAGGCCATTGATGCACCATTTCAGTGGGTCTGTTAAATATTTAATGGTAAAATCTCACTTTTAGTGTAGCTTATTTTACATCCTGAGACTGCACTATAATCGTTTAGAGATTTTAATAATGGGGGTATTGAATTGTTGGGGTCAGTTACATAAGTCATCAGCATAAAGAGAGAGTTTGTGCTCACTTGTACCAAATTTGATTGCAGTTATTGATGAATTGGTTCTGAATTGGTTTGGTCTGGTCGTTTTTTATTTTCTAAAGCTTTCTTAATCATATTAGAGAGGGGAGTCAAAATTTTTTTTTTTTACAAAGGTTTTATAATACTCAATTAGAAATCCATCTGGTCCTGGTGCGTTATTGTTCTGTAAAGAGTTAATTGCTTGAAGTACTTCTGTCTCTGATACCTCAGCATCCAGGTGATCTCGATCTTCTGCCTCTAATTTGGAGAGGGGTAATTAGTCCAGAAATTTTTTTGAATTACTATTGTCATTGTCCTGTCTTGTTCTGTATAAATTTTCATAGAACTGCTTAAATTCTGCATTTATAGCTTTTGTATTATCAAGAAGCCTGTCATCTTCTGTTCAAACTGAATTTATAAATTTACTGGATTCCTCTTTTTTTATTTGCCATGCCAACAGTTTTCTTGTTTTATTTCCGTATTCATAATAGTGGTATTTAGTCCTAGCCATAGCTGCTTCCTCTTCGTTAGTGCAGAGGTTGTTGTACAGTATCTTTGTTTGAGTTAGTGTTCAAAATGTCCTCTTTTTTGATGATGTGATGATCCTTTTCAAGTTTTCTCATATCTTACTCCAGTTTGATCAATGTCTCTTTACGTTTCTTTACCTGATGGGCACTGTATGATAAGATAAGACCTCTCATATATACTTTAAGGGCTTCCCATATGCTTGCATGTGAGGAGGAGTTTGCTTTTGCATTAAGGAATGTGTCTATCAATTATATACGAATTAAATTCGTATATATCTTTCAGCATGTAATTTTTAAATCTCCATCTGTAAAGTGGGGGTTGTGGCGGATCAATCTTCCAGATAAGTTTTAAGGGGTTGTGATCAGAGAAAGTAGCAGCTAAATATAGGCAGTCCTCTACTATTGGTATCATGTCTAGGGACATTAAAAACATGTCCATTCTGGAATAAGTGTTGTGCGTTGGTGAATAAAAAGAAATCTCTCTGGCTGGGGTAAAGGGTGTGCCACACCTCTATTAAACCGAAGTCTTTCATACCTTGATTTAGTAATGTACAGTGGGGCAAAAAAGTATTTAGTCAGCCACCAATTGTGCAAGTTCTCCCACTTAAAAGATGAGAGAGGTCTCCAATTTTCATCATAGGTATACCTCAACTATGAGAGACAAAATGAGAAAAAAAAATCCAGAAAATCACATTGAAGGATTTTTAATGAATTAATTGGTAAATTCCTCGGTAAAATAAGTATTTGGTCAATAACAAAGTTCATCTCAGTACTTTGTTATATACCCTTTGTTGGCAATGACAGAGGTCAAACGTTTTCTGTAAGTCTTCACAAGGTTTTCACACACTGTTGCTGGTATTTTGGCCCATTCCTCCATGCAGATCTCCTCTAGAGCAGTGATGTTTCGGGGCTGTCACTGGGCAACATGGACTTTCAACTCCCTCCAAAGATTTTCTATGGGGTTGAGATCTGGAGACTGGCTAGGCCACTCCAGGACCTTGAAATGCTTCTTACGAAGCCACTCCTTCGTTGCCCGGGTGGTGTGTTTGGGATCATTGTCATGCTGAAAGACCCAGCCACGTTTCATCTTCAATGCCCTTGCTGATGGAAGGAGGTTTTCACTCAAAATCTCACGATACATGGCCCCATTCATTCTTTCCTTTACATGGATCAGTCATCCTGGTCCCTTTGCAGAAAAACAGCCCCAAAGTATGATGTTTCCACCCCCATGCTTCACAGTAGGTATGGTGTTCTTTTTCCTCCAAACACAACAAGTTGAGTTTTTACCAGAAAGTTCTATTTTGATTTCATCTGACCATATGACATTCTCCCAATCCTCTTCTGGATCATCCAAATGCTCTCTAGCAAACTTCAGACGGGCCTGGACATGTACTGGCTTAAGCAGGGGGACACGTCTGGCACTGCAGGATTTGAGTCCCTGGCGGCGTAGTGTGTTACTGATGTAGCCTTTGTTACTTTGGTCCCAGCTCTCTGCAGGTCATTCACTAGGTCCCCGCATGTGGTTCTGGGATTTTTGCTCACCGTTCTCGTCATCATTTTGACCCCACGGGGTGAGATCTTGCATGGAGCCCCAGATCGAGGGAGATTATCAGTGGTTTTGTATGTCTTCCATTTTCTAATAATTGCTCCCACAGTGGATTTCTTCACACCAAGCTGCTTACCTATTGCAGATTCAGTCTTCCCAGCCTGGTGCAGGTCTACAATTTTGTTTCTGGTGTCCTTTAACAGCTCTTTGGTCTTGGCCATAGTGGAGTTTGGAGTCTGACTGTTTGAGGTTGTGGACAGGTGTCTTTTATACTGATAACGAGTTCAAACAGGTGCCATTAATACAGGTAACGAGTGGAGGACAGAGGAGCCTCTTAAAGAAGAAGTTACAGGTCTGTGAGAGCCAGAAATCTTGCTTGTTTGTAGGTGACCAAATACTTATTTTACTGAGGAATTTACCAATTAATTCATTAAAAATCCTTCAATGTGATTTTCTGGATTTTTTTTTCTCATTTTGTCTCTCATAGTTGAGGTATACCTATGATGAAAATTGGAGACCTCTCTCATCTTTTAAGTGGGAGAACTTGCACAATTGGTGGCTGACTAAATACTTTTTTGCCCCACTGTAACTCCTTTTATTAATGAGGTAGGGCTAGCTGAGGAACAGTCCATCAGAGGGTTTAGGACCAGATTAAAGTCTCCCCCAACAATACAGTAGCCTTCGTTTGCAGCCAATTTCATAATCAGATTGTTAAAAAAAAAAAAATTTGGATTGTCATAATTGGGTCTATATGCATTCATTAATGTTATCCTATTCATATTTAATGTGCAATCTACAAGGAGGAATCTGCCGTCTCTTTTTCAATTGAGTTTATCTGAACATTCAGATTTTTATTGATAAGTAGAGCAACACCTCTTGCTTTCGAGGAGGAGTAAAAGACATGGCCAACCCAGTCTCTCTGTAATTTTAAGTGTTCTGAGTCTGTTAAATGGGATTCTTGGATGAAAGCCACATCTACTTTCTGTCTCTTTAGGTAAGTTAAAATATTTTTTCTTTTAATTGGCCAGTTGACCCCTCCAACACTCCATGAAATGCTTGTTAATTGGTTCATGTTATCATTTTTGTTTATGAATAAAGATTAATGGACATTTTGAAAAGAGGAATAGAAGTAAACCTCACTGTGGACCAAATAGTATTATTCTTATTTGTGTATGCAGTTTCGTTTGCAATAAGAGACCATACAGAAACCCTGAACTCTAATTTAAGAATCTGCCTAATAAAACCCCAATAACACCATATTAGGTAGGTAATTCCTTAAACAACTGGGGTGTCCCCAGCAACTGTTGATTTGAACATTCATAGCATTTACATATACAGAAACCTGTCTTAGGCATCGGATGAGAGAGAATATGGGATTAAGTATCGAGGTACAGTGGGGCAAAAAAGTATTTAGTCAGCCACCAATTGTGCAAGTTCTCCCACTTAAAAGATGAGAGAGGTCTCCAATTTTCATCATAGGTATACCTCAACTATGAGATACAAAATGAGAAAAAAAAAATCCAGAAAATCACTTTGAAGGATTTTTAATGAATAAATTGGTAAATTCCTCGGTAAAATAAGTATTTGGTCAATAACAAAAGGTCATCTCAATACTTTGTTATATACCCTTTGTTGGCAATGACAGAGGTCAAATGTTTTCTGTAAGTCTTCACAAGGTTTTCACACACTGTTGCTGGTATTTTGGCCCATTCCTCCATGCAGATCTCCTCTAGAGCAGTGATGTTTTGGGGCTGTTGCTGGGCAACATGGACTTTCAACTCCCTCCAAAGATTTTCTATGGCGTTGAGATCTGGAGACTGGCAAGGCCACTCCAGGACCTTGAAATGCTTCTTACGAAGCCACTCCTTCGTTGTCCAGGCGGTGTGTTTGGGATCATTGTCATGCTGAAAGACCCAGCCACGTTTCATCTTCAATGCCCTTGCTGATGGAAGGAGGTTTTCACTCAGAATCTCACGATACATGGCCCCATTCATTCTTTCCTTTACACGGATCAATCGTCCTGGTCCCTTTGCAGAAAAACAGCCCCAAAGCATGAAGTTTCCACCCCCATTCTTCACAGTAGGTATGTTGTTCTTTCTCCTCCAAACACGACAAGTTGAGTTTTTACCAAAAAGTTCTATTTTGGTTTCATCTGACCATATGACATTCTCCCAATCCTCTTCTGGATCATCCAAATGCTCTCTAGCAAACTTCAGACGGGCCTGGACATGTACTGTCTTAAGCAGGGGGACACGTCTGGCACTGCAGGATTTGAGTCCCTGGCGGCGTAGTGTGTTACTGATGGTAGCCTTTGTTACTTTGGTCCCAGCTCTCTGCAGGTCATTCACTAGGTCCCCCCGTGTGGTTCTGGAATTTTTGCTCACCGTTTTCGTGATAATTTTGACCCCACGGGGTGAGATCTTGCGTGGAGCCCCAGATCAAGGGAGATTATCAGTGGTCTTGTATGTCTTCCATTTTCTAATAATTGCTCCCACAGTTGATTTCTTCACACCAAGCTGCTTACCTATTGCAGATTCAGTCTTCCCAGCCTGGTACAGGTCTACAATTTTGTTTCTGGTGTCCTTTGACAGCTCTTTGGCCTTGGCCATAGTGGAGTTTGGAGTCTGACTGTTTGAGGCTGTGGACAGGTGTCTTTTATACTGATAACGAGTTCAAACAGGTGCCATTAATACAGGTAACGAGTGGAGGACAGAGGAGCCTCTTAAAGAAGAAGTTACAGGTCTGTGAGAGCCAGAAATCTTGCTTGTTTGTAGGTGACCAAATACTTATTTTACTGAGGAATTTACCAATTAATTCATTAAAAATCCTTCAATGTGATTTTCTGGATTTTTTTTCTCATTTTGTCTCTCATAGTTGAGGTATACCTATGACGAAAATTGGAGACCTCTCTCATCTTTTAAGTGGGAGAACTCACACAATTGGTGGCTGACTAAATACTTTTTTGCCCCACTGTATATACTCTAAAATAGGTTATCTCTCAAGCGTGTTGAATGGAAGTTTGTATTCCTTTGTAAGTTTTCCTAGCTCGAGGTTGGACAGTAGTCTGGATGAGAAATATATCCTTCAGAGTGACTCATGAATATCACCACTGGTATTGGTGCAATGTTAGTTATTGTTTCACCACTAGGTTGGAGGAAAAAATCATTTTAAAATAAAAGAGAAAAGGGATGAACATATTGGTTCTTAAAAGAATACTACATTCTTTTTTCTATGGTAATTTGCAGTAAAAAAATTATAAGAATATCCGTTATATACAGTGGTGTGAAGACGTCTTTGCCCCCTTCCTGATTTCTAATTTTTTTTTGTACGTTTGTCACCCTTAAATATTTCAGATCATCAAACAAATTTAAGTATTAAACAAAGATAACACAAGTAAACACAAAATGCAGTTTTTAAATGAAGGCGCTTATTATTAAGGGTTAAAAAAAAAATAAATCCAAATCTACATGACCCTGTGTGGAAAAAGTGATTGCCCCTAATCCGAATAACTGGCTGGGCCACCCTTAACAGCAACAACTGCAATCAAGCGTTTGCGGTATCTGGCAATTAGTCTTTTACAGCACTGTGGAGGAATTTTGGCCCACTCATCTTTGCAGAATTGTTGTAATTCAGCCACATTGGAGGGTTTTCGAGCATGAACTGCCTTTTTAAGGTCATGCCACAGCATCTCAATCGGATTCAGGTCAGGACTTTGACTAGGCCACTCTAAAGTCTTCATTTTGTTTTTCTTGAGCCATTCAGAGGTGGACTTGCTGGTGTGTTTTGGATCATTGTCCTGCTGCAAAACCCAAGTGCGCTTCAGCTTGAGGTCATGAACAGATGGTCGGACATTCTCCTTCAGAATTATTTGGTAGACAGCAGAATTCATGATTCCATTTACCACAGCAAGTCTTCCAGGTCCTGAAGCAACAAAGCAGCCCTAGACCATCACACTACCACCACCATATTTTACTGTTGGTATGATGTTCATTTTCCGAAATGCTGTTACTTTTACGCCCGATGTAATGGGATACACACCTTCCAAAAAGTTCAACTTTTGTCTCGTCAGTCCAGAGTATTTTCCCAAAAGTCTTGGGGATTATCAAGCTGTTTTCTGGCAAAACTGAGATGAGCCTTTATGTTCTTTTTGCTCAGCAGTGGTTTTCGTCTTGGAACTCTGCCATGCAGGTCATTTTTGCCTAGTCTCTTTCTTATTGTAGAGTCACGAACACTGACCTTAACTGAGGCAAGTGAGGCCTGCAGTTCTTTGGGTGTTGTTGTGGGATCTTTTGTGACCTCTTGGATGAGTCGTCACTGCGCTCTTGGAGTAATTTTGGTCAACCAGCCACTCCCGGGAAGGTTCACCACTGTCCCTTGTTTTTGCCATTTGTGGATGATGGTTCTCACTGTTGTTTGCTGGAGTCAAAAGCTTTAGAAATGGCTTTATAACCTTTTCTAGACTGATCTCAATTACTTTGTTTCTCATTACCTCCGCCAGGCCGAAAAGGCCAGGAGGAGGTTATGTTTTTGCCGGGGTTTGTCTGTGTGTTTGTCTGTCTGTTTGTCTGTTGGTTAGCAAGATAACTCAAAAAATCTTGGACGGATTTCCATGAAACTTTCAGGCGTTGTTGGAAATGGTACAAGGAAGAACTGATTAAATTTTGGGGGTCATCCGGTTCACCGTCTGGATACAGGAATTTTTTAAAGCATTTTTCATTCAACACTGTAACATACAGCCATTTTCAACATGTGCGCAGGCGCAATGGAGGGCGCTGGTCGTCGTGTCTGCAACACAAACTCTGCGTTCTTCAATGTTTTAGGCACAAAAGGACGCGGAAAACACTGCTGGCCTGGGCCCGCCAGCGTGCCTGTGTTTGCGCGCAACTGCAAAACCTCACACGGGCAGCTGTCCGCCGACGGATTCTTAGCCAGAAATTCCCCGGCCAGCCATAGGAGCTGCGCATTTGGCAGAAATTCACCGGCCAGCCATAGGCGCTGCGCAAAAACGAGCTCTCTGCCGGCGAAGCTTCTAAATTCTCGTTTGCCGCGGAGCGCAACCCCCCAAAAAATAGTATTGTAGCCAACTCAATATGAGCACCCTACTTGGCTTGCCAAGTGGGTTGACCCTATTGGCGACACAGGTAGAGTGCGGGACTCCGGAGCGGGAGGCGTGAGTTCGAACCTCCCGGTGGGACGTCGCCATGTCGAGCAGCACGTTACAATATAATATAAAACCCACGGCAACCTGTCTACCCAATTTGCATCCGTCAGTGGAGGAGATGGACACAACAGCAACACTTCAGTTTATTACCTCCGCCAAGGAGGCAATGCTTTTACTACTGAACCACTAATCCTATCACTATCAGATTGATTGTCATTGATTAATTGTGTGTTTATTGCACTGTCCCTGTCAAATAAACAAATAATCATTGTGAATCCAATTGCTAGTCATATGTTTACATGCTCAAGGAATCTGAAAACGTACACACAAACACTGTATGGGGGGAATTGTGGCGCTTGGCGGAGGTCTGCGCTCTCCGAGTGCTTTTCTAGTTTGTTCCTGAATTTCTTTGGATCACAGCATGATGTCTAGCTTTTGAGGATGTTTTGGTCTACTTCACTTTGTCAGGCAGATCCTATTTAAGCGATTTCTTGATTGAGAACAGGTGTGGCAGTAATCAGGCCTGGGTGTGGCTAGAGAAATTGAATTCAGCTTTCCAAATATGTGATAAACCGCAGTTAATTTATGTTTTAAAAGGAACTCCGATTATATTGGCATGTTAGCTCTATATGCTTTATTTTGATGTTAGTAACATAACTATAATATAATTTTTTTGAAAATAATTCCCGGTTTTATATCTTTTTAAAAAACTTTATTACGATGTAAATCGCCATTTTTGTTTACGTCGCAATGCATTCTGGGTAGTGACGTAGATTGGGGGTGCCCTGCAGCAGCAGCGGTCTGTAAACAGCGATGACCTCTTCTGTTCAGCCTTTTCAGTTCGAACCAGTGTGAAGCCAAAGCAATAAAGACAATGACGAAGACACACAAAGTGAAAATGGACTTGAGAATGAAGACAGCAGCCACGAGGAAGCTAGAGCTGGTCATGTTGGATGGTGTTTTTGTGGCAAATGTTCGCCAATGCCAACAGAGAAGGAGAGCATCTGTTGCAAAGAGCTCCACTTCATTTCTGCCGCTGTCCATGGTACCTGATGCTATAAATTTATCTTGTTCAGTCTATTTAAATAGACTAGAGCTCATCGCTGTTTACAGACCGCTGCTGCTACCGGGAACCCCCAATCTACGTCACTACCCAGAATGCATTGCAACGTAAACAAAAATGTCGATTTACATCGTAATAAAGTTTTTTAAAAAAAATATAAAACTGGGAATTATTTTCAAAAAAATTATGGTTATGTTACTAACATCAAAATAAAGCATATAGAGCTAACATGCCAATATAATCGGAGTTCCTTTTAACAGGGGAGGGCAATCACTTTTTCACACAGGGCCATGTAGGTCTGGATGTTTTTGACCCTTATTAATAAAGACTATTTAAAAACTGCATTTTGTGTTTACTTGTGTTATCTTTGTCAAATATTTAAATTTGTTTGATCTGAAACATTTAAGTGTGACAAACACAAAAAAACAGGAAATCAGGAAGAGGGCAAACACTTTTTCACACCACTGTAGGTTGATGCCAACCTGTCCCATGGCATCAAGGAGGAAAAATGACAGTACAGCAAGAAAATATTCGGACACTTCAGCAACACCAGAGATGTGCGTTCTCTCTGGCGTTGCATACAGACCGTCACCAACTACAAACCTCCACCTCAGACCTGTGTGAGTGACATCACACTGCTTAACAACTTAAATGACTTCTTTAGCCATTTTGAAACACAAAACAAGACATCAGCACAGAAGACCACTCCTCTCCCAGACAAGCAGGCTATAAGTCTGGATCCAGCTAGCATGAAGAGGACCCTCTTCAGGATCAACCCACGCAAAGCAGCTGGACCAGACAGCATACCAGGTCATGTTCTGAAGGACTGTGCGGAGGAGCTCAAGAATGTCCTAGCTGACATCGTCAACATCTCCCTGAGTCAAGCTGTTGTCCCCACAGGTTTCAAAAGTGCCACCATAATAACAGTCCCAAAGAAGCCAGTCCCATCCAACTACGATTATAGGCCCGTAGCACTGACCTCCATCATAATGAAATGTTTTGAGCGGCTGGTCATGCAGAAAATCAAGTTCATCCATCCTCCCTCCCACGACCCATCTCAGTTTGCATACAGGTCAAACAGATCCACAGAAGACACTGTGTCTTCTTCTCTCCATCCAGCCCTCACCCACCTGGACTCAAAAGAACTCCTACGTGTGAATACTGTTCTTGGACTTCAGTTCAGCATTCAACAGAATCATCCCCAGTACCTAATACAAAAACTCAGACACTTGGGACTCAAAACCTTTCTCTGTAACTGGGTGCTGGACTTTCTCATAGGGAGACCACAGAACGTGTGGATTGGCAGCAACACCTCCAAAACCATCACACTGAGCACAGGGGCCCCACAAGGGTGCGTGCTCATCCCGCTGCTCTTCACCCTGCTGACCCATGACTGTGTACCAGCCTACAACACCAACCACATCATCAAGTTTGCGGATGACACGACGGTGGTGGGACTCATCACCAACAATGAGGAGGCCAACTACAGAAATGATGTGAGCCAACTGGTCCAGCGGTATAAAGACAATAATCTCTTTCTGAACGTGAGAAAAACCAAGGAGATTGTGGTCGACTTCAGGAGGGGACACACACAGCATCCCCCTCTGATCATCGATGGAGTAGCTGTGAAGAGGGTGAGCAGCACCAAGTTCCTGGGGGTGCACATCTCTGAGAACTTCTCCTGGTCGAACAACACTACATCACTGGCCAAGAATGTGACGAACCGAGCCGGTTTTGTCCTTTAGGCTCGGTTGTGACTGTTCTCTGTGGCTCAGGTTATCGATATATTTTTTTATATATATATATAGTTTCTTTGTCACTTGTTCTTTTTTCCCATACCTGTAGCCACTGTTCTGGCTGGCAGCTGTTAGGCAGCCTTCTCTGACCTACATTCGTGTGGGCGTTGTCTGACACCTGCCGGTCCGACCATGCCCTCTCTCTCATGACAGCCAGCTGGTTCTACTCCGGTGATTGCTTTTCTCGCGCCTCGCCCAAGTGCACCCAATTTGTTGTGCCAGCAATGCTTGTACTTAAGTGGCCTTTGCCAGACAAACATTGCTGGACCACTGCATTGTCTATGTGTGGCTACCGTTCACTGTGGTCTGCCCGCTGCACATTATCGTGTGAGTCAAGAAGTGAACCTAGTCATCTTTTTGTAAGTCTGCGTTATTTTTGTATTGTTTGTCTGTGGCCACTGTACACTGTGGTCTGCCCGCTGCACGCCCGTTGTGTGAGCCTTTTTAGTGTACACTGTAGCCTTTTTGTATGTCTATATTTTGGAACTGTTTGCCCTTTTGTTTAATAAATGTGTCTGTGACGTAACCCTGTGCTTAAATCCATTCTTCCTTCTACTCCTCCATGCACTGCGTAAAGGCGCACCAGGAGAATCGTGACAGAATGGTCCAGCCAGCGCAGAGGATTTAGCGGGTTACACCCACACATCTGTTTTTCTTTTTGAACTGTTTTTTCTTTTCACCCAAGTTCTGGAGCTCATTATGTCCCTGGCTCACCGGTCTCATGCCAATAAAGGGAAAAAGGCAGCGGCGTCTCCAACCGTGGAGGAGGAGTGGGCGGCTGACTTCATCCAGAGTTTTGTGGATGAGGCTTTCGCCACCTGGGGACTCAAGCAAGCCTGGGAAAGCGTGTATGGAGCGGTGGGAATTCTGGATTCGCATCCAGGTCTGTGGAAGTATCCCGAATTCTCTGAGCTGTTGTCCACAGTTTCAGCGCTCCAGCGATCATTTCTTGGGCTGAGGATGGGGGCGTTTCCTGAGGAGCCAAAGCAGAGGCACTCTCCACAGCTGACGTCCCTCTCCCCTTCCGGCTCGCCAGCCTCACCTCCAGTTCCAGAGTCCGGAGTACCAGCATCCTGCAAACAGCGTCATCCTGCGGGGAAACATCGGGAGAAGCCCTCCTCATCCTCGGCAGCCATTTGCCCTCCAGCTGCCGTGAGGTCTGCTAGGGCCACCCTGGGAACGCCAACCTCCTTTGCCAGAGAGACGGCTCCTCCACAATCCGTTGAAGGGGGCCAGGTCACCGTCGACATGGAGAGAGATGACTGCTTGCCTACTGTAGCTGTGAACAACGAGCACCGGGGTGACAGGCAAGTGTTTTTTTTTCACTCTACCCAGTTAAATCATGATAAACCTTGTCTGTCTCCCAAGGAAGAGACCCAGTTTCAGCAGTCCGCTGGGTCCTCTCCTCCAGCTGCAGATGTTGACCTTATTTCTATCCTCTCCGTGTCTCCTCCAATTTTTTCTGAGCGCCCGTTGGCCCAAGGTCAGAGCAATCTGACAATGGAGGAGCCAGTGGCCTCAGAGGACTTCGCTCTGGAGCCAGCACGGAGATGTCCCCCCTGCAGCCACACCAGAGGAGTCCCCAGTGTTGGAGCCATCGCAGGAGGACTATAGGACTGTTATCACCATCTTGCCAGCTGCGGAGGCGACCGCAGTGGATTGGGTGCCTGAGCTGGACGTCATAGAGGCTGGGCCCTGAGTCTTCATCGTCTGGATCAACGGAGTCCTGGACAGTGGTGGAACTCAAGCTCAGGCAAGTCATCTCTCTTGTATTCCTAATGTCAGTATTGGAGAGGTCTTGTCTGGCTCTTGGTGAGAGGAGACAGGCGCAGCACGCAGCTGCGTCTGAACTCCCTTCGCCAAGCTCCGCTGCTGCCGGCGACCCTAAAACCTTGTTTCTTCTCCCGCTCCTGAGTTTTCTTCTAGGGTCGCCGGAGAGGAACCATTGTCACCAGGGGTCTCCAGGGAACCGGTCACACCGCCTGACGATGTCGTGGGTCCAGCTCCCCTGCTGCCTGAGGCCATCGTGTGGGTCCCTCCGCAGGCTGTGTCTCTATGGGTGTGGCACACTGGCTTGGGACCCTCGTGGGGGTTGCGCCCCAGGGTTAGTCCAACGTGGGTGCTGCGCTCCTGCACGGACCCGTCATGGACGCCACGCTCCAGCGCAGGGTCCACCAAGGGTGCACCATTGGCCCGGTCGGAGTCCACTGCGGGTGCAGCAGAGCTTCAGCTGGAGTCCACCGCGGGTGCTGCAGTGCTCCAGCCAGGAGCCACCGCGGGTGTTGCAGAGCTCCAGCCGGGAGCCACCGCGGGTGCTGCAGAGCTCCAGCCGGGAGCCACCACGGGTGCAACGTTGGCCCGGTTGGGGTCCACCGCGGGTGCAGCATTGGCCCGGTTGGGGCCCACCATGGGCACAGGATTAGCCCGATCAGGTTCCACCGCGGGTGCAGCTGTGTGCAAGCCGGGACCACCGAGGGTGCTGCGGGTCAGTTTGAAGACGCCGTGGCCTCCTCCCCCTCTCTGTCCAATACTGTGGGGGTTCCCCTCCTACGGTCCGATCATCCACCAGTGATCCTCCCGGTGGGCAGGCCGCCTCCTGCTCCACCCCTCTGGTCCTGGTGGCTCAACAACGCTGGCCGACTGCTGGAGGGACTGAGTCTCTGGGCCAGATGGCCCGTGTTTTCCGGCAGGCCACCGGACTCTGTTCGCCAGACTGTCTGCTGGGCCTGGCACTCTGGGCGGCCTCCCGAGCCTCCACGCCTTTGGACTTGGGGGGGGGGGGTTAATTGTGGGCCCTGGTCGGGGGTATATTGTGTTCCCTCCTTGCCTGTTCCCCCTACCTCCCACCCGTGTTCGTGCTTGTTGTTTCTGCTGGGACGGGGGGGGGGGGGCTCACGACTTGAGAGGGGGCTGTGTCACGAACCGAGCCAGTTTTGTCCTTTAGGCTCGGTTGTGACCATTCTCTGTGGCTCAGGTTATTGGTATATTTGTGTATTGTTATCTTTTGAGTTCTTGTAGTTTCTTTGTCACTTGTTCTTTTTTCCCGTACCTGTAGCCTCTGTTCTGGCCGGCAGCTGTTAGACAGCCTCCTTTGACCTACATTCATGTGGGTGTTGTCTGACACCTGCCAGTTCGACCACGCCCCATTTCTCATGACAGCCAGCTGGTTCCACTCCAGTGATTGCTTTTCCCGCGCCTCGCCCAGGTGTACCCAATCTGTTGTGCCAGCAATGCTTGTACTTAAGCGGCCTTTGCCAGTCAAGCATTGCTGGACCACCTCATTGTCTACTATGTGTGGCCACTGTTCACTGTGGTCTGCCCGCTGCACGTTATCGTGTGAGTCAAGAAGTGAACCTAGTCGTCTTTTTGTAAGTCTGCCTTATTTTTGTATTGTTTGTCTGTGGCCACTGTACACTCTGGTCTGCCCGCTGCACGCCTGTCATGTGAGCCTTTTTAGTGTACACTGCCTTTTTGCATGTCTGTATTTTGGAACTGTTTGCCCTTTGGTTTAATAAATGTGTTTGTGGTGTAACCCTGTGCTTAAATATGTTCTTCCTTCTACTCCTCCGTGTGCTGCATAAAGGCGCACGAGGAGGATCGTGACAAAGAAGGCTCAAACTTGCCTCTATTTCCTCCGTAAACTGAGGACAGCATGAGTCCCACCCTCCTGTATGTGCTCATTCTACCAGGGCACCACTGAGAGCATCCTCACCAGCTGCATCACAGTGTGGTATGGAAGCTGCACCGCCTCCTGCCGAAAGACACTACAATGCACAGTGAAAGCAGTCAGTGAGATCATTGGTGCCCTTCTGCCTCCCTCTCAAACATCTACCTCAGCCACCTCACCCACAGAGCCATCAACCTTGCAGGGGACACCTCCCACCCCTCACACTCCCTCTTCAGCCCCCTGCCCTTGGGGAAAAGGTACCAGCCTCCGGGCCCGCTCCACAAGACTGCTAAACAGCTTTGTTCACCAAGCCATCAGGACCCTGAATTCTGCCCCCCCCCCCCCCCCCGCCAGACCGTAACACACTCACCCACACAATAACTACCTCATCTGTTTGCACAGAAATACTGGCACACCAACAGTAATACATCTGCTGCTGTATGTCTCTGCACCTTACAACAACCATTTGCACAAATGCCATACCTGCTGCTGTCTGTTATTGCAGTACTGATCATGTGCAGTCCAATCTGTCACTGTCTGCACCTACACTACCACATCGAGCTTGCAACTACGAGTATTACTGCTCTACCTTTTTCTGTATATAGGATTGCTGGGTTTTATCATTTCTTTACTTGCACTATGAGATGTCTGGGTTTTAACTTTGACCGTTATTTGCACTATAGGTAGCATTACTGTACATAGACTGCTGTTGTTGTTGTTGTTCCAGCCTTATTCCTTTTTTTATATTATGCCCACCACTGAAGAGAGAGAAACTGCATTTCAATTCTCCTGTATGTCCTATACGTATAGTAGTATTGACAAATAAAATCTTTGAATCTAATGGGCCACTCTCCCCTTCTCCATCTTCTCCCCCTCTTTTTGCCCACTGGGTCCTGGATAGGTGGCATCTTTCTATCACAAGAGCCCCTCCGGGGTGAGGGAAATCAGGGCCCAAACGTCAGGCGAATATGATAAACCATTATTTATTGCAAGAAACAGAACAGAAAATAAAGCAGTGCATGGGCGGAAACAAAAACTAGGAACTTGACATACCAGGGACTCTGAGTACAGACTAAGGCAAACAGGACAGAAGTGTGTAATCACGCCAACACGAGACAAGGATGCCACAGCTGACAAGGAAAGATGCACACATATACAGTGGATTTAAAAAGTCTACACACCCCTGTTCAAATGCCAGGTTTTTGCATTGTAAAAATATTAGATCAAGATGAATTATTTCAAAACTTTTTCCACCATCAATGTGACCTATAACCTATACAGTCCAATTGAAAAACAAACTGAAGTCTTTTAAGGAGAAAAATAAAAAACTTACAATAACCTGTTTGCGCCTGGTGACCTAAAGGTTTTACTTTAGAAGGGAGAGTGCTTTCCTGAAGGAAGACCTCCCTTAATGGCCTCTTCATGAGGGGTGATTTCTTGGACTGGGACTTTGTTGCTAGATTTGTTGTCTGTTTTCTGTGCTTTGAGCTATGCACATGTCTCTGGTGCTTCTGTTATCTGTTTTCTGCTTTTACATTGGGTGGCTGTCTGTGGATGGGGTGGGAGGGTATGGGTCTGTTCTGTTGTTGATTGGTCTGTATGTTTACATTTTTTAAATTCAATAAAAACAAGTTAAAAAAACAGCTTGCATAAATATGCACAATCTGTTATAACTGGGGATGTGGCTGTGTTCAGAATTAACCAGTCAAATTCAAAGTCATGTTAAATAGGAGTCAGCACACACCTGCCACCATTTAAAGTGCCTCTGCTTAATCCCAAATAAAGTTCAGCTGTTCTAGTAGGCTTTTCCTGACAATTTTTGTAGTCACATCTTGCAGCACAAGCCATGGTCCGCAGAGCGCTTCCAAAGCATCAGAGGGATCTCATTGTTCAAAGGTATCAGTCAGGAGAAGGGTACACAAGAATTTCCAAGGCATCAAATATACCATGGAACACAGTGAAGACAGTCATCATCAAGCAGAGAAAATATGGCATAACAGTGACATTTCCAAAAACTGGATGTTCCCTCCAAAATTGAAACGACGAGAAGAAAACTGGTCAGGGAAGCTGCAAAGAGGTCGACAGCAACATTGAAGGAGATGCAGGAATTTCTGGCAAGTACTGGCTGTTTAGTACAGGTGACAACAATATCCTGTCTAGGGTGGCAAGACAGAAGCCTCATCTTATGAAGAAAAACATCCAAGCCAGGCTACAGTTTGCAAAAAGGCATTTGAAATCTCTCAAACACATGTGGGGAAATGTGTTATGGTCCGATGAAACAAAGGTTGAACTTTTTGACCACAATTCCAAAAGGTATATTTGGCGCAAACAACACTGCTCATCACCAAAAGAACACCATACGTACAGTGAAGCATGGTGGTGGCAACATCATGTTTTGGGACTGTTTTTCTTCAGCTGGAACTGGGGCCTTAGTCCAGGTGGAGGGAATTATGAACAGTTCCAAATACCAGTCAGTGTTGGCACAAAACCTTCAGGCTTTTGCTAGATAGCTGAAGATAAGCTTCATCTTTCAGCACGACAATGACCAAAAGCACACATCCAAATCAACAAAAGAATGCTTCACCAGAAGAAGATTTAGGTTTTGGAATAGCCCAGCCCGAGACCAGACCTGAATCTGATTGAACATCTGTGGGGTGATCTGAAGAGGGCTGTGCATAGGAGATGCCCTCACAGTCTGACAGATTTAGAGTGTTTTTGCAAAGAAGAGTGGGCAAATATTGCCACATCAAGATGTGCCATTCTGATAGACTCCAACCCAAAAAGACTGAGTGCTGTAATAAAAGCCAAAAGTGCTGCAACAAAGTATTAATTTAAGGGTGTGCATATTTATGCAAACAGGTTATTGTATTTTTTTTTTCCTCTTAAAAGATTTCAGTTTGTTTTTCAATAGGGTTGTACAGGTTATAGCTCACATTAATGGTGGAAAAAGCTTTGAAATGACTTATCTTGGTCTCATTTTTTTTGTATCACAAAAACCTGGCATTTGAACAGGGGTGTGTAGACTTTTTATATCCACTGTATAGACAAGGGGATAATAAGCAGACACAGGACAGGTGGGAGCAATCGGGGTAATCAGAGACAGCAGGGAATGGCTATATCACGGAAAACATGAGCAACTGAGACAGAAGGTAAACCAGAGACATGAACACAGGACCAGGGAATACGTAACCATGACAAATAATGATGATAATAACAAACAGAGAATCATACAAAACTAACCTCAAACCCCAGACTAGAATAGAGAACATAACATGACTACGATAATAAATCACAACAAATACAGGGAATTCCAAAATACCAACTGAACTGAGGCAGGGGAAACACAGAAAATGGCAAAAACAAACTGAAAGTGGGAGCATCATCCTAAGCCCATGCTCAGACCCTGACAATTATGCTGTGTGTTTCTGTCGTTTTGATCGTCTACTCTCATGCTGCTGTTACACTGTAATTTTCCAATTTGGGATCTATCTATCTATCTATCTATCTATCTATCTATCTATCTAACCGGGTTTCGGTCTAAAAACATCTGCTTCCACCAGCATTTCAGTCAACACTGGCCAATGGAGCTTGACTTAGGCAAACTGTGCATAACTTAGCCCAGTGCTCAGGAACTTTTACAAACTGAGCACAACTTTCACCAACGTTTATTTCCAAACGTCGCAAATTTTCAGCATGCTGAAAATTAAAAAACAAAACAAAACAAAACACAACCTTCACTAGCATTTGCCAACAAACACCAACTATTATTAACTTTTCTCAAATTTTGTCAGCAAAGCCAGAAGTTTGCCAAAACGTCAGTCCAAACATTGCAGCGTGAATCTACCCAAAAAAGCAGGCCCAGAATGGCAGGAAGCTTCCACAAATGCTAATCTTTAAGCTAGATTCACACTGTAATGTTTGGACCCACTTTTACTGACATTTTGAAAAATCAGAGAAATCAGTCCAAACATTGGTGAAATTACTTTTGCAAACTTTTACAAACTTTTGCTAGCATTTCCCAGCGTTGATTCAGCGTTGTCAAACTTCAGTTCAGCTGACATCAGCGTCAGGTTATACTCATATAAAGTTCAGCATTTGTGGAGGCTTTTTTTTCATTCTGGACCTACTTTTTTTGGGTGGATTCACACTACAACATTTGGACCAACTTTTACTGACGTTTTGGCAAACGTCTGGCTCTGCTGGCAAAAGTTGATGAAAGTTAATTATAATTGGTGTTTGTTGGCAAACGCTGGCGAAAGTTGTATTCGTTGAGAATTTTCAGCCTGCTGAAAATCTGCCAACGTTTGCTCAGTTTGTAAAGTTCCTGGGTGCTGAGCTAAGTTATGCAGAGTTCACCTAAATCAGCCTAAGTTGTCCCAGAGAGGGGCCATTTGGCCTTTTTGGCTAGAAAACCCATAGGGGGACCATCAAGTGGCCACAAGAGGGCCAACGTCTGGGACTTCTAGTTTAAGCTGCTTTGGCAAATGTTGACTGAAATGCTGGTAAAAACAGATGTTTTTAGAATGAAACTCACTTCAGACATGCATGGAAGAAAGAGAAATAGAGAGAAGGGGGATTTAAAAAAAAATATATATATATATACAGTATGTATGTATATATATGTGTGTGTGTGTGTGTGTGTGTGTGTAAGAGGACAATGTACAGTATTTGTTGATAACAAAGTCTGTATGACATGCTTTGTTTTAATTTTTTTTTTAATCTATGGGATTATATATATGTGTGTGTGTGTGTGTGTGTGTGTGTGTGTGTGTGTGTGTATATATATATATATACACTCACCGGCCACTTTATTAGGTACACCTGTCCAACTGCTCGTTAACACTTAATTTCTAATCAGCCAATCACATGGCGGCAACTCAGTGCATTTAGGCATGTAGACATGGTCAAGACAATCTCCTGCAGTTCAAACCGAGCATCAGTATGGGGAAGAAAGGTGATTTGAGTGACTTTGAACGTGGCATGGTTGTTGGTGCCAGAAGGGCTGGTCTGAGTATTTCAGAAACTGCTGATCTACTGGGATTTTCACGCACAACCATCTCTAGGGTTTACAGAGAATGGTCCGAAAAAGAAAAAATATCCAGTGAGCGGCAGTTCTGTGGGCGGAAATGCCTTGTTGACGCCAGAGGTCAGAGGAGAATGGCCAGACTGGTTCGAGCTGATAGAAAGGCAACAGTGACTCAAATAACCACCCGTTACAACCAAGGTAGGCAGAAGAGCATCTCTGAACGCACAGTACGTCGAACTTTGAGGCAGATGGGCTACAGCAGCAGAAGACCACGCCGGGTGCCACTCCTTTCAGCTAAGAACAGGAAACTGAGGCTACAATTTGCACAAGCTCATCGAAATTGGACAATAGAAGATTGGAAAAACGTTGCCTGGTCTGATGAGTCTCGATTTCTGCTGCGACATTCGGATGGTAGGGTCAGAATTTGGCGTCAACAACATGAAAGCATGGATCCATCCTGCCTTGTATCAATGGTTCAGGCTGGTGGTGGTGGTGTAATGGTGTGGGGAATATTTTCTTGGCACTCTTTGGGCCCCTTGGTACCAATTGAGCATCGTTGCAACGCTACAGCCTACCTGAGTATTGTTGCTGACCATGTCCATCCCTTTATGACCACAATGTACCCAACTTCTGATGGCTACTTTCAGCAGGATAATGCGCCATGTCATAAAGCTGGAATCATCTCAGACTGGTTTCTTGAACATGACAATGAGTTCACTGTACTCAAATGGCCTCCACAGTCACCAGATCTCAATCCAATAGAGCATCTTTGGGATGTGGTGGAACGGGAGATTCGCATCATGGATGTGCAGCCGACAAATCTGCGCCAACTGTGTGATGCCATCATGTCAATATGGACCAAACTGTCTGAGGAATGCTTCCAGCACCTTGTTGAATCTATGCCACGAAGAACTGAGGCAGTTCTGAAGGCAAAAGGGGGTCCAACCCGTTACTAGCATGGTGTACCTAATAAAGTGGCCGGTGAGTGTACAGTATATATATATACACATCCATGGACAAAATTGTTGGTACCCCTCTGTTAATGAAAGAAAAACCGACAATGGTCACAGAAATAACTTGAATCTGACAAAAGTGGTAATAAATAAAAATTCTATGAAAATTAACCAATGAAAATCAGACAATGCTTTTGAATTGTGGTTCAACAGAATTATTTTAAAAAACAAACTCATGAAACAGGCCTGGACAAAAATGATGGTACCCTTAACTTAATATTTTGTTGCACAACCTTTTGAGGCAATCACTGCAATCAAACGATTTCTGTAACTGTCAATGAGACTTCTGCACCTCTCAGCAGGTATTTTGGCCCACTCCTCATGAGCAAACTGCTCCAGTTGTCTCAGGTTTGAAGGGTGCCTTCTCCAGAAGGCATGTTTCAGCTCCTTCCATAGATGTTCAATAGAATTTAGATCAGGGCTCATAGAAGGCCACTTTAGAATAGTCCACTGTTTCGCTCTTAGCCATTCTTGAGTGTTTTTAGCTGTGTGTTTTGGGTCATTATCCTGTTGCAAGACCCATGACCTGCGACTGAGACCAAGCTGTCTGACACTGGGCAGCACATTTCTCTCTAGAATACCTTGATAGTCTTGAGATTTCATTGTACCCTGCACAGATTCAAGACACCCTGTGCCAGATGCAGCAAAGCAGCCCCAGAAACATACTGTAACAGAACCTCCTCCATGTTTCACAGTAGGGACAGTGTTCTTTTCTTGGTATGCTTCATTTTTGCGTCTGTGAACATAGCGCTGATGTGCCTTGCCAAAAAGTTCCAGTTTTGTCTCATCTGTCCATAGGACATTCTCCCAGAAGCTTTGTGGCTTGTCAACATGCAGTTTGGCAAATTCCAGTCTGGCTTTTTTATGATTTGTTTTCAACAGTGGTGTCCTCCTTGGTCATCTCCCATGAAGTCCACTTTGGCTCAAACAACGACGGATGGTGCGATCTGACACTGATGTACCTTGAGCTTGGGGTTCACCATGAATGTGTTTAGAGGTTGTTCTGGGCTCTTTTGTTACCATTCATATTATCCATCTCTTCCATTTTTACTCCTGCAGCCACGTCCAGGGAGGTTGGCTACAGTCCCGTGGATCTTAAATTTCTGAATAATACAGTATGTGCAAATGTAGTCACAGGAACATCAAGCTGCTTGGAAATGGTCTTATAGCCTTTACCTTTAACATGCTTGTCTATAATTTTCTTTCTAATCTCCTGAGACAACTCTCTCCTTTGCTTCCTCTGGTCCATGTTTAGTGTGGTAAACACCATGTCACCAAACAGCACAGTGACTACTTGTCACCCTTTAAATAGGCTGACTGACTGATTACAAGTTTGTAGACACCTGTGATGTTAATTAGAGGACACATCTTGTTTGAACATGTCCCTATGGTCACATTATTTTCAATCTTTTCTAGGGGTACCATCATTTTTGTCCAGGCCTGTTTCATGAGTTTGTTTTTTAAAATAATTCTGTTGAACCACAATTCAAAAGCACTGTCTGATTTTCATTGGTTAATATTTATACAATTTTTATTTATTACCACTTTTGTCAGATTCAAGTTATTCTGTGACCATTGTGGGTTTTTCTTTCATCAGCAGAGGGGTACCAACAATTTTGTCCACGTGTGTGTATGTACGTATATATATGTATATACCATGGGAAAAAATAAGCCGGATATCGAAATTGTGGCAGGCTAGTCCAGCTTACTCAGATTAAAGGAATACTTTTTAATCTGAGTAAACTGGACTAGCCTGCCACAATTTCAATATCCAGCTTACTTTTTCCCATTAAAATCTGATGTGTTTTCAAAGTGTTCCCTTTATTTTTTTTTAGCAGTATATATATAGGATCTCCCAAAAATGTGACAGCCCAAAAGAAAAAATCTCCTCACTGAGAAATGTACTGTTCTTAATTTTCTGCTCCATGCGTGATTATTCTCCAGGATTTATTGGTTCAGCTTCCATTGTGGGGAATCAACCAGCGCTGATGTGGTGTCAAAAAGTAAATGACATTTAACGGGATTTTATGTTATTTGAGAGTTGTAACAGTCAAAAGATAATCACCCATCATTTTATTTATATGATGATTCACTAAGTTTTTTTTTTTTATTCCATCCACATTCACATTTTAATTGCGGACTTAGTGTTGGATTCTATGCATTATTTTATTATTTTTTTTATATGAAGGAATGAGTGAATGAACAGGGGAAAATGCTATGCAGAAGCAACTACATAGGAATATAAAACAAAAATAAATACTGAAACGTATGCCCAAAGGAGATGTGTTCACTCCAAAAGCAGGTCCAGAATGGCAGGAAGCCTCCTCAAACACATACTAATGCTGATGTCAGCTGACCTGCGCTATTTCTCTGATTTTTCAAAATGTCTGTAAAAGTCGGTCCAAACGCTATAGTGTGAGCCCAGTTTTAACTTAGGCTGACTTAGGTAAACCCTGCATAACTTAGCCCAGCAGTCAAGAACTTTTATGAACTGAGCACAGCTTTCATCAACGTATATTCCCAAACGTCAGCAAATTTTCAGCAGGCTTAAAATTTTCAAAGAACACAACTTTCACCAGCATTTGCCAACAAACACCAACTATCATTAACTTTTGCCAGCAGAGCCAGATGTTTGCCAAAACGTCACTAAAAGTTGGTCTAAACCTTGTAGTGTGAATCTACCTTTATATTAGTGTCGCCTGACACTGATGTCAGCTGACCTGCACTGAGTATTCATCACATGCTCAAAGTGCACCCAGGGCAAAGTAACTAACAATCCTCTGGATCAGCTGCAGCTTTCGGAATACAAAACGATACCTTTGTGTAGTTTTTCTACTCTTTGGATCTTTCATTCATCAGTCAGAAAACAGGAGGTTAGATTTGAGAAGGAAACGCTATGATCGTGTTTAGTGATGTGGGATGATGGGAGATGTAGTCCACTACGCGTTTTCACAAAAACTAAATATTACTCTGTTATTATAGGACAGCCTACAACTTTATTTATGTGGAAAATTATCTTTTAAATTGACAAACATCATATGTGTAACTCCTTCCATAATTCGATTGGGATCAAAAGATAATTTTACTCTTGCCATTCATTTCAATGGAGATTTTTTTCAATTTAAGGTCCCACATTGAAAGGAGTCAGTTGAGGTGGTATGGGCATCTGATTAGGATGCCTCCTGGACGCCTCCCACTTGAGGTGTTTCAGGCACGTCCCACTGGGAGGAGACCCCGGGGCAGACCCAGGACTCGGTGGAGAGACTATGTCTCCCAGCTGGTCTGGGAACGCCTTGGTATCCCCTCTGAAGAGCTGGAGCAGGTGGCTGGGGAGAGGGAAGTCTGGGCTTCTCTGCTTGAACTGCTGCCTCCGTGACCCGGACCTCCGGAAAAGCGGTAGAAGATGGATGGATGGATGGTCCCACATGTGGAAGAAGAGGGGGCATGACTCAGGCTCTCTATGAGAGAGAGAGAGAGAGAGAGAGAGAGACTAATGTGTGTTTATGCTGAAGGCACTAGTATCTGTCACACTGTAAAATGGAAATCTTTGTATGATAAAATATCTTAAATCAAGGCTATATGCTTGTTTTTCTCTCACAAGATAATTTTGACAAGACAAGAATTTCTTTTTGTTGTCCAGTTTTCTGTAAGATTTTACTTGCTTTAAGGTAGTTTATTATGCCTTGGTGAAAACGGAGGCATACAGTAATTGGTCAGCGTGTGTGCGCGCACGTGTGTGTATGTGTGTTTCTGTTACCAACTTTTCAGCTCATCCAGTCAGAATTAAGTGTAACTAAAGGCTTGTATCATTGTATCGCCAGATTTTCTCGACTTTTATTTTACCAGAATTCCAAGCTAGGGCTTTGTTTTCAAAATAAACATGAATTTAACACACCTTTAATGTCAATGGAACCGGGGAAAAGTGTATTGTAATAACTATGCCGGGCCACTAGAGGTGGCAGTGCGACTTTTTTTACAGCACAACACAGCACATTTTTTTACAGCACGTGGAGTTGAACTGTTCAGTTTGGTGGCTCTTGGCTGCCGCCAACAGTATGGGTATGTGGCAGATTATTTTCACTGCGCATGCGTGTACTCTAAAACTGCTGGATGGATTTAGATGAAATTTTTTCCAGAGGTGGTCGTTGGGCTAGAGAGGAACCCAAAACATTTTGGTGATGATGCCAGAATGCATACCTCTGCCAAGGCTCTGGCACCGAGGCATCAGCACCTTGGTGCTTTCATTTGTTTTAAGCAATTTAATTTTACTTTGTTGGCAGATATTTTTTTTCTGATTTTAACTAAAATTATCTATTGCCAGAATTTTTTGGGGCTATTTTAAGTAAAATTATCTGCCAACAGAGTGAGAAAAAACTATTGGAAAGCATGTAAAATATTCTTACACATAAACAGCAAGAATAAATCTTGTCAGACAAAAAACAAGCATAAGGACTAAATTTATTTCATTTTACTTATATTTGACTTTTTGCAGTGTAGTTGTGTTTTCTAGCTCACAGTTGTATTATTTCTCCAAGAGAAACAAAAATGGGGCCATAGTGGCTCAGAAAGTAGAGCAGGTTGCCCTATAACCGGAGGGTTGGCAGTTTGAATCATGCTCCCTGCACCTTGCTGTTGTGTCCTTGGGCAAGACAGTTTACCCACCTCATTGCCTTCAGTGTGTTCATGATTCATGACAGTGGTGTATAAATGTGAGTAAATGTTTGGCGGTGGTTGGAGGGGCTATTGGTGTGGATTGGCAGCTATGTTACCGTCAGTCTGCCCCAGGGCAGCTGTGGCTACAGAAATAGCTTACCACTATCATTGTCTGTGGAGGGAATTAATAATGGACTCAGTGTAAACTGTCTCTGGGTATGCTATATAAGTGCTATATAACTGCAATCCATTGTTAAAAAACATAGCTATTACACATTTTTAAACTGAGATTCTGTTGAGGGTGGGGGTGGGGGGGCAAAACCTCTCAACCCCAGGGCCTAATGGCAAGTTAAGGTGGCCCTGGTAACTAGAGTGATAAGGAAAATTAACAACAAAAAACAAAAAGTAAGAGCTGCAGCTGGGAAAATAAGTATTGAACACATCAACATTTTTCTCATTCAACATATTTCTGATGGAGCCATGGACCTGAGATTTTCACCAGATATCAGTAACAACCCAAATAATCCATACATACAAAGAAATCAATGCAACGTGTTCACAAAACAAGTTATATTTAATAAAGTGGAATGACACAGGGAATAAGTATTGAACAAATAAAGAAAGGTGCAAAAAGGCATAGAAAGCCAAGAAACCAGCTGAAATCCCTCAGAATTTAGGAAGCCATCCAATCACCCATCAGTGCACATTAATAACCTATTTATATATATATATATACTGTATATATATATATATATATATATATATATATATATACTGTATATATATATATATATATATACTGTATATCCAAGTTAAATTAGCTATAATTTCATTTATTTGCTTGCCAAATAATTTAACCTGTATCAATAATTGTTAATCCCCAATAACTTTTAGTCTTCAAACATTATGGTGGTGCAGTGGTTAGCACTGTTGCCTTACAGCTAGAAGGTTCCAGGTTCGAACCCCCAGGCTGGGAGGGGTAGGAACCTTTCTGTGTGGAGTTTACATGTTCTCCCTGTGCTGCATGGGTTTACTCCGGGGGCTCCGGTTTCCTCCCACAATCCAAAGACATGCATGTTAGGTTAATTGGTTGTTCTAAATTGTCCCTAGATATCTGTCTCCTACAGGCCCTTAGAGTAGAGGGTTAGTGCTAGTGAGGCACTTTGAGTGGTCTTTGAGACTAGAAAAGCGCTATATAAGTACAGGATCTTATCCCTTCTTTTATAACAGTGTATCTTAAACCAACCAAAATTTAATCAGTTTTGTCTCTAAATTAATAAGATTTGCCAAACTTATAATATTGTCTCAAAGTGAATATATAGGGAAAAATGAAAGGGAAAGAAAAAAATGCCAACAAATAAGGAAACTGTTCCTAAAGTATATTCCAAATATCGCCCCCTTTCTCTTTTTTTCTCTACATCACCCCAAGGGGAGGTAGACAAACACAGACCAAATAAACAATTGAGGACAAAACAAACAAACAAACATTAAACAACAGAAGAGAGAAGAAAAACAGAAAAGGGAGAAGAAGGTAGATTATCGGTCATCTGAAGTCATTCTAAAGGTAGGAGATAATAATCAAGTCATCTAAGTCCAGTCTCTAAATATCAAACTTCAAAATGTCAATAGTCAGTTTACTTTAGAATCAAACTATATTTCATTCAGATTGTCTTGAGGCCTTCTTCCACTGACAGTGTGTCATCAGGGGTGCCTGCAATTTGATTAAGCATGCTGATAGAAAGGATCCTTTGTCAATGTTATCTTTTCTTAACCAAGGTGTCAAAATATCTTGTGAAACACTGAGCATCACTGTCACTTAGGATGTGAATTTTAATAAAACTAAGGTCTGTGTCTCAAAAACAAAAAAGAAAAGAAAAACATTATTGTATCCAAGTGTCATACTTGTTGTTATTGTGAGGTAATTTTATCTAGCTTAACAATTTGAAATACAGTCATTTAATAATCGTTTTCTTTAAAGTTTTGTACATATGTGATCACATAGTTCAGATTAATCTTTGCTTTACAAACCAAATTATAATTTACTTATTTCAATTTATGGCCATGTAGTCAAAATACTCTAATTACTTGTTAGACTTTATAGTTTCTATTTTGTTGATCAACATTTTATGAAATCAATTAATCATACAGTTCACAGGACTGCCTCCTGTGATGCCAATTTTTCAAGATTTTCTCCATAATCCATGCTCAAGTTTGTCCTGTAACGAGAAAAAACAGACATTTTTCTAAATTTATTTTGTAGTCACCCTGGAAGGCAGAAATCTGAGAAGGGTATGGGTAAGATTCTTTATTTTCAGGCAATGGAACAGCTCTTCAGTTTCTATTTTTGTCATTTTGAACTCAAAATATATTTATTCCATGCATGGTTTAGATAAATCTTTTAGTAATTATCATTTTGAAATTCAAATATAAGCATATACTTCTACACTTTTACACGTTTAGACTTCAGAAGTATATTTAGATGTTAAAAGGTTAACCGTTATCTCAAACTCATTGGCTGATATTCTAAATAATGTTGCACATTACTTCTGATTGAAATTTATCAACACCGATGGTTTAAAAACTTTTCTGTCTCTGGTTTGGAGCTCATCAAGCATTCATTCACTCATCCACACATTCGCTCATCTGTCTACTCCAGTTCTGGTCTGTAATCTGTCTGGTGTGTAATCAATTAAGCGTGAGGGCATTATTATTATCATTATTATTCTTTTGGTTCCAAGGTTGTCATAGCCAGAAGCGGCACTGGGGTTAAGCTCCCAGTGCTCATAAGATGCTCCTTATGGCGTGCGTCTCGAAAAGCCTCTGACAACTAAGTCCAACTCCTAGCCTGCCCGTGTGGTTTAGTCTCTAAGCCCGGCGGAACTGCTTTTACTAATAGGAGAAGGGGCGACGGCGGATCTCTGGCACCTTAAAACCAGATGCTTCGGGTAGATGGTGGCTCATCAACCTGGGAAGGTAGCCCATCTAGGGGAAGGTAAACCCTGATTTCAAACCTCTGCTGCCTTGTGGTACACCCGGTCACGGGAAAGGCTTCGGGAGTCAACCCTGAGGAAAAATCCGGAGTCGGAGCCCCTAAGGCAGTTCTCTGTTGTGCTCAACATCGTTCTGGCAGCTCCTGCGACGGCGCTGGTGCCAAACTGTAGCAGCCCTGCTGTTCCTTTGGATTCATCAGTGACGTGGAGAGGGGGGACATGCTGCATGGGCAACATCTTGTCCTCCATATCTTCCTGCCCAGGCTTGAATCCTACCAATGCCCAACGCTGGAAGGTAGAACACCGGATCACTGGAGAGGACACTCCAGCTTCGCCTTTGGCGTAGACAAAACACGGGGAATGACAGTTACCGGTTATAAGCCACCACTCAACTGGCGTAGAGCGCGGCGCCAGGGGTTGTTCCCGACGGTGGGAGGGATCATCGGATCTCACTGGACAGCTACCGCCCGCCTCAAGCTGGGCAGCCCCCAGCCAATAAGGTGTTGTCCCGCCACAGCTTGCTTTCCTCATTGGGTGCATGGGGATGAGGAGAAGTCCGAACAGCAGGCTGAGAACCTTCACACCAGGCAAGACAAAAAAACAAAAGAGACCAACTCTAAAACTGGGAACTTGGAACGTCCACACTATGATGACAGGACTCGCTGCTAACCTCAAGGACATCAACGACACCAGGAAGACTGCCATCATCAATAATGAGCTGAAGAGACTGGGAGTGGATATCGCCACTCTCCAGGAAACACGGTTGGCTGACGCAGGCACACTGAGAGAGAAGGACTACACGTTCTACTGGCAGGGAAAGGGCAGTGACGAACAAAGGGAACACGGAGTGGGCTTCGCAGTGAAGAACACCTTGCTGAAGATGGTGGAACTGGGCAGCAATGGCTCTGCACGACTCTTCACCCTCCGCCTCAACACCACTCAAGACCCAGTCACCCTCGTCAGTATGTATGCCCCAACACTGACAGCCACACCAGAGGCAAAAGACGAGTTCTACGAGAATCTCACAACAACTGTCAGGATCATCCCCAACTCTGAACAACTCATTCTCCTAGGAGACTACAATGCCAGAGTGGGTGCTGACCACGACTCCTGGCCCTCCTGTCTTGGACCATTTGGCGTGGGCAGAATGAACGACAACAGACAGCGGCTGCTCGAGTTCTGCACATATCACGATCTGTGCATCACAAACTCGTTCTTCAAGACCAAGCCCCAACACAAGGTTTCCTGGCGACATCCGCGCTCAAAGCACTGGCACCAGCTGGACTTGATCCTGACCAGGCACACCTCACTGAAGAACGTGCTAATCACCCGTTTGTTCCAGAATGCAGATTGCGACACAGACCATTCATTGGTGTGTTGCAAGGTCAAGCTGCAGCTGAAGAAATTCCATCGTGCTAGACAGCCTGGAAAGGCACGGATTGACACCAGCAAGATGGCCCAACCAGAACTTGTTGAGCAGTTTGCCTCCACCTTTGAGAAGGAACTTGGTGTACCACAAGAAGGAGAATCTGCAAAGCAGAAGTGGGAAGAGCTGCGAAACACCATCCACCGCGCAGCTTTGGCTACCTTTGGGAGGAAGACCTCGAAGTCACAGGACTGGTTTGATGCCAAGTTGACCGAGATGACCCCCGTCATTGAAGCCAAGCACTCAGCACTTGCTGAGTACAAGGAGTACCCAAACGAGAAGAATCTCCAGATTCTCAGGGCTGCAAGAAGCAAAGTTCAGCAGACTGCTCGGCGCTGTGCCAACAAGTACTGGACTCAGCTCAGCCAAGACATTCAAACCGCTGCCATAACAGGGAACATCCGTGGTATGTACGATGGCATCAAGAAAGCACTTGGTCTGGCTCAGAGCAAGACGGCCCCTCTCAAATCCTCCACTGGGGAGATGATCACAGAAAAGAACAAGCAGATGGAGAGATGGGTGGAACACTACTCTGACCTCTACTCCAGACAGAACACCGTGACACCGTCAACCCTTGATGCCATCGACTGCCTGCCATCCATGGACGAACTTGACGCCGAGCGAACCATCGACGAACTCAGCAAGGCCATTGATAGCTTGGCCGCTGGCAAGGCACCCGGCAACGATGGCATACCCCCCGACCTGATCAAGCACTGCAAGACCGCCCTACTGCTGCCATTGCATGACGTCCTCTGCTAGTGCTGGAAGGAAGGTGCCGTACCACAGGACATGAGGGACGCCAAGATCATCACCCTCTACAAAAACAAAGGGGAGAGAAGCGACTGAAACAACTACAGGGGCATCTCCCTCCTCAGCGTTGTTGGCAAAGTCTACGCACGAGTTGTTCTCGTTCGTCTACAGAAGCTTGCCGAACGAGTCTACCCCGAGTCTCAGTGTGGCTTCCGCGCTGAGCGATCGACGGTAGACATGATACTCTCCATCCGCCAACTCCAGGAGAAATGCAGAGAACAGAACATGCCCCTGTACGTCGCTTTCATCGACCTCACCAAAGCATTCGATCTGGTCAGCAGAGAGGGCCTTTTCAAGATCCTGCCAAAGATAGGATGCCCACCAAAGTTGCAAAGCCTCATCGAATCATTTCACACCAACATGCAGGGGATAGTGCAGCACGACGGCAACGTCTCAGAGCCATTCAACATACGCAGCGGAGTGAAACAGGGCTGTGTACTTGCGCCAACCCTCTTTGGGATTTTCTTTGCTATGCTCCTGAGGCATGCCTTCAGCACAGCAACAGAGGGAATCTACCTGCACACAAGATCTGACGGCAGGCTTTTCAACCTCGCCCGCCTGAAAGCCAGAACCAAAGTACGCAAGGCTCTAATCAGAGACATGCTGTTACGACGCTGCAGTCACAACCCACACACAGCAGGAGCTTCAGACCCTGATGGACCACTTCTCCCAGGCATGCAAGGACTTCGGGCTTACCATCAGCCTGGAGAAGACTAACGTCTTGGCGCAAGGCACGGAAGCACCACCAACCATCACCATTGACGACTACGAGCTGGAGGTCGTGAATCAGTTCACATACCTGGGGTCCACGATCAGCAACAACCTCTCTCTTGATGCAGAGATCGACAAGAGGATTGGAAAATCAGCCTTCACACTCGCTCGCCTCACCACACGAGTGTGGGAGAATCCCAAACTCTCTGTCAAGACGAAGATGGCAGTGTACAACGCCTGCATCATCAGCACACTGCTCTATGGGAGTGAGACGTGGACAACATATGCCCGGCAGGAAAAGAGACTGAACTCCTTCCACTTGCGCTGCATTCACCACATCTTGGACACATCCTGGCAGGACAAAGTGCCCAACACAGAAGTTCTGTCCTGCGCCGGCCTTCCCTCCATGTTCACTCTACTCAGGCAGCGCAGGCTCCGCTGGCTAGGCCACGTTCACCGTATGGAGGATGGCAGAATCCCCAAAGACGTCCTCTATGGAGAACTGGCGACTGGCAGGGGAGACGTTGGCCGCCCACAGCTGCGCTTTAGAGATGTCTGCAAGAGAGACATGAAGGCCCTGGAGATCAACACAGAGCGCTGGGAGGACCTTGCAACGGACCGCTCCAAATGGAGAGGCACCCTGACCAGACAGCTCAAGGCGGGTGAAGAGAGACTGACTGCTGCAGCAGATGAAAAAAGGACCCGCAGGAAGAACCGCCACAGACCCAGCAGCACGGAGACCACCCACAAGTGCGACCTGTGTGACAGGGACTGCCATTCGTGCATTGGCCTGTTCAGCCACAGGCGGTGCTGTTCCAGCAGAGTAGACGTTTAGGATTCACTTCCATGGTCATCATAGACCGACGGAGGCTGACGAGTATTCTTTTGTACTAGTAAAGGTCTGATTACTTAAGAAATAGTTATTACCGTGTACTCATAACTGTAAACTATGTATATCTCAAATGTGTATGTACTTTGTCTGACTATTATCCTACGTATAAAAATATATCATGTTGACAGGAAAAACAAACAAAAAAAATTGTTTGTGTAGGTGCGTTTTACCACAGGTTTTTTTTTTTTCTTTTTTCCCCAATCTATTGGGCTAGTAAACCATGACAAACAGTGTCCATTCGTCCCTCTCTTCGGCACCCACAGAATGTCCATCTTATCGTTGTCTTTGTCCATTCTTCGGCTGTCAGCAGTTATCATTTCTTCGGCACACACACACACATAGAGCAGAGAATGTTCATAACCCACTTACAGAGGTGGGGTTATATTACTCAACAGTTCTTGGAGATGATTGCCACAAACAAAGCACACAGAGGTGGAGTTTTTTGTCACTCAGCAGTTCTTGGTTACAGGCAATTGCCACAAGCAAAGCAATACTGGCCTGTTGTTGTCTTCAGCCACCTGCCGGTGACTAGCAAGAGAGTTCTTAGTCTGTTGTGCCAGAGAGCTGCTCATTCAGGAAGTGCGCATGCTGTAGTGCTGGTCGATGGATGGATTTAGTGATGACATCGGTGTTGACACTGGGTGATGATGCTGGGGTGAGGGAAGCTATGAGACAATAAAGGTAGCACTGGTCTGCCATGGTTCAGTTCGCCCTAAAGAAAAAAATACAAAGGAGAAAAAGATTCCTGAGATGTATATTCTGTTCATATATCATCCAAATGGAAATCAAAACTAGGACTTAAATAAAATGCCACTGTTTCTCTGTTTTGGGTGTCAGTATGTGAGCTTACTGTCTTAATACAATTAGAATATGTGATTGAAATTGATTAAAAATGTGTAGAATTATAAGATTATTAAGTACAATGAAAAGGGTAAATTAGGTCATAATATATACCTTGATAAATGATGCCCCTTCTTTGATCCAGGGGTAAATTGCAGCTTGTGGTGATGTTTCCTGGGTGTTAGTGAGCATGTCATGTGATAGTTGTTCTGTTAATGTCAAAAGAAGAGATGCTGAGGCGTGATTTCCTGTGTGACCTTGTGCAAAAAAAAAAAAAAGTATTGACTGTCAATGTATACTATAAGTGCTTTTGCCTGGCCTAATTTAAGCCTCAGTTAGAGCGACTAATTCAGCTGCTTGTGCAGAAAAATGTGGTGGGAGTGTCATATTTGCTTTATGAACCGCAATGAACCTAAAATAAACCAAAATAAAATAAAACACGTTTTCTACTTAGATTAATAGGGCCATATGAATTCCTACATCCTTGGACTTTAAATAAAGACACAAGTTCAACAAAAAGTGGAAATAAAATGTAAAATGTGAGCCACAGAATTATTACTAAAAATTCCAAACTGGTAAAAGGGTATGTCAAGTAGAGAAAAATAAAAATCAAAAGAAGAAAACACATTCATTTAACCCCTTGCACTCTGGTCAATTTCCCTAAAAACACCAAAAAATAACGTACCCAAAGTAAATCAAAAGCTGTTCTTCAACCCTTTGCAGCATCTTCATGGGGTTGGTCTCATTTAAAAGAAAACACTTTGAATTTTTTGGCAAAACAGTCATAATCTCTCTAAGTGCTCCTGCCACTGAGTAACAGTCATCTAAACATACTGAACTTGAAGAAAATAAATTTCGCCTGGGTGTTTTTTTGGATACAAATGCTTGCAAATAACACACAGCTGTCAGATCCGGGCTGGAAAATACAATAGAAATGTAGAACCAAGTGTTATCCAGCTGAGGTCAAAATTTTGTAACAATACCACAAAAAATGAATATATTACACAGCTTTTTTCTTAGGTTGTTCCCAGGCGTTTTTGAACTGTGCCAAATTGTGCCAAATGGCACAGTTTGGAAAAACGTCTGTAACTTTTGAATGATTCAATATAGAAGCTTCATCTTGGGCTCTAATGAAAGGTGACACTCAGGGCTGTGTGTGTGTGTGTGTGGGGGGGGGTTGTTTATTCATTCATTCATGAATGAATGAACAAACAAGCCCCCACACACAAAGAAGCATGCCACGTAAAAAAATGTGTGGCTTTTTTTTTTACAAGAAAAAATAACCTACAGTGCACTAAAAATTATACTAAAATATCTGTAATGTAGAAGATAACAACTCCCCCCCCCACCCCCACTAGAGAGGACGGACATCGCCCATCGCTACACGACGGAAAGCAGGGACGGTGCGGCGCGGTCTACTATGCACAGTTGTACTAAAATATCTGCAATAGAGGACTTCCGGTTATGGCGGCCACGTAGGAAGACGTGGTTCACTCTGCTCTGCTCCTAAAAATAAAAAGTTGGCAAATAACTCTCCCAATTGGAACAAAATCTATCCCAGCGTTTGGGCGCGGATATGCCGGTAAAGCCTAAGGCTGGGAAATTAGGTGGAGGAAAAACTGAACCGCCGAAACAGTCCAAGTTAACGGACTTCCACGTTCGTGATGAAGCAGAAAAATCTCCAGATATGGCGGAGCAAGCTAGCGGCGGAGCGGTGACTGCTGGCGAGGGCACAGGTGCGGTGCTCGCTGCCATTAGTGCAATGAGAGCAGACTTTTCCGCTAAATTTGATGGGATTATAGCAGCGATAGAAGGAATGAGGAAGGAAATAAGTGACTGTATGGAGCGAGTATCGCAGGTGGAGCTCCGAATTTCCAGTGCTGAGGATGACGTCACCAGCCTACAATTAAAGGTGCGCACATTGGAATTAAAAAATAAACGTCTGGAAGATAGTGCCCTGGACTTAGAATCCCGGTCGAGATGGAACAATCTGAGGCTGGTGGGCCTCCCGGAGGGAACAGAGGGACGGGACCCATGTTCCTTTTTGGAAAAGTGGATTCCAGAAGCGCTGAACAACGCGGAGCTGCAGTCATTGGTCGTCTTAGAGAGCACCAACCGAATCGGCCCACTGAGAGATAATAAGGCACCACCGAGGACTCTGATTATGAAGTTCCTCAGCTACAGAGACAAGATGACGATCTCCAATGCGGCGCGAGCTAAAGGAGAAATTAAATATCAGGATCAACAGGTGCGGTTTTACCCAGATCTGGCCACAGGAATCCAACAATTAAGGAAACAGTTTGACCCCGCCCGTAGAGAGCTGCGCAACCTCGGGATTCGTCATGGAGTGATTTATCCGGCAAGACTGCTGGTCACATATAAAGGGAGAACCCACACCTTCAAGACCCCTGAGGAGGCGCAGGTGCTTATCAAGTAGATCCAAGTAGAGACTGGTGGGAGCTAAGCATGAAGCATGGACAAAATATAAAGGTACAATATTTAAGTATTTGCACAGGCATCTGACTGATCTGAAGCATATAACAAGTTTACAAAATATAGATTGTATTATATATATATATAAAAAAAAACCTATGATGTACAAAGTTGCTATAAAATTTTGGAGATAAGTTGGAAAACTACAGAAGAGAGTTAATGTTATGTCATTAAAAGCAGTTGAGTCAGGGTGATTGAGAGGAGAAAGAGTGGTTTTGACTGATCCTTGCGGGTGTGGACAGTAAATGGCTATAGCGGGAGACAGAATTTTTTTTTTTGATTTTGGGGGGATTACCACGAATGTGGGAAGGGGGAATTTGTTTGTGTGTAGTTTGTAGGATGAATGTTCAACCACTCATGTTTTTGCTTCTCTGTATGAGTATGTTTATATTGCGAGGTAATCTCAAACTCCTTACTGATCATAGACCAAAGCGTTAATCTTAATTTAACTTCATGGAATTGCAGAGGTCTACAAAATTTAAAAAAAACTTCAACAAGTTATGAATAAAATAAAAGACATAGGTTCAAAAATTGTGTTTTTACAAGAAACTCATCTAATAGAGGAGGATGTAAAAAGAATTAGGAGACGATGGCAGGGAAGTGTGTTCACCTCATCATTTTCATCTCGAGCCAGGGGAGTTATGACTCTCATACATAAATCAGTCCCATTTCAAGTGAAAAATGTAATTGGAGACAAATTAGGAAGATATCTAATCATCCAAGGATCTTTGTTATTAGAAAATATAAATTTGGTGAACTTATACGGTCCCAATATAGATGATCAAAACTTCTTTGCTAATTTATTTCTTATTTTATCATCACTTACAGGGCAACATATAATAGCAGGGGATTTTAATTGTACATTGAATCCCAGTATAGACAGATCAACAGGACTGGACTGTACGCACAATGGATGCAGGATGATCATTAATCATTCTATGAAAGAATTGAGATTGCTAGATATATGGAGAGAAATGAAACCACAAGTTAAAGCCTACTCTTGCTATTCTAATACCTACAAGACATTCTCACGTATCGACTATTTTTTGATCTCCACAGAATTAAGGTCCAAGATTCAAAACTGTTTCTATGATAACATTGTGATCTCTGATCATGCACCCTGCTGTTTAATATATGTAGATAAGAAATTGACAAAGGAACCAGGCAGGTGGCAATTTCAGCATAAATGGCTTCAGGATGAGGAATTTGTTAAGTACATAGAAAAACAGATGAGTTCTTTGATATCAATACTACACTAATCTACTACTACACAAACATCAGCATGTATAAAGTGGGAGGCTTTCAAAGCTTTTATTAGGGGGCATATTATTAGTTATACAGGTTCAAAATCTAAGAAGACTCGAGAGGACAGAGCCCAATTGGAACATAAAATAAAAATTCTGCAAGAAAAAGTGTATGCAGGAAGTGACCCATAATTAGAGAATGAATTACTGATTCTGAGAGCTGAATATGACAAAAAATCAGCGAATAGAGCTGCCTCGAGTCTTCTAAGATTGAAGCAATCTTTTTATGAACAAGGTGAAAAATCGGGGAAATTATTGGCATGGCAGATTAAACAATTAGAATTTAAAACACCAATTACCAGTATTATAAGTAACGGACAGGCAGTTGTAGATCCTTTAGAAATTAACAGTGCCTTTAGAGATTATTATGAAAAACTATATGATACAAAAAATGAAACTGACTTAACAAAACTAAATGGGTTTTTGGACGGATTATCTATACCGTGTATTCCAAATGAAAACAGGGAGATACTGGAGTCTAAAATTAGTCAAGAAGAAGTTGGGCTAGCCATTGATAATATGAAATCAGGAAAAAGTGCGGGACCAGATGGTCTTCCAGTTGACCTCTATAAAAAATTTAAGAATAAATTAATAAAGCCATTTTTGGAAATGGTTTTAGAAGCATTTCAAAATAGTAATTTACCACTATATATGAATAATGCCTTAATTATACTGTTGCCAAAACCAGGTAAACCCTCTAATAAATGTGAAAATATGAGACCAATAAGCCTATTAAATGCTGACCTTAAGATAATCTGTAAAATTTTAGCAAGACGACTACAAGAAATATTACCAAATATTATTAACCGAGATCAAAATGGCTTTATAAAGGGAAGACAAGGCTTCCATAATGTAAGAAGACTATTTAATATTATCTATTCTAATAAAGAAGCACCGGATACAGCTCTCCTATCATTGGATGCCGAAAAGGCCTTTGATAGGGTCGAATGGCCCTTTCTTTTTGAAGTCCTACAAAGGTTTGGACTTGGAAATAATTTCATAAAATGGGTTCAGATAATATACAATAATGTTACAGCAGAAATCCTAACAAACAGCAATATCTCAAAATCAATAAATATCAATAGAGGATGTCGACAAGGCTGTCCACTTTCACCTTTACTGTTTACTATGGCAATTGAACCTTTAGCGATGGCAATACGTTTACATCCACAAATAAATGGAATTAGAGTAGGACCAACAGAACATAAAATCTCCCTGTATGCCGATGACATAATTTTGTTTATGTTGAATCTTAAAAAATCAATTCCGACCTTGTTGAATTTAATAAAGAATTTTGGAGAAATATCAGGATATAAAATAAATAAAACAAAATCTTCAATATTAATGCTAAATGAGACCCAGAGAAATCACCCAGCTCCTGAGGTAAATCAATTCAAAGTTGTAAATCAGTTTAAATATTTAGGAATTCAAGCTAGAATCAGTCGCCAGTGCCAACTATGAAGCCTTAATGACAGACATTAATGAGTTACTTCAGAGATGGATGTCACTACCAATGTCGATGATTGGGAGAATTAATATACTTAAAAGTAATATCTTACCCCAGATACTTTATTTATTTCAATACATTCCTTTACCACCACCTTCAGATCTATTCTCAAGAATTAAAACAAAGTTAGTGGAATTTATATGGAACAATAGGAAGGCTAGATTACGTCTGTCCTTACTATATTTACCATTTGATCGTGGAGGTCTGAAATGTCCAAACTTTATGTTGTATTACTGGTCAGCACAACTGAGGTCTATGACATATTATTTTTCATCAAATGATCTCCCTCACTGGACTGAAATGGAATCATACAATTTACCTTTACCTCTTCCCTTATTCATATACTCAGACTCAGCAAAAAAAAAATTACAGAAACAAGTTAAAAATCCATTTGTAAAGCATATGATCAAAATATGGTGTGAAACCAAAAAATATTTAAAAGAACCACACTTATTGTCACAATTCAGCCCAATATGGAGTAATCAATATTTTAAACCAGGGAGAGTGGATGCTGTATTTAAAGTATGGAATTTAAAAGGGATTCAAAAGATTCAAGACTTATATTTGTCATGTTCAGATAACATAATGTCTTTTGAAGAACTGAGGATCAAATTTAATCTTAATAGAACACATTTTTTTAAATATCTTCAGCTTAGGAACTTTATTCGATCAAATCAAAATAATGCTCTCACCCGACCTACTTATTCATCCTTGGAAAAAATCTTGAAGAAAGATAGTAAGAGAAAGGGTATTATTTCAGAGTTTTATAACTCATTGACATTATCCTCAAGTGAAAACTCACAGAAAAGACTGAATTATTGGAAAGAAGACCTGCAAACTGAAATTTCAGAGGAACAATGGGAATTGGCTTGTACAGAAGCTCAAACCAAATCAATAAATGTACGTCTTAAATTGATACATTTTAAATGGTCAATGCGGATGTATGTTACACCAGTGGAGTTAAATAGATACAACAAAAACATACCAGATACGTGCACAAAATGTATGGAAAGTAAAGGAACCCTATTTCATTGTTTATGGGAATGTAGAAAAATTAGAATGTTTTGGGAAGAGGTGAGGGTAACAATTGAAAAAATAATTTCAAAACAAATCATATTGAATCCTAAATTGTTTTTGTTGGGTCTGTATCCAGAAAAACATAACTTTAATAAGAGTGAAAGAGCATTCATAGACCTCAGTTTGCTTAACACCAAAAAATGTATTGCACTATTGTGGAAAAAGACTCATAGACCAGATGTGACTCAGTGGTTAAGACAGATGTTAACAAACCTTCCACTAGAAAGAATAACATACATACTGAAATCAAAGGAAATTGTGTTTGAGAATATATGGAGACCTTTCATTGATTATGTAAAGAATTTAAACATAACTTTTGAAGAAGAAGGTGAATGATCTGTGTGGACCTTGTAAATTCCAAACTGGTGAATGTATAATATGTATACTTATGTAATGGAGTACCTAGACTAAACAGAGGAGCATTGTTGAAGACCTGCTTTTGTTAATGGTTGTTGGTGGTTTTAGTATATATATATTTTTTTTTAAATCACTTTAGTGTTAGTGTTTGATCGTTTGTGTTATGTTTGTAAAAAAGGTTCAATAAAAAATATTGTGGGAAAAAAAAAAATATCTGCAATAATATCTGCAATCCGCTACAGAAGAGTAGCGGGAAGGGGGGGCGTTCACGGTCCGGACGCACCGCACGAACCGTGTCCAGTCCGTGCGCCGCGGTACACGGTCCGTGCGCCCCGGTCTACTACGCACAGTTGTACTAAAATATCTGCAATAATATCTGCAATCCGCTACAGAAGAGTAGCGGGGGGGGGGGGGCCTTCACGGTCCGGACGCGGCGCACGAACTGGACCCGTGTGCCACGGTCTTCATGTTGCGATGACGCACAGTTGTAATTTACCGATCTTTCAAAAGTCATTTTGATTACAATTTTCAGGGATAAAGACTAATTTAGCTTATAACACTTACCTGTCCACAACAGCAGTGTCGCTGGCAAACTTCTCTTCCTCATTGTCAGACGAACATGACGCTGGTCCGCTTGTTACGGACTCGTGGTTCTGGTCACGCGACCCGGTCAAACCATAATTCCATTATTGCGGTTTTGCGCTTCCATGATTGCGGTTTTGGCGAACGATTTTTCAAAACAAATAAGAACAGTAGTAAGAAAAAAAGACTGGCAAACGCGTGTGTGTCACCCAGCAGCTTACACAAAACAGATTTTAGGCAAGGGACGCACGCTTTCGAACTTCTGTGCTTCAATTGGCTCGCTGTATTCGCAGCCGTTGGTAGGCGGGTCCTTCTTGCTAGGTTTTCAGTCATTGGTTCTTCAAGGTTTCAGAAACCCAATTCAAGGCTCTTATTAGTCAAATGAGAGGTCAATCACATCTAAACCAATCAAAGTACTCCTTTGGCTTTCTGTTCGCGGCTGTGTCTGTAGTAGAAGAATGGAAATGCAGCTTTTTTTTTTTCAGTGCGCACTAGGACGCACAGTGTGCGTTCTAGGGCGCCCTCGTGCGCCCTAGGATGCAGAGACGTGACCGTCTGCGGTACACCGGAGTGCAAGAGGTTAAAGAAAAAAATACATCCATAGGGCCCTAGTTTCAAGTTTTTTTTCTCTAATATTTATTTATTTATTCATTTCAAATCCTTCTTGCTTTGCTCTAATGCTTGGGGTCATACAAGCATTTTTATAGCCCACACCTCTAATTGATTCAAACCAGATACTGTTGGCAAAATAAATATCAACTTTATAGTTAGCAAATAGGCTTTTGTTTTCACTTTTATAACTTCTTGTGTACACGTTCTCACACATTTTCATACAAACACATTCTCACTCAGTGTCCTATGAAACTAATTTACTTTTCATGTACATGATGTCATAATTTGTTTAGATGAAAGGAGCTCTCTTTTATTTGTCATACATTCTTATTTTCCGCTTTTTCTCAGAATCAGAATCAGAAAGCTTTATTGCCAAGCATGTTTACATAATAACATAAACATACGAGGAATTTGACTTGACATTGGGCGCGCTGAATAAGCACATCTCAATGACGCGGCAGCCATGGAGGCGCCTGTCAGCAGTAGAGGGTAAAGAAGGGAATGTGGGGAAAGGGAAGTGACACAATAGGCAGAGAGAAAAAAAAGCATTGTTAATCAAAATAAAGCTCATTTTATGACCAAAATTGTGATTACATGAAAAAAACTCTCCAATGCACAATTAGCAGACAATAGATCACACAAAAACAAAAGTTGAGAGAGTCAGTGTATGTGAATATGTGTCAGTGTATGTATCAGTCATTTGATGTTGTATGCAGTGTGTGGTGTGGGTGTGTCAGTTGCTAGTGAACAGCAGAGGGCGCCTCCTGGCACTGGATGGATGTTAAAATCATGTGATCTATAAGCAAGTCCAGAGTCTCTCTCTCTCGTGCTTGCAGATAAGACACATGGTAACACTGTCCTTGAAGAGTCCAGTCTGCTGAAACAACAGCAAATGATTGTCGATTGTTTGGGTTAGCAGAGTCGCTCCTTCCACCTTATCTTCATCGAGGAGGAATGTAAACAGGGCACCAAAAAAGACAAGGTCAAATCTGCACAGTGCACTCAGAGAATAGAATTTTCCTCTCTCATGCGATTCTATGCTTCATAATTTCCATGTACAGGCTTAAAACTGGTCAAATTTAGTGAAGGAGCTTGCCTGGGTCCGCATTTGAACAGCTCTCCACCTTCCTCAATTTCTGAAACATCAGGAAACTCCAAAAGCCAAAGTAGAAGTCCTGTGATCAAGCCAATAGATGTCTTCTGCATCTCCAGTCGAATCATACAGACGCATGAGTTCCCAATGCCCATGAGTCTTCCCTTTGGGTCCCCCCTGACCCAATCTTCTTTTAAGTGGTGACAATCACATTTAAGCCGCTTTCCAGATCCATAATTTCTGTTTAGATTAAGATTCAACAGAAGAAGAGCAACTAAACACAGACAAAAACGCAACATTGCAAGCTGGGCTCAGAAGGGAGAGGATTAGGAGGGAGAGGAGGGAGAAAATTGTCTGCTCTCTCTGAATGCCGGAACTAACTTTTCTTTCAGATAATGTAATTGATGGAAACTAAATGATCCTCCATCTGGAAAACCCATTTCAGACCAGATTGGCACCAGCCAGACACTTTCATCACCATATTTTTGCCTCATATATTTTTACATATGGGAATTGCTGTAAGGGTTCACACTCTTACTTTGAGATTTTCCCATATTCCATCAATGTAAAACCCTAGAGATGTTATTTATTTAAAAAACAAACTGCAGTTATTTATTTTAATTAATTTATTGTTTTATCTTAGTTTAAAGGCTATTTTATTCTATTTTAAGCTTATTTTAAGTTATATTGTGGAGAGTGTGGAAGGACGAGGCTGAGTTTATTTCACAAGTCCAGTTTATTTCACATTCTCCAACATCCAAAAACAGAAAGAGAATGAATCCCCCAACATCTGTCCCTTTTATACCCCAGGACATCAAAGCACACAGCCACATTGTCTTTTAATCCCAAGTCACAATGCATCTCCCTCCAGGTCTTCTCACCTCCACCTAAAGTACTGGTGGTCAGGAAATCCCTCAAGGCCATCTCTTTGCATACAAAAGGCCAGATCTCACATCCTCTTGTTACCCCTAGGAGGTTCGGTCCTTTTGTTCCTCTGAGACGTGAAGCATACAATAAGCATACAGTAATATATACAGTATGTGAAGCATATGAAACGCACATATGTGCCACAATATCTTATGGTATTTTAGTTGTTGTTATTATATTAAGATAATTCCTTATTATATTAAAGTTATTTGTCTTTATTTTAAAGCTATTTCTTATTATTGTGGTGCACATATGTAGTTTCACTGGCTCACATGTGTATGACTATTCATATGCTCTTATGTATATTCCTGTGTGCTTATTTTGGCTTCACGTCTGAAGAGGAACAAAAGGTCTGGACCTCCTAGGGATAAGAGGAGGATAAGAGAGTTGGCCTTTTGATATGCAAAGAGATGGACATGAATGATTGCCTGACCACCCAGGTTGGGGTGGAAGGGAGAGGAACTGCAAGGGGGACGCATTGTGTTTGGGATTTAAAGACAATGGGATTTTGTACTTTGATGTCAGGGGTGTAAGACTGGCAGATGTTGGGGGGTTTTCCTTCTTCTGCTTTTGAATGTTGGAGAGTGTGTTGTGAATAAAAATGGAACCTGAGAAATAACTCTGTCTCATCCTTTCCACACAATCTCCACACTGGTGACCTTAAGACGTATTATGGCCGGAGACGATTCTCCTGCACCGAACTCATCAGGAGCCAGCCAAGCTAATGCAGCTACCACAGTCCAGCTTCCGGACTTCTGGCAGAACAGTCCGCGCTCCTGGTTTAACGCAGTCGAGGCACAGTTCCATCTTCGGAAGGTTTCGGCAGACGCCACGAAGTTCTACCATGTAGTTGCAAAGCTGGACAGCCACACAGCCCAGCGTGTAGAGAGCCTGATCAACCACCCACCAGACGACGACAAGTACGGCACTTTGAAGGCTGCTCTCATCCATTTTTTCACCCCCTCGCTGGGAGAGCGAGCAGAGAAGCTCCTGGCGTTGACTGAGTGTGAAGTTGACAGACCTGCAGACCTGATGGCGAAGATGCTGAGTTTGAGAGACGCCGAAGATGATGGCTTTATTTTCGCCCACCTTTTTCTCAGGACACTACCACCAGCGGTGAGAGTTACCCTGGCCAGTTCACAGCTGCTGGCCCACCGAGACTACCACGAGCTGGGCCAGGAGGCGCAACGACTCGTCGACGCCCATAGAGGACACACGGCCACGACCCCAGCAGCGGAGCTGGGCGCAACATCCGGAGATGGCGGGGGGCCAGAGGCTGCAGCACCAGACTCACCGACGACGGCAGCGGCGGAGGCCAGGAGGCGCGGAGCGGACGACGTCCTTTGCTTTTACCATCGCCGTTTCGCCGAGAGGGCACGCAAGTGCATTCCACCGTGCCAATTCAAGCACTCGGGAAACGCCAAGACCGGGAGTCAGTAGCAGCTGCGGCTCTCGGTGAGGAGAACAAGCTGCTCTACTTGAGGGATGCGCGATCGGGGAGGCACTTCCTCGTGGACACAGGCTCCCAGCTGAGTTTCATCACACCTTCCTACGCTGACCGGCTGGCGTCTTCCAGTGGCCCTGTGATGTCAGCAGCGAACGGCTCGGCAATTAAAACCTTCGGAGAGAAGACCCTGTCTCTGTCTTTACACGGCCGTACATTTGAGTGGACTTTCGTCATAGCGGCAGTCAATTTCAACATGTTAGGTGCTGATTTTTTGTGCTCACATGGTTTGTTGGTCAATCTTGCTAACAGACGCCTGGTTAATACACTCTCTTTTTCTTCTATTCCCTGCACAGCGCGAGTGGCCCCGCCAACAGCACAAGCCAACGTCACAGCTGCAGGTGGTAAGTTCCACACACTCCTCACTTGGTTTCCAGCACTCACGGTGCCAACGTTTTTGGCGACCGTGGCTAAACACGGGGTGGAGCATTTTATTACTACCACCGGACCGCCCGTTTTTGCAAAAGCTCGGCGCTTGGATTCAGCTAAACTGGCCATAGCGCGCGAGGAGTTCGCCAACCTGGAAAAATTGGGCATCATCCGACGTTCAAAGAGCCCTTGGGCTTCACCGCTTCACATGGTCCCTAAAACTGATGGCTCGTGGCGGCCGTTTTCGCAGGCTGAACAATGCTACAGCACATGACCGCTACCCAATCCCACATATCCAGGATTTTTCAGTTCATTTGGCGGGGACGTGCATTTTTTCTAAGATAGACCTGGTACGCGGTTATCATCAGGTCCCAGTCCGTGATAGTCCGACATACCCAAAACAGCGGTAATAACTCCTTTCGGGCTTTTTGAGTTTTTGCGCATGCCGTTTGGGCTTAAAGGCACAGCGCAGACTTTCCAACGCATGATGGATGCGGTGTTGCGCGATCTCCCTTTCGTGTTCGTCTACCTGGACAACATTTTGGTAGCCAGTGCGTCCGAAGACGAACACGAAAACCACCTCACGGCAGTTTTCCGGAGGTTGGTGGAGCACGGGCTAATAATCAACCCAGCGAAGTGTCAGTTCGGGGTGGCCCAGATTGATTTTTTTGGGGCATCGCGTCTCTCCCGAAGGAGCAGTCACTCTGCCTGACAAGGTGCGCGCGGTGGCAAATTTTCCCCAGCCACAAACGGTCAAAGCGTTACAGGAGTTTTTGGGAATGGTGAATTTTTATAACCGTTTCCTCCCCCGCGCGGCACAGCTCATGCAACCATTGTACGCTGCGCTTAAAAAACAAAAACCCGCAAATAAAATCGAATGGTCTCCCGAGCGGGAGCGCGCATTCTCTGAAGTCAAAACAGCCTTGGCAAACGCTGCGTTGTTAGCGCATCCAGTCCCAACGGCCCACATGGCGCTCACTACTGACGCATCAGATGTGGCCATAGGAGCGGTTGTTGAACAGTATGTGGCTGGAGCCTGGCAGCCGCTCGCGTTTTTCAGCAAGACTTTGCGCGATAGTGAGCGAAAATACAGCGCATTCGACAGGGAGTTGTTAGCTCTCCATCTGGCTATTCGTCACTTCCAGTTTTGGCTGGGGGGACGCCGTTTCACTGCGTTCGTTGACCACAAGCCACTGACTTTTGCGATGGCCAAGATTTCGGAACCTTGGTCAGGCCGGCAGCAGAGACAGCTGGCCGCAATTTCGGAGTTCACTACCGATATCCAGCATGTAGCGGGTAAACTTAACGTAGTGGCAGACTGTCTCTTGCGTGCTGTGGCTGCTCCAGCCCGCGTAGAGGTAGATTTCGCAGCTGTTGCCGCGGACCAGGGTAGCAGCGCAGAAGTGCGCGGGGCCCCAGCCCGCGTAGGGATAGATTATGCAGCCATGGCCGCGGAGCAGGGCAGCGACGCAAAGCCCCCCGAAGCTCCTGGGTTTTTATGATTTTTAAGTACCAGAACTGTGCTTAAATGACATAAAACAAACAGCTGAATGCCACTTATTAATGTATAATATTGACTTACGTTCCAAGAAGATAGCATTCCTAAAATATTCCAACAAGCATTATCCATCACATGCTTTAACACTTGATCAAATCAAAATCAGTTAATTTTATCTGTTCCATAATAGAAATAAAATTCCAACATACCATTACTTTTTATAATTTCAGCATTCATTTCAGATCACCAGTTTCAATCTCCATTGAGACTTCAGCAGTTCATTTTGCACAATCACTGATGTAGCCAAGTCTTAGAAATAGTCAAAAGTTATGAGTCAATATCCACTGTGTACTGTCAATTTCAAACTGTTTGGAATCATAAAAGGGGATGGTTAACTTTTATTACCGTTTCCTCCCTCGCGCCAGCCCAGCTCATACAGCCGTTGTACACCGCCAGTAACAGAGAGTTAATGACTCTCCACCTGGCCATAACGATTACCGGAAGTGGCCATACGCCACTTCCAGTCCTGCCTGAAAGGGCGCAGCTTCACTGCGTTCGTGGACCACAAGCCGCTAACATACTTAACGTACTTTATCTTCCTGGAAGATAAAATAAAGCGGAATTCGGCGAATTAGCAGAAAATCACATCCCTGAGAACACGCCGCCATGAATCTTTGAAAAAGCATACAACGAGCCGGGATTTTAGCAGATCTGGCGCCCTTTGTTTCACGGAGTCCTGGCTGAGTGAACACATCCCGGACAGCGCGGTGCGTCTGGACGGATTTCAACTGTTTCGCGCTGATCGCAGCCGAGAATTTTCTGGAAAGACTAAGGGTGGTGGAATCTGCTTCTACATAAACGAAGGTTGGTGTACTGATGTCACAGTGTTGAAGAAGTTTTGTAGCCCTAACCTAGAGTCACTGTTCATAAACTGTAAACCCTTTTATTCACCGCGAGAGTTCTCCTCATTTATTCTGGTCGGAATTTATATCTCGCCTGCTGCTTGTACAACGGAGGCACTGCAGCTCCTCGCTGACCAGATAGCAGAGGTGGAGGAAAAACATCCAGACTCTCTGCTTATCATTCTGGGTGATTTCAATAGAGCTAATCTCACAAATGAGCTTCCTAAATACAGACAGCATATTAAATGTCCCACCAGGGACACAAATACACTTGACCACTGTTACACAGTTTTAAGAAATGCCTATCATGCCGTCCCCCGTGCAGCTCTGGGTTTTTCTGACCACTGCCTGCTCCATCTTATTCCAACATACAGACAGAAACTAAAAACTTCCAAGCCTGTTGTAAGGACTGTGAAGAAATGGACTGAGGAATCAAAGCTGAAGTTACAAGCCTGCTTTGACTGCACAGATTGGAGTGTTTTTGAAGCTGCAGCCATTAACCTAAATGAACTCACTGACACTGTGACGTCATACACCTGTTTCTGCGAGGACATGTGTGTGCAGACCAAGACCTTCTGCATATACAACAACAATAAACCCTGGTTCATTCCTAAACTGAAGCAGCTACGTCAGACCAAGGAGGAGGCCTACAGGACTGGTGACTGGACTCTGTACAAGCGGGCCAGAAACATGCTGACGAAGGAGACCAGGCTTGCTAAGAGGAGCTACAGTGTGAAGTTACAAAAAAACTTCTCAGCTAACAACTCTGCTTCTGTCTGGAGAGGCCTACGGAATATCACCAACTACAGACCATCCCCCCACCCTGCGGAAAACCTCCAGCTGGCTAATGACCTAAACAGCTTTTACTGCAGGTTTGAAAAGAACCTACAGTTCTCACCTCCCACCCACACAAAAGGATTATCTGCAGCCCCAGGAACTCCATCCCTCCTCCACTCTGACCTCCCACCAGCACTAATGATCTGTGAAGAGGAGGTGCGCCGGGTCTTTCAGAGACAAAAGATCAAGAAGGCTGCAGGACCTGATGGTGTGTCTCCGTCCTGCCTGAGAGTCTGCTCCAACGAGTTGGCCCCCATCTTCACCCGGATCTTTAACAGATCACTGGAGCTGCGTGAAGTGCCTTCCTGCTTCAAACGCTCCATCATCATTCCAGTTCCCAAGAAACCCTCTATTACAGGATTAAACGACTACAGACCTGTTGCCCTGACCTCTGTGGTCATGAAATCCTTGGAGAGATTGGTGCTGAACCACCTGAAGGTCATCACAGGCCCCCTGATGGACCCACTGCAGTTTGCCTACCGGTCAAACAGGTCAGTGGATGATGCAGTGAATATGGGACTACATTACATCCTGCAACACCTCGACTCCCCAGGGACGTACGCCAGGATCCTGTTTGTCGACTTCAGCTCAGCGTTCAACACCATCATCCCAGGCATTCTTCATCAGAAACTCCTCCAGCTCAAGGTGCCCCCCTCCACCTGCCAGTGGATCTCCAGCTTTCTGACTGACAGGTGGCAACAGGTGAAGCTAGGGAGATTTACATCCAGCTCCCGAAAAATTAGTACTGGCGCCCCCCAAGGATGTGTCCTTTCCCCACTGCTCTTCTCCCTCTACTCCAACGACTGCACCTCAGAGGACCCTTCGGTGAAGCTCCTGAAGTTTGCGGACGACACCACAGTCATCGGTTTGATCCGGGATGATGATGAGTCTGCATACAGGCGGGAGGTGGGGCAGCTGATCCTCTGGTGCAGCCAGAACCATCTTGAACTTAACCCAGCCAAAACGGTGGAGATGACTGTGGATTTCAGGCGACACCCCCCTTCATTCCCCCCACTCACCATCCTCAACAGCACAGTGTCCACTGTGGACTCCTTCAAGTTTCTGGGTACCACAATCTCCCGGAACCTGAAGTGGTCCTCCCATATTGACACTGTCCGGAAAAAGGCCCAGCAGAGGTTGTTTTTTCTGCGTCAGCTCAAGAAGTTTGATTTGCCTCAGGAGCTGCTGGTTGTCTTCTACACCGCCATCATCCAATCTGTCCTCTGCTTTTCCATCACTGTCTGGTTTGGATCTGCCACTAAACAGGACAAGACCAGACTGCAGCGGATCATTAAGTCTGCGGAGAGGATCATTGGTACCGACCTACCCTCCATTGAGAACTTATATCGGTCCATAACCAGGAAACGGGCGGGAAACATCTGTGCTGACCCATCACACCCCGGCCACAAACTGTTTGAACTTCTATCTTCTGGTCGTCGTTACAGATCACTGAAGGTCAAAACCACCCGTCACAGGAACAGTTTCTTTCCTCAAGCCATCACTCTGATGAACTCCTAACATTCACCTAGTCCTACCTGTTTGCTGTACTCATGACTTTTCATCCATTATTACATTGCACATAACTCTCACACTGCTTTTTACTTCATTCACATTATATCACTGAATCTGAGTCCACATTGAAATACTGTGTGATTGTATATTTTTTCATATATTTCTGCAAAGTGTGGTTAGTCCGAGTAAATAACTGCATATATTCCTGTATATATTTGCATCCTTTTATAGAAACGTGGACAGACTGTAATTTACTGTACATACTCTGGTTGTCATTGAATCCTTATTTAAATCCTTCACCTGAACAACGAGAGCAAGTTTTTAGCCAAAGTCAAATTCCTTGTATGTGTTGTGCATACTTGGCCAATAAAGCTGATTCTGATTCTGATTCTGATTCTGATTTTGATTGGTCCAATTGTTTGCAACTATCCAATCGCAGGGCTGTCAAGCTACTGCAATACAGCAGTAGCTTGAACACAACACATCCGGGTTATCGCGGGAGACGACTTCCGGGAAGGTGCCGAGCGCTAATGTAATCGTGTTGATTTTCGCTGACGGTGATTAAACTTTAACACGTTTTTTTTTTAGATTTTACAAGATCACCATAATCTTCAAATTTAGAATTACATTTTAAAAACTAATGAACTAAAATAAAATACATTTTAATTAAATACTCATTATTTATTTTCCAAAGCCACAGGGAGCCGTAGCAGAGGGATGAAAGAGCCGCATGCGGCTCTGGAGCCGCGGGTTGCCGACCCCTGGCATAGATAGACTCAAACCTGCTTTTGTGATAGCTGACGAAGCTGTGCAGTTGGCGAGGGCCCCGCGACGGGGTAGACCCCCTAGGGAGCATTCCCCAGTACACCCACAGAGATTGACTAACAGTTTTAATCCCCAGACAGCAGCTCCACAGCAGGAGGACGCCGCGGAAGAGGTTAAGCCTGCCTGCAGCAGATATGGCAGACGGTTGAGACCAAGACAGCATGTGGACTGATGTATGGCGATTTTATTATGACATGAAATCTGTGTTAGTTTGTTCCGTCTTAGACGTTTGGGGGGGTTATATGTGGTGCACATATGTAGTTTCACGGGCTCACATGTGTATGACTGTTTATATGCTCTCATGTATATTCCTGTGTGCTTATTTTGGCTTCACGTCTGAAGAGGAACAAAAGGTCTGGACCTCCTAGGGATAAGAGGAGGATGTGAGAGTTGGCCTTTTGATATGCAAAGAGATGGACATGAATGATTTACTGACCACCCAGGTTGGGGTGGAAGCAAGAGGAACTGCAGTGGGGATGCATTGTGTTTGGGATTTAAAGACAATGGGATTTTGTACTTTGATGTCAGGGGTATAAGACTGGCAGATGTTGGGGGTTTTTCCTTCTTCTGCTTTTGAATGTTGGAGAGTGTGTTGTGAATAAAAATGGAACCTGAGAAATAACTCTGCCTCATCCTTTCCACACAATCTCCACATTATAACCATTTTTCCCCTCTGTTTTTCTCTATTTTTCTTCTATTGTATTTTTTTTTCTTCTTCAGCCGTTAATGTCACTCCGCGGTGCTCTGTATCCTTCTGCATGCCTTTTTCCCAAATTTAGACTCGAACTAAAATCCAGTAAAAAATGCATTTTCACCGAGCGGTTCTGTATAGCCACGGTACTTTTACCTGACCAGACTCAAACCGGCGCTACCTTATCTCAACTTTTACATGTAATTACAACGACTGGACTTGAAGCGGCACTACCTTATCTCAACTTTTATGCATAATTACAACGACCTGACTCGAACTGGCGCAAGACGTCTATAAACCATTAATAATTAAATTTACTCACTTCAGTCTGCCTTCAGTTCAGCTCCGTCACCCACCAGTCCACTCCCAGTGTCTCCGGACCTTTCTTCACTTCCGCAAAGCTGACCCTTTGGAATCAGTGGGGGAGGTCTCCTCAGCAACTGTGCACTAGCTATCTCGGTCCAAAAACGCCGGAACTAGGAGGAGAGGGGTATCTGGAGTCCCTTGTTCGGTGTGCCAAGTATGTTAGAAAAATCTCTTCAACCAGTAGTCAAGAAATAGGCAGGATTAAAGTTTCAGCAAATTTAATTTGCACTGATCAGCAGAAGACAATACAGAGTATTAACTCTAGTAGTAGTAACTCAGTGTAACATAGAATTTTTCCATCAGAAGGAAAACATTGTGCAGTGTGTACATGGTAAAGCCAAGTGGCGAGCTAGCACCCTACAACGTCAATGTTACAGTGTCTCAGCAGAAAGCATCCCACATCATGCACAGCCAGCACACCCAAGATAAGGTATGTGATTGAGATTTTAAATTGAGATGAATAGAATGTAGTCAGCTATGCTAATTATGCTTATATGACCAAAGAACATTTAGCAGTGGTAGCTATATGTTAAAATGAGGGGCAGCCAAGCCACTGTAGTGGCTAGCGAACGGAACTTTATGGTGTAACGTAATGTTTGAAGTTACATTCTATGTAATAAGCATTGCAAGAAATGTGCACCTGTGTTATTGAGTGTTTGGTACAATTACTACTGCTCTTTAGGAAAGAAAGTTTGGCACATATTGGTCAATGCAAGTTTCTTTTAAAAAAAGGTATCCAATTGCTCTAGTAATTTTCGATTAGAGTGGGCAATTACCCGAACCATAAAATAATCGTTAGCTGCAGCACTAGTTACAGGCGCATTTCTAAACTGTTGAATGTTCCAGTGAGCACTGTTGGAGCCATCATTCGGAAGTTGAAAGAACATCATTTTACCATAAACCGGCCACAACCAGGAGCTCCTTGCAAAATTTCTGACAGAGGAGTCAAAAGAATTATCAGAAGAGTTATCCAAGAACCAAAGACCACTTGTGGAGAGCTCCAGAAAGACCTGGATTTAGCAGGTACTGCTGTTTCAAAGAAAATAAAAAAGTAATGCACTCAACCAACATGGGCTTTATGCCCGCTCACCTCGAAGGACTCCATTGCTGAAGAAAAAGCATGTTGAAGCTCATTTAAAGTTTGCTGCACAACATTTGGGCAAGCCAGTAAAATACTGTGAGAGTATAGTCTGGTCATATGAGACTGAAATTGAACTTTTTGGATGCCACAACACACAGCATGTTTGGAGGAGAAATGGCACAGCACATCCCATCATTGTTAGGATTACCCCTCCGGGGCAGTGAGGAGGACCCAAGTGTGAGGCAAATTTCGTGCATATTTATTGGTGCAGAACAACATAATGCAGCTCGTGGGCTGAAACAACAGCAAAAACACAACTTGGCTCAGACACTAGGTTACATGAAAACTAGACTTGACAGAAGCTTGGGGAACACGCCGACATGAATGACAAGGGCACCGCACTGGACAGTGACTGACATAAATAGACAAGGGGGCAATCAAGACAACGCAGAACAGGTGGGAACAATCAGGGGCAGCAGGGCATGGCAACAGGTACAGAAAACATAAAGGACTGAGACAAAAGGTAAACAGGAACAGAGGATACACAAGAGATATGAACACAGGACCAGGGAATACATGACCATGACAAATAATAATAATAATAATCAACTAAAAAATGGCCAGGGACAAATCCTACGGAACAGAAGAGACAAAATAATGAAAATAAACACAATAACCAAACTGAGCTGAGGCAGGGAAAATAATCACATAATGGAAGTTAGAACTACAAATACAGCAGGGATAAATAATGCAAAGCAAACCAGGATAACAATAATACTAAGCACAGAGAATAGCAAAAACAAACTTAAAGCATGAACATGGTCCCCAGATCATGCTCAGACCCTAACAGAGCCCCCCTTTAACCCTCTGAGTGTGTATGTTCCCGAACTGTGACATAACCCCTAGTGGCAAAGAGTGGTAAATATTTTTTGTCAATAAAATAGTTACGATTTCCAAGGCTATAACTTGAAAGTTGCAAGAGATAATGGCTTACTGTCAATTAGAAAGATGTAAAATATGATCCAAAGTTTCAGATAGGAATAAATTTATGCAGCTAATTTGCATAATGTCACGGCGCCTCTTTAAATTCCGTAACTCAGTCAAAACTGGACTTTGGATGTATTTACACAAAAAATGGTTCAGTCTTTTGACACCGTTTTTTTTTTTTTTTTTTTTTTTTTTTTTTACAGAGGTACCTCATCATCTTATCCTTAAAGTATATGAACAAGAAATCAGTACATTTAAAAAAAATGAAATAAGTCACTTACTGTTGACAAAGGGGGGCTAGGGGTGGCGAGGCCGCTGCGTTTTCACACATCATGGTCCAAATTTTGCATTGTGTCAGTAATTTAAAGTCTGTATCACATCTACAAAGTCTTATGATTATCCCACATAAATTTTGCTTGTATCCTGTGGGTATTTTCGGCGTACAAAGCTGAAAAACTGATGTAACAATCGCGGACATATTAGCTTTCTGGGCCAAATACTAAAACAGGAAAAGGAAATGAGGAGTTCTTCTTCTTTGGTGTATTACGTGTCATCCACTGAGTCCTCCAACGAATGTCTGCCACCTTTTGAAACTGGCAAATCAGTACAATCAGTACAAATCCCCAAGGCAAGCGATCATGTCAGAGTGAGAAGACAGGTGCAGTGCCACGCTCTGCCACTAGGGGCATGAAAATTCTCACACTCAAAGAGATAAGGGGTGGATTCAAGACATACCAAAACAACACCAAAACAAACAAACAAAAAATACCCTCCCAGAGTGGGTGGCGGGGGCATCGGGCCAGGTGGGTTGAGACAACCTCTTTCCCCACAGAGTCCAACACCAAAACCAGTTTTTGGGGGCCAAACAGAGTCCAAGAACCCCACAACACAAGGCATTGTGTTGTGGGGAAAGACCCTAGGGCGGCCACCCTAGGCCGGAAGGCCTAGGGTGGCCTTCCGGCATCCCTAGGCCACTGGATCATGAGGCAAGGTGGATCAGGGGGCCTGCCCCAGTCCAAGGGCCCCCAGACCAGAGTACATGGTGGGTCTGGTGGCCTACCAAAGTCCCTAGGCCACCAGATTACAAAACAAGGAGGGTCAGGGGATCCCCCAAAGTCTATAGGGCCCCAGATCAGAGAACGAGGTGGGTCGGGGGGCCAGTCTACATTCATGGGCCCCCAAACCGCAAAACAAGGCCAGTCAGGTGGCCTCTTAAGGCACTTTTCCATGGGCCCCGCTCAGCCTCAGCCCGAGAACACGACTCGGGTCGGCGCCGCTCCACGGTCCCTCGATTGCTTTTCAACAGTACTGCAGCCCGGCCGCGGCTGGGTGGGATTTCTTAACAGCAAGGCGGCGCTTCACTCTCGTGACGTGAAGTGCGCGACCCAAACAAACATAACATGGCTGCTCTACAAGGCGACTCCTCGGTTTGTGGCTTTTTTCGCCGTAAATACCAAAAAGCACCGCCAGATAAGGGTACGGGCAGCGAGACTAAACACTCTGGAATAGTTCTGCAGCTTCTGGGAGAGCCGAAGACATGAGGATACAAACTAGGTAAGCTAATGGTTGCTAATGCTAGTTTGCTGTAAGTACGTCGTGCTACACTGTAATGTCTGCAAGTTAGGTACTAAAATATGTATGCTGTGTGTGTGTGTTTCAGATGGCTCTGTTGTTGAGAAATTACCTCTTCAAATGGTCGTTCTGGCTCAGCAACGCCTCTCACTGTCATCAGCCTGGCACTAATGACTGCACAGCTTCACCAAGCTTAAGAATTTCTGTAGAAACGTTCATTTCCTGTACAACAAATTACTCTGCTCTGTGTGAAAATCATGGAGAGACTGTACCTGCTCCTGCAGCAGTCTGAGGTGTGGTCATAGAAAAAATTGATCAGCTGACACAACTTGATCGCCAGTTTAATAACTATATTAGCCACAAAATATCTATTCAAAAAGTAAACAGTACTGAGTTACGTATAAGATATACGGTATTTTATAGTTATGATGTATTATAGGCCAAAACAAACTTGATCTAGGATTAAAGGCAATTATGTAAAATAGTTAAAAATAGGTAATGTTAATGAAGGCCTGTCTTTCTCTGTTTTTTTTTTTCTGGGGGGGGGGGGGTTATTGCCTTCCCTCACTGATATCCTTGCTTTGTAATCCAGTATATGTATACATATATATTTTTTTCACCCTATTTATCCTTTTTGGAGACTGATGTGATACTTGGAAGATCAATATGTGTAGTACCATCTTGTATAAAGTCAATAAAAACTTTAATTACAAAAAGGCAATTAAAATAATGCAGTCATAAGGTCACATGGAAAATAATTGATTTCCTCGATACATGTACTGTAGAAATGTATATTTTCTGCATCAACAATGTACTATACATGCATTCATGTAGTATTGCACTGGGAATTGCACTGACAATAAACCTGTGAATTTTTGGCAGATGTCTCTTTTTTATATATCTGAAGGTTACCACCATGTGGCACAAATTAAACACTGAAAGACTGGAAAAGCTAAGAACAATCTAGCATTTTGAGAAATCACTTTTGGTTGGGTGTAAGTCTCATCAAAATTATGAGCCATATTGTATTATATAATATTATGAACCATAAAGCAGTTTGTGTTAAATGTTAAATCCCATTAAACCTAATCCCGGGGCTTCCAATCAGCTGTCATGGGGGGTCAAGACCCTGCAGGTTCTCTCTTCTACCCAGTCGCTTCAGCAGGTGTTGTCACTGATCAGTCAGTGGAAGAAGTTCAGTGGAGTCTGCTGTTGAAGACACTGGTTGGAGGTAAAGCCTGCAGGGTCTTTGCCCTCCATGGCACATGATTAGACACCCCTGCCCAAAACCCATTATGATGGAGAGCAGATGCTAATATGACCCAGAATTCCTCCATATACATCCAACAATACAGTGTTCAGTTAATAAAATTATTGTGTTGGTTACTTTTTTCTTAAAAATGAGCCATTATTTTCAAGGTCACAGACAAATCCTTTGTACAGTTGACTCTTTTCCCCAACGGTGTCTTAACAGACAAAATGGAAAATCATGATGCAAACACTTAAGTCACTAAATTCTTTATTACAATCAGCAGCAAATTCCAGATTATTCAGAATGTGCAAAATTCAAACTGTAAAAAAGAATAAAATTTGAATGGGTCACACACGGCTGCCACACTCCCTCACTGAGAAGCAACTGGATCGGCCCTGGTCCTGGTCCAGCAGATCTTCAGCCTGCATCTCTGTAAATAGTGAGGCAAGGTCCAGTTGGGGTGACAGTTTCCCTCTTGCCTAGACAAAAGACAAATGGGTGGTGGTTAGTTAAAGCAAGTTTAACACATATTTGGGAAATACACTTGTTGCTAAAAGCCAGTGGTGGAATGTGAATTAATGAATGAATCTTAATTTCGGGTTGATTAAAGGTAAAGATTAAAAGAAAATAGAATAATATAACAAAGGGGAAAAAATTTAACAAGGTCAAATTAAACAATAACTCCTCTGATTATACAGTTCAACATAGTTTATCTGAAATGGGTGATGGCTGAAGCCGCAGCTTATATTGCCCACCATATTTCATCCAAGTATTCAAAAGAAAAACAAAACAGGAGCGATTACAATTTGAATGTGACAATAAAGTACTTCGTTGTTGTATTTAACCACAGTTTTCATGTAGCTGCGCTTTGGTAGATTTTTCAGGGGCTGCGTTACATTAAAAATCATTCGTTTTTACTGTGGCTTCAGCAATCAGAATGAATTAATAACGTTAATTGATGCTGTGAATCACAGAGTATGGACTCACCATAGATATAAAAGGCTAGATTGGCAGTGCTAGTCAGTCCTTGCTTGTGGTGGCGTGACGCGTGTCCGCCATCTTGGTACAGGATATCTGTAGCACATCCCTGTGGTCCAGTGCAGACACCTGCTTGGGTCATTCTCCTTTGTTAAACGTTTGACAGGCTTCAGTGAACATGTTTACAACACAGTACAACACAGCGCATAGTGGTTTACTTTCAGCATAATCTGCATAAATATTAGGTGTTTAAGAGCTTCATAATTATTAAATTATGGCATTTTGCAGTGTCTCAATCAAGAACTGTCAAATGAGCTGAAAAAGAAGTTACCATACCCCCTGATTAATACTTAAGCCTACCTCTTTCATTGTGGCCATTTATGCATAAATATATGGCCGAAATTGATTAATTCATACTTTGTCCTGGGCTGTATTTGTTATATTTGCCACCCCAGGCAACCAGCTTATTGCCCCCCCTCCCAATTGTCAAAAATGTTTATCAAAGAAATATTTCAGCCTGTGCTATACAAATTGGCCTAGATATGTAAACTTTGAAATAAATAAAGAGAATAAAAAATTACAAATCAATTATTCAAGTTTCTTCATTTAACTAGACAGACATTATACACTCCCCCCCCCATCTACCTGGATCTGTATAGCAGTTGTTTAAAATCAATTTGAAATTCTTATTGATTTTAGGCCCACATAACAAATTTATACAATACACCAATGTTCATTACAAATTTATTGCATAGAATAATGCACTCAACATGAAAGCAGCAAGCTCATATTAATCAATTGCAAAGTGAGGTGAAGTGTTAATTGAATCAAAACCCAGTTTAAAGCAGTAGATGTAGGCTTTATTAATTTAACCCAGAGCCCAGCCCATCGTCATCACCATCATCATCACCATCATCATCATCTTCATCACATGTAATATCCACCCTGTCCCCTCCTATCCATCATAGCAAATATTTATAGTAATGTCAGGCAAAATGTAATATAAGACAGAAATAGTAATGTCTATGAGATATGACTGCATTAATCATCACCAGATCTTCTTGTACCCCCTCCCTGTAATAGACAAATGCGAAATAGGTAATGTAAAATTCTATCAGTAAAGTTTCAATTTTCAAATAACATATTGTGGAAGTTGTGTTCAATGATGAGACTGAGTTCATTCCTCAGGTTCGGCTTTATTGCAGAACACAATCATCCAACATTCTCAGATAGAAAGAAGAGGCAGAATCATGTCACATCACATTCTTATACCTCCGGGGTATTAAGAACTCAAGTCACATGGTGCTTCTGCAAACATTTAATCACAATGCAAGTCTCTGAAGATTCACCATTGTCTCTTATTCTCCGATGTTTCGGGGATCCCCCCAGGGCCTCCTCTCTGAGACAAGGGTCCGACTTCACACCTCCTCGACATCTCCTGTCGGCCCCCGTCGATCCAGACTCTTTGTTCCTCCAGATGTGAAGCCCTAATCCACATAAGCCATACATTTGTGGGAGATATGAACCAGACATATGTGCCACACTCTTGTGGGAAATATGAACCAAACATATGTGCCACAATATCTGTAAATTACTATCTGCAAACCTTCATGATGTTGGTCTGATACAGGAGGTAGATGTTTGTACACATATATGTGTAATTATTGTGTAAAGACGGTTTGATAAACCTAAATCTTTCATTAGGCCAAGTGTATACAGGAAAAAGAAAAACTATCCTCACGCTATTTGAGTAACTACCAAACTAGTTACAAGAACCCAAAGTTCATTGTTGATAATACTGGCTACCAATACTGACCCAGTAACAAAGAACACAATGTAACACTGTATACTAATATTACATGAGAAATATTGCCATAACTATCGATACTGAATTACAATATACAGTATATTACACTCATGGCAGTCATGCATGTACAGAAATCAGTGACCTCCCAAATGAAAATCAGAGTTTTTACCTTTATTTTTGACAACACGCCATTAACTTATTTAAAAACAAATACTCAACACTTACCGTAAGGGTTCCAGCATAACAGTGCTTAAGTCGCAGCCCAGAGTGATCGAAGCTGCTCCTTTTTATCCTCATTAGCAGCGCCTCAGCTGATGAGGATTAATTGGGCCCCAGCCGTCCTGTAACACTGACAGCTGGGAGCCCGCAGAGACGCTGCCCAATGAGAGACAGGGATGAGAAGGGACATGGTCTGAGCGCCAGAAAACCCGGCGTCTCATCCCATGGTGACAGAAATGAAGACTTAATCAGAGTGTTGTGCGTTAAGCTGAGCTGTGGATTTGTTGTGATTCCTGTACCAATATGGCGGCCGTAAATCTCGCGCTCCAGTGACCTACTGCCAATCTAGCATTTTATATCTATGGGACTCACTCAGTCAAAATCTGAAGTTTTTATCCAAAAACACAAACCAGGACTTTAATCAGGATTAACATATTTCATCGTTTTGCTCTCACAAGCGAATATTTAGGAGAAAACAGCACGATTCAGCAGTTAGCACTAGCAAAAATGTTAGCTAAAAAACGTTAGCCATCACAGAACAGCACACAATTTAATGCCCAGGACCAAAGTGGAATAAAAAACGCAAACCAGGACTTTAACCAGGATTAACATATTTCATCGTTTTGCTCTCACAAGCAAATATTTAGGAGAAAACATGCGCGATTCACCAGTTGGTACTTGCTAGCTAGCAACTTAAAAACATTAGCTTTAAAACGTTAGCCAGCACAGAACAGCACTGTAATGGCTCAAAAAAAGTGACCGTACCACCAATAGGATAAATAAGCAAGCAGATGCACATTATTACAAATCACTCACCATATAAATAGATGGTTTTCGTCTACAGCTGGTCCATTCTCTGGTTTCTGTGCAGCCATAGGTCCAGGTCACTCCTCACTGTGGATCTGCCACAAAGCAGAGAAAACTCCGCACCTCTTCATTGGACCACGGTGTAGAGTGCCGCAAAACCTACAACGCTGTCTGTATTAATATCATATTCACTCCGTGACCGACTTAGTCCATGACAATATTGCAAATGGCAGTTATCAGAAGACGGGGAAGACCGTCGCTATTATCGTGACGTTACGACCGGACCAATCAGCGGCAACCAGTCTGTTGACGTCACATCACAGCACCGGGCCGGCCGAGCCGGGGCCGTGAGCGACCCTGCCCTCGATCAGGTACGAAAATCGCGCCTGCTAACCGGTGCTGGGGCTCATGGAAAATGCACAAACACCGGGGCCCTGGTGCAGTGCTGGGGAAAGCGGGGCCCGTGGAAAAGGCCTATTAGAGTCCCTGGACCACCAGACTGGAGAGCAGGATGAAGCAGGACACCACTTTAGGGGCACTTTAACCTCAGGAACTGAAGACAGGGGTACGCTGACTTCAGGGACTGATGGTTGGAGCGCACCGATTTCAGGAGACGGAGGTGCACCGGCCTCTGCAGTTGATAGCGGAGGCGCACTAGCCTCAGCAGCAGACAGTGGGAGCGTGCCGACCCCTGGATGCGATGATTGAGGCGCACCGGCCTCAGGAACAGCAGGTAGAGGCACACCGGCCTCTGCAGCTGACGGCAAAGGTGCACCGGCCTCAGCAGCGGACGGCAGGAGCACGTCGGCCCCTGGATGCGATGACTGAGGCGCAAAAATGTTGACATGTTCAATACTTATTTTCCCCGTTGTATTTATATTTATTCAGCCAACTGAGGTGCTGATCTTTACTCCCAGTGGAGTATCTCTGTCACTATTTTAAGGATATAATTACTGATTTTTACCAAGATTGCTCACTTCCTACTGCACCTGCTAACAGTTCACAAATTGAGAAGATAGATTACTCATTATGTTGTATATTCAAGATTCAAATTCAAAGATTTTATTTGTCAATACTACAATACGTACAGGACATACAGGAGAACTGAAATGTCGTTTCTTTCTCTTCAGTGGTGTGCGCAATATAAAAAAAGGAATAAGGCTGGAAAAACAACAACAGCAGTCTAGGTACAGTAATGTTACCTGTAGTGCAAATAACGACAAAAGTGTAGCATCAGTCCCTTTTCCTCCAATCTATAAAATCACTCTTCACCTTAAAGAAATTGTTTCACCCAAAATTCTGGTCAAGAATTGTTTCCTTCACCTAAGGACCACAGTTTGTAAACACATTCCATGGTGAAAGGGCCGATAAGGATCCCATTTCATGCCAGGAACGGATTAGTTTGCAATCAGTAAATCTCGGAACTTCCTCCCCAACAAGGCAGTTTTATGCTTCAAGTACGGTTTGAGAAATCCCAGATCCATTGAACTGCATTCCACAGGTCACTAGGAATTATCCACAGCTCAACATTGCCCCCTTCTGTTCAACTTGGGGACATGGATTTAATCAACATTGGAATTTTTGTTTTATCTGCCTTGAAATAATCCTTTCTTCTCAATACTTTGATATTTTTCCAGGAAATACTGCTCAGAACACTATTGAAGATGACCGCCTCTGGGTTGGACAATAATGGGTTTGAAATGTTTCATGAATCATTCATTTTATATGTGTTGCGTGTTTGAAAATGCTTGAATGAACCTTATTCTAATGCATGTTAATTATAGAAGGACAAGTTTATAAAAGTGCATGCTCACCGAAAGTTAGTCATGAATCACTGAAGTTAGCTTAGATTTCATATTAAGTATATAATGAATTTCACAGTTAAAATGTGTATGTGCCTTCTGAAAACTTATGCCAATCATCTGACTGGTACCAACCAATCACCAGACCGTCTCTGTTGGATGACGCCCCTTTCATTCTGTTGGTCGGTTACAGACAAAGGACTGCTTTCTTATAGGACCATAGCCCATTCAAATCTCCCACAATAGCCGATAATTGGTTCTTTCTGCTGCCAGTCATATTTTATGACCCAAGAAGTGCACTCGGTTAAATAGAGAGAAACACCCTAGTTTTTCAGAGTTTTTGTCGAGTTTTCTGTGTTTTTGTCAGTTTCAGAAGTCTTGTGTTCTTTAAGTTGTCTTTCGTTGTCTTGAAGTTAAGTTTTTTTCTGTTTTACTTGGTATCTGAGGAGAGATCATCCTTTCTTGTTGAGCTCAACCTTTCTTACATGGAGTGAAACTCCAAAACGCCGTTTTTCCCTCTCCTCAGACGCCATGTTTATTCTGCTACTTTTTCTATAGATTTTCCTTAACTCATCATTAAAATGGACTGATAGTAATTTTTGAACTTTTTCCCTAGAGACTGCCTCACCCACGTACCACGACGTCAGAAGAACTAGGATTTTGTGGGTGGAACTGTTTACATCCATTTTCCTTCAGTCTGTGGTTTCTTATCGGCTGATGGACATCCTAAAGTTGGGGGCCAGGATAGGATCTGTTGCCTAAGAAGAGACGTCACACCTGTCCAGGGGGTCAGCTGTTGATTCTACCACCGGCTCCACTCTCCGGACACCAGCTGCTAAGTCTGTGCCATAACCACTGTAACAACTGGAAAGAACTGCTGGCAGTCTTTCCTCCTTTTTGCCATCTGCTGGTATTCAAGATCATCGCTGGACTCTGAAGACACAGCTGTTCGTAAGCCAGACTCCCACTTTCTATCTGCTGGGCTAAATGTGATGTCTAATTATAATTGAATATGACCAATTTTTCATTTTAAAAGTTAGTCCATAAGCTACGATAGGAGCTATAAGCTGAAGGAAAATAATATTCTTTTTCAATAACTTCCACACCAGAGAGAATGTACATCTCTGGTGTTGCTAAAGTGTCCAGATATTTTCTTGCTGTACTGTCATTTTGCCTCCTTGATGCCACGGGGCAGGTTAGCCCTAGCTGTTATTTGTCCTGCTGTGTCGCCAGCATTGAAAGCTGTGTCCCGAGCCCTCAGAAGCCTGTGGACCTCTGCTGTCATCCATGGCTTTTGGTTAGCACGAACAGTGATGGTTTTGCAGTAAGTGATATCATCACTGCATTTAGCTATGTATGCTACAACGTCAGGATACTCCTCTATGTTGGTGTGTCCATTGGGAGTGGTTGCATGCTTGAAAGTGTCCCAGTCTGTAGTGGTGAAGCAGTCTTGCAGAGCATCTGAGGCTCCCTCTGACCACACACATACTTGCTTTTTTTTTGGTCTGATTTCTTTCACTCTGGGTCTGTATGCAGGCCTTAGCAAGATGGTGACATGATCAGAGAGACCCAGGTGGGGGAGGGAGGAGGCTCTGTACACTGTCTTGTGAGTTGTGTATACCAGGTCCAGCAAATTGTCTCCTCATGTTGGAAAGTCCACATGTTGGTGCAGTTTTGGAAGGAGGGTCTTTAAATCTGCTTGGTTGAAGCCTCCTGCTGTGATGAGGAATCCATCTGGATGTGCCGTTTGTGTCTCACTGATGGCCTGATAGACTTCCTTTAGTGCTTTACTCCTCTCGCCGATGGCGATGGGTGGGACATACACGGCGACTAGCAGGTCAGATGTAAATTCTCTTGGTATGTAAAAGGGTCGGCTCAACTCCACCAAAGGAGAACAGTGTTTATGCACAACAGTCGCATCTCAGCACCAAGCGCCACTGATGTAAACACACGTGCCTCCCAGGCGGGTCTTCCCTCTTTTCGTGAACACCCGATCAGCACAATAGCATGTTAGCCCTGCTAACTGAATGGCAGAGTTCGGGATATTGTCATTTATCCATGTTTCTGTAAAGATAAAAACACAGCAGTTCCGCGCATCACATTGCGTAGTGCTCAGGAGCTTTATTTTTTTTTGGGGGGGGGGGGGGATTTTATATACTTTATTGATCCCCAGAGGGGAAATTGAGGGCATCCACCTGGATGGATGAAGCAGCCACGGTACGGCGCTATCCCTTTACCATTCACACACACATTCACACCTAGGGCCACTTTAGAGTTTCCAATTAACCTAACCTTATGTGGTGTATTATGTTGTCTAGTGAGCGTACGTTGGCCAGAATGAGGGAAGGAATCAGGAGTCTGTGTGGACTAGTGGCTAGCTTTGTTCGGATGACTCTGCGTTTACTTCTTTTTTGTCACTGCTCACACCATCTACGGCGTCTCCATTTGGGATGAGACACAGCAGTCGAGTCTGGGGGTGTGGAGGTCTTGTGGAGAAGATCTAGGCCATGGACTTCCTCTGTAACGCTCTGGTCCAAGATGTAATGTTTGGCCATAATCCTTATCTCCAGAAGGCTGTGGTGACTGTAGCTTGTGCACAGCATCATATACGGGCATTAAACACATTAATATACACTTAGGTGTAATTAAAACAACACTAAACGGCACAAAAACACAAAGTAAGAATGGAGGTCACTGCATGTTCACGCGCCACCTACGTATATAAGGTATATATGTTGTGTTCTACAAATTAGTTAGAGAAAAGGTTTTGGGTTTTTTTGTTTTTTTCATAAGAAAACCTTTTTGTTTTGTAAATACTGGCTGTAGTGAGTCTTACTGGTGAATTAAAATTATTTGAGAATTAGAATAGAATATCTTTGATTCAGTGCAATTGAAAAAAAGAGTATTTAGTGTTCAAATTTTGTGTTCAGATTTGTGGCAAGTATTCAGTGAGGTAACAGCTCTTAAAAGCTGTTTCTTTGTCTATCTATTCCATTTCAGATAAATCATGTTGTTAGTTGTTAAAATCTGGATTAAAGATCTTTTATGGTTTTTGTATTGTTATTTTTCAGTTTCCCCTTTGAGGCATTGCCCCCTTATCATGGTCAGGGTGTTTGCGTGTCTATGTGACCCTAAGAGCTTTTCCAGCAGGATCTTAATCTACACAAGTTGGTTGGACAAGTCTTAGGCTAGAGGCCTGACCAAGTGCAATCCAAGAAAGTAAAGAGAAAGACATAAGGATATCGAAGCAAAAAAACCCCCACCCATCACAAATGTGTGTGGCACCTCCTCCTCATCATTGCTGCGGGAGCATGAAGCGAACTCATGATGCCCCCTTCACATTTCTGACTGCCCCCTCATATATGCATGCCTAGAACCAGCCCTGTACTCATTTCAAATCCCGTCCCTCCTAGTCACTCGCAATGAGAATCTTGGCATCATCAATTTTGCCACCTCCAGCTCCACCTATTGTCTGTTCATCAGTGCCACCATCTGCAAACCATATATCAAAACAGGTCTCACTACTGTCTTGTAAACATTCCCTTTCACTCTAGTTGCTATCCTTCTGTCACAAATCACCTGTGACACTCGCCTCCAACCTCTCCACCCTGCCTGTATTCTCTTCTTCACCTCTCTTGTGTACTGTCCATTGCTTTGGATGGTTGACCCCAGCTATTTGAACTCATGTTCACTACTTCTACCCCTTGCATCTTCACCATTACACCTGCCTCCCTCTCATTCACACACATGTGAAAATAGGTAAAAACGAAAAGTGAATCTGTTTTAGATCTGATGTGACAGAGTGACGTATTCCATGTATTGCACCTAAACATTTTCAGCTTCATATTTACTGGTCATCCTTAGTAGCTTTGCATGTTTCAAATTCATTTCTATTCATCAGTTTTACCCCAATTTTCAACAAGCTGCTTTAGTTCCCAAACCTCTTCATTTAAAACAAAATTCTTGGCTGCCCCTTGTAAACACAAGAATTCCCAGGCAAATAGGTCGAACTTGGAGTTGCATGCGTTAGATTGCCATATTAGGAATATTCCCACTCATGAGATCATTGATCCCCCAACATTAAAATAAAACAGAAAGTTTATAGTAGTGGAAGAAAACAAGGAAAGCATGGAGTTCTTCACTCAGCTAAGAATTATATACATTTGCCTATGTGAGAGCTTATTGATAACAGCAGTCAGTCTCTCAAGGATCACATTGGTTCTGCTATTTATTTATATACACTACCGTTCAAAAGTTTGGGGTCACCCAGACAATTATTTTGTGTTTTCCATGAAAAGTCACACTTATTTACCACCATGAGTTGTAAAATGAATAGAAAATATAGTCAAGACATTGACAAGGTTAGAAATAATGATTTGTATTTGAAATAATAATTTTTTCCTTCAAACTTTGCTTTCGTCAAAGAATCCTCCATTTGCAGCAATTACAGCATTGCAGACCTAACATGATTGCACAAGGGTTTTCCAATCATCCATTAGCCTTCTGACGCAATGAGCAAACACATTGTACCATTACAACACTGGAGTGATAGTTGCTGGAAATGGGCCTCTATACACCTATCTAGATATTGCACCAAAAACCAGACATTTGCAGCTAGAATAGTCATTTACCACATTAGTAATGTATAGAGTGTATTTGTGATTAGTTTAAAGTTATCTTCATTGAAAAAAAGTGCTTTTCTTTCAAAAATAAGGAAATTTCTAAGTGACTCCAAACTTTTGAACGGTAGTGTATGTGTTAGCATGTACGTCACTGAGTTTGGAACCCATCAAGACATCGCATCTCCCAGCGATCAACACTGCGATCCTCTGTTACATTAGGTTGTCTTTGTTGTGGTGAGATAAGGGTCCTTTTCGTGCAAGACAATATGCGAATATTAGATGAAAGCACCAAGAAAGAGGTAGTACCAGAGCAGAGGTAGAATTCTGTCAGAAGTAATTTTGCTACTTTAAAGCTCAAAAAAATATATGTATGACAGTTGCAGTAAAAACTTTTTGATGTTGAAATATGTAGGATTTAATTTAAGTGACGTGAAATAATCTGTCATAGTATTAATATGAGATAACTCAGGTAAATATACTCTGTGTGTGTGTCGCGCGCGCACACACGTTTGTGCATTACCCCCCCTTCCATCCACACATGCTCTCTGCATCCAGGGGGATTTATTTGACCCCTTATTGCCAGCGGTGAGCCTGCGGTGGAGATGAAAGCATGCCTTCCCAGTGTGGCCCCAGTTTCTATAGCTATGGACACAGACTCACACTGGCCGGGGACAATAGAGGGGCCCTGCCACTCGCCCCTGCCAGAGCCCTCGCCTCTCCCCACCCCATCCGTCACCGCAATCATATTTTCAAAACAATAACACAGCCGGGGGAGTAGGGGGGTGGTAGAGGTGGTGGTGGTGGGGGGTGCAGTGAGGTGGTGGTGGTGGTGGTGGGGGGGGGGGGGGTCGTGATTGAAGTGTGTGCATGTTTGATCTGTTGGTATGCGAGTGTGTGTATGTGCCCGTATGCGAGTGCATATGCATGTGTCGTTTAAAGGCACGCGTGTGTTTCAGCCGAGTGTGAACATGCTCATTTGACTTGTGTCCATGCAGGCAGTTTGGAGACAACTGCTTCCATGCGTGCTTTTGTGAGTGCAGATGCAAGGCTGTCTGTGTGTGTGCGTGCGTGCGTGCTGTGAGCCTGGCTTTTGATGGCAGAGTCGGAGCGTGCCTAATGTGACCGCCTACTGGGGTGGGGTGGAATCAGAGGGGTGGCAACGTTGAGCCTCCTGCCCTCGTACTGTCTCTCCTGCCGTGGCCCAAGGCTCCCCTGCAAACTTGAAAGAACCAAAGTCCCCCCACCCCCACCCAGCCAAAAGCATGACATCATCCTTTGCACAAGTTGGGGCTGGAGATGGGGTCAACATGAATGTACAGGCGTGTGACATATTAAAGGGGAAAAAAAAATCCTGATCTTTTGCACTTTGTTGCTAAAATGGGACACGATTCTTCCAAAGGATACTGCATATTTTGTTTAGTGTTTAAATGATGGTGGTAGATTGGTAGATTGGTGTCAGACATATTAGTCTACTGGCTCAATATGCATTCAGCGGGGTTGAGATGTGGTTACGCCTTCATACTTATCAACCTTACTTTGATTTACAGTGACCTTTCCCCTCTAGAAGCATAACAGAGCAAGCAGATCCCCTTTCTGCTGGAGTTAGAAGTCCAGTTATTTGCTGTAAATTTTCACATTTGTATACGTGAGACCATCAGTTCTATTGGATGAAAAGTCCCATCTCAAATATAAACACATCAGCAAATGAACAAAGAAAGTATTTTGGGTCTGTTTATTTTTTCTCTGATATTTTAGTCACCTTTTTTTGGCCATGGGTGACATGTACTTGATCCTCAGTTTATGTTTTTGCTGCCACTTTGTGTTCTAAGAAAAAAGAAAAAAAAAGTGATGGTAAATTCAAATTTTTGTGTTTCAGCAGATGGTGTTGCAGATTAGAATCAAATAGGCCAGGGCTATTTAATTCCAAAATCAGTTGGGCCACAATTTGAACTCAAGACGTAACTGGGCCGCACATGTTCAGCGATCTGTTGAATGACAAATTTCAAACCAACACAGATCAATATGATGAAAAATATGCACTTTTTATTCATTGTCTTGGTTTTAAATGTGCACTTGGTACATGACAAAGGAACATCAAACGTGCATAAAAACACAATAACAGTGCTGGGGTTGAGCAGAACTTGAAGTAGTAGAAATATTTTACCTCTTGAACAACAATTAAATAAATAGAATGACAAAATTAAATTCTGTAAATAACCATTTTGGTCATCTCTTACTCAGGCATATCTCAAAGTGCATAAAAACTCAATGTGCACTGTTAGTAGCATTAACATTTGTTTCTCTTTTAAAATAAAGTATACTACATCCTGGTCATAAGTTGACCATGGCACATCACAAAGTGTATTAAGCTGAATAAAAAATGAACTGTCAAACACTTCAGTGCACAAACCCCCAAAGAAAAATTGCTAACTTTAACCAATATTACATATCCACTATTGTGGTTTGTTTTGTTTTAAATCACCATGTGTGAGTAGGAACCTCTTTTCATAACTACACATTCCATTACATACACATATCAGTCAACCAAAAATTTCTAGTAGAGTTAAGGATACAAAAAAGCACCCACTTAGAAACTTGAGTAATGACTTCAGTCTTGAAGGTTTGAGGTTTTTCTCCAAAATTTATAACAATTTTCTTAGTTTTCTACCTTTCTCTGTAAATGTATCTAAATTTGAAACCATTTTCCTCAAATTTGTAATTTCCTCTTGTAAAATTGACTTTTCTGGTACATTTGAGACTATTATAAATTTGTGGATTATTTTATGGCTAATTTTTGTCTATTTTTTAAATAAAATTACTGTGTTTTTTTAATAAATTTGAAACAGATTGTGGTAAAAATTTTGACTTTTTTTCCTTATACAATTTACATTTTTGACCATAATTTTGCAGAGCCAGAACAATTTCAATTTCCTTAAAAGATTTTCAGTGTGAGGTTTAAAAGAAAGGTTTTCATCAATTATGATACCCAAGTATTTGTAACAGGCCACAAGCTCAATGGAGGTATTTTGAACAGATGTCATGTAAGGAAGAACTGCTGGCATCTTCTTTTTACCTTAAAACAACATTGTCTTGGTTTTGTCGGCATTTAGCACTAGTCTGAGATCGAACAATTGAGACTGAATGGTGTCAAATGCTGACTGCAGACGTTCAAATACAAGGGCAACAGTGCTTGCACAACAATAGACAATAGTATCATCAACATAGAGATGTACAGATGCATTTGTATTTTACCCACACTGTTGATAGTGAAGAAAGTGGGTCCTAAAACTGAACCCTGTGGCACACCTTTAGGAGTGTTAAGAAAGCTAGAGGATAGACCACTAAGCTGTATCCATTACTTACAATTGGAGAGATAGTTTGAGAACCAACCAATAGCTTGGTCTGACACGTCTATTTCTGAGAGCTTCTGACATAAAATTTCATGGTCAAACAGTTTCAAAGTGGGGGCAGCAGTGGCTCAGGAGGTAGAGCAGGTCATTCAATAACCGCATGGTTGGCGGTTTGAATCCCGCTCTCCCCAGATATCCTGTCGTTGTGTCCCTGGGCAAGGCACTTTACCCACCTTGCCCCCAGTGTCCATAACACTGGATATAAATGTGTATAAATGTTCGGTGGTGGCCGGAGAGGCCGTTGGCATGGATTGGCAGCCACGTTTCTGTCAGCCTGCCCCAGAGAAGCTGTGGCTACAGTAGTAGCTTGCCACTACCATTGTCTGTCTGGAGTGAATGAATAATGTATCTATTTGTAAAGTGTCTATGATAAAGCGCTATATAAATCTGATGTATTATTATTAAATGCCTTGGACAAATCTATGAAAAGTGCAGCACAGTATTCTTTGGCATCCAAGGCTTCAACATCATCATTTAGGACTTTCAAGGAGGTAGTTACTGTACTATGTTGCTTCCTAAAACCACACTGGTAAGAAGATAAAATGTTATTTAAACACAAATAGTCCTTGATTTGATCATTCACCAGCCTTTCAAAAACCTTTGTTAAAATGCAGAGCTTGGAAATTGGTCTATAGTTATTCAGCATGGTGGGATCACCACCTTTTAATAAGAGGACTATAAATGCAGTTTACCAAACATCAGGAATGACATTTTTTTTGGATAGAAAGGTTAAAAATGTGTCACAGTGGTTCAGCTACAATATTTGCAGCCAGTTGGAAGAAATAAGGGGGGAGATTGTCAGGACCTGCAGAATTTCTTTGGTCTAGACCTTATAAAGCCTTACAAGCTTCCCCAACAGAGAAAGGGGTGAACGAAAAAGTGTGGCTACCAGAAGCATTACTTACAAAGGAAGAAGATGGTGAATTTCCTTTGGATACTGTGTCAAACAAAGAGCTGGAGACAACAAAATGTTTGTTAAAACAACTCAGCATCTCAGATTTGTTTGACACGGGAATAGAATCAACAATTAACTGAGGGGGTAGCTCTGACGAGCAACAGTTGACAGAAAAAGATTTTATGGTTTGCCAAAATCTCTGAGGATCATTTAAACAGTTTGTGGTCTGAGATAAATAGCAACCGCATTTTGCTTTTTTGATAGAAGCAGTGCAGTGGTTACGCACTGGTGGAAATATAGCCAGTCATCTGCAGAACCAGATTTCCTTGCAACTGCCCAAATCTAATTCCTCTTGTGTAAGAGGCTTGCAAGCTCAGAAGTGAACCAAGGACTATCACGACCCTTCACTCTAAACTGGCGAAAAGGAGCATATTTGTCCATAAAATAATTAAACCTGTCATAAAAATAATCCCAAGCAAGATTGACATCATCAATCAGTAAAATATGACCCCAGTTAAAATGTAATAAATGATGAAGAAAAGCTTTTCACTAAAATGCTTAAGATTTCTTTTTGTAGCAACACAGGGCTTAAAACGAGGAAATTTGGTATCTCTAAGAACACCAATCACACAATGATCACTTAGATCATTAGCAAAGACTCCTGTTGCTGAGTATTTATGTGGCATGTTGGTGAGAAAAAGATCAAGAAGAGATGATTTGTCTGCATGTCTAGGATTAAGAAGAGTGGGGTTTACAATGATTTGTGTAAGATTAAAAGATAAACAATGTGCTTTAAAATCATTAGACACAGATGAAAGCCAGTCCCAATTAAAATCACCTACCAGCATGACTTCTGTAAAATGCAACTGTGATAAAAGCTGTACTAAAGAGGATAAACTGTCAGTGGTAGCAGAAGGGGGCCTATAACAGCCAACAACACTGCATGGCTTAGCACTGTGGCAGCACAGTTTTACCCTCGGCCGGGGGACCGTGGGGATCATGAGATCGTGAGTTCGATCCCAGCCCCCGACCAACAGTGAGCTGTGTGGAGTTTGCATGTTCTCCCCGTGTTGCGCGGGTTTACTCCGGGATTTCTCCGGTTTCCTCCCGCACACCAAAAACATGTAGGTTTAGGGCGCTCGCGCACGCAGCGACCAGCAGCCAGTGGCTTGTCACCAGACTGCAAACCAAGTCTACCTACGGGTACAAATAAGTAACAAAAAAAAAAAAAAAAAAAAAAAAAAAAAAAAAACAGTTAAAGACTGACCACCAGACAATTCAATATTTAGAGCTAAAATTTCAAGCTGTTTAGGAGCGGATTCGGAGAGCAGAACTTGTGCAGCAAGACTGGATTTGAGATAGAGTGCCACACCACTGCCTTTTTAGGGCGGTCTGAACGATATATATTAAAACCATCAACTGCCACATCTCTGTCTAGTACAGATTTGGTAAACTAAGTCTCGGAAATAACAATAACATCAGCACCAGATGAGCAAGCCTAAATTCACAGCATATCCATTTTAGGAAGCAAGCTCCGAGCATTTATATGTAAGGTATGTAACCCAGACGTATTCTTAAAATCAGCCAGTGTGTTACAAGTAGTCAGAGCACCAGGATTAGGCTGGATACCAGACAGCAGTAAAAGCATTGCTATTAAACACTTCTGTGTAATTTTGTAACAGAAAAGTGACTGCAAAAATTAACCTTGTGGGCTAGCTTCCCTGTGGAGATCGACTGAGAAAACTCATCAAGAGAACAGCAGAGCTCTCAACCCAAAGACAATAAAGTCAGTAATGAAAATCAGATCAAACAATATTTTCGTGCAAAGACCATCCGTAGCACTTACATCCCAGTGAGGATGTTACACAACTTGTAGATACCAGCCGTGGACATAAAGTACTGGATCGCCCATAGTATAGCCACGAAAAGTCTAAGTCATGGCTAGGAAGAAAACCAGGAGCAACATCATGACAATCAAGTTAATCCCTTCCACAGCATGTGGGACACCATGTGGCGTATGAGGCAGCGTCTGTCTCCGTTTCACTGACCCTAGGCCACACAGCTACTGTGAGCAGTGAAAGCTACAGTGGGGGGGTCAGTCCCCTGGTAGTGCTGTGCCTTAACTTTCCTTTCCCCATTCTATTATGCTGAGCACCAAGCAAGAAGGCGGAAAGTACCATTTTTAGATGGTCTTTGGTATGACCTGGCCAGGATTTGAACCCACAACCTCCCGATTATGGGGCAGATGCTCTACCAACTAGGCCACCACTCCAGTATCATGACAATAGCAGAGAAAAAAAACCACTGTGGCGGAAGAATAATAAAGGAGCGAACTGAGAGTTTTTGAGGGTGTTTATTATTATTCATCCCGCCATCATCGAACTCACTCCATCCCTGTGCAGGCGGGCTGGAGCGGGTCCTCAGGCTCTCGTGAGGAGACACGGAATGCGTGTGTCAGAAGCAGTAGTCAGAGAGAGAATGAACTTGAATTTCAGTCAGCTTATATACCCAGTTACAGACAATACATGAAAGGCACACTAGCATCACAGAACAGGAAGCATGAACACCTGCATTTGAGTCACACATATCAAAGCAGATTACTGGCAGGAAGAAGCTAGACAAAAGAGAGGCTGCCTATTGATATCAGTCATTGTTCTGCTAATTGCTCCAGCTGTGCGCTCTGCTTGTCCGTGGCTGTTGTGGGGGTTACCCATACACTGCCCCCCAGAGGGCTCAGCGGGAAGCTGAGGCCTCGATAGTCCGGCTTTGGGAGCGAGCTGCGGGGGAAGCTCGCTGCAGGCGGCGGCGGTGGAGGGAGGGGGGGTGGGGGTAGCAAGTGCCGGCCCGGGACGGCGAAATTGTCTGGGCCGCGCAAAAATTGCCTGTGGATCCGCGATGTTGAGGGGCTGTCCCGTTGAACGTGCGGAGGTCCACAGCAGCTGTAAGAAGAAAAATTAGTCTCTGACTCCTCTCGCGGTCATGAAGAAAAAAAGGAGCTGCAAGGCTGCGTAGCGGCTGTGAGAGAAAAGGAGCTGCAGCAGTGAGGGACTTGGCGTGTTGGCTTTAGGTGTGCGCGCGCAGCCCTAAAGCCCTCGGGGACAGCTGACAGCTGAATTCCCTTTGTGCGCCGTGGCTGAGACCCATACAAAATCCTGTGAGCGAGCTGCGTGCGTGCTTCAGGTGTTTGAGCAGCCCTGAAGGTTCTGTGTGCAGCGGCGAAGGACGATGGCAGTCTGTGGAGCTGTTATTGTCCCATGCGTGGTGCGCCGTCCTCGTAACCCCCCGGTGTGCGTGCGGGGTTCGGGGCTTGGCAGGTCCGCTGTAGAGGCGAGTCAGGGTCAGGGAGCTTGCTGGAGATCAGCGTAGTTGGCGCCGATGGTCATCCCTGTTGAGCTGTTGCTGTAGATTGGTCATGGTGCGTTCAGGTCCACGCACTGCGTTCTCCGTCGGCCCTGGAGGTCGCCGTCGTGGAGAAAGGACGAGGTGTGTGCGCTCTTGTGTGGAGGAGCTGTGAGAGCCGCCGGTCCCAGCGTGGATGTGCCGATCTCAGGCGTGCAGATCTCACCATGAAGCATTCTGCAGCTTTCCCGGTCGTGGGTGATCTCCGGAGAGTTTCGCCTGGTGGTGGCTCTGCGTCGAGGTCTCCCTGTAGCAGAAGGGAGGGCAGATCATTTGCGTCAGGCTGCTGCGTTCGCTTGTCGTTGGAGAATCACCGCCGGGTGCTGTGTTCATTTTTGTCGGGTCACCAGTGTAGCTGTCCAGACCAGAAGGTTGCGTTGCACAAAGCGTGTGCTTTCTCGGGGTCACCAATGTGGCGGAAGAATAATAAAGGAGCGAACTGAGAGTTTTTGAGGGTGTTTATTATTATTCATCCCGCCATCATCGAACTCACTCCAGCCCTGTGCAGGCGGGCTGGAGCGGGTCCTCAGGCTCTCGTGAGGAGACACGGAATGCGTGTGTCAGAAGCAGTAGTCAGAGAGAGAATGAACATGAATTTCAGTCAGCTTATATACCCAGTTACAGACAATACATGAAAGGCACACTAGCATCACAGAACAGGAAGCATGAACACCTGCATTTGAGTCACACATATCAAAGCAGATTACTGGCAGGAAGAAGCTAGACAAAAGAGAGGCTGCCTATTGATATCAGTCATTGTTCTGCTAATTGCTCCAGCTGTGCGCTCTGTTTGTCCGTGGCTGTTGTGGGGGTTACCCATACCACTTAAGTTTAATGCTATCTGTCAAGAAATGATGGGCTTTTGATTCGTGACCTGCCATGTCTATTGAAGTAACATAGGCTGTTGCTCCTCAGAGAGGCCCAAGTTGTAACCACCAGAAGACACCTAGGCTGTAGCCCAATTAGCAGTGGTTATGGGCCAGTTAGCTATGGTTTAGCTATGGTCATCTTAACTTGCCAGGTACATAATAATGAACATAAATTATTAGTTAATATTGTAGTGGTTGGTGAAGTAAATCCTCAGCAATTCAGTCACTCTTGCCTTTCCCTGCATATGAAGCCTAACCACACCTGTTTGCTAAGTGACTCGTCATTATTGTTTCTATTACCAGTGGGTTAAAACCAGGATAAATGCCTCCACTGCTTACATACGGTACCTCTTCTGATTTTTTCCATTTAAAGTACTTTAATAAGCTCATGCTTCTCTCGGACAGTGATGCTAGAGACACGCTGCCTGCTGACTGGAACGGTCATGTGGGCTGGGGTGCTTCTGAACTCTGAGCGGATGACGGTCACGCTCTTGTTTGTGTGCGCGCTTGTGGACCATCATTCCTTCATATTTTTTTCTGAATTTTATATTTCCTTGGCGTAGCCTGGGCCACTTGGAGGTTGGTTTTTGGCCACATGTGGCCCGCGGGCTGCTCATTGAATAGGCCTGGAATAGGCCTTATTGTCATTGTACAGTACAACAAAATTGTGGGAAATTAGGCTAGACAAGGGGTCAGCAACCTTTACCACTCAAAGAGCCATTTGGACCCGTTTCCCACAGAAAAGAAAACACTGGGAGCCACAAAAACCCTTTTGACACTTAAAATGAAATAACACTGCATATAACTTTTTTCCCTTTATGCTATGTATAAACAAACTATAATCTGTTGCATTTATGAAATCAGGGAACTCCTGCAGAGAAAACAAAATTACATTTCTGCATGCAACAAAAACATTTTGAACTCCGAAAAAAAAAAGACATTGGGTTGAAGGTTGACATTGGGTTGAAAGGAGAGTGCTATTTCTAGCACTGATGACTCCTGATCCTTCGATAAAAATCTCATAATTCCGCTGAAAACAATACCGAAAGCTCAGAATTCCAACACGAACCAGCGATGTGATTTGGGGTTGGGGAAATTATCTGAAAATTCAGCAGGGGGTCTGGGGGACATGGTCCCCCAGTGGGGTCCGGGGCAGAGCCCCAGTGGGGTGGGGGTCAAGGGGGGCAAAGCCCCCCGAAGCTCCTGGGTTTTTATGATTTTTAAGTACCAGAACTGTGCTTAAATGACATAAAACAAACAGCTGAATGCCACTTATTAATGTATAATATTGACTTATGTTCCAAGAAGATAGCATTCCTAAAATATTCCAACAAGCATTATCCATCACATGCTTTAACACTTGATCAAATCAAAATCAGTTAATTTTATCTGTTCCATAATAGAAATAAAATTCCAACATACCATTACTTTTTATAATTTCAGCATTCATTTCAGATCACCAGTTTCAATCTCCACTGAGACTTGAGCAGTTCATTTTGCACAATCACTGATGTAGCCAAGTCTTAGAAATATTCAAAAGTTATGAGTCAATGTCCACTGTGCACTGTCAATTTCAAACTGTTTGGAATCATAAAAGGGGATGGTTAACTTTTATTACCGTTTCCTCCCTTGCGCCAGCCCAGCTCATACAGTCGTTGTACACCGCCAGTAACAGAGAGTTAATAATAATGACTCTCCACCTGGCCATACCGATTACCGGAAGTGGCCATACGCCACTTCCAGTCCTGCCTGAAAGGGCGCAGCTTCACTGCGTTCGTGGACCACAAGCCGCTAACGTACTTAACGTACTTTATCTTCCTGGAAGATAAAATAAAGCGGAATTTGGCGAATTAGCAGAAAATCACATCCCTGAGAACATGCCGCCATGAATCTTTGAAAAAGCATACAACGAGCCATTTGAATGGTCCAATCGTTTGCAACTATCCAATCGCAGGGCTGTCAAGCTACTGCAATACAGCAGTAGCTTGAACACAACACATCCGGGTTATCGCGGGAGACGACTTCCGGGGAAGCGCCGAGCGGTTATGTAATCGTGTTGATTTTCGCTGATGGTGATTAAACTTTAACACGTTTTTTTTTAGATTTTACAAGATCACCATAATCTTCAAATTTAGAATTACATTTTAAAAACTAATGAACTAAAATAAAATACATTTTAATTAAATACTCATTATTTATTTTCCAAAGCCACAGGGAGCCGCAGCAGAGGGACGAAAGAGCCGCATGCGGCTCCGGAGCCGCGGGTTGCCGACCCCTGGGCTAGACTAACATGTATCTACAGTATGTAGTCTGCCATTTTATTGTGTCTCCAGAGTCACCGTTATTGTGTGGCGAGTGTCATGCTGTAGGAGTGCTGGTGTGTTGTTTTCTTGCAAACTTCTGTAGAGCTAGCCAACCCTGAATGTTGCCATCTGCTGGCCATTAGTAAGAATGCAGGTTTAAAGCACTTATATTAATTACTTCCACCAAGGAGGTAATGGTTTTGCATGTGCATTTGTCTGTTTGTCTGACTATAATCAGGATTATGCAAAAACTACAGGACGGGTTTGGATGAAATTTTCACCAGAGGTAGCCCTTGGCCTAAGGATGAACCCATTAGATTTTGGAGGTGATCTGAGAGTGCGTACCTCTGCCTCTGCCTCATGTATCACCTTCAAAACCTTATGAGTTCATCTGTAACTCAAGAGCCACTTCTGGTTGAAATTTCATCCAAGTCCGTCCAGTAGTTTGATCATATTTGACCACTTGCATGGAAATGGTTTATTTGAAGAGTTTCATTCTGGGTTTAAATCCATCATAGTACTGAAACAGCCTTATTGATGGTCACTAATGACCTCCTTATTGCATCTGATAATGGACTTGTTTCTGTACTTGTCCTTTTAGACCTTAGTACAGCTTTTGATACTATCGATCATAATATTCTACTTGATAGATTAGAACACCATGTTGGACTTAATGGAACTTTGTTGCAGTAGTTTAGATCTTATTTATCTGATAGGTTCCAGTTTGTTCATGTCAGTAATGAGTTTTCTTCCAACTCAAAGTTCAGTCACAGAGTTCCACAGGGATCTGTGCTAGGCCCTATTCTTTTTAGTTTATATATGCTTCCGCAAGGCAACATAAGAAAGCACTGTATACATTTTTATTGTTATGCAGATGACACACAATTATACCTGTCAATGAAGCCAGATAATAGTAATCAATTAGCTGAGTTAGAGGCCTGTCTTAAGGAAATCAAAGCTTGGATGACTTGTAATTTCCTGTTATTAAATTCAGATAAGACTGAAGTCATTCTAGTTGGTCCAAAAAACCTTAGAAATACCTTTCCAAATCAAACTCTTAGTTTGGATGCGGTTACTCTTTCTCTGAATAGTTCTGTGAGGAACCTTGGAGTTATTTTTGATCAAGATCTGTTTTTCAGTTCATATATTAAACTTGTTTCTCAGATTGCCTTCTATCATTTGCGTAATATTGCCAAGATTAGGAGCATCTTGTCTCAGAGTGATGCTGAGAAACTAATCCACGCTTTTGTTAGCTCTAGATTAGATTATTGTAACTCTTTATTATCAGATTGTCCTAAAATATCTTTAAAAAGTCTTCACCTGATCCAAAATGCTACAGCAAGAGTTTTAACAGGTACTAGAAAGAGAGATCATATCTCTCCAGTTCTGGCCTCCCTTCATTGGCTTCCCATAGTTTAGAATTAAGTTTAAAACCCTTCTTCTCCCTTACAAAGCTCTAAGTAATCAGGCCCCCTTTTATTTAAAAGATCTGATACTACCCTATTATCCTAACAGAGCACTACGCTCCCAAAATGTAGGATTACTGGTAATACCTAGAATCTCCAAAAGTACAATGGGATGCAGAGCCTTCAGTTATCAAGCTCCTCTCCTGTGGAACCAGCTGCCAATCTGGATTTGGGAGTCAGGCTCGATCTCTGTTTTTAAGAATAAGGTTAAAACCTTCCTTTTTGATATAACCTATAATTAGGGAGGTATCATGTGCCCCTGAACCCTCCCTTAGTTATGCTGCTAATAGGTTTAGACAGCCGGGGGACCTCCATCAGTGCACTGGGCTTCACTCCTTTCTTCACTCTTAATGAAATATTTTTGCTGGCCATTAACATCTGTTTGTTCTCTCCCATAGATTGAGTCCCCGTTGTGCTGTTTGCGCTCTACATGTCTGTTCTTTTCTTCTTCTTCTGTATCTCCTCACCCCCCAGCCAGTCGCAGCAGATGACTGCCCCTCCCTGAGCCTGGTTCTGCTGGAGGTTTCTTCCTGTTAAAAGGGAGTTTTTCCTCTCCACCGTCGGCAAGTGCTTGCTCACAGGGGATCGCCTGACTGCTGGGGTCTTACTGCAGTTGTGGGGGTTTTCCCTACAGTTGAAAATGCTATGAGATGACTGTTGTTGTGAAATGGCGCTATATAAATAAAGTTGAATTGAATTGAATAGTTTTTGTGCAATCCAGCTGTACAAAAACAAAAAAGGGCCTTGGCAGAGGTATGCACTCTTGGATCACCACCAAAATCTAATGGGAGGTGGCTCTTGGGCTACGGATCCAACAGTTTTTGTCTAATCCTGCAAACAGACAGACAAACAAATGCCGGTAAAAACATTACCTCCTTGGCAAAGGCAATGCATGAATCAGATCCACTTTATCACCTTTCGCTCAAGTGAGTAATCAAACTGAACTGAATGAGAGGGGCAGGATGGGTAAGAAGAGATAAAAGAAGATATTGTCTTGTCATTGCTTGAATTGAAGGTAAGAGAAGCTTTTGTAATCTGAGGCATGGCCAAAGCCACCAGCATGGCTAATGTCACGGCCATTGACTCGTAGCTGCTGCTGCTAGTGCACACACCATATACACAGATTTCTTTCGTCACACTATTGCAAATGAACATGCACAAACTCAAACATTCTCTCTCTCTCTCTCTGTTCTTACAAGTACTGCTCATCGCCCTTGCCTGTTTAATGGACCGTCCGTTTGCCAACTGTTCCTTTGAGGGGGCCAGTGTGTGGGGCGTCAGAACAGGGATTTGAGAGGGAGGGTGCCACTGGATCAGACAGATGGGGCGAGGGGGGGAGGTTGGATCCGGCACCATTTATTTAGCTCTATGAGAACAACAGAGCCCCACTTCAAACAACAAGAATGCAACCTGCTGGCCCCATCGTCTGCCATACGCAGACACATACATGCAGCAAAACACACACACACACACACACACACACACACACAATTTTTAACAGAATTTTCTTAAAACATATTTAGTCTAGTGTGTGTGAAAAAAAAAATCGATCAAAAATACTTTGATGATAAAGCTATCACCACTGCTGTTCACGCCGCATCTGTTGCTCATCTGCCACCTTGACACACACATATGCACTATGCACTACACACATATGTACAAGGAGGCAAAAGAAGAACAACAGGCTCCTTGGTGCCCATCCCCATTCCCAGCCCTCCTTTCCCTGGGACTCCCTCCTCTGCCACCCCCCCCCCCCCCCAAATCACTGGCACTTTCAGAAAGCTCTGAGGCGCCAGCGGAGCGCGGCTCATCTCTTGGGAACAATAAAGTCAGATCTTCATAAAAACTTCAAAAAGGCCTCGCCAAGTGTTTTATAGGTGCTTTAAAGGTTTATGGGCCCTGGGGAGGGAGGGGAGAAAGAGAGAGAAATGAATGATGCAGTAATGGTAGGCTTCACTTTCCCCACCCACTGCACACAAGTACACAAAAAACACACTCGCAAATGCCAGCATGCACACACATATACGCTGCTGTTAATCCGCCACTGAATGCCAAGCTGAGATCGGTCAGTGGCAGGCAGGGCGCGGCGAGGGGCAGCAGTGGATGTGAAGGGCTGGGATGAGAGGGGAGGGAATGCAACAGGTGATCAGCTTGATCAGAATGAGAAAGGCATTTTACTGTGGGTTCAGTGGGAAGACATGTTTCATTTTTTCTGTCTGAAGAGTGCATCGACAAAAGGCTAAAAATACCGATTTGATAATCACCAAAAGAAGCTTGGCATTTGGATGAAAACTTCAAGGTGGAAGGTCTTTAATATCATCCATCCATTCATCCTTCAACTGCTTATCCAGCTGAGGGTCCTGTGCGTGTTGTAGTCTGTCCGAGCTCTTCACTGAAACAACCACACATTCTCATGTCCCAGCGTGTACTGTATGTTAGGAGTGGGAATCTCCAGAGACCTCATGATACGATACATGAGTCATGATGCAATGCCATCACGATACTACGATTCCTTAAGTATTGCTGTTTTGCAATAGATTGAGTATTGCAATACCATACAGGGTTTCCTCTGGTAACAATTTTATGTGGCAGCCCACCTCCCTACTGAAGTATACCGCCGCGCCTATAATATATTAATTTAAGAAAAATTAAATATGAAAGAAACACTCCGCAAGCGCGCACACGAACAACGTGCGTGACTGTCATCTGCGCGGAAGCGCCTCGCCCACCCAGCGGCCACATGACCGTTTCTGCAGGCAGAGCGTGTCTCTCTAGGGTTGCTGTCCGAGAGAAGCATGAGCTTATTAAAGTACTTTAAACACGGAAAAAAGTACAAGAGATAAGCAGTGGAGGAATTTATGGTGGTTTTAACCCACTGGTAACCAGAACAACAATGAGGAGTCACTTAGCTAATAGGTCTGGTTAGGCTTCATTGAAGGGAAAGGCAAGAGTGACTGATGAATCGCTGAGGATTTACTTCATCAGCTACTACAATATTAACTAATAATTTATGTTCATTATTATGTATCTGGTAAGTTAAGATGACCGAAATTCATGAAGCCAATGAGTCAGCAGCCTTCAGAGAAACTAAACGTGCCAACATTTGGATTTCAAAATAAGGGAGGTTTTTCCTGCTTTCTGGTTGGTGAGGAGATTTCTAAAAATCTATACATATATAGAAATATAACAGAAATAACTGCATATTTGGTCATTTAAGTTATTTTATTTCTTTAAATATAATTTTAGTAATTATATTTCTTTGAATTCAGAGTTATTGTTCTGGCTCTACAAAATTATGGTCAAAAGTTTAAATTGTATGAGGAAAAAAGAAAAAAAATTTGCCACATTCTGTTTCAAATTTATTTAAAAAAAAAACTGCAATTTTATAATAATCTGCCTTTGTCCATCAGACAGGCCTCTTCACTGTCCAGTTTTAAAACTCCTCTTAAAACCCATTTTTATTCTCTGGCTTTTGACTCAGTTTGAGACATTGATTTTATTTGTTCTTATTGTCTCTATTGTATGACTGTTGTTTTGTTTGTGCTGTTTTGTACTTTAGCTGTATTTTATTGTTTTTTTATATTTTATTTATCGTTGATGTACAGCACTTTGTGTCAACTCGTTTAAAGTTGGAGTGGATTAAAAAAAGATAAACATTAGCCATAAAATAATCCACAAATTTATAATAGTCTCAAATGTACAAGAAAAGTCATAATTTTACAAGAGAAAATTACAAATTTGAGGAAAATGGTTGTAAATTTAGATAAATTTACAGAGAAAAGTAGAAAAATGTAAGAAAATTGTTATACATTTTGGAGAAAAACCTCAAACCTTCAAGAGTGAAGTCATTACTCAAGTTTTTAAATAGATGCTCTTTGTACCCTTAACTCAACTAGAAATTTTTGGTTGTCTACTTTTAATTATTAATTTCAAAGCACTGTTGTTACATGAGTAGAATTTCTGGCTACTATACCCATCTCTGATCATATAGTTTATGTATGCATGAGTAAATTACTATTATGAATGTTTTTCCCTTCCCTACTCTTTGTCAATAGAAAAAAAGAAACACTAGAATAAAAATACAAAAAATACACATTTTGGTTATTTATGTAAATCATGAAAAAAAAGTCCTGCAGGACAAAACATGACACTTGGTATTTTCTAGCCTGTTTCTATACCACCATAGACAGAGAGAGAAGCTGAATTAGACAGGGCTCAGAGAGGGAAAGATGAGACAGAAGAGAGGAGCCAAGGAGAGGAAAGTGTTCAGGCAGAGGGTCCAGGAGAGGTGAGAGCAGAGGGAGGAGAGAAGGATGACACCAGTAAAAAGTCCAAACACAGGACATCTGGGTGGGACCCCAACTGGCCCAATATTCCAACATTCAAGCCTTGGTAGTACAATACTTCAAATGGTAAGTTCCATTATGCAATATTACTGTGCAAAATTTAAAAAAAAATAAAAATAAATAGTGTAAAATTAACATGTCCGGTTACAATCGTGTCATGTGTTTTCTGCCCCCCCTTCCCCACCGGAAAAATATGTTGCCACTGCGCCAAGGTCTTTAAGCCAGAGGAAACACTGCCATATATCATATATTTTATTTTTACCCTTATTCACTGTCAGATTATGTCTGCAAAGTAAAACTGTCAACATCTATTTCATATAATAGAGTATTCAGTCTATTCAACTCATCATGGTCACTTTTGTTTCAGTGGCCGGAGGTGCTGTTGTGGCTGCATGTGGGTTCACTGTTCTGGAGGTACACATGTCGCGGGTTGGTGTGGTCCTTCTGATGTGCTCAGGGGTTTCTCAGGTTTGGGCTTCACTTCTCAGTAGAGTTTGAGGGCAACCATGACAGTGGGATGAAGTCACATGCCTGGGCTCCAGCATCTTAATTATGTGGCACAGGCTTTCTTTTGCCAGGGCGGGTTGGCCCTATTTCAGCTTAACTGTCAGCTGCTAACCCTGCTGCCACTAGATGGTGCAGAGACAGCATGCGCTGGGATCTTGTAACAGTCGTAATCACCCATCATTTTAATTATATGATGATCAATTCAATTCAATTCAGCTTTATTTATAATGCGCCACATCACAACAAAAGCCATCTCGTGGCGCCGCAGTGCAGAAAAAAAAACCACACAGTCACAGAAAGACCCAGCAATCAGACAATCCCCTATGAGCAAGCACTAAGCGACAGTGGAGAGGAAAAACTCCCATTTGGAAGGAAGAAACCTCTATCAGAACCAGGCTCAGGGGGGGGCAGTCGTCTGCTGCGACTGGCTGGGGATGAGGGGATAGGGAGGATGGAGAGGACAGACATAAAGAACATAACAGTAAGATGCCAAGTACATTATTGGAGGTCAACCAGCAGTATGGATCAGATAACAATAGAACAAGAGTGGGGTTAAGAGACACAAAAACCCTCCTTAAATGTAAGCTATATTAAAAAGGAAGGATTGTACCCTGTTCTTAAAAACAGAGACCGAGTCTGACTCCCGGACCCAGAGTGATAACTGGTTCCAGAGAGAAGGGGCTTGGTAGCAGAAGGCTCTGCCTCCCACTGTACTTTTGGAGATTCTGGGCACCACAAGTAAGCCAGCATTTTGGGAGCGTAATGCTCTATTAGGATGGTAAGGTAATATCAGATCTTTTATATATTGGGGGCCATATTGTTAAGAGCTTTGAAAGTAAGAAGAAGGATTTTAAACTTGATTCTAAATTCTATGGGAAGCCAATGAAGGGAGGACAGAACCGGAGAAATATGATGTTTTTTTCTAGAACCAGTTAAAACTCTAGCAGCAGAATTTTGAATCAACTGAAGATTTTTTAAAGATACTTTAGGACAACCAGATAATGGCGAATTACAGTAATCTAATCGAGAGCTGACAAAGGCGTGAATCAGTTTCTCAGCATCATTCAGAGACAAGATGCTCCTGATATTGGCAATATTGAGCAGAGGATAGAAGGCAGTCCTAGAAACAGTTTTAATATGTGAATTAAAGGACAAATCTTGATCAAAAATAACTCCAAGGTTCCTCACAGAACTGTTCAGAGTGAGAGTGGCAGCATCTAAATTAAGGGCATAATCTGAAAAGGAATTTCTAAGATGTTTTGGGCCAACAAAAATGACTTCAGTCTTATCAGAGTTTAATAGTAAAAAATCACAGGTCATCCAGGCTTTGATGTCCTTAAGACAGGCATCTAACTTGGCCAACTGATCACAATCATCGGGCTTCATTGACAGGTATAGTTGCGTGTCGTCTGCATAACAGTGAAAATGTACACAGTGCTTTCTGATGATATTGCCCAACGGGAGCATATATAGACTAAAAAGAGTAGGGCCCAACACAGATCCCTGTGGAACTCTGTGACTGAGCTTAGAGCTAGAAGAAAATCCACCATTGACATGGACAAACTGAAATCTATCAGACAAATAAGATCTAAACCACTGCATGAGTCTGAGTTCCACTGAGTCCAACAAAGTGTTCCAATCTATCAAGTAGAATGGCATAATCGATAGTGTCACAGGCTGCACTGAGATCTAAAAGAACAAGAACAGAGACAAGTCCATTATCAGATGCAGTCAGGAGGTCATTAGTGACCTTCACTAAGGCAGTTTCAGTGCTGTGATGAGCTCTGAACCCAGATTGAAACACCTCAAACAAACCAACTCCCTGCAAATGGTCAGTAGTTTTAAGTAAGGGTTTAATTACAGCAGTTTTAAAAGCCAGTGGAACATAACCCAGAGTTAAAGAAGAATTAATGATAAGAAGAATATGGCTACCAATAATTGGGAAGATAATTTTAAATAACCTGGAAGGAATAGGGTCCAGAAGGCAAGACGAAGGCTTAGATGAGGAAATTATTTTATCCAACTCTAAGAGGTCGATTGGAGTAAACTTACCTAAGCAGATATCAATTGAGGGAGTTGCAGTAGTTAATGTACTAGAGTTTACGGTAGGAAGAATCTGACTGATCTATCTCTAATAGATAAAATTTTAAGATTGAAATAGTTCAGAAAGTCCTGACTAGAAAGCTCAGGGGGGGGATGCAAGGATTGACCGAGTCCTGGCTCTTTGTAAGCCTGGCTATAGTGTTGAAGAGAAACCTGGGGTTATTCTTGTTTGCTTCTATTAATGCAGAATAATAGCTTGATCTAGCTTTTCTAAGAGATTTTTTATAGATTAAGAAATGATTTCTCCACACTAAGTAGAATTCATCTGAATTAGTGAACGCCATTTCCTTTCCAATTGACGAGTTTTCTGTTTTAAGCCACGAGTTTCTGAGTTAAACCAAGGGGTAAGAAATCTCTGGTTAGACTTTTCCTTTTTTAAAGGGGCTACCAAATCTAGAGTCCGATGCAGAGAGGCAGTAACACCATCAACCATGCTATCAATCACGAATGGAGCAGACTCTCCATCATTTATTTCTGGTGTTTCTGTTGTGTTGACACATGGCATAGAGGAGACAATCTGCAAAAAATAGCAACAACGTCATCAGAAAGACATCTGCTGTAGTAGTATTTTTCTTTAGGAAATAAGTGATCAGAGATAATGAAATCAAAAATTAACAGACAATGGTCAGACAGTACAGGATTATGAGGAGACACTACCAGATTTTTGATATATATATCATAAGTCAAAACAAGGTCCAATGTATGGTGGAAATAATGGGTAGAATTTTTTACTTTTTGGGAAAACCCCATTGAGTCTAAAATTGAATTGAATGTCTTATTAAGACAGTCACTCTCAACATCAACATGTATAAGTCCCCTACAATAATTATTCTATCGGTTTTCAGCACTAAATCAGCTAAAAATTCGCCAAATTCCGATAGAAACTCTCAATAGGCCGTGGGAGGACGATAAACTATGGCAAAGAGAATTGGGTTCAAGCCAAGATTGCCAACAGGCCCCACACTGAGGACCAAACCTTCAAAGGAATTAAAACATAATTTCTGCTTAACATTAACTAGTAATTTAGAATGGAAAATTGCCGCCACTCCACCACCACGACCAGAACCTCTGGGGTTATGACAGTTTAAATACCCAGAGGGAGTTGATTCATTCAGACCAACATAATCATCTTGCCCGAGCCAGGTCTCTGTGAGGGATAGTAGATCGATCTGGTGATCGATTAATAGATCATGGACCAGAAGAGACTTAGAAGATAGAGACCTAATGTTTAATAAACCACATTTAATTTTTAAACTTTGGGGAGGAACAGAGGCCAAATTATTAATTTTATTAATTTTAGGGACTTGAAGCTGGATTAGAATTTTACCAACATTTTGTTTAATCAATCTGGGAAGTTTATGCATTCTATTTTTTTTTTTACTTTTTTATTAACTTTAGAGGGAGCAGAAAAAGGTTCTCTAAGGGAGGAGACAGGGGCAAAGTTGAAAGGTGGTGGAAGAGGAGGAGCTGCAGAAGTGCGTGTGTTTTTCAGGTTGTGTTGTATTTGTCCTGGGTTACAATATTTAGGGCAGTGGGAGACAGACTCAATCTCTGTAGGATTATAAATCAAAGGCTGATCCAAACGGTAAAGACCACCTGAATTAATGGGATTGATACAATACGTGGGAACAGAACCAATAAAGGGCAGTTTGGCAAACCCAGAAGCTTCAGAGCGGGTAAACACGCCAGGTCCCAGTCACTGTACTAAAAAACACCGAATGGAATAGAAAAGATTGTCTCTTAAAACACGTGCACCAAGTCTATTTGGGTGGATGCCATCAGGCCTGATAAGTGATAGGCGGTTCCAAAATAAGTTAAAATTGTCAACAAAACCAATGTTAAAAATAGGACAAGTAAAACACAGCCAAGAATTAAGACTGAGAGTTCTGCTAAAACGATTACAGCCTCGTCTGAAAGGTGCCAAAGGCCCAGAGATGAGCGCACGTCTGTCACAGTTCATAAGAGTTGACAGAAGGCTCCTGAAATCACTTTTTAAAATCTCAGACGCTTCATCTGGGATGTTATTGCATTGTTATTGCATTGCTGGGATGTTATTGGGGGTTTTGTGGGTGGATTCTGATGTGGAGAGGAATTTTGAAGAGGGTGATGTTGTTGTTAAGGCGGGGAGAAGCGCTCTTTTCTTCTGTCTGGAGCAGGTGTGTAATTTGACACACCCAGGGTGGTCTTTATCCGGGGTTTGCGGACATGAGCCGCCGCTGAAGGAGAGGAGGGAGGACGAGGAGCGTCCACAGGCGGGCGTCCAGCGTCCAGGTGGGGAAAATCCTCCAGGGAAAGGATATCAAATCTGTTACCCAAGGACACGGGAGAGAAGAGGCGCGGCCCATTCTGGTCAATCGACGATGGTTATTAGCTGGTCGAGCCAAAGGTCCAGGGCGTAGATGGAGGATGAGAGGGACCAACCAAAGCTTTGGATTTAGTCCCGAGACGAAACCAGTGTTTGTTGCTGAGGTCATGGGCGTCTGCGGAGGCTGGAGCAGGTGTGGAGGTAGGTGGAGACGTGCTGAGCTCACCCAACTAAGTAGCAGTTTCCGCCAGCTGCGAGGCAGTAGCCGGAGCCGATGATCGCCCGAGAATGATGGTGAACTTGATCAGACATTAGTTTTTTTTATTCTATTCACACTCTCATTTTAATTGTGGACTTACCACTGGAGTCTATAGATTAGATATTAATGTATGTTGTTTTTTTTTTTTAGGGGAATGAATGAATGAACTTGGAGCATGTGTACTGGTGTGTTCCGATGTGATGCGCAATGCACGGGGGGGGGGGGGGGTTTCGTTTTCATCTCGGACTTATTAAGCATTAATGTGTTTATTTTTAGAATAAATGAATGAACAAGGAGTGTGCAGCGTTTTACTTTTCACTAACTCTCCAGAGAGACAGGAGATGTGTCCACATCTGCGTTGGCTGTGGACCTGTGTTTCCAGTCCAGCAAGCTCCCTGACAGCCACCTGTTAGCCCCCGGCAGAGGCTGCTGAGAGTGGGCTTGCTTCATGGCAGGGGCCATAGGGGGATGGGAAGCCGCGCCAGATCGCCTCCTTCCCTCCTACCCAGGACGGATAAGGGGAGACCCTCGGTCGGTGAAAGAAACAGGAGAGGGAGCATTCAATCTCCTCACAACCAGGAGTGACTTTCACACCATCGTTAATGAAAGTTTATGAAAATTTGCACAGGTATCATCCTCTTTTCTTCATGTCTGTGTTGCATCTGTGCACGTATTAAACAATTCAGCTTGTTTTTTTTTCGGCCCATTCTTACCCGTTTGCTCTTTTTAAAATAACTAATGGCATCAACTGTGATTGATGTCTTCCTTATTACTAAGTGGCACTACTATCAGGTGCTTTTTGGCTCACACACATGGGCTTTGGTCAGCGCAAAACCCATCTTAAACTGTCATGATCACAGCTCACTTTAGATAATGCGCCTGTTTGCATTAAAGGGATGGGAAGGAGTGCTTTGGATTGGATTATCCAAAACACACCTCTGAATGATAAGACCTGCCTCTTTGCATCATGCGCTGGCGGAAAGTTTGTTTTTACGCCGTTGTAATAAGGAAATGAACTTGGAAATGCCCATAAACGCGTTCTGTGTCAGTGACAACTGATCAGTTGACCCTGTCGTTGTAATACGGCCTTATGACTCCCACTGAGGCCTGGAAATGCCTTGGTGTCCCTTCTGAAAAGCTGGAGCAGGTGACCAGGGAGAGGAAGGTCTGGGTATCTCTGCTTGCACTGCTGCCTCCATGACCCAGACCCCGGAAAAGTGAGAATGGAATGGGAATCATGAAATCTAATGATTTTGTTTATTAGTAAGGGCCCCTTTTCACAGCATGGAGATTGTTGAGAGATTGGGCCAGTTTTTGATCCTTGGGATTGTTTAGGAGATCCTTGTGTGTTTTGGACTGAGTCAAAACTTTGAGGAGACTATGAAGACCCACTGAAGATCACTGATAGATCAAAAATTGACCAGATCTCTCAATGATCTCCCAGTGATCTCCAGCCCTGTGTAAAGAAGGTATAAGCTTTAAGAGTGATGTCCACATTAAAGCATCTATCTACCTGGACATTATTTACAGTTAGCATCTAGAATGATGTTGAGTGCTGGATAAGTGTGCCAGTTTTTGTAGCCAGTTTATTATGTTTAAGGTTTTATCCAACTAGGTATAGACCAAACCTTTGGCCTTCAAGTAGATACACTGGTTGCTATTTTTTAAGGTGGACCAGTTTTAGATACACACAAACAGGAGCCAGGGCTCACATGCAATTTAAAGTGAGCACTCCTCCAGTTCCTGTAGAGAAGCTTAACAGCCTCTGTATCCCCATTTCTCTGCCAATAGAAGTGCTGATGAAATTAGCTATCAGATGTTTCACCCAGATACACAGCCTCACTGTGCTGCTGTCTGGATGCAGATATTTTGATGAGTCACTGTGCCTGAGCTAAGCATGCTCCATGCTGAGCCTTTTTTTTAAGCATGAATAGCCACTATTCAATAAGTTTTTTGGAATGTTTTCTTTATAGGTATTCAGATATATGCCAGTGGTTATATTTAGCCCATGTCCTCCAGGAGTCAGAAGGTTTAAAATTAGGAGGTGTCAGAATTCCAGTACAATTCTTAAGTTACTGTCAATAAATGCAAAAGGGCTGTTCTTAAAGGCGTAGTGTGTTGGCAAGAATGAGTTATGGCATGATTTCTGCATGATAAACTGCTTGTGTGGACTCATCCTGATGTAGTGCAAAAGTGTAAATCTGCATGGTAGCCAACACGTGTATTTACACATCTCAAGATTCCTGGGTCGTGCTGTGCGCATGTGTGCCAGTGTGAGTTTGTGTGTCCATCTCCACATTAGTGTTTGTAGGATCTGTTGACAGGGAAGCATGCAGCATTTTATTTGCTCAAGGGCTGAAAAAACACATGGCGCTAGCAAGGGAGTGCAGTGATTTGAGACTGCTGAAAGTAAGCTGGCCAGCAAGAATTCAATCTGGTGGTTCAACTGCACATACAGGATTAATAATACACTGTACAAAACAGAACATAACATTAAGATGTACAGTGGTGTGGAAAAGTGTTTGCCCCCTTCCTGATTTCTCATTTTTTTATGTTTGTCACACTTAAAGGTTTCAGATCATCAAACTAATTTAAATATTAGACAAAGATAACACAAGTAAACACAAAATGCAGTTTTTAAATGAAGGTATTTATTATTAAAGGTAAAAAAAAATAATTCCAAACCTACATGGCCCTGTGTGAAAAAATGACACCCCCCCCCCCACCCGTTAAAACATAAATTAACTGTGGTTTATCACATCTTTGGGAAGCTGAGTTCAATTTCTCTAGCCACACCCAGGCCTGATTACTGCCACACCTGTTCTCAATCAAGAAATCACTTAAACAGGACCTGCCTGAAAAAGTGAAGTAGACCAAAAGATCTTCAAAAGCTAGACCTCATGCTGCGATCAAAAGAAATTCAGGAACAAATGAGAAACAAGTTAAGATCTATCTGTCTGGAAAAGGTTATAAAGCCATTTCTAAAGCTTTGGGACTCCAGCAAACCACAGTGAGAGCCATTATCCACAAATGGTGAAAACATGGAACAGTGGTGAATCTTCCTAGGAGTGGCCAGCTGACCAAAATTACCCCAAGAGCACAGCCACGACTCATCCAAGAGGTCACAAAAGACCCCACAACAACATCCAAAGAATCGCAGGCCTCACTTGCCTCAGTTAAGGTCAGTGTTCATGACTCCACCATAAGAAAGAGACTGGGCAAAAATGGCCTGCATGGCAGAGTTCCAAGACAAAAAACACTGCTGAGCAACAAGAACATAAAGGCTCATCTCAGTTTTGCCAGAAAACATCTTGATGATCCCCAAGACTTTTGGGAAAATACTCCATGGACTGATGAGACAAAAGTTGAACTTTTAGAAGGTGTGTGTCCCATTACATCTGGCGTAAAAGTAACACAGCATTTCAGAAAAGGAACATCATACCAACAGTAAAATATGGTGGTAGTGTGAGGGTTTGGAGCTGTTTTGCTGCTTCAGGATCTGGAAGACTTTCTGTGGTAAATGGAACCATGAATTCTGCTGTCTACCAAAAATTCCTGAAGGAGAATGTCCGGCCATCTGTTCGTGACCTCAAGCTGAAGCACACTTGGATTCTGCAGCAGGACAATGATCCAAAACACACCAGCAAGTCCATCTTTGAATGGCTTAAGAAAAACAAAATGAAGACTTTGGAATGGCCTAGTCAAAGTCCTGACCTGAATCCGATTGAGATGCTGTAGCATGACCTTAAAAAGACGGTTCATACTCAAACCCTCCAATGTGATTGATTTACAACAATTCTGCAAAGATGAGTGGGCCAAAATTCCTCCACAGCGCTGTAAAAGACTCATTGCCAGTCATCGCAAACGCTTGATTGCAGTTGCTATTGCCAAGGGTGGCCCAACTAGTTACTGGGTTGAGGGGACAATCACTTTTTCACAAAGGGCCATGTCGGCTTTAATTTTTTTTCCCCTTAATATTAAACACCTTCATTTAAAAACTCCATTTTGTGTTTACTTGAGTTATCTTTGCCTAAAATTTAAATTTGTTTGATGATTTGAAACATTTAAGTGTGACAAACACACAAAAAAATGAGAAATCAGGAAGGGGGCAAACACTTTTTCACACCACTGTATCTGGGCACAGCCTGGAAAATCGGTCTGCAAACAAATCTGTATAAAATGTATTTTTTTTGAATGGACACAGCCACCTTGATGCATCCCATTGGTCCCTGAACTACACCCTGACTCCTTGACCTTAGTATTTTGGTCCCAGCTAGGTTACAGTGGTGTGAAAAAGTGTTTGCCTCCTTCCTGATTTCTCATTTTTTTTGTATGTTTGTCACACTTAAATGTTTCAGATCATCGCCCTTAGCCGCAACAACTGCAATCGAGGTTTGCAATAACTGGCAATGAGTCTTTTACAGCACTGTGGAGGAATTATCTGCCATCAGAGCAAGAGAATTTGACTTATCAAATTGCATAAAACAAGTTAAAACTATTGGAAAGCATGTAAAAGTTTCTTACACATAAACTGCACAGCAAGAATAAATATCTTGTCAGACAAAAAGACAAGCATCAACAGCCTTAATTTATTTAATTTTACGAATATTTGCCTTTTTGCAGTGTAGTTGTGTTTTCTAGCTCAAAGTTGCATTATTTCTCAAAGAGAAACATAAATAAGGCCATAGTGGCTCAGTAGGTAGAGCAGGTTGCCCAATAACCAGAGAGTTGGTGGTTCCAATCCCACTCCCCCCACCTTGCTGTTGTGTCCTTGGGCAAGACACTTTACCCACCTTACCTCCAGTGTGTTCATGGTTCATGACACTGATGCATGAATGTGAATAAATGTTCAGTGGTGGTTGGAGAGGCCACTGACATGGATTGGCAGCCATGTTTCCATCAGTCTGCCCCCTCTTCTTGCGCAAGATGGCGCCCACAGTGGTCGCCATGGTGCTTCACTGCGCCCTTTGTTTGTTTTTGTTTGTCAATTGTGTGTCTGCCTGCTCTTATACCCGTGAAGAGCTTCTAAATATCAGGACTTTCACTCCCACGGACCTACTCCCAGTTTTTTTAGCTCCTGCCACCGATCTGGTTCATTGCTTGGCTCGAAAAGTGAGACGGCGAAAGAGAGGAAGACGAGCGGGCGCTCTCGTTCAGCTCCGCAGAAGAGGCACGCGCACGGCTTTGCCTGGCATATTTCTGTCCAATGCCAATTCTCTCTCTAACAAGGTAGAGGAACTGAGACTGCTGATGCGTTTTAAGGACCTCTCTTCCTCGGCTGCCCTCTGTTTTACCGAGACCTGGCTCAGGGAAAATACACCGGACAGCGCGCTGCGCCTCAAGGGATTTCAGCTGTTTCGTGCTGATCGTGACACAGAGCTCTCCGGTAAATCCTCTGGAGGAGGAGTCTGCTTTTACATCAACAGCAGCTGGTGCTCTGATGTAACGGTAATTTCCAAACACTGTTCTCCCGCCCTGGAATTTCTTTTTATTAACTGCAAGCCATTTTATTCCCCGCGGGAGTTCGCCTCATTCATCCTCGTCGCTGTGTACGTCCCTCCTGACGCGGACACGCGCGAAGCTCAGCGCGTGCTCGCGGATCACATCCAACACACGGAGCGGATTTTTCCAGACTCTCTGGTTATTGTGGTTGGCGACTTTAACCAGAGCAATCTGAGCCACGATCTCCCCCGCTACAAACAGTTTATTAAATGCCCCACCAGAGGAAAAAACACGCTGGATCACTGTTACACCACAGTGAAAGACGCATATCGCGCTGTTCCCCGCGCTGCGCTCGGACTATCTGATCACGTGATGGTCCACCTCATTCCCACATACAGACAGAGATTGAAGCTCACTAAACCTGTTGTGAGCACTACGAAGAAATGGACCAGTGAAGCTGAGGAGAAGCTGGAAACGTGCATGGAAATAACTGATTGGGGCATGTTTAAAGGAGCCACGCATGATCTGAATGAATACACGGACACTGTGAACTCTTATATCCACTTTTGGTTCACTGCTAAGCTCAGACAGATCAGGAAGGAGAAGGAAGCAGCGCTGAAAAGTGGAGACAGGGGCTGCTACAAGGAGGTTAAATATCGGTTTAACAGAGAGCTGAGGAGAGCTGTGTATTCTGAGAGACTCCAGCAGCAGTTCACTGCTAATGACTCGGCTTCTGTGTGGAGAGGACTGAGGCAAATCACCAATTATCGGCCTCAGGCTCCTAAAGGTCAGGATGACAAAGCCCTTTGTCAAAGACTGTCCCAACACTATGCCCGTTTTGACACCCCGTCATCTGTGTCCAACTCCCCCCCTCCCTCCAGCTCCACAGCCTCCACGGTCCCTACTTCATCAAAGGCGCCCCCCCACCTCCTCTCCCCCTGCCCTTGTCATCAGTGAGCAGGACGTGCTCAAACAGTTCTCCAGACTGAACCCGCGCAAGGCCCCCGGTCCGGACGGCGTATCTCCCTCCACCCTGAGACACTGTGCGAAAGAGCTGGCTCCTGTCTTCACAGACATTTTTAACACCTCCCTTAAGCTATGCCACGTGCCGTCCTGCCTCAAATCCTCCACCATCATCGCTGTCCCCAAGAAGCCACGGATCACTGGTCTTAACGACTACAGACCTGTAGCGCTCACCTCTGTAGTCATGAAGTCCTTTGAGCGCCTGGTCCTGCCCCACCTCAAGTCCATCACCACCCCCCTCCTGGACCCGCTGCAGTTTGCCTACCGAGCCAACAGGTCTGTAGACGATGCAGTCAACCTGGCCCTCCACTCCATCCTGCAGCACCTAGACTCCCCGGGAACCTACGCCAGGATCCTGTTTGTGGATTTCAGCTCCGCATTCAACACCATCCACCCCGATCTGCTCCGGGACAAGCTGTCCCTGCTCAACGTGCCTGACTCCCTCTGCAGGTGGATCACCGACTTCCTGACGGACCGGAGGCAGCATGTGTGGCTGGGAAAGACTGTCTCAGACTCTGCTAGCATCAGCACCGGATCACCCCAGGGCTGTGTACTTTCCCCCCTACTCTTCTCCCTTTACACCAACTCCTGCACCTCCAGCCACCAGTCTGTCAAGTTGATCAAGTTTGCGGACGACACCACCCTCATCGGGCTCATCTCCAACGGCGACGAGTCCGCCTACAGGAGTGAGGTGGCCCAGCTGGCATCCTGGTGCAACAACAACAACCTGCAGCTGAACGCTCTGAAGACAGTGGAGATGATTGTGGACTTCAGGAAAGTCAGAACCCCTCTGCCCCCCCTCACCCTCACAGGCTCTCCCATCACCACTGCTGATTCCTTCCGCTTCCTAGGCACCACCATCACCAGGGACTTCAAGTGGGAGCCGACCATCAGCTCCCTCATCAAAAAGGCCCAGCAGACGATGTTCTTCCTGCGGCAGCTGAGGAAGCTCAAGCTACCCACCAAGATGTTAGTGCAGTTCTACACAGCCATCATCGAGTCCATCCTCACCACCTCCATAACCGTGTGGTACGCAGGAGCCACTGCCAGGGACAGACTAAGGCTGCAGCGCGTCGTGCGCACTGCTGAGAAGGTGATCGGCTGCAAGCTCCCATTTCTCCAGGATCTGTACATCTCCAGGACCCGGAGGCGTGCTGGCCGGATCATAGCCGATCCCTCACACCCTGGTCACGTACTGTTTGCCCCTCTCCCCTCAGGTAGAAGACTTCGGTCCATCCAGTCTAAAACCTCCCGTCACATGAACAGCTTCTTCCCCTCTGCCATCAGACTGCTGAACACTAAGTGACTTATTGACTCTCGTGCACTATGTACAGCAGCTCAACCAGACTCATGTCAATCATCACTGTTTTCTTCCTGCATTACCGACTGCACTATATAGTTCTCCACATTATCTGCTGCTCGCTAATATATTTAAACCGCTGACTAGTATTACTCACTCTTATTCTACACTTTATTGCATGTATAGTTTATTTATTTTATTTTATCATGTTTAATGTTGCAGCATTGCACCGAGACAAATTCCTAGTTTGTGTACTACATGAACAATGGCAATAAATCTGATTCTGATTCTGATTCTGATTCATGGCAGCTGTGGCTACAGAGGTAGCTTACCACTATCATTGTCTGTGGAGTGAATGAATAATGGACTCATTGTAAGTTGTCTTTGGGTGTCATGAAAAGTGCTATATAAATGCAATCCATTATTAAACGCATAGCTGTTGCACATTTTTAAACTGAGATTCTGTATTTTGTAAAATCTGAAATTTCTCGGTATACAGTGTGGTATTTTTTCCCTTGTAGTATTAACCTCTTGCACTCCGGTGTACCGCGGGCGGGCACGTCTCTGCGTCCCAGTGCGCCCTCGTGCGTCCCAGGGCACCCCCGTGTGTCCTAGAACGCACTGTGCGTCTCAGTGCGCACAGAAAAAAAAAGCTGCATTGATCAGCTTTCTTTTCACACAGCCGTGAACAGAAAGCCAAAGGAGTGTATGATTGGTTTAGATTTGATTGACCTCTAATAAGAGCCTTGAATTGGGTTTCTGAAACCTTGAAGAACCAATGACTGAAAACCTAGCAAGAAGGACCTGCCTACCAACGGCTGCGAATACGAGCCAATTGAAGCAGAGAAGTTTGACAGCTGACGTGCGTCTCCCTGCATAAAATCTCTTTTGCCTAAGCCGCTGGGTGACTGACATTGAGACCTGTGTGGAACGGTAGCATCAGCCAGTCTTGTTTGGAAAAATGGTTCGCCAAAACCGCAAGCGTGGAAGCGGAGATGTTTTGACCGGGTCGGGTGACCAGAAGCATGAGTCCGTTACAACCGGACCAGCTTCATGTTCGTCTGACAATGAGGAACTTACTGCTGTTGTGGACGGGTAAGTGTCATAAGCTAAATTATTCTTTATCGATGAAAATAGTAATAAAAATCACTTTTGACCGATCGGTAATTCCAACGGTGCGTCATGGCCACAAGTTTTTTGGTGTGCAGAGTTCTTCTGTAGCGGGGCGGGGTGGGGGGGTGTTATCCTCTGCATTGCAGATATTTTAGCATAATTTTTATTGCAATGTAGGCTATTTTTTCTTGTAAAAAAGGCCACACATTTTTTACGTGGCATGTTTTTTTTTTTGTGTGTGTGTGTGGGGGGGGTTGTTATCCATCCATCCATCCATCCATCTTCTACCGCTTTTCCGGAGGTCCGGGTCACGGAGGCAGCAGTTCAAGCAGAGAAGCCCAGACTTCCCTCTCTCCAGCCACCTGCTCCAGCTCTCCAGAGAGGATACCAAGGCGTTCCCAGACCAGCTGGAAGACAGTCTCTCCACCGAGTCCTGGGTCTTCCCCGGGGTCTCCTTCCAGTGGGTTGTTTGTTACCCTCTAGAAATGTAATAATGTTTTAGTACAATTTTTATTGCACTTTAGGCTATTTTTTCTTGTTAAAAACAAACAAACCAGGAACTGTGCTGTGTATGTGAACTCTGGGAAAATAGGAGAATAGTGAAAAATAAAAATTGAACTTTGTAAATGACTTTATTTTCACATAATAGACAAACTTCAGATGAAGACTCTGGTGAGGAGTGGGTGCCAGACGAGCACTCTGCCAGCAAGCGCAGAAGAAGGGAGCTGCAGGCGAGCTCGTCAGAAGAGGAAACCCCTACCCCAAAAAGAGGGACACCACTGGGGAGAGGAAGAGGAAGGAGAGGAAGAGGGAGAGGAAGAGGAGGTAGCAGGAGAGGAAGAGGAGGCGAGAGTGGTGATGGCAGCCCTCAGCCTGGGACATCGGCCGGCCCTTCATCAGCTGAGGAGAGGTGGCATGATTCCGACACCCCTGACATCATTCCACCACAGCCCATTTTTCATCCCAAAAATCCACCTGGACCTCAGCTAATTACAACAGCTTCATACACCCCCGTTCAGTTGTTTGAGTTATTTTTCACTCCATCTGTGCTAGACCACATTATTGAGAACACCAACCTACATGGCTCTGCACACTACAACACACCCACCAGCCCCTGGATTGACCTCACACGCTCCGACCTGCTCTCATTTTTTGGCCTGATTATTTACATGGGTATAGTCAAGTGCAAATCCTTCAGTGATTACTGGCGAGGGGGACACCTGTAGAGCCTTCCTTTCCCCACGAGTGTAATGACCAGGACAAAGTTTCTCCTGATCAGCTGGGCCCTTCACCTCAGCAGCCCAGCAGCAGAAGAGGCCAATGAGCAGAAGAGAGGCACGGATATGCATGACCGCCTCAGCAAAATCAAGCCTCTCTATGAAGAGATGAGAGAAGCATGCAGGAGAAACTTTCCCCCTGGTCAGGACATCTCCATTGATGAGAGGATGGTTGCATCAAAAGCCCGCATTGGCTTCAAACAGTATATGAAAAACAAGCCAGTGAAGTGGGGCTACAAGCTGTTTGTGTTGGCCGACTCCAGTACTGGCTACACCTGGGACTTTTTTGTGTATAAGGGAAAAGCAAAGTCAAGTAGTGGCATGGGACTCAGTTATGAGTCAGTGATGCAGCTACTTGACACACGGTTGCTGGGCACTGGGTACAAACTCCTTGTGGACAATTTCTACACAAGCCCTGCTCTTTTTCAGGATCTCCTGAGAAAGAGGATCTATGCCTGTGGAACCATCCGCACCAACAGGGTCGGCTTTCCCCAGACCAAGGACAACAGCCTGGTTTCCACCTCTCCACGGGGAAGCATCCGCTGGATTAGGAAGGACTCCCTTCTTTTCCTCCAGTGGCGAGACACAAGGGATGTGTTCCACAGTGCACACTGCCCACTCAGGAGAGACTGTGTCCCGGAGGGTGAAAGATGCACAGGGGCAGTGGTCCAGAAAGGACATCTCCATGCTGCCTTGCGTAAAGGACTACAACAGGTATGTAATGATATGAAAATCTAACAATTGGCTTGAGTAATATATTGAAGTGTTCTAAAAATTATGTTTTTTTGTCCATTCCGGTGCATGGGTGGAGTCGACCTATTAAATGCCCTGATAGGCTACTACAGTGTGCTCCATAAGACCATGAAGTGGTATAAGAGCTTTTTTTACCACTTCATGGACATTGCAATCGTCAATGCCTACATCCTCCACAAGGCACTCACCTCTGGAAAAGGAGAGAAGCCACTGAGACAGAAGGCATTTCGGGAGACCCTTGCTACGCAGCTGGCACAGGTGCGCTCTGCATCAGCCACACCCACACCACCTCATCCTACACCCACTGCACATCACAGGATTGTCTTTATCTCAGGGCACCGCACAAATGGACGGGCACGATGTAGGCACTGCGGTAAAAAGACACCACTCAAGTGCTCCACCTGTGATGTGCCTCTCTGTTTGATCCCAAACCGGGACTGTTACAATAACTGGCATATTGCCAAAAACCTATAAAGGACTTCAATTTTACATTTGTTCCCATTTGCTGGTCACTAACATCTGTTTGTTCTCTCCCATAGATTGAGTCCCTATCGTGCTGTTTGCTCTCTACATGTCTGTTCTTTTCATCTTCTCTGTCCCCTCACCCCCCAGCCAGTCGCAGCAGATGACTGCCCCTCCCTGAGCCTGGTTCTGCTGGAGGTTTCTTCCTGTTAAAAGGGAGTTTTTCCTCTCCACCGTCACCAAGTGCTTGCTCACAGGGGATCGCCTGATTGCTGGGGTCTTTCTGCAACTGTGGGGGTTCCCCCTACAGTTGATAGTGCTATGAGATGACTGTTGTTGTGAAATGGCGCTATATAAATAAAGTTGAATTGAATTGACTTTGTTGCTTGTAAATAGTATGTTTTGTATATTGACATTTTTGTTCAGTAAAGCGTGTGTAGAATTGAAACTTCATTTTCTCTGCATCATTACTACTGACAGTGTTTCTGGACAGCTAACAAGATAGCCCTGAGTGTCACTTTTCATTAGAGCCCAAGATGAAGCTTCTATGTTGAAGTATTCAAAAGTTCTAGACGTTTTTCCCAACGCCAAATGGCACAGTTTGGCACAGTTTGGGCTATCTAACAAGATAGCCCTGAGTGTCACCTTTCATTAGAGCCCAAGATGAAGCTTCTATGTTGAAGCATTCAAAAGTTATAGATGTTTTTCCAAACTGTGCCATTTGGCACAGTTTGGCACAGTTCAAAAACGCCTGGGAACAACCTGAGAAAAAAGCTGTGTAATATATTCATTTTTTGTGGTATTGTTACCAAATTTGGACCTCAGCTTGATAACACTTGGTTCTACATTTCTGTTGCATTTTCCTGCCGGATCTGACAGCTGTGTGTTATTTGCAAGCATTTGTATCCAAAAAACACCCAGGCAAAATTTATTTTCTTCAAGTTCAGTATGTTTAGATGACTGTTACTCAGTGGCAGGAGCACTTAGAGAGATTATGACTGTTTTGCCAAAAATTCAAAGTGTTTTCTTTTAAATGAGACCAACCCCATGAAGATGCTGCAAAGGGTTGAAGAACAGCTTTTGATTTACTTTGGGTACGTTATTTTTTGGCATTTTTAGGGAAATTGACCAGAGTGCAAGGGGTTAAATAAGACATTGAATAACAGTATTTTTTAAGGTATTATGAAGGTTAAAAAAAATCCCAGTATTATGACAACACTAATGTCCACAATACCGTGGCACCGAGCAATAGTTAAAACCCTCTGTGCCTTATTTGGCTGTGAGAAAGTTGGCAACCCTAGTGGCCCCCTGTATTGATAGTCCAGTTTATGTTTTTGAGCAGCACCCACCTATGAGCAGTGACCATCATGGTTAATGTAGGCGTACCTCTTGAAACAATAACAGGTGTTAAAACAGGTGACAGTATCAGAGATGTGTGGGGGTCTTTTGAGAAAGGAACCTGCACAGTAGGGACTTGTGACAATATAAATGGAGTATTGCTAGGGTATTGCATTTCACAGCACACATCATACGGCGGGGAAAATAAGTATTGAGCACGTCAACATTTTTCTCATTAAACATATTTCTGATGGAGCCAATGACCTGAGATTTTCACCAGATATCGGTAACAACCCAAGTAATCCATACATACAAAGAAATCAAGGCAACTGTGTTCACAAAACAAGTTATATTTAATAAAGTGGAATGACACAGGGAATGAGTATTGAACACACTTGGTGAAACTCATTTAATATTTAGTAGAAAAGCCTTTGTTGGTAATAACAGCTTCCAGATGTCTCCTGTATGGAGAAACTAGGTGCAGGCATTGCTCAGGAGTGATTTTAGCCCATTCTTCCACACAAACTGTCTTCAATTCTTGAAGGTTCTGTGGGTGTGTGAACTTTTCAGTTTGTTCCATAGATTTTCAATTGAATTCAGGTCAGGTGAATGACTGGGCCATTCTAGCAGCTTTATTTTACTTCTAGGGAGCCAGTTGAGTTTCCTTGGCTGTGTACCTGAGATCATTGTCTTGCTGAAATGTCCACCCTTGTTTCATCTTCAGCATCTTAGCAGATGGCAACAGGTTCTTATCAAGGATGTCTCTGTACATTTGTCCATTCATCTTTCCTTCAGCTATATGAAGTATGCCTGTACCATGTGCTGAAAAACACCCCCATACCATGATGGGATGTACAGTGCCATTTCTCCTCCAAACATGCTGTGTTGTGGCATCCAAAAGTTCAATTTTTGTCTCATCTGACCAGTCTATAGTCTCCCAGTATTTTACTGGCTTGCCCAAATGTTGTGCAGCAAACTTTAAACAAGCTTCAACATGCTTTTTCTTCAGCAATGGAGTCTTGCAAGGTGAACAGACATAGAGCCCATGCAAGCTGAGTGCATTACTTATTATTTTCTTTGAAACAGCAGTACCTGCTAACTCCAGGTCTTTCTGGAGCTCTCCAAGTGGTCTTTGGCTCTTGGATAATTCTTCTGATAGTTCTTTTGACTCCTCTGTCAAAAAGCTTGCGAGGAGCTCCTGGTTGTGGCTGGTTTATGGTAAAATGATGTTCTTTCCACTTCCAAATGATGGCTCTAACAGTGCTCAAAGGGACATTCAGCAGTTTAGAAATGCGCCTGTAACAAATTCCATCATTTTGTTTTGCAACAATAAGATTGCGAAGGTCTAGAGAGAGCTCTTTGCTTCTGCCCATCATGAGTTCTTTGTGGTGTGACAATCAGATATTCACAGACCTTTTAAAAGGCTATCAGTCAGGTCTTAACCAGCTGAAATTAATTTGCAGTGATGGGAGATGGGATGGCTTCCTAAATTCTGATGGATTTCAGCTTGTTTCTTGGCTTTCTATGCCTTTTTGCACTGCTTTTTCTTCATGTGTTTAATACTTATTCCCTGTGTCATTCCACTTTATGAAATATAACTTGTTTTGTGAGCACAGCTGCAATGATTTCTTTGTATGTATGGATTACTTAGGTTGTTACTGATACTGTATCTGGTGAAAATGTCAGGTCAATGGCTCCATCAGAAATATGTTTAATAAGAAAAATGTTGGCGTGTTCAATACTTATTTTCCCTGCTGTAGTATGTTTTAGGTGTAGTTATTTTTTTCCTCTTGGCTGTGTCCATAAGTGAATTATCATGACATGTGTTCTAGATGCTGAGTCCACAGTCTGCTAGTGGTGAAGAAAAAAATATCAATGCAGTGATCATCGATCATTTTGGATCGTCACTTCCTTGTGGTAACGTATCGTCACTTCCTGTTTTGCTGTCTGCCTGTGTGGTTTGCTCTCCAGCTCTCGAGCCACTAGCTATGGCTACTAGCTCTCTTTCCTCTCCTCCTCTGGTGTGCTCTCCACCAGAGGAGGTGTGCTCCTTTAGCTACACCTCTGCCTCTTTTAGTGATAACGGTAAATGTAATAAATGTTGTCTTTTTGAGGCGCTCGAGGCGAGGTTGTCTGATTTGGAATCCCGGCTCCGCTGCACTGAAACACCGTCTGCACCAGTTAATCTCGACGGACGCCCATTAGCTGCAGCGGAGCTAGCTAGCTTAGGCCCCCCTGTCACCGGTTCCCCGGCTCTCCTCTGCAGCGAGGAGACTGGGTGGGTGACGGTGAGAAGGAAGCCTAGTCGCAAAACCCCGGTTCACCACCAACCTGTTCACGTTTCTAATCGTTTTTCCCCGCTCAGCGACACACCCGCTGAGGAAAAAACTCTGATCATTGGCGACTCTGTAGTCAGAAACGTGAACCTAGAGACTCCAGCGGCCATAGTCAAATGCATTCCTGGGGCCAGAGCAGGCGACATCGAGTCAAATTTGAAAATGCTGGCTAAAAGTAACTGTAAATATTCCACAATTGTTATTCACGCCGGCATTAATGACATCCGTCTCCGGCAGTCGGAAGTCACGAAACTTAATATAGAATCGGTGTGTGACTTTGCAAAAACGATGTCTGCCACTGTAGTATTCTCTGGGCCCCTCCCCAATCTGACCAGTGATGACATGTTTAGTCGCTCGTCATCCTTGAACCGCTGGCTGTCTGTGTGGTGTCCTAAAAATGACGTGGGCTACATTGACAATTGGAGCTCTTTTTGGGGAAAACCTGGTCTTATGAGACGAGACAGCATTCATCCCACTTTGGATGGTGCTTCTCATTTATCTAACAATCTGGCATCTTTTTTATCCAAATTTCCAAAACCATGACTACTCAGAGTTGGGACCAGGAATCAGAGTCGCAGTCTTACACGCCTCTCTGCAGCTCCTCTTCATCCGCCACCCCTCAGCTTAGCCCCTGTCTTCCCCATCAGAGAATCGTTGTCTGCTCCCTCCAAAGTAAATAAAAATATAATGTATAAGCATCCCAAAGTGATAAAGCAAAATATTGGTAAAACTCAAATTAAACATAAAGCCTCTAAATTGAATGATTTGGCCTCCGTTCCTCCTCATAATTTAAAAATTAAATGTGGTTTATTAAATATTAGGTCTCTAACTCCCAAGTCTCTGTTAGTCCATGATCTGTTAATTGATCATCAGATTGATTTAATTTCCCTTACAGAGACTTGGTTAGGACAAGAGGATTATGTTGGTTTAAATGAATCAACTCCCTCTGGTTATTTAAACTGTCAAAATCCCAGAAGTTCTGGTCGTGGAGGAGGAGTAGCATCAATTTACCATTCCAAATTACTAGTTAATGTAAAGCAAAAAACATGTTATAATTCCTTTGAGGGCCTGGTCCTCAGTGTTGGGCACTTTAGCAATTCCAGGTTAAACCCAATTTTATTTGCCATAGTTTATCGTCCCCCATCAACCTATTCAGAATTTTTATCCGTATTTCCTGATTTCTTAGCTGATTTAGTGCTGAAATCTGATAGAATAATTATAGTAGGGGACTTTAATATACATGTGGATGTAGATAGTGACTGCCTTAATGTGGCTTTTAATTCAATATTAGACTCGATTGGGTTTTCTCAGAAAGTAGGAAATTCTACTCATTACCTCCACCATACATTGGACCTTGTTCTGACATATGGCATAGAAATAGAAAATCTTGTAGTGTCTCCTCATAACCCTGTACTGTCAGACCATTGTCTGTTAACCTTTGATTTTACTATTTCTGACTATTTGGCTCCTAAAGAAAAATATTATCACAGTAGATGCCTCTCAGATGATGCTGTTTCCAAATTTATGCAGATTGTTTCCTCTATGCCATGTGTCAACACAACGGAAATAAGCTATAGACAGCTTGCTCCTTCTGTAATTGATAACATGGTGGATAGTGTTTCAGCTTCTCTGCATCAGGCTCTAGACTTGGTGGCCCCCTTAAAAAAGAAAAAGTCTAATCAGAGATTTTTAACTCCTTGGTTCAACACAGAAACTCGTAGCTTAAAACAGAAGACTCGTCAATTAGAAAGAAAATGGCGCTCTACTAATTTAGATGAAATCTATTTAGCTTGGAGAAATCATCTTTTAATTTATAAAAAATCTCTTAGAAAAGCTAGAACGAGTTATTACTCTGCATTAATAGAAGAGAACAAGAATAATCCCAGGTTTCTTTTCAGTACTGTAGCCAGGTTGACAAAGAGTCAGGACTCTGTCAATCCTAGCATCCCCTTAGAGCTTACTAGTCAGGACTTTATGAACTTTTTCAATAATAAAATTTCATCCATCAGAGATAAAATCAATCAGATTCTTCCCACAGTTAACTTAAATACTGTAACTACTACAACTCCTTCTATTGATGTCTGTCTTGATGAGTTTACTCCAATCGATCTTTGTGAGTTAGACAAAATAGTTTCCTCATCCAAACCTTCAACTTGTCTTTTAGACCCTATTCCTACCAGGTTATTTAAAGAAGTCTTCCCACTTATTGGTAGCTTTATTCTTCATATAATCAATTCTTCATTAACTTTAGGCCATGTACCGCAGGCTATTAAAACGGCTGTAATTAAACCCTTACTCAAAAAGCCAACGCTAGATCCAGGAGCTTTAGCTAACTATAGACCAATCTCTAATCTCCCTTTCATTTCAAAAATCTTAGAAAGAGTTGTTGCTACGCAATTATTTGACCACCTGCAGGGAAATGGTTTATTTGAGGAGTTTCAATCTGGGTTTAGAATCCATCATAGCACTGAAACAGCCTTAGCGAAGGTCACTAACGACCTCCTCATTGCATCTGATAATGGACTAGTTTCTGTACTTGTCCTTTTAGATCTTAGTGCAGCTTTTGATACTATTGATCATAATATTCTACTTGATAGATTAGAACACTATGTTGGACTTAATGGAACTTCGTTGCAGTGGTTTAGATCTTATTTATCTGATAGGTTCCAGTTTGTTCATGTAAATGATGAGTTTTCTCTCAGCTCAAAGCTTAGTCATGGAGTTCCACAGGGATCTGTGCTTGGCCCTACTCTTTTTAGTTTATATATGCTTCCGTTAGGCAACATTATTAGAAAGCACTGTATACATTTTCACTGTTATGCAGATGACACACAATTATACCTGTCAATGAAGCCAGATGATACTAATCAATTAGCCAAGTTAGAAGCCTGTCTTAAGGAAATCAAAGTTTGGATGACTTGTAATTTCCTGCTATTAAACTCAGATAAGACTGAAGTCATTCTTGTTGGTCCAAAAAACCTTAGAAATTCCTTTCCAAATCAAACTTTCAGTTTGGATGCAGTTACTCTTTCTCTTAATAGCTCTGTGAGGAACCTTGGAGTTATTTTTGATCAGGATTTGTCCTTCAATTCACATATTAAATTTGTTTCTAAGACTGCCTTCTATCATTTGCGTAATATTGGGGGTGGGCTGCACGGTGGCGCAGTGGTTTAGCACTGTGGCAGCACAGTTTTACCCTTGGCCGGGGGATCGCGGGGATCATGAGGTCGTGGGTTCGATCCCAGCCCCCGACCAACAGTGAGCTGTGTGGAGTTTGCATGTTCTCCCCGTGTTGCGTGGGTTTACTCCGGGATTTCTCCGGTTTCCTCCCGCATACCAAAAACATGTAGGTTTAGGGCGCTCGCGCACGCAGTGACCAGCAGCCGGTGGCTTGTCACCAGACTGCAAACCAAGTCTACCTACGGGTACAAATAAGTAACAAAAAAAAAAAAAAATATTGCCAAGATTAGGAGCATCTTGTCTCAGAGTGATGCTGAGAAGCTGATCCACACTTTTGTTAGCTCGAGATTAGATTATTGTAATTCTTTATTATCAGGCTGTCCTAAAACATCTTTAAAAAGTCTTCAGCTGATCCAAAATGCTGCAGCAAGAGTTTTAACAGGTACTAGAAAGAGAGATCATATCTCTCCGGTTCTGGCCTCCCTTCATTGGCTTCCCATAGAGTTTAGAATTAAGTTTAAAATCCTTCTTCTTACTTACAAAGCTCTAAACAATCAGGCTCCTTTTTATTTAAAAGATCTGATACTACCGTATCATCCTAACAGAGCACTACGCTCCCAAAATGCAGGTTTACTTGTAATACCTAGAATCTCCAAAAGTACAGTGGGAGGCAGAGCCTTCAGTTATCAAGCTCCTCTCCTGTGGAATCAGCTGCCAATCTGAATTCGGGAGTCAGACTCGATCTCTGTTTTTAAGAATAGGGCTAAAACCTACCTTTTTGATATAGCCTACAATTAGGGAGGGATTGTGTGTTTCTGAACCCTCCCTTAGTTATGCTGCTAATAGATTTAGTCAGCCGGGGGACCTCCAGTAATGCACTGGGCCTCACTCCTTTCCTCACTCTCTATGAAATATTTTTTTTTTGCTGGTCATTAACATTTGTTTGTTCTCTCCCATAGATTGAGTCCCCATCGTGCTGTTTGCTCTCTACATGTCTGTTCTTTTCTTCTTCTCTGTCCCCTCACCCCCCAGCCAGTCGCAGCAGATGACTGCCCCTCCCTGAGCCTGGTTCTGCTGGAGGTTTCTTCCTGTTAAAAGGGAGTTTTTCCTCTCCACCGTCGCCAAGTGCTTGCTCACAGGGGATCGCCTGATTGCTGGGGTCTTTCTGCAACTGTGGGGGTCCTCCCTACAGTTGATAGTGCTATGAGATGACTGTTGTTGTGAAATGGCGCTATATAAATAAAGTTGAATTGAATTGAATTGAATTGTAATATTATGATACAGTAATTAATTTGCCAGACAATATTTTGGGTACGTCCCAATTCACCCCTTCACCTTACCCCTTCATTTTTCACATTCACGGTGAATGGATAAAATGAAGGGGTAGGGTGAAGGGGTGAATTGTGACACACCCTTAGTCATTCAGTGATAGTATCACAGTTTTATTTAAATAATTCAACAGATGACTGCCCCTCCCCGAGCCTGGTTCTGCCAGAGCTTCCATCCTATAGGGAAGTTTTTCCTTCCCACTGCGGATTAGGGCTGCAACTAACAATTATTTTCGTAGTCAACTAATCTAATTACTATTTTTTCGATTAGTCAACTAATCGCAATTATTTCTCTCATGTCTACCATTGTTGCTTCCTGTTGGGGTTCTCGTGCATATTTTACCTCACCTGCTGTTTAAGCCTGCACACCTGTGAAAATCACCTTGTTGTCAGTCCCTGCTTTAAACAGTCCCTCCAAGATTACTCAGGATGTTTTTATGATTGTTGCAGCCCAACAAGTCTGAATTTGTGGGAGCTTTTTTTAAAAAGTTGCGATAACAAATTTTAAAGTAGATGTTTTCTTTTTCCAGTTTACTGCAGTGATATTCTATATAAGATAAGATAAGATAAGATAAGATAAGCCTTTATTAGTCCCACAACGGGGAAATTCCAGGATTGCAACAGCACAGGGATAGCAACACTCAGAGCAACAATCAGAAGGCAAGAAAAAAAAAAAAAAAACACAAGCAAGCAAGAGCAGCTAATATACATATGTACATATTACTATAAGATATATATATATACACACACACACACAGATACACAGTGCAGAGCATTGTAGCTGGATGGAATAAATATATGAATATATGAACACACAGTGCAGAGCATTGTAGCTAGATGGAATAAATATGTAAATATATAAACACACAGTGCGGAGCAATGTAGCTAGATGGAATAATATGTAGATATATAAAAACACAGTGCGGAGCATTGTAGCTAGATGGAATAAATATATAGATATATAAATATAAACACACCCAGTGCTGAGCATTGTAGCTAGATGGAATAAATATGTAAATATATAAACACACACAGTGCAGAGCATTGTTGCTAGGTGGGATGAAACAGCATAACCGTCTACTTAGTTATCCTACATGGTATGATTATGTGCCCATACATATTCTCACCCTCCATAGCGACCGGTATGTTCCTAGTTGTATGCCGGAGAGGACCATTGTGTCAGTCTATTGCATCTTTTGCATTCAAAAAAAAACAAAAAACTATTAGTTTGTTACGTCTTTTTGCTATCTCTGCAAGCAGCCCTGCTTAGGTTGTACAGTCTGACAGCCGTTGGTAGGAAGGACCTACGAAACCTCTCGGTTGTGCACCTGGGATGATGTAGTCTGCTGCTAAATGAGCTCCTCAGTGCATCCAGTATGTCCTGCATAGGGTGGAACTCGGACTCCAGCAGAGATGACAGTTTAGCCACCGTCCTTCTCTCTCCTATCTCCTCCATCGGATCAAGGCGCTGCCCCAGGACAGAGCTAGCTTTCTTAATCAGTTTGTTCAGTCTCTTCCTATCGGCTGCAGTAATGCCACTGCCCCAGCAGACCACTCCAAAAGTGATGGCTGATGCCACCACCGTGTCATAGAATGACTTCAGCAGCGCCCCTTGTACACCAAAAGACCTGAGTCTCCTCAGCAGGAACAGCCTGCGCTGTCCCTTCTTGTAGAGTGCGTCAGTATTGTGTGACCAGTCTAGTTTATTGTTCAGATGAATACCCAGGTACTTATAGGATGTCACCATCTCGATGTCTGTTCCCTGTATATTTACTGGTGCTATGAGGGGCTGCCCATGCCTGCGGCAGTCCATCACCAGCTCCTTAGTTTTCCTCGCGTTGATCTGGAGGCAGTTCCGATGGCACCAGTCCACAAAGTCCTGGATAAGCCCTCTGTACTCAGCTTCATCTCCGTTGGAGATGAGACCAACGATCGCAGAGTCATCAGAGAACTTCTGTAGATGGCAATGTGTTGTGTTGTGTGAGAAGTCCGCAGTATAAAGAGTGAACAGGAAGGGAGCCAGCACCGTTCCCTGGGGGGCCCCCGTGCTACTGATGATCGTGTCGGAAACACAGTCCCGGGTTCTCACAAACTGAGGCCGGTTCGTGAGGTAGTCCAGGATCCATGATGACAGGTGCTGGTCCACCCCTGCGCGCAGCAGCTTGTCCTTCAGGATCATCGGTTGGATGGTGTTGAAAGCACTGGAGAAGTCAAAGAACATGATCCTCACCATATTCCCGGGCTTCTCCAGGTGGGACAGAGAACGGTGAAGGAGGAAGATCACCGCATCCTCCACCCCAATGCCATGCTGGTAGGCGAACTGGAGTGGATCCATCGCTGGTTCCACCAGGGGGCGGAGATGAGCAAGGAGCAGTCTCTCCAGGGTCTTCATCAAGTGGGACGTCAAGGTCACCGGTCTGTAGCTGTTCAGGTCTTTGGGGTGGGAAGTTTTTGGTACAGGTACCACACAAGATGTTTTCCACAGCTGTGGTACCCTCTCCAGTTTCAGGCTCATGTTGAAGATATACGTCACAATCCCACACAGCTGGTCTGCACAGGACTTGAGGAGCTTTGCGCTGATGCCGTCCGGTCCCGACGCCTTCCTCGCCTTGATCTTCCTCAGCTCCGTCCTCACCTGGGTCTTGGTCAGGGTCAGGATGGGGGGCTGTGTGTTGGGAGTGGGGGGGGGTGTCGGTGGAGTGGGGAGTGGGAAGCAGGACTTGATTTCTTAGAGGCAGCAGTGGTTGTTGTGCAGACAGGGGGGAGGGCGGTTGGTCAAATCTATTGAAAAACAGATTCAGGTTGTTCGCCCACTCCCTGCCCCCCGTGGCCTGGGGGGAGGTATTCTGGAGCCCCGAGATGGTTTTGAGGTTTCTCCAGACCCCGCTGATGTCGCTCTGTTGCAGCTTGTCCTCCATCTTCTTCCTGAAGCTTTCCTTGCCTTCTCTGATCTTTCTCCTCAGCTCCCTCTGTACGGACTTCAGCATCTCCCTGTTCCCCGACCTGAAGATCCTCTTCTTCTCTCTCAGAAGTGTTTTTATCTCAGGGTTGATCCAGGGTTTGTTGTTTGAGTGACGCCGTATGGTCTTGGTGGGAACGGATTTGTCCACACAGAAGCTGAGGTAGCCCGTGAAGGTGTGAATGAGGCCATCGATGTCCTCACCATGTGGATCGCAGAGCTGCTTCCAGGCAGTGGCTTCAAAACAGTCCTTTAGAGTGTCCATTGTCTCCTCAGACCATAACTCCACAGTGTGCATGGCCGGAGGTTGTCTGTGCACTAAGGGTTTGTACACCGGCCGGAGATGAACCAAGTTGTGATCCGATCTCCCAAGTGGGGGGAGTTGTGATGATGTGTACGCCTCCTTAGTGTTTGCGTAGAATAAATCCAGTGTTTTATTGTCTCTAGTGTGGCATGTGACATACTGGGTGAAAGTGGGCAGAATGGGAGACAGTGAAACGTGGTTTTAATCGCCTGAGATGAGGAGAAGAGCATCTGGGTGTTCTGTCTGCAGCCTGCTGGTTACTGAATGGATGACGTCACGCGCTGTCCCAGCGTTCGCCGTCGGATTTGCATAAACAACAATGCAGATCACGTGTGAGTGTTCTCTCGGGAGATATGTAGGCCTCATGCTAACAGCTAGCAACTCAATGTCTTTGCTGCAGTGTCGTTGTTTAACAGTGATATGTCCCGGTCTGCACCAGTTGTTGTTAACATACATTATCACTCCACCGCCCCTCGCTTTGCCACTCTCTGGTGTTCGGTCAGCTCGTATCATGTGAAAACCCTCCAGCTCAATGTTAGCATCTGCTGCTAGTTCAGTTAGCCACGTCTCAGTAAACAAAAGAAGAGAGCACTCCCGGTAAGTGCTATCATAACGGGAGATAGCCGCTAGCTCATCTAACTTTCCCAGTATCGACCGTACATTTCCCATGACAACAGATGGAAGGGAGGGTCTGTACCTTATATTTTTTGTCCTCCGCCTTACTCCAGCCCGGCAGCCGCGACACTTTCGCCTCAATTCTCTTGGTATGTCGAGTTTTTCCAGTGGGACCGGGTGGCGGTTAAATGCTAGCAGCTCTTCCCTGTTGTATCGTATCCTGCTATAAACAGTGGCTCCGTCCACCGGCTCAGGAGACATTTGGGACGATCTGTGTGTCCGTGATATAAGTGGGGTGAAAAAAAAAGTGATCAAAAGAGAGAGGAAGGGGAAAAAAAACTCGGAATCGAGCCGCTGTTGCAAAAGGCAGCCTACTGGTGTGGCGCCGAGAGGTTATATAACAATACAAGAAAAGCACATGATTGTCAAAAATGTCCTATTACAGTGATTTGTAAATTAAGCAGAAACTTCTGCTATACAGAAACTGTTTTGTGCACCAGCAAATACAGACTTTAACACATCCATTACAACAGCTAAATTTCACTGAATGCATGTTAAAGAGTATAGATTTGGAAATAATTAGCAGCACCTTCATTTGAAAACTCCCTATGGTCCCCAACCACTTGGTACCGAGCGGAGAGGAAAAAATAAATAATTTATTCTGTTGCTCTGTATTGTCTGTCGGAGTCTGTGTTTTTCTGGAAAAAAAAAAAAATTACAGACAATATTCTCTCTCTTTCCATGCCTAACTCCTACCTGTCTGTCTGCTGCGTGTCTTGACACACACACACCTGTCTCATCAGACACACATCTTTCATTTACGGGGGTGCGCTTTCATTTATGGGGTCCAGACCAGAGATTCACAGTTTTAAAGCTCATTGACAAGATGTAGTAATGATTTTACCTCTAAAGATGTATGAAATGATCAAATACTGGCTGTAGTGTTAGATTTACTCGTTTGTTTGTGGTTTTATGGAGTCTCTCCTCACGTGCGCTCCTGCGACAGGGTGCTTTTGGGGCAGGACGATATTTTTCAACACAAACCCAGCGCTTCGTACACACGGTCAGGACGGAGACGTGGTGAGACGTCCATCGGCAGGCTGGGGGAGATGGATGAAGGGACAGTGTTGGAAACCTCGCGGGTGAGTGTTTTTTTTTTTAATTTAAGTTTTTGTAAAGGGTATACATGTCATTACAGCATTGCATTGTTTACATTTTCATCACATAAATCCCCCTTTTTTTGTTTTTTGACACTGGAAAAAAATTATTACACCACCCTTTTTTTAAGTGAAAGAAAAAGAGAAATTAAAAGAAGAACAAAAAACAAAACAAAACAAACAAAAACAAAAAACAAAAGAGCAGAAAAATAAAAGAGCATCTGAGTAGCATTGGAGCAAAGAGAGGCGCCATTATTGAAATGGTATTTGTCAAAGATTAGATCTGGTGGAGGACACATATGCGTTCCAGGGTTGCCAAAAGTTCAAGAACCCATCCATGTGCTGTCTCAGTGCGAATGTCAACTTTTCCATCGAATAAATGTCCTGAATCACGTTAATCCAATCTTCAGGTGTTGGACAGTCTTTCAACATCCATTTTTTTGTTAGAGCTTTTTTACTTGCCAATATTAAAACAGTGAATAAGTATTTTTCTCCTCGTCTTTCCAGTGTTTCCGGTAGTAAACCCAAATACAAAGTTACAAAAGAAAAGGGAACTGTTCTCCACAATATTTTTTATTGAACCTTTTTTTTTTTATATAAACATGGCACAAACAATCAAACACTAACACTAAAGTAATTAAAAAAAAAAACACTAACTACAAAAAAAAAAGTACTAAAAACACCAACAACCACTAACAAAGGCAAGTCATTAACAATGCTCCTCTGGGAACTTCCGGTTATGGCGGCCACGTAGGAAGACGTGTTTCACACTGCTCTGCTCCTAAAATAAAAAGTAGGCTAAAACTCTCTCAATTGGAACAAAAACCTATCCCAGCGTTTAGGCGGGGATATGGTAAAGACCAAGGCTGGGAAATTAGGCAGAGGAAAAAGTGATTCGTCAAAACAATCCAAGCTAACAGACTTCCACGCTTGTGACGAAGCAGCAAAATCTCCAGAGACTATGGCGGAGGAAGCTAGTGGCGGAGCGGTGACTGCTGAGGAGGGCACGAGTGCGGTACTTGCTGCCATCAGCTCCATGAGAGCAGACTTTTCATCTAAATTTGATGGGATTATAGCAGCGATAAAAGGAATGAGAAAAGAAATAAGCGACTGTATGGAGCGAGTATCGCAGGCGGAGCTCCGAATCTCAAGCGCTGAAGATGACGTCACCAGCCTACAATTAAAGATGCAAACATTGGAATTAAAAAATAAACATCTGGAAGATAATGTCCTGGATTTAGAATCCCGGTCACGACGGAATAATTTGAGGCTGGTGGGCCTCCCGGAGGGAGCGGAGGGACGGGATACATGTTCCTTTTTGGAAAAGTGGATTCCAGAAGCGCTGAACAATGCGGATCTGCAGTCATCATCGGTCGTCTTAGAGAGCGCTCACCGAATCGGCCCACAGAGAGATAATAAGACACCACCGAGGACGCTGATTATGAAGTTCCTCAGCTACAGAGACAAGATGACGGTCACCAACGCGGCGCGAGCTAAAGGAGAAATTAAATACCAGGATCAACAGGTGCGGTTCTACCCAGATTTGGCCACAGGAATTCAACAATTAAGGAAACAGTTTGACCCCGCCCGTAAAGAGCTGCGCAACCTCGGGATCCGTCATGGAGTGATTCATCCGGAAAGATTGCTGGTCACATATAAAGGGAGAACCCATATCTTCAAGACCCCTCAGGAGGCGCAGGAGCTTATCAAGCAAATCCAGGTAGAGACTGGTGGGAGCA